>OV725082.1:102022201-104674701 GCA_928085145.1 Nezara viridula
AGCGCTTGTCTGAAACACACTCGACCATTATGGGCTAAATGTTTTACATTTATGGTGAAATTAAAAAAAAAAAAAAATGATTTAGAATAATACTGTGCATTCTATAATTAAAAATTAAAAGTATGGAGGGTAAGGAGTTACGTCTCTTCACGTGGACGTATCTCATCCTAAGCTATCTTAGAAATCTGCAATGTAATGTATAAGCCTTGGGAACACAGAATGTGAAAAGTGGACGAACAAGCAGTGTATACATAACATGCAGGCTATTATTCTTAAAAAGCCATTATCCCAAACGCACTACGGACATTTCAAGTTTCGAAACAGTTCCCGAGGGCACCGGAGCGAAAATACTTTAGATATTTTTGCTAAGAGCACACTGCGGCAGATTACTTTGCGGTGGGACGAAAGGTCATCCGGCGGGCACGGTGGCCAGCGGGGAAAGCTCCCTTCCCTGGATCCAGCACGTAACTTACTTGTCCAACTGGATCTATAGGCCACTTGATAATCATTAACTATTTAAATATCATATAACTCAATGTGCGAGGTCTAGAGCTCCGGGTCACTTACGTAAAAACAGCCATCATCCTGAAATGCTTTATTTGAGAGCACTTACATAAAATAAAGAACGACATAAACAGAGAATGACACCAACATTTAATAAGAGTGACACCAATAAGAATGAAATGAAAAATTAACAGTAAAAAGGATATATGATGAGCCTATTCTCCAGTTTTCATTAAGTTCACATTGAATCGAACAACCTTAAGCTCATTTAGAATTAAATAAAAATTAAAAGAATGAGATTTAAAATAAAACTGGAATTCGAGACATTAGATAATACTGTAAGGAATAAGGATTTTAAAACAACATGGATAGGAGGAAATCAAATTAAGATATTTAGTTACTCAAGCATATTTATATACAAGGTTTAATCATTGTAATCTATATATTTAAATATTAATCAACACCAGAAGAGGTGGTATTAATGAATGCTGCACCTCTAGTATTGTCCAAATGCGAGACCGAGACGAGTCTTGGTCTTTCATACTCAGTCTTGGTCACGGTCTTGTTCTTGCACAAGAGTCTCGCAACTGTCTTGCAGTTATTTATTAGCTTATTACTGTAGAGATAGGTATTACTGTATTTTTTTAGGTAGGAAAAACCTAACTAAGCCCGAATGAAAAATTAGAGGAGTTAAATGCAAAAGTATATTGGTTATACTAATTATTTACATATAGTAACTAAGATTGTCGAGAATTAGTAACTATTTTGCCTTATTTCTTATTCAAAAAAATCGATTTTTTTCATCAGTCCTAGTCTTGGTCTTGCAACAGGTAGGAGGCACGTATGCCTTCACGTATATTCAATACTACTGTTCAAGAACAATAAAGAAAAATAACAAATGAGAATTATAATATTATGTCCTATCTATTGTTTCAAAATACTTATATATAAAATAATTAGATTGAATTATTTTTCTCTATCCTCATAAATTGCTGAGATAATATATTTGTATAACTCGCTCATATAGAATCTCTAAGCGGCCGTCATTTCAAAACAAAATTTAAACTGTTCTGCAAGACTTGATTAATTGTATCCTGGCGACCTTAATACCTTAATCTCCCTAAAAAGATAAATTCAAACTTTTTGACGACCGCGATACTTTTCCTAACTAAATATTCTAGATTAAGACAAATTAAAAAAAATAAGAAGCAATATTTCGATTAAAAGGTTTTTTATACGCAGAGTCTATCCTCAAGAAATCTATACGATTGAGAGCAAGTTATAACACAAATTATGAATAATAAAAACGACTCAATATTGTTATGAGATCGATTGCTTCACTACAGATATTTTCTTAAAAACTCCCAACAGCAAGAAGTTTTATCCAGATGATAAGTTAAAAGGATAATTAATCAAAAATAGCGTTCATGCCATCTATTCATATGGCCAAGTCTTACAGTTTTGTCCCATAAAAATGAAAGAAATGTTGCCATGAAACCAGATGGCAGTTCTTCACAAACAGACACATTCACACGCAACTTAATCACTGATGATAAAGTATTGAAACCATACACTGAACAAGATCCTAGCAAAGAGAACTGATAGGAGAAATTATCCAAGATTACAGGTAACTAACACTGTTAGCCTATATCAGGTGTAGAGTAAGGTAATACTGCCTATTACGATAGGAAAGGAAGGGAGCGAAGAACCCAACACCAACTGCTGTGGGAAGATTCCCTCTGCAGCTTCCGCCTCCTATAACGGGTCCTTATCCAATCAAGGTCCTGAGGATCACGAAACAGATCCTACTTTGTCCTCTCTAATCCACCAGGTTCCTCTCTAAACATCGAGATTTTACAAATACTTATTCATCAGTGGCAGTATAGATTTCGGATCGAGAACGTTCGGTGAAAGTCGGAAAGATGGAGGAGAATTTCAGAGCTGGATCAGCGAAATTACATTTGTGTCTTAACAAAAACTGTAAAAATGAGACAACTGCAATATTATGACTACCAAAAATCTGGGTTACTTAGAGAATAGGAGATGACTGTGTACTGAATTTATTTTCAATCAACTGACTGAAATACTGTTATATCAAGACTAAAGGAAAGTAGTCTGATAGGAAAAATGTTTAAGCCCGCCTGAAAATTTCATATTAAAAATAAACTATAGTACTCCCTAGTCCCAAAAAAATCCAAGCTTTACGTTAAAATAAAATCCTCTCTATGAAGATAACAGTAACATAGTTGTTACTTTAATCACTAAATTTCATGCTATTGTACAGATTAGCGAATCTATCACCAGAGATGGGTACATACTACTCAAAGTACCGAATACCAAGTATTTTACTCAAATAGAATCACTATTGGGAATTCAATCACTACTGCAGTTAATCGTTTGACATCAACTGAAGTAGTAATTAAATTCTTTGGTACTCAAAAAGTTCAGTATTCGGTTAAATTTGGTACTCAGCACTCAGAGTAGTATTTCCCCATCTCTGTATAGCACCGATAAGGAGACAGAAAAACAGATATGATATTATGACGATAAGTCATAAATAAGTTTTTTGTTACAGTTACAGTCAAACTAAATTCTAGTATATGGAGTTTTTTTTTTTACTTTAATCATTAACTTCGTGTAATTATACGAATTAGTGAACCTAACACCAATAAGTAAAAGGAAAGACAGACAGTGCTTCTCTCAAAGGTCGAGAAAAATTGAGTGTAGGCTATTTTTGTTATCTAATAAATACCCGCCTTAATGTTCGTTATGTTTCCGATTTGGCCCAATCCAGATACCTATCCTTCCATAACAAACTGGAGAACCATCCGAACCCTCTCGTTTTAAACCTTGCTTCCTCCTCGATCCTGATAACCCTCCGAGGCGTCTGATAAGAAGACGGCCTCGGGACCTTCTAATATAGAACTTTAATTTGAATTCTACCAATGGGTAGTTTCTCTTCACGTTGTACATGTCATGTTACCAATGTCACATTTATTTGTATTTTTCATGTAATACAGTTGTAAATTTCATTAAAATAAATTTTTAAAAATAAATAAATACTCAACAAAGTACACAGAAGCGAATGATTTATTACTTTTTAACTGGTATTTACAATATTTATTGTTTATATAATTGATATATAATATTTTCAAGACACTAATATTAAAATGGAGTTCTTGATGGTATGCTAGAAACATTTTCCCAGGTGATGATCCACACGCTTAAGTCAAAACATCAGCAACCTGACTAAAAATGTTCCGTTGGTATTAAAACCAGATCTAGATAGTGTTGAAACTAAATTTCTTTTTGAAGAGAACGATGGATGGGGTGTTCAGTCAAATTGAAATGGTAAAAAATAAATAATTTTATTGTATTTTTAAAGTAAATAAAACTATTTATTTTTTACCATTTCAATTTGACTGAACACCCCAATCATACTTCTCTTCAATTATTCACTACAGACAACCATAAACCCACAATTATAAATTTATTTTTGTTCTAGGGAGGCCAGGAACAGACTACCCAGTCCTAGGTACGGTACCCTACACCGACTTCTATTGCGACGAGCAGGAGTACCCCGGTTTCTTCGCAGATACCGAAACCCGCTGTCAAGCATGGCACTACTGCGACATCGACGGAAGGCAAGCGACGTTCCTCTGCCCCAACGGAACTCAATTCTCCCAGGCCTTCCTCGTCTGTGACTGGTGGTTCAACGTCCGCTGCAGCCTCTCCAAGTCCCTCTACTCCATCAACGAACGGCTCTACAGGAGGCCCAAGGTCAACCCCACCCGGCCGCACAGGGTCGTCACCAAAGAACTCCTGGAAAATATTTTCCTCTGAGAGGTGTATTCGTGTCGTCGAGTGTCCGCCAGCCACAAGACATCGGACATCGGAATGTCCTCTGGCTGAGGACACCGAAATCAGTTGTTCTGACTGTACACCGTCTCTTCGAAAATGCCTTGCCTTCAATTCTCGAGAGCAAAAAAAAAAAAAATTAATAACAAACCCTTTTCTAGTGTTTATACAAGAAAAAAAAATCATGCACTTGAAGTGTGTATAAACATCTTGAGAACTGTAGATTTAAAAATTTACAGTATAAAAATTATTCAATTAAATATTTATTTATTTATACCACCTTAATACACAATACAAATAAATTTTAAACATTTGTAAACAACACATATATTCTACAACGATGTAAGACTACTTTTTTTGAAATAAATAAAACTAGAGCAACAACGAAACACAGTAAGAACTGCAATAAAAACTAGAGAGGGGATAATATAAAAACGAGATGTATTTTAAAATGTATATAACAAAAAAAAAATTGTTAAACATTAAAAAAACATATTTTAAGACGTCTTAAATTAAAATAATTTAAGTAATTTTTTTTATACTTTCGTATAGCTAGCTATAAGAAAATCTTTAGTTGTAATAAATAAAAAACAATGTATTTATATTAATAATGTTATTTATTCAAAGACCAATACTGTAAGAAAACAGGTATAAGTATATAAATTAAGCCTTTTATTATTTATAATATATTATCTAAGTTCGAATTTTGTAGAAGATTTTTAAAAATATTATAAATTTAGGATATAATCGTAATTATTTAATTGCTGTTTCCTTAAAACAGGCAAGACAGTTAGTTTATACGAAAATTTAATTAAATCGGAAATAACATAAATGAAAATAGAAAACAAAAATAACGCCAAGGTGTAATAATTTCGTGTTGTTGTTTTTTCGTTTGATATTTCCAAAACCAAAATTCCATTAAGAAGAAATACAACTTCCTATTACAAACCAGGATATTATACCAATAATCCTTCGTTGTCGGTGCTCAAGGTCCAAAAAGGACTATGATTATAAATTAATACGTAATTTTATTCATTCAATCTCTAAAACCGTATTTCTTCATATCTTAATGAAATATATATCTATAATTATGTAGGTATATTGCTACTATGACAATGTTAATATCTTTATTACAGACAGATAAAAAAACATAAATAGGAACTATATTGCGAGGAAACATAAATAAACTAATAAACGATTTATATGTAAATTGACAATTTTAAACGTTAATTAATGCAATATTTCTCGAATATTATTATTTCTTAAACCAATCTATCTCCTTCGATTTAAAAAAAAATTAAAATTAAACATGTATACTGTGCCTGGGAGGTAAATGACACTATGTCCATTTTTTTATAAAAGAATTTAGTAGCTAAGAAACAAATAGCTCAGAGTAATGCAAAATTTACTTCTCTGGACAAATACAAAAATGTGCATGTCGTTCTTTATCTCGGGGTACAGATATAATTTAAATTAAAATACTACCATATATATAAAATATATATCACAGAATTCAATTATAATACAACAATGAACATATAAATACACACGTAAGCCTAAAGATTTCATTTTTAATATAACAATTATAGTCCTTTTTTTAATATTAATTTTTCGTTTGTTCTTAAATCATTAGCATGTCGCATAAATTGGTACGACAACTGACCATATTGGATGTATGTAAATAGCAATATATAATTAAATTTTATTGAAATTACTGCAAGAAACTGAAAGTAAACAATCTTTGCATAAACAATTAATGATAGCGACCGCAAAGCAGCGGTACTATAACTCTGGTAATAATACATTGCAGTAATTAAACCATAAAAAACGATGAGCAAAGGTCAATAAAATGTTAGTTCCTTGTAAGCTTAGTAATTACTTAAATTAATAGCGGTAATAGAATTACAATACAACAAATAACATTTTCCAATACAGATGAAAATTCTTTTGAAATTATGCTTTATTAAATGTGGACTCTCACTCATCATTTTTTATAACTTAAAAAAAATCGATAAGTTTTTATAAAAAAATAAATTAGTAAGTTTTCATATTTTCCTACACTTAATAAATAATTAAAATTCACAAAAAGTGCCTGACCAACTTTTAAGAAGTATAAAACAGATTCAAAGTAAATAGAAATGGAAAACTTGTTCATTGTACATTGAATCTATCATTAATTAATTAAAAATGAACATAATTTAAAAATAGAATTATCCACAAATAAGGGATTATCCAGACACAATAAAAAATAGAAATACAATTATTTAATTTTCAACAATTTAAATATTGCGAAACCAAGAGCAAATAACCTACTGTTTAAAAATTACAGTTGTCATGAAACCCACTAAAGTCTGTAAAACGCAGGGGAAAAAAAAATAGTAACTACAAATAAATAATTTATCACAAAATTCAAAAAGCGGTGCATTTGTCAATATCTCTCTTAATACATTTTTGTAATACCAAAACTCATGTCGTAAGATTCCACAGACTACAATGAAGATAACGAAACCCAAGTCAAATTTCACATTATAATTCGGTATAAACTGTTCTTATACAATTTCTGAATAAATTATCATGGCTAAAAAGTTTGAAGAGATGAAAAAAAGTAAAATGAAGAAAACTTTAAATATCACAATACTAAGATGCTTCATTATTTACAACTAATTGAAATTCAATTTAATTTCTAATAAATAAAATGAAAATAAAAAGATACGATATTTATATCAACGAAGAAAAAAGTTGTTTAATATTCTAAAGAAACAATGGTTAAATAAATAATGCATTGGGAACGAAAGCGTTGCAAAATTTATAAGCATTGTAAAGGAAACAACCTATATTCAAGTCATTATACAGTAAAATTAAAGCTGAATTCAATTTTATTAAAATGATCAAATAATAAACGTGCACCAAAACTGTTTGCAATATTTAAATCAATTATTTCGTAACCATGTTTTTTAGAAAATATATTAAACAATCTCTTTCGCTGTACAGACATTGCCAAGCGATGTGTGGTCAACTGCGGCAGGCAGTTAGTTAAGGTCATCGCTTCTACTCACGCCTTGAAGTGATTAATAGCAACACGATTAAACTATAATAATACTCATAAATATCTAGAACAGATATGTTTAATATAGGTAATTACGGCTTTCTTGTGTAACTATAACAGCTATGTGAATACAATTATAAGCTATTAATAGAATTCTTCAAAGTAAAACTGCTACGTAGGGAGGAGTCTCCTGAAACTATATTTTTTCCCCCATACTTTTCTAGGATTTGCAGGACATGTTCACGAAAATTTCCGAAAATTCAAGTAGTCGAAACAGGATATAAATATATACAAAAATATAAATAATTCAATTTATTTTTTGTTAATCACACCTCAAATATATAGCAACAGACGACAAAGAAAATAATTATATTGCGACCTCTTACACAATTTACAGTCGAGGATACAAATTATTCTCTTTTATTCTGAAGAAAAGTAAAAGAAATAAAAATGCTCATTCCTGACTAAATTTTTATTTGCGTATGTTAACAATAATAATAATGGATATGATATTTAACATTTAAAATATTGCAATCCGCATAGAAGGCCTAATACGAAAATTTCATGTTTGTAAAAAATGAAACAAAAATTATAAACTATCCTATTCGTAAAAAAAAATACATATTAATCAGCATATTTGAAAATAAAAACTAAAATATAAAGAAACTATAAAAAAGCGAGAAGTGAAAAATAAAATATTTATTTAAAACAATGAAACGATGAAAAGCATAAAACATTTGACGTGATGTATAAATATATACTTCTGTATGCATAACTTTTTTTGTTATTTGAGATAAAATATAATTCTGAATTATAACAGCAAATTCATAATCACATCTCACAGCTATAAAATTAAATTGATTATAAAGTTTCTCTGACTTTTCGCATTATCCCAGGCTTAGTAAAACAGGCTTGACAAACAGGCTAACTCTTGCGCAAGTTTGATAAACGGTAGATATAAATTTGATACAAGTATGTTTAACCCCGCAATGGTGTCAAAATCCAATTGAACAAAATTTCTTGCTCATAAATGACCGGAAAAAATGGAGTAGTAATCATAAACGTCAATCGATGTAGGCAAGAAAATATTCTCGTAAATAACATTTGCAGTCTCTCTCTATATATATATAGCGCAGGGACAAACTTTTAAGCTTTTGAAGTCGACTAAACGGAAGACTGTTTTCCACACGCAAACTGTACTCTATCTCATCTAGACCCATCTTTTTAGTATTCAGTCTTTTTTTTTTTCCACATATTTTTCTAACATTATTAAGTTAACCGGACTTACTTGGTTATTTAGGTACTGATCATGTGTATGAAAAAAACTCGTATAATCCAAATTTAAGGCTGATTAAATAAATAGTATTTAATAAGAAAGAAAGGTTATTCTTAACCCAGTAATAGTTCAATAATTTTATAGTTGACCTTATTTCCTTGGGAAACATTAAATGTTATTAATGACATTAAATAACACCAGAAAGGAGTATTTCCATTTAATTGCTGATTTTACGAGAACATTGCAAAGCGGTAAAATAATCTCTTGATATTTATTCTCTTATTTTTATTATTTAAGAGGCGAAAAAGAATTAACTGACTCTTCTTGATCAAACACCAATCTAAATTTTTTTTTTACGAATAATACAATATCTCTCGTCGTTAACATTTACAAATATGAATAATGACTTACACGCACCCTAATAAAACATGTTTAAGTACATTGCTAATTGCAACGAAAAGATAGAAAGCGCAGTTAATCCCTTTTATTCATGCCATTACCCTTCGAGGTGAAAAAAATGTAGAAAAGAAGTTTTGTATACGAGCAGGGGGAAAAAACAAAAACCATTACGTTATAGTCATCGAGTATTCCAATATGTATATTTTTTTTTCTACCCGCCATTTCTTGCAAACGCGTTTTCGGCAGTAGTGGGTTAGTACGTTGGATATACGCACGCCCACTACTGCCAATAAAATACTTTTTCACGACATAAAAAGATAGTTTAATGTGGAAACAATAGATTAGGTTCAAATGTGGTGTAGTCCGGTCCATGGATGTGCACATTACTGATGGAGCCGCACCTTATCCTCTGACCGATCGCATGGCATAGTCTGCATCGTCCTGGTTGACGTCCAGCCGTCCGATCCTCGCGAAGCTTCATCTTGTGCCTCATTCTCACGTGTCTCCCCAATATTAGGTGGCGAGAGTAAACTTCGAAGACCCACACCACTTTCTTCCACCCATAGACAATCTCTATGAAGAAGGGGTAGTTCGTCCCTTCCATAAGTCGGAGGAAGTCCGTTTCGGCGATGGTGAAGATACCCGTTTTTCTCGACAACCTGGTAGAGTGTTCTTCCAAGTTATTCTTCCTATGTGCGTGCAGTTTTCGCCGGAACCCTCCCTCCATGTCCTGTTAGGATCTGCAGGACTCAGTAGTCGGGGAACACCCATTTAGCTTTTAATCTTGAGTGGAAGGTGGGGAAGAACTTTCTCAAAGTTGCGCCCTTCTGGCAAGCAACCCACCCGCCCATTTCATTCTTCGATGGAATCCTCCCCGACGATCCTCTTCCACTGGTTGGGTCTCAGGAGGTCTAATAAGTCCGCTGTATACAGATCTGCTGGAAGTGTAACTACAGCAGTATAGCGGTCGTATTAGACCTAAAAGTTCCTTTAATCATTGAACGACATAACTTTAAAGCCCCTTTTATCATTGACCTTATTGAATTCAATCAATCACTGTTCAAAGAAAACACTCTTTTCTAAAAAAAAAATTGTCTATTTGAGATGGAGTACTTAATTATCTTGAACAGTTTTTAAACAATTCCTTCTTATTTAATAAAAATCGTGACTAACCTAACAAAACTATGTGATACATCATTTTGCCTCAACGGAGACGTACTAAATCAAAAATAAAGGAGATGATAATGTTCAAGATCCGTTCGCCTATCTTCTTTGTATTATATTAATCATGGCTACACGAAGAGGTTACAAAACTACCACTGATTTAAAAAAATATATTCAAATTATGATTTATTATGATGTTAAAAAATACAGGAGGATTAACGGTGCCATCCAAGGAACAAGCCAGTAAGAGGCATAACATGGATCATCAATTCATTTTATCGAGAATCATTAAAAGGTAACTTCCACACTAATTATTATTAACACAGATGTTACCCTTTCTTAATTGATTGTCTACGATAAAAGAGGAATATCTATCACTTTCAGTATGAGTCAGATAATTAGTCATATAATCAATCATGGTTGTAAAATTGTGGACAAATAGGCCACGGTTAGTCACTTTTTAACCAGGCGGATATGAGTAACTTCAAATACTTTTTCTACATCAAAATGTCCTTAACCTCATCATGGGTCTTTTTATGGACTTGGAATTGAATAAATAGCACTTCAGTTCTACAAAACTTGTTATAAAAAAATAAAAATTAACATCGGGTTGTTAAAAGTTCAGCTTAATTTATATTTATATTTATAAAGAAAATACTGTAAGATGGGGTAATTTTACGACAGCTGGTAAAATTTAATTTTTGGTGATTGGTGGATACAGTGCGTTGTGTTACATGCCTACATGTACTGCGCTACTATCTTGCGACATACTACTCTTCAGGCACAAGCGAAAGTTTCATGAAAACAGAATTTTGAAATAAGCAATGGAAATAAATAAAACCTAAGTGCACAACAAGTTTATTGGCCTAGGGCTCTCAAACTGCCGCAAGGAAGTAGCGCAGAACCTATACAAAGCATTGAACCAACGCAGTGTATCAACGACGGCATCACCACAAACTAAATTTTACCCGCTGTCCCAAAGTTACCCACCCAATCCTAAATTTACCCCATCTTACGGAATATCTCTATTGAATCAAATTTAATGGATTTAAACCAGAAAAATATTAATAGGGTGATTTTTGTGAGTAGAAAACTACGAATTTCATTATTAAACAAAAGAGAAGCGAAGAAACTTTTACAGAAATAAAAAATACAATAGAATACACCCTTAAATTTGATTTTGATTAAACGTTTTATGGCTGCATTTATGGAAAGGAGTAAGACAAGACACTGTGCTCTATGGCTCCAGATACAACCCGTTGTATTTTAGCCAATGATCGACTCTGCTGCGCTCCGACCATCTGGGGACACAACTTTGTATCAACGAATTGGACACTCTAAATTAAATTATTAATTAAGGCAAAAACCAGGCGGTTGAGGGTGACCTCTGTCACACCAACACCTTCTACAACTGTTGACCAAAAAACAGAACTTATTTACAAAGTACTGAACCCAAAAAATCTTCACCATGGGCTGTAGAGGTTTTATTTTATTATTGTTTTCTATTAAATAATATTGTATAAAATGGTTTGAAATAATTTTATTTCTTTGATAATGTTTATAAAATCTAGGAAAAAGATAAATAATTATCAAATACTTACATTGTAAAAATATATGCATACATTATTCTTTAAAACTGATTTTCAGGCCAAAATATTTTTTTTTAGTTCAACAAATTTTTAATGATTTTTATTATATAAAAAACAAACCACAAGAGTTTTTAATGAATGAAGTTAAAAAATTTTTAAAAAGAAAAAATACTAATGTTATATATAAGAAGGAGATGGTCCGGGGTGGCGGTCATAAAAAGGCTAAATAGTGGCAAATAATAAAACAGTCAGTCTTTTAATAAAATAGTTTTGCCAATGGTCAACTATTAAATATTCAATAATGGTATATATATTTTATACAGATTTAAACACAGGTCAACGCTAAATACGCAACACTATGTCTGGTAATAATTGTAATTATTATAGTCTTAAATGTCAATATAAATTACATTATGTATTAATATTTAATATTGAACGTAATAATAATTCAAAAGGCTGCAATCACAACCAAAACAAAAATCCAATTTAACAATACTATGACTATATAAAATTAATTAATATTTTTTACATATTTCGAATACAAAAAATAAATAAGGCTACGATTTATTTAAATCGGTTTCGACGAGATTTTTACCGAAACATTGAAAAAAGATGCAGGTTTCTAAAAATGTTATCTCCTGAAATTGCCCAAGACCAAACTTACTAAAGCTGACCCATAGGATTTTTTCAGCACGATTTCGCTGAATTTTTCACTTTAATACGAATCTTGATTGCGGGATCCCTTTAAACCATCGTAGCATCCTTTCTCTTTATGCCAAGGCTCTACCGATTTCCTCGGTGATGCATCGTATCTACGATGAGGTTTCTTTAACTCAATGGAAAAAAAATTATTAAAAGGTAAAATGATGTAGCGTTCGCCTGAGCAATAAATTCACTGTAATGTAATGTTGTACGGTTCGACATTATTTCATCCCTGATATCAAAGTAACTATCAGAACCATTAATATAAATAGCAAATATCAACACCATTAAACTTAAAAAAATATATTATTTTAATGAAAAATAAATTAAAGAGGAAATTTTTATGTATTACTCCAGACATATTCAAAAGACCTAACGACAAATATAAAAACACCTAACGAACCATTATAGTTTTGCTAATTTTTATGCAAATTTAATGAAGGAAATGATGTTCAAAATCCTAACAAACATCTAACTCTTATCTGAACGTAGATAAACTAATACATAATATTATTTAATCTTTTCTGTCATGCAAGAATAACAAAGGATTGAAAAAAAAAGTTAATGAACATAAGTGAAATAAAATGAGAGACGAAAGATTGAAAAGAAAGAAATTTCCTCCATCTATGTTACTCTTAGGAATTCTAAAAAAAAACAAGAAAAGAAGCAGAAAGAGAAATCGTCGATCTTATGGACTATACAATTCTCGAAAAAGCAAAAGGCACTAACAAATGGAGATGTATTCAATTCCTTTGTGTTTTGTTCAAATCCATTGAAGAGCACTGCTCTTGCCAAACCAGAAAAAAATAACGAATAAGGATTCTTAAAGATGCTAAAAATCTTTTGGATTTAAAATGTCATTTTGTTTTTACTATGTGTGACCGGTTAATGACCGGTTTATTAAACTTTGGTAGCTTTTTTTTTTACACACAATTAGGTTCTTTAATGTATTCATGTACTCTTGTAACAAGTGCTAAGTATTATAAACCTCTTAAATGTGTAAATCAAAGAAAATTATTTTCGAATTGAATATTAAATATGGCCAGTAGCACTCTCGAGTTTAACTAACCTAGGGTATTGTAAAGTGTTTCAAACTTGGTAAATGTGCGGAGAAGGTTATCGAAAAGTTTTAACGTGTTAGATTCTTAGTTTGTGTACAATATCCAAAGAAATTGAATGTATTGAAAAGCTAGGATTTCATCAAGTTCTTTGCCTTCTGAATCATCCGAATCTTCATTCATGCTTTATAATAAAGCATTTTTAACAAAATAATCCAGCAACTTAGTCTTTTCATTTCGCTTTGGCATTAAAAATAAATTGAAACGTTAGTAGATCAATTAAGAACTCATAAACTTTGTTTACACTACAGGCATAACTTTAATTTAACTTTACTTTAACTAATAATACTTTAGCACGTTAGCACAGATAGGTTATTTACCATTCATTCAAAATTTATGCTAATTTAGCATGATAGCACGTTGAGAATTTACAAGTGCATGAAAACTCCTATTATCAAGCATCAACCTTCAAGAAGCGAGGTGATATCTGTAAATAATCTGTTTCTATTCGTGCCGATTAGAGCTACAATAAACTCATTTGTAAAGAGAATCACGGTGAATCAGGTATCCGAAGAAGCAACCAAACAACAAAGAGGACATGGATGTTAATGGGAGTCTTTAGAGAAGGTCCTTAAGGATACAATGGTTGGGGTAAGGGACCAGCCGTGAGAATCCGGCCGCTTGCACAACTGGAAACGGGGGCTGCCTCCACCATCAAGGTGAGCACTCCCCAACCAATTAACGTACATATTGAGGAGATAGTATACCTTGTCATAGTACATCAGCACCAGGCTATGCGGGACTAGGAGGAGGGAGTGATCAAATAATAATAATCAAGGACAACAATGTAGATGCATATACCGAAGTTTAATGCTCTCTGGATATAATTATAATAATAAAGGACAGTTTTTCATAAATTTCATCGAAGGATACGATCAATCGATTGAATCCACCAGCAACGAACAGCAATTTATCAAGACTTTAAGAACGACCTAATGGATTCCAGCGGAAGGTTAACACTCCTGAAAACTTACAAAATACAAGTAAAATAAAAAAAATACATTAAGAAACTATGTATTTTTTTTCTGTTTCATTTATTTATCCGCACCTGTCAATTACAACTATCGACAATCAGCAGATGTGCTGGCAGTCATGAAAAAAAAAATAAATAAATAAATAAAAAGGCATGAGGAAAAGCAATACCCAGCGGCATCCCTTCCATGGCTTTTACTTACTTACATACAATTACTTAAGTAGATCCCTCATCTAGACCCTTTTCAGTCGTCTTATGCAGTTCTCCGGCATAATAGTAGTGGCCATTTCTTTAATTAGCTGGTTGGAGTGTCCATGTAATTTATTATGAAATCATTTGTAGTAAGTTCGTATGTGTTCATTGACCGTTGGCATGTGTAAGTCAGTGTGTAAAGTGTTGTTATTCACGTAACAGGGTGCTTGGGTAATTAGTCGTAGTGTCTTAGATTAAAAAGTTTGAAGTCGTTTTATGTGAGTTGGTTTTGCAATTCCATATATTTGTAGTCCATAAGTCCAGAGAGGTTTCAATAAATATGTATAAATATTTAATTTCTGTCTTGCTTTTAATTTAGAATGTCGTCTTAATAATAAATGCAATAGTTTTAATCTCTGATTTAATGATTCACGTTTTTTCTTTACATGTGGACCCCATGTCATTCTTCTGTCAAATGTCAGACATAAGTATTGTACTCTATCTGTTTGCGTAATCGTTAAGTTGTCTAAGTATACAGCAGGGCATGTTTCTAGTCTTAGAGTAGATGTGATGTGTTGTGAGAAACTATGTATTGAATTATTGAATTTCAAAACAGAAATAGAAATAGATGGGAAGCAAAACGAATAAAAATGAGTCATTAATATCAAAGACGGTCATATGTAATTTTTTTAAAGTTGAGAAAAAACAATTATCTGCAATATAGTTTCAATTTAAACAAATTCTAATGATTTTTATTCATGATTGAACTTGAACATTCTAAAATAAAATCATTATAAACAGTTTAAGTTGAATCTATAAAATAACAATTGACTGTTTCTCTGTTTTCTTAAAATGACAGTAGCCCGTCTTTGATATGAAACCACTCAAATATGTAAAGTGAATTGAGAAATAACAATACTGAGGTTATATTCAGCGGATTGGTGTACTCCGAATGCCGATGGAACCGCTGAGCCATCAAAGACCCAATCGCTAAATTAAGTGATTTGTAATCCTTAACTCTTTCTTTCTCCCTGTAAGGTAGATTTTACGAAACATTTAATTTAATAAAAATGTTTGTTATTTACTAACGGTAACGTCAGTTAAGATATTAAATAGGTCACTGATAAAAACTCATTAAAAATATGTATCAGAGGATGATTTGTTCTTAAATGGTAACCGGTTATAAAAAAGGAATCTATGTTCAAAATCTTCATTCTATACGTTCCTGGTCAACATTCTACTTCTATCCTTGGAAGATAAGGACGTGAAAAGAATAATAGGATAGCTTTAAACACCTGTTATTCACTATCCTTTCCAATTAATCCCTTTTGGATTTACTCCTTATCTTAAATGATATTCAATTTCCTTTCCTGGTCAAAAAGAAAAAAAAAACATTTCCACAGAAAGTATTGTGGAAATCATTAAATTTTATCTGAACAACTAAATCAACAACATGTGTTAGGTAAATCACATATTTTTCTCTGAGATTTAAAAACCAAAAAACTGGAAAAAAAAAATTAAAAAAATTTTAAATCAAAAAATATGAGAAGAATTTATTATTATAGTATTTCTTCTTTTCTTATTCTAACAAAATATTGTAAAAAAAAAAATAAATATTAAGATTTTCTATTTGGTCACAACGTTTTGGGAATTCATATGGTATCTTTTATCTTTATATGATATTTTATCTTGAAAACTCTGAAACTAACTCTCAACTAAAAATCTCGATTTCATAAGGATCGATTTTTAAACTCATTAAACATATACCAACAAACGGTACACATATATTTTGGTTAGCCTTGCTAAAAAAATTTAAAGACAAAACTGAGTATCCAAACTGTCTCATTCGTGCGCCATTCGAACATTGTACGACGACTATGGAATTGTTCAGGACTTTAAAATTAACGGCATATAACAATAAGCTTGATTGGAAAAGTGTTTTTAAACACATGTTAAAACGAATATTGTGTTATTACATATACCTAAAATAATAAGCTAAAAAAATATCAAATCAGATATATATATATATAAGCAATAAAATTTTAAACAATAATTAGCTACATTTTTGACATCATTAGCATTACAAAATAAACGTTAATAAACATATAAGAACATACAAAAAATTAAAACATTATAGCAAGAAATAATTATAAGTAAACATTCAGACATGTATGAGTTCCTTATGGAATTTTGATAATGCTTCTTACAATCCTTATGGATCATGCTTAAATCCTTATGGATAATGCTTATTACAACGTTGAGTTTCCCACAATGAGAAAACAATAATGACAATATTATAGACAATGAGGAAGAGAACGAATCATTGTACGATATGAAATTTATCTGGGCACAGTATTATTCAACAATTTATCACATTATACAGTCTGATCGGAGCACGAGGAGAAAAAAAAAAAAGTTCACATAGGGAGCAAACAACCTTCTTTAGATTAAAATATTTTTAAAAAATGACAAAATTGAACAAACCAATAAAATAAGGTTCAAATAGGAAAATGGTATCATAAGGTAAAAAAAGAAAGAAAATTAAGTATATAAATATGTTGATGATAAACAAAATATGGATGTGTAAATAACGAAAAAGTGCAGTAAATAACATAAATGAAAAATTACAATACATCGTGATAAAGTACGGTGAACTATACATTGTAAGTTGTTGTAAGTACGGTTATATATACATAGTAAGTATAGGTTAGAAAGACAATAACGTACTCTTAACTTATATATTTTATAGTTAACATTTTCATACAGTTTTTTATGTCCTAAGACTGTTTTTCAATGTGTTATCTTGATTTTTACTTAGCTTTGATCAAGGTGAAAAATTCGCAGTAGATCCAAAAAAAATGTTAAAGACAAAGGTTTCATCAAAATCTATTTAATAATTTCCAAAGGTTTAATATTTAATGAGCTTACTTTAGTATCAACCTCTTATTAATAATAAAAAGTTCATAAGGAAATTTTTTAAAAATTTCAGAAAATTGCAAAATTTCTTTAATGTTATAAAATTAAGGAAACGAATGATTGGAAAGTAATATTCCTGTGATCCAGGTAGCACCACAATATTAAAAAAAAATAAATGCAAAAACTTGGATCGGCATTTCTTAGGGAGACAAGGCCTTCTGTTCGGTTGCATTCACGCTGGCAGCCGATTGGGTCATCGAAATCGAAATACCGTGAGGTCGATATATCAGTAACATCGACCTCACGGCATTGATGACAAACATGGATACAAACATGTCCCAACCCTACCACTATTCTTCCCCGCACTCGAGTTGGTGTAGAAGGGGTGTTGGTAAATAGATCCCGCGAAGACGGTGTGTTGGTAAAGTCAATAACATGAGATGTGGAAAAAAACATCGAAAATCCAACAATACAATGCGGTAATTTACGCAATAATTCGCATTTTCCGTCCTTAATCGCTTCCATTCCGAATTTCGATGTCCTACAGCAGGTCGCAACCGAGTTTTCTTGCAAGGCTAAGTGGAAGACTGGAAGAATTCAGCTGATATTCTTTAAAAGTTCTTTGACCCAAGGGTACCATTCGAGTGGCTCAGGATTTGTACCGGTTAGAGAGGGGTTGCTAACCTTATAACAGCTTCCACACAGCTGTGAGCAAACTCTTTACACATTTTACGATTTTGCCGATTCTTCTAAAAAAAAAAAAAAAGATCTGGAGAACACAGAAGATTCCCGTAAAACTAAAATATATTATTTCAGAATGTATTTTAATCCATTCAGAACGAAGTTGATGACGACAATTCAGAAGACACAACGGTTAACTTAACGATAAACTTAATAATAATAATAGTAAATCTAGATAAAAATAAAATATTGATAAATAAATGTAATATTCGTTATTTAGTCCAAGTATCGGTTTATCCAAAATATATAAAGGTTCTTATGAAAAACCTAATAGAAGCTTTATCAAAAATACAGATCAAAATCTCTGGGAGAAGCCGTTTTCGGAAATTCAGTAATCTCTCGACATATACATGTTTGATTTCCACGGGTTTTGTTCATCGACAAATATTAAAACGTTGCAGTTTGCATTTGATGATTCGTGATTAAAAAAAAAAGTCCAGTGCATACTGAACGTTAATGTATACAAAATTGAGTGCTTTACATGAAAGCCTTTTTCTTTTTGATTTATTAGTATAATTTTATATTTTATTGCCCTCTGTTTTTTTATCGTAACAGACTGCTTATTATTGAAAACTACAAAATATCACCTTTAGCACAAATAGAATAAAAATTGAAAATTTGAACATACGACCTTTTGCACTAACAGTAATCATATATACTTAATAGGTATGTTTTCAATCGTAAAAATGGATGGAACACAAACCCATAGAATAAATTCAACGCTTTGTTTGTTCAGAGTTAACATGACCAATACTTTTTTCAGTCAGAATGATACTGATTTAGTAAGAATATTTGTGAAGTTCACACAAATTTGATTAAGGTAGAAATCGAGACCTCGATGAGTTGGTTAAACTTCAATAGAAATAAAAACAATCACAAACACTTCTTTTCCTAAACAAAGAGTTAAAATTAATTTAAATTTAATAAAAATAACACGAAATCTAAGTAAAGGAAGTAAGTATCATACCAGTAACATTTGGAGTCGACCAAACAATACATTATAAATTAATTTTTGAGTAAAACCTAAAATTTTATAACCCCATAAAATTATTGTCTTAACCTAACTCCCACTCCAGATGATCAATGCCTACTACACTTCACAGATATTATATTGTAAACAATCATTTTTATTAATTTTAATTATATACACATATCAAGGGAAAAAAGTTTGAGCATATATAAAAGAAAGTAATGGACAGAATTCAATAAAATTGACTCTACATTATTTTTCCATCAATACCTACATATCTTAAAAAATACGATTGCGCCTGCGCAAGCGGAAGTGTTGAATGGAATTTGATAAAACTGACATGGGACAGTTTAGGCACCAACATGCACAATTCCTGAACAATTCATGAAAATCGGATGAACGGTACCAGGTAATATTCCCGTCACATCGATTTGACTACAGACAGACACCGAACTAAATTTGATCCTTGAAGTCTGTCTGAAACTTAAAACGCGAGTGAAAATTTTCGATTCTGAGCACAACATTTTTTTTAACCTCTCGCATTAATACAATGCTTCCTTATCTTCGGTAGTGAGGATTAGGAGCAAAATTAACAGAGCTTGTTCCTCCAACCATTAATTTTAAACCTTTTTAAAATTTAAATAGAAGACAAAGGCCCCTAAAGCTTTTTAACCACCTCTTAGGGAGTTCGGATCGTATATAAATTATCGTTTTGATATTTTTAATAATTAAAAAAAAAATCCAGGTAGGGCGTCTATATTCTCAGTAATAGACTTCCATGTTCCTAGCGAATGAGAGAACTGCAAAGCTAAGATCTTCTGCACCAAACAAACAGGTCTTCAGCGAGTATAATAATATACAGAAGGATATATAAGTTCAGGGATAGTACAAGTTAAGTTATTTTCCAGTGGGGCCAGGTAATCATATATTAAGTAAATTGTTACTTAACAGTTCTGGTAAAGTATAAAGCGCCACCTACTGTGTGCGTTGAATAGACTATATTGATAATATTAGATTTTATAAAGGAATAATTCTGTTTCGCTGATGCCGCTTAAACATAGAATACATTATCTCACTTGAGTAGATCAGTTAATTTAATTCTTTTAAACTTCAAATAAAAGAAAGAAAAACCAGCTTTAAGATAAATATGTCGGTTAAATATATATACTTTCATAAGTTATTTTATAAAAGCTAAGTGGTAAAGGAAAAAACAAGAAGAGTTAAACTGGCCCGGAGGAGTTGAAGACAAACAAGGCAAGTGAATACACCTGACACCAGAACCGGCTTTGCAAGGGGGCAAGTACTCCAAGTCCTCTCAGGGTTATGCAATGCAGGAGACAATGTTAACAATGGTTACACCAGATGACCAAAGGTTTTCTACCATAAGTTTAACCTACGTTAAACCAGAAAAATATTTCATATGTTAGATAAAATTTATTTGTTTACTTAAAATGAACTAATACACTTCTGTGAGAAAACTCACATTAGTTACCAATCCTTCTCCCAAATACATTAAATGCACAATAATTGACAACAGGTAAACACGTTTATATGTATTTAAAATATAATATTCAATTTAAATATATGACTCAATTACAATAATAATAGTTTAACTTTTGAGCCTAACCCTTGACCTCGGTCCGGATAGGTGTATAATTCTGGCACAACCAAGAAAATACGAAATATTAAAATAATAATAATTATAAATTATATTATATTATTTACAATTATACAGAATATTATTTACAGTATTGTAAATAATATTCTGGGAAGAATCACTTTTGAATAATATACAGAAATAAAAACGTGGGCTTTGTAGTCTCAGAGAATAATCACAAAAAACAAAAACAAATAGACACAATAAATACAAAAAATTATAAGTTACCATCTAAAATTATCAATTAAGACAAAAAAGTGAAATAAAAATTTTAAAACAATATTTAAAAAAAAATGTATATACATATTAAATAATAATAATACTTTATGTATTCTGGGATGAGTCCCATTATAATGATACAGAAAGACAGAAATATGGGCTAAGGAGCCTCAGAGATACATAAACATAAAAAAAAAAAAAAATGTAACCATCGGTGTTTGAAACCATCCAATTTTTTATCAAATGACTTTTATTATAGTTTTAAGGTTGTAAATATTGAATTGGGGTTCATCACTTCTTCATGAAATCCTCTTATTTTCGATACCTCAATAATCGAAATCCATCGCTCCAGAGAGCCCGAAAAGTGATCTATTCTACCGTATTAGCGTACATGATCCTTTACAAAAACCAGGATTAAAAACATAGAAATCGTCAAGAAAATAACTCAAGTTGTTACTAAGATAATCCTGCTATTATCAGATTGGTACAAAAACCACACTTAGTAATAATTAAAACAAGACACCATGAATATATAATATTAAAAAAGAGAGAGGTAGGATAAGTACGTCATGAAATGGTCGTAAAAGACATAATGAAAAGCCGATGGAATCAAGTACCGGGAAACTTTATATCTCATTCTTTAAACAAAGCAATCAAGAGCTAACGATTTAAAATGAGCATTCAAAATATTTCCTGAAGAGTAATTTATTTGAAACGGTTATGGGAAATAACATGATTCATTCAGAAAGGGAGTAACGATACATTATTTACTTTCATAATTGGTAAATGGTTGACCGTCGTGAATAATGGAGAGAAGAATAGTTGGGGTGATCATTCAAATAATATTTACGAGAACTCTTGGAATTGGGGCGTTTTAAATCTGGAGGAGGGCTAACTTTGTCTATTTAATTAGGTACTAAAAACTCGTAAATAGCCATTAGCTTTCTACTTGGATCGTAACATGATTTGATCATAAAATCGATAAAAAATGTGGCCTACAAAAATATTGGGCCGTTTATCCGGTACAACCTCGTTATTTTGAAAACTTGGGGTGTAGATCACGCACAACGGCTCAATATTTTTGAAGGCCGCCTTTTTTCTCGATTACGAGATCAAATTATGTTACGATCCGAGTAGCAAGCCAATGGGTATTTACAAGTTTATTATATTTCATTGTAATTAATCAATCTTCTAATTAATTTTTTTTAAATCCCTATTATCTGAACCAAGTGCATATCACCGATGAAAATTGCAATATTGTGGTTCTATAGAGATATATGAAGAAAAAAATTTGCTGATCATGAGGGATCATGGCATACAGTGAACTAAGTCTTAGACGTATATAAGCCAATACTTATATAAAAAACTGTCATCAATATGACTTTGATGTTTTTCAACTAGAGATAACATATAATGTAACTGCTGAAAAGTGATATGAAAACTAAATCCGAAGCCACAATATCCGCGGAGATTATTAAGCTTCCGGTAGCCGAGTTGTCATTTAGGTCAAGAACTACTCCTAGGTAACCTCGCAGTCCTGGAACAGGTTCTGTGCAGACAGGGAGGATATTTGCAGACCGAGAGACCTGTGCAGACAAACAATATGTGCAGACAGAAGACACTAAGAAAGGAGAAGAACAAACCGCATCACACACGCCGTGAACTGGGAACATCCTCAAAGGCCAAGGACAGATGAGACCACTTTTTGTTTTGAAGATCCACCTTCAAGGAAGATTGCTTTTTTATTTTTCTTCGGATTGCCATATCACGAAGTAGCTGGGAGCGGTTTGAATTTTTATTATCAACCACGTGGTTCAGAAAAATAGCAACTAAATATTCGGTGCTTATTTTTTTTTTTCAATTTTCTAATCAACACAGGTTATTGCTAACATTACTTCATAATTTTACAATTTAACATACACGAAATAATTTGCAACAAATTAACTGTGATCATAATGATAAAAGAATAGTTGAAGGTGAATAATGTGGGTGAAAAGGAGAAGTAAGATGGTCGCAGTCTGTGAGAGATATAAATAAAAATAAATTAATTTGTTTGTTTGTTTGTTTCGATGTCTAGGCGCAAAACATCCAGGTCATAAGCGCCCGATCAACTAAATAACATCATTTAATACTATTTGGATGATTGATACAAAAAAAAAAAAAAAATAAATAAATAAATAAGGATAATAATAGACATTTATAGGTAATAAGATGTATACAAAATGTATAAATAAATAAACTTTAAAAAATAGCAAATAAATGAATTGAGATTAATAAACAAATGAATTTAAATTGAAATGAAATCAAGTGAAAAAAAAAAAAAATAATAATAGGAGAAAATATAATAAAAATAAATAGATAAAGAAAAATTAATAAATAAAAAAATAAATAAATAAAAAATAAATAAATTATTTTATTTTATGTTGAAGTTTCAGGCCTCCATCAATGCTCAGAAAAGACAAGATAATACAACCAAGATATAATTACACAGCTACTGTAAAAAACGATGTCAGGATAAAATAAATTTATCTGCTGATAAATTCTAAAAAGTGAATACAAAATTAAAATATAATGAAACGTAAGATATTAAAAAAAAAACGCTGCGAATTATTTCACAATGGTTTATTAATTCCAAACAATTATACATCTGAAGTAATATTACCTTTCTAGTGACAAAGAAAAAGAAATAAAAGGTAACTCCAATTATTGGACTAAATTCTTTTTTTATCATAAGTAATATGCTAAAAAAATTAGCATTACTTCAGCAACATATTCAAAAATCAAAAACCAAAGCAAAGGATATAACTTTTGCAATATAACATCTAAAAACCATCTAGAGACCATATCGTTGTTCCTGATTGTCAGTTCCCTCCCCCCTAGGATATTTAATAAACTATTAAATAACCATATACAATATCCACAAAAAAGTGTTACTTTTTGAGTTATTCGGAATCTAATTTTACCACCACTCGTCTTTTTTTCCTGCTCCTTTTCGTTGAAGTGGGTTATGTAGAAAAATTTCAACGGCATCGAGAAGACTTTAGCAACACAGATTTTTCGGTCGCCGTATTGAAAGGAAATGGTGGATAGAAATGTCGATGAAGGAGGATTATCCTCCGGTGAGCTCTAATTTCAAATTCAAATTTGAAAAAAAATCGGTCCAGTAGTTTGGGAGAAAATGCGCGGACGGCGGACAGACAGAAAAAAATTTTATTCGTTTTTTAAATTATACGTATCCTGAAACGAGAAACCATAGGGGGGGGGTTAAGTTTTTAAATTTTTGCTCCATCACAATGGTTCATTATTGAAATTAATAAACCTAAAGTAATATAAGAGGATGGTATATTGTGTTACATGTGAAAAAAAATTCTAATTAAATTACACTAATATAAGTGAGTAGCGAATTAAAGAACAGGTATCATTTTTAAAATTTTATTTTTACATCCACACCTGTCACAGCCTACGACAATAAGCTGATCTGATGTAGGTATAATTTAATTCAATAATTTATGTTGTCAGTTTACTGTGGAAAATCAACCCTCAGAGGTGTTTTTTTATTGGTCACTTTATTTATTCGTCAAAGATAATGATTGAGCAACCATTTTAAAAATTATCTTCTACTTTAAGTGAGAAAAATAAGTATACCCACAGAGAAGTCAGGATAATAAGATATTATGGAATGAAAATATTTTTTTCTACAATAAAAGTTTCAGAATTCTCTACAAAACGAAAAAACAAAAAATTGAAATCGGCGTATAAACACCAAATAATGCCTGTCGAAAATCTTTCATACGTATCTGATTGTCTTTATTAGTGAATCATTGTAGACGAAAAAAAAATCCCTCGTAATATAGCAGTACATTTCCTTACACAATATTTGTTAATTGCCCTATATACTACCTACCAGCTTTTAAATTCTGCGGCAAATTTCCTCTTAGTCTATCCCAAGCCAGGCCCTGAAGGGGATTCTCAACACTCGGTAATCTACTTAATGAATAATTCAAACTACATTAAGTACCTACGGCTATTATATCCAAATAGGTATTCGTGATAGATGGGTACATGCATTCATTTATTCCATAAATTACGAATAAACTTACATAACATAAGTAAGCATCCATTCTCAAATTAAAAGCAAGCTAAATTATGACCATTCACTTTTCTGTATTTTATTATTTTGTTACTAGTTTAACCCAGTGAGAACTCAGGTAATAGCGATCCTTCCCCCATTCGACGTATAAGTGACACTGAAATATGTTTATTCATATATACAATCTAATGTTAGCTAGATACTCTATTCCACAAACACCTAACAGAAAAAACTTCCTACTTCACCAGGTCTGTTGTAAATTATTAAAGATAAAAATCACTTTATAAGTGATTAGCTGGCCTCACTGAAAAATAGGCCTCCTGTTTACGAATGAGTCTGAGGAAATCCTCAGAACTTTACTAATCTATTACTGTTCTCGCTGACGACATATCTGTTGGGTTTCTTTACTGACAAATAGTAAAGAAATCTATTTTTTTAATTTATAAAATATAAAAAGGTACAAACAAAATTTATTGATATGCCCAAGGCAAGGGAGATCACAGAGCTTTTCTTTTTCAACAGATTTTTAGTTCGTCAAATTTTATCATAAATAGCACTATCTTATTTTTATTATTTTTTTTTTTTAACAGGCGATACATTTAACAGGCCCATAGCAACCAAAGCATCTAAGGAGCTTTCGGGCATGAATTATGGTCAATCTCGAAAACTGTACGATTTAAGGCTTTAACACATGCGTCTCCGTATAGTTTCGTGATGTCGGCGTCGAAAGATTTAAAATAAAATTTATTCCGTCTCGTAAATTGGAGATCTGGCAATGGCCAGATTCATCACTCAAGACATGAGTGTATGTGGCTAAAGTGCTCTCGACCAATCTCCGCTGGCTTTAGTACCAGTGACGCGGTTGGGAGAGTAGCGCAGGGTTTTCCTGGAGTTCCCTTGCCTGATTGTATATAGTTATGCATGTTTTTTTTTTTCTTAGTTTTAATTTCTTTTTTTTCTTTAGGTTATTTTATTTTATTATCTATTGTATATACTTTTGATTATTATTTTGTTCTATTTATTTTATTTGTTTGTACATATAGTGTGAATGTCATCCTACCTCACTATAACCAATGTCCAAGAGACAGATTGTTATAACACTCAATAAAAAAAAAAAAAAATCCGTCTCGAAACCAACTGAGTTTTGAAACCTTCCGATTGTTTTAATGATTTTTGTTAAAATTGTTGAAGAAATTTAAGGGCCGATATTGGTATTATTCACTTTTCCATGAAATTCTATATCGTTCTCGTTCGATACCTCCTTCATGAAAATCCACCCTTGTCCTATCGCTTGATAATTATTGTAAAGACAGTGGAAATAAGAGAAAGCAATTCTACATTTCAAAATAATAGAAAAAAATCATAGGCGTTAACAATAAAAGAAAAAAAAAAATGATTGCAGAAGCATTTAACACCGCCTCCAACGGGTTTCGATTAGTAGCTCAACATAAGACAGCATAGTTAAATTTTAATAGGACATTAAAAAAGTCATAATAAATGAAATTATATATTTAGTCGTATTGAAAAACGTAATAAACAAAAACAACAGTAATATTCTCAGAAGTAGGAATATTTGTTTGTTATTAGAAGACATCTTAACACTTTAACATCGTTTAAGGATTTGATCAAGGTTTCATTTTGGATTAGCAATTTATGATGAACTAACCAAAATTAGTAAAATTATAGTTAGCAACTGAGCCTTAATGTTATTTTGGGCTATTAAATAATCAGTAAATCTATCAAATTATCGACCTTTCGACCCAAAAACGTGGATCATCTTGAAGACAAGAAGTGGATTCATCGGAAATAAATTCTCAGGCCTTTTTATGTTTTATTGATTAATTAGAAATAAAACTCGGAATTATTAATTAATTAAGTAAATAGATAAATATAAGATTATTGTTAATGACAATAGCAAGATCTAGGTGACTGTAAAATTCAGAACAAAACCTCGAGTCTTTTAAATATCATCACAATAATTATGTCAATGATTAAGATACTATAGTCATAAAAGAATAAACACCTTCGAGAGAACATAATTTTACACAAGGTAATATTACTTCAATTTACTTAAATGATGCTAGGCTAGGTACATTCCATAGACAACATTCGCAACACGATAATTGTTCTAATTTAAAAAGAAATCAGCTGAGATTCAATGACACTTATAGTTGCATAGCAACCAATAGTAATCGGTACTAAGAACAATTTAAACAGTAATTGAGTCATTATGTGAGATGATGTTATACCAAGGTTTACTAATGGTTAACCAATCACAGGAATTCGGCATATTATTATAATCACAAATGTACAGTCTAATATTATTCACTGCGCAAGAGCATTCAAATTTTGTAGAAGGTTGGATAGATAAGTGGGGGGAACTAAAGGTTAATATAAAATTAATGTTAATGTAAAAATCCTTAGTCAAGATCAATTTATAACTAAAAAAATTATGTTTTTTTAGATTAAAATTAATGGTTTGATTTTTGTTAATATAAATAGATATATCAAAAATGTAAAAATTATTTTAAGTTAAATTTTTTGACCTAGAGGAAATGATAATCCGTGTACAGACCCTTTTTTATCAAATTGTTAATATCTGCCTGTAACTTCGTAAACATCTTATACGTACGTATACGTATATCTCATGGTAATGAATATAATATAAAAATTCTCGGAATTGGGTGGTTTTCAATCTGGAGGTCGATAAACAATGTCTATTTAATCAGATACTAAAAATTCGTAAATAGCAATTTGCTTACCAGTTGAATCGTAAGATAATCTGAGAACAAAGTCGAGAAAAATGGTGGCCTTCAAAAATATTGAGCGGTTTGGCCTATATAACCTCGTTATTTTGACAATTCGGAGATGTAGGTTATGGCAATTAAATAGAAAAAGTTTGTCGACCTCCAAATTGAAAACGGCCCGATTCCGATAATTTTCGTAAATAAAATATTTGTATATTACGATGAGATGAAAAATATTTACGAAGTTTCAGGAAGATGTTAATAATACGGTAAAAAGAAATCTGTACCACGGATTATAATTAGTTTGATAAACATTAGGCAAACTTAATATATCTTTATCCCTAAGGTCAACAAAACCATATTCATTTTATTATTTGTTCAAAGGATCCTATGTTCCATAACTTTTAATTATTTTTTTTGTAGTTACTAAATTAATTAATCAAAAAATGGACATGGTGTCGATCGTTAACCTCCAGGGCACAGATATATATAACAATTTATGTTTGATTCATGTACTGGAAGTTCAAAAAAAAAAATTATTAACACAAATACAAAACTAATAATAATAAAAATGATTTTCAAAAATGGAAATATCAAATATTTGCGGCAAGGAATTAAAAATAAATAAACAGTAACATTCATTGATAATTAAAAATAAACAGATTATAAAACATATAAAATAGGAAACAATTAGGGAAATGTTTTAACGTATAAACTAAAACTGTGGTGTAACTTGTTTTCATTTAACGTATAATCAATGAAATGAAAAATAATATATTTTACAATTAAAGAATGTTTAAAAAAAGTTAAGAAAAATTTTAAAGGCATACATTGTACCGAAATTCGTCCTTCGCTAAAAGGAACCAAAAAGAAAATTCCAAAAATACAAAAAAAATGATGAAACTTTTATGGTTTATAGTAAGTATTTTACAATATACCGTCAGTATGTTAAAATATATACCTTCGAGTCACGGAGTATCTTCTACTCGAATAATATGTAGTAATCTGTAATCTTATTAAAATCATTAAAATAACTATTATACTTAATAATTAAATGATTTAAAACAAAAGGAGAGCGGGTCATATTAGGCTACTTGCAAATGCCTTACCCTTAGGTTTGCCTCCATATATTTTAACAAAATTTATCGAGCGATACATGTTTGGCAATCATTAGGTCATAGTTCAAGGCACGCTGAATGGGGTAACCGAACTGCAGGAAGGTATATGAGCACGTTGGTAGGGTGTGAGACAATTTAGTAACAAACACTGAATATTTAAACAGAATTAAAGTTAACTCAATAGGAGAAAAAGTAAAAGAAAACATTAATAACGTAGCCTCAGAAAGAAAGTAAATACATATTTTACTAAAATAAAAATCATAAATTCCAAAAATTCTATTATAACAAAAATTCAAATCTAATAAATAGTATTTTAATATAAAATTATGAAGAATTATTTTTTTCATTCTCACTTCTATCACAACAAACAACCTGTATTGCCAGTGTTGAATTTGTGCGTTGTAAGTTTCTACAGCAATTTTAATGTAACTATTAATTTTTATTAATAACTTACACTTGAACATAATTTTATATTTTTCTTGTTTCTAGATGTTCCACTAATCAACAAAATTTTTATTTTTTGCTTATATATAACACATTGACCTGCAGCAGAAAAGATTTTAACAATTATTATTCAAACAATAAATTTGCATGCCAAAGTAAATAATTTGTAATATATTCAATATAAAACTGTAGATGTATTTGTCATTAATCTTTATCAATAATAATTTTTATTAAATATTTAAATAATGCCAGGAAAAGGCTTAAAATTCGTCATTGTGTTATTTTGTAACGATTATTTTTAAAGAAACAATTGGTATTCGTGAAACTAAGTTATTTAAACTTCTATATTGAGAATTATGAAATTCATTGAGCACTATCAAATCAAACTGCCATATTTCTCCTAATCTATGGTCATTATATATGTATATATAATATTCGGATTACATTCAACACTAAAATAAAATTATAATTATAAAAAATGACTAACACGCAGAATTAAAAAATAAACAGTAAAAATGCAAAAGGCAAAATCAAATTTAAACATGATTTGTTTGTTATTTTGGTTTTTAAGGAGTAACACTGGGACATGATATTCAACTTAAAATATAAAAAAGCATACAATGCAGTAAGAAAATTCATTTTTCTTTATTCAATGCAGAAGATGGGGAGAAAAAAAAAAAAAAAAAAAAAAAAAAAAAAAACAAAAAAAAAAAAAAAACAAACAAGAATCGCCAATAGCTACGAATTGTGACAAAATGAAGTAAGACAAAAAGAACATTTAAATACTTAAATTGAAAAATCCTTTGCATTTAATCTATTTTTTATGGAAAAAAAACAAAGAAGTATTATTATATAATTAATGTATAAATAAAACAAACAATAAATGTTTTATAGATTTTCTGTAAATTTTGAATGTTTTTATAACAAACTTGAGAAACTCTAAGAACAACACGAAGCGCTATCTAGTGCCACAGAACAGAAGCAAATGTGGAAATAGTGACATTAGTAGCCTTTAGATAGCAGCACACTACAAGTTTGAAAGCAGATTAATTTCAAGCAATAATTAAAGTGTTAATTATTATTCTGATGTTAAATATTATAGTGCTCAAAATATATAAGATATCATGGTTACATTTATTGTAAGTATGTATGCAGGAGACTATCTATAATATAATCCATTATTTATCACATAAAAAATTCAAAAGTAGGTTTTAATTAAATAAACGCAACTGAAGATAATATTTTAATTATGCTAATGCTAAGGTTATTAAGGCGTTGAACCATAATTTTTAAAACTGATTAAATTTAAAAAAAAATACTTAATACCTAATAGTTGACCGTTGTTTTATTTAGGAAGGAGATGGTCCGGGGCGGCGGTCATAAATAGACTAAATAGTGGCAAAACTAGACCTGCAAAGTCGGGTCAAAACGTTGGCTTTTAATAAAATAGTTTCGCCACTATTTAGTCTTTTTATGACCGCCACCCCGAAATCATCTCCTTTCTTAAAAAATAATACATATGAATAACATTATATTTTGGAACGTATTTTAAAAATAAGAAAAACAGAAAAAAATATGCTCCATTATTTAAAATACTTTTGATCATTTCATAAATCAAGATCTCTTTGTTGAGTTCATTTACAGACAATATTCGGAAGTTATTGGATAATGAAATAGAATAAACATGTTTGTACTATTATTTTAGCTAAATAGTTCATTATCATTATTATTTCTCTTACTATTATAATATTACTTCTTATTATAAATAATTGTTATAATATGAATTAAAAGATCAGAAAACCGACGACGAAAGTTTATATATATATCTTCATAAAGGTTTCTTTTTAATATTTAGAATACTATAACTTGTGAAAAAATATTCAAATACAGAAACTTTATATTTATTTATAATATAGAAGAAATTTTTAGTATAACAGAAAACCGCAATCACATAATTATTATTAAAGTGAATGTTAATTAAACATAAAAACCAAAAATGGGTGATAGATAGTCAGAGCGCAGTCATTTTTTAATATTTCTATTCAAGTACTTAAAACTTTCAGTACTGATAACATGCCTTGATAATGACCCACAATCTTTGTTTGAAACGTTGGCAATAAAAATCTTTAAAAGCTGACTATCACCCATGATGTGTAGAAAAGTCGACAAGCTTCCTTAAAAAACCAAAAATATTTTCTTAGAACCGTTTAGGCGATACAAATGAATAGAAGGGGGATTTATGTTCAGTTTCGACCATGTTAGCCGGTGACATTGGTTTCCCAGTTCAAAGTGTGAACTGTGTGTACATTTCAGCAACAAAAATATATAGTCTGTGGGCCAGACCCCCTTACCGTGCACCCCCCCCCACATCCCAATAAATTGCATATCGTTGTGTTCCTTGTAACTATTTATTAAAAAAAAGCCAATGTTCCCACAAAAAAAAGTGAACGCACTGCCCCAAAATGGCGTCCAAAGATGGCGGATTGACGACTTTGACTTTAGTTAGTTTTTTGGTCAATGAGAATCAGCATTTGGCTTAATTTCCTCATAGTTGGTCTTTTATTAAAGCTGAATAGTTATAGAATAATAAAACATGAAGAAATATTAAAAAATAATTGGCTTAGGCTATGAAAAACACCAGTAAAGTCAATTTTTTTAACAAAAAAATTTTCAAGTTACAAATCAAGCGTCGTTTGTAATTAAACGGCCTACAATAACGCAAAACGTGCTGAAATAAACCATCTGGAGAATATATTTCTCTTTCTAAAACGCTGATTATTTTTTACAAATGTTTAAGCAGTTCCGTAGAAAATGCACTTATGCGGCAGAAAAGCGGTACTGGCGTGGGTGCCTACAGGCCTCTACCACACCATTCAGTGCCCATAAATGGCTTAGTTATAGTGATATAATAACATTTTTGGTACATTATATTGGTTTAATTAACAAACAAATATTAATTCAATTATTTAAATGTAAAAAAAAAATTAAAATTAAAAAAAAAAATTTATTATTATTTTTTTTTTAATTTAACCTCCTTTATTCTGTACGTAGGTCGTTTAAGAAGACCTCAATTGTAAAAATAATATAATTATAATAATAAAAGTTAATTAAAAAATACTTTGCTAAATATCTTGACTTTTTTTTATTTAACGTTTGCAATTTAACACTGTGTTTAGTGATTCTTAGAAGTAATTGAAATTTTTATATACTTCACAGGAAATGAGTCATATTAATACCTTTTTTATAAACTAAAATAATATATACCTAAACTGAACTATATATAATGAATAGCTACCGGGTTGTTTAGTAAAACTCATATATCACTAATTAAAAAATTAATTGTTATTTCCTTTATTTTGTGCAGAAGTTGGGCTATATCATAAATAAATAGGAAATTTTAATATTGAATGAATTATTCTCTATGCACAAAGCAAGATAGAAGGGGTGATGCTATAAGTTCTTCTATAAACCAAAGCTGATTGTTTGGATTTGATCTCAAAATGAGGAAAAACGCGGATAATACATTAAGGGAACGAGAAAGAAAGTACCAAAACCTCGGAATAGATAAAAAGGACCAGTATCCATTATATAGCTAAATGAATGTTTAGTAAAAAGATGAACAGAATATTTCAAGATATCGAGAAAGTTATAGCTCATAGCTTTCCTTCTGTTTAGTGCATTTGCAAAAAATTTTTTAAGGAATCTAAAAGGAAAACGAGCTTTTCTGAAAGACAGTTAGATATTAGCATAATCCAAAGTGTGAGGCACTAAGCAGATAGAGAGCTATTTTTCTTTTTATGTGGACTTCTCTATATCCTGCCTTAAAGTGAGGACAGTCCCAATTTTCAACTTCTCTTCCAATGTGCAACTTAAGTTTCTCAATCCATATCACTCTGGCAATCGACAATATTTCTTATTCCAGCTTCTACGATTCTTGAGTATAATTTGTTTGGTACACTAAACAGGAATGGATCTTGATGGGTATTACATTTTCTAGTACCTCCTTTCTTGTAAAAGTAAAAACCACAGTCCTTTTATGTTATTTTTTAATATGCTTGTTGCCTATGTACGCGCAAAACTATCAAAGCAGTTCGGTTTCGCCCTTTCCATCTTTCTTTGTGCAGAGAGAATAATACATTCTATATTAAAATTTCCTATTTTTTTATGATGTGGTACAAATTCCGAACAATTTATTCCGCAATTTCTGAACAATAACGAGCTATAACTAATATAAGATTCCTTCAAAAATCAGAAGGAAGGCTATGAGCTATAACTTTCTCGATACACCTCTCTATATCCTGCTTCAAAGTAAATATAGTCCCGATGTGCACCTTCAGCAATCGAAAATAAAGTGGTTTTCACCATAATAAACCTACATCGTCCATTTAATATCATCCAAACTGCAATTGATCCCGTTTTAGCAGCATCTTGAAATATTCTGTTCATCTCTCTACTATACATTCATTTAGCTATAAAATGGATACTGGTCCTTTTTATCTATTCCGAGGTTTTAGTACTTCCTTTCTCTTTCGCTTAATGTTTTATACGCGTTTTTCCTCATTTTGAGATCAAATCCAAACAATCAGTTTTGGTTTATAGAAGAACTTATAGCATCACCCCTTCTATCTTGCTTTGTGCATAGAGAATAATTCATTCAATATTAAAATTTCCTATTTATTTATGATATAGCCCAACTTCTGCACAAAATAAAGGAAATAACAATTAATTTTTTAATTAGTGATATATGAGTTTTACTAAACAACCCGGTAGCTATTCATTATATATAGTTCAGTTTAGGTATATATTATTTTAGTTTATAAAAAAGGTATTAATATGACTCATTTCCTGTGAAGTATATAAAAATTTCAATTACTTCTAAGAATCACTAAACACAGTGTTAAATTGCAAACGTTAAATAAAAAAAAGTCAAGATATTTAGCAAAGTATTTTTTAATTAACTTTTATTATTATAATTATATTATTTTTACAATTGAGGTCTTCTTAAACGACCTACGTACAGAATAAAGGAGGTTAAATTAAAAAAAAAATAATAATAAATTTTTTTTTTAATTTTAATTTTTTTTTTACATTTAAATTATTGAATTAATATTTGTTTGTTAATTAAACCAATATAATGTACCAAAAATGTTATTATATCACTATAACTAAGCCATTTATGGGCACTGAATGGTGTGGTAGAGGCCTGTAGGCACCCACGCCAGTACCGCTTTTCTGCCGCATAAGTGCATTTTCTACGGAACTGCTTAAACATTTGTAAAAAATAATCAGCGTTTTAGAAAGAGAAATATATTCTCCAGATGGTTTATTTCAGCACGTTTTGCGTTATTGTAGGCCGTTTAATTACAAACGACGCTTGATTTGTAACTTGAAAATTTTTTTGTTAAAAAAATTGACTTTACTGGTGTTTTTCATAGCCTAAGCCAATTATTTTTTAATATTTCTTCATGTTTTATTATTCTATAACTATTCAGCTTTAATAAAAGACCAACTATGAGGAAATTAAGCCAAATGCTGATTCTCATTGACCAAAAAACTAACTAAAGTCAAAGTCGTCAATCCGCCATCTTTGGACGCCATTTTTGGGCAGTGCGTTCACTTTTTTTTGTGGGAACATTGGCTTTTTTTTAATAAATAGTTACAAGGAACACAACGATATGCAATTTATTGGGATGTGGGGGGGGGGGGTGCACGGTAAGGGGGTCTGGCCCACCGTGTAATATATACAGACCGAAACGCAGGCTAATATAATAACAATAAAAAATAAAATTAACTTAATTTTTATTATAACACTCTGGCACACTGTTAATAACTTAAATCATTACAATTAATCATAATTTAAGACAAAATTATAAAAGGGTGAAAACCATCACTTGACAATTTTTCCCTATATTTGGTGTCATTGTGGAGGTGATACATGTAAAACCACTTAAAACACAATAAATTCCCAATCTAATGTTACAATCAGAGTTAAGGTTAAGAAGGACATAAAATAACAGCTTAGAGCACCAGTTAACCGTAAGAAAAAATAATTATCAGTGGAATGAAGTCAGTTAACGATATTTATTACATTAAATTATTAAATGTTTCATTTGTTTTTTTTTTTTTGTTTTTTTTTTGTGGTCTGTGTTTATCTATCTCTGTACAAATTATGATAATGCATAATCGTAAAAATTATATAAAATTTATATATTAAGCTGCAAGTAGTAAAAAAAAAAATCTTAAGAAATTTCCTAACCTTTTTTTATACAACTAATCTATATTAATTTAGAATGACTAAAATAATAAAAAGTGTAGTCAAGTATTTATCTCGCTTTATTGATTTTTGTCGATATTGCTTCAAAAGATGGATACAAATTTATTCATTTTTCTTAATAGATATTTAGAAAACAATACATAACATCGATTTCCGCTTATAATTTAATAATTAATTGATGCGTTTTCAGCAAAACAAACATGTAGAATTATAATAGTAAAAATCCTACACAAAAAAAAACGAAAAAAATTCGTCTTTGCAGATTAAAAAAAAAAAAACTAAGTGGTCCAAATTATAATTTTAATAATTATTTAGGTAGCTAAGCACAATATTAGCGCCGTGAATGCTAAACCAGAAACACTAAACAGCAATGCATGTTAGTATCTGTTTACAACTAAGGCGCCAACAATACACAGCTTGATTAACACAACATATACAATATTATGAACATATAGATGAGTATATAAATATTACTTATGTATATAATAGAGTATATTAATATTATTTAAATAAAATTAATGAGTAGAATAAATTATTTCTAGTCAAAACCAACAATAATCAAATTACATAAATAATATTATATTCCTCAGAAGCTAAAATCACTTTTTTTCGATTTAAAATTAAATATTAAACACTTTAAAAAAAATTAAGTAACCCTAAGTATTATTACATTATGTCACATTCAAGGGCAATATTTATAGCGATACAGTAGCTCATTCACACTCTGACGTACAATTAATAAAAATAAATTAAACAACAAAATAATAATACTAAAAATAAATGGTTATAAACAAAAATAATCAAAATAACAGCTTAAATACACACATACTTTTATACAATATTTAAAAATTCATTCAGTCAGGAGATCTCCGGGAAAAACTTTTCCCCCCACTCCTAGAAGGAAAGGCAGGACCCTAGGAGATCCCAGAGCTTCTCGCTCAGCCATCAGGTATCAAGGACCAGTGGAACTCTAAATAAAAACACGTTTTATACTGAAACCTATAGTAAAATATAAAGAAAAATTAGTAACAATACCAATAACTGACAATAAACCCAGCATTATTCTCATAAATGAGGGAAACCAATTAATCAATAAATATAACACAGTAAAATCCCCAAGGACAAAACAATGTTGTCTAGACGGCAGAATATCACAGAAAATTACGATACCATTAATTTCAAAACTACTCTGAAGAAACAATTAAACTAGATCTATAAACAATCGGAGGGGAATGAACCAACCTAATAATTAGCATAAATATGCTCCCTAAAAATTACACGGAACCAATTTTTGAAACTGTTCTTAACAAAAATAAACAAAGCCACTATTAAAAAGATCCCACACTCTTACCGATCTGAATAGAGAATAGCCAGCGAAATCTGTTGAAGAGAGTATTACATTCCCAAGCGGTATACAGCACTGATATTTTTTACTCACAATTAGCATGAAAAAAAACATGTTAACACCCATCATAATTCACTTAATGTTATCAACAGGAAACATGTTTTGACAAAATATCACTAAGAAGTATATCGAAACTCCAATATTATGAACATCATTCCAAGTATTAAAAAAAACGTAATCTAATATAACAAAGGTTGAGATAGTAATTATATAATAAATATAAGTAGGTAAGTCACAAAAAATCATGACCAAATACTATTTTTATTCATGTGTTAAAACGTACATGCAACTTTTTTTTTAAAGTTCCAGTATTGGTGAAAATTTAATAAATAAATGTTTTCAGGACACTTTTTTGTATAATAATAAGTTTCCTAGTTTATAGTAAAACTCTATCGTTAATTTGTTTGTCCCTAAAAAAGGGGAGAGGGGCGTTAACAGAATGAACAGTAGTTAGAGCTTAGATGACAGATGTAATTGATGTTAAATGAATTACCTAAATCCTTATACATTTCTTTTGTTTGAGTAGCTTTGCCTCTACTGCTGAATTGATTTACATTTTTTAGATTGATTTTATGGCGGATTAAATTTCTCCAACAGAACATTGAAATAAAAAAGATAGCGATTAACCGTACGCATATAAAAATAAAACACTTGTGATAATAAGATGTCTAAGCTAACTGAAAGAATGGAGAAAGAAAATAAATAAAGCAACCAATCGAAAAAGGTCAACAGTATTTGAATGAAAACTAGTGGGAAGGGAGATTAAAGTAGATTCTTATACCAGAGAGACTTTGATTTCGTAAAATGAAGTATGGATAATAATATCAATAAAGGTAAATAATATATGATTTCAAGGATGGAATTGCTGAAATAAATTTAAATTAATACCAACTAATATTTCTCGAATTTTAGGGCACTTCATAACGTGAAGCGTTAGAACAATGCTTTACTGCTTCATTTTATACTAACATTAGCTTTACTCAAACAGAAAACAAGTATTATAATTGATTTCCTTCTTAAATAATATATATTATAAAAAACAAAATAAAAGTTTCAAAGTTCTAATTACTAGAAAAAAATCTTCAACGTGGAATATACTACACAATATAGCATTATAAGTACTTCAGGCTATCTATCTCCGCTAGTCAGTGCCAGATGGAAAATCAATGGAAAATAAAAGCAATAATTTTCTGTAATTTAGGGCTGGTTACGGATGTGGTGTCACCCATTTCAATAAAACATTGTTTGATAAAACTATGTATAAAAATATTAAACTTCTGATTAAAATATCTGATGATTCCTACCAAAGTGTACATACTGATAGTGATTGATGGTACATGAATCTTAACTATTATTACAATACACAATATTGTAATAATAGTTAAGATTCATGTCCCATCAATCACTATAGTTTATTATTTACCATAATCGGTCGTATAATATCTGATAATCTCTGATTGTATTTTAAAATTTTTAGCCCTGAAGATAATCCATATGTTTGGGTTGAAACGTTGGCACAAACAAAAATAAATTGGTATAATGACAGCGTCCTGACTATTTATCATCCATGATATGTAGAACAGTCGACTAGCTTCTAAAAAAAAATTGTATAAATTTTTTCTGCTTTGGATCTGTATGGATTTCAATCCAAGGTTACAATATTTCAATCGAAATACCATATAAAATAATATATGTAAAATAAGAGAAACATATTTATGATTGTATTAAATAAATTCAAATGCAAATTAATTACAAACGAAAAAATTTGGAATCGCTTCTTGCTTCCTTAAAAACTATAATACGAATTTGTATCAAAATTTAAAAAAATAAAAAATTTGGACTTCCTTGTAATGGATGAATTATTCTTATACCGTTCACTAAGAATTTCTAAATACTCAGAATTGTCATTAAATTCTAAGTGAATGTAACCGTTCGAAAGTTCAATCATTACTTTACGAGACCATAATTGAAATAGATGACCCCAAGTCCATAGTTTTCTCTTGTAGTACGTAAGAATATTGCAATTACTAAAATTTGTAATGAAACTTTTAATCCTTAAATATAATTAAATTTAGTAAATATTAAAACTTTATCTAAAGGAATATTTAAGCATATCTTTATGCTTTGGTGAAAATTCCATTCCAACTGTAACGTGTTCATATTTTTTTTTTCAAATAGTTTTCTCTTACAATAAACTGCTGAGATTAATTCACCAACATGACACAAATCTTGCGTGATTTAGCGACAACCAAACTGTAAAATTTACAAACTTATAATTATTCAAACGATGATAGCTACAATCATCGTTGCGGTTTCACAACAACTTACACCAGGCCCTCTTTCTGAAAATAGCAAGTAGTAAATTTATCCAAGGGTTTCAGATTAGCAACTATATTCAATGCCTCAAATATTGGCAAAAATGAAATAAAACATCATTATATGAAAAAGAACTCGAGATCGGTTAAAAAAAAGGCAGAAACCTAAGGACAAGAGAACGTACACGGTTCCTTTAAAGTTTCTTAAAGCTTGTAAAGTTGAAGGTTCTTATTTGTAGCAAAATTGTGAAGTCACGATTAAATAAATAAAACTATGAGCGGCATACCGGAACGAAAAATATCATAATATCTGAAATAATCAGAGATCGATTTCTCAACACAAGGTCGGCTGATTAATTCTGAGACAATCACTTCGGTCCCGGATTTCAATCTCATTCTCAAGATTACGTTCTCAGTCTTATTATAAAGAATTACATAAGGATAAAGTCAAATTTATTTATATTTTTTTGTATAAGGAATGAACTCGAAATTGGCTACATAGATTTTTTTATTATGAAAATAATAATAAACTAGTTTGTATAACTTTTTACATATTTCATTTTTAATATTTTGTATTGTAATAATAGTTAAGATTCATGTACCATCAATCACTATAGTTTATTATTTACCATTATCGGCCGTATAATATTATATCTCTGATTCATCATATAAAATAATATATATAAAATAAGAGAAACATATTTATGATTGTATTAAATCAATTCAAATGCTTGAAAATAAAATGTATATTTATTAGATTGTCTATTCAATTTATTTTTATTTATTCCATATACGGTGTAAATCAATAAAAATAATTTGATGACTCCTGTATCACTACTATTTTCTAATGTTTATAATGACCGAATGTCATATTATTCAACAAGGAAATGTGTTAATAAATTAGATTGAATGTTGTTTCCCGCAAACACTATAAATGATAAGGAAGTTTACAATGAACAAATTCATATTTATTATAATTCAATTGTTTTAATAACAATAAGTCTTGTATTTTTATCTTCGATGTTGTTTTATATCTTTGAATCACTTTCTCAAGTTAAGAATTGTTGAAAACTAACCAACTTGTATAATATGAGATGAGCTATAATTCATGTACCGGTATTAATAGATCGGAATAATTAATTGATTTGAGCCTTTCATTTTAAAAATTTACTTCATCGATATATTTAAATATAAACTTATCTTTGAAAATAAATCGTCCTTATTTATTAAACTAAAGCGACTGGGAAACTAATTCTTGTATACTTTCAGATAAATTTAAAAAAAATAGTTTTAGTAAGCTTGAGGATACTAAAAGTTATTTTCATAAAAATAGGAATAAAATATCTAATACCAGCTAAACGACTTGACACACATCAATATCTAATCGTCTTCAAAAGCCTTGCGCATTGAAATCCTTTTCTTCTATACACGATTTTTGCAAATCGTAACAGAGCAAATTCAACTACCTAGCTCCTAACCTCTTACTAGAGACCACATCGTGGGAGATAGTACGAGTGGACATGAACTAGATTTCCTTATAAGAAGCTAAATAGCTACAAATCTAGTGAACTTAAGCATGCTCTCAATTAATTGCCGTGTAGAAGATCAAGATTACCAGCCAACAAAGTTTACTCGGACCCCTTGGTAACACCAATTACAAAATAGCAATGACTTTCACCCAACGGTTTTAAAATAGATATACAAAGGTTCCAAAAAAAAAAAATAGTAATAATAATAAGTGACAAAAAGTTTTATTTAAATAAAAAAAAATTATCATTAAAAATAATTTATTCAGCTGTAAACCATAGTTTTACCGGCCTTAAATTTGTACTTTAACAAATCTACAAAGTCTTCTACTTTAACAAAGTACAGTCTTCAATTTAAAGGCTTTATACCAAAAAACGTCTTTTTTCGAACGAGGTTATCATTAAAAGAAAACATTCAGTACTTTGTGTAATTACTCCCCAAGTCGTAATCTTGATCTGTATGAGAAGTTTTATCTTAATTCAAATCCAATATGTTCCAAAGTTTGTCCCTAAGCTTTATAAATAACTACAAACGATATTTATGGGAAACAGTGCCTAAATATCGTAAAAAATATTAAAATTGTGCCTAGAATATTATTAAGTTTCCTGAGTTGATTGGCATCTTTCGTACTACTCCGTTCCTATGGTTCGTATCGTAATGTTATGTAACCTAAAGTCTTTATAAATAAATCTAGTCTAGGAAAAATATTCTTAAAAATTCCTACACGTAGTCACAGAAATTAGTACGTTAAATTAAAAATCAATTTATTAGAGTATATTTTCTTGATGAGGGCTAACAGCTTGCTCAATCTGTTAAAAATAGTCAGTCTCAAAAGATCTAAAATTGCCATTGAAGTATTACATTCAGTAATTAGTAAATGATATAATAAAAATTAATAACATAACTAGCATTTAATAAAACTTTCGTTCCCACTTCCCATAAAACTTTCGTTTAATGATAACCATAGCATAACAGCTTGCTCAATCTGTTAAAAATAGTCAGTCTCAAAAGATCTAAAATTGCCATTGAAGTATTACATTCAGTAATTAATAAATGATATAATAAAAATTAATAACATAACTTTAGCATAATGGCTTATATATAAGAAAAGACTTATAAGAAAAATGGCAAAAATTAAATCACGAAATAACTACTTTTTATAAGAAAAATTTATTTATATTTTATTAAGAATTTTCATATAAAAAGGATACCATTTAGAAACCACGCTAACTTCATGTTTAAATTGAGTAAAACGTTGACGAATTTGTGCATTAAGTGACGGTAATTGGGTAACTGCACCAGTGATGGACATAGATAAGAAAATTTTTGCCTTTTTTGGCTTATGCCGCCATAATTATTATAATGATGTAGAGATGGTTGATCGTTGATATAATATGAGAAGGAGTTAGTCGAGGGTGCGGTCAAATAAATAAAAAAATTAAAATATATTGTTATAATTATTTATTAATAATTATTTATAATAATAATAATAAATAAAAAATAATTATTTAATAAAATAATTAATATATTTTAATTTTTTTATTTATTTGACCGCACCCTCGACTAATTCCTTCTCATAATTATTATAGTTATAAACTTCTCCATTTGACGTTTAGAATCTCTAGGGTCTCCTTTTACTATTTAATACTTTTAAATTGAAAACATATTCAGTTATGCTAGTACAATCTCCATTTGAAAAAAAAAAAAAAACACCATTTTGTATTAGTAATGGACACACCGAAATTCAATTGTTCTAGTAATGGACAGTGGGTCGGTAGCAGTAATGGACATACCTCAGAAAAATTCTTATTATTTATTATGATTTTAGCAACTGTATAAAAAATACATTTAGTAAATTCGTACAATGGATATAATTACTTCCCAACGGTGTAATAATATGTATGAATTAGGAGATAACGGGGCCATCTTTTCAGAAGGCCTTGGAGGGTTATCAGGAATTGAATAGGAAGCAAGGTTAGAAACAAGAGGATTGGGATGGTTATAAAGTTTACTATGGAAGGATATATATATATATATATATATATATATATATATATATATATATATATATATATATATATATATATATATATATATATATATATATCTGGATTGGGTCAAATCTAAAACATAAGGAACATTAAGTGGAGCCCCATAGCTCAACTCTGTAAGTCAAAATAAGCCTTATTATAGTCACGTATATGAGTCTTTTGTAATTAATTGGAAGGTTAGAGCGTTTGTCTAGTAAGTGTTGAAGTAGTCGGAAACGTCGAGCGGTTTCTTGTCGTTTCAGTCTGGTATGAGGATTCAAAGTTAGACGTTTGTCCAGGCGTAGCCCCATGTAACGGATTTGTACAATTGGAATAAGCGAGGTATTGTTATAGGATACTGAAGGAAAGGAGGTCATTCGTTTACGAAAGAAAAAAATCTAAAATATTTGTCTAACTATAAAGATAACGACAAAAATAAGATAGACATTATAAAATTTTCTTTTGGGAACTTTATTCACACAGTTGTCTGTAAAGCAATTGTTTTTCAATCTAGAAAAAACTGGAACCTTTAAATGAAAAAGGAAGCTTATTATTTACATTTGAAGTCCGACCTGTCCATCACTGGGTCCCCTGTGGGTGAACTGGTGAGTTCATCCTAATAGATATTTGCTTTAAAAAACAAAAAAAAAATGTTCATAATATTGTTGTAATAAATACTATTTTCAAATAAATACTATTTTTACATATCAATTCACAAATAAACTAAATAGCCATCACATTCCTCTACAATAGGAATTTAGACGTAGAGAGACGGCCTTGATGATTCTTCGACTACTGGAACAGAAGAATTTTGTAACAGCAGGCTGATCAGTATTCAGGACTATTGGTGGCCTAAAATAGCAGGTCTTGAATATAGAACTAGAGAAAACATCTGCTTCACTAACCCACGGACAGAAAATTGAAAATTACATAGTTATGTTAAACTGTCTTAATAACTTGAATGTTATAATAGGAGCTATAAATTAGTAACGTTGTATGCTAATAATGGCCACGTAGGGAGAATAGAAAAATGTAAAAGAAAGAAAGATATAAATTGCTATCCTTACGAGAGATGAAAAATTTCTAACAAGAACTATTAACAAACATGATATTGCATACCACAGAGGCATTCGTTGGAAGGGTATAAATGGATTTTATGAATAAAAGTTGAAGATGAAAATATAATTAAAGAAACTTAATATTGATATCTCTTAAACCAACGACCTCCTGTCCTACAGTTTCCTTTAACAATACTCCACTTATCCCTGTTGAGCAAATCCGATACCTAGGACTCCACCTGGACGACTAACTTGGAATCCTCATACTAGACTGAAACGACAAGAAACCGCTCGACGTTTCCGATTACTTCAGCACTTACTAGACAAACGCTCTAAACTTCCCATTAATTATAAAAGACTCGTATACTTGACTATAATAAGACCTATTTGGACTTACGGAGTTGAGCTATGGGGCTCCACTAAACCATCGAATTCCTCTCGCATACAATCCTTACAATCCAAAATTCTTCGTAAAATCCTCAATGCTCCTTACTTTGTCACTAATGAAATTATCCATAAAGATCTTAATTTTCCTTATTTTTCAGATCTGGCCCAATCCAGATACCTATCCTTCCATAATAAACTTCAGAATCATCCCAACCCTCTCGTTTCTAACCTTGCTTCCTTTTTAATTCCTGATAACCCTCCGAGGCGTCTGAAAAGAAGATGGCCCCGTGATCTCCTAATGTAGTCATATCATTAGAGTGCTACCATTGGGTAGTTACTTAGCAAGTGTATTCATGTCATTATATCTATTATGTCCAAATTTACTTGATGTATTTATGTAATACAGTTGTAAATGTCATAAAGAAAAAAATATATATTGATATCAAAGATCTATCCAGAGGATTATCTTTATTTTGATGAATAGTAAGACAATGATAGAATATCATGATTCCATGGATGCATATCATTTAAGATTTTTTTTTTTTTCAAGAAGCTTGTTCAATCAGATATAGAAAAATAATGCATGTGAAATAATTCGTTAAGCTGTGACCCATATACAATTATTGAAGTGACTTGAAAACTCAAGGCTCAGGAATAGGAGTGCTTTGTTATGTTAACCCAATTCTTCACATCACGGTCAAGTTGACATTTTTATTCAACAAATAAACAGATAAATAACATAACCACTGAGTACTGTACTGGAGTATTGTATTTTTATTTTAATTCAATATTTTATAGTTTTTATGCTTTATTTTATGAAACCAACTCAGCCATAATTGGAAGAAATATTAACACAACATTAAATAAATACAAACAACATTTGCAGGACGGAAACATGATAACATTGCATAGCTCATCTTATAGTAGCATTTAAACCTTTTTCTTAATAATGATCAGATCCCCCAGTATTTGTTGATACCGACGAATTTCAATTATATGAAACTATTAATGCAGATCCGTCTCTCGGGGAAATATATGATCAAGATTTCGGCTAATAATAAAATTGTGAAAATTACTCTAAAACTTGATTGCAAAATGTGTAACACTGAAGAAAAGGCAACACTTCATCATATATTATTTAAATGCCCAATTTATAGTAGTTTAAGGGTCAGAATTTATCAAAGTATGGACAATCTTAATGGCATAGAAATATTTAAGCCAACCAGTGCACAAGATATGAGAAAACTATATTTTTTTATCTCAAATATATTAAATTATAGAGAATTGGTAGGGTAATCTTGAATATTGTCTTCCGCATAATATGGAAAAAATTCTATATTGTACTTCTGCATGTAATATGGCCGAGTATTTTTCTTGTTTGTTCTCTTAGGTATTAGGTATTAGAGGTAATCTTTTAATTTAATTTTAAAGCATTGCTTAGTATTATTATTTTTTAAAAAAAATGTGTTTTTATTGTTTTTATTATTTTATGTGTATTTATTGATGTATATATATAGCCAACTTTCACATCTTCTGGACTACAGATCTTCACTTAACTTACGAAACAAGCGACTTATCTACAACACCTTACTGAGACCAATATGGACATATGGAGCAGAACTTTGGGGTTCGGCAAAACAAACACACATAAACAAAATACAAACAGCACAATCAAAAATTTTACGAAAAATTGTTAACGCACCTTGTAGTACATTTCAAACACTACTATACATAACGACTTAAACACCCCAACAGTAAAATCCTACATCCACGACAAATACACTACATTTCATTCTTCAACCCAAAATCACTCCAATCCTCTGGTTCTTTCTATCTCCTGCTCCCTGTTACCTGAGCAACGAAGATTAAGAAGAAAATGGCCAAGAGACCTACTACATCAATAAAAACAACAACATAAAAAAAAAATCAAGTAATTACACCAAGACAATAAAAATACAACAAATTTGCTAGATGTGCCGCTGCGCAGGTGCAAATTGCATAAAATAAAATATAAATAAATTTATGTATATTGCTGACAATTTTAGATTTTATATTAATTTGATAATTGAAACTATTTTAACTGTCTGACCTTTACCGAATATAATTTTTAATTTATGCTTAAGAGTGTTGTTATGACTGTTATGTGGTATAAAAAGGAATTTCTATTTTCATAAGGATAATAATGTTTATTATTTTGTGATAGACTCCATTTGTATAGGGTTCTTTTCTTAAAACAAATAAATATTGATTGATTTATTGATTATAGTTCTTATGATATATATGGATTTATAGGTAATTGATTTTATCTATGACTGATGTAATGTTAAGTAATATTAATAATATAAAATAGATAACTTTAAATCAAACATTAGTTATTACCAAAACGTTACGTAATATAACTTTAGTAATTATACGAACAGTAAAAGGAAAGGTAGCGTTATGAAAATAAATTAAATCCTATTAGAAATAATCAAGTTATAACATTTAATGGCATCCTATTAACTTGATAGAGAAACCAGAGTGGTAAGGGGCTATTAAATGCCACAAGAGCAAACATTAATCCAATCCGCTTGGACAGTTCGAATGTTGTCCTTAAACATTTCCGAAGGGATATGGAAATCCTAATCGTGCGTCGTATCTGCCTCAGTTTGCTAACAGAGCGAGCGACACGGGCTCGATAATAGTCTCGGACCCAGTCGTGGTGCACGACCAAACACGCCCTTGTCCAATTCAGATAGCAAAAGGCATGCGCTTTGAATGCTTTCGCAAAAGTAGATCAAAACTATACCACATAAGTACCATTAAAAAAAGAAAAGAAAAAAAACAAAGAGTAAGGTGATAGATAGTTAGGGGGCAGTCATTTTTTTAATATTTCTATTTAAGTTCTTCAATACCTTCAGTACTGATAACATGCCCTGATGATGACCCACAATCTTTGTTTGAAACGTAGGCAATAAAAATCATAAAAAATGACTATCACACATGATGGGTAGATTAGTCGACCAGCTTCCTTCAAAAATATTTTCTTAAAACAGTTTAGGTGATATATACTTCACATAAAGGGGGTTTTGTTCAGTTTCCGACTATGTCAGCTAGTGACATTGGTTTCCCAGTTCAAAGTGTATACTGTAGCACATTTCAGCAACAAAAATATAAACCAAATAGACCAAAACGCAGGTTAATATAATAACAGAAAAATAAATAAAATGAACTTATTTTTTATTATATCACATTAGCACACTGCTAATAAATTAAATCATCACAGCCAATCATAATTTAAGACGTTAAAATTATAAAAGGGTAAAAACCATGACTTGATATTTTTCACTATATTCAGCGGCATTCTGGACATGTTAAACATCTTCAAACATAATAAATCCACAATCTAATGTTACAATCAGAGTTCAAGTTAAGAAGGGCACAAAATAATAGCTAAGAGCACCAGTTAACTTTAAGAAAAAGTAACTATGAGGGGAATATAGTCAGTTAAAGATATTTGTTAAATTAAATTATTAACTGTTTAGTTTTTTTTTTTTTTTAGTCTGTGTTTGTCTATCTCTGTACAGATTATGATTATGCATAATCGTAAAAATTAATATATTAAGCTGCATGTAGTAAAAAAAAATATATATATCAGGACTATAACACTTAAGTACCATTTAAAAAAAAAAAAATTGATACAGATATACCTAAAAGAAAATACTTGTGGTATGTGGTATCAAGGCTCAGCAAACTTGCTGAAAAATATATTTCATTATCTAATTCTTTAAATTAGTTATGAGACGGTTTCATTACGTTTTTCTTCTCATATTTAGACGTTTTGTTTTACGGGCTCATACTGATTTGGAGTGGTTTGCATATTATAACTAGTGTTGCGAGTCAGCTGTTGGCAATAGCTGATCTAGAATTTAATTTTAGAGAGTTTTTTTTAATACAGGTAATTACTTTGGTAGAATAAGAAAAAAAAATTAAATAAGTGTCCTTGATAGGAGAAAAAACTTATATCACTATACTCGATGAAGGCTTCAGTACTCCGAAAGAAAGTACTATTTATAAGGCTAGGGTTGTGCAAGGAGGTGATTAGGCTAGGATCAAGGTCAAACATAAGTAAATAATATGTATTGAATCATGTGTAGATGATGTATGAATAACAAAAGGTGAAATAAATTTTCTAGGAAACAACGTAAAAGTACCGAAAGTCAGATTAAAACATAACAGAATGTTGTCTTTAATATTTATCCATCACTTAACGAGAAGAAAATTTGATTTTCAAACTTGGAAGAATGATGAGAACGAACATTCTGTACGTAACTATACACATATGCAATAATATACTTTTCATCCTTCTGATTGACACACAACTTTCAAATTCTTGGTTTTCTGCAACAACCTACTACAAATGTTATGATCTCGCGCAGCTATAATCTAATGGTGGACTCCCGATGTATTTCGGACGTCAACAGCAATGCAGTGATTATTTTTGGCATCTGAAGGAGGAGATAATCTTCAAATGATGGTTTAATAACTGGATTTAATGAAGTTAAACAAGATACGGCGTACCGGGGGGGGGGAGAAATTGTTTGAAAAATAACATATAGAGATTGAAAAAAAACACTAAGAAAATTATTATTCTGTTACTGCATGTAAAATAACTAGTAAATTAGTAAATGGCCAGAGCAGATTCGAACACTGAAAGAAATTTCAAAAAATCTGTACCGTATATGGTCACCTTTATGACTAACAACAAAGAAATAAAACCTGACTAAAGAATATAAACTAAATTTCAATAACATAAAACACCCTTCATTTCCTTAGCCAATTCAAGAATGTGGTTCGCAGGTTCTAAGTAACCAGGTAACAGCAAAAGCTAGTTAGGTAGATATTCGAGCGTCTAAGTGAAAGGTATTTCGCTACTTATTTGGCAAACGGTGTAAACTGTTACGATTTGTTTTTAACTCTTAAAATATTGAAATCGGTTGTAAGGAAAAGCATGGTGGTTGTTACTCTTAATTGACCAAACCAATAACAGGAGAGATTAAGCGAGTAGAAGACTAGAACTTGTAATAGAGTATCCATGCTATCATATTATAAGTATAAGTAAGAAGAACATATAAATATTAATACACATTAATAGGATTAATAGAACAACTTTAACAATTTGTGGTAAAACATATAATTCATATATTTTTCCCCGTATTCAACTTATGGAACCCACCACCTTCTGAGATTTTTGTAAAGAAAAAAAAATTGCAATATCTCGTATGAATGAGTAGATGCAGGCAGTAAACGCTGAAACTTAATCGATTTTTGGGACAAAAAAAAATCAAAGATAAAATTGTTTCACTTTTTATAACATAACATTTTTTTTTCTTGTTCGATTAATGCACGAATAAACTTTAATTTGAGCTAAGCAAATATAATTTTCTTAAAACAATATTCATGATTCTATGTATTGATCGAAAAGGGTCCAAACATCAATACCAATACACAAACTAATCAAAACAAGACCAAAAATAAAATAACAGATCTAATCACGAACTATTTTAAAGTAGATAATACTAAAAAACAAAAGCATAATAAAGAAAATCCTGATCTACAATTTCAGAATGAGAAAAATAAGAATATTAACGCAGACCCCAACCCCAAAAAATATTTTTCGGTCACTTATAGGTCAGTTAGAGGTTTAACTAAAAAAATAAAAAAAATTTTTTAAAAAATATGATATAAACGAAATCAAATTTGGGAAAAAAACCTATTAATAAATTAGATAAATTATAGTAGAACTAAGGATATTATTCCAAAAGAAATATTAACTAATATTATTTATATAATACAATGCGAGGATTGTGAAAATAAAGTATATTACGGACAAACCTCACAATGGTTTGAACGTAGGATACAATAGCATAAACAAAATTGCGGGTCTAAAACGATAAAATCCAAATTAGCCACAGGATTATCGCAGCATACCGCAAAAAATGGAAATAAATTTGATTTCGGTACAGCGTCGGTTTTACATAGAGAACAAAATACTAACAAACAAAGAATAATTGAATCATTAATTATTACTAAAAACCTCAAAAAATCGGTAAATTAACAGACAGATGTAGATAACTTGAATACATTTTATGCTAGCTCAATAGATAAAATTAAAATATAATATACTGATATATAACAGATAAAACAGCTGATCCCTCCACCCCAATCCTTTTAAAAATAAATGCAGACCTGTATAAATGTCTTAGTGAGGAGCAACATTTTTAATATCGTCTGCGAAAGATGTACATAAATTGAGAACAAATAATATTCCTTTAAACAATTTTAAAATTCTATTTTAATTAATTATCAATTTATTAGAACTTTTTAGAAGTGAAAAAACAACATTCTATGCAAAAAAAAGAATGACTAAACGACGAATTATATTGTAATGAAAGATTTTAGAAATTTTATGAAGCGGTGCATGGTAGGTAGATGATACATTTTTTTTTATTAAATAGAATTTGGACTCAACGGATCCTTTAGTCTAAGCGATAAGGGTAACCTCAATTATTTGTTTTACATTGTATTCATAACAGTGAAACCTAAAATAATAGCAGATATTTGCTAAAAAATTGGAAAGTAAAAATGAACGGCTAAAAAATTATTTTGATAGCGGTATCTCATCTGAGGGATATTCCAAAACCAAAAAATGTCAATGTACTAAAATTTACAAATGTGTATTTGTGAAAAAGTATTTGTCTCGAAAGTTCTTTTCGCACCTACAAGCATAATTAAAAATTATAATCCAACAGTTGTCTGACAAAACACGATGGAGAACGCATAAAACTGATCGAATCCGTAAAATTGCCTATATTATCCACGAAAACTAAAATACTATTAAGGTATTCCTGTTGTCAAATAAAATGAGTTGAATAGGATGATAATTGAATGTCCTGATATGAAATGACATCCACCACACCACGTAAGTGTTACCATTCACATTTCACATTCAGAATGGAGATTCAATGAAACACTTCACATCAACCTAATGGACGGAAGGTTAAAACAAGGCTAGAGGATGTTTCTTCACTAGTCTTTCAGAACGTCCAGACCTTCGAGTTTTCCCACTGTTCCTCACATGAACGAGTTCTAAAAAAAAAAATTTTATATGCACATGGGTAGCATGTATACGTCGTAAGTGAAGAAATATCTAGTCGGAGACTATTAATGCATTACATCAAAGCGTGAACGACTACATCCAGAAAAGGCATTCTATGATGCTATAATCGATGTGAAAATTGCAAGTAATCTAGAAAATGTAAAGTTATAGAAAACATTTATACTTTTACAAAACTATATTATCAAGTTCTTGGACTTGGAAGTTGCCGTAGAAGATTACTTACTGATTGGAAAAAAAAAAAAAAGAGAATGCATAAATCTCTCATTATATCTTATTAACATGTGTGTACATGCGTGAAGGTGTGTGTGTGCATGAGTGCATAAATCATATAGTGAATATTTGTGTTGATTTGTGAGATACGAAGGTAGAAGTGTCTGATTAAGATAGCTAAATATCTACAAAGGCAAAGGGTGTTAGTAGGACATTTATCCCAGGGTCCAAACACAGTACTGTATTTCATACAGGATGATTACATAATCAAGAAAATACAAAAAAATACAATCAAGGTGTGTGTGTACATTAAACAGTACATACCTTATTAGTGATATAGTAAATCTGAGATCAAACATACCTGAAACAAAAGAAAGAAAACAATTTAAAAAGTTGTATAATAAATCAATTTTAAAAAATGGAAAATATGAACATATTTTTTTTTTTTTTTTTGATAATATGAAAATAAAATAAGCATTGTAATACTATATATATATATATATATATATATATATATATATATATATATATATATATATATATATATATATATTAATATATATTTTTTATACCAATTGCATCTCCTTGGAGTTCATCTAGGATTTACAAACAAATCAGTTATTACTCTTCCAAAGATTCCAAGAGAATTAAGATATAGGTGATCAATTATAGAAAATCAATATTTTTATTAACATATAAAAATATTGAAAATAACAAAACATTTTCACGCATGTGATCCAGAGAATTAATTCAGACTAAAACTTTTGTACAAACTACTTATACTTTAAAAAGAAACAATTATTAATATTTAAATGTATAGAAATGTATATAGGATATATCTGTTGAGTTCTCAAGCAACCATTGAGAATATGTGGTGCTTTTTACAAACTTTCATTGATTTGTGCTAAAAAAAACCGACGGTAGACCAGATCGTCCATAAACACGGGGAACTACTCGTATAAGAAACCAAACCAAAAAGAAACACTGGTACCATGGTTTGAGTAATGTGTATACGCGGCTTAAAACGAAACGTGATCACAAGCCTCCACTAATGTTCAATTCGTTCCTAATCTCAATGAGCCATTAAGTTAATATTAGTCGTAGTTTCACAATCATTGCGTCTAATTTATTCTCAACGTTGGAATGATACACTAGTATTGTTATATATACCAGAAAAAAATGGGCTACTAATTACATTTAAAAAAAAAAAACTTATGCAACTCAAAGAACTATCCTTTTCAGAGCTATGGTTAGCTGTGAAAATTCCGTGAAAGGTCAGCGGCTGGACCCGAAGAAGAATCGTATCAGCATGTAATGCTATTAATTTGCATAATTGGATTAGAACAGAAGAAAAAAAAAGGACATAGTAAATGCCAGGTCAGCTAACTACACCGGATAACTGAAATTGATAATAACTCTAAAGTTCTTAGGACCTTATGTTGTTAATACATTTACAAAAAGTTGAACTATTATGACAACAATAATTTTAAATCATAAATGTATTGAACGGTGTTAGTGTAGCGTTCCTTCTATCGCCCCAAATGCTTGGCAAACATGTAGTAAAAAATTATAACTAAAAAAAAAACAACTGAAAAACATATGATGATCAATAGTATGTAAAAAATGTAAGTAAAAGTTTTGTTAAAACTCAAATAATAACGGAATCATTTAATTCAATAGAACATGACATAGAAGAATGGACATGTATCGATTTAAACACGAACCATAATGAAACCAGTTATAAGTACAATAACCAAACCAGTAATGAAATAGAAACAACTTCAAACAATAGAGGCTGTGAATAGGAGACGATATAGACACAGGACAATACCGCAAGATCAAAGACCTCCAATTGAAGGACCACCGAGAAGACGCAGGATCAGATGTAATGATGCGACACGGTAATGTTCCTCGGACAATACTTGAGTATCATCTTCGGTCCACCGTTCATTAATCAGTAATGAAAGAATTGGTTTTGAATCCATTGTTAAAAAAAAAAAAGAAGTGATAAGTCATCTTACACCAACTCAACTTTTTAATATATATCATTAATGAATGACGATGGAAAAAAGTATTGGAAGATTTGAAAGAAAAATCCTCCTCACCATAACTGGAACTATCTGCAATCAGGTACTAAGACTTGAAGAAGGAAAACCAATAAAGAATTGCTTACAGAAACTGGTCAATCAATATCCCATGATATGAATTAGGTTCAGATGGGCAGAACTTGTAACTTGTATCAATCCATCTCGCAGCCTCTTCGAAAAAATGAATGACTCAATAGAAGGCAAAAGACCACGTGGAAGGCCAAGAATCAGATGGGTTAATAGATTCAACAAAGATTCAATAGAGCTATGTGCAGAAAACTGAGAAAAAATTGCCAAAGCCAGGCAGAGATGGAAAAAGCTTGTGAAGGCGGACAAATACTCTACGCGATTACTTGAAAACCTTCAGTGCTCGAACCACGCCCTGGTGAACCACAGGTTTGGGTTGAAACGTCGGCACAAATAAAAAAAAAATTATAATGACTGCGTCCTGAATATTTATCACCCATGATATGTAGAATAGTCGACTAACTTCCTTCAATAATTCATTTTAACTTCTATAAATCTCAACAATAACAAGTGTATATGACAAAAAAAAGAGAGGTTAAACCAAGATTAAATTCTTAGATCAATTAATTAAACATTTTTAAATGCAAAAAAGACACATCAGCTTTCTAAAAATATTATTATATACCAAGAAACTAAAGGAAACATATACTTTTTCTCAAATAAAACCTAAAGTTACAATCATTATTGACAAAATTGTAATAAATAAGAAATGAGTTGATTTCCTTAAAACTAACCATGACATTACAATAATCAATAGTACTAATTCTAAAGTCATCTTTTCCCTTTTGATACATGGAGCATTATATGGAGTATTGGAGGCTCTTCGATGTTAACTTTTATCGTGTACGTGGTAAATACCACAGAAGCCATTGTGTAGAAAGGGACTGACTACCTAAGAAGAGGATGATACGACCAGAAGATCCGTCGGAGGACAAACGTCATGTGTTATCCAACCATTTCCGTTTCGTAATAGACGATAATACCAATTAGAAATAAATAAACAGAGAATGGAGTCCTCTCTCTCCCAATGAATTTCCCCCTTGTCCAAGGCGCAGAAGAAAGTTGACTTAAAACCAGTCCCATTTCTACCTCATTATCATTAGGAGGCTGCTGTGGCAGTCCTTCGAGTGGAAGATAAATATCTTAAAATGAAGCATCTAGCAACATATTTTATTTACATGAAATGAGAGGATGGATTCACGTTCGAAAGACTTAAGTGCCACACAAAGGAGGCATTCAAAACGAGATAAAAAGATCTATAAATAACTCAATGAGCGGTAAGCCGAAGAGAAATTCCGACAGTTGCGTAACTGGGTAGAGAAGGAAATGGGAAAGAACTGACTCAAAGGGAGGCGATAAGGATGTGAAGCGGGAAGACCACTTCTTTTGTCCCAATAGCCAGTTAGTGACCAACAGCTGACTCACTGCACTCGAAAGAAATTATATGCAAACCGCTCCAAATCAGCACAAGTCCTTCAACAGCACGGCGTCAAAATATCATAATAAAACCAGGTAGAAACAGTCTCAAACTAACTTAATGCGATCCTATACTAATATAAAAAGAATTATATATAAAATAGAGAAAGTAACATGGCGTAAAATTGGATACTCGTGAGTGACCTCATGTCTTCTGCAATTTTGGTACAATAAAGCCTTTTCTTATCCATTCTTCAGTTTCTAATTAGTTCATTGTAAGTTTCGGATAGCATATTTAAGTTTACCTAGTATTCCATTATTAAGCTTTCAACAAACGGCTGAGAATTTGATAAAATCAATCATACATAGGCTATAAATTTTATATAAAAGCTACAATACTTGGCTACGACATTGATGATAATAATAATAACTTCTCAGTCAATTACAGGACGAGCTGAGTAAGAGTGTTGGCATAGGAATAGAGAGAAAGATTAGAGGATGGACTTAAGTAACTGATTAAGGTACACTTCGGAATGCACTTATCCTACACAGATAAAAAATAACGAAAATTACTCGAATTAAGTCAATCGGCAGTAGTCCGTACTTCTTTTTAAAAATTATTAACATCTACCGGAAACTTCCTAAATAGCTTCATCTCATCGTAACCTACAACTATTCTATTTACAAAAATTTTCGAGATTTGGGCGTTTATAATCTGGAGATCGACAAACTTTGTCTATTTAATTTTGTAATAATAACTCATAATAATACTAATAACTAATGATCCATTTGTTGTCCAAGATAATTTGGGAGTAAAATCGAGAAAAAATCTGACCTCCAAAAATATTAAGCAGTTTGGCGGGACCTACACTCTCAATAATTCGAAATAACGAGGTTATATAGACCAGACCGCCCAGTTTTTTTTAGAACACCTTTTTTCTCTGTTATTAAATTATCTTACAATCAAAGTGGAAAACAAACGAGTTATTAGTATTATTATGAGTTATTGGTACAAATTCAAATACAAAAAGTTTGCCGGTCTTCAGACTGAAAACGCCCTAATTCCGAGAACTTTCGCAAATAAAATAGTTGTAGATTACGATGAGATGAAGCTATTTACGAAGTTTCAGGCGGATGTTAATAATTTGATAGAAAGGGGTCTGTACCACGGACTACAGATTGATTTAGTTCAGCCAAACGTAGACAAACGAAAACCTAATAACAAAAATAACATGATCACTTTTAATTCTAATCCGATGATATTTTCACACGGGCAAATAGTAAAAATGATAGTAATATCAGAAAAAAATTGATAAAAATATTGGACAAATTATTCTCCAATATTGGATTAGAAAAGGTCAAAAATCTAAGTAGTTATAAGACAAAATTTCAATCTAAATGTCTATGACTAAACCTAATGCTCTCTTTAAATATTTATAAACGACGACTAGTTAATCAGCTGCAAAACAAGTTTTACAGTTATTCAACGCAAGGAGGCAGTTGGCGTGTCAACTGTATTTGGCCAAGACCAAGGTAAGTCAGTTAAGGTCAAAACTAATAACTGACATAACTAAAACTAATACAACTATCAATAGCTGCACTAAAGGAAATTATTAACTCCAGTACCAGATGTTGAATCTCAAGTAAAAATAGTTCAATACTAAAATACTCAAATAATGAATACAACAAAATATATTGACAACAATCGGCCATCAAGATAACAACGGTAAAATCGAAACTAGGAAGCTGCATGATAAAAGAGATCAAAAGGAAATGATGAAAAATCAGCCAGGAAAGCTCACACCCTGTCAATCACATCATGAAAAACTAGACGGTGTCCAATTTCACTAAAGATGTCCATCACGTCCCGTCAAGGAGCTCGCTCCCAGGGCCTACAAAGATGCGAAGAATGGAAATGTCGCTTTTTCAGAGTTTTGAGGCTGAGGGAAAGAACACGTACAATGATGATGGCTAGGCCCTCAGATCGTCGCTTATAGTCGTTACGCAAGGTGCGATCCTCACGTTTATGGTTAACCGCATATTAAACCAGCCGTGCGAAAGTAAACCAGTTCCTAACTATATATTTACTTAATATCTCATCAAAAATATGTGACCTAATAAAGAAATCTGACAACTCAGGATAGTAGTACATTACTTCATATGGGATGACGGATAGTACTTATTGCTATTTTAATATTTATTTAGCTCTATCATGGACCAAAAATAGTTAATCTCTAAAATATCCGTTATTGAATGCACCTCAAGTTTAAATTATTGGTATATTACCGCATTCAAAGCGCTAAAAGGACAGAACATCGGGATGATTGCAAAACGTTTCAGAGAAGAGATAAACAGTAATTATAATATCAATGTTCCGACGGTCTTAAACGCCTCGCCTATTGATCATTCGATGCCTAGGTTTAAAACGTTTAATAGCTTATCAAAGCCACAACTGTATAAAAACCTCATAATCATAAACAATTTCGGAACTCTTTTCAATCAAGGATGCAACATAACATTCAAGTCTATGTTTTATCACAATTATTTTAAAAGTTGTGATCGTGCATATATGTTATGATTTTTGAGATTGAATCAAAATTTATTAAAGTCATTGGCCCCGTATATGTAAAATATCGTTTCGGCCAAAGTTTCAAGCCTTATTCAAGGCTGCTTGTTTAGAGTTTGTCCAGCAAGTCGCTTTTTCTGACTTGACTTGTCAAACTTCAAATTAGAAATCTCCAAAATGTTTCCTGTTCCTTCTACTTCTAGTTACGCTGATCGTAAGTATTTACTTGAGCCTTGAATTTAATAATATGTTTGTTACTTTTAGTTCTGGTGATATGTGCATCGGCTCAACATGATGCGTTTTGAGATAATTATTTCTGAATATGCTGTATAATTGTTCAGTAGAAAGTTGAAGCTATTAAAAAATTATTTATAAATCGAAATATACATATGGAGACTGAACATTAGGTAACTGGCTCAGTTCTAAACCAAAAAAGAAAATCATTAATATTGATAAATTATTTATGGAAGTTAGTCGACTGTTCCACATACCATGGATGATAAATAGTGAGGACACCCTAAAATAGAGAAACCCTTTGCTGTTTATATTATATATATTAATATTGGATGTTTGCTCCAGTTAGACTAAAAGAAACAAGCCAAATTTAATTTCCATAAGGGGCACTACCAGCATAAGGGGAGGGGTAAATCTCACTATCATTGATGCATCACGACCTCACTATCAATATTAATCAAGGGAAATACATATTCAGAACGCAGTCATTTTTAAGGATTTTATTGGTGCCGACGTTTAAACCCAAGTATTTGGGTCATCATTGTGATATATCGATTATACCAATTTGTGATATAGTTGTATTAACCTAACAGTGTTATATTTTATGATGAATAAAAGAGTTATGATTGTTTAAAATTCAAATATCTAACATTTGGCGACGAGGATAAAAGTAATGAAGAAAGGTACTTCGTGGGTGTATGAATTAAAGAAAGGAGACTTGATTTTAAAACTAAAAGAATTAGGTTTGGTTTTTGATGAGGCTGATTCTGTAGGTAGGTTAAGGCAAATTTTAGTACAGGAATTGAGAAGTGAAAATAAAGAAGAAAGCAAGGAAATTAGTGAAAAGAAAAAACTGTTAGGTTAATGCAACTAAATCACTAATTGGTATAATCGATATATCATAATCATCAGGGCTGAAAATTATTTGCTATAATCAGAGATATAATATTGTTTGACAGATAATAGTTAATAATGGATGATAGATGAAATAGACAAATGAAATGTATAATTTGTCTATTTCATGTGTCATCCATCACTATTTTTTCATTATTAACTATTATCTGTCTTACAATATTATATCTCTGATTGTATCAAATAATATTCAGCCCTGATGATGACCCACATGCTTAGGTTGAAACGTCGGCACCAATAAAATCCTTAAAAATGACTGCGTTCTGAATATGTATTTCCCTTGATTAATATTGATAGTGAGGTGGTGATGCATCAATGATAGTGAGATTTACCCCTCCCCTTATGCTGGTAGTGCCCCTTATGGAAATTAAATTTGGCTTGTTTCTTTTAGTCTAACTGGAGCAAACATCCAATATTAATATATATAATATAAACAGCAAAGGGTTTCTCTAACTGGTTCAGTAACACCACCTAATCGCGTAACGACCTTTTATCAGCAATGACTCCCTTCATGCCTTAACAGGCATTAGGTTCCAAGACACCATTAATTCCAAACTGGAGTTCACCTTGGAAAACGTTCCACCTTCTCTCCAATTGCTAGACATTCTATTGCGAAACCCAAGAGTAAACTGGACCGTTTCCATGTCTTCCGTCAACTATAATTGCCGTCAAAGGAATGTTCTTATACCGAATTACAGCACAACCATTAGCCATTGATAGCCAAAAAAAGAATAAGCCCCTTCATAAGCAATTAAATCAAGATATTTAATCGTTAAATTTATATTGCTACCTGGCATTAGCTTTTATTACTAATGCAATATTCGTTTCCTAACTCAAATATTGATCATTAGTGCAGCAGTTAAACGTTTGCTTAATTGTTTCAATTAATATTATGTTAACAGAAAACATCGTAAATCAATATTATCAATCAATTAGATATTAACTAGCGTTGAGTTTATGTACAATTCACCAATAATTTGAAATGTAACGAGTATCCACTTAAGTTTCATTTTAAGTCACGTTTAATGCTGGTTAAAAAATAGCTTACAAAAATAAACACTTTTCCTCCAAAACGTGTCCACTATTAACCGGTATCATTCATTTTAATTACTTTTATATTGTAAATAATATTCTGTTTTTAATAGAAATAGAAATAGAAATAAAAAAAAAAACAACTTTATTCTGGGACTAGGTCCCTTAAGAATAACAATATTGTTCAAACCAATTGACAATAAATCCGGACAGATGACCTATTATAATAAAGAGTAACTGAAATCTAAGTAGTAAAATGAGTATATACATAGTTTTGGAAAGTATATTAAGGAAAGAAGATGGGTACAAGGGTTACATATAATATTAAACATCATAATATTGGTACAAAAAAAAACAAAAAAAAAAACATACTAATAACTAAATAGAATTGGAAAGAAACGCAAAATATGTTTTATATGTAACCAATTTTAGTGATGAAATATAAAAATAAATAAAATAACTAGAGTAAATAAATGAATTATATATGTTCCTTAAGATTTTTAAGTGAAAACACATGTAGATATTGTGAAAAACTAGACAAGTATTGTGATCTACCTATGACTCAACAGATTCTATAAATATAATAATTTGTATTATAGATTTATTTACTCCAAACATTCGATATCGATAACACTGTCGTTAATTTTGAGCCAGGAATTCATCGACTCAAGTTCAGTAATTTTTAAAAAACGATAAGAACACTACTTGGAAATGTTAGAAAAAAAAAGTTCTATGCCATTTCAGAAAAAAAATAATCAAAAATTAATAATGATTTTTATCACCACTTTTTTTTTAATTTATAGCTACTTGAAGAAATAATTTAGTAAGTTTCTTTTCTTTTAATTTATTTAAAGAAATAAACCTCAAGAATAACAAAATAATATCTCGTATAACTCCACTACATTTTAAAACTTTGTCATGACACATGGGTCCACCACATTTTCACAATAAAAAGAATATAACGAAAAGCAGATTCACAATGACACAAATGCATTAGGGGCATTCATGCACACGTTCTAAATGTCAGCACAAATTTTAAATGCATGGTAAATAACACGTCAATGCTAACGTGATAATGTGTTATTAGTTATAGTAAGGTTACGCCTGCACTGTAAACAAAGTTTGTGGGTTCTTAATTAATCTACAAACGTTTTGGTTTATTTTAAAGTGCCAAAGCGAAGTGAAAAGAGATTTGCTGAATTATTTAGCTAAAAATGCTTTATCGAAAAGCATGAATGAAGATTCAGAGGGGAAAAAACTCGAAGAATACACAGATGAAATCTTTGCTGATTTCACATTCCATTTCTGTGGATATTGTACACAAACCAAATATCAAATACATCAAAACCTTAATCAAATCAAAGATTATTACATTCTCCGTGCATTTAAGAAGTTAGCAACACTCCACCGGATCCTGAGTTAAAATAGAGAGTGTTAATGGCCATATTTAACACACATTTCGTAAATAATTTTCTAGACTTCACACATCTAAGAGGTTTACAATACCTAGGCTAGCAATGGTTGCTTGAATACCCCTAATACAAAAATGGAGGGCTACACAACATGTTTTGAAGAATGGTATGTTTAATGAACACAAGGATCGCTACTATTATTTGTTTAATAGTTTCTAATGCAGATCAAATAGGCAGAACAACCTAACAAGACCCTTTGATGTGATTAATTTTCTAGACCGAAATGAGTTCATACAAAAAATTGATCTTGTAAAAAAATCTTTAAAATTATGTCAGCAAAATCTTTAGTCTTCTTCCGTTCCTCTCTAAATCTATAGACAGCATCCTAATTTCTGTGTGTTCTATTGCTGAATATGAAGTCGCGATTTTATCCGTTATTCTATTGCCACAAGGAACAAAGTGATTTGGTATCAAATAAAAAATTACGGCTCTACTCCGCAGAAAAAATCCTTTCACAATTAAAGACTGCCGATAGTACAAAACACAGGTGGGAAACCTACGACCTCTAAACCTTTTTGCGCGGTCTTCATTAATCTAGCGCTAGAATCAATTAATATTTAATTGTTTAGGTAACGAAAATTTTAAAATTAATAGGATTAAGCTGAATATGTATATGGGTGTGTATTTACTTATTAATAAAAATACCAACAGTAAAATATAAAGAATTGTTCCCGTTTCCATAAGCACAGCCTAACCTCAATGGTGCTTCTAATGTAAATAAAATAAATAAAAAGATTTCATAACTAAGGTATAGAGGATGACTAATATTTACCATTTACCATATCTCCGGAGGTAAAGTCCACCATGTCCATTATTCAATAAAATATTTCAACTTTTTTTTTTTGAGTAATATTACATTTGTTACATCTAAGGACATTTGTAATGGTGACACAGTAGCTCATTCATATTTTATGTTCAATAAAATAGCAAAATAATTATACCAAAAATAAATGTATATAAACAAATGGAAACTAAACTAATCAAAATAACAACTAAAATACAGTCATCATTTAGTAATTCAATTTTAAAAGCGTAAAATTATGGAAAGTTGGATTAAATGACCAATGAAAAATGTGACATGCCAATCTTTACCTCCTGTCTACAGATATAAGGAATGACCTAACCCTTAAAAACACAGAAAACTAAATTAATGAAGTTGAGAAGGATTTTTAAAAAATGAAGCACTAATTATAGCAACGACAAGGATTCTCGAAGAATTTTATACTTGAGTAAACAACCTGAATTCGAAACGATCAGAGGCCGTACGAGAATTTCTAAAACGCATACTATAATATAAATAGCCGACAATCTGAGGCTGAGCACAATCGTTAGCAAGCGGCTGGAGAAAGTAAGAAGTAGGGAAACAACAGCCCCTTTAGCAGGACTTGAGAGATGACCACTTGAACTGATCAAGAGAAAGGAGAGATCAACTGGAAAGCAGATGGCCAGTTTTGTGAGCATTACCTTTCGACAACGTACTAAATAAATATATACTACGGCAAGCGATCAACTAAAAGCGGTTTTTGAAAATATCAAAAAAGCCTCTCACTACAATAAGGTAACTTGGTCCCCTCCTAAAACCGGGCCGTATTCTCCATGTCAGTCCTGCCAACCGAAAATTCACAATGTTCTAAGCAATCACTTTGGAAATTCTCTCTGATGGATATTTCCTAAATCTTTTATAGCAAACATTAACGACATTAATAATTACTACAACAGCTATTGGGAAACAATATGGAAGGTTAAAACAGGTAATGGGCTATTACAAACATAATTACAGGCTTAATACCGTGGAACGAAAAGGTTACTAGATATTACCAAAGAGAATAGATCATAGGTTGGGAACCTGTGGTCTACAAGAGTGTAGGCCACATGAGTTTTTGTGCGGCATTAAAAATGGTCTTTTTTTATGTTCTATTTCTTAAAGTTCTATCTCAGGTATCAATTATCACTTATAATATGAACAACGACTACATGTAAATCAAAATTTTCAATCCAGCACTCAAGCGATTGTAATTGAAAATAAGGTATTTTTAAAGAGCGCATAAAAAATCTTCAAAGATTCATAAAAGCAGATATTAGTTTGAAAATTAAAATATCCTCGTTGTTTGGGCAAAATTGGTAATGATATTAGAGTGAAGGTTTTCATATTCGATAGTTTGTATTTGTATCGACGATATGCTTAAACAGATAAAAATATCCGAAATAGAAATAAATATACTTTGTTTATTGGATTAGATTTGATATTAGAGTTTATTCTATGATCATTGCATGTATGGAATTTCGAATGGTCTGTCACATAGATGAGATGATAAAATGAGAATTTTTGAAATTTCATTCTATCAAGTATCTTTAATTTTGGAGATTTGAAATAATCAACCGTATCTCATTGTTCGTAATCCAAAAAAGTAAATAAATAGATGAAAAAATGAGACAATGAAAAGAAGAAAAAAAGAGAAATATTTTCTTAAATTAGAAACCGATCATCAGAAATAAAAATAGCAATATGAAGATATAATATACCGTAAGAAAACTTAAAATAAAATTTAAGTTAATAAAAAATAATATTTATTATACAAAGTTGTATGAAAATAATATAAAATTACGTAAAAGTAATGAATGGTACTGCTGCGTATACCATGTTTCGAACAAATCTATAAATTATTTCAATAGACACTAAATAAAAACGTTGAAAATTAATTTTGATACACCAAAAATAAATAGTGTACAAGATTATTGTATTTTATATAAGTTTCTAATGGTTTATATTTATAGATAAAGTAATATTATTCAAGTTTATTAATTTATTTAGAAATAATTTATACCTAAAGCACAAGTTTTGTGATGCTCGCACCGCACCAGATTTTATAATAATCGTATTGCGTCATACTATCTTACAACGAACACCGATGATGAAGCAGAGAAAAATTCCTAGTTGAACGTTATAAAAAAAATAAATAGTAATGAAGGGAAAATCCCAAAAGGAGAAACTGAAAAAAATGTCACGTGAAATATTTGTGTCCTAATCTAAAAAATAGAGTTGTTAGAACGTGAGAGAAATCAAACGATGGAGAAGATTAAAGAGCCACTGACCGTAGTTCGGGCAAATCCCGTGGACCTCATGGGACACTGGAATGCAGGACGAGGATTTGATTGGCCATTGCTGTTCCAAGCTAGCTTAAACCATCGCCATGACTTTCCACTATTTTACAGTAATGGTTCAGTAAATCTGGGAAAATGAAGTTACGAATATAATGCTGGCACAAAGATATTTTAGATTGTATAAAGCCGGAACTGGAAAGAATCGAGTTCGTTACAAAGGTTTTATCCAATCATTACAGCCTCATGTTTGGGATCAATCAGTTAACGAATGAGGTGTAATGGTTTTTACCCGAGAAGAACGTCAGAGCTATAATATTGTAAAAGAAGTTCAATATAGAAATGGGTATGAAGAACCCACCAACAAACAGTCCATGACTAAATATGATCATCATTAAATATATTTAATTACTAATATATACAATTCAAGATGATAGGCTTACATATAAATTAAATACATGTGAAAATAAGCATGAAATTTACAATTGCGCACATGCAGAAATTGAAATTTCCTTGTTTATTTAGTTTGGTCATACATCTAAAGAAAATATAAAAAGAACATTTCTATTCAAGTGCAATGCAACATAACATGACGCACAGACATTTCCATTAGTATTAGATCATAAGTTGAATGCTTGCCTTCCAACAAAAGAAATCGAAAAGATCAAAGGGTCTGACATTGACCCTAGAATTAAATAGTATCTAGCATAGCTCGAGAGGATTGCTAAGAAGTGAGTTCTAGAAAACATATGTTTAAATGTCTGGGTATTAAAAATTAATATAGTCTGTAGAGTGGTATTTCCATTTATGGCATCCTTTCTTTAAACATGAATACAGTGCAATGGAGTAAAATACTCCAAGAACTTCCATTTCATAAAATATTAATTAACTTCCATAAATTCCACTTTTCTTTAGGGTTTACGGTGTACATAATATCTAAATCTAGCAATCTAAATCGTTTCTGTATTTTGCATTAACTGTGTACTGGAAATAAAACTGGTTTGTATCGACTTGAGTACCCGTGAAACACATGTTTGTTTGCACGGTCCCCTATGAAAAAATCTGTTATGTTTTTTTCTTTATTGGGCGTGAGAAGAAGACTTTTTGCCGAAAATAAAAGTAACTTGCCGTCGGAGATGCTTTCCTTCACTAGCGGCCATGGCTAACGTGCGAATGGAATGATACAAAGAAACCATCCTCAATACCAGGAGCCTGTTCGTTAACCCTCTCTTCTTCGGCTGCATTCAGCTCTTTCGTCACGACACCCGTGTCGTTTACCCTCCCTCAGGATCAATACTCTCATATCTAAGAGATATTGGAAGTATTAGGAAAAGAAGGCATAGCATCCCAATAACATCCAATTTATATCCCCTATTTATATCCAATTTATATTTAAAACAGCAGAGTCTAACAATAAAATACAACAATTAATACAAGAAAATTATATCTAAAAAAAAAAGTTAAGAAATTCGTAACTACTATTGTAATCATCATGTTGAAAATTTTATGATCTGCCTTCATACTATATTATCCCTATATTTCTATATATTCCTTATTATAGGTACTAGTCGCACGTGAATTTATGTTCAGAGTATGTAAAAAAGATATCTTTCAGAATGGAAATATAGTTGGCAATGTTATAATCTTCTGTGTGATTTGGATGTATCCAAACCTGTCTATCTTAAACAATAAATAAGTCTTATTTTCCTAAAGTCTAAAAAATGTTTAAAATGTTGTAAAAATACTGAGATAAAAGATGTAAAAGATACTGTAATTTTCTAGGTTGTTCCCCATTACCCAAACAAGACAGAAAATTCCCCAATACCCGCCCTTACCCTAGTTTTCCGGTTCTAAGTGAAACTCCTAGCTGAACACATGTCTCTAATTTTACTTACTTATTTATTTAATTTTTTTCTTTTCTTTTCTTTCTCCACATTCCTTTATGTCTATTATTTCATATTATATCCTTTTTTCTTTTCTTTCAATCTCTCCTGTAGATCTGTAGAACACTACAACAATTGCTACCATCTATTTACTTCGGTTTAGGATCTTGTTACTTAGCTTACTCTGTTTATATTTTAATGTACTTACTAATTATAATTTTAATAAGCTTACTCACATTGTTTATAATTCTTTGTCTAAATATTATGAAACTTCCACAATTCTCCATCTTATTGTATCTTGTCCGTTCTAGCCCTGAAGAAGACTTGCAAAGTCGGGTCGAAACATCGTCTGTTAATAAAATAGTTTTGCCACTATTTAGCGTATTTATGACCGCCACCCCGGGCCATCTTCTTCCTTTATAATGCAACGGTCAACTATTAAATATTCAATGTTGTAAAAATAGTACAACATGGCCAAGGGTCTATAAGCTTTCTAAACGAGTCTGGAGGTCCGCTGTGTGCAGCAGCGGTATCAGTAAGCTGATCCCATGAAATCAGAAGGAAGACGCTGGGATGTGTGGCTTCCTTCATATTTTAACGATAAGGAGGGATCACCTTGCTATTGGTGAAGCAGATGCCGATCAAACTATTCCCCTTACCGAGCACATGCTATCCCTCTATGCCAATATTTCTGAACAAGATATCGTAGCATGCCAATAGCTCATCAAACAATTTGATACGGCGTCGTCCAATAACCTCAGTTAAATAGGGGAGTTTCAGTCCTTCCTTCATTATAGTGCTGCTACGGACTATTTGAAATATGGTCTCTTGGTCGACCTACCGAAGGACTGAGTTCGGGTAGCTTTGCAGTCCCGGGGTTGTAGTCTTGAAGAGGTAGCGAAGGAGCTGTGCATCATAAAGTAGTGTATGTCTGATGGCTGCCTCATTTATTTGCAGTTTCAAGCGGAGCGAAAGCTTAAGAGACATCACAATATGATAGAGGAGTTGTAAAATTAAATGTTTTTTTGGTTTTATGATATGCTTCGTAATTTATATTGATTCCTCGAGATATTATTATTAGATACAATGCAACTATTTTTTTTCAATGGGTTTTGTTTGTGCGTGGAATTTGGATTAACCGTATCTTTTTTTTTTGTGAATTGGAGAAAATCTCTTAACCAGCACATAATAGAGTTTTGTATCTATACAGACATGACAGACCACTTACCTTTTATCTCAATATGAGCTGAACATAAACGAAAATAGAAAATAATTTTTCCACAGTATAAAGTGGTTTAGCAACAATAAAAGAGAAATTGATTTTAAGCAGTGTTTGAAATTTTTAAATACTCGTCGGAGATCCAGTTCGTTAAGCAACACATCGGAAGCTTAGGCAACTTTGTGAGTGAATGTATAAAACTTGAAAACTTGACACAAGCTAAAAAAAAAAAAAAACAAAGGAAAGGGACCGATTCCTAAGAACATATTCACATGTCTTAGAAAAAAGATAAGAAGAAACCGAAGTTTTATTATCTTTAAAATTCTTAATACAACTATTATTCAATTTAGAAATCTAGACTTTAATGGCCGCCCTTGAATAATATTATAGAAGGAGAGAGAAAGTCTTTCACATGGCCGGTAACAGGTTCCGTTCTTCTTCCTACTTCTCATTAAGTCTATCTCACAACAAGGAAGTTCCTTATAAACCAATCGAGTAAGTGTGTTCCGAACTAGTTCTTTCTTCATAAAAAAAAAAAATTAATTAAATTTATGAAGAGCATCATATATTATGTTAGATTAATGTGGGTTATCTAATGAAACTTTTTCAGGTTGGAACCGATGACTAAATGTCCAATTTGTAAGTCACGTGAACCACAACCTCAAGATTTATACGATTTTTTGTTGCACTGCCCTAGCGTAAATGCACCAGTAATAGGCACTTAATTCATAAACGATTAATGAACTTCTTACACACTTTAAAGATTTTAAGTACAAACAGATTTACAGCTGACACACACCAAAAGGTGATACATGAACAACAGCTTATTTATATATAAAAAGGCTTGGCAGTCCATTTTTTAATAAAAAAATACTAAGTGTTTGTCACTTAGAGACTTATCATTTTAATTAAAACACAAACGTACAAAACATATTTTATTTAAATAAAAACCGAAGAACTGCACAAAATATTACACTACTCAACATAAGTAATATAAACAATATTCTTTAATTAAACATATATAGTTTTTATTTTATTATTTTTGCTGCCTTTATTTATATACTAATTTTATTTATATTATTATTGTTTCTAAATTTATTTATTTAATTTTTTATGTAGTTTTTTTTATAATTTTTTCGACTATAAAAAAAACAAATAATGTTACAAAAGTTTATAATTTTAAGATACCTTCAATGTAAAATGTTGTACCCAAACATGACCGATTTTTATGTACATTTTGTGAATTTTAAATTCATTTAAATAAACTTATTATTATTATTTTAACCAAGCAGGAAAGTTTTATATTGTATGCATAGTTTGGAAGAATTTTTATTTATTAAGCGGTACTTTTGTATTTTTTAATTAAAAAACAGTGTAGAATTTATTTTCATTGTCCTAAATTATATAAAATAACCTATTAATCCCTAAACTTGGGTATTCATTACTAGAACAGGATTTAAGGAATAGAACTAGTAATAGACAGCCATGTCCAATACTGCATCATTGCATTATTTTTATTCTGTTTTTAACATTGTTTGGTTAGTAAATATTGAAACATAGTATCTCTGCAAGTTTTACTTGATTCTGACCGCAGGAACTAGTAATAATAATAATTTTTGACATCTCAGAGCGTCTGATTCATGGATAAAAACTATAAATCCTTCGGATAAGTTTATATAATTCTCTTTATATTAATGTTGAACAGTGAGCGCTATACAATAAATTATAAAAAATTTAATATTTTATAATAAATAAACGTTCGAACTTCATACCAAGTCCATTCAAAAGAGTATTGTTCCGATCGGAACCTCAAAAAACTAAGACAACAAAAATCAAGACAGATAACGACAAGTGCAGTCACATCCAAACAGTTGAAAGAGTACCATGAATGGAAAGGAAATATGAAGAGAGGTTTGGAAGTTAGGAAGAAAGTGAGAGCTATCCATGGCTAGAATCAAAAAAAGAGGAAAGGAAAAAAAAAGGCAAACGTATTAATGCATGTACAAACGAATCCTATTAATGCATTTCTCGGTTCTTAAATATATATATATTAAACAATATTGAATGAACAATATAACAATATCGATTAAACAATATATATATATATATATATATATATATATATATATATATATATATATATATTAAACGTTATAATTTTGTTTTGTTTATTGCTATATTGTTTCCTATAAAAAAAAAGCCCGTTTAGAACTGGTATAAAAGAGTGTCTACTACTTGATCTTTGCAAAATTCCAAGTGTTTATCACTGGTACATAATCATGTGTCAGACTTTTCTAACTTTTATATGAAGAATGACACTAACTGCCTATATAGCGCACATATTTCGATAATAGACTAAATTTTCTTTAAATTAAATTCATTTATAAAGATCCACCATTAGAACTTAAGCTGCAGTTCACATTAATGTAGAAAAATTCTCTTAAATTGTGTATTACTGGTACACTTACCTTAATTAATTCACCAAGTAAATGTTAGAAATAAATATTTAAGTAGATATATTTATGATAATTCTGACTATAATGTCAAAATAGCACAATTACTACAAATATAAAATAAATACGTATTCATTGATTTATACTGGTATGTATAAGGTTTTTAAAAATTAAGATATATTTTTTTGTTTATCTAACAATGAATAATTAGCTTAATCATAAAGAAAAGTATAAATAAATGTATCATGAACGGTTGTTCGTAGGACAAGCATTGCGAAATGTCACATATGGTGAAAATATGACAGTAACGGCCCATAGACAGTAAAGACCCAAAAATGTCAGAAGGTTTTTCTACAAATAAAAAAAGCTAAATAGAAGTTGTTTTTTAAGTACAAAATGATTTTTTCAATAATAAATAAATAAATTCTCCCTAAAATGTTGATTTAATCAAAATGTAAAGAAGAAAAAAAGATATTATACAGATTAAGTAATTGAACATTATAGTTATTTATTTAATGATTAATTTTAGGAAATGCATACAATAAAAAAATTTGTTTCCTATTTTATAGAAAGTGAAAGAAGAGCCGCCAACAAATAATTCTATGAGTACCAAAAAAAAAGTTAGTCTTTAATCAGGTTGAAATAGACGAGTAAAAATTTTACAAATAAAATGTGGATAGGTGTTGTAAATACATGTATAATTGAAAAGCCCAAAAAGAGTAAAACGATATAATCAATTTTGAATATATAAAAAATGTTTTAGCGTAAAATAAAAAATGTTGAGGTAAAAAACAGGTTTTAGTACAAAGATAATCATATATAGATTAAAGACAAGGCATAAAACTCAACTTCAAATGAATAAATGAATAAATAATAATAATAATGAATAAATGTATAAAACTCAACTTCATTTGTGAATGCTTCCTCGAAAACAATATCCATTTCTTTTCATACTTTATAAAGCTCCAATTAATTCCTGATGGACACCTAAATTATTTCGTTTAACTTATTTCATTTAAAACAAAATACATTTTGCCTCAATTAAGGGAATTGAGTATTTGGGATGTATGAAAGATATGACAATAAAACAAAAACAATAGAAATTATAACGAAAGAAAACAGAAAGAAAACTTAGTATAACAGAATAAACGAAACATGAGACAACATTAAATTAAAAAATAAAAATACATTCATACCCTAAAAATTGGTTCACACATGTGTCATACGATAGATACATTAAAACGCAATAAGTTTATTGTAAAATTGATCTAAGACAAGTTCAAATAACTAATTCGATGGCTAATAAAAAAGAATTATTTTCTGTAATCCAAACCAACTCCTGGATTTAAGAACTTAACATACAATAAATATTAACAGAGTAGAACATATACATCTAAACTTCAACTTTGGCCTTTGATGAGACACTTGAAAATTTTATGTAGGCAATATTCATTGTAGAAATATAGTAATTAAGAATTATATAACAAATTACTAGAATGTCTTAAGTAAAATGAATGAGGGTAAATTTCAGCTGGACTTACTCCAGATCTATAAAATAAATTGAGTATGCTTCATTAAAACTGCAATATTGTAGTTTATGACTCAAATTATATCTTTCATAAAAAACAAACACACTGGTCCTTTAGGATCTGAGTATTAAGGCATGAGAGAGAAGACCACTAAAGAAGTGCTTACAAAAACTGGCCAATCAACGGAGATAAAGATGGGCGGACAAATCCTCTTAACGACGAATATTATTACTGCACGATTAAGAGGATTTTACCACTAATCCTGGTCTTCTTGATATTATTAATTCAATTCTTTATTGAGAAATATTACACTCTATCACATCTCAGGACAGTATTATAGTGATAGAAGAGTTGGTCATTCACACTCTGTAGTAAAATCCTTTAAGATAATATTTTAAAAATTGAAAACAAGATTGGTTGGAGTGTTCAGTAAAAAAAAAATAAAAATAAATAAATTATATGTATTTTGATGATCTGCCGACGTTTTGGCCCAAAATTTAGAGCTAAGAAAAAACTGTTAGATTGTTATGTTTATCCTGATGAAGGCCTGAACTTTGGGCCGAAACGTCAGCGAAATATAATTTATTTTTTTTTTAATTTTTTTTTTTTACTTAACACCCCAAACAATCTTCTCTTCAATTACTCACTACAGTCAACCATCAATCCACATATATTATAAAAAATTAGCCGAATCATAATTGTACACAGAATTAAGGCCCGTTCCTTAGAAGCGGTAGATTGTTTTATACCCAACGTACAAGTGATTGTTTCCTTCGTTCTGTAATTGTGGAAGGATCGGTTAGGAAAGTGAGTCGCCAGATGGACATTCTCCGCTCAAGCTGACCGAGTTACATAATCCAAGGAGCAGGCTGATACAAGAGACCTCATCTTGTACACCACTCATTGCGTCCTACAATTACTTATTAACTCAGTAGATAGTACAGTACTTAAGTTAAAAAAAAGAAAAAAAGAATAATAATTTCTTACGTTCAGTCAATTTTTTATTTATTTTTTTTTTTACTAGTTAATTTAATTTGGTTAGATTTTATCAAAGCTGTAATAGTCATACGAGAAAGGCTATTTTGTCCTTTTGATGAGCCTGTTTCAAAGCAGTATTTTAATCCATCAAATTCGTGGTGATTATTAGTCAAGCTGATGATCGTTTATCGAGTTTATGATAATTAGTTTAATATCTGTCAAAGAGCGTTGTTAAGTTTTCGAATTAAAAAATGGTGTGCAAATTGGAGAATTAAAATAAATCCCAACAAATTACTTTTACCCTTAGCCCTAAATCTACAACATCCTGTCCCACCGTATCCTTTAACAATATTCCACTGATCTCTTTCGAACAGATCCGTTACCTAGGTCTCCTTCTTGACAAACGCCTTACCTGGAATCCTCATACTAGACTTAAAAGATAAGAATCTGCCAACAGATTCTAACTACTACAACACTTACTTGAAAAACGCTCTAAACTTCCAATATTCTACAAAAAAACTCATTTACACTACCATCATCAGGCCCATTTGGACATACGGTTCTGAGCTTTGGGGCTCTACAAAAACATTAAATTCTTCCCGTATTCTTACAATCCAAAATCCTCCGTAAAATCCTAAATGCTCCTTATTACGTAACAAATAAAATTATCCATAAAGACCTCAATATTCCTCTTGTGGAAGACTTGACCCAAACTAGATATACCTCTTTTCATTCCAAAATCTTTGGTCACCCCAATCCCCTAGTTAGTAACCTTTCATCCAAAACAATTCCTGACAACCCTGTGAGGCGTCTGAAAAGAAGATGGCCAAGGGATCTCCTAAATTTATTTATCTTTGAAGTGTTATCAATGGGTAGCTTCTTCTCAAGTACCTTCATGTAATATAGCATGTTTACTGGCTATATATATGTTTACAGTTGTAAATTTCAATAAAATAATAAAAGTTTTCGAATTCCTCGAATTATCTATAATCCGAGCCACTATATCAAATAAATTATTTCCAGTACAAAATATTGAGGAGCAGTTGAATCGAATTTAGATGAAATAGGACTTTAAGTCTTCCAATGATTAATACATTGTTAAAATCTTACCGATAATTCAAAATATTTTAATTTCTCAGGGTACACGAAGTTTCGAAAGCCCTTGAATCTCTAGTCTTTGAAGAATAAAGTAATTTAAGTGACCCAACTTAATGTAACACTGAAACCATATCCATTATTAAATGGAGCAGAGGAACTCGGCATACGTTATCTAATACCAATTCAGTAACGGGTTGAAAGTGTTAAACATTCAAAAGCTGACATTTAAAAGATAGGCATGCCACTCCCTGTTACCATGTTGGAGCTGGCTGCAGGTCCGAAGATTCGTTTTTGGACCTTCAACGAATTATATTTTAGAAAATATTAATAAAATAAAATAATTGTAAATAAATTCCGCTTTGATTTTACATTAAATAATAAATTCATTTCATTATTTATTCAATTCTTTTTATAACTAAGCCTACCTGTCCAGAAAAACATCAAGCTACAATTTTTTGGTTCATTAAAAAGAAAAAGTTGGCACCAGGTTCTGAACAAGGACTTGAAATAAAAGTTCGAAAAAAATATTTTGTAATCAACTTCTGAGTGTAGAGTAAAAGTTTGACTTTTATTTAGCAACCTCTTAAAAACAAAAAAAAAGAAGTTCATTTAAATGATAAATAAGCAGTAATTGGGTTTTTAATACATATTTTGAGGTATTCTCTGATTCTCATATTAAGACGCTATTGCACATTAACAATTATTAAAATCTATTTTTTAACGAAATGAATTGTTTTGATGAACAGAACTTGTTACTAAAAGTTTTCTAAATTGAAAATTTTTATGGGAAAAACTTCGAATTTCAATACAAAAACAATAAAGAAATAAAAGTTCCAGTCATATCGAAATTGATGAAAAACAAAAGTTAACTTATCATTTTGAACAGCTGTTGATGTTAAATAAGGTGAAAGGTTAATTTAGTTTTGTCTTCCAAAAAATGTGTTAATTAAGTGTACATACTTAATTTTTGTGTAATAAAAGTGTTTTATCAAGACAAGATTGCTAAGGACGTAACACCAAACAAAAATTGAGCGGATTTCACCGCCAACAATGGTGGAATCATCTCAAACTGAGGTAAGTAACATGAACTTTAAAAACAGTGATATAAACAATGAAGACGGCTCCTGGGAACTGGTTATTGGTCGTAAAAGACCTATGATAGATTCGAGCGAGCCAAGAGCTCAAAAACGACCGACAGAATCTATCCCAACCTCGAACAGTTTTCAGGTTCTAACCAACATAACTAATTTACAAACAGAAAAAGTTAGAAGAACGCCTCAAAACGATAAAACTCCACCAATTTTTATAAACGGTGTTGAGAATTACCATGCATTAATCTCATTTCTAGAAAACAAAACGGGTCCTAATATGTTTAAAACGAAGTCTACATTGAAAGGTGTCACTGTGTACCCAGAAAATCCTGACGTTTATCGAAAATTAAATTCTAGCCTGCGAAATAAAGGTGCCGACTTCCATACTTACCAACTTCCACAGGACAAATGTCCAAGGATTGTTGTTAAACATCTTCACCATGGAACACCAGTCGATATCATTAAAGAAGAATTTAAAAAATTGGGTTACGAAGCCACCAATGTAGTTAACGTCATATCTCGATTTAAAAAACCCCTTCCTATGTTCTTTGTGGACATTACAAAAGAGACATTTAGAGAAGAAATTTTTAATGTTGAATTTCTATATTATTCACATATTAAAATTGAGGAACCGCGTCAAAAGAGAAATATTCCTCAGTGTGTTCGGTGCCAGCAATATGGGCACACTAAAACATATTGCAACCATCGACCACGATGCGTAAAGTGTGGTGAATATCATGAAACCAGCTCATGTTTGAAAACCAGAGACACTCCCGCGAAATGCGCCAACTGTGCCGGTCAGCACCCCGCTAATTACAGAGGTTGCCAGACGCTGAAAGACCTCAGGGTTCAGCGCAATGCAAGAAATCGTCTTCAGCGTTCCACAGTAGCAGAGCCAGCGCAGGGACCTCCAGGCATGCATGAATTCCCCCCAATGCGGCAACGTCACAACCAAGGGGAACCACAGATCATCGCAGGACCTCCGCAACAACAAAATCAAACATCATCTAGTTCAGCACCCCCGAACCAGACAACATGTACAGGTACGAGGAGAGGCATTACCCAACCGATACCTCCGGTAGATAATGGCTCTTCCCAATTATTTAATATAATTAATGGATTAAATAACCTAATCCAGCCCCTTTTCATTCTTCTTCAACAACTGTCACAGGTTACACAGGTCTGGTGCCCAAATTATGGCCCACAATAATTTAACTGTAGGCTCCTTGTCAGTTCTTCTATGGAATGCCAACGGACTGAAACAGCACAGTACTGAACTCGACTTATACTTGCACGAAAAACGGATTGACGTAGCACTCATTACAGAAACACACCTGACATCTCGATCAAAAATTTACATTCAGGATTACACAATTTATAGAACTGATCACCCAGATAAAACCGCACATGGAGGAACAGCTATACTCGTTAAAAATTCACTGAAACACAATCCCGTAGACTTACCCACTACACCCGACATCCAATCGACAGGAATAACACTATACACTAAACACTACACTATAACATTTGCCTCAGTTTACTGTCCCCCTAGGTACAAGCTTACACCCACGATGTTTTCTGAGTTCTTCAAACGCCTCGGAAGATGCTTCATCGCAGGTGGAGACTATAATGCTAAGCATCAAGGCTGGGGTTCAAGGTTGTCTACTCCAAGAGGCAGAAATCTCTGGTCTGTTCTCCATGAACTTTCATTAGACACTGTAACTCCAAATTCACCAACTTATTGGCCCACCTCCAGACGCAAAACTCCTGACTTACTTGATTTCTTTATAACAAAAGGACTAAGAACCGTACCATTTGCCGTCAATACAAGCTCTGATCTTTGTTCTGATCACTCCTCAGTGCACATGGTTCTCTTCGACGCGCCTTCCGAAGCACAAAAAAGACCTAGGCTCATAAAAGGCTGCATGGACTGGGACGCTTATAGAGACCATTTGAACACCAATCTTTCTGTTCCAGGTTCAATTAAAAATCATGAGGAATTAGAAGAAGCTGTTGAAAAATTCACAAAAAGCATACAAGATGCAGCATGGGCCTCATCAACATCCAGGCCACAAAAAGCAGCGAACTTGCCCCATTATCCTATGTACATAAGGGACTTGATCAGAGCAAAGAGAAAAGCACGTAAAGTATGGCAGACTAATAGACTTCCTTCAGACAGACAAACTTTTAACAGATTGAACAACGAACTCAAAAGACATATTCAAAAATTCAAAAGCACAAACTACGACAATTTTATTAACAACCTTTCGACGGACGATGGAAGTTTATGGAGACATACAAGGAATCTTTTAAAGCATCGTGAGGTGTCAGCACCCCTACGAAGAGAGGATGGTTCTTGGGCTGTTTCGGACGAGGAAAGATCTGAACTCTTTGCTAACCACCTTTCCACTGTTTTCAAACCACATACAGACTTAATTAATACAGAACACGATATTTTTGTACATAATAACTTAGACATACCGTTACAGCTCACACTACCACCACCTCCTTTCACACCATCACAAGTTGCACAAGAAATTAGACAATTGCCCAAAAGAAAAACCCCTGGTCATGACTTGATAACTGCTGAGGCGCTCCAGCAAATGCCAAGGAAAGCTCTAGTGTTTCTTACCACAATCTTCAATTGCATTCTCAGGACCACCAAATTTCCTATACAATGGAAATACTCACACATAACCATGATTAAAAAGCCAGACAAAGACACTAACAATCCTTCTTCATATCGACCGATTAGTTTACTTCCAGTATGTTCTAAGTTATTCGAAAAACTGTTGTACCCACGACTATTGCATATACTAACAGACAGACAGATTATTCCTGACCATCAATTCGGGTTTCGAAAATTACATTCAACAACACAACAATTACACAGGGTAACTGACTACATATCGACAGCACTAGAGCGAAAACTATATGCAACCGGAGTATTTCTGGATGTCGCCCAAGCGTTTGACAAAGTATGGCATCAGGGGCTTCTCTTCAAGCTTAAGACCATACTTCCACATACTTACTACTTAATTCTCCATTCCTTTCTCTCAGATAGATTTTTCTCCGTTCGACATGGTCAAGGTCTATCCTCAATTCGATCAGTTTTAGCTGGCGTACCTCAGGGATCAATCCTTGCCCCACTACTGTACATCACATATACACACGACATTCCTCAAAGTATCCACACTCTTACAGCAACCTACGCAGACGACACTGCTATCATTACCAGGCACGACAATCCTACAGAAGCATCACTTAACTTACAACATCACTTACAGATTATACTCGATTGGTGTAAACTTTGGAAAACTCAAATAAATTATCAAAAGTCACAGCACATCACATTTACTCTAAGACCAGAAACATGCCCTCCTGTATACTTAGACAATGTACCAATTCCACAAACAGACAGAGTACAATACTTAGGCCTTACGTTCGATAGGAGAATGACATGGGGTCCACATGTGAAGAAAAAACGAATCACATTAAATCTAAGACTAAAATTGTTACATTCACTGTTAAGACGACATTCCAAATTAAAAGCAAGACAGAAACTAAGTATTTACACATATCTTTTAAAACCTCTTTGGACTTACGGACTACAAATATACGGAATTGCAAAACCAACTCACATAAAAAAACTTCAAACTTTTCAGTCGAAGATACTACGACTAATCACTCAAGCACCATGGTACGTAAACAACCACACTTTACACACCGACTTACACGTTCCGACAGTTAACGAACACATACGAACGTACTACAAACGATTTCATAACATGTTAAACGGGCACTCCAACCAGCTGGTAAAAGAAATGGCCACAACTAGTATGCCCGAGAACTCCAGAAGACGACTGAAAAGGGTCTGGATGAGGGATCTGCTGAAATAATGTTATAATAAGTAAAAGCCATGGAAGGGATACCGCTGGGTATTGCTATTCCTCATGCCTATCAAGCCTTTTTATTTATTTATTATTATTATTTTTTTTTCTCTCATTACTACGCCAGCACATCTGCTGATTGTCAATCATAATTGACAGGTGCGGATAGATATATGTTAGTCCAAAAAAAAAAAAAAAAACTTATCATTTCAATCATTAGTACAAACGGTTTATATTCCATTATCCCAATATCAAGAGTACGTCCTAATGAAGCAATAAAACACTAAAAAAGTTAGTCTGTAAAATGTAATTTCATATAAAAAAATAAAATATTTTAATTTTCAGCTTTTTTCAGGAATAAACGTTTAAATTATTATTAAATAAATTATTTATTTAGAAACTACGTATAAATTATTTATTTAGAAACTTCAACTGCAATTTCTAACAGAAATAATATGGCTCGTGAACAATGTAATGGACAAAGAACGGGAGTAAATATAATTAAAGATAAATTAATAATAATTATAAACTCAAGCTTATAAATACACAAATATATTAGAAGTCATACTAATAATTTTTTTTTTTTACATAATGATACAAAATTATTTAATGATTATATGTTATTTAACATAACATGTCGTTACAACGGAATTAGATAATAATTTAATATATACATTATTAACATGAAATATCTAAGTTTATATAAAGATATTTTGAATCCTAGAGTAAAGTACAGTTAGCAAGTTTGAACTACTGCGTCATGTTTGAACTAGTTGTTACATTGCAGTTCACGGTCTCCAAACATGGCATGGCGATTAGTGGTTAGTACATCAACGGTATGCCTGTCGCACAACTGTCAAAGAATTCTATTTCCCAATGAATTAAAACTCTTACAGTTATATATGTGAGTCTAATACTAAAATTCAAATATCACAGCGAGAAAATATAGCTGACCAAAGGTCAAAAAGAAATCATTTGTGAAAGTAATCCTACATCGCTTCAGAGGTGAACCTAGGCCTGTTAAACTAGTAAGCTCTGAATAAAAATAACGCGGTTAGCAACCTCGTTGCTATATGATATGATAGTTTTGTTTAAAAATAAGTTTGGGTATTTAAATTTGTTGGCCCTCGGACCACAATGATACCGCCATTAAATCACGCATAACATATTTTTTTTAAACAGATGGTAATGAAAATATGTTTACATATATGTCTTAACACATAGATCTTAGCGAATCATCGTCATAAAAACATTCATATTTCTACTTAATTAGTAATCAATAATTTAGAACTTAATGATTGATTTTTAAAAATTAACGAATTTTAATATCATTGGCAGGTTGCCCCAAAACTCGTGATTAATGTTAACATTCTCGTATTTCTCGATTTTTTTTTTTTTTTTTTTTTTAACTCCCAGTAACATACAATCTCAAAGTTGTGAGCGACTGACTTAAAACTATTACAGACATATTGGGTTGGCAAATAAGTCCTTTCGGTTTTTCTGTTTATTTTTATGTCACTATGATACACTTCTTATCTGATTAATTAATCCGTAAGATGGATTGTTTAACCTGTTTGTAATATGTCAACAACTATATCAGTCAACTGTTGTTGAAACTAGCTAAGCAATGTGTTTGTTTTAGCACTGTGAATATATAAGAAAATAGCATTCATCATCGTCATATTCTGTTTAAAAAAGGTAAGCGTGCTGCAGAAGTTTGGAAAAATTTGCCAAAAAATCTGTCAAAATTGGTTTGCCAATGTCATTCAGGAAATTTTTACATGATGCTAAACGGTCTAAAATTGAAACGAGCAATGTTAAGGCCACTGTTGATCGAAATCCCACCCAATCAGTGCGAGAGATTGCTATGGCCCTAAATGTGTCGCACACAAGCATATAAAACCATTTGCACAAGCTCGGCTATGTCTCCAGGCTTAATGTTGTAATCACAAAAAATGTTGTAACTTCAATACGACTTTAGCTATCTGCAAGGAATTTAGCAGGAATTTAGGACCATATAAACTACACAAAATGACATCAATAGGACCTTCGTAAGTAAACTAAAAATAGAGATAAAAAATAAAAACCTATAAGGAGTTTTTGTTTATTTATTCCTTATGCAGGCATTAAATAAAAAAAAAATCATACGGCTTTGAAGAAGAATAATTCAATTTTCCAATGGATATAGTACCATCGAATTTGGAGAAGATCCTGAAGAGTTATGAATGATCGGAAGGGTGTAGCGCTAGGCCCCACACCTCATTGATCACTTGCAGCTTTAGATGGAACCTTTTGCCCCACCCTCCCTATTCACCAGACCTAGCTCCAAGAGACTACCACTTATTCCGGTCTCTACAGACTCCAAGAATCGAAAGAAATTTCAAAAGGAAGAGGGATCAAAAGCCACTTGGCTTAGTTTTTTAACAATAAACTCCAAACATTCTATGAACATGACATTATGCAGTTAGTGGAAAGATGGGAAAAAATCAAATTAAATAATGGTCAATATATTTTATATTGCCAATATAGCTTAAAATAAATTTTATACCTATAATACATTGAGATTTATTTCACCCTGAAAAACCGAAAGGACTTATTTGGTAACCCAATGTTTTCGTTTACATGGAATGCCAAAGTATCAATATTGATATTGTCTATCAAATTGAGAAATGATTGTTTTGTAAACCTACATCTTATTAGTGTCTTTTTTATGACATAGCATGATTTGACAATTCGAAATCAAATTTTACAAATCTTGAGGATTTAGAAGTTCGATACATAATTAAAAAATTATCCGATGCATTTTCAAATTGAGTTCTAGTTAGTGTATAAAACATCAGTAATTATCAAGATATTAAATTGGAAGGAAGTACGAGACTAATGATGGAAGGGCTGTTTCGCATATATTTATGCAAACCAATTCCCTAATTATCATAACTGGTTCCTAATGACACACCAGCGCATTTGATCTGAGGTAAGGGGAATCACGCACATCATTTGCACGCAATCTCAATAATGCAAAATCTATAATGCAATATTATTAATACAAGAATACGTACTTATAATATATTAATTTATGATAATGATTGCATTAATTAAACTTTAATATTTTTTCTCAAAATTGTTATCTTGATTTAAATAAAAATTTTGCGTATAGAAATCAAAATTATAATCAATGACAATGAATACAAATCTTAAATAGGAGAGTAGTATTCAAACTTTGATTAAACTTAAAAAAGATGCTTTGCCCACAAAGATTTCAGACAACCAATAACGACTGACCGAAAAGTCATTTTTTTATAATTCGTATTATAAGGACTATAAGTCATCTATAAATAGACCGTATTGGTTTTTATTTTTGCCACATTATTATTTTACTTATTTTATTTTTCTATATTTCTTTTTCTTTATTATTTCTATCTTAGTTATTATTTCTATGTACATATTGTGTGAATGATTCATGTAGCCTTAATATTAATGCCCTTTAATGTGGCAGAATGTATTAATATTAAAAAAATAAATAAATAAATAATTTGCCACAAATACTAAACTTATAGAACACATCAGGTAGATTGTTAGGGCTTTTCAACAATCAAACATGTCTCTTTAAATAAAATTCTAATAAATAAAAAATATAATTAAAATACATAAATAACTTACAGGTAAATTTCTGAAATAGCACAGACCAATGTGTTTCATACAGCGGAGATTAAAGAAAATAGATTCAAACAATCTAAGATACATATTGAATATTTAATAGTTGACCGTTGCATTATAAAGGAAGGAGATGGTCCGGGGTTGCGGTCATAAATAGGCTAAATAGTGGTAAAACTATTTTATTGAAATCCGACGTTTCGACCTGACTTTGCAGGTTTTATTCAGGGCTAGAAACATTCCTTTATGTCTATTATTTCATATTATATCCTTTTTCCTTTTCTTTCAATCTCTTCTGTAGATTTGTAGAAGTATATTCACATTTTCATTTATTATATATTACACTACAACAATTGTTAGCATCTGTTTACTTCAGTTTAGGATCTGGTTACTCAGCTTACTTTGTTCATATTTTATTGTACTAACTGTTTATAATTTTAATAAGCTTATTCACATTGTTTATAAATTATGTCTAAATATTATGTAATTGCCACAATTCTCTATTTTTTTGTATCTTGTCCGTTCTAGCCATGAAGAAGACCTGCAAAGATGGGTCGAAACGTTGGCTTTCAATAAATTGTTTTACCACTATTTAGCCTATTTATGACCGCAACCCCGGACCATCTCCTTCCTTTAATTTAAGATACAGTTCGAATTTCTAATATGATGGGTAAATGGGTAAATGGGTAAATATTTGTTGAGGAATAGAAAATTTCTAATGAAAACAAATAGAAAGCCAAAATGTGAAAGATGCATTGCTCACACAAGTCACGATATCATCTATCGAACTTTTCCTGACCTCCAAAAAACAATGATCAATATTGATTGTTCTCATACTTTTCGTGATTGTGATTAAGTTTCTCATGGGAATATTTAATCATATACTTTGATTACTAACTTTATGCTGTTTAACTCTCCATAGAAATGTCAAATTTTGCCATAACACTTGATTTCTTAAGCACATCTAAAGTAAAATTTAATAAGTCGAGCTCATAAAAAACTAATCATTATAACTTAAGCAATCATCCAACAATAATGTGACTGGAAGTTTTTTTTTCTGTCCCTTTAACAAGACCTCTTAGATTGTTCACTGCCAACCTTATCCACTTTTGCATATCTTGGACTACTTCTTTCCACTTTGTTGTATGCAGTCTACAGTATATTTGTTGATTCTATCTATCTATCCTCTTTTAGGACTCTATCCACGTCTAACTATCCTCCCACGTAGTCTCGTACAATTACGATTACAATCAGTCCGGGACACATTATTGCGTTATCACTCATATCTACTTTATTATTAAGAAATATAAGTGTTGAAAAGTCCTCTTTTAATGTATATTGAGAACTAACAGTTCTCTATTTAAAATTAGTTCACTTCATAACATTTAGTACTTCTTTCAAAAACAAAATAATTTAATAAAATTAATAACCAAGCATGAAGCAATAGTATTTCTATACAATGTCTTAAAGAATTACTTTCCATCATTAATCCATCAACAAAAAATCAATCTTTTACGCTTGATCGAAACCAGGAAATGCAATCATCTTCGTTTCGTATATAAAACGAATGCTGCACGGAGTCCATTTAGGAACAGAAAGGAAAGAAAAACTTTTTGGGACTAAAAGGCGAGGAATTTTAAGGGAGAATTTTAGCTTCATATTTATAAATACTAATAAAGACCATATATACCATTTTCCTAATCCATGATTATAAGATTTATGGTTTAATTAGCCGATAACAGCAAGAAGATGATGTCGACATCTCTACAGGTGCAACTCTGTATATATTTTAAATTATTTAAGAATAGCTTAAACTATTTAATAAAGTCAGTCAACATATGGTTTGTAATAATTTCCTGATGTTTGATGTACATATTAACTAAATATATGGATAGCTATTTCTACATCTCAACGAGTTCCATATCTGATTGTGCAAGGTAGCATCGAAAAAATGAGATCAAACTTAATTGTACAAACAGATATCAGACGATGCAATCATTGTTTAATAAAGCTATTAAATTTCAACCAGCTATCCAATCGATTGTTTATTTAATCATTGCTTATCGACAGACAATATCCTAGAGAACGGTACCCGACCGAAGTGGATTAATCAGGAAGAGGAGCGCGTTATGGTTTATCGATTGCGTTATCCACTATCGATTAATCGGGACACGTTCATGTAACTCCGGTCAGGGGTCAGCCGCACTTCCTCCATTTCTAATAAGCAAGCAGGTGGACTGATCTTCTCAAAGCCTGAACGGATGGCGCGTGCACAAACATAACTGTTAAACGTCCCTTTGAGAATCGTCGACTGTCATGGCATTAAGCCTTTTAATTAATTGATGATGTAAGAACTTATCTTCTGCTTCGATAGCTCTACGACTCATTGGAGAGTCAATGATTCTCTCAGTCAGAGCCGCCGGTCTTCTCGGTTTCCTGCTTCTACCTTCTATTTTTTTATTTCCAACAGCTTCTGAACATCTACTGCTACACAATCCATCCAACGCAGGAGATGTCTTCTAAGTATTCTAACATCTGGATATTTTTTTTTCTAGGTGACTTCATAATAACTCATGCGTGTGACATACCCTGCCCATCTTAGATGTCCAGCCTTAATTAGATGAACAACATCAAGATCATTGTAGAAATTCATGAGCTCAGCGCTTTTCCTCGATCTCAAAACACCGTTGATACACATAGGTAGTGTTGCCCAAAATTGGTCTAGGTCTTGCACTTTGCAGGACCAAGACAAAGGCCGCCTAACTGTTGCAAGACCAAGACCAGAACTGGTAAAAAAATCGATTTTTTTTTTTTGCCAGGACTGATAAAAAATATCGATTTTTTTGAATAAAAATTAAGGCGAAATAATTATTAATAATCGACAATTTTAGTTACTATATGTTAATAAGCCGTATAACCAATATACTTTTGCGTTTAACTCCTCTAATTTTTTATTCGGGCTTAGTTAGGTGGTTTCTTCTATCTAAAAAATTGCGGTAATATCTCTATATTAGTAAGGCAATCAGTAACTGCAAGACTGTTGCGAGACTCTTGTGCAAGACCAAAACCATGACCAAGACTGAGTTTGCAAGACCAAGAATCGTCTGGGTCTCGCATTTGGGCAACACTACACATAGGCTCTGGCCCAATAATCTCTCTCAAAATTTTTTTTTTGAATCTCCATAGAACTTCTGTAAGACGTTATCCACAAAGTTAAATTTTGCCGGCAACATAAGCAATAGTTTTGATAATCCTTCAGCAAAATAACACAAGAAACAAAAAAACGCTGCATAACGTATATAGTTTCACTTATTATTATAAAAATCTTTTATGAATTGATATCTTAAATTCATACACAAGATTTGGCACAAAACATAGGTAGTGAGAAAAAAAATGTTCTTCACTGTATAAATGACATTTAATATGGAAAAACTCTATAGAATCATCTTTTTACAGAAAAAACTCAATATGTCAAACAGGGGAGCCCTGATTGGTCTAACCATGATTTTGTTTCGACTTTTATAAACAGATTAACTTTATCTTGTGAGTAATTTCCAATTCGAACCCTCTTCGACTCTGGTTCACACATCACATAGTTTTGTTCTTCCACAACAGATAGCGTCATCCTATTTGCTAAGCAAATTGTTCTTCTATAAATGGTGTACTCTTAAGTGAAGGTAATTTAGGATCTTCTCTGGATTTATTTAATATAACATTTGAATATAAAGGGTTAATTATCGAATTGAACCTTTTCGAATTCATTCATAAATGAATCATCTAATAATACAATGAAAATAATTGATTTTGTCTTGATGACAATGCCCTTTTTACAGATGCACTCGAAAATTGAAATAAAATACAACAAACCTGAATAAAAATATACTTCACCCTTTTAGAACTAGTAGGTCCCAAATATAACCTTGTTGAAATTTTAATGTTTTGTCAGATGTAAAAACTTGAAATATTTTAAAGATAAATAAATTTTATTTTGACGGAATAATTATCTCAGCATTACAATAACTATATCGTCTATAACCCTCCAAATCGTTTATCGTAGAAGAAAGCTCATTCGTTTCCGTTTCAGGTTTACCAGTAGTCATAAAATGCACTCCGATAATTGCAAGTCTAATAGTAAATAGATTTACGATAGGATTTCGAAAATACTGTTGCGCAAATAAATAGGATATGTAATGAATGTCCTAAGGGCCATGGAGGGAGATCTTCAGAACCGCAAACAGGAAATTGGCAGTAATTTTCAAATCAGAAAGTAATTTCGAAAGCAAACATCGACGGGGGATAATCATCTGCTAATACATACTCGTTATTAAGCATCCAGTAAAATTTAACTAGGTAGTTAATAAAAGACAACTTGTTAAAGCATATTAAGAAGTCCTTCAGGAGTTGCATGCAGATAAGAAGAGATTACTATAATCTAAGGCTAAATTGAATACCGACACTACCGATACTTTTAACCATAGAAAAAAAATAGAGAAATTTATTACAAGTTATCTAGAAAAAATATTATCGAGATATTTAAAAATAATACCGTGATTTATTATTCCAACACCATTCATTTTTTATTAATTTAGTTTTTGACCAGATGTGGTTTTTGTTTTTTGTTCTTAATTGTTATTATTAAAGGACCTTGTCCTCGAATAAGGTTTACTTTCTATCTATCTATCTATCTATTTAAGTTATTACGATAACTAACGTCAAGATGATGGTGAAAATGTGATGTATTCCCCTTATTTGTTTTTACTTATTTAATGAGTAATATAAAATTAATATATATAAAGTGTCTTGGGTTCAGTACTATTTAGGGAAAGTAGTGTTTCAAGAACATCAGTTGTGCAGTGAGGAGATCGGGTCAGAATCACTCTCAACCGCCAGGTTTATTCCCTTAATCAATTATTTAATTAAGGATGCAGACTTTGTAGGAGCTGGGTGTGCACCAGGAGGGTCTTCCTAACCCAGGGTCGCCCCACGGCCAATGAAACAGAATAAATAATTATTCTGCAATGAGCCGAGATTCGAACCTGGGACCTTGAACATTGGAAGCTTAGTGCCCTGTCACTGAGCTTCAAAACATTCATCTCAAAAACATCATTCCGCTTTTCAGTCACCTTATCGTCTCTTAAAATACTTAAGTGGTTAAAATAAAAATACTTAGTTTACAATGTATTTTATTAGCTTTTATAAATCTTACGTTAATAAAGTAAGACTAAGAGGTGTTTGATAGCATTGCGTTTGGTAACCTATTTATTTATTTTATCCGAAAAGTGCAATCTGAATCTCACGTACGTTTTTACTGCTTGAATTTTATAACGATTTTTTTTTCCACGTGAGTACCCATTTCGACGAATAACCAGGCAGATCGCAATTTTTTTTTTTTTTTTACGTTACACAGACCGTTTGTAGGAGAAGCTTTCAAATTTCATAACATCAAACTAGGACCCTTAATAACAGAACAGAATCGAATCATAAATGTCAATAAATCTGAAAAAAAAAAACTTGACAATTACGCTGGCGCATCCTTCCGCTAAAGTATCCTAAGTGACAATATGCACTAAGCGCAAGTACTAACTTTTAAACTTATTGGAATTGACTAAAGAGAATACTGTTTTTCCTAGGGACAGCTATATATTGTGTTATAATAGGTCACGGATAACACCAGTTATATACCGTGAAAGCAAACAATAAAAAGTAGTTTTATAAATAGTTTAAAATATTATTGTTCGTGGTTAATTCTTAAAAATGTATACAATGATATTCAATTTTCATAGGAAGTACCATGAAAAATACACGTGAAAATTTGTCTTTTCACGTACGCGAATGTGGTTAGGGGGCGAGATTTGAACTGAGGTTTAAAATTCTTCCAGTGGAACATTTTCGTACCTATGTTTTTGAAATAAAGACGGCGTAACAGGATATCGATGGTATCTCTACCATCTCTCCATATCGGACCGTCATGTTGTAACCAGGAAACAAACGGGAAACTCCAAACCAGAGAAATCCGGAATCAAGGTGTATACTAACTTTTGAAGTACAATAATGTGATCAGAGTTGGCACTCTTCGATGACGACAAAGCAGCTTCTTAAAGTTTAACATTAAGCATTATATATTTACAAAATTAAATAATGTATAAACGTGACCTTAAACAATTTTTTTTTAGTGTCGATACACAAGTTATTTCAATTTGTTTTCGTAATATAAGTCCATAACTCTTCTTTAAATAATGAACAGTTTTCGAATACTTCAAAAGAAATGCGCTCGCACGCACGTGCACACAAGCACGCGCATGCGAATCCGCTCACACACGAACGCATGCGCACACACTAACAGAAACACAGTTATTAAAAAATAAATTATAAAAAAAAAATAGATACAAAATAAAGAATCACTTGTTACACTCAAAATTTATAAATGAATAATAATATAATTTATAGCCTGGTAGTGTAGTCTAACGTTATACTGATCATTAAATGAATAATTAATAACTAAATAATACATGAAAAGTGAATTTAATTATACATATTTAAATACTACATTAATCAATAACAGAGAGGAACCAATACCGTTGCATTTAAACGTGAAATCCCTTTTTGGGAAATCATGGTTTAATTATTATCTCATTTTGTACGCAGAATGGATAGTGTCCACTATTTATTAACGTTTTAGACGAAGAATTAAGGTTCAGTGTCTATCTGCCAAGAGTAAAATCCATGCAGCTGATATACGCCTACTACAGTTAATTCTATTTTAATGAAATTATAATATAAACAATGTACCTAATGGTTAAGAATATAATGATTTTGTAAGTAGGCCGTAGTGGTCAAGCGTGTTAAAGCATTGCCCGCTTTATTATTTTTGAGTCCATCGGAGCCGGTTCGAATCCACACCGGGTGGGTAGAAATTTATTTTTTGGAATGAATTACATATTATACCATTTTATCGAAAACAGTTCAAACGATTTCGTAAAATAAAATGGTCTTTTATAACATATATTACAAGTATTGACTTTAATAAAATAGTCTGAGGAGGCTTAAATGCTGAATTTTAAAATTTCTTTCGTAAAAAAGTGCATTTAATTTTGTGTTGACCTTTCCAATCCAGGGGAGGGGAATAGGTTAATTGTCCCCCAAGAACAAACCTCTCCCCCCATATGCCATAAACGGGAAAAAATTGGTGAATTTCAACAAAAACAATATGACAATGAATATAAAAATTTAGAAAGGGAAGTTATATTTATATTTTAATTATATGCGGTAGTAAATTTTTAAACTGTACTCGAAAAATTAGTTTAAACTATATTGCTTAGTCGAATCCATATAACAGACTTTCACACAACCACTTCCGTTATTTCGATTTGATGAAATTTTCAGGTAAATGCTAGTTGTCAAACTCCCTTTCTTCTTCCTCAGGCATGTATTTCCGCTTGACAAGACTTCATAAACAGCTTCTTTTGCATATTTTATTCACAAAAGACAAATCACAGACTATGAAATACAAGTAATTTAGTAATCAGTGGAAATGATGAGGGGGCTAAACTGACCTTATTTGGCAGATGTTTAGAAAATATAGTAATACTATTCTTCATTATTTTATTAATTGGATTATCAAAACATTATAATAATCTTCAAAATTTAATGTTTACTATTTATTGATGTAGAGATGGTTGACCGTGATATAATATGAGAAGGAGTTGGTCTGGAGGTGCTGTCAAATAAATACTAAATTTTTAAAAAACAGTATTTATAATTGTTTCGCCGACGTTTAGATCCACCTTGCAGGTCTTCATCAGGGTGTTGAATCAGGCACTGCAGGAAGCAGTTGATAGACTGATAGCGGTCTATCAGTCTATCGGCGGAACAATTAAAAATACTATTTTTTAAAAATTTTGTATTTATTTGACCGCATCTCCCGACCAACTCCTTCTCATTTATTATTTATTATTCAAAGTGTGTTAAAGTATATCAATATGTAAACTTTCAGAAAGAAACATCAAACCCTAGATTGTATATTCTGTATTCGTTTTAATAAGCAACTTGTTGAATCACTTTGTCGATTGTCCACTTTCTACACTTCAGCCGTTTTTTAAAAAATACTACTATTATCATAGGCCGTCCGTGGTACAAACCCCTTTTTATAAACTTATTAACATCCATCTGAAACTTCATAAATAGCTTCATCTCATCGTAACCTACTATTATAATAACTATTTTATTCTCGAAATTGAGGCGTTTTCTATCCAGAAATCGCCAAACTTTTGTCTACTTGCTTAGGTATTAAAAACTCGTAAATACCGATTTGGATCGTAAGATAATTTTATCACCAAAACGAAAAAAAAAAATTGCCTACAATAATATTGGGCCGTTGGCCTATATAAACTCGTTATTTTGACGACGTGGGGGTGTAGGTCACTCCAAACGGCTCAATAATTTTTATGGCCACTTTTTTTCTCGATTTTGTGCTCTGATTATCTTACGAATCAAGTGAAAACAAGCGAGTATTTACGAGTTTTTATTACTTAATTAAATAAACAAAGTTTGTCGATCTCCGGATAGAAAACGCCTTGATTCCGATAATTTTCGTAAATAAAAGAGTTGTAGGTTACGATGAGATGAAGCGATTCACGAAGTTTCAGGAGGATGTTAATAATCTGATAAAAAGGGGTATGTACCACGGACTATTAGTTAAAGAAAGACCTTCCGATCTTCATCGTAGATGACAATGACACGTGCGAGTAAAGCCCATCGGATGTAAGGGTAGGCTGGAGGGTGGGGTGTACTTTCACGCGGCGAGTCCCGCAGGAGAGTACAGCCAGTTGTGCGGGAAGGTTTGTACCGGGGACACCATGAGGACTATAGTTATACTCTTCAGTACGTACCATTTCAATTTTTTTATCTTTTAGTATTATATAGCATCTATGATTTATAATTTTTGTTTTCATGCTCACACCATTTTTTTTTTTTTTTTCTCATTTTATGAGAAACATTACAATCTTAACCAGTAAATTGATAAATCTTATTTTTATTATCAGAAATAATTGCTTCTCAATAGAAAACAAATTGAAATTACAAAATTATAAAATGCTTCGCTAAAAAAAAAAATCTGCGCTAATAAAAAAAGACAAGACCAGAACTAGGGGGAGACAAAGAAAGCAAATCTGCAGGGGGAGAAATAATCTAATGGGTGCTAAATTTCGAAGTGAATGGTACTTCAGGATTAAATAAATAATATTTGTTTCTGTTTTGGTATCGTTTAGATACTAATGCAGTTAATAAAACGAGTTCAAATCATGTTTTTATATTAAAATAAAGTTATACAACTTTTATTGGGGAAGAGGGAGGGATTGCAAGAGTGGTAAAATCTTAGTTTCGCCCCAGGACTTGGTAATAATGATAATAACAATAGGTAATATATTTATTCGAAATAAAATTATGAATGAAAATTATACAATTACAAGGGATCTACAAATTATGTTAAAAATTATTATTAGTTAAATTTTTCCTTCAAAAAAATTATAATTATAAATGTTCAATTATTATCACAGTAGGAGTAATAATAATATTCTGGAAAAGAATACTTGTCAAAATGCAACAGGTCTATGATATTTAAAAAATTACTATAGAAATATCTTCTTTGTCATCCAAGAGTCTACAATTTTTGTCATAAATGAGTAAAAAAATTAAACTTTCTCCAAAAAATAATAGTTAATATTTATCAATTATCACAGTACGGTTTATAATAATATTCTGCAATAGAATAGATATTAAAATGCAAAGAGTCAATGATATTAAAAAAAAAAAAACTATATTAAGTAGTAAGTAGTCTTTACCATCTTCTTCTATTTAGTTTTATTTAATTTCTCCTTTAAGTAAAGATAATATTTATTTTTAAGATAATAATCATAATCATTTTTTTTCATAATTTTAATATTTTTTTCGGTGAAATGTACTAATGAAAAGTTTTAGGAAGATTTAGCCCTAAAACACAACTATGTTAAAATTTGTTCAGATAATAAAAACCTAAGGTATCTAGATGAGAGCAGTGGAATTCAAGTGTTTTTCTTTAATGTTTTCATTAAAATTTTTCATTTTATCAAGCTTGTTTATTAAATGATATTTAATAAATTAAGTTTCGGTTTAATAACAATTCAAGTTCTGGATTACCCTTGAACTTCGTCTACAAGTTCGACAGAAAATGTACGAAACCTGTATTAACCGATAGTAGTCAGTACTTCTATTAACATTCAAAGTAAGCAAGCAATCCAGTGTAAAATAATAAACGAAAACTAAATATTTTTAAAATGTTTATAGTATTTTATAAAAGTATTTTATAAAATATATAAGACACAAATAGATGATAGGCAAACTAAAAACGACAGCATTAAGAAAATTAGGTGAGACCTTCTTGAAGTTTCGTCAAGACTTTTCAGAGTCGCGGCCTTGCCCTACAACTGCTCCCGGGCGCACAACAAAAAACGTACCCAATTTTAGAACTCGATTAGTTGTAAGAACCAGTCAATCCAAAATTACTCCATGTTTGGATAGATCGAGTTTCTAATAAAAAAATATTATATTAATCTATTTATTTAATAACATTAATGTATTAATAATTTGTTAAATAATAATAATTTTAATTTGCTTAATGATTTTATCTCACATTATTTAAACTGATTGAAAAACCTAACTTAGTATTAATGTCCTTTTATTTTTGAAATATTTACTACTTTCAAATTTATATTTTAATAAATTAAAAATAATTGGAGACAAGAAATAAAATATAACTAAAAATATCAATGATAAAAAATCCATGATCAGATAAAGAGGTTTTTTAAGTATATTAATTTATCTAATACATTTGTAATGAGCTAATTGCTAATTAGAATTCATTTATAATATAAGTTTAGATTGTAATATTTTAAAACAGTGGAAAAATAAAAATTTAATTCGAGCCTTGTATACCGAATATTCTTGTTTTGTTTTTTTCTATGGGGGTAATCCTGCACACTCAATGAGCCTGGATAAACTGCGGGACAACATTTTCTTTTTAAAAAACTCTAAACTTCTGAAATTTGCTCAATTGTTGCTTGGGAGCTAACGAATGCTTTGGCTTTTTTCCAGTTCTGGATATTTTACCATAAATCCAATGTAATATTTTTTTATATACATCGTCAACTGAAAACCCAAATCTCTTATTCAGATCTTCATTATTTCTTTATTTGGCAGAAAATACATGCTTTTTTTTTTTTTTTTTCCTACACTGAATAAAATCTTATTAACTCACATGCTCTATAACAAAATGTTCTGCCTAAAATATATATTTATTTTAAATAACAAAATATCACCATCATATAATATAATTAAGCATCATGATAACCAATATATGTAGTTATGACAATACCCCATTTTTAAAACGATAAAATTCAGCTGAACGGAAAATATAACAAAACTATTAATACACTTCTTCACTATTTATTTAATCAGATTGCAATCGCATTCGGATGTAATTTAAACAAGAATACAAATAAATCTTGACCTTTTATTTTTTATTTATTGATTGAAATATACAAGTGTATTGAATAAATAAATTCCGGCAATACGTAGGAATCAGAAATAATAACATAGACAAACTTGTCGAGCTAAATAGTTTTAAGCAAGAAGATCACGAAGCCATCTTCTTTTCAGACGGGTAGGAGGATTATCGGGAATCGAAAAGGAAACAAGTGGATTCGGATGGGACTGGAGTTTATCATAAAAGGATAGATATCTGGCTCGGGTCTGTGCATCTACCACTGAAATATACAACAGTAACTGTTTAAAATTAATTTTAAAAACCCGAAAGTGGAACTTTTTTTTTAGTGATAATGATTATGAAATTCTTAATAAGCATCAAGAGATCCCACAGATCTCATAACAGACCGTTGTGAAGAAGGTTGACAGCGATCAGTCAGTTTGTTGGCCAGTCACCAGTGGAGAGTTGCTCAACAACTAAACGGCAGCGTATTATCGGCACACGTTTCCACCGGGATTAGCGCCGATTGTATCAAAAGGTCAACGATCCGAAATTGGAAGAATCTCTACAAGATGTTAATCGGCTGTTCTGAGCAAGATGACTAAATAATTCAAGTCAGTAATAGAGTATCACTTAGTTCACTCTTGCGAATAATTTTCATGGTATATTATACTAGTATACAAAGGACAATATAATATATAACTAAGTTGCTAACTTACTTACTCCGCGGCACTACATGTCTTTGTGACCCTTGTCCTTCCGGACTATATCCCTTCATCCATCACGGTCCTTGGCAGTGCTACCTAACTTTACAGCATCCTTCCAGCCGCCACCTCATCCTTCCAGCCGCTCCTTGGTCTACCTCTTTTCCTCTTTTTTGAAATTATTGCCATGTCTAGCATCTTCTTCTGAACCCTCTATTGGTTCATTCCGGCAACATGACCTGCCCATCGCAGCTTACCTGCTTTTATATAATTAACTGTATCTTGGTTTTTCAGAATGTCTGCAATTTCTGCATTGCTCTTGATCCTCCGCTTTTCATCAATCTGTACAGCCCCGTATATCATATATATAAAACTAAGTTAGTGCAATGTATCAGGAGATATATGAAATAGTTTTTTTTTTTCTGAGCGTAATCACATTATTTCACTCATGATAAAAAACAAAAACATGTGTACATCACTGTACATTTGCTAAAATAATGTCCGATTTCGATAATTTTTTTAAATTTATATATTACTAAGAAGGGATAGTTTCGTTAAGAAAAGATAATTAGTAATTAAAAGATGATTTCACGTGAATGAGTAGAAGCATGTTAGAAGTTATCACACCTTCTGTGATTTTGTAAAAAAAAAAAAATGCAAACCATAGCTCCGATTCGGTGCAAAATATTTTAATGTTTCGATTGCTATGAAAATTCATATTTGAGGGTGCAAAATAGTAATATCAATTCTGTTTCACCATAAACAAAATACTTGAACCCACTTTGCTCCTTCGGTAGGCAGACAATATTTCCAATTGAAAAATCTCTTATCAAATTCGATTATTATTTTTTTTTTTAGTAAGGAATTTAGTAATCTTTCAAACAATAAGAGTAATGTAAAGAAAAAATGTATACTTTTTGAGTTATTCATAAATAAATTTTCTTTTTCTTAATAACTTTTCCATGAAATTTTCGGGGATATGACTGTCTTTCCCACCTAATGAAGATCTTCAAAATGATGGCTCAATCATTGGATTTGATGAAGAACTGACGAAGATAAGTCGTAGCGACAAAAAAATTCCTTTGGGAAATAATATATAAAAATGTGGCTATAGTTGACAACAAATGAAGATGAATATAACTCACATTTGACTTTTTCTATACTAAAGTTGTATATATTCTTTCATATAAGACAAATTTATACGTAAAAGAATATTTGCTATTCTATTATAAAAATTATCAGTGATGCGCCAGAGAGAGAAGCACTGGGATCTCCTGTAGTCCTGCCTATGCTTCCACATTTGGGATGACAAAGCATGACTCAAGAGTCCCCTGGGCGGATGTAAATATTGTATATAGGTGTGAATGTGTTTTATATATTTTAATTTCATTTAGTTTTCCTCTAATTTTTTTTTATATATATGTATGTTAATTTTCTTATTTTACTTTCTACAACTCTTTTTCTTTTATCTCTATTTTAGTTATCATCTGTATGTATATATTGTGTGAATGTAGCCCTAATATTAATGCCCTTTAATGTGGCAGAATGTATTAATTTTCAACTAATTAAAAAAAAATTATAAAAATACCTAATTAATGATGAATTACGTTTGATTTTATATATATATATATATATATATATATATATATATAAGTTAAGCGTCGGCGGACTTTAAAAATAAAAAAAAAGAAGGAAAAAGGATCGAGAAACAACACTCACGGCTTCTGAATAAACACTGCTTTATTCGTTCAATAATCTGCCTTATATACAATTGTTATGTTTATTTACATTACAAAATGGTATTAAGGCTGATATCGCCAGTCTCCGGTCTTTATCTTATATATATATATATATATTTTTATTATTTTGAAAATTAATACATTCTGCCACATTAAAGGGTATTAATATTAGGGCTACATTCACACAATATATACATATATATTATTTTTATATATATATATAGATTATTTTTTTAATATATATATTAAAATTGTCTGCCGCTTTAATCACATTATGTTGGCAATGAAGAAATTTTATATTATCCTTGAACTTAATACACCAGAAAGAACACAGAGAGTTATATATTTAGCAAGGGGCATTAGAGAGGGCGGGGCAAAGACCAGGAACCGCGCCCCACGCGAAGGTCGTTAGGGGTTGTCTTGCTCCCACGGAGTCCGAGTCCGGGTTATTAGTTAAACATCTGTTTATTTTTAGTTTATTTCTATTTGGTCAGCTGCGGCTGACGATAAATCTACTACGAAAAATTTTTAGCTTTACATCATGAATTAACAAAAAAATCTCTCATATGTTTCATTAAACATATCTAATGAAAAGTTGAGAGAACGGAAGGTCTTTAGGATAAAAATAGGATGACGATAAAAAGACAGAACACTTTACATAAATCATTATTTTATTTTAATTTTTTTAATTACGCCTACAAGAGATCTTTAAAAAATAATTCTTGGGCAATTTCAAAATTCCTTCTGCCGTGATAGGTGATGTAGATAAATTAAATCATTTTTATAAGATGAAGAAGTAAAATCCACTTGCTTTCTATCAAGAAACTTCAAATAGGCCGAAAAAAGAACGAAAAAAGTTGTTAAAATAAAAGTTCTACTGAACATTTTTTGATGAAGTTCTGGTTTAATGTAAAAATTAAGTTTTTCATAAATTTCTAAAAAAAGATTCAACTAACTTTAATTAGGCTTATATTACAAATATAATTTATCTTGGATAATGTTCCTGATTCTTATATATTTTCCTTTGTTTGAGTAGCTAAGAAATATTTTACGATATTTGTAAATCACTATCAAATACAATTACCTTTTTTTTTTTTTTTAATTTAAATCTTTTTATTGAATAATATAATATTCTGTCTCGACCAACCACAATGATAATATCAAGAAACATTTCCACCATATTTACAGAATATATAAATAAATAAATTAAATAATAACAATATAATAAATAGAAATAAGAGTAAAATACAATATAAAAAAAAAAAAAAAATGAACTTAATAAATTAAATTAGGTAGAGGGAAAAGAAAGACTCCAGGAGATACCAGCGCTTATCCCTTAACCGCGTCACTAGTATTAAAAGACGATGGAGCTATAGCCACAAACTACCATTTTTCAGATCTACTTTTTTGGCTAAATGAATTGATTACAAAATACTTTCATGTTAATTATTAACCACCAATTATTAACCAAGAAATTATTAACTATAAAAATGCCGTAAGGAAAATTTTTAATTTCGAAATAATTGAAAATTGAGTTTTCCATCAATAAAAACTAAAGCCAAATGAAATAAGCGTTAACGTTAACTTTTCATTTTAAGTCATGGTAAACAAGAATGTTCCAGTAGACATATTTGATTATTCTATGTTGTTTCTTTGCATGAAGTAAGATGATAGTAGTGGATGGGTCTGTGATGTGTGGGTAGGATACTGCAAGAAACGATGACGTAGGTTTATAATTTTAAGTTTGAATTTCCAATTTAAAAATATTCAATTTTTTCCTATCCAAAATTTAAAGTAGTTAAATATTTAATAGAAAAAAAAAATTGAAACCATTGTTCGTCAACATAAAATTTTGTAATCATATTATAAGGAACACACGTTGTCCATATTCAAATTTACTTAAACTTCTAACACGAAATTACTCAGACAAAGAGATAACTCAATTACTTCAACAAGTCACGAAGACAATACACTGAATATGGTTGTATCATAATAATACATAAAGGCCTACCTATAACACAGCCAACAAAATACTGATTTCCAATTAGAGTTATTTTTTCTTTTTTATGTAATTTCTGCAACACACCGCTTAAAGTTCAAGGTCTAAAAGATTTTTAAAAAAATCTATAATTAACAGTTTACATCATAAAGCAACATAAAAGATTACTTCTCAAACGATTAAAAATAGAATAATAAAATTGAATTAACAGTAAAAGAAAGACTTTTAAACATGGCCGGAGGAACGTTCTGCCTTCCAACCTTGAAAGACCTCCAACCTAACAAGTCGAATAACGGAAGTCAACGAACCAAACCACACCCTAACACCTCCGGCGTCCGCAAAGTTTATTTCGTTTTCGGATCTCTAAAGTTCACGTAACAGCTTCCCGGTTGCAGGATATATCCGTCTGAACAAAGAAAACCTTCGTAAGCAAAACATACAAAGAAACAAATCGGAATATATTGTTACTTGGGGGGATAGAATATGAAGTAAATAAATACCACTAGTTCCTCTGAAGTAGTAATAAGAGAGAACTTTTAGAGTTTCAAAAGCAATAAAACTATATCTTGTAAGGAAATGGGAGCACAAATAACAAATGGGATCCAAATGGAATAATTGTAACTAATAGGCCCGTGCGAAAAATTAGCACAGCATATTGTTTTCAAATGCCAAATAATTAAGAAAATAAAATAATGTAACGAATCAAAAGATAAAGATAAATTGTTACTTTATCGATAAATATAATCAAGAAAGGAAACAAAAATAATTTAAATCTTCATTAATGTTTGGAACCAACATGATAGTCCCGGAGGAACTATCAGGGTCTGTCTGTACGCATCAAAATCTTCAAGATCCAATTAGCCCCATATTGATCTACAGATCTACCACCGTTCCAGTATTGAAGCCTAGCAAAACGTTTGTATCTACTTTATTTATTCTAGAAAGAAAAAAAAAATGGAGAATACGATTTGCTAACCCCCCGTGAAATTCTGAATCCAACGGTACCCCATTCATGGTATTTGAGCATGACAGGAGCTTATATTTGGTACAAAACCGATTTTGAGCCTTAGTGTAATAATATATGTGGGGATGGGGATTACTGTATAAATCGAACAAAAATTAATCCAAAACATAACGAAAAACATCAAAGGTGTGGTAGATGCATGGGATGATGTGGGAGCATAATTTCATTTAAACATATTACTTATTAAGTAACTATTTAAAAATGATTCTTGAATTCTTAATTATAGATGGCTAAAAGATACAATGCTATTGAATTATAAACTGCACTTAACGTTAGCTAACATTATTACCGAGCTTACGTTTTCTCCAAACAACAGCGAGCTGCAAGTATGATAATGCCCTGCTCGTATGCCAACTCACAAAGGAAGCACACGCCTTCCAAAGCTTACCTAACAAGCTGCTGGCTACCTCGTCAAAAGGGAACAGCAAATTGCAAAACAACTTCATTAGGGTATAGCATGAACAACAATCTTTCCCGTCCCTCTCATGAGCGTAAAACGTTATCAGGCCAATGTGCCATTTCTCAAATTGAAAAATGTCACCTTCTTGGGAGGTCCTGCCATTCAGCCATTCACGACAATGAAGTCTTTCGCTATAAGTGAATACCGAAAGATTTTTGTTAGTTGGCGGTCAAAATTATTTTACTTACATTATTGAATAATATTGGTTTGTTGTTAATGAAATACCATATCTTTTTAGCGACACTCGTTAAGTTTTGAGGAAAAATGCTAAATACGGCAATGTTTAGAACACTTACGGCAAATGTAGCAGTAGTACGGACAGTTTTCAACTCATTAACAGGTAATAAGCCCTATACGCCCAAAAGAGAGTGCAAATACAAATAGATTTGAAGCTAGAACACTTAAGAGGGTGATGGCTGAAGCTCAAGTGATATCAAACCACAATAGCCGATTGGTTGATTTTTAAATGAAGCAAGGCTGGATTTTTGTTTCAGGGGTGTTTTCTAATCACTTTTCTTCAGGAGAAAAGTTCAAAAATTTAATTCATTTTTCTATAGTGTGTCATTCCCTTGCTTAAAACTGTGAAAAACTTATTTTGGGTTTTCGTAATTCTATAAAAAAACTTGTTGACCCCAAAAGCTGGGTGTCTATTACCGGTGCAAAATACGCTGCCATACGCATTTTTTCATGAATAATATCCTATAACATATAAATATAATATTAATATATAATATATATTAGATTGATCAATACTTGGAGGAGTGTGTGACTTATAATAGTTTCCTCCTATTCCTTGGTAAGTCTTAATAGTTTCTACTTCTTATTTTGGGATTCTTAGATGAACAATAAACTAAATTCACAATGGTTCGTTATAAAGAAATACCAGAAACAGAGCGTTTTGATTTTTTTTCTAATTATATGAGTGGCTTCGTATCAAAGACGGATATCTGTTATTTTCAAAAAGTGGAGAAAAAACAAATTTTTGTTATACAGGTTCAATTCAAACTGAATTAAATTGAAGCTGTGTTAAAAAATTAGATTTTTCTCAACTTTTTAGATATGACAGATGTCCATCATTCGATATGAGGCCAATCATATTGTAAAATTATATTTTAAAGAATCTAAAGTGTGGCAACAGTACCAGTCAGGTTGAAACTGTTTTTATTTATTTTTTAAGATCAAATCATATATAATTAGAGATCGTACCATGCTAATAGAAAAGGATCGTTTATTTAGATAAATCATTTTCTGAAGCGAATGCGAATAGTAGCTTCTTTTTTTCTTTTTCTACGACGTGTATCATTAAATGGTGACGGAGCAACAAATGAAAGAAAGATAATCTATATTTTTTACTACCACCTTTCCCAATGGACCGACATCGACCAAGAAAAAAAACTGAACATCAAAGAACGTGTGGAACTGTAGATAATTATTGTGACGTGTAATTATCATTGTTACCAATTCGTATCATACATGGAGAATTTAATTACTCAATGAGATCCCTATCCAAAAAAAACATGATTAAAAATGTCACTTCTCAAATAAAAAGGTATAACATTGTAGACATTTTTAATTCATTCATAAGAAAGGAAATGTAATCACATATCAAATTATAACATATGAGAATTTCAGTTGACAGAATGACCAACTAGAATTTCAACATTTTTTATTATTAATTTTAGTGATATTTCTAGTGGGAAAAGTTATATCTTTATTCACAGTTCTATATTTTAACACTGCAATCGCCTACCTTGGAATCAACTTACTCACTGTCTATACACATATTAAGAATGTTTCAACTAGAAATATCATTACAATGACTTTACTTAAAAATGTTGAAATTGGAGTTAGTCGTTCTGTCACCTGAAAGGCTCATATATTACAGGTTTCTGATCCTGCTCTCAGAAGAAGTGGATTTTGATGAATGATGTATGGCACAAATACATATTTTTACTATGGTTTTTATGGTCGGTTTATATTAAATATATATGAGTTGCCTCATATCAATGACGAACGACTGTAATTTATATAAAGTTAAAAAAAAAGACAATTTGCGTAACATAACTTGTGTAACAATATAAACCAAATATAATAATTTCTTTCCATGATTCAAAGTGAATATTCTGGAATAAAATCATCAGAGACGGTGAGTTGGGTTTAAGTTGAATCTGTAAAAAGTAAATTGACCTTTGCTCCACTTTCTGAAAATGACAGATGACAGTATAATAATGCTTTGTGCTGACTATATGGACGATATATATTCTTTTCAATTACAGAAAATATATTCCCAAAAAGTCTAATGTGTAATGGCAGAGCATTTAATTATTTTACGGTAAATATTTTAACTCTAGCATCAATACCCGCCGTCTCTCCTAACCCAGGAAAATCCTGCATAGTCTAAAACGTGAGGAAGGCGTGGACAAAAACAATAAAAGATTAAAATATGCTATGAATATAAATATAAGAAGATTGATAAATAATCAACGATTTTTTATCTTCTTGTAACGTTGTGAGAATGGCATTATTTAGTAGTGGTTTGGAGTTATATGAAGACCTAATTATAATAATATCACATTTTATAACCAAAGATTAATTGACGCCCAAACCACTAACGTTTTATAGTTTTATTACTCTACAAAATAGCAATACACTTGACGATTAGAGGATTTAGCCATCAACCAAGGCTTATAAACAATGAATGATCTTTGATATAGTCATGAAATATTTATTTATTATCCCATAGCTTTGGCAGATAACAGTGACGTTTGAACTTGATTAATAGCGTTTCAAGTTTAAAAAGGTCAAACTGATGTGATCTGGAGGCACAATGACCTGGGAGAAAGATTAATTATCGGACGAATAGGAAAGAAACATTGCAGTTTTCTACCTATTGGAATTCGAAAACTAATAACATTGATAAAAATGTGTGCTAACTTGAGGAAAGTGGTATTAAAGTATTCCCGTTGATAAATATTCTTTCTTCATAAGGTTCAGAAAAACATAAGTCAAGGATTCGGTGAGAAATTATATTCAGAGCAAACGGAGTACGGACGGAGCTCTGATTTACGTACAGTTTAAATGATCGTTAAAAATATTAATAAATTAATATAAATCTGTAATACAAACTCACAAGAGACAGAAAATCAATGTTATGTTAAAATTTTAGCCACTAAACCGTATGTCTCCAAAATTAAGGTAAACAAATTTAAAAATTCTTCCAAATTTTGCAACTTTAGGCTTTGTCAGGGCAAAAAAGAAAAGCAAATCGAAGGTGATCGGCTGTGTGATTGTGATTTATCTAATTATAATAAGTAAATTATCTTAGTAAAAATTAAAACAAATTAATAAGTTCCAATTTAAAATAAGTAAAAAAAACAAAAATGCTATTAGCATCTCGGTATAATATTAATCAAGTTAATAAGTAAATACCACGCTTTTTAAAATTTACATTTTATCCTATAAAGAGCTCAATATATTTATGATCTGTTAATCTATTGATCTGGTTCAATTTCAAGGTTGATGCATATCTTCTGAAAAGGGAATACAGACTATCATATATATATATATATATATATATATATATATATATATATATATATATATATATATATATATATCTGATATGAGTATGTACCTAAGGATAGTTCTAATGTTTTTAATTTTATTATAATTATTATATGAGAAGGAATTGGTCGGGGAGAGAGGGAGGAGGGAGGTGTAGGTCAAATAAATACTAAATTTTTAAAAAATAATATTTTTAATTACGCCGACGTTCCGACCCACCTTGCAGGTCTTCATCAGGGCTACAAAAGATATCTTTTGTTATTGTTCACTGATGGAGACTAGAAATAGAAATAGAAATAGAAAAATACTACTTCTTAAAAATTTAGTATTTATTTGAGCGCACCTCCTCCCCGCCCCCCGACCAATTCCTTCTCATATTATATCACGGCCAACCATCTCTACATTATTATTATTATTATTATAGTCTCGATTTGAGCAGTATGTACTAGAATGAGTTTTAGTAATAAATACATTAATAATATTAGCCGCAAAGCTAAAAGAATAATCCGTGAAGAAGTAAAACTATTCCAAACGACGCTTTTTAAATCATTCTTAGACTTAAGTGGAATGGAATTTCCACTAAAGGTGAAGAAACTTCAAGACAGTTCCGGAAATTCTAAATTATCCAATCAGGTTTTCTTTTATAGAAAGGTTACGAAGAACAATTTATCAGATTCCAACACTATAAGAGCGGGTCTCATCAAACAACAGCGATAGCGGAATTTCACATGGAAGAAATCAATCCAGATTTTTGTGAAAAATAATACAACTAAAGTTTTTTTTTTTTTTAATACATCCTTTTAAATATAAATATAAAATTATGGTATTTTTTTATCATTGAACTTGTGTCTCCCATACGTTGATTTTACAAGTCCAATGTACCGCAAATTCTTAACAAGCCATTCTTCAGATTAAACTTACCAAAAGATATAATTAAGATTTTTTTTATGATTTGTATATAAATGTATCCCAAAAAAATACACTCCAACATATAATGGAATGCCTTGCCTACAAAAATCAGAGAAGGAAATTTCTAAATTTTTTAAATGATGACAATCTATATAAAAAATTATTAACATCGAGCAACCCCGATGGAATTATCAATGTCACTAATCAAATATTTGTTTCCAATAAATAGTTATTTAAAATGAAAATAGTGAAGAATAGGAACATAACTAAATAATTATATACTGGCTGTATGGAATTTAAAAGCCAAAAAAAAAAAAGATATAGAAGGAACCTCATATTTAGTAATAATGATAACAAATATTTAAACTTGGTTAAAGTAGTCGGTTACCAACCATCCCCGAACAAAAGTCTAGACGCGGGTGTTTACATACACCGACAAATGAAGGCCGAAAGGCAGTCAATACTACTACACCAAGTTTAAATATAATTTCTTAATCAATCTACCAAAATATTTAAGTAGATATGGAAGTTTATACCCTTATAGTCCGTGGTACAGACCCCTTTTTATCGAATTATTAACATCCTCCTGAAACTTCGTAAATAGTTTTATCTCACCTAAGTTTTATATTTTTATATAACCTACAACTATTTTATTTACGAAAACTCTTGGAATTGGGACGATTTCAATCAGGTGGGGAGCAAACTTTGTCTATTTAATTAGGTACTAAAAACTCGTAAATACACAATTGCTTTCTACTTGGATCGTAAGATAATATGATTACAAATTCGAGAAAAAATGTGGCCTTCAAAAATATTGAGTGTTTTGGCGTGACCTACACCCCCACATTATCGAAATAAAGAGGTTATATAGGACAAATGGCCCAATATTTTTGTAGGCCTGCTTTTTTATCGATTTTGTGATCAATTTATCTTACGACCCAAGTAGCAAGCAAATGAGTATTTATAAATTTTTAGTACCTTATTAAATAGACAAGGTTTGCCCCCCCCCCTTCCAGATTGAAAACGCCCCTTGATATCAATTTATCAATTGATATCAAACGCCTCAATTCCAAGAGTTTTCGCAACTAAAATAGTTTTAGGTTACGATGAGATGAAACTATTTACGAAGTTTTAGAAAGATGTTAATAATTTGATAAAAATTGATGGGGTCTGTACCACGAACTATTAGGGTGCATACTATGTCAGAATTTCTTTAGTAGGGTTTTTTTTAAATTCAATTTTTTTGTTTTAATTTACATTATATTAAGATAGAACTATGAAGTCTATGAACTAAATATACATATTTTTATTAATATTTGTCTTCACAGTATTTTGGAGACTCGAATAAGTAACAAGGACAAAAGGGGAACGCGACCACAATACATCAAAAACATTAAACAACAGTTATATGAATTCAAGGCGACATTGTATAACTAGAAGTGAAACAACGGAACAACTAGACACATACGAACCTTATGTCCACTTGTCAACTTAATATTATAAGGACACTTCTTCGGTTTTCAAATAGATTGCTATCCACAAGGGGGAAAAAAAGAAAGAAATGATATGTTGTAAGATCTTAATCCACTGAGGACAGACAGACGACCAATTACACGTCCACCGCCGGTAATTTCAAGAGAACTTTGTGAAAAGTCGGAGAGACAGGTAGCAATCTGAAGGGATCGATAATAGAGGAAATCGATAGTCAGGGACAGGACGATTTGAAACCCTATTGGACCAGTGAAAGTGAACGTCAGTTTCAAGTAGCAATTTTCGAGATATCTTTGATGTCTTTGTCAGATCTGTGGCAGCTAAGTTACAGCTTACCAGTGGAATTGATCTGGTCTGAAGTTTCATGTCGAACGGTTCACAGGTGGGGCAGAAGGGTGCATAATCTACTTTAAAAAATTTGGTTCCGTGTCTGTCTGTAGTCAAACCCATATGGCGCGTATAACACTTACTACCATTTATGAATTTCTTAGAGATTGTACGGGTCGTTATTTAGATGATCTGTATTTCGAAAACGGCTCGTCCGATTTGGCCTAAAGTTCGAAAATAGTTGGTGATAAAAAAATAGTCCAGTATTAATTTTATCAAATTCCCTCCAATACTTTTGTTTAAGCATGCGTAAATGCAGCTAGTGAGGAAGTTATCTATACTGGCCCAACTTAGGATATATATATATATATATATATATATATATGCTAACTGCAGCAAGATATTTTCTTGATAGCAAAAATCGTATCAGAATTAGTTCTCTGAACTATAGATAAAACCAACCACTTTGTTAAACAAATTAAAAGTTTCTTCATGAAAATTGTTGATATGATCCAAAATAGGTTATTAGAACGACCTTAATTTCTTTAGTACTGTAAAATAAGAGAAATGATTTTTTAAAAATTAAACTAATCAAAATAAACTAAATTATCTTAATCAAAATAAGCTGTCATAGGGTTGACAATGTCATTTTGGAAAAAAGAAATCATTTTTATAAAATTGTAAATGTTGAAAATTTGGTTTGAAAAAATACATAATTTATCTTTGAGTACATACTACCGAATTTATTTAATACTAGATACGGCATCCTTAAAGCGGAAGCAGGCTTTCACTGAGAAAAACAGTCGGTATGCAAATACGGAACTAATTTCAGCGACTCATTCATAAAAACTCACTAACAGGCATTTTCCAACAAATGCGCGGAAGAAATGAAACAGTTTTTGTTTTGATACATTTTCATATTACATGGTTGTAATGAAGAAAAAAAAATTAGCAAACATCAAAGATTTCCTGGGAACATTAAACATTCCTTTATAATACCCATGTATAATGAATTCTTAATGTTTATGAATATTTATATACTTATTAAATAATACTCATTATGTCATTAGACGTTATAAAGTTGAAGGCAAAACATTTTTTTTTTTTTTTTTTTTGGATATTTTTAGAACGTGTGAGGACTAATTATTCTAATTGACATATGGTACAATAAATATATATATATATATTTTTTTTTTTTTCGCGGGGCCACTACCGTTTTCACCTACTTGGAGAATTATAGGTGCTACATATGGATTGTGCAAAGGAATTCGCAATAGGTAAGGTTCTGGTGAAATTTGCAGAATTCTGTTGGGATAAGGTCTAGGACAAATATGATATTAAGTGGGGTCAACCAAATATTAAGGATTATATTTTTTTTTTTATTTATATTTGTTTATTTAGAAATATTACATTCTGTCACAGTCAAGGACATTTATAATAGTGTTCAGAGAGCATACAGACACTCTATTTACTCAAGGAGATCCCAGCGCCACTCACTGAGCCGAACTACCGGTAGTGAAGACCAGTAGAGGCTGAGCAGAGGCGATATTATCACACATACATGGCTTGAGTGGAGAATATGGCCATTGCCAAAACTCCCATTTATACTTATTCACAAAAGGTCTCTGGGCCACTGCCGCTTCAACCTTCGAGAAGGATTGTAGGGATGGGTGGTGCTGGATAGGGATTGTGCAAGCGATTTGGATGATAGGTAAATAATAAGTGAATTTAACAGTAAATAATAAAGATGAGAAAAAAAAAGAGCATATCATTTTTTATGAACGAAATCACTAAAGATACTCATATGAATTTCTTTATTTTTAAATGTGCTAAATAGAGGTCAGTCATAGATATTTGTACTGCGGAAGTAAACACCATGTCCATTTTTTTTTGTTTTTTTTTTTCTTCAGGGGAACCAATGTTCCATAACTTTGAGTTATTTACCTTTGTTTATTAGTTACTGTGGTCTTTCCTACCTATAACCATTGTCCATGTGACAGAATGTTATAATATATTATTTATAAACAAATAAATAAATAACACTACTAAATCTGTACCCGGAGGGTAAAGGAAAACATGTCACATTTTTGTACCTGTTCAGGACGCCAAATTTCCATAACTTTGAGGTATTGTTTCTTGAAATTCCGGACTACAGATATATAAAAGGAAGAGGGAAAAAAATAAGTCAAGAACAAGATTACTTTTACCTTTCCATTGGATAATCGTTCTTTTTGTTTCAAAATAATAAATTTAAATTGAGGAAACCAGGGTGTTTGGATTCTAGTTTAAATTAAATGAAATCAGAGTAATTATGAGCAAGTATTTATTTGTATTTTGCCATCAACGAATGAATATATTCAACTTCATATCTGCATTATAATAAATCAATTGAAGGAAGTTAGTCAACTGTTCTACACATCATAGGTGATAAACCTACAATATTTTTACCTTATGCTCTAATTTTTAAATTACATATTATAACAAAACTTTTAATTTACTTATTGTTTTGTGTTTTTTTTTTCTTTTCTTCAGATTTCGCTTTTTCTTTCTACTATATATATATATATATATATATATATATATATATATATATATATATATATATATATATATATATATATATATATATTGTCATTACAATTATATTTGATTCAGATTTTATTTTCAGCAGTTTACATATTATTATTGAAGTCACTGTATAGATTTTTAGATTTCAGATTTTTTTTTTTTAATTGTTATTTGTTCATTATTATTCTTAGGAGACTTTGTATCAAAATAAAGTTAATTTTTCTATATTTTTCCATTTCTATGCATCTATTCTATTTATAACGTCTAAATAGTTAAATTAAAGTTATAGCTGAACATGACAAATCTTTTAATTCATATCACGTTAGACTTCCCTGTACTAACTCATAACAAAAAAAAATTCCGGTCGTTTTTGCTAATAGCCTACTGATAGAAATGGATTGAACGTTCGAAGAGCTCGATACGGACTTCTGGTTAGGTCACGGATAGACGAGCATGAAAAAACTGCTAGGTCGCATGACCATTTCCAGACGTCTTCCAATGACATCTTGTCACCCAAGACACACCCAATACAGTCAGTTAGTGAGTTAACAGGTGTTTAGTTTGCCTACAGAAATAGGGAAATTCTATTCATCCTAAGAGAATGTACTTCCATATCTACTTAGACATCTTGGTAGATTGATAGCGAAAATAACATAGACTAATATTTAAATTGGTGTAATACTCGGGTGCCGTTCACTACACATTACGTCTCAAAGCAATTATATTTCGTCACATGTAAAAAATCTAAAGTTTTTTTTTTTTTTTTACTAACTGCTACACCAAGTTTAAATGTATGTAAATTTCCCTATCAATCTTTCAAGATTTTCAATTACATATGGGAGTATATTCTCTGAGGGTGAATAGATTTAGTTTAACATTTTTAGAATATAAAATATTAACAATCTATTTTCATAACGCATGATCACATGATATCATTTTAAATAAATTAATAATCGATATACTTGAATATTATTTCAGTACCTTTATACTCAAATTGTATCAAAACACTCAGGGGACCTCAACGAATAATTTGAGCCATCAAACTGAAAAATCGATCCAGCCGTTCGCTCAAAATAGCGATATGCTTGTATGGCTTTTAGCAGAAAATTCAAACAAATGATTCTCGTGTTGCTTCGCTTAGTTGAGGAAAAAATGTAAAAATCTGAATTAATTGTTTTTTTTTTAATTGTTTGATCTCACGATAATGTAATACAAAAATTGGAAAAGTTTACTGGTTTTACACATCAATTATAAATCAAACTTTTCATGAAATTTGGCAACCCTAATATTTCACATTCAAAGCTTCAATTCAAAATTTAAGTTATAACGAACCGATGCAGATGTATTAATTTTTATGTTTTTAGTTTTTTTTTGGGTGTGAACAAAGAAAATGAGCAATGTTACAAAATAAGTATAAACAATTATAATTACAGGATGACATACCGCCAAAAAATACCATTTTCTTCGTTGCCGACAGGTATAAATATATAATTGATGATTTAAAAATATATTACAACAGTAAAATAAAATAAAAAATCCCATGGTCGAGCCACCAGTCAACGTGGCGTCAGCCAAACGCATTGGAACAATGGGAACTGCGGGTTTTTCACACAAATCCCAGAGCCGGCGAAGGACGTCCCAAGGAGTACCGTTTGTAAGGACTAGAGCTTCGCAAGAGTTGCGTCAAACTGGAAGTCTCGCGGTCCCAATGTCCTTACATAAGCAGGCAACGTTCGACATACGAATACATAGCACATAAATGCGCGATTCGAAAGTGCGGGAGAAGTATAGACTAACTAAAATCTAAGATTTACAGAGAATGTTTCGACATCGAGCATTAAGTAGAATAAATTTGCATACACTTCAATATATCTGGAGAAGTATTTAGAACAGGAATTCTCAAATAAATACGAGAAGATTGTAATCAGCAAAACCACGGCAATCTCTTTAATAATTTTAACGTAATTTAAAGTAAAATTCAATTCTTAAGCGAAGCCAGTTCAAATCAGATATTATGGTGTTAATATTCGTATAGCAAGGCCAGAGCATGAATTTCGACATTCTCAGATCTAGCTAGAATTCGCGGTTAAGTTGAAACATAATCGATCCTTCCTATTCAAGCAGAGTGATAAGAATAACGTAAAACCCCCTAAAACCAAAAATTAACCAACAGAGAGTAGATCGAATAGATTGTACCAATAATAAAAAAAAACATTTAATTTACATTAAAGATAGTAAAAAAAGTTCTAAGAATGTTATCATATTCTTCCTGCTTCGTTCATTTTTCAGACAAATTGTTGACAGCACAAGAATTTCCATTTGCTTTAAGAACACCAAAAGTTAGTAAGCAATCATTAATGTCAAATATAGCATTTTACGGATTAGAATTGTCTGAAGCGCTCTCCTTCCAATGATTCACGCTAATGATCATTTTTATAGATTTGGCAACGAAAATTCAGCATTAATTTTATTATTATTTTTTTAAAATAACAATTAAAAATGGTCTTAACTAATGAGAAGAAATTTCAGTGATAATAAACTTTGGTAAGCCTTGGTATAACATAAGCTTTAGCTAGGTATTAATGCCATAACACGCATGCATGGTAACGTATGTAGAAGGATGAAGAGGAGCTGGATGAGGGACCTCCTAACAATAACAATTAATGTAGACTTCACACCAGAAGATGCCGCTGGGTATTGCTCCCTCTCATGCCATATTTTGTAATGAACATCTAATTAACTGATTGTCGTTACTATTTTTGACAGGTGTGAATGAAAAATTACAAGTTAAAAAAAAGGTATGTTTTAAAACTGAACTTTTTACAACCAGCTGCCTGATTACAATTAACATACCGCCAATGAGAACAATTTACGGTTTCAAATTAACACTATATCAATTCTTTCCAAAGGCAAGGAAATGACCACGATGTCCTTTATAAAGTATACAAGAAGATAATTAGAACATGCTCATTTAAATTTAACACAAAAAATATAATATTCTGTCGTTACTGCATAATTAATGAAAATTGTTTAACTGTTCGCAAAAGCGATATATTACATCCAATTTATGGAAAAATTATTCAATTTCAAAAATATTTTTAATAAAAATAATTGAATTACTCGTCAGACGGAGATTACTTTCACTTCTTGATTCCTTCACATAATCAAAAAGGCTAGAACATCCAGATTTTGATGAAACAACCTAAATTAATCTAGACTTAGGTAATAGTAATTTTCTTAGATAACTCATTGGAAGAAAAAGGGCAGGACACTGCGTCGAAACGGATCCAATTCCACAATCTACCGATCATTAATGCCTACTGGGGAACTCACAGGTCTCGAAGGTTATGTTTACGCGAATAGAAGAAAAAAATAGAATATTTAATAGTTGACTGTTGCATTCTCAAGGAAGGAGATGGTCAGCGGTGGCGGTCATAAATAGACTAAATAGTGGCAAAACTGTTTTATTAAAATCCAACGTTTCGACCCGACTTTGCAGGTCTTCTTCAGGTTGGTTTCACTTAGAACTCAACACAGTTCTACGTGCAACTCTTCCCTGAACACACCTCCCTGAAGAAGATCTGCAAAGTCGGGTCGAAACGTTGGCTTTTAATAAAATAGTTTTGCCACTATTAAGTCTATTTATGACCGCCACCCTGTACCATCTTCTTCCTTAAGAAAAAAATTGTTTTGAGACTAGGTGTGCCGCTAGTCAAAGGAATTCTAATTAAATTGTTTATGGCATATTACTGCGTCATAGAAATTAAGAGAACACACGAAGACAACAAACTATAAACCACCGATAAAAAGGTAAAAACTAATAGACTCATTTCAATCCAATCATAGACCAGCTAACTACTATGACACAATATTCCATCAATGCAGCAGAGTCCGATCATGGACGTCAAAGTAGCAATCAATATTCTTACAAAGAAAAATCTATACGTTCTTACTTGGTTGTAACAACAAATTTCAGCATCGATCAATGCTCAATATTTTCAGAGCAAAACAGAAAAGACAGTTAAGATAAAATAAATCATTATCTGCTCACAAAGTATATTACAAATAATTAATATTGAATCCTTGAGTAGTAATTAATGATTATCTCAATAATTATTCTGTTATACTGTTCTATCATCCATAATACTTCTAGAGCTTATGTTCGATTTTTTAATTGAGTTTTTGATTAAAATCTCTTAAATAATTAAAAGCTGGATTCTTTCAAAAAGTTAGAAAGTGAAAAAGAAAATTTGAAAATAACTATAACATTTCCTTTTTCCAGATTTTAACTGCGTGGAATAATTAAGGTTTTCAAAACATTGAGGAAACGTATATTTAAGAAACATGAAGCTAAACGTCTACTACAAAAAAATAAATCAACGAAATTCCATGAAATTCCATGAAATAAAGGATGGAAACCTGACAAAATATATATAATAATGATTATAAAAAAAAAAGTTTTATAAATAGTGCTTCTTGAAAATGGCTGGAAAGAAGCCGAAACGTTGGCAAAAAAATAGATACAATAAAAACGTACCATATTGGTGACCTGAGGCCGAAAAGCTATTAAACAATGTGTTACAAATACGATTTTTTTATACTTTTTTTTACGAATAAATATTCTTTTTATACGACGATGATTCATAGGCGCACACTTCGGGGAAAGGGAGAGGGGGTTATTTCCTCTCAATAAAAATAAAGAGAAGGGGAAAATATCGTTTCGGCTTCTCTCTCTCTCTCTCTCTCTCCTCCCATATTTCGAAGAACAAAAATAAAATCATAATCAACAAAAATTAATTTACATAAATGAAAATGTTAAACAATAGAGGGAGGAAGTAGTACCGTACGGGAATGACAAGCATCAATAAATGCGGCAAACAAGGAGACGAGGAATATGTTTTGTATAAATAATATTTTTTGTATTTTGTGTATTACACATGGTTGGTCAATGAAATTATAATATATAAATACACTTTAATAGATACAAACTTATTGATGATTTAATAATGAGCTAATCAGCTCAAAAAGTAGATGGAAGTAGAATAAAAAAAAATAAAGCATAAGTATAGGTGCTTATATATTCGTTTAAGACATCAGAAAATGTAAACTATAATATGTTAAATAAAATCAATTAAGGAATAAGAAGTCAGCTAGATGGCTTAGCTAAGGCCTAAAGTAAGTAGGCAAGTATTTTACGCCCATTGTTTCTATTATTGATATTTCATTTTATATTCGAAGACAAATTATATGTAGCAACATATCCTAGAATATTATGATTCATTAATATGCACTGCCTCATTTATAAAAGGAGATTTTCACATTTCCCGCGGCGAATCCGAAGTATCGCAGAATTGACAGTTATGCCTCAAACCTTTAATTAAGGATAAAATATATAATATATTCAGTTGCTTTGTTATCATATTTTCAAATATATCTTACGTAAATATAAAAAATAAATAAAAAACCGTCTACCACGTGAGGCCAGTATAGCTTCCTCACCATTTTCATTGGTTCCAAATTTACCTATATCTCAAGATCTTCTGATCCTAATATTACTTTTACTAGTTTAACGTTTCTTTGAGCAAAATCGAACGAGCCGTTTCTGAAATATTGAAATATCTGAGAAAATACATTTGCGCCTACGCAAGCGGAAGTACTGTACAGAATTTAATAGAATCTACAAAGCTTCAATTACTGACTGCCTACCTTTCTTTTAACGTTGAGCCAAATCAAACGAGCTGATTCCGAAATAGTTGTATACCTAAGAAAACACATTTTCGCGTGCGCAACCGAAGGTACCGAACGGAATTCAATAAAATTGATGCAGCACCATTACGAATTTCCACCTTTATTTCAACTTTGAGCAACATAAATCAAGACATTTCTGAAATATTGGCATATCTAAGAAAATGTATGTAAAATATGTGCAACAGTAAATACTAAATGAAAATGGTATGGGACCATCCGGACACCAATCCGCACAATCCCTGAAAATTTCATGAAAATCGAATAAATGGTAGTAGGTGTTATGTCCGTCACATCGATTTGATTACAAACAGACAGACACTAAACTAAATTTGATCCTTGATGTCTGAAATGTAAAACGGACTGAAAAATTTCCACTCTGAGCACATTTTTTTTAACCTCCCCAACCTTCGGTAGTAAGGAAGCAAAAATAACGATATACTACATTTTATAAATATTATTTTATTGTCCGTTTTACAATAATTATATTTATTATCGCTCCCGAGACTTTTTTGGGAGTTCATCGTACCCCAACCAAAATGTAAAGTCAGCTCCTATGATATGAGTAATAGACGTTTTATTTTATTCTTAACTTGCCCAGTTTCAAAAAGATGATCTTTACTTTTTTTATAAATTGAAATGTCTTAAAATCGCTTAAACATAATTGAAATCTTAAAAACTAATAGGAGATACAGAAACTCTCGAATTATGGAAGGAATTTAGTCGGCTGTTCTACATATCATGGGTGATTTTATTATTAAGGTTTTTATTATTAGTGCCGACGTTTCAATCCAAACCTGTGGATCATCATCAGGGCGTGGTTCGATATTCAAGTACTCAAGTATACTCGTACTTGAATATCTTCAGTGCTCGAACCAAACCACGCCCGATGATCATCCCTATGGAACTCCATCCCTCCCCACATCCGTCAATCCAAAACCCTTCCCACCTTTTAATCCTGCTTGTTTAATCATTTCGTATCCATCCAGTCCTCATAAAATTGTAAATAGTTACTACTGCAATTATGTATATAAATTATTAGATCGTTCTTCATTATTTTTACTTCATGTTTATTTTCAATTTTTTATTATGAACTGAATTAAATTAGAAAGTAACTTATAATTTCTTTTATTAATTTTTATTTTGACTATTTAATTAAACTATATTCTTGTTTATGTATCTCTGAGTTTCCTTAGCCCAAATTTTTGTATTTCTGTATTATTCTAAAGGGACTCGTCCCAGAATAAAGAAAGCATTAATATTATTATTATTATTATTAATAAAAACCTTATAATGACTGCGTCCTGAATATTTATCACGCATGATATTGATGATAAACTCTACTATCGGAGTATAAAAAAAAATATAACCATGTGGTCCACTGATGAGAAATATATTGACGTTTAATCGTTAAAATGTCTAGGGCATCCAGAAAGCGTGAGGAGCAACCGATTGCAATGAATTGGTAAAGTGGCAACTCACGCAATTGATTTCGACGTAAACATGTTTCATTATAGCAATTCACCTCCCTTGTAACGAGGCACTGCTTGTCCACGTACACTTTTCACTCCAGCAAGTAGAATGCCTCAGCCTCCATGGATGTTGTGAAAATCCCTCCGACTACTGAAGAACTCTGAATGCATAGGATCGGAAATAATTAACTCATTAGCTCATTGGCTAAGGGGGAAGATAAGAGATCCGGCTTGCCCAATCCCCGGCTCTCGAGCTCCTCCCGGCCTAAGGGTTTACGTCATGGTGGCCTTGCTATACTTTTACTCCATCCTTCCTTTATGGCGGCTTTAACAGCACTAAGAGAAAAAAAAAGTGGAGAGAGGGAGAAGTAATTGCAATCAGAAAGAGAAGGGCTGAAAGGTCAGAGCAAAACACAAGTTTCGAAAATAAAACAATTTCCAAAAGCGGACAAGAACTCGACAAAAAATCAATTAGGTCTCTCTGTTGTTTAACGTACAAGGTCACACAATATATGGCGAAACACGTTACACATCAATAAACATTTTAGATGAAAATCAAACATATTTGTTCTAAACAACTCATTCAAGTTTTTTTTTTGGGGGGGGGGAGAGGCGAGGTAGGGCAAGTTTCATATAATAAGCTGTTTTCTTCTTTGTTTTAAATAACAATCCTACTTTTTCACAGATTAAAAATTTTAGCGAAATATAATTAATTATAGTGAAATTAAGAAAAATATTTGAGAATAGCAATGGAATTTCGAATGATTCAGAAAAAATGAACAGGTTGATAATAAATGATTCACTGACAATTACTTAATTAAGTATTAAATTATTAAGACATCATGAGCAAGGAATAATTATTTTCATTGCTTAAATACAACCATATATACATTTAAAATACATAGACATATAATCCTCAATAATTATATTAATTTAACAACAAAATACATTGATTCCAACAGCAGCATACTTTCAGCATTTATCCGACTAAAATTCCGAAAGGTTTCGTTTCAACCATCAGCTACCTACACTCCTACCGTTTAGAGGAACACGTTGGAAATCATGAGTTTCCCTTAATGATGTTCAATTTAATGTTTCATGATCTATCCATTAATATTGATGGCAGAGAAAGCTAACAACAACTTTCTTCTTCCTTTTTTTTTTCTTGCACTCTAACTGACAGGTATTTACTTTCAAAATACCCAAACTTTAGTAGTTTACAACAGAAAAAAAATAGAATTTTCCTTAACAGACCTTAAACAGACCTTAAAAATAAAATTTCCTTAACATTTTCCTTAACAAGAGATTTATTTCTGTCATGATGCAGAACAAATAGAAATAACACCAAACACGACAGTAAAAAGTATGAAAATTTATAAAAAATAAATTCAATCAAAGGAGAAGAAAATGGTTTAACTTATAAAAATCAGACGCGAAAGCTCAAGTGAATATAATTAAATATAAATTAATTAATATAATTGTTAACTCATATAAACGAAATACAGGACAAACACCTATTTATATGAATAAGATAAAACAATGATATAAATTATTGTTGTTATTATTATTAACTCATATAAACGAAATACAGGGCAGATAAACACCTATATATATGAATAAGATGAAACAATGATATAAATTATTGTTGTTATTATTATTTTAATTATAGCTACGGAGATACCAATACTGATATCAATATCGGCAAATCTGTCTATTCGTCGATTATCGGTATCGGCTGATATATCGAAATTAAACCTTATTTAATTGAGCTTGGTAATTTACCTGAAATATTCTACTTATTGTTAATAAGCGTGCCTATATATATATATATATATATATATATATATATATATAATATATATATATATATATATATATATATATATATATATATATATAATTAGATCAGCTACCGATATTCCTAATATTATATATCAGGCAGCGAAAAATCAAAATATGCAAAGTTTAATAACTTCTATAAAATTTCATTTGTTCGTATTGTGACACTCATCTTCTAAGCCAGCAAGATAAGATATATACATATATAATTTTTTTTTCTGCTACGTTTCGGCATCTATATCGGTCCCCTTTGGAGCAAATTAGCAAAACTTCGATATATATATATAGTTGTTTAAGCTAATTTAAAAAAAAAATGGAGTTGGACCATTTGTTGCAAACCTTTAGCGTTTTGAAGTTGGGACACACAGCTCCTTTAAAATTCAATCTTCTTTATTATTTTTTTTTTGCTGGCAACAATAAACCTACAGGATGATTTATATTGCTTGCTTGGGAATTATTGTTATTCTCTACCTAATTCAATAAAAACAAATATATATAAAAAATATTTTAAAAACTCGACCCAATCTATATATGCAATATCTGCACAAAGCAGATGGTAATGAAAGTTGTTTGTTTATACGTTGTTGCATAAAAGCGGTACATATATGATTTATAACTATTTGAAAATAATAAATCCTGCTGTAATAATTTGTAGTCAATTCTAATTAATTTTCTCAGGTTAGCATTAATGAAATATTTTAATTGCTCTTCTTTTGTTTGTCAACAAAAAACAAGAGAAAAACACGACTTCAGCGGCGAAGCTCACACTTTTTTAGCACTTATATGAAAAAACTACAAAATGACAATAAATAAATATAATCAGGTACATTACTGTTGGATATTATGCATAAAATGTAAATAGATTTCATCAATGCATTCATATTATAATAAAAATCATTAATTAAATAAATAAAAATTCTTACTCAATAAGTTTCGTAAAAAGAATTTTTTGGAACCTCCGCTCGCTTACCTGCAACAAAGAAAATACAATTAAATACTTTTTTTTTTAAACAGATAAATTTTAAATTTGTATATAGATCTGATTCTAGATGATTGATTGACACTTTCATTCAACAACTAAGAAAAGTTTCCGGGAGACACCGTATAGAACTGGACGGATAAGAACAAAACGCCGATATGTTAAAACATTGATTTATTGCTCCTTAACGGCCAAAATTTGTGTATAAGCGCATGTGTAGATGGTTTATATATTCGTCAAATTAGAAACAAGTCGGATATATCATGTAAAATACTGACGGAGAAGGAAAAAATGCCAATAGAGCCGATATGAAATATCGACATCAGCCAAAATTTCAATATCAGTCGATTCCTAATTATAATTATTATTACTGCATTAGTGCTTTGACAATTATGTGAAGATAAGTAAACAAGGTTGAAAAAAGATACCATTAGTGTTGCCCAAATGCGAGACCGAGACGAGTCTTGGCCTTGCAAACTCAGTCTTTGTCTAGCTCTTGGTCTTGCGCAAGACTTTCGTAACAGTCTTGCACTTCCCTATTAGCTTATTACTAGAGAGATATAACTGTAATGTTGTAGATATGAGAAACCTAAGTTTGAATGAAATATTAGAAGAGTTAAATGCAAATATATATTGGTTAAACCAATTCTTTACACATATTAACTAAAATTGTCATGTATTAGTAACTAGTTTGACTTAATTTTTATTCAAAAAATCGATTTTTTACCAATCTTGGTCTTGGACTTGCAACAGATAGGCGGTGTTGGTCTTGGTCTTGCAAAGTGAAAGACCAAGACCGATTTTGGACAACACTAGATACCATATGCGTTTAAATACGCAATTTACAAACACTTCAGTTGATATAGTCATTAAATATGTATATATTCATTTCTATGTAATGTGGTTTAAAATACTTGCGATTTAAAAAAAATGCATACAAAAATCCGATTTAAAAAAATGTCATGTCATACTACTAATAAATAAATTATTAAAATCAGGAAAAATTAAAATAAGTAATTAAATTAATACTATAGTGCTATTTAAATATACAAATATATAAATATATTTTATTAAACTTCAAAGGTGATATTATGATGAAGGGGTAGAATCACTTTTAGTTTTAACCATGTTATAATTAATGTGTTTGCTCAACATAAAATTAGAGAACTCTCCATGATGGGAAATATTGCTTAACGTTACACTCTCATTCACACAGTCATATTTCGTCAATGCCAGGGCTGTTGTTTCGTACGTCCGTGCGCGTGAACAGGTTAAAAATATTTCTTATAGAAGCTTCCTATCTTTTTTTTTTAAATATAAAATTTATTCTTAATATTATCCCAACACTGTCATCACCACCTATGCCGATGACACGTTTATCCTATCAGTTAATAACGATCCATCAATTGCATCCCAGACTCTTCACATATACATATCACATATAAATTCCAATAAATCCCATCAAATTACTTTTACCCTACGTCATAAACCTACAACTTCCAGTCCTACAGTATCCTTTAACAATACCCCACTTATCAATGTTGAACAAATTCGTTACCTAGGGCTTCAGCTAGGGCTTCAACAAACGACTGAAAGACAAGAAACTGCTCGACGTTTCCGACTACTACAGCACTTACTAGACAAACGCTCTAAACATCCAATTATTTACAAAAGACTCATATATATATATTACGATAATAAGACCTATCTGATCTCATGAAATCAAGTTTTGGGGCTCTACTAAACCATGAAATTGCTCTCGTATCCAATCCTTATCCCCGCATTTATCATGTAATAGAGTTGTAAATTATAATAAATACATTTAAAAAAACATTCTAAATATTTGCTATAGTTAATTAAATATTATCTTAAAAATCCGCAAATGAGTCTAAAGAAAAAGACAAACATAGAGGTAGAAATAAAAATTTTGTTTCATACAATCAATTGAGTCGATGAAGATCTACAGTTACACAAGATATAATAAAAAAAAATACCGAGAATCTTGTAAGTTTAATGTTCGTCACGGATTGTGAAGATATTTCACACATTTTTTCACACCATATGTTCTCCAAAATACTCAATCACGTTCAACATCTTCGTAGGATATTTTGACGGCTAAAACGTGATCTAAACTGCCGCGTGACGATAGAGTAACGTCCACTTCAGAAAGCGAACCTTTCACTCAATAATGAAAATTGATTTCATACTTGAAATCTTCACAATCACTCGTATACGTCAAAGACAAGCAAAATATTGAGTTCGATGCGAGGTGAAATATAACAATACCTTAATTATACACTTAATACTAATAGCGTAGGCTAATATTTAGAGAGAATTAATAACTTTTTTTGTTTCATAAATAAAACATTAAAAAATTACTGGTCAGAAACAACATGTGTTCACACTAGGCGAAACTTTGATACTTGAAGTATTATTTTAAACCAATAAAACTATCATTACGAAAATCAGAAAGGAGGATACAAATTCTTGAGAGTTCAAAGATTGACAGGTTTCGGAGCGATGAAGACCGGAAATTTTCATCAATTTGAAAAGTGAAAGGGCTAAATGTCATATCTTCACCTGAGATTTTTTTTTTTCTCTACCTCGCCTTTAAGGTTTCCCCGAGCCAGAGAGTGATGGCGGGAGGTTAGTGCCTGAGTTAAATTATAAGACCCCCGAGCACCGAGACGCGAACTCGTAATTATTTTCTTGTCTCCATCTACAGGTTGCCGGGCAACGCGCAGCGCTGTGCATACACGTTAGTCCGCACGGCCACCCCGTCCCTAATCTGAAATGAACTTACGCGGACGAACCCGCTTGTCTATCTCCAGGTAATAAAGTAAATTGTGAGTAGATTCTGGCTGAATGTGAACCCCTTGCTTTCCACAGATTGGAGCTCTCAAAACAGAATTTAATTGAACCTGAAGGAAGACATTACAAGATCTAACCCTTTGGAATTAATTAGCTGTAGACGTAATATAAAACTCTTGAGGGATCTCTCGAGATAAAAAGATGATTATTTTACATCCCTTAATGTAATAATTTATTTATTCTAATAATTATAACAGACATATTCTAATAATGCAAATTTATTGCAACTTTCTATTTCTTGGTTACAATGTAAATATATATATATATATATATATATATATATATATATATATATATATGTATGTATGTATAATACGTTTATAACATCTCACCAAGACAAAAACGCAAAGATACCTCCCTCCACATTAAAGTAAGAGACGAATTAGCTCTTATATTCTCAACTTTTGTGAAAAAAATTGAACTAGATTGGATTCCCTTTCTGATCCTTGCTGACTGGATGTAGGCTAGCATACTGCAACTCACTACAAGACGGTACTTACAGCAACTAAAACGCATCTCTAGCAATCTGAGGACCATTGGGCCGTATTAACTGAAAGCCGTAATGCCCAAAATCAGAAGTAGGACGTTAAGACATTTCTTAACTGTACTTCGGCAAAGAAGTGATGGTGACCAACAGCCAAATATAGAAGGGAACACATATATATATAATCCGGGAGAAGGGTGCTCTGCACGTAACCTGTTACCGTCGAGGCTCAAATTATCTAATCCACTGCAGGCCTCCCATCTCTACGAGAAATATGGGACGGCTAATCTCCCCTTGGGCAACAAATAACACTCAACACTTGTTATAAACGAATTAAGCAACACTAACGAAAATGCCAGTTTGATAAATCATACACAAAATTTATCGTCCGAAGCGAATCAAAACCATAAGTATTTAAAGATCTCTTAACGGTCCAATGAATACAGAATTAATAGTTACACAATAGCATGGTGACCCGGTGTTTTAGAAGTTCACCTTATTAAGTAATGAAAAAGACCTTGTATATGAGCCTTTCAGTTGACAGAATGACTGCAACTTCAACAATTTTTAGTAAAGCCATTTTAGTGATATTTCTAGTTGGAAGATTTATAATAGTCTATACAGAGAGTAACTTAGTTGATTACTGAGTAGCTCATTGCAGTGTTGAAATATAGAAATGTGAATAATGGCATCAATTTTCCATGTAAATATCACTAAAATTAATAATCAAAACTGTTGAAATTGGAGTTAATCATACTATCAAAGGCTCATAATGAGTAGGGTTCATCTGCTTTACCCACTTCTATGTAGAATTGATGTTTATTCTGTTTTTAAAGGAATGATTTGGTGTTTTCAGGATTTAAATTTCTTATTTCCAAGTTCGAACTCTCATACAAAAGAGAGATAAATAGATAAACAAACCGAGAATTACCTCCAGACACAATAACCGATCTGTCTCGGAATACATAGTAAAATCAATAGGTTTTAAAAATGTCTATCATTTTCTAACCCAGGGAAGATAAAGGAGCAGTAAGGTGCGGTCAGGAATAAATCATATACTTATTATTTCTAAAAGTTTTTTTGTTTTTTTTAACGCCATATCTCCTTTAATTTGTCGGGCAGTTCAAAAGGTTGAAATTAAAGAATATATACAATATCTTCAGTGAAAGTATATTAAAACAAAAAACAAAGTAACACCATTTTGAAATAAAAAAACATTATTTAAATGAAACGAAAAACAGAAATCAAGTAAAATAAAAAATGTTATAAGCACTATGGGTTGATTCTTAAAATTAAAACTCAAACAATTTCAACAACCACTCACAACTCAGTCAAAATTTGATTCATAATATTTATGATTCATGGTACAACGTCATTTTGTATTATGTATTATAAATACATATGTTATAATACAAATTTCCATTTGTATTATAGCATATTTGTTCTTTGACCAATATAATAGGCAAATTATGTGCACGTGACATTTCATTATACGATCTAGGCATTCTTTCGAGTTGTGGACACAACATAGTCAAATTTTAAATTTTTAAACAGAAACAAAAAACGTTTAAAAAAATAAATTTTCTTCTTATTGACGTTACTTTTATTTTATTTTTTAATACCATGTAGCAACAATTAAGATAATATTCAGAAGGAGAAAACTGAATTGACACCGTTTTAAACTAACGTGTTTTTACATTTACCGAAAATTAAGTATGATATAAAATATGTAATGGTAAATGCTCTTGATGCAGACCAAGATACATGTGGGATGATTACATTAACTCTGACCCTGCAGATATTTGACAAGGTTTGGTTAACGGATATATGCGGAAAGCCATTGTCGATGCGTTCACTTAGCCTTTTTATTATTATTATTATTTAATACATAATATAAACGAGATCAGTGATTTTAAGAATAGGGTAATTTTTATTTATTTTTTTAATAGCTACTCTAGCCATAAAAGGTAAAATAGTTTTTTTTAAATATTGCATATGAAACCAATTCAATCTTAGAAATTATGTCGAGGAAATTAATTCTTAAATTCATTCAATAGGTATTGATTACACTTTTTTGGAGATTCATATAGTGAAGGAGGGTGATCAACTGATGTGGACACATACCTTTCTAATGGATGACAAATGATTCCCTTGGCCCTTTACTTTAATGAGGAAGGATCGGCGGTGAACATACAGGAGATCTAGTACTGGCAGTGAAAGTATAAATTAAAAGGAAGCACAAAAATCAAGGCTGATTTCTTGTTTTTATATAATGCAACTAGGAAATCACCGTTCACTGTGCTATTGCACACAACTTATAAACTTTAAAACGACGACTAAGTAAATATTTCGAAAATCGAAGAGGAGTTGCAATTCAAATAAATAAACCTAAATAAAGAAATTTTATTAAATTATGAAAACATTGGATTTACAGAAAATGAGGTTTCCTTTCAATGTTTTCTTCGATATAGTTCAAAATAGTTGTTTACAACATCCATGTATTACGTTTAACGTTTCAATGGTTTCGACATAATGCTAGCAAAAACTCGTAAGTGCTTTAGACATAATTTGGCAGGAGATAAAAAAAAAGTTTAATGACTCCGTAAAGCTTACTATCTCAATTTTTATTATTATTATTTTTTTTTTTTTTTGTGGCTTTATGCATGGGCATAGTAGCCAATATACCAATTCATATTTCATACCAATCAATTCATATGCTAACCAGTTTATGTTATTGGAAGTGATAAGGTTATATAAGGCGTAAATAATTGTTAGTCTATAAGGATGGTAAGAATTGTAGGGAGAGGATATTGTTTTTGATGAGAAAATAGTAGAAAGAATCACGGTCTATGGATGTATTTGGACAAGGAAGGAGAACATGGTTTTCACTGGCTGTTGAGGAATGGTTGCAGAAGCAATAAGGAGAGTCCAAGATGTTTATTTTAAAGAGATGGAGACCTCAACTTGAAATTTTATTAATAGCAACTGATCATAGACTAGTTTACGCGGTCACCGTAAGTAATCGCACGGTTTTATCTAATACGGCGCTTAATTAAAATTTAATTTTTACGTTACGAAAATTAATAGATTTAAGTTGAATATATGCACATGGTTGTGTATGTACTTATAAATAAAAATAGCAACTGTAAAATAAAATAAAAAATGTCTGCCTCCATTATCAATGCTTAATCTTAATGCGGCCTCTAATGACATTTTGTCAGAATATATGATATTGGTACAAGTCACAAATTGTAATTTCACCTCATATAAAGAGAATATAAGTAAATAAAGTAAAAAAATAAAAACTAATAACTAAATAACAATTTAAAAAACAAACAAAATAAAATATATGTGCCGATAATTAACATAGAATACATCTTAAAAAAATTTATACTTAAATTAAAAAAAAAAAAAATAGCACTTACGAGATTTTCAAGCTATGTCGTCGATTTAAATCTAATTCGATCTAAAAGTTACGAATATTGTTATAATAACAATGGTTTTAATTATTTGAGTTTTATAATGAAAGCGTTATTGGATCGTGACGAAAGTACACTTTCACTGCAAAAAAATATCAAGTTTTAATTTAATGAAATTCATTCAAGATATTGGATAACGAGAAAAGTTAATTAATGTTTAATCAACAAAAAAAACGACTGAAAAAACGTTGGTCCGTCGCATTACGAACGTCCTTCCTCAACCAGCTTGTTCAACTTTTTTTTTTTACCTACTTTCTTTTCTTTAATGATGCATTTGCATTTACATTTCCGAAACTGCATCAACTTATTTCGAGTACCGCATTAAATCACTATTATTATAAATTATATTTCAAACACGAATTACACCAATTTTGAATACATACATTTTTCTATTTTCAATTATAACATAATAGGGTAATCGCAACAGTAACGGACGTAGCTAAGGAAATTTTAGTCTTTTTTGGCGTATGCCGCTGAAATTATTATAGTTATAAACTTCTCCGTTGGAAATATTCAGTTGTGCAGGTATAATCTCCGTTTAAAAAAACAACAGCATTTTGCACTAGTGATGGACACCCCGAAGTTCAATTGTTCTAGTAATGGATAGGAGTACCAGTAATGGACATAGAATACATCTTAAAAAAATTATACTTAAATTTAAAAAAAAAAATAGCACTTACTCGATTTAAATCTACGATACCTAAATACCTACATACCTAAAAAAAAATTTAAATCTTTATTTAGCTATAAAGATGACATGAATGTTCAACTTACTCTTAGCAAAACTGTTAGTAAGAAGATATGAAACATACATGATCTCAAGACCACTATAGAAACAACAATGATAGGCATTTTAAAATTTTCTTTTGGGAACATTGTACATACAGTTGTCAATAGAGGGCATGGTTCATCAATATAGAAAAAAAACTGATAACTTTAAATCAACAAGGAAGTTTATTATTTACATTTAAAGTCCAACTGTACATCACTGGACCTCTTGTCCAAAATGGGTGCGGCCACCCTACTCCTACCCTTTCCTCTTTTATAATTTTTTTTTTTATAATTCTATGTTTAGCTTTAATTTATTTATTTTTTTTAAATTGGAAAGTTTAAGAAAAAACTTTAAAAATAATGAATACTTTTGTAATAATTCGATTTTATATAATAGCCAAAGAAAAATTCAACAAGCCAATGCCTATCATTTAAAAAAATCTTTTCCTCCAAAAAGCCACCACTATAAATTATTAAGATAAGGCCAACTTATCAAGGTACCATCACAATTATTCCGCTGATAGATAAGATCGCATTTGTAAGCAGATAAGACCATTATATATTGAAATTACATAACCTCACGTTCACTGAACCATTAAAATAACGTGTCTATAACGTGTAAGTTCAATAATAAATAATTTATAAATTATCATAAATTAAAGGAGTGATTTGTCTATGTTAACAAAAAAACATTAAAAACAATGAAAAAACGAAAAATCAATTTTCATAAGGATCAGTCTCTTCTCTTTTTCAAGTGCCGTAAAAGAATGAAATATTCAACACTTTTTTTAAATCTATAAAGTTAACTTGTATTCTACTTATTAACTTTTTCCAACCATTACAAATTCTAATACAGGACACATGTCGAAGACGAATTGTAACAAAAATACGACGATATAACAAAAATGGTTTATAGCTTAAGACACTTTCGACAAACTTTTGATTTATTCAGTGTTTGCAAAGAAATTTTATGGAAATCGGAACAGAATTATGGAAAAAATTATTTTAAAAAGACAAAAGCTATCAAGAACGTAAGGAAAAACCTGATACTTAAAGATCATATAAATTATGGCGGACAGTTGAGACCATATAAATTACCTGTGAATTATTACATCAAAGTGGTATTGAATACCTCATACTCCAATTGTTAAATATCATGAAAACTGTTAAAACGTATAATTATTATAGATTTCGGAACTTATAATATATTCGTAAGCTTTTAATAAAATTAGCAGGAATGGCAGTTATCATTTGCCAAATTTGAATCCCAAAACAGCCATTTCGTGTTCTTCAAAAAAAATTTCTTTTGAACTATTCAATATTGAGAGCTCTCACTATTTTCACGTATTTGATTTCCCCTTTTAAATATGCGAATTTCAAAACGACTTCGTTTTGAGTTAGCAGACTAGGAATAAATTGAATACTGGGGATGGAAATTATAAAGGATCATGACTAAAATATTTCTTTAAATAAGTCAAAATAACTATAATATAAAAGCCTATTAATGAGAGTATACTGTATATTCTTTTTTATTTATTAAAAACATCTAAAAGTTTCTTTCTATACTATCCGAAGTCCATAAAGATATTGCAGAGATACTTTCCTCCATTTACTATTCCATTTGATGTTTATTTCTTCGAAGAATTTCATAAATAAAAATATTTTAATTTAAGGAGTTTTATGAAAGTTGTAGGAATTTATGGATCGAAATTGGGATTCGTCACTTCCCCAAGAAATTCCCATTCGTTTGATAACTCATTAACATAAATTCATTGCTCTTGAAAGCCGAAAAAGGAATTCATTTATACCCATATCATTTATACCATATTAAAAAAATATAGTGTAGATTTTCGACTTGGCTATTAGACTATTTGAAAATCGGAACCTCACTAACAAATACATAGTTAGGAACTAATGGAGGAAGGAAGAGAGATGGGGAAGCTTGGACTAACATACAGTTAGTGGCTCACAGTTATCTATAATATACTATTTTATATTTATTAAACTTTTCTGTGGAGTTATCTTTAAGAGACTTTAATATCAGAGAGACAAGTACAAAGAAATACACCCCTCCCCCCCTCCCTCCCTCGCCCTGAAGAGAGAAGGCTGAGACCTAGATCCGGAGGACCGTCCTTGCCATGCCCCGGCCGCGCCGCAAGGTCAGGATCACAGAGCCGGTCCCGCTCCATCGCCCCCATTTACTTTCACTAGCGGCTCACGACTTGCCAAGCCGCCTACTTCCTACCTTCGAGATTGTCCACATAATAAGCAAGCCCGCAAATTTATCGATACCCGACGAAGTATACTTAACATCGACTTAATGAAAGTATGGAAAAGCGAAAGGTGTTCAATACAGTTTGTTACTTATGTAAAAACAACACAAAAGCGACTGTAAATACAAGCATTCAGAGACACAAATAGAAGAGTAACAAACCTAACACATATTCGTCATTTGTAAAGAAAATAATTAATTCTTACTCTTAAAAAAAAAAAGAAAAAAAAAAGCTATTGAACCCAAAAAGAAATATAGGTTATATTTCACCTAGTGTAAAAAAAAACAAAAAAAAAAACAGTACCACTAAAACCCATGAAGGGTCTTGTGTTCAGTACTAATTAGGGAAAGCACTGTTTCTTGGTCTACGGTTGTGAAAGGAGACGATTTGACAGAGATGAGGCTCAACCACCAGGTTTTTCCCCTTACTTAATTATTTTAATTAAGGATACCCAGCTTATAGAGGATGGCTGTGCCCTAAGAGGGTCTATCTACCCAGGGTCGCCCCACGGCCAACGAAACAGAATAAATAATTTTTCTGCCATGAGCCGGGATTCGAACCTGGCACCTTTAGAATTGGAAGCTCAGCACCCTACCACTGAGCTACCCTAATCCTCTTCTTATTCTTTTAATTCTAAATAAATTAAAATCTAATTTTCACCAGAGATAAAGAGATGCCGACGTTTTGTCAATGGCAGTGCGAAAAAAATATCAGAGGAATATGTGTTAAAACAGATTTTATAACGGAATGCCTTATTATTTTACAATATTTTAATGAAATATAGTTCGGGGTTGATGTCCATCAGAATAATTTACAGACATAATCAACTAGTCCAAATATTTCTGTCATCATCAAACAAATTTTGTCATAATAATATTACATCAACAACTTGACCCGTTGAAATAAAGCAAATGCGATATAAAATAAGCCGAAAACAAGAGTAAAATAATAAATAAAAATACTTACATTAATCGAGGTACCCTTGGGATCTCACAGCCTTCGTTACCTTAACAATGTATATTTAATTTGTCGTAACTATAATAAATAGCAGTATCTTAATTCTTAAAATCTGAACAAAATGTAAAAAGTCTCGCATTGTAACCGTGGCACCTACGAGCATTTCGGAAAAAATTAAAATTTATCTTGAAAATCGTACATTTCTGGGTGTAAAAATTGCGATCTAAAGAAACCTAACTAACAAGATCTAAATCTTGATGTCCGCGTCGAAATCTTTAGAATGCATTTGTTCCATATCGACTATCCACCAATGTCGGAAATTCGAAAACTCCTTATTTTTTAAATAACATTCATTAAAGTTATAATAGGAATTCATCTATCGAAACAAGGATTTGACATTACTCCATGCTCTTTCTTAAAAGTCCCATTTACCAGAGTCGAGGTAGTTCCCCAAACCATTAAAGTATCAGTGCCAGCATAATAAATTTGGCAATAAGTATCCAACGTACTTATTAAAAATAAATTAAATTCAATTGAATTAAACTCATAAGTAAACAAATTATGAATCTCCATAATCAATTTAGTATATGTACTTGAATAACAGAAAATTGTTGCAAAGAATGCATATATATAATTGAGAATATTTATTACTGATTTCAAAAGAGAGAATAAATTTTAATCTAAAAATACAATTTTTTATGATGATAGAATTTTAGTTTTGACAGCTGTATTTTAATTTCCCTACTGAAAGAGGTAAACGGTTATTTAAGTCTGAGCAACTAATTACAGGATAGCCAAACTGAGTTTAATTTATGTATAGACAAAATGTAATATAAAGGTATATGATGTGATTGATCTTATGTTATTACATCAAGACATACGTAACAACCAGAATAAATGATCGGATGCATGACTTAATTGTGAAAGGTGAAGGGAGTAATCTTTTCGAAACTGAGAATAAGCACATACTAAAATAGTATGTTATAAACATCAGATTGACCAGCGGGTTTAAGATGGAAGCTCTCGTGGTGGATAATTAAAAGTTAGGATCTTAATAGCCTAGTGAGTGTCAGAAAGAAATAAACTTTGTGAAGATGATAAGACCTTTGATTGAGTTAATATATGCTGAGTAAATACTTTCAGCAACAAACATATAGCATTACAAGAAATACTTAACCTTTTTAAACATCACATTTTTAATGTGATTTTATGATCCTACCAGAATGAAGTATCTGACCACTGCTCATCACTCCATCAACATTCAACCAACATTTACAAATGAATAAATTTAATTTATTTGGGAAAGTGCTAAATGCAAAGATTATATAATGTACTTTATTCTCTCTTGGTTAGTGATATATGATGTATAAATCATATACAATCGGCGAATCAAATGAGAACAGACAAGTAGCTGATACAGAAGATGTATTGTGCAACTATTACTCAGCAAATAAAGTTGTGCAGGGAATTGCGGGATATGAGTATATTATGTGAGACAACTACAAGAGGTGTTGTATCAGAGAGATATATCTGCAACGTAATGGGTCGAACGCGGCGCTGGATGAGGTAGCTCAAATTGGCGGCTCTTTTGAAAAAGTGGGCGTTTGAAGGGGAAGTGACAACTAATAATGAGGGATCGTTCAAACTCAGCAATAGAGGCGTAAATAATGCCAAGGTAACCAAGGAAATGCTTCTGAAAGTCGCACGTAAGGGGACGATGCCCCAAGACCAGAGGTTTAAAAATTAAACTCATGAAAAAGTTTATGAGAATAAATAAAAACGTAGAGACAATAATGTTAATATTTTTTGTTTCGTTTTTTCGTCCCTTCCTTCATCACAATTTTGGCTATACTGGGTTTTTCCAAACCATGGGAAGAAGGCGGGAGATTAATGCCAAAGTTAAAAGCTCCTCGACATCGGGATGCGAACTCGTAATTATTTTTATCAAATTAGGTTGCCGAGCAACGCAGATTATGTCAACAGGTATAAGTGATCCTTCGCAATTGTACTTCATATCTTCCACTATTTACTCCACTCTTACAATGCATAATAAAGAATCCAAAAGTTAAATTAAGCAGATTAATTAAACATTTTTTTAAAGATTAATATACGAAAAGGATCGAGTTAATCTTTCCGAATTGTTCATTTATCCGCTATACTACAGTTCAACGCTATTCGTTATTCGGTATTAAGCAAAGATGGGACAAGTCCAAACAGATTAGAATTTGACAACTTTAACAGAGGACAGCAGCCATAACTTCTTTCTGTTAATATGTAAACCCTAATGTTTTACATTCAAATAAAAAAAAACATATCTCAAGAATATATTATAAGAAACACAATAGTAAAAGTAGATTAATTCTTCACAAAACTGTGAAGTTAATATGACAAAACCAGTTTGTAAAGCAGTTCGTGACGGCGTCTTAGACAAGAAGACAATGTATTAGATTAGTAACTAGTCACTATCTATTTTCTATAGGTATTATTTGGCTGTTAATTAGCCATCAACCTCCAATCACCTACTAAAATCTAATTAAAAAAATTACTGCACATTTACAATAAACTAAAAAGATTTCAAATAACTGTTCATGGCAAAAAAAGAACAGTTATATTCAAAATTTCATGAAGGTTCCACAACTCTTATGTTGGATTCAACAATCTAACAGTAAATTATATTTTAAAATATTAGTGATTCAGCAAAATATACGGCTAGTATCAGGTATTAAAAAAAAGTACTAAGAATCTGGTAAAAAATAACAAAAGCGCTAATAAATGAAACTAACAATAAATAACTGAAACCTTTTGTAAGAAGTGACATGTGTTCAGATTTGCACAACGCGATTTAAGGCACGTACGTTGCTAATTGAAGTAGAACTCAAACGGCTTTATAAAGATTGCCGGCCTTCAACCAGTTATTTTTTTTCTTTACTTCAACTTAAAACTTAAGCACCACTCTAGATTTTCCATCAGCATTTGATTCACAAAGTTAGAAGAAAAAAAATTACATGAATATACTTTTATCGGACTGTTTGATATACAAAGAATTTATTTTCCTTATTATTACTGTTAATCTTAAGTCAGAGGTTTCACTTTTTTTTAATCTAATTATTACTAGGCGATACCTCTTTAAAATGATAATATCTGCAGTCTATTTTTCAGTATTTACATTGTTATTACCCTAAAACGCATATAGGTAATTGAACTCAATTTTTTATATATTCTTAACATAAAAGGAAATAAATAAAACTTTCTTATGTAGAGAATTATTTTCATACCATGTGAAAATGTAAATATTGTACTTGCATTATTTTATTTTGGGTGTAAAGATTATATTGCTCTATAGTTCGTGCTATAATTAACGGCAGAATCCATCCATCTTATACGAATAATTCACAACTAAAACCGGAATTATTCGTATATTTTTTAAGTGCCTTAAATTAATACATTTTGGTTTATTATTTTCAATAATGAACCATTGTGATCGAACAAACATTTCAAAAACTTAACCACCTCTCAAAATTTGAGGTTTTACGTTTCAGGATACCTAGAATTCGAAAAACGAATAAAACTTTTAATGTCCGTTCGCCGTCCGCGCATTTTCTCCGAAACTCCTGGATCGTTTTTTTTCAAATTTGGATATAAAATCAGAAGTCACCCGAGGATGATCCTCCCTCATCGACATTACTATCCGCCTTTTACTTTCAAACCTGCGTTGCTATAGACTGTAGCGCCTAAACGAATGCACCGATTTCAATGAAACTTCGCTAGTCATTTTCTCGACGCCTTTTAAATTTATCTATATAACATACTTCAACGAAAAGAAGTTGGAAAAAAAGTTAAGAGGGATGGTAAAATTAAATTCCGAATAACTCAAAAAGTATTCACTTTTTTGTTGAGGTATGTCTTTTCAAATGTTTACGGAACGTCCTAAAAAAATCGTTAAAATCGGACAACTAGGAGCAAAGATATAGTCTCTAGTTTTTTTCTATATGTTCTACTCCAAAGTTCATATACTTTGTTTTGGTTTTTGAATTTTGAATGTGTTACTGAAGTAATGCTATTTTTTTTAGGATATTACTAAAGATTAAAAAAAAAAGAACCCTTTAATTTTTTTTCTTTGTAACTAGAAAGGTAATGTTACTTTAGATGTATAATTGTTTGGAAATAATAAATCAGTCTGAAATAATTTGCAGCGTTTTTTATTTTGAAACACTCGATTTTAAACTTTTCTATGATTCTTTCCGCACCATTCTCCATAAGCACGTATACCAATTATTCATACTGATATAAGATTGATTTTAGAAAGTTGGCAAAATATATTTATCAGTTTACGTGCTGTTACTAAGAACCACAAAATCGATGTTTGCTCCTGGTTGAGGGAGCACGTTTCACGGTCTTCAGAGACCTCTAGCCTAAAGAGAAATGGACCGAAACCGGTCCTGATAATACAGGGGGCAAGTCCCGTTCGAGGCACATGGTATATATTACGTTGGATAAGTATATGGTTCAAATGCAAATAAAAACCACGAATGTTATCACTTTCCCCGGAGAAAGCATGTTATGTCAGCCAAGTTGTTACAATTTCCTCCAAGAGCATAGTCACTGGCCATTACTTTCTATGTCGGGCCGAAAACTTTAACGAGGGTGTCCGTTTGAGAACAGAATCAAATGAAAAATATTTGATTTACGTCGCTCTGTTTCTACTCCACTTAAGATAAGAAAGTTAGTAACTTCAAAACACGTAATAGTCCATTCGGTAGTAGTACATGAAAATATTTAAGCAGGCGATACACCTCAAAAGCTACAAAAAAAAATCATATTAACAATGAGCAGATTTCCTGCAGAAAAGTAAGAAATTCAGTTTTTGTGTTGTTTTTTTAAGTAAGTTTGGTATTTTTATAAAATAGGAAGCGATAACTAAAGAAATATTTAATTTAAATAATTATAAATTGCTTCGCTGTAAACTAAACAAAATTTATTTTAAAACAAAAATAGAGTATTTCATTATTACAAAAAAATTAATCGCGATTTTTTTTTTTTTTTTTTTATCATTCTCGGACTATATAGCCCAGTAATCTTGTACATCGTAAGTTACATTGAATGGGGGTAGACGGTTTCTTTTTCGAACTCTCCTCCCTCCCCCCCGCATCACTTTTAAATATCCCAAAAACTACTATATTTTTGCAGTATTTTCGGTTGAAGCAGCACGTTTTCGAAAAAAAACATTCCATACATTTTCAAAACTAGATTTAATATGCTACATTTTAACACCAGAACAGGCTCAGTAAATCAAATAGTTTACGAGATACAGATTTTCAAATTTTAGAACTTGAAAATTTTAAGCCATTTTTCCTGTTAGATCATATTTAGTTGTCTTTATATCTTCAATAACATGTCTTATATGATTCAGTGAAGTAAATTTCTATTCATTTTAACATTTTGAAGGAGGGGTGAGGTAGGAGGGGAGGTTTGGTGGGAGGGGAGGTTTGGTGGGAGGGGGGGAGAGATAACTTTTCAAAACCAGAAGAGTGCAATTGAAATAAAAAAATTATTTAACCAACATCAATTGCATAGCAAATTAGTAAATGGCTACCTATTCAACGAAAAACGTAGCCAACAAAAAACAAATCCTAAATTTCCTAATTTTATGCTGAAAATTGGGCCAATGTTTATATAAATGTTTTTGTAGGCATTGAGTTATGCTATCGCTTCAATAAATATTTCCCTCTACTTACGAGCTGTATGGGGTTTTCCCGGGCCAGGGTTGAGGGCGGAGGATTAATTTCAAAGTTAAAAGCAACCCTCGGCACCGGGACGCGAACTCGTTTATCATTCATAGCTTCAGTTATTCGATTGCCGAGCAAAGCGCGGTACTGTGCACAAGCATTAGTCCGCTCGACCACCCCGCTCCTAGAAGTGTTAGCACTGAACACCAACAGTATAAGCATAATATATAAAAACTTATGACTACAACAAAAAGCAAAATACGTTGATAGAAGGTTTTAAAACCTCCCATCAAATTATTTAACTCGCTAACTCTACGGCGTTACAGGTGAGCATGACTCTTGCATGGCCTCCTCATTCATCTTCCTCGCGTCTCTCTTCCACCTGCTTCACGTTCTTATTTTTTTGTTTCTCTTCCAACAGAAGTGTGCTTCTAGTAATTTCTTCTGTACCCGTCCATTCTGACCACAAGAACTGCCCATCTCGGCCTTTCTTTGCTTTGATACAGTTAATAATGTTATGCTTCTCTAATATAGCCTCAAAACAAATTATTTAGGCCATAAAAATAAAAACAGAAAAAGCAAATTATGGATTCAAGCATAACGGATCAATAGAGATTCGCTTTCTAACAATAAAAAAAATGATTATAACAGGAAATCCTTCTTACTCCACCTGAAAGTGAATATTAAAATGCCACAAAATCCGTTTTCATAGCTATAAAGATTGACTATTAACAACACTAATTGATACCAGCCTTTTTAGTAATTAGAAAAAAAAGCGGTTAAATAAGTTTTTAATCGATAGAGGAACCTGATATGGTGTAATTTGTAGAAATATGCAAATATCATTACGTGACCGGTTGCAATATATTTACACACATCATCACCGGACATTCATGCACTCAGATATTCATTGAACAGACACGCAGGAAAAGGGAAACGATATACCAGATATATTTCTGATAATTTATTTTTAATTAACTCATTTTTAAAATAATATAGGGTCAATCCATTTGAAATCACCCAACTTGAATAAATTTTGTTGCTCGACATTTGATTTTTATAATTTTTTTTATCAGTTATTTCATATTTATTTGAGAGTTCGAAACCGTAGTTAAAAAATTCTGAATTTTTTTCGGCGGTCATTTATAATTTTATTTTCTACTGAAAACGTGTTTTGGGAGGAAATGCCTGTAACTCTGGTTAATTCGTATATATCAAGCAAAAAAAAAAACAACTCAAATAATATAGAGTATTTTTTCTACACTTCTGTTGATCAATATACCACCTAAAAGGAAAGGAAAGTGGTTTAAAAAAATCATGAATATAGACAAAAAAAGTGATATTTAGGACTGTTAAAGTGTAATAAAGAAAAGTCGCAACTTTAATTTTTTCTTCATATGTAGTCCTACCTCTGTATTTCTTGCTGATGAAATTTCAAAATTGAAAACCTTGTCTTTTTTTTTTAAATATGAATTTTCGAAAACGCTCAAAAGTCGTTCTCGGCGATATTTTATATTATAAATCACAAAAAGGGACTGAGTATAAAATTATGAAATTTATATAGTTTATGCCTGATGATAGGAATGTGTGATAGATATAAAGACAAAATTAAAGTTGAGACTCTTTTTTATTACACTTTTGCAGCCCTAAAATTTTTTGTCTATAATATAATTTTTTTTTTTAAACCGCTTTCATTTCTTTTTAGATAAATTTAGAAATTGACTAATTTTTTCTAGGATCTGAGTTTTTCAGTTACAATTGTACATAAACTTTAAACATTACACGAAATTAAAAAAAAGTACGGATAAATTATGTGGTCTGAAAAGGGGAGGAGGGAATTATCACTAACATACAATGTAACAAAGATATTTCAGAACAACCTATAATTAGATACACATATCATGGTTAATTAATAAACATCCCTTTCAACATAAGCATAGATCATACAGAATTAGGAATTAATTCTGGGAACAAAACAAACGTTCATTACAAAATTAAAACATTAACCCGGTGATAAAGCAATGTATATGAGTCCTACTAATGTACCATGTATATAGTAAAGAAGTTTAGTAATTGATGTTTACATAATTGTTTTGTCAACCTTGGCCACATAATACTACATGATTAATCAACAATCACTATTGCAAAATAGATTCCCAACTGATGCCGATGATGATAAATCAGAAAATATGCATTCTTGCACAATAATTGAAAATGTAGACATTGTCGAGATAGAGGAATAAAAAGTAAGCGGCACACGTAAGTGTCATGTTATACAATAAAAAAATAATAACAGCAATATCTATTTATAATTTCAAATAAATGACTTAACGAACTATATATAAAAAATAAATTTAAACTTAACTAACTATATAATTGGGAATTTTTATTAACTATTTATTAATTTTTATTAACTATTTTAAAGTTTTTAGTTGATATAAAAACATGGGCATCTTTCAGGAGATAAAATATAAAAACGGGAATGATATTAGCAAAACAGCAAAAGAGTATTCGAAATTAATAAAAAAGCTGTCACATTTGGAACCGCAGAGGGTATTTCTTCTATTAAAAAAAAATAAATAAATAAAAAAGTGTAGCTTAATATATGTGCTAGTGGATGGTGCTGAGACTGTCGGTGTGTCCCTGGCCTGATCGAAGCTGTATTTTTTAAAATTCTAGCTTTGAAGAGGATCCCATCGTTGACTTATAAAAAGAAAATACCAGGATCATTGACGAAACGTCAATAAACATAGAAGAAATGAACATTCAATAATTTATTAAATAATTAATAAGTGACCTTATTCCCAATTACATAGTTAAGTTTAAATTCGATACTCAAAGGTCGATTAAGGAAAAGTTGTAAAGATATAAAAAATAAATAAATAAGATAAAAAACAGAACTTATGTTATTAAAAATATAGAAACATCATTTGTTAGCACTTACTTTTGAATTTATTTAATATGGCCCAAACACCTTTTTAAGCATGAAATACAAAAAAATACGTCAGAAACTGTTTTTTGATAATTTCAAGAATATAATTACAAAAAAAAATTGTTTATCACGAACAATGTATGAATATAGCATAATAATGTATATATTAATAAAACGGATACATCTCTTTATCTCGCCCCAAAGATAGAAGGCACGAGTCGTCAATCCATAACAATCTGAAGGTAATCCGCAATAAAAACTTTATAATTAATTGGCGTAGAATCCTTGAGTCATCAACGCGTATGTTTTATATGACAATAACATTTCGAATTAAGTAATATATTTTCGAAAAGATGCAGTATATAACAAAATTAAATGAATACCGATTTTTCGCTGTAGAAGTCAAGGAGAACATCAGATATATTGATAGTAAGTTCTGTTTGATTTAAATATGAGAATGGGGTCATTTATGAATAATGAGGTCAAATGTCAGAGTACTGTTGTGGTTGTTCCGCTCATGAACTGATTCAAAAATGTTTCTATTTAATAAGTGAGCGATCGCTAATGATCCGGAAAAGAGCAGTAGTAGCTACGTTACCGGAACCATTCTGTTTAATACGTTATAAGCGCTGAATTGATATTGAGCTATAATGACCCGAGGCTCTTAATCATCATCAATTTTAACTGATACAGAGCAAGCAATTTTCAGTGAATTAATGAATCATTGGCGAGTTCCTTCGCAGCTAATCGTTTGGATTAACTTATAAGACATCACACAATCTCAACCGTCCTTCTAGTACGTTTTAAGAATCCCTTCTTATTAAATTATTAACATCCACTTAAAACTTCGTGAATGGCTTCATCTTATAGTGATCTGCAAATGTTTAGGACGCAGTCATTGTAATTTTTTTTTATTTGTGCCGACGTTTCAACCCAAACATGTGGATCATCATCAGGGCGTGGTTCGAGCACTGAAGGCTTTCAAGTACTGCGTCACGTACAATGACTGCGTCCTGAATATTTATCACCTGTGATATGTAGAACAGTCGACCAGCATCTTTCAATAATTCTACAAATGTTTAATTTACCAAAATTCTCAGAAATGGGGCGTTTTCTTATTAAATCAATTAATTAATTAGGTACTCGTAAAAGACATACGCTTTCTACTTGAATTGTAAGGTAATCTGATCATAAGAAAGAAAAAAGTGGCCTACAAAAATATTGGACTGTTTGACCTATATAATCCCGTTTTTTTACATCTTGGGTAGAGGTCACGCTAAACGGCCCAATATTTTTGTAGGCCACCTCTATTCTCGATTTCGCTATCAAATTACCTTACTATTCAAGTGGAAAGGAAACGGTTGTTCATGAGTTTTTACTACCAAATTAAATAGAGAAACTTATTTAATTTGATTCGATTTCCAAATTTGAAACCGAATTCCGAGAATTTTCGTAAATAAAAAAGTTACAGCTTACGATGAGATGAAGCTACTCACGAAGTTTAAGGTGGATGTTAATAATTTGATAAAAAGGGACTATCATCAAATGTTTCAGATTCCCAAATCCTAGAATGAGCTCAAATCTTTAAATGACTGCAATATATTACATAATGTAAATTGCCAATCTGGTCACCCACCATGCTAATTAATATTCACACCCTTGAATGGACAGCTCAAAGCCATGACCTCAATCCTTCAAGATATTTTATGCTGATCTTATTTAAGCAGAGGATCAAAAGGTGATAGTCTATTTCAAGCAAAAGAAGAAATTATAAAGAATAATCCTATTATTAGTTCATTATTATCGACAATATAAGAACGGATGAATCCAAGAATAACTTAATTTATCCCCAAGAAAGATATCCTTCGCCCTAATGCATTCAGCGTATAAGTGATTGTTAAAGAACCAATTTACTTTATAAGCGATTGGCTTGTCCCACTGCAAAATACCCATTCACTTTAATGGTAGTTAAGCAATAAGACATACCTATAACTGAAGGTGTACTATACTTGCAATAAAACACAGCTATAACTGAAGTGTACTATACTTGCAATAAGACACGGTCATAACTGAACGTATACTATACTTGCTCAAGAACTATTGCTTCGATGAAGAAGAATCTTGGATTGTTGTTCTCTCACTTAATAAAAGTACAGAAGTCTATTACTGAAAGTATAGAAGTCAGACCTGGATTTTTTCTTATTAAATTATTTTTCTATATTATCCGAAATATCCAAGGAATCACAGACCTATTCTCCCCAATTTACCTATTTACTATATTTTTGTCAGTTGAATGGTATCATAAATAGAAATGTTAATATTTAAAACCTAAACATGTAATAAGTATTCCATGGTAACCATAATGCCCAAGAGGCTTTCTGCAACAATTACCTAATTTTAAACAGTACATTTTTAGGCTTTGAAAACCAGGATCTGATATAGAATAGAATAGAATAGAAAATGAACTTTATTCTGGGACGAGGTCGCTTATGAATAACAATTATGAACACAAAATAAAAACCACATCTGGCCAAAAATTACATTAATCAAAATTAAAGAATATATACAATATCTTCAGTGAAAGTAAATTGTCCAAGGAATAGACCCCCTTTTATCAAATAATTAACATCCGGCTGAAACTTCGTAAATGGCTCCATCCATAGTATCCTACAAATATTTTATTTACGACAATTATGGGAATTGGGGCGTTTTCAACCTGGAAGTTGGCAAACTTTGTCTATTTAATTAGGTACTAAAAATTCGTAAATACCCATTAGCTTGCTACTTGAATCGTAAGATAACTTGAGTACAAAGTCGAGAAAAAAGATGACCTTCAAAAAATTTTGTGAATGTCTTCATCTTACACTAACCTACAGATGTTTTATTTACAAAAATTCTCAGAAATGGGACGTTTCCTCATTAAATCAACTAATTAATTAGGAACTAAAAAATCATAAAAAAAAAATTTTACTTGCTTTCTACTTGAACTGTAAGGTAATTTTATCACAAGATCGAAAGAAAAAAAGAAGGTGGCCTTCAAAATATCGGACTGTTTAACCTATGTATAACCCCGCTTTTTTGACATCTTGGATGGAGGTAACGCTAAATAGCGCAATATTTTTGTAGGCCACATTTTTTATCGATTTTATGATCATATTATCTTACGATCTAAGAGGAAAGCAAATCGGTATTTACGAGTTTTTAGTATCTAAGTAAATAGACAAAGATTGCCTACCACCAGATTGAAAAAGCCCCAATTCAGAGAATTTTCGTAAATAAAATATTTGTAGGTTACAATGAGATGAAGTTATTTACGAAGTTTCAGCCGAATGTTAATAATTTTATAAAAAAAGGGTCTGTACCACGGACTAATATTAAAACAAATAAAAAAGTAACACCATTTTGAAAAAAACATATATTATTTGAATGAAAAGAAAAACAGAAATCATATAAAATAAAAAACAAAATGTTATAATCACAATGAGTTGATTCTTAAAATTAAAACTCAAACAATTTCAACATCCATTCACCTCAGTCAAAATTTGATTCATCATATTTATTTCATTGTACGTCATTTTGGGAAGTTAGGAGGAATTGGTAGAGATGATATTCGAATGAGGACAAGGAAGAGTCATAGCGGATATCAGATGGCAAGGAATTCCAGAAGGCAGTGGATCGGGCAATAAAGGAATATTCAAATGTCTTAGTTCTATGGGAAGGGATATAAAGCTTGTTTTCTGGGAGTGGACCACGGGTTAGAACTGCAGAAGACTATAGATGTAGGAGGGGTGTCGGGTGTTGTTTGTTTGGAATAGGAAAGATCCAAGGAAATATTGTCAGCGGTAAGAAGGGAAGAGCAACTTTAACTCGTCGTAAAGTTGTACATAATATATCGCAGTTCCTTTGGAAATAGAACAGGTCTTATCAATGTCCACGCCGAAATCTTTAAAGCACGATTAATCTCGTCGCGATCCGTTTACTTTTGAAGCTGTAACTGACTTTTAACACATCCCGATTTGTTCATGACTTTTATTGTAGTTGTATTTAGCGTTGCCCAAATGCGAGACCGAGAATAGTCTTGGTCTTGCACACTCAGTCTCGGTCAAGGTCTTGGTCTTGCGCAAGAGTCTCGCAACAGTCTTGCAGTTACTTATTAGCTTATTACTATGAATATATTACTGTAATTTTTTAGATAGGAGAAACCTAACTAAGCCCGAACGAAAAATTAGAGGAGTTAAATGCAAAAGTATATTGGTTATTCCAATTATTAACATATAGTAACTAAGATTGTCAAGTATATGTAACTATTTTGCCTTAATGTTTATTTGAAAAATCGATTTTTTTTTACCAGTCCTGGTCTTGGTCTTGTACTTTGCAAAACCAAGACCGATTTTGGGCAACACTAGTTGTAATAAGGTTCACAATTTTGAAAATTGGGAATTCGTCATTTCTTCATAAAATTATCTTTCGTTAGATACCTCATTTACCAAATCAATCGTCCCTAAGAACTGGAAAAGGGGTCTATATCAGTACATTATACATATTGCAGAATTTTATAGTAATAATTCTGTAAACGATATTGTCAGACCAATGCCCAGGATTCGGACGCGTAATTTAAGTCTTCCTTTCAATGTCAATGTTGAGGAGTCCGCAGTTTCAAACAGGACGAGAAATTCAAAACCTGACCTTTCGGCCTTTGTCTTCAGCCTTTGTTGGGCAGGCCATTAAACAAAAAGTGGCCATATAACATGTCACAAAGGGTGTAGTTAACTGAACCTCAAGACCTTCGTTATAATTGTATCCGGAGCTCACAGAGCGCAACGAAAAATGCCGCAGACCAAACCTGTCATTACATAAACAGACCTTCAGGATCTTTTTAGTCATTTATGGTATTCAAATTTCGCAAATTGTGTCCGACTTAGAATTTGTTAGGATGAGAAGTATTCAGGATGTACCGTGAGTAGAGTAGAGGGAAATTATAATAGAAGTGGTAGGACAACTCAAGAGCTACAAAACAGTTCATATAAACGATCGGCCAATTCTCAGCACAACAGTAGTAAATCAAAGTTTTTTTAAGTAAGTCGTGTTCTTTGTTGATTAGGCCGCGATAACTATAGAAATATTTAATTCAACTTATTATTAATTTTTCACTGTAAACAAGACAAAAATTTACTTCATACAAAAATAGAATTTGAATATTTAAGAGTTGACCGTTGCATTATAAAGGAAGGAGATGGTCCGGGATTGCGATCATAAATAGGCTAAATAGTGGTAAAACTATTTAGCCTATTTATGATCGCAACCCCGGACCATCTCCTTCCTTTAAAAATAGAATTTGTCATAGTTAAAACTATTTAAAGGAGACTTTTGAATCGCTAAATTAAACTAAGTTCTGAAGAGAAGAATGGTTGGGGTGATCAGTCAGAAATAAGAAGGCAAAAATAAATGATAATATTTATTTTGACATTTGCCGTCGTTTCGACCTGAAGTTCAGGCCTTCATCAAGGCCGCTTTCAAAAGGTTGTTGGAGTACTCTAGAATTAGAGTACTCTATAATTTACCCACAATTATAAACCAAGTTCTGTTTTTTGAAAAATCATGAATTATTCTCGATTTTTTTTTATCATCATACCCCACTTTTAGGAAAACTTCTTCGTTTCATCAGCTGTAAGCATGTATTAATTAAGTTGAGGTTTATTAGTAAAATATTTAAGATTCACCTCAAGTTGTGTAAATAAATTATGTGAATTTTTATTCTTTCAAGTATAAGTATCCCTGTTTTCTGCAGAAATTACTAAAATTATTTGTTGCAATGCTTTTATTTATCTTATTTTTTTTCATGATCTGAGATATATTATAATAAATATAGTTACCTAAATATACTTTATATTTTCATTTAAAACCTACTTTTCGAGCGAAAATATTTTGGTTCAAAAAATAATATTATCATGGAATAAGTTAACATATCGTAACGAATGTACAATGTTGAAAAGGCTCACATTTGTTACCTTAATATGGTACCGACGATATATAAACGAATATCTATAAAAGATAAAATTTATTAACAGTGATTTTCTTTAACAGAATAGAATGATTTAGAAGAACTTTAAATACAGTATAAATAATTTTGAATTAATTAATTAAACTAAATGACTTGAATCATAAAAAAAAAATAATTTTTGATTGCCCACGCCGCAATGGGAAAACTTTCAAAAACGGTATTGCCTAAGGCTTTTCTGATACACTGAACGTTTTGTGGGAACTGGGACGTACATTGTATGACAAGAATTAAAAGAAAAATAAGAATTACGCACTCTGTCTAGGCCGTAAATTAAAGGCCGTTCCCATTCCCCCCAAATTTTCATTCTTAAATTCATCCCCACTCTTCTTCCTTTTGGCCATTCATTAATGAATAAATTTAATTGCATCAACAGAACTAAAACTCAACATGAAACGGTGGATTTAAAATATTTTATTATAGAAATATTGTTCTATGTTCTTACTCTAATGCTTTGCTGAAGAGGTAAACTGAATTTTGCCGCCCCTTTAATCCCTACTATCCCTCACTCCTCCCCACCAATATAAATCAATATTTTAGGTATTATATTTTGAAATAAATATCATCACCACATATTAATATCTCATTCTATTGACTGAATTAAGAGTAAAACAACCATAAAACAGAAATAAATATTTTTTAAAGGATAAAAAAAAATCCGGGACCACGTGTGCTCCTCCCTTTCGAAGTTTGAAGCGAGAGGGTTCGGATGGTTTTGTAGTTTTGTTATAGAAGGACAGGTATTGGGCTAAATCGGAAACATGTGGTACGTTAAGGTCGTTATGAATGATTTTGTTTGTGACAAAGTAAGGAGCATTGAGGATTTTACGAAGGATTTTGGATTGTAAGAATACGAGAGGAATTCGATGGTTTATTGGAGCCCAAAGCTCAATTCCGTAAGTCCAAATTGGCCTTAGTATAGTCATGTAATTGAGTCTTTTATAAAATATGGAAAGTTTAGAGCGTTTGTATAGAAGTGCTAGAGTAGTCAGAAGTTTCTTGTCGTTTCAGTCTTGTATGAGGATTCCAAGCGAGTCGTTTGTCCAGATGGAGTAATTGTTAAAGGATACTGTATGACAGTAAATCATAGGTTTACGTCGAACAGTGAAGGTAATTTGATGGGATTTATTCGAATTTATTTTAATTCCCCAGTTTTGACACCCTTCAAGGTTTGTAATATGCGATTGAAGTTATTAACTGATAGGATATATGTGTCACCAGCATATGTGGTGATGATAGTGTTGGGATGTCAGATGTATATACTGTGTAAAGAATAGGACCTAGGATACTTCTTGTCCTTTAGTCCGAAAATTCATAACAACATAGAAATTCGACCCTCTCAAAAATTAAAAAAAAATTCAAAATATGCCTCCTCAAAAAATTTTATTGCACAATTTGCACCATGTAACCCCCTTCTGGGCACCCTTGTCCGGTACAAATATCCTTTTTGATTCTCTCTACCTCTGGTTGTGCGTAACTACACATTTAATAAATTATTTATAAAAACCAGATGTTTCAATTATCAAGTAATTTAAATATTCAACAAATATTTCGATAAATGAGAGTGATAAGAATGGTAATGGTGTAAGACAAGTTCGATTTTCGTGGAATGTTTTCTAAATATGATGATGTAGGTACATTATGCATGTAACATTTAAATATATGTTATGTAAATCACACCTTCATACAGTAAATGTTGTATAACCCATTTTTTATAGAAAGATGGTGAATTTATTTCAGCGAGAAAAAAAATCCAATAAATCGGGTTCTTTCCGGAGGCCAAAGAGTTAAAAGAGGATTCCTGAAATTGAGACGGGACGATATGGGCTATATAACGGTGAGTCGGTTACCGGTTACGTAACTGGTGAAGGACCAAACCTAAGGAGGACGACTCCGATGGCTTGAGGAAGTGACTCCTGGGCGGGGCCGATGAAAGTAACAGGTGGGCAATGACATCATCTTTTTAGGTACCGTTGAGGATGTAATAAAGACCGCTGTTGTATCAAATTTTTATATATTTCTTTGGAGCATGCAACCAAAATTTAGATATGAATTTTTGTATCTCAAATCAAAAATAAAACTATCTTCAGGGTCACCAGCAAAAATTAGATCCTTATTTCGAATTATAAACTCGTTAATAATTATTATATCTAAATGATAAAGAATCAAGATTTAACTTAATTTAATTTAATTATTTAGTTTTTAAATATGAGGTATTTGGTATCAAAACTGGATACATCCATTTTCAAAACATCTTTCAGGACTGATCAAAAAGATTTCATTTAAAAAAAATCAATTTAACATTTTTTTTCGTTATTTTGGTAAAAAATTACTGACAACGTTTCATAATCTTCTCTTTTTATTAAGTCGCATTAATTATAAAAAATATGTTGGATGTATCTGAATTTTATCATAAAATATCTATTTCTCGTTTGTTGGTGGTTGAAAAAAAAAAAGAAGTTTTTCAAAACATATCACTTTTATTAATTTTAACAATATATATTCATAATTTTAATTTTTTATACATACAAATTTTCATTGATACCGTGAACTTGGTAAACATCCATATTAGTATCATGCTTGTCATCTTGGACAAGTAACATTGTGTGATCTATGACCTCTTTGTAGAATTATAGGTTATCTTTTTCTCTCCAGTCGTCAACGTGTTTTTTTAATAGATCATCAACAAACATCATCTAACTTTTGTTTGGAAATCAGAACATTGTTTGGGATTACGTAAAATGAAAGGTTACATGAAAAAATCTTTACCTTTTTTTGCACACGCAATGTCCAATGACATTGAGATAACTTCTTTCGGCTCTGACTATGACATCAGTTTTTTTACTGATCTGTTTCTTATAAGAATAAAACCTTTGCAAGGCTGAAATTTAAAGTACCGTTGATCAGGAGGTCGTAAAATTTTATTTAATGCTCTTCTCCAATCGGCTACTTTTTCAGTTAACCTTTTTAAATTATGAAAGGTATAAAAGTAGACAAACATTTAAAAAAAGGATCTAAGATAAAGAATAAGAAGGTTATCTACCAACTACAACAGGTGTTTGAAAGGACTACTTGTATGGCGTAATTGTGAAGCTTGGATTTATGGAGGATGTAGACTGTTTTAAAACAAACACATCATTTCTCGTATAAAAAAACTTATGAAAAATAAAAAAAATATATATATTTTTTTTTTAAATCGATGTAACTTGTTTTGAAAACAAACTCCTCCTATGTTCAAATTTCTGAACATGTTAAACTGTCCAATACATTTTTACAGGATTGTTTTTAGGCTTTTAAAAGTTACGAATATAAGTATTACGGAGCAAATATGCAAAGTAGCTTTAAGACTCCGTATCATAGCATTACTTCCGGACGGTAACGGAATTGTGGTGTCAAGAAAACATTTGACCTAGCTTGTAGAATTTAAAGAGCGTCAAATGTAGCTCCTTGAAGGAACAAGTTTCCAAATAGTAAAAAAAATCGAGAACTATTAAATTACTGAATTACATAGTTAAGTAACAATCTTCAATAATGATGACAACTACCTACCATTGTTCTGTTGTTAAAACCAGAAGCAACCAGCGTCAATCTTCGAGGAAAAACTTATTCATACAGCCTACATTAGTAACAAAAATTACAAAGAGCCTCGTGTTTCATAAATAATTAGTAAGAAGACGCCCATTATGCTCCAGGAGAGGCGTTATTTAATTAGCCTAACGAATGTAATGCAAGGCAGGTACGGAGCACTGAACAGTGCAACTGCCCGGTTACGCAAGGCAGAATGTGTGCCAGCGATCTAAAACGCTACGACTGATACCGTCATCTAGGGGGTTGTCGTCCAGTGAAAGTGTTGTATTGAACAGACTATACCGAGGCGGAAACAATTCTTCTCTGTTACGGTATATAAATATAATAACTAATAATTTAATTAAAATAAAATTGGATAAATATTAGTAACAATTGCAATACAATTACAATATACAATTGAGAAATACAAAAAAGAAAACTACGGTGTGTGCTTTAGACCACACGATAGAAGTGAAAACATCAACAAGGCGAAATTAATAATATTAAATATAAATTATAAATAATAGCTCATTATAAAGAGTAAATGCTTAACAATTCCCTCGCTTACAGCACGTAGATCAGACTTTTAGTTTTTGAGATATTTTAATCTATATACAAAAACACTTCAAACAGTCGATTCTAGCCGACGTACCCGAGCGGTAAACTTCGGAAATCTGATGGCTCAATTTACTCTCCACAAAAAAGTGCAAAACACGCCTAAACAAGTTTTCATTTAAAAACTGCATGGGTATTTATGGGTATGGAAAAGGTGGTCACATCATTTTATGGAACTTATCTGCAGGAAGGATTCAGTAAATTAGGACCAGCAACATGACCACTCTTTCACTAAGAAGAATGTCGTGGAATCGAACATGAGAAGTTACCTAAACTGCTTTGAATGCATTGTTAAGCATTAGGAAAGCTTTTAATCCATATTCTCTAGTGAAAACTTAGTAAGTCTTGGAAGCTCTCAAGGTTCAGAAACATCTCTTACATGATGTCCACCTGAACGGTCATAATTACAAACGGTCATAAAGGCTTTCAAAAACTACAATAGAAGTCCAGTTAGAAGACTTAAAAAATAGCGCTCTCTACACCATATTCTATAAAGGAATACAACGTAAAGTTACTTGTGGCCTTAGGTCAAAAATCACTTCATTATTTAAACGACGCACTTCATGCAAAGTTAGGTGATGAAATGAAAATATATTTTATTATTCTGGGACTGATGTCCCTTTAGAACAAATTATAAGTACAGATTGCATATCTGCGTGGTCATAAATAAATTATATATTTACAATAAGAGTTAATTAAAAATAAAAATAAAGAAGAAGAGAGGTAAAAAGACAAGAAAATTGTACATATATATATAAGAAACTAAAATAACCTAAATAAGTTGAGGTTGTCTCTGGGGGTACTTAGATAGTTCTCTCCGAAGTTCTCTTAGGTATACTTCGTAATCAGTCGGATTGAGAAAGGAGTAGGTGTTTAAAGAGGAGAAGTTTGGAAGAGGAAAATGATTGTGCGTGTCGAATATCAGCAGGGAAGGAATTCCAGAGGGAAGCGGCTTAAATTGCAACGGATTTGTCAAACGCAGCAGTTCTTTGAGGAGGAGGATAGAGGTCGGAAGTACGAGATCTAGTTGGACGGGATTGGATGGAGTATTTAAATTGTAAGCTCTGGAAAATACAGGAGTGTCGATGAGCTCTAATGATCTAGTACAGAAAGGTGGCTAGAAAGTACTGAAGGCAATGGGATATGTTGAATCTGGCGTTGAGAATGAAGAGCTGAAGAACTGTACGCTGATGATCTTCTTATGTCCGAACTTCTTACGAATACAAGAGGTCCTTAAGAAGCGGTACATAATGAAAATTTCTCCTAACTCTTAAAAAAGTGAGATCCACGACGTTGCGAAGCCGTAAGATAATTATTGGATTACTGAAGTTCATATACTGCAGATCTCTGAGAAATGGTGAATGATTTTACCAACATTCGAACTCTGAATATTATATCTAGTATATTACATTCATAAATATCTAATGTCTCAACAATGACCTCCATTAAAACCAAACTATGAAAATCCGAAAAGATAACAACTAAACAAGAGATTAAGCTTCAACTGTTGATATCTTAAAGAAAATGTATGTTTCAAATAATACTTTTTGTGACGTTATTAAAAAACGCTATAAGCATTAAATATTCAGTTTATTTTCGGTACATAGCAATTCGTACACAAAGCAATTGAATTTCATTGAAAAAAAAAAATATAATTATTAATAATGAAGAAAACCAAAACAATTAAACATCACAACATTAGGTATATTTCCATATAATAATATTATATAATTCTAGGCGTATAAGTTAATCATATAACACACACATAATATATATGGGTGTTATCTTAAAGCCATGACCAAGGTCGCAACGCTTTCACCTTATGTTTGGGTACGTGTAGCCATATGTCGCGAAATCTGATTCCTCCCACGAATTCTACACAAACCTACAGAACAAAAAAACTACCTCCCGAACCATAAGTTTTATGTTGGGTTGGGAACATTCTTTCTAATATTAGTACAGTGAAAAAAAAAACTTAGTTGCACAAGATTTCGTAAAAAAGGCGAGGGTAAGAATACAAAGCATATGAAGCAATTTCGAATTCCATCCAGCCAGCTAAAATGAGTATTATTATTCGAAACAATATTTCAATACATTTTATTCAAAATAAATAACGGTCCTTTGTAAGGCCTGCCTCCCACGTTCTTTTAGAATCCAACGGAGACACAGGATACAATGCCTGACAAGCAATTTTCGTTACCGACAAGTAATAACTCTTATCCTATATATTATTTCTAAAAGGAGTTTTTTTTTTTTGTCGGTATGCCACAACTTCGTCAGTTCTACATCAAATCCAATGATTGACCACTCATTTTGAAGATATTCTCTTCCTTCCGAAAAATAGTCCTTCCCCCAGAAATTTCTGGGAAAAAATTTATGGAAGAAAAGAAACTTTATTTGCGAATAACTCAAAAAGTATGCATTTTTTTCTCGATTGTACCCATGATAATTACAGAGATTACTAAATTACCTAAAAAAAAAAATCGTAAAAATAGATTAGGAATGTGTATAATTTAAACAATTTGTATAGACAGAAGGAGTGAAGTGTGTTAAAATATTTTTATAAATAAAAACAGAATTGAGATTTGCATTTCGCAGCTCGAAAGACCCTCGAATACGAATTTTCATTGCGTTCAAAAAATAAAAAACATTTTCTACAAATTTGAACTATGGCCTAAGATAACTAAATTCCCTACAAAACAAAAACAAAAAAACGTAAAAATATGAATTAAGGCCTAAGATAACTAAATTACCTTTATTATTAACTAAATAGACAATTATTAACAAAGGTACAGTCCATTAGATTCAGTATACTTAATAATTCTTCCTCTTTAAAGATATTGCATTTAGCAGTAGAATAGTCTACAATGCTTTTTTTTCTAGCTGATATATTAATTTTATTTCTTTTTTTATTTATTCATGATATTTACAACTGCATTAATAAATAAAATATATTTAGTAAATTTGATAACAGAAAATAATAACATGAAATCACTTGTTGAGAAACTACTCACTGGTAGCAATCTATCTATTATTTCTTAAAGGCATTTGTTTGTTCTTACATTATATTTTTTTAAATAATTTATGATTGGTATAAATAATAATACATGATAATGATACAGGTATAAATAATAATACATGATTGGGGCATTATTTTGACTTTATTACTTTTATTATGTTACCAGTCAGTTTGAAAATAGGTCCTGGCAAAGCAATTTGCACAAAAATGTTGGTCTATTATGTTAAATGGAATATTGTAATCAACCAAGGTAAAAATATTAATTCCTTCCTTGCATAATACATAGGATCTACTTATTTTCATATTGTTTTGCTATTTCTGCACTAAAAAAAAATTGTCTGCGAATCATTCGTCTAACTGGTATTATTATAATGTTGCTTTTTGAAATTCAATTTTTATTATAAGTGAACATACGAACAGCCTTTTTAGTTCTTTGAGAAAACTGGATACGACCCTGGAGACGGACGCGGTAGTACGACAGAATTCCCAGGGCCGAGCCATGTTCCCAGCTTTCGCTTTCCTCGGGGCAAACAATTAGGGAAACCTCTACAGTCAGGGGTCTTCCTGCTGTCCACTGCATTTCCTCTCTTGAGTCCAAAACTATCCAACGGGCGATCATCAACAAATTGTGTATTGTTGCTTAAAGTTTGTATTGTCAGCAACTTTTAATGTTGCTTAAATAGAAAAAAAAAAACCTAAGGAATAAACACATATCCTAGCCTTGACTAGAGAAAAGTTAAAGAAAATTTTAATTCAATTGACATAATTTTACAAATTTTCTTTCATATTGATTGAATAGTTTTAACGATTAAATTATTTAACTTCATCTTTTGTATAATCACTGCCGCTCCTGGTGGGAGTGGAGGTTGGGACTAGTGCGGCAAATGGGTCTTGTGCCTTTTGGCAAAAGCATGACGGCTGTCCAACACTGAGTGGGAGTACTTAAGATTCATTTCTCGAGGCCGCACAGTGGGACGAGTAAGGGAAAACTCGCGACATCGGCTTATCTTAACTTTTCTACTGAGAAATATTACAATCTGTCTCAGATAAGTACACTTATAATAGAGTTCAGAGAGCACATCCACCCGTATATACAAAACACACAAATAAATAAAGTAATATCAAAAGAATAAATAGAAATAAGAACACCAATGCCTTCAGTACCAGTGACGCGGTTGAGAGAGTAGCGCAGGGATCTCCTGAAGTCCTGTTTTTCCTTCTATAGTTGGGGGGAGAAGCCTGGCTTGTGGTTCCCTGCCTGATTGTATATATTGTATATAGGTATGGCTGTATTTTTAATATACTTATATTTAGGTTATTTTATTTTTTATTGTACATAGTTTTTGATTATTATTTTACTTTTGTTAATTTTATATTTTCTGTATATATGGTATGAATGTGTTCATATATCACTATAATTATTGTCCAGGTGACAGATTGTTATATTTGTAAATTAAAAAAAAAAAAAATAAGAACAAAAAAAAATATTCTAAGGAGTGAGAAAATAAAAATAAATATATATATATACATAAATAAGTAGAACTAAAAATAAAAGTAAAACAAAATGTACTTAAAGTAAAATAAACATGTACATGTACTTAGATACAAGCATACCTATATATAGTCTCCCCACTTGTGATGGAAAAAGTAAGGCTTAGGGGATCCCTGCGCTTCTCTTTCAATCACTTCCCTGGTATTTAAAACCAGCGGAGGCTGAGTAAGAGCGCAACAGTCACAGACACACATGACTTGAGTGAAGAATCTGGCCATTGTCAGAACTCCAATATGGATAAACCTATTTTTTTTTTTTTTTTTTTTTACAGCTCTAAAAACTAGATAAATTATTTTATTGATACCTTCAGGAATTCGTGAGAATATTTTCAGTTGACAGAATATACTTTTTTCACTAGTTTTATTGAATAGTTTAAAAAAAATAAATAGATTTAGTCGATGTCACGAGTTTTTCCTTGTTCGTTCCACTGCGGGCCTCCGAGAAATAAATAAATATCAATTGACCCAGATGTGTCAGTTAATCGAAGCGCAAACACGCCAAAACACATACATATATATGTTTACGAAAGTGATAATAATAAGTGAAATTAAGTCAAAAATAAAAAGTATTAAATATATAAATGAGAAAAAATAAAAAAAGTAAAATTAAAAATTTTTAATAAATATTTGACCAACAGTTATAGGAGTAGAAGAGGTCAGCAATCTTTAAATATACTGATTACATAACCTTTCTTTAAATACATATAACTTCTAGGATCATTTACCACCCCACTTATAAGAAAGACTCTAGAGCCAATGGACCAATGGACTCGAACCCAGGACCCAGGTCCAGGAATCAGGAGAGCAGTGCTTATCTCATTAAGTTAACCCATCTTTCTAAAATAAAACATTACTTTATAAAGAAATGAAACAATAATGAATAAAGAAATAGAAAACAAAGTTAATAACAATTAAACACTTAAAACTATGAAGAATAACTAATAGCTAAGCAAGGTTGATCGAATGTAAAATATTTCAATACTACAATCAACTATCTGAACGTTCATTCAGGAACAGGTAATAACGATAGACCACAAATTGAAGTTACATAACACCAGTCGATTTGAATCAATCCAATCTTCGGAAGAAAGAATGCTTCCATCTCCAAGCCAAAGCGAAACCTATATTTATGCTCGGATCGGAGCAGGATTAATTCAGGTATTTAGAAACAGGTATATTGAAAAGATACATCCTTAGGAGCATCCATGCCTTCGAGTCCTTGCATCCGAGCAAATAATAAAAATTGCATCCTGACTAATAGCCCAGGTTGATGTACCTGCATTGGTTATTACACAACAGCGCAAGTCCATTAATGGAGAGGCTAGTTTTTACACAGATTATCGTAACTTCAATGCAATCATTCAACGATTTACTAAGCGGGGGTACTTGACTGCATGAAGTATACGTTTTACATATCGTCGGTGTTCTGTAAGAAGTGAGAATCCAACAGTTCATCAACCATCATTTTCAAAGACCACATTTGACAAGACATTTTAGCAAGTGATATTTGCGAAAACTTAGCTTATTTATGAATAAATATATTTTATTATTTGAGGCTACTGAGGCCAATACATTATAATTTTACTTTTGTTCTACCTTTCCTTGCTTTCTAGGCTATATGGGGAGGGCTATGCTAGGGGAGAGGGCGTGGGATTAATGTCAGAGTCAAAATCCCCCGGCACATGGACGCGAATCCATAATTATGTTATCATATTTTCGGTGTATCAGGTAGCTGGGCAACGCGTGTTTTGCACATGCGTTAGCCCGCTCGACTACTCCGTCACCAAATCTATATACTATTTATAACTATTCGGATGTTACTAATATTTAGATATTAAATGTTATTCATATTGAAAAACAACAGATACAAACAATGCGATTCTCCATCTTAATATGTTCGAACTACAATAAACCATAAATTGATGGTGTAACAGATGAAGAGTGGAAGAACAGCTATATTGCAGGAAAGCAAAGGAGTGAGGATGGACTTTTAATTTATGAAAACATTACAACAGCATTATTTACAAAGCATCAAAAAAACTTGAGATATACTTGTTAGCTGTTATTTCGTGAAGTTCACTTTTAAAATATACAACGAAGACAAGTTGTATCATACCAATTATTAGTTTTTTCCAATGACCACTTCCAATGTCACATATCTTCACTCGGAAACTAAAAAAAAAAAAAATAATAAAAAAAAAAAATAACAAAGGCGTATACCTTTCCTCCACACAACAGTTAGCCGTTGTCATCTAACCGAAGGAAAATGTTTTCCACAGCAACTACCATTTCTCAACTACAGCTTTCCGGAGTATTCTTTCCTCTTAACAATGCGATAGTACAAAGAAAAGAAACTATATAAATAACAAATAACTTTCTACTTCCAAATTTTGCACTGGCCACAACTTCTTTAATTCATGAGCTGAATATCTTTTTAGAAAAAATAAATAAGGTTACATCAAATATAATATGAACTCTCATGAAAATAAGAATGGTTGACCATTGATAAGCCTGAAGTCATCACCTCTTAACGGTTATAGTTTTTTTTTTATTAATTATTTAATTAAATGGACTTAAATGTTAACATGGAACCGCAGCTATACGGCACATATTTTCTTTTTGAATTTTAATGTTTGAATATAAATTTCAAAGATATTTTTTATAACCAGGTGAATTCTCCTTCCGAACCCATTAACCCCAGCCCTAAGCGAAACTAATGACTCTATAACAGAATATGATGTAAAAGTAGTTGACAAAGTATACGCGTACCAGCCTAGCACGAGCTCTTTAAGCCACTATAGTTCAGAGCCGTATAATTGGGAGCCTAATCCATCAGAGGTTTCTCCACTAAACTGCTCAACTCCAGTTGGCGGAGAATATTGAAAGAAAATAGAGTTTTCTCACTAATGATGGATAGAGCAAATTTTTTCGGCTAAGAATAAAATAATTAACATTTAAAAAAAAAAATGTAATAGAGATAAAGAATGTCATGAGAACGTTTTGGACGCTAAAAGTCGAAATGTAAAACCCATTTCTAGATAAGTACGTCATAAATTTGGAATATTTTTTTTCGTCAAACCATACATTTGATTGATTTATTTCCATATTTTTTTGCCGTTTGTTTGATAAGAAATATAATATGTTAATTATTCCCACGGCCAACTAGTTAAAAAAGAATTTTAACAACTTCAGTTTATTATATACATTATATGACAAATTTGAACATATATGATTAGAAATGAGTAAATCCGTTATTTCTTGAGAAGGGTTTAGAACTCACTCTCATGAGCTTTTTGTGAATATTAAGTTGTTGACCGCAGAGGTGTCCAGAAGGAGGTTTTATGGCGCGAGTTGCGCCACTATAATTAATCAGGAGGCACTTTTTGACGGCGTTTTTAATTTCGACGGAGTTATGAATTTTCAACATGAAAAGTTTCGGATCAAAATACAAGTGGAATCACGGAACAGACCACAGCATGTGTAATGTAATCTACACATCTACACAGCATTCGTATATAATCTACGAATATTCAAATTCTGATTTCTTTTGCAGTGTTTTTAAGAAGAAGAGAGGAAAAAATATCTTGGGAGGGATGAGGGAAGATTTATGCACCATCGGCCTTGGAGAGAAAGAGAGAGAGAGAGAGAGAGGAGGAACACCTGGTTGACCGTGTGTTGCTCAGGAAAAAAATTATTGCCAAGAGTTGAGGGCTGTAAGTAACTAAAGTCACCGAATAGGAAACATTGATGATTTTTAACCTCAGTTACTTAGTTCGGTGATTCAGCAACCATGATCATTTTTTTTTAAAAGTCCATTGAATCAGTCCATGAAAAAGATCAGACCATTAATGAAGACAGGCCATACTAATAAATACTAGAAACATAGTAACAGATAATCCTCAATAGCTCAGAAACCATCTCAGTACTTAATGTTTAACAAAAATAATTTGCTAGGAAAAATTAAAATCCTTTAAAATATATATTTTTTTAATTTTAATGTCGTATTACATTTCGAGCTTATTGAATCGTTTTCCAGTCCGTTGTTTATATATATATATATATATATATATATATATATATATATATATATATATATATAAGCTCGAAATGTAATACGACATTAAAATTTTAAAAAAATATATTTTAAAGGATATATATATAACACGTAAATTTATTATGCATTATACCTTCAATTCAATTCCAAAAAATGATATTACAATAGTCAATGAAATAATTACACCAACACATTATTAAAAACACATAATTACAGTTTTAAATAAAAACATATATTAAGGTTTCTTACAAAATTATGATTGTAATAAAAAAGAAAATGGTCGTAGAAAAATATTCTCGTTCCATAACGAACTAACTTAGTAACTTAAGTAAATAATTTTACAGTCCCTGGGAATTAATTATTCTCTAAAGCAGTATTATTAGTTTTGTGTTTTAATTTCTCACTCACATTTCTCGCTCATGAAAGTTTATGTTATGGTGGTTAAAAAATATTTTTTCAAAAGATAAAAATGCTCAATGCGGGTACATATGTGAGTATTATATAGGAACAACATTTTCTCTTGGTAGGTTTGATGCAACCCATGCGGGCAGCTCCCAAGCTATACGTCCAACAGAACGGGTTTTTTGTGAGGAATCCTTATGCAAGGTATCATTTTAGACCATCTCTTCTTCTCAAATAGCAATTAGCTCGGCTGTGGTATCAGGTTGAACGCTATCGATTTGCAACTGTTGGGGAACCATCTCCAATTTTATGTAACGCAAAGAAGTAATCAGATACTAGGAAGGTGTGTTGGTATAATCAGATGAGATGACCGCGTTACTGGCTTGTAATGATAAGATTAGAACCACCGATTCAGTCAAAACTACTTTTGACGTTAGTTATTCTTGTTTGTGAATGGAATCCTTTAAATATTCCAATAAAATTTCCTAAAAGTTCGGCCTCTAATGGAATTCAGAAAAAAATGAGTGGAGATTTAAATTGCTTTCATACCTTCAAAGAAAGTCAAAATATGTATTTATAACAAAAATGTACCTTGAATCTCTGGAGCGTGAACATGTAATTGACTTAGAAATAACACACTAAAATGTTCTTGGACATCATAATTTAAAGCATGATTTACCTGATCATGATATACATAATAACTAAAAACTGTCATGTATAAAAAAACCCAAGTAGAGGTGAGTGTTCATGAATGATTCAAAGAACTCGTTTTATTGAATCAAGATCTTTATTATTTGGAATAAGTGAGAAAAAATAGAAAACTTTATGCTATGTGATCTGATGTGATATGATATGCTATTTAAAGGATAGTTTCGCACATCACTAACTGAAAGTCAAAGAGTTTCGTGCATCGTAAGGACCAACGCGTAGGTTACAGATGCATCACTCACTTAGGTTATTTTCAAAATAATTATACTTTAAACGGTATGAAGGGGCTTTAAATACTTTCAGCTTGTTATAGATAACTAGGTCGGGGCCTTATAAATAAGTATTATAGACCACAGCCTTTACATTCAATAGGTACAAAGATTACATCGAGGTTTAAAATCTCAACACCACCACGCTTTGATAAACCGGAACATGGTTAATTTTCAACAAGACAATCCTCTCCATCGTTCACGTTTAGTCCATGGAAAATTCGTATTAATGGACGGAGTCAACCCCTTACCACACCTTTTCCATACACAGCAGCTAACTTAGGATTTTTTTTATCAATCACATGTAAGGTTAAAAGTTTACAACCCAGAACATTATGCTGCTTTTTAGCCTAGAAACCGGAAGGTTCGTATAGCAATCGAATTCGACTACAGACAGAGTGGTTTTTCTGTGGTAGATAACAATATATAAAGTGGTAGATAACAATAAATAATGTCATATACGGGGTATCTAAACGTAATAGTTTTTAAGAAATAGTTATAACAGGAAATGTTACATATAAAATTTAGTTTATCTTTCAACTTCTAAAAAACATATAATGAATCAATAAACAAAAAAGCCAATTACTTAATAAGTTAGCTTACAATTTAATAGTGACAAAAAAAAAATCTAAAATAAAAACTGTTGGCTTCAAACAATTTTGTTAAAGTTGTTAAACTTCAATTAAAGTTTTAATATGTACCGGAAGGTTCGTATAGCAATCGAATTCGACTACAGACAGAATGTTGTTTTTCCGTGGTAGATAACAATATATAAAGTGGTAGATAACAATAAATAATGTTATATACCGGGTATCTAAACGTAATAGTTTTTAAGTTATAACAGGAAATGTTACATATAAAATTTAGTTTATCTTTCAACTTCTAAATAACTTATAATGAATCAATAAACAAAAAAACCAATTACTTAATATGTTAGCTTACAATTTAATGGCAACAAAAAAAAAAATCTAAAATAAAAACTGTTGGCTTCAAACAATTTTGTTAAAGTTGTTAAACTTCAATTAAAGTTTTAATACATACACGTATTTAGTAGCTCGGATATGGGAAAGCCGGGTTATAGAAGATTCTACTGTATGACATTTCAATATGACCATGATTAAGCCATCAAATCCACTTCACTTATCCAATCAATCAAATCCGAAATAGTTTGCGAAATTCTTAATGCTCTCTATTATGTCACGAATCAAATAATCCAAAGTGACCTTAATCCATTTCCACTTAAAGGTCCGTTCCAAAATTGGATTACTACCCTTCAAAAATATTAACTTCATAACGACAAAAATCCACCGCGGAGGCGCGTAATCTTACTTCCCTGACAATCCTCGATAATCAATTTATTGGCTTGAAATCAAAATGGAACTGTGACCTAATCTTTTAGGTCGTTCAATAGCAAAGCGGGTGGGTGAGAATGGGGGAGGGAGGAGATCAGTAACCAATTTGTAATCAAATAAAGAAATGAAAACGTCAACTGGAACACTTATGACTTCAACATTCCTCTATAGGGCAGCAAGAAATTATATGTTGCAATCAAAACAATCTATGAGCAGCTATGATGAAAGATCTGAGGTATGTCTAATGAGAATAAATGTGGTCTGGTTAGTTCTAATTTCTATTTCGCGACACCAACAGGCTCACAAAACATTGACTTTTCAAACTAAATAATACATATGTATTTACTGCTATCACCAATAAAATCTCATAGATCTGCCTCATTCCAAAACTCCTTTATAGCCCGCTCTGTCATCTTTTGGAATTCCTCCCGATCAAAATTCGGCATGCCCCTCCGTATCCACATTCAAAAACCTCCTATTCCAATTCCTGTTCCAAAAACAGTCTACCAGCTAACAATTAACGCTATATATGTATTGCATAGCAGATCATACGATAATACTTTGTAGTACATAGGAATTTCAATACATCTTTTTTTTTTTCTTTTTTTTTTTTTTTTTTTTATTCAATTATAACTAACTTTTTTATATACGAGTAAAGTTTTTTTATGAAATGAACTTATTCTATCTCTTTTTCGTTCTTCATTTCTCAAAGTGTATGTTTATGTTGTTCAACCATTATATATAGTTTTGTTCATAGTTTTAAGTGATTTTTTCATAATTGTAAGTGTTTTGTTCATAGTTTCAAATGTTTTGTACATAGTTTTATCTGTATTGTATATTGCTTATTCAACCAAGGTTTTCTTTACTTTTTAGTTTATTTTATTTATTGTTTCAAACTTTTAGGCCAGTAGTATTATATTATGTTTGTACAATTTTGTTATTCTGAAGAGACTTAGTCCCAGAATAAAGTTTTAAAAAAATAATAATAATAAGGATGAATTAATTTTCACTTCTAGCAGCAAGTTGCATCAATTTTTGCTATTTTGAACTAAAATAATTTAATATGTTCACGTAAAAGTGCACAAGTACAGTTCTACAGGTTATTATTTATATCTTCTTTTGGAACTTAATTGTCATCAAATCGATAGTCATTGAGTACAAAGATGTTTTTTTTAAGGTGTTATTTTTCTAAAATAATATCTTTTAAAATTTGGACCATTCTTTTAGTCTATTTATAAAGGAATTTCAAACGAAAATTAAATATGTGCTCCAAATTACATTAAACCCCATAAACACATTATGAGGGAACATATTGAATATATACATACTACGTGTGTGCTCTATCGATACTTCATGTCCGCTATTTTCATGGTATGGATAGTTAGAAGGCCATAGGAATATTGACGAAAATATCGATATTGGACCTTCTATATTTCATCCCTATTTCGAATTTGCCGCCATGTACTAAAGCGAGAATCAGGAATGCAGAGAAATAAATATAAATAGACTCAGGAGAGAATTGAACATACCAAGTTCCTCACTTGCTCAGGTTAGGTGTTCCAAATTCTAGGAACTTTGCCCGAATCTGCTTAGCCCTCACGTCTTTTGAAGATCAAATAATTAATTGTATTTTGATTTTTGTATTTATTGATTGTATTTTGATTTCTTTTTAATCCAATCCATTTTAAATACAATTATACAATTACAGACATAAAACAGACTGACATTAATGCGATTTGTTTTAAAACTAGATCTAAAACGTTTATTTATAAAAATCATCTTTCTTTTTCTTTTTTTACTATTTATGAAATTTGCTACTGTACAAATTAATATATATTTAGCAAATGTGATACAAAGAAATATATGACATGACAAGGTTTGTAGAGAATCTACCCATTGGTAGCACTCTAATGAAGTATCTAAATCAGGAGATCACGAGGCCATTTTCTTTTCAGACGCCTAGGAGTGTTATCAGGGAACGAGGCGGAAGCAAGGTTAGAAACGAGAGGATTAGGATGCTTCTGAAGTTTATTATGGAAGGATAGATATCTGGATTATAATAATAATCTTCAGGCTGAATTCTTTGATTGTTACAAAATCCTTTCCCCTTAAAGTATATTTTACATATATAAAATTTAAAAATTGAATAGTTTAAAAGAGCAATACCAACAAAGCTAGGAAATGAATCGAAGGGAACAGAATTTCATTTTTTGACTTCTTATTGGTCATTTCTGTGTTTATTTTCCCACCATCGCAGCGTGAGAAATGTGAAGGAGATCCTTTCGCAGATTCATTTCTCACAAATCGAAACTACGAAAGACCAACAACTACCTGAGATTTGATCTATCATATCTGAACTAAGAATTATTAGAATATGTAATAAATAAATCGAAAAGTCGCTCTTTTTTTTAAAAATGCCTCCCAAAAATCAAGAAATCCCTCGTCCTGTTTAAAACTCATCAACAAATATTAAAACCATTGCTTATTTTTCTAATTCCTGCCCAGGCCTAATTATTTGTGATGTGAGTCAAAACCTTGGATAAACAACAAATAATTAAACATATTGCAACATATGCCTATGCCACCCTTGACCAGTTATTGGTTCAATATCCACTGTCGACCGTTATATAAATAATTTCAGCTGCCTGCTTAATTACAAACATAATTTTTTTTCCCCAAAACCAAACATCGAAAGTATCTGACATTTAATTTTTCCGGAATCAAAGAATTTAGATCAGACATAATCAAATGATTCGGACGTGATCAAACAAGGTCCTAACACGATAGCGTTGACATTTAGTCAGCAAAGGGCGTGCCCATCCAATTAAAAATACATCGGTAAATTTATGTAAGATTACGTGAAGCGAAGTCTGAAACCCCTGTAATTAGTGCTATATTTACACTTCGAAACCGTCAACATATTCTTCTCAATATTTTGATAACCCAAGAAATTAACATGATAATAAATAACCAAAGTAAAATAGAACTTTAACGTACTTTAAAAGTAAACTTATATTTAGGCCTAAAATGTATACGGGTAAATTACAATAAATTGTTTTTGCGAAGCAAGTACTATTTTAAATGAAATTTTATTTTTTTTTATATTCTAATTGTCAATGTTGTATTAGATGTGGATGTATAAATAAAACTAAAAAATAAATAAATAAATTATTTTAATTAGTAAATTTATAATTATCTACAAAACCACAATAGGTGTGATATTTTTTGTCAGGATAGAGTACAATTTATTTCATCTATCATTTAAACATTTAAAGTTATAATATTGGTTTATATTTCTGTTTTTTTTTTTTTTACTCCATCTATCAAAAAAAATATTTCCTATTTTATTTTCAAAATTAAAATATACCGTTTAATTGATTTTTTTTTTTGTATGTATTATTTTTTTTTTCTTTAGAGGGGGGATGGTTTATATTTTATTTTATTGGGTACATGATCAAAAATATTTCAATAACAATCAATGATTTGTGGTTTGACAACAAAGTATAGGGGACGAGCCGTTTTATAAATATAGGCTTAAGGAGGACAATTTACTGTTCATGCCTATCCAAAAGAAGCTGATGGAATTTGAAAAAAAAAAGAATTTTACCGGATTATTTGTACATTACTCCCCGACTTTGAGACAAATCTTACGAGCTGTTCTTTAAATATAGTCGCGTTTAGAAAATAAGTTTGCGTATTACCCGCATAAAAATGGAATTTGATGTGGAGCCACAACCGCTGAAAATTTCATCACAATCGAATTAGCAATAGAATAGTGTACCCTACATGGATTTAACTATAGATAGAGAAACACATCCACATTTCCTACGTGATGTCTAAAACGTACGGGAACTTCCGATTGTCCAATCTCTATATTAACACAAGGATTCTCTACCTCCAGTAATGAGGAAACAAAAGTATAATTCTAGACGAATAATTTGAATGGAAATATGTACCATATTTAATTTTAAGATAAATTAAACACCTTCAATACCACGATAGTTGCATGAGGCTCGCTGGAAGTCAATGCAAACGAGCTCTGATGCAGTTCTCCCCGCCGACACATTACGCCAACACAGCACGGTAGCGTGTCTGATGGCAGACTTTTTAAATAGTTTACTGAGGAAACGTCTAGGTTAGTAGGCAGTAATTAAAACGATGTTATTATAGGACGTTTCTAAAGTAGGAATCAGTGCGTGAACTGCTTCCAGCATTTTACAAGCTGAAATATCCGGAGTAACGATTTAGAGAACAACGGTCACTATAAACATGGAATTCAATCATTCATAATTAGAATACCACAAATATTTAAATATTACATTTTAACTTTAAATCCCACATGTAAAGAATCTAATTATTTATTTATTATTTTTAATCGTTGTCCTCTGCAACTCATTCATATTAATTAATCTAATTTTCTTCTTTTTAGGACTTATTAATTATTAAGTCTAGTTACTTATCAAGATTTATTTATTTATTTATTTGGTATTTTGTTGCCTCTACCCTGTAGGGTCATTGGCAACGCCTTTAAATTACACTCTGTTGCAGAGTTTTATCACTTTCGTTAACGATTTCGTCAGGGTCAGTTATAATGTCTTGTCCACTCTTTATACCAGGCAATTTCTTTGTTTTGGAGATCCCCTTAATGCTTTCACTTTATTCCAGAGCTCCTTCATTGAAATGCTTTGATTTAATGAAGATACGAAGTCTTCCCATGACGATCTTTTGCTTTTCGGTATATATCGTAATCTTTGTATCTCACTGTTTGAGTTTCTTGTAAGTGTGTTTCTTGGAGACAAACTAGAATTCTCTTCGCTTATTGTCATTTTTAGGTGCTCTAAATGTCGGAAAATCTGTTACAATTCCATTGAATGATTGTTTTCATTTTATCAAGATTTAAAGTAATCAAGAATTTAACATAAAATAACTTATTCTAAGGCCTTGATATTAATCAATAATAAAAAACATTTTTCCTATTAATTGTGGGAGTCATAACAAAAATTTAACATGTAGATGTTTTTTTTAAAGATTTTTTATAAAATATTCTACAAACTATAAATAATATTATGTTTATAAATGGTATGATTAGCAAAATACACTTCAGAACCAGCTCAAAAAAAAAAATAATAATAATAAAACACTTTTAAATGGCAGAATAGAATCTTCAAAGCACAGGCAGTGAAATAATCACAAGCTAATAAATAATTACAAATTATTATAAACAAACAACAATAAAGGAACTACATTATAATATCCTTATACTCAATTAACCAGCTTTCAAGCATTCATTTATTTTTATTTTTAAAATTAAAATATCAAAAATGTTTAACTAAGTTTTATAATTGATTTTAATGCATGATGCTATAACATTACTTCACAATTTCTAAAAATACTTGTATTAACCAATGATAATTTAATGAAGCCAATTTAATTAATTGTTTTCAATTTTAAACATCTATAAAAAGAGAATAAAGCATTAGAAAAATTACCTGCTTAACAGGAGCAATTATAAAAGATAATTACATTTCATCAAACACCTCATAATTAAAAAAATTCACTCACCTGAAAAAAAGTTGTTAATCAAAAGATCAGATCATTAAAATTATACTCATATAAAAAGAATTACAATTCAAGTAAACACATTGTCAGTTTATAGTGAAAAGTCACTATGTACATTTTGGATGTAGCTAACTTTTAAGTACCTTTTTGTGAATTTTGAGCTTATTTATAAATCCAAAAACACAATAATTTAATCGATCGAAATGACACAAACCCTTTTCTATACCAAATATAATAACATTCAAGGACCAATGTTCTGGATTAACAGATGGAAAATTCATCAAGGTACTTAATGGTTTAATTTTATGAAATGTCACGTAATGACTTCTAGTGATAAACCGACATGATTTATGTATTTTATAAAGATCAACTAAAGGAATACTTCTAGGAGTGGAAATGGTTAGCATCAGTTAAGGGGAACACCAAAAATTAAATCTTAATTGAACTAAAGGCAAATCAAACCCATTCACTCCAAACCTTATTCTATTCTGAGACCCTATTTCTAATGTGCTCAACTACCATTAAGGTTATCTTCTGTTTTAATACCCTTAGTAACTAAAATTACGGTTGTAAAGAATTGCTGATAACTGAATATCATCCAGTTTGATAAGCGTGTACAGAATCAATTAGAAACTAAATTAGAATGTTTGACATACCCTTGAATTGTTAACTAATAGATTAATTTATTCATAACATAAAATTACTATAAAAATTGAAACAGAAATAAATCAAAATGCAATGATACACTACAGATATTAAAACTATAACTTAATTTGTTTCAGGTTTGTTTTTTGGAGTTCTCGCATCGAAGCCAACAAATAATGCTACATTGGGTGAATTACCTGCCAAAGAAAGGAACAGGAGGTTAATACCATACATGACATATTACCTCAGCCAAGGGCAAAACCAACCTTACAGAGCTGTGATGGCAGTGCCATATTTAGCGGTTCCCCAGTATAGGCAATCGATCCCTCAGAGGTACATACAACAGCCATCATCCCTCACCAGAATGATAACCCAAAACTATCTAACAATGTCAAAACTTGAAAATCAGAGAACCCAAACAAGATTTAATCCAAACTATCCTCAAGAACTAAAATATTATGTACCACTTCAGAACGCACAAAGCAATGCAGCACAATATCAAAAGATACCTGCAACTTTTCAATACTTAAAACCTCAAATATCTGAACAACAAGCTGAGTATGAACAACAAGAGTCACCAGTTGAGCACTATGCGAAGCCTTCAGCAGATGAAGTTATACAATTTGCAAAGCCTGAAGTACAGCAGTATGTGACCAAATACCCTGAACAATTCTTACACTATGCAAAAGAATCTGATTATGACACTGGTCATCAAACTCAAGTTCCACAGTACATAACAAAAACAGTAGAACCACAACAATACGCAATAAAAGAAGATGATATACCATATCAAATACAGAAACCAAGTATAAAGTATGTTCAACAGATACCTCAAGGGCAAATAAAACACGTTTCACATACAGCAGAATATCCAAGCAAACCGTTATCAGCATATAAACTACAAGCCGAGAAAGAAGGTCAGACAACATTTACAATCACCCAAAGCCAAGAAATAGAAGTAGAGCCTATGCCATCAACACCTGCTCCAGCAGCTAAATATCATGCAACATATGTTGCCGATCAAGAACAATATAACCCTTATCAGTCCTATTACGATGAAAACGTAGAGGATGAGGAGCCAGAGGTGATAGATAGAAACATTAATGATATCCTTCGGGGCGGAGTTTCACTAAGTAAATCCCTACCAGACAAAATCACGACAGAGAACTTGGATTCGAGTATTAAAACCTTATCAAAAATATTAAGAATACTGCAAGCAGCCCATTCTCTACCTCATTCAGCAAAATCTATAATAAAGAGTTTTCCAAACCCAAATGAAGTGAGAGTGAAAGATCCACATGTGAAGTTACCACCTGTACATGGTCCAAAAGACGACAGTGGAAGTACACCTGGAAGGCCAGGGGTTGATTATCCGGTATATGACGAAATACCAGAAACACATTTTAGCTGCAAAGACCAGAGGTATAAGGGATTTTTCGGAGATCCAGAAACTAAATGTCAGGTAAGAATTTATTGAAATAATTTAAGCCATTTTTGATAATTGTTTAAAATCAACACTGACAGATTGTTTTATTAATAAATTAAAGTAATCAAGCAATAGCTCACAAAGTAATTTTCGAGGAGCACAAGCTTTTCTGAACCAGGGCAAGAGTCTCTGTCAATTCATTAAAGTTCATAAAGAATTTGATCAATCACAACAAAAATGAGTAAAATTTATGCGTTCTAGAACATCAAACTAATAGATTATGGGATTAGCTTCATTTTTCTTGTTACGGAATCTAAAGCAGAACAGTGATTCTATCAATAAAAACTTATTAATTTACCCTCTTTTGAAGGTCATCGGCTTCTGTTGCTATTTCCTAGCTAAGAATGAAACTATTTCTTCCTTGTTTTATACCACTCGTTTTTAAAAGCTAATAAAATAGAGTCTCTACTCTCATGATGTAGCTCTGTCCCCACTAGTTTTCTATAACGTTAATTATCTTTTCAAACAAGCATCAGAAAAACATACACTGATTATATTTTTATTCTTATAACCTAATCTTCGCTGATGAATAAAAACTTAAAATTCATGTAAGTAGCCAATTGTTTTTAAAAACCACCAAGTTAAATACTTTATATTTTTACTTTTTCTCTGGATCATTACAAGAGTGGTGCATCAAGCAACATTCAATCTCAGAGTTAATCATTTGTCATTAAATCTAAATGGTGCGTATTTAAGACCAGATTTTAACATTGGTAAAGCGAGACATCATTAACTGAAAGAGGGGAGGTTCTTGATTAAAAAGTCTAAATCTGTAGTTACGATAATTGATTTTACGTAATGATAATTTTGTGAAAATTTTAATCAGATGACATGGTGTTGAGCTTAAATAATGTTGATAATTTAGTTCTAAACGCATATTTTTTAGAGCAAATCATTTGATGATTTATTTGTATATAATGACGTCTAATTTATGACTTTAATAATGACACAGCTTTTAAGACATAAACGTATTGTGCCAGCAGTTCGTGCACAATCAAGCAGCTCTTTTTAAAAATACTATAAAACTTAATGAAGGTGACAACATTTCGGTAATCGAAGTACTAAATGAAGTTAAATTTCTGATGCCTAAGATTTTACTTTTTCTTTATCAATATGTTTTTTAATAACAAAACTCATTAAAAAGATAATTTTCATATTGTTTATTACCATTAAGTCCAAACAATGGTGATCGAATTTTAACAACTGACCAACTACGCAAACTTTGCTAAGCGGTTCAAGATAATCAGTTCTTAATAATTATTTGTTATTATTGGTGTTTTACAATAAAAAATCAACAAAAATTATATAAAACTGATTTCCTGGCGAAATAACTACATGGCCAATGAAAACCGTATATTTTCTTCCTATTCTCCTGCCGTTCCCTGGCTTAAAAAACTTAAAGCTTAAAAATAGAGACTGCCTGGTCATCTTATGTATGTTCCTTTCCATCCAGTTTACAGATATGACAAGGAAGTCAGTAAAGAGGTGATATGAAGTTGAAACATTGACCATTGAGTCCTATGCAGTTATATTTCAAACCTGTTTATCATCAATATAATTTAGTCTTGCAAAGCTACTTCTTGGTAAAAGGAAACAGACAAACTAAAGTTCCGAGGTTAATACAATTTTACAAGGATACAATTTAGTAACTTATATATCAGAGGCAAACATAATGGCACCCAAAATATCATTATGAGACCTTAATCATGTGAATGAGGCGACCCTCCTAGGGCACACCCAGCCTCTATAAAGTGGGTACCCTTAATTAAATATTTAATTAAGGGGAAAAACCTGGCGGTTGAGTGTGATCTCGGTCAAATCACCTCCTTGCACAACTGTTGACCTAGAAACAGTGCTTTCCCTAAATAGTACTGAACTCCAGACCCTTCATGGGTTGTAGTGGTACAGGTTTTTTTTTTTTTTAATCATGTGAACACTTCATAACTTTAAATTCATTGTTTAATTCAAGTGTCAACTTGTTGGACTGAATAATTATAACAGTATAGATTTGAAAATAGCATATACAGGTTATTGAACACTGAATTTTAAATAAAAGATATTGGATACTTGGGAAAAATATACAATTAAGTTGAATTACAGTTGAGTATATATGCTTTTAATGCAAATGTACCTTATGTTATCCTCGAAAGGCTGAGATTATATTCATTGAGATGTTATCGAATGGAAACTGAGAATTTTTTACTTGTATATTAAAATAATTATTTTTCAGGTTTGGCATTATTGTGATCTGAATGGAGGACAAGCCTCCTTTCTCTGCCCCAACGGAACAATATTTTCACAGGTAGCCCTCACATGTGATTGGTGGTTTAATGTAAAATGTGCATCAACAGCACAACTCTATGTTCTTAATGAGCGACTGTATAAATTCATTCTGCCACAAAAACCAAGTTTTCCAGAGGATTATGCTGGTCCTTTAGTGGATCGCTACCTCACTCAGAAATTCAAGGAAATAGAGGAGAAGGTTAGTTTTATTTATCTTTATTTATTTGATCTTCCTATATTGTATTTCAAAATACTAGGTTTCAATTTCATTGCACAAAATTGTTATAGTTTTTTTAAGAAATATGATTTTTTTATGATAAAGTAAATTTTGTTTGAATGTCCATCATATACATTTATGAAATATGTATATCAGTTCCATGCATGTTTCATTATTACCATGCAAAGTTTAATTATTACCAGGCGCAGCGGTTAATAATTCTTAATTTTACTAAAATTGGTTCACAGTCTAAACCCTTATGTTATTTAGTTGCTATGACAGTACATTTCGAAACATCATTAATGCTTCAAAGATTTCGGTTAGCCTCATATTTTTTTGTGTTTGGAAAACATGTCGACATTCAAGCCAAATATGGATTATTTACTATGGAGTATTTATGTACCAGTGTTGGGCATTTACTCGAGCAAATGTCCAGCGGTGACGTCACGAGTGATCACTCTTAGAAGCTTAGCCATCGGTAAATTTGAAAATTACTCATGAAACATTTTTCCTCCAAGAATAAATCACTTGTGAAAAATGTTATCTCCATGAGAAAATCACTCATGAAAAATTTTAACGCCATGAGTAATTTTGAAAAAAAAATGTTTTTATTTTATATAATCTAATTTTTTTTGTCACCTTTCGGATTTAATCCATATCAGGGTCGACTGTAAAGTTTTGGGGGGCGCTTTTTATGAAAATGATGTCGCTTTTGAGATTGGGCCCACCAGACCTCGACTTTTTGTAACTTTTCGGATTAAACCAATATCAGGGTCGACTATTATGTTTTGGGGGGGACTTTTTAAGAAAATGATATCGAATTTGAGATTGGGCCTCCCAGGCCTCGACTTTTTTTAACTTTTCAGATTAAATCGATATCAGGGTCGATAATCGACAGCATTTTCATAAAAAATGCCCCCTAAAACATAAGAATCGACCCTGATATCGATTTAATCTGAAAAGATAAAAAAAGTCGAGACCCGGGGGGTCCAATCTCAAAAGCGATATCATTTTCATAAAAAGCGTTCCCCAAAACTTAATAGTCGACCCTGATATCGATTAAATCCGAAAGGTGACAAAAAAAAGTAGATTATATAAAATAAAAACTTTTTTTTTTCAAAATTACTCATGGCGTTAAAATTTTTCATGAGTGATTTACTTATGGAGATAACATTTTTCACGAGTGTTTTACTCATGGAGGAAAAATGTTTCATGAGTAATTTTCAAATTTACCAATGGCTAAGATTCTAAGAGTGATCACTCGTGATGTCACCGCTAGACATTTAATCGAGTAATTGCCCAACACTGTTATGTACTACTTTTCTAACTGCTTTCTTATTCAATCAAAAGAAAAATGCAATTGAAAGTTCTTGTGGACTTGAAATACTCGTGGAAACTTATGGTGACAATGTCTTAACGCAAGACACTAGTTGGTTTCAATTTTTTAAATATGATTTGACTTGAAAGATAACACAAAAATGATATGTAAAAGCAACAAACACAGAAATTAAATATTGGTCCTCGAACCATTTGTTTGTTTGTCTCCGTGCCATAGGAAAGATTCAAAAATCAGGAAAAGCAGACAGACAGAAGAGCAAAAAAAAAACGGTGTGCAGAGTTTTGCTTCCTCGACATAAAAGAAAGACTCTTTTGCATCAGATCGTGAGTGGAGATGAAAAATACATATATGTTCCGAGAGCCCAAAATCCTGAAAATCATGGGTTGACCTAGGACAATCATCAACATTATCCACAAAAGCAAATCACTCAGAAAAGAAGACAATGCTCCGCATTTGGTGAGATCGAAAGGGTGGTGAGTACCAAGAGATAGCTTTCGCTATCATTAAAGAAAAAATTAATAATTATTAACCTCCATATCTGGTAATATACCATGGTAATAAGTTTTAATGTCTTTGATCGAAATGTTTGTAATTGTTTCAGGTTGGTCAGTTTAGTGACCCCACAACTTCATAATAAATATTCGTAACTAGCATTAGTCCAAACTGTTTTTATCAACTTTGGTGCTTGCATATTGTTACATGAGCTCTAACATCTAACTCTGTAGTTGAAAAAAATAAATTAAGAATCTAAATTGATTCATTTTTCAACTCAGATTGAATGTGATTATAACCATTCAAAACAATAAACACCACCTTATCGCTATCACTCTATAACATTAACAACACAACTTAATTCAAGAGCATGTCTAAGTTAAGTCTCCTGGATTCTTGTCCCATTCTTCTCTTGATAAATAGATTAAACAAACATAATCTTAATAAATACTGTTGTGATGACGTATATTTAAGAAGGTTAGCATGAATTATATACAAAAGTTTAATGAATAGCTGAATTCAAACAGAATAGTTAGGTGCCCAGACACTATCGGGGTAATCAACTGATGACATTGGAGGAACCTTATAAACTGTAAATTAGTACTCTTAAATTTATTCAATATTCCGGAAAAAGAACTTATGACAAATTTCAAGATTTATTATTACTTATAAGATCAATAAAAGCTATACGAAAAACAGAACTACTTTTCCTCTATACTTTTTGTATCGTAGGATGGCAACCATAAGAAGGGAAGTACAAGGTTCAATCAAATAATCACAGCTTTTATATAATCATTTCTTCTCCATGCGTGAGTGAACTAAAATCAATCTTCCTAGTGATTGATACTTCTTTTAATATTTTTCAATTTAACTAATATTATTTTAACTGGAAAGGATTTTAATATTCAAAAGTACAGATTGTTTCTCAGAATATGGCAGTGTCATTTCAATTTTCAATAAAAAGTGGACTAAAATAAATCTTCTTAAGATCTCCTCAATTGATATGAATTAAAAAAAAAAAATTTCTTTTTATTATTTACCATATTTTTTTTTTTTTTAGAACAAAAATAAAACAGAAGAAGTAAGCAATAATGATGAGGAATTCGAACCACCATACTCAATTGATTTAGCATCGAAGAATAAAGTAAGATCAGCAGGATAGAATTTGACATGGCACCTGATACGACAACAAATCTTAAGAGTCTCCTTATTCGAGTAACATTGTGATGAGTGTGAAACCTAGATGGATATACATAGTTTTATTAATAAAAATAATTCTGTGAGAAGTTTTCTAGTTCACAAACAAAAGGTTTTCTGATAAAAACAACAAGAAAACAAATTGAGAGGCTCGAAATAGATATAAGCTAGTCATTAAAATTCCTCAAATACTTTTCATTTAAAATAACTTATTTAAAAATACAATTAAGTAAGCAATACAAATCTTTGCTCAAATTGAATATATAAAATTTGAGTGCCAATAAATTGAGGATAAATGCCATTGTTTGAGGAACATTAATATTAAAACAAACTTGTATTATATTCTTATCCTTAATATTTTTCCTATATAGAATAGCATTGATTATAAAAATATGCCTACTAGTATTATATTATTTATGCCATTAATTGCAACAACATTATTTTTCTTATTACTTAAGAAAATTTAAGATTAATAGAATGTTTTGTATTTATAAAAAAAGTTTTTATAGATATTTTAATTGCTGTATTATATGGCTTGTAAAATAAATGTAATTTTATTTATTGGCTTCAATCATTTATCCTTAGGTAAAATAAAATGACAGAAAGTTGTAGCTATTGATTATGGCTAATGATAAGACCAAATCTGTATGTTTTATTTTTAAATTATAATATACAAAAAGGATGACCAGGACTGTTACTGTTGGAACTAATCTGGTGAGTAGAAATTTTCGTTCTTTTCTTTTTCTTCTTCTTATACTGAACTAATCTGGTGAGTAGAAATTTTTGTTCTTTTCCTTATACTTATTCAATAATCTCTTCTACCTTTCTGTGTAAAGATTTTTTCACAAGGATTTCCATCTGTCTCTTTCAAGGGCTGCTCTCCTGGCTTATGGGCAGGAGTCATTTTCCCACTGGTTTAGCCTCCATAGTTTTCTTTGCTGAATGGCAGTCATCCATCCTCATTACATGACCGAACCATCGAAGCTACCCTTTTCAGTGTAGTCCGTATCGTTGTGTTACGTATCCCATCTCTCTTGGTCTTTCCCTCTATTTTCCTCAGATACCTCATTTCTATGCTTTGGAGACAGCTACGATCATGTTGCTTTAGGACCCAGGATTCAATTCCATAAGTGAGGACAGGAACGAATGTCGAGTGATAGACGGCTAATTTTTTTTTTTTTTTTTGCCACTTCCCTCTCACTTAAAAACTTCCTATTGATGGCAGAGAACATCCTTCCTGAAATGGCAAGTCTCGCATTAATTTTGTCTCTGATTTTCCTGCTCTCAATGATCGTCACACCCAAATATGTGAATGTAGGAACCTGTTTTATTACCTCTTCTAATGAAGCATTAATATGCAAATCCCAAAATTCTTGTTCCAGCATACACTTGATCTTGGAAGTGCTAATGAACATATTTCTTTTTGCTAACTCTTCTGCCCAGACATCTAAATTTTAATGTCAACTATTAGCATAATGTCATCAGCAAATGCAAACGATCAACAGTTGACTGGTCGTAATTTCCAATAACCAAGTTGTGTCTCCTTGGTTCTCCTCTTACATTCCTTAATAACATCATCCATGAGCGTGATAAAATGTAGAGGGCTCCCTGCGTTCATACTTTTCTGCTGTTTCTTAATCGCTACCTAGCGATTGCTGCCCTCATACTAACGAGAGAGGGAGTGTCATGGTTTATTTTGTGGTATTGCCAGTAAATATGAACAGAAAAACCTGGGAATGGAATCCACAATGTTCTGAACCAAGTACACTGGGATTCTCATCCTAAAGTTTGTTCAACAAACCCATCCTCGAACAGTTCAGAACATGATTAATAATGAATGGTAAAAACTTAAAACCCCGCTCATTCTAATATATTTTAAAGTTTTCATGCAAATTATAATCTACTGATTCATAAAATAAATCAAAGAACTTATCACAAACTACTTAAATGGATTAAATACACAATAACACGCTGCCAGTCGCTGGTATGTTTATGTACATTGAACTCCAAATAGGCCACTCGTACACATGTTATACTAGAGTCACATATGTTAATTATAGTTTTACAAACAGTGTATTGGGATCTAATGAATGGCAGATAATAAGGCTAGAAAAATATATTGAGAATTTGTAAGAATTTTTATTATACTAAATTTCAATGTTTTTTTTTAAATCCTATTTAGATTAACAAGAATTTAGGATAATCATGGTCCAGGTTAGCAGGTTTTTACTATAAGTAAGAATACAAGGGTAAAGATCACCATCTCTCAATTGATTGCGAAAAGGCCTATGTTTTTATTGAACACCAAAAGTTGTATAAAATATTTTGACAAGACAGATTATACCAAATAAATTAGTAAATACAATGAGATTGAGCATGTCAAAACTATTTCATCATTTTAAAATATATAAATAAAGTAAAGCAGTAAAAGTTGTGTAAGTAAAGTAATATTTATCCTGATATTTTTGAGATCCATTTGTATACAGAGACAAGGTCAAAAGGAAAAGATCAGTTGGTCACCCATGAATCACTTCTAAAATATATTGAAAAGCTGGACACAGATTACGGTAAGATATTGAAACAGATGAAAAGTATGACAATGGAAAAAGTATAGAAACAGAAGAATCAGCCCATGGCGAGCTGTACACTGATAGACATAAGCACCTAATGAAGGATGAAGAATTATTTAGACGTTTTGCAACTTTAAAAAATAAATATATAACTTAAAACATTTTATTATACATTGTCGATATTAACAATGTAACAAAAATTTATTAAGTAAGATTTCATAAAAGTAAATCATAAAGGACTTGATGATTTTTTCTTCTATGAAATCACAAAATTTCACACTTAGTGTAACTAATTATTTTTTATAAACAACAGAGTTTGTGTCATTTCAGTGCACTTATTTCATTTTGGTTTTTGAATAGACAAATAAGGACAAAACTCATAAAAACACACTCAAGTTTAGCTCAATCAAAAAAATACTTAAGTGAATTTTTGCAATAAGCCAATGATATGTTTTCCTTATTTTTTATACATTTTAGTATTGTCACCAGGCAATATTTCTTTCTGAATTACATGATTTTTCAATGAACAAATAAATAAGATTTAAAAAATGCCATTACCTTTTTAGAAGACTTCAGTCTTGCAACAATATTTGACACATCCATATACCGTTGAATAAATTCTTCTTCAAAATCAATATCCTAAAATTCAATTAAAATATTAATGACATCAATGTAAACAATAATTGATAACTTTGTATTATTACATTGTTCAAAGATACGTTCGACATTTAAGCCCTGTCAGACTATATCATTTAGGATGAGGCTTATCAGATATAAAAAAAATATTATTAATTGTATATTGATATAATGAGTTTAATAAAAATTATTGGAGCCATTTTTGAGATAATTGTAAAAATGTGTAAAATTAGCTATATAAAGTGTCACCTCTAGTAAGCTGATTTTTTAAAGAGGAAAATCAGCGACAACTCAGGTATATACATACCTTTAATACATAACTTTAGTTTAATACAACTTTCCATTTTTGGTCTAGGCTGTTCACACAAGACTATTTTGTGAGACTTATTTGGACTCAAAACTTGTATTTCTGTGAAAAATTTGGATTTAAATATTTATGACTGCAATAGTTTCCATAACTATATTGGTTTTATATATAGGACGTAAGTGAAAGTTCAATCAAACAAGCTGTTTCTGAAGTATTGGCACATCTAAAAAAATACATTTGCGTGTGCATAAGTGGAAGTACTCGGTGGAATTTAATAAAATTGATATGAGACCATCTAGACACCAACCCACACAAAATTTCATAAAAATCAGATAAATGGTAGTAGCTGATATGCCCGTTACATTGATTTGACTACAGAAAGACACTGTAGAACTAAATTTGATTCTAGATGACTGAAATGTAAAACGCAAGTGGAAATTTTCGATTCTAAGCTCAAATTTTTTTTAACCTGTCGCACGAATACAAAGCTTCCCTACCTTAAGTAGTGAGGAAGCAAAAAAGTGTTTTCTTTCATTTAATCTAATATTTTTTTGGAGGCTGGGTAAAAACTTTTGGTACTTATCAAAATATATTTAATTAACAAATAAAAATTAAAACTTGATATAAACAAAGAAAAACAAACATTTTATTTGGGGAACAAACAAATAAAATCTCTTGTGATAAAATAAATGATTAAAAAATCCCTGGTAGTCTTGTTAGCAGAGTAAGGAATTACGTTTTGAAACTCCAGATTTACTTTCTCATAGATTATTACTCTTCATATTTTTTGAATTCAGTGACTGTTTCTCTACCATGTTTTCTTTGTAAATGAGACATAAAATTGATAGTCCTATTAGTAGTATGCTCCATGATCTTTGATGTCTACATTTTTATGGATACAAAGCATGCAAGTGCCAAAAAATATTTTCCATCAGAACGTTTTAATTTTAAAAAGATTAAAATGATGATCTTGAAATTTGAAGTCCTTTCCTCTTCTTCATTTGATGAATTGGAGATTGGATCACTGGTCCTAACAGGTTGGATCAGATATGACACAGACATTCTGACTTATCTCTTTAACAGTTAAATGGGTATCGGCTCAAATATTCAAGGAGATAGCAACTACATTACAGCGATTATCCTCATCATTTTGTTGACCAAGAAATTTAATGTTAAATAATGTTTGGCATGAAAAGACAAGTTAACTCGTCACTGTTCAACAATGTTTAAGACAAATCGCTCACATTTGAGAGTGATGAGTGATGATTAAAAATGTGATGTGTGATTGATGAGTGTGATTGATGATTAAATTTTCACTCATGATTAATACTTCAGTAAATGCTCAACACTGATTTGGTTACAGCCATCCCAGTGACCAAGTGAACTATTTTCGATTAGTCTAGACAAAATCCAAGTTAGACGATTGGAATTAAGTTGTTCATTTTTTGTGATTCATATCAATATTAATTTAATTCATTTAATTGTGAGAGCTAGCTAGTAAGGAAAATTTTACTGAAACAGCAGCTAAGGAAGACATGAAGTTACATTTCTTAGTAGCACATTAGTTGTAACTGGCTCCCAGTTTAGGAATCATGAATGGATTTTAATAAGAATTCGCCGACATACCTAACATATTGTGGAACTCTTAACAGCCAATTTAGAGAGTTACACAGAAGTTTGTCATGAAGTAATGCATGTTACCAGGGTTTGTTGATAAAGATCATTTATCATATTAAGCAATAAAATAAAAAAATTTTAGTTTCTAAATTGAGAATAGAAGGTCATAGTATTAAACTGCAACATCTAATACGTTTTAAAATTCTATTTCTTCGGTTTTAGAATGGATAATTTTTTTTTTTTTTTTCTATAATTATAGTGTTAGTGGAATTTTTTTTTAATGTTTTTTTTTATTTTTTTTAATACATACCACATTTTCAATTTTATCCACTGTATGACCATTGTGTGATTCGACCAAACAATAGGAGCAAGCTGTAGTACGACAAGGGAGGCAAAAAAATTCAAGTTTGTGTTTGCTATGGGTCAAGCACATCATAGATAAATCAGCGTCGAGGCATAAATAGGAATCCAATAAAGACATCCTGACATGATTTCTGAAAGCTTTGGCAGATGCATGAACCTGGAACAATAAAAAAGAGAAGGGTGTAGCCAAGACTTCATAATTTATGTTTTCTAGTCAAAATTAATCTTACAAAATAATTTTTTTTAAGAGAAATGTAAATATTCTTTTTTGTATATTTTATAAATACTTATATGTTTTAGCTCGCACTACGCTGCCTCATTGAGCAGTGTGTACCACCAGTGGCGCGTATTTGATTGTGCTATCAGGCGGTGCATAGCTCCAAAAATTTAAATCATTAAGAAACAAGAAAAGTTTCTGTATAGTTGAAAAATAAAATAATGGAACATATTTTTTTTATCGAATATAACATATATTAATTGAAAATATTCATTTTTAATAACAATTATAATTACTAATGTATTACAAACAACTTTAATTCAATATAAATATAGCTGAAAAAAGTTTCATTCAATGCTTTAGTTTAGAGCATGTCTAAATGAGCCAAAATTGAGTTTCAGTGCCAGCGTTAAATAAAATAACTGTAGTTTAATAACTTAAAATCCTGTAATAAATTTAAATAATTAGGTATATATAATATAAATATATAAATGTTATTATTATTATATTATTGTTATTAAATGTTATATACTGATTATATATAAATATATCATTGCTTTATTCCAACAAATTATTAATTATCATTTTATAATGTTAAATCAATGAATAATATTATGAATTTTCCCACTGTGAAATCACAATGTTATGCATTTCTACTTTTGAACTCTCGATATAGTAGGCAATGAAAATCTCAAAACTTGGTTTTGGTAAATTTTGTAAAAGAAATAAATAAGAGTTTAAAACTAATACAAAAATAGTTCCTACAATTTTTACTATGTAGCAAACTCTGTAATTATTTATTAACTAAATATATACAGATACTTTCAAATCACTCTTTGTATAAGAGCTAAGAGACCGGCATTATAAGGTCCAAATAAACTGATGGAGTTAGGTTTTCATTGCCTTAAGTCAAAATAATAAATAGGGTTTGTTATTTTGATGGTCTTAATGAGTTTTTAAATTGATATATATGACTGAAATTCACAAAGCTGAAATTCCATTAAAAATGAACTTCAAAAATTTTTTGTAATAGCCAAATTTAGTCAGAAAATAATTTCCACTCAAAGTAGAGTAGTTAAGTAAAAGTTGTGCTCGCTAGATTTTTTTCTTTACCAACCTTACTCATGTTAAAAATAAATGCATTAAGTTTTGCTAAGACACTATAGAAGTGTACCATATGATCAGAATGCCACAAAAGCTTGACACGTTTGTGAATTTATTTTAAATGTACATAAAAGCAATTAATTATAATATAAGAAATATAACTCTAGATAGAATACTAACCAGCTTGAAACATTGCTGACAGTAGGGCGCCTCGCACTGCTTGCAATGAAAATCGGAAGGGTTGGCACCACATTCATTACATAACACTAAGAAAAAACACATAAAAAAATAAAATGTATTACTATATTAATGAGAAAAAAAAATTAAATAAAACATAAATGTTTGGGTGACCGCATAGTAGAATGGCAATACAAGAGCCGATAGGTACGAAGATAGAATACCGAGCAAAGATAATTACATTGTATAGTAGATTGGAGATTGGTCATATGTTGAGAACTTTAGTTTTTTTGTAAAGACTTTAGTATAATATGCACTGATTTTTTTTTTTATAAACTATACTTCCAATAAACCATAAAATACCAAGTGAAATGTACTTAAATATTCGTTTTTTTATAATCCATTATTATATACAAAAAAAAAAAAACAGTAGAAGACTGTTAATCCACACTATCAATAATTTTCCATTACTGATAAGATCCGCACTAGTTCGAACTATTGCCCAAGCCATCGAGGAAGCACTTTTTTATTTCATTTAATAGTTTCCCTTTGTCTTTAATTATCGTTTGAACTGTAATTTTTTTTTCAATTACAGTTTTTGATAAACCACTATTATTTGCAATCAACAGTTCAGTTTTTGATAAACATTATTATTATTGATAACATTATACATTATTTACAAAGTAAGAAAAGAAAGTTTTTCTTTGAAAACTGAATTTCATATATATCAAAATTCATACCTATCCAACACATTCCTTTCATTCATCTATTTTTTTTTTCTATCCCCACATATATTATTACAGTAAAGTTTGAAATCGGTTTTGTACCAAATATAAGCTCATGTCATGCTCAAATACCATGAATGGGGCACCGTTTCATTCAGAATTTCATGGGGGTTAGTGAATCGTATTTTCCATTTTTGTTTTTCTTTCTAAAATAAATAAAGTCGATACAAACATTTTGCTAGGCTTCAATACCTGAACAGTGGTAGGTCTGTAGATCGATACGGGACAAATTGGATCTAGAAGATTTTGATGCGTACAGCAAGACCCGGATATCGGATCCTGTGTTTTCAAGCCTAAAAACATACTGTTTTTGAGATAACGCAAGGCACAGTGTTCGCATCCACACAACCTTATGCTAATCGTATTACTGTCATTGAATACATGTCTCATTTTGTCAACTTGAGCCCTCTATGATCGAGAGAGGAGGAGTTTATGTTATTTATCGATGGTGTATTTGATCGGCAAGCCATATCATCGTTAATTCTTCACCAAATCTCAAGATTGAGCCACCAATTTCGAAGACTTCCTTCTCCTTCAGGCGGGCAAAATAGTCCAATCACCCCAAAAATTCAGGCAAACAAGTTACAAAAATAAAAACTTTATTTGCTAATAACTAAAAAATTACACACTTTTCGCTTATGGTTATGCACATCATTGCATAAAAGATTATTAAATTTGTAAACATGTTGGTTCCAAACAAAAATGAAGATTTACATTAATTTTTGTTTCCTTAGTCGATTATATTTATCGAAAAGTAACAATTGATTTCTTTATCTTTTGATACGTTGCATTGTTTTATTTCCTTATTAATTTGGCATTTCATAACAATATGATGTGCGAATTTTTCACACAGTTTTTAACTTAACTTTTCATTTAAATTGACTTATTAACAGTTCTGTTCAATAAAAAAATATTTTTTTCTTTCATATGATGTACTTGAAAGCATTCAGTGCTCGAACTACGCCCTGCAGATGCCCAACATGTTTGGGTTGAAATGTTGGCACAAATAAAAAATTTTTTTTAAAAAAAACTGTCCTGAATATTTATCACCCATGATGTAACTTTGGATTCCTTAAGCATAAATTGTTAAAAAAACATAACTTTCAAACAACTTAAAACAGGGAGTCTGTATCAAAAAACAATAATTGCTCCATACATCTGTTAAAACATTAAATTGGTAATGAGAGGATGTCCCTCAATAAAATTCCAGCTTTCCATTAAATATTTAAGGGTCAATCCATTTGAAATCACCCTACTTCAATTAATTTTGTTGCTTGACATTTTTTACTTTTATATATTTTTTTTTAAGGTATTCCATATTTAGTTGAGAGTTCAAAATCATAGCTATATAAATTTTACGGCTCATTTTTTTCTCAGTGGCCATTTTGAATTTTATTTTAGACTAAAAACATGTTTTAGGAAAATGCCTGTAACTGGTAATTTTACAGACATCAAACCAAAATAAAAACTTAAACAATTTATAGTATTTCAGTAACAGGCATTTACTAAATAATGTTTTCAGTTTAAAATCAAATTTAAAATGCCAGCCGAGAAAAAACTGTGAACCTTAACATTTTTTTAACTTTAGTTTTGAACTCTGAAATAAATATGAAATAACTGGTAAAAAAAAACTATAAAAATCAAAAATGTTGAGCAACATGGTCTGGGTGATCCTAAATGGATTGATCCTTCATTATACATTATTTAGAATAATATTAAGTTCTTGTAATCCATATTTTGTATATAAACAATAAAGGCATTTTTACTTGTTGATTTTATTTGAGAGGTAACTTCATTCCAAATTTTGTCCAAAACAAATCTGTTGTCGGTCCTTTTAATCCCACAATGGTCTTACAAACACTACAGTAATAAACAGTTCAACGTCCATGTTAGACAAAACCGCTTTTTTTTTTTTTTTTTTCTCTTTCTTCCCTATCTTACCTTTTTAGGCTATACGGGGGGTTTCCCAGACCAGAGGGTGAGGGTGGGGAATTTAAAAGACCCCCAGGCACCGGCTTGTAATTTTACTGTCTCCCAGATTGGTTATCAGATTGCCAGAAAACACGCAGTGTTATGCACACACGTTAGCCCATTCGGCTCCCTCCGTCCCTAGACAAAACTACCTGTAAGAATAGTGACGAAAACAAGTATGTTTGATCCCTTCGCTCTTATCTCATGAAGCAGCGCTCATTGTAGCATTGTTCATCCCCTTACTATATGACGTTCTATTGAATATGCGGTTACCCTTAGTCTAAAGTCTCAAAATTTTCGTCAAAATTAAGAGGAAAAAATTATTTTGAACTAAATTTGAAAAAAAGTAAAGAACAACAATCAAATTAAAAATTACAACTATGATGATATAATATTAAACAAATAAACGTTAATAGAACTTTATTTGAATTACAAACAAATATAAAGAAATGCATCAAAAGCGATCATTATACTCTAAAATAAATTAAAACATTAAATTGTAAATGGACTTACTTGCTCTAAAAGATTTACATTTACGTTTTGGTTTCGAAAAACCAATAGAAGAGTCGAGATCAGAACAACTAATCACTATTTTCAAATACCATAAGCCAGCCAAATAATGATTGACAGGAAATTCTTTGGAAACGTCATTCTGACTAAACCTGTAATTATAAAAATTTTATTTGTATTAATAAAAAAAGCTTGATTATTAAAAAGAATTTAGCTCTTGGACAGCAATAGAAATGTGGTCATATCTGTTTGCCGCTAGAACTAGCATACCTCTTTTAAATCAGTCTTTGTCTTATAAAATTATAAAAATCAAGGTGTTGCAGCTCATATATCAGAAATTTTAAATCTTGCTAAAATAAACGCGGGAAAACAATCTGATAAGCGAGATACAACTAAAATGTTGATTTCTCCTTCTTAACAAATAGTCAAGTTACAGTTAATTCATAGTTAGTTTCAATAATTTATGTTTTGAAACATTTATACTCAATTATGAATTACTTCATGTTCTATTTCTTCAATAACAATATTTGTATAAATCAAACAAAATAAATTTCAATTTTCTATAAGTCATATTACGATGGTTGGTGTATAATGATAACCAGACTATTATCATTAATAGTGAGATCATACTCACTTCAAAGTTAATTAAGAGCAACATTTTCAGTGTAGATTTTGTGATACCAGAAACATGGTTAAGCTTAGTAAGAAACAGCAACCAATGCCATATCCATGGTGAGCTGTTGCAAATGACAATGCAAAAATTATGAGCAATCTTAGTTGCATAGTTAATTAAAGTAATAAAAAAGACATAGAAAAGTTCATGTTTAAAGCACAAGTCAAAGCATCAATATTCAAATAGTAATCTACTTGTTTAAAAGTATACAAACATGCTTAAAAGATAGGTAGCCAGTTGACTGTAGAAATAATAAAAATGAAAAAATATTTGTTTTTTTTGTTATACACTTTTTTTTAGGACAGATTCAAAATTTTTTTACCATTTTACAAGTCTTTTATTGAAAAGCAATTAATTGTAATAAATATTTGAATGTATAATATGTATTAACATTAAATTTTTAACAAATATTCATGATTATGTGCTGCCCTTACTTGGCCCTGACTAAAATATCATTTGTAGAAATGAAATGATTTACTTAGTCCTAAACACTGCATGCATTCACTCTATTTCAAACAGCTTCAGATACTACTGAACAAATGTAACTCCACTTTCATGGTTGGCACAAGATCTCATGATCATACTATGAATGGAATCGGGAGAATGGTCGAGTGTCTACGAAAGTGACCGAACTGTGTGATAAGATCTGACTACAATTGAAAAGGGCCCTTTAAGGGTTTGCTCAGGCCTTTAAACAAACAGGAATTGAAATCAATGATGTAACCAAAGCTAATTAATGCTTCTTTAACAATTTTAACTGGAAAATTTTGTGGTGATTTTTTCAGTCATAATCACGATCTAAATAAAAGGAGATTAAACAGAGAACATATTGTCAATCCTCGGCTATTCTCTGAATCCTATTTATAGCATCATCACCAGATTTTGGCTCACTCAGCAAAGTGGAGCGAAATTCGTACTCTTACTCAGTTTTATTTTAAACACCGTACATTACAATCCTCGTAAATAAAAACAAAACATTTGTATTTAATAACAAGTTGTGAGACTCATGATTCTAACAGTGAATTAAAATGGTTCATGGCTATTTTATACTCTACGAACGATTTAGTAAGGTCTTATTGAACACCTGATGTACTATTGTAAGTAATTCAACATTCAGTTGAATATTGTAGCAAAGGTTCAGAAAATAAACATCACTAATTCAAAGAATATTAGTTTAGGCTATGTCAATGAACAAATATTTAAAAAATTACATAAATATTAATTTTTTTACATCAATTTACAAAATTGTGGATTGATGGTTGACTGTAGTGAATAATTGAAGAGAAGGATGGTTGGGATGATCAATCAAAATAAAAAATAAATAATTATATTTATTTTTAAATAAATAAAATAGATATAATTATATTCTTTATTTTGACTGATCATCCCAATGATCCTTCTCTTCAATTTACAAAATTATGGATACATTTTAAATATGAAATGACATCCAAGTTAGTTTGTCAAAAGATTTTACAATAAAAGACTTAAAGCAGAAAATAATAAACATTCATTTTTCTGTGATTTAAACATAAATTTGCAAATAATGGTTGACTTTTATGAATTTTATTTTTATTTCTTCCCTAACTTGCATTTTGACATTAGCATTTGGTGTTAGCAACATAAACAAACCAGGCAATATTTATAGGTCATCCATAAACATAAGTACTCATAGTCATGGTGTAGTTGACTTTTATTAAAAATTCAGTGTATGTTTTATAGAAGATATGGTACTGAAAAATTATCAGTAATACACATCATTTCTCCGTACAGAGTTCCTCTCAATATATTTCATTTATTTTATCCTTAACAATTATAATCCTCCATCAAGCTGTAAGAAAAATTGTTCCGAGTGGTAACCTTGCAAGCCATACTATGCAGATTGCAGGTCATGCGGATGATAGAATAGAATAGAAAATTAAACTGTATTCTGGGACTAAGTCCCTTTAGAATAACAATGATGAGTTAATACAAAGTAAAGTACAAATCGGGCCAAAAACTAACTTCTAAAACTTTTAATATTATATACATTATTTAAAAAGTATTTAACCAGTAAAACATAAAAAATAAAATATATATACAAATGAACATAAAATCTTCTCAAAATTACTTAATTGTGATGAAAAAAAAAAAAGAACAGAAATTACATATTTATATATACATAACTACACAATTTATAAACAATAGGCTATCTAATAGAAATGAAATTGTGAGAACAAGGGAAGTGATTAGATTAAAAGCAGAATTATGGCTGGAAGCAGAGCTAGCTATAGCCTTTAGAAACTAATGAAATCAAGCCTTCTGACCAAAAAAAAAAAAAAATTGAAAATATTAAGTCTCTTATAAGACTTGGTGGTATGCTATGGATCAGATGCCTGAATGCTGAAAGTCTCAGACTAGTAAGCCTTAAGGGTCTTCGAAAGAACAATATTAAGATATATTTTAAGTCTAGTCTGCTAGAGTAAAGAGCTTGATGACTTCATAGAGCATGAGGATAAAGTTAAATTTGTTAAATCAAGAAGGTCGAGTTGACTTGGACACATTGAAAGATTACCAGGCCAGATGACGAGAAAGATATTGAAGGAGGATTTTCAAAGTAAAGGAAGAAGGGGTAGCCTCAGAACAAGCTGGCTGAAGGATATGAAGCAAGAGGGCGTTGGATCAAGATGACTGGAGGCAGATTGTGAGAGAGACCAACATTGGCAGGTAAAAAAACACTTATTATCAAATGGACCAAAAAGTTTGCAAAAATAAACAGTTAAATAAATTTAAACAAAATTATGATATATGTACTGTTCGCCCATATTAGTTCTTGGAGTACATAAATCAATAAAAACACTAATAAATTAACAGGCGTAATAATCTAGAAATGTATCGCCCTAAAACCCCTATCCTACTAATAAACTACTATTTCAATTAACCTTATATTATAACACTCATGAACAAGGTTGTCAACACTTGGACATTTTCAGAATTGTGTTTAGTGTTCAATGTGATCTTGGCCAAGGAATCATGTTAAGTGGCATTTGTTACATATTTCTATAAAAATTAAATGGAAATTAAACTTTCAAGTACTCATAATGTAGTATTAATAACACCATTAAATAAAACCAAACATCATATGATAAAAAAAAAATAAGTCTAAAATGAAATAAACTGGATATACCAATACTATACGCTATCTTCTTCTCCACAACTAAATTATTGTCTAGTTTAATACGTTAACATATAAAAGAGTGAGAGGGGAAGAAACTGTCAGCCTTTACTTAATACAGTTACTAAGAAAATTACTGGATTTATATTATTTTAGGAAAGGTAAAAACAATAGACGTATGGGAGATTGTCCATTAAAACACAGCTGTCTTATCTCCTAATATTTATAAATATGATACTTACTCAGCTGAGACAGTTGAAATGCTATCACAAAGTTTGCATTGGAGCTCATTTTTGCTTTTAAGTTCAATGTTAACACAGTTTTCACAGGCTGAATGTCCACAGTGAAGAAGGAGGGGTAGTTTAATGTTTTTATACTGAGCATACCCTGTATTAAAATACCATTAGTACATAAACATAATATAAAAGGATCAAATTAATGTTTTTAATATGATCTAGTTTTCATAAATGCATTGTATTTATAATTAATATCAATTATAAATACAGTAATATTTTATTATAAAATTAATATCACTGTCAAATTAATGTTTGAACTAAAAACTAAAAAAAATACATAATTTTAAAAATACTATATTGCAGAAAATTAGAAAAATAAATAGAAAGTGATTGAAAATTATCACTATCATTTCATTTACTCCAAGAAAACAGTAAATCTTACAAAATTATAATATGACATTCTAACACTTTGAAAGAAATATACATATCAAGAGATAAGACAGTTTTTTAAACAACTTCAAAACGATATGATATATACAAAATAGTGATAAGAAACATTTCTATCATATAAAACAAAACACAAAATTTAAAAAACAAATGCATTTACTACTTTATTTACCATTGGCAGAGAACGGCAATGAGCATATCGCACAATTAGGTAAATTTACTGTCTTTAACTTATCCATATTTGATCACCAATTTGATGAATATAACTCCCTTGACCGGTAAAACAGTTCAGACAACTAAATTCCCATTCAAACAACAACATTCAAACAAGCCCCCAAACCCTTGGCAGAATCAATCGATTTGAATCGACTATGCAAAATATTTCGTATCGTTCCTGAATGTACTTTTTATTCCTTTTGAGAAATAAATATTGATACAGATATAAATATATAAGAAATATGTGTTGTAAATATGATAAATTACACAAATTTAATCGGATAATAATAATAATAATCAGATTATAATTAATGGAATAATTATTTTTAAAAAGTTGTTTATATCGGAAAGAGCTTCCCAACAAATAAATCAACAAAACTTGTGACGTCAAAACAAACTCAACACAGTTATGCACATATTAATATATAATTACGATCTCTAAATTTAAAAATGGTAAAGATAAAGTTTTCAATATAAAGTTTAAAAGCTACTTCCTAAGCTCAGGGTTGGCTCTCCAATGGCACTATTTCGCCCAGTTTAGAGATGGATCCTGTACCATCCATGAATTGAGCTCTAAGTTTTAGAACTTGCTCAAATATGTAAATAATAGAGATATAAACATATTATCAATAATATTTGGTCAGTATATAAAATGTTTTTCATAAGTGATTTATACTTTAAACACGATTCTTCATCCACTGGAAGATTGTGACTTTAAAGCCGTGTTTAGACATTTCACAAACTATGGAACAAACAAATATATAAATGGTTATTTCACAGTAATAATATTTTTATTTTTTGTTTTTGATATTTTTCATCTGCTGCCGGTATTAAAAGAAATAAAATAAATGGCTCGGTTTAGCAATAATATCACCGTTAATTAAGTTAGGTAACTCTATTTCCCATAATTTGAAAAATGTCTAAACGCACCATTAAGCTTAACATCAGAGTACAAACAACTAATTTAGTATCATTTTATACCAGAATGCCAGCCAAACGAATATTTCGTGCAAATAATTTATTCTTCAGTGTTACCAACTCGCAAAATTAATAATAATGTGAATTTAGACATTTCACAAACAATGAGAAACAAAATTATCTTTTTTAACTAACAGCGATATTCTTACTAACCCAAACTATTTATTTTATTTCTCTTGATACTAATAGCAGATGGATAATATCAAAAACGAGAACCAAAAATACTAGCATAGTGAAATAACCATTTATATATTAATTTATTCCAATAGTGGATCCAGGATTTGATTTTGGGGAAGCATCGGTTCGAAAGCTACTTTTTTAATATAATTATAATGATCATCACTTTGGAAAAAAAAGAAAGATCTTATATGAAATGGCGGTTAAGTGATTCTTGAAGTCCTATTAAATATAATTACAGGCACAGGCGAATCTACGGAGGGAAGGAGAGGGCTTTCGGACTGAACCTGCCTTCTCCAAAATGGGAAAATATTACCATGTTTTATGAAAAAATTTATCTCTAAAAGTATTAATGTTCATCTAATTACATTTAATAGGACTTAAAGAATCACTTAACCACCATTTCATATAGGTACTTAGTTTCTTTCATTCTTCCGAAGTAGGTAGGTTCCGAAGTAGGTTTCATTCTTCATATAGGTACTTAGTTTCCTTCATTCTTCATTCTTATAATTATCTTATTATATACATAAAAAAAATATATGTTTCGGGTTATTTTCCCTATAGAAAAGAAATTTACATTCGTTTTTAGTGATCTTTAAAACTCCTAAATACGAATTTTTATAGATATCAAAAACTGGAACGTTTAGTAATTGGTTTTCCAGGTGCTTGTTTTTCCTACCATCAACCAAACCATGCATAACTTCAAAAGGTTATATCCAAATTCGATGTTAGTATTGTTAATGTTAGCTGAATTGGCGCTCTTCCAAACATCAATAGGTTTTTGAATTCATTCTTTTTGAAGCTAGAAATTTAAAAAAACATCTCAAGCATTTTTATTTGATATCTTTGATTCTAATGTGTTTATAGAGCACGAGTTAATAGCAATTTGTGTATCATACAGATCCTCAAGTTTCTAATAATTTTCGTGTGATTCGGTGGAGTCGTTCTGAAGTTATCCTAATTTTTATATTTTTGCTAGTGAAAAAATTTCGAAGGGTCCAGCCTAGACAAAAATTTCGTACAAAAAATGTTAATGCTTCCTAGCCTTTTAGGTCATAAGGGGTTTTTCCTAGCCAGAACGTGAGGGCGGGGATTAATGCCACAGTTTAAATCCCCTTCGGCACCAGGGCGTGAACTTGGAATTATGTTATTTTATAACTTTTATTATCTGGTTGCCGGGCAACACGCGGTGCTGTGCACACGCGTTAGCCCGCTTGACCAGTTGCATGAAGATCGATGGAAGCTGGGAAATAAGAGAACACATGAATTCAGAGATCTTCTGAGAATATTTTATTAATTTTTTTGGAGTACTATGATGAGTATGGCAGAGCGAGAATCATTTCAAAATGAGAACTATCACAAATTCTTATTTGGTTCTTAGATGTTCTATGGCCTTAAGCAAAGGTTGGGTTACGGAAAACGGCTAATGTATATAAGAGATCCACTGTCACTGGTATCAACCTCATGCTTTCTGGCCTCTCGCCGGCATTGCATTGCATGTAGTTGTTACTCCTCCAGTGAATAACCTTCTTCTTTATTTTTATATGAGTAAGTCAGCAGGAAGTAATGCTTATCCTCATATCAAGTTACTGCTTTTCTATTGATATGTGGATGTTTTTTTTTCCTTTCTCGATTCCCTCATTAAGCTAGAGACATGGCAATGTGTCATGGTTCCTTCTTCTTTATAATTTATCTTGGATTTTTATTTTTATTTATTCATTTATAATTCCCTTTCTTGCCTTAGGGCAACATGGGTTCAGTAGGAGTAGATTATGGATACTACATCTGTCATAATGTCATTTCTAGTACTAGCCAGACCGGGCCAACATGAGGGATACCACTCGACCTCCTCCTGCAAGAAAATAAGATTCAATATATTCTTAAGAATGATGGTTCAGCTAGTCTTTCGGAAAATCATCAAGGAAGATTTGCGGCAGATCCATCTAAATGGCAAAAATAATACGGGAAAACACCACTGATCAATGGAATCGTCGGTGGTTTACTAATCATAACGGATCTACCTTGAGAAAATATTTTCCTGTTGTCTATTCAAGGTTGGAAGCGAAATGGGACCTCCCTGATTATTGGGCGTCACAATATCTCGTAGGGCATGAAAGGGTCCACGTTAAGCTGCATACCTTTGGGAAGAAAAAAAAAAACCAATCTTGCTGCTGTGGTTTTCCAGAAACTGCTGAGCACATTGTCACGAATTGAACCACTTTTAAGGCAATTTGGGCCAAACTACTGAGAAAAACAGAACTTACATCATCACGGCGGACGATTTCCCTAAGTTAGTAAGTAAGAAATACTCGTACTACGAAGTATTCGTAGTGGAAGGGTGGAGTGGTAGAATCGGTGGAAGGGATTAGTGAGGAATGATCATTTCAACCTGCACTAATGAAGAAGACCGAAAAACCAGAGATTAAGTGGTAGAAGTTTCGCGTTTCTATTAAAAAACTGTATTGCCGAGCAGTGTTGGTCTTAGGGTACACCAATCGGAGCAATTGAGTTAGCAAATAACTTGAGTTCCAACATGATGGCCGCCTATTTATTTTCAAAATATATATACACATATATATTTATTTTTTTCTGATAGCTTTACCCTCTCTGTACGTCTCCAGCCGCCTAAACCAGCATTGTTCTTGTCTACCTATCTTGGGCTATTGCTTACAAGTTTTCTGCCTGTAGCTATGCAACATCTTTGTTGATTCGGTGTATTTACCTGGTTTCTGGCCTTACCACGTGGTCTCTTGCCAACTACTAAGGCATTCAATTGTGTATAATGGCTTCCTGGTATATTGCTCGAAATACATATCTCGCTTAACCTCCTGGCCTTCTTATCATTGGATAATCATGAAAAAGATAATCATTGACCATTTTCTGTAAGCAGTTCTTTAACAGTCCTTCTACTTCAAGCCTTGGTACACTGATCTTATTTCGCTCCGATTATAGTGCGGAGAGTTTTCCTCTCAAGTCAATACTTTTTTTTTTGGTGTTGTTTAGTGTCCAGGTCTCCCAGTAGTATATCACAACAGGCTATATAATCACAATACCTTTAAAAGAGAGAAGGAAGCTTTTTTTTTTTTTTTTTTTTTACTATATTGCTATGAAATTCTTAATTGCATCGCAGAGATCATTATTATAAATAACGTTTTTAATTATTTTTCATGATTCTATTTAGAAATAAACATGTGTTGGAAAGATCAATAAGCGTGTCCATCAATAGCTAAACAATTTATCTTTAATTAATAACTTTATTTAACAGATTGAGATAGAAATGAATTCTAATTTAACTCCGTTATATGTCACTGATTCAATTCCTGCGCTTGAAAAAATGGCTATTGAACCAGTAGACGATGTCGGATTTTCGATGTAAGTTAATTATTGCTGAAAGCATAGAAATCATTGTAGATAAACTTTTTAATTATAAAGTGCCAAATTTAAAGAGGGTGTGATGTATTTAATCAAACAGGAGTGTAGTCAACCTTATTCTTTAAGGCTTTAGTAAACTCTAGTTGATTTACTCTTTAATAACTGTCTACAACTATTGGGCTAGAGCGTCTTTGGCGCTAGAGGGCACTAAGAAATCTGTCAACTATTTTCACGTTATAGTATTTGTCTACTTTTTTCTCTTGAAAAATGTTTAGGTTACTAGAATAGTGGTAATTTGAAAATAACTAATCATAATTATTTCGGTTTTTCCACCTTCGGTTTGAAATGACAGTGTAAACTTATCTAAATCAGGGCTTACTTAGAAGAGGGTAGCATGGCGCAAGTTCCAAGGCCTTGGAGGGCAGCCCTAAATGACCGGGCGTTTAAATAAAATGTGTTTATACACAAATATAATATAAGTGTTTATAATTAAAGATAATTTTACTGTACAATATACATTTCAAATATTAATAAAATAGTATTTAATTTAAGACAAGATCGATTAGTTTTTTTTCTAATGATTGTAATATTATATACCAGTTATTGAGTTATGGATAGAATAAAGAATGAAAAGGATCTATCTTATTTCGATCTACAAAGAGGATCCGAGGACAGGTCGTAATAATTATCGAAGAATCTCATTTCTTCTATTCCAATAATTTAAAAAATATTTACATTAATGATAACTAGCCGAATAGTGGAAAACGCCGAGGAAACTATTAGAGACTACCAAACTGATTTTAAGCGGAACCGTTTAACTATCGATCTTTTGTCACAAGAAATATTAGAGAAAAGAATAGATCACGATATAGTTTGTATCGATTTAAAAATGGCTTATGTCTTCATTGTCCGTTAGAAGCTGTATAATATTGTAGCTGAGCAGGGGATTTCAAAAAAGTAAATCTAGCAAAGATTGGCATGATGGAAAACTATCATTACAGAAGCAAGAATCTGTAATTATTTTTCTAAGAAGTTGGAAGTGCATTCGGATTTAAAATTTGTGTGATTTTCTATCTCCTAAATTATTTAAATTAGCACTTTGAAAATGATATCAGGGAGTTTATACTTCTCGAAAAAGGTTTATATATGGTTGAATATGGATGAAAAAAATATCCGTGTTTAGGTATGCTGATGGTTCGGTACTATAAGTAAAGAAGCGGAATCTATAAAACTAGATACAACGTTGATAAAAGCCAATGAAGAACTGAGGCTAACAATAAACAAAATATTAAGGGGGTTGGGATTTTCGAGCGGGCTAAGGCTCTTGCAATAAATAATCAAAGTTAAGCAATGTCGAGTGTACTAAGGACTTGTATGGATGACTGCCCAAACTGCATGACCGTCCAACCGAGATTGCCACCTCCGGGCGTGAGAGCCGCCACCCTATGAAGGCAACTCACTCCGACCAGGGTTAGAAGACCTTAGCTCGGGTACTTAAATCAGAAATCACAATGTGTATTTCCAGAATGTCAGTAGCCACGGTGAGGTTTGGTTTATTGGCGATCCGTATCGGATCTTGACTGATTTATCACTGTCCTTGAATCTGATAGAGTCGGAGGATAGGACATAGCCAAATTGGCCCCAGAGGGATTGGCTAAATAGCTGTCGCTAGACCATGGATACCATACCAACGTGTGGTTGGGTGATCTCTTCCAGGCTATTTGTTCTCCCACAAGCAAAATATGTCTGTCAGAAGACCAAAATCTTCCTCCCAAAGAACATTAGATTCCGCTCGTCAGTCTTGGAGATAGTCCATATTTCTGAGCCATAAAGGAGTATCAGTCGGGTAATTGTTTTATACAATACGATTTTTGTTCCTCTGGTTAAAGCACGGCTCCTAAAATATGGAGTGAGGCCATAATAACAAGGATTGGCACATAGGAGTCTTCCCTTAATTTCAGAATCCACAATATTATCATGAGTGACAACATTATAACTTCAACAAAGGTTACTAGGTAAATATAAATGCAACTACAGTACAGTACTTGGCTCAGCAAAGCACTCCGTCATCAGTTTATACGTCTCTATTAGTTCTAAGGCAAAACTCTGAACAAAAACAGTTCAGTATGTACGACTTCCTATACTCAAGGCCCAAGCCCGGCAATTATTTATTCTGGGGATATCAGCCCTGTATTGGCCCTAGTGTTCAAAGACTCTCCTGGGGGATGCCCAGCCTCTATAATGTGGATTATCTTAATTAAATAACTAATTATAGAGGGAAAACCTGACCTTGAGCATGATTTTAAACCAATCCCCTCCCACTAGCCATTGGGATTAAAATAGTACTTTCTTACAAGTACCGAATCCAAGACCCTTCATGGGTATACATATGAGTACTAGTATAGGTTTTATACTTACTAGACTTTCTGTTTTTTCTTCCTAGCATCTAGAACTTCCAATCAGCAAGTCGCTTTTCTGTCTTCTCAGATCCAATTTAAAAACTCCAAAATTAAGGAAATTTATATGCCTGTATAGTATAATATGTAGCACATTCCATTATTACATTGAATGAATTTCATTTTTTTTTTGTACTTGGATAATTAAATTTAAAAAAAAAACTATTCTCTTTAATTTTTTATTGTAAAGGTGCATAAGTAAGATCTATGAGTTGTATGATCAAGTCATCCAAGCTTATAAATCAATGGATGAAGAAATAGAATATTTATACATCAGAAGGTGCCTCATTCTGTTAAATCATGCAAAAAAATTCAAAGAGTTCAAAAAACTTCCAAGAAATAAGGTGAATACAGTACATAAATATGAATCACTACTGATACCCAGATTGGAAGAACTAAAAACATCTCTACAACATAGGTATGCATTAATGAGTTATAAATTATTTTAAAATGATAATATGAAGTAATGGGATAGGTATTGTTAAAGTAATGGAATCTAAATTGAAGGTACAGAATTCAGGCTGGTGAAAAAGACAAAGAGAATTTATCTATGGATAAATCGAGTAAGTTAGAAAAATGTATTTGTATTAAAAATAGAAAAATTATCTACGAATAATGTAAACAGAAATTTTAAATAATACATTTAATGAAATGAAGTTCACATATACTTAACATATTCATTTAACATAGCCTCATTTCAAATATTTCTAAAACTGAATTAAAAACAATAACAGAAAGTTAAGTACAACTTTTTTCTAGCCAGTATCCTTTATCTTAAAATTTGCCATGTTTAGATGAAACACAAATATGATGATAAATGGTTAAAAATAACACCAATTGTACAGAATATTGTAAGAACTGAATTGTAATAACACAATACAAACAATAAAAGTAGCGATTAATATTATTATTTTAATAATTTTTTTTTCCTTTAATATAAATATATTTTTATTTCACTTTACAGTCTGTTCGCTGGTCAATATTAATGATCTTCACCATCATGATCCAGAACTCAGCATTTTTGTGAAGGTACACAATTACAATAATCTGAAAATTTATTCTAAGCACTTTCTGTTCAAAATAATTTGTTTCAGGAAGCCAAAAAAAAAGAAGAGGACAAGTCACAACATTTAACAAACGTTGGCGTAAGTTGGTGATATGGTATTCAGATGAAAAACATTAATCATAAACAAGCAGAGATAAATTTGAAGTAATATGTGTGAGTAATATTAATTGAAAGGATGAGACTATGGTGGGTGAAAATGTCAAGATGTCCGCTTTAGCATTCTTGAGTAAGAAACAGCGTCACACAGAGGCTTTAAGTCCCAATTAGATGGACAAATCTCATAACAAAAAAATTAAAGTTTCCACATTGAATTATAATTTTAGGAATATCTGACATCAAAAAGATTTGTCTTCTCAGCTCAAGCTCTTAAATAATCCCAGAGCCTTGACCAGAAAACACTTTTAAATTAAATTACAAACTCTGTCCTAATTTTGAATAAGCTAATATCAGGCTCTGTTTTTAAACTAATAACTCTCGTTAATCATTGACATCATTTCTATGGGTATTATAAACCTTCAGCAGATGAAGCCATTATGATAAGATCATTGGGACAAAAGTAATACTTTTTTTTTACTCCATAAAAGAATATGTTTCCTAAGAAAATAAGTCAAAATATACTTATATCCAAAAACATTCAATATAATCCTTGTTTCTTTTTTTATCCAATGATATATGATTCCATGTCATTAAAGAGATTAATGCCATTTTTTACGTTTGGGTAGCTTTTGTTTTGAATATTTATTTTTTAAAAAGTTTAAACTAATTCAGAAGAATTTTATTGGCATATGGCTGAAACAAACTAAAATAAAAATTATGACTCATCTATAGATTTCTTATCACAAAGATTTGATGAAAATGACCACTTAAAACACACAGTTAAGAAGTTAAATGTACAGTTATTAGATTTTCTTTCAATATTGGTGAGGTGGAAGCATACTCACAGAAAAAAAAAATTAGAAGTTTTCTTTCTGGTCAGATAAAGAGGATTTTTTTATTTTTTTTTATTTGGGTTTTATACAACTTAAGGAGTCATATCCCCAACACCCAAAAGCCACTGCTCCCTGTCCATCCAATCTCCTTCACGAAGCCCTCTGGCTGCCATGCTTTCCTCCACGTCCTCTATCCATTTCTTCTTTGGCCTTCCACATTTCCTTCTTTCAGGTGGCATATAGTTATAAATTTTCTTTGGCCAGCCGTTCTCATCCATCCGCATTAAGTGGTCATACTACTTTAACCGTTTGGTCCCGATCAGGTGAAGGATGTTCTTTGGACATCCGACCTTGTCTCTAATAGCTGCGTTTGGGATCCGCTCGATTCTAGATATGCCACAGCTTCTTCTCCAGAAATCCATTTCCATGGAAAGCAACTTATTTTCCATCTTTTTTGTCAGTGTCCAAACTTCTGATCCGTAAGTGGCAACACTTTCTACAAAGGAATGGTATATCTTCTTTTTAGTTTCTAATCTTATTTCTTTACTCCATAGGGTTGAATTTATCGAACTTATTATTCTTTTCCCATTATTTATTTTATGTTCGATATCAACCTCACTACCTCCCTTTGAAGATAACCAGTATCCGAGGTACTTGAAATGCTGGCTAATATTTAGCGTCCAGTCATCAATTTCAAGGGGCAAATTTGGAACGTTGAAAACCATGCACTCTGTTTTACTTTCACTGATCTTCAGACCCAATCTGGAACAAGTGTCTAGCAACTTCCTCATCATATACATCATATAGCTACCATCATCCGGATCCGATGCGATTATGACTTGATCATCGGCATACTGCAAATTGTAGATGACATCATTCCCGATTTAAACACCCATTCCACAGCACGATCTTTTCCAGTTTTTAAGGGCTTGTTCTATATAAATGTTGAAAATCAGAGGTGAAAGGCAACAACCCTGTTTCAATCCTTTGTTAATGGGGAAGCTTCTAGACACTCTATCTCCTATTTTTATAGTCCCCGTTATATTTTTATAGAGCTCTTGAATTGCTCTGATGAGGTATCTCTTAATAGATTTGGCTTCCAAAGCTTTCCACAATTTCGCTAGAGGTACTGAATCATAGGCCTTGTGTAAATCTACAAATATCATGTGGAGTTCACGGTCGTGGGCCATCCTCTTTTCTATAAGTTGTGAGAGACTAAAAATGTGATCAGTGCATGATCTTCCAGCCCGAAAACCCGCCTGTTCCTCGCTGATCTCTTCCTTTAAATCATTTTCAATTATGCTTTTATAAAGAGGATTTTTCCTTTAATATTTCCTATGAAGTAGAATCACCTTAACAGACTAGTTTACTTAAGGAGCATCTTGAAATTGATTTTGAGTGGTAAATTGAAGTAGAGGAAAATGGATAACTTGTTGGCACTATGCACAATTGACCTATGCAACTGAAATTTCCTTCAAGATGCCACAAAAGTGAAGAATGTTGTGGCTCCATCTCTCCATAACGTAGATGTAAAATAACAAATGTATAAATATATAAATAAAGATATAAAAAAATATAGAGACACATACACATATATGTGTGTATATACACATATATTTTGTAACAAACCCAAGGAATGCATTAACTAGATCAGTTATTTCAAAATATTTTAATTAGTACTATAATATTATTCTTTATTTTGTTATGCTTTCTCATCTCATTTGAAAAAAAGAAATTAGATATTAAGAAAAAAAGCTATTGGTTTTCAATTGAATCATCTATGATTATCAATTGTATGCTCTCTAGCAATCTCATTCAAATTTAAAATATACTTTTTGTTCTACAGGCACGAAATACTCCATATGGTGATTCTCTTTTCTCTGGTGTGCCAAAAACTAATATGAATACACATAAGCCACTATATTTAGCAAAATCTATTGGAAGCCTAGAATATTTATCAAGGGAAATAAGAGTCCCTAATTTAAATTTTGAAGAGTAATGTATTTTATTTTACCTACATTAACCAGCACATTACATAGTTAGATAATATTCTTATGTGCTCTTACATGATAAACCTTTTTAAATTGTTTTAAATAATGATTAAAATACAAGTTCTTTTTTAATAAACTAACACCAACTCTTGCGGCTTTGACCACTCTATAAATAGAGGACTGCAAAAATGTCAACTAATAATTTTTGGTAATCAATGCCTAGTATTTCAGAAATGTATGATAAGAGAAAAATTGATTTATAGGACTTCTGAATAAATCATGTTAAGAGTTGAGTTCCCAAAATTATTAGTTTTTTTTTTTTAATTTGTAATAGCAGAAAAATGTTAACAATGAGTTACCCTTTTATTATATCACATTTTCCATTTGATAGAATTTTTTTTTATCGATTTCATATTAATATTATAAAAATCAATTACAGCTTATATTAATTACTATTAATTAAAGAGAAGAATAGAATGGTTGAGGTGATCAGTCAAAAAAAAAAAAAAAATTATTATATTTATTTTTGCCGACCCAAAGTTCCGGCTTTCAACAGGGCTGGTCAAATGAAGAGGCGTCACTAGACCAATAGTCTACGAACGGGCTGATGTTTTATATAATTGTATAGATAAAATATTCAGAGTCGATTAACAAGACCTACAAAGCCAATGCTATAAATTTTTCATCCATTAAGGTCTATCATCTCATGTTTTTCTAAATTTGTTAAACTAACACAGATTTCATTCAATAAAATGAAAATAACAATGAAGATTAAATTGTCATAATAAAAATAAAAACACGAGTGACTGAAAAAGTAAGATTCCCTTACAAGAAAGATAGAAGGTAATTTACTTAGACTGATTAGATATGAATATACACAGTGTGGGTGAATGATTTATTAAAATATTTACCTCGGCACTAAACATCTTTTCTGTTTTTGAGAAAATAGTAAAAGTGTGTTTAGTCCATCATATAAAGTGCCACTTCCAGTTAGTCGATTTTTACAAAAAAGTTGCTGTAACATCCCAAGCATATAAAAAGCTCAAAAATGCAATTCCACTTTTGTACGACTTTTCATTTTTGAGCTAGACTGTTAACACAGACACACACACACATACACGCACACACCATTTTGCAAGACTTGGTTATTTCGACTCAGGGGAACATGTATTTCCGGTGAAAACTCAGATTCAAAAATTTTCATGACCGCAATACTTTCCCTAAGTATATATTTCATATATAGATAAGTGAAAGTAATAAGTAACACACTGGATGAATATCCATCAAGGAATCATAAGTATTTTATAATTCCTTATATGTCTTTGGGAAGCAATGAACTGGGGTGCCCATACCCCTCATGATCAATGGCGCATGTACTCCTTCTCCTCCCCTCTCACTCCCAAGAAGTGTTATTGCTCTAATCTTCTTCAAAAGTTCAAGGGGAAATAGAATTAGAAAAATTGTAGATTATAGATGATTATACTTGCTTTTTTTTTTTTTTTTTTTTCCTTCCCTTCCTCACCTTTAAGGCTTTACGGGGTTTTCCCGGGCCAAAGGGTGTGGGACACATGTTAATCCGTTTGGCCACCTCGCCCACTCCCACACGATTATACTTGCTATGGTTTGGGCCACGTTTTTATCCTAGTTCCCTGGTTTGGAACTTTTCGTTACGAAAATTAATACCCCGTCGAAATGTGCATCTCATTCAGAATCTGGTCAAAATGAGCCCCTCTCAAAAAATTTTGATGAAACCCCCTTCTGGGCACCCTTGGCAATGACTGTGCTGTAGGCTAAGGAAAGCATAGTGAAGAGCTGTCAGTCTGTGTGTGAGTCTATAAGGAAGATAGATGTGTTAAAATCAATGGTTTCATATAACATAACATATACCTTCTCCAAAACTAAAAAAAAGTTGAAATTATAAGAAACATTATCTCAATCTTTCAATGATGGACAGAACACTCAATCAAATCCAATATTATGATTGATAGGGAAATATAATTAACAATCACATAGCAATGAGTGAGATAGATAATTAAACCAATTATTTTATTATTCATATAATTTTCAGATGTTTATACTAGAAACAAATGCTCACATCAAATTGGCATATCATAATACTGTAAATGTCTTACGATAATGAGGATCAAACAAAATCTCTAACGATAGTCCAGAGGATGACCCACATGTTTCGGTCGAAACGTCGGCTAACCTAATAAAAATTCTTGACTGTAAATCCTGGCAATTTTGTTTCATCCTAATAATTGATCAGTCGACTAATTGCCCATCCCTAAAGTCTTAAGATAATATTGAAATGTTGGAATTCAAAGTTATATGAAAAATATCTCGACCTCAAACATCAATAGTATCTAAAGAAAATAAAAAAAATATGGGTAATTATGACTAATTTTGAAATAATAAAATTCTCCGCATTACAGGTGCGCCAAAAGGATGAATAATATTTTAAAATTAAGAAAATCTGTCAAAGACAATGATTTAGAAATGGACTTTATACTTCTAAGTAGATATTTATCATTTAATGAAAAAATAAGAAAACTAGCTGACTACCATGAAAAATATTATGAAAATAGACAACTGCTAAGCAAAGTTGTGACGATAAAATATGAATATCAGCAAGTTAAAAGAATACTAACAACAAAATATGCCTCTTTTGCCCATGCAATGAAAATTATTCACCACCTCACTGTAGTAAGTGTTAAAATAAAATATAAAACTGTAATGAGTTTTTAATGAAATATTATCTTAGAATATTCATATAGAATTGCATCTCTTGAATTTTACTGGAGCAATAAAAAAAAACTGTGTATAATTGCCATGATTTCTTGAAATAACAGTAATAGTTAACAGTAGTGAAATAGCCAAGTGGAAATAAATGGGCTTTAAAATAGAGTGCAAACTTAGGCTTGAAAGAAGCTTCTTAGGTCAACTTCAAAGTACCATTTCTTTGACATTTGTCAAGAAAGAGATCAGAGAACTGTAGCACAATACTGACTCCTAAGAATACTTCAGATTGTGAATTAGGTTACCTCTACTCCCTCAATAAGATATTTAAGACAAGCCCTTTAAGAAATGCATGAGCTCTCAAATGTCAGATTTATTTTTATAATTTGATGATCAATATCAAAAAGCCGATGAAGGATCTTCGGCTATTTTCTTATTTCTCTAAAGTAATTTAATACGAAACCTCAAAAATAAGAAGCTAGACTGAATTATGGTAACTGATCCAAGAAACGCCTAAATGACTTAAGAATTAGATTTTGGAACATTTTATCATTGCATAGACTAGGAGCACTTTGTGCACTCCTTGCAGAAGTGGACACATACAGAATTGATGAAGCAGCGATCCAAGAGATCAGATGGATAGGACAGGGAATTATGGAGAAGAAGTACCATACACTCTACTATAGTTGCCATGAAAAGCATCACATCTTCGGTACCGGATTTGTTGTGAGAGACAAAGCTCGACAGCTAGTGATGCGATTTACTCCCATTAACCAAAGGTTAAGCTACATTAGCCTTAAAGGAAATTTTTTAAATTTCTCTCTAATTAACTACCATGGCCCAACAGAGGTGTCACCTCAGAAGGAGAAGGACTCATTCCGTGAAGAACTTGGAAGTGTGACAGAAAGCTGCCCCAAAAATGATGTTAAAATCATACTTAATGACTTTAATGTCCAAGTCGGTAAGGAGGTGGCACTCATGTCAACATGGATCTCCCCGAATGAGGTGAACATCACAGATAGACCATGTACTCATTAGTGCCCATCAAAAGTCCAACATGGTAAATGCAAGATCTTATAGAGGTGCAAATATGGACACAGATCATTGCCGAGGGGAGATCACGAATTTTGCTTGTTAAAACCACCATCAACGACCAAAGTAGAAGATTGATGTAGCTAAACTAAAGGACCCAGACCACAAACATTCCTATCAAGAAGCTGTGGAGAGGAAACTTAATGAAGAAGTAATTAATGAGTTCTCAGAGAAGCATTTACAGGACCTTGTAGCAGCTGCAAGACGACTTGATATAAAGGTCAATGAGAAGAAAACCAAGTATATGAGAGTTGGTGGTGAGGTGGATCTGAACTCTCCATTTGAGATAGGATCTTTAAAGTTTGAGAGAATAAAAAGCTTTATATACCTTGGATCTGAAGTAAATAGCAAGAATGACATGGTTCAAGAAATACAGAGAAGGATCATAGCTGACAACAGACCAAGTGTCTTTGGACTTAGCCTACACTTTAGAAGTAGGTATCTCTCAAAGAAGACCAAGCTGATTATATACAAGACCCTTGTACAGCCAGTTTTGACTTCTGGCTCAGAGACTTGGACGATGAGGAAAAGTGATGAGATGAAACTGAGTGTGTTTGAGCGAGGAATTCTCAAAAGAACATATGGTCCAGTAAAGGAGGGTGATGTCTGGAGGAAAAGAAAAAATAGGGAGCTCAGTTCTCTTCATACAGACATTGACGTAGTCACCTACATTAAACTTGCCAGACTAAGGTGGCCAGGGCTTGTGGACAGAACGAGCGCCTTTGAAATACCCAAAAAAATAATGATTGAGAAACTGCACCTCGCAAGATGGGTAGGAAGGTCAAGGACGAGATGGTTGGACAACGTGGTCTATGATGCAAGAACCCAGCTTGGCGTACGGAACTGGAAAGCTTGCAACAGAAGATAGAGCCAACTGGTGGAGGCTCTTGGAGAGGAGGCCCAGTCTCAGTAAGGGGATGTCGTGCCACATATTTATGTATGTATATTATTTTCTTCAAAAACCTATCAGGACTAGGTTTCAACTTTACAGAAGCTAGTGTCCATTCTTGATTCCAGAATGGGTCAACAGCTGATAAATCATGGCATTAACTGTAAATCATACTGTTAGAATTTCTGATTTCAAACTTTATTATGAAATCAACAACATAATAATTTATTAATTTCAGAAAGAAAAAATGATAGAAGCTGAAGTTCAGGGAATAAGAAACCGCAAAGCTGCATGGCAAGTTTTTATCAAAGATGGGATACGTCACAAACCAATAAAAAATTAATTCATAATATAAAATTTTACAACCACTTTTAAAATATCTATCAGGTCAAAAAAAAGTACTCAGAATAGTTATTTTAAGAAATCATATCAGATAATTGTCAGTTAGTACTCCTTCAAACTAAAGTAACTTTTTTTTTTTTTTAATTTCCCCAGTTGTCCATATTTTATTTATAAATATCCTAAAAACTAAATAAAATTATGATAAAACCTTGAAATTTATTATTTCAACTACAAGAAGATAATAAAAAAACAGATCAGAATATGTTGATTAAAGTGCAGTGAGTACTTTTTGTTTATTTGATAGTCAAACTGTAATAATAATTATATAACTGTTTATATATATATACACACATAGATATACATGCGTGTGTTTGTATATATACGGCATGCCAAGAGGTAGATATGAAGACAAGGCTTATAATGAACGAAAGCAAAACGAAATATATATCATCCAGAAAAGGCACAGTGGATGTCTATTGCAAGGAGGATGTAATTTTGAAAGTGTGGATAAATTCAGATATCTTGGTAAAATTTTAATGAACAAAAATAAAATGGAAGAAGAAATAAATGCAATAATTGGGAGCAAATAAATCAAGCAATTTACTATATACGGTGGAATAGAACTCTTTCCTCGTTACCAGGAGCAATGGATTTTGACAAACATGGTCTCAATTGAGAGGATGAGGATCTTATCCAGATCTATTTCCTAAACTCCACTCATACGAAGTGAGAGAGCTACAAACAAATGATTTTTACACTAATCCATTAAGTCTCAATGAGGAGAACGCTAGATTAGTGTTAGTTTATACTAGCTGAGTCTTACAGCTCAATTGAAGAGTTGTTTTCCTGCAAAGTAATTACTTATTAAGAAAACTGTTCTGTTACTTCAGCATGATCATTATAAAGTATGGAGCTTCACCAATTGTTTTTGGTGTAAGGACTTTCTTCAGAATAATATATTCTTGTGTACACATTTCTATACGAATACATTTTTTTCTCCTAATATCCTTTATACTTCAAATGTATTAGAGAGAAGAATAGATATCTATTTTGCACAAGTATACTAGTTAAATAATAATCATCATAAATAGTAGAAGTTGGTTGGAAGGTGCAGTCATAGGTGAAATAACATAAAAATAAGAAACCTTATTTTATTGTGTGCCTTCTTTTTTGTGTGTTATTTCATACATAACTGTATCCCCTTCTCCCTCCAACCAACTTCTTCTACAATTCCATTCTATGATCAATAACATCTGTCAATTTTTATTCTGTTTTTTTACTTATGTTGGGAAGTTTCTTGTTTTACAAGTGAATCTGGTTTACTATAACTTCCTTTTGATCATTGTTTATTATTATTTATAACATTTATTTTACAGTTCGGGTAATATTCTTCCCATTATCAGAAGCAAATTAATTACAGTTGCTAGGTCCAATTCTTTTTTATTGCTGTATTATATTTTGTCATTTTACAAATTTTTTTATTAATTTTCTGTAGTTTTATTTTTTTTTTCAAATCTAAGACCAACAATTGTAGCATATGAGCATATCTCACAAAAGAGACAGAAAAAACAGAAACGGACCTAAGAACAGAGAATATGTTTCTGATGATGGAAAGGATGATCACAAGGAAGTAATACCAGTCCACTTCACTTATAATACCTCCAAAAGTATAAATATAAATATTTGAAAATGGACGCTTGTCGAAATTTATAAAAATCTGAAAGCTCAGAATAAAAAATTGTATTTTTTTTACTTAACAGTGTGGCCAAATAAAAGAGAATTTTTTTTTAAAACTTCAGTTAAATTAAATTAAAAAATCAATTACATTAATTGGTGTCTATGGGTTAGACTATAGGTGGAGAACCATAGGTGATGGGGAACCATAGGTGGGCCTCTGAGGTTGCATGTGGCCTCTGTGACGTAGTTGCGGCCTCGGAATCCACCAAATGTTTTTATTAGATATTTATTAATCTAGTGGTAGAATTTATTAATATTTAATTATTTAAGTAACGACAATTTGGAAATTAATAGGATAAAGGTGAATATATATATGTGGGTGTGTGAATTAGTGATAAATAATAATAGCAACAGTAAAATATAAAGAATTATTGTGGCCTCAATTAGAACTGCTTAACGTTACTACGGCCTCTAATGACAAAAAGGTTCCCCGCCTATAGCTGGGTCAGACTGTTAATGAATAGATTTATCCAACTATATAAATAAAATAATTAAAAACAAAAACAATTATTAAAAATGTTAATTTTTATTTTGAAAGTACTCGGTTTATGAGTTCTTTATCATTTCCAATAATATATTAAGATTTGAAAAGAATATGAACATCAATAATCAACTGTAAATGATTTCTTTTAAAATAAATTATTAAATTATAAAAAATACAAAGTGATGTTGATATAAGCCCATTCATGGAAATATATTTGGATTTTAAAATCTAAGGTATAACAAAGGTATGGTAATTTATGAAAGTTTACATGAGACTCTATGAGTCTTTCAGTTAACAGAATGACTAACTCCAATTTCAACACTTTTTATTATTAATTTTGGTGATATTTCTAATGAGAAAATTTATATCTTCATTCACAGTTTTATATTTCAATACTGCAATCACTTACTGAGGAATCAACTTACTCACAGTCTGTATGGATATCATAAATTTTCCAATTAGAATTATCACTAAAATGGCTCTATTCAAAAATGTTGAAATTGGAGTTAATCATTCTATCAACTGAAAGCCTCATATAATTTGACTTAACAGCATTTATGGCACTTTAAAGGAGATAGATAAAAAATTCTAACGACTAATGTGGAAGGGCAATCATCAAGATTGGTAGAGAATTTTAGGTATAATAAGCTGAAATGTCCTGATGATTTCCCATGAAAACCTTGAATGAAACAAACTAAAAATGACAAAAAGAGGTTGCGTAGGTACGAACAACTGTTTTGTGGCATGCATTAAGAATATGTCAAATAATGAAAAAAACAAAACAACTTAGTTTTGGTCCTGCTGGAAGGGCAGCTGCATTGGATAAAGGAATATCTTTATCAGAGTACCAAAAAATAAATATAAAAAAAAAACATGACATGTAACAAAATGATAAAACTTAATCAAATCTTTGTATAACATTCTTATTGGATTAACCTTTAAACTTGAGAAAAAACAAGTTCTAAAACATTTGTGAGCATTTTTCTTGCTCAAAATTACTTCATTATTAATAAATTATTAATTCATAAATTGCAGAATCTACAGACTCGAGTTTTCTTTCCAAGTTTATAATAGTGTAACAATAACAACATAATATGGAAGCATAACAGGAAACAATATATTTTAAACAAGAAACAGTATTTTACGACTAATAAATATAACATTTATCTGACAGAGGAGACATAGAACACTAAACAGATGTAGTATTCTGTAAACTAGCCACTGCATAGCCTACAAATTGGTAGTATAGGTAGAGAGCTCATTCAAGATCAACATTTCAGGGTGCGTTAGTCCTACCAACCACACAGAACCTATGTTTAAGGATGGCATTATCTAGTCCTAGCTACAGCCCCGAAGTACACATGGATTAATTGAATCTCATTACAAAATATATAGCATTGGAACCAAGAGATATAAAAATTAAAATAATCTGAGTAAAGTGTACTCTGTAAACATGATATCAATATATCCATGAATGGTAACAATAAAAAATTTAACTAATATAGATAAAAGTAAAATTGATGTAATAATTTTAATTCTTATAAATACTTAACATTATGATTATCTCGATTTACAGAAAAACTTCAAAATAGTAAACTTATAACTACATTTTTAGTTAATAAAGCAACTATCAATTAAACTTTGACACATAAACTATATTTTAAATTAGTAACATTTAATAAATAATTGACAAATCATGTATTAATTTTTAATAAAAAAATGATTGGAAGTAAAATATAGATTTTGATTAATTACAAGTTTGGAACAAAGATTACCTTAAGATGTCTTTATGTATTAATAAATCTTAAAATTAGGGAATAAACAAACAACAGTGAATAAAAAAGATTCATTCAAATAAAGATGGAAGATGAAAATAAAAGAGGGACAACAAAATCAAATTCAGCTGTTACACAACATTAAATTTCAATAAATTGAGATCAAATGGGCACATGTTGGAATAGTGCTCCCACAATTTAATTTCTGGTCAAAACTCATATAAAGGTGCATTTAAATATTTCACAAACTAAGGAAAACTCAATTAATCTAACTCAACTAATAGCGACATTAGCGCTAAGTCCATAATTTTTCTATTTGTCTTGTTACCGATAGCAGATGGGAAACATCAAAAAACACTGGAATATGGAAAAACCACTTAAATATTTGTGTTTCCCATAGTTGGTGACATATCTAAATGCACCTTAAGAAATTTTAGCATTTAATGTTAGCATAAAGCCAACTTAAGTAGGTAAAAATAGATATTAAGTTCAAGATAACTCACCTTTTTGTCTTAGTTATTAAGTTGATTAACATGGCTAATAACTATAATATAATAGTATTTTACTATAACTAATAGTATTTTTGTTTTTAAATAATTAGAACTTAAGGATTTAGGTTTTAAAAACAATTAGAACAATTAATTATTACAATATAATGTTTGTTGCATATTTGTACGATTTTTTGTCTTTTTTTTTTTCGTTGATATAACATATGCAGGTACAATTGATTTTTTAATAACAAAAAAAAATTATTTAAAACAATATTAAATTCAGTAAATACATGGTCAATAATTATTGTGCATCAAACAGACAGAAATCTAGGCACCATATTCTAACAATGAAAAAATGTATTAAAATTATCAATCAATGTCGAAGATTTAAATGAATGGTTTTCCTAAAAGAAAATTTAAAGGATTGAAATATGTAAATATGATGCTGAATCTTATCTAGATAAATAAACAAAGATTTTTATTGAACATGTGAAACTTTATCAAGAAAAGTACAAATTTTTCCTAATTGATGAAGATTATAAGATATTACTCAAGAAGTGAACATGTAGGAATGCAGACATACTACACTGTCCATTGACACATTCAAAATTTACAAAAACAAATACCAGTAAATATTATTCTGTGAAAGAATAGTTTGTTGCATAGAATACAATTTGATACTAATAACTTACATCAAATGAATATGCCACAGATAATACATATCAGGTTTAAATACCAGAAAAAAATGTAAAAATATATTTTAAATTTCTAGATGCACCTCTCTAAATAAGAAACTCAGTTTATAAGAGAGTATGTTATGCACATATAAACATAAAGTCAACTCGGATCACTCAAGCCTTTATTTAAATATTTCAAAATTTATTCAAGAAAACTTTATTCAATCAAAAATGAAAGTAATAATTGTTTTACTTCTTTAAGTCAAAGAAACAATATTTACTACTTTGACTGAATATAGTTTCAAATTATTAAAAATATTATCTCTGTTAGTCAAATTTTCATCTTTGACTTTCTTAAATGAAAGGTACCAAATGTCTGAAAATATATTTATTTGTTTATTTCTATACATCCATTTTTCTTTATTTAAGCCTCTATATCTCGAGGCTCGTGATAAAATATTATCTAAAATTTTTAACTTGAAGTGCTTTAAGATTCTGTAATTTGAGCTATTGAATTTTGACAGTAGACATGCGTGTAAATATAAATTATAGCAAAGAAACTTATTTTATGATTTCACTTCAAATTTTAATTTTTAAAATAATATCGTGTAGTAACAAATTAAAGAAAAAGTCTAAAATGATATTAAAAATAAAGAATCAACCTATAATTAATGTATAAAATATTTGATAAGAACTAATACCACTTTTCGTGATATAGATAAGCTTTTGATTATTTCTACTTCATTAGCTTCAAAGCAATTACGGTGGTAGCTAAAAAATACTAAAACTCAGTACATATAATACTACATCATACAACACAACTATCCAACCTAGATTTAATTTGATGAAGATGCAATTGGAAGTGATCTTAATTTTAATAAAAACAAAATTTGAATATTTTAATAGTTATGATTATCACTAATGCTAAAACAGAAAAGACATCTAACATAGATGCACAAGACAAGAAATATGACTAAATCACCAGACTCGACCTATGTAATTCACCTACTAACACATGACTAAGGTTCGGAAGCACAACAAAACAGTCATTTAAGAGCAGCTAAAAGCTCTGAACGTTCTTTCGAAATTAAAGAAAATTATTCACATAAAACTGTGACAAGTAGTATTTTATAATTTTTGTGAATGTCCTAAACATCAATTGCACATAATAGTTCTAGCTCTTACTATTTTTTTTGTGGTAAAAAACTTACTCAAATCAAGTAATGAGACTAAATAACAATAAATGTAAAATATTGAATAATTACTTTTAGATAGATAGATAGAACATTGAAATAAAGTTGAAAACTTAATTGTAATGTATATATAAATAATCAGCCACAAAAAATCATATAAACAGGAATAAAATAATCATCAAATAAATATTCTATTACGTTGTGGTCCCTATGAATAAGTGGTTAAGGCAAAACTATCAACCATTGAAAGGAGTATTTTTAAAGTTTGATTACTTTCCATAATTGGCCATATAGGAATGAGCATGTTACTTAACACTGATATACTCCTTTTCCCACACTTTTATTTCTGACAAAGTCATTTATAGACAAAGTAAAAACAAATTTTTAATACTCAAAGTTGGGTTCAACTCACACATTTCGGTTTGTTATTTAATAATTAAAACGAGAAATAAATGTGAAATAAGAAAATAAATGAGTTACTAGCATTCAATAATTACAGAGGAAGATACAAATAATTGGCAGACATTGTGTTTAATGTTAGCTTATAATTAGAAATATCCAATCACACAACCTTGAGTCTAAAAGGTAAAAAAAAAACAAAAAAAAAACATTGAAATCAGACATCATCAAGACAGAAAACACCTTAACACATATTTGGATGTCATGGAATTATGAACTGTTTCGTGTTAAAGTATCTTTCTTTTACTGTTAATGAGATATCAATTGTACTTTGTCGGTAAGCATGTGATTTAGGATGTTTTCTGTCCAATGATATCTGAATTGGTTAGTTTGTTTTTTCCTGCATTTTAAAGACACAAAGCTCATGTGTTGCTTGCTTACTTGCTATTAATATAGCTTTTTATGTTAGCTAAAATTTATTAAATTGGTTTAAAATAATTAAGAGCATTTAAAACTGATAATGAAAGAACTACTTCAAATTTAAAGTTTCAGAATAAGTCAAATTCCAAAATTAAAATAAAATATCTTCATTTGTTTAAAGATCTACTACACCCTATTAATAAAATAAAAAAGTTATGTTTACTAAATCTAGCTATTATTTTATAATAATTTTATTATAAATAATTTCTTTTATCTAAACCTTGACCAGTTACTATTGGCTGAGCTGAGGAAGTGTGGGGGAAAAGGAATAGAATGAAAGAGTAGAGGGGTGGAGACGACCCTCTATAATAGATAGTTATTTTTTCATGGCTGAGTATTGAAGACAATTGAGTAATAATAAAAATATTGAGATGGATGTTGTAAAATACATGAAAACAACAAATTTCTAATAAAACAGCATACAAAAAAAAAAAATCATCGACGATTGCTTTTGGCGAACACATAAAGCAATGCACCATAATCGAAATGATGCATAATTCTAGTATTTAACATAGTCAATTTAAAAAAAAAAAAATGTTGAAATACATCTTCATAGCAACTTTGACTAAGTCAGCCAAATTAGCTGGGAGGACCATGACTTGAAAGACATAAATAGGTCAAATAAATGATCTTATAATATCATTCATAAATTTTCAAGTGAGTATAAACTCTTTCTCATACCTTCATAAATTATTTCAAGAGACATATAACTTGAGAATAAAACATGGCACCAATAATTATGAGTGACTGTCATCTCACATAACAGTTAGTAGCACCATAAATTCCAATAAATATCATAATAAAATCAGTATTACCACAACATTAATCAGTGCTTTATATAAAATTATCATCTCAATTCTCAGTTTCTGTAGTGAGAAAATGAACTCGATGAGTGACTAGGATTAGGCGGACGACCCCATTCAATAGAAAATTTTTTACCTTCGGGCAGATACTGAAGAGCATCTGACAATAGCTGGGCTCAGGTGAACGATTTCATATTCAGCGTAGCCATGAGCTTGTGACCAGTTACTTTGATCACTTCCTTTAAGTGTGAAGCGTGTGCCGTTTGTTGGCAAGTCAGTATGTAGCCTTCGAACTCTTTACCTGGTGGAACTATTCTTGTGAACACTTCACAGCTTAAATTCCGAGCAAGATTGTTAAGGACCTCTGTAAATATATTAAAAACATTGAAAACAGTTTTTACCCTACAAGTTTTGTGATGACCAAGACATTAATAAGAATAAAATAGAACAGATGAGTTGTAACACACTAATAATTATTGAAAATTAAAAAAAAAGGAATTTTCTATGATAACCATTTTCTCCAACCACAAATAAGGTATAATATTAGTTTTGTTAACTTAAGTTAATTTTGAATAATGGATAAGACATTCTATAACTCTGCCATAGACAATATTTTTTTTTAATTTCTCATGAATTTATGTTGTGATCATATTTAATCCGAATAAGTTCATAAAAAATGGTTTAGCAGTACAAAAGAACAACATTCTTTAGAAATTAGGAACAACAAATTGTCTAAAAGCCACTTTTTAGGAATAATATTCAATATTTACTGTTCCAGAGTTTTAAAGACCTCTTGTCTTTTTGCACAACTAAACCATTTTCTTATGAAACTTATGAGGTTTTAGTGTTATATTGTAGCCATGAGAAATTAAAAGAAAACTATCAATAAAATAAAACAAAAAAAATAAAAAATAACAACTATAACTCTGCCATAGATAATTTTATTTTAATTGAAAACTTCTTTAAGCATGCTTAGCACTTTACTTTGTAGTTATTAAATGAAACTGAGTTGACTAAGTTTTACTAAAATATTACAGAAATTAAAAATCGGACTTGCATACTGTAAGCAAGAAAAGGTTCAGCATTTCATCCTCTAAATAACGAGCTGTTATTCAAAATTGTAACTTATCATGATGCCGTATTAGAGTAGCAAAAAGGTAAAAAGATAGTGTTGAAAACCATCTATCTAAAAGATCGAAGAGTAAGAATACGAGGCAACTTCTATGAAGTCGAAGAAAGAGTGGAAAGGGGGATGTCTGCAGGGCTCCGTCCTTGGACCTGCCTTTTGGAAATTAGTTTTCAATGAGTTGCTTGGGGTATTTGAACAGGAGCGGTTCTCTGCCATAGCCTATGTCGAAGACCTGGTCATAGTGGTGGTATCCAGCAGCAGAGTAGGCTTGAAGGGAGAAGCAGAAAGATGCACCAATCTTGTCGGAGAATGGTGGGAAGAGAAAAGGCTGAAAATGGAAGGTGCCAAAACCCAAGCTATACTTCTAAAATGGCTCACCCTATTGTCATGAATATACAAGAGATAAGGATAAGTGCGAGTGAGAAAGTAACCTATCTTGGAAGAAGATTAAATGTTACTCCTCACTTGGATTACCTGAGAAGTAGGGTGATCCTAGACCTCAATGGAATAAGTAGTAATGGTGGCGCCATCTTGGGTGTCATGTACCCAGCAAAGATGACTATCTATAAAGAAGTATTACTGGGTATCTTGAGGTACACCTCCCCAACTTGGAATCGTAACCTCTCACAACTACAGAAGAGGAGATTGGCAACAAACCAGAGAACGGCTCTGCTGCAAGTAACAAAATAATACAGGACATTGTTGCTCATGAAACAGTGCAGGTTTTAGCAGAAGAGGTACCTCCTGACCTTCTGCAAGAAGATAAGCTGAAGTATATTCTTAATAAAAAAGACTTAGCAAGTCTTCTGAAAAATCTCCAAGAAAGAGTTGTGGCAGATCATGATCATTTCAATCACCACTAACGAAGAACGAAGAACTGGAGGATGAGTGATAGAAGTATCGGGCTACTTCTACCAAAACTCTGTATTGCCAAGAGACAAGGAAAGAATAAAATAAAATAAATATAGTGTCCAAAACCATGTGATAATGAGTTTTTTAAAACATTTGATTAAAATATCTTAAAAACTAAAATTTGGACCTGGATACCGTAAGCAAGAGAAATTTTCAGCATTTCATGCTTTTTGTAATGAGCTATTATTCAAAATTATATTTTGACGTGACACCAAGTAAATGAGTTGGAAAGAGAAAAAAATGGGGGCAAAAACCAAACAATAACAAATGTTTTGAACATTTGGATTAAAATATTTCAAAATTTAATGATCAAATATCATGAAGATCATGATGAATATCATGAATTCAAAATATCATGAAGAATTCAGAAACCTATATGCAGAAGTCAATATAGATATTTTTGACGATGATCAGTCAGAGCAAAGTTTACCAGAGTAATTAATACACAATTATAATTGTATTGTAAATGTTAATACTTTGTGAATATAGAACAAAAATAGTTCATAAACAATTATAATTGTATATACTGTAAATGTTATTTCACTTCTATATAACGAGTTCTTTGCCATATCTTATGAGCTTTTCATTTTTGTACGATAAGATGTCTTATCTCTGGTGAAATGTAATTATGGTCATGTTTGTCTGTCTTTTTGTTAGAGATATTAGAAGTCCACGCTGAATTTTGTATTGTTTGTGTGAGATGATGAACTGCGTCATCCAAGTCTTCAGGTATTCTTATATTAGTGTTCAGTGATAATGAATTTTCAATGGAAGATCTAAACTTGTTCCAGTCAATTTTTCCAGGTGTTAGTGACGATCGAGGAGATTTGGTTATAGGTTTTGAGTCTACCGTTAGAAGAAGAGGGGAGTGATCTGAAGATAGGTCAGTAAGATTAGTAATGGCACAATGATGTATGTTTATTCCCTTGGCAATGAAAAAGTTCAAAACGTCAGGAATCCTGTTAGCATCGGTGGGCCAATATGTCGGTGAAGAGGGGGTTAAGCATTTACAATTCTGAGCAAGAATCGCATTTTGAAGGGCTCTGCCCCTAGAATTACTGATTCTGCTGCCCCATACCTGATTCTTAGCGTTGTAATCACAGCCACATAAAAATTTGTTACCCAAAGATTGTAAAAACTGATCAAATGTTTGGATTGATAAATTCTTACCAGGAGGGAAATATATAGCTGCTATGGTAAGGTTAAAATGAAATATATTAACCAAAATTAATCCAAACTTAAAATTTTACTTCCTCCGACCTACTATCTAATATTACTTTCATATCTAACGGATAGAAATTTTGTAGTAAAAGTAGGGACAGAATGGTCTGACATTAAATCTATTAAAGCAGGAGTACCTCAGGGTAGCGTCCTTGGACCAATATTATTTAATATATACATGTCTGACCTACCGGAACACAATGACACAATACTGGCTACTTTTGTAGACGATATCGCAATCCCAAGCTCAGATAAAAACCCTGTTCGAGCATCTACCATTCTTCAAAATCATCTGAACGATATTGCAGATTGGGCCACAAAGTGGAAAATTAAGATGAATGAAAAAAAAAGTGTGCATGTGGTATTCACTCTCAACCATAAACCTTCACCTGAAATATATTTTAATAACATTCAAATTCCAACATCAGACGTAATAAGGTATTTAGGTTTTTACCTGGACAAAAGACTTACTTGGAGGACTCACATCAGACAAAAACGAATAGAATTAAACAGACGATACGGTATTTTATCCAAATTATTTGACAGACGTTCAAAATTATCTTTAACTAACAAACTAACCCTTTATAAAGTTTTACTTAAACCTATTTGGACTTACGGCATAGAACTGTGGGGTTCTGCTAAAACTTCCAACATTAAAAAAGTTCAGTCCTTTCAGTCAAAAGTGTTGCGAAGGATAGTTGAGGATAGTTTTATGTCGCAAATGATACACTACATAAAGACTTAAACGTACCTACAATTTTAGATACTGCAAAGGAGAGATACAATAACTTTCACCAAAGACTGAAGTACAACATGAATCCCCTGACAGAAATCCTCCATCGTACAAGAAACCCGTAGAGCCCACTACGACGATTACGTAGGCATTGGCCAAGAGACCTGCTGATCTGATTTATATCCCAGACGTGATAGGAAGCTGTGAAGCTGCCAACAAATTTGCTCATTGCAAAGAAATTTGCAGATTGCAAATTTAATCAAATGTTCTATATTTTTGTTTCGTTAATAAATAATAAATAATTTTTACAAGATAAAAATTACCATCTAAAATTTGAGGATAAATCTTAGCATCATTCTCTTTATCTACTTCGGATTCCTCATCGGCTTTTGACTGAATAGTTGCAATGAGATGCTTCCATTCTGGTTCCGTTGATAGCATATCCTAAAAAGAGAAACTAAAATAAATATTTCTGAACACTATATTTTGTCTTTGGTAAACAATTGTAAATATTTAATAAATTACGTACCACAGCATATTGAGGCAAAATGTTGGGGTATTTGGAAGCAATCATTTCTACAGCTTTATGTGGTTGAGAAAGAACCAATAGATTAAAACCAATATCTTCTGGTATAAACTCGCTTACAAACTGAACTAATTCTAAAAGTACATTTTCATCTAACCAACCACTGCAAAGAAGGCACTGAAAACAAAGTCATATTTTATTATTAACAGTTTTAAGAAATATTGGATCAAATTAGTTTATAATAAAATAGATATATGAGATTAGTATCTTTTATTAGGCTATTTATTTTTTAAAAAATATGACTATTAAAGCATTGGAAATAATTAACTAAGCATTGATAATAAAAAAAAACACCACTATAATCGGAAAATGTTTTTTTTATTAAAACGCTGAAATGTTACTTTGTTTTAAAATAGAATTTAATAAAATGTGTTAGAATTCTATAAATGAAATTTTTTTGGGGAATATAGTGGTGTTTTTTTTATAATAAATGACTGATCAATTATTATAAAAATAAATAAATTGTTTTTCATTTTTTTTTTTTTCAACTGTTCAAAATCAGTATTCAAGTTAATAGATTTTTTTTTAAATGACGTACTTGATATGTCTGTAAAGGGAAACCATAGAACCATTGTCTTATTTTATAAATATATTTAAAAAACATTAACCACCAGTATCAAAGAATATCCACTCCTATGGTTAGTAATAATTACCTGAAGTTTGAGCAAAGTAGAATAGGATTTGCGATCAGTCTCAGAATTATTAAATGGAGGTAAAAGCTCGAGGAACTGGGGTCTTTTTCCGCCAAACATACATTCCACTTCTTTACTATATTTTTCTTCAGGTTTTGTAACAGCTGAAGTTTTCCCAAGATCAGATTTAACTACTAAATTGCTTAAGTAAGACCTCATCAGTATCTAACAGAATTGTAAACAGAAAAAATCATTGTATTTATAATTTATAAATTTGAAGAAAAAAAATTATACCTATAAGGTACTAACTAACTGATATATCTTAGTAATTTATGACAATATATAGGATTTTGAGAATATTAGATTAACATTTATATCGGAAATTCTCCATAATCAGATATTTTATCAACAACAATAGTGCTCCATACACACATAAAGGGTACTTTAATTTATTTTAACACTAGTAAAATGAGAATCAATGCCTGGTATCAAAAATGCAGCTGGGTAAGCCTGTTGACATAATTGGGTACCCGGGAACAATACTATATGAGATTAGCTGGGTACTATTTAAACTTGACCGGGAACCATATAAGGAACACCGCCTACCTCTATACGTCAAACTACATCCACGAAATTCCTTCAATCAACTCCTATTCCACCACCTACTACATATTCAAACTTGTAAGAATTTTTAGGTTATGTAATTACAATACCTCACCAACAATTAATCGATAAGAGCCATTTTATTTTTATCTTAATTTATTTTTCTCTTAGCATGTTTTGTATTTTTCTTCATATCTTTTTGTAAATATTTGTATTTGGTCTACATACCAGACTGATATATATATATATATATATATATATATATATATATATATATATATATATATATATATATATATCAGTCTGGTATGTAGACCAAATACAAATATTTACAAAAAAATATGAAGAAAAATACAAAACATGCTAAGAGAAAAATAAATTAAGATAAAAATAAAATATATATATATATATATATATATATATATATATATATATATATATATATATATATATATATATATATATATTGTTTGAACTCTGCTATTATTCTAAGGGAACTTTAGTCCCAGAATAAAATTATTTTTCATTTCATATAAGGTCATTCAAACAATGAGTACCTGGAAACAGTACCCAGTCCAAAAACAAACATTACTTTTAGAGTCTACATTGAGCTCCCTACAAGATCAATTCTCAAAAAAATCTTAGTTTTCAATTCCAGTATTCGAAGAAAGTGAACCAACTTTATATCCCAGTACCAATTATCACATTAGACAGCAATCCCTCTTCCTAATGCATTTGATGTATAATGGAAATCAGTGAAACATGTTTAATCATATATACAATATAATATTTCCAAGGTAGTCTCCTCAATTCAATACATAAACTTTAAAGTAAAAGTTTAATTAATAAATGCTTTGCTTGTTCCATTGGAAAATACCTCCAGTTTAATAGTTAAGCGATAAGACATAGCTGTCACTGAACTTATATTGATCTATTACTGTACTCACTCAAGATCTATTTGTTAGATGCATTAAAGAAACGGTTAGTAGTTCTTTCACTAAGAGTAGTATATCACTGAGAGTACAGAAGTCATGTCTGGATATTTTTATTTTTTAATTATTAATTAAATATATATATATATATATATATATATATATATATATATATATATATATATATATATATATATATATATATGTGTGTATCTTTCTTTTTTTTATTTCTTAGTGATTACATACTACTTTTTAAATAATGTATATAATATTAGAATTTTTATAAGTTCTATATATTGTATATATACAATATAATATTTCCAAGGTAGTCTCCTCCATTAAAAACACAAACTTTAAAGTAAAATTTTATTTAATAAATGCTTAGCTTATTCCATTGGAAAATACCTCCAGTTTAATAGTTAAGCGATAAGACATAGCTGTCACTGAACTTATATTGATCTATTACTGTACTCGCTCAAGACCTATTTGTTAGATGCATTAAAGAAAAGGTTAATAGTTCTTTCACTAAGAGCAGTATATCACTGAGAGTACAGAAGCCATGTCTGGATATTTTTATTTTTTAATTATTAATTAAATATATCAAAAAGTATCTTTCTTATTATCCGAAGTGTCCTTAGAGTTATTCTCCACTACCCACTTTTTCAATACATTTTTTTTAGTTTGTGGAAGACAATATACAAAAGCAATATTTTAATTTTTAAAACCTTAACACGTGATAAGTATCCCATTTCAACTATAGCATTTAAGAGGTATGCAGCAAGAGTTACGATTTTTCTACTAAAACTGTACATTTTTGGACCTTCAAACACAGAGCCCGATAGTTGCTTCAGAACTATACCAAGCCTTAATGACTGTATCAAAATGTTTAACTAGTAGTATTTAAATATTTTAATATTCAATCAATCCCATTTCGGTTCATTACTATTGAAACCATCGATGTTTTTAAACTTCCCAATTTTTTCAATTACTTTTACTAGAGTTGCTGAAGGAATTTAAGGATCAATGATGATATTCGTCACTTCTCCATGAATTTTCCTTTCGTTTGATTCTTCATTTACCAATATCCATCGCTCCCGAGAGCTGGGAAAGAGATCTATACTACTGTATTATATATAGTGCAGATGGCTACTTAGTTAATAGAACAAAAAAAAAAATAAATAAATAAAAAAATGTAAGAAATGAAATCATTACAATTAAGATAAAAATAAATTAAGATAAAAATAAAATATATATATATATATATATATATATATATATATATATTGTTTGAACTCTGCTATTATTCTAAGGGAACTTTAGTCCCAGAATAAAATTATTTTTCATTTCATATAAGGTCATTCAAACAATGAGTACCTGGAAACAGTACCCAGTCCAAAAACAAACATTACTTTTAGAGTCTACATTGAGCTCCCTACAAGATCAATTCTCAAAAAAATCTTAGTTTTCAATTCCAGTATTCGAAGAAAGTGAACCAACTTTATATCCCAGTACCAATTATCACATTAGACAGCAATCCCTCTTCCTAATGCATTTGATGTATAATGGAAATCAGTGAAACATGTTTAATCATATATACAATATAATATTTCCAAGGTAGTCTCCTCAATTCAATACATAAACTTTAAAGTAAAAGTTTAATTAATAAATGCTTTGCTTGTTCCATTGGAAAATACCTCCAGTTTAATAGTTAAGCGATAAGACATAGCTGTCACTGAACTTATATTGATCTATTACTGTACTCACTCAAGATCTATTTGTTAGATGCATTAAAGAAACGGTTAGTAGTTCTTTCACTAAGAGTAGTATATCACTGAGAGTACAGAAGTCATGTCTGGATATTTTTATTTTTTAATTATTAATTAAATATATATATATATATATATATATATATATATATATATATATATATATATATGTGTGTATCTTTCTTTTTTTTATTTCTTAGTGATTACATACTACTTTTTAAATAATGTATATAATATTAGAATTTTTATAAGTTCTATATATTGTATATATACAATATAATATTTCCAAGGTAGTCTCCTCCATTAAAAACACAAACTTTAAAGTAAAATTTTATTTAATAAATGCTTAGCTTATTCCATTGGAAAATACCTCCAGTTTAATAGTTAAGCGATAAGACATAGCTGTCACTGAACTTATATTGATCTATTACTGTACTCGCTCAAGACCTATTTGTTAGATGCATTAAAGAAAAGGTTAATAGTTCTTTCACTAAGAGCAGTATATCACTGAGAGTACAGAAGCCATGTCTGGATATTTTTATTTTTTAATTATTAATTAAATATATCAAAAAGTATCTTTCTTATTATCCGAAGTGTCCTTAGAGTTATTCTCCACTACCCACTTTTTCAATACATTTTTTTTAGTTTGTGGAAGACAATATACAAAAGCAATATTTTAATTTTTAAAACCTTAACACGTGATAAGTATCCCATTTCAACTATAGCATTTAAGAGGTATGCAGCAAGAGTTACGATTTTTCTACTAAAACTGTACATTTTTGGACCTTCAAACACAGAGCCCGATAGTTGCTTCAGAACTATACCAAGCCTTAATGACTGTATCAAAATGTTTAACTAGTAGTATTTAAATATTTTAATATTCAATCAATCCCATTTCGGTTCATTACTATTGAAACCATCGATGTTTTTAAACTTCCCAATTTTTTCAATTACTTTTACTAGAGTTGCTGAAGGAATTTAAGGATCAATGATGATATTCGTCACTTCTCCATGAATTTTCCTTTCGTTTGATTCTTCATTTACCAATATCCATCGCTCCCGAGAGCTGGGAAAGAGATCTATACTACTGTATTATATATAGTGCAGATGGCTACTTAGTTAATAGAACAAAAAAAAAAATAAATAAATAAAAAAATGTAAGAAATGAAATCATTACAATTAAGATAAAAATAAATTAAGATAAAAATAAAATATATATATATATATATATATATATATATATTGTTTGAACTCTGCTATTATTCTAAGGGAACTTTAGTCCCAGAATAAAATTATTTTTCATTTCATATAAGGTCATTCAAACAATGAGTACCTGGAAACAGTACCCAGTCCAAAAACAAACATTACTTTTAGAGTCTACATTGAGCTCCCTACAAGATCAATTCTCAAAAAAATCTTAGTTTTCAATTCCAGTATTCGAAGAAAGTGAACCAACTTTATATCCCAGTACCAATTATCACATTAGACAGCAATCCCTCTTCCTAATGCATTTGATGTATAATGGAAATCAGTGAAACATGTTTAATCATATATACAATATAATATTTCCAAGGTAGTCTCCTCAATTCAATACATAAACTTTAAAGTAAAAGTTTAATTAATAAATGCTTTGCTTGTTCCATTGGAAAATACCTCCAGTTTAATAGTTAAGCGATAAGACATAGCTGTCACTGAACTTATATTGATCTATTACTGTACTCACTCAAGATCTATTTGTTAGATGCATTAAAGAAACGGTTAGTAGTTCTTTCACTAAGAGTAGTATATCACTGAGAGTACAGAAGTCATGTCTGGATATTTTTATTTTTTAATTATTAATTAAATATATATATATATATATATATATATATATATATATATATATATATATATATATATATATATATATGTGTGTATCTTTCTTTTTTTTATTTCTTAGTGATTACATACTACTTTTTAAATAATGTATATAATATTAGAATTTTTATAAGTTCTATATATTGTATATATACAATATAATATTTCCAAGGTAGTCTCCTCCATTAAAAACACAAACTTTAAAGTAAAATTTTATTTAATAAATGCTTAGCTTATTCCATTGGAAAATACCTCCAGTTTAATAGTTAAGCGATAAGACATAGCTGTCACTGAACTTATATTGATCTATTACTGTACTCGCTCAAGACCTATTTGTTAGATGCATTAAAGAAAAGGTTAATAGTTCTTTCACTAAGAGCAGTATATCACTGAGAGTACAGAAGCCATGTCTGGATATTTTTATTTTTTAATTATTAATTAAATATATCAAAAAGTATCTTTCTTATTATCCGAAGTGTCCTTAGAGTTATTCTCCACTACCCACTTTTTCAATACATTTTTTTTAGTTTGTGGAAGACAATATACAAAAGCAATATTTTAATTTTTAAAACCTTAACACGTGATAAGTATCCCATTTCAACTATAGCATTTAAGAGGTATGCAGCAAGAGTTACGATTTTTCTACTAAAACTGTACATTTTTGGACCTTCAAACACAGAGCCCGATAGTTGCTTCAGAACTATACCAAGCCTTAATGACTGTATCAAAATGTTTAACTAGTAGTATTTAAATATTTTAATATTCAATCAATCCCATTTCGGTTCATTACTATTGAAACCATCGATGTTTTTAAACTTCCCAATTTTTTCAATTACTTTTACTAGAGTTGCTGAAGGAATTTAAGGATCAATGATGATATTCGTCACTTCTCCATGAATTTTCCTTTCGTTTGATTCTTCATTTACCAATATCCATCGCTCCCGAGAGCTGGGAAAGAGATCTATACTACTGTATTATATATAGTGCAGATGGCTACTTAGTTAATAGAACAAAAAAAAAAATAAATAAATAAAAAAATGTAAGAAATGAAATCATTACAATTAAGATAAAAATAAATTAAGATAAAAATAAAATATATATATATATATATATATATATATATATATTGTTTGAACTCTGCTATTATTCTAAGGGAACTTTAGTCCCAGAATAAAATTATTTTTCATTTCATATAAGGTCATTCAAACAATGAGTACCTGGAAACAGTACCCAGTCCAAAAACAAACATTACTTTTAGAGTCTACATTGAGCTCCCTACAAGATCAATTCTCAAAAAAATCTTAGTTTTCAATTCCAGTATTCGAAGAAAGTGAACCAACATTATATCCCAGTACCAATTATCACATTAGACAGCAATCCCTCTTCCTAATGCATTTGATGTATAATGGAAATCAGTGAAACATGTTTAATCATATATACAATATAATATTTCCAAGGTAGTCTCCTCAATTCAATACATAAACTTTAAAGTAAAAGTTTAATTAATAAATGCTTTGCTTGTTCCATTGGAAAATACCTCCAGTTTAATAGTTAAGCGATAAGACATAGCTGTCACTGAACTTATATTGATCTATTACAGTACTCACTCAAGATCTATTTGTTAGATGCATTAAAGAAAAGGTTAGTAGTTCTTTCACTAAGAGTAGTATATCACTGAGAGTACAGAAGCCATGTCTGGATATTTTTATTTTTTAATTATTAATTAAATATATATATATATATATATATATATATATATATATATATATATATATATATATATATATGTGTATCTTTCTTTTTTTTATTTCTTAGTGATTACATACTACTTTTTAAATAATGTATATAATATTAGAATTTTTATAAGTTCTATATATTGTATATATACAATATAATATTTCCAAGGTAGTCTCCTCCATTAAAAACACAAACTTTAAAGTAAAATTTTATTTAATAAATGCTTAGCTTATTCCATTGGAAAATACCTCCAGTTTAATAGTTAAGCGATAAGACATAGCTGTCACTGAACTTATATTGATCTATTACTGTACTCGCTCAAGACCTATTTGTTAGATGCATTAAAGAAAAGGTTAATAGTTCTTTCACTAAGAGCAGTATATCACTGAGAGTACAGAAGCCATGTCTGGATATTTTTATTTTTTAATTATTAATTAAATATATCAAAAAGTATCTTTCTTATTATCCGAAGTGTCCTTAGAGTTATTCTCCACTACCCACTTTTTCAATACATTTTTTTTAGTTTGTGGAAGACAATATACAAAAGCAATATTTTAATTTTTAAAACCTTAACACGTGATAAGTATCCCATTTCAACTATAGCATTTAAGAGGTATGCAGCAAGAGTTACGATTTTTCTACTAAAACTGTACATTTTTGGATCTTCAAACACAGAGCCCGATAGTTGCTTCAGAACTATACCAAGCCTTAATGACTGTATCAAAATGTTTAACTAGTAGTATTTAAATATTTTAATATTCAATCAATCCCATTTCGGTTCATTACTATTGAAACCATCGATGTTTTTAAACTTCCCAATTTTTTCAATTACTTTTACTAGAGTTGCTGAAGGAATTTAAGGATCAATGATGATATTCGTCACTTCTCCAAGAATTTTCCTTTCGTTTGATTCTTCATTTACCAATATCCATCGCTCCCGAGAGCTGGGAAAGAGATCTATACTACTGTATTATATATAGTGCAGATGGCTACTTAGTTAATAGAACAAAAAAAAAAAATAAATAAATAAAAAAATGTAAGAAATGAAATCATTACAATTAAGATAAAAATAAATTAAGATAAAAATAATATATATATATATATTGTTTGAACTCTGCTATTATTCTAAGGGAACTTTAGTCCCAGAATAAAATTATTTTTCATTTCATATAAGGTCATTCAAACAATGAGTACCTGGAAACAGTACCCAGTCCAAAAACAAACATTACTTTTAGAGTCTACATTGAGCTCCCTACAAGATCAATTCTCAAAAAAATCTTAGTTTTCAATTCCAGTATTCGAAGAAAGTGAACCAACTTTATATCCCAGTACCAATTATCACATTAGACAGCAATCCCTCTTCCTAATGCATTTGATGTATAATGGAAATCAGTGAAACATGTTTAATCATATATACAATATAATATTTCCAAGGTAGTCTCCTCAATTCAATACATAAACTTTAAAGTAAAAGTTTAATTAATAAATGCTTTGCTTGTTCCATTGGAAAATACCTCCAGTTTAATAGTTAAGCGATAAGACATAGCTGTCACTGAACTTATATTGATCTATTACTGTACTCACTCAAGATCTATTTGTTAGATGCATTAAAGAAACGGTTAGTAGTTCTTTCACTAAGAGTAGTATATCACTGAGAGTACAGAAGTCATGTCTGGATATTTTTATTTTTTAATTATTAATTAAATATATATATATATATATATATATATATATATATATATATATATATATATATATATATATATATGTGTGTGTATCTTTCTTTTTTTTATTTCTTAGTGATTACATACTACTTTTTAAATAATGTATATAATATTAGAATTTTTATAAGTTCTATATATTGTATATATACAATATAATATTTCCAAGGTAGTCTCCTCCATTAAAAACACAAACTTTAAAGTAAAATTTTATTTAATAAATGCTTAGCTTATTCCATTGGAAAATACCTCCAGTTTAATAGTTAAGCGATAAGACATAGCTGTCACTGAACTTATATTGATCTAATACTGCACTCGCTCAAGACCTATTTGTTAGATGCATTAAAGAAAAGGTTAATAGTTCTTTCACTAAGAGCAGTATATCACTGAGAGTACAGAAGCCATGTCTGGATATTTTTATTTTTTAATTATTAATTAAATATATCAAAAAGTATCTTTCTTATTATCCGAAGTGTCCTTAGAGTTATTCTCCACTACCCACTTTTTCAATACATTTTTTTTAGTTTGTGGAAGACAATATACAAAAGCAATATTTTAATTTTTAAAACCTTAACACGTGATAAGTATCCCATTTCAACTATAGCATTTAAGAGGTATGCAGCAAGAGTTACGATTTTTCTACTAAAACTGTACATTTTTGGACCTTCAAACACAGAGCCCGATAGTTGCTTCAGAACTATACCAAGCCTTAATGACTGTATCAAAATGTTTAACTAGTAGTATTTAAATATTTTAATATTCAATCAATCCCATTTCGGTTCATTACTATTGAAACCATCGATGTTTTTAAACTTCCCAATTTTTTCAATTACTTTTACTAGAGTTGCTGAAGGAATTTAAGGATCAATGATGATATTCGTCACTTCTCCATGAATTTTCCTTTCGTTTGATTCTTCATTTACCAATATCCATCGCTCCCGAGAGCTGGGAAAGAGATCTATACTACTGTATTATATATAGTGCAGATGGCTACTTAGTTAATAGAACAAAAAAAAAAATAAATAAATAAAAAAATGTAAGAAATGAAATCATTACAATTAAGATAAAAATAAATTAAGATAAAAATAAAATATATATATATATATATATATATATATATATATATATATATATATATATATTGTTTGAACTCTGCTATTATTCTAAGGGAACTTTAGTCCCAGAATAAAATTATTTTTCATTTCATATAAGGTCATTCAAACAATGAGTACCTGGAAACAGTACCCAGTCCAAAAACAAACATTACTTTTAGAGTCTACATTGGGCTCCCTACAAGATCAATTCTCAAAAAAATCTTAGTTTTCAATTCCAGTATTCGAAGAAAGTGAACCAACATTATATCCCAGTACCAATTATCACATTAGACAGCAATCCCTCTTCCTAATGCATTTGATGTATAATGGAAATCAGTGAAACATGTTTAATCATATATACAATATAATATTTCCAAGGTAGTCTCCTCAATTCAATACATAAACTTTAAAGTAAAAGTTTAATTAATAAATGCTTTGCTTGTTCCATTGGAAAATACCTCCAGTTTAATAGTTAAGCGATAAGACATAGCTGTCACTGAACTTATATTGATCTATTACTGTACTCACTCAAGATCTATTTGTTAGATGCATTAAAGAAAAGGTTAGTAGTTCTTTCACTAAGAGTAGTATATCACTGAGAGTACAGAAGCCATGTCTGGATATTTTTATTTTTTAATTATTAATTAAATATATATATATATATATATATATATATATATATATATATATATATATATATATATATGTGTATCTTTCTTTTTTTTATTTCTTAGTGATTACATACTACTTTTTAAATAATGTATATAATATTAGAATTTTTATAAGTTCTATATATTGTATATATACAATATAATATTTCCAAGGTAGTCTCCTCCATTAAAAACACAAACTTTAAAGTAAAATTTTATTTAATAAATGCTTAGCTTATTCCATTGGAAAATACCTCCAGTTTAATAGTTAAGCGATAAGACATAGCTGTCACTGAACTTATATTGATCTATTACTGTACTCGCTCAAGACCTATTTGTTAGATGCATTAAAGAAAAGGTTAATAGTTCTTTCACTAAGAGCAGTATATCACTGAGAGTACAGAAGCCATGTCTGGATATTTTTATTTTTTAATTATTAATTAAATATATCAAAAAGTATCTTTCTTATTATCCGAAGTGTCCTTAGAGTTATTCTCCACTACCCACTTTTTCAATACATTTTTTTTAGTTTGTGGAAGACAATATACAAAAGCAATATTTTAATTTTTAAAACCTTAACACGTGATAAGTATCCCATTTCAACTATAGCATTTAAGAGGTATGCAGCAAGAGTTACGATTTTTCTACTAAAACTGTACATTTTTGGATCTTCAAACACAGAGCCCGATAGTTGCTTCAGAACTATACCAAGCCTTAATGACTGTATCAAAATGTTTAACTAGTAGTATTTAAATATTTTAATATTCAATCAATCCCATTTCGGTTCATTACTATTGAAACCATCGATGTTTTTAAACTTCCCAATTTTTTCAATTACTTTTACTAGAGTTGCTGAAGGAATTTAAGGATCAATGATGATATTCGTCACTTCTCCAAGAATTTTCCTTTCGTTTGATTCTTCATTTACCAATATCCATCGCTCCCGAGAGCTGGGAAAGAGATCTATACTACTGTATTATATATAGTGCAGATGGCTACTTAGTTAATAGAACAAAAAAAAAAAAAAATAAATAAAAAAATGTAAGAAATGAAATCATTACAATTAAGATAAAAATAAATTAAGATAAAAATAATATATATATATATATATATATATATATATATATATATATATATATATATATATATATTGTTTGAACTCTGCTATTATTCTAAGGGAACTTTAGTCCCAGAATAAAATTATTTTTCATTTCATATAAGGTCATTCAAACAATGAGTACCTGGAAACAGTACCCAGTCCAAAAACAAACATTACTTTTAGAGTCTACATTGAGCTCCCTACAAGATCAATTCTCAAAAAAATCTTAGTTTTCAATTCCAGTATTCGAAGAAAGTGAACCAACTTTATATCCCAGTACCAATTATCACATTAGACAGCAATCCCTCTTCCTAATGCATTTGATGTATAATGGAAATCAGTGAAACATGTTTAATCATATATACAATATAATATTTCCAAGGTAGTCTCCTCAATTCAATACATAAACTTTAAAGTAAAAGTTTAATTAATAAATGCTTTGCTTGTTCCATTGGAAAATACCTCCAGTTTAATAGTTAAGCGATAAGACATAGCTGTCACTGAACTTATATTGATCTATTACTGTACTCACTCAAGATCTATTTGTTAGATGCATTAAAGAAACGGTTAGTAGTTCTTTCACTAAGAGTAGTATATCACTGAGAGTACAGAAGTCATGTCTGGATATTTTTATTTTTTAATTATTAATTAAATATATATATATATATATATATATATATATATATATATATATATATGTGTGTGTATCTTTCTTTTTTTTATTTCTTAGTGATTACATACTACTTTTTAAATAATGTATATAATATTAGAATTTTTATAAGTTCTATATATTGTATATATACAATATAATATTTCCAAGGTAGTCTCCTCCATTAAAAACACAAACTTTAAAGTAAAATTTTATTTAATAAATGCTTTGCTTGTTCCATTGGAAAATACCTCCAGTTTAATAGTTAAGCGATAAGACATAGCTGTCACTGAACTTATATTGATCTATTACTGTACTCACTCAAGATCTATTTGTTAGATGCATTAAAGAAAAGGTTAGTAGTTCTTTCACTAAGAGTAGTATATCACTGAGAGTACAGAAGCCATGTCTGGATATTTTTATTTTTTAATTATTAATTAAATATATATATATATATATATATATATATATATATATATATATATATATATATATATATGTGTATCTTTCTTTTTTTTATTTCTTAGTGATTACATACTACTTTTTAAATAATGTATATAATATTAGAATTTTTATAAGTTCTATATATTGTATATATACAATATAATATTTCCAAGGTAGTCTCCTCCATTAAAAACACAAACTTTAAAGTAAAATTTTATTTAATAAATGCTTAGCTTATTCCATTGGAAAATACCTCCAGTTTAATAGTTAAGCGATAAGACATAGCTGTCACTGAACTTATATTGATCTATTACTGTACTCGCTCAAGACCTATTTGTTAGATGCATTAAAGAAAAGGTTAATAGTTCTTTCACTAAGAGCAGTATATCACTGAGAGTACAGAAGCCATGTCTGGATATTTTTATTTTTTAATTATTAATTAAATATATCAAAAAGTATCTTTCTTATTATCCGAAGTGTCCTTAGAGTTATTCTCCACTACCCACTTTTTCAATACATTTTTTTTAGTTTGTGGAAGACAATATACAAAAGCAATATTTTAATTTTTAAAACCTTAACACGTGATAAGTATCCCATTTCAACTATAGCATTTAAGAGGTATGCAGCAAGAGTTACGATTTTTCTACTAAAACTGTACATTTTTGGACCTTCAAACACAGAGCCCGATAGTTGCTTCAGAACTATACCAAGTCTTAATGACTGTATCAAAATGTTTAACTAGTAGTATTTAAATATTTTAATATTCAATCAATCCCATTTCGGTTCATTACTATTGAAACCATCGATGTTTTTAAACTTCCCAATTTTTTCAATTACTTTTACTAGAGTTGCTGAAGGAATTTAAGGATCAATGATGATATTCGTCACTTCTCCATGAATTTTCCTTTCGTTTGATTCTTCATTTACCAATATCCATCGCTCCCGAGAGCTGGGAAAGAGATCTATACTACTGTATTATATATAGTGCAGATGGCTACTTAGTTAATAGAACAAAAAAAAAAATAAATAAATAAAAAAATGTAAGAAATGAAATCATTACAATTAAGATAAAAATAAATTAAGATAAAAATAAAATATATATATATATATATATATATATATATATATATATATATATATATATATTGTTTGAACTCTGCTATTATTCTAAGGGAACTTTAGTCCCAGAATAAAATTATTTTTCATTTCATATAAGGTCATTCAAACAATGAGTACCTGGAAACAGTACCCAGTCCAAAAACAAACATTACTTTTAGAGTCTACATTGAGCTCCCTACAAGATCAATTCTCAAAAAAATCTTAGTTTTCAATTCCAGTATTCGAAGAAAGTGAACCAACTTTATATCCCAGTACCAATTATCACATTAGACAGCAATCCCTCTTCCTAATGCATTTGATGTATAATGGAAATCAGTGAAACATGTTTAATCATATATACAATATAATATTTCCAAGGTAGTCTCCTCAATTCAATACATAAACTTTAAAGTAAAAGTTTAATTAATAAATGCTTTGCTTGTTCCATTGGAAAATACCTCCAGTTTAATAGTTAAGCGATAAGACATAGCTGTCACTGAACTTATATTGATCTATTACTGTACTCACTCAAGATCTATTTGTTAGATGCATTAAAGAAAAGGTTAGTAGTTCTTTCACTAAGAGTAGTATATCACTGAGAGTACAGAAGCCATGTCTGGATATTTTTATTTTTTAATTATTAATTAAATATATATATATATATATATATATATATATATATATATATATATATATATATATATATATATATATATATATATATGTGTGTATCTTTCTTTTTTTTATTTCTTAGTGATTACATACTACTTTTTAAATAATGTATATAATATTAGAATTTTTATAAGTTCTATATATTGTATATATACAATATAATATTTCCAAGGTAGTCTCCTCCATTAAAAACACAAACTTTAAAGTAAAATTTTATTTAATAAATGCTTAGCTTATTCCATTGGAAAATAGCTTATTCCATTGGTCGCAGTACCAGATTTCAAAAACCTTCCAGAACTTTTCATCACGCAGCACCGTTATCTAATCACTTCTCTTCACACTCTTCTCCATCTTCATTTAACAATTCGTCACATGATGACACATTGACCTCTTCAGTTTTAAACTCCTCCTCTCTAATAAATTCCGCTCCCAGTCAAGCTAATTTATCCTTCTCATTTTTCAAAACCATTTATTCTAGTCACAAATACCACATTAATAACCTATGCTCGCTCCACAAACGCCTTGCCGACACGTTAGAACAGCGCATTTTTTTACTGAAATGCCGCTCCAACTCTCTTTTTCCTAAATCAATCACTAATTCCCTCAATCACATTACTATCTCCAAACCACTCAATTCCAAATTATCTAACTGTTCTTTAAAATTCAAAAAATCCCTCCTTAATTTGAAAATCCGTGAAATCATACAACATATCCATCACCTCAACCAACAAATTTCCGCCATCACTCAATTATTACAAACCATCATGACTGACGAACACATGACTAACCTATCACAAATTATCTCCACTATCTTTATTACTACCAGATCAAAGAAAAAAAGTATTCTCACCACTAAATTTAATGACATTTTTCAGCAATCGTTAGTCCATAAGATATACCCAAAAGGAGACGATAATTGGGTCTACAACTCCTCATCCATAGATATTCCTTCCAACGTCCTCAACATTTTAAGCTTAGGTCCGAATTTTTCCACCCCTAATTCCTCTACCAAACTCATCCCTGAACTTATTACTGACTTGGAATATATTTATAACGATCCGATCTTTCACCATTCTAATGATAATAAAGAATTATCTCGTGTTTCCATAACTAACATTATCTCTAACCATCTCCAACACCCCCCATCCACTACTTCTAACTTTTCCCCTCAATTCTTCAAAGATCTTTCTTCCACACGCTCCTTCCTTAAAAATCATGACGACATCATCATCACTAAAGCGGACAAAGGAAATAAAACAGTTATCATGGACCTCACAGACTATAATAGAAAAATGACTGAACTCCTATCAGACATATCTACATACGCTCCTACAACTCGTGACCCCACTCCTTCTCTTAAAATCCAATTTAACCAACATATCAGAAACCTCTTACACTCTAAACAAATCACATATCCTACTTACAGAAACCTCATCTCTTATAACTCCGTGGCTCCCCGTTTCTATGGTCTTCCAAAAATTCACAAACCCGGCACTCCCCTCCGTCCTATCACTTCTAATATCAACTCTCCCTCTTTAAAACTCAGCAAATTTCTACTCCCATCCTTACAAATCCTTAGTCATGACAATCCATATGATATCCACAACTCCTTTCATCTACGTAATTTGTTATTATCCCTAACCATTCCCGATAATTACATTCTAGTCTCCTTCGACGTTAAAAGCCTCTTCACCAACATCCCTATAGATAAAGCCCTTCTTATAGTAGAAAATAACTGGTCATCCTTAGAGTCTCATACCTCCCTTAACCGTTCATCATTTATTGAATCCCTACAACTTTGTTGCAAATCTGGTTATCTCCAGTTCCATGGACAATTTTATAATCAAATTGCAGGATTAGCTATGGGTAATCCTCTCGCACCCGACTTATCTAACATTGTTCTTAATGATCTCCTAAACACCATAGCCCCACAGTTTCCTAATGACATATTTCTTATAAAAAAATACGTCGATGACCTTCTTCTCATCGTCAATCCTGATACTATTCCTGACATCCTTTCCGCCTTTAACTCATATCATCCCCGCCTCTCTTTTACAGTTGAATACGAAGATAACTATTCCCTCCCTTTCCTCGATCTTCTCATTAAAAGACATCCCAACAATACTTTATCCACAGACTGGTACACAAAACCAACATACTCTGGCAGATTACTCAACTACTATTCTCAACACCCCTTTCACCAAAAACTTAACGTTGCCAAAAACCTCATTCACCGATGTTTTTCTCTATCTGACCCTTACCTACATGAAACAAACACTAGACGCATACAACAGATACTATTGTCTAATAACTTCCCCTCCAACACCATTAAAAAACTTATTACTGACTACAAAACCCGCCCCTCATCCTCCATCCCTTTCTCTAGTTCTCAAAATCAGCCCCCCATTCCTTTATATAGATCTCTACCATACATCCCTTTACTTTCGGATAGAATTCAAAAATCTTTACGTTCCTCTATTCCCAACCTGCGAGTTGCTTTTAAAAACTATAACAAACTTGCCAATATTTACTCCAACCTAAAAGACCCCATCCCTCCGCAACACCGCTCTAATATCGTATACCGCATTCCTTGCTCTACCACCAATTGTAACTCCGCCTATATTGGAGAAACCAAAAACCAACTTAAAGACCGCATCAAACAACACAAATACTCAATTACTTCTAAGAACTCTACTGCTTCTAAACTCTCTGAACACGCCTTAACCTCAAACCACACATTTAACTTTGACAATACCTCCATTCTTGCCACAGTACCTAACCACGACAAAAGACTACTTACGGAAAGTGTTTTCATTCAATTAGACTACAAACCACTTAACTTAAAAACCGACAAGCAAAATCTATCACTCGCCTACTCCCAAATCATCAACATTTTAAAAAAGTCTCGATGATAAACCTCTATTCAATCTTCTCACTTCCATTTATACTTTCTTTTACTTTTCCTTTTATATATATATATATATATATATATATATATATATATATATATATATATATATGTGTGTGTGTGTGTTTGTTTGTATGTGTATATATGTGTATGTATGTATGCGTTTATTTTTACTAGAACTTTTTTTTTGACACTGCTAACTAGAGTTTTTGACACTGCCAGTGTTTCAACCGCCTCCCGCAGTGCTACATCCAACGGTATGTTTTGACTTTTATTGAGATTCCTTTCTTAACACACCTATCCTTCAACTATACACCTTATTATTATCTTCATACAGCCTACCATTCCATTACCGCTTTCAAAAAACTAAATGTCAATTGTCATATAGTACAACCTGTTTTTTTGTTTCTTTATCATCATAACCTTGTTTTTACATTTATTCTTACATTTTAAAGTATTCTTTTAAAATTATTGTTTTCTTATAGAGTTATTTATACTTAATAATCTATCCCAACAATATTACACTAATGTTACCCTATTAATCTTTCAATTTCTTCACTTCTTAACCTTTGGTCCCGGTATCTGTTTATTTACAATTAAAGGTAACCTCCACTTGCTTGTTATCCACTGATATCTTATTATTATGTTATCTTATCCATATTTTAACTTTACTGTAACAATAGTTATTCAATTTTCAATCTATTTATTCGTTAACATTCATGTATTTATTTTCTTTTATCTATTTTCTTATCATGTATTTATTTTCTTTATCTTTTATTTCTGTATCTGACAACTTCTTCGTAATTTATATATACTTATATTTATTTTTTATTTTATTTTTATATTTTCAACATGTTTGTATCTTTTGTAGCCCTGAAGACGACCTGCAAAGTGGGTCGAAACGTCGGCAAAAATTAAAATTATTTTTATATTTTAATTTTTAATTTTTTTTTGACCGCACCCTCGACTAATTCCTTCTCATATCATATCAACGGTCAACCATCTCTACATCATTATGAAATCATTACAGTTAAATATTCTCTGGTTATATAGTAATTATCTTCTTCTGCTGTTAAAAAAATGCATCATCAAAAGAACAGGAAATAAAGGAAAAACATTAAGAAGTGAAAAATAAATGTCTCTGAAGATGGACAAAGAGTCTGAAACGTTAGACAGATAAATAAATTGACAAAAATGGAAGAGGAAAGTTTTCGTGATTTATATTTCAAGTAATTATCTTATAAATGTTAAGCTTCTCTCAAATATCCACAATTGGTGATGACAAGAAACAATTAGAAAATACAGGAATGAATTGGCAACGTTTTTATTTTAAAAGTTTATTTAAAAACAGAAGACAAAAACACCTAGTCTCTTTAAGGCCTTGAATATTTAATATTCATAATAATCTAATATTAAAATTTACTAATATGAAACGACATAGTTAATACAAAATTTATTAATAAAACAATTTAAATGATTTTAGCAAACTAAATAAAAAAAAAAAAATGCTTACCTACGATTAAAATAACTAAAACAGTTTAAATTTAAAATTAAAAATAATAATAAGAGTTATGAAAGAACTTTTGATTCACCTTAAGGCCATCAAGTATAGCAATGTTGTCTGGTGTAGGATGCCATGATGGATCCTCTGCATACCAGCCACAAAAAACTTTCTCTAAAAAGATTTGTAGAACATAGGTAACGGAGGAGCTGCCACTACTCATTCTTATTGGAAGGTAATTTAAAAAAACCTGAAACCAAGTCAATGGGTGATGTCATTATTCGTAATACGAAGAATGCGTGTATAGACTTTTAGCAATGAATAACAAAGATAGAGATAGATGCAGCATTTAAAAAAAAAAAAATACATACTGGTTTTGTTTTTCTTATTTTAATGTATAAAGAGAATTGCAGAATTTTGGTTTAAAATATTGTTTACATAAAAACTAAATTTTAATTATTGCAGCAAAAATGTAAAATAATTTTTATAACGTACTTGAAGAATTTCTTCCAATTTCACAGCTCCTAAATTGATTATTAAAGAGGAAAGTACTATTGCGAGATCCTTTGGCCTCTTTTCTATAAGTAGCACAGATAATTCAGATAACGTAAGGCCATCCCAATCTCCTTTTCCAAAACTGCATTTTTTGCTCATCTGAAAAAAAAAAAAGTTAAGTTTGAAAACTATTTTGAAATATACTAAAAGCTATAGAAGAGTTTTCTGCAATTATTACCCACACAATAAAAACGAAAAAATCTAATTAATTACAATAAAAATATGAAACAGATTATTATTATATTTTTTTTTAATCTGAAATTATGACTTTTAATATTATAACAGGACATTTTACTAAAAAAAAAAAAAAAAAGGATTATTTATTTTTAAAGTTATCTATAATTGTAATATATAAAATAAATAATTGTTTTGCACAATGGTTACAAAATATGACTTTTCCATCAATTGAAAAAACTGTTTCATCTTCAAGGGATTATTTTAAATTTCTTACTTGAAATGATGTACTTGCATGAAATTTCAAATAGTAATAAACATTACCCTTTTAAATAAAATAAGCAAGAAGCTAATAATAGTGATGTGTAGTTAATTTTAGGTAATAAAAATCAACAACACCTACAAAATTGTTGCTAATATTTTATTAACAGAAAACTTTTTACATTGATTTAGAATTCATATTAATTATGTCTCTCTCTTATAATTTCAATCCATTTTAAAACCTGACAATGGAACCATACAGACATTTTGACTTCAACAATAAAATTACAAAGCAAAGAGTAATAATGACAATCTCATATTATAAAAATGTCATCTGGCTACAGAGGTTTATTCTGAAGAATTATATGTTTCCTGAACACAAGAAGTCTGCACTCTATAGTTTGGTGTTTTTTCTAAAAAAATTCAAACATATTTGATCAATTGGTAACACAATGTAACAAGACACATTTACGGGGTTAAGTTTCTAGAACAAAGTGAGTTTATCCAAGAAACTGGTCAAGATACCTAACTGTGAAAACTAGCCTTAAGAAGTACACATGAGTAGTTTGATAATTGCTACTTACTTGCTTTGTACTGTCGAAAAGCAGTGTCCAATATTTCAGCAAAAGATTTATTAACCTCTCATCATTTTCACCAAGAATATCCAAAACCTGGCTAGCATCATTTATTTTACTCCTGGAGATATAAAGAACACATAGTGCTAAACAGTCTTGGGGATCAACTGCATCACTAAAATCATAAAAATGTAATTTAAAAAATATAAATTATTATCACAATGATGTAGAGATGGTTGACCGTGATATAATATTAGAAGGAGTTGGTCGGATACAAGATACAAACAAAAATAGAAAATAAGTATGAATAAAAATAGAAAACAAAGGAGAATATAGTGTGTAAGTTATTATTATTATTATAATTAGCATGTAAGTTATTATTAGTGTGTAAATTATTATCATTTGAAACACATATTATTAAAGATGTACCATATATCAATAAAATAATTTCTTGTATCAATTCAAAATAAACAAATTATATTTAAAATAACAAAGAAAGCTTCATTCTTCCAAATAAATTTAGTATAAACATGTTTTATAACATTTATGTACATTATTAAATAGATAATAACTAAACTATCATGTTATGTTTGTTATAATCAATGTTAAAGGATGAAAAAGCTTAACAGTAAAGATTATCTCTCCTTAAAAAAAATAAGTTTCTTAAAAAAGTGTACTGTAAAAAAAAAAAATCCTGTACTACTACAACCTATGAAGGGTCTTAGGTTCAGTACTTTGTACGGAAGTACTATTCCTAGGCCAATGGTTGTACAGGAAGATGATAGGGTCAGGATCACACTTAACTTGCTTGTTTTTTCCTTGATCAATTAAATACCCATGGATAGTAATGGATACCAACTTTTTAAAAGCTGTGTGTGTGCCAGGTGGGTCTCCCCGACCCCAAGATTAAACCATGGCTGATGAAAAATAATAAATAATTATCTGCTATAGCTGGTCTTCAACCCGGATCATTGAGAATTGGAACTCAGTACCTTACTCACTGAACTCAAGTAGGGTACTATTTTTCTATATTTAATATAGAAAGTTCATATGACCATATAAAAGGTTTATCAAAACATTAGTAGGGTTTGAGGTGGAAAATTCCATTCCATTAACGAATAATTCTTAAATTAATATTCTAATGTATCTTTAATAAATTGAAAAAAATGATCAAAATTGAGGATGTAAAATAACCTTTCTTTTATATGTCTTGTTATAATGCGTATAGAAGTTTCAGTAGAAAATTGCCTAAGCAGTGGTGACTGAAGGACCAACGTAGAGACAAGACATGATGAATCCGGTTGAGGAGTCTGTGCTAATTCCAACAACCGATTCAAAGCACCTGTAGGAAGACTAGAATCTTCATCACACTTAATTAAGCATTCTTTTAAAAAAAATCCTAGTCCTTCTTTGGTATTGATAGTGATACCCATCTGAAAACATATTTATACACCAACTATACAATCCTCATAGAAACACAATTTATTATTTTTCTTATTACTAATGAATAAGACCTCTTTAGCATCAGCTTCTAATTTTTTCAATCGATCCATAACCATTGTTGGACTCAAACCAGCCATGACACTATACTTATAACCTTTTTCCCAATCTTCCTCAGCTTCAGACCTATTAGAAAAAAAAATTAATGAATAATACACCAAAAAAGTTATTTTAAAGTATAATTTTGGTTGAATATTTCAATAGGATTAGGTTAGTAATAGTGATTTTTTAATTTTAGTTTTATCTCCTTAAGTATTATTAAATTTGATAAAATAAATGAAGTTCTTGAAAGTAAATAAATGAAGTAAGTTTCAATATAATCTATATTGAGCTAAGTGGAACTAATAAAAAGCAGTTTCATGAGATACTAAAATTCAATTGCGATAGAAAAATATTTGGAGTGACGGTTTACATTTTTGCAATGCGTTTTGAATAGTCTAGCAATGATAATAAGCTTAGGGAGTATACACTGCATGATAGCAATGTGAGAAATTTACTCATTTAGTTCTGCATGTAAAGAATAATGTAAGATTGAGCAACATACAGCACTTTTTCTTGATGAGTACAGAAACCACAAACAATCTCTACATGAAGAGATGTTATAAACTTAGTATATCCAATATGATTAAATACTTTTTATTTAATTATATATTTTTAAGCTTACAATAACCGAAGAGTCAAACAATCATACAGGGCACAATATCCGGAATGGAAGAATACTCACGTTAAATAGTAATCAGAAAGAAGAGCACAGGATTCCCTGTAGAGTTGAAGATGTTGTCCTAGTAATGGCTGCTGTTGGTTACACGATGTTACACTGATAGAGGAACGGACCAACAAGTGTGCTTCTAAAAGAAGTTGATTATATGCTGTCGGACAACTTAGCCGATGTCCAGAGCAAACATATAGCATCTCTTTGTACAGGCTTTCAACACTAGGAAGTTTTAGACCATAAATAGTCAGGTCACCAATGGCTGAATTTTTTCTGAAATAGCAGGAATAGATATATAATTAAATAAATAAGCTAACAATTAAAATGCATTTTTATTTCAGACCACAATAATTTAAAAAAATAAAAATTTACTCAATACAGGAAAATGACAGCGTTAAAGTTCATAGATTTTGAAAAACTAGAATCTTAAATTTTTCTCATTCATTTAATAAAATTCTTACTAATTAATGTTTAATTATCCAAATATAATAATCTTTATTTATAATATTTACAGCACAATATAAACAAAGAAATCACTAATTCTACTTCATCCTAAGTCGCTAAATATAATTGCTGGGAGTCACAAATCAGATTTTTTTTCCTTTTATAAATTTTGAATGAATCATTATTTTTCTAATTACTATTATAAAAAATTAACTAACACAATACAAAATAGAAAAAAAGACCTATTGAAAACTTACTTTAATTTTTTTTCATTGGAAGAAGACAATACAACAACATATGAGTTGGTTAAAAGTAAATCTACAACTCCAAGAAATGGTCTTAAGCCAAGCAGACAAACTGGTTCATCCACAGGGGGGCAAGCTTCCTAACGAAAATAATATAAGCGTGAAAATAGATAGGCTGCATTAAGATTAAGCCAGGTTCAAATAATAACTAATGATTTCTAACAGCCGAAAATATTTTTTTTTTAATTTTTACCATTTCGTTGTTTATGTGTATAGCATTAATTGTTCGTAAGGTATATGTTTCAAGACCAGTGGTAGTTATAGCATGAAGCAAAGATTGCTCTAATAAAACATGTTTCACTGTTGATGTGAAATTATATTCTGAAATGCATTTTCCCAAACTCATCTGAAATAAGAAAACAAATTAACATTCTCGCAAAAGAAACAATTATTAAATTTAATAAATGAATAGATTATATGATATTTACTACTTCACCATCTTCAACAGGAAAATGGTACATGAACCCTTCTTGTTGGGTGCACACAAAGCAGTTAAAAGCAACTAGACCAGAATAGGAAGGTGACCTTAGTCTTGGACAGCTTGATTCTAAAAACAAGTAAATGATCCGTGTGATGATACAGGATTTGAACTGTATCTGCATGTCAAAAATAAATAAAAAATTCTATGGTCATTCAGCTTATTACAAAAATAGAGAAGAAAAACAAACATAATAATTGGAACAAACAAGGCACATTATAAAACAGAAATGGAAATGGAAAAATATTTATTACCTCAAAAACTCATTACCTGCTTTTCCAGTGAAATGCCTGTTTATTTGATACAGTGGTCGGAGAGCCAAGGAAGTAAATTTCTCAGGTACTAAATTATCACCCCATTCTCCTAATTCCAGCTGAAGTAAACTTTCAACCATAGTTGTCATTTGTTCAGCCCATGGCTAGTAAATAAAAAAGCTGTATCCATTGAAGTCAGAGGTATTTTCAAATGAATAACTAGATAGATAATTAAAAATGAATTAAAATATAATGAATACCTCATTAGCAGGGATTTCTTTAATTGCAACGCCCATAGTGACTGAACCAGGTGGTTTAAAAGGAGATACTCTAAGGTTTCTGGAAGGATCATTTTCACGGGCTGATCTGAGAGATGGCAACAAGGCAAGGACAGGGATTGGTCCATTTCCTAGTTTGTCCATTTCCTTGCTTCCCCCTTCAGCAACTTCTTTCAAAAGAACTTCCAAGTCAATGGGACCTTCAACTGCTTTCTTCACTTTCATAACATTCTCATTTTGCTCTAGAAAAAATATTGATAAATGGTGAACTCAACAGTTATAAAGTTTATTTAATAAGCAATTAAAATATAGTGAACCTAATAACAAATATTTTGAATTCTAAATTGATGATAATAATCTTTAAAAGAAACATTATTATTCTTCATATTATATAAATATCTTAAATTCTTTCGCTGTCTTTTCTTTAATTTGAAGGACTCCTTATCTTAGATTGATTTCTTAATGGACTGTTATAAAGAGACGATAATAATATATATACATATATATATATTAATATTATAATCATACATATATATATATATATATATATATATATATATATATATATATATATATATATATATTTAGAAATTCTTAATCTAGAACTATTTTCATCATAAGTTGCATGGATAAAAAATAAAAATGGCTACTTGTGGTTTTCCTTTCTTTCCAAAAAATGCTGTAAATTTGTTATTTTTATGAAAATATTCCATTTTTTTTTCAATAAACCTACCTCTGGAATGACTAGGCATACTAAATTTCATAAAACAAATATATGAATCATTTATATACCAACGTAATATGAACCATGATAAAAAATTATAATAATAATAATAACAAGTAATCAGTTCTTATTCATTCATTTCATATACATTTGCATTCAAACCAAGCAGTTTCAGCTTTAACATAATTGTAGATTATTTAATTGAAAGAAAGAAAAAAAAATTATTAACACACATTTAATTATAACTTACTAGGTGTTGGCTTTGGAGTGTGACTAGACCAATCGGAAGCCCGAGCAAAACCTTTGTTCAATCTAAACACATGAAGAGAAGTAGAGTTCATTGCACCAACGACATCTTCAGACATTCTAAGAAAGCTAGGGCTAAAACTTAGCTCCAAAGTTACAGGCCACAATTCAAAATCTAAAAATCTTTGCTTCGATATATCATGGGTCCTCGTCACAAGTTGGAAAAGACAGAGAACACGATCACAAGCAATCATAATGTTACCAGTTTCCTGTAAATTAAATGCAAAAAATAATTAGAAGCATATCAACGGTTTTACTAACACTTTTTAAAAATTAATAAAATCTAAAAATTGAATATCCTCTAAACCCAGAGGGTAGAAGATAAAATTTAGACTAACAAGGAAATTAAGCTGATTGAGTTTTTTTCTTCAAGTAATTTTTTAAAATGATAAATTATTTTAATGCATTTACAACAGGGGTGGGGTGGCTGAGCAGGGTAATGCATTTACACAGTACCAAGCCTGATAACCAAAGTTATATGGAATAAAGTAAGTACGAGTTCGCGTCCTGATGCCAGTGGGGTTTTTAACTCTGGTATTAATCCCCACCCTCAACACCTAGCCTGGGAAAATCCCTTTTGGCCTAAAAGGCGAGGAAGGGAAGAACAGGAAAAAAAAAAAAAAAATAAGCATTTACAATCTAATGAAAATAAGCACCTGACAAGGTGTGATTGCAGTTATTTTAGAAAATCTTGAGGGAAGTTCGATCATTTCCAAGACATCTCCTCCAGTTTGGCTGCTACTTGGTGTGACCCGTCCAGCTATTCTTGCTCGCATTGGTTGATCTTCCCCTCGACTAGTTTCCCAATTTGTGTATACCCTAGCATAAACCACCTCTTTATCCTGTCTTGAAATTTTCTTCTCAATAGTAGCAACATAGCTCCCTGAAAGAAATTGTTCCATGAGATCTTTAAAACTAGAAAATATTGTTTTGAAAATATACTAAGCAGAAAAATAACATACTCAAACATTTTAAATATTCATGACCCAGAAAACAAATATTCTCATAAAAATATTGTTTTTTCATTGAGTAATAACCCGAATTATTTTATAAAACTAATATATGTATTCAGATTTAAACTTGCTAAATATAATTAGTAAAAGAGGAGAGACATAAAAAATATCTCATAAATGAAAAAAACAACTTGTAAGGTGAAAAATGTTCTGGTATAAAAAATATGAATGAAAGAACTAATCTGCAAGCATTACGCCCAAGCTGCGAATTTGGACTAATCACTTCACATCATTTTCAGATTTTGGTTGTCAGTCTTGATATTAATCTTAAGACTCCAACAATAAACTGACCAGATATAAGCAAAAAAAAGATGGTATAAATACCATTTATTTATATTCTTATTAAATATTAAAATTCTCAGATTAGAAAATGTGACCACCGTATATAGCATAGTAATTTAATGCCTTTAAGGAGATAATACGTAAGAAGAAAATCTCATAAAAACTATAAAATTAATGGAGATCACTTAGAAACAAAAGTCAAATTCTATCTTGTGTAACAGGATAAAACTAAAGAAATCAATAATCAGCTAATGAAAAAAAAATTAAATTCTCAAAGCTAAGAGGTTCTTGCTCTAATATGACCAATGTGAAAATTTTTTCAACAAACCCACCACAAAATGAATTTTAACTAACCCAGGCAGAAATCAAACCCATACTATTCACAAACAGGAACTCTGTGGTCCTCACCTCAACTATTGGTGCCCCTCTATTGAAAATCAATATGTATAGTTGGCTGAATTATTTTCAATTTTCATAAACATTAGGAATCACCGGTTTCTTGAGAATTAGAATTTCAAATCTGTGCTTCGTTTTTGAGGAAACCAGTAATTCCCCGCCTCCAAAAATCACTTTTTTTTTTAAAATATATTTTTGGTATTGTTACCAAGCTTAATACGTCAATATTTTAATGGATTATTTTTTCATGCATCCCACATGGCAGTAGAGACATTTTGGCAAACAAATCTGGTCCGGAACAAAAAAAAAATGTTTTGCAAATGCAAATTTCCTTATTTTTCCGGAACTCTGTGGGCCGATATTGTGCAATGATATTTGTAATATTAGAGGATAGATAATTTACTAATATTTCAAGGCATAGATTCACCTGAAAAAGTTTGATCAAAATCAAGAAAATATATGTTAGATCCTCTCCTTGTAATTGCAAAAGGTACTAATAAAAAAAATGTGCAGAATTATCATAAATATATATGTTAAAATATGAAAATTAATTAAATGATAATAACAATTTAACAATAAACACTATAACCAAACTTGTTACTTAAAAACCACATAAACACACAACCTAAACGCCTAAATATTTTATAATATAATATTTCTTGATTACACCCCTTCACATAAAAACACATACCCCAATTAAAAACAAAGACTATAAAACACAAAATTACTAAAATAAAAAAACTGAATCTTACAAATAAACCTACCAACCTAATCAATTATACAAACCCTCCACAACAACACCAAGCAAACACCAAACTCTCCAAACAAACAATGTACTACAAACCCACCCCCACAACACCCAACCACCAAAACCACCAAACCATAACCCCCTACAAAATACCAAAACATTATAATCCCAAAATTTTACCAAACCCAAAAAAAAAAACAACCACATAAAATCACACACAATTAAACAATCAACCAAAAACCTTTCAACCCACATACTCAAACTCTCACTAAACAATCACAACCTTAAATCAATTAAAATCATACCATACACACTACAACATTAAAAACCAACTCAACAAAACTTCACACTCCCTAACCCCACATACTAATCCTTATTAACCACCACTTTATCCCATCACAAAAAAACACACCACCAAACCACCCACAATACAACTAAAACTCCACACTCACACCACCCCCCTCCCCCCACACAAAAAATCTATTTAAACCTAAAAAAAAACAACCCAATTAACCAAATCACACAACACCAAAATTTAACATAAAATCCTACAACCCAACTACCAACAAATAAACCATAAAACCACAACCCCACACCAAACCCACATCCCCCCCACAACATTACCAAACACCACCCACACACAATAAAACCCCCACTAACCACCCCCCCCCTTACTACCACCATCCACCTCTACAAAAACCAAACCAAACCTACCCTACCAATCCATCCACATACCGAGAAAAAGGGAAAACAATTATCAGATACCAGAGTGGAATTTTAAAAATAACTAAAAAAGCTGAATAATTTAAAGAAATTATAAAGGATTCATTTTTAAAGAGGTATAATAAAAATACAGAAATAAACAGTTATTGGGAAAGGATTAAATCATTTTTAAACGAGGGAGCCAAGGAGATATTGAAGACAACACAGATAAGTGGTCGCATTCCTCATTGTACCATTCCTTGTACAATGAGGAATGTGACCGAGCACTTAGGGACAGAAAAGAAGCGAGATTGAGAATGCTTACTGTGGGTACAAGAAGAAGTAGAGAGGAATATATATCAATGAGAAGGATTGCAAAGAAGATATGTAGGCAGAAGAAGAGAAGTTTTAAAAAAGCAAACTCGAAATGCTCCAAAGTGATTTTGATTCAAAACTGACAAGAAAATTTTACAAAGACGTGAAGGAATTCAAGAATGGTTTCCAACCCAAAACGACAATATACAAAAATAAGATGGATGAACTTATCAGTGATCCATCAAAAATCTTGGAGACCTGGAGAGTGTATTTTAATGATTAATTAAATGTTCAACAACCACTCCTAAACAGCCAAGTGAAACAGTTGAACGCGTCACAATTGGTATCCACCTAAAAGTGGTTGAACATTTTAACTATTTGGGAACACTAATTACAGAAAACAAGCAACATTGGCTGCCGGGGATAGGTGCTGTTTTGCAATGCCAAAAATATTAAATTACAGATCCCTTTCTTACAGAACAAAGATCACAGTGTATGAAAGTCATTAGACCTGTCGTCACCTATGGCTCTAAGAGTTGGGTTATCTACAAAGCATCGAAAAAAAGGCTACTCACATGGGAGAGAAGAGTTCTCCGCAGGATCTATGGCCCGGTGTGCAAACAGGAATGAACAGAACGAAGAATGCGCACTAATGAAGAGCTGATGTATGCTAGGGCGGATTTGATCTCAATTGCGAAGGGAAACCAGATCAGATGGTTGGGTCATGTGGCGCGTACGCCCCGAGATGCGATTCCCAAACGCTTGCTAGAGGATCGGCCTGCTGAAAAACGTGGAAAAGGAAGACCACACCTCAGATGGCTGGGCCAGGTAGAGGATAGTCTGAAAAGGATGGGAATTCGAAGATGGAAAATGCTAGCTCAGGATAGAGGAGAGTGGCGAAGGTTCCTAAGAGAGGCCTTAAGTTGTTACAGGACCATAGCGCCAAGAATAAATAAAAATAAACAAATAAAAAAAATATTACTTTAAAACATATTAACTAAGGAGAAGTGCCATATTAATATTTTCACAAAAACTCCTTTATAAATAGACTCCTAAAGTACCTATATGTAATTATTCAAGTGAATTAAAGGAAGAATATTATAATGATTAAATTTCCAACAATCAAAAATTATTTATTTATATAAAACTTATAAACATAAAAAAATAAAAACAACAAACAAACAAAATTTAAAAAGAACTATTTTAATTATTACACAATCACAATAATCAAAGGTTTGTTGACGAATAGGAGCAATAAAATAGTGTTAGTAACTATTAAACCATCCGATTTCTAATGAGATCTGACATAATCAGAAAAATAAATGACATTTCTCTGTTAAACTAATAAAATATAATCAGCAGATGAATCTCCCGCTGAATTTTCATATTCTATTGCTGTTAATAAAAATGTATTTGATCTATCCCAAAGATAATAATACATAGTGCCCTTAGAATTTATTCCAGATATTTTCTTTAAAATTAATTTGGCCACATTGATAAAATTAAAAAGAGACTATAGAAAAAAAAAATACATACATAAATAGTAAATATCAACAATAGTTCTAGTATAAATACAATTCCATATAGCCATCCACATAGCTGATCATATAATAGATTTTACACTCCACAGTTTGACGATAAATTCAAACATATAAAAAATATATTATTTAATAAAATATACTAATATATTATTAATATTTACTTAATAAAATATATTATTAAGTGATCCATGTAATTTTTCTGTTTAAGTTCTTAAAAATAAATAAATAACAATAATGAACAACAAACAATAAAATAAAAACTATCATGATCCTAAAAAAAATATATATATATTAATGTAATTTATAATTTTGCATTAAATAAGCAGGTTTAACTTTCAGTGAAACAAACAGAATTTTCACAACAGTTAATCACTGATTTTAAAATGAACTGAGAGCTCATTGAAGGTGCAGAACATGGTCATGCTTCCACTACCACTGGCAGGCAAGAGCTGCTTCGTTTTTGCTTATATCAGAGGTAGTATTTGTTTTCATTCCACTTTTTCAGTTTTGTGATTAATAATTATTTTAGAAATTTTAGTAACGAGTCGCTTTGTGTACCAGTGAGATTAAAAGAATTGAGGAATATCATTTTACTAAACTAAGTTTAATATGCTAATGAACCTAAAAAATAGGTAAATTAATTATTTGATTTTTTTTTTTATTTTATAAGAAATAAGGGCTATCCAGAAACTACAGCAAAGATAGTATAGATGGCATGAAATATTCAAAATCATAAAGGAAAATAGCGATTCCTTATATTTAAGATGACCAGATTTTAACAATGGTAAAGCGGAACAACCTTAAGGAGGAGGGTTCATGACTAAAAATTTGGTCCAAACAATTTCATTGTTACAATAATTTATCACCCATGATATGTAGAACAGTCTACATACTATAATTTATTGTACATAATGATAGTCTGGTGCAAATATATTCAGGTAATAAAGTATTCAGATGAAATAAGGTTGATAACGTAGTTCTAAAGATGTTGATGATGTATTTGACGTCTAATTTATGACTTCAATAATAACAGTTTCTATGACCGAGATATTTTGTGTCAGCAGTATGTACACAACCAAGAAGCTCTTTTTCAAAATTCGATAAAACCTATAGAAGGTGACAAAATGTTATTAATCAAAGTACCAAATGAAGTTAACTAGCTGATGCCCAAAATTTATCCTTTTCTTATCAATTTATTTTTTTAATAATGATACTCCATTAAAAAGATCATTTTTGGATTGTTTATTAATTTCCAACAATGTTGGTCGAATTTTAACAACTCATCAACAATACAAACTTTCATATGCAGTTCTCACTAATTATTGTTTATTGTTAATACTAAACATTATAAAATTAACAAAAATAATATAAACCTCATATTCTGGAAGAAATAGCGACATGTCGCCGAAAACCGTATATTCTCTTTCCGTTCTCCGGTCATTCCCTAGCTTGTGCATTCTTTCTAAAAATCAAGAATTTTTTAAAATGCAGCAGAATGCGGGACAAGTTGTTAAAAATCAGGACCATCTCACCAAGAGTGAGACATCTGATCACCTTACTCATATTATAAGAATACGTTTTATTATATACGCGATTATGTAGTCAAAAATACGTTTTACAATTTATGAAAAACCTTCTCATTGACACACAAGTGCAATTAATTTTATTTATTCTGTTTCTCAAAGAAAACTAATTGTAGTTTCTTCTGATGCCATGATATACAATTTTAGTATAGTAAATTCCTTATAAATCTGCAAGAAAAAGAATTTAACACAAAATGTAAATAAACATATAGATGGTAGAATGCTAAATGGGAATGAAAAAAATATTTAAGCTGCAATGATTATAGTGATGTCGGCCATGAAATGACTAATTAAATTAATAGCTAAATCATTGAATAAAGAAATGTTTTTATTCAGATCAACAAAAAAAACTTCACAAACTGGTTATTCCAGTATTGATATCCAGAAAATTTAGCTTAAGGTAGCTTATTTTTAAAACTTAACTACGTAGTTTTTCTATCTCCTCTCCTCCCCCAGGTTATTGTAATGAAATAATAATTTACTAGTCCATAATAAAATAATTAAATATCAGAGAAAAAAGTAAGAGCCTAAATCAATACGGAGGACAGAAATAAGAACACGTCAGATTTATTTTAATTTATTCAGGACAAGTATCAAGAGTGGGCACTTCTGCCAACTGGTGGTAAGGGAAGAGTGCTGAGAAATCAGACCATTTCCAGAGCACATAGAGCATTACACAATTACCTAAAATCGATCGCGTTAACGAGTGAATATCAAGGTTCATAACAAAAAATATAAATAAATCATAATTTTTTAACTCTATATTTAAAACAATTTTAATGTTTTAAGTTTAATTAAAGTTTCCAATCATTAAAATGTACAATGATTATAATACAAATATGGCAATCATTTAACAAATGTTACACTAAATTTCTAGGAATAAAAAAAAAAAAATAGTGTATCACCAACAAAATAAGCTTCCAGCTAGGCTTTTCGCATCCATTGAAAAAAAAGGCAAAAAAGATTTTGTAAAATTAGTTTATGAATTCATTTTAATACCCTTGTCAAGATAATGCTCATTGATTTTTTTTTTCAAGATTCCTCATCTTTTATTTCTATATCAAGCTCTGAAACAGATTCATCTACCTCCAGAGATAGTTCTTCTTCATTATCTGATGAATTTCCAGCCACTTTCTTTTCTACAAATGAGTCCAAAGCTGAGCAGTAAGAATTGCTTATCTCTGGCCAGCTTGAGAAAGTGAGAAATAAATCAAGTACTTTCTCAGGATCTAAATCATGAACTTCAGTAAATGTATCAATACCAGACAACAAAAGTCTGTAACCATAGCCTGGTACCCATTTTTCTATTCTGGGAATGACACGATTATTAGTGCCTGTACATAACTGAGTGAGGAAAAACCAAAGCGATTTCAAATTTTGAGCACCACCGATTCTTTCAAATAAATCTTTTCTGCCAGTTATCCTAACCAAGATTAGTTGATCCATATCAGAAATAATATATTTTTTAAAGTAATTAGTTAATTTAATATCAAACCACGGAAGGAAATCACATTTATCAACTGATAAAACATAATGTATATCAAAAAATAGGTTGAACAAGATTGGGAAAGTTTTCATAATATTATTTTGAGGGTTCAGTGTTGCATACGTTTTTGGATTTAATAGCAAAAATAGCTGGGGGCGACCTAAGTGAAAAAAGCCTTTTTGTAAAACTATATTCATAATGTATTGCCTTAAAAACATATCATTAGGGCAAGACCCAATTATTTTTATTGAACATTCATCTGGCCACTCTTTCAATTCCATGGGGTTTATAACTTCTCGAATGTTAACCCGTGGATGCTCTTTTTCTCTATAACTAGACCTGAAAAAGTAACCCAGGTTCTTGTTGTAAACATCTAATTTATCAGGGTTAAGTAACTCATATTGTTTCATGTAATTCTTAAAATAGGAATCTGGTTCAAAAACTTTAATTTTTAGACAGTCCAAGGAAATTAAATGTTTCGTAATAAAACCAAAACCAGGATTGGCTTCAATTATACATTTATTTCCTTCCAGTAGGTCATTATTAATTGAATTAATAATAATTTCCCCAACCTTTTCATTCATTAGATATAGGAAATATAAGTTCTTACGTGTTTTAAATAAATTATCACTCAGTTTTTCACTTTCATTTTTCAAGAAAGCACTGTTAAAATGATTCAAAATTTTTTGCTTATGAGATAGTTTCCCTCTTTGATTTATTATTTTATTTTTATACATGGCATGATTAGTAATATAAATGTGTATTTTTCTAATGTTCTTTGAGGAATGGTAACATATACTTGGTTTCAATGCTATTCTATAATAAAACAACATATTTGTAATTTTATGTTTATCTTTCAATTTGATATCTTCAATAATGATAATGTTTTTATTCAACTTAAAACACTGGTTTGTCTCTTCAGATACCTGTGGAACAATATGAGAGGTAGGTAACTTGATCAACAGTGGGGAAGAAGAATGCTTTCTTTGGTACAGAAGCTAAATCTCTTACTTCAATTGCATGGTGCGGAAAGGCAATCAACAACCTGAAATAATATAACAATATAAATTGTCGGATATGAAAGATCAAAATTAATAGTTGAAATAAAAATTAAAATATGGATGCCAACCTATCTGGTGGTGCAGCAGCAACAGCCAAAGCATCTTCACATGTTTGAATTGTTTGACTTTCAAAATGATGAACAGATACAACTCGGACCATATTCCTGCGACAATATTTTATTAGAATACATATAAAAAAAAAAAAAAAACCTGTACCACTACAACCCATGAAGGGTCTGGGGTTCAGTAATATTTAGGGAAAGCACTGTTTCTAGGTCAACGGTTGTGCAAGGAGGTGATTTGACCGAGATCACGCTCAACCGCCAGGTTTTTCCCCTTAACCAATTACTTAATTAAGGGTACCCACTTTATAGAGGCTGGGTGTGCCCCAGGAGGGACTCCTAACCCAAGGTCGCCCCACGGCCAATGAAACAGATAAATCCAATACAAATCCAATCCAATACAAAGGTCCCGAGTTCGAACCCTGGCTCATGGCAGAAAATTTATTTATCTGTTTCATTAGAATACATATAATAATTATAAATTGATGCACTTAAACATTATAGTTAAATCTGCTAAATGATAAAAAAAATTAATTTCAATAGATAATTTTATTTCTCGAAGTGCTTTTAAATGATATTTTGTTTGAGTCTACAATGATTATTTGTAAATTTTCATTAGAATCACAAATAACAGTTTTTAACACCACGGAACAGAACAAAAGGCTCCCATTTAGGAAGATATTTCTTCAACGAATAATTAACATATTATAATTAAGAATATCTTCCAGCAAAGTAGAAAAAAGTGTTACTATGTAATTTTTAGATATTATGTTGTATTATCTCTAAAATCTGTTTTTAAATAAAGAAAAAATGCATTTATTTTTTCATTTCAAAGTAACATATAGGTTACCCTTCCAGGCGAGATAATTTAATATTCCAAGGAAATATAGCAATGAACAAATTTATTAAAATTGAAAATAATACATTCTATCATTCAAAATAATACAGAATAATGGGCTCAGTTTTTTTATTTTATTTTGAAAACATTTTTTTATAAGTTTTCAATCATAATAAGACTTAATGAATTAAACAAACAGCAAATAAATAAATTATCTTTAAGCTTTTGAATAATTTTATTAGCAGCAGATTTTAAGCACTGATAAAATTATGAAAAATGCAATATCCCTAATCACACAAGCAGATCCAGAATTTAATTTTGGGAGAGGCTTCAGCCCGAAAGATTTTTTTTTCGTATACATATAAGGATAATTAATTCGAAAACAAAAATAAATAAATTAACTACCTATATGAAATGGTGTTTAAATGGTTCTTGATGTCCTATTAAATGTAATTGATAATTTTTAATATTTTTTTCTGTAAAACATGGTTATATTTTAGCATTTTTGGAAGGGGAAGGGGGCTTCAGCCCGAAAGCCTCCCCCGTGTATCCACCTGTGCCTAATCATACTGAGTATGATCAAAATGTCTCAAATCTCTTTGAGGACATTTCATAAATTTAATTATATGTTGTTCTTGGACTAATTATTTATGAGGTAAAGGGTTACTTAATAAAGTTGTATACATTACAACATTTTAATAAGTCCATAAAACTATTTTATATTAATCTCAGCACCGTTGAATTTTTGAAGAAGTATCCCCAGAAAGGGATGAATGTTAAATGTTTGAGGGGTTACATTTGTACAGGGTAAAATATTTTTGAGGAGGGTACATTTTCACAGGATTTACAATTTTTAAGGAGTGTAAATTCTTACAGGGTGACAAATTTCAGGAAGGTACTATATTTTTGTTTGGTTTCAATTTGTAGGAAGAATTGCATCAGATAACAAGACCAAAAAAAACATTAAGTGTAATTATATTTAAACTACCAATTTGGTAATTGTACTTGTACTGTTTCGTTCTACTTTCGTATTTCACTTGTACTGTTTTTGAAAGCAAGGGATGGCTTTATTAATGGGAGCAATAACTTGCATGATGAAGGGCGGCATGTGTCATCACCCTTAGATGGGATGGGCACCCTAAAAACGTGCACAGAGTAGTATTTATAGAGAATAATTAGAAACACAAATGATCTGTTATTGTGATTTATTTAAATACAACCATTAATAATAAAAAATCAATTTAAAAAATATTTTGATCCTACTCAATAATGAAGGTAAACAAAAACTGCTTTAAATAGAAGACAAATGTTTTATTAAAACAATAATATATTGAATGTTTTAATACTCATAATCCATATAAAAAAAGTAAGTATGATTCTATGGAAACAAAAAAACAATATGAATATCAATATATTAATTTGTTAATATCAATTTGTTTTGGAGCATCTCCAAATATTTATTATGTTTATTGTTGCCTCTACCCTGCAGGGTCATTGGCAACACAATTTGCTTATATTCTGTTATAAAATTATCTATCTATTTATCTTCAAATAGCATTTCATTTAAGGCCTTATTATTTAATAGACTATGAGGATTATAAAATAATCTAAAAATTAACTAATATATCCTCCTATACAAAATATACTCCAGCAAAAGGATTATAAATAAATTAATTCATAATTCAGAGAAGTGCATACTATCAAAAATTTTAAAAAGATGGAATCAGTACTAGGAAAAGAGTTAAATATCAGGATAAAAAAAACCAACTCATATAGAGTAATAGGAAATACATTAAATCATAGCTAAGTAATGCAAATGAAACTTGCTAATCTGAATATCAATAATAAATCTTTCAGTTTGTCTGACAACTTACATAGTAAAGAGGCAATCAATGAACAAAAGCGATAAAAAAAAATTACTGCGCTAGATGAACAGTAGAAAAATGGTTATACTAATTTTAACTATGAACTGACTTAATGATAGTAAAATTACCAATGAATAAAAAAAAAAAATCAGTTTGAACAGCACAAATAGAGGACTTAAATCACAGTAAAAAATATATATATTTTGTTATTTTATAAACCCATTAAATTCAAGCTTAATCATCTGACAGGATAGAATAATCAATAAATAAAAATGTAATTTCTTGAAATTAATAAGTAGATTTAAAACAAATAACATAATATACAAATCCTAATAAAGTTTCTTTACTAGATGCACAGTGAAATACTAAATAGGTTTACATTAATCAACAGTAATATAAATCATGCATTAAAGCATTTTATTTAAATAGAACTTGTAGGACATATTTTACCAATTTAAAGATGAATTTCATAGAATATTTAAGTTAATATTAGCCAGAGAATGTAAGTCTGATACATCAATCAGCTAATTAATTAACGCTTATAAAAAGGTATCATTAGATCTCTCGGCCTTCTAGAAAGAACGAAGAGAGTGACTACTACGTTTAAAATGTACTCCAAATCGAAAAAATTGTGGAGTCAAACAAGTAAATTGTTAAATTATCAATCTTATGTTGTAGATAATGAACCCTAACTGCAACCTTCTATCAATCGAAAACAATGACAATCGATTTATCGTATCTTATGAAATCGTATCGTATGAAAAAACAAAATTGTATCTTAATTCTCTTAACTCTTGTACAATAATATCTTAGAAATTCCATTGATTTTACTGTCATTAAGATTAAGAATAGTGCTAACTACTTTTCACCACTTTCATCTCGGCTACTTTTCATCTATTTTATTTTAAATAATTCAAATATATTCTCATAAATATCACAATATGGCTTTCCTGATTTAGTAGTAAAAGCCCTCAAGGACATGAAAATTCAATAAGCAAACGATACTTTAATTTGTACATAGGATTATCTCTACTACAGTTTGTAGGAGGGGGTTACAAAATTTTCCAACAATTCCTAAATGTAGAACTAAATTTTGGATTTCATAAAATTGGGGGAGAGGCATAAAACCTTCTTTCCCCTCCTTTTAGCCGTGGCTTTATTTGTGTATTATTGTATGTTACATTACCAACAGTAAAAAGTCAGGATAAAGTACTTGCAACAGAGATTCAATGTTACACACAGTACAACTAAGGAAACAATTGATCCATAAATCAATTATAAATAATTTATCTTTCTCTGAAGAAGTCCACATTTCCCAGGATAAAGATCAGTTAATGGGCTGGAGGCAGCTCCAAATGCCTGTATGTAACAGTGGTCTATCTGATGTATCCTAATCAATAAGAGCAGCACTCCAATAGATTAATGTGACCATTTACCAGAAATAGTTTTCCTATATCAATAGATCAAGACTGATTTAACATTTTTTGGACTATTTTTTTGTCTAATTTCATGGTACCACATTCTGAAGCAACTATCTTATGTTGAAACTAATAAGTTGTTTAATTTTTTATTCAGAATTATTCATTATCACGAATATTTTAATAACTTTATTCAAAGTGTTGGTGTTATTTCTAAAGATCAAGGCAGTGGAATATTTGACATTTTTATATAAACCATGTCTTCTTCAACTTGATACTTCTTTTTTAAACCTAAAATTAGTACTATACTTATATATTAATTTCTGGTGCTTTCATGGCATGGCAGACGTCTTTACTAAATATATCCCTGGATTCAGTGCCCAAAAAAGGACCTCATCGCAGGCGAAGGTTTAATTGTAAATTACGAAAGTGTATTCTGATTTAAAAATACCTTGTCTGCCGTTCCAGAGCAGCTGCTTTCAAAAATGATGGCTGATTTTAAGAATATTAGACCAGTAATTTGAGGATCGAAACGGGAAATCCATTACGAAAAATGTGAGAAAAGTTTTTATTTTTTTAACTTGTATACATGGGTTTAGACTTGTAAAAAACGAAATTGCCACCAAGAGAAAACTTTTTACAGCCAAATAAGTCGGAATTTGTCGACATTTTTTTTCACCCATAACTCCTAAACGATGCATCAAAACAAAAAATCTACTATTTAATAAATTAAAGAACGTTAAATTTTGCGTCCAACGAGTACATAAACTTAATAATTTGGTTAAGTGGTAAGGTATAAAACCACCGTTAATCAAAGCTGATTTTTACCAAATTTGTCAACAAAAGAGACAAATTATAATAAATGGCTCTGTAACTTGGAAATGAGTCCTCTAAGAGTTGTAGAGCATCAAATTCTGCGTCCCGTGAGTTCCAACTAATTAAATGTAGTCGGAATAAAATCTGTAGTCTCCTGATGGTTAGAAATTTATAATGAAGGTAAACGTGATTTTCGATATGTTTACAGTATGGATGTCTATTCTACTGAGTTATTTTTGTTTAGAGTCTGTTACATACAGTATAAGCCTCTTTTCCATCTCTCAGCAGTAAAGGATTTAGGTAAACGATGTGTGGAAAGATACTAAATTCTATAAAGGAATAAGGAATCCCAATTCGAGATATATAATTGCCCTACAACAAAAATGTCAGTACTCAGTTGACGCAAAATATAATGCTCTACAACTTTGATTCTATGGGTTTTTCCTCTTAGGGACCTCATTTCCAAGTTACAGGGCTATTTATAGTAATTTGTCTCAGCTTTTGACAAATTTGGTTAATATCAGCGTTGGTTGACCGTGGTTTTATACCTTACCACATAATCAAATTATTAAGTTTAACTACTCGTTGACCCACAATTCAACGTTCTTTAATTTGTTAAATAAAACATTTTTCGCTTTGACGCGTTTAGGAGTTATAGTTGAAAAACCAAAAAAATCTGACTTTTTTGGGTGTAAAAAGTTTTTTCTTGGAGAAATTTGCTTTTTTACATGTCTAAACCCATATATACAAGTTAAAAAAATAAAAACTTTTCTCACATTTTTCGCGATGGATTTCCCATTTAGATCATCCAATTACTGGCCTAATATTCTTTAAATCAGCTGTCATATTTGAAAGCAGGGGCTTGGAACGGCTAAGTTCTTTTAACTCAGGATAACATATACTCTCGAAATTTACAATCAAACCTTCATCTGCAATGAGATCGATTTTTGGGCCCTGGCTCCAGGGCTAATAACCTACTTCGATTTTCTTCAAGAAATATTTGGTAAATTATTAGTGTCAAATTAGTACGCATTACCTAAATACCTATACTTACATTGATAAGCTAATGTTGCTGCACAGTCATCAGGTTCTTTGTTTCAAAAATCATGGATAAATAAAATACTATTAAGATCTAACTAACATGGGTTTTGATCACTTATTCAAATCGAATAGCTTACCAAGTGACCAAGTCTTCCTAGTAAGATCAATATTATAATATTTTGAACATGAGCTCAAAGAGTTTTATTTAGCACCATTGAAAACGCTATATGATAGCTCAGAGAAAATGAAGTTCCTTTAGGAGTGCCCAGAAAGGAATTGGAGTTGTATGGCATAAGTTGTGCCATGAAAATTTTGGAGGTAGGCACATCTTTCTTTTTTATGGAGTTATGAACTTTTGAGGGGATAGGTGATGAACAAATATTTATGGGTTATTGATTTTGGGAGGGTACCATATTTTTCTGAGGTTTCAATTGAAAAGAACTTTTTTAATGAAGGAACATAGGAAGGCTAAACCACAATTTTTACTATTCTCTTTCATTTGTACTTTTTTTCAAGAAGAAAGCAATAAATTTGTCAGGGATAAAGGTATGCACCATTACCCCAAGGGGAGGGGAGGTACTGGGCACCTTTGAATTCCTTTTAATGTGAATTTGTGTGGTCTGATATATATAAATAGAAATTGAGTTAAATTTAAAAATCACTAGAAAGCTGCACATAAAAAAAACATTAATGTCTAGAACATGTATAGCAATAATATTTTGGCTAATGCTTAAGTAATGGTTTGATTCCTCGGTAATAGTAAAAGCAAACAAAGGTGAGTAAGACAAATTAAGATAAACCCAATTAAATGAAAAAATATAGTTGTAATTTGAAAAAAGGGTTATTTCTTCTGACATACATATTATTAGAAAAAATAAAATTTTATTTATATTTAAACATTTGATACGTGGAAATATTTATAAATAACAATGATATTAAAATATCGATAAATTAAAAATATTAAATACATATATAATGGAACAATAAAGAGAATTATAGTAAGTTAACTACTATTTAAATATTAAATCAAAAGAGATAAAATAAGAAAACATTATTGTCCAACAGAAGACATTGAAAAAAAATTAAATTCCAATGTTCTATGGCTTATGTTTAGCATAACAATATTTTTTATAAAGTCGAGTGATAAAATAATGAAAGACTTTTAAATATTGATTCATATTATAAAAACAACTGTGTACATTATTTATTTTAATATATCTCATGACTAGACGTAATAGTTTTAATAGAAAATCATAACATTGAATAACAAGTAAATTGAAGATACAAACATTCTTAATATAAGATTAAACTTAAATCATAATTGACACATCATATATAGTAATAAATAATAAAATAATATTATTAGGTATTAAAACAATCAACAAAATAGCTTCTCACAAAGCTAAAATTAAAGAAATTTCATATAGGAATTTTTCTATGTTATTTTACTTAGAATAGCCAACAGTCTCTTCCTCTCTCTGGAATTCAGTTCTATATTCATACTATTTTTAAAAGTAATAGAAATTTACAAAACAAACTATAAAGGATGATAACTGCTTAAAAAATATTTTAAGGTAGATCAGTAGTCATCGACATGAAATTCTTATGTATGGAATGATTTAACAGAATTATCATGTATAATATCAAAAGTAACTAGAATAACAGTAATGAAAGCCCATAGCATGACCAAAAATGGCCACACAGTAGATTGAAAAGGTGATTTGTACTGAAGCTGTTGGTTGGACAAGGCTTCAGGTATGGATTTTCGCCCAACTATTATCAAGGAAGCAGGAATAATGTACTGAATAATGACACCTGCATAAGAACCAGTTACTCCTACCTGTAAAAAAAAAAAGATAAATAAAATATGATGCTATAAATTTGTAAATATGTAAGGCTGTAAGTAACATTTAACTTAGGACAACATGAAAATAATGATTGAAAAACTGATTACTTAATAAAAAAACTTACTAATGTTTCCATATTTTCGGTTGTCATGGCAATAAGCACTGGAGGAATAACTGTGAGAAGAGGCACAAAAAGTGCACGAAGAAACCACCATTCACAAAAACTAAACATTGCCTATAACAAGGTATATTAAAATTAAGCACTGTATTTAAATTTAAAACATACAAATGTTTTATAAAAATTAAAGAAATTGCTATGGTTATTTTCTTTGGATCTGAGATAAAACTGAAAGAAATTAAATATTAGCTCTGAAGTTTTAATTTTACCTAATTTAAGTTGACATGTACTTTTTTTGATTTCATAGTAAACTATATTAGTTGACCTGTGCCAATATTTCGTATTGTATATGTTAGTGAACAATTGACAATATAATATAGAAATAAGTTAATATAATGTATTATAAGATAGAGAAAATACTTTTTTTTTCATAGTCGAATCAAACACATGCATTCGAATAATAATAACCCAAAACATTACTGTAGCCTGTATCTTTGCTGATAATGGTCTGATTTCGATGATTTTTGTTTTGTTTTATAGGGAATTTAGTAATCTTTTGAATAATCATGGGTGCAATCAGAAGAAACAAGGTATACTTTTTGAGTTGTTTGGAAATAAAGTTTCTTTTCATTCATAACTTTTTTCCTGAATTCTCGGGGAGATATGACTATGATCCGTCACTTTTCCTTAAAATACCCTTCTGGTTAATACTTTATTCATTAACATCTATTGCTCCTGGGAGCCTGAAAAGGGATCTACACTGCAAAAAACTATCGTGTTACGTATAAAGATATATTTATATCTTGGAACAATGTGTTACAAAAAACTATTGGGCTCTTTTCTACTTTAAACACACCCATCAACTTCCCACTCTCTCTCCTACTAGTTCTCTAGTCCAGTTCCTTTCACCACAATAATTGAATTTCAAAAGTTTTAAAGAAAAAATCATCATACTTTTTTCTGAGAATGTATCAGCAGAGAATCAAATTAAACTAATCTATTGTAAATTCCAAATATAATTTAAAAGCTATAATTATCCATTAAATTTCATTACAAGGATCAATGTTAAAGTAATATATATTTTTTTTTAATAAGGTGACAAAAACTAACAATAATTTTTAGTAAATATTATTACTGATTTACCTGGATGTTGCTTCTAAGAGTAACTGCTATAATAGGAAATGATGTTGTGAGAGTTAGGACAGGAAAGGATGTCAAAAAAATACCAAATACTATACTCAACTTTGAACCAGTAGGTTCAAAATCAAGAGTATATAAATCTTTAGGTTCAGGAAAAGCAAATACTGCTGTTAAGGAAAGGGTTAAATAAAACAGTAGAATGGAAACATAATCAATGGCCAAATGTGTATTAAGTTTGGATTTGTCAGACATGGGAGTAATAAGTCCAGGAAGGGAATGATGGCACATAAATGAATAAACACAAGAGCCAAAAAGGGCAGGGAGACCAGAGGGAACTGCAAGAGCTGGAGAGCCATGAAGCTTCGTTGGATCCACGATACGGGATATTGCCAAACTGATCATAAGAGTAAATGCTACAAGAATAAGATAAGAATTAAATATAGCACTTTACTAAACAAGCAATTATGTAATAAACTAAAATAATAATCATACCCAGCCATCTAGTTACAGATGTAAAAAATTGTAGGTATTTAGTTTTTTGAACATTAAAAAACACGAAAGGTCCAAACACCAACAAGAAGCAGCTCTAAAAAAAAAAGAAGAAAGAAAATGACAATAGTAAAATAATCAAATTCCAATAATAAAAAATGAGTTAGGTATAGATATTTCCTTACAAGATACATTTGATACATCACTCTTCTTGTGAAACTGTAACCTTCCCAACAAGCATCCGAATCAGTTACATTTTCTTTAATGGTACTGAAAAATAAAAAGTAAAACTTTTTTTCAGTAAGTAAAAACAATTATAGAAAAGTGAAAATGGCTTATGAAATAAATTTGGGAGATAATCAAAAATGTGGTTAGAAATAAAACTAATTTTGCAAAGTTGGATCTTGCTTTACCGACAATTCTAGTAGGTATGTAAGGTAAATACTAATATTTCAAGATTAATGATTTGTTGTTTGAGAATGAAATAAATGGGGCATACATACTATTTAAAAATATATGGTTGTCGAGGGTAATACATTTGAGCACCAATAATCAAAATATTGAATGGAATTCAATTAAATTAGTATGGGACCATCTAATAAGCACCAATTTTATAAAAATTAAAAACGTGCAATTATAAATAATTTATTTCTAAAAATTTGTGTATCAAGTATAACATTAAGATGATAGAACCACAACCTATAATTATTATGTTAAACAAGCAATAAGAAATAATTTGATTATTCAGAGGGACTTAAAAAATGTATGCCATGTAATAAATTCTACAAATTACTTCAATTAAAATTTGGTTTTCTATTTATTATTTCACTTATAAAAACTTAACAAAATCATCGAAGCCTTAAGGCTGCGTGTGGGGCGGAGAACACACCAAACGGTCCAATATTTTTGTAGGCCAACTTTTTTCTCAATTTTGTGAACAATTGATCTCATGATGATGAGTGGGAAAACAAATGGGTGTTCATGAGTTTTTAGTACCTTATTAAATAGACAAAGTTTACCTATCTCCAGCTTGAAGATGTCCTATTTCTGAGAATCGTCATAGATAAAAAAGTTGTAGGTTACAATAAAATGTCATTCATAAAGTTATAGATGGATGTTAATAATTTGATAAAAAGGGGCCTGTACAGTGGATTTAATATAATGCAATTTCCTATCCCTACTGCCCCATGAACATAAGAATCAGCAATGTTTTGTGTACCCCAGTTACATTCCTAAGAGCCTGGTAATGGTAATTTTAAATCACCACAGATTTTCCATTTGTGTTCATGATATCTGAGTGAGTCCAAGAGGGCTGTCATATTTGCATATTTCTCCTTCATGACCAACAGTATGCCAAAGTATACTTACAGCCATTGTGAAGTAACACAGCTTTCAAACTAAGGTTGGAGGAGTCTATGAATAGCCTCTATTCAGTTGGATCATGGTTCAAATTCAAAGATTTCATCAAGCCATTAATTTCGCAGCAAACAACAAGATCATTTTTCTTCTCAAAAAAGGGAAGTAGTTCCCTGTGATGTTTTATGTACTGTGAGATTCTGACATCACTTTCAAGAAGATTCCATTGTTGTAGTCAAGACCGAAGAATTTCTGGCTTCTCCTATGACAGGCCAAAATCTCTAATGATTCTGCTTGACTCAGTCTGTGCAGTTTATCATCTTTTCCCTCAAAATCAGGGTCATGGGATGTGGAAGGCTTGTTTGTTTCTTCATCTTGTTCCACACTGTCTTCATTTTCTACTTCAAACACACAATTTTCAGGTGGAGTAGTAACTGGTAAACTATCTGAATGCAGGATGGGCCGAATAGCAGATCAAAGATTTCGGTACTACACCGTTCTTCTTTTCTTTGTAGACAAACCTGCCTTTATAGGTGGAGTCAAGCAGAAATAGCAGTCATCTGTATGGTTGGAGGCTCCAACAAACCATAGGCACAGCAAAAGCCATAGACCGTTTCTTCTTTCTCATCCATTCCATATTTAGAACCCAAGACTTATCCTGGACCTCTACTTTCATACTGAAATAATGCTGATAACGTTTTATATTCTTTACTAGAGGCGTCAGATTGCGTTTCTGTGAGGAAAATGTTATTTCACCACAAATATAACAAAAATTATTCACCATATTTACACATTTTCGTGGCATTTTTACGAATTTTGTACTAAAAAAATTTCGTGTGGCGCGCGCATCACAAAACTTTCACTTATCACTCACTTAGCAGAAAATACTTATACTTCTATAATAATTATACTTGCAATATTTCCTCCACCAATATACCCCCTCAGGTAGTCAATATTTTATGTTTAGGCCCCAATTTTTCTTATCCCTCTTCCAAATGCTCCCATCTCATCCCTAGCCTAATTACAGATATAGTAGGCATATATAGAGATATCCGTTTCGGAGCTAACGAAGAGTAGAAAGAATTATCCCGCATTCGGATCAGTAACATGATTTCTAACCAACCCCAACACCCTCCATCCCGTTCGTCCCCTTTATCCCCCCTATTCTTTAAAGATTTATCCTCAACCCGCTCTTTCCTGAAAACAAATGACCACCTCATTATTAATAAGGTTGAAAAGGGAAATTCGACCGTTATTATGGACAAGACAGAATACACACAGAAAATGCACCAACTACTTTCAGACCAAACAACTTACGCACCCTCCCCCCGCGACCCAACCCGTACACTAATGTTAAAATTTAACCAAAACATCAAAAACTTACTTGAGACCAAACAAATTAACTGTACCAGTTACTAAAACCTTATATGCTACAACTCCTTAGCACCCTGCTTATATGGACTCCCAAAAATTCACAAAACTTGGAAATCTCCTCCACCCTATCATCTCCAATATTAACGTCCCCTCAGCTAAACTCAGCAAATTCCTTTTACCCTCTCTCCAAAAACTTAACTTAGTCACAATAATCCTTATGACATTAATAATTCATTCCACCTTAAAGAAGAGTTATCTTATCTCCATATTTCTGAAAACTTTATCCTTGTTTCCCTAGAGGCCGAAAGCCTTTTTACCAACATCCCAATGGACAGGTTTTTCCCCATTACCCAAACAAGTCAGCTTTTCCAATACCTGCCCTTACCCTGGTTTTCCAGTTATAAGTGAAAGTCCTAGCTGAACACACCTGTAAATCTCTAATTTTATTTAATTTTTTGGTTTTCTTTCTCCACATTCCTTTATGTCTATTATTTCATATTATATTCTCTCTCTTTCCTTTTCTTTCAATCTCTCCTTTAGATCTGTAGAAGTATATTCATATTTGCATTTATTATATATTACACTACAACAATTGTTAGCATCTATTTACTTCCGTTTAGGATCTTGTTACTTAGCTTAGTCTGTTCATATTTTAATGTACTTACTGTTTATAATTTTAATAAGCCTATTTACATTGTTTATATTTTTTGTCTAAATATTTTGTAACTTCCACAATTTTTTATCTTTTTGTATCTTGTCCGTTTTCCTCCTGAAGAAGACCTGCAAAGTCGGGTCAAAACGTTGGCTTTTAATAAAATAGATTTACCTCTATTTAGCCTATTCATAACCGCTACCCCGGATCATCTCCTTCCTTTATAATGCAATGATCAACTATTAAATATTCAATACTTATATTTTCAGTCAAAGGAGAAGTGAAAGTAAAATTATGTGTATATTGTAATGTCAACATTACATGGTATATAAATAGTGGCGCGAAAGTGGCAAGAACATGAACTACAGGGAAGAAGTGGGGGAAGCAAGCTCATGTGAGAGAGACTGCGACGGGCCGCCAAGAGGGAAGGTGCTAGCGGCCAAGAGAGAAAATGTGACAAGCTGTCAAGAGAGAAGGTACTAGCCAGCAACTTGAGAAAATAGAAACAGCCACAAAGTTTAGACTGGGATAATCAAGGTTTTTGAAAACAATATGTATAATTTCTTAATGTATGTATCTCGTTTCTTTATTTGTATTTACTAATTAGTGTACATTGTATTTATTAAATGTTGAATGAGTGTTCAGTTGCCAGAACCCAACCTGAGATAATGTTATATGTGTAAAATAATAATATATTGAAAAAGTAAACTCGTTGTTTTGATTTATGTTGACAAAGGGAACGTTAAAATATATATATATATATATATATATATTTTTTTTTTTTTTTTTTTTTTTTTTTTTCCCTACGTGGTAACCCCACACAAGGATCGTTTATTTGATTTTCCTTCATGCTCCATGCCTTAAAGACATACTACATGAATTACATTTGTTTACAATTGTTTTTTTTTTCTAGTTCCACATGATTTACATTTTTAGTTCAAATTTATATACATTAACAAAAAAAAAAAAACACAAAGAATAAACACACAAAAATTAAATCGGAAAATTAAATATTAAACACACAAAGTCAATCCAACAAAGCATATATATCAATCCATATATATATATATGGGAGGAACCCAAGGAATACGAGTGCACCCGAGCTCACCTGAAAGATTAGAACACGCTTCCATACTTCCTTAACATGAGCTTAATATAATAAGGACTCTGACAATATTATGTAAATATATATATATATATATATATATATACATATATATATATATATATATATATATATATATATATATATATACATATTTACATAATATTGTCAGAGTCCTTATTATATTAAGCTCATGTTAAGGAAGTATGGAAGCGTGTTCTAATCTTTCAGGTGAGCTCGGGTGCACTCGTATTCCTTGGGTTCCTCAATTACTATTCTCCATTGTGATCTTTTATTTCTCCTTTAGTTAACTATCAAATTCTTTCATATTTTATATTTAACTATCTTTTATATTAGAGATTTTTTATTTGAAACAATTGATCATTTGTTTCAAATAAAAAAAATTAAAGGTACTTTAGTGGAAGCTAATATTGAAAATTAGCCATTTAAGCCCTGTTAGAGAACATCAATCCGAATAAAAACTACATTTTATTTAAAACTGCTTAATTTTACATTTATATGATGAATTTAATCAAAATCGTTAGAGCCGTTTTCGAGAAAACCGCAAATATGTGTTTAGTCCATTATATTAAGTACCCCTTATGGTAAGCTGATGTTGACGAAAAAGTAGCTGTAACATCCCTAGCATATAAAAACCTTAAATATGCAATTTCTAGCTAGCCTGTCAACAAACAAACGAATGAACGAGCATTTGTGTTTTGTTATTTCACAGATGTACCAATCCCCCCCCCCTTGAAAAAAAAATCCCACAAATTGAAAATGACTAAAAAAATGAAATATAACTTTATCTCCAAAGCATTTTTTTTAATTCAGTCGATGGAAATACATATGAATGAACTATTTTTGAGCCCTGAACATTTTCATTGTTGCCCAATGTATTTCAAGAGAAACTACTGCTAAGTATAATTAAGTTATAAATAGATTATCAGCAAACCGATAAGAATTTCCATCCATCTTTAAGGTAAAGCATTTACTTAAAGGGAATTAATTGTAAAATAACATATAAATATCACAATTCAGGCTAATAAGAGAGGCAAATGAAAATTGTGGTTTGAATTATAATAAATTACTTACCACGATAGATCAACTAATGTCTTTCCAATCGCAGCAGAATAAATAGTAAGATCTCCATAAAGATAAAGGCAAATACACAAATAAAATGAAAACTGGCCAGTTCTACTGAACAGAGTTGTAGCCATTTCACTCTGAAAGGAAGAAATATAAATTAATTAATGCTCAATAATTAAAATACTACAATTATGTTAAATTAAACTTCTCTGATATTTCTGGGTGTTTGATTGTGGTGATAACATACCTTTAATTATAACATTAATAAATGGAGGGTAGCTATTTCGTAATTGTCTCATGCAATTACTAACATTGAATAAAACATGAGTGATAAATATTCAGGACAAAGTCATTATAAGGTTTTTATTAGTGCCGACGTTTCAACCCAAACATGTGGGTCATCAAGGCATGGTTTGAGCACTGAAGATATTCAAGTACACAGTACTTGACGCCGTGATGATGACCCACATGTTTGGGTTGAAAAGTCGGCACTGATAAAAACATTATAATGACTGCATCCTGAATATTTATCACCCATGATACACTGACAGGCAAAAAATTCCACCCACTTGTAAAAAAAGTTGTATTTGTATATAATATATGGTATTTGTAGATAATACTTTTTTACCTTTAATAATCAAAATGTGATTGGGTAAGAAAGATAAGAGAAAAAAAAATTGAAAAATGAACCATTATTATTCTAAAAGAAATTAATTCGTTTAGCATCATCGTTTAGTAGCGTGTTTCCTTCTCTTGCCTTCACTATTTCTTGAAGACGCCTCGGCATACTTTCCACCAGTCGGGAAATGTCCCTTTGCTGGAGGATAGCCCATTCCTCCCGAAGAGCCCTTTCAAGGACCTGCAGTGTATCAGGAAGTGTTGCACACGCTCTTATTCGTCTTCCGAGGTTATCCCATAAATGCTCAATGGGGTTCAAATCTGGAGAACGTGCTAAAACCTCAATACTGTTCTGTTGAAGGACCATCTGCACTATGCAGGCGACATGTGGGCGTGCATTATCGTACATTAGAATAGAACGATCGCCGATTTCGTTGAGGATAGGCAACACATGAGGTTCCAAAATCTCATCTACATAGCGAATGGCCGTCAAAGACCCTCAACGAACAACAACCAATACTGTGCGGCGCTCCATTGAAATCCCAGCCCACACCATTAAGGAACCACGTTGGAAAGGTTGGCTCTGGGAAAAATTACAGGCTGCATATCTTTCGTTTCTTCTTCTCCACACCCTTTCACGCCCGTCTGGAGATCGAAGAGTGAATCTTGACTCACCTGTAAAAGTACAACACTCCATTCGTCCATAGTCAAATAGCTGTGTTCTCGAGCAAAAGCCAGCCGTGTTACTCTGTGAGTTCTGGTCAACTCTGGTCCTCTTACTGGACGAAAAGCCATTAATCCATACTCATTTAATCTTCTCCGAGCGGTACGTTCAGAAATTTGCACACCTTGAACTTCTTCGAGCTGATGAATCGCTTGAACAACGGTAAGGTGCCAGTTTTGTAAAATTCTCAAAATCAAAAACTGGTCATCCCGTTGTTCTGTTACCCTAGGGCGTCCAGAACGGGGCCTTCTACTGTAAGAACCAGTTTCCCGAAAACGCCTGACGGCGTCTCGTAAAGTTTCATATGGAACTCCGATGGCATTAGCTGCATATCTAATGGAACGTCCATCATCGAAAGTGCCACACCACGCGCAACATCCTCAGCACTAAGAGGCATTTTTAAACTTAATATTGAAAAAATTAAAAGCCGGAGACTAAGAAATGTGCTGCAAGAAACGGCACTGAACTAATGATACTGAATAAACATTTTGATTCCATAGAAAGTAAACATCGGAATCTAGAATCATTTCATTGAATTAAGGATTAAGGGTTATTGTCCTCTATATTAACATTTCTAATTGAAAACAAACAAAAAGATTCATTAAAAACAATAGACCAATCCAAAGCAGAAATATTTTTAGATGAAAACATGAAAAAATCAAGTGGGTGGAATTTTTTGCCTGTCAGTGTATGTAGAACAGTCAATTAACTTCCTTCAATAATTGAATAAAACAATAACAATAAAATTTTAATATGAATTAACATATAATATGCTTACCAATTCACATTTTATATCCAAAGTAAAAAGCCTCTTAGGTTCACTTGGATAGTTATCAATGTAAGCTGAAAAAAATGTAGAAGTTAATTTTTAATTCAGAATCAATGACAGATTCATGAAAATATATATTTATTCTCATAAAGTCTACTCTTGAAGAGAAACCAGTTTCTTAAGATTTGTAAACCATATGAACATACCCAAGGTAAAAAAAGAAGAAAAAAAAAGTATAGAATCATTTTTATATCTAGCTCTTAAGGCCTCATTTTCTGCAGAAGGCAAGTGTGTTTAAGCAGTGTTCCAGAACTACTGAAAAGTAAATGCTAGTTCAAACTGGTTTATGATTTTTTTATAAATATATCTTTAGATCGACCACAATTAGCTGGGGATCTGAGAAAATATGTGCAACACTAAGTTGAAACTAATATTTCAATTTTTTCTAACTCTCTGACATAACTTATAGAATATTTACCAACATATAAATAAATTATAATATTACAATTTCATCTGTCAATAAATGTATATATTTGTGAATATTTTATAGATAATATTGGAAGTTTAAGGTAAAACACAAAATGTGTTTCAACTTGGCGCTGCATGAGTTTGCCCTCAGACCAATCAATTGCAGTTGAAATATATATCATTAGAAAAAAGAAAAGATTATTAAGGAGTGATTTACCTGCAGGTAGCATTAGTGAATCTTCTGTATCGGACATATCATCATCTGTACTTTCTTCAACAGTTTCCGCTGCCTTCAACAAACAAATATAGCAGTATATCGACAATTAAATCTAAATATATTAATAAATATAATTGAAACAAAAGCATTAAATATTACCAATCTTAGATAGCGACTGACCCTCTTCATCTTTTCCAACTTTTCCCACTGTATAAGTGCATTGCAAATAGCCATTGCTTCGATAACGAATGTAGCAGTTATGTAACTGAAATACAAAAATTAAATATTTATATGATTAAGAAAAGATCTCAATAAAAAAGACATTCCGCAAAGGTAAATTAACATGGGATCGGATCTCTTTTTTTTTTTTTTTTTTTTTTTAAGTGGCATGAGTACATTGCGGTCATGTAGGCCTATTGTACACCAATCGAATCTTCTTACTCAATGTTGTCCTGGAAAGTAACAGAGAATACTGCACTCCTACACATGATCTGTGAGTGGAAATCAAGGCTATCTATGACAATGAACTACGTGAACATTGCTACGAAGCGAGAACTAACCTCAGAGAAATTGATCCAATTGGTCCAGTTGAATACGACGGAATCCATGTATGTAGCATGTGTAGAGGATGAAATACCGAAGGAGAACCTTACAAATGGTGAGAGACAGGGATATGCACTAGCATATCTGCTCCCCAACATTATTTTTAAAAAATCGATGTGGGATGCACAGATCTAGACAGCAGGCACAATGCTTAATAAAATGATTCAGATTCTTAGATGTGCGAATGACCCCAGGCAACAGTATGTGATGTCTCACTTAGTCTAGAACTGGAGGAAAATACGTGCTGGTACGTGAAAATACAATAAACATCAAGTAAAGGACGTTTGGTTTATCGAAGTTTGAACAAGTGGATGAATTTGTCTACCTCGGGTCTCTGATAACTGTGAACAATGAACAGGAATTGAGAGCAGAAAAGTTATTCATAACCAATGTTACGTTGGGCTAGGAAGACATATAAGAACTAATTATCTGTCAAGAATAAAAAAATTGCAGCTAAGTAAAAGAATTAGTCCAGTTCTGATGTACAACTCCGAGCCATGGATAATTAGAGGTCAGATGAACAAAGTTTAAAGGCTTTTGAAATAAGAATTCTACAGCACATATATGGAATGGATCTAGCAGAATTAAAAGGTGTAATCAAGAAATATATAACCTCCTTGGTGTACCTGATATAGTGAAACGTATAAGACTGGGAAGATTGTGGTGGAATGGGCTAGTACCTCAAATGTAAGAGGATGAAGTCCCCAAAAATGTAATGAGTGAGACCATTCATACCACCAGATTTATAAGACTGTACCTTAGATTAGATGGACCGCATTATGGAGCATGTCTGGAGAATCATAGGTCAGAGAGTGGAGAACAGACAAAAGAAAGAAAACATGGCTCAGTCTCTAAAAACTTTTAATACCATTATGTTTACATTTTCTGAAAACTTTTCATTTAGTTCACCTATTGCATTATCAATGATAATTGATTTGCAAGAATTTTGAAATTTGTTGGTAACCCAGGTAAATTTTGAACATTGTTTTTACTTTTGTTTAAGTACAACCCTCCAAGTTGGTCGATCCTAACTCGCCTCGGTAGGAGTATTTGTTGTACTGTAGTCCACCATTAAGGTAAATAATAAATAAAATAATAATATATGTATATATGTATGTGTATGTAAACCTGCTACTAGTATTCTTATCTCCTAATTTTTCAAAATCAAAGTTTCTCTTCTTTTCTCCTTTTCATATCACCCATTAAATATTTATATGCACTTAATTGAGCTTTATTCAATAATTATAAATAATTAAAATCTAAAATTAGTGCATAGTCTGTTCACATAATTCAATTGTTTATGGTTAAAAGAAAAAAACTAATTAATTAATGTTAATGAATGGGGAAATGGTAATGTAAGTAAAATTGCTAAATGATTTAAAAATTAGAAACCAAAGATAAACAAAATTTCGAAAAAGAAAAGAAGAATTATTGGAAAAATAGTCATAAAAATAGAAAAAGATCATCAAATAAATAAAGATTAACTCTACCGAACAATTCTTCAGTGATACAAAAGATAATGAAGGGTTTATTAAGTTCCTTTTTTTCCAGACCACATTTAAAAGAAAATTCAGTCCAATAAAAAATGTGCAAAAGAAAATTACACATTAACTTGAATTATGATTACTATTTTTTTCAGACATGTATGGATAAGTACCATATTGAAGGAAGTTAGTCAATTTGACTACATATCACAGGAGATAAATAATCAGAAAGCAGTAATTTTTTATTGTTGCCGACATTTCAATCAAACATGTGGGTCATCATCAGAGCATGTAAATTGTGATCTAAAAAAAGAGAGACTATACAATGAAAACACTTTCAATACTTGGCCGTTCTCTGAATTAAATTTATGGTATGATCATAAGATTGAGCCACCCATCAAAGTGAAACAACAAGCAATTGTGATGTATTGTCCTGTTCTGTAACAAGCAAAATTTAAAATACTAATGAAAAATACAAACCTCACAAGAGCAATGAAAGTTATCATAACTGTACTGAACAGCCATCCTGCTTCATGAAATGCTTTGGGAAGAGTCAAAGCTCCAGTCCCAATAATGAGGTTGAAAATATAAAGGAGGGCAGTCTGAAATAGTTAGAGATATGGTTAGAGCCAAGATTACATAAGTAAATTTGCTAATATTTACCCAAAATTTCTTTAAAATAATGTCTAAACACTTCTTCCTGTAACTTAAACATCAAAGTTCATGCAAGATTCCAATTCGAACATTAAATAATGAATCATATTTACAATTATGAAAATGTTTTAATACAAAAAAATGCCTAACAAATGATAAAACTTAATAATTACAGACAAAACAGTAAATTGAAACTTACATAAGGAGAATACAAATCATCCATTTTAATAAATCTTCAATAATCCAACAAACTAATCATTATTATTAATAATTAAAATTACGAAATCTGATTACGAAAGAAAAGTCAACACATTTCAATCAAAGCAACCGGACTTAATAGACTGTCTCATACCCCTAACAATAGATTCAACTTATCAAAATAATCAACCTCTTATTACGGAATAAACATACAATATCGATTTATGTCTTGTAAATTATAATCGACTTCTAGAACCAACAACGAATAAGTGAACAAGATAACTATAACATGAAAATTTGTGACCTCACTTGAAAACATCGTATCTAACTGACTTTTTGGACATAATTTATCTTTTGAATTCGAATGAAAAGCTCTTGCCAGGTACCTCTAGGATTCGAAGTACTGCTTCACAAGTGCATAACCCATGACTATTAAAAATTAACGAATATCCTCTAAATAGGTTTAATATAAATTATTGTCACTTTTTAAGCCACAGAGGTAGCAAATAAAAAGCTTCTTATTCGAATTTCGAAAATAAAATAGCCCGTTCCCAAGCAATCCAGTGATCGATATTTAAAACACTTTCGTATTATTTTCCTCATGTAACGTAACGATATAATTTAAAAACAACAATATAAGAACTCTCATAAAGAATTATTTTCAAGATAAACTAAAATCTAAAGAAAAGGGAATGAGAGAACCAAGGTTTCAACAGAGATATTATTCCGCTAAGCTCCAAGAGCCGGCGGTATGCACTTGTGAATGAGTACTCCGAATCCTTTGAATCAGGGATCTCCAACCTATGCCCACCAGTCCGTATTTTAAGATTGAAAATATGCCTCCAAAGATCCTTGTTGTTTGAAATAATACACTTAAGCGATCAGGAGGAAAAATGTAGTATATCCTTGCACAATTCCAAAAAATATGTACTGTAAAAGCAACATGGGATTGTCGGAATAAAAGAAGGATAGAGAGTAGATAATATAGGGAGGAAAAAGTAGCTTGGAAAAGAATCAATATTGAGAATTTATGGAGCTTATGTATTCATACCGTCTTATGTGAAAGGATTAATCTTAGAAAAATTGATATAGGTCCTTTCAAACGGAAAAAATATGATTTATTAGGTAGATTGATTGCAAACAAGAACTCAACCTAGGAGCAATATAAGATAAGACGGGCCAAATGGAAGATGATTTCTGGACATTCGAAAAATAAAGAATAATAAAGTTCCCGGAGATGATGGGTATTTCATGAGTAAAATTTCAAAAGAAGGGTAGCTTTGCAAAAGGAGTTGTAAGATCTTTCTTTCAAAAAGATTAAAGAGAGGATTACAGAACAGGAGAAGGACTAAGACATATGCCTTTTACATAAAAAGAAAAATATTCTGAATTTTAGGAATTGTGCTCCTTTAAAGTTCCCTATCCAATATGATGTTCTTTAACTCAAGTTTCCGATGGCGGACCAGTTCATATTAGCCCTTGGTACTGATCCATTTTTATCAAATTATTAACATTCCCCTACAACTTCGTAAATAGCTTCATCTCATTGTAACCTACAATTATTTTATTTACGAAAATTCTTAGAATTGGGGCGTTTGCAATCTACAAGGGGACGAACTTTGTCTATTTAATTAGGTACTAAAAACTTCTGAATACCCATTTGCTTTACACTTGGATCGTACGATAATTTTATCACACAACAAACGACGCAATATTTTTGAAGGCCACCTTTTTTTCTTGATTTTGTGCTCAAATTATCTTACGATACAGGGGAAAAACAAATGGGTATTTACCAGTTGTTTGTACCTAATTAATTATACAAAGTTTGCTCCCCTCCAGATTGAAAACGCTCTAATTCTAAGAATTTTCGTAAATAAAATATTTGTAGGTTATGAGATGAAGCTATTTATGAAGTTTCAGGCGTATGTTAATAATTTGATAAAAAGAGGTCTGTACCACGGACTATATTCATGGAACCTGTTGTATCAACGTGAGCAATATTTCTCTCAACTAATAATAATATTTTAAATGAAAAACCTTGTGGTTAATTGTGATCTCGCCCCCATCACCTTCCTGCACAATCGGTGGCCTTGAAACAGTATTTCTTTACTAAGTACTGAACCTAAGACCCTTCATGGATTGGACTGGTAAAAGAAAAAAAAAATACATATATTGCTTAGCTAACCTGAAGGTTTGGTACCGATATCACCAGTCGCTCTTCACGTATTTTCATCCATTGACTGTGGTTCAAACCTTAGCCATCTCAACATTGCAAGTTCTGCAAAATCAGCCTTAATGCAATGCTACCGCTTTCGCTTCAGTTTACCTCTCGGAACAGCGATTATTAAGGGTTTCATTCACTAATAATCCTATCCTATAATAATCACTAAAGAATTTTACAGGCCGTTTTTATTTGCAGCAAAGGTATCTCCTCAACTTTTTTTTTAATGATGTTCACACAATCAGCATTGTATAGGCATCAGAAATCTTTGATTTAATCGTCTCTCTTCAATCCAAATATTTTGCGCAATTCTTTTTTTTTTTTTTTTTTTTTTTTTTTTTAAATTTTGCAACTGAAAAATAATAAGTATTTTCATTCTTAATCTAGTCATCCACAATTAAGTTTATTTATAGTTAATAAATTTTATTACAGAGATATGAACAGTTTTTTCATCTAGGGGTAAAACTGATTAAAAAGTTTAATTAAGCAATACTTTTGAAAAAGGAAGCCATAGTTCATGTTAAAAACCTTATGAAAAAAAATTAACACAACTGTTTATTTAGTAATGCTTCTCCATAATTTCAATCTAATTAAACTCATTTAAAATTTGATTATTAGATGACTATAATCTATCTACAACTGATTTAAGGTAAAACAATAGAAGCTAAATTGTATTTAACTGGAACAGTCTTAATTTTGATTTCAGAATACATATATATTTATTTCTGTTGGCATTACAGACCATGTAGTTCTTTTGCTGCCTTAACAAACCTGCTCCATCTCTGCCTGTCTTGGGCTATTTCTTTCCATTTATCTGCATGCAGCTCTATTGCATCTTTGTTGATTCTATCTATCCATCTGCTTTTTGCCTTCCACATGTTTTTTTGATTTTTATTGAGGCATTCATTGTTAAGTAAAGGCTTCCAGATAGATCGTTATGAATTATATGCCCAGCCCAATCTCAGCGCCTTCATATCATGGGATATTGATTGACCATTTTCTGTAAGCAGTTCTTTAAGGGTCTTTCTTCTCCATGTGTTAGTACTCTGATCCCAGAACGCTCAGGTTATCATGCGTTGGATTTTCCTCTCAAATCTTTCAACACTGTTTTCTAGGGTGCTGGTCAGTGTCCAGGTCTCACAGCCATGTATTAGAACTAGCTTTATCATAGCATTCATAATATATGTATACATAATTTTTTTTTTGTATATCTATATGATATAGGATATTAGTTCCTTGATTTTCAACTCCTTTTGGTGATGTTATGGACTATCGATTATTGATTATCAAGGTTTCTTGTCTCTTCTATTAACGTATTGCCTCTCTTCAAAACTAAGTACAGGGATTTCTATCTTAATTATAAGGAAATCGAGACTAGAAAAAATAAACATATCAGTGTGAGCAGAATAATAAATTTTATTTTTAAAAAAGTAACATAATTTAATGAAATTAGTTAATGCGGAGATAGCTATTAATTATATGTCATGTATCTTGGAGTGGCGGAGAATTTAGCATAAGATTTAATCACTTTATTTACTGCTTCAAGGAAATCCTTTTCTGTAGCAACTTTCCTTCGAGCACGAATTGCAAACATCCCAGCTTCTGTGCAAACCGATCTGATTTCGGCTCCTAGCAAGCAAAAAAAACAATCAAACAATTTAAAAAAAATTAAATTAGTTCCAGAATTATCGTCTTAAAAAAAATCATTACAAACATAAATATATCTTGCTGACACTGCTTATACAGTCCACATTTTGATTTGGTAATTTATCAGTGAGAACCATACAAAAATAAAACTTTATATTGAGATAAACATATTACCTGTACTATTGGGACAGAGTCTAGCAAGTAACTCAAATCGAATATCTCTCTCTACACTCATTGAGCGTGCATGAATTTTGAAAATATGAGAACGACCTTCCAGATCAGGTAGTCCAAACTCTACTTTTCTGTCCAGCCTTCCAGGTCTCATCAAGGCAGGGTCCAAAGTGTCAGGTCTATTTGTTGCCATTAAAACCTGGCAGATTATGACAATTAGACAAATAATGAACAGTAACAGAAAAAAAATATAAAGATTAACATTCATTGGGATTTGATACATAACGAAATAAACAATATAATTATTGAACACAACCGAAGCTTGACATACTGCAGTTTTTAAGTAAAAGTAACAAATAAATTAACTTTAAATAATATTTAAAACTATAATGATCTTGTCCATAATAGAATAATCATTAATCCAATGAAGCTAAGAATAGAAAAATAATTCAGAAGAACCTAAAATATCTCTCGGTAGTTTCTGAACATTTTAATTAAATAAAAAATCTAACAGAATACAATAAACTAAGCAATGTAGGAAACTCTAGAGGAATTTCTGAATAATGGTAAAATCCAGTAGCTTACAAAACATTTATTATATAATGGATAAATAGTACCTGAAGGCTGATTCCTTTCTTCCATTAAGAATAGAGAATTTTACAAAAATTTAGACATTTGGATAGAACTGCTATCAAATTAAAAAAGAAACAATGTCAATTATTATTAAAGATTTATTCAAACATTTCATGTACGCTTTGTGTAATGAATTTGCAAAGAATCAATATAACTCTATAACAAATAAACTAGATAAATTGGAATTACTAATTTATTTCTTTGTGGTCATATATGGTGAGATGATATTTTTATAATAAAATTGTGATCCAATAGTTATCAAAAAAATTCAGCAAATTAATAGAAAAATATCTCTATATACTTGAGAATGGTTCTAGATAGCTGAAACATTGTGAAAAAAAAAAAAAATTATTGTTGACTATTAGCTTTTAACTTCACTACAAAAAATATTGAATAATCATTAATGTCATTTTTTTTTTTTTTTTTTTTTTTTTTTTTTTTTTTTTTTTTTTTTTTGGGAGGGGGAAGATTTTTCCTTTTTTATGTGGTACAATTTAATAAAAAACGTCATTTTTACAAAATATGACTATTATTAGGGAACACTATTACATAAATGATAGATCAGTTTTTATTTATTTAGGAATTAATGAATAAATATATTGTCTATTTATTACATAAAGTCAGTAAATAGTTTTGAGGTAGCTAACCTTAAAACTACATATTTGTCAATTTAAATCACATTTTTTAATGCCAAAACTTATTACGTGCAACAAACTAGCATAGACCCTGTAATATGTCTAAAGAAGGCATAAAATAAGTGAATTATGTTTTGATTTCACAGACAGAGAATTCATCAAAGTACGTTCTTTTCACTTTCTATAATGATATTTAGTGACTTTTAGCAATAAACTAATAAAATAAATTTTTTTAAAACTAAACGAAAGTCTACAAAGCTATGTAGCTGAGCAACATGTTATCAAAACAAAATGGTCTAATCACTAATATCAGTTTTATTTTGAATTTATTATCTCTATCTTTAATTTATCAATCCAAATCCCTAATAAAGATCAGAAAGTTCCAGGAATCAAACTCAACCTTCCATAATAACTAGTTGCACTATATTTCATAATATGTGAATTCACTTTATTATTTTACTTTTATAATTGAAATACATATACACATGTAAAAAATCAATAATCTTATAATTAATAATGTTTTAAAATGATAATAAAACAATACCTTAATGTTACCCCTGGGATCAAAACCATCAAGCTGGTTGATAAGTTCTAACATTGTTCTTTGAACTTCATTATCACCCCCAGCTCCGTCATCAAACCTGGCTCCACCAATAGCATCTATTTCATCAAAAAAAATTAGGCAAGCTTTTTTACTTCTAGCCATTTCAAAGAGTTCACGCACCATTCTTGCTCCCTATTTTAAGGACAGCAATGGATTATTACATTTTTAATTATTAAAAATAAATGTATTATTATCTGAAACCATCATAAATACCTCTCCAACATATTTTTGGACAAGTTCTGAACCAATTACTCTAATAAAACAAGCATCGGTTCTATTAGCAACTGCTCTAGCGCAAAGTGTTTTTCCTGTACCAGGAGGACCAAAAAGAAGAACTCCTTTTGGTGGTTCAATTCCTAAATTCACAAACTTTTCAGGCTGAAAATAGATTATTAGATTAATATTCAGAAACTGCTATTATATGTTAAGTAATAATAATAATGGTGTAGTGCTAATAAGTATGTTTTATTCATTTATTAAGCTTAAAAATTCAGTGATCTAAACAGAGAAAGGTTGAGTCCACAAAAAGTAAATAAAGTTCTCTTAAAAGACTCTACTCAACAAGCTTTCATATATATGAAAAGGATTCAATTTTTATACTAATAATATAACAATTAAAGAGCTGCTTGATAAAAACCCAATTGCTGAGCTGCAAAAAAATAATAATATTAATTTTAAAAATCTATACAGAAAAGAGTGTGGCTGAATTTTCCTGTTCATAAAATTTTAAGAGTCAGGGCAGTTCCATAGAACAACTTTTCATGTAAATTCTTCTAGTCCACTCTTTTTCATTAAGAGCCCACTAAAAACATTTATTGACATCTATAATGTTCTTCAGATGGAATCGGAGAAAGGTCAATTTGGAGGAAGATAGTAGAGCAGGCCAAGGTTCTAAAAGGACCATAGCGCCATCGGATGATGATATGCATATTATTAAATTTGAGAAGAGGATTGTTTATAAGAAAAAAACATTACGAAAACATATAATTTAAACTTCTCATTGACTTTAAAAATTTAATATTACCTGTAACAAAGGTGTCTCAACTACTTCTCTCAATTTTTCAATTTGTTCATTGCAACCACCAACATCGCTGTAAGTGACATCGGGTTTTTCCTCAACCTGCATCATAGTTACAGTTGGATCTATTTTTGGTGGAAGAGGTATCTGAATTTGATATTTGTTTCTATCAACACTAAAAACCATATTCATCTATAAGTAAAGCAAAAATAAAATAAGCAAGAGCAAAAAAAAATAAAGATCCATACCCGACTCTCATCCCTTCTTCAATATCAGTAGGTGCAACTGAATCAGCTAAGTCAACCACAAATTTCGCAAACTGCTTTACATTTATAATGTATTTTGGGTCTTCAGAATCAGCATTAATAATTTTTGTACATCTGGCAACCTGTATCAGAATATAAAATTAAATCCTTTCACTATATAATATATCACCTATTATCAATAAATAAAGGAAAGGAAAGGATCAACTCTTGTTTGTAGGATAAGTTTTCCAAGTGATTTCGAAAGCAAATTAGAGGACTTTGTACACATTACTTTAATTATATACATCACCTATTAAAAACTAATATATAGTATCATCATTTGGCACTACCACTTCTGGACTTAATATATTTTTTAAAAGTAATTGCCTAAGTGCTATATATCTTTAACTATTTTAAATCAGTGTATAGTAACTCATGAATAACTTTTTTTTTGTTCTCTCTTTTATCGGCTTTTAGATTATAGTTTTGCTGGGCCAGAGGGCGAGAGGGAGGATTAATACCAGAGTTAAAAGCTCCTCTCTGCACAGCAAAGCGAACTCCTATCTGTTAAATCATTCATAACTTCAGTCATCAGGTTGCCGGGCAACGCTGGCATAAAACTTATTTATATAACTTTTAAGCTAAAAAGATATTTTACCAGTCATAAATCTGCACTATTTATGAATCTTAACTTTCGACATAGGTTCTCGTTAAAAAAAAAGTGAACTATGTTTTGCATTTTCAGTGACAACAATCAAACTGAGCTTAGTACACCATATTTTGATCTGATAACAAATAAACAATACATCCACAATGGTATTCTATTTTCTAAATATAAACGTTAATTATTCCACACTACACCTGAAGGGGCTGTTCATTTTGGAGTATTTGCTTATCTGCGGCCAAGTCCCATAGAGCAGGAGGAGCTAAACCAGTATCTGATTCCTTAATACCTGTTAGTTCATTAACACGTTTGATTATCGTCTGTATATCATCTTCAACACTTTTAATGCTTTTTGTGTATTGACCCTGTCCCTGTAAGAGAAAACAAAAATTAACTAGTCCCAAGCAACATAAAAAAAAAACAGTAATAACATAAATCATATTTCTTACATAAGTTTTAAGTAAAGCGATATCAGCTTCATCAAGAGCTAAAACATAAAATGATAAGCTATTAAAAACAAACATATTAGAAATTTTGGATACAAATAAAACTAAACTTACATTTAATATCCTTTTCTTCCTCCTTCTCCTCTTTTGTTTTTCTCATATCATCACCAAGATAATCGGGCATTTTAGCTAAAAACGATAAATTCACAATACAAGAGTTGCTCGAGTGAATAAGCAGTTCTGTTGTAATGATGCGAAGGTTACACTAGAAATAGGTTATATTTTGGTAATATTACTTTGATTTTTGTTCATTGTATAAATGTCCTAAAGCTGGGTTATATCGCCAATAAATGTTTTCAACAAAGATTTAAAATATCGAAAATCTTTAATTAGAAATTGTTATAATAAAAATCTGATTGCGTCGGCGCTCCCTTTCATTGAAAATAGTCTTGCTGTATTTATATTAATAACGTATATCATTATATTAGAAATAACACTATTATTATTAAAAAATAATGGTTATTGTCAAAATATCTCAAAAAACGATGAATTCATCTATAAGATAAGCAGTTGTTGATTAAATAAAATTTAAACTGCATTATAGAGATATAATTATTTTCGTGTTCAGTGGTATATTTTAAAGAATATTAGTGAAGAAATAGTTAACCAAGATGCTATACTTGGAAGATTATTTGGAAAGTAAGTAATTATAGATAAGGTTCAGTTAAATACATTATTCTTTATAGCTTATTAGTTTGATCTCATACTTGTATATAATGAATTTCTAATACCTGAAATTTAGTTTGAATTGTAATTAATATGTTTTTATAGTGATTGAACATTTACCCCAAGAGCTTCGAGATAGGTTTACAGAAATGAGAGAACTGGATTTACAAGTTCAAAGTAGGTATTCTTCAATGTTTATATACCATTATTTTCTTTCTAAGTCCAGTATTTTGCTTTCTGACCAGTTGAGTCATTGGTGCTTCAGTTTTCTGTGTATATTTTGCTATGTATTAATTACATTTGTATTTTTAAAGATTCAATGGATAGTTTGGAAAAGAGAGTGAAGTTCTTTTTTTCAAATGCAAAGAGAATGAAACCTGCGGAGAAAGAAGCAGAATATGAAACCATTAGGAAAGATTATTACAAAACACTTGAAGATGCTGGTAGGAATTTTGTCTTGCATCATCTATTTATGTTTACTTCATATCTTTTTAGAAACTATTTTATTTTCAGATGAGAAAGTGCAATTATCAAATCAAGTTTATGATTTAGTTGCCAGATATTTAAGACGGCTAGATCAAGAAACTCATAAGTTTAAATTAGAATTAGAGGCTGACCACAGTGGAATAACTGAAATATTAGAAAAACGTGAGTATATGAAAAAAATTAGAATGTATCTGCTTTGTATTTTCATTACCTTTGACTTTATGACTTCTCAAATGTCACTCCAATATGATTTATGAGCATAAGATTACATGATCTCACTGTAGATGAAATGAAATTTGTCAAGTATTGACAACCTTGTTTGTGAGTGTTCCGCCTTTCAACTAAGATCTGTTCAGTTAAAAGTAATTAACAAACCTCTTCGTCTTTCAGTTGATTTTGGAGTAAGCAAGTAATTTGGTTGCTTCCATCTTTGGGTTGCAATCGACCATTTTCAGAATTTCTTCTATAGTGTGATCATGTGATCTTGTGCCTATTGATCATACTGAAGAGACATTTGTGAAACTGTATCCCTTTGACTTAATTTAGTTGGTGGTAATTATTCTGGGTAAAATTAATGTTTTATGTTTGGTTTTAGGATCTCATGATATGGACAACATCACTTCAACAAATTCAAGTCAAAAAGAAAATCGGTATAGTTTTGCCCCATCACAAAGAATTAGTCATCATGGTAATATTCATTTTCATCAGTATAATAATTATTAGATTTGTGGTTTCTTTAAATTTGAAATGTAATTTTCATTTGTAGAAAAAAGAAGGGATTCTGGAAGTTCTGAATTGAAAAGAGTAAATGTTGAAAAAATTATCCCGGATATAAGAGTTTCAAGTACTAATGTAACAACTACTGTAACACCTGCAGTTTATTCCCTCGGTCATATTGGTGCTGGTGGATCAGCAATAGCTGCAGCTGCGTCTCAAGCTATTGCTGCTACTCAGCAGGTAAATACGAATCTAATAGTTTTACTCCTTTTTTTCTAAAATATTTTAATCTCTAAGGTACTTTAGGGTTTTTAGAGGGATAGTTGAAAGAAAGAAGTTTTAAAAAAAAATTGTGTTACTGATATATTTCAAAGGCTTTATCCACCCAGCAGCAATGTACAAAATTATCTGGATAATTAATTATATATTATAAAAAACTTTTGCATCAGAAAAAACATTTCTGAAATTTTGAAACAGAATCAAAAGTAATAATAAATTATGCCACTGAAATGTGAAAATGATATCCAGAATTAAAGTGATTGGAATACAATATTGGAAAACTTATAACAATTTTGAAAATTGTTTAGGCTAAAATGATTAAATTTCTTAAGAATCAGTCAATAATAGAACAGTAGGATGTTGGGGACATTGAGCATTTAGATGACAAAAGCTGAGATATAATAATAAAGTATGATACATTAACTTGATAATTAGCTTATGTTCTATTCACTCTGACAGAATGACCTGTTTTTTTTTAGTGTAGTTTATATAGTTGGGCCGAATTATTGATCACAAGAATTAACAAAATAAAAATTAAATGTTATATTTTATATTAATTATCCCTGACTGATCTCAATAAAATAATAATAGTCATAAACACTTATCACTATTCATTAACCTTAAAGGATGAGGTAGGTCAAGACTCAATCAAATCAAATAGGAAACAGTAACAAGTATAATTGCTTGTTATGATTGATGGAATCATAAATTTTAGTCAGAACTAGTAACCCTCTGGTATGATTCTTCAGTAAATATTTTTAAAATGTTTGTCTTAATGTTAAAGAATGTAAAATTCAAGTTTTATTCATATGGACTTTTCACATATTTTAAATTTTATATTTCAGATGCAGCAGGGAAGGCGGACTGCTAGTTTGAAAGCGTCATACGAGGCAATTCATTCTGGTAGTGGTGGAGGAACTGGAGGTGGCAGTGGTTCAGGACATGGTCATGAAATCAGTATCAGTAAAGAGTTAGCTGGAGCAGCACAAACAGCAATCGCGGCCATACAAGACACTCATAAAAAACATAAAAAGTGATTCTGCTTATTTCAGTTTAATTTTATTTCCACCTTTGTAATACTACCTCCTAGCTGTATTACCTAATAATTATGAAGGAATTTGTTCAATTCCCTGAACTCCTGCAGATTTTTGCTAAACATGTTTTATGACAGAGGTTGCTCAGTTAACCGAGTTACTAAATTAAAAAGCAAAAGGCTAATCTAGAAACAGTGTACATTACCTCACCATATACCTTAGGCTAATTACTACATTACAGTGGAAATTGTCTTGATAGAACTAGTCGAGTAAAAAATTAATAAATAGGAAAAAAAAGGAAGTCTAGTTTTTTTAAAGCATTGATTTTAGAGGATTTTTTACAGAAATTAGTTCAGCATTATCTCACTTCTACAATTTCTGATTATTCTCCTCCATGAATCATTAAAAAACCCATTTTTAAAAATATTTTTGAAGTTTGATTTTTTAAACATATAAAACTTAATTTTTATTTCTTTTAGGAAATCGAGTATATTATCCAGTGTTTCAAGTGGTTTGAATGCAACACCTGCATCCTCTCCAGCATCTATTCCATCACCTTCTGAACCACCATCTGTTTCATCTGACAGAAATTCAGAAAGCTATGATCCAAATGAGCCAAGATACTGTATTTGCAATGAAGTTGCCTTTGGGACAATGGTTGCCTGCGACAACAAAACGGTATTGTTTTTTTAATACAATAAATATAATTTTTCTAGATTCGTACCTATAGTTGAATATATCTGAGTTAAGTTCAGCAACATTGAACTACTATTAAAGCACATCAAAGGTTCTTTCGTTTACTTTTTAATTTCATACAATTAATTGACTCTGATTACTCGAATTTGGTGTTTTGTTTATATCTTATAGAGGAAATATCTGTTGAGATGATGGAAATAGCTTTAAATTTCTTAGAATTGTTTTGTTTTTTTAAAACAAGCTTATTTTCATGTGTTATTTACTTTTGTTATTTGAGTCCTATTTTTTATTTTTCAATGCAAGCCAATTTCATATTATATCACTTGTTTAATATGAAGTCCTTGTTGGTTTTAATATTTACTTATCTAATATGTTATTTTTTTTTTCATTTTACAGTGCCCTTATGAATGGTACCATTATCCATGTGTTGGAATAACAGATAAACCCAAAGGAAAGTGGTATTGTCCGCATTGTACTGCTGCTATGAAGAGAAGAAATCGAAAAAATCAATAATTCTGTAAAAAAAAAAAAATTCTTTCTATTATCTTTTCTATTTAAATTTTCTTTTTCAGTTCAGAATCATTATATATTATATAATTTTTTGTATTTAATCATGTAATTTTTGTACACAAAAATAAATAGGTTGTACTTTATACTGTTTCTTAATATGGTTAATCAATAATTTTCACTCAATTTTATATTTTTCAACCTCTTGCTTTCCAAAATTAATGTATGAATAAAATTCTACATATGATAACTCTTCTTTTTTTTTAAACCTCTTGGACTAGACTAATGTAGTAATTCTTCAAAACTGATTAGATTATGGTTTTCTGTAATATATATTTCAAGATTGTAATCGATTAACTTGAGTGGATGAAAACAGATTATAAGTTAACAGGTTTTATTATATAGATAAAAATTTTTAGTTTACTCTCAATCAAATTAGTTACCAACTTGCAATATTCACTTTTTATTGATATATTTTTTTTAAAGTTCATATCTTATCTTACATTAAGATTTAACAAGGAAAAAATTTAAAGAAATTATAAATCACCAACTGTTTTCATATTAAGACTACCAAAACTACTATAAATTAAAGTTTCTTTAGATACAGGCGTTGGCTGATTCATGATCATGAAGATTGATCCTACTTTACAAGTAAATATTAATTAACCAATTAAGGGTGTCATTCACCTTGTACCATTTATACATTTACTCAATGCACAAGCGGATTTACAGGGGGAAGGGGGAGGGTACTTTTGAACTGAAGCCTCCCTCTAAAATGTTAAGATATAACCGTCTTATGAAAAAAATATTTAATAATTACCTCTTAAAGTATTATTGTTTGTGTAATTATGTTTAATAGTACTTAAAGAATTGCTTAAACTCTATATTATATAGGTACTTAGTTTTCTTCTTTTTCTCCTAGAGTGATTATCTTTATATATTAAAAAAAAGAACCTAAAGCAATAATTTTGAAGTCTATAAACAATTATGTCCCCAGGCTAAGTAAGCTGTTATCTAATGCCATTGAGAACAGAAAAAAACAACAGATTTTAGAATTTAATCGAGACATTTATACCAAGCAATACTGTTATAGTCATATCATCATCGCCCCCCCTCCTTTCTATTATACAATTAAAGCATTCACAAAAATATAGTACTCCGAAAAACTGTGGCATTCCCAGTTCTCATCATTCACTGGACAGCTTAGAAATTCTTCAGGAAATTGCACCTATCGTTTTCTAAATAATGTGTTGGGAGCAAGAGTTAAGGCCAAAATAAAATAATGTAACAATGCTAACAGTATAACAAATCATAAAATGAACATATCACTGAGAATCAAGCTGTTAAGGAAGGAATGAAGGAGAGAGTTGTTTTTCATTGATGAAATACAGAAACCAACATCAATAAGCATCTGATAGGTGTACTAGACGATTTAAAAAAAAAATTACAAGAACTGTTTAATAGAGATTAAGACATATTTAAATTTCAACAGATATGTTCTTTCGACACAGTAAAGATTATATACCTTCTTAAAGAACTAGAAATATATACATGAAGTTAATAGCCACAATTTAACATCTATATAATTAGAAAAGTCTGAATAAACTCCTGGATAAATAAAAATTAATTTTTTTTATTGAATCCTACAATATAAAAGAAAATATTTATATTACATAGTAAAATTTATGTAAAATAATTATAAAAATCTAAAATAAATTTGTAAATACATGTATTTCTAAATTAAACAACTTTATATCTCGCTTTGTTAATGCTATGATGGGCTGATGTTTGTAGTTTGAGAAGTTCCTCTTTTATAAGTCTTGTGATTTCTGCTTTTGCTTTTGAAACTGCTAATTCATTTGTACTTTCAATGGCGAGGAATAATTTCCTTTCTCCTTCTGGTGGAGGTTTACCAGTTGGGTAATAAGTTCCCCTAACAGTAATACCTGCTTCAGAATATTCAGATATCTGAGCTAACGCCTCCTAGAAAGTTTAAATCTCACATTAATAACCAGTGATAAATCAATTATGACAAATCTAATTATAAATCAATACAACTATACAAAAACATTTCAATTAGACTGACTTGAGGAAATTTATTTAAGCTTCAGTTACTACTTCATTGGTGATAAAGATATTTTAGTCAACACAATTTATTTATTTATAACGAAACTTTACACGGTCTCTTGAGAGAATCTCTTGAATGTAAAGGATAACTTATAAATTTCAAACTATATAACTCTTTATAAATACTTTCTATACACCTTTTAATCTAAATGTTCATTATTTTAAGAATTATGTATTAAATAAAAATATGATAGCAATAACTTGAAATAGACAGGGTAATATCTTGTATAAGTTCCAAATGAGTCATGATAAGGAGAGGTTACTGATACCTCAATGCAATAATAACTTGAAATGTCCTAAATCTAACTAATATGAATTTTTTATTTTTTTTTATTTCTTAATGACATTTACAACTGTATTACATAAATACATCAAGTAAATTTGGACATAATAGATATAATGACATGAATACACTTGCTGAGTAACTACCCAATGGTAGCACTCTAATATGAATTGAAACTCGCATATCTCAACGTATCTTTTCATTCTTTCAAATAATTTACCAAAAGTTTAAAAGGGTGCATGGAAATTCAACTTAACTTTCTGGTTATTTATTTAAATAAAAAAATATGGTGTGTTTACTCACATGACTTTCCTAATGATTTTAGAAAAATTATACAACTTTGAATACGTCAATTAAAAAATATATATAAATTAATTAGATTATTGAAATGAAAACCAATCAGAGAAATTACTGATCAATACAATTTCTTTGATGAACTAAAGCAATGTATACAGGCAGGTGAGCCATCATTAAAATTAGCTATAAAATTCAATACACTGCAACTTTGCTAAAACTGGTCTGTTTTTTTTTTAGTTTTGTTAGAAATTTGATAACCTTTAAAAAATAGGATAAAATGTGTTTTTTGGACTCAGTGGACAATGAAACATAGAGATTCATTGAAAACTGTGTATCAGAAATTTGACCCGATCTCAATAATTTCCTTATCTAGTAGCAGTAGGAAAGTAATAAAACAAGAATAGAAAATAGAATATGCTGTATCATTGCAAATACTGATTTCATTTTGATGAATATTTTTTTTTGTTTTGTGGGGACCGGTAGAGTGCTCTACCGGTGGGTAGAGTGCTGGACTTCCAAAGCATGAGGTCCCGGGTTCAAACCTGGCTGATGGCAGAAAATTATTTATTCTGTTTAATCGACCGTGGATTGACATTGGGATCAGGAGAACCTCCTGAGGCATACTCAGCCTACGTAAAGTGGATACTCTTAATAATTAATTAAGAGGGAAAATCTGACAGTTGAACATGGTCAAATTACCTTCTTGCATAACTATTGACAAAGAAACAGTACTCCCTTGTATAGATTTTAGTGGTATAGGGAATCTAATTATCTTTCAAAAGATTCTATATAAATTTTACCATAGAATGTATACTTGTGAATGAGGCTCCAAAACATTTTTCTTTTCATTAAAACTTTTCACTCTGAATTTTCTTTGAAATTCACAAAAATTGGAAGTAGAATATTACAGGAAAATTCTATCAAAATTGTTAGAGCCATTTTTGAACCGGTCTATGAAAAATATTTCTCTTATTCTGCAGATTGCCCAATTTGTTTCACAAGCATGGGTAGTCAAAACCCTAAGACAAAAATAGAACCAACAAAATTGGTCATTTGTTCCTGAGATAATCTTGGCACAGATTCTAAATGGTTGAAAACGGGTTTTTCGTACTTATGGGACTCCGAAAATGGCCGATTTTAAGGAAAAAGTTGCTGTAACATCTAAGGCATATAACTATCTTAAATACGTAATATCAGTTTCGTAAGGCATTTTGTTTTTGAGCTAGACTGTTCATACACACACACACACACAGACCATTTTGACGGACTTGGTTATTTGGACTCAGGAGATCTCAAAACATGTATTTCTGTTGAAAATTCAGATTTGAAAATTTTAACGATTACAATACTTACCCTTACTATATATTTAATAAATAGGTAAGTGAAAGTAAAAAGGTTCATTACAATTAAATTAAATTAATTTTTTGAAATCAACAAACTACTCTTAATTAGAGTAGAAATAACTTCTCTACTCAATTTAAACTAATACTCTATGTTATATCTGTTAGAGGTATAAACAAATTTTTTTAAACCATCATATAAAGATGTACCTTGGACGTTACTCTCCATCTAGCCTGTTGTGGGAAGTCATTAATTTCCAATTCTTCTTCATATTTTCTAAATGTCTCAACTTGCTCATCTTCAGCTTTGTCATCCTCTTCCTTTGGCTGGTAATTAAGACGAGTGTTGAGTTTGGCAGCCAGCTGTTCAGCGACAGTTTTAGCCTGTTGGTAAATTACAATAGTTAATAGACAATGAAAGTAGCGCAGAGGATGATCAATCTTCAAGGACATCAACAGTACAAAGGAGCAGAAGAGATGAGAAGAATCAGCATTTAATTGTGAAACAATTGATTTTTCTACATTAAACAAAAATATAAAATATTACTAACTGTTATAATGGGCTGAGATCCGCCTCCTTTAAGTATTGCTTCGGCAGCTTGTTGAGTAGCTCCTTTAGCTTCTGCTCCTAAATTCTTTGCCATATTGATTCTTGAAGCCAGTCTTCTGGCAAGTTCTAGTTTATCTGTAGCAGCAATTCCTAAATAAACATTAAAAACGCATGTTTTATCTTATTAAGAATTTTATTAATTTCTATTTTTCTAATGTACACCTCAATTTTCAAAATTAGGTAAAAAGGCAAAAGAGAAAATAAACTAATTACCCTATTTTCAACAATCCATTTTCTGAAAATAATTTTCATGGAAAAATTAAACCAGCAACATGAAATCAATTTCCAAATTATTAAATTCCTTTAAAGTACTAAAAATAGATACTACGTAGATAAATATTACCATAACATCTTAAGAATATTTGAAATTAGAACATATTTACATAGAATTAAGTTTTTAAACTTTAAAAGAAAATGGGTTATATTAGCATTTTAATGAAAATATGTTATTACAGAGTGGAATAAATTAAAATTAAGCAATGATATGAAAACATAACAGTTTGATTTGTTTTAGTTGGTTTTATTGTTTCAACTTATTGACTTTATTCTCTATACTTATCTGATCTTTAAAAATATATAAAATTTTTGTTACTGCTTTAAGTTACCTAATTAATTTAGTATTTTCAAATCTTAATATATATTATTTACATAAGCTATTTTTTTGTTTAGTATGTAACCTTTGTTATAATTTTTTTGTTCAAAATGAGTGATAATAAGTGAAGTATTTCTCTTATTATTAATATAAACTGTCAGTCTAACTCTCCTATCACAAAATTAGAAACAAAATTAACATATAAAGTGGCTTACAAATCTTGAAACCATTATTTTAAGGAAATCAACCCTTATTATAGAAGAAAAAATTTCAGAAAATAACTTAATCTATATTAGGGCTAACGCGGTAACACATAATGGTATGAAACAACTAATGGAAGTAAAAATTTATAATATTTTAATGTTAAAATCAAAGGATATGTTCTACTAATTAATGTAATGAGAATGTTAGAAAATGTATACCAGAAGAATTAGGTTTCGCTATAGAACCTTTTAGACAGATAAACTAATTATTGAAGAAATAAAGATATATATAGAAAATACCTTTTAAAAATATAATTTGTAATTTGCATAAAATGTAATTATAATTAGCATGAGAAGTACTCAGGAAAAAACAAAACAGAGGCTTTGTCAATGGGAGTTGAATATAGTTTAAATATTTATGCTAGAAATCAAACAAAGTATTTAAATAATAATGCTCTGAAGATAAAGCAGTAAAGATTGTCTGAGACTAACCTGTACCAGTAGCATTCGGTACAGAACCAAGAGGAGCTCGAATTTCTTTCACTGTTCTTTTAGGTGCAAGCATACTTTCTATTTGTTGGTCAATATCGTTTTCTAGATCTTCATCATCTGAGTCTTGCAATCCTGGAAAAAAAATAATAAGAATTATCCGCTTGAGTTTTATAAAGAAATTAAAAATATTTGAGACAAAAGGAATTAAAAGAATGATTAATGAATAAAACTTTTATTAGTATATAAAAGAATAATAAAATAAAATTAATGAAAACAAACAGTCAATTGAGGTATTCATCTCTTTAAGTCCATCGAACTAAACTCATTACATTTAATTTAAAAATCTCCACAATAATCCTGGTGAGGTAGAACGAATTCCAAGTTACAGTCCTAGCTTCATATAAAAAAAATTCAAAACAGTAAAGAAACTCCTCACATAATGACATATGTGTTTAAGAAACTCTGACTTATCAATTATTGGACGACTGAATCAAGATTCGACCTACCTTTTCAGAAATTCCTTTTCTACCCAGCTTGAGTGATAGTGGCGAATAATAACACTGTGACTTCAAATTGGCATAGTAAACAAATTTAAAATGGAAAGATTTTAATAAAATTAGAAGCAATGCATCATTTGAAAGAGAAAAGAAATAAAAAAGTGGAAAATAAATTCATGGTATAGTAGTTATCTAACCTAGTCTCCAAATTTAATCAAACTACGTTGAAACTTAAGGTCATGGATCAATGATGTCATGAAGTTGAACATGGTATGAGAGGACTAATGAAGTTCTATTGAGAAATTTATAAATAAATAAAAAAGAAAACAGATGACAAAGCATATCCACCCAATTTTATAATAAGGTAGTCCTCAGAATGATACTTGGTCATAAAGGAGGCGTACTTCAAGACTGCAGATACAGTAAAATGAAAAAATAAATCATTATTTTGATTCCTAACTAAAATGAAGAAAACTTAAATTCTATATATTAATATATTTAAAATATTCTATATATTAAATACTATTTTTATAATTTAGTATTTATTTGACAGCACCCTCCCTTCCCCCGATCAACTCCTCTTAAATTCTACATAGAACAAGTAAACAATTTTAAAAGAAAAAAAAATAGAAAATATATAGTTTATATTAAAATTCTTGTTTTAAGTAAGTCAACATATGTATTACACTTAAGAATGTTATACATAAATATAGGTTCTGAAATGAAAAAAAGATAAATATATATCGGACTAACAGTAGATAACGATTGGGAAGAAGATTTTCTAATTTAAAAAAAAAGTTTGTTTTACAAGTAGGAATGCGTTAGAAGATTGTTCTAGGTTTGGAATATATGAAAAACAAAGATAAAATCCTCTAGAAGGAACATTGAGGGAGGATTTCTAGTAATTGTAATAATATAAACAGTACCTAGGGCTGCTTTCTGGAACTTCTTTTTCTCATTAACAATCATAGCTTCATTCTCGTCAAATTTAAATCCTTTTCCACTAAAACCTCCACCCGAATGTACTTTTTTACCTTCCTAAAAAAAAATAATAATAATAAAAGTTTATGTCACTAATAAATAATTAAGTAAAAAATAATAAATAAAAACTAACTAATGTCTAATATATATATATATATATATATATATATAAACAATATAGGACATAACAAAAAACTTACAGCCGTTTGTTTAGCTTTATAGGTTTCCCACAGATTTCTGACATCATCAGGTACAGGAACACCACTCAATTCCAAAGCCCTCACAATATCTCCGGCATACCTTCCTTGTTCAGGAGTTATGAAGGTATATGCATAACCTTTATTCCCAGCTCTAAAACACATAAATGACAATATTAAATACATTATATTATTATAAAGATTAAATAATAAATACTGAAAATTCTTCATTGTTTTACGAATTAAAATACGAATCTATTTAGTATGTGTTATATCTTACAAAATATTAATTCTACAGTATAATATTTATTAAGTAAGGATGTCAGTGATTTTTTCTGAAATATGGCTTTTTGGCCTCTATACAGTTCTAATGAAAGTTAAAAGTTTAAAATAACATTAATTCCCTAAAGATATTTTGTACCCTGCTGCTTGTTCTAAAGAATTAGCTTTTTTTTTTAAAGAAAATAATACAAGTTCTTGAAAAGATGTTGTCATTGCCAGATCTCATGAGAAATGAAACCTCCAAGCTTTTTGTGTTTTGGAGAGTTAATTTTAGAAGGGGTAGTTATTAATCATGTAAGAGAATCAGTCAACTAGACAAATATCAAATTTGTTAATAATTTATTGAAGTAACACCAAGAATTGTTTAGGCTCTACAAGGAATGTATCATTTCCTCGTATATCAGGATACAGAGGCTTAGCTATGTGATCAGGATGAGCGAGAAAAGAGTGGCTCATAAATTGTACATTAAGGTTCTGGATGTTGTGCACAGACGTGGTAAATCGAAGGGCCAATGGAGGAATTCTTTGGGGCAGGATCTGCGACAACTGAAGAATCCTATTACCCTAACAGAAGTTTAAAAAAAATGGTTGGTAGCTGTTGAGCAGGCCAAGGACAGCTTCAAGCGCCTGTTCTGTTAATAAAAGAACACCAAAAATTGACGATGGGGTACTAGGTAATGGAAAAAAATTGCATTAATTTGAAACACAATCGAATTCAAAAGATCAAGAACATGTAAAAGATTACGATTGCACTTGTCAAGTAAAAAAAACAAGTTTATATTCAACTAAAAACATGAAATAACACTGCAATTAAGATGTGGCCTTGCAGGACACTTTATACTATTTTAGACCTAAATATAAGAAAACACTAATTTATTTTACAGGGAGAATTTTTGTATTACTAGATGTAGATTTGATTTGATTTAATTATCAGTAGGAACAATGAATATTTTGTAAATGAACTAACATTACTTTATCATGTTTTAAATAAAGTTCAAACATAAACCTAATCTTTTTACTTATAAAAGAACAATCATATGATTCTGACAAATATAATCACTACTCGACATCATTAGGGTTCTGAAACAGCACAAATATTGCATGTTGTCTTAATTTGGCAAGGACCCGGCAAATGTTCTAAGAATCTTAGTGCTTGGTAGAGGGTAAATTATAAAATAAAATAATCATGGAAAACCTGATGGCTGGAGCATATCAACAAAGGGCCATCACAACTGAGAGTAAAAACATTTATTTATTTATGACAAGTGTTAATAAATAATAGAGAGAAAGAACTATCTCTCATTCTCTACTTTTCGTACATACCTTCCAGTTCTGCCATTTCGATGAACATAATCTTCATAATGATTTGGGCAATCATAATTTACAACCAGAATAAGGTGCTTAACATCAAGTCCACGCGCAGCCACACTTGTTGCAACCTGAAACAATAAAAATAACTAAAATTTCAATAAAAGATAACTATTACGTTAAAAATGAGCTGACTTGAAATGAAACAGGTAAATTAATAATTAGTCATTTTTATTATTTATGAAAACATTCTATTTAAAAGTTCTCCAGTTTAGCTAATGGTGTAGATCATTTACACACATCACTCTGTTCCATACAGCTGCCAAGGAATTCAATATTCTTCACCAGGCTTCCTAGATTTATTGAACTTTCTCGATGCTGGAGAGGATTTATTCCTAAAAAAAAGCCATGACTGCAAGAGAATCTTGTAGACAAAATGCATGTTAGCAGAGATGCCAAACACAGTCAGAGATGCTCGAAGGGTGTTCTAAAATTCTAGAAAGATGAAATAATTGCCCATAAATTTGCCTACAATATAATTGATCTCCCAAAAAACATAATTTTAAAAAAAATTATTTACTGAAATTCACAACTGTATAAAAAAATACAATAAGTAAATCTGCTTTATATAACAGAAAACGTAACATCATAGTAGTTTTTAAAGCAACTAAGCGTTTGTCAAATAAGTGTAATAATCAGAATTTATGAGTAGTTTCTTGTCGTCAAATGAAAGAAGTGAGAAAAAATAAATTCATAAGCAGAATTTAAAGTAAAATATAGAGGTGATGTAAAAATATGGAGAAGAAGGTAATTTTAAAGTAGTTCTTCAGATAGCGAAGAATCTGCCAAATAAAACAGTTTTTTGAGGGAGCAACCATAACTCAGAGGAACAGAAAAGTAAAAATATGAGACATCAGGGGGAAGAAAAAAGTTAGTATTTCCAAAAATTGTCTTCAGTATTTAGTGACTCATTTGGTCTTTCTTTTTCATTTAACAAAATATGTCTCGACTTTTTTATTTCTTTGTATGCATTTCTCTCGTAACTAAATTTCAGTCTTTCAGGATATAAGTGCCAAACCTTAGGCTGTGTCTGAACCTCTTCCTTCAACCTAATACAGCATTCACGTCATCAACTACTTATAAGATTTTTTTTTCCATTTTCAATAGATAGGAGAACTTCTTATACAATTCATTTATTAATAATTGAAAGCAGCAGATTATTTACTAAGTGTATTTTATCAATAACTAAAGTATTGCTGTAAAAAATATTTTTATTAGCTTATTTTAAAAATGGTATATGCAAAATACTGGGATTACTAATAAAATAAAATAAAATTTAAGTTAAATTTCTATAGCATCTAGTAATTATAAATTCTCTAAGATTGTTAATTCTTACCATAATTTATTTGCAGAATATCTCAGGAACTAGTTCTCTCATTGGATGGTGTCCTTGGTAACATGTTTATTTGTTATTACTATTATAAATATAACATAGCAAAATGAAACAACAATATGAAGGTGCTTACCAATAGCTTTGCTTTCCCTGCTTTAAAGTCTACAATGGTGCTATCCCTGTCATACTGATCCACCCCACCATGAAGAGTTAGACATGGATATGATGCTTTCATCAAATCCTTTAGAAGAGCGTCAGCACTTTCTTGCCTATCAACGAATACTATAACACTTCCATGCTCTTGGTAATGGCCAAGAATTTCAAGCAGTTTAAGCATTTTTTGCTCTTCTTCGAGAATAACAATGTGTTGTTCAACATCTTTGCATACAACACTCCGTCCTCCAACCTACAAAATAACAACAAAGGTAATAGATGGATGAGCTAATAAAAATAACTTTAATAAAAATAATTAATGAACAATGTTATTTAAAAAAAAAAGAACAATAAAAAAAAGAACCAGGGCGCTAGTAGAAAAATGCTTAAGTTCATTATCAATGTTTTTTTTTTTTTGTTTTAGTTGGATTGTTGCTCTTGAGGTATTAACAAACCTATTCTAACCAGGATAGGAAGGTTGAGATTCATTCTGTTGGTGCGGGTAATTTATTAGTATATGCTCGAAATAAATATCAACTTGCCCAGGGTGGATTCAAACTGGTGTCGCTAGACTCAAGAATATAATGTTTATGCTTTAAAATACTTGACAGCACGACCTCGAATACCATTATAACACCAACAAATTATCTTATTTACTTGATGTTAAATTGCACTCATAATTTATTTGAATAATTATTCAAGTAAGGAGGAAGTTCTTTGGGACTCTTAGACTCATTTTCAAGAATTAGGAGTATTTAAAAACTAATCAATTAATAAAAGATCCATTCTTATTTTAATAGTCTTAACACATAGATTTATATATTGAGATACAATCATATAGGAGAAATAAAGATTAAAAATTTAAATCATACTTGGACTTCAATTGGTCTCGTCAATATCCTTCTGGCAAGAGCTTCCATTTGTCGTGGGAATGTGGCGCTAAACATCACAGTTTGCCTATCAGGCCGAATATTATCAATAATCCTCATAACCTGGAGAAAACATATAAGATTAAATATATATACTAACTCATATCTATCTATACTAAATAAAATAAAATAATTTAAACAATTGAGGAACATACCTGTGGCTCAAACCCCATATCGAACATCCTATCTGCTTCATCGAGTACAACATATGTAACTCGCCTCAGGTTGGTGACTCTTCCTACAAGATAAGATATATTAATTTTATGATGAATAATACTTAAACACCTTTCAGGTTGGTCAATAAAAAAAAAATATATATATCATGAAGTTGGTTCCGCTCCGCCACTTGACTGTTCAGTTGAAATAACCAAGTCCTGAAAAATGGTCTGTGTGTCTGTGAACACTCTAGCTCAAAAACGAAAAGTCGTACGATACTGGTATTAAGATAGGTATATGCCTTAGATGTCACAACCTTTCCCTTAAAATCGGCTTACCGGAAGTGCCACTTAATACCAGCGCTGAAACACATTTTTACAATTTTCTCAAAAACGGCTCTAACAATTTTGATTAAACTCGGTGTATCATTGTATAATGAAATGATCTTTAATACAACATACTATTTCATTGTACCTGTTTGAAAGAAGAAGTGAAATATAAAAATATATCATGGATACGTTTATAGCCTTAAATATATTTACTGTATTTTAATAACTGTAAATCTGATATTACATTTAAATAATTAGGTATCAATCCAAAAAATCATTATATAACCTTTTACAAAATTAAATTAGTGAATAATTTGATAAATTTTCTCTTTGCGATATTCCAACAGAATCTACTTATAATCAGTGTGATAACTTTTAACCTGTCTATAACAGACAATGCAAATCTCTTAATTCCGTTTAAGTAAACTTTGCAATGGAAAATAATAGTTTAATAACTAATAGTCGTATAATCCATCATCAACGGATCGTACAATCCATAATCAACGAATGGTACAATCCAAAATCAACCGGTGATATAATAAATAGGACTTTTGTTATTTTAGTAGTATTTATGATTTGTAAGCTGTAATCTTTTATCTTTAGCTCAGTTAAAAATTCAATTAAAAAATTTTATAATAGCCCAACATGGCCAAAAAATAATTTCTATTCAAAATTGAGCAATAAGTGAAAGTTGTTTGTTGCACGCACCAGATTTTTTTTTTTAGTTTGAAAAAATTATTCGAAATGGTATAAAGCAATAAAAAGGATCCACCAGCAATTAGATAGTTAAGGCCTAAAAAATTAATGTTTCATTATAGTATGAATGCTGTTTTAAAATACTCAACTTTAGTTCTAGGGTGTGAGATTAAATAAAGTCTTCTAATTTTAGATTTTCTATTTTTGACACTTACATCTACATTGATTGTAATATACCAGTAAAACAGGCGGATCTACGGGGAAGGAGCTTTTGTGCTGAAGCCCTCCTCCCAAAATGGTAAAATATTATTGTCTTAAGAAAAAATATATTAAAAATTACTCTAAAAGATTATTGTTTGTGTAATTACATTTAATGGGACTTCAAGAATCACTTAAACACCTTTTGGTATAGGTAGTTAGTTTCTTTCCTTTTTTCCCCTAAGTAATTATATTAATATTAAAAAGAAATCTTACGGGCTGAAGCCCCTCTCCAAAATGACATCCTGGATCTGCTAGTGACCAGTAATGTTAGCATAACAGACAAAAGATATGAAATCTATGAATAAATAAAGTGTTCAAATTACTGTTGGATCTCATTATTGCTCTTTCACAAACTTCCTTTCTATAAAGTAACATACATGACATGGGTTTTGATTTAAAGTAAAAAGTGATTTTCTATGAAAACAGATACAATTAATATAAATTACTAACTATAATAGTTTTTAAGTGTAATTTACTACATTATCATATAAATTGAAATAAATGAAGTTCAAGGCTTCTAATCATAGAAGATAATAATAATTAGAAAGTAACAAACCACTATTAGCAGCTAGCATATCGATCATTCTTCCGGGAGTGCAAACTATTATCTCGGCACCTCTTTTAAGCTCAGCAATTTGTTCAGAAATACCAGTTCCTCCATAAACACAAACAGCTCTAAGGCCAAGTGACTTAGTAAATTTTCTTGATTCCTTTCCAATCTGCATACAAAGTTCTCTGGTTGGGGTCATAATGATAGCTGAAATATAAATGAATTAATAGCTACTTCATCTATAGCATTAAATGGAAATTACTTAATGTGCTTAATTTAAAATTTAAAAAAACAAATAAAGATAGCAATGAAAACAATATGGTTAATTTGTGATTTAAATAGATATATCCACAGAAGCTTGAGAAAGTATAAAATTGCACTTGTAGGTTATTATGATAATAGTTTTAATAATATTTAAAAAAAAAAAAAATTATTACCTATTGGACCATCTGTATCTTCTAAAGGAGGTTGATCTAGTATATGCCTTAACATAGGAAGGACAAAAGCCAAAGTTTTACCACTACCTGTTTTAGCTATTCCAATAAGATCTCGACCTAAATAAGAGGAAAATTACTATTAATTCCAATGATTAAAAATAATAAATAAATACAATTTAATAATATAATGTATACAAATGACCCTACTTAATTAAGAAACCTTATCTCAAACCATTTTCGTAACAATAAAACTAAGAGCAGTATTAAACACAAGAGAATGGATTGAATTGTACGTGTTTATACACATACTTTTTTTTTATTTTGAGTTAGACTACAGTAATATCAATCGAATTTATATGTTTTTAATAAGCCATTGGTCACATTGTAAATATCATATTGTAAAACATATTTTAAATTTTGTACTTTTGTAAAATAAGTTTATTTATTTAATTTAACTTTTATCATATATTTCTCATATTTTTGTTTTGGTTATTGTCTGATGAATTTATATTTTTCATAAATATAGTATAAATGAACTCCTAAATCACTATTACTGGACAATAAGTAATTAAAACAGATCTTAATAAATATTTACATAGAGAAAAAAAGTGTATTTATCTCTGAGAATTTCTTTTCTCCTGATTCCATTAGTTAATTGTATCATGCTTTAAAATTATTTTGGCAAAAGAATTGGTAGTTTACTTTGACAATTTGAAACTTTATTTAGATTGGTGGCATAATAGTTTATCAGCGTACAATATGATAATGCCGTCAAATCTCTTTTAACATAAATGAATCTTCAGACTTGTGTTTTTTGGAATAAATATAATACGACAGTTACGATTAATATATTGTATATATTTTTTCTTAATTGATCTGTTTTTTCTCGACAATGCATAAAATTCAACATTAGTTAGCCTAATTTGATTTCGTCAAATGAAGAATGTCGCAATAAACTGATTTTCCCAATATTCGTCACCATTGTTAAGTAGAGTCGAAAATGTCTATAAGCAAGCTCTAAGAACAAAAAACCATACCTGACATGATGGCAGGAATTGCTTGCGCTTGTATGGGAGTTGGCTTTTCATAACCCTGTTTCTTTAAAATATCCAACACTTTCTTACTTACTCCACATTGTGCCCATGATTTTATAGGTTTTGGGCACCCTTTTCCTTTTACTCTGATCCCTTCTAGTTCCTATAAAAATAATTATAAAACATTAGAATAAAGGAAGAAAAACAACAGCTTAGGATTTATCATTTAAAAAAGTTAATTTATTAAAAAATTATAATATACCTCTCGGTAGGCTTCTATTTCATCATTAGTCATTTTTGCAATTTCAGGTACTTCGACATAAAAAGCTTTCCTGAATTCAATGTAATTCATATCTGCATGATCAACCTTAGCCAATTCTTTTTTTTGTTTATTAGCAATCGATGCAGCAGTTGAAGTAAGGTCTTCTTGTTCTTCTTCAGAGGAATACTAGAAAAGAGATATTTAACAGGTAAAAAGTAAATATATAATATTGGAAAATCAAATTGAAAACTAAGTTTGTCCGGTGCAACAATTAATTTAAAAATTTCAATCATTATTTTTATAATTATAATTGACTAATTTTCACAAAATGATTGTATAAAAATAGAAAATAGATATGAATATATAGGATGAACGTACCTCCAAACCATCCTGGTTCTGTTCTATAAGTTCACCTTTGTTTTTAGCAATGTTATTCTTCTTAGCTACCCCTGTCATAATTACAACTCCTGAATTATTATTCTGAGCATTTGGTTTTCCTTCAATACTATCAGGTTTTCCTCCCTTATTGTCCAATTTGTTAACTTTCCTTACTTCTTCTTGTACTTCCTACATAAAAACAATTCTGGTAAAACCAAATTTACAATAATCTTTATTGAAGTATCATAAAAATATTTGTAATAATTAAACATATCGCGCTTACGACAGTGTATCAAGAAAAGAGCTATACAGGGGAATGCTAGAATTAGGAATCCCACCAAAACTTGTTCCACTGGCCCGTATGATAATGAAGGAAGTAAGGTGCTGTGTGCAAGTCCAAAGAGGTACGTCTGAGGGTTTTTACACTAACAAGGGACTCAGACATAAAACTAAATCAACCAAAAGACTGCCTAGTATGCCTCCTTTTTAACTTCAGTCTAGAGTGAGCAGGGCAGAGATCCAAGATCCAGGTCTGTGGAACCGTGTTCAATATATCGATTATGATCCTGGGCTATGCAGATGATGTCGATATTATTGGAAGGGCGTTTGAAGCGATGAGGGACGCCTTTCTCTACCTGCAGAGAGAAAGTGGGACTCGTTATAAAAAGTCAAAAACTAAGCACTTGCATGTGAACCCTGTGGGTGGAGGGCATAGAGATGATCATGTACATATTGGGCAGCACGTCTTCGAGAGAGTCGATGAATTCATCTATCTCAGAACCCAGTTGAACTCCACGAATGACAACAACCCCGAAATCCACTGTCAAATAATGACAGCAAACAGATACTACTATGGACTCAAGTGCAAGGATTTATCCAGGACCACCAAGGTATGGCTGTAAATGACTCATTAGACTCGTACTGACCTAAGGATCGGAATATTGACACTTCCCAGAACTAAGGAACTGCCTCTGGCAAGATTTGAGCGACGAATACTCTGCAGAATCTATGGGGCTGGCGCTGTTGATGGGTGCTGGAGGCATAGTACCAATGCCAAGCTGTTAAGTCTCTCTCTGGAGGGATACTGACATCATTAGTTTCATTAAGATAGGTCGGCTGCGGTAAGCTGGACAGTTAGCGAGAATGGACGAGGACCAAATCCCGAGGAAGGTACTGGAGGAACAGCTGTGGGGACAGGGAAGAGTAGGCAGACCAGGCTGCGTTGGGCTGACGGAAGATTCTCGGTTCATACTGGGCATTCATAACTGGAAAGAAGCGGCGCAACAAAGAGATGGATGGCAGTCAATGTTGCGGGCAGCCTTGCTCCCTTGTGGAGTGTAGTGCTAATAAAGTAAGTAACATATTGCTGAATTTATAAATGATCAAAATGCAACACAATATTGAATCAAAATATACAGAATAAATCATAGCCTCCATTTTCTACAAAGCTAGCTGATTTCAAAAACCTTCAAAAATATTCATCATTACTCTTGTAGTATTGGCACACAAATTATAAAACTAATAATCCATACAACTTAAGAAAATCTTTATGAAGTCAGGAAAAAATATACTAATATTTTATAAATCGATATCTACAACATTATCACAAATTTTATTTTCAAAACATATGTTGCAAAAGATTTAATATGCTCCTCATCTGGTATTCTCTTTATTAAGTTGCACCCAATATTTTTAAAGAGAATACCCAATACTCTTAATTCGATAGGAGGATAAACCTGGATTTTGAGAATGAATGATCACATAAATTTCTTTTATGATTGTTGTTAAATAAACAAACTTGACCCAGTATCCAACTACTGGTTCTAGTGTTATAGATTTATGCTGATAATTTTTTTCTCCAACAGGAAGTTTTTTTTTCATGTTTAATCATGGAAAGTTTTTACATTATGAATTTGTAATCAATAAATACATTATAATATTAAGTTTCTAATGGAGAGATTTTAATCTTAAAATTAAAATTTATTACCATCATAAATGCATCCAATGGATCGACTTCTTCTTCTTCACCTTCTTTATTAGCATCTTTATTAGATTCTTCTTCTTCATCACTGTCATCTTCCAGATTCCATTTTTTTGAAGGTAACTGAAGATTTGCTATGGAACAATTAAATGTTTTAAAAAGATAGGAGACTTAATAGTGACAATACCTATCAGTTTGTAAATTTATAGAAACAAATTAAAAATTGTATTTACCTAGAGATGTTTTCAAGTCTTTTTTAACTGCCTCAACTTCTTTTTTCTTTCTTTCTGCTCTCCACCTTTCAATCCTTTCTCTTCTTTTTTGCATTTCAAGTTCTAACCTTTTTTGTTCTTCTTCCTATAATTATATTTTATTACAAGGTCTTCAATGATTTATTTAGGGTATTAACAAACAATAAGTTAAAAAATTAATACACTGTAAAATAAAAATCAGTAGCTCATAAGAGACCAAACATTATAGAAGTTCAGGGCCAAAAATAATACATAATGAAGTAATACCAAATGATCATACTTCATAATAACCACATCTCACTAATAAAATACATAATGAATAACCAAGAAGAGTTCTAGAATGATACTAGATATACGGTAGTCCTTAACATTTGTGAGGGTATGCTCCCTGTGTAATTGGAGGGTTGCGTTTTATCATAGCCAACAAGGATAAAAAAAGAGATTTGGTTTTAACATATCTTTTTTATTATTTTAAACTATAGTAATATATATATATATATATATATATATGATTTATATTTGTTAACAATTAAAAAAAAAAACTAACCTATCCAATCTAAGGAACCGCATATACTTTCCACATATCTACTTAAACATATTGAAAAGTTGTCAATTTTGACATTTCTAAATACTGAAACATGTAAAAGAGAGCCAACAACTACATCATGTTTCAATATTTATTGACGTCAATATCAGTAACAACTAATCAACAATTGAAGTAAACATAAATGTATATTCAGTCGAGCATAACATTCCCCTTATCAAACTACAAAATCTTCCTTAATCCAACAGCACTTTGCATCGTTCACAATATGTAGTTATTCTGGGTCAACCTCCATCCATGACACTTCCCCTCACCTGTGAAATCCCTCAGGGTTTTTCTCTTTCCTCACTCTGTTTGCTATCTATATTAAAGATTTTACTCTACAGATTCATTATTCCCAATATAATATTTATGCTGATGACTTCCAAATGTACCTGTCTTTCCCGCCTTATGCTATATTACCAGGCACAAAAAAAAACTACAAGAGAACTTGAACAAATTAGCCACTGAGTAGAAGCTAACAGGTTGAATTTGAATGCAGAAAAGACAAAGATAATTGTAGTAGGCTCTAATCACCTTAAAAATGTTCATATTATTCCAATCTTGTTCCTACCTAATAATTCTAAAATAAGCTGTCATAGCAATAAAAACATAATCTTAGATCAAACTCTTTCAAGGAAAAACCATGTATCCAATATTTCCCATTGCACCTTTCCACATTAAAGCAACTAAATTATGTCCTTCACCTATTTCCATCTGAAAACCATAGGCTTCTGGTTACTTCCTTAATATTATTCCACTTAGCCTATTGATGAATATGATAACATCTCTGGGTCCCAATTTTAACTCAAGAGGACCAGTTGGTATTTTTCTGATGTCATAAATTATAATCTAAATGAAGGGAGGTTATACTTTTACCACATCAATCCATGGAATTTAATTTATAGCATGAACATGAGATCTTGACACACTCATGAAAGTGAAGTGACACTTGTACAATACCGATAATTCTCATGAATGACATAAAAATAATACACATTTGATAGTCTGGTATTTTATGATCCCAGTATTGATTTTTCAAAATTTCTCTGACTGTATAAGTTTTAAAATTAGTTCAGTGAGTCATTACTACCATAATATTGTAAATAGTAGTACTATCATAAATTGAAGATATCAAAAGATCATATTGATAATGCTGAAGTGTAAGTAATGCATAAATAAAAATTGAAGAATATACTCACTAAACACGGTAAATAACAATTGCTACAAACCTTGTCAATTTTTGTAGGATCAAATGGTTCATCAACTTCAACTTTGACTTCTTTTTTTTCCTCTTTTTTTACAATCCTCTCTCTTTCTCTAGTTCTTGAACGGGAACGTGAGCGATTTCTCCGCTTAGATCTTGAATCTGATGATCGTTTTTCTTTTCTGCATATAACCAGGATATTTATATTAAAATTAAAACGAAATATTATGAATCAATATAATATCTCTTGCCATAAATATCTGATAACATATCATGATAAAAAATATTAACACATACCAATCCAACCAAGTTAGTAATGGCTTACTAATAACTTAAAGTAACTACTAGAATCTGATGAGTTTAACTTAACAGTTTATATAAATAGTGTATGTTCAAAATAATAATTGTTAAAAAGGAAATGAAGGCTTACATACACTCTAATGTAACACAGCGGCAGTAAATAAATTCAGTTACAATAAAATCATAAATTATAACATAATTCAGTGAGGAAAAAATTATGGGCTTGTGATCATAGCATTGTTAAGCAAAAACGACAAGAAACTAAAACTGAAAGGTCTCAATAACTTACGCTCTTTCTCGACTTCGAGATCTTCTGGATCTCTCTCTGCCAGAGGATCTTTCTCTACTTCGACTCCTTCTTCTTCTATCCCTATCCCTACTGCGTTTTCTTCTCCTTTCAGATGGACTCGTAGAGCGACTACGGGAACGTTTTCTGTGATCTCTTTAGAATACATTAATAAAATTAGATTAAATTCAAATATTAATGATTTAACATAAAAGAGACCATGCAGTAATACCTCATCTCTAAACCAAATTATATATCACTTTTTTTATCAAGGAGGTTCGTAAGTTAACAAGAATAAAAACAATTTAAAGACATTATTCAACACAACATATCACAAGTATCCTCCATCGATACAGGTTATGAGAAACCAAAACAATTCACTGATGCCACAATCTGTACGATGAAAAAAAGGTTATTAATAAAAAAGTTGGTTGCAGTAGCAATTTACAAATTGTAAATAAAAAATAAAGTTATATATATTAGTTTCTTTGTTTTTTATTTAAGTGGATGGATTAATTAAATTTCCTTAACATTATACTGAACAGATTCTTGGGTTCAAACAGGTGGTTATCACTTATCACTTTATTTCATTGATGTTTGGGACCAATAATATTGTTTGAATAAATTAAAATTTAATAAAAAATAAAGAATTTTTTTTAAATATAAAAAATTTAAATTTAAAATTAATTCTAAAAAATAAATTAAAATTATGAACCTCTCTTCTGAAAGACCTGAACTAGGGTAGAGGGAAATAAATGGAGTACTTTTTGAAAAAATAAAAAATATTTGTTCCACCTTTTCGATTGTTTCCAACTTAATTTAGATAATGAAATGGATTGCTGTTATGGGATAATATAAATATTGAAACAAACTATCTTAAATGCTGTTGAAAACTGTTACTTTTATTCACTAGAGATTCTAAGATTTAATTTGGGGGGCTTCAGCCTGAACCTTTTTTTTTTTATATATATTTAACGATTATTACTTTGGAAGAAGAATAAAGAAACGAATTACCTGTATGAAATGGTATTTAAGTGATTCTTGAAATCCAATTAAATTACAGGAAGAGTAATACTTTTAGAGATAATTTTTAAATCAGTCTTGGTTTATCATTATTTATACTTTACCATTTGGGGAAGGGGCTTCAGCTGGAAAGTCTCCCTCTCCCTCCCATGGATTCACCTGTGGTTTTATTCATAGGAGGGAATTAAATACTTAAAAAATATGCAATCCCCTCTTCTTAACAAAACAAGGGTTTAGCAGGCTTGAAACAAGAGGAAATATTTTAAGATTTGTTCAGACATTTCACAAACTATGGGAAACATAATTATCTAACTTAAGAGCGACATTATTGCTAAACCAAACTATTTATTTTATTTCTCTTGACAGGATATGAAAAAATTGAAAAACAAGAAACAAAAATACTAGCATAGTGAAATAACCATTTATATATTTGTTTATCCCTTACTTTGTGAAATGTCTAAACACACCTTTAAATTTCATTTTTTAATATTGAAGATGCCCTTTTTTCTTATTAAGTTTCTTTGAGAATGTTAGAATCTAGAGCAATAATTTACATACATTATATATTTAAACATTCATATTAATAATATATTTACATAACAAATTTTTTATTCATTTAGTTTCTTATGTGATAATTTCTTATTTTTTTAAACTTTTTCATATTCATTTGTGTTCAATTCTTTTTTTTTTGTAAATTAGTAATCCTTTCAAATACTTTCAATATTATCCTGTAGTATTAAATACATGTAGCTGTTTTCTACTGTTAATAATTTATTATTATGTATTACTTTGATACTTGGTTTTGCTTCTAATTATGTATATATTTTTATTTATATATATACATATTTTTATTTCCCATTTTTTTTTTTGTCTCACTGTGTTTTAATTATCATGGTCTATGAAGAAAAGAAAAAAAAAATATAATAATTTTTGCATAATTTTCAAACCTCCCTCCATTTTCTTTTTTTAGTTTCTTAATGTAGGCATATTAGTATGAGCAAGTTCTTAAAGTTATAAATGAACTCATCGATGCCATCGTATCTATTTCTAAGCTTGGCAAAATGATGTCATCAATGATCTCTGCGATGAGTTTAGGAACTTGCCCAATATTTTAATGCTTTATATGTCTTATTCCATATTTGGAGATTTTCTACTGTATAATTAATGTTTTATTACTGAATATTTTACAGATTTTGCATGGTATATTATTGCATGGTATATTTTATGGTATATTGGTATATTTGGAGATCAGTATAGCGGAGTGGTTAGAGCGCTGTAAGTGTAAAGTGTACATTGACCATAGGATTGAATCCTGGCTCCTATTTCCCACCAGTATGGCTATCCCTGTAGGGAGTTAGACTATACCCCCCTTAATTAGGAGAGGCCTATAAGTTAAAAATATACTTGTAAAACAGGCTACTACAAGTATGGTATATTCAGTAAGTTTTTACTGCATAAAAATCCATGCTACAACATCATGATTAATTCCAGAGCTGATGCTGAAATATTGGTTTACTTATTTTTTTATGCATCTTATAATAATTTTTTTTATAATGAAAATGTAAATTCTTTTTACAGTTTTCAGTCATTATTGATTCATTGAATCAATTCAGTGAATTGATTCATTAATTCATGTTTGGTTTTGTTCATTTTGAGTGCTGAGCAATTTAATTAATTTTTTTTAAGTTCTTAGTTGTATTTTTTTAAATAATAGATGTTATATTTTATAAGTATTTATATTTTGTAAAATATAAAATACTATTATACCACAGTGAAACTCACACTAGATAGCTCACCAACAATCCCAATTAACAATTTAACTATTAATTATTTCATATGAATTATTTGTTGCTTCTTCGCCTGCCAAAGTATTCTAATAAAGTGTAAATATTAGCACTCCCCTTTAGGGAATATCATGCTCATACTCATAGCAATATAAAAAAATTATTAATTAACAAAAAATATCCATATGGATAATATCCATATATGGATATATAATATCCATAAAATATCCATATATGGATATATTTTGTTTATATTTTAACTATGTGGGGTTGTGTTAATATATAAAATATTTGCATAGGTTTTTATTAATTAATTTACTTCCATTCTTTTTATTTTTATTTTTTTATGTTTAAGAAATTTAATTGATTTTTCTATTTATTGTTTTTAATTTCTAATTCTTATTAAAAAAAATTATTTTATTTACAGGCAAAGGTTAATAAATGTCAAATGGGAGCTTTTTCTTTTATTAAATAACCATTTACAAACACAAGAGTCACCCACACTAATCAAGAGTCCCCTCTAGGTTTAGAGTTGTGTATATGATTTTTTGTCGGCAAATGTGAGAGTATGTATACCCAACATATTTACATATTGATGCTAAAACCCAGTATATCAGAAAATTGAATCCATATATATATGATTTAATATTAATCAATATAGAGGCAAGTTCCTAAACTCAGTTCTAAGCTTATTGATGACATCGAATGAATCATTAAACTGAGCGAAAAGATGCCATTGATGAATTCAGAGCTGTGTTTAAGGATTTTATAAATTACGTATGGTCTGGAAGTTGGGATTGAGAAATATGGGCACTTGTCCTGGGTAGCATAATTTAGTAGGCAACAAATTTCGGGTGAATGTTTTTTTATTACAGCTTAGGTAAAAAAATATTTGTTTATTTTTTATAGTTTTAATCGTAATCTGGTCAGTAAAATTAGTTGATATGTTATAATAATATCTATAAGTTATAAAATGTTGTCTTTTATTAGGAGTTGACGGAAGATAAAAGGTGTGGCAAAATTAAGCGTACTTCTTCTGGCAAAAATTCTAGCGTCAGCCCCAAACTTGATAATCATCAAGTAGAGAGTGCACCCCCCCCTCCTATTGGCTGGTTACAGTGGATAGGGCTGGTGTCCCATGATAGGGCTATTTTATGGTGTCCCATAATATAGCTTAATAATAGGGCTGGTGTCCCAGGCTGGATTGTTCTGCCCTAAGGCTGGCACTGGTTCTGTATATGGTAGCAGCCTTAGATATTTGGCACCCATGTAATATTATGTCATGAGCAGTAGAACCTTCTCTCCCACAAAATAATAATAAAAATGTACCTTAGTTATAAAACATTACATACTTCAGGACACTGTATATCTCTCTAGATCAATATGACTCTGAATCAGTTCATTTATTATCAGCTTTGCAAGTTTTTATAATTCCCAACAAGTGGAAGTCAGCGTTATAGGCATCTTCAGGTAGGAGCAATTGCAATTTTAAGATTATGAAATTTTTTTTAACATATTGATACATTCTTACGTTAATATAACATGAAAATAATTATAATTTAAAAGCATATATTGATTTTGTATAAGTTTCTGGAGTTAATTAGGAAATTATTTAAATGACTTATTTTCAGGTAAGAATAAAATAAAACTATTATTTAATGTTCCAAAACTGTTTTATTGAATATTAAATTTAAAAATATAATAATAATCTGTTTTTTTTATCTTTCTTGACTTGCAGATAATTTAGTATATAATAAACTAGTTTATATAAGTACACTATATTGTAAAAGTTCCTTTATGGTAGATTTTACTCATACACTAATAATCTTTCCATGTTTTAGCTATATAGAAATTAGCCAAAACCATCAGAAAAAAAGCAAATTATTTGATAGATTTTTATTTTATTTTGAAATATATTTTATAATATGATAAAAAATCTCTTTTCTAAAAAAAAAATTATTTATGTGTCTGAAGATTTCTGGATTAATATAAAATATAAATAAATTCACAGTTTTCAAGCTAACTAACAAATGTTTGTATGAGGTTTAGGACAATCACAATATCAAATTTTAATCTTATAAAATTAGGACTTTCATTTGAATGGTGTATTTGAAGATTTGGTTTTTTACTTATCGGTAGGAGAACATTATGAAAACATTTTTAATTGGTTTAGGAAATGACCGAAAATGATTGAAACTTCAATAAATTAATATGACTGAATCGAGGGCCTTAATGCAAGAATCGAGTATGTTCAAAAAATGTTTTAACACATTTTTGTATGTGGACAACATTAATGTTTAGATTGGTACAAAAATTGGGCAAAAATGTATCTCTCATTTTCTGTGAATCAAATAATCTGGACAAGAATAAACCATCAGCAAAAAAATGTATGTTGGTGTAAAATCCTGGTATGTCCAGACTTACCTTGTTTTGGACATCTATGTATGTATGGTGGTAGAGTTACTTGGATGCTTTTTAATATCTTATGGCTCTAACCTACAATTTTTGCATCTGGACTTTGATCTTTAACCTTCTTATATTATTTGTCTAATTGATACAGATATTCTTTTTGGTTTAATTGAAAAATCTGTTTAAAATAAAGAGATAGTTATCAAGAATCCAACAATCTAATTCAGCCTTGCTTTTATTTAATTACATGGCAAGTACTTATTAGTATACCTCATTGTTAGGTCTTATTGAGATTTATGAAACAATACTCTACTCTAATAATCCTTTGAAATGTATTCATATTAATTAATATTTTATTGTTAATTAATAATTATTCAAGGACTGAAGCAGGCTGAAGGACAATGATAATATTTTATTATCAACCTTATAAAGCTACATATTAGTTTTAGTTTATAACAGAAATGTTTAGAATTCAGAATATTTTTTTTAATTATTCAAATGGATTTCAGAAATGGAAAACATAAGCTATAGTAGGAAAAAATGAATATAGACACATGATGTTTATAAGAATTTTTTTCTTTGATACACATTACATCAATAAGAATTAACAGATAAATATCTTAATCAGGCAACAATATCAAATTAATTTGCATATTTACTAATAATATATTTATATAAATAACATTGACTAACATAAATTAATTATTTCTTATTACGGGCAATCCACAGCAAATGTGGAATTTGCCAATGTACAATAATATAAATAAAATTACATAACTTCCAAACATAAAAGTATATTAGACTTTTATTTTTATTAATATTAATTTTAAATGAGCAAAACATTGTCATGAAAGTTAATATGTATTTAAATAAAAGAGATTGATTTTAAATTATACATAACATGTAAATATATATATTTTTACAATGATTGAGTCAAGTTAGGATTTTATGTCAACTACAAGTGTCCAGATCTCCTTCTGCCTGAGTTTTCATGCCTTCCTCTGGAACGTGATAGCTTAGGCAGTCGACCACCAGGCATCTTCCCACGACCCCTCACTGCTGTAACACAATAAATTTCATATAGAACAATACATTTATTTCTCCAAGCATTCAGTAGAATTTTAATAAAATATTTAATAATTTTAATAGATTTTTAGTTTATCTTTGTTGGTTGTTATTTTGGAACTTCTAATCACCAAGAAAGTCTAGAGCTAAATTAACCTATTTTGATTTTTACATAAGTTTAAATTAATTAATTTATTGAAAATAAAGAATGTAAATTATATACACTAAGTAATAAAAATATTTTTATCACGGTGTGTATATAATTTGCTATTTGGATTTCACACAAAACACTACCATTTTCATAGTTTTATTATAATTTCTATAATTTTTGTTCCTATATGGTTGTTGGCCTAAAAATGGTCTCTGTAGTTTGGCTGTGATGTTGGCCATGGTATGATTTTTTTTTAACATCTTGGCTGTTCTTCAACCAAAAACTGACTTTATTAGAAAGTATAACATACACATTTTTATTTAACTGGATGAAAGTACAGTGTATTCACTGGGCTTGAAGAAATTTTTTAATTTATGGTTGTAATAGAAGCCATTGGTACTTTATACAAAATCTGTATTATACATAATTTTTTTTCATAATTATGATAATGAATTTCTACCCAGTTTTAGACATAACTGACAAGAAATATAGAACTAGACAATTCTATTAAAGGTTGCTTTAAACTGTGTAGAACTGAGTGAGGAGGCTACACCTTTTGATGTATTGATGCATTATTAATGGAATGGTGGCTCAGCACTGCTGTGAGAAAAATATCATAAAAGAAATATTAGAAATAGATAGATAAGAAATAGATTTATTTTTACTGTTCTTTCCACCTTTACACTCTTGAGAGGCTGGAAGAATTAACTTATGTACTTTTTTTTCATGATCATTTATCATTGCTTCTAATAAGTATACAATTCAAAGTTTTAGACTCGAGTTTGTTTGTAATTCAAATTTTATAATATAACTTATTAAAATAGTATATAGTATATAGTGTATTATTATAAGGCATAAAGCTTTTAAAATAAGTATTTTCAATCTCCCTTTTCCCACCCACTGTATTGCATAAACTGTAGTATACATCATTAGCCTTTTTAATTCTGTGGAAACTGCTGATGTATAAACAATATTTTTAATAATTTAAATGATAGTCACTTATGACATTTAATATAAAAGGATAATTAATATGTTTCTCATGTCAATTCTTTACTCAAGCAAGTGATTAAATTTCCTTAAAAATGTCCTCTTGCACTTGTTAACACTCCCTTGTCATCTTAATGTTGTCCTAGATCTGTTCCTTGGCCTGCATATCTGATGCTTGTTAAAGTCAGATTCCCTTTTATAATTTGTTTGCCACTGTAAATCTTGTTATATATTATTTATCATTTGAAAATAATTCCAGTTATTTTAGTTTTTTATTTCGATTTTTTAAAAATATATGAATTAAGCTATTATTATGTAGTTTTCTAGATTCTAGTTCTGTATCCTATTATTTGATTTTCATTCTAATACTAATATTTGCATAATTTTTGTTTAGGTTCTTTGTACCATTTTTGTGATTTATAATTTTATCAATATTTTTTGTTATAAGTATTACGTATTTATGCTTGTGGATTTTGATTAAACTATTTATATCAATTTACATTAGTTTTTAAATGGTTTTTAATATCAGGCTATTCTCATTGAAATAGTCTAAAGGTACATTTAGACATTTCACAGACTATACGAAACACAATTATTTATTTTAAATGACAGCGACATTACAGCTAAGCCAACTGGTTTTTTATTTCTCTTGTAACCGACAGCAGATGGAAAAAAAAAAAGAAAAGAAATAAAACACTAATGTGGGAAAATAGCCACTTGAATATTTGTGTTTTTCATAGGTTATGAAATGTCTAAACGCATCTTAACAGGGCTTAAATGCTTAATTTCAAAATGGCTTTCTCTAAAGTACCTATGTACACAAGTTTATTTGAAATAATTAACAGCTCTTATTGTTAGTAGTAATATGAAATGGGAAGTACAAACTATGAAAGGATTTGATAATTAACAAAAGAAACATTTTCTCAGGTTAAAACAAATTTACGAACTTAAGAGTAGTAATATATGAATAATCTATTGCTGGAAAGTAGGATATTTAAAAAAAAAATCTCAAAAATAAATTGGTAGTGCGTAAAAAAGAGTGATAAAAAATTTATAACTAATAATTTTTGAAAAATAATAATATTTAATGGAAATTTTAAAAATTATTTTAAAGCTTAACAAATAAAACATATTTGTATAATGCAGAGAATAGTCATTCTGAAATTCTTTAAAAACTATTACATTATACTTTTGTGAGATAAGTACAAGCTGCTGAAAATATTTTAACATATGTACGGTAATAGCATTGGTTTAATAATGTAGACTTGATAATATATTTTAATAATTAAATATTAACCCTTCCTAGTTGGACAATAATTTAATTATTCAAGTAGAATGGTAAGTTGAAATTGTGTGATGTTCACACTGCTCCATATTTTTTTAAGTTGATTCAATTCTAAATTGTTCTTAATTAGATAAAAGATAATTGTAAATCAAAGCACCAAAACAGTACCTATAAAATTGATGAGTTGAATTCGGCACATTTTAATGTTTTAATTAGTAATTGCAATATGCTTCGGAAAATTATATTTAAAAATCGTCGGTCAAGTAGGAATACTTTGACCAGTTAGAGACCTGTGCCACTCCTTTTATTCCTGCCCTCCCAACTCTTTCAAAGTTTCAGCCTTCAGTAGCTGGATAATTACTAGGTATACCTTAAGTACAACTTCCTCATTTTTTCTATTGGATATGTGTCTCCTAATATAGTTACAGGGAATTTGATGAAATTGATACTGTACCATTTGTGTACTAGTTTCTAACTTAGGGTACAATCAGATGAACCGTTTTTGAAATATAGGTATGTTAAGAATTTCAGATGCACATTTGAATTCAACAAAATTGATATATGACCGACCATCTGGTCAAAGATATTGGACCGTTTTTCACTAATCTCCGATTTTGAGTAAAATTTTATTTTCGAAATATAGGTAGGTGTGTTGAGGAAAATAAGTTAGCACACGTAGGTGATAGAATTTAATAAAAATGGTTGGAAGTCATTGCTAGCGAATCCAGGATTTAGTTATGGAGGGAGCTTCAGCCTGAAAGTTTTTTTTTATGTGAAGGTATATAATGATAATTACTTTGGAAGAAAAAGAAACGAACTAACTACCTATATGAAATGGTGTTTATATTGAAATCCTATGTTAATTACACAATAATTAGTTAGTTCCTTTTATTAATTTAGAGATAATTTCTTAATAATTTTTTCTTTAAGAAATTGTTATATTTTACCATTTTGAGGAGAGGGAAGGGGAGCTTCAGCCAGAAAGTCCACTCACCTCCCTCCCCTCTAGATCCCCTGCTGGAAATATTTGAGCTTATAAAATTGTATACTGTACGTTTCATATGATACAAGGCAGCTTACTACTATCAAGGACAGGAGTGCCCAGAAGGGGTTTATTTATTTTTGATGGAGGCAAATTTCGAATTTTTGGACTAAAGGAGAAAGGCAAAAAATAGAACAGACCGCAGCAAGTATATGATATATAATTGTATATGATCTACGATTTCTCTAATTCTACCTTAACTTCCTCTGTTTTTAAGAAAAGGTGAGCAATAAAATATCTTGGGAGGAAGGGGACCGATAGGTCCTTGCATCATCGACCTTGTGGGTAATGGGCATCCCTTACAACCGAGAACGTTCTTTGCCGACATTAAATTGTGTAGAACTAAGGAACACAGTGATAGAAAATGATACATTACTAGATGAAGTTCATTTATTTAGTATTATCATCTAATTTGCTCAAATTAATTTGAGAACTGTTCAGTTTTATGAGTTGTATTTCATTTTATCTTCTTAGAAAACCTATGTTCTCCTGTTAACATTTACTTGTAGCTAGGACTGTAGAGAGAAATGAAGGGCCCTAGAGATGATTTTCTCGAATCCCTGTGATAAAAGTTCCGGAACTCAGCGCGAATATTAAAATTAGCAATAAAAACCACCCAGAGCCTTTAATATAGTATTCAACAAAAGTATTACAAAAAAAGATTACATGAAATATGTAATATTGTTTACACTTAATTATATGAATTTAAAAAATAAAATATTGTTGACCACCCCGGGGCCCCCTTCGGATCCCGGACCTCGGGACTGTAACCCCGGCTACTCCCTTCACGTCAGGCCTAGTTGCGGTTCCTCCTCTATGCCGGCCTTAGAAAGTCCAGGAGAGGCGTTCGCTATTTGTTGAGAATTACAAAATATTGCATTACAAAGTGGTTGAATTAAATTTATTTTGTACCTTAAGGCGTTAAGAAGTCTCAGTCTACAAAAACTAACTTCATAATGGAGTTTAAATTTATGTCTCCCCGTTCCTCCACCGAGCCTCATTCGAAAGCAGCCATTGACGAAAAGTTATAAGGAGCATTAGCTTAGGCTGAATATGGACTCGACGGTGAATAATAAACGCCTCCAGTCTACCCGAGTCCTCCAGTTTAAGTGTCTTTGGGCAAACGTCAAGCATTGGACTCAGTGTTCCCAGGAAAGCAGAGGCCTGGTTGCTAGAGAATGGACGTCAATACGTACATATTAAGTCGTCTTCTCACTGTTCGCTCTGAACTTTGTACGCTCCTGATCCGTTATAGAAAACAATAGAAGCTATTTCCTATAGAATGGCAATCTCGAAAGGCATGAATTATTAAAAATCTTTCTTCGTGGGAGGTTGACCTTGGACGACCTAGCTCCTTCTTCTGATATGCCCTGCGGTCTCACAATACCTAATAATCGTCTTGGAAACCACAGATCGTGACCGCTGGAGCCTCTGTGCAATATGCCTGTTTGAAAAACCTTCTTCCGTAAAAGTAAGAACACAGATTGATTCCTCTTCGGTTAATTCCTTTCTGTTTACCAACAAAATGTTCTACATTTCTTGGCCTAAAAAATGCTTTAAACACGATAAAATGCGTGTGCTTATTCATACAAAGTTGGTCGAGAGGTGCGGTCAAATAAATACTAAATTTTTAAAAAGTAGAATTTTTAATTGTTTCGCCTACGTTTATATATTTGTTTGACCCACAGGTGGCGGAAAGACTTTTCAGACTGATGCCCTCCTTCCTCCCTCCTCCAATAAATTTATAAAATATAACCATGTTTTATGGAAAAAATTATTTCTTAGAGTATTATTGTTGGTATATAATAATAGGACTTTAGGAATAACTTAAACGCCATTTCATATAGGTAGTTAATTTCTTTCTTTTTTTTCCAAAGTAATTATCGTTATTTATATGAAAAAAAAATCTTTCAGGCTGAAGCCCCTCTCCCCCAAAATTAAATCTTGGATCCGCTAGTGGTTTGTTTCGTAGTTTGTGAAATACTGCTAATAAATCTCATATCAAAATAATGAAATGGTGTTGATTGCTGGTATGAAAATATTTGTGAGATAATGTTATTTATTTGAATAATTATTATATTATAGATATTAAATTACGGATTCAGTCATTTAATATTCATAATGTTAAGCACGGTTCACTGACACAAAACCATGCTGGAATAGTATAGATCACTAGCGGATCCAGGATTTATTTTTGGGGGGGCTTAAGCCCGAAAGTTGTTTTTTTTATAAAAATAACGATAATTACTTTGGAAAAAAAGAAAGAAACTAACTACCTATATGAAATGGTGTTTAAGTGATCCCTAAAGCCCTTTTAAATGTAATTACACGAACAATAATACTTTAAGAGATACTTTTTTAATATTTTTTTCGATAAAACATGGTTATATTTTACCATTTTGGGGGGGGGGGGGGCTTCAGCCCGAAAGCCCCCCCCGTAGATCCGCCCGTGGTATAGATAGTGTATTATAATATTTAAATTATAAATAGTTTCAATATATATATATTTTAAATTTCCTAACTAGTTATAAATTGTCATTGAAAAATAATGAAAGAAAAAAAAAATATATCAGATTTAACAAAATATATTTATTAATAGTTTCGATATTTTAATGAAAACGCATTCATTTTTTAATTAATTAATTATTTCCTAATTAATAATGTTAATTAATTCCTCTATAAAATAGTAATAATCTTTAATATTGGATTCAAAAATCTAGAAATTGTTGCTTTGGAATATTTTATAGCCAGTGCCAACTTTGGCGGTCAAATTAATGTCTTCTGGAATTAACAATATTCAAATCTTTAAATCAAGTTTTCTTAAAGTAATTACGGTTGTGTTTTTCGGACCTAAGTTTCTTTGAGCATATTCAGTTTAAATATTTACATGTTATAACTGTGAAGTTATTCATTTCTATTACTGATCTGAATATCCGGTTTTTTTTTTTCGCAATTGGTTTGGTTTAAGTGAACATCAAGAATGAAGAATTTTCTATTCTTGGAATTTGGTAAGTTCATAATCCAATGTCAAATACATATACTACAAATAGTTAGTACTATTCCTGCTCTAATTTAAGTGATTACATCAAATAAACCACCAATATATGAAATTGGTGTGATAATTCGTATTTTTGTAAGAAAAAAATACGAATTATCAATATACTATGGATTTTTTAAAATTCTTGTAGTTTGTAATTACACAAGTATTTTACCTATACTAAGAATATTTGCACTATATTTTTTATCTATTTACAACATTACAATGATTATTTGATTTTATCAATTTTTAGTGTTCTTAATTTTATGTTGAAGTCATAATTGCATAAACACTATTTGAAAATAGATAATAGATTTATCTTCAAGAAATATAAATGAGTCAGTTCAAGATACCGTTTTAAACTTAATAGATATTTAGATGAGAACTACAGGGGTTAGGCGCGTGGTTCACAATCACTTTGGTCAGACTTGTCCATGAAATGCGGAATGAAATGATAGCCTTTCCAGTAAACTCCATGGACAAGTGCGACCATATGATTGTGAACCAACCGTAAGCCGTGCAGTTCTCATTTGATTAATTGATTAATTTTCTTTTAAGTATGGTAACGAAAATTACTCATCAGAATATTAATATATGTACAAATAATGGCTGTCAAAATTAATATTTTTAGCCTTCTCTATATTTGTAATAATCAACACATTTTGTTAAATGTTAGTAAAAATATTTAATTTTTATTGTCTTATGTAACTACCATTATTTTCTCATGAATTAACTACTGAAACTAACATACAGTATCTAGAATTTTAGCCACTATAGTAATTTAATAATACTATTTGCACCTTCAAAATAAATTAATGAAGGTATGGAATCAGCAAAATAAAAATAAATACCCTGTTTGTTCTTACTTCATAGTAATAAATAATGTTGAGTATATTTGTTACGGTTCTTTAGGCTTAGTTTCTTATGTGCATAAGATTTTTACTGTCTCTCTAGTAAATGCTAAATGCCATCAGTCTTCCTGGTTCCTTTTCAGCTGTTTCATTTCAATGAGGATTTTGTCTAAATTCCATTAAATTGGATATATTCTTCAAAAGAGATCCTTTGATGGTGATTTATTTATTCTTTATCAATAGCTTTAGTTTCCATTACTTTCATCTGCTTTAGTTTTCAGACCTTTTGTAAAGCAAACCTTATAACCTTACTTCTTCACTCATTTGGCAAACATATCTATTCTCTGTTTCTTGGTTTTTCTACAACAGACAACAGAGTTACTTCCAACTAAAAGAGAGTTACTTCTGATCGCTCTCGTTTTATTTCTTATAGTCTCCCATTGTCTACTGGTTGTTTTACTTCAGTGCTAGTAATTTGCATAAAATGCCTCTCCAATATAATTCAAATCTTGTTGCTATGACATAATCCTACAAGTTATTGTGGGTGATGATCGGGAGATATCTTGATTTGTAAACTTGTTCACTTATTTTCTTTCTTACAAAGCTGATATTATATAATTGGTACTACAATTTCTCTGTTACAGGCAAATTTATATTTTCTTCTTTGTTCTATGAAAGAACAAAGATTTTCTTTTTGAAGATTTTAATTAACTTGCCTTTTCATCGATCTTTCTCCAATTCTTCCAGAGCCTGTTAAAACGTTTTCCTTGTGTTTGGAAATAGGTCTATATCATCTGTATGCACTTCAAGAGATTATTAATGTTTTCCTTTTTACATGTTCTATTCTTGATGTCTTACACTTGCAGATCTTGTGTAATTAGTCCATAGGTTTGATGATTACGGAAGGACTGATAGTGTCTTCTTGTGGAACTCCTCGATCCTGAGAATTATAGTTCTTGCTCATTTCATTTTTTATTGATGTGAACACATTTAATTGTTTTTAATAAATCAACTTTGATATTCTTCCGTGTGAAGGTAATTTTTGATTTATACATCAGAGTCATATCAAGAGGCAGCTTTAGAGGAGGAATAAAATATTCTAATTTATATTCCATACATTTTTTGATATATTTCTGAAAATAAAATGGTCTGGGTCTGTCTCGTAGAATGGAAGCCATTCTTCATGTTTGCTCTAAACAATTTTTCCAACCTTTATTAAAAGTGGAGGTATGTGTTTTTAAAAGCTACATATAGTTGACTAATTGGTTTATTGTATTTATAAGCAGTTGGAGAATCTTTTTATTTATTAGGATTATTCTGCTAAACTCACTATAAATAAATTTTCTTCCTGTCTTGAACTGGTTCTTGGGAGGCTTTCAGGAGTTCTTTATCTCCTTTCTCTGATTGGAAAAATCAATGCCTTTGTCTCTTCCAGCTGTTTTATTTATTTTAATTTTTACTATGCCTTACCATGTTTCATTTTTCTGCATAGAATCATGGTTTCCAGTGAAGGCTGTGCTAGGGACATTTATTTATCATAATTTCTCAAGGAAAAGGCCTTAATAGCACTGCCTCAATTGATCCAAAATATCATCTGTAAAATAGATGATTTTCATCTCTTTAAGTTTTGAATAACCTTTTTCTAGATTTATTATTTTCCGAAACCATAACTTGCTTCAGTAGTATATGTACTAAATATATTTTGAATACCTTTTTGTTTAAATCTCGTTTATTACTTCTTAATTTAATTGATTTAATTTAACAACATTTTTGAAAAGTGCGAAACAGTGAGGTTTGGACTGTCAAAGGGTGGTGTGGTTGTAAAAATGTGTGTCTCTTCTGTAATTGATTTGTGTTAGAAAATAATATTGTTTATTTGCTGAAATTATTATTTGTTAAAATGTTCTGTATTTTGTATTGACATTAATTAATATACAAATGCTAATAGTTTGTTATTTAGATGCATTGCTTAACATGTAATAATACAGATCTTGTTGAGACTGATTGTTTTTTATTTATTTTTTTAAATTAACAATATTTAGAAGTATACAGCTTTTATTACTATTACTAACCTGTTATAAGGATGATCAAGGAACATAACTTAATGTTTAAAAAAATATATTTATGCCAGAATTGATTCCAAGTTTTGCCATCATTATTAAAAGTTTAATGATCTTAGAAGGATAATATAAACTATTTGATTTGATAATAATTTTATTTAAAACAGTTATTAAATAAATAGTTATAGATTTAATAGAAACAATAAATATAGATCTATTTCAGTAATACATTAAGACCTGTTTAAATATTTCAATATAATTTTCAAGAAGATTAAATAAATTAATTATACTATTACCTATATTTTGGGTAGGTAGCTTAAATAAAGGTACTGTTTCTGAATTAATGCTGGATATATAATATGTATATTTAATTATAAAGCATACACCTATTGGAAATAATTTGTCTATATAATTAAAAAAAAACAACAGCATAATGTAACTAATACATAGAAACTATAATTTACTGTTTTATAATATGAGAATAATAATGCTTAGCAAAATAATTTATAATTTTAATGTCGTTCACAGCAACATATATATTGTCTTAAGGTACAGAAATGTTTCATTTTTCGTGTTATAGCAGTAATGGAAGAAACATTAGTTTGTTGTAATTTAAAAGTTAGTACAATAACAGTTATTGTCATAACCACCAAAACAGTTATGCCTAGTACTGGCTAGATTCTTTGACAAATAGACATGGGTTTTTATTATGAATATACATATATTTATAGTTTTTCTACCACAAGTACTTAAATTTATATTTTGGTATTATTCTTTAGGGGGAGAAGGTTTTTTGTCCTCTTTTCTGATATAAAATTGATCAACCGATTTCACACTAATTTTAAAGAAAAAAAATTAAATGTATTATTTGGCACCATTCATTATTGAGCAGATTTGTAAGTTTTTATTGAATAATTTCATTTGACCTTTATGATTTTTTTCCCCCAATAATATAAAAATCATGTATGACTGATTTATTTTATTAAGTGTACAATAATGATCATCAGATAACTGTTTATTCAGAACATGAGATAAATGTATTCACTGATAGGAACATGCCCACTCACACATACATTGTGAAATTTATACAATGTAGAGTAATAATAATAAAAAAAAAGTCAAAAAATCACAATTTTATAATCTAATCATCATTAAAATTAGTAGTTTGCTTAACCTAGATCAATAGTAATTTAAAATGATAAGTTTACATAGTTATGATAGTCTATTCAAAACAATAACAAGTCTTGAAGCTTTATGCTTTTGAAATTTTTGTAAGGAATAATTTTTAACACCAGGACAAAGATAGGTGAAGCACTTGTTCCCATAAGTAGTTATGGTGGTTATTTATATCAAATAGTTGGTTTGGTGATTCAGGTTTATGTGTTTAGACTATTCGGTGACCTCCTCTCCTTCTGCCTGAGTTTTCATTGTGCCTTCCCCCCCTGGAGCGGGAAGATACTTTAGGCAGTCGACCACCAGGCATCTTGCCACCTCCCCTCACCGCTGAAATTTTAACAAATTAATTAATAATATTATGGGAAAAATATAATAGTTTCAATATAGTTCATGTATCAACTACACTTGAATGAAAATGTGAGTACACGATAGTGAGTGATCATCCAGTAATTTTTAATTTATTGTAATTTAATCTTAGAACTTGATTTATCTTAAGTCAGAGATTACAAAAATAAATAAACAAAATAAAATAAATGACGGAAAGATGGGAAACCCTGGGAATATTTAAGTTTAAAGTAAGTGATAAGGTAAAATAATAATTCAGAATCTTAATTTCAAGTATATAAATTAGAGTATTGTTTATTTATTTAAGATACTATGAAAATTACTTAACAATACAATTAATATTGCTATTACATCAAAACTTTTAATAATAATTAATTTTTAAATATTCAAGTTGTATACCATTAGACAGTCTCTTGATTAATGTATTTTATTTATACATTGAAATTTCAAAAAGTTTTCAATGTCCAGCACATATTCATGTTTATTCATTCATCTCTATAAAATCCAAATAAAACTTAAATTATAATATTAACAATTCATGTATATATAACACAATTTTGTAATTTTCATGGCATTTAATAACATCCCATACCTATAGTCTTTATTCTTTTTATATAATGAATAAATAATTTGAACATTGTTCATCGTCTTGTTTCTGTATCTAAAAATTAGTATTAAATTGAAATTATTAATATAATAAAATACTGCAGTTGATAAATTGAAAATATAGTAAGAAAAAAATCAATAATTTGTATGTGCTGACTATTGATTGTCAGCGCCTTCTATATTATAACTGTTAGCATCTAAAATTACCTAAAAAAACTTTATTTTATTTTTCCGTTACAGAACGTTTTATTATTTGAAATTATTTAAGAATAATGTTGCGGAATATGAGCCACTTCCTGTTTTGAATTTGCACCTTTTCCTGATTTATAGCAACATTTATTCATTCTAATTCTATACAGTTTACTCGGGAGTTAGATTTATGAAATATTTTGATATTGTCAAAATTGAACTCATATCTGAGATTTTTTATGTGATTCAATATAGCAATAGCTCTTTTTTAATTCGGTTTTCTCTTGTCATTATATCCCTGTTTTTATGTCTGTTAAAGTCATTCTTATGTATGATTTATAGCAAATTTTTACACAATATTTTATATATTAAATTTATCTAATAGTCCTTCTTTTTGATTTTTTTAAATACAATTTTGTCATCCTTAAGGGATTTTGTTCCAGAATAAAGCTATTTTATGACTATCTAAATTTTTTTGTTTTTGTATGGGTGTTAGATTTTCTGTTTTTGTCAATAGATTTCGTATTGGGTGTCTGGGATTTAGATGAATATAATTCTGAAAACTAAAAGCTTCTCAAATTTTAAGATGTAAATGAAATATATTAAATAAGAGACTGTCAAATGATGTATAACATGAATATTTAAAAATATATAAAACTGTAAATTACTACCAAATAGTAATGTTAAAACATAACAATGTTTCGGTATGTAAAATATTTAATTATTTTATAAATTTAAAGCATTTTAAGTAAATATTGCTGTATAACATTTAGGAAATTATTGTACTCACACTTTCAATTTATTAAACTAATACCTCAGCTAAGAGAAACATATTAAAGTTTATTTTAAAGCATTTGAGGCATAGAATTCCAAAAAATAGACAACTCCATTTTCAAATTTATCATTTTTATTTTTTTTAATTAACACTTTATGGAACTATATTATCATGAGATGTAAGAATTTCTTTTGGAAATTCAATTTGTGGGCACACACAGAGTAGGGCAGAACAGAGAGCTGTTGCCCCTCCCTAAATAATTTAAAATAAAATAAAACATAATATGATACAAAAAAATAATGTGTACTAAAAATTCGAGAACATTACTTTTTAAAAATTCTTGTTCTATGTATATATTGTATTTCATATAAAAATATTTATAAATTCTAATAATAATAAACTTCTGAAAAGAGATATTTCCGTCTTGCCTTCTCCCAATATAAATTTGTGATTTTACTCACATTTAAATTGTTAAAACTATGTGATTAAACAGTTTTTGAAAGAAAGTCATTTATTTCATGATAATTTAGTTTCTGAACTTAATTTAAAATAAAAAAAATAGAAGTATAGTAGGTTGTGAGGAATTCTATGCCTTATTCAATTAGCCTCTTAATTAATCAGTATATATAGTTTCGTTCTGCTGGTTGTGTTATTTCTCTTCATAGAATTGTTTTAATTTATAATGATTTACCAATTTTATTTTCTAATAGAATTGTTTAATGAAATAATACGTTTTTTTGAGGATTGTAGTCTATATCACTACCACAAGAAGGAAACAACAGAACATTAATAATTAAAGTACAAATATATTAATATAAGTTATATACCTGGCTTTAGTACTGAAATATTTAACCTACTGTTTAATTACATAATATAACTATTATTTAAATTAAAAAAATATTCATAAACCAAACAAGATTCATACTATGGCAAAACTTGATAGGTAACAAAAAATTCTGGCATAAATAAAAATAACTTTTGCTTTATGTTCTAACAATCTGTTCAATTTTTTAACACTCATTAATTTTTTAAGAAGTTTTGTGTTGTGCTTTTGGACATATCTGTTTGAATTAATGTTCAAGTGTGTTACTATGTCAGTGTGAAATTTCAACTCTCAAACAAAAAAAAGAAAAAAAAAAAAAAGAAAGAAAGAAGTAGAAAATAATTATTGTTAGAAGTAATAAGCAGAAAAGTATAGTGCAAAAATTCAATACTAGTAAAACTTATGCTAAATTTTATAAAAGAAAAGCAAATGTTAAATATCCGTTTCAATTTAGAATTTACTAAAATAAAATTTTCATGCTTTTAGATTTATATATATAACAAATAAATTAAATTGAATAAAAAACATGACAAATAGATTTAAAAATAAGATAAATTTGTTTAAGATGATTTCACTATCATTACATTAATTTATAACAGCTCACATATTTCTATATTAATCAGTCATAGAAAAGTACTATCAAAAATCGGTTATTCTTTTAAATATAGCAAATTAGGGAATGCGAATCTCAATAAAACTTACAAAATTTTTAAAATTGTAGTATTTTTATTAGAATATTTTAGCTGTTTACTATTATTTGCCTATAGGCCAATCTAATAAATAATCACACTTAGTTTTTGATTATTATTTATTAATGAAAGTAACAAAAATTTTAATTAACAAAAGTTTCGGGAAATCTCTGTCCCCCTCTTCAGCGTATAAAATGCCCTAAAATTGGATAAGTCACAATTTCATAATAAGTATTGTCAATGCTTTAAGTTGAACTAAAACCTTTTTAATTGAATGTTCAAATTTTTTAGTTTTTTGATACTTATTATTAACTTGTGATTTACCCAATTTTGGTGCATATTATATTCTGAACAGGAGTTCCGGAAAAGTGTTCATTAATAAATAATAATAAAAAAATTAGTGTGATTATTTATTTGATTGATCTCTAGGAAAATGGTAGTGAAAAGATAATTTAATAAAAATTGAAAAATGAAGAATATTTTAGATTACAAGATTTAAATATAATCTTATTGTCTAAAGTCACTATATGGATTGTTATTCTGTATTATTAAAGATCATGTAGATTTATCTCTTTAAAATCTGATAGACCCATCTCTTATATCTATTTCACGCCAAGGTGACCTGGAATCACTATGAATGAACATTTGTATCCTCATCGTTTTTTTGTTTGCATAATTCTGAATCACTTCCAATTGTCTCTTCATTATCCTCTTCTCTTTGAGTTGAATTATTATTATTGTTGAATTTGAGACTTAATTAATTTTATTTTCAATCGTATAGTGAATGACACATTTAATTAGATCTTTCTCCTCATTTACTAAAGTTTTAATTAAACATTCTACAACCCTAAATTCTCTGTGAATTTGATTTTGATTATAAATAAAAATGTTAAATATATTGCATTTTTTGTTGCATTTACTTAAAAGTGTTAAAAACTAGTACAATGAAATTTTAATTATTATAATACACACAGTGTCTTTTATATAAAATACTTATAGCAGTATATTTAAATGAGATGCCTGGTGTAATAAAGTTCTTATCTTCTTTTGAAACATTATTAAGTCCTAAACTCATAAAAGGTGTTCTGAAGTTTTAATGGCCCCAGAGGTCATTTACCACTTCAAATATTTACTCAATTTTTAATAACATTTTTACTTTAGCTTTTATTTAGAAAGAAACTTTATTCAAACCTTTTAAGAGCAATATTACCTGAAGCTGAAAAGGATTTTGTTGATATTATACAGATTTTTAGAAAGAAATCTGAAATACCTTTTTAATAAGAAAAATTATGGTAGATAAAATTATGATTATGAATATTTAAAAGTGATGGAATATATAAAACAAAACTTGGCAGTTATAGCAGTCCTTTTTTTTTTTTTTTATTACAAAGAACTTAAATTAATAATTTCATTTGTTTACTTGTGCTTATCCTTTATTTTAATTTTAATGGTTTCTTAATTATGTAATTTAAGTATTGACTGCCTTTTTATGTCAAACTAATATGACTTATTTGTTCATTGTCCTCATTCTAAATTTTTCCATAGTATAATTTACTTTTCTTTCTTTAAATAACTTATTTTTTGGCAAATCAACTAGATTCATTTTTGAAATAGCCTAAATTTGAAACAAAATGAGACCTAATGGCTCTCTCTAGACCTAGTACTGATCAAGATAAAAAGGTATTATTTGGTGAAGTATACGGGGTGTTTCAGTTCTTAATGCCCAAACTCAGGAAGGGGGGAGGGGGGTTGATTATAGACAAAATTTCCAACATAAAAGTTCAGTTCATGCATGGGCTGATTCCAAATGGAAAAGATGTTAAGACCAGTTTTGTGTATTTCTTAGGGTAGTGGCAGTTTTTTTTATTGAATAAGAAGGATAACTCAAAAATTGTTCAAGATAATTAAGTTCTGACTACGCCATTGTAAAGTAGAAAACATTTTTTTGAGAAAATAGTGATTAAATTTAGTTAGTTCTATGATAAAAGGTACTTTAAATTTACTATGGCCAATGATAAAAGGGACTTTCAGTAGGTCTAATATGGCAGCTCATAATGTTTTTGTATTCTATAGAAAATCATGTGATGTGTATTTTTCGTTGTTGAAATTCACGTTTTTAGGTTACATTCCTACATATGTAAGGTAGACATGTTTCAGCAAATTTTTATACAGAATCAACTTACCGGAAGTGATACTTAATGATATAAAGTACCATGATTAGATTTTACACATTTTTACTATACTTTCGAAAACAGCTCGAACGATTTTCATTAATGTAAAATTACGCGAAGGCATTATCCTTATTGAAGTATTTTTACAGAGCTTAAATATCAAATTTTCAAAATTTCTTCGAAAGCACTCTTAGTTTTATGTATTTAAAATACTTACCCGTTTCAAATTGTAACTATTAATAAAAAGTGGTGAAATATAAACAACGAGGTTATTTTATATTAAACAAAAGGTGAAATCAGGACTGATCAGATGTGTCCAATAAAGTAATTTATGGCAATATGAAAATTAAAATTTGTGTGTACATCCAGTGCCGGACATCATCTTCGCCAAAATAATTTAATTCATTTCTTAAAACTTTTTATACTATGTAGAATTTGAATTTTATTTGATTCGATGTCTCTAATTCAGTTGCTACAATTAATTATTTTCATACGTTTTGTAGTATTTTTTTTCCTAACAAGGGGGAGGGCGCACCCTACGGGTTCGGTGGCCTGGGGCAATTGCCAAGCCCTATGGCCGGTACTGTGTACCTTTACTTAAACAAATAAAAATACCCTTGCTTTGTGCTACATTATGAAAAAAAAAATCTTGGCCCTCTAATAATTAAATAAGTTAAAATACACAGTCGTAAAATGAAATGGATATTGACGAAAAATTCATGCATTTAACAGATTAGATTGGTAGAAAAAACATATTGTAATAATCCCCGGAATGAGTTGTAGACTTTCTATGCTGATTAGAATAGTTCTCGTTATTTATCTAGAACTAAATCCCATATATCTGAAATGGCGAGTTAGGGGTTCAAGGAAAAAAATTATGAACATGAAGTATATTGAAATACAGGTGAAAGTTGTGTGATGTGCCTACCGCTGCATAATGTTTTGACTATTAATTGGTCCCATTCATCGTTATTAACTGGTCTGAAGATGCAATAATCTGATGCAACTTGTCTACACAAATATTCGACTTGGTATAAGAAAATTTGGATTAATGCCAGTTTTCCCATACAGAACTGATAAAGCAAATAGAGGTGTATTTACTTTTAATATTGAATTATCTAGAAAGGTGTCATATATGAAATGTCGAATAGAACACAGGCCATTTGCTTAAAAAATAGTGAAAATAAAATTATGCTAGATGAAAAAAAAAATCTCCGATCTTCACTATGAAAGATATTCGCAATGACAGCACTTGATGTCATTATAGAGAATATTCACCATCACATCTACGGAACTTTTTTTAAGCAGTTTCGAATTTTTTAAGTGGTACATATTTCTATGGTGTTTCAATTTTAAGGAAGTTTCAAACCACGAAACAACAAGGAGGAAAACATAGAACACATTTAAAATCTATGATTTATAATCTTCCTAATTAACTTCCACTTGCTCTGTTTTTTAGAAGAGAAGAGGGTTTTTTTTTGGGACAGGAGGGTGCACTATCGACTTTCTAGTGATAGATATTCGTTTTTGTGTTGTTTTCATTTTTTAAAAAAAAGGTAAACTAATTTATTTTATTTATTAACTTTTTTTTTTTGTCCTCCCCTTCCTCGCCTTTAAGGTTATACGGGGTTTACACGTGCCAGAGAGTGAGGGCGGGGATTCTAAAGACCCCCTGCACTGGTACGCGAACTCGTGACTATTTTTATACAGTTGTTTCATGTATCAGATTGCACATACGTAAGCCCATTCGGCCACCCCGCCCCCTCTTTATTTATTAACCAAACAAAAATGTAGAACATTAGATTAAATTTGAAATCTGCAAATTTATTTACAATGAGCAAATTTTTTGGCAGCTTCACAGGTTCCCATCACGTCCGGGATATAATTGTCCAGGTAAAAGCCTTAATACCTAATTACACCTGATGTTGGAATTTTAATGTTATTAAAATATATTTCAAGGGAAGTCTAATAATATAGTTACTGGGCAAAGTCTGATTCTCAAAAAAAAAAAAAAAATAACAAAAGGTAAATCTAAACTAATATTAATGAGAACACTTTTTGGACGCCGTTCCCCAGATTATATTTTGGAGCTTAGTTATGTTATCACCATTTATCTATAACGTATTGATTTATGGGTTGATATTTACTAATTTAATGTTACATCTTAATATTTTTCTACATAACTTCAACGAAACCTAAATTTATACCTTTCTGTATACTCTCGGAAATCTTCGTGTCAGTCAGTATGTCAGTATTTTGCATCGATTCGTTTATCTTCAAGTCCTATAATTTTATTTTCATTTCTATCACCATAGCTTGTTATGACATCGATTATGTTTTCGAAGGACAGGTCTGAACGGCGTTCAGTTGTGTCAATCCTTTTTGCAGACATGATAATTTATTATTATTATTTTATTATTAATATAATAGCTGTCATCTGGGACAGCTGTTGATAAAATAATAGCTGGAAAATTCTAGCTTTTAGATTTTGGAGTAAGAATTTAAAATAAACTGTTAATTATAGCTTTCAATTTTTATTTTTTATTTTACAAGCAATCTATCGTAAGATGATTTTGGGTCTCCCCCCCTAGAGGTCAATTTCATAGTTCAATAACGTTTCGAGCTTTAATTTTTTTTTCAACATTTCGATCCTCTTTAGAGCTGAAAACGAATAATTTTTGAAAAATAATTATTTTTTTAGTTAAATGGCGATTGTGTTTAGATGCTTATATAAACATTAAATAACATAGAAACAGCCGAGCTTGTGCAAATGGTTTTCTTTGCTTGTGTGCGACACATCTAAATGTATATAAGCCCTAAGGCCATAGCAATCTCTCGCACTGATTGGGTGGGATTTGACCAACAATGGCCTTAACATTGCTCGTTTCAATTTCATATAGGCGACCAGATCGTTGAGTATCAAACCCATGGCAAACCCATTTTGACAGGTGTGTTCGGTTAAGGCATCGCCTCCATAAACACTGCAATTTTTCCTATGAGCTTTTGCATCACGCTTACCTTTTTTAAAATAATACAACAAAATATGCCGATAATGAATGATATTTTCTTCCATATTCACAGTTCAATGACATACACAATACTTTGCTATTTTCAACAACTGTTAACAGATATAGTTGTTGATATATTACAAACAGGATAAACAATCCAACTTAAGGATTAATTCATCAGATACGAAGTGTATCATATTGACATAAAAATAAACAAAATAAATACAAATAAAAACCGAAATCACTTATTTGCCAACCCAATATAAATCTTTATTGGGCCCAACTATGTTATATGGAGTATGAAGGTAACAGGTCTTTCCTGAACTAGTTTAATTGGGTACTGCCAGCTACTTCAACCCTGCCTCTGAGTTACCGAATATAACTCCTTCATCCGACCTTTCACCTTTTAAATGAAATATTGGATTAAATATTTAATTCTATGCTGAATTTAACGGGACAGGAGACGGAAAATTATTCGTGTTCTCTAATATAACTTGATATGAAATGAAATTAATTATTTTTATTTATTATTTGAAAAAGTTATCTCATAAGATATCTCATAATTGTTGCAGATCATTTACTTTAAATAAGTTTTGTGTTAATTAGTAGCAAATTCTCGAATTAGAAGAATAACTTCTTTTAATTACATTTTGTTTTCATTATTACAGCAAAAATGATACTTTTATATGTTATTTGTTTCTTCTTGATTCGTATTCACATTTAGTAAGTGAAGTAGTAAGTGCGTTATAAGTAAAAAAGAGAGTATTGTGAGCGTTTAAGTATTGGAATCTGATCAGTTGTGGATTCAACAGGACAAGTGGAGACTCTTTGAGAGTCCGGAGAAACGTCCTCAATTTCAATAATATATATAAATATGATATGCAAATACAATTTTACAAACTGTATTATTAATATGTTGCATTGTAGCATAGGAAATAGTGCGAAAATATATTACTTATGAATTACGTTCCATAACAATCTATGTGCAGAATCATATTCAGTTCTACTTGTGCATTTTTTATTGTGCTCTTTTATTACATAAACTCTAGTGCATGTGAAACGTGCAAAATGCTTGTGAAACATGTTTCATTTTAATGGTTATAATATTCTTAACTTACTTAGAGATACAAAGTTTTAGATTTCTAGTTTTTTGGTCGTTCTGATCTGTAATGTACTGTGAATATAATCAATCAGTCTATTGATATTATTGATGTATATATATATATATATATATATATATATATATATATACACACACACATATATATATATATATATATATATATATATATATATATATGCCAAAAAAATGTGACAAAATTCACTGATATATATATATATATATATATATATATATATATATATATATATATATATATATATATATACATACATATGTATGTATATGTATATATATATAATCAGTGAATTTTGTCACATTTTTTTTTTCTTTTTTATAATTTGAAATATATTAAGGATGTTGGAGATTTCTGGTTTCCACGCTTCTGGACTCAACTTTGTCGGTTTCTAATGAGAATATTACCACTCTATTTACTTATTACTAATATGAATTATAGCAAAAGATCTCAGATAATTGCCAAAACATATACGTGACTTCATACATTTGTCTTTGTTGAGAAATTTACAAGAAGAAACGTTTATAGCATGTAGTATAACCAACCTTAATGGTCTTCATAACTTTAGGTCTCTAAAAGTATTAACAATGTTTAAAACCTTAATTGATTTGTTAAATGAAGTTAAAATGAATAGGTCAATCAATTTAAAATAAATTATTGTGTACTGATTACATATTGCAATAATAATTTCTTTTACGAATCTAGGAATATGTTTATCATTGATTTTTGTAATTAAAAAATAAATAACTTTTGATAGAGATTTGCTTCTCTCATTTATTTCTTTTGAAGGACAACATCAGTCTATCCATCAGTATATTTCGTACGTATTGTGAAATATATTGAAGTTGAATTGGAATTCGTGATTGTGCCATTAAACCAGAGATTGATTTAGAAACAGATAACGTTTAAAAAGAGCAGCCGAGTTCCATTTGAAATTAAACTGAGATAGAATGCTTTCTAGCCTGTCCTCATCCTCTCTGGTAGATTAATAGCAAGTGAGATGGGGTTTTCGCTTTTCTTTTTCTTTTGGTTATAAATCCTGATTCCTGATGTCTTTAATTCTCGTCAATTCAATAGATGTTACTGTTGCTAATGATTCAAAGTGCCAATCTTTGCATTATTTTATTATTGTATAACTATGAATGATATAAAATTAGATATTTTTTCAACATGGTGTGATATCAGATAGTTAACGTTAAAGTTCTTTTAATTCGGATTGTTTACGTACATAATCTGAAAAAAAAGTTGACAAATTAACTTAAATCTAGTGTCCATTTGTTAGGGTAGTGAGGAGGAATTGAGTTTGAAAGTAGGGGATGTTGGTGGGATGTAGAATGCTGGATGAGGGGGTTGTTCAGACCTCATGCAGACGGACCTGGGCTGGCGTCCTGATCGAAGGTAGGCCCTGGGGAGCCAGCCTCCTCGTGCCAGAGCGCCGATGTGCCTCTTCTCCGGGCTGGTCCAAGGATCCACACCTGCAAACCTCCCAAATCAGACTCGCCATTCATACTCAACTCTATCTACGGGACCGTCCCCATGCACAAACAGTGCTCTCTACCGGTACAACATCCAGGTTCTGGGAAACACTCAGGCATGCCTAACTAACACAGTCGTCTCTACAGGAATGGCCCAAACCTCATCGAGGAATGGGACCTTATAATGGCCATTATCGGGTTTTAGGGTTTTTAAGGTACTTACCAAAGAACCGTTTGTTCAGCGGCGAAGATTCGTCGGCCCATCTGTTGTCGGTTAGCATACCTCCAAAGTGCAAGTCCCCGGACGGCGGCACTGCTACTTCTCCGGCAATAGGAGCGATGAACGTTTCCCTTTTACTGCGTGTGTGGTTTTCTTCCTTTTCAACTTCGGAGATGTCTTTTTTTCGCCTCACAGATTGGTTTTTATCCTCAGTGATTTGAGAAGTTGACTCTTTACCTTCAGTTGCAGAGTTATCGTCTTTTAGGTTACTTGTTTCATGTTCTGGAGTTGCATCTGGCCCAATGGGCAGGCGGCCATCTCGAAGCAACGTTGCGACGTATCGTTTGGACATTTCATCAGTATCGGCTTCTGATACCTCTCTTTTTCCAAAGCGGTATGCGTACGGAAAGTCTCTGTTCTTAGCGAGTGCACCAACGTTTCTCTTCTCATTGTTGACGAACGGAATAGCATTGTTTGTATATCCATCCCTTTTACCACCGCGGTCCCTCATGATCGATTGTAGATTCCTTTTGTCTTCGATTTCTTCACTTCTCTTTCCGTTTTGGGGTAGATTAAAACCTCGAGCTAGAGATGCGACATTTCTCTTCTCTCCAATACCGTATACTTCGTTCATTAGCTCTTCCAATTCCTCATCAACTGTCCTTTTGTTATTGTAGTAACCATTTCTGGCCAGAGACGAAATCCCTCCACGTTTTTCATCTTCGAATTCGTCAGAGGATATTTTCTTTTCATAGTCATTTAAATCGTCTGTGAAGTCGTGTGTGGTTGTAATCGGTTTTAGGAGACCGATTCTCGCCAAGGCTTCTACGCTCCTTTTCCCAGGTATGCCACCGCCCCTGGCAATGGAAGCCAAAGATCGTTTGTCATTATCGGTATCATCATCCTGCTCCGGTTCATCATCTCTTTCCTTCATCAACTCTTCTCTCAATGCTTCAAGGCGAAGTCTTCTGAGGTCGTCAGCCGATGCTATGTCTCTTATCAGACTATCTACGTCGTCTCTTTTATCCTCGCGTTCCCTTGCAACTCTAAGGTCGCCTGTTCGTGCAAGGGCCCCAAGATATCTTTTGGAATCTTCTATAGGATCTTGTCCAAACGGTATATCTTCTAAGGAATGGTATTTTTTATTCCAAGCTAGCCTTGGATAGTCTCCATTTTTTGCTAGAGCTGCGATGTATCTTTTTTCGGGTTGTTGGCCGGATCTTACGGCCGTTATTGATCTTTTTTCAACGTCTCCCCTGACCTGAAACAAAAACAAAAACAATAAAATAAAATAATAAATAATTAATTTAATTGAATTAGTCTTAATAAAAATAGGAATGTATTTATCATTATGATTTTTGCCATATATAAAATATCTTTAATTTCCAATTACAATGAACCGATAGTAGATAACACTGTAAATAAAAAAGAATTGTAAAAAAGATTTATAATTATACTTATGAATTTCATGTTTCAATATTATATTTATTGTAGTATTATATAACCTATATTTATTCTACTCTTTGCTTTGTTAATTCTTTATTGACAGATAAGAATAAAAAAATTGATTGTATTAGTATTGTTATTTATTATATTAATTACTTTTTATATTAGTTATATATTATTTATCATACAGCTCCCTTGTTTTTATTTTTTAAATATTAACTATCATGATGATGGGTATGGAATGTGCATTAGCTACTCAATTCATCTGAGCACCGTTGAAACTTTATTCTAGTTCTGTTATTTAATTTATTTTTTCATTTTGCGAGTATCTTTTCATATATTACGCAAAAGTACTCAGCAAAGTCATAATAATTTTTTCGATAATTGCTTATCAGTTAGTGCATGCATTAATTTATTATTTTAAATAAAATAAAATAATATATCATAAAATTGTTAATAATTATCACCATCATGGTTGGTTAGAGCCTAACAAAATAATTTCCATTCTTTGCTGGTGTATACTAAGCATTCAATAAACCAATTCATAGGTTCTATTGCTGTAAAAAGTAGTTTTATAAGGAAGGATATATAAATTTAAAAAATGAGATCTTGTGATCGGAGAGTCAATTGTGGAACGCTGGGCGAAAAGTTCTAGGATGTAAGAAAGATTTTAGGTTGTAAGGACTTGATAGAGAAAAACATCTAGTAGGCGCTGTCGCCAGAAAGCAAGATAAAGCCACTTCAACTCGATATAACAGGAAACATAAGCCTGCCTGGAAACTCGAAGATGAGTTTTATGTAGCAATTCATAAGTCTCTTTAGCCTCATATCTAGCCTTATAGATAGCTCCCCGTACTCCATAGTCGAAGTAGCAACTATAGTCTAAGCAGGAGAAAACAGGAACTGCTAAAAAACTAGGGGGAAACTAGGATATATTTCGTGGAATAGAGTTTCACAATCTTAGGAATTGTATAAAGACTATTATGAAATTCGTATATTTCATGTTCAATTTACATGTATTTCATTCTTTGAAACATAAAATAAAAATATTCAAACGGATTACGAATTTGGCTTTTATATGAAATTATTTGGTGTTACCAGATTGCTGGTAAATGGCCAACGTTGATGGCCTCTCATAGTCATACCATACAATTAAATATATTTTATTTCGTGTCGATTTTTTGCTCATGTGGCAAGTTATGGTATAATCTCGTATGGTAAACAACGCTCTGGGCTTGGAATGAAAAATAAAAAATAAAACCATTTTAATAATTGCGAGATAAAAAATAAACAAAGCCTCCTGGTCTGAAAGGATATTAAATCTTTTATAAGAACCGCAGGACGATATGATTAAGTTAAGAATTATTTTGTCTGTTCCGGATTAGGCTAAGTTGGGGTTAAGTTGGTTTATGTTTCCATTTGGACTGGCCTGTTGGCAGCCCTCGTGTAATTCAATTCCTCGAAGAAGAAAGAACTTTCTCTGGGGTTGAGTTTTCTAATAAACGGCGAGTTGGGGAGTAAAGTAAATAATATGGATCCCTTTGCCCTCCCAATTATGCAATATCAACTTTAGGCCACCTAAAAACTTGCCCCACGTCTCCTTGTTCGATACTGTTCGTATTCAAATGTCGTATTGTTTGCGAGTTGGTCTTCGTTCTTTTAAAAGTTTAGGCATAGAGTTAAGGGTAGGATGGTTAAAGAAACATTGTCTTATTTCACTCTTAACTTGAGTCAGTATATATATTTATCTATTCTATATAATTTTCTATTATAATTGTACACGCTGGCGGATTTATGAGAGGGGGGAGGCTTTCGGGCTGAAGCCCCCCCCCCCAAAAACGGTAAAATATAACCATGTTTTATAGAAAAAATATTAAAAACTATATCTTAAAGTATTATTGTTCGTGTAATTACATTTAATAGGACTTCAAGAATCACTTGAAGAAATATTATTTCATATAGGTACTTCATTTCTTTCTCTTTTTTTTTTCAAATTAATTATCGTTATATGTATATATGAAAAAAAATCTTTAGCGTTGAATTCCCCCAAAATTAAATTCTGGATCCGCTAGTGATTGTACACAAAACAACTTCTAATATATATTTATTTTCTCAATTGTGTTTAAGTGCCTAATATTTTTTCTATTCTAGGAAAATATTATTTCGATGTAATATATGACCGAAACATTTTTTTTTCCGTTGGCATTACAGACCTTACAGATCTTTTGCCGCCTTCTCCATATCTGCCTATCTAGATCTATTTTCTAGATTCTATTGAGGCATTCATTGTTGTTTAGAAGGTTGCCATACCCATCTTAATCTCTGTGCCTTCACAGCATGAGGTATTGATTGAGCAGTTTCTGTAAGCAACTCTTTACTGATCTTTCTCCTCCAAGCGATAGTACTCTGAATCCAGAGCGCTCCAGAGTATAGTATAGTACGGAAGATTTTTCTCTCAAATCTTTCAATAATTTCTTCTAGACTGCTGGTTACTGTGCAGGTCCCGGAGCATTTATTGAGGTTATTGTGGAGCCGAGGTAATTGAATTCGTCTACTCTCGAGAACAATTTCTCTTCTACGCAGATCCCGTTATCGTGGTGGTATTTTCGGCTTATTATCATGTATTTTGTTTTATCTTGTAAGTAACTTATAGGCCGATTTACAGTCTTTCATTACAGTCTGTGCGAGTTTCTCAATGTTCTCTTGGTTACTACCAAGAACGGCTATGTCACCCGCATATCTAAGGATTTTATGATTCATTCCGACGTGCATACCTCCATTTTCACATGGAATTCTTATCCAGTGAAAAGTTGAACAACATCGGCTAGGGTCCATCTCCCTGCCGTAAGTAGTTCGAACTTTACAGACTTCAGATACTTCTCCTTGTACACGAACAAATATCATAAGGAAAAAATTAATAATAAATTTTAATTTTCTAAACAAAAATAAGTAAATTTGTCATGCTTGAAATTTGTTATCTAAAAAGTATTTTTTTTTTTTGCTATGAGCAAATCCGTAGTCATTCCCAGGTAGGTGCTAAGTTAGAAAGTCTCTTGGCCACCGCCTTTTAAGTCGTCGGCGTGGAATATACGGGTTCGTGGTGGAATTAAGTGTTTGGGTTAATGGGTTCATGTTGTAAATCAATGTCTGGTGGAAGTTTTTAGGTAACCATTTGGGTAAAAAAAAAAAAAAAAATACCAAATAGTCTACTTAGCTTATAGGCTATTTCTTTTTGGGTACATAACTAAAAAAAAAAAAAGCAAATGGAATTTCATAAAATTATAAAAAAAATCGCATCACCATGAAACGTCAGAGAAAAAAGTAATGAAGAAAAGGGAGCTTATTTGTGCATAAATAAAAAATTATTCAATTTATGTTTGATTACGCTCATGATACTTAGAAAGGTTTCTAAATTCTCTAAAAACAAATATATCGAAATCGAACAATTTTAAATAAAGATAAGGCCAATTGCAATTTGTACCCATTTTTTATTTTACTATTTTGAATGAACCCTTGTAAGCGAACAAGATAAAATTTTTCCCTCTCATTATACATTGCATTTACATCTTTCTATTTAATTACTGATAAATATACTATGCGATGCAAATTATTCCCTCGGGCCAACTAGTTAAAAATATAATGACTGAAATATGACAGGCAGTGAACATATGGAATGAGGTTTTATATTTATATTCATATAGTCATATGTGGTTAAATATATTTTACTTAGACAATTTCGATTTTTTTTTACTTCGAATTCGAATGCGATGAACTTTTCAGAGATGTCAGGGGTAGTATCTTTATCCCAATATCAGTTAGGTTTACGTTAGTGTTGAAAATTTGTCGTGGAGTGTCTATTACCGTTACGTTCATTTATCTTGTTTCCTTTGCTGCTTATTTGAATTTAGGTATTAATTTAACCAATAGAAATAGCGAGGAAACTATACTGACTTGGAAGACTTTTCAAAATGCTTTTTGCCTCCATATTTATGTTTCTTGGCTGCAGGTTGTATTTAGCATTGTTTTCCTTCAAATTATTCATATGCTATTACCGTCTCATCTTCGAACAGTATTGAGAAATTTATATCAAGTCTTACTTAAAACTTTTCAGCCTTATTTATAACACAGTATCCTTGCCCTGAAAGTCAGTAAAGGTGAAGTTGATTTTAATTAGTTTCTGGAGTGACTTTTATTGGAAACCAACTTCGATAAATTAAACTTAATTAATTACTCAATTTATGAGTGAAGATAAACTGTTCGAAATATATTTACTCTGGTGAATCTGTTTGATAATATTTGGGATTTATTTCTATCTAAATTAACACTACTGTTTATTATCCTTACCTATTCATTATTATTTGGGGTAAAACTATTTATTAGTATTAAAAAACAATAAATAAAAGGTATGTTATTACAATATTATATTTATTTATTCTTATTTGTTTATAATGCTTCACACGTCGAAGGGAAAGAAGCTGACGGAATAGAAAACAGTTTATACATAATTTTTTTTATAATCATCAATTTCTTCTAACTTTGACCCAAATCGATCCTGTCGTATATGAAAATATATTTGTCTGAAAAAATACATTACGCGTGCCCAAGTGATAAAATTTGATGAAATTGATGTTGGATCATCTAGGCAGTTTCCCATAAAATCGCTGAAAATTTCTTAAAAATCGAGTATAGGTGATATGTCTGATACATGGCTTTGACCACCATCAGAAAAAGATGGAACCAAATTTATTCTTTGTATTATAAAAAATAAAACTGGTGTGGACGTTTATGAGTAGGACAGACATTTTTTTAACCTTACTAGGTTTCCTAGCATCGGCAGTGAGGAAGCCAAGACATTTTTGTAAGAAGTAGTAAAATGTATGAATTTGTTTTGAATTTAATTTCAAACCTTTTGGTAGGATTTTCCGTGAGAGGATCTTACTTTTTCAAATATAATTTTCTTAAGTGTTTTGTCTGAAGCCCATTCTTTACCTGGTTGAAATGCAAAAGGGACTTTATTGAATATACAATAATAGACGTTTTATCCATTTGTACATTTTGGAAATGGGCAAACATAACAATTTTGCTTTTATCACTATAGATAGCAATAATCCTAGATTATGTTCCGATCATTTTCATTGTCCTGAATTTATGCGCTTAATCGTAATGGGAATGTAAAAGCTCATCAGTGGATGTGGTAATTGGTTTTAATTTAATTTCGTCGAATTTCAATTAGATTGTTTAATGGTTTCAGTATTTCCCATTGCCATTTAGGGATTCCATTCAAACCGATTATAAACGCTATTTGTACAATGATTGGGTTTGCTATTGAGCTGCAATTGAACGCCGTTTGTTCTTATTACCATACATATATTGTCGTTTTTTTCATATTGCCATAAGACAGTAGTAAGGGGAATCATACCAATGGACAATAAAATCAGCTCAAAACATATATGGTTTTCAGAAATGTTATCCTCTCCCCCGAAAAAAAAAAATACCACGATAAGAATTATAATTCAAGATAAAAATAATAATTTATTTATATTAAAAACTTACACATAATTAATATAAGTGTTATCAAAGAAAAAATAAAATCATATTGTAAAATTTTCCTTTAACTCTAAAATATCTGTTAAATAAAGTCGGATATATATATATATCCGACTTATATATGACTTATATATATCCGATATATATATGTATATTATATATATATATATATACATATATTTTTTTTTTTTTTTACATTAGCGAATCATTATGTATTCTGCATCATTTTCTTGAGGTGCGTAGAATACGACTCTAGTATTGATTGAAGCTATATTAGAAAATATTAATGGTAAAGTTTGTAAGATCTTGTTTTTACGGCTGCCTTGATGTAGTGGAATTACTGCAAATGAAAAGGCAGTTTCACAGTCCCGATTAGTGATAATGTTCTTAAGTAGTGTAATCGCAATGTTGTAATGTCGTGGATCAACGAAAAATGATGGGTAAAGTGGCAAAAAAAAAATTAAATTGAGTAACAAAAAAGGAGGAGAGGTATAAAAATACTTGAAATATCCAATGAGAAGCTAAAACGGAAAGATGAGGGGGATTATACTCCCTTTACTAGGTTCACAGTTGGACATCTGATTAAAAAAGCAATATCTCTATTGTGAGTGTAATTTAACCACATTGTACGTATTAACTAAGCGAATAGCTCATGAGCCACAAAGAATTTTCTATGGAACTACTGCACATGTTAAAAGAGGATTCTAAACCAACTATCAGGTAGTTCTTAAAAACTAGGAACACATCTAATAAAATTGTAAATAACTCTAGTGTTCGAAAAACTTAAATGAATGAATAAATCTTTCTTCTCGGACAAATACGTATTTTATCTTGACATTGCCTAGGGAGGAAAAAAGAAAATGTAAATGTTGTTGCAATTTTGTGAACGAATCGCTTGAAACTTTGCCAAAATTGGTCTGGAAGGTTGAATAAGCCTTCAACGGAGATACCTCTGAGCGCGAAAGTTGCCAAGAATTGTTCGAACTGGAAACAATGCAGATACTACATTCTCCTATTTCTAAATTTATTAACAGCCAGTAACAATAAACATTTAATCTTATAACTTTTCCAATAAAAAAAATTATTATTAGGTAGAAACCATCATTGGGGTCATTTTAATTAGGATGTTGAATTATTTATTTTCGGAAATCGCTCCCATACATATTGAGTTACCCTCAACTCATCAACAGTGTATGTGTGTGTAACTTCGTATCGAAGAGATTATCTGAGGAAAACAACAACTTAATAATGGCGTATCAAGTTTATCAGGAAGAACAATGCTTAGTGGTATCCTTTCCGTGGCATTATTCAAGCTTGATGGAGATTTCTTATCCTCGTCCTATTAGTTTTATCATATTCTCCATAAAGCAACCTACTTTTATATTTTTGTGGATTACTGTGTCCATGTAATTTGTCAGAAATATTTCCAAACGAGTTTATTTATTGTATGTATATATAGTTTGATAAGTAATTTTGTAGTGTAAGCTAAAGTTCATGTGTATAAATTTTGCTACCAGAATGTTTGGACTCTGGGATTTGTTGTACATGTAAGGAATTTATAATAATTATGAGCGTACAGACCCCTATAGATCAACCCAAAGAGTCTGTCCGAGAGAAAGGGTTGAAGGGTTATAAAATGGTATTTTTAAGAACGGTCTACATATTTAAAATGGTATGAAACCTAATACTTTTTTAAACGCTAAATACATAAGTTTCCTAGCAGCATATTGCTGTTCAGTATGTTCTGAAACCTCTTTTTCTGTTCTGAAGCATGGGTTGTAGACGTCATATGTGAGATCATACCTGGTGCTTCCCTCATATCCCCGTAAACCGGTAAGAAGCCTATTATACATGTTTAGGAACTTAATGCCTTTGAAAGTCGACCAATGGTTTGTATATATCGAAACTCCATCCGGTTTGTTGTAATTTTAATTATTCAAAATAATATTGTGCTGGCTTTTATTTATGTTACCCATCGGTGGTGCCCATCTGGCTGCAGTGTCATTGGCTTGTATCCTATTTACAGCATGTAAGTATGAAATCGCATGTGTTATACATTTTAGCTATTTTTTCTTCTGATAAAGAACAAACATCTTCCTTATTTAAAATGCTGACAAAGGTGTTTGTCTATCAGTCTCCTAAATTTGAATGGTTCTTATTTATGTAGATATTTTATTTTTCTTATGTCCCATGATGGTATTTACTTCAGCATTATCATGCTTGTACAATATTCTTGAAAATAAAGATGTTATAAAATTCTTATTTATATTTGTCTCTTCTTCATAGTCAATTTCATTCTCTTTGCTGAACACTCTTTGATGAAAACTTCCATCTTAAATCTTGGATTAAAGGTCGCTTAAGCTGCGACTACAACCTCTCAATATAAAGCGGGCAAAGAGCAATAAGTGATAATTGCTCCCATTCTGTGGTCAAGCTGAGGTTGTGATTAGTGTTTATCAGGGAGTTGCTAACTCTGGGCGTTGGTAATTAATTTCAACTGAGACGTTAGTTAATACTATAGTGGAGTGAGGGATCTATTTACGCTGAGTGGTGGGTTCTTGGCTTAATGACTTGGCAGCAACTTGTCACAGTCAATGAAGCCCCTTCGACTTATCGGCCAAGTTAACCGGGCTAAGTCACTGGGCTTAGGGACTAATGATTGGGCCGACTGAATCCCAGGCATTAGTAGCATCGTTTAATGCTAAGTGAAATGGCCTCGCTAGTCCAACCTCATATTACTTCACTCTATTGACCCAATTCCAGTAATTGTTTTATGTTTGTAAGTATGGTAGAAAAAAATGATGAGGGATTTTTTTAAAGAAAACGACAATAATATTCTTTTTTGTCCAAAAATTGGTTGGAATATAATAGCTTAAAGTTCATAATGATTAAAACATGGTCTTGGCTGGCATGAAAAATAAGTTGATCAACCACAAGAGACTATAACATTTATTGTGTAGCTGTACGTTCAGCTAGACTCCAAATATCCTGCTGGCCGGAAGGGAAGAAGTATTACTGCTGAGGATTGGACGTACTCTAATGACCAAGTATTTGACGTGGGAATAATATTCACCTTATATGTGCTTCCTGCGGGGTATCTCCCACACTGGTCCAAATCTTCACCGAAACTATTGCATTAAAATCTCTTCGGGAAATTATCTAAGGCAGTGCTTGGCGAAATTTCTTCAAAAGGACTCTAACGCTATAAAAACCTTTAGTATTTTTTATTTGATAAAATTTAATTGATAGAAATTTAATATTCTTATAAAATTTTAAATTTAATAAATGATATTACTGTTAAATTTCTCATGTAATCTTAACTGTATTTGTAACCGTATTATATAATTTTTGAATCAGATAACAGTTTATGAAAATGAGGATTTTGAACCAATTATTTTTATTCTTAAAATAACACATAAATTCAACCGCACAATCCAAACTTGGATGAATACTAAATGTACCTTGGTTTATTTCAAATCACACCATATAAAACGACATGTACATACCAACAGTAAAATCCTACATACCTAACAAATATAGCACGTTTCATTCTCCAACTGTAAATCACCCAAATCCACCTGTCCTCTCTCTTTCTTCCCCACTGTTACCCGTTCAGCCTGAACGAAGACTAAAAAGGTACTGGCCCAGAGATCTGTTCCTTACCATTGTATCGAACTATGTATTATTTTAATAATATACTTTAGCATTGCAAATAATTTAATTTTTTTTTTGTTATCAGAAGCAGTGCTCCATAGGTCTCAAACAATATAAACAACAAGCTTTGGCAACGCTCGCGGGCTGACCCGTTACCTAGGTCCAGTTAACGATCGCAGCGATGATATTACAGGACCGAATAGACCTTTGGGAATTGTGTATTGGATCCAGTAATTTCTGGACGGGGATAGAGGAGGGGGAGGGGTAACTCCCTATCGTCTAATCGGATTGCCACCGTATCCGGGGCTAAGTTAATTTTTGCTCAGTTGTCCCTGATGGGCCCTTACTCGGACCATAACAGAGTTTCAGCAAAATGGGGTCCTCCCTTTTGTGGGGGAAGGGGATTACCTGCGGGAGTTGGCTATTTCCCATTTTTAAACATCTCCATACTGTTTATATTTATTTACATTTACATCAAAGTACCATCTGACCTAAATAATCTCGGGACTTATATTATTTTATTGATGACTTGGATAAAAAAAATTATATTTTGTACCGCCGGTCAAATGTACAGGTATATTTGACAATAATTATAATACTGTGTTAAATACGATACTAGCAATGAAAAACTATTACAACACTAACCGCTCTAATCGTAGAGAGGAAGTCGCTGTGACCAGATTAAGAATAGGACACACGAATCTAAACCATGTACATCTCATCACTAAGCAGCCACCACCAAATTGTCAGCAATGCAATAGCCTTCTCACAGTCAACCATATCTTCCAAGAATGCACTTATTATACTTCAAGCCTAAATCGATTATCTCTAAAACCGGATATATCAGTAGTATTAAACAACGACGAATCAAACATAGGAACCGTGATAAAATTTCTTAAAATCCATAGACTATTAAATAAAATATAAAAATAGATATAATTTGTATTTTATTGTTATTTTTTTGTATCTTTTTATATATATTTAATTTTTATACGTTTTTAAATATCTTTTTCATATACCACTATATCTATCTATTATTAATTTTTGATTGTTCATTTTTTTTTCTGTTTCTCCTCTAAAGAGTTTACAAACATAACTGGCTCACAGGCATTGATGACTTTGAGGTTTTACGCCTTAAAGCCTGAATAAACAAACAAACTATTACAACACGCCTAGAACATATGCTGTTTAAAGTCATTCGAGAAGTCGGAATCTAAAAACAAAACTCTCCCGGTACTTTCTTAATCGAATGAAACTCATTTAATTATCTCTTCGTTTTTACTAAAATATTAAAGGTCATAGTTATGTTTCGCACATATGGGTAGGACAACTGGATAAACTGAAGATTACGAGTTCGAGTCCCGTTGCCGGAACTTTAACTCTGACATTAATCCACTCTCCTCTCCTCCAAGTAAAGGAGAAAGAAAAGTTGTGTTTCACACTTTTTTCGAACATTTTTCCACCAATCCTTCTGAATATATTTCTTATTTTTATACATCTCCATGCTGTTTATATTTTTTTACGTTTACATTAAAGTATTCTGGGTCTTAGCTAGCCAAGCTGGAAAGTCATTTTATTTAATTAGATAGAACAAATCAATTTTTATGTACTGTGCCGCCAGAAACATTTTACAATTTCGTTGTTAAATATGACAGTAGACATTAAATTTAGATGAAAAACGAGTGTAGATCGTTTATAACGTACACTGTTTATAATCTACTTTCTACCTTACTTGTGCCTGTAATTTCTACCTCTCAAGTTAATTTTATTTTTTCTCTGTTTTTAATAAAAAAAATAAAATTAATAGGTTTCTTTCCACCAGTTCACTTCTTTATTTTAATTTTAATTCATTTATTATTAAATGAGGGTGTTATAGTGGAAATGAACTATGCCGATTGATCTGAAATCCTAAATTTTTTAAATGTCAGCAAATTCTTTTCTCGTCATTTCGAGATCATTTTCACTGATAGACATATTAAGAATTGTAATATGATGTAAAAGTGAACCTCTGTAAGACGTCGTGCAAAGTTTAAAAAATGTAAACATGTTGAAAGAATCAGTCCACTCTTTTTTGATAGATAAGGTAAGCGTAAGTTCCGAATATGAAATATAATCATGATTGATATATTCATGATGATAATTTAACATGAATAATATAATTCAAATTGGAGGGGCAACGACGACGTGGTTTTAGTTTCGTGCAAGTTATCGTTTTTGTGATTGGCTGTTCGTCTGAGCTTTCAGACCATTTTGCGGTACTTGGTCAATTAGGGCGGGGTAGCCGAATGGGCTAAAGCGTGTGCACTGCACCGCCGTTGCCTGGCAACCTGACATATGAATTCAAAGATATAAAAATAGTCACGAGTTCGCGTCCCGGTGCCGGGGGAGTCTTTTAAATCCCCGCCCACACTCCCTGGCCCGAGAAAATCCCGTATAGCCTTAACGGCGAGGAAGGGAAGGACCCAAAAAAAAAAAAAAAAAAAAAAAAAAAAAAATACTTGGTCAATTGAACTTACGGGATCATGAAATGGTTATTTGCTTTGAAAACGGGAATTTGATGTTTATTTATGGTCGCCATATTTTGATGACGTGATGGCAGAGAACATTAAGGTGCGAGTCTTTGAGTGCTGGGTTCTAAATGTTGCGGATTCAATTCCCACACGGGTCAGTTAATATTTATTTCTCGGCTGACTCTGAAAATGAATCTTGGATTAGCAAAAAGTACAAGGCCCACTTGCCGGACTAGATCTCCTCACTCAGTAGGGGATCCAGGATTTAATTTTTTTTTGGGGGGGGAGAAGCTTCAGCCTGAAACCATTTTTTAAAAAATGTATATAATGCTAATTACGTTTAAAAAAAATGAAACTAACTACCTATATTACATGGTGTTTAAGTGATTCTTAAAGTCCTATTAAATGTAATTACACGAACAATATTACTTTAAGAGATAATTTTTTAATATTTTTTCCAAAAAAATGGTTACATTTTACCATTTTGGGGGAGATGCTTCTGCCCGCAAAGCCCTCCCCTCCCGTAGATCCTCCTGTGCCATATCATTTTTTTATCTTTCGACTTTTTCCATTCGATAATTTTGCTGATTTACCAACCAATTCGAGTCATTTATTATATGCATATCTTTATTATATATATATTTTTTACTATTCACCATTTGTTTTTTAAAACATCAATGCAAAGGCCTTGTGGATGATAAACTGAATTCGCAGCAATGATGAGGATCACAATAGGCTGAAGTGAAGATAACTGAACTTAATAGGATCACTTTGCATCATTATATATCAGCGGTCCCTCGGGAGGAGACCGAGAGAACTTTTGTCAACAGATTATTTGCCTAGCTCAAAAGATGGCTCTTATTTTCGGAAGTTGTATAACCAAGCCAAGCATATTCGCTCATTAATATTATTGAGGAATGATAGTGATCGTTAAGTAGTTTGTGTTGATAGAGCTTCGGAGTTGGGATAGTTGCTTCAACTTAAATTCTGATTGACTGATACGACTCAATATTGAGACTGAGATAGCCTGGACAAAGTTCTGCCATCAGGAATGGGCCTTTCCAACTCGGGAGTCTGATCCACTCAAGGAATATCTGCTCTCTGAATACTTAACTCGAGGGCACCTGCTTATCCGGAATTCTCTTCTCCTATACTTCGCCTTTTTGCGACATCGCTCCTTGAATATCTCAGAAAGAATAGAAATAAAGCTAAGTATATCTCATACTTGAAGTTTATTAAATGTTAGACTTCGGCAATTCGGCTGCCTTCAGAACTCTCATAGAAATATTTAATATGTTTTTGAAGAAACTAAAGGAATAAAACTATTTTAAAAAAATTGCCAATTTATGGATCATCATTTAATTTTCTTGAACATTTTTTGAGATCTACATAGCGGTCTTCAATTTAAAATTTGATTTTTATATTGCGTAATGCTTATATAGGATACTATGTTTCTCTATAAATATAGTTTTTACATATATATATATTTAATTTCAGTGACAGTATTTGTTTGATTGCTGATGTATTCTGTTTTATAATGTTGAATTTTTCGGTATAATGTTTTATAATTTCGGTGTATTTATTGTTTCTGTTTCAATAATTTTACCAGACACAACAGATAAACTATTCTAAACTAGAACATGGATCATGCAAAAAATTAAATAAAAAAAAACTACAGTTGTTCGTGTTTTTTTTTTTTTTTGCTAAGTGAGTGCTCAAATATCTAGTGCATTTTCTCAACACCCAAGCAGTGGAGCTAGTGAACCATTCTTTTGATATTCCGAAATTATTATTTTTTTTTTAAATAGGCCAAAAATAAAAGTGTAACAAGCATACATAAAATCAGTGGAAAGGTGTTTGTGAAAATAAAATTTCGAGTGATTACTGGTGCTAATAGTGGCTACGACAACGATAATAAAAGGACCTACGGATAAAATATTTCTACCTGACTTGGACCAGAAGGTAGGGCGGCTAGACTTTCACTACGAGGTGAAAAAGCTAGAGTTTCCTTGGGATTAACCAAGCACAATAAGACACACTGAAAAACAGTAACAAAGTAATCCACATTACAAGAAACAGAATTAAAAAAAAAAAAAAATCTATTCAGACTATAAAGTATATTCTACATTAGAAATTCGGGCAGTAACAGATTTTTCACATTACAAAAGGTTTGAGGATAATTTAAGAAATAAATACCATAGCTACGTTTAATACTAAAGATGGATTACAGGTATAGGAAACAGTTTAAAGGGAAAAAAGTTGATTCAATTGTTTTTTTGCTGAATGTATTGGCCGTTGGAGGAAATTACTTCTCTTTCTTGGAAGATAATCAAACAGTTTTCCATTCGAATAAGAGCGGTTCTTTTTATTTTATTATTCCCATCTTTTCTTGTATTCAACTTTTTTTTTTTTTTTATCTATAAAAAATGTATTTGAGCCTGTGGCGATACAGGAAATAATGACATGATAGGCATGGAGAAGGAAAGTACTCAACAGTATCTCTTCCTTAGCTTGTTCCAATTACTTAGCTTGTTTAAGGAAGGAGATCTCTCATCCAACGCCTTTTTAGTCTTCTCCTCATGTTCTGTCCCATGTCCCATGTCTGTTATTATGTCCGTTTAAATTAGTGTAGAATCGTTGATAAAGGAGCGTTATATGGTGGTCAACTGTTGGGTAAATCCTATTACTATGTAAATTTCTGTTTATTGTTAATAAATATTTTTTTTTTTTCAATTTTGATCTTTATTCTCAAAATTTTTTCACACTTATTTATTTGATTTTTTTTTTTTTTTGTCCTCCCCTACCTCGCCTTTAAGGCTATACGGGGGTTATTCCGGGCCAGGGAGTGTGGGCGAGAATTTAAAAACTCCCCCGGCACCGGGACGCGAACTCGTGACTATTTTTTTATCAAAGTCTTATGCATCAGGTTGCCGGGCAACTGCGGTGCGTTGCACAAGCGTTAGCCCATTCGGCCATCCCGCCCACTTATTTATTTGCTTTATCGTCAGTACAATAATAATGAAATTAGATTTTGATTTCTATTTATTGTTATTTTTTTTTTTACTTTTCTTCGAATCTTTGTTCCTCTTCTTCATCCAAAATAATAAAATTATAGGTTCAACTTATAGGTTCAATCATGGACAAGTAACTATTATCTAAAACATTACATAAAATTTAAAACATTTTTTTTTCACCTAAGTAAATATAAATTATTTACCTTTGTTTATAACCTTTTTTAAAAACATGATTAACCTACATCGTATTCCCTTATAAAAATTGGGTGTTACAATAATTTAATGTTAATTTCTAAAGAATATAATTATATTAATAAATAATAATACAATAAATAGCAATCAAAAGCTAATTTAATTATTATTGAACCGACCATAAGTCAAATAAATAAGTATGCACATATATTTTGTAGTTTGAAAACCTCAATATAATAAATAATTTTCACAACTATAAAAATTTAATTTATCGAAATGGAGGAAAAATTCTAGACACCAAAAGTTACTTCTCTAAACAACTAAATTAACATAAAAAAATTCGATCCCCTAACTTTAATTTAGAAGAGTTACCGAAATTGTGACGAAATTTACGTAAACTTTTATGCTACTGTTATGCCTTGAAAACAACCCTAGATAATTAAACATCACCGTAAAATCTATTATAGGGACTCTAAAACAGACATAAAATGCACCCATACACTTATCTGTTGGACCTTCAATACATTGAAAAAGCCAATTATTTTTGGGAAAACACTGCTAATGATTAATTCTGCAAGAGAATGAAAGTTCTTTAAAGTGTTATTAGAACCTGTCTATTCAGTTTTTTCGATATATGTGGAATGTTAAATTCTTTGTGCAGATATCAAAAACAATTCTTTTGGAAATTGAACATAAAATATTATTATTATAAATCTATCCAAGTCATATAAGTCTTGTTTACACCCTGTCATATCTCAGCTTCAATTATTTGTTTAAAAAAAAAAAGGATCTTTAATAACCATTTCTTTTCTGTAAGCTCTGATCTGAATCCGAAGAAAATTAAAAAATAGGGATATACAAAGCATTTTATAAAAAAATAAAATAAAATTAAGGTCTAAATTATTTTTATTTAAAATTAATTATTTTAAAATATACTATATAATGGACGATGTTTGGAGTTGAGGAGGTTGGAAACTGAAACCAATAAGGAGTTGATTTTAATTATCGTGAATAAAAAGGCTATAATACAATATTTTGCGTTAGAAAATTAATGATTCCCTATACTTAATGATAAGACGTAGCTGCTCTGTGGTTAGTAGAATAAAACGTTAATTAATGGCGATTTTTCGTTCCTTTTAATTTCTTTGGAACAATGTTAATTTTCGTTATTTTAATTAATTTATGGTAAATTGATTAGTCCGTAAACGTCTCTACAGGTTGTTTAATTCCTTTCAAGTTTTGTTCCGCTATGAAAATTTCCCTCAAGTTTTCCTTGAAGTGATTGTTGAAATATTATTGGAGCCTTAGTTTAGTGGCCTCTCGACCGATTAACATAATTGACTTTTCCTGTAATTAAATTGAAATGGGCCCCGGTTCTCCTGAATTAATGGGATTAGTAGTAAGGTTTGCCAGTCCTTGCCCTAGCCCCTAGAACGCCCTTTGCGGTGGATCTAATTGAAAATCGTTTATTTAAGAAAATCATCTCAACGATTCCAAGCATAATGCTTTTGAATAAACTCTGTTTGTCCTTTAGCGCGTCTTCAAGAAATGAGGGTAACAATTATAATTTTGTTTATGTTCATTTTTGTTGTATTAACATAAATCAGACTCAGAGAGGGAGATATAGTTAACTTTTAAAATTATAAAGATGACAAATAGTCTGGATATTCTGTCATTAATAGTGTTTATCAAGTTAGTCGAAGTTTCGATCTAGGCATCAGGGCTAAAAATAAAGAAGAATATGAAAATGTAATATTCTTATAACGAATATGAAATATTGTCCCATATATTCTTTCATATTTTTTTCGTTACGAAATCTTACCGTGTAATGTTTCTTATTTTGTTCAAAAATCACCTCATTTATTCTTATCTCTGTTAATTTGTGCATACATTGTATTTATTTAATTTTTTTCTCTACTATTTATTTAGTCAATTTATTAATTTTTTAAACATTTTTTGTAATACTAATTGTTTGTTGGTTTATATAGGTATGTCTCTTTTTTAATTTTTTTTCTTTTGTTGATTAAATATAACTTTTTATTATTATTTAGTTGTCATTTTGCTTGTTTATTTTATATTTTCTGTGTATGTAGTGTTATCTCACTATAATTATTTTTCTTGTGAAAGAATGTTTATGATTCAATAAATAAATTTTTTAAAAATAAATGTTTTTTAATTAATTTATAACAGAAAAGCGTTTTCTTAAAGTACGTTCTATCTTTTTTTCTTATCTTATTTACTTATTTTTATCTATACACTTTTTCTTTTGTAAGTTTTTATTTTTAGCCCTCATGACCCACATGATTGGGTTGAAACGTGGGCAAACGTAGTAAACGCCATTAATCACTGCATATCCTTCCTTTTTTCTTCCTTTTAAATGATAGAAATTTTGAAAATGATTTATATCAATTACCCTTTCACAGTTTCTCAATTTTGAAAAGTTTTGTTATTTCATACGATTCTCGTTATCTCATATTATTATTCATATTATCATATTAGTCATATGATAAGATCTCTCATGTTATCATAAGAGTCTAATACTTATATCTTCAGAATTCCTTCTTTTTTAGGTTTGCTCGGTAAATTAAATGTATTTTTCCACCAAAGTACTAAAGTTATGTTTTTCATAAGAAAAATAGATTCTTAGCTCTCTGAAATAAAAATAATAAAAGCATCTGTTAGCATCTGCAAGACAGTGTCTTGCAAATGTCCAGTTTTCTTCATTATAAACTCTTTATACATTTCTTATTAATTGCTATGGCTCAGATATTCTGATAGTTAATGAAGAAGTCATTAAAGCCACGACGATGCAAGAACAACTGGATGATAGAGGTAGTTGAGCCATGGGAGAGACTATTTGTCTCATTTACATTTAGATATGACTCCTATCCTCAGGCAATTTAACAATATCTCCATCCCAGAGGCTTGTGCAAGCGTCTGATAGCGACATAGGAAGTAAATTAGCAAAGAAAATAATTAATATTAAAGAGGGAAAATTAAAAAATAGCCATAAATGAAAAAAAGCTTAACTGAAATGCTCGTTAAACAAACTATCCTTCAATCTTTCGCTAATTCAGGCAAGACGGAAACGGCGCTAAACCACATATGCAGATGAAATACAAAGAAAAATCTGTCATCATCGGTAAAAATAAAACATTAACTAGAGATCGTTTAAAAATTCCAAACATACCAAAGGGGAAGGTAATACAACAGTAGATGAAGAAGGTTATTAAAAAAATTACAAAAAAAATTAACTGTACAACAAACACATTAAAAAGCTCTTATAAATAATAATAAAAAGAATTAAGTTTAATATATTAATAAAGATATTAGAGACGTATGCAATGGTATAAAATTCAGACCGTTCGGTGTGACTTTCATCCTCCATATATTTGAAAATAACGTGGTTATATAGTCCATCTTATTTTATACATTGTGCATACATAAAATTGAACAAAGTTCCAATTATTTTGTATTCTTTAAAATTATTTTGTGCTGATTAAAAAATAATGTAATAATTTAATGAAAAAGAATGTTGGTGAAATTGAATTATTTATGATTACCGGGACGGACAGTAACGAAAAAAACATATTTCTTATTTCCAGAATTATTTCTCCCTTATTATGGTTACAAATTGGCAATAAGAATATTTATAATTATATAAATAAGGCGCGATGTATAATATAGATTTTTAAAGAAATTAAAAATTCGTCCGAAGTGTGTTTTCGGTCCGTTTATCTTATTTTAATAAAAAATAATACATTTTGAACTACATAATACATTTAAATTACAGTTATACAATCTGAACGAGTAGTACAATTAAATGAGCAGTTGTATAATTTGTAAAATGTGGGTTGGTCCGCTGTTAGAAAGATGTATTACATACACCCTTAATGTATGTAGAATCACTTTATATAGTTCCTGTTCTGATTGTTAATGACCCACTTTACTAAATTAAATAAAGAAATATATAGAATAGATATACCGTCTAGATATATGCAATTTTATTAACCAGTTTTCTGTGAAGCTGTAATGATAATAAAGAATTTACTTATGTTCCACTAAGGATAAAAAGAAAGTTTCATTAAGATTATGAAAAATAATATTACGGCAGAATATTAAATTGATAAAATAATTTAAGTGGAGGTAAAGATATAAAGGGAGAGACGGCTTAGTCGCTAACCACCTACCGCAACGCACGACAGGTGATAATTGCTTCACTAATACGATCCTTCATCTCCACTTTATTAAAACCACATTATACCGAGTGAGAGTTAATTGATTTGCACCGCGATGGGACAAATATGTCATATTATTATCCTCATGAAAAAATATATCAAAAATCTTTTGAAGCGGCATTATTTTTGGGCTCCTCTTATGATCGGCCTTCGCTAAAGGGATTCTTCGAATTAACCGACGTTATAAAGATAAGAAAAAAATATCACCTAAGTCAGTATAGCTTTCTCACCATATTTATTGATCACGTAATTACTAATACAGTAAGGTATATAATTTGATATTCAGGAGTAAAATGTACACGAATATTTTTTTAAAAAATGGCACTGTACCTTAATATAAAACGCACTTCTAAGCGAATAAAATTTAGAATTTGCTAAAATCTAAATTAAATTCAATCTATAATTCTATTTATTAATGGCCTTTTAAATCTAGGCCATAGATGGAGAACCTTTATATCATTAGTAGTCGCAATAATTGTTTATATTTTATTGTTGCTAATTTTATTTTTTTCTACATACACACTTATATATATATATATATATATATATATATATATATATATATATATATATATATATATATATATTCAAGTTAAATATATTTTATCGATTTTCAAGTTTTCGTAACTTAAATACTAATATATTAATTAATTCCAAATCTAAATTAAGAAAAATCGCGCGAAAACCCCCGGGGACAGCATTCAACGTCCGAAGCTTCAGCTTGCTCATGAAGGCCAAATGCGGCTCCAAAGCCTCAAGTTCTCTACCCGTAGTCAAGGCATTATTCTGCCCCTCAAATGGATTCGCCAACAGTTTAAATTAACTTTTCGGATACAGTGTAAAATTTTATAGTCTCGTATAATATTATAATAAATATCTGTTTACTTCCTCCCGTATGGTGTTAACCAGTGGTCTGGCTTTAGACATTTGATGCTCCAGGAGAAAGACATCATCTAAAAAAAAAATGTAATATATTTCTTAAGCTGTTTTATATTATGTAACATTTGAATTATGCTCCAATCAATATGTTCTTTGAGTTACTTTATTAATAGGCTAAAATTAGATTATCTCATACGTTTTGTAATATAATTCCTAACAAGTTGTGAGCACTCGTCCAGATCCGAGTCCTCTCGCTTACGCTCGGTTTGTTCCGCCTTAAGGATGTATGTACCTAATTATATTTTTAACAATTAGGTAAATCAATTTTAATTTGGAAATAGAATTTAATGAAATTTTTGCCGGATCATTCCTACTTTATTTCATAAATTTCCACCAATTTTAGACTAAAATGAATGATTCGTTTTTGAAATATATGCTAATCAATAAAATTACGTTTGAGGCTATGAAAGAGGTTATCATTCACCCATCACACGAGTATGGCTCCAAAAAAAAAAAAAAAAAAATAGACAAGCCACTAATTTTCATTGCTAGTATATAGTATAATAAAAGTTGCACTGCTATAAGTTCGTCACTGTCTCTAATTCAGTTGTTTTAATGATAGATTTTGTAAATTTTTATTATTTCAAAGAAGTGGGGACGGAGAGGGTGGGGGAGGTCACCCGCAAACGGCACTCCGGACAATTACCAGATTGCCCGACTATCAGACAATCACTTATTGTGTATTTAACTGAAAAGAAATAACCCTAGATAGGTAGATATGGAGAAGGCTGGTAAAGGCGGCATAAGATCTACATGGTCTGCAATGCCAACAGAAACAAAAATATTGTTACCTAAACCAAGATTTTTGTGCCAGCAGTAGAATTTACTGGCTACACAACTGATCCAGTTTCGAATTTTAAAAAAATTAACATCCTCATATATTTTTCGTATATTAATTAGAACATATATTTTGTCTCATTTTCTTGTTTCTTTCTTCTTTTTTTTCCTCTTAAACTATAAACGGAAATTATAACTCTTTGAGATGGCAGAAATTTATCTCTTTAAACATTTTTTACATTTTAAAAGATATATTCTTTCTTTGAAACTGGGTATTTCGTTTAATTAATTTTGCCTGACCTTTTAATAAGAACTAAATCCTCTTTTTTATGAACTGATCTTTCGGATTCAAACAAGTTTTATGAGATGAGCAATGGAAAATCAGTTTCAATAAAATTAAACCGGCCACTGTTACTGCCAAGTTATGGATCGATACCGACTCATTTTACTCTGACTTGAATCGTGTATCCCTTGTCACAAAATCTAATTCCGGACCATTTTTATATTACAATTCCGAAAGGTCCTTCTATAAGCTTCCTATCTATATTGGTATTTTCTTTTTCTTTTTTGCTCTCTCTTCAGTGCTGTACCCCTCTTACCGTTCCTGAAAGGAACATATTCCCTTACTATCCCATCTCCATCTTCACGCTTTATCCTTCCCTATATGCAAAGTTGAAATGATTTTTTGAATCCCGAATAGGAAGAATATTTGATGCAGTCTTATCATGAATGACAGCGATGTTAACACTAGATTCATAAATGGAAATAAAAAGATTTAAGAAAACAAAGAGATTTTATAATTTTATTCTTTAATGTATATTAAAACATATATACAAAATACAAAATAAAAATTATAAAATAACCAATAAAACCAACTATAAAAAAAAGAAAGACAATGTTATTAATTGTATTGCTTAATCGTTAAAAAATTAATATTTTTGTCTCAAATAATTTTATTTTGCCTTTAATATTTAATTCTCAATATATTCATATATATTTTTTAGACAAATACATTTTCTATATTTTTATTAAAATATAATATTGATGACATTATACTATTTATGTACCTAGTAAACATAGCTTTTTTTTTTTTCTTTTATCCCTTACTTGACCATTTCTGGCTTATATAGAAGTTAATTTGTCGGTATAACATACTCTAACCAGTGTAAAAATTTCGGAGGGAGAGGGGTAGCTCAGTGGTAGGGTACTGAGCTTCCAATGCTAAAGGTCCCAGGTTCGAATCCCGGTTCATGGCAGAATAATTATTTATTCTGTTTCATTAGCCGTGGGGCGACCCTGGGTAGGTAGACCCCTCTGGGGCACACACAGCCTCTATAAAGTGGGTATCTGTAATTAAAATAATTAATTAAGGGTAAAACCTGGCGGTTGAGCGTGATCTCGGTCAAATCATCTCCTTGCACAACCATAGACCAAGAAACAGTGCTTTTCCTACATAGTACCGAACCCAAGACCCTTCATGGGTTGTAGTGGTATAAGTAAAAATGTCGAGATTCATAAAGTTCTACCCGCCCAGTCTGGATTCGAACCGGTGATGTTGAGGTTACTAAAAGTATGGCGCCTTATCACTCTTTGCCATAAATGTAATAACATGTAACAGATGGAAGTATAGCATTGTTGAAATAGGCATGATGTTTAGCTGGATAATAAATGATCTATAAAAAGTATCCATAAAAAAAATTCTGAAACTCGAGATGGTTTTGTTTATTCTGAATTTTTAGATTTATTTTCTTAAGGGGTTTAGTGGTATCTCTTACGAATGCGTTAAAACGTTTTCCTTGAAATGCCTTTGTTTCAAAAACGGCTCATTTGATTTAGCTGAAAGTTGGAGAACATTTGAAAAGTAGTGTGAAAATTGTCTAGCATCAATTGTATAAGATTCCATTTATTGTATATTTAAGTGTTTCAACGACTTATATAATAAGTATTTTAACCAGGGCCTCACAGACTTTAGTTCCAAGGCAGTTATCATGTTATGCTATAGATATTTGTGTTTTTTAGAAACTGTATAATACTTTCCGTTGTTTCGGCACCCTCTCTCGATATATGGATGTATATCTGTATAAATTCGGTGTAGCTCTTGAGCAATACTCTTAGTAAGTTCGTCTACTATGGTTAAATTCTATTTAACAATTAAAATTAATATATCTAATTGTTAAGAATATAATGCTTGCGAAATACGTAAGAAGTAAATTTGGAAAGGGAAGTTATATGTATAGTTATGTGCGATAAGGTTTTAGACTCTTGAAAATTTAATTTAAACTATATTGTGTTATCGAATCTACGTGATGGGCATAAACCCTATTGCTATTAATTCGATTTGATGAAATTTTCATGGATTGTGTCGTGTCTTGGTATCAAAATTGGCCCTATATAGATTTTATGAAGCTTCGTCTACTTCTTTAGCTTAGATGTGCATTTTTCCTTGATATGACTATACTTATATAATGATGGCTACTCCTAGATTTTACTCTTAAAAAATAATTATAGACCTTATAAATATAGATAATTATGTACCCATTCGAAATAGTGAGGAAGCTATATAGACCTGAAGCCAGGTCCAAGTAGCAAGATACAATCAATTAATTAATCCATAGGCGCGTAGTTTGAGTCTAATAATTGAAGTATTTTTACATATGGATTAAAATATCTCATAAACTAAAATTTTGACCTGCATACTGTAAGCGAGGGAATCGTTCACCATTTTATCCTCTTTGAATAGAAAATTATTTAAAATTGTATTTTAACGCGACGCCATATAATAGAGGGGAAAAGGGAAAAAATAGTGTTGAAAATCAACTGATGACTAATTTTATTGATGATACGGATTTGAATATCTCAGAAAATAAAATTGGAACCTGCATTGTGTATGCAAGAAAAATTTTCAGCATTTCATCTCCTTTGTAATTTCATATTATTCCAAATAGTATCTTAACGCGACCAAAAGAAATTTTTCATAAAATGCCCCTAAATTTTTATGGGTTTAAATGGCCATAAAACCTTAAATCGAACTGGTAGCATTTTCGTAATATCTAACAGGAATACTATCAGTCTGTAAGGTTGTAAATTAGCTTAAAATAATACGTTTTTTTCGGACCTGGCTCCAGGTCCAAGTTTTTTATTTCAGATAGCTTTTGATAAAATATTGTGGTTAGTAAAAGTACGTCAATATTTTTGTTTTATAATTTGGACACTCATTTTGTTTGTTTTCGGCCCTTTTATTGCAGCAGATTTGGAAAAAATTTTTGTCTGTCTAGTCAAGTCGAATTAGGCATTTAATTTTTTTAGGCATGATGTTTTTTTTTTTTCATTAAATAAAAACGAAATTAATGAAAATATTTTGTACTATTAAATTATTTTATGTTCTATATTGATATTGGATTATTAATGAGACTGGAATCGTTTAGACCTCTCCCCCGCAAAGTATGCAAATACCGAAAACTGGGACGCGGAGTGCTTATTTAAATATTATTTGTGTTCACTTACTTTATTGGCCTTCGCTGATTAACTTAATTGACTTTTCTTGTAATTAAATTGAAAGGGCTGGAGATCCTTCTCCTCCCCTCCACTGGCTTTAGCGGGTTAGATGTGGAGACCACACGTCCTTACTGCCTCTCTGGTTTAGGTCCCTGGATTACCATATCCACTCCATCGAGGCGGTATCTTTCCCGATTTAGGAGGCACTTCTACCTACCGTTGAAAACTATACCGGGATTCCGTCCCTTTGGGCAAAGTAAATTGACACCGAAGGATATTGATATCAGAGCATTTTCAATTGTTAGTCCGTGCAAATATCGTATTCGTTCTCTTTTTCCGCTCCGGTAGCTCTTGTCACTTCAGACAATGAGGTGCGATTAATAACACATTTATATTAATGACAATGGAGAACAAGGTAAATAATCATTTTATCCGTCTTTATTTAGACTTATAGTTTTAGAATATAACCCGGATTAACTTAGCCTGACGAAAATCTGCAGAAACCATTTAATAATTAACAAAAATATTATTCTTGATATTAATTAAATTTATTCTTTATTATTTATTTATGTAATATGATATTAAATCAGTCGCTTGGTAATTCTATCGTCAGGCTTGCAATAACCTTGTTTTGAGCTGAAATATAGTTTACATTCATCGACATTGGTGTTAAAAATAAAAATTGAATATTTAATAGTTGACCGTTGAATTATAAAGAAAGGAGGTGGTCCGTTAATTTTTGGTTTTCTTTCTCCACATTTCTTTACGTCTGTTATTTCATATTATATACTTTTTCCTTTTCTTTCAATCTCTCCTGTAGATCTGTAGAAGTATATTCACATTTGCATTTATTATATATTACACTACAACAATTGTTAGCATCTATTTACTTCAGTTTGGGATCTTGTTACTTAGCTCACTTTGTTCATATTTTAATGTATTTACTGTTTATAATTTTAATAAGCTCATTCACATTGTTTATAAATTCTGTCTAAATATTATGTAACTGGCTCAAATCTCTATCTTTTTGTATCTTATCCGTTCTAGCCCTGAAGAAGACCTGCAAGGTCGGGTCGAAACGTCGGCTTTCAATAAAATAGTTCTACCACTATTTAGCCTATTTATGACCGCAACCCCGGACCATCTCCTTCCTTTAAAAATAAAAATGAGTGCGACAATACTTGGGTTTTGCTTGGTCTATTGGTCGATGATTTAGTCATTCCTACATTATTAACTTTACTAGAAAGGAGTGACTTTATATTTTTTCCGGCTCTGGCAATAATCGAACGACATCATCCATAAAAAAAAATACAATAAATAAAAAAAATAAATAAAGAGTAAATTTTAATGACCTTGTTTTTCATAAGGACTTTTAATTCCAATTTTCAAAAGAAACGCGTCTAGCCTATTAGGACTTTTTTAAGAATTCAAATACATTTTAATAAATATGATTTATAAGTATATACATGTTTTAAAAAATAAAATTTTATGTAAGATACAATCAAATTTACATATATCTATCAAAAACAAAATATAATGCTATTTTATTAACTAATTAAATTTATAAATTCTTTTTAAACTACAGATTTTCATCAATATTGCCCTTTTGAGTCTTTGGAACGAGAAAAAATACGTGTGGAAATATTATTAAAAAAACAAGAGCAACGAAAATGTTTTATTTATAGCTGCAAATAGGCTGGGTTGGGAGAAGTCGAAAAGAAAATAGCCTCAAACAGGGTGTGTTTTTGTGCGTTTATAAATTTCTGCTATTTAGAAAGTTTGATATCTTAATGCTTCTAAAATACAACTAAAAAAAAAAAAATAATAATAAAGATTGTCTATGGCTCGTCTACATAGTTAGACTTATGTACCAGGGTAATGCAAAGTTTTACCTCATTGTTTATATTTCGCCGTTTTTGTAATATCTATAGCTAATTATGTGGTTTGTTGCTATGACCTTAACTACTCCCACTAAAGGAGGTAGAGTATCATATTGGATTCGCATAGTTTATGATGGGAAAGGTGGCTCTTGATGCTATGGAACCAAATCTGGATTTTAAATGGTTCTCACAATTTAAAATATAGCCGCTTCTAATTTCGTTGAAGGATACTTTAATCGTTTTTCTGGTATAGGAATACTTGTTAGAAACAAAAATGCTATTTTAACAACTGTATCCAACAATTTATACTCCAGAGACATTGAACGTGGCTACAATTCAAATTACAGCCTATGTATCGACGTATTTGTGGTTACAATTGCTCAGAACCCGAAAATTATTTAAAATTTATGATATCTCTAAGAAAGTTAGGGACGGTAAGTCGTTTAAGAGTATCGGATACTGACCATCTAAAATTGCTTCGTGAGAATATTACATACGTTATAAATACAAACGAAGTCTGCAAGTGGTGCGGCCAACTTATCAATAACGGTTTAAAGTACTTGATGCGGGAGTGTTTGTTTCTGGAGACACATAGAAGGAAATACCTACATACACATATGCCACAGATGATTTATCACTGAAGTGTGTGTTCAATATAAAAAAGCTTGACCAGTTGAACAAAATATTTTATTTTATTATGAGTGTTTGTGATTCTATCAATACTAGACATATGACACGTGTACGTGTATTTATTCACAATTTGGGTCCCTTTTAAATATTATTATTATTAATTGTACGATTCTACATGTGCGTTGTAATCCTAAGATCTCTGGTATTTGTTTTGATTTGTTGTGTTCTGCATTGTTAATTTTCTTTAGTATATATGTATTTTTATTCATTTATGATATCCCATTTATGATATTTATTATATAAATATATTTATATATAAACAGTAAAAATATTTGGAGTATAAAAGTATTTATGATGTTTGTTATTTAAAAATATTTTTGTTTTTGTCTTCTTATACTGTACTTATTTACTTATTTTCTTCTATTTATAAAACTAATCCCTACAAACACTAAGTGGGCCAGATTCCATGGATACGATGTATATTAAGCCAATAAAATATTTCTATTCTACTGCACTATAGTTTATGATGGGATTATTAGGAGTTTTGAATATATTATTTATTTATTAATATGTTCTTAAATATATTTTTCGCCATGACCATAACTCTAAATATATTCATTCTTTACGGTTATGATTCGGGCATTATGTGGCACTTATGTCGAGGACAGGGATTTGGCCATTGTGGTCCGATGGTAAAGTTACTACCGAAGAGAATAACGTCTTTTATTCCTCAATTTATAGCACACTTAATTTCGAATCCTTTGTCGGTGTAGAGGGACCCAAAATTTACGGCTATTTCTATCAATCTGAACAAAAAAGCTTATCTGGTCTCAGCTCAATAGGTGTGTTTGAAAACGCCATTGCAAGATTTTTATGGGCCTTCTTTCTTATAACTTGGTAAAATTGGAAACTTCTTTTTATAATAGTTATAAAAAAAGATATCAATTAGCTTTTAAATATATATAAATGTACTATATATATTTTGTTCATTATGTTTTTATTGAATGATAATACAAGCTGCCATATTTTTAGAGAGGAATACATATTAAGATTACAAGTTTGCAATATTTACAGATAATGGTGGAATAATATGAATAATGTTCAATATTAATTGGACCATTTTGACGGTAGTGGGTTCCTTTAAATTGATTGTTACATTTTTTAATTTTATATATGTACCTGACGGACGGCATTATTGAATTAATTTTGTAATTGATACATTTTTAATTAAATAGCTTCTTATAGTTAAAAAACTTGTGATTAAAATGCAAATAATTATTAATTACTTTTTTTTAGCCAATTCATCAACAATTAAATTGGTCATAGTAGTGTTGGAAATTTTGTTTTTTTGGTGTTTGGAAATTTAAAACTCATCTGTTCCAGCTGAATATATTTCTTTTTAACTGTCATTTGGAATTATTTGAATTGTCATTTAAAATTAAAAACAGCAGTTTTAACAACTAATAGAAATCAATAGTTTGTTAGATATTTATGATTTGTTAAAACGAATAAAATAAACATTGATGATGAAATATTTTAGTTTATTCAATATTTTACGATCACGAATTACGGAGGTATAGTTTTTAAATATAGCAGTCCAAGGTGATTTAATGCTTTTTTTTTATTGATTTAGGGCCACTTGCCCCCACACAGTAAAGCTTGGACTAAGCGTTATCTAAGATTAAAGCAAGTTTTTTAACGTAGGTCGATCAAGATTAAACTTGGTTTAATATTAGATAACCCTTAATCTAAGGTTTACCGAGTTGGAGCAACTGGCCCTTAAAGTAACGTTTTAATCGATGATTATTCTATTTTTTATAATTTAATTATTTCGTGTTTCATACAACTTAAATGTTTAAGTAATTTAATTTAGTAAAAGTTTAAGTTATAATATATTCGTGGGAAAATTAAATTGTAAGCAGTGAAATAATAGGTTCAAATAAATTCCATATTTTCCCAGAAATTTCAGAAATATATTTTTCAAATGTAAATATCTAGAAATAAATGGTAAATAAATAAATCGTGATCAAATATTATTTCTCTCTATCAACATTTAATTCAATTATTTGTGATTCCATGAAACAAATATTGCTTATATTCTATATTTATCAATTGTTCTCCATCTAACAAAGCTTTTAACAGCAAAGTGATAAAAAATATTTTATAGTTTAATTTTGAAGAAATGATAAACATTTCCTAAATGATAATTTTTCTATCTTCTTATTTTTCTTTTTTATTAGGAAGCTTACGTTTATAATTTTTTCATATTTTAGGCAATAAAACTTCCAATCTTCTTCATATTTTTTTATTTATGCTTTTTGTCTTACGTTTCGGGACAATTTTCCCATCATCAGAGTAATATTTTTATTTTTACTAAAACTATGAACATTTTCTATATTAATTTCTATTCAACAATATCATTCCAATTTATCTATTTAACAATTATTTACCATTCTTTTTTTTGTTGATGTGGCACCATTTGTCAAAAATTAAATATTTGTCACATTTTTTAAAAATTATTTGGTGTTACACATATTCATTCATACACTAATCAACATCTGGCTATTTTTAGTTTTATTTCTGCACTTTGTACCCATCCTCTTATTTCTTATTATGGTTGTTTGTTGTGTTTTTTTTTGGCTGTTGTTGTTTTTTTGAATTTTAATATTGGATATTATGTCCGAATAGTGTGTACCTAAATGTTTTGTATCTGTTTTATAGTTGATGGGAAAATTGTCCCGAAACGTAAGAGACAAAAAGCATAAATGAAAAAATATGAAGAAGATTGGAAGTTTTATTGCCTAAAATATGAAAAAAGATCATTTTTCTTTTTTTTCTTTCTATTTTTGCTCGGATTTTTTCGGAGAGCGATCCCTTAATTTTTATTAATATCTTAATTCTCTTATTCATTTTATGTAATTTGGATTATCTCTTTCCAGCGGTTTGAAATTGTATGGTCTTATAATGAGAGAAAATTCAAGTGTGGGGACGATGAAATAAATGGAGAAATATCTGGAGGGGGGGGGGCTCAAATAGCCAGGGGCCGCATTAGGGCAGTCTACCTGAAACTGATTATTGGTGACATCCCATCGGCCCTCTGAAATACTGTTTTCATCTACTGGGGCATTACTTCGTTTCATTTCTGTAACACCCTAGTCTGTTTTTTTTTTTTAATATAAAGTAAAAATATATAATTGAGAAATTTTTCATTCGTTTTCTTCGTATCAAATATAAAATATTAAAAATGATTATTAAATTAATCAATTACCGATTAAAGTTTTACGATAGACCACTTTATTTCCACAATTTTATTTCATAAAAAAAAAAAAAGCTGCAAATTATTTCACAATAGTTTATTATTTCCAAACAATTATACATCTAAAATAACATTACCTTCTTAGTTATAAATAAAAATAAATAAAAGATAATAAATGATTCCAATTATTGGAGTAAACTTTTTTTTTAATCATTATTAATATGCTAGATAAGTAGCATTACTTCAGTAACACATTCAAAATTTATATATATATATATATATATATATATATATATATATATATATATATATATATATATATACTATAGACCATAACTTTGCTCCTAATTCTCCGCTTTTAACGATTTCTTCTTTTTTTTTTTAGAAAATTCCGTCAACAAAAAGTATATACTTTTTGAGTTATTCGGAATTTAATTTTACCATTCCACGTAACTTTTTTTTAAAACTTCTTTTCGTTGAAGTATGTTGTATAGATAAATTTAAAGGGTGTCGAGAAAATGACTAGCGAAGTTTCATTGAAATCGCTTCATTCGTTTAGGCGCTACAGTCTATAGCAACGCAGGTTTTTCGGCCGCAATATTAAAAGTAAAAGGCGGATAGTAATGTCGATGAAGGAGAATCATCCTCGGATGACTTCTGATTTTATATCCAAATTTGAAAAAAAATCGGTCCAGTAGTTTCGAGGAAAATGTGCGGACGGCGGACGGAAAAAAAAATTTGTATTCGTTTTTCGAATTCTACATATCCTGAAACGTTATACCTCAAATTTTGAGAGGGAGTTAAGTTTTTGAATTTTTTGTTCGATCACAATGGTTCATTATTTAAAATAATAAACCAAAATCTTTTTAAAAAGTTGTTTTTATTTCATCTACAATACAACGTGTCGGCTTTAATACCATTTTCAAATATTCTAAAAAAAAAAGTCATAAATAATAATTAAAAAAGTTATATAGCATGTCAGTATATGGTAGCAATTGTTAATGTAATGTTATACATTTAGTTTATTTTCACTTTGTATTGCAATTGCATTGGTTTTCATTCGTATTTTTAAAAACCGTTTTATTTGGAGACAATTTTAATCTACTGATAATGTCATAATAATTTAATGAACTATTTAAAGATATTTATTTATTTTTGGACAAAATGTATTTTATCAGAAAATACGGTACCTCAAAATGAAAAAAAAATGATCTTATCGTCATTTTCACGTTAACTGTGTCAACTGATTTTCATCTTCATTTTCATTATTCTTTCAAAAACAGACCAAAATCCTATCACTTTAGAGCATATATGGGCGTAATGATAATCAAAGATTACAATTACAGTTATCTTGTTTGCGTGATTACACGATTACAGTCGTAATCAGGTTTTCGATTATGATTGTAATCATGTAATTATGTCACATTTTTGCTATATTTATAGTACTATTGAATCATATTTAAAATTGTAGTGGACATTAAGTTTTATTTTCAGTTCTAATCATTGATTCCGATTTAGCCATCCGTGCTTTAGAGACGTTGCTCATAACTAAATGGATGCAATTTTTTTTCCAATAAACGTGTAAACATAATAAAATTTAAAATAAATCTCAAGCCTGAACAGTTTAGTGGAGTAGTCTAAGCTAGTCTTTTTTGTGCTAGGGGTATGTTTTTGCAATAATGAAACTATAGCTGACACTATGCTAACAAAGAAAGTGATAATAAAGTAAAGTTTTATAATTTTGACGTACCGTTTTTGTGAGAGAATTAAAATTATTTACGGGTTAATACGAGTCCGGTTTTGATAAATAATTATTTATTCTGCTACATCAACCAACGCTCGATACTGGGGTCGGGAGACTCTTCTAGGGCTCACTCAGCCACTATAAAGTGGGTATCTTTAATTGAAAAAAAAACTCAGACCACTTGATGGGTTGTAGTGGTAGTATTTTTGTTAATTAACTCATTTATACATTTTTTAAATGTCATCTGATAATAAGCAATGAATAAATGTTTGACTCTTATTTTTAATATATTATAGCTAGATACACAATTCTACTTATAACATTTAATAATTTATATGAAGTTTTTAATTTATTATACTTATATGTTGCATTTGTTAACCTGAATAATTAAATATGTGAAATGTAGTGTAATCGTTTTATGAGTATTACTTTTAAGATTTTTTTTAGTTTATTTATTTTTAATATTTTCTTTGTGTTTTACAATTTACTCTACATTCAGCTTGCATTGAATGATTTGACCGTATAAAAGGGCGAGAGAGCCATAAGACGCTATGCCTTACGGGTTCAAAAGCAGGAAGTTACGGAGCCCCATTGATTAATATAGCTGTTACAGAGTTAGTTGTATATAATATAGGACGAGTGAGGTCTGTAAATTATTGAATTTTGTGAGCTCCTGCCTTCATTTATCGGGAAGGAGAGGGTGAATTCAACTTGCGCCGTAATAAGATAATTACTAAATGTACAAAAACCATTTCCGAATATGGTCTCGAAACTAGCCACTCCGCTGATAATGATTCGATTGAAAATTAATGGTGTGTTCTGGTAAGACATATATCCAAGAATAGCAAACTTGGAAAGATATGTACTTCATCTATAACACTTCCAAAACCCTTTAAGATTCAGATATTAGTAGGTTTTACTATATAAATATTCAGGACGCAGTCATTGTGAATATGTTTTATTTGTGCCAACGTTTAAATCCAAGAATATGAATCATCATCATCATTTTTCGAGCACTCAAGTTATTCAAGTACTGGAATATCTTATAACTAAATGGATATCTTGATCTCCATGCGAATATCATGAGATGTTGACTGTCAGTTTTTGTTAGGAGTTCTTTATTGGTCCTTCTGCATGCTTAGTACTCTGATCTCAAATAGCTACGGTTATCGTCCGTAGGATTTTTCTCCAAATCTTTCAGTACTTCATTATAGAGAACAATGTCAATGGTCATATTGTGTAAAATCTACTGTAAGATTGCAATTGATAGATAAATAATTATCTATAAAAAAAAATACACCGAATTTCGTTACGTTGTGGAGAATGGAATGTGATCCTGTATAATTTCTGACAAATTCCTTACGGATATACTTACTTTATAGCCAAAAATACTCATTTACATAAACTTCAAAATTGTATTTAAAATATATTACGAATCATAACAAAAGCACTTGAACCAAAAAAAATCAGGTGTGTCCACTCACACGACTTTCCTATCTGTTTCAGAAAAGTTTTTGTATCTTTACATAAGTCCATTAAAACAAAAAAAAAATTGAATTATATTTACTTTTCTGAAAATTGATCAAAGAAAAGATTCGAATAGGATTTCTATGATAAACTAAAGAAATTTAAAGCGGCTTAAGGTAGATCAGTGTAAAAATTTCAATAATCTCTAATATTGTTGATCAAAAACTTTTTGCCATAGCTTAGTATTATCAAACAATAATTTCTGTTAAAAGTATAGGAAATAGCGAAGCTTGTGTAATGCGGGCAACAGATTTTCTTATTTTCACTTAGTTTTATTTTTTCATTTCATGTCATTCACCCCTTTCCGACACCAGGATATGGACCCGTAATGTTACATACGAAATTGAATAGCTGCAACTTCGTTAATAGTTGTCCGAAATATAGTTTTGCAGAAATTTTTTTTTAGGAAAATCTTCCAAAAAAACAGACAGACATACAGACCAATAGACAAAAATGTGTTTTTCGGACTCAAGGGGCTCTGAAACGTACAGATCCTTCGAAAACCGCATATCGGAAATTTGACCCGATCGAAATAATTTACTTACCTAGTGTTGGTAAGAAAGTAAAAACTACATAGTATTACATCCATAAAAAAACCGACTTTACTTAAAAATTTTTTACTAAAAGACTAATTCAGGAAATGGCAAAAATTAGCCTTTCTTATGCAATAATGAAGACCCTAAAAAGGTGCTGAATAAGTGAACTCTTTATTTATTTAATCAAGGCAATTAAATCAAGACCAAAAGAGCTTTAGAGTCCTTAATACTTTATGTTACATTTCGCTGTTTCTAAACTCTACGCAATCGGACAATTTGAAGTGCTCGTCTCGTCTTGGAAATATTAATATGAAAAAATAGTCTTGGAAAGTATTATTAGACAAGCTGATTAGGATTTGATTGATCGCATGTTTCCTTCGATGTGACTTAGATCTGAATGCTCATATTTCAGAATTTGGACTGACATTTACTCGCCCCTCTCGCTAATTTCATCATAAAGCAGAAGAGAAGAAACAAGACCAGGTAGGGGGTGGTTTATACCCAGACTGTATTTCACCCCCCCCCCTCCAGCCACTCTCCCTCCAGCCACTCTCCCTCCCCCTCTTTTCCCTCCTCCTCCCTCGCAAAATAAGGCCCTGAGATACCGCTGCAACCCCTCCGCCGAGCTATTATCTCTTTCTGCTTCTATTTTCCCACCTCGTAATTTCATTTCTTACATTATTAGTTTCCCCTTCCTTCCTTTGTAACTTGTAGTTGTTAGAATTGGGATATTCCAAATTAAATCACAATAGCCACTCAAAGAATCTGGAATACTTATGATCCATAGTTAAAAGACTATTAAATCCCCTTTAATTATCCCTTAAAGTTTGAGCAGATGACTAAAACAAAATAGTTAACCTGCTGATGATTTAATTTGAGAATTTAGAGATTTGTTCGGATTTATAATTGTCCGATTTCCTCTCCTAATTAAGTATACCCCTGAAAATACCTTATGGCAGGGGTCCCTAACCTACTGCCGCAAGCAAATTTGTGTCTGTCTGTCTATGGCGTACGCCGAGGTGTCCGTATTTGAGGGGGGCACAATCCGTTGGGGTTATGGATTTTCAAAATGAAAAGTTTCAAATTAAAAGAAAAGTGGAATCATGGAACAGACCCCAGGGTGTGTAATGGTATATAATCTAATAATATTCAAATTCTACTTTCGTTTGCACTGTTTTTAAGAAGTGAGGAATAAAATATCTTAGGAGGGGTCGGGGAAGGTTTATGTGCAGTCGGTTTTGGGAGGAATGGGCACCTGCATGCTAGGCCTACGGTATCTGCATTATTTTTTAAACAGGTTCGTATTTTTCTTCGATCTTCCTTTAAATGTCCAGACCCACGATTAAAACTACATACTCGACGATCTTTCTCCTTTGGGCATCTTCGTCTAGTCGGTGGGATTTGGCCAGATATGGTTCACGATTTCCTCGAGCTCAGTGTCTAAAGGATGTGCTCTTAGTTTTGATTTCCTATTCGCCATTTAAAAAGAGGAAGGGGTTCCACCAATGTTAAATTTCTTATAAAGATGTGCTTTCATCCTGTTATGACCAGTCCCGAGTCTAATAATCTAAAGACTTTATTAAATTTGCTCATTTCATAGTAGCCATCATCAGGTTTATAATGTAGGTGGGCATCATTTCACCTTTGTCGTAGATCCATTTTATTATATTTATAGCTATCATCTTCTGAGTCTGAATGAAGAAGTTTAAGTAACTGAAAAATTGTATTATGATTTATTTTTGTAAAATGATAGGCTAACTATATTTCATTCAACCTGTTGTTCAACATTAAAGTCAGAAAAAAAAACTGAATGATTTGAATATGACTTGTGAAATAATTGAAATTCATCTTAGATTTCAATTCGTTAAAAAAAGAAAAAAAAAACAAATTTCCAATTAGGCTTGTAATAAGATTATGAGGATAGTATAATCGATAATAGTCTATATGTGTGGTGTCTGAGTGTGTGCAGAATTGGTAACGATGATTTGATACACTCAAAAAATCTATGGACACTTGGTAGAAAGTTGAAAAAAAAAAGTTTGCCTTGAGGAGATAGATTATATGTTGTTGACGGCAGCAATGTAACTTCTGTAAGTGGGACATAGGAATCCCAGGTGGACTAGAACAAAACTCTAATCAAACTGTACATCGAGCGCACCAGCTAACTCTCCGTTCCCAAGAGTGTCGTTCTTAAATTACACAGATAATATAAAAGAAAACGTTAAACATCCTGGGAGTTATTCTCTGATTCGGGTTGTTTTTAGAGGATACGATGGTTTATAGAAACAAGAGGATTTAAAAAATCTGAGGAGGGATCCTAATGACACCTCAATTTCTTTGGTATCTTTATTATTTTCTTTAACCCTTAATTAGGACAATCCAAAGATGGATTTAATTATATATCATGCCAAACTACGTTGAATATAATTGGCTTTATTAAAATATTTAATATAGCTTTCTGATTTTTATGCTTTGTTTTAAGTATGGACGCTGTTGATGCTCTACGAATGTTATTACCCCAGAATTGCCAAATGTGAAACTTGAAAAACCAATGTACATCTCCTGAATCCAGTATTAACATGAACAGAATAGCTTAAAAAACCAATATACGTATAAACAAAATTGTAAGAATGTGTAAAATCGGTGTAAAATAAAGTGGCACTTCCAAGTCCATTTTAGCGAAACGTTGGTGTAATATCTTCCTTGAATTCGTAATTTAAATGTCTTACATCTTTTCTTTTCTAAGCTATCCTGTTAAAATATACAATGTCATTTTTCGAGATGACCTTGAGCAATACAATACATTTTTTTTTACATTTATATTTCGTATATTCGATAACTTGGACTCCACTTAGACAAACGTCTAACTTGGAATCCTCATACCAGACTGAAACGACAAGAAACAGCTCGACGTTTCCGACTACTCCAGCACTTACTAGACAAACGCTCTAAGCTCCCAGTGAATTACAAAAGACTCATATACATGACTACAATAAGATCTATTTGGACTTACGGAATTGAGCTCTGGGGCTCCACTAAGCCATCGAATTCCTCTCGCATCCAATCCTTACAATCCAAAATCCTTCGTAAAATCCTCAAAGCTCCTTACTTTGTCACAAACAAAATCATCCATAATGTTCCTTATGTTTCTGACCTGGCCCAATCCAGATATCTTTCCTTCCATAATAAACTTCAGAACCATCCTACCCCTCTCGTTTCTAACCTTGCTTCCTTTTCGATACCTGACAACCCTCCGAGGCGTCTGAAAAGAAGATGGCCTCGAGATCTCCTTTTGTAAATACATTTTTAGAGTGCTACCAGTGGGTAGTTTCTCAACAAATGATTTCATGCTATTATATTCTATTGTTCACATTTACTGAATGTATTTTTACTTGTAATACAGTTGTAAATATCAGCAATAAAAGTAAATGTAACAAGCAAGTTGTAAATGTAACACATGAACGAATAAACATGGTACTGTCGACTCTTACATATTTAAAAAAAATTGTTCACTAGCCATTTTTATAATAGGGGTTTAGGTATTTGCATTTGAAAAAGTATTGTCTTGAAATGAAGTAGTTGAAAATAAAATGTATTTTTCGTTTTATAAATTTTAAGTTAAAAAAGAAATTAAGCATTTTTATTTTTTTTTAGGATTACGACCATTGGAGGATTGGAGGACACATTGGTAAGTCTATTTAATTTTTCTTTGCCTTACATTTTTAAAATATACTCTAATCGATTTTGCTTGAAATGTCCGACGGATTTATTTTTGAACTCTTTTGGCTTTGGTAACACTATCCTTTTTTAGTACCGGAATCCAAATTCTTTTCAAGCAGCCTGAAAATCCATGTAATCTCCAGCCACAATCGCGGGTTATTTTGTAGCCAACTCAGTAGTTTGTTTGGTCTCTCTAGAGGAACATGATCTTTTATTAAAAAACAGAAAATGTACCTATTAATTTGTGTCCTATTATTTAAATGCAGATGACGCCATCGACGTCAAAAAACATATTAGATATATCTATCAGAACTGAAAGTGCAACAGAAAGATAATTCGCACTTCTACACTATAAGATCAAAAAGGATGAGCAGACTATTTTATTTTTTTTATCATACCTGCATCCGTTTTTCACCCATTAAAAACTTGGTTACCATTTTTGCATGCATCTTTTTCATTTCATGATTTAAAAAGTCTCTATCACTCGTTTTGTAGAGAAATATAAATTCTGAAATAAGTTTAGCTGAAGAAAGTTTTAAATAAAAAAAGTTCAGAATGAAATTTAGCACCTTCTTTTAAAGCACCTTTGGCTATTCATAGACTTGGATCTATCAAACCTAGAACCAGAGACGACTGTTTTAATTTACAATACAATATTAAGGACACTATTAATGTAATCGGTTGTGAAGTGTGGCGTGTAGCATTCTGTACCAAATTAAAAAAAATTACGAACCTTCGAAAATAAGATCTTGAGTAGTGCAGTAGATGCCCCTTTGTTAGTTAGAAACAGTCAACTTTATCGTGAACTTCAAATAGAAACAATAGTAGAATTCATTAAAAAACGCATTATCATATATCGTTCCCAGTTATCAGCAGTTAAAGATGCAATATCATTCACCATAGGAACTCCGATAATCATTCCGTAGACTGAAATCCAGAGTTAAGCTAGACATTCTGATGTGAACTGTGTTGTATATATACATAATTTTTATTTCTATTATATATGTATATTTTACTTATTATTTATTTATTTTATTATTTTTAATAATTTATCCTTGTATTATTTATTTTTCATTATTAGTTTTGTTTTTATTTTATTTTTTCTTAAGCTTTATTTATTGTATTATTATTATTCATTCATTCTAAAACATTTACTAGTCCATAGTTATAGGCATCATGTATCGTCAGGGGTGTCTCTTGTATGAAACTATACTCCCACTTTAGTAACTGTTAAAACTTTACTTACTGCTAATATACTAATTATCACTCTGCAAATATAAAATATATAAAAAAATCAAAACATCTTGTATCTGTTTGTCTGTATGAGGCATTACACTTCTACCGAAGTTGTTAACTGACAAGGTAATGTTTGAAAAATAGGTCCAGGCGGAAAATTTCCTTTTTATTACTCTTTCACTTAAAATAGCATGTCCTCTGGGTCGACGGCGTCGTTTACAAACAACAACTAGGGCATTTAACGTGTTTAAATGCATTTAATACGGCTTATGTTGCAGTGGAGGGAGGAAATAAAGGGATGAATCGGCAGTACTAAACCTGTGTAGCTGGCTGAGATTTGTGGATTTTTAAGCTGGTCGAAAGGAAGCAGCGTTCCATACTTGAAAAAATTTAAAAAATGGAGATTGAATCCTGTATAACTTTATTTTTATTTATAACAGTTATTAATATTGTAATTAACATAACTATTGAAATTGAAATGTCGGATCTTTAAAGGAAAATTATATGATAGACATTTATCAAAATCTAATTATTTTTGGAATTTTTACTTTCACTTACTTATGGAATATAGGAAGGTATTACAATCGTCAAAAATTTCTAATCTGAGTTTTCAACGAAAATGCACGTTTTAAGTTTCCTTGAATTGAAATAACCACATCTCACAAAATGGTCTGTGTGTGAAAAGTCTAGCTCAAAACGTTCAAAAAAACTGAAATTTCCTACCGGTTAAGTGCCAATTTATATGTACATTTTAAATTTACTAATAATAAGATATACTGTATATTCAATGATGGATTAATAAATCTTTAAGAATTACAATTTGTATTAAAAAAGTTTGTGAATAAATTAAAATTATTATTATAACCATAAGTATAAGTAGATAATGATCTTTACCTCTAAAAAGTGATCAAAATGTTTTAAATTTTTTTTTTTAGTCTTTGGCTGTTTCTTATTGGGCATAAAAATGTTGCATTTGTTCATGCATATTGTTATTCGTGTGTCTATCAGTTGAGCAACTGTTATCTTGTGCTTTAATATCTTATAAAGTTAGGAACAGTTTCCAGTTTTTTCTTTCTTTCGAAAGAATTTTGTTTGTCTAAGATGAAATTATTATGTTAATTTTCGAGATTCATTTGCACACGTGTTCTGTAAGTGTCATGTTCCTTATGCATGTGTAAGACTGTCAACGGTTATCTCCCTGAGGCAGGGAAGTGAATACAGAGATAGAGGTTCCCCCTGTCGACGAATGTCAAGATGCAGCGAGGCAATTTGAAGAGTTGTCACGGAGTTGGTGCTCTGCCGCGATAAGTGGGAGCGGTAGATAAGGACATCTTCCAGGACGGAGACAATTACTGGAGAGCATTAGCGCCAAATCGTGGCACTTTTCTTCCTTCTTGTCTCGGCTTCTTGAGGGAGTGCTCGATTGCGGAGAGATAAGGGGAAATGGCAATGCTTAAAGTCGGTGGCAGTTCCATTTCAATTACAACTTAATGGTATTTTTAAATCTCCTTAGCCTCTAGGAGCTGTACCTTGGAATTGCTTGGGCACAATATATACACAATAGTTTATTTTGATGTTCAATCTCATGTTAAATAAAACCATAAATATTAATTAAACCACATTTATTATGTAGAAATAGAAAAAAAAGTTGACTAATTTTCTTGGATTTTTTCAAAATCTAAACTGTTCAATTATGTCTCGTTCAAGTCTATAGAGAAAAAATAAAATAAAAAGGGAATGTTAGTGAAAGATTTATTTTTTTCATTTGTTACTTAGGTTTTGTTTGACATTAAAAATCCAATTTCTGAACTTGGCACGCCACAGGTATCCAAACTATAAATAAATACGTTAGTATGGATCACTTTACTGGCCCTAAGAGCTCTGGGTTTTGCTGGATGAGTTATGAAACGAAAGGTAATTTCTTGAACGCCGATTTGACGAACGCCGATATCATAACTTATAATCTTGCTCCAGCTGCAATACAAGTCATTGACAAAAACGGAAGGTTTCAAAATGCAGATGATGATAAGTCGACCGATCGAGATGGGACTAATTGTGTTTTAAAGATTTTGACGCGGACATATTGACCCAGTAAATATATGTTGGCTTGGCACTAGATCCTCAAGATTTTCTATGGACTACATTATCGTTAAATATCCATTTGCCATCTCCTGTTACCAACCTTTTCAAAAATGGGTCGTTTTGTTGCCGTTTCCGTAGTGAATCACAAACAGAAATTCGTGTTGCCAAGTTGAATTCGGTTAGAGAGTGAGGGACCCAAACATTAAGCCTGGAAACATAGCCGAGCTTGTGCAAATGATTTTCTACGCTTGTGTGCGAAGCATTTAGGGCCATAGCAATCTCTCGCACTGATTGGGTGGGATTTTGATCAATAATGGCCTTAATATTGCTCATTTCAATTTCATGTGGGCGACTAGACCTTTGAGCATCATTAATGTTAACATTTCTGAATGTAATTTGGCAAACCAATTTTTACAGGTGCTTTCGGTCATCCTTATCAACACTGCAAATTTTTCTGAGCTTCTGCAGCACACTTACCTTTTTAAAAATGATACAACAAAATATGCCGATAATGAATGATCTTTTCTTCCATATTCGCTATGCGATATCAAACACAGTTAAGCTAGTTTCAACAAGAGTTAACAGATATAGCTGTTGACATATTACAAACAGGATAAACAATCCGCCTTAGGGATTAATTCATTAGATAAGAAGTGTATCATATTGACATAAAAATAAACAGAAAAACTGAAAGGACTTATTTGCCAACCCAATATAAGTGAAAAGTTAAACGGTTGTGAAAAGAGTTGATTTGACCGAGATCACCCTGAACCGCCAAGTTTTCTCCCTTAATTAATTAATTAAGACTATGCATTTTATAGAGGCAGTGTATGCCCTAGGAGGGTCTCCCGATTTCGGGGTCGATCCACGACTGATGATAAATAATAAATAATTTATCTGCCATCAGCCGGATTTGAACCCAGGATTTTGGAAGTTAGTGCCAACCCATTGAGCTACCCCGCTCCCTACTTATTTTAAATGAATGTTGTTAAAGCTTAAAGATCAGATTACATTATAATAATGAAATGGCCTGCCCACTCTGGGAAGACTGGAAAGGATAGATTCCAATACTACTTTAACACTCCTGCAACGTTTTCTTTATCTTTATCTACAGCATGGACATCTTGTTTATTTCCTAAAAAAATCGAATGGGCTTCGTTGCCTCCCTCAGTGATTTGGTAACATTTTCACATAACAGGTCCTCATGTTTAAGCCTAGCACACTTCAGGTTTAGCTTAATATAACTGAAAGAAGTATTGTAAGCTTTTTAGTCGGTTGTCCCAAATATTATATAGTAAAATTACAGTAATTTAAATCGAATTCCTATTCCTTGCCTGACTTAACCGTTGGAATAAATATAGTTGTTTTCATTTTAATTTTTAAATTTAAATTTATAAGTGCTTTATTAAATTTTCAGATTAGATCACCTTTGTTTTGATGAAATGTTACTTTTATAAAAGCACTCTGATCGGACAGGAATATGATAAGACCAAGAACTAACAATCCCTTAACTGACGCGTAGCCCACTCTGGTTTCTCAACTTCTAAACTTGCTTCAAAGCTCACTTCAGTTCCTTGCCTTTTATTGCTTCTGAGACTGTTAGGTTTTATGAGAACGGCCCATAAAAGAAGGAAGTTAACCTCAGAAGTAGAGGGATTTTGTAAGGCCACGCATTGTTCTTCGACCAAGCCTTATGGAACGGCTGTCCATTGTTACTTGATGTGAAATCAATAGTATTAAAGTTCAGTTCAGTTGTTTCTTCTATGAAAGGCTTATCAATTTTGTAAATAACATTTTGTATTGTGGAAGAGTTACTGAAGTATTTGGGTAGAAAAAATTGCTATTCATCCAAATTTTATAAAACCAATTTTATGTGAGCCAAATTAAGTGTGCAGTACGTAATGATTGATGTTTAACTAAGGTATTTGTTTATTACATGTACAACATGTATATATTTTTCTGAAGATGATTTTTTTTTAGGTCGTTTTTATAAGTTCCGATACGTTAAAATATAACATAAACTTTAATCGATTGTTTAAATTACATTCTTAAAGGTTCACGTTGGTGAACTTTTAACCAGTTTTCCGTTTAAGCATATTGTTTTTTAAATTACAAATTATCTTGGAATTTCTGTTATTTTATTTTATTTTTACTAACATTATTATATTACAATATTTTGTAGTATACTTATACCTTGGTAGAACTCTATTCTAAAGATCAATGGTACATCACAAACATTACATAAAAATGCCTTCACTTGCCAAAGTTGAACAGTTAACGACCACACGCACTGCCAAAGGTTATACATTTACTAACACACTTATACAAGGTATGGCCATAATTAACATGCCCAACAACAAACTTGGGAGGCTCAAAATATGTTGAATGCAGAATCTCCTCGTTTGTATATGAACACTAAAATCAAGATAGGAAGGGATACCACGGCCTTCCTATCACTCACATCTTATTTATATTATTTTAGACTGCAGATTCACTGATAGTCAGTATTTCTGACAGGTGTATGTGTGAAGAAATAAAGTTTAAAAAAATGACTATTCACTGATTATATTAGTAAAATTTTTAAGCCTAAGTACTTTTAGAATTGAAAGATTTTGAATTAATATGAGAAAAGAATTTTTTAACTAATCAGTTCAATCATGAAAAACAATATGATATCAATTTTTTTTAAGTGACTTCTTTAGGTGCGTTTCGCACTTTTTTTGTGGAGAGTGAATTAGATTGAGCCGTCAGATGTGTAACGCTCGAGTAACATCGGGCGGGGTCGACTAATTGTAGTGTTTTTGCATATGGATTAAAATATCTCAGAAACTAAAAATCGGACCTGCATATTCTAAACGAGAGAAATGCTCATGATTTCATCCTCTTTGTAATAAGGTGTTATTCAAAATTGCATCTTAACACGACGCCGCCTTAGAGAAGTGAAAAGAGAAAAAAATATTGTCGGAAACCTAATAATAACGAGTTTTATTGAAGATATGAATTAAAACATCTCAGAAACTAAAAATTAAACCTGCATACGAGTGAAATGTTCAGCATTTTCTTTTTCTTTATAATGAGCTATTATTTATAATTTTTTTTTTATTAACGAAATTTACAACTGTAATTAATAATAAATACAACAAGTAAATATGAAGAAGTAATATGACATGTACAACATGAGGAGAAACTACCTATTGGTAGCACTCCAATTATTTATAATTTATATTTCATATTACCCCCATACCAGACTGAAACGACTAGAAACCGCCCGACGTTTTCGACTACAGCAGCACTTACTAGACAAACGCTCTAAGCTTTCAATCAATTACAAACGACTCATATATATATAACAATAATAAGACCTATTTGGACTTACGTAATTGAGCTTTTGGGCTCCACTGAACCATGGAATTCCTCTCGTATCCAATCCTTACAATCCAATATCCTTCGTAAAATCCTCAACGCACCTTACTTTGTCACAAATAAAATCATCCATAAAGATCTTAATGTTCCATATGTTTCCAATTTGGCCCAATCCAGATACCTATCCTTCCATAACAAACTGCAGAACCATCCGAATCCTCTCGTTTCAAACCTTGCTTCCTCCTCGATCCCTGATAACCCTCCGAGGCGTCTGAAAAGAAGATGCACTCGGGACCTTCTAATATAGAACTTTAATTTGAGTTTTACCAATGGGTAGTTTCTCTTCATGTTGTACATGTCATGTTTCCAATGCCACATTTACTTATTGTATTTTCTATGTAATACAGTTGTAAATTTCATTAAAATAAAAAAATAAATAAAAATTCATATTAGTAATCCCGCCTTGTTGATGTTTTCATTTCTTTATGTGGTCTAAAAGAAACACCTTAGTTTTTTAAAATTAAAATAAACATAAGGATAATCAGGTTTCCTTATTAATCAAAAATTATTAATCGGATAATCAACAATAATCCTAATTTCAATTATTTTTATTTCCTAAAACTTCCTGTGCATCAAGGCTAATTATTAAATATTAAAAATTATTTTTCATTTTTTTCATAAAAAATGTAGTAATTAGTCATGCGAATGGCATAGAAAGAGAAGTAAGTCGAAACTGAGAGTGTTTTAGTTCTTACGAACGACTTTTTTTTTAAGTGTCAAAAGGGATTTTTGCTTCTTTAAATATATCTTTTCATGACTTACTACCTTTTCCTAGTCAACGCTTCAATTATAAATAAATATTCAAATTTATGTAAGTTGGATTTGTTAAACAATATTCAGGCTAACATTCAGCTAGCAGATAGTAGTGCCCTTTAAGGTTTGGATAATGTTTAAACTGGAGAGGGTCCAGTTTAGACTTGGGGGAGGGAGGGCCTGGAGGCAGTTTTGAGGGATGGCTGGAATGGGATCCAAGGGACCTGAGCATTAGTATTCTAATTGCGCGGATAAACCTTCCGTTTAATCCCCTTCTCAGACACGGATTCTAGCTTGTCCCCTGATCCAGCTTGATATTTCACTCTTAGGCTTTTCTAACAAGAGTATAATGCCTTACGGGATCCATTAAGGGAATTAAAATTAAAAAAACAGAACTATAGAAAAACGATAGTAATTTATTATCAATCACTTATGTATTAAAAATTCGTTTGTAAGAAATTATATTTTTTATTAGAGTAATTTTAATTTGATTCGCTTATTTCCAAAGTAATTTTTTTCGGAAATCGAAATAAGTATCGATTCCTAATAAAAACACTGAATGAATCCAAAGCTGAAATTATTTTTTTTTTTTTCAAAAACTAATCTAAATATTACAAAAGTGGTGTGAAAGTAAGTGTATTTACGAAGCAAGCATTTTTTTTTCAAGGAATTTAATGAAACTCGGATTTCTTAACATTCTTAAAAAAAAAATCCCTCAAAAATTTTTTTAAACAGTTTTATTCAAATGGAAATAATAATAAAAAAGATGTACTACTACAATCCTTGGAAGGTTTTGGGTTTCAGTATATAGAAAAAAAAACATGTAAAAATTCATTAATGGCACCGACCAATATATGTTGCCATCTGGTCGGACCAAATTGTAATTATTGGTTAATAAACTCTAAACTCTTAAAAATATCTAAAAAAAAAGAGTACTGTTTCAAGGACGACGGTCAATCGCCAGGTTTTCCATCTTAATCAATTATTTAATTAAGAGTACCCACTTTATAGAGGCAGGGTGTGTCCCAGGAGGGTCGACCCCAGGGTCCATCCAGGTCTGATGAAAAAGTAACTGTCATCAGCCAAATTCGAATCCGGAACCACGAGCTTTGGAAGTCATTGCTTACCCACTGAACTACTCCGCTCCTCATATGTTAATTAAAAATAAATTTATTTTATTGTACCATTATTTTAAACAAAAATAAACCATCATACACCATCCCCCCTCTCCTCCCAAAATTGGACCTTGAAGTTTATTTCTTTAAGAAGTTTGAAACTCCCCTTTAACAAGATTTATGTTTCAAATTTTTTTTTTTTAGTTACTATTGCAATAATCCGAGACTTTCGGAAATATGTGCTATAAATAAAGAATTTCCTAATTTATTATTTTAAAAATAATGGTTTTATATAACAATTGGAATAGAAAAATCGTTTCTGCGTTTTCCGTAGAATTTCAATGAATTAGCGTTCACTTTGGAAATAAACAAATCAATTATTTTTATTCATATACAGAACATTTTTAAACAAATTTTGTTTTCCTTAATACGTTGACGATTTTAATAGCATTTAGGATATGATTAAACACAATTTGACTGTATTATAACTTTCTCACAAAGTTCTTGAGACTTGAAATAAGTTCTTAATATCAAAGAAAATATTTGTCTCTTAAAAGAAGTTTGTTAATTTCTTTGGCTAAAAGTTTTCGATAGGTAAATTGTTTGCTTTCCACTTGTTTGTATAAGTAATTATCCTAAATCAATGTATTTTAAGATTTTTTTAATATTATATTTAATTTAGTCTTATATGTAAGAAAGGTAGTCCCAGAATCGGATTTTAAATGGATAATAAGTTCACACAGCATGTTCACATGTATAATTATTTCAAACAAAATATCTCTCGTATTTTAAGATTAACATTCATTTATTATGACTATTTTTTTATTCATGTAATTGTCAAATACTATAGTCATATTTTAGAGCTGTAAGTAATTTAGGTAAATTATAAATATTAAAAGAAAAAAATATATACAGTGCAGAATCCCTTTGTGGAATTTCTGATAAGAGATGATATGATCAGTGAAGAAACATTGTCTTATCAGTCACATATAGAGCAATACTTCGGCATCTTTACACTGTTATATGAAATTTAAAGCAAAAAAACTAATTAAATCAGTTATGAGATTACATATAGCTACTGATAATACATTAATTATTTAATCCTGTTTAAGTAGAAAAAAATACTTATAATTTAGAATTCGCATATGGAGGATCTGCATAATCGTGGTTTTTATTGATAATGACATTCGAGTCATGTAATTTTGATACAACGCCATGTAAGGGTATACAACGCCGTGATTATGCCAGTTCTACTGTACGCTTGTGAAACCTGGGCGCTAACAGGCACATTAGAAGCCAGAATTGAGAGATTCGAAAGAAAAGTTCTACGTAGGATGACAGGACCTATACGGGACCTTAACACAATGGAGGAAAAGGAACAATAAAGAACTGTTGAAAAAAACGGGTCAGATGGGCAGGGCATGAAGCTCGTAGTAATCCATGAGGACTCCTCTACAAGACAATGAATTCCAGAATAGTAGGCAAGAGACCTTCATGTCGCAAACTTGTCAGTGGAGCCAACCGAATATATATATATATATATATATATATATATATATATATATATATATATAATCTCAATTATTAATTTTGAATTATATTTTTATTTATATAATATTTGGGGTTCCACATAGCCATCGAATTCTTCACATATCCAATCCTTACAATCCAAAATCCTTCGTAATGTTCCTTAATAATAAAATCATCCATAACGACCTTAATGTTCGTTATGTATCGGAATTGACCCAATCCAGATACCCATCCTTTCATAGTAAACTTCAGAATCATCCGAACCCTATCGTTTCTAACCTTGCTTCTTCCTCGATCCTTGATAACCCTCCGAGACGTCTGAAAAGAAGATGGTCTCGAGATCTCCTATTGTAACTAATTTTTTTTTAGAGTGCTACTAGAGGGTAGTTTCTCAACAAGTGTTTTCATGTTATTATTTTCTATTATCACATTTACTGAATGTATTTTTTTTTCTGAATATAGTTGTAAATATAAATAAATAAATAAAAATAATTATGTAATATAAAAACATGTTATAAATATGTTGTATACTTCTACTTTAACTTTCTTCTTGTGAGTATCAGCATAGTGTTCTACTATATAGTATACATGAGATTTAATTTCAATTCCGATCATAATTTTTTAAAACATATATTTTACTAGTGACAGCTAAATTTATTTATTCCTGCTAATTCGAAAAAATATCAAATGGGAAGTTTAGACGTGTAAGTTGAAGACGCTGTGGGATTAGAAGATTCCCTGGAGGTGGAAGATCTATTAAGACGTTTCTCAGGCTGACGTGCACACACCTCCCGCAATACGAATAGACTTATTTACTCTGTCTTTACTGTTCAGTTTAATTCCTCCCTTTTCTTAGCCCTTCTGTACCCAATCAGCTCCTTGCGTCGGTTTCCTTTCTTTTTTTTTTTGTTTCAAGGTATTTGTTCTCCTTGACCTGTTTCTTACAGAACGAAAACTTTTGATCGTAGCAATTTGTTTCTGTGTAAGATAAAGGCAAAGGATTGTTCAGATCTTGTCTTTCAGAGATTGAAATAAAAAAAATCAGATGATAGGAGTTCGTATGGGGTCAACATAATTCCTACAATACCTACAATATTTTTTATTTATTTAAATGAAATTTATTTGCTTTAGTAACAAAGTATGAAGACATGTTGTAGCCAAAATCGAGGTCCTGAAGCTCCTTACACAAAATCTGAAGTAGTGGTAGGTTAGTAGTGTATTGTAAATAGTAAATCATATACCGCTACTTATTAATTATATTACTATAGATAGTATTATTTGATATTGTATTCTATCGTTACAATTTCACGCTCAAATACCGGTTGAAATATTTATTATTATATAGATATCAAATTTACCAAAGCAAGTAGAAAAATGAACAGTCATTTAACATCTTTCTGCACCTAAAACAAAAGCCATTTAACATGTTTCAAAATTCAGGTGAGTTCAAAAGTTGACGAATGGAGACGGTTGTGGTTTGAAGATGTAGAAGCAGACATAAAGATTATGGCGATACCCACAGATACATTATAGCACAAAGTTTTAAAGCACAACAAATTTTCATATTTCAGATGTTCAGTTTTCAAGATAAATCGTAATTCATAGTTTCTAAAGGATACTTATCACGTTTGTTTTAAATTAAAAAAAATTAATATATTACTATTTACGACGAACTGAAAATTAATTAAAAAAGTGAATGAAGGAGAATGGATCTATGATCCCTTTGGCACTTCGGGTAATATAGAAAGAAAGTTTTATATTGTTCATAAATAAAAAAAAAATAACGAGATAGGGTAAAGGAATCTATTATTGACATTTTACCAATTATTGACACTTGTAATTTAAATTCTATAAAGTAAGAGTTTAGACCCATGTATAGAATCCTCATACTAGACTGAAACGACAAAAAACCGCTCGAAGTTTTCGACTGCTCCAGCATTTACTAGACAAACGCTCTAAGCTTCCAGTTAATTAAAAAAAAACTCATATATAGGCTACAATTAGACTTATTTGGATTTACGGAGTTGAAATCCTTCTTAATATCCTCATTGCTCCTTAATTTGCGACTAATAAAATCATCCAAATGACCTTAATGATCCTTATGTTTCCGATTTGGTCCCATCCAGAACCCTCTCGTTTCTAAACTTGCTTCCTATTCGATCCCTGATAAATCCTCCTAGTCGTCTGAAAAGAAGGTGGCCACAAGATCTTCTATTGTAAATTTATCTTTGTTTTTAGAGTGTTACCTATAGGTAGTTTCTCAACAAGTGTTTTCATTTTATTATTTTCTGTTATAACATTTACTGAATGTATTTTTTTCTAAATACAGTTATAAATATTATAAAAAAAAAAAAAAAGATCCATGCATGATTTTAAACTTAGCGCCCTTTCAAAGGGACATTAATCAGCCTTATTTCATCAAATTTAGTTACAAGTGTCAATAATTGGTAACATGTCAATGATAGGTCCCTTTATCCTATGGCTTCCATACTTCCCTACTTTTATTATACTAAACGTAAAGTATACAGGGAAGTTAATTAGGAAAGAAAATATATCAATGTTTTGATTCTAATAATAAAGTTGTTTTTTCTATTAACCAGTCAATAGGAAAAGATTATCTTCATTATTCATATTTAATTAATTATTTCATTTAATTTCTATATAAATTTTCTAGTTATTTATTATTTTTTCATTTATGAAGTTTTTTTTATTGTTAATGGAGCTTAAATTTTCAAAGTTTATGAAGTAACGCTATTCTTCTTTAACGTTGAGGCTCAATTGTGTTTCCTGGGAATATGTCGTCGGATCGGATTTGTTTGAAATATTATTCAATTGTGAAAGTTCTCCTCGGCTTGGGAATAATTGGAGTTAAATAATGGGTCTTTGGCTTTAATGGCTTTTAAAATAGTCCTTTGAGACTGATTAATGTTCGTTTCATTCTTCACTTGCAGTTGGGAAACAGGCGACGAAATTTCCCTTACTGCTATTTCTGTTCGGAACTTCCCTCTTCTTGCCTCTTTCACAGCTTAATGAATATCATAATGAAACTGTTTCCGAGTTCTTAGGATTGAATTATTATTTGAAAAATATATTCTTTTAGTAGAATTGTTTCTTAATGTTCTCGAGCCATTTTACAGCAGCAATTTATGTTGTTAGAACCTTCTTATTTTTACATCCATTTTTAAATGTAATTTGATAAATAATTTCTTGAAAATGTTTTGACAATACTTCCTTCACATTCGGCACTATTTATCATTGGAAAATTGTTTGGTTAATGACAATCATTTGATTTTAGCTTACTAATAATTCGAAAAAATTACTTTCGAAGCTGGAGGTGCCCCAGGAAGGTCTCTCGAATCCAGGATCGATCCATAATTGTATAACAGAATATATAGTTACCTACCTGGGCCGGATTCGAACCCGGTACCAGAAGATTATGAGCACAGTTTAATAAAGTATGTTTATTAAGAAAAATGGACATTAAGATCAAAATTTTATTCATGTCATACTAATAGAAAAATGTTTATTAATAGAGGAATCAGAAATATTTTAACAGACAACCCAATAACATTACCCTTCGTCTGATTTATATGTAATAAATAGGTATTCATTACATTTTTATATTAACCAATATTTGAGATGTGACTAAATTGCTAATGAACTTAGTATATGCTATAATATAATAACCTATAATATAATATAATATATATATATATATATATATATATATATATATATATATATATATATATATATATATATATATATAGTTAAAATCAAATATAGCATTAAAATGTCGGAACCATGAGCGTCGCTTAATCTAAATTTTCACAATTTTCCATGTTTATTCTATTATTGTTAAAGATAACATTTTGTAGTCTGCATCTGCAATAAATAGTCTGTTAATATGGCATAAATAACAGCGGGAAATAAAATATGTAATTATAATATTATAACTCTCAATTTATTATTAAAGACTTTCCCCTTCCAATACATATATAACCGTATTTATTAGATAATAATAAATACAAATATTATATCGCTTATTTTTGTTGCAGAAATACATTTCAATATTATTTTATTTTAAATAAATATTTACCTTATGAGTAAATGTTATTTGCATGATTAGATCGCAACGTTGCCCGCCCAATATACTGAGTAAATCCTGAAGTTGCCCAATACTGGCATTTCAATGCTCTGGCTGAAGATGACATCGGCAAAGCGGAACTGACGTCGTCTGCATTGGGGTAAATTCCAATAGACCTGTTGAATATTTATCCCGTGCTATCTGTAAAGTTAGATAGCTTCTTCGTCACATGTCAGCCATACGGCGTCTTATCAGATTCCGCTGTTAAAGTCTTATCGATCAGAATTTTTTCGTTATCTTGACACACTTTTTAACTTTGAATCTCGGTAAGCTATTGATAATAATAAAAGGCTCAGAGAATCTATAAGTTTGATGCTAATTTTATAAGCTATTAAATTTTAATATTTTTTTAGTGCCTAATTATCAATGTTGTACTTAATTATATAATTCAATTTTAATTTAAATATGAATTATTTTAAAGTATATTTTAGATTTTTATTTATAACCTCGTGGTTCTTATTTATTTTACTTCTTGTTATATTGTTCCTAATGACATCCTTCAGCTAATAATTACAAAATATTTTTTAAAAAATTACTTTTGATTGTTTTATATGTATTGTTAGCTACTGAAAAATAAATTTTGGACTTAATACTCTTTGACGATTCGGTATAAAAAATATGAAATATTGTTGTTGTCCCAACGATTCCGAAAAATATTCCATTCGAATTCAAACTTTTGCAATTTATAGTTCTAATCGCATTTGCAATGACCTTCAACAAAGTATAGGGACAGCCCTACAATCGTGTGGGGACTTTAGTTCAAAAGTTCATGCTTCTCATATAGGCAACTTTATGTAGTTCTGTTGATGCACCGAATAACTTGATTCGTTCGTGTACGCTCCAGAAAAAATATTGTGTATCCAAAAGCATTTAGATAAACAGAGTTAAAATACAAAAAAATGTTTTTCTGTGGAATTGGGGACCACGCGAAAGAAGTCGCGAGGAAGAGTAAGTATAAAAATAAAGAATCAAATGTTGGTTGCCTTTTCCAATTAAAATTTTAAAAGTTTTATTTAAACGCCATGCGTTGTAAACGAATATTTAAAAAGTTGAATATTTATTATTATTATCCTTAGGATATGAGTTAAAAAAAAAAATAGATATATATTTTTTTTCGAAGGCAGTTTTGTAATTTATTTTTATAAAATTCCTCCATTGTTATCCTCTAGTTAATTACGGCTGTTACTCCTGCTAATGAAAATGTCATGTCTCCCTTAATGCTTTTTTTATTTTTTTTTCATATAAGCTTAGAGAGTGGAAATGAAAAAAAAAAGTTAATAGAACTCCGTATTAAGTGAGATTTCAGAGGGACTAGCCTGTCCGGGACATCTTTGCTGTAAATCTCGTTCCCAAGGGAAGGGGATAAAGTAGGGTTGACAGGGAAGGAGATTAGTATTTATATAAAGTTATGGTTGATAATGTTTTTAACGAATATGTATTGAATGGTGTAGCAGTTGATTATGTTAACTCGAATAATGTTTAAATAAGTAAAATATTAAAAATGCAGGTGCTAATTTTTTTAAACGTTTTTACGCGATACCGATATTAAACCTATTAGTAATATTTAAAAGTATCCTCTTGATGGATTTACAGTTAAATATTATTAATTTTATTTGATTAATGAAAGAAAATTTGTTTTTGAAATATATATTTTTTTTACTTTACGTTCACGAAGTATGATTAAGGAGTTTCTCACAAGTCATTCAGAAAAACAGTTATGTGGATCTATTTCTAATTTCTCACATAATCTTTCAGTTTCAACTCGATCATAAAATATAAAATAATATGATAGACCCGAGGTAAAAAAGCGATTACTGGTGGCGGTGCAAAAACGAGACGTTAACTGAAAGGGAGCATTTAATTCACTAAAAAGAGCTGACGCTCTTTTCTCCGGATTCATTTATCACTCACTTAGTGAAAAGAGTTAATCTTTCAAGAAGCTTTATGTTAGGTTCGAATCCGGTCTGGGCGGTTTGAAATTTATTTGGTAGTGGATCCACGGAATGAATCTTATCCTTCCCCCTCTGGATAGAATAGGTTTGAGTTATTCGGAATCTAATTTTACCATCCCTCGTAACTTTTTTTCCAGCTCCTTTTCGTTGAAGTATGTTATATAGGTAAATTTAAAGGGCATCGAGGATAAGACTTTAGCGAGGTTTCATTGAAATCGGTACATTCGTTTAGGCGCTGCAGTCTATAGCAACGCAGATTTTCGGTCGCCATCGATGAAGGATGATCATCCTCGGGCGACCTCTAATTTTAAAGCTAGATTTGAAAAAAAATCGGTTCAGTAGTTTCGGAGAAAATGCTCGGACGGCGGACGGACAAACAATTTTTTATTCATTTTTCGAATTCTACGTATCCTGAAACGTAAAACCTCACATTTTGAGAGGGGGTTAAGTAGTTGAATTTTTGTTCGATCACAATGGTTCATTATTGAAAATAATAAACCTAAAAATTATGTATGTATTAATAAGAACTTGGCATGTACTGTTAAGAAGATCTTGCAATGGACGAATGTAGATAATTTCTTTGGTTGTGAATACACAGATATTAATTATCCCCTTCTTTCCCCAAAAATATATAAACTGGCTGAAACATATTATTTTATTTATTACATACCTTCCAATCGTTATTTCCAAGAAGCTTTTCTAATAACTTATTCAGGAATTTTCATTTAAAGTTGAGCTGGCGGGGAAAATACTAAATTATTCAGCCATGGAGAGAGAAAGACTACTCTAGCTTGGTAATACAGCTGAAGAGGAAGAGAGCAACAGAGGAAGAGTACAAGGTTGACTCTAAGTTGGCCGGGTGTAAATTACTGGAGGAAGGAGTAAGGGCTGGGACGCTTAGTGTGTGCTTACCTCTGGGCCTTCCAAGATATGAGCTCCCCCCTACCAATATCTTCCTGGGGCAGGGTTTAATAACGGCCCAGGTACCTCTAAAGAGGAATCGCTGACATCTCTCCTTTTTATTTGACTGTAGTTCTCTGTATAAGAATGCTAAGCCCGGGTCAAGGGCTCTTCGGCAGGACTTATCCTGCCTTTAGGTTACGTCACCCAAAGTCGTCAGAGCTTTATAACTTGGTAATATTTTCAGGCAAACAGTTTGACGTTTAGTCAATAGTAAAGGCTTTAGCATGTTGCCCATACGGATTGGCTTTTATCACCTACACTAATTACTAAATTAAAAAAAATATTTTTTTTTAGTAGCGCTATAATCCATTGATTGGTCCTTAATACCAGTAATGCGGCTGAGTGAGTGGCGCTGAGATCTCCTAGAGTACCTGGTTCGAAGATTTTGAGTAAATGAATTTTTTTAATATCGTATAAAAGCATGTGTGTATTTAAGCACTTATTTTGATCAGTTTAGTTTAGTTTCTTTTAATTTATATACGTTTACTTTAATATTATTATTTTGCTGTTTATTTATTGTACATAGCGATGAATGAGCTACTCTTCTATCACTATCACTATTGTCCTTAGAATGAAATTTCGGAAAAACAATTCATGGAAGGTTTTAAATTCAGTACATTCTTGTGATCGTGCGAAAAGGTGATTTTTTTTTTCTAAGAAATAGATATTTCCTTTTAATCAATTAATGAATTAACCGTAGCTAGTTATTTGTGTTTGTGTATCTGAGGAAAGAATCATTGAGTATAGGAGAACATTACCTTGTTCACTAAGCTTCCCCACTATCGACATAAATAAATAAAACTAATTATTTTGTTTGTCGCGATAATTGCAGAAACCACCTGCTGGTAAAAATTATTGAGAAATAATTTTTAGTTAGGTATATTGAAGAAGAATTAAGGTCTTATAATCGCTTCCTACCTACAGGAACTCAGCTGTGACCATAAACGTCAATCAATCCGGAAATTATAGGCAGTTACACTACACAAGTATGCTGAATGAAGCGCTGGAACAAACATTTAGGTATATAGCGGTAACAGTTATTTTCTCCAACATACATATACATTTTGTCTTAATTAAATCAGGTTGTGTGTTAAACAATACATACTTGTACCACGAATGAGATCAAATTACCTTAACGCTGAAGTTTCTGTAATATTAATTTAAATAATTTAAAACTTGTTTATTAACATTCTTTCTTAAACAACTTTGTTAATATAAAGATGTCAAACTAAAAGATCACTTTCTTTTTCCAAACAGATTTTGGATATTTAGCCACATTTAGGTATTTCAAAAACACCAGAATACAACAAAATACTCAGCAACAAAAGCAGGGTGCTCAGACATTTCTGTAATGACCCACAATAGACTAATAAGGAGGAAAAATTAAAGCCTAGAAAAACTAAAAAATTACGCATTTGTGTTTTGTATAGTTTGTGAAATGTCTAAACTAATGTGTGAATCAAATGCAGTTGATCATGTACATGGAACAGGCATATATTATTCAAACATAACACTGTTTAAATCTCAGGTCACAGCTAGTTTGATCATATAATAATGTCCTGAATAGCTAATTAGAGCTGAACCGGCGGGTAAACGTCCTAAAAAACAGGTCATGACGTACGAGGGAATATTTAGTTTGTTCTAACTTTAAACACCTCAATTTGAACGGAGTTCAGTTCAGAAGCCAGGTGTAAATAAATCAAGTAAGTATTTAAGTAACATCAACATAAATTACATGTTGAAATCATATCTAATTTTATTGACGAGATTTAAGTTTGAATAACTGTCAAGTTGAGACAAGATAATTAAATCTTTTTTCTAAGATTTATAAGGGTTAAAGCCGGACGAGAGCCCTTCTTATAGGGCGTGTGGAGGGCTAAGTAATCGGGCACTATCCATCAGGGGAGGATAAAGTGTGCCTGTGTGATGTCCCCCCTTCCTGATAGGAATTGATGCCCTCCGAGGCTCTAAGTAGGCTAAAGGATGATGATCCCACTGTTCCTTTTTTCTCCTCCAGGATTCCCGAGAGAGGATGAGGGGGGAGAAAAATGGCTTTAGTTATTACAGGTCCTACTTTCCTGCGGCCAGTGTCCTGAGCAGGATCCTTCCAAAAGGCGAGGAACTTAAATATCATCCAGCATGTACTTCTTATATTAATAGCGGCTCCTGATGTCTGGTATCATCTTCTAAATTGTCTGTCCAAGAAGAAAGAGGCGACTGTCAGTTCCACGGCGCATGAAGGATGGGGCCCTCACTGGATTACCTTAATTCTATTATATGACCCCTTTTCCACTATGATTAAGTGGAGGGTTATTAGTTTTCTTCTTCTTTCATTTCAATGTAATACTGAGTAATGGCTGAATTTTTAGACGTGCTCCATTATTACATATTGATTTAAATATATATATATATATATATATATATATATATATAGAATAGAATAGAATAGAAAATAATTTTATTTTGGGACGAAGTTCCTTCAGAATAACAAAGAAGTACAGGAATTAAAATTTTACATCTGGCCAGATAAAAACAAACATAAAAAGTAAAGATAAAGATAAATCAGTAAAAAAACAAAAAAAAATTATTAGTTATACAAAATAAAATAAAATAATCTATATGCAAAACTCTCGAAACCATACTAAGATACTTAAAACTATGTACAATGGTAAAATATAAATAAACCCTTTTAGAAAAAATACAAAAAAAAAAAAAAAAATGTTAATTCTTCTTAACAGTAAAATCTGTGTTTCTGTTGAGAAAAAAAAATATAAAATAAAAAAATATGTAAGTTTACATAAAAGGTTAGCTGGTATCTGACAGGAATTGGAATAGGAGGGTTTTGAATGTAGATAGAGATGAAGAATGTCGGATTTTGATAGGAAGGGAATTCCAAAAATTAACAGAGCGAGCAATAAAGGAGTTTTGGAACGAGGCAGATCTGTGAGAAGGAATGTAAAGGTCGGAAGGTCGAGATCTTGTGGAAAGGGAGTGGATTGAGGACTTGAATTGGAGAAGATTGTAGGCGTAGGAAGGACGATGATTGTTGATGATATGATACAGGAATGTACCTAGGAAATATTGTTTTCGAATGGAGGGAAAGAGCCACTCTAACTCAGTGTTGTGGTGAGAGACATGGTAGTATCTCGGGGCACCAATTACAAATCTCACGCAACTGTTCATTAGCATTGTTTATGTATAGTTTCATATATATACTATTTTACTCGAATATTTTTACCAAACAATTCATTTTTCGTTCTTAACCATGGCGGTTTATCTCATTCCTTGAACAAAACAAACGATGCCTTTTATTAACATCGATTTAAGGCCTCTAGGAATCTCAGGCAATGAGAAAGCAGATGAAAGATCCGAGGGAGAGGCAAAAGATGAAATTTATTACATTCCATAAGGTTCTACGTTCAGCAACAAGGGTCTTATAATACGGCACGGTGAGTATAAAAGCACCGGCGTGAAGGATATTCAAACAGAAATAGTAAAAACAGAAAATAATATTCCAAGTAAAGAAGATAATTTAAAATATATGAATAACCATGGAAATAGCACAAGATGTGATCTCTGGATTATCTTGGTGTTTACATAATATTTCGACTAAAACCACAAGAGATGGATACTTCAAAAATAATTTTTTATTCGTTATTCCGATAATTTTTTCTTTTTGGCATCTTGTTTTACTCTCTGTGTGTATATATGTATATATATATATTGGTTGATTAACTTATTTATTGTTTTATTTTTTTACTGATGTATACATTAATGGCATTCCTATTTAGACATCCATTGAGAATCGTACACCCATGATTATGTTTTAATTATTTAGTTTTAAGGTCGAGCCACTATGGGTAATGTTTATATAATTTGTATTGCACGTTTAAGATAAAGAAACAATGTTTTTTTTTTTAACCAAGATTGTCGAGAAAAGATCAAACCGCCATTTCTAAAAAAATAAATAAAAATTCTTACAAGATTTTGTAGTGCGGTTGTCTATATTCCGTATAGTTATAAATTGAAAGTACACGATTATAATCGAAAGTTCAAATTAACTCACTAGTTTGAACTTTAGACATTGCCTGTACATGCAAGTTCGATCATTATTGTACTTCGTCCTCAGTGTAGTGCCAGCTGCGTACCGATGAACTTAGAGCCACTATTATAAAAATTCCTTCTTAACTTAAGTTTATTACGTCTCATAATAAATACAAATTTTGTACTATCTGAGAAATCTATGATAAGATTTCTTTACAATTTACAATGTATTAATCGAATGATAATGCACGCACTCATTAGTTATAGTATACTTGATGGAATTATTTTATTTTCACATAATGTCACTACTTTGAACTTTAGATTCTACCTGTTTGTGCAAGTTCGGTCACTATACTTCGTCTTCAATATAGTCCCAACTTCGTACCAACGTACTTCGTAACAATTATTACTTCATTCCTCATAAAATCAGTTTATTACATCTTTTAAAGAATCGCGGTTTTGTCTTATGTGGAAAGTGAAAGTAAATTTCCTTGCAGTTTACTGTAAGGTTCTGATATGGTTTTAAAATATCTCAATGGCTCAGTTCAAAACTGATTTATCTCAAGATTTCTTTTTTCTTCTGATAAATATGGCCAGTAATCTCTTTTTCATGGTATAAAACCGCACCATTTCAAAATGCTTCAGTAAAAGTTGATGTTTCACTACGGAATAGTGTATTTATTTTTTTTCAAAACATTTTAACTTGTTTATTTCAAAACAATGACTTCTGTATTGTTTCAGTTTTGAACTGACCCATCGATATGCATAATAATATGCCTGTTTAATTAAGCTATTATTAATTATACGGACACACGTATGTAGATAAAATGTTTAAATGTTGAACTATGACGTGTTAGAACATAAATAAAATTCATTATTTCTTTTAACATCGAATTAGCTTTTAATGTTTTGATTTTAAAATTGTTTTGTAGGTTCAGCTCAAAATTGAAGGTGTTAATGCTGGGAATTAAAAATCAATTTAATATATAACATAGATATAATATGTTATATATATATATATATATATATATATATATATATATATATATATATGTATATTTACTATTTACTTAACTTATATATATTTAAATATAATATATTATATATATATATATATATATATATATATATATATATATATATATATATATATGTATATATAACAAACAAACGACTCAAACTACTTTACTTTCTTTTTGCCAAATCTTCAAAACTAAAACTAAAACAGAAACTGAATACATATACATACTTACTTAAGCCCATTTGGACATACTTATCACAAATATACGGCATCGCTAAAAAGACCCACCTACAAAAACTTCAAACGTTCCAATCAAAATTATTGCGACTCATAAAAAAATCAGCTTGATACGTGACTAACAAAACTCTAAATACTGACCTCTACTTTCCAACAGTTGACCAACATATAACGACCCTTTATCAACGATTTTACACAAATTTAAATGGACATAATAACAGACTTATAACAGACTGGCGTCAGCTGACATACCTCAGAACATGAGGAGGAGACTAAAACGGCGTTGGATGAGAGATCTTCTTCCTTAGACAACCTAGGTAATTGGAACAAGTTAGGGAAGAGGTACTGCTGAGTCCTTTCCTTCCCCTAGCATGTCATGTCATTATATCATGTATCGCCATCACATTTGCTGATTGTCAACAATAAGTTGTAAGACTAAAAAAAAATATATTTAATTTTCAATCGAATATATTAAAATATATTCATAACAAGTAAATGAAGTCAAAACAAAAATATATTATAATAAGCCGAAATTCCACACCCAATCTGTGTAGAAAGAAAATCATTCTCAAGAGTAGAAAAACTCAAATACCTCGTTTTCACAAGGACCTGAATGAATGACCAACGGGCAGAAATAGACCAGCCTATATATATATTTCATCTCCCTCTCAAAGTTAGTGAAATCCCGAAAAATCTCAGACTAACTGAGTACAATGCTATGATAATGCCAGTCCTAATATAGGGCTGTGAGACGTGGACACTAACCAGCACCCTAGAAAAAAGTGTTGAAAGATTTGAGAGGAAAATCCTCCGCACGATAACCGGAGCGATCTAGGATCAGAGTACTAACATATGCAGAAAAAAGACTAACAAAGAACTGCTTACAGAAACTGTTCAATCAATATCCCATGATACTAAGGCACGGAGGTTAAGATGGGCGGGGCATATGGCTCGTAGCAATCCATCTGGAAGCCTCTACGTAATAATGAATTCTTATTCATTAGACTTCTTCGATTATTTACTGCTCCTATGTAGCCTTGTTCCAGTATTTATTTAAAGTAAAAAGATAGCCTTCAAAGATGTATTTCATACAGAAGTAATTTACAGATTTTTTTTCTCGTTTGCGGAAAAGTACTTAAAACCGTAATGGTAAGTAATTAAGCTTTTAGAAATGCTTACTTTTATATTTGTTTCCTGGATCTCTTTCCTTTTACTTTTTTTTAGCTTTAATTTACATCCGTTTAAGAAAATTATTTATTTATGCTAAGATGTTTCTTATAATTTTTTTTTAATATTCTAAAAAAAGAAAAAGTAAAAAATATCTTTCCTAGGTTTAAGTTCTATTTTGATAATAGAATTGTTTATATGTAAATTTTATGGTTCAAATTCAAAGTTGGGCGTGTAAATTATTTAATACTGGTTCTTAACTCGTTATTTATTTTGTTTTAACGTCCTTTTGTTCTATAACTAAGCCCAAAAGTATATTTGTTAACACAATAATCTACATTGAATAAGAAAGTAGTTTTTTTTTTCGGCTGGCCCCTAACGAAATTAAATCAACTTGTCAACACGGATTCGAAGTTGTGATTGATTTTATAAAATGTATTTATTTTGCAATAATAAATTTTTGTAAATAGTAGAAGTTGAAACTTTCATGAAACTATTTTTTTACAACTTCTATTTTAACAGTTTCTAATAAAGAAAGATGCATTAAAAATAAGTGTAGTAAGGTTACTTTTTGTGATAAATTTAGGCTTATGGTAAAATTTTAAGTTATATTACTTTAGTTCTTAAAATAAATTACTTTAAATGAGAAATGAACGGTAATTGTGCTTAGATGGAAGATATAATTTATCTCATATGAATTACGTAATTATAAAGTGTCGTTTGCGTAGCTAAAAAAAAATGATTTTCTTTATTGACCTTTTTGACAAAATCAACCTTAACATGAAAAGTTGGGAGAGAAAAAGTTCTAGTTCCAAAATAGTAAAAATAAAGATTCCAGCCATGTCTAGACTGATTTGAAAATAAAAATTAAATGCCACGAAACGTCGGCGTAATTAAAAATACTATTTTTAGATAATATAGTATTTATTTGACCGCACCCACCTACCAATTTCTTCTCATAAAAATTAAATGTTCAGTTCATTCCACGGTTGGAGGGAAAAGTCTAGCTAAGAGTTTCCTCGCCTGATTGTAAATAGTTTATACAGTGTATATATTTTAAAAAAGTTATTTCATTCTTATTTATTATATATATATATATATATATGTGTGTGTGTGTGTGTGTGTGTGTGTGTGTATTATTTTTCTGTTTAATTTATTTTGATTTATTATACATAGTTCAATCATTGTACTTATTCCTCAGTGTAGTGCCAGCTGCATACCGATGAACTTAGCCACTACTATAAAAGTTATTATTATTAAGTTAAGTTTATTGCGTCTCCTAATAAATAAAAATTTGCTGTATATGATAATAATATAATAATTCAATCTATAGAGTGTGAATGTGATCTCTTAACACTATTATATTTCCTTTAAGATAGATTTTAATATTGTTTTTCTGAATAAATAAGATCTAAAAAAAAAAAAAATTATAAGGGCAAGTTGTTTATCCTTATTACTATTGTATTAAAGTATTTTAAAAGAGAATATCTGTAAACATTGTTATTGATCATTATTATGTACGTGATATCCTGAAGATGGGGAATGTTATCCTGAAGCGTCAACAATGAATTTTAAATAATCAAATATATGAAGTAGTAAATGGGTGCTATTTATAATTTTCAAATGACCGCAGGATAGGATTCATTGAGTGTTTTTACAAAAAAAAAAAGAAAATTATCTTTTGTTTTATAGAATTTTATATAACGATAATATATAAATATAATATATACGATAGTGGAAATGTATATTCAAACCGGGGGTGTGGCCTTAACAGGAAGAAATGGTTGCTAGGATGATTGAGACTACCGAGAGAGATGGGGATTGACCTGGAAGCTCACAATAGGCTAGCTTATTAGAGGCCGTGGGGCTCTCCACATTAGGCTGCCTGAGGACACTAGATCTCGCCTGACATTTACAGTGACAGGGGCCACCTGCGCATTTCCATATCACGGGGTCTAGCAGAAAACACCTCCCTCGCAGGCTACTCATTAGGAAGTGGGAACCTAGAGGACTACCAATTAAAGCGGCCCCCTTTTAGCCCGCTCGAGATATATGCCCCTTGTAAATTCCGAGTCGCAATAAAAGAACATATAAAACACTCTGTAGCCATTAAAGAGGCAGGGACACTCTTAAAGTGGGTAATTGTAGTCGAGGGTTTTAAATAACGTAATTGGCATTAATCACATCTTATTGTTCCAACATACTTGTGAGAATGACAAACAAGCTATTCGCAAAAAAGAAAGAAACAAAGAATCAAGCCAAGTTCCTAAACTCAGCGGCAAGTGCATCGCCGGAATCCATTGAATAATTGAATATGGCAGGGATTTATGCTGATTCCTGAGGAAGGTTATAGTTAGTGTTGCCCCGAGACGAGTCTTGGTCTTGCAAACGCAGTCTTGGACATGATCTTGGTCTTGCGCAAGAGTCTCGCTGTTACTTATTAGCTTATTATTATAGAGATATTACTGTGATTTTTTAGATAGGAGAAACCTAACTAAGCCCGAATGAAAAATTATAGGAGTTAAATGCAAAAGTATATTGGTTATACCAATTATTAACATATAGTAACTAAGATTGTCAAGTATTAGTAACTATTTTGGCTTAATTTTTATTAAAACAATCGATTTTTTTTTTACCAGTCCTGCTCTTGGTCTTGCAAAGTGCAATAGAAAGACCAATTTTGGGCAACACTAGTTATAGTCCGTGGTACAGTCCAGTTTTTATTAAATTATTAACATCCGGTTGAAACTTCGTAAATAGCTTCATCTCATAATAACCTTCAACTATTTTATTTACAAAAATTCTTGGAATTGGGGCCTTTACTGTCTGGAGATCGGCAAACTTTGTCTATTTAGTTAGGTACTAAAAACTCGTAAATGCCCATTTGATTTACACTTGAATCGTAAGATAACTTGAGCACAGTGTCAAGGAAAAAGGTGGCCTTCAAAAATATCGAGCCATTTGGCGTGGCCTACGCCCCCAAATTGTTAAAATAACGAGGCCACTTCCTTTTTGGCATTGTACATAAAAATTAATTTTTAAAAACACTAAATCCCTTTTTTTAAATAATAATAACTGAAGTAATAAGAAAAAAACAAACTTAATATCAATGTTGACACGAGAAAATCCATGATCACCAATTAGAAGGATTGACAATTTTCCAAGAACGCTAAAGGATAACGAGAAACAATTTTCCAAAAGGCTCAGCTTTTGGTTTTCATTTCAAAGAACTCAGAAAACAATTTTTTTTTAACAATACGGTTTGTTTTGCATGAAACTAATTTATTTTACAACAGTATTGTTCGTGATGACATGTTTGTACTTCGCTGTCTTGTAAAAATACAGTAGCATCTTGCTTATCCATCATTGTCGTGACTGAGACATAGCCGGTTAAGCGGAAGAGCCGGTTAATATGGAGGTATAATGTTAAAAAAAAATGAAATATTTTAACTTCTATATTGCGAAAAAATCTTTAAAATTTTATCTTTCAATGACACAACAACTCGTTTTATTTTGTCACATTAGTTAATTGAACGAAATGTGTAACACAACTGAAAAGAAAAACGTAGCACACAAACGAAAACGGATACTAAAACATTTCCATAAAATTTATCATGTCTAACGTTGGTAATATATGCAGTTACAGTAGTAAACTGTACTGCGTCGGTAATTATGCAGTATTTTTTCTTATTTTTTTTTCTTCATGTTTCTATGAAATAAATGAAAGATAAGGTTTTTTTTTTTCAAGAATAAATGTTATTTCGAATAGATTAATTTTAATGAGTGTGGGTCAATTTAACAAAAATAAAATAAACAAACATCTTTTTGTCTACATTTCAATCAATTTAAAAATTTTCGATCCTCAACACAACAAACATTAAATTTATAATCTGTGGTTGAGGATCTGGCAAAGTTATTAGTATTTTTGAAGAAATTTTTTTTAGTTCGTACTTATAAAACTCTATTATTTTAACTTCTATATTACAAAAAAAAATTATCTTTCAATGACAGAGCAACTCGTTTTCTTTTGTCACATTAGGTAATTGAACGGCAGATGTAACACTACTGAAAAGAAAAATGTAGTACACAAACAAAAACTTAGACTAAAACATTTCCATAAAATGTATCATGTCTAACGTTGGTAATATATGCAGTTACAGTACTAAACTGCGTCGGTAACTACACAGTATTTCTTCATTTTTTTTTTTTTTTTTTTTTTTTTTTTGTGAGGCAATACTTACATTTGTGTGCATTCCGTTATTATAGGAAAATGTCTTTAAGATTTGTTTTTTCCTGTAGCGATAAAATCCTTTGAAAAACTGTAAAATCTGTTGTTAAGAACCTACTTTATTTTATTCAGGTAAGGGAAACTTTAAGAAGTGTTCGAATTCCGTTTGCGGTTCAGGTCTTAGGAAACAAAGGCACCAGTCCGAAGCGAGGGGGAGAGGGTAGAGTTGTCGAGAGACTTATTCTTCGGAGCGAGATGGCCAAGAAGTATGGGATGGTTTTTGGACAGGCTCGGCAACTCCATTATCAAGAAAATAAGTAGTCGGGCTCTCAGTAAGTTGAGCGACTCCTTATTTAGCGGGGAAGGGGTCGGGACTGAATTTCAACTTTTAATGGCACCGCTCTTGTGCAGAGGAAGGGAAAAAGAAAAATGATAATTTAACTGAAATGAGGGCCAATAGCACTTCATTCAGTTGGTCGATAATTCACCGGCAGCAGTTTGCGAAACTTACTGCACTTGATTTTATAGGCAGTTAAGGGAACGCGATGAAAGAACATTTATATGAAGAAGTTGAGGATCAAGTTCGCTTCAATTGAAAGGCTCAAAAAGTCGCATACATAATAGGTTATAGCCAGCATTGCTCATTGTTATTATAAATCCTAGATAAACACACCAATCCAGAATGCATTATTTTAAGGAAATAACCATCCAAAATTGTTTTTTAAATTTAATATATTACTTTATTAATTATCGAATTAAGTTGCATCATTGATATCATATTTCTAACTCTGAACCGTTTTAGTTATGTTTCACTTATTTTTTATTAACCTCATAGGGACAGTTTGTCATTAATTATAATAAACTAATAACTGTGATTAAAAAAGGCTGAAAATAGAATAAAGCTACGAATCTAGCTGATTTGTTTTTAAACAAGAAATACTAAAACTCCGAAAATCATTCCTTTTGATCTGTAAGATTTCACTAGTATCTAAATATGTAATGTAAAAGAGCTTTATGGGCGACTCTGGGCTACGATATATTTAGGCTATCAAAATTCCAGATAAATTTATATAATAAATGGAATCAACTCTATTTAATAAAATATTTTATTAAAACATGTAGCCGTTTCGATAATTGATATAAAGTGTATAAATGGAGGGTATTGTACTCAATATTATTTTTATTTAATTTTTCGTCCACAACTTTGCCACAGATGAAAACTTATTCCATATGCCAACTTTAACGTTTATTTATTCAATAAACTGAATTTACGCTATGTACTAAAATATTTTATTAAATTATATTTCTCTTTCGATAAGTGATATAATTCGATGAATATCGCTCACTAAATTATTCTTGATTTAATAAACTACTGCAAACTCCTATGACTGAAATACTGTCACGAAAATTGACACCCATGTCTATTATAGTCAATTTACCAACTAAAGCCTGTATTATAAATAAGCCACAAATTATTTACATTACACTTATTTTTTATGAAAGTCCATACGTATTAATACCAAGTGATTTTGAAAGCTGCATAAAAGAATATAACGAAATATTACTGTCTCCGATGTTGAAATTAAATATTATTACATTGCAAACATATCTTCTAAGGAGGAGAGTCGCCAATGCAGAGGAAATAAAGAAAGTAAATTTTATTCTAGGACATTTAGTCCCCTCAGAATAACTACAATGGACAGAAAAATGACAATTGTCTGGCGATTGTGAATAATTAAATGACAATTAAAAATAAATTAATTTACAAAGTTGTCTAATATTAATATTAAAATAAAGAAACATGTATATTTTCCATAATATTAAAAATTCTTAATATTAAAAATAAAGACACTGCAGTATACATTATGATCTTGAAGCAGACATGTGAATGTAAAGATAATTACATACGGGTGAATTCACGTATTTGTACAAATAAGCAATATGACACATCTGCAAGATATCGATATAGTGTAACTGACATCTCTAAAATACAAATTAATTTTTTATTACATATATTCGGAAGATTGATTACAGAGGAGATGGAATAATAAATTATGTTTAAATGAGGTCAAGGATGAAGATTTCCGTAAAGAGGTTGGTAGGGAATTCCAAAACGAGGTAGCACGTATGACGAAGGATTTTTTTAAAGGAAACAGCTCTATGAGAAGGATTAAACAAATTTAAGGATAGGACAAGGATCTCGTGTTGATAGAATGAATAGAGGAACAAGGAGTAAAGAAATCATGAAGGTAAGAAGGTTTTATAGTTGCAAAGGTTCGGAAAAGGAATACACTTAGGAAATATTGCTGTCGAAAACTGCCACTTAGAGCCACTTCAACTCGGCATAGCAACTGGAGACGTGGGAGCGCCTGGCGACTCCAAGTATAAATCTAATGAAACAATTCATTAGCCTCTTCAATCTAATCTCAAGTCCACCAGACCGTCCACCGTATACAAGGCAGCCATTATCGAAGTGAGGGAACTTTTCTCGAAACGTATTCTCGTCGTTGGCGTGACATTTTTCTCTTTTAAGGTCTTCTGCGTCCAAATAACGAAAAATGATGTTAATGTGCGATGTGCGATCATGTTAATAATCTAACCCAAAAAAAGTATTTTAAAACTGAAATTTAAGGAGTTTTTTTTTTTTTTTGGGTCCTTCCCTTCCTCGCCGTTAAGGCTATACGGGATTTTCCCGGGCCAGGGAGTGTGGGCGGGGATTTAAAAGACTCCCCTGGCACCGGGACGCGAACTCGTGACTATTTTTATATCTTTGTATTCATATGTCAGGTTGCCAGGCAACGGCGGTGCAGTGCACACGCTTTAGCCCATTCGGCTACCCCGCCCACAAATTTAAGGAGTTGTTTTAAGTTTGAGCTTTGGGGCTCCACTAAATTTCCGATTTGGCCCAAGATACCTATCCGTCCATAATAAACTTAAGAATCATCCTAATCCTCTCGTTTCCAACGTTGTTTCCTCCTCGATTCCTGATAACCCTCCTAGGCGTCTGAAAAGAAGATGGCCTCGTGATCTCCTAATTTAGAAACTTTATTAGAGTGCTACCAATGGTTAGATTCTATAAAAGCCTTGTCATGTCATGCATTTATCTGTATCACATTTGCTGAATGTATATTAAATGTACAGTTGTAAATTTCATAAATAATAATAATATTAAAAAAAAGAATATGTATGTTCATTTGCAATACGTTATGTTGTGTTGTCAATTCCTCCACTTGAAATTAAATGAAGTTTCTACATTCCAGCAGGATATATTTTGCATCATTGTCAATCACATCAAACTCAAATGGCAAATATTTAACCACAATTAAGCGATGGCTGTGAGTGGAATGGAAATGCCGTAACTCTCCCCTGTTAACTTGATATTGGCCAAAAGTTAAGAGCCATTGAGGCAGGAATGCTCCCAGACACCCAGTATCATATACACTCAGCGAGATTAGTCTAACTTCGTTAGGTTAATTCACTATCTCATGTCGGGGTGCTTTTGAGTAAGTTATACCCGTGCACGTGTATTACACACAAGCATCAGGTTTCCATATTCAAATTCAGCAAGTTTTGCCATTTAGCTCAAGTTTTACCCTTCAGTATATTCTCCGAACTTTTATTGTAATAATATTTCCTATGTAATTCTATATGGGATAATTATTTAATAATATTTATTAAGTTTTAAGTTTTAAAAAGCTTTTCACTTTGTACTCAGGCATAAATTGTTTCAATTTGCTTTATTTTGAATTATTTTCTAGATATATCTCAACTCCATGTTCATCTATTTAATATTCATGTCTTTAGAAAACTAAATCTTTTCATAGAATTCAGTTATGTAAGTTACCTTTGCATAAATTATTATCGAAAATTATCTTTCCAATAATGATATTTTATATGTATATATATTTTTTTTTTCTCTTTTACTATCTATCCGCACCTGTCATGGTGTTGACAATCAGCAGATGTGTTCTGATGATGAGGATTGGCATTATAGGCATGAGGAAGGATAGTATCCAGCAGCACCTCTTCTTGGTCATTATTAATTTCTTTGATTTAGGTGAGAAGATCTCTGATCCAGCTCCTTTTTAATCTCCCGTTTATAAGTCTGTTTGTGTGTCCATGTAGTTTGAGATGAAAACGAGAGCAGAGAATACGTATGTGTTTATCTGTAGTTGGTTGTCGTAAGTCGCTATGTAAAGGTTTGTTGTTGACGTACCAGAGAGCTACTGTTATAAATCGTAAAATTTTGGATTGAAATGACTGCAGTTTTTGTAAGTGCGTCTTTTTTGCAGAACCGTAAATTTGAGAGGCGTATGTCCAGATAGGTTTGAGTAGATAAGTGTATGTATTTAATTTTTGTCGAACTTTTAGTTTCATTTTTTTTCAAGAAGCCGTTTTCGGAAATACAGTAATCTCAAGTTCCACATTTGCAAATTGCGTATTTGACTGTTGGCGATTAAAAAAAATCCAAGTACATATTAACCATGAATGTTTACTTAATATATTTTTACTTTTAAAATGGACGATACAGAAAATCAATTGGAAAAATATAATCTTTTCTTTGTTAGGTGTTTAAGGGACCAATATTTTCCATTAGTCAGAACAAAACTAATTTAAGGTTTTCAAGTTAATTTATTATTAGCCATATTTACACCAATTTTTAAAAATGTTTGTCAACTTAATGACTACTCATCACAATGACGACATTTCGGCTCGTCGAGTCATTAATTTAAGGCGGAATATAAATAGATGACTGAAACTTACAAAACTTTGATATTTAAGGAGGAAATCCAGACCACGACGAGCTGATTGAACTTCAAATAAAACAAATACAATCACGAATAATACTTTTTTTTTAACTCAGAGCAATAATTAATTTAAATTTACTGAAACTTACATGGAATCTAGGTAATGGTAGTACATGTCATGCCAGTACCATAGAATCGACCAAAGAATACAGTTTAAATAAACTTTTTGAATGAATACGACCATTCATGTTTTAAGACTATTAGTTAAACCTTAAAGTGTAGCAAAATTTAAATTTATCACCTAGCTAAGTCTTCAGATAAATTGAAATACTGCAAAGAAAATTACGAGACATAAGAAAAATACTGAGAGTAAGTCTAAAAATAACAAGAAAGTAAAATGGCTTTTGGAACAAAAACTAGTCACCATGTATATACATTATTGATAAATCCCAGGAAAATTTTGAAATAAATTAATGCTAAAACTTTGGGAGGTTTTCGGAATAAAACAAAGATCCTGTCGGGTGGATTTCGAAACAAAAATATAGTTTTCAGTTCTTTTCGGAGGTTTTAGAAAAAATCGAACGAAACAATCGGATTCAGTGACAGATTTACTTTAAAAAACTATACTTTATAAAGATAAAAACAATTTGGATAGATATGGAACAATACAACTCATCAGAATACATACATCAGAGTTAAGATCTCGTAGGAACAAGTTGTGAAACGACTCACGCAAAAACAGAAAACAATACCATTAATGATAATCTCTGTTACGAGTCAACCAGACAAACAATGTTGAGAAATTCTATGGTCTAAATGTAGATGTTTTTCATAAAAAAAAATAAAGGCTGTAATAATATTAACTCAACGAAAAATATTTCCCAGGGTAAGTGTTTGCCAGGAAAAAATTAAGAAAATATCCACCTTAGCTTGAATTGATTTACTTTCCCAGAATCCTGGGTGTAAAGCTGTATTCCACGGAATTGCAAATTACCCATTCGACATAATCATCCCAAAAAAAACAAAAAAAATATATATACTAACAAATCTACCATTTATACTGATTATAAAATTCACTGATTTCTTGATATCGGCAGTTCAGATGATTTAATTATTCCTCATCATTAAAAACGTTTAATTTGCAATTTTCAACTTCATGCCTTCAGCAGTGCTAATTTTTATTTGTTGAAAAAAAAATGGATTTGTGATTAACCGAAATGTTGCTTCATTTATATAAATAATACTCATGTGCAAATCAATGATATTTCAATTTATTTTGAATCTTAATTGAAGGATGTAAATTCTTCATTTAAAAAAAATTTTGATCTTAGGAAAATAATATTTATTAGAAAGGTAAAATGTACATGTATGTATACCTCAACATAGTGCATACAATTATAATTTTAATTGTATGTAAGGATTTTAGTTTCATAAACTAAAATAGTAGCTATGTTTTTATTTTGCAACCCTTTAAATTATAGGCATAATTTAAACATTTGTAATTAAGTGGCTTCATATCAAAGGCAGACGTCTGTCATTTTCAGAAAAACAAGAAAAAATAAATTTTTGTTTTTTTGGTTCAAATCGAACCGTTTCTGATGATTTTATTTAAGAAAGTTCAAGTTGATTCATGAAAAAAAAAATCATTAGAATTGGTTTAAATTGTTGCAATGTAACAGAAAATGACTTCTTATCAACTTAGTCAAAATGTCAGATGTCCGTATTTGATATGAGGCGTCTGCATTGTTTATGTATCGTATATATACATATTCTTGTTTATTGTTGTAAGTGTAAACTGTTATCATCTTGAATGACTTTATGGAGCGTAAATGGGTTCCTGTGTAAGTCTTCCAAGCAAATATTAAAATAAAACAATTAACTTTTATTTTTAAACAGCTTGGTCTATGACTGGAAATTTAATGTTCATGTGTTGTTTCGGAACAAGGATTTTTTCCAATGAAAATGTGCGATTAATGGTTTTACAGAACTTTTATTTTTAGAAAATCTTTACTTATGGTAAAAATTCAGTTTGTGCAATTCATTTAGTAGAAAAAAATAAATTAAAAAAATCGTAAATTGTGGAGATATTCTCAATAATAGAATCGGTAATTTTATTCAAAATAATCATATCTGTTCTAAACCCAATGACTTTTAATTTTTATTTAACATAGCTTTTCTTTTACCTAGTACATATTTAAATAGAAGTACAACTTTTACACTTAACTCATAACTTGATTTAGAAACAGGTTTTATAGAAAGGACTATTTCTATAAACATTTTTTATTCTGTACCTATATTAACCAATCTTTTGAACACAACTTGAACGCAAAAAACATATATAGTGTAAGTGGTAGGCATTTAAAATTCTTGCTAATTCAATATTCGAAAATATCTTTTACAATTAAATTCCATTATGTACTCCAATTTATTGATATATTTTGTTTTATTGATATATGATATTTTGTTTGGTTCATCATTTACGATCCAATGAAAACACGAACTTCCCTTTTAAATAAACTAATGCTTTTCGGCGCTTTATAATAAACGACCTAATTAACGCATCATTGCTGAAGGGAAACTTTGTATTTGAAGTTCACTAAGTTCATAATTCACCGATTTTACCTGTTAATCACTTGAAAATGTTTTGTTGATCATTTCAGTATCTACCAGCTGGATCCTAGATCAATACTTATTTGAGTCTTGAATCATTAATGGAACGTTTACTTAACCAATTCCACATATATTCCTTGAAGAATTATAATTCCTGCTTAAAGCTAAGAATTAATTTATTCGTTTCTTTTCACTATCTTGAGAAATTTTGAATAAAGTTAACAAGCGAACGACACGATAATATGAAGTATTAAAGAAAAATCGAAAATTTTTTTTTTAGATCTTCAAATTCTGAATTTAAACTTGTTTAGACATAATAGAAACAAAATTATTTTGTCAATTATACTACACTTTAGCAAGAAAATGTGCTTCATATTATTTAGAAATATTAAAATATAAAATTAATATTAGGCCATTATTTTATTGTAGACTAGCTTATGTACCCGTCGTTTACGGGTGTATAGTTAAAATTTGAGAATCTTTTTTTGAGATCGATTTTTTATTATGGGGAGGGGAGGTCCAAATTTAATTTCATAAAATTGATGGGGGAGTTGTTTTGAAAATTTTTAGAGGGCTTATGGAAGTCAAGGTTTCTCATAGTCATGATAAAAAAAAATGTTATTCGGCTATTTGTTTAGTTGCCACACAACTAAACCTATCACCGTTGAGTTTTGATATTTTTTTTCATCAGTTGTACAACTTTTAAATGTGGTTCGCGGTGGAGTAGGTTGGGATGAGAATAGAAGTAACTGCCTTACCGGGTCTCAAGACAAATTATTCAAGAATTCATAACTTAACGTTCTACTAACTATTTTGTTTTCATTTAAAGCCTATGTTTTAGTCAAGCAAGCCTTAATATAATGTCAAAATTCCAAAAGTCTACCATTAGCCATTGCTGAGTTTACCCCTGACAAAATTTCGTTGGACAATGCGGACATGCAGACAGACAAACATTTTTGTAAAATTGGATTTGGTATCTGTAATGTATGAAACGAAAAGATATCATGAAACGGGTTGATTATATTCAATGTACAGACAAAATCTTTATTGTATTTATAATATAATGAACCTACTTTAAATCTATAATTTGTTTACTCATGCCCCATCGATTCTCCGTCTTGAACTTTGGAATGAATCTGAGCAATGCATGTCTGTGTAATATATATATATATATATATATATATATATATATATATATATATATATATATATATATACATATTAAATATATATATATTTGAGGGTGTCATGTTGCATATCAAATGAAAGCCGTTTTAATTACCTGAAAAGAACTATTAATATTTCTTCTATCGGCATCGATTTTAAATCTTAACATAACATTTTAGTGGTGTTCAAAAACATGTTAAAGTTCGGCTGTTTCTGCAATTTTTGCAAAAAAAAAGCATTTTTATGTTTTAGGAGGAACGAGGATAAATAACGTACCGGAAAATCGGAGACATAAAGGTCATGGCTTATTCGACATGGGATGGAAATTTAATTGACATTTATTTTTAACCAATTAGTAAAATTTCTACTGTCCATTATCAGTATTAGTTTCCAAATAATTGAAAAGATGAAATTTTCCTCATTACGTTTTAATTGATATATAATTCCATATATACCTGCTAACAATCCGAGGTGAATATTATATTTATTTTTAACGGTACTTTCTTTCTAATTATAATGGATATAAAACCATCATTTGATTCCATGAATGACAATCATGAAGTATATTTTTTTAATTAGCTATTGAATAGTTACATCTTATATTTCTAGTAATATATGCAAAAATAAATATAATTTTTTAAAAGTAAATAGGTATATTACTTATTAAAATTATATTGAGATTAAATAAAAAAGAAAAAACCTTTCATATGAGTAAAATAGGTTGCCTAAATTAAATTACATATGACAATATTCATGTAATCGTTAATGTTATTATAAACGATGAGCGAGAATGTGAAGAATAAGAAAAAATTATGTTCATAACTGGAAATAAAAAAAAAAATTAATAATTCATGGGGTGCTGTCAAGGAAGTAAACATTATAATAAGTTTTTGTTAATTTTTAATAGGTGTTGATGTTTCGGCCTGAGTTTTAGACTTTCATTAGGAATAAATAAAAAAATACAGCTAGTGATGTATAAAATCTTCGTAATATACAAATATTATAAGTAGGTATGGATAGATAAATAATATGCATGAAAACATAAAAGCATGAAAAAGTGTAAATATGTGGTAATTATTATACAATAATTTTCATAGATATACTTCTATGCATTAATATTTTCATGGTATGTTGTACAACATATAAAACTATGTAAGCAGGAATCAGACTGAGGCAATATTTCAAATAAAGTATTTTAAAATATTAAAAAAATATTTGTATTTTTTTGAAGTTATTAAAATACAAACAAATATTTGATTTTGTATTTTAAATACTCAAAAGAAATTACCAAGTAGAGTAGGTTTCCTTTATTATATGATAATAGTCCACCAGAAATTATTTTTTTGTTTGTATTTAAAATATAGAAAACTACTAGTATTTTGTTTTGAAATACTTTCTCTGAAAACAATTTAAATAACAGAAAGCAGTTTAACAGATAAATGCTTAATTTTCAGGTATATAATTTTTTTCTAAAGGCGTATGATTTTTCCTGCACAAAGGAGGGTTTTTTTTTTTTTTTTTTTGATGCGATGAGAGAACTTAAAGGGATGATATCCTTTGAGTATGAGACCTGATATAAAACGTAGAAGTGTCAGCTGGAAGAAATGATGCGAAAACTGGAAGTAGACACTTTTCCGTATAACTTTGTCCAACGAAATATCTCAGAATATCTGAAATTGTTAAATAAATCGAGACTGGCATCTTTTGTTTGTTATTGGTCGATGATGATGAATAATATCAAAAGGAATTTTTTACTCTTCTAGTTTTCTTAATTTTCCGTGTTTCTATTTATCATTTAATGTCTAGAGCTCTGTGGCTATTTTAAAATATTAATTGCTAACTATGCTTTAATAGAAGAATAATTGTTTAATACAAGGTCAATAAAGTGCTCTTTGCAAGAAGGACCCACGGAAATTAAATTCTTGATCAGAATTCTACATCTACATCGGAAATTGTAATTGATCAGTACCCGTCTAGAAATAACTTTTTATTCATTATTTTTATTTATTTATTTCTTTTTTGGCCCTCGCCGTTAAGGTTATACGGGGTTTTCCCGGGCTAGGGGGTGTGGGCAGGGATTTAAAGACTCCCTCGGCTCCGAGATGCGAACTCGTGACTATTTTTATTTCATTAGACTCATATATCAGGTTGCCGGGTAACAGCGATACTGTTCACATGCGTTAGCCCATTCGGCCACCCCGCCCACAAGTTTAGGAATAACTGACGTAATGTTGAAAGGAGTCATTGGATGCCTTAGAAATGTTCTGATTTTTTTTCAAATTTAAAATTTTCGAAAACCTTTCCCAACTTTCAGCTACAATTTCAATCGTGAAAAATAGTACTGAGGGAAAATGGCTTTTAATAATGTTCTTGAATTATCATCATTACTGCTACGAAATTTTTAAAACTTGTCTCTAAACATTAATATAAAGCGGATGAAAGAGAATATTTTATGTGTACTTTTAACTTGTAAGCGTTAAGAGGCATTTAAATTTTACAATTGCAAATATTTAAAGAAAACAGCCTAATGGATGTGAAAACACTTATACATGGTTTGTGCAGGGCTTTAGAGATTCCAATTTGGCTAAAGTTCAATTGTGTATTTACACAAGAAGGGATTTAGCAATACTTCTGCCGGGATCCCTCGGGCGAGTTGAGGAAAACTCTGCAAATGGGTTCCCCAAACGGACCCCCTACAGCGGTTAATAAACTTAGGGCCAGAATGGCAAGATAAATACTGAACAAACTCTTCTCGAATATATTCTAGAAGTATATAACGTAGATAACTTATTTAAGTTCGCCTTAGGCGTCAACGTTTGTCCTTTAATTTAGGCATTAACAGGTGTTAACTAATTATTAGTTTCATAATCGTATTTCTCTATGTATTTAGTTAATTATATTGGAGTTCTGGCAATGGCCAGATTCTCCACTCATGTCCTGAGTGTCTGTGGTTGTAACGCCCTTTTAATACCAGCGAAGTGGTTGAGGGAGAACCGCGGGGATCTCCTGAAGCCTCACTTTTCCCTCCACAGGTGGGGGGATAAGTCTGGTTTGGAGTTCCCACGGTCGATTGTAAATAGTGTATATAGGTATGTCTGCATCTCAGATTTTATTTTTTTAATGAACATTTTAATTTTATTTTATTTATTTATTTTAATTTTATCATTACTATTATTATTATTTTCATCTCTCATAATGATATTTTATTTTGTTCTTATTTCGCTTTATATTATTTTGTAATTACCTTATTTATTCTTGATTTTGTAAATATGGCGCGAATGTGCTCTATGAACTCTTTATAAGTGTCCTTAATGGAGACAGATTGTAATATTTATCAATAAACAAGTTAATTATATTAATCATTCATTAAAAATTGGTTATGCAGTGTTTTATTTAAATTATTTTGATGCCGTCAACGTACTACGGTTTTTAGATATTACCATAGAAACACTTAAGAACTCAACATTAATTGTTTAAAAATTGGGCTATCAAAAATAACTTTAAATAAGACAAATTATTTATTTTGTGTTTTTATGTTTTTAATTTACTTATCTTTAGGTTATTTTATTTTTTTATTGTACATAGTTTTTTTTTATTATTATTTTACTTTTGTTAATTTTATATTTTCTGTATATATGGTGTGAATTTATTACTATAATTATTGTCCACGAGATAGAATATTATATAAATAAATAAAAATAATAAGACAAAATTAAACTAAATATGTGAATTTTCTAGATTTGACTTGTTGAAATACGTCCTTTAAGGTCGGGGTAGGATTAATTGCGTTTTAAGCATAATTAATATTTATAAATTAGGGCATAAATAAGTGATAACTGAACGAATCCTTTCGGAACGAGCACCCTTAAATAGCCGCTAGCCACCTAATACGAGGTGGCCTGGGAACCTCAACTTTCCAATTCCGACCGTTTTCAATAATTCAAGGGAAGGGAATATTGAATCTGGATCCAAGGGTGGCTAGCCCTTGATTAATAATAACTTGGGCTAGGTACAAGTCCCAAATCTTACCCTTTGTCAGTTTATTGTCCGATTAGTGTCCCTCTAATGGTGAATCGATTTCACTTATTTACTGGCTGGTCTCTGTTACATTGGTTCAAAACTAGTTTTTTATCTCAATGTGGTGGAAAACATTCACTATTCAATTTTATTGTTAGTTTATTTTTTAAATTTAAACGACTATTGTGGAAATGTAGAACATCATGGATTTATATTAGACTGAATGTGGAAAGTTAAAAAATCTGAAACCTACTCGAACTGAATTAAAAATATATGGAACAGCTAAACTCATATCAGCAAACATTAAAACATTCAGGACAATAACAAAAGCAACATGACATATAAGCAATATAACTTAACATACTGACATTCACATGGTAACACACTCTACAAAACATTAATAATTGATGTAGCACATCACGCGTGTTGAATTTGAGGAGCTTGATGAAGGAGTTCCTCGCCTAACAAATTATAACAATACGAAAGGAGAATTGTACCTGCTCTATTTTGCGCTATAGAAATACCTAAGAAGTAACCTTATATAATAGAAACTTTCAAAACTGACCTATGCCTCTGAAACATGGAACCATACAAAAACTCAAGAAGCTTCGGTAATACGTTTTGAAAGAAAAGTTCTAATTCGTCAGTAAAAGAATATGCGGAATATTTTTCCAGGATGATCTATATAGAGGAGAATGGCAAACGTGGAGTTTAAAGCCATATACAAGGTACTTGATGTAGTCCAATACATCAAACTAGAAAGGTTATTCTGGGTCGGACATGTGAGGATGGGAGAGAAAGTGATTTCTGCCAAAGTTTTCGGGAGCAAATGTTCGAATCTCGACGCATTGATAGACCTAGTGCTTCGCTAGGGGGGAGAGGGGGAGGGTAGGAGTAGAGAATGTGTCGCTTCATACGCCCGACATATACTTGATATCTGTAATTGAAAGGGGGCAGCGCTCAGAACTAGCGATCGATGCTGATGAAGCAGCCTAACTCAACTTTTTAGGTCGTATAGTAAATAGATAGGTATATATAGGTTCTAAAATTACTCAGTATATTCTGACAAAACATTAGATTGCTGTAACTCACATTGCACACAATCTATTATTAAAGTTTGTAGGTAACTAAAGTAATGAATTAAATATCATAAATATAAAATTTAAGGACAAGGATTTCTAGATTAAAATATCTACATATAAAAAAATTATGTATGGGAAATTTTATATTCACACTCAGACAGAATGTTATTCTAGAATAATAATCCTTCTAAATGCTAAAGCTAGCGCCTCAATGTTAAAAATTAAAAGAATTAAAGCATATAATTACTGCGATATTAATCAACAATAATTCAATTGAATGAAAATATTTGAAAATATTATTAAGTTTTAACAACGAACGTCACCACGTACAATTTACAGAATGATATTACATACAAAAGGAAACACTTTGAAGCATCTAGCTTGCAGTTTTTGTGTCGTTTATTTGTGTTATGTGAAGTTGCTGTTAAATATACATTTTTCATATGTATAGAAACAAACTGCGGGTCTTGTTTAGATTATGCCCGCCCGTTATTTTTTAATGATATTTAGTAACAGTGGTTATGAAACTTGATACCATTGATATAGAAACAAACTCACATGTTAAAATATTATTTAATTTAGTATTGTTTGTATAATTGCGGTCATAAAGTGATAACACGATGAATATTTTTGAAGTTTACTATTTTGGCTAAAAAGACAAACGAGCCAGGATTTTCTTTGAAAAAAGAGGAATTATACGTAAGGAAAGCTATTGTAAAAAAAGGCACATTATGAATATAGGTGCAACAAAAGACAATGCCAGTATGAATGTGGCATATATCTGGATACCAAGTGGATACCAAATGTACGTGGCTAACTGGATACCAAGAGACTGGTGCTCACAATCAAAGAGATGAGTCTATGTGAGCGAAGGCCAAAAGGAAAAACAAAAAGGAATATGGGACTCATCGCTCTATGTTAGACTCGTACTTATGTGAGTTCATATGGAGGCAGAGAAACTCAAATGAAGACGTTTTTGATAAAATCCTTAAGGACTTAGTAGAATTTTGGTCTCCACAGGTACCTGGAGTAACTCATTAAAAGTATGTTAATGTTTTTGGTTATGTATGAAACGTTCCTATTAAATAAATCATATTTTTCTTTAATCCATATTTTTTAATTTATCAATAAGTAACTGTTACTAGATAAAATAACTGGCGGGCCTAATCTAAATAAGACTCCAAACTGCTAACACCGTATTTCTATCCTATCTAAAATACCCTGTTATTGAAATTTTTTGACTACTAATTTTAAGTTCTTGAGATTATTATAAATAGAAATGAAGGAAAATATTGTTACTTTTGTTCGTGATAGGCGTATAGGGGTTTTGTACAGAACCTTGAGACAAACGCTTAGTATGAACTAACTAATTTGAGCTGAGATATACCCAGATCGGACAAAACTTGGGGAGATATTAGGGCACTTCGTTAAGACCGTAATGAGGAAAGTGAGCCTGTTTTATGCTTTTAATGAAGCCGCTAAGTTGGCAACTCTTGTATCTCTGTTGAGCGGTTGCCTATCTGCTGGAGCAGCTACCTCTTTGGCTGCCTCTTCATACATAAGGAATTAGAGGAGGATTTGGAGAAAACTTGCCTAATAACTTCTCCAAACCCCCTCCTCGCTCTATCCACCCGTTCTACCTTAGCGGAAAATTTAATTTATTCTACAGTATTTGAAAGGTAAAATTATTGGCAGAGCTTACTGGTTACAAGCTCAATGATTATTATCTAAATTAATAAACTAGATATCTATTAACAAAAAGAAGAAAAATAATAATACTGGCCTGTAATTTGTTAATATTTAGAAACAATAAAACTAATATGACCAATATTTACTCAATTTAATATTTTTTACAATTTTTGTAAGTGAAGTCTTGAAATCTTTACCTTGATATTATTAAAAATCTGATGCGATGCGAGCGTCACACAACTTTCACTTATCACATTTACCAATTTTTTTTATCAAAACACTTAACAATTTTTTTAAACATAAATAAGTTTTCGGACAAGGGAAGTGAAGATAAAAATTACTATTTTCACAAAACATAAAGGTACTTTAGGGGTTGAAATTTTGAAAATAAGGCATTTAAGCTCTGTCAAGGAACATCGATGAGAATAAGACCTAAATTGTATTAAGACCGCTTAATTTTACACTGATATAATGTATTTAATCAAAGAAGTTAGAGCCGTTTTTGAGAAAATTATAAAAAATCTACGACAAAGTGGCACTTCCGGTAACCCGATTTTCTGGAAAAAATTGCTGTGAAATTCCAGGCATAGGCTTGTTTTAAATAAGTAATTTGATTTTCGTATGACTTTTCATTTTTGAGCAAGGCTGTTCACATTCACACAATCCATGTTGTGGGACTTCATTTATGCTATACGGGTTTTACGGCGATAGAGTATTTCACACAACTATGTGTACGATTATGCCATCCCTACTATTAAATATACAAGATTTTAATAATACACAAAAAAGTTCTTCTATCCTTAGGGTCTTCAGGTAAAAAATAGATCCTTTTATTATTATTATTTTTCTCTCTCCTTCCTCGCCTTTTAGGATATACGGAGGCTTTCCCTGGCCAAGGGGTGGGGGCGGGGGATTAATACCAGATTTAAAAGACCCCCAGGCACCAGGACGTGAACTCGTAATAATTTTCTCATTTTTATCTTGGTCATCAGGTTGCCGGACTCTGCATAAGAGTTAGCTCGCTCGGCCACCCCGCCCCTAAAATAGTTCCTTCTGAAAGTAGTTCATTCTAGTGGACTTGCTGGGGTAGGTCCTCTTCTTCCCAGATTATAGTGTGCCGAGCCCAGAGCAGCTTTCTACCCGTAAATCTTTGTTATACGGGTAGTTCTGTTCAGTCAATAGTTGAGGAAATTCATTTCCTTTGAGGAAATAAATTGCAGTTTTCCTCATTATTCTGGCCCTTAGGCCATTGAAGACGATGCAGTTGACTATGACATTTTGTGGGACTTAGTTATTTGGATTCATTCGTCCCCGAAACGTTTATTTCCGTTGAAAATTCAGATTTGAAAATTCTCACGATCTCAATACTTTCCCTACATCTATAAAACATATATAGGTTAGTGAAAGTAAAAATAGAAGTCAGAATAAGATCCGACTGACCTTGAGGTACATTCCTTCCCCTCCGCAATGGATCTTTTATCCTGTTTGTAGAGTTCAGAATTTAAGGCGAATAAGAAAGAACTCGTACTTACTTAAGAAGTTAATATTATGTAACGAAAAAAAAATTTAATGCAAAAGAGGGTTATATGTTCCTCAGAGTCCAATTTTCCTCTAATATTTCTCTTATGAAGAACGCCTATGATGTACAAAAAACTCTCTATTTTTGTATAAAATATTAGATACTGCAAAGAAGCGAGATGTTTTTAATAATGTAGAGCGACTTTTTGGGAACAGTATTAAAAAACCCATAGTTTTGAATCTAAATCATTTATTCTCCTTTTTCCTAAGTAAAAATTTATGTTTACATAATGTAATAACCTACCTAATTTTGGAGAATTATTAAAAAAACAAACAAAGAAGTAATCGGTACATTTCCGTGCCTTCTGTTGTAAAACGGTGAAATATGTTGGTATATGATGGCGGACATGCAATAATGATCATCTGGGACGTATATCAAACCCCCTCCCCACCCCTCCCTCCCGACCCTATTCCTGTCAGATATATTTCATAAGAGCCTACTTACGTCCTCCCTAGGCCATCCCTTCCAGATATTTATTGTCAACCTTGGTCTAGCGAGAAACGTGATTATACTCCTAATACTGGTGTATAGTTGTAAACGATTTCATATGGTAAGTAATATGAAAGCGAGGATGTTATTTGATGTATTGTATTTTTGCTGATTTACTTTTTGAATATTTGAATAAAAACAGTTATCATACTTTTGAATCGTCACGCCAAGGTTATCGATTCCAAGATTTGTATGAAATTAATCGTGAAAATGCTGCTCATTATTTTTGGTCGCTTGGTACTTGATTTTTAAAAAAAATATCGAAGTTATATCAATTTCGTATCAACCTTCCCTGTTGACCATATGAGTTGATTATTTTCAATTATTTTTCTCCATGTTTTATTTGAATTAGGGTTTTTTTTTCCCTTTCAAACAAACCAGAGTATTATTAGTAAAATTAGTCCTCCAAGTTTAAGACGTTAAAATTGAAATAAATAAAATGTAAATTCAAGTCACCTATAGTCTTCGATTCAGAGAACGGAGCTGCAGGTCCAATTCCTGCAGGTTCCCTCTTGTTTGTCCATTAGATGTAGGCCTAAATTTCTTGAAATTGTCTTTGTTTAGACTGAGGAGTAATTCTCGAAATCCATCATAATTTGGTTTTGTATTTTAAAATTTCTTGTATGCTCCCTACTTTGTCACAAATAAAATCATCCATAACGACCTTAATGTACCATATTTTTCCGATTTAGCTCAATCCAGATACCTATCCTTCCATAATAAACTTCTGAACCATCCGAACCCTCTTGTTTCCAGCCTTGCGTCCTCTTCAATTCCTGATAACCCTCTGAGGCGTCTGAAAAGAAGATAGCCTCGGGACCTTCTAATATAGAAATATAATTGGGGTGCTACCAATGGGTAGTTTCTCTTCATGTTGTACATGTCATGTTTAGTGTTGCCCAAAACCGAGACGATTCTTGGTCTTGCAAACTCAGTCTTGGCCATGGTCTTGGTCTTGCACAAGAGTCTCGCAACAGTCTTGCAGATACTGATTAACTTATTAATATAGAGATATTACCGTAATTTTTTAGATAGAAGAAACCTAACTAAGCCCGAATGAAAAATTAGAGGAGTTAAATGCAAAAGTAAATTGGTTATACCAATTATTTACATATAGAAACTAACATTTTCAAGTATTAGTAACTATTTTGACTAAATTTTTATTCAAAAAATCAATTTTTTTACCAGTCCTGGTCTTGGTCTTGCAACAGTTAGGCGGCCTTGGTATTGATCTTGCAATGTGCAAGACCAAGACCGATTTTGGGCAATAGTAGTCATGTTACTTGTTTCATATTTACTTGTTGTATTTATTATTTAATACATTTGTAAATTTCAATAATAAAAAGTATTTTAAAATTATTTTATTATTATTACTGATAAATATTTTAAAAACCGTATTTGTAACATTTCTTATATATATATATTTTTTTGTAGTCATTGTCGCTGAAAACCCATTTCTCCATCGCGTGAATCGGTCATTTACACTGTATTCTCTTGTGGCTCACTATATTTTGTTATAAATGTTAAGTGATTTTAAAAAACTACATATGATTGTTATTATTTTTGGAGTCCTTTTTCAATATAGCATTTGGATCTCTGCGGATAATCTGTATGACTCACGAGCTAGATACATCGTAAGTGTATGAAGTCTTCTTTGTATCTAGAGTCTTCTTTGTTGTACGTTTTTGTCCGTTTTACGTGGGAGGTTTATTGTTCCTCATGTTGAATAATTTATTTTGCCACTCGTTGTGGTCAGTTGTTAGGAAGTCTTTTAGTTTCTAGCAATTCTTTTACTGAGAATAAATGAACTCAGTTATATCTTAGGCATGAAATAAAAACAGTGCATACGAAGCGGAAGAGAGGAGGAGAGCGGATAACCTCTAGTATAGGTTATTAGACTATGCTATAGGTTGGAAACCAAACGTTTTCAAGATCATAAATTAATGATTTAATGATGATTTTAATTTACCATAAATTAACTCATGAAATTAGTCTTGCGTTAAAGCAGGATGTTGAGACTCCAACTCATCTGCAGAAAATTAAGCACATGTATCCTGAAACTTTATTGTGTAACAATTTCAAGTCTTCATATTGTTATTATTATTGTTATAGCTCATTAAAATGTTCTTATCGTGTTGCGACAGCCATGAATAACTAACTAATGAGTAATCATTAGCGTTTTAGAACAAATTTAATTATACCTATCCTTATCTCACCAAGCTAAATTTGGTGCCATAAGTCGGCTTAGGATATCACATTATATTAATTAAATATGTAACGTTTTACGAAGATATTTAACTATATCTGGAGTTCTTTTCTTTTTTTTTCTCTTTAAGTATGTATGTAAACGCACATGTCATGGTATTGACAATCAGCAGATATGTGTTGTGATAAAATAAGGATTGACATTATAGTCACCTATCCTTCCATAATAAACTTCATAACCATCCGAAACCTCTTGTTTCTAACCTTGCTTCCTCTTCGATTCCTGATAATCCTCCGAGGCATCTGAAAATAAGATGGCCGCGTGATCTGCTTTTGTAGACTTATTATTAGAGTGCTACAAGTGAGTAGTTTCTCAAGAAGCGTTTTCATGTGATTATATTTACTAGTAGGCCCGTGCGAAAAATTCGCACAGCATATTGTTAAGAGATCAAATTAATAGGAAAATAAAATAATACGACGACGTATCATAAGATAAAGAAATCAATTGTTACTTTATCGATAAATATAATCGACAAAGAAAACAAAAACTAATTTAGAACTCCATTAATGTTTGGAACCAATAATTTTTTCAAATTCCAATAAGCTGTATCTTTGCTAAAAAGTTTCCGTTCGTGATGATTTTTATTTCCTTTTGTAGGGAATTTAGGGAAAAGTGTGTAATTTTTTAGTTATTCGCAAATAAATTTTCTTTTCTTTCATAACTTGTTTGCCGGAATTTTCACGATTGGAATTTATTGGACTATTTTGCCCGCCTGAAGGAGAAGGAAGCCTTCAAAATTGGTGGCTCAATCTTGAGATTTGGTGAAGAATTAACGATGATATGGCTTGCTGATCAAAAACACCACCGATAAATAATATAAACTCCTCCTCTCTCGGCCGTGGAGGTCTCAAGCCGACGAAATGAGACATGGATTCAATGGCAGTACAATTAACATACAATAAATACAATTAACGTAAGGTTGTGTGGGTGCAAGCCCTATGTCTTGCGTTATCTTGAAAATAGTATGTTTTTGGGCTCAAAAAACGCAGGTTCCGAAGAAACTATACGGGTCTTGCTGTACGCATTGGAATCTTCAAAGCCCAATTTGTCCCGTATCGATCTACAGACTTACCACAGTTCCAGTATTGAAGCCTAGCAAAATGTTAGTATCGACTTTATTTATTTTAGAAAGAAAAACAAAAGTGGAGAATAAGATTCGCTATGCTCCCGTGGAATTCTGAATCCAACGGTACCCTATTCATGGTATTTGAGCACGACAGGAGCTTATATTTGGAACAAAACCAATTTCGAGCCTTACTGTAATAATATATGTGGGATATGTACACATTTGCTTGATATATTTATATTAATACATTTGTAAATATCATAAATAAAATAGAAAAAAGAACATTATAGGAGGATAGTATCACCCAGCAGTAACTCTTTCTGGTCATTCTTCACTTTCTTGATTTAGTCTCCTCCTGATGGACATATCAGTCGTGGCCATGTCGTTTATAAGTCTGGAATTAAAATGAGGGAAAAGAAAGCTAGAAATATATAACATTCAATATTAAGTATCCTTTCGTTTAAAATTTCCTCCCTTTTTTTTTTTAATATAAATTTTATTCCTCCTACAGACTTTATTTCAGACCTTCCCTCGAGCTTTATGACACTGCTGGTGACAAATTAATCCCAAGTGCTATCTGTGCCGGATCATTTTCCTCCTGGAGGAAATCTGGAGGGGGGTAGACGCCGCGCTTGCCTGATTTACTGTTTCCGCAATCAAATATTTCATGAGGTCTTTACTGGCAGTCTCATCTTCGTTTATCTCATCTGTGGCTAGAGGAGCTGATTTTGCTATCCCTCTTTTTAGAATTTGTTCCTTATATTATTTGTCTAAAACTGGAAAAAAAATCTTCATCCTGATATCTAGATTCTATGCACTGCAACGTATGGACAATTTAATGAATAAAATACTGTATAATATGTTTATTAAAGCTGTATGTTTTGCAAGTAATATAATTATAAAGTTTTGTCTTTTATCATATACGAGGACCGAAATTCGAACTAATATTTTTTTTTCAACCCTTCAACTTCAAATTCAAATTCAAGAAACTTCAATAATTTTTTTTTTTAATTAGTTATTTTAGTTTGTTAGGAATTATAAAGATGTCTTTTTCTTTTTTTTTAAGAAGTCTCGACAGTTAGCTAACTTTCTATTAGCTTAACACTAACAAACATTTCAAAACGTTGGAAACTTTTTTTTTGTCTATAAAAATGTATTTGCTCCTGTCAACTTATTGTTGACAATCAGGAAATGCGATGGCGATACATGAAATAATGAGACGACAGGCATGGGGAAGGAAAGTACTCAGCAGTACCTCTTCCCTAACGTGTTCCAATTACTAAGGTTGTTTAAGGAAGGAGATCTCTCATCTAACACCTTTTTAGTCTCCTCATGTTCTGAGGTATGACAGCTGTGGCCATGTCTCTTATTAGTCTGTTATTATGTCCGTTTAAATTAGTGTAAAATCGTTGATAAAGGGCCGTTATATGTTGGTCAACTGTTGGTCAACTGTAGTGGAGATCAGTATGTAGAGTTTTGTTAATCACGTACCAAGGTGATTTTGTTATGAGTCGCAATAATTTTGATTCGAACGTTTGGATTTTTTCTAGGTGGGTCTTTTTAGCGATGCCGTATGACGAGTACGTCCATATGGGTTTAAGTAAGTATGTACATGTATTCAGTTTCTGTTTTAGTTTTGAAGATTTAGAAAAAAGAGAGTAAAGTAGTTTGAGTCGTTTATTAAGGCAACAATTAGTTTTAATTTTAAAATTTATTTTTGTATCAGATTATAAGTTCAACTCAAGACAGAGGTGAGCCCTATTACGAAGTAGGATAAAACTCCCAGTTATCGGCACTCATTGGCGGTTATTTGAGAATATTAAGGTTTAGGAATGACATAAAACTGTGTCAAATTCTTATCATTATCATCTTGATAATGATAAGAATGAAATAATGATAGGAATCAAGCATATCATCGCTTGTCTGGTTTTAGTAATCAAAAAAGGTTCCCAATTGGTGTAACCCAAAAGGGCGTGCCTTACGCTTTTGATAGAAAGCATAAATTTATTTTTCGAAAAATTGTAAAATATGAACTGATTATGTACTTTATGTACTGATTATGTTAGTTTAAAAAACAAAAACAGCTTAAATTTTGTTTTTCTTTTATTACTTAAAGTGTTGCCGAAAATTGGTTCGTGATAAATAGAAAAAATTAGTAACAATTAAATATTGTTTTTTCATCCATTGTTGAAACCAGGAATATCTTTTATGTTTACACTTTATGGTTTTAATAAAAAAAATTCACAATTGCGAGATTAAGAACAACAATATAGAGTGAAGACATTAAAATAAAAAATAATATAGAAAAGGTATAGTAGTTACATTGAATATAAATTCATGTTTTATGCATTTTAATTTTATTTAACTGTCGAGTAGACCATATTTCAGAAACATTACTTTTTATTGTGCAATTATATATTACGGTTTTATATCCTCATAAACCTGAAAATTCCTATTGTTTTAACTATTGTCTTTTTAAACAAATTTTTCGTAGTTCTTAAAATGAAATTGCGTTATGAAATCATGAAGAATTTATTAGAAATATTCAAACAATTGAAACAGGAACAGGTCGATGGATCAGTACCCTATATTTGGATGCAACCAGATGCATTTAATCAGGTTTGCTCGTTGAAATTGTTTCTCCCTAGAATCTTTCTCATGAAATTATATCTTGATTTAATATAGGCCTGATGTATATATATATATATATATATATATATATATATATATATATATATATATATATATATATATATATATATATATATATATATATATACATACACTCTAATTTTTGAACTCTGATATTTAATTTATAGAATCGAATAGAATTAGCAATAATTTTAAAATTATGAAGGGTAGCGTAGGTAGGGTAGGAGTTTAGGGCGATAAATTGCAGGGTTATTACGCCCGTTTAAAATTATGAAGTTATTATTTAGTTTTTTTTTCTTCTGTTTATTTTATATTTTTTTTGTACACATAGTGGAAATGTGATCTTACTTATAATCTCAGTGTTATATCTCACTATAACCAATGTCCAAGTGACAGAAAATTATAATATTCAATAAATAAATTTTAAAAAAATATGAAGTATAAAAAAAGGTATATAAATAAATATAAAGGAGGTAAAATTAGATTGACAATTAAGTCAATTGTTCAAACTCTTGTGATGTACCTATATTGGATGATATTTATGATTAATATTTCAGTCTGCTGTAAATTGGAGTGTCCATTTTGACAATAGGTAGTGGTTGAAATTGAAGCGCCATGTAATATAGAATTGAGAAGAGCTATCAAACGGACAATCGGTGATTTAATTGCTCCAATAATGGAGGGGAATTGGCCCTGTAATATTGGACGAGCCTTATCTATCAATTTTGAAAAGGGCAGGTTATTGAATGTTGAATTAATAGTTGGTTCGTGGAGGAGTTTTGTTTTGGCGCCCTACTCAGTATTCTGGCTCGGTGTCAGCATTATTGGAGGCCGGGCCACCGCATCGTGTGTCAAGTACTTCTTATTGATGCCAGTCGATATCCAGCCTATTTTCTTTCAAGTATAATTTATATCCCTTTCTTCTTGTAGTCTGTCCTTATAAATTTTTACTTTTCAATAAATTGTATGCCTTAACATTTTCTCTCTACCATTCGTATGAAGCGTAAGATATTTGGTACAACTTCGAAGCACGGCAGCACCATGCCAAAAAATAAACCACTGAATATATCCCTGATATAGTCTTCCCTACGGATTTGTGCTAGGGTTGGAGGACAATGAAGAACGGAAAGTCACCGGGGAAGGCAAAAATATTTCCTCCATTGGAATAAATTCAAGGGGTGGCATAAAATTTACGAGATCCTTCTCTCTCAAAAGATGGAGAGCGCCCCCCTCTCAGAACGTATGTCCGCTTAAGTAGTGATATGAAAATATATGGTGGTATAGATTTTCCTTTGTGTATGACGTTTTATGTTTTTTTGGCAGGGTTTGTGCTTCGTAGTGTTTGTTCCAGATTGAAAATTTATTTTAATCATTTCTATACAAGGGATAAATTCAGGTTGAACAATTGGATTAAGTTGATAATTAATAAGGGAGTAGGGTAGCTCAGTGGTAGGGTACTGAGTTTCCAATGCTTATATGTCCCAGGTTCGAATCCCGGCTGATGGCAGAAAAATTATTTATTCTATTTCATTGGCCGTGGGCGACCCTCTTGGGGCACACCCAGCCTCTATAAAGTAGATAATATTAATTAAAATAATTAATTTAGGAGAAAAACCTGGCGGTTGAGCGTAATCTCGGTCGAATCACCTCCTTATACAACTGTAGATCCAGAAACAGTGCTTTCCCTAATATTATTGAATCCAAGACCCTTCATGGGTTGTAGTAGTACAGGTATTTTTTAAAAAATAATTAATAACACAAAATTGCAAATTGAATTTTAAAACATAAGACGAAAAATTGTTATAAATGTTTTTTTTAGAGGTATATCGTGGAACCAGGTATGTAATAGATTACGTATTGCTAATTAAATTTATTTGACATAGAACTATTATGTAACAAGACGATAGTAGATATCTGAAACAATTGATCTTAGCCATACTTTTTTATGAATTAAAATGTCTAACGGTTGAGATATTGTTTACCGTGAGTTGTAAGAAAGTCTGGATGGGGATAGTTGGGGTGTGTCCATAAATGAATTAAAACATTAATAAGAAACCTCTAGAATAATAGACCAGCAGTATAGGACTTCAATGGAGGCCTTGGGCCAACATAAGAAAAGAATAAAAGGAAACCTTATTTTATTGAGTGTCGAACTTGTAAGCCTTGGTCAGGGCAAAATACTTCAGAATATTTTTTCAAGTTGAACTTTCTAGCAATTATTGCAATGAAATAAATGTGGAGTACTAAGTAAAATGTTAAATAATCCTCATTTTTGGTATTTTTGTCAACTCTCTCGACTTTCCTACCGATATATATATATATATATATATATATATATATATATATATATATATATATATATATTGACTATTATTTAATATGATTTTTCCCATATATCCACAAACTGCGTAATACCGTTTTCATAGAATGTCTGAAGTTTATTGTTAAAAAACTGATCCAAGTGGTTTTTGATGTCTTCTTTCTTTTGGAATTTCTTTCCATTCATGGAGTTCTGCAGAGACCGGAATAAATGGAAGTCACTTATAGCTAGTTCTGGTTAATAGGGAGGGTGGGAGGCTCAATAATTTATTGCTACTGACCAATAAGGCGCGGGACCTAGAGATGTCTTGGTGGAACACAACACCGTTCCGATCATTCATAACTCTTCAGGATGTTCTCCAAATTCGGTGTTACTATATCAGTTGGATGCTGAATTATTGCTCTTCAAAGCCGTACGAATGTTTTTTTTATTTTTATTTAATGCCTACATGTTTATTTTAACTCCATCCAGCTTCCTTTCTCAGATACAGTCCGGTATCTTGGCTTTCTCTTAGACAGACGACTAACATGGAATCCACATACTAGACTTAAAAGACAGGAACTTAACAGACGATATGGCCAGCTATATAGACTACTGAATAGAAAATCTAAACTTTCTGGTGAAAACAAATTACTGATCTACAAGACAATACTGAAACCCATCTGGACTTACGGACTAGAACTATGGGGAACAGCCAAATTTTCTAACATCAAACGCATTCAATCCTTTCAGTCTAAAGTCCTCCGTACAATAGTCGATGCTCCCTTCTATGTAACCAATAAAACCCTACACCATGACTTTAATATCCCATTTATTCTTGATCTTATCCCAGCCAAATTTTCCAAATTTCACCAGAACCTTTCTCATCACCCAAATCCCGTTGTACAATCCCTATCAAGCACCACCCATCCCTACAATCCCCTTCGTAGGTTAAAGCGGCAGTGGCCACGAGACCTTTTGTAAATATGGATATTTTGGAGTTCTAGCAATGGCCAGATTCTCCACTCAAGTCATGAGTGTCTGTGGCTGTAGCGCTCTTACTCATCCTCCGCTGGTTTAAAATACCAGTGAAGTGGCTGAGGGAGAAGCGTAGGGATCTCCTAAGCCTCCCTTTTCCCTCCACATGTGGAGGGGACAGGTGGTTCGGTGATCACCTGGCAAATTGTAAATAATGTATATAGGTATGTTTTATATAAGGTGTTTGTTTTACTTTTATTTCTCTTTTTATTTACTTATGTATATATATATATATTTTTTTTTCTTTACTCTTTTGTTCTTTTTTCTTATTCTTTTGTTATTACTTTATTTATTTATATTTTTCTATATACGGTATGAATGCGATCTCTGAACTCTATTATAAATGTCCTTAAACTGTGACAAATTGTAATATTTCTGAATAAAGTGTTTTAATAAAATGCCTACATAAATAAACAAAACTCTTTATAGGTTTTTATTTTTTTATCTCCTTTTGTAGTTTCCTTACGAAGATCCTGTTGTTGTCATTTTGTGCAGTTTATGTGGTCCCATAAGAACAATACTTTATTTATTAGGTAGCTGTAGGAAAGATATTAATAGTTGTAGAAGACATAGGAAAATAATTTTTAGTATACTTCTAAAAATGAATTCATAGTTTATAAATCGTGCATTTACTAATAATGGTAGGATTTTCAGATTTTTCTTTGTACTGTTGAAAATCTAATTACCTTTTAAATCATTTTAACTGTAATGCTTTTTGTTGAGCTACAGCACGCAATTTTCTTTTCGTCATAACTGGGCTTTTCAGGGGGACGTGTACGATAAAGACGGAAAGTTTCATCGAAATTGTTATAGCCGTTTTGACGCTACTTTCGATAAAATAATATATTTTTCGCTTATTACCCCAAGGGCCGAAACAATATATAACATAAAAATAGAAAAAAAAAGAAAAAAATCACTCTACCTGTTCAAGCGGTACCTCCAGCACAGAATCACACATATACAGACAGAGCAATGACTGAAAATATATTTTTTGGACTCATCGGGTTGTGGAACGTAAAGCATTATCGAAAACCACTTACAATACTTTTCTCAATTAGTTGTTTGTTTGTTTAATTGTTGTTTGTTTGTTTAATTGTTGTTTGTTTATAAGAAAGTAAAAACAAAAATATTTGACAATGCTTATTCAAAATTATTATTAAATAATTCCTCCCTTTTTGTAACGAATACGCACATGGGTTACTTTATATCATTATGAACTTAACTTCAGGTACTTAAAAAGCAGTATTTCAAAGATTCTAGCAACATTGGAACAATACCATTTATACCAAATGAATCATCAATTACATTTACATTTAACACAATCCAAGCTCATCCCATATTAGAATAATTATTTACCTTCCACTTCTAGGTTCACCACAAGTTTATAATTCATCGTGAAAATTACAATTTGCAACAAAGTAATAGAGTGTAGAACTGCCGGGAGACCTGTACCACCTCCTAGCTCGTTTAATAATCCTTTAAGACTACATCATCTACATTACATCCGCCACAACTGAAAGACTTATTGAAGATAATGTGATATGGAATGGCTCACAGTCTCTTGTTGGAATAATTTTAAATAACCAGCTTTTTGAATGAATTAGTAGTGGTCATCAAAAGAGGAATGAATAGTCCAACAAGTTGCCTTAACACACGATAGTGTTAGGTTTGTCAAAGGGATGTTGGATCTTGTATTAATAATACTATGTTTCTGTTGTGATACACTAATTTCATATTTCATTTATTCCTCGAATTTCAGTGTTTCAAAGGAATGAACCATGAGTAATTCACACAGGCTAATAAATTAGCTCAAAGCGACCTTAATGTCACTTTGCATTTGATTATTCGGCAATGCAACTCCCTTTGAGTGGACAGTATAAATAACGTTATTTGCATCCATATCCAGTTATTGCTTTGGCGCATTCTAGTATTAACTGTGATTTCGTTATCCGGGGAAAGAGAATAAACGAAAATGGAGTGGCTCGTATCGATAGAGAGGCGGGCACAAAAGAAGCACTGATGTACTGACGAGGTTAGCGGAGCAGAGGGGGAATTAGATCAGTGCGTCCCGCAAGATAACGTTGTTGGCCCTATCAATTGTCAGCCATTAGCCTGCTTTTTCACTACACGGGAAATTTAATTTGCCAACGCCAATGGGCGGGTCGTTGGGCAGTTGTGATAACTCAACCCGCTATCGTTTCGTATTGTTGCTCTATTTGGGAGGGGGGGGGGAGGAGGAGGGGACCGCAGTTATTTACGCCACGGCCAGTCGGCTCTCAATTGACACGGGCTCAGAATGTGCTCGTTTTGTTCACGGCAATGAAGCATGACATTAACTCTTCCATTGAAAGCTGATCAATGCATGCACGATTCATATCCAACTTAAAAATGATATAGTCCGTGGTTAAAACCACTTTTTATCAAATTGTTGTCAAACTTCCGCCTAAAAGTTCGTCAATGGCTTCATGTTATAGTAACCTATAAATTTTTTATCTATGGAAATTCCCAGGAATGGAACAGTTTTTAAATAAATAAATTTATTTAATTGGGTACTAAATACTCATAAATAACCATTTGATTTCCACTTGAACCGTAAGATAATTTGATCAAAACAATTTATAAAATAGAGGGCCTACAAAAATATTACGTCGTTAGGTCTATATAACTTCGTTATTTTGCCATGTTAGAGGTGGAGTTCACGCCAAACGGCCAACTATTTTTTAGCCCATTTTTATTCTAGATTTTGTCATAAAATTATCTTACTATTCAATTGAAGGGATGTTCATGAGTTTTTAGTATTTAATTAAATAGACAAAGTTTGCTGATCTCCATATTAAAAAACCCCAATTCCGAGAATTTTCGTGAATAAAAAAGTTGTACGTTGAGATGAGATGACGTTATTCATGAAGTTTTAGGCGGGTGTAAATAATTTGATGAAAATGAATCTGTACCGAGTACTCAATCGCATGCGACTTAAACCTGTGGCTGTTCCATTTAATCGTGCTGGATGCATTTTTAAAGAAATGCTTTTTTTTTTTTATAAATATGCTAAAATTTGAAAGTGGAAAATAAATAAAATAATGTGATTGTATTTGACAAAGGTTATTAAAAAAAAATGTTACCGTATTGAAAAGAAACAAATGAATTTTCAGTTAATTTACCTTTTGAATAAAATAAATTTTAATAATGAAAAAAAAATGAGCTTGATTAAGTATTATTAATATTATTCCCAGAAGTGATATGTCCAATTGAGGTTTAACATCAGAGGGCTTCATTTCCCCTGTTTTATTTAATTTAAACTTTTAATACATCATTAAAAAGGCAATTAGCAACAAAACAGGTTTTCCTTTGGAAATAATGCAACTAGGGAAAGTAAGAGGGGACACACCTCGGGAGATAGAAGGGATAAACAAATTGAGAACGAAATTGTATTTTTAAATTAAATAAAAAATATGTATTTGTTTATGACTTTTTATTATTTAACTACAATTTAATAAACAAACTGAGTTGGGATATTTACGTTGCCTAATATACTATTTTGCAACTGTTGAATTTTTTTTTTAATTTGTTTATTGATAAATATTACAATTTGTCTCAATAAAGGACATTTATAATAGAGTTCTGAGAGCACATTCACACCATATTTACAAATTAAAAAAAAAATAAAAAAAATAAGCTAACTTCAAATAATAATAAAGCTACAAAAGAACAAAATAAAATATCATAGTGAAGAAAGAAAATATAAATAATAGTAATAATAGAGTGAAAATAAATGAAAGAAATAGAATTAAAATTATCCTAAAAAAAAAAAAAAAGTAATGAAAATAAACATCTTAGATGCAGGCATACCTATTTACACTATTTACAGTCGGCCATAGGAACTCCGAACCATACTTATCCCCCCACACGTGGAGGGAAAGCAAGGCGTTGAATTTTATTGGACAAAGTTAAGCTCCCTTCTTGAAAAAAAAAGGCAGAGCAGTTGCTATTTTTTTGTTGATGTATTTTTTTATTTGACCGAAGATATAGAAATTATTACACAAAACATTTTGTAATATGCTGTAGAATTATGTTACAAAACAAATGCCAATAAAACGAAGTTTTTAATTATGAGCAAAATAAAACAGAGTTCAGGTGCACAGCTAAATACTCAATTGTTATATGTATTTTTTTTAAAATTATCTTTATTTTTGCCTATAATTTGAATGTTTCCATTAATAACATATTTACCTGTAATTGTAAGCATATTTTTACAACCAACTCTTATAGGAACAAATAAAATACTATAAAGATATAATAAAATAGACCTTATGTTATCCTACTCTTATCAATCATAATTAACACTCAATTCACTATTCCAGTTGACTAAAAACTGTAGACACCGGATTCATTCAACGAAAGAATTAAAATTCAGGTATCATTTTAAATTCTAGATAATCTTCATCATTAATTGGACAGCAGAGAATCCGATTACTTGAATATTTCGACATGAAATTACTATTCGATTGGATCTGATTGACCTGAAAATGAAAACATAATTTAGTAACCCGTCAGTTCAGGTTGTCAAGGTCACAAAATATACATAGCATCAAAATTACAGCCGAAAATTTTCCAGTTAAAGGGGCCATAAATTTTTTCCACTTCCACTTAAAATTTCATATATAAAGGAACAATTAAAAATGGCTTCTAGACAGTAAGTCCTTTCGCTGAATAAATCTGTTGTTAGCTTCTAATCTAGAGCTAACAACTCCTTCATAAACTTCCACCGTGTGTCTACGAAGTCGACAGTTGTAGATCTCATAAATCTGAATGGAAACTGATTACTTAAATATTAAAAACGTTATCTAATGTGGATGATTTGTCACCCTATTTTTTGTCAATCTCCTTCCTATAAATTATTATTAAATATTATTTGTAAATTTATGTAATAAATTTATAAACAACTATTTTTGTTTTAGGCACTAAGGAATTCTATTTTGACCCCGCACGAAATATATCAAATATTCCTCTCAAAGACAGATACTGTATTCTGAATAAAATAAAGTTATTATTTTATTGCTTTCAATTGTTCTATAATTAAACGTCCGATTCTTAAAAAAGTGGCATGTTTCCGGTCATCGTGACTTCATGGTGAGTTAGATATACATAATCCAGAATATTATACGATTATTATTATTTACGGTATAGATATATTCCAAAGGCTTTTTTGTGGAGATTGGACTATGTTTTATGGAAATAGTGAATAATTAATTCTTTAAACTACTGTCCGTCGCCATCCTTACATTTTCCTATCTTCCTAGCAGCTTACGAATTCCGCGTTCTAAGAATGACGGCAAAATCGACCAAATTTTTGCATTCGTAGTAAGAAAGTGGTGGTAAGATAGTATTTATTTCGGAGAATACGGCGGATGGCCGTAAATTCTATTTGATTATTTCTGAACAGCTTTGACTGATTTTTTTTTCCAACACACGTCTTTTGACCTTAATTCAAATAGCACCCAATTTACTTTTGGTTCATTCCCATGTTTTTAAGGCATAGTGAAATTACATGCAGAAACACAACCTAAAATTCTTAAAGTTTTATTTCTATTCAACTCGAATTTTCGTTCAATATTTTGCACTTTTTGATTTATCTTGCAAAATTTTCAAAACGCATGTAGTAGATTCAATAATATTCTTAAGAATGAGTTAAAATTATTATATTTTTTTAAGAGAAGAATTTTATAATTTTATTTGGTCTGATTATCGTTATGTAGTAAGGCTTTATGTACTAAAGGTTAGGAATTTTGAATCTTAAATGTTAAAATATTATGAATTGAATATTCTTACGAGTAGTCAGTTGCAAATCTGTTCCATTGGGTTGAGCTGAGCTTTGTTAAGAAAACATAAATTAAATACCTGTTGAGGCTTCTAGAACAATTTTATTAATGGAGATTTTTTAATATAATAATTAAACACTTCTCCAAACTGCCAAGAGCTGTCAGCGCCCAACTCTCCTAAGAACCTCTGATTAATTTTACCCCGTGAAGATTTTATGAGTTGTACAAGTTACTCTTACAGCCAGAAACAGATGACAGGAGGAAATGGTGTTTTGAAAGATAAGATAATTAGAGAGAGAAACTTTTTTGGCTCCCTTCACCCTCCTCAGATTATCTTAACTGAAGGCTGTGAATAAATGGCTTTAAGAATTCTCAAGATGCCGATACACCTCTTCAGTATTTCCCATCGAGATTTTGTTCCCTTTGGAGCATTATTTTCATATTGCTCCTTTTACACGGAATCGGGAGAGGGGGAGGGTAGGAGGCAAACCGGGGTGGTATTTAATTTACTCGGTCCCATGGATTTAATTTAAACGTCAGATCTCCTTAATTCATTTCAGCCGAATAAATTCCTCTGAAAGCCCTCTTGATATTCATCCCCTTCTTGTCGTATGTGTTCCTTCCTTTGTAGCCTAATAATATTGCATTGCAAACAAGTTAATTTCCTCGTAGTTCGGTTTGTTATTAAAAATTCCTGAGGGTCTTTCAGATATCTTTGCTCTCAATCTTTTGTCTCTAATTTAAATTCGAATCAAATTAAATCAGTAAAAACGCAGAAAGGATATTTTAAATGCTTTACGATTCTTCTTAAAAATGATTCATTAAAAGATGAGTTTCACACCACAGATTATTTATTCCAGACTTCGAAATAAATATTGTCAATTGCACTGTTTACTTTTAAAGAGGGGAATTATACTACTTACTTACTATGAAATATATATATATTTTTTCTCTTTAATTATTTATCCGCACCTGTCATGGTGTTGGAAATCAGCAGATGTGTTCGTCTGCCAAGTCGTAAAATTTGGGATTGAAATGGCTGTAGTTTTTGTAATTGTGTCTTTTTTGCCGAACCGTAAATCTGAGAGGCGTATGTCCAGATGAGTTTGAGTAGGTAAGTGTATGTATTTAATTTTGTCGAACTTTCAGTGTCGATTTAGAAAAGAGTGAGTACAATATTTTCAATCGCTTGTTTAAGGCCTATCGTTTCATTTTGACGTGTGGGTCCCAGGTCATCCTTCTGTCGAATATTAGTCCTAGGTAACGTACTGTGTTTGTCTGAGGAATTTCGTTCTCTACTATATAAACTGGTGGGTATGTTTCTCGTCGAAGTGTAAATGTTATATGCAGTGTAAATGTTTGTGTGACATATTAATTTCATTTTCCAAAATGAATGAGTACCAATTTTGTAAAGTCAGTAAATGATTTTGTAAATTTATTGAGGCTAGTCTGGGGTTATGGTGTTTTGTTAAAATTGTGGTGTCATCAGCGTAGGTGGCGGTCAATGTTTCGGAGTTGATAGGTATGTCATGTCTATATATAATGTAGAGTAAAGGAGCCAGTATTGATCCTTGAGGTACTCCTGCTAACACTGGTCGAATTGAGGAAATTTCTAGGCCTTGTCGGACAGAAAAAAATTTGTCGAAAAGGAAATATTGCAGAATGAAGTAATATGTATGAGGTAGTAGTCTCTTGAGTTTAAAGAGAAGTCCCTGGTGCCAGACTTTATCGAGTGCCTGCGCATCCAGAAACATCCAGAAACACGCCGGTTGCGTATTGTTTTTGCTCTAGTGCTCTAACAATGTAGTCAGTAACTCTGTGTAATTGTTGTGTTGTTGAATGGAACATACGAAAACCGAACTGATGGTCAGGAATTATATTTTTCTCCGATAGTAAGTCAACCAATCTTTTGTATATTAATTTTACTCGGCATTATTGTTAAATATATTTTACTTTTATACCCTCCTCCACTTCTTGAGGTGTCTGGATGGCCTCGTGATGTTGATTGTATTTCTCACTATGTTGGTATTAAAAAACGTGGATAACGATATATATATATATATATATATATATATATATATATATATATATATATATATATATATATTTTTAATATAATGTCGTAGATCTTATACTGTTTCACTTGCTGTCTGTTTATTGTTTTTTTCTTGTCCCCTAGTTTGCAACTTTTAATTTCTGAAATTCATAACCACATTGAAATGTCCTCTCTTCTTGAAAATTCAATACTCAATACTGCGTCAAAATGTCTCCCCTTCAATAATTTTAAACTCCATTCTGGGCACCCCCATTCTCGATCACATCTTCATCTCGTCACATAGAAGTGACGTCACATTAGCAAGATGAGGTTAAAGATGCCATTCGCAAGCTCAAAGCTCAATAATTTTATTAGATTCTGACAATGATGTCCCTCAGGCAGAATTGTTAAAGTTTGGGGGTTGAGGAGCTGGAAAAATTGTTAAACGAGCTCATGCTCGATGGATCGAAGAAAGGATGCTGCAGGATTGGAACCATGGTATAATATGTCTTTTGTTCAAGGAGGGAGACCAAAACGAATGTGCTAACTATAGGGGGAATCGTGTTGCTTTCTGGTGTATATCAAGATTTGTCAACTGTCTTCTTTGAGAAACTATTTCCATTCGCTGAGAAATAACTTGGGAACTATCAATCGGGATTTACTTTGCGGATGATCCTGAAAAATGGCATGGAATACAAGTTGGCCACTCATATCTTCGTTATTTTTAAATTAGCATATGGCAGTAATGGCACAGAGGAGCTGTACAAAGTTCTGGAAGAGCTTAATGTTCCAAGTAAACCATACGACTATTGAAGATGAGTATAAGAAACTCAGAACGTTTAGTCTGTCCGGGATTAAACCTTTTAGAAACATTCATAACTAGTTACGGAGTAAGACAAGTAACTGATAGATATCAGATCTACGTTGTAGTGCTATTTAGAATCATTAAGTTTGTATAAAATAGGCACCCTTTAAAACTATGGAAATGTAACAGATATTTTTGGTTTTGTTATAGTGAGGATTTCATAAAATAATGTGTAGCAATTTGTATCGTTCTTCTGAAAGATATAGACTGGCTTTTAACGGTTCAGTTCCTTCAAGATAGCTGGAGCAGCGCGGTTCTAAATATAATTTTTCAATTGTTTCTCCATGATTTCACTCATAATGTGAACTATAAGCTTAGCGCGGGACCTGTTTGCTAAGACTCGGCGCTGGTGAACAGAAAGCCCTTACAAAGCCTCAAGAAACTCCATTTGAGTCTTAAAAGCTGGAATTGATTTCTGTTAAGAGGGCTTTAGTTCAGCCGAATGCTTTCATAATGAAAATGGATTTTAGGAAGCGACCTTAATAAAAGAACCGCAGCTTCAATGAAACTTCACAAGTGGTACCTTTGAAGTGGGCCTTCGTTTGAGAGAAGGCTTAGAAGTGGAGAAGTGAACCTCCAACCAATCTGAGCGAAATTCATTTCATTTTTATAACTGTAAGCAATATAGCTTGCTGTTCTCCAAATTGTTTTGTTGAGATATTTATACCATTATTTATTTATACCATTATTTTCTTGGATATTATTAAATATTTTAAAGATGGTGCTTTCTGTCTATGGTGCGTTCATCAGTATTCTCCTTGTTACTATCAATCAATAGTTTTTATTATTTTCTGTTTTGTTTTTTGGAGAATTAGAGTGCTACCAATGGGTAGTTTCTCAACATGTGTTTCATGTCATTATATTCATGTGCGAATTTACTAGATGTATTTTTTTTATACTGTTGTGAATATCATATAAATAAAAAAAAAATAAAAAATAGTTTTTTGGCGGGCTCAAATCATAATCGTTATTTTTTTTTTTTTGTAAATATTATTTTTAAGCGTGTAGTAATGTTCTGTAGGTGAACGATACTTACACAAATATTCAATCTTTATTCAAAGTACACAAAAACTAGAGTTAATCTGAATAACTACAAATGTACAAGACCAAGTCACGAATTCTAAGCTTTAATAATATTTGATTTACCACATTTTAACTTCTGGAAGAACTTTCAAACTTCTTAAGTGTGTACTAAAAAAAAAAAAAAAACTGGTTGGTTGTTTGTTTCGATGTTGGGGCGCAAAACATCCAGGTCGTCAGTGCCCGATCAATAAAAAGTAATAATACTTTTAAACTATTTTGGTGTTAAGTTTAAAAAAAAAACAATTAAAAAAAACAGATCAACACTAGATCATTAGTTATAAACTTGTTAAATATATTTTATACGCCTTTCTTTCTGTAGGAACTTGATCACTTAATTCATTTATTTTTCCTCCTGGGGTTTTCCAGGGGCGCTGATATATTCTGGCGTATTCGAAATTCTTTAAACTTTTTTGTGTAAAATGGCCATTCTTCAAAAACAGGTTTTTACGGTTAATATCTCACAACATTTTTTGCACTTGGCGATATCCGATTCTTAGACGCGTGAGGACGACTTCTTCTCTACGGCTGCTGCGTTTGGAACTGATCCACTTTTGCACCTCTTATTTTATAGTCTTTAGTTCGCTTAGTGTACTGTTGTTCCATAGTATTTGCCATTCTTGGAATATGATTTATCTGAGGTGTTTTTCTCTTTGGTGTTAAAAAATTGTGTTCTGAACTTAATTGGTTGTAGTTGGGCATACAAATCAGGCTTTGTTAGCTGCTCTTACTATCAAGATTCTTCTTTAGATATGGCTCATTTGGATGATGATGCTATCGGGAGAACGCTTAAGAAAGCCATTTTCTGCTCTTCAACGAGTTGTAAGTGGAGTGGGCCTTGTGGCAAACCAGGAAGGGACCAAAAACCTCATGTAGCTGCATACTTAGCAATCTGTCCTCCCCCATACAGAGGTTGGTAATAATTTCTTCTAGAAGATTCAAGAGTTCATTTACATAGGGTCCCAGGTGAACTTTAATAATGATATAAAGGTAAATATTAAAAAAAAAAAAAGAGTACTCAATAGCTTTTCAATAATTTATGAAATGGATTATGGAACAGGAAGTCATCACTCAATTTAGTTTGCGATCGCAACAAAGTTACTGACCTCTTTTCCTCCTCTAATATATGCCCGCTTCAACATGGTCCAATTTGTCGTACATTCAGTATCAGTAGTAATCACTATTCGACTGGCATGAATTTGATTACTGAAGTTATTTTAACAATGATATTTTTTATTTTCAATCAAATAAGTAAATTTTTTATTCTTATAATCATTGACTAGTTGATTAATATACTGGTAGTTTGAAACTTGGGTTCGTTGGTCAGTCATAAGTAATTTCTCTCTAGAACGAGTGGACTTTCCAGTCCAGACCTTAACCTCTTTGAAAGTCATAGAATATTCATGTCACAGAATAAATAAAAAGAGTCCTTTAGTTTTTTTCCCTTTTTCTCCAGTCTGAAAGGGGCAGGATATATTTGGATAAAACTTTTTATTAAGACCTTAACCGTTTAACTTTTGAGTTACCTTTTCAACTTTTGACCGCCGTACACCGGACTTTTTGTGAAATACTCCTTCTGAAGATAAACAAAAGTCGTGACCCATTTATTAAGAAGGATGGAAATAGCTAGAAGAGATCCTCGAGAAGAAAGGAACTGGATGAAGAAGCCTGGAGTAGCAGCTTGATAATTAGCCCTTTTTCGTCCCTGCGACGGCCATCATACTATCCTTAGCAAGGATGTCACGAAAGATTTTTATAAAAATATATTTTAGCTGTTAATGCTTAGTTAGCTCAATGCAAAGAACAGTATTATATAGGATAAAAATATTTTATATTTTTTAGTTTAAAAAATATATTTATCATTTATCACATGAAGGGATCAAAGGGAAAACACTAAAACTCAATTTTGTTGTAAACCTAAAAAAAAACAAGTCTGACCAAGTGTGAAGAAGAACCATTTAACTCCATTTCTTCTGAACATTGACAAACGCAGTCAGTTCTCCCTGCCACACTTAAGGAGACAGCCCTGATGAAGGCCTGAACTTCAGGTCGAAACGTCGGCATATGTAAAAAATAAATATTATCATTTATTTTTGCCTTCCTTTTTGACTGAACACCCCAACTATTCTTCTCTTCATTATCCACGACAGTCAACCAATTACCAATTATGCAGTCAGTTTTAGTTGCAACAGCTGTATACACAGTTCTTATAATTAATTTTTGATTTTTAAAGTATCGTCAACTATCAAGGAAGAATATTGAATTAGAGGTCGTACTCATGGATTTCCAAAATAATTATTAGTGTAAAATATAACTATCAATGAAGCAATTTTTGAGTAGATATGATACAGCAGTTCTATGAAAAGTTACAGGGCGGTAATGATGTTGAATGTTAGAAATATTGAAAAGTTGAGTTTTGCAGTGTCTCCTGACCTCTTTGTATGAGGAATAATAAAAAATGACTAAACATTATATTAAAAATGTTTGCTATTGGATCGAATATTATTTTGAAAGTCATAGAATATTCATGTCACAGAATAAATAAAAAGAGTCCTTTAGTTTTTTCCCCTTTTTCTCCAGTCTGAAAGGGGCAGGATATATTTGGATAAAACTTTTTATTAAGACCTTAACCGTTTAACTTTTGAGTTACCTTTTCAACTTTTGACCGCCGTACACCGGACTTTTTGTGAAATACTCCTTCTGAAGATAAAGTCTTGGCGATACGAAATTCCCGTCGGCGGCGATATGACGATATAGTTGTATTATTGCATTATAGCAGTCACACGGAGTGCTATAATCCGTAGGGAATGTACAATACAATTTGTCTCTTTGAGCATACCTTTACTATGGAATCATTGAGTTGTTTTTTATTTTTTGAAATGAGCTATAATTTTATTAAAACAATCGTGATTAGTAATGCAAAGATTCTTCCGATACGATTGTGAATTACCTAGATTACTTTACTTTTTTTTTTTATTCATTGTAAATTTAAAATTGTAATAACATTTTATTACATCAAACATTGATGTAGCTTTGGCAGTTTTCCATTCCTAAGATATCTTTGATATACTTATCCTCACATCGAATATCCTCTTCTATATTCTGGCCGTAAACCAGCACTTTGTCTTGAGAGCAATGAAACATTCATCTTGGGGGAAGAGTAGGGAACCCAGAGAGTGGAAGGATATTGATATTATACTTTGTGATCGGGAACAGACCGCGATAAAACAATCGTTAAGTAAGGAACCTTTCCGCTCTTGGAGTATACTCGGAATATATTATTGTTCCTCGGTATATTTTTAAAACATCATATATTTTTATGTTTCAGTGATCATTATATTCACCAGATTATTTTATATCTGGAACTGAGAACAGACCTTAACCGGGTTATTCCTGAAATAGAGAACGTTTCAGGAATTATCCATTACAAGAAGAGGGTCATTACAAACCTCATAATAATTACACTTGACATGGAACTCCAACTTTCCCACTGTCCATTATGCAATTCCTATTGAAAACATTGTGTCACTGGATTTTATAACATGTTTTCTGGGAAAATGGTGTAGAGCCTCATTTTTAGAACAAACTCCGCTGTCGGTTTATTACTAAAATTCATTAAATAATATTTTAGGAATTTAAATCATTATGTAATTTGATAAATTTACTCTTTTCAAAATCAATGAATTTTACATTCAGTGTTACTATTTTTTTGTGCGATTATTGTGTTGTTGCAAGGATGAGTAAGAGTAAAAAATTATTTACTTAAAATATAGCTCAGTTTAAATCTATCTAGTGACTTTTTGAAATAAATCGACGATATGATTATTTATTTTAAATATTATTATTATTTGTATGTACATGCGCGTTTGTAATCCTGAAATCTCTGTCATTTGTTTTGCTTAGTTGTGTTCTGCATAATAAACTTTCTTTGATATACATGTGTTTTTATTAATTTATGATATTTATTATATAAAAATATTTATATATGAATAGTGAAAATATTTGGAATGTAGAATATATTTGAGATATATAAAATGTGGAAATATTTAAAATATAAAAATATTTAAAATAATAAAAGTATCATATAAAAATAACTTTGTTTTTGTTTTCTTATACTACACTTATTTTCTTCCACTTATAAAACTAATCCCTACTAACACTAAATGGGTCAGACTCCATTGCTACGATGTATATTAATCCAATAAAATCTTTCTATTTTATTTGTAAAATATTTAACTTTGTTACGATATAATATACATTTATATGATATTATTGAACATATGTTCTAAAATTAACCAAGAGAAATATCTTACCTTTAGTCAATTATTAAATTGATTCATGTCTTATATTTATATGGTTTTCATTATCACCAAATATGAAAGACTGCTTTATCATTTTAATTATACAAAATTAAACACTCGAGAACGCAGCTCGTGGTAACGAAAACAAAATTAAAGGACTATATTTTTTGTTTGCTGTTATCTATCGTCATTGTGTCATTGTCGCTGATATAATCTTGAAGATGCAAATAGCGTGTGTGTATAAGTAATATATAGTAGTGTAACAAGCACTGTATCTTGAGGTACACCTGCTGAGATAGGTCAAATGAAATAGCTCTATCCCGTATCAGAAATCTTTCGGAAAGGAAGTACTGAAGAATAACATATTAGGGGGCATGTCGGGTTGCGTTTAAGAGAAAAACGGCTTGTTCATAACCCAATCAAACTTGTCGGCAAAGTTCAGGCAAACGCCAGATAAAACGCATATAATTTTTGTTGGAGTGTTGTGGGTATGTATTCCATCACTCTGAGCTGAGTTTTCTGTCCTAAATCCAAATTGATGGTTTTTTGTGCGTGTTTGTCTTTTTATAGGCCTCTGAACGATTAATTATTGATAAGTCCTCTATATTGCAAGTTGGTTACAAATTATTCTGAATATGAAGAAATTATAATAGAATGTATAATAATAAATTCATTTAGTTGGTTTAAAATGACCGTAATAAATACTTTATACCAAATTAATTAATGTAGATTAGTTAAAATATTAAGTCGAATCAATTATAATTTAATGAATTAAATTAATACTATGTTGTTTTTCTATTTTTTTTTTTATTTAAGGTAAAATTATGAAAAAGAAAAAAAAAGACAAATGGTGAAATAAATATAGCCAAAACCTGTTATTATAATATCACGTTCGTTATTTCAAAGAATATTCACAATGCTAAATTGTTTAAAATTAGCTTTTAGGTAATTTTTTTTTGTTATTATTTCTTTATATAATTTATCTCATATCTCGATTGTGTTTGATATTTGAAAAAGCTCTGTAAGGTTGGTTGTAGGGTAGCCCAAGGCTGTTTTCCATCGAATTACTCACGGTGGTCGGCCAGGAACAAACCATTTCATGTTTTTCTCCGCTCGACGTTAGTCACATCAAGGTTTATGAATAAACCCCGAGAAATGAAACGGCTCCAGGAAACTTTTAGAACCGCGCGTGTGACATGAGGCGAGAGAGAGAGCTCCAAAGGATCATGTCAACCGTGATATTTTCTCGATATTAAATATGACGTAACAGATATAGGCAGTTATTTAGATCAAAGTCGAGAGGCTGAAATTGCCTTGCTACGTTACTTTCCTTATTCAGTACTGTGCGATTCGGACCTTGGTCGTTGACATTTTATTGCTGTCATTTTATTTATCACTTTTAATATTTTTAAAATTAACTCAGTATCCAAAAGCAAAGTTCATTTCTGTCGTATTTTTTAACCAGTGCCATTTAATTAAAATGGTTTAATTACAAATAGCGTCATTCCAATACGCTTCCACTATTTCTTTTCTCATGTCAGGTATAGTTATTATGAGGCCAGAGGTAATTTTCGTGAGTATTTAAATATTTATAGTGGTGTTTTTATAATATGTACAAAAATATAGACTTGAATAATTTAAATGAACTATTTATGTTTGATAAGTATAGCAATATTGCAAGTTGATTGTAAATCGTGATGGGTCTGAAAAAATATGTTAAAACGCAGTGTGATTTGAGATAAGAGAACCAACGGATGTGGGAAAAATACCATTAAAGAGCTGTTTATAGAAACTGATCAATCAGAATCTCTTAATACGAAGGCGTTAAGTAGCCAACAAAAGTCCGCGTGGAAGGCCAAATACCAGATGGATAGATCAAATCAACAAAGATGCAATACAGCTGCATGCAGATAACTGGAAAGAAATAGCCTAAGATAGGCAGAGGTAGAGAAGACTGGTTAAGGCGATAAAAGATCTCTCTCCCCTCCCCCAAAAAAATGCACAAAAATAAATTTATAAATTAGAACCTGAGATTATAGCGTAAATAAATATATATGGAAGCAGGAGTGATACGACCCAACCCCTGTATGGTACTCCTATAGAGAATCGCGAAGCGGTCCAGATGTTAGATGCCATCCAGCGGATTGTTTCTCGGACGGTCCGTTTCAGGGATAGAAAAATGTAGGCCCTCTTGCGCCTTTTAACTCTGAGCAGCCATAATCCATAGATCTAGGCCGATTTGTCGCTCTCCTTGAACCCGAATGAGTTGAAGGACACTGTCAGATTGGCCTCAATGGGTTGGGCTTGAGGGCTATGACCTTCAAACAATACGTTTGTGATATGTGATGATCAAATCGCGAAACCAACGATTTACATAATCTATAGCGCCAACTGGAAAAAATATTTTTGTATACTTTTATGACTAATTGGGTATTTTAAGTTTCATATATCCATTGATGGATAATTATATATATTAATATTCGCGACAACTACGGAGTTGGAGTTTGGTAAAAATCGAATGATTTTAAACGTTACTACTAAGCAAATACTTAATATTATGCTACCAGTAAAACGTTAAAAGAAAAACATTCATACTCGAATCAGGTTGAGAAGGCATTAAATATTTATCCGTTAATAAATAAATTTTCTATAGACAATAAAACCACGCGGCTTTATTCTATTCAGCTCCATTTCCAAAGTACATAGAATAATTTTTAATTAGTTTAGATTTAATTGCAGATATCAAGTTAACTTCATTGACGTTTAGGGCTCAGTAAATTAAAATTAATGGAGAGAAGTTGAATACACAATTTAGATGCTAAATTATTCTTGAGGTTATTGCGTCATTGAATAATCAATTTTGAGCATTGCACTGCTTTTTAGTTCTCTTAAAAAAGGCATATTTCTCTATTTATTTCAGTTGTCTGCAAGAGCAGGCGCATAAAATTATTATATCTGATAATAATTGTAATTATTGTTTTTCTCATAAATGTAATTAAGTATGTTGTGTAATAAATAATAAAAATTTCTTTAAAAACTGATAATATAATTTTCCTGTGGTGGTTATTAGGAAAATAAACGTGGTTGTTTGAATGTTTTATAATTAGTGAAAGTAAAAATTACATACGCTGTACTGATTTACAATTCAATGTGGGTATTGTTATTTTTATAAGTACCCTTATATATACAAATTTTAATATTTAGCACTGTAATCTATACAGTTAAATATTTAATAATACTATCATTAGCATCAAAGAAAACCACATATGTATATTTACCTAACATTAAGTAACAATAACGGAGTCCTTATTATATTAAGCTCATATTACGTATGGAAGCGTGTTCTAATCTTTCTAGTGAGATCGAGTGCGCTCGTACTCCTTCGGTTCCTCAATTGCAACTATTCTTTGTTATGATCTCTTATTTCTCCTTTAGTTAATCCTCAAATTCTTTCATATTTTATATTCAACTATCTTTTATATTAGAGATTAATGTGAAATGGTCAATTGTTTCAATTAAAAAAAAAAAAGGATACTTTAGTGTAAGCTAATATTAAAAATTCGCCATTTAAGCCCTGTTAGAAAACAGCAATCACAATAAAAACTGCATTTTATTTAAAACTGTTTAATTTTACACTGATATGATGAATTTAATATAAATCGTTAGAACCGTTTTAGAGAAAATCGCAAAAATTTGCTTAGTCCATTATATAAAGTGCCACTTCCGGTTAGCAGATTTTGATAAAACCGTTGCTGTAACATCCCTAGCATATAAAAACCTTAAATATGCAATTTCACTTGCGTACGATTTTTCGTTTTTGAGCTAGACTGTTAACATATACACACACACAGACCATTTTTCGGGTCTCTTGGTTATTCGGACTCAGATATTCTCGAAACGTGTATTTCCGTGGTAAACTGAGATTCGAAACGCAATACTTCCCCTTACTATATATTTCATATATAGGTAAGTGAAACTAATAAACACAATTAAGTTTAATTTGGTGTAATTAACATTGACACGTGAATGAAATTTGGTGAAGTTTTGTTACTTTTGTTAATTTTATTTTGTTATGGTCCCTTCCTTGAATCTTTACTTATTCCCTTGAAAAACTCATTTCAGTTGCGATTAAATAAATGGTCAGCTAATGGGTAACCTTCTTGATATTTTTGTAAATATTTAGATATTTGTTTTTCCCGATCAAGGATTAGATACCACATTATAGTGCTTAGATATTACACATAAGTTGATCTGTAGCTAAGTGAAAATAAACGGGATTGAGCTTGGAACGGAAATGTGGGATATAACTTCTCACCTCACTCTCAATGTACTTGTTAACTTAAAATAAATATTTACCATAAACTTGTAAAGTGCTATTTTATTTTTAAAAAAACATCACTTCAAGAATAATCGTGTTAATCGTTCTATATACCTATTAATGGTCATTATTTTTTTAGGTATTTTTTTAGGTATTTATGGGAATCCATTCTAAATGTTTTTTACTTTTTTAATCATATGATTGATGCATCTGTTAAGTCAATTGTTATTTTACTTTATTAGGAAGAATCATTCTTGCGATTAACATTTCGAAGTAGTACCGTTTCAAAGTAGCATGGAAAACCTTCCATTCAGATCGGTGTACCATATGGATTACCTCGGCGGGAAGTACGGCAGGTACTTGGATTCCTTACTGCCCGGACAGTTCGGCCAGACCGATCTTACGAGGAATCGGAGCTACAATGACGGAGTCCGCCTGTTACAAGAGCGTCAGTACCGCTGGCTGCGGGAGGTGATGGTGCCTCGCTACGGGAAGAGCCTCAACCTCACACCGCTGACCTCAGACACGATGGAGAGCCTGAGGTACCAGCAGAGGGAGTACCGCCGCCAGCTGGCCCAGCCCAAGGAGGTCAAGCCCCTCCTCTTCAGCCAGGCGGAGTACGCGAGGATGGAGGACTTCAACACCTTGTGCGACCTTCATCGCAACACCTACAGGGACTACGATAAGTTCCATATCAAGTACCCCTTCTTCAAGGAGGAGGACAAGTACTTTAGTCCGACGAAGGATTATATATTCCAGATGTCGGTGGACATGTTTCACTGAAGAGTTTTTCTTGATAATGATAATAGCATTATTATTAAAATTCACTAAATATTAGATACATTACTTTGTACATTAGGACATTAAAATTGGAGTATTCATTGTATTAAGGTAATTCAATTTTACGTTGATGTTTAATTAAAAAGGATATAACTTCCGTGTCTTTTAGACTCCGGTTTTTGGATTACTAGATTATTGTGCATAACTGCATAACACCATAAATATTTAAGTGTTTATGAATTCTTCAACTAAAAACAAAATACTAATCCATACTAATTTTTTTAATAGTAATTTTTGGAACCTAATTAATTTTATTTTATTTTTAAATATTGCAGTTTATAAATACAAAACAATGATGAGCTAGCCCATAATTATTTGACAGATCGCGGTCGAATTCATGCGGCATTAAGTTAAAATTAAGGTTTTGTTTTTCCTCTACTCTCCGATTTCATCAACAATATATACATATGCCAGAAGAATATAATATTTACTTACAATACATATTTCGAAATATTTTATAAATAAATCGGAGAGTAAGGAAAAAAAAAACAACGTTAGTAGTTAGTGGTAGTAAAGTAGTACTATCATCTGTGTTTGTCGTCGGGCTGCCAAGTAATTAATTGTGGATAAGTTGTAGAGCCATTAAGAAAAATTCAATCGAATTTATTTTTTTAATCATCATCATCATATTCCTGATCCCATTACCGCAGCGCAGTGTGGGCTATGTCTTGTAGAGCTTGGACCAGGTTTCCCTTTCTTGAGCCAACTCTCTTCTCCTACTCCAATCCATACCTCGCTTCCTGAACTCCTCTTGTACACTATCTTCCCAGGATATGCGTGGTCTTCCTCTAGGTCTCCTTCCCTCCACACGGGCCTTATCATTTAATTTAGTTTGTAATTAACGTACCAGATAGATGTTGCCAATTATGAATTCATACATGAATATGTTCGTGGTAGGAGGTGGTTGGGGTGTACGAACAGGCGATGGGGAATCCAAGCATTTTTATTTCAGGAGACATGGCACTGTCATGATCCCCGTGGTGTAGTGCAGTGTGTCGCTGCCTCCGAACCTGGGTTTGATTTCAGTTTATGTTTAAAAATGCTCAGGTTTGCAACGGGAGCCTCTCACAGTCACGGGGATAAATGAGATAATACTTGAAAAAATAATTAATGGCCAAGTCACTGGAAAATAAATTTGTGAACGCGTGTTGCCTAGCAAAGCAGGGGATTCGAAAGGTTTTTCATGTTTTATAAGAAATGTTAAACAATTGGAAAGTGGAGTCGTATATAATATATTAACACTCAATTAATTTTTCGTTCGGTATTTGGTATAAGCCTATACTGATTAAATTCAGTGGTTTCAAATATATTACACAATATCATCATATATATTCGGTTTATTGCAATAAGTCATTAAGTGACACTTTTATGAATTTGAGAGAATCGAATTTGAAGTTTCTGATACGTTAAAAAATACTATAACAATTTGATTACTTATTTTTTGTTATTTGAAATTATAAATATGTATTCTATTTTTGAAAATTAATTAAAATATTTAATATATACATAATAATGAATAAAAATGAAAAAAACCAAAAAAAAAAAAAAAAAAAACCGACTCCACTATGCACATAGTGACATTTTTCACACTGTCATAATTGAACAAAATCCTTACTTTTATAACCTTGCAAGAGCATAGAATGAGTTAGACTTACCTAAATTAATAAGTTTTATTAACCTTCTGATCAATTAATTCAATGAAAGAAGTCATTAAGTACCAGATGGTGAATTTTGGCGTTAACCTTATTTTGAGAACAAGAATTTCATTGAGTAACTTAATGACTTTTTGTTCTGTATAGTCAGAACACCGTACACATAGTCAAAATATTTTTTACACATGAAAGGATCTGTATTATTTTTATGCACTTAATGAGTTATCCCTCAGGTTCAAATCGACCAAAAGTGCATTTTGTGACTTTTTGCAATAAACTCTGAATCCTATCTCACACACAAACAGTTTCTTCAATTATTACATCTTACGTTTGTCTCATCGATCATGTTATGATAATTATATTAAGCTTATCTAAATTTCAAATAAAATGACAACAAATAACAAAGTAATTGATGAAAAATAATCAATCATTCGTAAAATTTCGATGAATTAAAAAAAATAATGTTCGTTTTTTTTATAAATTTTACATCTGTTGTTTTATCTCGTATATTAGAGTAATTAGATAAATAATGCACCCATTTATTTAGTTATTAAAATAAATTTTCTATCCAGATTTTATTTATATTTCATAGGTACTTAGGACAAACGGAATTACCATTGGATGATAAGTCCTCTGGTATAAAGCCAAACTGTGTAAAAGCATTTCATTAGGCATTCGTTGTACTATGTAAATTTGCTCTAGCGGCTGCTCGAGCCCGAACCTAGATCAACATCGCTCGGTATGATTACTATAGTAAGAGCCTTACTTATCCAAATAATTTTGAAATGATATAACTTACCGAAAATGTGTGTCTTAATCTATGATAAGATTAGCAATCCATATTTACCTGAAACAGAGGAAAATAGTAATTAAAATACAATTTATTAAAAGAAAAGAAGTGAAAAATCTTATATTACGTTTTTCTTAGGACTATTTTATACAGTGGTATTTTATAATTCATTGGTATCATATAGATGCATAAAAATATTTAATTCCGTTAATATTACTCCTAAAACTAGGATTTTTTTTTTATTATTATATTTTTTTTTGTAAATGCACAGAAATCTTATCTTAGCCGCAAGGCAGAGCTAAAAGTAAAGGTTCTATGTTATTTTATAGGAATTGTCATGGTTACTTTTCCGTATTCTATCTTCCAAGGTAAGAAAAATCTTCCGGCTGTTCCCGTCTTGGGTGATTAGGAATATGTTTTTCTCTTTAGTTTATAGGATTCTGAAATATACCACTATATTCGTTGCGGTAGATCGTGAGAGAGTTAATGTTACATGAGAGAATCACATATTTTTTTCCCGCAATCTTAGTATTTAGTTTCTTGTCTTTATTATACCATATATGCGAGGTACAACTTAATATTATTATTGGGTAAGTAGGAACCTTTTCTTGTTATAATGGCTTTGTCTTATATTAAACTACAACTTTTGTTTTTACGAAAAGTCTCCGAAATAGGGTGTATTAGAAGCTGGAGATCGATAAACTTTGTCTGTGATGGTACTTCCATTTGCATTACATTTGAATCCTAAGATAATTTGATCACAAAATTGAAAAAAAAAAGAAGGCCTACAAAAATACTGATCCGTTTGGCTTGATCTTCATTCCCCAGATGTCAAAATAACGGCCCAATATTTTTGTTGGTCTCTTTTTGTCTCCAATTGTTAATCAAATTATCAAATGGTTCAAGAGGAAATTAATGGTATTCATGGTTTTTTTATTACCTCATTAAATCAAGTAATGTAACGAGAAAATTCATAAAAATTTTCGTAAATAAAAATGTTGTAGGTTACGTCAATATGAAGCTATTGAGGGATTTTTAAAAGGATGTTAATAATTTAATAAAAAGGAGTCTGTACTGGGAACCATAATAGTTGGTTTCTTGAATCAGTATGTTATGTTTTGTTGAATATTTGTAAGTTTTACTGTACAGTAAATGTGTAAGGCATGTGTCGATATATTCTTATGTAGGTATCCTATATATTATTTCTAAAAGATGTTTTTTTGTCGGTACGCCATAACTTCGTCTATTCTTCATCAAATCCAATGTTTGACCACTCTTCTCCTTCACATGAAAAAATAGTCCTATCCCTCTGAAATTTCTGGAAAAAAAGTTATGAAGGAAAAGAAATTTTATTCGCGAATAACTCAAAAAGTATTAATTTTTTTCTGGATTATACCCAAGATAATTACAGATTTACTAAATTACCTACAAAAAAAATCGTAAAAATCGGACAATTATTAACAAAGATACAGTCCATTAGTTTTGGTATACTTAATAATGTCTTCCTATTTAAAGATGTTGCATTTAGGAGTAGAATAGTCTAATACATTTATATCCTGAATTTTATATTGATTTTATTATCTCTTAAAGACATTTGGTTGTTCTTACATTTTATATATTTTTAATAATTTAGAATATCCTATGATCGGGGCATTATTTTGTCTTTATTACTTTTATTATCTTTCTAAAGTGTGTTTAAAAATAGGTCCTTTGAAAGCAATTTGTATAAATATTTTGGTCTATTATTTTTAATGGAATATTGTAATCGACTAAGGAAAAAAATATTAATTCCTTCCTTACATAATAAATGGGAACTACTTATTTTCCTATTGTTTTGCTATTTCTTCACTAAACAAAATTTTCTGTGAATTATTAGCACGGGCCAACTAGCAAGAAATATATTTGAAGTTTAGTTAGTTTTAGGTTATTATGTTTTCTAACATTGTTTTCTATCAGGATTGTTGTATTCTTTAGCCCATTGGCTATAGTCTTCTTCGGTAGTGGAAGTCATGTCTTAATGTGATCAATTTTCTCTGGATTCTGACTTTAGTACAATAATTAAGGAAAGATTTTTCATCTTTTGTGTTATCTTATAGACATGTAAAGAATTTTCTAGCCACCTTTTATGCTTTAAAATATTTTTTGTTCTATCTTATATTCTGAAATTACTTATTTATTTAAAATTATTTATTATATTTAAAATTATTTATTTCGATCTTATATACATTAACTGTTTTTTCATACCCAATGCCAAATTACCTCCTTTTTACCTCCATTTTTATTTCCAATTGAGTGACTCAATTATCACTTGTCTTTGATTTATATATAATTTGTTTCTACACATTAGTTTCTCTTATAATTCTTTCAATGTCATTGTAAAAACATGCTATATATTTACTTGTTATAGCCTTTCTCTCTCTTGTTTTTTATATAATTTACTCTCTAATTTGCTTTTTAGATATTTATTGGTAAAAGAAAGTAGTTGGTGGTCATTTTTACTTCTTTTAATGGCCTAATATCAATAATCTGGATTCAAATTCCTAGTTAATTGTTATTATTTTTATTAATTGTTATTGATTAGGCAGTGTCCATCTTTGGTTATATATTTATTTCTTAATCAGAATAGTACCTGTCATAACATATAATCCAGATCGATAATGGTAATAGCACAATTCCTCTACGAACAGAGTAGTAAAGTACAGTACTTCAATCGTAAACAGTGTCTGAAATATGTCTGCGACGGACGTGAGATGGACCTTGTTGGTCTAGGAGACAATACTTAATGGAAGTTGGATAGCTGAGAGCCTGCAGGTCCGACTCGGGCCAAGATAATACAATTAATCAAACTGGTCTAATGGATGAGCCGGACAAAGCCCGGGTCAGTCCTAACTTCCCGAGCTTCACCTCCACAACTTTTCCCAATGGTCTGTCCCGCTCTTTGATGCTCAGGAATCCGTCAACTTATCTCCCCGATTAGCAGTTCCAGCTCGTTCAAGTTTCCTGAAGGAATCTCTTTGTAGTCTTGTCCCAGATTGAAAACTATTGCGAACAAGATTATATTTAATTTATTAACAGGGATTTTTACAATGTTGTAAATTAAATTGTTGCAGGACCATCAGAAGTAAATTAGACTATGGCTCAAGTATTTACCATAAAATACCGCATCATAGAAAATTTTTATGATGTTAGATATTGTATACAACTGTGCTTTACGAATTTGTACTGGGGCATTGTCAGCCTCATCAGTAGAAAGTCTACGTGTCGAAGCCGACGAACCTGGTTTCATCCTCTCTATCTGAGAAGACTATATGTTTTTATTATTTTTTTTATTTCTTAATGATATTTACAACTGTATTACATAAATACATCAAGTAAATTTGGACATAATAGATATAACGACGTGAATACACTTGCTGAGTAACTACCCAATGGTAGCACTCTAATGATATGACTACATTAGGAGATCACGGGGCCATGACTATATGTAACGCTGAAGTATAGACTCAAAATTAAGACAAACTCATTAAATAAAATAATATCCCTTAGAGAGGAAGCAAAAAATAAATGGGAGTAAAATTTCATAGAAACATTTGTCGGAAATGTTTCAGAACTAAAATTATAAACTGTCTTGGATACGCCGAACATAATAATCCCATGGATCCATACTTCGCAAGTTATAGAGAACTCGATGACTGGCTATCAAAAAGATACTTCCTATCAATGCACATAACATATTCCTTAAAAATAATGGAAATACACAAAAAATATAATGTGATACTAATGCTTCAAAAGTAAACAATGAAGTAGAATGGACTAAAATTCTCAAATTGATAAGTTTTTTAAACCTCCGGAGTTCAGTTCTGTGTTTTGTGGAGAAATGGTTGCAATAAGAGAAGCACTAACACACATTGAGACAATATCATTTAGTTGCTATGCAATTTTCATTTAGGAAGAGTATATTTAATCTTCAGCTTAAGTATACAAAATAGATGGAAAAACAATTGTTCTAATTGAAACATATAAAAAAATACAACGATCAACATTCCTCTTCGATTTTTCCATGAAACAATTTTTAAAAATACAATAAACAAATAAAACCAACAACGAAATACGTCATGTTCTTTTTTCCTTTAATATTTCAGACTATAATCTAAAAAAAATATAGACATAAAAAAAAAATACAATTAGACCGGTGGAAAATAAGCTGATGAAAAACAAACATAAGGATAATTGAAGAGTCGAACAATGGTTACTTGGATTTCTATGGGAAAAGAGAGAGATTTTTACTTTTTGAAAGGATATTTCATAAAGGAATTATTGAAAAAGCCTTTTGGTTTTTGTTTCTTTCTTTTCATCGGCTTAATTTGAATTAATTTATATATAAGTTTATATAATATACGGTGAAAAGGTTGAAGAGGGAAGATAGTACACTTCTAATTTATTAGATCATTCACCAAGAACCTATTCTAATTTATTAGAGAATTCACCACACTCACTAATAAAAGTAGGTCACCAATTTCAACTAATTATTTTGGAGAGGCGAGGTACTGAACAGGCGTTGTCCGGCAAACTTAAAACACAAAATAACGTTGATAAAATAATTAACAATTGAGTTCGCGTCCCGGTACGTTTAACTCAGAATTCAATCTCTCCCTCTCCCGTGGTCCGGGAAATTCCCCGTATAGCCTAAAAGACAAAACAAACTCTCGTTACGATTTGTACCGATACACACTAAAATTTACCGGGACTTAGAGACCTGCATACCACATGGAATGGCACAAACTCGACCGCCATAAAAAAATTAGAACCGATGATATGAAATATATTTTTGAAGAGTTGTTACTTTGTTTATACCTTGAAGAGGCATAAAATATAAAATTGATTGGTTGAAAGAGCAGTTTTCATTATTACAACGGTTGTATTAGAGTTGAATTTGGAGAACAGAGTTATGAACACTTTAATTGATCATAGGGAAAAAACTAAAGCCTTGAATGAATTCCAAATATTAGATCTTTTTGTTTAAAAAGTAGTTTATCTAAAATTTTTTAAGAACGCTAAAAAACTGATTTGTTTTTTCATGAATAAAATTTTCTTCAAACGTTCCAATCAAAATTATTGCGGCTCATAACAAAAGCACCTTGGTACGTGACTAACAAAACTCTACATAGTGAACTCCACTTTTCAACAGTTTACCAGCATATAACGACCCTTTATCAACGATTTTACACAAACTACAGACTAATAAGAGGCATGGTCACTGCTGATATACTCCAGAACCTGAGGAGGAGACTAAAAAGGCGTTGTATGAGAGATCTCCTTCCTTAAACAACTGAAGTAATTGGATCAAGTTATGGAAGAGGCCATGCCTGTCATGTCATCATTTCATGTATCGCCATCACATTTGCTGATTGTCAAAAATAAGTTGACAGGCGCAAATTCATCTTTTACAGACAAAAAAAAATTTTCTTAACCTACTTTACTGGAAGCGTCTTTTAGTTTTTGTTGTTTCTTATAAATTTGAACTCGTGTAATACCATTGCATTTTTTTTTAATTAACAAAATTACTGAATAAAAGGTTACATATCGATTAGGATAAGATAATTTGGGACTTGAGATAGAATAATCTCATGAGGAAAACGGCCATGTGGTATGTGTGTTTACAGATGTACTTCATAAATAAGCTGAAAATAAACACGAATGATCTAATCTAAATATATCCCAACAGGAAAACCTTTTTTTAACAGTATACTTTTCGGTTTTTCCCAAGTAAGTCTGTTATTTATTCGGAACGCTCGTGTCGACAACTTTATTTTCTTTCCGTTTTTCCATCCTCCTTGTTTTCGTTTTATTAGAAACACTGTTTTTCTTTTATTAGAAAATGACGGGAGCTTAGCAGAGTAATCCAGCAGCGTATTTTATCTTTGTTTGTTATATGATCCGATATTCATTTTATTCACCTTATAAATAATATTTATCTCACTATATTACTATATTACCAATGCACAGGTGACAGAATATTCTAATATTCAATAAATAAATAAATTATATTTATAAAATGATATTTTTATTAAAATTTATTCATTATATTAAATATAATATAACATATTAAAATATGGAAAAATGAATAGGATGTTTCTATGTATACTAGTTGATCCAGTAGGTCTTATTGTATTTTTGTTAATTCTTGAACTCTATTAAATTTAAACTGAAATATTAAAACACAAAGTAAAAACCATCATATTTTCTTTTACGTTGTCATTATTTTTTTTTTATAGAGTTGGAATATCAATTATTTTTTCTTTTTTTTTATTGTTTACTTATTTAACATCTTAATTTGATCTATTTCACGTAGGTATTTTTTATCTGTTTTCATTCTGTCACATTTAATTGTATTGATATTTTTATTTTCTTGTTCATACAATGAATCTTTGGTTACTAGGTCGTGATGACTAAATTTTGAGAAACAATATAGTTCTAATAAAGCTGTTTCCGAATTAGTTACCAAACATTTAAATAATGCACATGGAGAATTTAGAAAACTTTTAACGAACTAATTTCATTCTAGATAAAAACTTGTTACAATTTTGAAAATTTGGTAAAGCAAAAAAAAGAACACAATGTAAACTGAGCGAACATTTTCTTTGAAATTATTAAATTAAAATACTACTAAGACTGGTATGAATCAACCAATAGAGCAATAATAAATAAGGTTACATTAAAAATGTTGTCAGGAAGATTTACAATATTAATTGGCCATAGTCATTGTTATAACCCCTCCTCTTCTGAACATCTTTTAATTCCAAATCAATATTGTATGATTTCTTTCCTAGTATCCACTTTTTCTGTCTCTTGTTTTATCTTATTTATTTCTTTATCTTACTTTTTGGTAACTTGTGGCTCTTAATCTTTGCAATTCGCTTTTCGTTTTGTTGTCTATTTAATTTGACTTTTTACGCCTATGGTTAGCGCTGCCGATTAATTAAGTAGGTCACATATCTCATAATTTATCATGTTTTGTAAAAGCGAAAATGGTAGAGGGGGGACTGACAAATTTTGCAATGTTGTCAGCTATTTCGCTGTTGATCATGTGGATGTAAATATATTATGTTATATGCATTTATTTTATTTTTATAAATAAAATAAAGGTTTTGTCTGTACATTGAATAGAATCAACTTGTTTCATGATATCTTTCCGTTTCAACAATAATGATAACAAATATGCTTTAAAAGAAATTTTTGTCTGTATGTATGTCCACATTGTCCAAAGAAATTTTCTCAGGGGTAAGCTCAGTAATGGTAGAATTTTGAAATTTTAAAGTTATATTTAGATTTGCTTGACTTAAAACATAGGCTTTAAATGAATACAAAATATAGAGTAGAACCAAAGTTATGAATTCTTGAGTAATTTGTCTAGAGATCCCCGGTTAGGTAGTTACTTACTTCGATTCTCATCCCAACCTACTCTACCGCGAGCCGCATTTAAAGGTTGTACTATTCAACTAATGGAAAAAATATCACAACTCGACGGAAAAAATTCGAAATCCCGAAAATCTGTAACGCAGTGGCGCTATAAATGGGTAAAATACACTATTTTTTCAACTTCGTCCGATCTTCCAAGGTGTCAAGGTGTCCCGTTCTCCGATTCAACTTCTGGAGCCTAACAAATGTTGTCTTATAGATGTTTAGGGTTAACTAAACGGATTAGCCTAAAATCGGAAAAAAATAACCCAAAAATATTTATTCTAAAATTTTAACTAAACACCCGTTAACGACGGGTATATCAGCTAGTTTAGTAATACAATTTTAGAAGCCAAAAGAAAATCCGTCATACTTTCTTTATATTTTAATGTTTGCATTACCGTATCCTAATTTAATCCTAGAGTAGGGTCTTACATCCAGAGTATTTTAAATATTTCAGATCAAGTTTCGCCATAATTCATTAACTACAAATTATTCACATTGTTTTTAGATTAGAGGATTTTTCATGTATCTTTCCTTCTCTTTCGAATTATATATTAAAATGTTTAAAGCTTCCCTCTGATACTTTTATTTCATATATGTCGTATCATGTTCTGATCTGGGTTAAATAAAAGCATTTCTTGTTTATTCTCTTCGAGACTTTGTGTCATTACTGGAGTTTCCCAACTTGTAGAAATGTTTTCCAATATTTCTTCCTCAGAAGTTGTTCGGACGGCCATCCGTCTAAAGCTGTTAGACACTGTTGACACATCCCTAAGAACACTTAGGAATTACTTGGAGAATCTTCCGTGCAATCTACTAAGTGTTGTGTTACAAATTAGTGTGGCAACTTGTTGCCCGGGGCCTGTCAGCATTTTACAGGAGCAAGTTGGGCAGCCAACCCTGACACCAAGTATGACGGATAGCCCCCAACTTGGGGCAACTCGACCCCCCACCTGGAGTTTTCTTGATGCTGTTCCTCTTGGATTATATCCCAACATTCATTACTTGTACTATGTCTCGGGTTTCCAGTAACTCTTGTTCAACATATGTATCCTACTACGGTTATGTGGTGTAACTGTTTTTAATTTTTAAAAATGATATATTTAAAAGTATATAGATTAAATTCGACCGATTATTCTTAATATCGCTGGATGAATCACGTTTAGGAAGGATTATTTTGAAGTGAGGCTAGAGGTTAAGTATCTTATGCACACGCAACTGCCAGGATCTCTAGTGTCCTTACACAGTCTGTTATATCTCTTTGATTATATTATTATATTTTTTAAAGCAAATGATATTCCTTAATCAATTAAATATTGTTCAGGCGGGGTTTTGTTTTACACAATATATTCTCCTTTTAATTTATAATGCTTATACAGCAACCAAATATAAGCAGGCGCCAATAAAAAAAAAATATCTGAAAAAGCATTTATGATCCTGTCATTACATTTTTCTCCTTTGCTTTAAAGAATCACTTAAACAAAAGTTTATATAGGTAATTTTGTTTTCTTGTTCTTACAGCGAAATAAACGTTAAAGAAAAAAAACGCATAATTTATTCCATGATAATTTATGTATTCACTTCAAAAATGTAAGCTATTTTAAGAAACACCATTTACTTGTTCGATAATTGTAGGGCAGAACGCTGGTATAATTTTGAACCTTGTATATTGTATTGTGAACTTTTACTGAATAATGTTGTGTGGTGTTTTTTATGTTTGTTTTTTTACTGAAGCCCTCCGTTACTGTTTTCTTTACATTAGTTTAGTCTTTTTTAAGGTGTCGAAATGAAATGTGCCCATTCTGGACATTTCCATTGCACATTTCGCATTATGATATCTGAATTGGCCAACGTTTTCTCGGTAGTTATTAACTGTTGTTAGTTGTACCATATTCCTTTTAGACAAACGGCTTACGTGGAATCCCCAAACTATACTTAAAATACAAGAACTTAACCATATGGCCAATTATATAGACTACTCAACAGACATTCTAATCTTTCAATAGAAAAAAAATTATTGATATATAAGACTATACTAAAACCCATCTGAACCTACGGTCTTGAACTATCTAGAGAGCTAAATTTTAGAACCTCACAGATTCTTCCAATCTATAGTCCTTCGTTCAATTGCCAATGCTCCTTATGTTCCAAACAAAACTCTACATTATGACCTTAACATCTCTTATGTCCTCAACGTTTTTCCATCCCGATTCTCAAATTTTCATCAGAACCTAATTCATCATCCTAATCGCTTAGCACATTTCTTATCCAGTTCCAGTCATCCCTTCAATCCTCCTCGAAAATTAAAACGGCAGTGGCCTCGAGATCTTTTGTATACACGTCACTGCAGTTCTGGCAATAACCAGCTTCTCCATTCAAGTCATTAGCGTATGTGGTTTTAGTTCCCTCTCTCAGTCTCTACTGGATGTCCATCTCAGTGATGCGGCTGAGAGGGAAGCGCTGGGATCTCTTAGAGTCTTGCCTTATCCTGCATACGTGGGGAAAAGGGCCGACTTGGAGCTCCCACGGCTGTCTTTATATAATATTATAATTTTTTTTTAGGAGATTTCTTTATTGATATTTATATCACATTCAAGGACAGTGAAAGTGCCAGCAATAGTGATAAAGGGTTTGCTCATTCATACTATGCATAATAAATAAAAATAATAAACAGCAATATAATAATTCAAAAAAATTTTTTTTTAAACTTTTACTGAGTATTAATACAGTCTGCCACACTGAAGGGCATTGGTACTAGGAATATAGTAGTCATTCACACAATATGTACGTAAGAAAGGAAAAAAAAAATATATATATATATATAAATAAAGATAAAGTAATATACAAGATAATTAAAACAACAGATCAGCCGAATAATAACGAAACACATTCACACCTATGTAAATCATAAAAGTAAATGTATATAAACTAAAAGATACTAAACTAAACAAAAATAAACTAATCTAACAAAATAAATACTTAAATACACACATGCTAAAATATTGTAAATAAGTATGAATGTGTTTTTATATTTTTATTTAATGTTGTCTCGTGTTTCTTCTGTTTTACTAAGTTTTCTTTTTCTTTTCTTTTGTTAACATTTTTCTTTAGTTTTTGTTATTGTATAAATGGTATGAAGGAGCCTCATACATCTCAAATATTCATTGCCCTTAATTGATGCAAAGTATATTTTTTTCTTAATAAAATAAGATTTAAAAAAAGGTTATGCCTTAGGCTTGGTTTTTTATCTTGCTATAATAAAACTTGTATTACGGTTGAAAGATTTGTTTTATACATTTTTTTAAGATTTGTATTATACTTTAGTAGCCATTCTAATCGAACATAAATTGTATGTTATTTGGTGTAAACATTACTTTTTACTGGAACTTAATTTAACTCTTAGCCTTCCAGGTCGAACGTAAAGCGTAAAGGAAGTTTTGGCAGTCACAAAGGGAACAATAAAGCCTCTCTCTTCTGGAAATGGAATTGTTTCTGAAGAGCAGTTCGCACCTGGTTTTCATTACCGCCTTCATGAAAGGGTGTTCCCATCATCCGAGCGGCTCTTGCCAATGTCAAAGTAGAGGTCTTTATTGACGGAAACCAGATTTTGGATTAGCTACTCTCTGAATTTGACTTATTTCTGACATTATCTCAAATTCATCTGTACTTAAATGTAATATATTTAATTAATTTAGTGAATATAAAGCCAATCATGTAGATCAATTTTTTCCCGGGTTTACAGAAATTATAATTACGTTGTAGATAATGAGGTTTTCTTTCATTTATTTATTATTTAATTCTGAAATGAGTGAGGTAGATCAGTGGTAGGGCACTGGTCATCCAATGCTAGAGGTCCCGGATTCGAATCCCTATTCAGTGCATAAAAATTATTTATTCTGTTTCATCAGCCGTGGGGCGATCCTGGGATCAGAAGACCCTCCTGGGCACACCCAACCTCTATACAGCGGTTACCCTTAATAATTAATCAGTTAAGGGAGAAAAGCTGATGGTTGAGCGTGATCTCGGTCACATCACCTCCTTGCGTAACCGTTGACTAAGAAAAAGTACTTTCACTAAATAGTACTGAACCCAAGACTCTTAATGGGTTGTAGTGGTGTACAGGTTAATTGTGAAATCTTGTCAACATTTAAGATTCTACAGAATTCTATTTTAAATCTCCATTTTCTGAAAAACTAATATTAACTAAAATGTGCTGTCAGTTGTTTTAAATAAACGCTTAGGTCCTATTTCATAATTATCAGCTTGTACTTATTTTAGTCCAATCTTTTAAATTACCTTTACATAAAAAACAAGTTATGATTATTCACCAATTAAAAGGTGTAATTTTTAAAACAATTCAGTATTTTATATAACGTGCAATAGATTGGCTATTTCGGTGTCAACCTAGATAGTTTAAATTATATACAGTTATTATGGCAAAAAACAAAACGTATGGCAAAAAACGTATTGCTCGACAGCTCATGGATTTCGATCACTTTAAAATCATCCAAGCAGAGGATCATATTTTCAAGATATAGAATGCAGATCTAGTTAGTGGTAGAATATTTTTGATTAACATATGCCAAAATGATTTTTGGCGTTTCCGGAAATATTCTTCCCATCATAATTTTACTAAATTTATTAGTTTTTTTCTGATTTCATATTTGAATTTGTACCCGTGAACAAACTGTGACGATCAGCAAATTTTTCGAGATTTATTAAATAATAACAATCTTAGGCAGACAAAAGGGACTATGTTCTATTGTAATAGGTCTTTTAGTCAGAGTTATCGTTAATTTATATGAACAATATTGTTATTCTTAAGTTATTCTATTCTATTCTACAAGGAGGAATGTCCGTTTTATATCTGATGGTAGAAAAAGAAGTTAAAAGAATCCGTAATACCCCTCAATATATCCGATATCCCTGTGAAACGAGAAGGAAAATGTGATCAAATTCCTATACAAAGAAAACCTTATAAAATATATTAAGCTATTATATAACAAATAATTCTCTGCCGATTTATTTATCAGTATCATTCGATTTGTGTATTTATTCTTTTATTTTTATTTATTCTTTTTATTTTCCTTATACATTATTTACTTATTCATATTTTAAATATATTTCTATCTACTGCTATCACTCAATTCTAATTCAATTTCATCCTCTTTTGCTCTCTTATTACTGTTATTTATATTTATAACCCATTTATTCGGTTTTTCAAAATATAGAAGGCGTTGATGACCGACATTTTTTACGTCTTGATCTCCCAATACTTAACTAACTAGGTACTGGAATCTGTTTTCTAGCTCGATTCAGTTAAGTTAGAGGTTTTACTTAAGATAGATCTCTCATCCAGTGCCTTTTCAATTCACACCTCCCATATCAGCTTTAGCCAAGTATATTGCTAATCTGATCATATGTGAATGCATGAAATCGATTATAAAGAGTCCCAAGACGTTTGTCTTCTGTTGGTGGGTCGAATTTAGAACTGTTATGTAGATTATATGTTTATATTGCTATCAGGAATTTAAAATTTTCTAAATCTAAATTGGAAATCTCAATTTATACATATTCATGTGTAAATAGATTACATTTATTTCTATGAAATATAATATATCTACTCTGAAATCAAATTTCACAATAACTTACATGGACATACTTACACGTTTATACAAAGTATGGCTACATTTACCATGCCCGAAAACACACTTAGGAGGCTCAAAAGGAGCTGGATGAGGGATTAATTTGCTTTAAAAGATGCTAAAATCAAGTCAGATAGTCAAACCTGTACTCTTACCGACAGCAGACCCGCTGATTGTCATTGCTTATGACAGGTGTGGGTGAAGAAATAAAGTTAAAAAAAAAAAAATTAGCCTCTGTAAAGTAGGTAATCCCCACATATATTATTACAGTAAGGCTCGAAATCGGTTTTGTACCAAATATAAGCTCCTGTCATGCTCAAATACCATGAATCTGGATTCAGAATTTCACGGGGGGTTAGCGAATCGTATTCTCCACTTTTTTTTTTTCTTTCTAAAATAAATAAAGTCGATACAAACATTTCGCTAGGCTTCGATACTGGAACGGTGGTAGGTCTGTAGATTGATACGGGACAAATTGGATCTTGAAGATTTTGATGCGTACAGCAAGACCCGGATAGTTCCTCCTGAACTATCGGATCCTGCGTTTATAAGCCGAAAAACGTACTATTTTCGAGATAAAGCAAGGCATAGGGTTCGCATCCGCACAACCTTACATTAATTGTAGAACTGTCATTGAATACATGTCTCATTTCGTCGACTTGAGGTCTCTATGATCAAGAGAGGGGGAGTTTATATTATTCATCGAAGGTGTTTTTAATCGGCAAGCCATATCATGGTTAATTTTTCACCAAATCTCAAGATTGAGCCACCAATTTCGAAAGCTTCCTTCTCCTTCAGGCTGGCAAAATAGTCCAATCACCCAGAAAATTCAGGCAAACAAGTTATGAAAGAAAATAAACTTTATTTGCGAATAACTGAAAAATTACACACTTTTCCCTTCGATATGCCCCCCATGATTGTATAAAAGATTACTAAATTCCCTACAAAAGGAAAAAAAAAATCATCGCAATCGGACAATTTTTAGCAAAGATATAGCTCACTGAAATTTGTATACATGTTGGTTCGAAACAAAAATGAAGATTTAAATTAATTTTTGTTTGCTTTGTGGATTATATTTATCGATAAAGTAACATTTGATGTCTTAATCTTTTGATACCTTGCGTTTTCTTATTAATTTGATAACTATATTTCGCACGGGCCTACTAGTCTTAATTAATTAATTAAGGTGGAAAACCTAGAAAATCACATCCATGCACAACCGTTGGGAAAGAAACTGAACTTCCCAACGTAGTAGTGAATCCAAGACCCCTTCATGTGTCGTAGAAGTACAGGAAAAAAAAACTTAGGCTACTTTATCTTTATGTTTATTTTAAAATTACCATTCTCCTAAGAGATTTTTTGTTATGATTGTTTTAGTTAAACTTAATTATTGATTAACACACTTCCACGTGTATGGCCAGAAATTTAGCTAATTAATCAAGATTTGAAAGTTCCACTTCCGCTAAAAAAAGAGGCTCCAGCCTGCATTAAAATTTATGCAAGGATTATCCCCGCCCTTCTGTTTTTATTTAGCCCTTTTTTCCCCTCGTTTTCTTCTTTATCTTCAGTAATTAAGGCCCTTCCCTAAGCCACACTCCAGCTTATGACCCAAGAAACTGCCAATCGTCGAAAGGCAATTAAAAAAAAAAGGAAAGAAAAAAAAAAAGCAGTCGCTGCGAAATCCTTGAGAGATTTTCTCATCTAAATGAAAATACCCCATCCAGGAGATATATGCTGGTACCCCGGCGGATGAAAGGGGAAATGACAAGAGAAATAAGAAATAATGGCTTTGAATCAAAAGCCTTAGTCGGCTGGTTGAACCGCATTCATTGGAATACAAATGACCTGTCACACTGAGTATTAATGAAGGTTATAAGTGATAATTAAATATCATTCTTACAACGCTTTCTTTTAAAAGACATTATTATTAGTATTGTATTAAATCCAGAATTGAATAATAAAATTACACTATTTCATGTAATTTATGTGGTAAATGAAATTTTGAAATAACAATAATACCCTTTTTGTTATTCTTTTTATTTTATATTAATTGGCAATGGTCTGAGGTCTCTTTAATGGTGTAATTTTAGCTTTGATGTGGTTAAGACTAGGGCCAAATAATATCAGCTTCCTCAATATAATTGAACACTTACTACTTGTAAAAAATAGCTTTGATTAGTTAAAGAAATTACGAATGAAGTGTGACGATATGCCTGGTTAAAACATCAAATTCATAGCAAATCCCCCTTGATTCCGTTATTGCGAAAGAATAATGAAAATAGATCAAAATTGCTGTTAATAGTAATTTTTTTATTATATTCAAACTCGTGCAAATTTAAATATCGGAAATATATTGTAATCAAAGCACCACACACGCTAATTACAATAGAAGCTACATATGAGCGATGTAACGGATTATAAGTTTGTACACGGAAAATGCTAAATACTGATACATAAAAAAAAAAATAAACAAATAACTACATTTTTTTTCTTAATGACTACGTGAATATCACTCGGCCAACAATTGTCTTGTTTGAGAATTTACGGAAGGCACTGAAAATGTGTTGTATGCGTGATCTCGTTTTATGATTTCAAATAAAATTTAAGGAAAGAGATATTTTCTCATGTCTGACTTATCTTGTTTCTAGTATCTGTTTACTGTTGGTTAATTATTTCTTCAGGTTAATTTTTAAATACATTTTTTTAAATAATTGTTGGTTAATAAAAATTAATGAATCCGTGATTTTCTTCTTGTAGATATCTGAAAAACCAGAATAAAGAAAAATGTGCTTGGATATTTTTCTATAGCCAGATCATATACCTAATACGAATTTTATACAAATTCCTAATTGTGTAGGATATATTTTATTACCGAAATTTATTAGAATCTCAGTTCTTATTAGAAGAATTATTATTTTTTTATTTATGGGTTTTACGAGATGTCTCGGATTTTTTTTTAATTTAAAGCTTTTACGAGATATCTTGGAATTGTTTTTATTTTAAGGTTTTACGAGATATCTTGGAATTGTTTTTATTATAAGGTTTTACGAGATACCTCGAAATTGTCCTTTAGATTTTCGCTAAAGCCTTGGCCGGGTGTTCCCCACATGTAATTAAGCTTTAACAAGGGCCATTGTTAACAAGGCATTAAGACCCAACATGCGGGTTGAAGGGGGAGAGGGGAGGGGCTGGTGCCACTTAGAATTGAATTATACGAGGCTGCTTTAATGGCTTTTTACCTTTTTAATTGGAGTCGTCATTTGGTTGTGAATAAAGGCCAGGTAATTAGGAACTGTCCACAGCCTTCTCAACAATTCCTTCCGCCTGCTGGGTCTGAATAAAGCACCGCGCATTGCGGGCTATTTCTTGCACCCCGCCCGTGCATTAAACAAATGTGTTTTTTTCTCTCTCTATTGAACTTCATTTTTCTATTTGATAAATGCTGAGGAAGCAGGGATTTGGCGAGATCCCTTTGATTTGGCGAGAAAGTTGATAGTTTATGATTTAAATATTTTGTTTTAATAAAAAAATATTTAAATATATTTGCATATCATCAAAAACCTTTATCAAAGAAATAACCTTTGATCAACCTCTTTCTCGGAAAAACCATGTATCTAATATCTCCCGCTGTATCTTTTCCACCTTTAAACATCTAAATTACTTCCGTCACCTATTTTCTCTTGAAACCTGTAGGCTCCTAGTCACTTCCTTAATATTTCCCCACTTTGACTATTGCTTTACGATATATGGGGGCGGCTCTGGGGATCCCGAGGCGAAACTAAAACGTTTGATAAATTGCTTTATACGATTCATCTTCTGGATCCGTGGGACGCCTATGTTTGCCGTTTTTATGTAGAGTTGAAGTCGTTTTATTCTTTCTACCATCGTAAGTATTTCCTGGCATCCTTCCTCTTTCAAGTCTTCCAATCCCACCGCCCCTCATACATCTCCGAGCTCCTCCAATTCAAATCCTCTGTTCACTAGCGCAATACTCGTTCCAGGTCTTCTGATTTATACACAAGGTCCCACCGAGCCGCTGATTTCGACTGATCGTTCATTATCCGATCCTCATCCCTGTGGAACTCAATCTCTTCCTACATCCCTCAATGCAATACTCTCCCTACCTTTAAATCCCGCCTGTTCAATCATTTCTTATCCATCCAGTCTTCATAAATTTGTAAATAGATAATACTGTAAATATTTATATAAATTATAAAATCATCATTATATTAAATCATTTTTACTTCATGTGTTTTAATTTTTTATTTCTTATTATTAAAGTTAGGAAGTAACTTCTGAGGCTCCTAAGTCCACATTTCTGTCTTTCTGTATTATTATTAAAAAAAACAAAAAAACAATTCTATATATCTTATTCAGCAGTGAATTCAACCTTAAACATTGATAAAACAATTTTAGAGTTAAAATTCCTGTTTATGATCGTTTATATATTTTAAGATTTTTTCTGTTTGATCCTTCATATAGACAAATTAATAACTATTTAGTTTTGTAATATATAACTTCATTTATGAAACAATAGGAATATCACTTAATAAAAACGTTTTCAAAATTTTTAAAATACACGTACTTTCTTGAGTCTCTGTAAATTAATATATATATATATATATATATATATATATATATATATATATATATATATATATATTATTTAAATTTAATTAAAATCTAATTAATTAAAATCTAAATCAAATTCTATGAACATGCTGCTGGGTACCATTTCCTTATTCCTTAAGTTCAAAATCGAAAGTCAACACATTTGGTGATTGCCACATACATGACAGTTGCATTTAAGAAATAAAAAAAAAGTAAATTCTGTTATTAAATTAACATAAAAAACACAGAATAGCGTATAAAATTTTAAAAATAAAACACAAGTCTAACATTTCGCTCAGTTTAAATGATTACTTTTCAAAAAAAGAGTCTTAGTTTCAAATATCTCTTCTATAAATTTCGATTTATTATTTAGTTAAAATAACTGAATTAATAACAAATATAATGTAAAAAAAATTGTATTACTTTGTGTCTGAAGAGAATAAAATTTTCATTATTTTTTAATTTAAAAGATGGAGGATGAGTTGTATAAAATTAAATATTAATACATAAATTATTCAGCTATCAAGAGTTTTGTTTGCAGATTCCCCGAGGTGGTTCGATCTAATTTCTCTAGAAGGAAATTACCATAAATTTATGTTTTTAATAGTTTTTATAACATCATTTCTTCGTTTTATATTTTTTTAAAACGTTCAATATTTTGTAAAATAGCTTTCTACATGAGATTTGTTGGTTGGAAATTTATAAATAAATTCTTACATACATATATTAATTATTTATTCATTATTATATTATCTTACAAACAAGTTTTTATTACCTCTAAATAAAGAGATGAGCTGTATAAAATATCTACCTCAAGGATTAATACTTGCTGCTTTATTCTATATTATGTATACGTCTGACCAAAACTACCTGAGCTGACGATAAAGCAATTTTAAGAAAACACCATAAACAAATACTACCTTCACTGCATTTACGAAACTGGTACTTTTGAAATAGATTGTATCTTAAAAAATTATAACATATAACATTTACAATTGGATGAGTGTTTTTAAAAATTTTAAGACTAATAAAAGCAGCTCCCTGTTGCGTAAACAACAAAACTTTAGTTACCGGCTAACGACAACCAACTATCGAACAACGTATACGAACTCTTTACTTCCTATTTCACATTTAACTACATGAAAATAATAATACTACGCAATGATGATGGCTTGTATTAAATACATGACCTCAACTGACATTCCCTGCAGAAGTTGACTGAAATGATGCTGGAAGAGAGATCTCTTTAAGTGAATTAAGGAAGTAAATAAAGACCAAGAAGAAACGCTGCTAGGTACTATTCTTCTTCTTTATGCCTAATATGTCATTTTCCAAGTTCACTACAGCAAATATGATTATTGTCTAATTCATGACAGATGCGGATTGAGATGCGAAGAGAAAACAAAATATATGTACTTTTAACTGACACATATAAATATTTAGTTTTACTTTTTAAATGAAGGTTAATCAAGAAAAAAAATCTTTTCTCGATAAAATATGGATAAAATATAAGTTTTTTTTTTTTCTCTTTTACTATCTATCCGCACCTGTTATGGTATTGACAATCAGCAGATGTGTTGTCATGATGAGGATTGGCATTATAAGCATGAGGAAGGATAGTACCCAGCAGCACCTCTTCCTGGTCATTATTTATTTCTTTGATTTAGGTGAGGAGATCTCTCATCCAGCTCCTTTTTAATCTCCTCCTGATGGGCATGTCAGTCGTAGCCATGTCGTTTATAAGTCTGTTTGTGTGTCCGTGTAGTTTGAGATGGAAACGAGAGTAGAGAGTACGTGTCTATAGTTAGTTGTCGTAAGTCGTTACGTAAAGTTTTGTAGTTGACGTACCAGGAAACTCTTGTTATATGTCGTAAAATTTTGGATTGAAATGACTGTAGTTTTTGTAAGTGCGTCTTTTTTGCCGAACCGTAAATCTGAGAGGCGTATATCCATATGGGTTTGAGTAGGTAAGTGTATGTATTTAGTTTATGTCGAACTTTCAATTTCGATTTAGAAAAAAGTGAGTACAGTATTTTCATTTTCAGTCACTTGTTTAAGATCGTCGTTTCATTTTGACGTGTGGGCCCCCAGGTCATCCTTCTGTCGAATATTAGTCCCTATATAAGTAACATTTATTTCCCTTTTTTATGCTGATTGTTTAAAGATTGTAGTTTTATTTTAATTTTTAAGTATTGGTGTAATATTATTCGTTCATCGTATTTAGGTCAGGTGGGATCTTCTTTAGGAGCTATAGTCCAAGGTATAGATAAATAAATTAAAAAATATTATACACAGCTGCTGTTTCTGTTTTAATGACTGTCTTTTTGTTAATTATTTCGGACCGATTCTGTTTTAGGGGTTGGTATTGTAAATGTTTGAGCGATAAAGAATTCCGTGGAGGGGACCAGAGGGGCTAAGTTGGCCTGATTGCAGTTTGCCGGATTGACATAAACTTGGAACAACATTGACCAGTGAACTAATTAGCAAATCCGACCAGCTAGTTTATTGATGGTCACTTGCTCCTACCACTAACAACCGCCAGTTTATTTTTCCAGGAACAACATTCTCTCCGAGAGGAATAATGGATTGTCCAGTCTCTGTATTTTCAGCTCGTTTATCATTCCATTATGATAATATAATAATCGTCAATAGAAGTTAGGGAATAATATTTTTTTTATTTTCAAATCCTAATCCACACCTAATCAATTTTACAATAAACAGATGTGTTATCGTACTAAATTTAGAAAATGGCATTTTAATTTTAGGCATGAGGAAGTGTACCCAGCAGGTTCCTAGTCTATTGCCTTCTTTAATTCATAAAAGATCTCTCATCCAGTTTATTTTTTTCGTTTACAACAACGAATTCCTCCGGATGGTTGTGACAAGACAGTTATGACCATAGCGTTTATCACTCTTTGCTGTGTCCGTGTAGTTTAATATGAAATCGGGAGTAAGGAGTACATACGTAGTGCTGGTCAATGGTTGTTGGTCATAAGGCTTTGTAGATTTATACCAGGAAGATGCTTACATTAGTCTTAACGTTTTGAAAGGAGAAGATTGTAGTTTTATTGTGCGGCTTTTTTTGCAGTCCATAAAGTTATAAGGAGTTTATGTATGTGGTTTTTGTCTGATTTCTAATTTTGATTTGGAAAAAAGCGAACATATTTTCTGTCGCCTGTTTTAAGTTTTTCTTTCAATTTGGACGTGTGGACCATCCTTCGGTCGAATATTAGTCCAAGATAACGTATTATCCGTTTGAGGAGTTCGGTTTTCTACGATATGAAGTCGGCGTTAGTCTCATCAAAGTGTAAATATTATCTATTTTAATTTGTCATGATTTTTATTTTTAAATTGAGCACATATTTTGAAAATCAAGCTAATATTTTTGAAATTCAGTAAATCTAGTCTGAGATTGTGGTATTTTGATAAAACTGTTCCATCGTCAGCGCAGGTAGCAGTCAATATTTCGCCGCAGTAGCTAGGTATGTCATGCGTATATATATAATGTAGGGGAAAGGAGGGTGTATTGATCCTTGAGGTACTCCTACTAATTCTGATCGAATTGAGGAAATTCCTAAGTTCGGACAGGGAAAATTTTGTCGAATAGGAAAGACTTAATAATGAAACTGTATGTGTGAGGTAGTACATTTTAAAGAGAAGTCGCAATCGGCGTGTTTCCGGATGTTGCCCAGGCATTTAATTAACTTGGAGGATAATATGACCCAATTATTTAGGTATAGTTTCTAAGAAGCGTTACGGAATGGAACGATTAGAATACAAAAACAGGTTTTGATATTATAATATGCTTGTGGTTTTAATTATTTCTCCACAAGAAAGATTAGTGATTCCACAAAATAAAAACATTTAAATAATCAATGAATCAATAGGTTGGGTCAAATGGTTTAATCTGTTTTGGTCCGGCCAGTAAGTGATTTCATCATCGATGTTCTGATGGTCTTACCAGAATATTTTATTGGCACAGAACCAATCCTAGTGATATGGACCAGTACCGAGTTCAGGATTCAATGTTGGTAGATAATATTGTTTTGCTTTTTTCAACAGCGGTGATTACAGAAATATTGATGCTTAAAGAGATAAAATGTTTATATTTTTACTCGAAACGTAGTTACATAATTAGTAGCTAAATTAAGTGCGTTATAATTTAAAAAGACGACTAATTTTGATTGTTTGCGTATGTTATTCATAGAAACAAATATGGACTAATGAAAAGAAAAATTATTCCTCTATTTTGGGGACTGCAGCCAAAATCGACTAACCTAAAGTTAGACTTTATTTCGTAAATCTTATAAATTTTCACAATTTTCTCGGATATGGCTCAAATTATTTTATTAAACAGGTAACGTAAGTGTAAAATTATGTAGATTTGATATCGGGTAGATATTAATCTCATGTATATATTCTTACAGGGTACGACCTGAATACATAATTTAAAAAAAAATATCTTCGTATCTTTAATTTTGTCTATTTGGAATAATTAATCATTTGAGGACTACAGAGAAATAAATGTTAACTGTATTTAACGAATATTATTAACGCTAATTTGAATAATTACTTACAATCTTAATAACGTTGTCCTAAATACTATTTATTCTACATCGTTTCTGAAATAGCATTAAATCGACTTTATTTAAGCTTTAGAATTAATTTAGCGATTATTTAAAAGTTCGATTATTACCTAATTCTTGTCGATTTACGGATTCAAAATGATATTTAATTTTTTTTCACGGAACGGCTATAGAGACCACGCGAATATCATGACATTTGACTTCTTTCTTGTTTTTTCTTTCTTTCCACTTCTCTCTCACTGCCGCTTTCTCTCCTCCGTCCACGCGACTTCCTTTCTCGAACTTTTCTTCTTAACAAGAACCGTGATCTCCTTTAGTCTCTTACCATACCTTTCTCTGTCCAGACAGTCCTGGTCCGTTATTCCAAGTCTTTCCGTTTCTTCCTTCATCTGCCTGATGTATCCTCCCAAGCTTTTGTATCTACGAATTTTTTTGGAATATTTTCCTGTTAAGTCTTTCTGGGGCCATTCTTACCATACTAGATCTCTTTTGTCCTTGTATATTGCCTGTATCCTTCTTTTGTCTTTTTGGGGCCGTAAATCCTTCTTAGAATTCTTCGCTCTATTCTCAACAATTTTTCCAGCCTGGGGAGGCATGTGGTTTCCGTCCCGTATCACAGGTTTAACAACTGTATAGTAGTGTCGTATTTTTGCTTCCGTGGACAGGTTTCTCTTGTTGTATATGTTACTGGTTGCAAAAGTTAGTTTTTTCAATTTGGCTATTCTTTCCTTGATACTTTCTTTTTCCGAACCATTATTACATATAGTCTCACCCAGGTACATAAATTAATTTGTTACATTTATTGACCTGTATTTGGTCTCCACTGTTTTCTTCTTGAAGTGTGCGTCTGTGGTCATTAATTTTGTGTTTTTTTTCGTAGGAGATTTGGCTATTGGCGCTTTTTTGGCTATTTCCGTCAGTGTATTTATTTGGTCGATTGCCTCTTCTTCCGTTTCCGCTAAAAGGGCAAGATACTCTGCTAGGCAAGACACCTTACCTTGACGTGGTTGTTTTTGGTCCCTATACTTGCACCCACATCATTGGTTTTCCTCAATTCCTTCATTGTCCTATCTAGTACCACGTTGAACAGTGTTGGGGAGAGACCGTCTCCTTGTCTGAGTCCCGTCCTTATCCGGAAAGATTTGCTGGTGGTTCCTCTGAATCTTACCTTGAATTCGGTGTCAGTTAGTGTTAATTCTATTAGTTTCCTGGTCTTCTGGTCCACTCCGTATTCTCTCAGTATTTCCAGTAGTGTCTTTCTATCCACTGTACGACTCAGTGGCTTTGTTAAAATCAACAAACGAGATGTAGAGGTTCTTTTTGGGCCTTGTTTTGTATGTTTTAATTATTATATTAAAGATATTTTAATTACTAATGTAGCACAGAACACCTTTATTTTAGATGTTTTTATAATTTTGATGATTTTGTTATTGTTTTAAAATGTTACTTCATTTCATCTGATATCAATGTGCATTAAGTTATAGGCTGTAGAATATTCCCGAACTAAAAAGTAAATAACGTTAATCCGAATTAAACTAAGATTACGTTTTTACTCCTTTCATCATTATTTTTATTGAAATAATGCAAAAAAGGAGGATATTTAATTATATTCCTTAAAACGAAAACGGGGGCCGTTATACTAAACCGCAATACTGGAAAGTGCGCCCGGTATGGTAAACTCATAGCGCCGCTACTATGTTGCATTAGTAAATTAATGACCAGAAGGACATGCTAATGAAATATTGAGGCTACATTAGTAAATATTAATATATTAATAAATGATGTATGTATGTGTTATATAAATATATATATATATATATATATATATATATATATATATATATTTATGTAATATGTAAAATTGAGCCCATACTTAATGTGTATATCTATTAACAGTAAATTAACAGGAGTAAGGGATAAATAAAAACGGCAAAATTTTCATATCAGGTAGAAAATCGATTAAAAAAAAACATAGAAAGAAACCTTTGATGTGGTGTTTGGCATATTCATGAATAAATGAACTTCATAACAGGGTGGTAAAAAAAGTTTTTTTTTTAGGTTCAAAAAAGGCTTAAACTCATCTTTACCATCGAATCTTTCTATATATATTTTTATCATTATTTTGTCCTTTCGTTTTTACTTTCTGGCGTTTTTTAAATATTACCATACATATTTTTAGCATTTAATTTATTAACTTAAAAGTTCTGAAAACAAACAAGATAATTAATGAGTTTTAATTTATTTTTTTAATTTAAATTATTTGTCAGATTATTAGCCTAGTAACAGCGTATTGATCATTGAACTAATGCTTGGGCAGGAACTCATGACCGTTTATTTTTACTAACGGTTATTATGGATATTTGGTTTATTCGAAACATGCGTTGTGGTTAGAGAAATAATTGCACAATACATCGGCACTGTTTTCTTTTCTTTCTGGATATATGACTGGAAATAAGTCACAGAAATAAAACAAAATATGAAATTCAATGTGTTTTTTTTTCAAATTACTTTCCTAGAGATTAAATTTTTTTCACTTTATAAATTAGCCTTTGGCATTTTAGGCATGATGAAGTGAGTGATCACTTAAAATTCCCAGCAGTATCTATTCTTTATTGAGGTCTTTGTTTAGTTTCCGTATTCAGGAAAGAGGATCCTACTCATTCAGCTCCTTTTGGCCATGTCATTTATAAGTCTGTTGTTTTGTCGGAGAAGTTTATTATGGAAGTGCGAATGAAGAGTGTTGGTCGACAGTTGGTGGTTGATGTGTTGAGCGTCTGCCAAGTCTTAAATATTTTGGATTAAAAGTATTGTAATTTTGTTCTATATCTTTTTTGCTGTGAGATTCCAAGCGGATTAGTTTAAGTAGGTATGAAGTTTAATAATCGTGAAAAATAGGAATACAGTAATTTTATTTATTCGTTTAAATTTCTTTCTTTCATTTTGTGGTAATATGTGGGCCCTAGATCATTTATGTCCTAGTTGAGGTACTTTGTCTGTTTGAGGAATATGGTGGTCGCCAATAAAAGCTGGTGGATTCTTCGAAGTGTGAACATTACGCACTGTGATTATTCGTGTTTTAAGTTCATTTTCTTACGCTTTACAGATTATATAGGACAGCTTTAAAGACCCGCATTTATAAACTACAAACTTTTCAATAAAAAAACAGGACTGTATCTCTAATCTCGTCAGCAATAACATCTTTACGTCAGCAACTTTAACGTAGAACCTACAAATGCCAGTATAACTTACACAGATATACCAACTTGCTGATTAAAGACACGTCCACAAATAACTTCCCCGATAACACCCACAGAAGAATAAAAAAAAGGTGGATGAGAGATCTCCATAAACTATAAATATTTAAATCAAGATAGAAAGGGATACTGCTGGACAGTGCTTTCCTTCTCGCCGAGCAATGTCACTCCATATTTTACTTTCCGACAGTACTCACGCAGGTTGTCGGTATTTCTAACATATGCGAATAGAAAAATAAAGTTTAAAACAAATTATTCATTTTCTGGGTTATTAAAATTAAAAATATAAAACAATAAGAAGTTTCATCTTTCTTCGATGGGCCTATTTTGTATTTTACAAAGTATTCCAAAAAATAATAATAAAAGGTTACATCCTCTGATAGTTACGAGTTATTGATTCTGCTTGATGGTATTAATACAATTGTGGAAATCAGAGGTGTATTAATGTTGGGAGGTGCGATTGTGAAAAGCCTCTTTGAGAGAATATCCAGTTGGCATCGGAGACCCTCCTATGCTATCATAAAAAAAAGCTCACATGGAGTGATCATAAATCAAGCCTTGCCAGAGGAGAGAAGATATCTATGAAATTAAACCGTTAATAATCTGGCTCCTCTGATGGATCACCTGGCCAGCATCTTTTTTATTGGGCAGATGTCCTCGTCCCCTCTGGCATCAAATCAGCGGATCGCTTGACTTATGTCGGCCATTAGCTGTTATTCTCCTCTTTGGAAAATTAATTTATCAGGTCTTATTTTCCATCCTTCCCTACAAACTGTGCAAGAAATCAATAGTAGTACTAATGGTGACATTGTGACTAGTATTTCAGGTATGATACTATTACTAAGAACATTGCTTCAAGATATTTAGAGTAAGGAATGTCCAACTGATCAAACAGAAATAATATTAGTATATGTATGATTGTTTGGAATGAGTAATACCCACTGCTTCCTTGTCTAGAAAATTTTGAAGGTTTCCATATTGGTAGTTTTGATTAGTTGTCAAAACTTTGATTCCTAAAATCACTCAACTCAGTTTTTTTTTAAATAACCTCTTCCTTCATGATATTTGCAACTGTATTAGAATATAAATACATCGATTAAATGTGTATACAGGAATATCATAACATGAAAAGGCTTGTTGAGAAATTATCCACTGTTAGCACTCTAATAATAAGTCTACATAAGGAGATTACGAGGCCATTTTCTTTTCAGACACCTTGAAGGATTATCAGAGATCGAAGAGGAAGCAAGGTTATAAACGAGATGGTTCGAAAGTTTATCACGGAAGGTTAGGTATCTGAATTGGATCAAATCGAAAACATATAGTACATTAAGGTCATTATGGATGATTTTATTTGTGAAAAAGTAAGGATTCGATGGTTTAGTGGAGTTCCAAAGCTCAATTTCGTAAGTCCAAATAGGTCTTATTATTGTCATGTGTATGAGTCTTTTGTAATTAAGTGAAAGTTTAGAGCGTTTGTCTTGTAAGTATTGGAGTAGTCGGAAACGTCGAGCGTTTTTAGTCTTGTATGAGGATTCCAAGTGAGGCGCTTGTCCAGTTGGAATCCTAGATACCGGATTTGTTAAACAAGGATAAGTGAGATGTTGTTTAAGGGCTCTGTAGGATAGGAATTCATGTGTTTACGACGAATGGTAAAGATAATATAATGGGATTAGTTAGAATTAATTTTAATCCTCTAGTTTTGACACCATTCTTCAAGGTTTTTATGTGGAATTGAAGAGTTTGGCATACGTGGTGATAACAGTGTTAGGGTGAGTTGGGATATCGGCTGCATAAGCTGTGTAAAGGATAGGGCCTAGGATACTACCTTCAGGAACTCTGGCAAATTTCATTTCATTTCAGTTACATTTCAGTCACTTAGTATCCACAATATATTCATTTACTTATAACACACTGATTACAATTTTTGTGGAAAGTGTTACTCAGTAGTGTTTCAATTGCCATATTGAAGATGTTTGAGACAAATATATAAAAAGAAAAATCAAATATGAAGATGAGTTAAGAGCCCGAAACGTAGATGATGGAGCACAACAAATAAAAAAATGTATTTAAAAACGAATGAGGTTGGCGAAAAGGTGTCCTTCTTTATTGAGTTTCACAAGAGTTTTCCTTTAGGTGTTCAAGTGCAATTGGAATCAAGCAGAACGGCTATGCATGCTATTTCCTATATATACCTTGTCCAGTTACTGAAGACTATGGCGTGGAAGAGTACAAACAAACATAGAAACATAGAAGAGGATTAAGGAAAGGATTTTAATACAAATTTATGTGTGTGTTGTGTTTAGAATTTAAATATCATGCTCCTTTATGCATTCTGTTAAAATCAACATTATCCAATGGATCAAGAGAAACTTAAAGCTGAGAACTGCATTTCTAAACTGAGAGATAAGAAGTTTCTTCATAATTGTTACAATTCCATTTGTTCTGTTCGTGACTCCGATCTGCAGAGCTAAAAGCTTTTCTTATCTCGGTTACTATGAATAAAAAGTCGGCCTTAAGATCTCCTTTAATGACCTTTTATCAATTGTTTCCGTAGTCTAGTGGGAATAATGGCTTGAGGAAATGTTCTGGTGTTTATTATACTCTCGTTTTATTTATTATTACTTTTCACATTTTCTTTGGATGAAGATTTATCTGAATGATTGCAAATAATATTGAACATTTGTATATTTTTTTGATGAAAGTTTCATCATGAAAGCCCCCAAAAAACTCATGAATAAAATTGTTTTTTTCTTACTTAATGATTTTAAAGAATCTAATTTGTTCGCCATAATGATTTGCTACTTTAAATCTTTGTCAACATCTGTCATGAATAGGACAACCAGCAGACCTGTTGTTAAATTTAATAATGGCATATTAGGCATGATGAAGGATAATACCCATCAGCACATCTAACTGGTTTTTGTTTACATTCTATAATCAAGAAAGGAGATCTCTCATCCATTTCCTTGTCAGTTGGTTCCTGATGACTGGAATGTCTGCCGTGGTTATTTTTTCTATAAATCTATTAGGTCCATGTACTAAATCGATAAATCTATTATTATGAAATCGGTAGTAAAGAGTAGGAATGTTTTGGTCGATAGTTGGTGTTCGTAAGTCGTTGAGTAAAGTTTTATTATTTATTCAGCAGGGAGCTGCTGTTATTATACTTAAAATTTCGATTTAATAAATTAAAAAAAAATTTTTTTTTTAAGTGCGTCTTTTTTGCTGAACCGTAAATCTGTATGACGTATACCATAATGAATTTAAAAAGTGAAAAAAATTACAATTATTTATTTTTACTATTTTATTTTGAGTGATCACCCCAACCATCCTTTTCTTCAATTAGTCACTACAGTCAATCATCAATCCAAAATTAAAAATTATATTGAATATTTAATAGTTGACCGTTGCATTATAAAGGAAGGAGATGGTCCGGGGTTGCGGTCATAAAAAGGCTAAATAGTGGTAAAACTATTTTATTGAAAGCCAACGTTTCGACCCGACTTTGCAGGTCTTCATCAGGGCTAGAACGGACAAGATACAAAAAGATAGAGAATTGTGGCAATTACATAATATTTAGACATAATTTATAAACAATGTGAATAAGCTTATTAGAAATATAAACAGTAAGTACAATAAAATATGGACTAAGTAAGCTGAGTAACAAGATCCTAAAATAAAGTAAATAGATGCTAACAATTGTTGTAGTGTAATATATAACAAATGAAAATGTGAGTATAATTCTACAAAATCTACAGGAGAAAAAATAAGATTAGAGACTTACAGGTGTGTTCCTCTAGGAGTTTCACTTAGAACTGGAAAGGCAGCAGTAAGGATTGCAGGTATAGGGGGAGGTTAACATGTGTTAACTAAGTAAAGATTGAAAAAACCCAGGAATGCTGTTTATAATTCTATTAAGCTTATTCACATTGTTTATAAATTATGTCTAAATATTATGTAATTGCCACAATTCTCTATCTTTTTGTATCTTGTCCGTTCTAGCCCTGATGAAGTAGACCTGCAAAGTCGGGTCGAAACGTTGGCTTTCAATAAAATAGTTTTACCACTATTTAGCCTTTTTATGACCGCAACCCCGGACCATCTCCTTCCTTTAAAAATTATATGTATTTATATTTATTTCTTAGTTGAGTATTATTTTTAGTGTTCTTATCTTTAGTGAGTTATAGACTTATATTTTGACATATCCCTTTTTCCTAAAAAAAAAAAAATCTTTTTAATTTTGGAAGAATCGTGAAAAAGAGTAACCGGAAAATAAGCATTGCAGTACAGAGATGCAAAAAACATTGTGACTATATGTTTCATTTTTATTTAAAAAAACAAAAAAACTATTCCAAAACGTTGTTGGTATTGAATGGATCCACTGGGATGGGTGCACCACTTTCGGGCTGAAGCTACCCAAAATCGAAAAATATATTTGTTTCTATGAACGATTTGAGCTAAATACTATAACAATCAATGTATGTTGCCCGGCAATCAGATGATTGGTAAACTGAAGTTTATTAGATATAACATAATTACGAGTTCGCGTCTCGGTGGCGTGGAGCTTTTAACTCTGGCATTATCCCTCGTCCTCTCTCCCTGGCCAGGCAAAATCTCCATATAGCCTAAAAGGCTAAGGAGTGGTGGACAAAAAAATGATTTCAGCTACTAAATTTAAGCATCTAAATGCATTATTAATTGCTCTTGTTAACAGTACTCTTCGTTTTTTTAAAACTCATTCAAGGACTTTTTAAAAGTATTTTCTGTAGATCATTTATTTACCTTCCAGATAAATTATTGACATTTATCAAGACAACTTACACCGTTTCATCCTTGCTTGAAAATGAAGCGGTATGTTAGAATTAAATATATTTGAAATTTCGAATTGAAATTTATTTATGGATATGTAAAAGATTTATGCTTTTACAATATTAACTAAACTGATATTGTTTCAATAATTAGTGTTTTACAGGTATGTTTTCGGTTGAATATATTGACTTTCGAAAGGCCATCTCATCGTCCTCCAGACTTCACCATTGAGCCACTGGTTAAGCGACAAGCTTTCAAGCGATCGGAAGGTTGGGAGGAAATGCCCTTCGTGTGATAATCCAATTATCTGTTAATATTGGGGCTTATCAGGCTGGCCCAGCGGTAGTCAATATTTAGGACCATTTCCACTTAAGCGTCTGCTTTTCACTGACCCTTAGTCGCTTTGGCATAATCTCTTACCGCAACCGGGTGGTTATTGTGGTTATGCTGTCTTTCAGTAATTTTATATTTGTTTTGATCTTGTTATTAATTATATGAATTTCAATCAAGTAAATCGTTTTTATAAGTTCAACTAAATGAAACATTCCAACTATGTTATAATTTTAAAATTTTACAATAGGAATTCTACATTTTCTACCTATTATTTTATATTTGTTATCTGAGATAATATTACTTTCAGTTTTCGAAAAAAAAAATTATTTTTTACATTTGCCTCAGTTTCAAACCAGATCTTGAGACAAAATAACTTTACAGTCCTTACTTTACTGTTTTGTAAAAAAATGCATCTCGATTTTAGGCTACATCCCTGATACAACTAATATTATACGCTATTATATGCGCACGAATATAATAATAGTGTAATGATATAGTTGTCATTCTCTTATGTTTAATGATATATTGGGCATTCACAAATTATAAGAATTATTTGAAGTTAAAAATGTCATTATCACAAACTTAGGATTAAATAGTTCTTGATTTTTGGATCTTTTACATTTTTCTCTCAAATAGGATTCCAAGACATTTGAAAATTTGATTTCAAATTTAACATATATCTTTAGAAATTGCGTACTAATAAATTTAAATTTGATCATTCAATATTATTGGTACATCCCTGTGGTCAAAAATTTGTTAATATAATTTAGTGAAACACTATTTGGAAAAATAGTAAATTGCAAATTTGCGCATTATCACGGAACCACCGAAGAAATATCCGTTACTTTTACTAATTTCTTTTAACCAATTTATAGTATATTCTGATCAATATATTAAAAATTGTGTTGGAATAGGTACCTTTCTTTGGTGAACAAGTTATTTGAACATTTCAAAATTTAATTGTTGTTTAAAATTTAAATAGGGGAAGATCTCTCTAAGGAAATTCGTGTGTTCGCGTAAATTGTGTCCGACACCTGTAGTCGTAAGGAAAGTCCTCAAACATATTCTCCGTAAGGATGAAGTCCTCCGAGATCTAAGGACTTGACGTACATGATTATGACCCATTTCTATTTGAAATGCGAGAATTATCCATGATACTAACGACACTATTATATCCTGATAACCCAGGAAATGTTTATATATATATATATGTATATATATATATATATATATATATATATATATATATATATATACATATATATATATATATATATAAATATATATACACACACACACACACACACACACACACACACACACACACATACATATTTCTATCGTAATAAATTTGCTAACTTATGTAAGCTAACTTTTTAATAATTATCACATGGTGTACTTTCTATGCATGTGAATATAAAAAGACTGATATAGGAAACTCTGTTCTAAAGATTATTATCTTAAGACTATTATCTTCTAACACTGAGCAAATGTGATATCAAAGAGTTCAGAATAAAAAAAAATCAAGAAAGAATATGAATAATATAGAAAAAAGGAAAAAAAAAATTCCGAAACTTATACTTAATAACACAAAAGTATAAGATAACTCAGTATGTGAAAATATAAAAAATATACAAAAAATATGAAGCCTAAATAAAAAATGAGAAAACTTGACTCATCTATATTTAGTTATATTCCTGTGATTATATTTCATTAAAAAAAGTCATCCTGTAGTGGAACGTCAAGATTTTTAGACAGTTGTTGGTTTTGTCACTTACGGTGACCAAATGCAAATTTTTTTTATGGGAGAACAATTCTTATACATTACGAAATATTCATCTCCTGTCAGACTTTCGAAATATTTTATAAAATGTTAATTGACATTTGAGCCACGAAATTTGTGATAGATGGATAATACCAATAAGTTAAGTACATGGATAAAAGAGTTGTGATTACTAATATTGTAGTTTTGTGTTTTAATATTGAAATACCTAAAAAAATTAATTGTTTATAGAAGATTATGTACAGAGTAATAGGAAGTATAACTCTCTGAAATTAAGTAAAATTAACTGGACGAATTAACACCATTGAATCTCCGTATACACGTTTATCAACTTTACTTATTTTAAGTGATTGAAACGTAGTAGTTTCTATGGTTCATTCCAAATTTTCCTCTCATTGCTTGTAAATTACTCGTGACCATTCGTTCCGAAATGTCATTCCTAAGTGAGGTGAATCAGAGCTTCTGACTGCTCTCTTTGATCCTTATCATCTCGTCCGTAGCCACTTATTCGTATATTCGTAAATTCTTGGTTAAATTTTTTGGTGCGATTTTTTATTGGTCTATATATTTTGCAATCACTTAATGGCTTGTAAGGAGTATGTCACAACTTATTTCGTTATTGGTAGCGTATGCAAAAGATTTCAGAATCTTTCAAGTTTCACAAGTAAAAATGAAATTTTCTCTCTTCAATTTCAATTTATTTAGACTTATTTTGGAGTCGGCCTTGTTTTGAGTTAGATCCATCATAAAAATTATTTCATTATTATAAGAATAAGTTTTCGATTACTTCATTTTACCTAAATCTAAGTGATTTTGGAGGGCTTGTTTTATATGGAAATTTATTCAATCCTGTTTGTTTTAATTAATGGAGTTGTGCATGATGGGAAATCTGTTAGCTGAGAAATAATATCTAGATAATATTAAATTGTATATAATAATAATAATAATAACATAGATAATGCAGTGGAATGATGTAATTCTAGAACTCTCTGCGAAAATATTGACGGAACTGAGTGATGCTATCATACCAATACACAGGGTTTACTTTAAGTTATTGAGCTTCCCGGCGGTATTCCATAGCGCGATCCGATGACGGATGCCCGACCGTTGAGATAGACAGGCAATGTATGCAAAATGTAGCCCTGTTAAAACCTTCCGACCGGGATGCAAATCATACCAAGAGAGTCGGTTTGTCTTTTATGTTGATCGGAAGCCATTAATCTGGAAGGCAGTGGAAGGAGAAAACTGTTTGTATTCAGATATGAGCCCCACCTGCTCCCCCCCTCTCCTCCCTTCCAATAACAGACGTCGAGATTAGATCGATATTAAAACGATCAGGGCGGAATACATAAATACAAACCGTGTAATTGTGATTCTGCACCCTCCCTACTTAACTGCTTCACCTTCCTGTCTACTCCCTCTTAAGATTTTATCTATAAGTGCAGTATTTACATATTTATTTGTTTTTTTTAAATTATTTTCCCATTCATTTAAGATACTTATTTCTCTGATTTTAGAGTAACATAAGTTTATTCCAAGCTCTATATACGAATAAAAGTTTAGGCTTCTAACGGAGAAAAATATTTGTCAGCTGTTATTCCTCCCCCCCCCCCCACTCTTTCGTCTTTCAAACCCTGAACGTGCTTCCTATTTTCTACCTAAAAAAGATATTTTTGAGAACGATTCGGTAAAAATTGACTGTATATTTATTATTTCATCGTATTTAACTCTCGTCCTAAACAATATGCTTTAAGGATAAATATATTTTGCTAAAAAAAAGAGATTGATGTAGCTCGTTTGCCTCCAGCAAAATAAGTGAAAATAGATAATTAATATTTAACTGGAATTTCCCTCTAGATAAGGAGAAGTGTGGAACGTAGAAATGCATATTTTAATAGATATTACAAAGCAATACGTTATTAAAATACATATTCAATTATGCTTATTTAAAATATATAATTGAAATAAGTCTATTAAAATTCAATTTAAATGTCCTTCTCTATTAATATACAGATACAGAAAAAATATGTCATTCTTAGATTAAATAGTATTTGAAAAATAAAACATAATGGACTGAGTGCATCCATAAAATATATCAATCTCTATTTTAACAAGAACTCAATATACCAACATTTCCTCACATTTAAAAAAAAATCAACATAATTTATATGTATTAAATAAAAATTTCGTAATTTTCTCGTTTATTATAAAATAAATTATAAGATACGATTAAAAAAATACACTGCCTTCATATATGGTTAATGCATGGAAAAGAATAAAAGAAAAAAAAACTAGTATGTTAAATTAATTACTTTTTTAACTGGACATTACACTTTCTACCGTTAATTCTATTTGGTGAAATAGTCAGTGATTCTGAATGTTGATACAAAAAATTAAGACTAAAATGGTATGATAGATCTCCTTTCTGATACTATATATTATATATATATATATATATATATATATATATATATATATATATATATATATATATATATATATGTGTGTATATATATATATATATATATATATATATACACACACACACAATCATTTATAAACTATACCATTTTGAGATCCAGTTTACCATCATAATATAGTGAACGTTGACGCCCACAGGATTTTTTTTTTTTTAAATGTTACTGAAGTGATCCTCTGAGCAAATCAGATCGATGACTGAAAAATTATGTCTGGGAGAATTTCTTAATATCTAAATTTTAAAAAACTGTAAGGTAGGTTCTTCCTGAATCCACCTGGTATCTACTTTGATAGATTGAAATGGAAAAAAATAATTGTATACTATGATCGGTAGAAAGAGTTATATAAAATTTATCTGATCCATCTCATTTATCCTATGTGGTTTTTCTTTTAATTGCAATGAATGCCCATATATTCCAGGAAAATTTCTTTCTAAACCCACTCGTGTCTCTATCAAACGGATTTCACTGATCGCTGTTTTTATAAAAAAGTCTCGTGTTTCATCTTAAATTTCCACTGAGTTCATCCGACCCTTTTTTATGATACCGTGAAAAAAAATTGAAACTAATTAAAAAGAGGTAAAGTCTGAACAAAAGATATAAATTATTTAAAACAAGATGAAAACAGATAATGATAACTGAGACGGGCAGTGAATAACAATTACCGTCTGGAACTTTTATTTAACTTTTGCCTGACTTTTCTCCCCCCTTTATGCCCGGAAAAGCTTCATCTCAACGCAAAACATCGCCGGTTCCAGGCAACAATAACTTTATTAAAAGTTTCTATTCATTGCCAAGACTTAGATTAAAATAGCGATTCTCGGTAAAGTGTCTTGATGGCCACAGTTTTATCACGAATTGATTAGGAAAATTGGTTATTTTCTGCGCTGAATTGATGCATTGCTATCACACCCGATCTGTTATTTAATTCAGGTTCATTATTTATATTTTATATATATCATATAGATCTTTTTTATTTATTTTTTTTTATTCACTCCTTTCAGAAGTATTAACCAGCGAGTGTGCTATTGGGAAGTAGAGTTGGAGTATGTCGGTTGCCGTGGAAGAAAATAATCCAGCGGGATTCCTTCCTATCTTGATTTTAAAATTTATAATTAGTGCAGAAGATCCCTCGTTCAGTTTCTTTTGAGCCTCTTACGGGCATTTTAGTATCTTATGGCCATGCCTTGAATCAGTGAGTCGACAAGTCTGTGAAAGCTATTGTAAAATCATTTGGAGTGTGTCTGTAAGTGGTCTTTAACTGTTGGCATCTGTAGATTACTTTATGCAAAGTAATCTTCGATACGTACCAGGGAGTTTTGGCTATGGTCATGAAAGTTTTTGATTCAAAAATTTGTAGTATTTTTGGCTGTCCAGTCTGTCTGTAAAGTGCAGGTCAAATTGGGCTTAAGTAAGTATTTAATTTCAGTATAAAAATGTTTTGATTTTATGATTCTTAACCATTTTTATGAGGAGTTAAAGTTAGTTTAGAACTACCTATTCGAAAATAACAAACCATAGGGTAATAATTTACAGCGTTTTTATTTCTTGATTTCATCCAAAGTTTCTGTTATATATAATGCTTATGATGTACAAGTTTTAAAAAAAATATGGAATGCCTTATTGTAATTATATCTACTTACGTTTCCCTTTTTCAGTATTTTTTTTTTCAAAATGGTTTCTAAAAAGCAGTAAGATACACAATAGGGCAAATAAAACTATGACAAAGGAGAGAGTGGAAGGTACAAGGATATAGGAAGGGCAGATAAGGACGTGTTTGATGGAAGGAAAACCCACCGTCCTCAGGTATAGTTCATTTGTCCACCGGGTTTCCAATATCTTTCCCAGGTTATTTCTTACAACCCCGATACAATTTCCAGCCCCCACATCATTTCCTAGCTATGAATAGGCTATTTCCTTTATGGCTTCTTCCATATCTGCGTTTATCATAATTGGTTCCTCCATTTTTCTTTCCCTTAACAGATTCGTCGAACCGAACGTTCCAAAAGAAAATTGTTTGACATATCTATCGGATAAAATATTAAATTGGCCGTTTAAATTTATTTACTTTTATTTCCATTTCAATGGATTCAGAAATAACTTACAGTTAATATTTTTCTTTCAGAAACATTGGTTCAAATACTATTTTACAATATTATATACAATTTAAAATAAAGATTTATTTATTTTTTCGTAACCCATTATTATTTATTGTTCCTAGGAATTTCAGAATAATGAAGGAACAAATTACTAAATTCAGAATTCAACCGTTGAAATCCATCAATATATTTAACACCGAAGGACAGCGTTTTACGCCGAGTTTAGAAGCTGTTGTTGGATTTCAAAAACTACACGTAACTTGAAAAGATTTAAAATCTCCAGAAAAAAGATGTATGTGAGGAAATACCTATTTACTGAACTGTTGAATTTTTAAGCAGAAATAAAAACTGATAGGAAGTATGCACAATGACAAATAAACACTCAGTTTAGTGACTTGCCTACAAATAAAACAACTTTATTTTTTTCAAATTTTCATTTTAAGGAGGTTTATATAATCATATTTTTTTTTTATTGCAATGATTATAATTAGGTTAGAGAGGGTCCTTTTTTTCAGTAAAACTTAAGTACTAAAACTAAACTTTAATTTTCCCATTTTTTTCATTGCTGAATTACTCCGACTTTTAAGAGTTCCTAAACTCATCGATAGAAGCACCAATCGGTTCCAACAGCCTTAGGGACCAACGGATCCCATTTTTGAACGATTTGAATGTAACCTCATTATAGCCTCAGTAATTTTATTCTTCAATTTACTTTGCGTATTTATATTCCGTTTACTTAATATATTTATTTATGTTTTTAAATTAAACAATTTCAGATATTTTCTTATATATTTTTTTTTCATTTTTTGTTTGTTTAAAAACCTTCCAGGTGTATTAAACTTCCCCTGAAATCCAGCATTGCTTTCCGAAATTCAGCACAAATCGCTGTTCGATCGATTTATGGATTCCGTAGTTGGAATTACCACTGAGTGTAAGAACTTGCCCTAGCCATCTAAATATGTCGTTTGTTTTATTTTTTAAAAATTACTAAAATTCTTAATTCCTCCCAATTAGGAAATCTTTAATTACGAGGTGAAGTTGAAATTGAACGTCAACATATGAAATAATAAAGATAATGACTATCCCAACTTTTGCTACTAAATGTAACGGATAATTTTTAGTGACATATCATTTTTCGGACTTAGAAGTAAATTATTTATTTGATTTGAAGAGATTTTTTTTTATTTATTCGGATAATCTCTTAATTATTTTTTTATTAATTTTTTCAAGAGATCGTATTGAAAGTGTTTATTCCACAATTTTATACAGATTTAAACCGGCATGAGTAGGACACTAATAAGGCGTTGGATAAGAGATCTCCTTCCTTGAACAACTTAAGTAATTGAAGAGGTGGTGACGAGTACTGTTCTTCCGTATTAATGCCACCATCCCTTAGCATTGTGTATATAGTCGCTATTAGTTTTAGGAACTTTATTTATTTAACTTATATTAATATTAAAAATTAAAAAAAGATTAATATCAATATAAGTATCAATCGACTCTTAACAAAAGCACTATGGTACGTGACTAACAAAACTCAACATACTGACCTCCACCTTCCAACATTTGGCCTACATATAACAACCGTTTACTAACGATTTTATACTAATTTAAACGGACATCACAACAGATTAATAAGTGTCATGACCACCGCTGACATACATCAGAACATGAGGAGGAGACTAAAAAGGCGTTGGATGAGAGATCTCCTTCCTTAAACAACCTAAGTAATTGAACAAGGCAGGGAAGAGGTGTTGCTGAGTACTGTCCTTCCCCATGACTAACATGTCATTATTTCATGCATTTCAGTTCATTTGCTGATTATTGATACAAGTTGTCGGGTGAAAATAAATATTTAAAGTAAGAAAAAAGTCGTTTTATTGAAGAATTCAAATTATCCAGAATATAAGTTGAATAGTTAATTTAACGCATTAAAAAAAAAAAATGTTTATTAGCCATAAGACTTCCGAATATCCTAGTAAAGTTTAGATTTGCTTTCACAAGGATTGTCAACTATAGCATAAATATATTAAAAACTCATTTTTTACATATTAAATACTGCCATCCTATTTAAATATATTATTTTATTTAAATTTTTGGTAAAATAATTCATGCGTGTTTTAATTATTAAAATGAATCTTTATCTCACTAAGGAATCTATGTATCAGACTCGTTGAATGCTTCAAACATCCACTAAACGAGATAATCCAGAAAATAATTGCTTATCTGAAATTGAACGTCTAATTTAGCTCTATGCGATTATAATGCTTTTATCCCTAATATCACTGTGTGAGCTGGATTTTAGATGTCAATCGATCCACGATATTGCAGATATCGTTCTATAAAACCTTATACGAAAAGTATATATATATATTGCAGGTAAATATATTTAGTTATCTCTAAATTACTAATGAACTGATAAATTATATTGCAGAAGCCTTTTCCATAGTAGAGAAATCATGATCCTCTTTGATAAACCATGACAAGGGAAGTGTCTCTCTTTCCACGAGGACGGATATAATTCCATCAACGCCCCATCTTGATTCCATGCTCAGCGACTGTAAAACACAAATCTTGTTTATCCTGATTTGATGAGTACCGAGCTAATAGGAGTTGTCTAATCCTAGGATCAAACATGGAGGGCAAACACAGTTCTGTCACCACGCGGTAGTCTGCTGCTTCAATGTCAACAATGTGATTGCGTCTCCTTGGGCTTCCAAGTAACTTAATATTGAGCTCTAAGATGCTCTTTGGTCCAAAGAACATTTAAAAAGAAACTGTAGATACCTGATTTTTATTTCTCATGCAGTAATTTTTTCCATCTTTAGTTATTAAGTTCCAAAGATCTAGTTCTCGCATTTCAGTCAAGCTGTGGTAGATTTATATTATTACACCACTCACGGATCGTCTCAAGGCGTCGGTATGTCCTTGGGGACATACAACCTCTATAAATTGAGTACTCAAATAATGATTGTAATGGTACAGTTTTTATTTTATACAGTTATTTTTGCCTCCTCACAACCGGAGATCCGGGAGCGTCGAAAATTTTCACTCGCTTTTTACATTCTGTAAATAAAAAACATATTGGGTCTTCCTGCACTCTAATCCACTCGTTGGACATGGTAGCGTTAATCCGTATTTGATAAGAAAATTAGGAATCATGCTGGTCAGTACCTAGGTGATAGATATTAATGAAATATTTTAAAATACATTTTTTCTATTTCGCATTTTATAAAGTAAAATATAAAATAGATTATTCGGAACTGTATTTTCTCTTTAAAGTACAAGATGCATCAATTAAAACCGCACAATTTTACCGATTTCATCAAACTAAATTAATTTTGGGACTCAACAATCCCTCAAATAATCCAGGTTCCAAATGAGTTGTCCATATATATAATGCAAAGATAATTCGATAATTAATCACGGAGTATACGACATACAAAGCTGCCTCAGGCGTCTGCCTATTCATCGCATGTATTTGTATTTTGAATTATCGTGGATGTGTTCAAATTAAGTAACTATGTAAATTAAGATTAACGATTAGATGTATCAGAGCACAATGTATCAGCGAGACCGGCACGGTCCTTAATGAAGATACATTGTCAAATTATGTCATGATTAATGGATTCCAAATACTTAACACGAATTATTATTACTTGGAAACGAATTCGAACGGTGATCTGAAAGTGTACTGACCGTAATTTTTGTTTGAAAATTTAAATGTTATTTTGTACGTTGATCAAATTTCTCGATTGAAAAAAAGAGTTTTTCTATTTACAAATAAATAACAAGTTTCAGTATACAGCATGCCATTAAAGCACCATTTATTGTTTTAAACTGAACATTAGCTGTTTATAACATATCGTTATCAAGTTTTCAATGGTTACAATTTTTTTTAAATACCTCTTCCTCGCATTTTAGGCTATATGGTATTTTCCCAGAGTTAAAAGCTCTCCCGGCTCCAGAACTCGATCTCGTGATTATTTTATTATTTAAACTTTAATACTCCGTTTAAATACTCCACCACGGCCACCCCTGGGTTTAACTAGCCTTTTTTTTTCCCTGTTCTTCCCTACCTCGCTTTTTAGCCTATACGAGATTTTCCCGGGCCGGGGAAATAAGGGCGGGGAACTTAAAATCCCCTCCAGGACCGGGTCGCGAACTCGTATTTCTTAATCTCTCATATCTGTTATCTGGTTGCCGGGCAACTGTGCGTTAGTTCATTGGCCATCTCGCCCCCGGTTTTAACTTGACTTACTTGGCAATTTACTTAATAGGGGTTGCATAGGTTTTTTTAATATTTTACTTTAAACCTTCATTTTCTCTCACTTGTCCTGTTTCGAAAAATGAGGAAGAAGTTCAGACAAAGAAAAAAATAAGAGAATATCAAAAAAACAAACAAAAAATATCACGACAAAATAATACACGGATGATTATTTTTTAAACAGTACCTTAAATTACCTTTTAAAGTTTACCAAAGTTTAGAGGGATAAGGAATTAAAGAAACTGTGACCCCCTTCCAAAAAAAAGTATAATCACTATAATACACTCTATAACAATAACAATAGAACTTATAAACTATAATTAAACAGCATATTATATTATCAGTCAAAACAGTCTTTATCTTTCTTTTGTGTTCTCGTTTTATTTTTTATATATCTGAACTTTAATAACTTGAAAATAAAATAAAACCAAGCTGTTAATTAAAACAGATTAAGTAAATACAAGAAATTAACTGTGAGCGGTAGAATATGTTATTTATTGAACCGTTCATTTTATTTTAATATTCTGATTTTTTTTGTATTTTTGTTTGATTTTTTTAAACCTAAATTTCATATTACTTATTTAAGATCAATTAGCCTAATTTTTAGTTTCATGTTCCTGAAAATGAACTCAGTGTTTTTAAAAAACAGTATTGATTTTTACATTTTGTTTGTTCATAATAATTCATGTTAGTAATTTATCTAAAATCCCTCCTTTTGATCTTCAAACCAAAAAAAAAAAATCTAAAAATGTTTACTGGTTCACTAACCCGGAGCCCGTGAGCTGGACACTGGCCCGGGAGGGGGCAAGAGGAAATTCAATTGGTGAAGATTTATACTAATTGCCCTCGTGCGGTGGGAGGGGGGAGGGAGAGGAGGGCTCTTTGACTACAGCGCACTCTATTAACGGATAATTCTTACACGTCGCCTGTTGGCCTCGTTTCCGACCGCATCCCCTCAGGCATCCTACCGCTCTCGGGACCAGCTCCTTTACGGGCCATTATTACTGTCACTATCCCCTCAGATATATTGCATTCCGTTTCTCCACCCTTCCCCATAGCCTGATGCAATAAGTTAAATTAATCTATTCTCTGTACTAGGCTAAGGTAAATGAAACATTCTTAGTAATAATAGCTGTAATAAAATTTATTTGATTTATTATTCTATAGCAACTAGTTTGAAGTCGTTAAATTGAAAATTGCTAATATATTCAGTACATGATATAAAAAAGTTTTAATTTAAATTTTACAAATTTAATGTAATCTATATTACTATTCCAAATAATTATAATTTATTTCATTCATACTAAACGTGAAAAATATTTTGGATTTAAAATACAAAAGCCTCACTAACGTTACAACTTCATTTAGATAAATTACAAGAGTGGTAAAAATCATAGAAAATTACATTTACGCTTCGAAAAAATACCTGCCCTCCAATTTTTATCAAAAAATTACTTCAGCTGAAGCCATATCTCTGATTAGGATGTTATTATATTCGTGTAAATTATTATGAAATCGTTTGTAAACAGTTCTTATGTGTTGTTCAACTGTAGGCAACAGGAAGTCTGTATGTAAGGTTTTGTTTGTCACGTAGCAAGGTGCTTTTGTTATAAGTCTTAATATTTTTGACTGGCAAGTTTGAAGTTTGTGTAAGTGAGTCGTTCTTGCTATACCCTATATCTGTGAGGAGTTATATACCTATATAAGTATAGGTATGTATTTACTTACTGAACTTGTTGAATTTTATTTGTGAAGTTCATATATTTTTTCTGTTATCATCATCCCTTCTTTATTACTACTTATTATTGTTTTAGTTATTTGTTTATCCACTTTTGGTTTTGTTTTATCTACTTAATTATATTTTTTCATGTATATATATATATATATATATATATATATATATATATATATATATATATATATTTTTGTTTTTGTATATTGTTTCAATGGCTAATAACCTTTAGCACTGATGTTTATTGCCTTTGGGTGTGCCTGAATGTGTTATTATTCAATAAATAAGTATAGATTATATAGAGCAAAAAAGTATTAGGCATTTTAATTCAACTTTTTTTTTAATCCTGAGGTTCCCTTCCGGTACTGAATTAACTAATGTTGTTCTTGTGCACCTATTTTATTTTTGTTTTTTTGAAATTTTGGATGAAGGGAAACGGTATTTTTGTCCCCTCTTTATTTTTATCGGGAAGAGGCGATCGTCCCCTTTGCCCCTTTCCCCCTCCAAAGTATGCGCCTATGGGTTCGGGTTCTAGCTATTTTTATCCTGCAGGTATCCAATCTATTCTAACCGGAGTAGGATGGTCAAGATTCATTTATTGGATCCGCCACGAAATAAATTTCAACCAGGCCAGTTTCGAACCACTTGTATATTTAGAATGCCTAAATTTTACCAATAATTGAGGTTACTTTTTCATGTTCGGAATTTCTTATTCAATATTATTGCGACATGAGTTAAATGCACCTAAATAATTTTAATACAATTTAAATAGAAATTTTAATTTTTAAATTTTATTCAGAACCAAATAACACTTCATGTCATATCTTATTTCAGGCTTGTTTACAGAAACTCAATAGGAAGGAGGGAGCAGTGTTGTGAAAATTCTCAAGTACCCTTCACCAATTTTAAACGAAGACCTCCCCTTTAAGAGCCGCCCGGGGCTATGTATGGGTATTGAGCCAGCCAGACAATGTTATCACTGTCCAATGTAAATGTTTGCTCTTCTTCAGGCGCTACTGATTCCTTCTGTTTTATTATTCACCAAGGAGAGTGGGGGGAGGATTCCTAACTCGGTTGTTTTTTCCAAGAACTCGGCTCGCAAAACCTAACTTTAAACCTTAACCAGAAGTGGGTTGGAAAGTATAGCAATATTTATACTTTCCTTTTCATCATCTCTCAGGATAACTTTTTTTTTCGTAATATATAGTTATCATTACTAGTACAATAGAAAGTAGGAATTAGGTTAGAAAGAGGAAGAAAAAACATTAGAGAAATACATTAGGGGAGACAAGAGAGAGAGAGAATGGAAAGAAAATGGCATTGAATGTTTGAAAAAAAAAATATTAAAAAATAAATGTATAAATCAAACATAAAAATGTTTACTATACTCATGTATATATTGAAATGGTACCGTATATTTGTATATTAGTTTTGAAGATTGTCCGTTGTGATTAATAAGTATGCTGTGTATTTAGAACCCATTGCAATTTGGCATCTCTCTTTTATAAAATAAAGCGTTTCTCACTCTTATATAAGATCGAAATCTTATATCGCGGTCTCTTTTGTATAATTTTCTATTTCCACTTATGTATATATGTAATATATAGTAAAGGTAAATATTGCGATAGTGAACATTTTTTAACGGAAATGCATATTTTGTGTTCTCCTGAGTACAAATAACCAAGCCTTGAAAAATGGTCTTTGTGTATGTTAGCAGTCTAGCCCAAAAACGAAAACTCGTAAGAAACTGATATTAAGTATTTAAGATAGGTATATGCCTCAGATGTGACAGGAACTTTTTCCTTAAGATCTACTAACCGGGAGTGCCACTTTATATCAACGGTAAACACATTTTTACAATTTTCTCAAAAACTTCTCTAACAAAATTGATTAAACTTGGTGTATCGTTGTATAATTAATTGGTCTTTGATACCATTTAGGTCTTATCCCCGTTGATGTCACTTTACAGGGTTTAAATGCCCTATGTTCATATACGTCTTCCTCTAAAGCATCTTTGATATGGTTTATTTTAAGTAATTAATCATCTCACATCAGATTTTTAATTTATCACAAACTATAATAAACATTTTAATTATTAAAGATCTCAAGAATGTATAATAATTATTCAATGGAAATCTTTGCTTCTTGGAGCCTATCAGTAGAATTGGGGTAGACCCATATTCTATCTCGAAAACGGTATAATTTTAACAGCTTAATAATTTTTTTTTTTGGCTTTAACATTTTAGACAAATTTCTATTTTTCAAACTCTCAGTTGAAATAGTATTAATATTTCTAATAATATTATATCTATTAATTAATAAATTTGGCTGCTGTGTCTTTTCGGAGGTTAATCTACTTTAATAATAATTTTCTTTCGATTTTATATTGAATGTGTTTCCTTAATTTAAATTATAGTTTTTATGAAAACTGGACTATTTTTTTGAAAATTGGAAATCACTATTTCAATTCGGAAATTACTTCAGGCCCTATTTCGTTCATTTGCATGTAGTCCAAGAATTTCTGAAATAATTAACCTACAATGAAACTAGAATGCTGTTTGTTAATTTATATATTAGACAATTATTTAGCGATAGAATTAAACATTTATCCACGTGACACGGCTTCCATATTCAGAGGCTAAGCGAGTTGACTCAATAATTCAAGAATGAGCACTCAATGTCATGTTCACGTCCAGCTGATCCAATCCTTCCCTCCTGTTGTCTTGGCTCACGTCTCGCTTCGACGACTAAGCTATCAGGGCTTGTCACAGTGACAATTAAAAGAACATTTTTGGGGTATTTTATCACAGAAAGACCGATTTGGAAAATCATTGTAGTGAGTTACGTTCCAGTTGATGAAGTTCCCAAGACATTTTCATGAGAGGATGTGTTTGATTAATATCAAGTATCCTTTTTTGGGGATTGGTATTTGGAAATGGTTCCCCCAATGGTACCCCTCTATATTTGTACGAGCTCAAACGTTGGCATTGGATATTGATTTATTTTTATGAGGAATGTTAGTATGGGCTCTGATAAAGTACCTGATTTTCGCTAATATTTTTTAGATCCGAGAGATATGAGTTTTATTTATAGTTGCTATTCGTATGAATAAAAATCTTAAACTTTAAAATTGTTAAAAGTATACGCAATACTCAAGTTTAATGAAATTTAATTTAAAACAAATCGATGTTGTTTTTTCTTCCTACATTTTCTCTGTATGTATGAAAAATTGAGAAAATGAAAGTAATTTTCACTTATTTTTTCCCCTTGATATAAGCACTAGAATAGAGAACAATGCAACGATGAAACGATTAAATATTTGTGGTAGATAATATTGCTATTGTGTAACACGACATAAACTTTATTTGTATTTCAACCCTTTGATGGCTAAATGGAAATGAAAAGTGTCCTATTTATTTCGACGATTCGAAATTGAAAATTTCCAAACCCACTTCAATTGATTATTATATATTTCAGTATTATTTAATTCACTGTGTTGCACAAAAATTTATCAACCTTTAATTTTTTTTCTTTAAGTCACTCTATATATTTTAAATACAGTTTTTTCAATATAGTTAGATTTTCTAAATTTTATACTTATTTATATTTTTTCAATTTAAAAAAATTGATTAACATGATTCTCCATTAATTTAATGAAAGTTATTAGAAAGGAGTCGTTCGCCTAGGAAGGTTTGGTTTTATTTAAAGTTTCGTATTAAAATTGACGTAATAATTGTATTTTTATATAAATTTATTTTGGTTGGAAAATTTGTACGACCACAATACATGGAGGTGCATCACTGAATTATTTAGTCTCTTGATAATAAATACAATTTTTTAATAAAAATATTTACCTATAAAGCCTCACTAGTTATCATACAAAAATGAGATTTTATACCTGAGAAATATTAGTTTAACTTATCTCTTTGTTTATAGTTACAGATTTCTTTCTTGTTCATAATGAAAATGTTTTTTTTTTTTTATAGACGCAATAATGTGGCCAAAATATTTGCAGAATATTGGACTTACTGAGCAACTGTATGGTTTCATATTCTCTTAATACTCCAGAATGAATTAGTCCGTAGTACAGACTTATTATCGAATTATTAACATCTTTCTGAAACTTCGTGAATAGCTAGCTTCGTCTCATCGTAACCTACAAATATTTTATTTTAAAACAAATCTTGAAATTGGGTCGTTTTCAATCTGAAGATTGGCAAACTTTGTCTATTTGTCTATCTATTATTTGTCTATAAACTTGGATCGTTAAAAAAAATTGATAAAAAAAATCTAGAAAAAGGGTGGCCTATAAAAATATTGGGCCGTTTGCCCTAAATAACCTTGTTATTTTAAACCTTTGGGAGTCTAAGACACGCCAAATGGTCCAATATTTTTTTGAGCCAACTTTTTTTTCTCGATTTTGTGATGAAATTATCTTACGATTCAAGTGGAAAACAAATGAGTATTTACGAGTTTTAGTTCATAATTAAATAAACAAGGTTTGCCGATCTCCAAATCGAAAACGTCCCAATTCCGAGAATTTTCTTAAATAAAATAGTTGCAATGAGATAAAGCTATTTAAGAAGTTTCAGGAGGATGCTAATAATTTTATAAAAGTTGACTGAATAGGCTAAAACGCAAGACTGGGATTAGACCCTATAACCTATCAAAAAAAAAAAAAAATAAAAAAAAAGACGACTAGAATCATATATACTTTATTAATAGATTTCCTTTAGATTTACTAACCAAACGGGAATAACTAATAAAACATTAGGAATAACCTTGGTTCATTTAATCTTGAGCTTGCCTCAAAAATGATCAGCAAGTAATACTGACTCCTAAAATTATTTCCTCATATATTGAAAAGAAAAACAGAGGGAACACAAAATCTTGATTTTGAGCTTAGATCTAGGTTCAAAAAGTAATCCTGCTTCTTACTTAATAGAATTATTAGAAAAATTATTAATAAATGAAACATCAGAATATCATTTCTACATTATCTTAACATTAGCTTTTTCATCAGAAATGTATGGAGAAGAAATATATCTAAATTAATCAATAAATAAATACATATATATAATTAATTAATTAAGAGTAAACACTTTATAGAGGCTGGGTGTGCCACAGGAGGGTCTACCTACCCAGAGTCGCTTCGCGGTCAATGAAACAGAATAAATAATTTTTCTGCCATGAGCCGGGATTCTAATCTAGGACCTTTAGCATTGGAAGCTTAGTACCCTACTACTGAGCTACCGGACTCTACCGCATTATATATATATATATATATATATATATATATATATATATATATATATATATATATATATATATATATATATATATATAATGAGTTTTAACAATAAAATCGCTCTAATTTTTTTTTATGTTGGAATTAGAGACTTTGTAGATGCTTTACTACCTTAACCAGCCTTCTCTATCTCTGGCTATTTTGTACTATTTCTTTCCAGCTGTCAGCATGCAGCTCTATTGCATCTTCATTGATTCGATCTATCCATCTGGTTTTTGACGACGTAGTCTTTTTCCTACTATTGAGCCGTTCATTGATGTTATAGAGACTTCCTGATGGGTTACTCCAAGCTACATGCCCTTCCTGTCTTAACCTTATTGCCTTATTGATATAAAATATATTGATTGGCCAGTTTCTGTGAGCAGCTCTTTATTTATTAGCCTTTCTCCTCCACCCGCTGGTAATGTGATCCCAAATAACTCCGATTATCGTAAGAAGGATTTTCCTCTGAAATCTTTCTGAACAATGCTTTACGCTTAATTATTAATCAATGTTTCGACATATACGGTTTACTTGTAGTAATGAGAGATAAATCTGTAACATCGCACTACAAGTTAACATCTAATAATAAATAAATTAACACTCAATGCTGATTAGATAGATCTTTCAAATTTTATGTTTTACTATTAAAAAAATCCCCCCAAAATGTGTTTTTACAGCTGCTAATTTTTTAAAGGTTTTTTTTTTCAAATATTACGCGAATAATTAAAACGGACCAGAGAACCACAACGGACACGATGGAATGCCGTAAATCTAGAAGGGAGGGACATCATCTCTCCCAGTGATATTTATTGCGTAGGGCAAGGACCTCAAATTGTCAGATACGGTGTTCTCAAACACTCCAGCGCACTAGCTTTTAATAAAACTAACATATATATTTTTTATAAAATCAAAGGAGAAAATTGTATTTATTTCAAATAATTTTTATAAAATATATCGTTTTATCGAATGAAAAATATCATTGCGTTTTTAACATAAGTATTTGTTTTTTATCATGATAAATAAAACAACTGAATGATCTGCTGTTTAATACTTAAAGAATATATAATAGAAAATTAAAAATGATTTAATTATTTAGCCTGTATTAATTATTTAGAGATTAGCATAAAAAATTATGCTATTTAAAATTTTCTTTTCCTGATAACATCTTTGTCTCAAAAATGTTCGATTTGACTCAAATTAAGAAGGAAATCAGGGATTAATAAAACAAATTACCGAGAAGGTATCTATTTCATTAAAGTCGAACTTTTACTTTACGGTTAATAATGAGTTAAACCTGTTCCGAACAACTTTATGCTCTCAGAACATACAAGTATGTTCATTATTGTTATTCTTAGGGGACTTTGTCCCAGAATAAAATTTACTTTTCTAAAAAAAGAAATAAATAAAAACATTGCATTGACCTATTCATTTGAACCAGCATACATCATATCACAGTGGCAGTATGGATTACGCCAGAAAATAAACTGCGAAAAAAGTTATGGCATTTGTTGAAAGGGGGTTGGATGAATTTTTTTTTTTCAGATTAGATTAGTTCAATGATTGGATGACATTCCAGTTCGTACTGTATTTCTCATTCCTGATTCAGTCTCATTTCTCTTGTATCTACAAACGTACCGATCGGCTGTTCTATCGATTTATTGAAATGATGTGGATTTACAACAATGTTTATAAAATATAGATACTGTATGAGAACACGTAATTTGTCATTATATATATATATATATATATATATATATATATATATATATATATATATTTATTTATTTTTTTCTGTTCATTTATCCTAACTTTGGTGTCTTGAGGTTTTATTTTTTTATAATTTAGGCCAATTATCACCAAACATTTTATTGATACGCTATTTAATTCGACGTTTCGACCATACCAAGGGTCATTTTCAAGTCTTGATGAGTCCTCCGTTACATATTTATCATTATTAATGTCGCAATTAATATGTTCAGTTAACATTACATTGTCATGGTCTATAGGGGTTTCACCTACGTCATTTCTGGTTTATAAAATATAGATACTGTATGAGAACATGTAATTTCTCATATATATATATATATATATATATATATATATATATATATATATATTTTTTTTTTTTTTTTTTTTTTTATTTGCAATGTTTAGGATATATTGTATTTTTAAACAATTATCTAACAGAGGATTCGAGCTGAAGTAGTGACAATATCTTATAATTTGTCTTAATAGTAATCTACATTATAAATGAAAAAATACAAACTATAAAACCATCAATTTTTAACATATAGGTGACCAGTTAATCTGTCAATTTTTCACCTAGTCAGGTATCATCGGGACAGGAAAAACAAGATCACATACTGAAATAGAAGGACAGGAAGTTCCATCAAGACATCATATAAATGTGTGATCGAAGGTTAAACGGGTGATTAGCCGAGAAAAAATGCGTATAAAAAAAAGAAAAAAGAATTAATATATTTTGAAGGTTTAGTGACATGTCAATTGCAAGTAGCAATTTTTTCTGCTTTTTTGTGATCTTATTTATTCCCGATGATCCCTGCGAAACGTTGGAATGTTAACTATTCATCAGTATGTTAGAGACTTACCGCTTTATAGTTTAGATATCTCCATTTATAATTAATGACAAATGTCGTTTTTCGAGCTACATGCTAATTTTAGTAATATATATTACTTATTAACAATGGAATGAGTTAACAATGGGCTATAACAGTAATGATCTGAAGATGGGATGTTAGGGTCCCAAAATGTTACTCATTAAAAGATAATGACGTTTATATAGCTAATAGCTGTGCCCGCGATGTCATACCGGATACATTTAACATCATCATATACTGATTTACAGTTTTATAAACTATCGTTCCTCGAGGTGTCACACGCCTTAAATTCGAATTATAAATAAATACGTATTATGAGTATGTGATTAAGTACATCTGATTAACTGATCAAAATATGAAATTAATGTGAGAAAATAAAGTTTTTCAGAGTATGTCTATTTTAATATTCTCTCTGACGACGAAAGAATTTTTAAAATCGGCCCAGTAGTTTCTGACATTAGCCTATTAAAATCAACAAACTTAAGAAAAGAAAAATAAGTCGCCGTATTGCCTTCTGCAGTGAAGACCTACAACGTAGGTCAATACAATAAATATACTATTATATAATATAGTATTTTTCTACTAAACGATTCCTCACCAATTACAATTACAATCGTACAATGATCACCTATAGTTCAAGGTCTATGATTTGTCGTTGGAGAATAAAATCTTCGAAGTATAGCCTGTCAAGAAAAAGCGGAAGCACTTGATGGTATTTGATAAAACCAATATTTGATCATCTAGGTTTAAACCGACGGAATCCCTGAAAATTGCTGCAAAACAAATTAACAGCAGCAGGTGTTTTTCCGTTATATGGATTCGAATACAGAAAAATATTTAGTTTTAAGACTTGCTACCTTGGTTTGATAAGCTTATATTTAAATATTTAGTCAAATAGGATTTTAATAAAATAAATTTATAAACATCAATTTAAAAAAAAGAATTTAAAAATGTGATGTGCTAACACTTTTTTGTTATTAAAATAAATTTCATACATTACAATGTTCCACAAACCAAACGAGGACAAATACATCCCCTTATCATATAAGCCAATTAATGTGCTCCCATTATGTTCTAAAATCTTTGAAAGACTGCTATACAAAATTAACATACTGACGGACAGCCAAATAATACCCGACCATCAATTTGGATTCCTACCAAAGCATTCAATCATCCATCAATTACACAGGGCGACTGACTACATCGCGATGGCACTAGAGCAGAAATTGTATGCAACTGGAGTATTCCTGGACGTTCCCGGATGTTCAAACCGAAGACGGGAGTATTCTACCTACGATCTTATCCTCCTATCCTTTAAATCAAACAGATTTTCCTCATTCTGCCAACGCTCAGAATTCTCTTGACTAAGACCAACCTTAGCAGGAGTTCCACTATTACAGCGACTTAAGCAGACGATACAGCAATTTTGACAAGACATAAAAATCCTACCCACGCCTCACAGACTTTACAACATCATCCAACAAAACTAAAGGATTGATGCAAACTTTGAAAAATTCGAATCAACCAAGACAAATCACAACACATTACTTTTACTCTTAGACTTGAAACATGCCCTCCAGTTCATCTTGACAATGCTGGAATTCCGCAAACTGATCAAATACAATGCCTTGGACTGACATTCGACAGAAGAATGACATGGGGCCATATATCAACAAAAAAAGGAAAATGTTAAACCTCAGACTTCGACTATTATACTCACTTCATTCAAGACGCTCAAAATTAAAGCTAAAACAGAAACTGAACACTTACATAAATTTACTAAAGCCTATATGGACTTACGCTTGTCAAGTAAACGGAACAGCCAAAATGACCCACATTCGGAAACTACCGACCTTTCAGTCCAAAACTTTTAGGACCATAACTAAAGCTGCATGGTACTTCACAAACATTACTTTACATAAAGCTCTAGGAATTCCAACAGTTAACGACCACTTACGGACACACTACAAAACATTTCACAATAACTTACATGGACATACTAATAAAAGACATGTCCTTGATTAACATGCCCGAAAACACGCTTCGTAGGCTCAAAAGAAGCTGGATAAGGGATTTCCTCACATGAAAATATAATAAAGTCAAGAAGGAATGCCGCTGGGCACTCCTTTCCCTCACGCTGATGAAGTCACTATTTGTATTTTCCCGATAGTTGTCAGTACTGATAGGTGTGGGTACAAAAAAATAAAGTTAAAAAAAATTATTAATTGTGTCCTCATTTCTAAACATGGGAGTAATATAACATTTTGAGATGTTTAATAAAAAAATATTTTACATACGACAAAATGAGTAAAAATAAAAGTGACAAAGGTTTAAGCGAAATACAAAGTTATAAGTCACATTTATTTATTTATATTTATTATAAGTAACATTATATACAAAAATTCATTCAATCTCAAGGAGAGTCAATAGCACCAATAATGTCATTCTTGCTAAAAATTTGCATACCCAGGTAGGGAACTTTTAACCTCATAAAATTATAGTTTTAATTTAGCCTCCCTCATTATTAGTTCACTTCCTACCACATTTCACATCCATTATATTATTAAAAATTAATCATATTAATTTTAATTTCTAAATGACACTAAACCATTCTAACACTTATAATTAAAGTTCCTCCAAATTTTGGTCAAATTACACTAGATATTTTAGCATATCAATCCAATGGAATTTGATGAAATCAAACTTCTTTTAACATTTAGTCTGACCGAACACGCCGTTTCTGAAGTATAGGCGTGTATCTTCTTAACCACGTTTAAACAAAAATCCCTTTTACTCAATATATAAGTGTCTATAGTTAATAAAGAATATATCTGAGTATAACAAAGAAACATGAGTTGTCTTAAAGATTTCTGCTTAAAATTTTCTCATAACTTACAGTTAATTCTCATATTATTATTTTATTACTAAAAAATTGTGAAAAAACCTCATCTGATTCAGGGTAACTTTACAAATTCTCAAGAGATGTTAGGATGACCAATTAAAAATTGAAAAGCGTCTTGAAAACTCTTTCCTTGTTACCATTTTCATTTGGAGCTGTTAGTTAATGAAGTGCCTTTCAAGTACCACGGTAATTGCTTTAATTTTAACTCCCTTCTAGAATTCTTTCGAATGTTCTCTTTCCCTTAGAATTTCACCCTTCAACAAACCTTCCTCCTTTTTTTTTCTTAACGAGATATTTAAAAATATACGGCGAATCACGACTTGTATAATAAGGTTATGAGACAGTTCTAAATGGATATCCTAGAACTCTGATTTATTCTTTCGTAATTTATCTGTAACTGCTTCAAAACGCATTAAGTAAATGTCTTCACCCTTCTCAATGAGCTGAACGTAGGAATCCTGAATTGAACTTGCTAGTGTCAATGAATGAGGATATTATTATACCATTTTACTGATATTCAGATCTTTTTAATCAGTACCAGATTAAGGGTTGTGAAATCATTATTTCATAATAATAAAATAGTTTTGATCCATTTTTAATCTCCCTTCAGCTTCTGCTTTATTTAAAATTTAAATTTTGTACAATTTCAAAACCTACACGTGTTCGACCAGTCACGTGTCCATAAATGTATAACGGAACATCAGAGAAAAACTAAATACATATCTAGTTAGATTTAGATTGAAGGACATATCACTTAGAGATTTGCGGTTCAGCGAAAAAGACGCACTTACAAAAACTACAATCTTTTCCATACAAACTTTTAAGATCAGTAATAGAAGCTCTCTGGTAAACGACTACTGAAAAGAAACCCACACCTTTCAATCGAAAACAAACTCTAATAAATAAGACCATACCCATCTGGAGCTTTGGACTTGAACTGTAGAGGGACAGCTAACATCAAACGTATCCAAACCTTTCAATACAAATTCTTTCGAACAATAGTCAATGATTGATACTACGTCCCAAACAAAACAATATATCATGATCTCAACATCCCTTTTGTCCTTGACCTAATTCCATCCAGATTCTCTAACTTCCATGAAAAGCTTATCTATCATCCTAATCTCTTCGTACAATCCATCGACAACTCCAACGGTCCATATCCATACCTCACTAAGGTTGAAACGGCTATGGGCTCGAGAGTTTTTGTAAATATTCTATTGTAGTTCTGTCAGTGGTCAGCTTCTTCACTCAAATCCTGGCCTCAGCGCTCTCACTCAGTCTCCACTGGCTTTCAAACAGTGACGCGGCTGAGAGAGAAGCGCTGGGATCTCTTTGAGCCCTGCTTAGCCTTTTACATGGGAGCGGCAGAGCAGGGTTCAAAGATCCCCAGGCTGGATATAAACATTGTATATAGGAATGAATGTGTGACAAGTAATTTATTTTATTTTTATCATCAAATTAATGTATTTTTTTTCCTATTAAAAATGTTTTATTTTTTTATTGTATATATTTTTCACTATGATGTTTTCTTCTTATTTTGTTTTTTTCACTTTGTATATAAATAGTATGAATGTACATTTAGAGCCTTAATACCCAATGACCTCGATTGTAGCAGATTTTTCTTTCAATAAAAAATTATCCCCTCATATATTATTACAGTAAGGCTTGAAATCGGTTTTGTACCAAATATAAGCTCCTATCATGCTCAAATACCATGAATGGGGTACCGTTGGATTCAGAATTTCACGGGGAGTTAGCGAATCGTATTCTTCACTTTTGTTTTTCTTTCTAAAATAAATAAAGTCGATTCGAACATTTTGCTAGGCTTCAATACTAGAACGGTAGTAAGTCTGTAGATCGATACAGGACAAATTGGGCTTTGAAGATTTTAATGCGTACAGCAAGACCCGGGTTTTTAAGCACAAAAACGTACTATTTTCAAGATAACGCAAGGCATAGGGTTCGCATCCGCACAACCTTACGTTAATGTAGTATTGTCATTGAATACATGTGTCATTTCGTCGACTTGAGGCGTCTATGATCGAGAGAGGAGGAGTTTATATAATTTATCTATGGTGTTTTTGAGCGGCAAGCCATATCATCGTTACAATTCCTTACCGAAACCCAAGATTGAGCTTCCAATTTCGAAGGCTTCCTACTGCTTCAGGCGGGCAAAATAGTCCAATCACTCCGAAAATTCAAACAAGTTATGAAAGAAAAGAAACTTTATTTGCGAATAACTAAAAAAAGTATACACCTTTCCTTTTTCATGTCCATGATCATATAAAATATTACTAAATTTCTTTTAAAAGTAAAAAAAAAACCATCCAAATCGAACATTTTTTAGCAAAGCTACAGCTTATTGGAATTTGTAAACATGTTAGTTCCAAATATTAATGAAGTTTTGAATTGATTTTTGTTTCCTTTGTCGATTATATTTATCGATAAAGTAACAATTGATTTCTTTATATTATGATAAGTTGTATTATTTTTTTTCTTATTAATTTGGCATTTGATCACTTAACAATATGCTGTGCGAATTTTTCGCCTGGGCCTACTATTATATATTAATATTCTATATAAGATACATATGCTACATAATTATATCATTTTAAAAATATTAAAGCTAATCCCATTTCAATACACCTTTAAATTATTTTTGTATATTTTGTGAATCGGACTCCTTTCGCTGAATGCCGTCCAACTAAGAAATTATGTATAAAGGAACGGGAAACTGTCTTATTGGACGTCTCCTTCCCCCTCCATCAGGTACCAATGAAGGCGCTACTTTCCCAAGTGAATAATGTATTCCTACAGCTACCTCCTTGTCTTTTGCCTGACATCTATCTCATTTAGTCTCCGGCCCTCCCTCTTGTCCCCTTTGTATTTGCTTTGTAACATTCATCCTTTTCTTTATTTTTTATGAGCGGGTTTCAAGATTTAGATATTCTCAGAGTAAATGTATCTATATTAAATTATAATAATTATTATCTTTTCATGCTTGGAGATGAAATAATGATTCAATTCACTCAATAGTATATAATAAAATGCTTAGCGAACCCGAAGGTTCGATGTCGACACCACCAATTGCTTATTATACACTTCCCTCCACCGTTCGCTATCCAAACCTAGTCCCTTCAGATCGGCTTTAATTCAATTGTCCCACCTTCGCTTCGGTCTACTCCTCGGAGGTTTACCATTCGGTACAGGAAATATTAACCTTTTAGGAATTCTGTCGTTACTAAGCGCAACAATTTTACAGGCCCATTTGTTTCGTCGGGATGAAATCACCTCAATTATATTACTCGGATACAGTTCAAGTAATTCGGCGTTGTGTAACCGTCTGAACTCTCCGGTTAACTCATCCTTCTTCGGTCCGAATATTCTACGCAATATTTTATTTTCAATTTTTTTTTAAAAATGAACCTTAATTCGAAAAGGAAAATTAATATAGTAAAATTTCGTAACAACATTCAATGGTGACAGACATATTAAACTTTTATATTTCCAGCTCACTACCGAGAGTATGGAAGATTTGTATTCGTGCGGGAAATTGAAAACTTGTTTGTCCATGATGATTAAATGAGAATTTAATCATCAAAAATTTTCATTCGCGTTTTGCGTTTGAAACTTCAAGGAATAATTATAGTAGGTTGTCTGTCCGTAATAAAATCTCTGGGACAGTAGTATTACCTAAAACCTTTGATTAGATTTTCATGAAATTTGGATTAGAATCTACATGGTCCCATATTAATTTCATCAAATCGTGGAAACGAGATTAAAGAAAAGGTATGTGTTGATCAACTGTTGGGATGTGGAGCTACTATTTCAAGTTTAGAAAATGAAATTTAAATCGAGAAGGAAAATAAATATAGTAAAATAAAAAGATTGTCCTCATCAACTATTTTTAACTAGTGCTTACCACCTTTAATTTAGATATTCGATCCATATTTATTCCATCAAATTATATAATACGGATGCATAAATGTATTTTATTTGCCTTTTTTCGAATATATTTCAAAATCGACTCGTTTAATTTGGTTAAAATTGCAAGAAAAATGCGAGTTATTGAAAAACTTATTCTGTATCAATTTTATAGTATTTCATCTAATACTTTCAAACACTACTTCTGCAAGGTAAGCGCCCAGATATTTTTGTTTAAACGTCTATATTTCAAAGTTCTCAGGGAGGCTATTCAAGACAAGTCAAGTCAAGGATTGATGAAAAAGGCGGTATCGAGTTATTCATATTACATCCACTACTTAAAAAAAAACTTTCGTAAAGGGTACACAAACGTGATTGGCTTGATAAAACTATATTTAAAAAAAAATGTGTCGCAAAATTAAAGAAATTTGTAAATTGCAAATTAAAGAAAATGGAGGACAAATGGTTTAGAATCTGTTTCATCGAATTCCATTTAACTATAAAAACCAATTTACTTGACAAAATAATGACAGGCAGTGGTTATATAAATATAACTTCCATATGGAAATGGAGTTTATATTTATACTGTATTCGAAAATTTAATTTGTACCTATTTTTTTTTATTTACGTAAAAATTTCCATCATTTATTCGATCTAACTACAATCAAAATGAGAAAAAAAATGAATCCATTCTACTGTAATATAAATCAATAGTTTTAAAATTATATATTTTTGCAACATATTCTGATATACGAACATATTCATATACGAAATATTAATGAGGAATCAATGTGGTAACGACGATGTGTCGTTATACAATATTATTTTTAACTATTTGAATTACTTATAACTATTTGAACAATGATTCTTTACTATTCGATATGTTTACCTAATATTGAGATTTTTGTTTTAGTTCAGCTTCTGCATTGTTTTGTATTAGAGTATAATCGATTTCAAACGAATTGTGAGAACCAGTGAGTTTGTTTTTCCAAGTTGTAGATGACATCTTTTTGTATATCAATATTTTTATACTTGACAGCAAGTTGGATTTGACGTTTGCAATTTGTTTCGATATTGAAAAGAAAGAAATAATAAATTGTTTCTTTTTTACTTTCGAAAATAAAATCAATATCCAATTTAGCGCTCTCAACAGAATCATATGAACTTTAAAATAGAACGTATTACTTTTATACTAGCTCATTGGGGTTTACTCTTTTTTTTTTATTGATATTAACTTTTCTCGGCAAATCTGTTTTCAGTTAGTATTTAAGGTAGCGATCTATTTATAAAGTGGTATTAGTTGTTTACAAGTATATAGTTTCAGTTCCCTTTTTCAGAATATGATGTATGAATATACTTTTCCTAATAAAAAAAAAAATAAGTGAAGTGACTAATCCAAATTTCGATCCTTAAATCCCTTCAACAACAATTAAATTCATTGAAAAATTGAGATATTCCAAAAGTTGACATATAGACAAATTATATATTATGTTTTAAAATTTCGAATTTATAAAGCCAGTCATTACCTAGGGGTGTGAAACATGGGTTTTGAGGCAGGAACGTGAGAGGTTGCTGAAGATTTGGAAAAGAAAAATCTTAAGGAAAATATATGGCCCGAAGAAAGTAAATGACCAGTGGCGAATACGGAAAATGACGAGCTCTATGAACTGTATAATAATGGCGATATTGTAGTCACTGTCAAAAGGTGCCGCCTTAGATGGCTAGGCCATGTAGAAAAGATGGGGGAGGATAGGTTTCCTAGGAAACTTATCTATAACCGCTCAGGAGGGGCACGTCTTAGGGAAAGACCTCGGCTGCGGTGGATCGACGACGTGGAAAACTGCTTACAGAAACTGGTCATTCAATATCCCATGATATGAAGTCACTTACGTTAAGATCGGCAGTGCATACAGCTCGTAGCAATCCATCTGGAATCCTCTACGAAACAATGAATGCCTCAGTAGAAGGCAATAGACCACGAGGAAGGCTAAAAATCACATGGATAGATAGAATAAACAATACAATTGAGCTGCGTGCAGATAAATGAAAAAAAAATGGAACAAGACAGGCAGAGAGCATTCTTGTTAAGGCGGCAAAAGATCTTCAAGGTCTGTAATGCCAACAGAAATACAAAATATACTATTTGAATTTAATTTTTTTTTTTTTTTATGAAAGCAGCAATTTTCGAATTTGCATTTATTTTTCTCAAATTTAAGAAAGATTATAATTTTTAAAAAATTTAGCAATGAATTTTTAAAAATAAATGTATGAAACCTATGAAACATATTCATACTTGGAAATCCCTCTTCCGGTGATGCAGGATTTGCACCTGGACTGGGAACCCCGCGGTATCCCGATGGGCCAGCTCTATTGAAATACTTGACTTCATGCATTTCTCCATTTACTGGCCGATTCCAGTCCATTGGACCGTGGCTTTAAAGGGAGCGTGTTTGTGGTTATCTGCAAACAGTTCAATACCTTCTACCTCCCCTTAGCAACAATAGAAATTGTTCAAACGGATTTTTCATAGTAAATATAGTTCATTTGAATATAAAAATAAATGAAACCAAAAATTTTTATAGGAAAGTTGTTGCAACCCCTCATCATGATTTTGGTTTTTATTCGCTTATGAATCGTTTCATCAATCATTGATTAACTGAAAATATTAGGAAGTCCTTTAAATCATTGATTTTTTTCTTAATCATTTTATTCTCATCTGTGAGCAATATCATACTTAGCAAAGGTGGCTTTAAAACATAAAAAAAATATATTAATCATTTTTTAATACTTTTTTTTTAAATTCACAGATTATATGAGTGGCTTTACATCAAAGAACATCTGTCATTTCACATAAAAAAGTTGAGAATAAGCCAACTTTTATAACATTGCTTCGATTAAAATTAATTTATTTTATTTATTTATTCAGAAATATTACAATCTGTCACAATCAAGGACATTTATAATAGTGTTCAGAGAACACACTCACACTCTATTTACAAAAAATAAAAACAAATAATACAGAAAATAACAATACTAATAGTAAATGTATATAAACAAAAGAACTGAACTAATCAAAATAACAACTAAAAAACATGCATACTATACAATATTTACAGAATCAATTCACTCAGGAGAACTGCGAGCCAAGCCTTTCTCCCCACTCGTGGAAGGAAAGGCAGGAGTCTAGGAGATCCCAGCGGCTCGGACTCAGCCGCATTACTGGTATTAAGGACCAGAGGAGGTGCTATATTCACACATACTTGGCTTGAGTGGAGAATCTGGTCATTGCCAAAACTCCAATATATGCTTATTCACTGAAGTTCTTTGGGCCACTGACGCTTCAACCTTCGAGGAGGATTGTAAGGATGGGTGGTGCTGGATAGTGATTGCGCAAGAGGATATCGATGATAGGTAAGGTTTTGGTGAAATTTGGATAATTTTTCTGGGGTAAGGTCTAGGACAAATGGGGTATTAAGATCATGGTGTAGACCTTTTTTACATACAATGGAGTATCAACTATTGTTCGAAGGACTTTGGATGGAAAGGATTGGATGAGTTTGATGTTAAAGAATTTAGCTGTCCCCTACAGTTCAAGTCCGTATGTCCATAAAGGTTTCAGGATTGTCTTGTAGATAAGTAATTTGTTTTCAATAGAAAGTTTAGATTTTCTGTTTAGTAGTCTGAATAGTTGGTTATCGTGTCGTCGGTTAATTTCTTGTCTTTTGAGTCTCGTATGTGGATTCCATGTTTGTCTTCGGTCTAAATTAAATTAATTAAAATGATTTTTTTCATGATTCAACGTGAACATTCTTAAATAAAATCATCATAAACATAAGTTAAACCTATGAATCAAAAATTACTTATTACCGCCTTTGATATGAGACCATTCATATGTTATGTATGTAAATTCGAAGGTATCTTGAGATACGTAAGGTGAACAATTCCTCATAAGTTTAAGAATTTTCTACTAAAAATTTCGTACATTTGTAATTTAATTCTTTTGATTTTAAAAGGGTGAATTCATACTAATTTTATTTAATAATTATACCTATATATTACGTCTCTAACAGACCATAAGTTTATTACAACTATTTTCTATACATCTAAACTATGAGGTTATGCGAGGTCAAATAGTGATATCACATTTGTACTAATCTGATTATCTAATATCTAGTTTTCTGTGCTTATTTTCTTGTTTATTTCGTGTTTATTATCGTTCATTAATTTTCTAGTTAGTTTGTGTTATTTTTTGTATGTGTTTTGTTGTTATAGCTTAGTTTATTGTAAATATTATAAATAGCGAGGTTAGGAGTGGGACATTTCATTAACTTTCATACAGAGTAGATCCTTGTGAACTATTCTACAGTGGGTGGAAAGCACCATAGGAAGCCCTAGTGAAGATAGTTTATTTACTTGCTTGTGTAGGAACAAATTTAGTAAGTATATAGAGTACTAGGCTTTTACTTTTACCACTAGTGATTCCTGCTGTTCAGGCAAGCCCATTCTAATAAGACATTTAAAAGTGTATTAAGAGACCCCTTAAGGTAAATGAAAACAATTTCAGGTGAATATAGTACTTCATTTAGTTCTTTATTAGTTATAGTTTAAAAGTGGAAGGTTATAAATTGCAGATAACGTTATCTCAGTTATAATAAACCCTATGGTCAATATCGAGATGGAGGGGGTACAAAAGGAAGGAAATCTCTCAAGAGCAGTGGCAAAACGACCAAGGAGGGGCTCTTCTCATTTACCAGAGGATTTGGAAGACTAGTACTAAAAGCAAACTTTGCCAGGCTAAAGATATACAGGAGAGCATCTCAATGGCCATTGAAAATAATGGAAAAAAATTAAGCTCTAGTGTCCGAGACCAGATTAATATCAAGGTACAATGCCTTGTTGATATTATTGAAAATCAGGAAAAGGAAAAAGAACAAGTTGGAGTCTCGGCCATAGTTCAAAAGGCTATTTTGGACACGCTTTCGTCACAGAAGGTGCATGATGTATTGAAACAAATTTTAGTAGATAAATCTCCGCAAAAATATACCGATACACTCACCACGTCAATTGGTGCACCTCACCAAGAACCTAAACGTTCGAAGGAACCTCAGACACAAGCCGAAAAAAACATTAATCAGGCTGGACCCTCAGCTGCCTCTGAATCCTTCACGGTGGTGGTAAGTAAAAGGAAAAAGAAGAGAAACAACGCTACCAGCAAAAAAGAGCCTGATGCAAAGGAAAATCCAATCGACAAACAAGGTACAAAACCAAAATCAATAGCGGAAATAGTTAAATCATTGCCAGCTAAACCGACTCAAACGCCAAGACCTACATATGTCACTATCAGCGGAGTAGGCAAAACTCCGGTAGACATTATTAATGGCTTGCCATCGCCGGATGAAATAGGTGTGAAGGCGTCCATAGTCCGAGCGACAAAGGCAGGCTCTGTCTTGGTTCGCATGGATGATAGGTCCGAAGCCACCAAAGTAATCGGGTGGCAGGGGCTGCGTGAAAAAGGACTTCAAGCAAAACTTGCTATGAAGAAGAAGCCCAAGATGGAAGTAAAAGGTGTGCCTCAAAGCTGGACATCTATGCAGCTGTTGGAATTTCTATGGGGAAGAATATCTGAAAAATCGGGCGCCACAACACTTGTTCCTGATGACATTCGGCCTCTTTTCTCTTCAATAGCAAGGAATGGTTTTACTAAGAATTGGGTGATCGAAGTTCATCCAATGGTTAGATTTATACTCTTAGAGACAGCCAGCTTAGATGGAGGATGGTGGTCGATGTCCTTTAAAGACTACATCGACGCTCCACGGTGCACTAAGTGTCAGGGCTACGGTCATATTAAAGCAACTTGCCCAGTAGATGGCGTAGTCTGTATCTGGTGTGCAACTATTGGCCACATGCTTAAGGACTGCCCCCAAAAAAAAGAGTTGACTGGTCCGACCTGTATAAACTGCGAACGGGCCAATGTCCCATCTAGCCAACGGAAGCATAAGGCAGGCAGTCGTGAATGCCCTGTGCACTTAAAGTGGGCCAAGGAGGTGGCAAAAAAGACTTTTTATGAATAGAATCACCATCCTCCAACTGAATATGGGCCGCCGACGCATCGTGGCAGATGAACTTCGAGCTCTCTCCCAGCGATTCGACGTCATGGCGGTCCAAGAACCATGCTGCCGTGGGAACATGGTCACGGGGTTCGGCCTCGCATCGAGGGTTATCGCCCTGAGCAGTGGAGAGAGGAGGCCCAGGGCTGCCATAGTGGTCAATAACCCAAACCTCGATGTGATGGATCTGAGGCAGTACACCACGCCGGATAATGTCGCTTGCTTCATCAGGTGGAGTAACGTTACTTTTACGCTTGTATCGGCTTACCTACCTGATGGAAATGATATTAACGAAGACATATCCGCCATGGAGATGATCACAGCTTGTTCTCGAAACGTGATCATATGCTCAGATACCAACTCCTGGAACACGGTTTGGGGGTCCAATCGAACAAATAGAAGGGGTACTAAGCTCGGTGATTTCATATCTAGGAGTCAGCTAGTAGTAATTAACGATCCTTCTGCCATCCCTACATTCTCTAGTGCTAGGGGACAGAGTTGGATTGATGTGACTCTGGCATCACCGCAGCTGGCTAACCGCATCACCGATTGGGCCCTCGGATCTGATACGAGTTCCGACCATCACTCAATAGTGTTTAGTGTCGTAGAAAATGCGACACTTACAAGTTCCCACGGCATAACTAAAGGCTATATTACAAAAAGAGGAAACTGGAGTGCCTTCCGGTCCACGTTAGAGGGAAAACTCGTTGACAATGAATGGGATGCGGCGGAGACGGATCTGACTGATGACCTAGATTACAGAGTCTCCAGGATAACAGATATCATCTGTGATGCTGCAGAGGAAACCCTCCAGCACCGGAAGGCAAGAGCTCGACCAGTCCCATGGTGGACGCCGGCCCTCACTATTATGAAGAGAGAACTCTACAAGGCACGGCGGTCGTACCAGAGGTGTAGTTGTGACGAGAGGCGCACTACACTTCATGACGAGTACAAGTCTAAGGCCAGGACATACCGAAACGAAGTGCGGTCACTAAAGCGGAAGTCTTGGGACGAGTTTATCGTCGAGGAGTCATCCAAGAACCCCTGGGGTATCCCTTACAGAGTGGCCCTGGCTAAGATGAGTCCACAACAGGTGATTGCTGCAATGAAGAGCGGCGATGCCCAGGCGACCACTCTGGAGGAGACGGCGAAAAATTTCATTATAGAGACCTTCCCCAGAGATGATCCATCCCAAGATGATGAGAGAGACGCGTTTATTAGACGCACTACGGTATGCCCACCCGGTACAGACTTGTGCCCACCCTGGGACATATGGGATCTCCGTACTGCCGTGGATAGACAAAGGCTTGGTCGTGCCCCAGGTATTGACAATATTGATACGGCAATCCTCCGAAATAGTATTCCCTACATTGAAGATCAACTCCTGGCAATATTCAATGATTGCTTAGATAGGGGCTACTTCCCAAAAAAGTGGAAAATTGCCGATCTCAGACTTATTTACAAGGGAGGTGACAAGGATAAACAAATGGCAAAGTCTTATAGGCCTATCTGTCTCCTCCCTGTTATGAGTAAGATGTTGGAGAACATGATGGTCACGAGCCTACAGCCTATTCTTTCGAGAGCTTCCCATCCACGGCAGTATGGATGTACCAAAGGCAGGGGAACTGCAGATGCCCTGCTGAGAGTACGCCATGACGTTGAAGAGAAGGCGGAGAATTATGTCATGCTCCTCTTGTTTGACATCACCTCCGCCTTCGATAGCGTATGGTGGCCAAGTGTACTCCAGCAGCTGCAGAAATACGAGACTCCTAGCAACTTGTACATTTTGATGAGAAGTTATCTCCAGGATAGAACGCTCCGAATAAGAGGTAATTTCTACGAAGTAGAAGATAGTATGGAGAAAGGCTGTCCACAGGGCTCTGTCCTTGGCCCTGCTCTGTGGAAACTTGTCTTCGACGAGTTGCTGGGTGTGCTCGAAGAAGAGCAGTTCTCCGCCACAGCTTTTGTGGATGATTTAGCCGTTGTGGTGGCTTCGAACAGCAGAGCCAGGTTGAAAGAAGAAGCTGAGCGGTGCGCCAACCTGATAGAAAGATGGTGCGAGATGAAGAAACTGCGGATGTCAGCTGCTAAAACACAAGCTATCCTCTTGAAAGGCAAGACTGATAGGGCTCACCCTATTACAATGATAATCCAAGGATCGAGAATTCGTCCGAGTGAGGTTGTCACCTACCTCGGAGTCAGAATAGGAAGAAATTTCAATGTGTCACCTCACTTGGACTATTTGAGAAGTAGGGTGACCCTAGCGCTTAATGGACTCAGTCGTATCGGGGGTGCATTTTGGGGCCTCAGATACCCAGCGACTAAGACAATTTATAAAGGTGTAGTTCTGGGTATTCTGAGGTACGCGTCCCCAGGTTGGTTTCTGCATCTCTCGCACCACCAGAAGAGGAGGTTGGCTTCGATTCAGCGGACGGCTCTGCTGCGCGTCACCAGAGCTTTCAAGACAGTGTCTCATGAGGCAGTACAGGTCCTGGCAGGAGGTGTTCCTCTCGACCTCCTGTTGCAGGAAGACATGTTAAAGCACCAGCTTTCAAGAGAAGGCTCGGCAGGTCTACCAGAAAATCTCCGTGAGAAGATTAACCAACAGCCAGGTAGATGGAAAAAGATAATACAAGAGTACACCCTTGACGAATGGAACCAGCGATGGGTAACAACTCCGAAAGGAAGTACTCTTAGAAAATATTTTCCCACCATCGGTTCCCGGTTAGCAGCAAAATGGGTGGAACCTGGTTATTGGGTCTCCCAACTACTCACTGGACACGGGGGCTTCCGAGCAAAGCTCTTCCAATTTGGAAAGAATATCGACCCCTTGTGCCCCAGTTGCGGAGTCCCAGAGACTGCCGAGCACATTGTCGTAGCATGTACTGCCTATGAGGCACAGAGAGCAAAACTGCTCAGGGAAACCGGTCTCTACATTTTGACTGAAAGGGAGCTCCCTCAACTCATGAGTGAGGAAAACTATCCTCATTTTATAGATTTCATTGCAAAATGGAAATCCATTATAGGCCCAACTCATTTCTACTTGGGAAGAAGAGGAGCTGCACCGCCTGGAAGGCCGCCGGACGGAGTAGCAGAAGAAATCCGTGACCAAACTTAGAAGAAATGTAGTCGAAATATGGACCCAGTCTATAAATATTGTTTTTCTAGCAGCAGTGTGTTGTTACGCGGAAACGCTTAACATCTCACTGCTGCTAAAACCCGTATTGCCTATCAGGCACGGCAGGGATGTAAATAAATAAAAAAAACATCTAAACTATAAAGTCGGTTTAATGTTTGGTGTGTTTTGGAGTTGGGATAATTTTGCGTTTACGAATAATGATATTTTTTTTTAATTTTAATTGTTTCACGGAAATGATTCGTTTAACAACGAACTTTTTTCAAATAAGTAATTAATGCGTTTTTTAGTTCATTGGTAATAATTAATTTCTAAAAAACTGATATTTACATAATGTTGACGGCCTTATCGAATCCCTCTTCGTGTTTTAAATAAAATTTTTGCGTATAATAAACGAATGTGTCTGTCCCTGGTATTTTTTTTTTGATGCGTTTCCGCTCTCGAGTGATTTTATTTGTTAACTAAACTGAAAAATGGCTTAATTTTATTCATCGATTCATTTATTTTTAGGAACGGCAATTCTGGTTATTTTGTCTTGTATATTAGTCATTAATGATAATGTGAAAATCTAAAAGAAACACTTTATAAATAACGAGAACAACGATTTTTTTAATTGACTATATTTAATTGACAAATTTAATTAATTCTTTAGAAAATTGGTACGGTGTGCCGAAAACTGGCGCATCCAGATATTTTTACATTTTTCTGTTTTACCATTACAGTAAATGATGTGCACTGTTTCATATACATATATTTTGAAATTAGATATCATTACTGACGTAATAGAACCGAAATGGTTGAACCAAGTACAGGACAAACACATTTTGAAGTTTCCTCAAGGTTGCCGAAAACGGGTTGTTTACCCTGTCTTTCCCTAAATTACTGACATTTCTTCCTAGAATACTACAAATGAAAAGCATTCCTGCAAACATTATCACAGAGAGCAACGGAATTTTAATCGTAATATATAGAAAATGTTTTACTTTATTTAAATGTTTTCATCGTAAAGATTATAAAACATCTTCCAAATGATTTAAATTAATAACATGATTTTTAAATATTTTCTAATGATCAGTTTTAATTTCTTATAAATAAATAAATATATTAATAAATGTGTTTAAAAATATTTATTTTTTTGAAATTATATAATCGTCGTCAACAAACGCCTAATCAAACAAAAAAATAATATTAAACAATGAATTGAATTATTTCATTATTTTCTCATAATCACATTTCTAAATTGGAGCTTTAGTTTAATAACGTTTACGAAATTTAGCTTTTTAAGCAGGATTGGAAATGACTCCCTTCTTCATTATTTTGGAAAAATGTTTTCCCTTTCTTCTTGTGTTTATTTGTTTTGCTGTAAAATGTTTATTTTTATCTCTCTGACCACAAGTTGCGTTGACTGAATTCAAATGCAGCAGCACTTATTAGGATTTAAGTCTGCTATTGATTCAATATCATTAGAATAAATGAATTACATTTAAATACATATTTTAAAGGGGCGGTTATTTAGATTGAAATTGCTGGATTATTCTTTTCTGGAAACCTTAAGAAAAAAATACCATCAAGTGTATGTCGTACACGATAAGAGTTTTCTTTAGAAACTATGTTGGATATTAAAGATCTTGAACAGTTTATTATTCAATTATTATTTTACGTCCTCATTTTTGTTTTTCACTGTATTAATGATACCACCCCTTATTTATTTAACTTTCTTTAACCTATAATTTAATATTAAAAATATTTAAATATTAACCTATTATTGAAACATGATACCTTTATTATAGTCAATATTATTTGTACGTTTATATTTATCATTGTACATTCTGTTGAATATACGTATGCTCTGTAACATCGATAACCTAAGCTAACACCAGTTGGGCCAGACTTCTATAGCTGCATTGTATATTTAAGTCCATAAATATATTATCCATCTATTCAGATTAAAATTTGAATCGAATTTTTTAATTATAAACATTCATTCCTATTCTTTGTTAGGAAATAATTTAATAATTTAGCCAAAACAATATACTTTGTTTTGTTACCTAAGTGTTGAAGTTGCCGAACTGAATACTCTAAAAAGCCTCATGAAACTCCATTTAAGTATTAATAGCCGGAACTGATTCATGTTAAGAGGACTTAAGTTATCACAGCCGAATGCTTTCATAATGAAAATGGATTTCAGAAAACGACTTTAATAAAAGTACACTTCAAGTTCAATGAAACTTCACTAGTAGTTACTTTGAAGTAAGTGAAAGGCTTATAAGTTGTAAAGTGCTCTGCGACGAAGTTCATTCGTGCAATATATTTAGCGAAGTTTGTCAAACTTCGTTTTTCATTAATGTTTTTTTACTCTGAGAATTGACATTGAACGATTGGAGATACTTCACTCTCTCCTCTTTCATAATAACTCAAAGGAAGAATCATGTATTAATTTATTTGAATAAATAAAATTTATATATGTAATACTTTCTCCTTATGCCTAGTAGTTTTACTCGCATTGAATTTTGACTCATTTTAAAAAATTTATTATTTAATGTATTTGTTAACATACTTATTTCATAAATATGAAGCTTTCAGTTTACAGAATGACTAACTACATTATACCTTTTTGATTATTAATTTTACAGATATTTCTAGTGAGAAAATTTCTACCTAAATTTCAACACTGCAATCACCTACTCTGGAATCTACGAATTACTCCCTGTCTATACGGATATTATAATTTTTTAAACAAGAAATATCTCTAAAATGACTTTCCTCAAACATGTTGAAATTGGAGTTAGTCATTCTGTCAAGTTAAAAATGACCGCCCACACTTCTTCGTCCTGGCCAGGGTACACATATACTTGTTTTCTACGAATTTGGTTTAGATAAGGCACCACTATAGATATATTCATTGGACTTGAGAAAACTATTTTCTATTTACTTAATCCCATTATACTCAAAAAATTTGTCCCTCTATTTTGTTTTAGTGAATCCATGGAATATTTACGGAATACTCTGTTAGCGTAATAGTCTACATGTTTCAACATTTATTAATGTCTATATCAAATATTCCGTTTCTATGGATCAAAGCATGTTAGCTTAAAGATTTCCTCAATAATTGGTCATAGACCAGACAGAATTTTTCAAATCGTTGTGATAATTTCTAAAATTAGTTATGGTGAATCAAAATTTGGTATTAATTAGTTGAGTAGTTTTCGCGTTATATCGAGGATTTCCATTTTTAAATTTACAGTTTTCTGCAAACAACTCTGCAGCATATTTGTGGATTCGATCATCACGTCGTCTTTTGCCTACTATTGGGTCATTTATTGTTGTGTAGGGTCCTCCTGGTTGCTACAAGCTACATTCCCCATCCATCTTAACTTCCTTGCATTCATATCTCGAGACATTGGTTAACCAGTTTCTGCTAGCAGTTTTTTATTGGTCTTTCTTCTTCATGTGTTCTAGTGAATAATATAAACCGCAGAAGATTTTATAGATGGGTGTATAGTTTACTTTTGAAATTTTGAGGATGAAAATTAGTCAACATGTTCAGTCAAAAATTGTTTATAGTGTTTGATGATGACCAACATGTTTGGTTCAAAACGTGGGCAAACTCAATAAACAATTCTTGATTCTTCATTGCACATCGTGACTATTTTTCATCATTCCAAAAAATGGTTTGTTTTCTTCAGATTTTTTTTTAATAATCGTTAAACTAATATTTTTTTGTTAAATTAAAGAAATTCCTGCTTTTATAATCAAGGAATTTACATTTTACATTTTACAATTTACATCTATATTTTGATAGTGACTTAAGACACAGCGTAAAACAGATGCCATATTTTCTTATACATCAATATATAATAAATAAATAATAATAAAAGGCTTAGTGAACCCGAAGGTTCGATACCAACACCACTAATCACTTATTACACACCACCCTCCACCGTTCGCAGTCCAACTAGTCCCTTCAGATCGGCTTTAATGCAATCTTCCCACCTTCGCTTCGGTCTACTCCTCGGACGTTTCCTATTCGGTACAGCAAATATTAACCTTTTAGAAATTCTCTCATTAGTAAGCGCAACAATTTTACAGGCCCATTTGTTTCGTCGGGATGAAATCACCTCAAATATATTACTCGGATATAGTTCACGCAATTCGGCGTTGTGTAACCGTCTGAACTCTCCGGTTAATTCATCCTTCTTCGGTCCGAATATTCTACGAAATACTTTATTTTTCAAAAACCTTAAGACGTTGCTCATCCCTTAATGTAAGCTGCCACGTTTCGCAACCATAAAGAACTGTAGGTGAGACAATGGTTTTATAGAGTCTAAGTTTTAAGTTGCGGGACAAGAGGCGCGAGCTAAGTAGTTTTGTCACAGAAATATAACAAGCATTTTCCGCCTTCAGTCTAACCTTAATCTCTTCTTCAATTTCGTTTTTTCTAGTTATCGTAGAATCTAGATACCTAAACTTCTCTACCTGTTCAAACACACGACCATCTATATCGATACCACCCGTAATATCGCTATTTTTGCAGCTAACTATATTTTTGTCTTAATATTTTCTTATAGCGGACCAAAAAAAAAATAATTTTTTTATTATCAACTTATAAATTGATAATTTTAATGAGTGAGAATTAAACGTCGTTTATTTATCCTAAACTCTTGTCGGGAAATATTTCTTCTAACCGCTTACTGAGAAGATGTATTGAAGCAATTACTGTAGAACTCCAGTTGGAGATGGACAAGTGCTACAGAAGATCGTTTCACAACCGGAGTGACGACCGGTAAGACGTACAGTGGGAACGAACAGCTGCGGGGGTTGAAGACCACCTGAGACCTACCGGAGAAACATTAATCTTCTGAAAAGGGCTTATCTGTAGAGGAAGAGTTCTTGATCTTTAATCTACCTCGAGGTTCCTGGCTTCGAAATAAAACCACACTCCGTTATCAACAGCACTCCTCAATGCTCCTTTATAAAATTCTCTCTTCGTCGCATTTTATACTCGAATATCTCTTTATACAGCGTATACATCCTATATCATCAGGAAACTTGTGTGATAATCGCCTTACAAATATACTGAGTGCTACTTACTATGAACAATAATAAGTATCCTATACAAACGTACTAAACAGAAACCATGAGTCTTACATAAATATCTTAGGATATACATTTTTAAATTAAATAAATATTTAATAGAGAAGAAATCAGACGTACAAACCTTCAGAAGACGGTTAAGGGATATTCTATTATATTTGTTTTTCGTGTTATATTGATGAGTTGTTCCAAAATATTAACAAAAAAAAAAAATAAAAAAAAGATTTTGAATAATTTACATATTTTTTTCCCTCTTATTCGTCTATAGGTCTAGTTCTAGTTAGTTCATTAAACGCTTTATTTTATTTTAATTTTTATAAACTTTTATTTTTATATCCTCATATGTCTGCCTGTAACAATAGGCGGATGTTATGTTTGTATGTACGAAGGAGGTGGTTACCCATCTCCATATATTCCTAAATTGAAAAAAAAATTAATCCAGAAGATCTTTTAACCAACTCCTTTTCAGCCTTCGTCGGGATTTTCTGTCAGAATGTCCGTGAAGTTTGTCATGGATTTTTTTCATATTGAATCTGAATGTGTTCTTGTGCCATGGGTATGTTTAATTATGTTTGCAATGTTTTGTTACTGACGTACCAGAGTGGAGACGTGATGAGTCTTTAAGTTTTTGTTGGAAAGTCTTTCTACATTTTTCACTATAGTAGACGTTTAAATGTAACGTGAGTCAGAACATTTTTTCTATTATCTAAGCTTCATGCAGGGTTGATAATGGAATGGATAATGGAATAATGGAAATGGATTTTTTTAAAACTATTCTAATGCATAGATTATATATGAAGGAGTGATATCAGGAATACAATTTTTTTAAATTAAAAGTTAGTTCGTTGTCCTCTTTATATTCTTAGGTTATTCTATCTATTCTAGGTGTGATGTCAAATTTGTGATTTCCTATTGCTGTGTAGTAGTATAGAATGGCACATTAATGTTACAGTTATCCAATATATTTCTCAAATCATGAATTTGTTTGATATTAGGACTTTTCAAGAAAAAATCTTCGATTTTACTGCAGATAATGAAATTTGCAATTGTTGAGACTTCGTAGTAGAGTGGTATCTAATTTTTAAACTTTTGTGCTTTCTAGGTGTGAATTAGATTTTTTTTTCTAATCCTCAGGAGACCCTCCTGGGGCACACCCAGCCTCTATAAAGTTGGTACCCTTAATTAAAAAATTGGTCAAGGGGGAAAACCTGGCGGTTGAGCGAGATGTCGCTCACCTTGCACAACCGTTGACCTAGAAACAGTGTTTTCCCTAAATAGTACTGAACCCCAGACTCTTCATTGGTTGTTGTGTTGTTGTGTACAGGTTTTTTTTTTTCTAGTCCTCTATTTTTCAAGTACTACATACCTAACTAAATACAATATAATATACGTATATAACTTTGTCCTTGTACTGCCCTATGGCATTTTAAGGTGAGAAGTGGAACTTCTTCAGGACTATTTATTGTCTTAGAGAAAAATATTTAATACGGCAGACAGGAGATCTTGTAGTTCACTCATCTCTTATTAGCCTTCTGCTAAAGGCAGACAGTATTATTTTTTTAAATAAAAATTAAAATGAGTGATCAGAAGATTGTTGAAGGAGATGTGAAACATTTACCTAATATGGACTCTAACCCTTTATTGTAAGGTTTTAATTTTAAATCATCTTGAGTACTTAAGCTACTTTAGTACAGGAAAATTAAAAGGCTCAGAAAATTCTAAAAAAAAAACAAAAAAAAAAAAACAGAGAATGAAACAGTTACACTCGTGAAAAACCTTCAATTTTCCAATAAATTACTTTCAATCCTTTCTCAGTTTCCTTAATCAAATTGAATTCTTTACCAAATTCATATAATTGCCTGTATTTCTTAATTAATTCTCAGAATCCATTATGACTTTTATCCATTATCATATATTAATTTCAGTAGGAATAATAATTTTATCATAACAATTATAATTATTAATCGTTAATTAAAATTTAATTAGTTTGTTTTTAAGAAATAAATTATACAACGGAAATTTAGTTGGTTATCTACTCCAATCCAACTGTAAAGCTATATATGAATATGAACGTTTGAAAATCTTTTATGAGTTTTTAATGTTCCGTTAGCGAAATATTGTCTTTATGATGAAATCTAAAAAAATCTTTTTTTCCTTCTTTATGACTTCAGGATATGAGAGCCTAATGGAAATTCTTATCTTAAGCAGTTTACGTGCTTGGAATACGAGGTACCTGCAAGGTTTTTTTGGTTTTCGTTTAAACTGTCTGTTTGTTTTTCTGGCAGATATCTCGCCTTTATCAAAAAGTAATTAAAACCGGAACGGAGGGAAGCAAGACTCATTTATACCAAAAAAATAAATAAATTAAAAAACACCTTTGATATAATTTATAGGACCACCTCAAACATAAAAAATGCTGAAATGGTTTACTTTCAACCTTAAAATGTTATACAGATTGTTACTTATTGTATTTAGTGTATATCAAAGCATATTTATTATTCATAATCATATTCATTTTTTTAAACTTTTGTAATTAAGAATTAACTACTACAACTACCTCTAGGGCCGGCCTTAACGTCATCTCTCCACCCTTAAAAAAATATATGTATTTTTTAACCTGTTTTATATTATGTAATATTTGAATTTTAATTCATTCAATTTTAAAGAAATTTAAAGGTGTGGAGGATTGATTTGCTATATTTCTTTATTGTATTCTTGTGTGATTAATAAGCTACAATTTCTCTATACTTGACTATCATAAAATCTATATTAAATAATAAGAATTTATCAACCCATTCAATAATATTTTTTTTTCTTATTATAAAATGACATTTTATTTGCTCCATTTTTACTGCAGTGTGTTGTCAATCGGTAAATGAGCTTACTGGAGAGGAAATAATGACGTCCGTCATGAGGAAGTGCACTACATAGTCGCACTTGTTCAATGGCTTGTATCAGTAACTTTGGCTGTTTAAGGAATGAGGTTTGTTATCCAGCATTTTTTAAGTCTTCTTCTCATATTTAAGGATATCTAAGCTGTAGTCATGTCTCTTATAAAACATTATTTTGTCCGTTTGAATTTGTATAAAATCGTTAGTAAAGTTTCGTTATTGATCAACTGTTGACATGTGGAGGTCAGTATATATAGTTTTATTAATCACTTACCTTTTGTTATAGGTAGTAATAACACTTAAATATAATTATTATCGAAGTAATTTATTTGTGGATGTATAACCTTAGATTTAAAAAATAAATACATTAAATACTTCAAACATTATTAAGTTAGACATTTATTGGAAGATAGCAAATCGAATAGTATTCTTCGAATACTGTTACTGCCACAAGCTGTTACTGAAAACAGAAATATGAATCTCACTACGTGGATATTGGATTTTTTTAATGAAAAATAAAATAAACTTCCGTTGTCTCTTAAAAGTTTTTTAACTAAGCCATTCGTTATACATAAATGCTCTCATTTCGGTCATTTTAAGAGTAATTCTGATTCACTGTTTAATATATATATAGTAAAAGGTAGGCCTTAAAAAAAGGAATTAAATTTTTAATAATATAACTGCTCTAGACACTTTCACAATCTATTCATTTAATTTTACTATGGCCTCGGTCGTTTAGGTGACAGAGGCTCATGTTATAAAAAAATATGTTTATTAAAAGCTATAAAATTATAGTTCTAATTTTATGATACCTGTAATAAAGAATGTAGTTATTTTGCTTATGACTCAATATCATCTTGCTGTTTCCATTTCGGATTAATTACACATTAATATATTGCTTCAAGTTTTCATGGCATAATTTAATTTTGTTGCTGATCTAAAAAACTGGTGTCTAAGCAGACAGGAGAAATTGCTAATAAGAAGAAATTTAGATTTGTAGGAGCAAGTTCTCTAGCGATATTTCTTTCATCTCACACTCACTAGGTTAGTTAACTATAGAATTATTAAATCTCGAGAATTGGTACTGCTTGGTATTTTTATCATACCTAGGGATACATATAATACTAGCTTAATTGGAAATTAATTGTTTTATTTTTATAATCATTTAATATTCTTTTTAATATTTTTATTAAATATCTCGATACGTTTATAAGTGCCTTTTCCATTCCATTTGAATAGAATGTTGAATCGTTATGGATAAATGGATTTTTTAATGAATTTTGATCAAGATTTTTTTTTTACCTTTTGAAAATTGTTCCCGTCGGATTTACATCCGATCCCCATTATTACCACATCAAGGATAACAGTTTAATTAAATAAAATAACGACTTAAGTTGCTTTAAACATTTAAGCAACGTTTTATCTATCTTACAGGATATTTCAAAGAACTATTGTTCAAGAAAAGGGCTCCCGGTCTTGTGGGATGTACCGGGCTCCTCAATATTGTACAGGCCCAGATGTATAAAACCGTGGTAATCGGTAGTCTGGAGCGCCCTATCCTCCATAAGACATATAGTCTGGAGAATAGGGCAGGTGAGGTTTCTGTTTCGGCAAAGAAGTACAGCGCATACTTCATAACAAAGGTTTTTGTTTTCGTTTAATGAACTAGGAACCCAAGTTTCCAGCTTGTTTACCTTTCCATTTGTATTGAGGTGGTCAGTAATGGTTGATTTGCTGCCTGAGAATTCCTCTGTAAGAACTGGAACTATTCGCGGGTCTTCTTAAAGCTCGTAGAACATCGTCATAAAAAAATGTAGTCCTTTCACGACCATCGTTGTCTTCTAAGCTGAAGTCTTCTCGATTTTTTTTTAAACAATCGTTTAACGGCACTGACACACTCGCAATGTCAGTGCCCATGACTTCATTAATGATTTTCCGACTGAATCGAAACTCATAAAATGGAATAAAGCCAAAATCATGGTTTTACATCCTAATAAGAACTGAATATTTCTAACTAGTGATTTGCTATATAAGGTAATAAAACATTTTTATTTGGAAGCAGCTTAATAAGTGACACTCATACGAATCAAACACAGAAGGCTAATATAAAGAAAACATTAAATCCTACATTATGTTACAGACAACCCAATATTCAGTTTGTCAAGCCAGTTGTCGATATAATGATGATGAAGGTGCATGATCAATGAAAGGTTGCTCCTTAATAGTATTTCTAATTAGTGTTGCCCAAAATCGGTCTTGGTTTTGCACTTTGCAAGACCAAGGTTGCCTAAGTGTTGCAAGACCAAGAACAGGACTGTTAAGAAAAATAGATTTTTTAATTAAAAATTAAGGCAAAATAGTTACTAATACTTGACAATATTAGTTACTATATGTTAATAATTGGTATAACCAATATACTTTTGTATTTCACTCCTCTAATTTTTCATTCGGGTTTAGTTAGGTTTCTCCTATCTAAAAAAATAGAGTAATATTTCTATATTAATAAGCTGATAAGTAACCGCAAGAGTGTTGCGAGACACTTGCGCAAGACCAAGACTGAGTTTGCTGGACCAAGACTCGTCTCGCATTTGGGCAACACTATTTCTAATATATTTATTCTCAATAGAAAATATTTTTAATATTAGCCTTTCAGTTGACAGAATGTACTAACTCCAATTTCAACATTTTTGAGAAAAGTCTTTTTATTGATATTTCTTGTTGGAAAATTTATGATATCTGTACAGACAATGAGTAAGTTGCTTCCAGAGTAGGTTATTGGATTCTTGGAATACAGAACTGTGAACAAAGTAATACATTTACCCACTAGAAATATCACTAAAATTATTAATCAAAAATGTTGAAATTGGATTTAGTAATTCTGTCAACTGAAAGGCTCAAATTTTTATATCATCTAAGCAACCGAATGATATGGGTTTCATTACATGTTTTTCTCCTTTAAAAGAAATTGTGAGATCGAAATAGCTGAATGTTGATAATTGCTTTCAATAACTGGTAGTATTGAATGAACCTAAATTACGCTACCAGCAAGATCCTCTGATTACACGGTGGAAGATGGATGGAGACACTTAAGCGGAGACATCTACTAGGTAGCTAACCACACACTGCACAAGACAAATGATTATAGCACAAAATCGGACCCTAATGCCTGGTCGATTTTGAAGTAATCGTGGCTCATAGCACTTTGTTTAATTGGACATCGATTGATCCTTTGATAGGGGCCGCTGGTCTAAGATAAATAGTATTTTATTACCCCTCTAAACGCTTATCCGTTTAATTTCCTTAACAATATCCCTAGTCTACTGAACTAAAACCAATACTTTCTAACGGCAGATATTAAAAGATTAATCGGTTCAGCAGGCCGGTAAGCATGGTCGATACATATTGACATTTCTTTGTTTAATTTAATATTTTTAGCATAAATTCATGCTTTATTTAATTTTATCTATAATCTATTTAGGTGACCAGTGGGTTGGATTTATATTTGTCCTTTGCTGGAAATTACGAAAATTAAAACAGGAGGTTACACAACAAATTTTTATTATTAGTCCGTGGTAAAGACATCTTTTTATCGAATAATTAACTCCCTCCTGAAACTTCGTAAATAGTTTCATCTCATCGTAACCTAAAACTATATTATTTACGAAAACTCTTGGGATTGGAGCGTTTTCAATCTAGAGGGGGGCTAACTTTGTCTATTTCATCAGATACTAAAAACTCGTAAATAAACATTTGCTTTCTAATTAGATCGTAAGATAATTAGATCGCCCAATAGAGAAAAAAAGTGGCCTTTAAAAATATTGAGCCCTTTGGCGTAATCAGCACCCCCAAAATTTCAAAATAACGAGATTATATAGGACAAAGAGCCCAATAGTTTTGTAGGCTACATTTTTTCTCGATTTAATCATCTTACGATTCAAGTAGAAAGCAAATGAGTATTTACGAGTTTTTAGTACCTAATTAAATAGGCAAAACTTGCCCTCCTCCAGATTGAAAACGCCCCAATTTCAAGAGTTTTCGTAAATAAAATAGTGGTAGGTTACGATGAGATGAAATTATTTACGAAGTTTCAGGCGGATGTTAATAATTCAATAAAAAGGTGTCTGTACCACGGACTATATGCTGATGTTTATTTAAAAACGGTGGTTTGTGATATGTTATTTACAATGGCATTGTTTTTTAACAAGTATTCAAATCAAAATACCCGAATATTCTAAACGATTTTGGGGAAAGAAGACGTGGAGATTTTTTTTTTTGAAAATTTAGACACAAATATTTTTTATTATTTAAATGATTACCAAAAATCACTAAAAATTGTTTTATTTAATATTATCTTATTAATGCCGACCTTTCGACTTTATGAAACATTTTCAAGTATAAACTATCCCAACTTACTGCATTTGTATAATTTCAAAACAAAAGTCATCTCTCTAACGCATGACCAGCATTCTTTTCTCACTTTGAATACATATATACATTTTACAATCACGAACGGACTTTATAGTGATTTAGTCCCGGTTAAAAGAATTGAATCAAAAACCCACGAATTGGTAACACTTTATTGAATGATAAAACCAATGTCAGATCAATAATTGGACTTGCCTGTTTTTATTCTTTAAAGAATTTTTGAAAAATATTTTTGATGTGATGTACCAAGGAAGAACAGAGGTACTTAAAAAATGAGGGAAAATTACAACTATAGAATGCCATTTTTTAAAATAAATATTTATATAAATCAGTTCTGGAAAATAAAATTTATAAAAGTTAGATAGCTCAGAAATATTTGTATTGTTTACCCGACAGACTTACTGAAAAATACGGTCAATTTTAGAGTAATGCACTCATCTATTTTAATAATTTTTTTATTGTACAACTTCCGAATTTTTTTAAAAGGGTCATTGGTACATTGTATCACCTTATTTAAAAATTAAATTATTTTAATAAAAATGTCTTATATAAAAAAGAAAATATAAAATGACACCTGTCAGGCAGTGGAATATTTCAGTGAGTTGGGTTTATAGCTTGGAAATTATATCAAAGAGTTAGGTGTTTCGTTAGAGGTAGAAGTTTCCCGAGTTTTAGTTTTATATGATGGAGTGGTTTTCCACGGTATTTCCTTTTCTCCTCAATCATCCCTCCGCCCCCAATACATTATATAGTAGAGGAACTCTAAACATCTGATTGTCAGCTCTACTATTGCTTCAGAAATAAGAAATAGCAACTATTAATAACGATTCATTAATTGATTGTCCATAAGTCCTAAGGGAGATGTTTATTTAAATAAAGTATATGAATAAAGTTGAGTAACAGTTTACTCTCCCAAAAAAATTTTTCTTTATTTTTATTCTTATTAAATTATCTGTGACTAATAAATTAACTATTTACAAAGTCCTCATTAAACCACAGTGGAAATATTGAATCGAACTATGGGGAACAGGAAAGAAATGAAATATAAAAATTATCTAGTCATTCTAGTCAAAAGTCCTTCGAAAAATTGTAGACGCACCCTTTTATGTTTCAAACCTCACGTTACACACTGACCTTAACAGTCCTTTCATCACGGCAACTGCCACTGCTTTAATAATTTTCATGACAGACACTCTAAATTCCAATCCACTTCTTCAAGCTCTATCTACTGCCACAAATCCATATAATCCGCCCAGAAGACTGCTGAGGCGCTGGCCAAGAGACGTATTGCATTGAGCTACTTGCTGTATTATCTTTTTTTTTTTTGTGTGTGGTTATGTTATTATGTATGCTATTATACAACTGTTTTTTTTTGTTTTTTATTACTATTATTTTTTTTTATGCTATCATTTCATCTCCTTGATATCATATTTGCTGAATCTCGAGGTAGATGGCAAATTTATTGTGAGCCAGGAATATGTATAACTAATAAATAAATAAATTTTTATGACATTTCGGGATCACTTTACTATCCCATTTTCAGACTAGAAACGAGAAACATTTTTGTTATTTGCATTTTTATATGTTCATGTTTATATTTTTATAACTTATAACAGATATGGCAATCTTACCCGTATCTCATCTATCTATCATCTATTTGTTTTTAAAAAAGACTTACCATAATTTTTATTTTTATAAATTATTCCTAAAAATGTAGTACTTTTTTTGTGCTATTTTATTATTAGTATGTAAGTATCATAGATTCTGTTGTGAATTTATTTACCTTAGTTATATTGTGGACTCCTTTAGGGAGAGCCTATTCAGAAACTGAACCAAACCACCGAGGGTCAAATTCCAAGAAGTTTTATTTATTTTTATATATTTAATTTGTTAATTATGTAAACATAATGGATCTCTAACATTAAAACATATGCACTTAAAATAAAGAGTCATTATGATTATATAATTAACAAATATAAAAGTAAATAATTTTTTTTCGAATTTGACCCTTGGTGCATGGTTTGGTTCAGTGTCTGACTAGGCTCTCCCAAAAGGAGTCCATAAAAATTTATACAAAAATTAGTACAAGAAAATTATGCAAGAGTCTTTTTACAAAAAAGTAGATGATAGAAAGATGAGATATGGATAATATTGGTAAATCTGTTATTGATATGATAAGTTATAAAAATATACTCATGAAAATATATAAATACAAATAAAAAAAATGTTTCTTGTTTCTAATCTGTAGAAGGGATAATAAAGTGATCCCGAAACGTCATAAAAATAAAGAGAAAAATTTTTGGGAGAGTAAACTGTTAGTTAACTTGGTTCATATACCTTATATTAATTGATTGGTTTTACAAAAAAATAAAAAAGTAAAATGATGATTTAATAAAGTAACAATTGTGCTATCATTAATTTTAGGTTTGATACGTGAATAGGAAAAATTAACTTTTTTCCCTCTTTTAATAAACCGAAGTTGGTGGAACTTTTTTACTGACGTTGTTTTTATAACAAGGCTTGTTTGCTAACTTATTGAAGGTCCCAGCAGTGGATTATTATTTTTTTCCCTTCAATATCCTGACTGACCTATTTGGGACCCCGGATGTGCACTGAGCCAAATAATAAAATAAAGTTTCTGCCCCTTATTGTATGATTTGGTCTACGAAATCCTCACTTTTTAAAATAACTAACTAAAAGTATATTAATTACAATTTTAAAGAGAATAAACGAGTTATCTTGTCTCTTGTTGCCCGTTTAAAGATTTTCATAGTGACTTTTTGATAATGAAATTTGTCACTGTATTTTTTCTTTTTTTATTGATATCGAATAATTTTTTTTCCTGTTTGGAGTTGATTATTTCAACACGGCCTGATTCAAATAATTAAAAGTACACTAAGTTAACTCACAGCTGCCTAAAGAGGAATGCCTCTACCATTGTGTACCAGTTGCTGGCAATAATTGACTGGCAAACATATAATGATAGATTTTGAATTGCACCAAGACACCAGAAAAAAAAAAACGAATAGAGAAGAAAAAACTCAATAGGTATGATCTAAGAACGTTGATTAGAAATTGAAACTAATTTAATGACCAAACTATACAATATTAAAACAAATTAGATTTTTTAGAAAACTGTAAATAATTGTAACGAAGGGATGGTGCCTCTAGCCTTGTGGTACATGACACCGTAATTTTGAATATGTAAAATAATCTAAATTGCTTGAATTAATTTCTATATATAAATGAATAATACCAAGGCTGACAAAATCATCAGGCTTGTCTTTTAATTGTATCTTTTACCATTTCTTCAGTTGTAATTGGATTTCAATTAATTAGTTTTTCTAGTCCAGTATAATTACTAATTTTTTTATCATTACATATAATCAACAAACGATTAAGGATTTAAAATGACCTTATCTTTTTAAGAAGTTTTGAATAATAATATATTCTGCCTCATTGAAATGCATGAAATAGCAAGACTAGGAGTGTTTATCCATATAATAAAATGCGTACAAAAATATTTTAAAAAATAATAATAAATAAAAATGATAATGATTATAAATAATAATCAGATAAGAGGAAGATAAAAACTTAATACCATTCCAACAACTAGCTATGTTGTATTTATTTAGAAATTTTATTTTTATCACCATTGTTTTTTGTTTAATAGTGTTCTATATCCGTCTGGAGCAATAAATCTTCAGCTTAGATAAACTAAAATTTTACAGCCTAGAATAAAACTTTTTTCCTGTACGAGTTATTTTACTTATGGCACTTTACATCCTTAATTTTTTTTTGTCTATAGAAATGTATATGCGCCTGTCAACTTATTGTTGACAATCATCAAATGTGCTGGAGATACAGGAAATAATGGTATTACAGGCATGCGGAAGGAAAGTACTCTGCAGCACTACGGTTTTTTAAGGAAAGAAATCTCTCATCGAACGCCTTTTTAGTTAATCCGTTAATTTTAGTTTACGCATTAAATTAAATTTAAATTTATATTATATTCATTCATCAAATATAATCTGTCGTTTTTCTATTAGTGATCTGCATTATATCTTGTCAATATAAGAGTTAACTAATAATAAATAAGAGGTTGGAAGACATTAACACTACTTGGAGGAGTGGCAAGCCAATAACTTCCGCAGTAGTTGGCTCCAGTCTTACCCCCAAGACTTCTTTTACGGCTCCGTTTTATTACCCATAGCCACTGGTGGTCGTTAAGCCGGAGAAAGGATTACATCCAGATTGTCTTATAATGCTAAAGTTACGGTCGTTATTTTGGAATTCAGTGAATAGGGCTTCCCATTTAATATTTTTAGGGGAATATGAAGCATCCTTTAGCAGAAACTTAAATCTAGTGATCCTTATGGATGTTCATAGCTCAGTCGAATCTTGATGGCAGCCCTAAGGGGAAATCACGCAGTACTAAGTTCAACTATTTTTCTTTGTCTTTTTTTTATTATTATTTTTTAAATATTCATCATATATAAATTTGGTATATGTAGTTAATTTCTACAATTTCAATTTCTATTTTTCCGCTCTTAGTTAGCTCATTATATTCTTAATTTAGATATGTTATAAAGTAATTACTAATTCATTAGTTAAATATCAGATATGTATTCATGAATATAATTTATCAGGGATTGCAACGTTTTTAAAAATTTCTATTTTAATACTTTCTTTGAAACTTTTTAGGTTAAAAGTTCCATTTTAATAGTTACTGTGAAACGTATGTGGTTAAAGCGCTTTCGATCAATCTCAACTGCCTTAATAACAAAACCCTACATCATGACCTCAACATTCCATTTGTCCTAGACCTTATCCCAGCAAAATTATCCAAATTTCACCAGAACCTTACGTATCATCCAAACCCTCTTGCACAATCCCTATCAAGCACCACCCATCCCTATAATCCTCCAAAAAGGCTGAAACGGCAGTGGCCCCGCGACCTTTTGTAGATTGTATATATTGGACTTCTGGCAATGGCCAAATTCTCCACTCAAGATATGAGTGTATGTGGTGGCTAAAGTGTTCTCGATCAATATCTGCTGCCTTTAGAACCAGTAATGCGGATAAGAGAGTAGCGCAGTGATCTCATGGAGTCCTGCTTTTCCCTCCAGAGTTGGAGGCACAAATCAGCCTTGGCGTTCCCACGCCTGATTGTAAATAGTAGTATTAAGATATATAGATATGTACTTGTTTTTTGCTTTTTTTAATTTTCTTATTTTTAAGTTATTTTGTTTTATTCATTGTATACACTGTTTGATTATTATTTGATTGTTATTATGATTACGTTTGTTTTTATATATTTATATGCATATAGTACGAATATGATCTTACCTCACTATAACTAATTTCATAGTGACAGAATGTTGTAATGTTCAATAAATAAATAATAATAAAAAAAAATCTATGAACTCTTTTCAGGAAAAAATACTTAAAATAACAGCTCTAAGGACCTTTTTAGTACTAAAGCTTCAGAAAGTTTAACTTTTATTTATAAAAATTAAAAAAAAAAATTCCGTTAAATGAAAAATAAACAGCAATTTGATTCAGAATAGAGTTATAATTTATCTTAAATGAATTACTCACGATTCTAATATGTCGTTTGTTTGAGTTGCTATGAATAAAAGTAATTTTTTAGATTGAATTTTTTACGAAATCGACTGAACTTTTAAATAAAAGTTTAAAAAAAAATAAATTTTTTTTCAAATCGTCATTTGAAAAGTTGCAAGGGAAAATGTGCTAGTTCCAAAACATCGGAAAACGATCGACAATTTAGAGGATATTGAAACTTTAAAAATAAAAGTTTTTTTCCGTTTTAAGCCCTTTAATTTACGTTAAGGACAGGATGGTAAAGCAAAATCATCAGAACTAGTGTTGGTAATTTTTTTTTGATATGTTTCTTTGCCCGTTAAAAAATATAATCGTTGATTCTGAAAAATTCTTGTAATTTTATACGATTTTAAATCATTTTGAATTATAGTAGACTACTTTTGTCCAAATGCAAGAGCAAGAAGAGAATTAGCCGGTATTGGTCTTGGCCTTCCGTACTCAGTCTTGGTGTTGTTCTCGATCTTGTAGCAAGAATTTTGCAAGTCTTAAAATTAGTACTATTATAAAATTAGTACTGCAACTATTGCTGTTAAGCAATTAGTTTAGATCTTAGAACTACGCAACGGAATATATAAATTTTGAGCTTAAATTAATATCAACATAGTCAAGTCCGAGCAAATTAATAGAATTAACTTGACAATTGTTAAGTATTTTGCCTAAATTTACAAAAAGTTTTTTTTTTTTTTGTATCTTGCTCCGGTCCTGGCAAACGTTTAATTTTTAATTAGAAAGCTAAGCTCAAATAGACGATTCACAAGAAAAAAAGTCTAGATTTATTAAAAAAATAAAATGTTAAAGCACCGTACTTTACCTCAAAATTTTATGGTATTGTAACCATAAACTTTTTTGTCAGAGTTAAGAAGTCGTGGTTTTGATATCGACTAAGGAACGTCTATCAGTATTGATATTGAAAACTAGTCAGTCTTGGTCTTGGTCTTGCTACAATATGGCGATCTTTGTCTTTGTCTTTAGAAAGAGCACAGGGCCAAGACGGTTTTTGGGCAACACTCTGTATATAGTACACAAAAGATTTGAATACCTGTTATAATTCTGTTTTCAATGAATGATGTTAGAATCAATTCCACTCTGAGGTTTAGATACTCAGACGTTCTATGCCACTAGATGGAGCATTATTTTAATATGTATATTGTTCCATTAGTATATACACACATTTTAGTATATACACACGAAAGTCCATATAATGAAAATACAAATCCTTAGAAGTGGGCTTGCATACAAACTTTACACTGTTCGCTCAGTCATCCGTCTTCAATCGGTCTCAACCTTAAGTGCAGTATTCAAAAACTTACCAGCTTTATTTTTCTCTTAGGAACTACTCAATCTTCTAAAGTAGGCTGTGAAAGCATTACGAATGGAAGCCTACATTTTCCATTAAGTCAGGTAGCCACATAGAGGGATTTCAAAAGTTCATTTTACCCTGCCTGAAATAAAATATTAACCCCGTTTTTCTTTGTGTTTCAATTTGTTTCTCTTGAACCCAGCGCTCACTAATTTAATTTTACATAGCGACCACTTTCGGTTATGAATTCAATTTATCCCGAAAATTGTTTTCAAAGATTTAAATAAAATTCGTTTCCAAACGTCAGTGCTTTAACAAAAAAAAAAAAAAAAGAAAGAAAAGGAGTCGCGATCAAAGTTAAAAAGCTACTGCTGAGCTTTATATAAATCTTTTTGTTGAAGGCTTAATCTTGACTTCATTTAAAGATTTATGAAACGAATCGAGAAAGATATTAAAAAAAGTTTAATTAAAACAGAAAACAAATCATGACAGATTTATTTAAAATACGAATTCAACTTCAGAATTTTGCAATGTAATGTAACGTTAGAGTTTAAGATAATTCTCTGGCCTATCCTTAAGGAGAGATAAGGACAAAATAGTGTCCATGGAGTATGGTCTTTTGTTCCATGAGTTTATTTGTAGATTTTTCTATCCATTGATGCTGGCTAAAAATAGATAATGTATTTTAAAATAATCAATTATAACTATTAGTACTTGCAAAGCACGTTTTGTCGCAAATGGTTGGGACTATTGTGTGATGGCACCCTATTAAATTTGATAAGTAGTAGACAAAATTATTCTATACTGACAATGAAATAATTAAATTAAAGTATTTTCGACTTACACATAAATAATTTCTGGAGGGACGCGATTATTAGTGTTAGTTATATTGTTTAGCCGCTCTTGATAATTTTTTAACTATTTTGTTTAAACTTATTTATTCAGAATTATTATAATCTGGTCACAATTAAGGACATTTACAATAGTGTTCAGACAGCACATTCACACTCTATTTACAATAAATAATAAAAAATCTATGAACTTCTTTGTAATTTACTCCACATCACTATTGAAGGTTCATGTTTTATAAATAACATCATTCACCATTTATTGATGATTTAAGAATCTACACCACTAAGTGATTTTTTAAAATAAAAATAAAATTGAATGATGTATAATTCTTCACTTCAATCAACAACAAAATATTCACATTTTTCTTAAGAGATTTAGAAAAGTTGTAATACAGAGATTACGTTTCTATCCTAAACTTCTGATTTCATATTTAAATTGTTATTAAAATTAAACTTATTTTCAATTCTCGGTATACATAAGGGTTCACTTTATGTTGCTTAAATTAAATTATATTATCAATTTATACTATTAATAAATAGAACACTGTTGTATCTTGTTCGTAATGTGCCTCATTATTATCCTTTTTTTTTTTTTCAGGTGTTGATTTCTTTGCGAGAGAACTGTGGTAAGTGAAGTAACAGCTTTATTTATGTTATTCATTTTTTGAAAGTTCAAGATATTTCTTTGAATTTTAAATAATCTTTTTTCCTGAATCATTGCTTACTGGTGAGTTATATTTCAAACTATATCAAGAATGTTGAGCTGGTTCGATAATAGAAACAATCTCATGTACTATTAATTATCAGTGACCACAGTAATCCGATCGAGAGCTGTAAACCCGATGAAATATTAATAGAGGCTATAGTGCTCGAGAGTGTTAAAAAAAAAGAAGAAGCGAAAATTCATTATTTTTTTCCAAAAACAGATCTAGGCTTAGTTTATCCACTTATAAGTCCTCTAAAGATAAACTCTACTTTCGTTTGAAGTGAATTTTGTTTAGTTTAATCTGGAGAAATTAGTAATTGTTTGAATTAAGTATTTTTTAAGTTATCTATTCCTATTTAACAGATTTACTTGAAAAAACAAAAAATTAAATTTTCTAGTTTTATCCTGCAAATTGAACCATTGTTTATAAGAACTTTTTGATATCTGTTAAGGTCTATTATCGCCCGTTTAAGTATTTCCTTCTACTTACGGGATACCCTGTGTACTATTATAGTGTAGTCAAATTAAAGTTTAGAGGGGCAGTACCTAGGAGACTTTGTTCGAAATGATTTATTTAACTATTTCAGAGTGAAATTTAACTTGCATACCTGTTTTTTAAATTTTAAATTTCCTATTGTGGCTACAAACAAAAAAAAGTTTATAATAACTAATATAACAACAATTAATGAAATTATTTCTTTTATAATAAATTATTCAAATTCAAATTTCTATATACAAACTCTGCTTTAAAATAATTTAAAGTATTTATTATATTGGTAATAGATGTTAATGACCCAAGGTACATTAGGGCATGATAAATGTTATTTTATAGACATAAAATATTATTATTATTTATTTATGATATTTACAACTGTATTAAGAATTAAAATACATTCAGTAAATGTGATAACAAAAAATAATAGCATGAAAACATTTATTGAGAAACTATCCACTGGTAGCACTCTAAAAATTTATTTACCATAGGGGGCTTCGAGGCCTTCTCTCCTTTTCATCTCCTTTTCAGATGCCTCGGAGGGTTATTAGGGATCAAAGAAAAATCAAGGTTACAAACGTGAGGTGGTATTGAAATTTATTATGGAAGGATAGGTATCTGGATTGGGCAAAATCGAATTCATAATGAACAATAAGGTTGCTATGGATGATTTTATTAGTGTCGACGTAAAGAGCATTGAGGATTTGACGAAGGATTTTGGATTATAAGGATTGGATACGTAAGGAATTCGATGACTTTGTGGAGCCCCAAATCTCAACTCCGTATGTCCAAGTAGGGTCTTATTGTTGTCATGTATGAATCTATGATTCTTTTGGAATTAACCGGAAGCTTAGAGTGTTTGTCTAGTAAGTGCTGGAATATAGTAGTCGGTATACTACAGTAATCGGAAGCGTTAAGGGGTTTCTTGTCATAAGTGTGGTATGCGGAATAAAATATTTCAATGTTTTTTTCAGGAACTGATTTATATTGAAACTATAAAAATAAAAAGTACTATCATGGAATACTCTTTCCATTGTTATATTTATATAAATGATTTTAAAGAATGTACAAAAATTAAATTGTAATAAAAAAAGTTCTACTTTAATTGCGGGTAAAGATTATACTCGTTTTTACTTTCACTTATGTATATATGTAATATATAGTAAGGGTAAGTATTGCGATCGTGAAAATTTTCGAATCTCAGTTTTCACCGGAAATAAATGTTTTGAGGTCCTTTGAGTTCAAATAATCAAGTGTCGCAAAATGGTCTGTGTGTGTGTGTGTGTGTGTGTGTGTGTGTGTTAACAGTCTAGCTCATAAACGAAAAGGAATACGAAACTGATATTAAGTATTTAAGGTTTGTATATGGGCCGGATATGACAGCAACTTTTTCGTTAAAATCGGCTAACCGGAAGTGCCAATTTATATGAACGCTGAAACACATTTTTACAATTTTCTCAAAAACGGCTCTAACGATTTTGATCAAACTCGGTGTACCATTGTATAATTAAGTGGTGTTTAATATCATTTAGGTCTTATCCCTGTTAATGTCACTTTGCAGGGCTTAAATGCTCAATGTTCATATATGTCTTCCTCTAAAGTACCTTTAATATGGTTTATTTTAAAAAGTTAACCATTTCGCATTATTCAGAGTTACAAAAAATGCTACATATAACTTTTGAAAGAATTTGATAAGTTAATAAAGGAGAAAAAAAATAAAAATGCAAAAAAAAATCTGCGTTGCTATAGACTGTAGCGCCTAAACGAATATACCGATTTCAATGAAACTCCGCTAAAGTCATTTTCTCGATACCCTTTTAATTTATTTATATAACATACTTCAACGAAAAGAAGCCGGAAAAAAAGTTATGAGAGATGTTAAAATTTTTTTTTTAATTTTAACTTATTTATTGAAAAATATTACAATCTGTCTCTAGGACATTTAGAGTTCACAGATCACATTCACACTCTATGTACTATAAATAAAATTAAATTAAAAACTAAATTCCGTAGAACTCAAAAAATATGATTAAGGGATATTATATGGTTTTTAAAAGTTTATGGAATTTCCTAAAAAATCAATAAAAAATCGTTAAAATACGACAATTAGGAGGAAAGATATGGTCTCTAGTTTTTTTCCTTGAAGAGGCAGTCTTTCTTAGGGTCTTTCCTAAGAACATCTTTCATAAGAAATAAGTACCTAAATTTATACCTTGATTCTCAGTTTTATATTTCAACACTGTAATCACCACCTCCGGAATCAACTTACTCATATTCTGCATAGATAACTTTTTGAACTAAAAATATCACTAAAATGACATCACTCAAAAATGTTGAAATTGGAGTTAGCCATTCTGTGCTTTATAAAAGCAAAGAAAGTTGTGTGGTTTATAAAAGCAGATGGAGTGAGTAGATTTTTATTGCCTGTCGTCGATATATAAATAGACATTTTGTAGTTATAAAGGTCTTGATGACTTGTTATCTGTAAGCTTTAAGCTTTAGCTCCGTTTAAAATGCAATTCAAAAAATTTTATAATAGCTCAACATTGCCAGAAAATAATTTCTATTCAAAGTAGATCGGTAAGTGAAAGTTGTGTGTTGCGCGCACCAGATTTTTTTTTTTTTTTTTGTAGTAACTGCTATAATTTTTATTTTTAAAATTTATTTTAAGACATTTAAAAGATAATTCTGTTGCTATTTAGTAAATTTTATGTAACAGGAAATTTATTATTAATTAAATTTAAGTAAATTAACATTGATATTAGATTTAGCAGTATTTATTTTATTAGTTCAGGCTGTCTCAGGCTTAATCATTAATAGTTTCACGTTTCTAATTATCTCAAACTGCCCCACTCATTGGTTTAATTAAGTCAAGACCAATAAATCGTGTGAAGCCAGTGAATTTTTATCAGATATTGTTACTTAACTTTTCCATTTATATGCCCACACGATGGGCACCCTTTAGTACTCCAGCCTTAATCTTTAATGCTTTTCTTATAAGGCTGATCACGGAGAGCGGCGAAGTGCTTGGTTAATAAAAATAAAAGTGGAGTTGCTCCATCATAAATATGCTATACCGCCATGAACAAATTCACGTTTGTGTAGCGATATAGCAATGGTTGAAAGCCTTGGCTTTTATGTTTCTACTTTGGTTTATGTCGGTCCTTAAGCTCACAATATGTTTTTAATGCTCTCTCGCCAGTTTATGACCTATGTGTTTTGTATTGGCTTGTAGCAGTATCCAGGCGATGGATTGATGAATGTCTAGCAATTATTTATTTATTTTTTTATCCAAAATTAACTCAGTATAGGGAATTAGATGGCATACGACTAAGTAAGTTTTAGTTATTTTAATTTACTGATAAAATTTATTGCAAGCTTTCAAGATTGTTTCGTTAAATCTGTTAAGTAAATAATTAAATACAAAAAAAAAAATTTAGCTGTTTAAAGTATTTTCAGTGACCTTGACTCCAGTTAATCCTAAAATTTGACAATAAACTTCTTATCATGATGTGTATCAACAACGTAGCGACCCCTATTAAAAAAAATAAATAAATAATCGGACACCTGTTTGCTGAATTAATTATTAATTACTTACAGTTGTTAGTACTTAATTATTATTAATAGAAAAGATCAATTTAAAGGAATTGGTTATGTATGATTTAACATGAAATATCCAGTCGTGATTTTCAGTGCTTTGAAAAATAGGTAATTACTATTTTCCTATTTTGGATAATGTTTTTGCTAAATAATTGAGGATTTCTATAATATTATATCTCAATGGGTTATGTAATTATATTAATGCTATTAATTTAAAATAATCATCTTATCCTCTAATATATCAATCATAGAAATTTTAGGTTTTTTCATTTCATATAATCATATCAAATTCATATTATTATAATTATATATAATTCTTATTGCTTATCATTATAATTGACATTTAAAGTTTTATTTTTCTATGTATTCCTTGCCTATTTACAAAATAATACATAACCATTTTATTTGTTCCATTAAAGTACATACTTAGGTTATGTCTTATTTTTAAATTTATTTTTTATTTCCCTTTTGTCTAAAAATTTCTACAGTCCTAATTATGAAATGTCCCTTCCTAGTGTTATTTTTTTAATTACTCTAATTGCTCGTAAATGAAATTTTAATAAGGTAAAAATAACGGTTATGCTGAAAGATTGGTTTCCTTCCGAGATGCAAATAAATTATTTTATTATTTTATTAAAAATTTTAATATATTAAAATAAGGAAACAATAATATCAAAAAGTTGTATTAATTAAGATTAATGATTCTAATCTAGTAATAGAAAAAATAATGTAAATATCAAGTATCAATAGTAAACAAAAATAACATACCTCTAAAATAAGTCCTTAAGGTTACTTTAAAGCATCAAGGAATATATAATTACCTGAAACAAAAAATGATTATATTAGAAAATTATACAATGATTATATAACAATAACAGTTTAACTTGTATTATTCAAGTTTAGGTAAAGTTTATGTTTCTTAGTGGTAAATATTTTATATAAAGAAAAGAGTTTCGTTTTTTATTGTCAAGCCAAGGAATAACGTTTCCAATTAAATAATGGTCGACACTTTAATAGCTGTCATAATATTTGGAAAAGAATTTTAATAAGGAGAATGGACTGTTGCTCCTTCATTAAACCAAGCTTCTGAAATCAATTTCTTTCCATGATAAAAGCCTTTTTCGGCCTAGACATGTGACACGGCGTAACCGCACATTAATCTGCTAAATTAGTTTACCTTCTACGCAATTAACAACCCTTCCATTATCTTGTGTACTCAACTCATCATCCTCATATTTTAAATATTCAAGAAGGCAGTTATTTATAAAAAAAGGTTGTTCATAATAAGTTTGCATTTTTATCACATTTAATTTTTAAATAAATATAATCCTCATGCTAGACTGAATCGACAAGAAACCGCTCGACGTTTCCGATTACTTCAGCACTTACTAGACAAACGCTCTAAACTTCCCATTAATTACAAAAGCCTCATATACTTGACTATAATAAGACCTATTTGGACTTACGGAGTTGAGCTATGGGGCTCCACTAAACCATCGAATTCCTCTCGCATCCAATCCTTCGTAAAATCCTCAATGCTCCTTACTTTGTCACTAATAAAATTATCCATAAAGATCTTAATGTTCCTTATGTTTCAGATCTAGCCCAATCCAGATACCTATCCTTCCATAATAAACTTCAGAATCATCCCAACCCTCTCGTTTCTAACCTTGCTTCCTCTTCAATTCCTGATAACCCTCCGAGGCGTCTGAAAAGAAGATGGCCCCGTGATCTCCTAATGTAGTCATATCATTAGAGTGCTACCATTGGGTAGTAACTCAGCAAGTGTATTCATGTCATTATATCTATTATGTCCAAATTTACTAGATGTATTTATGTAATACGGTTGTAAATGTCATTAAGAAATTTAAAAATAAATAAATAAATATAATCTACGAAGTATTATAATTTGTTGGAAATTATAATATTAGAAAATGTTTACAAATTGTATTCCGTTGTGTGCACAGATATTTTTCCTCCATATTATTCAATGTTAAATGCTGATCATGTATTGCTAAATCGAACATTATGTGGTCTTAAGGACGATATTGAGCACGTGACATATTATTGAAAAAATTGAGACAAATCTAACAATTAATAAATGAATAATTTTATTCATATAACGACTGAAAGAATTCTCGATTTTTTTTAGCAGTACTTTGGCTTAAAAGTAAATATAAAAATGATTCGGGATGGTAACTGCCATTTAAAAAATAAATTTTAAATTCCTTTACATAGCTTAAATTTATTCTTGAAAGGATTGGTGATAATTTCGACTCAACAAAATATTTTAATATTTTTTTCTAATTCATTATTTATTATAGCTGGGCTTAAGTATCAGTGACGCGTTCGAGAGAGTAGTGCAGGGATCTCCTGGAGTCCTGCTTCTCTCCCCTATAGTTGGAGGAAAAAGCCTGACTTGGTGTTTCCTTGTTCGATTGTAAAGAATTTATATCAGCATGTCTGTTGTTTTTTTATTGACTTATATTTAAGTTATTTTATTTTTATTTATTGTATATACTTTTTGTTTATTATTTAGTTATTAATTTCCTTCTGTTTATTTTCTGTTATAATGTCTTACCTCACTATAATTATTGTTCATGTGGCAATATTATATTACTCAATAAATTAAAAAAAAAATATTATTACATTGTTTCAGAGTAAAAATTAAACGGATACGTTTTTAGAAAATCTGTTTTGTGACTTAATATCAATACATTTATTTTATATGCTTGTTTTCAAAGTACTGATAATATTTCTTTGTTTCTACAGATTTTATTTTACTGTATATTTACTATCGTATCTGTTTTATAACCTTATTCCACTATAGACTTTAGTTATTTTCTAAATCATTTGGTTGCCTAAAGTACGGCGTAAACATAATCCTAGTTTATTTGACAAATATGCTTAATCTAATTTTTAAATTCAGTTTCTCCATTTATCTGTTTAGCTAAATCTATCAACTAATGAAATCTAGGAGTTAGATTAAATTAGTCATTATAAAAAAAAAGAATAGGTAATGTTAACAAGAATTCTTATGAAATAATGAAGTGAAAGATTTTTCGCCTGGCTGATTCAATTTGTACATTTTCTCGATCAATTCGTTGAGAATGGACATGAAAATAATGGTCCGAAAACATTACCCTTCATATCGGCATTTTATCATTTTTTAAATACATTTTTATAATATATTTCTTTGATAATAACAAGATATTTATAAATAGCCTTCTCAAAAGAATATACTTGGGCCGACAAAGAAATATGCTGATGATCACTTTACGATGTTCTCAACGAACATCAATGAAGGGTTCTCCTTTGTGCCCTGTGAGGCGCGTAATACAAAAACAATAACTTTTGTTGTTCCTAACGCTTCGTTTCGCTTTGAATGTTAGGCCTGATTTTGTTTTTCCTTTTTCATATTCCAGCTTTGAGCACCGTTTGTTTTAAACAAATACATATATTTTTACAATTCATCGCTGGATCATATGTACTTATCTATCTTATATCTATTCTTGAATCGATAATCTGTAAGTAATTTGATCAGGTGATTATATATAATTATAATTATGAATATAATTGAGATAACATCATTTTACACCATTATATTTATTGAGCTTCACAATCTACTGTGTATATACAGGGTCTCTCGTAAGAGAGAAATTTTTGTATGAGTGATGGCAGACCTAATGAGACATGAAAACGTTTTTGTTGAAGAGGAAGCGATAACTAAAGATATACTTAATTTAAGTAAATAACAATTTCTGCACAGTGAACAATACAAAATTTACTTCAATTAAACATAGATTTTGTCATGATTAGAAGCAGTTAAAAAGAACATTTGATTGGCTAAACTAAGCTATATTTTTAAAAAAATCATAAATTATTCGCAATTTTTTTTTTATCACCAACAATACAACAGATACTCCACTTTTGGGAAAACTTTCTCGTTTAATAAGCTTCAAGTCTATATTATGGAACCGGAACATTATTCCTCCCAAAAAAAAAAAAAAATCTACAGTAGTATAGTACTGAGCATTATGACATCTAGTCAGAAACTTGGACCATAAAAAGCAACCTCAAGAAGAAAACTCTAGCCACCGAAATGGACTATTGGAGAAGAACGGCGGAAATATCCAGAATGGATAAAAGCAGAAATACGACCATCAGAGAAACGATGGAGGCTAAAAGAACCTATGAGATTGAGATAAAACGACAGAAGTGGTATGGGCATTTGAAAAGAGTGCTTGAAGATATACTACCCAAAGAAGTCCCCTTATGGAAAATTAGGGAAAGAAGCAGACGAGTAATACCTGGGATAACGAAGTGGAGGAATCCATGATGGGTCATGGTCTACGGGAAGAATGGACCTTAGATAGGACTTTATGGAAGGAAGCCATTCCAGGTTAACTTTAGGTTAAGGAAACCCACTATTAGTGGAAACTCCTAAAAAAAAAAAACAAATCTATATTAATTAAGTTGGAGTCTATTAATTAAAATTTGAGATTCGCCTCCAGTTGTTTAAAACAATATATTCTCTTGAAAATCTCTTTTATCATTGAGCATAGTAAATTTGATCACTGGTTACTCAAAAAAAAAAAAAATTGTCTACTTTACGAAGGTGTAGAAATTTATTATCTTAAATAGCTTTTGTGATATTCCTTCTTATTCAGTAAAAAATGTAAGTACACAAAATCGGTCTTAACTCTTCTTTCGTTCCGAATCGGCCTATGCATAAATAGAACTTTTTTGTTGGAAATTTTGTCTAGAATCGTCCGCCATAGTTTGGCAATTAAGAACTAAGATACTGTATAAAGAAATTTGTTGATTTGTTTTAATATTGCCATAGCATTGATACAGTTTTTATTAATGACTTACTTCTTTATACGACTTTTAATAACAAAATAAGGATGTTCTCAATTTTCGAATCTTCGGATTCTCTTAGCTTAAACAAAACATTTATTTCCAAACTTCACACTATTGATTTTAGGGATTAGCTGCATTCCAGCTAAATATTTAATTTAAAGGCATGGCTATAACATACAGATGACAAAGTAGATGATATATCGATGGGATAGAGAGCATGTACAGTAGAAGCCCGCTATCTATCATCGAAGATGTTTAGCATCAAGAGGGACTGACAGAAGGCCCAGTAACTAGGTAATTACCGCTCGCGACTCCTTCCCAATTGACTTGGTTAGGGCTTCCTGTTGCCCCTTCTTATGCAAAGTAACATGTCTCTGTCGTCTTGTCAGGTCGTTTACAACCTCTGATTTCATTCAGTGATTCTTTACACAGGTATCTTAAACATGGACCGGATTTAAATTAATTAAATCCAAATAAATGAACAACAAATAGAGCTTGGTTAGGACTTCCTGTTTCCTCTTCTTATGCAAAGTAACATGTCTCTGTCGTCTTGTCAGATCGTTTAAAACCTCTGATTTCATTCAATGATTCTTTACACAGGTATCTTAAACATGGACCGGATTTAAATTAATTAAAAATCCAAGATATAAATGAATGAGCTACAAATAAAGCTTGGTTAGGACTTCCTGTTTCCCCTTCTTATGAAAAATAACCTGTCTCTGTCCTCTTGTCAGGTACTTTACAACCTCTGTTTTCATTTAATGATTCTTTTTAAAGGTATCTTAAATATGGACCGGATTTAAATTAATTGAAAAATGAATGAACAACCAAATATTAATTTTGATAAAAAACCATATTCAAGTTCATAACTATAAGATAACTAAGATTTTATGCAATTGCTTATTTTGTTTGCGTGATTTCTTTTTAACCGGTGATCAAATATATTTATAAACTTTGATGCAATTAGCAACATTTTATTTATATTGGAGGATAAATGCATATAATTGCATATTTTGATTAATTTAGTTTGATAAAAAATATATATATATATATATTGATGAATATTTATCTATACAAATTAACATGTAACATTGAAGATGGGATAAAAATTACAATCCTAGGTTTATTTTCAAAGAATAGAACGAAAAAATCTACCAAAAAAATAAATTTAAATAATACTATCAGCAAAATAATCCGATTACGTATGAAGTCGTTTTCACCTTCTAACTTTTTTTGATACTTTAAATTTTTATTTGCATCTGTCGAAAATCAACATCTGTGCTGAAATACGAGAAATAATGATGACATGTCAGACATAGGGAAGGATAGTACTCAGCAGCACCTCTTTTCTGACTTGGTTCAATTACTTAGTTTGTCTAAGAAAGATCTTTCATCCACCGCCTTTTTAGTATCCTCCTCATATTCAGGGGTATGTCACAAAGATGGAAAAACGCTACTCTGAAGCACCGAGGAGTACCAAGTATTTTATTCAAATTCAATCGTTATTAAGGATTCAATCACCACTTCAGTTAATCTTTTGACAACAACTGAAGTAGTAATTGAATTCTTTAATTAATAATACTCTAAACAGGTCATTATTTGAGTAAAATACTTGGTACTCAGTTCTCAGAATAGCATTTGTCTGTCTCTTGTATGCCAGCTGTTGTCAGGTCTCTAATTAATTTGTAATGTTTGTTTAAATTTGTATAAAATCCTTGGTAGTGGGTCGTTATGTGTTGGAAGGTAGAGGTCTTACTTTATTTTTACAATTCAGAATTTAACAAATACCGAAGTTTGTTGGAGTTGGGCAAAAATTATTCCTAATTAATAATTTAGAAACAACAAAAATTAAAAAAACAAGTTAGTCGTGTTATATTTATACTGACCACACAATGAAACTATTACTCATTTCTCGTAAGAAAAACCAAAAAAAACGTTACTATATAAATATATCAGTTATGATTTTAAATAGGTAATTATCTTTTTTAGGTATATATATAAAAATAATAAGAACTACAACTGATCATATTCTCAGCTATCGGAATACAATTAACGACTATATTTTTTTAAGAATGTGCTCTCATTTCTAATAAATATGAAAAAATGGAAATAAAGCAATACGGAATGAGCGATATTTTTTTTAATTATATTTTTAAAATCTTCGCCATCATTACATAATAATGGAAACTTACAGAAGATTAATTCACAAATAATTAATCACATTAATATTAATTCCTGTAATCCATTTTTTTCCTCCATAGTTGGAGGGACAAGTCCGCCTCGGGGTTCCCTCACCTAATTGTAAATAGTGTATATAGGTATGCATGTGTTTTTGCTTTGTTTTCATTTTCTTTTTTTTATTTATTGTATATACTTTTTGTTCATTATTTATTGTTATTTTTATTCTATTTATTTTATATTTTTCTGTACATATAGTGTGGATGTTATCCTACCTCACTATAACTAATTTCGAATTGACAGCAGATTATTTTAATGCTCAATAAATAAATAAAAAAAATAATTAATTGAGTAGTTGATTTTTTTTTTGTCTTGCAACTACAGATAAAACTAATTATTTTAACTCTAACGGAAAATTATTTATTACGAAAAGAAAAATATCGAGCCTAACGAGAATTATATAGAAGTAGGCATTCGTCCAAATCTAACTAGAATCAAAAATAACAATTCCTCAGAAAATATTTTGCGACGACGTGGTTTACAGGGCTGTTCTCGCGGTTTTCGTGCCTTCCAATATTGGTGGTGTAAGATATGATGGATTGGAATCTGCTACCAGCGCCATCTGTATTATAACCTCTCGCCTCTCCCTCTGTAAATCAACCCGCAGAATTTTCCTTATTTGAGGTAAGTGGTTTTAGAATCCTTGGAATCTTGTCCTTCTCAATGGAATTTACAAAAATTGCTTTTATTTCTTTTATGATTTTTACCATATTTATATATACAGTAAAATAAGAATTGTGTTGATATTGATCAATGATTCTGAATAATTATATATATACATACATATGTATAAGTATTACGATGGAGAATAATTGTTGACTGTTAAAAGATATATGGAGAATATGGTTGTGGATTGCAGTCTTTCGAAGCACCAAATAAAGATATATTTAATTTATTTTATTTGTGCTAACGTTTCGAACTAAGTTTCAGGGCTCCTTCAGGGCTAAGCAAAGAAAATATAACAAATAAATATTGAGAAATTAGTGGACAGTAGTAATTATAATATGTAGGTAATGTAGCATAGTATATGTAGATTAACTTAACGTTAATAAGTATGTGGAATGGGAGATAAATGATTTATGAATTTAGAAAGTTATTGAGTAGCGGTAACAACACTGGGATTTATAAATAACTATATCAATGTTGCTTGCAATGACATGACATTATATAGAATTGCAACTATTGCAGCTTTGTTACCGTTATTTTATAAGCCTTAGCAGCTTTGTCACCGTTACTTTATAAAGTCCTAAATTCATATATCATATATTTCCCATTCCACATATTTATTAATTTTTATTTAAACTATCTGCATATCATTTCACTATAATATTATACGAGAAGGAGTTGGTTGGGGGGGGGGGGAGGGGAGGTGCGGTCAAATAAATACTAAATTTTAAAAAAATAGTATTTTTAATTGTTACACGGACGTTTCGACCCACTTTGCAGGTCTTCATCAGGGCGTGGCATGGGGCACTGCAGGAAGCAGTTGATAGACTGTGTACTATTTTACGCTATACTACTATTTTACCTACATATTATAATTATTACTGTCCAATATTTTCTCAATATTTATTTGCTATCTTGTCTTTGCTTAGCCCTGATGAAGCCCTGGAACTTTGGCTAATACTACTGCACAAACAAAAAAATTACTTTTACTTGTTGCTTCCATTCAATGCAATTCCCAACCATCTTTTCTACAATATACATGATTACTTAATAATAAACGTTTCCTTTATATGTTTTAAAAACATTCAGTTAACGTATTAATAGGCGACGGAACACATTAAAAATTAAACTATACCGTAAAGTATATCAACTAAACTATGTTATATAATTAAAGATGAATATTAAATATTGAAACGAGGAACCATAAAGAGCCGCGGATAAAGTCCACAAAGTGTACTTGGTTCATTAGTTAATTAGATGGCACCATTTCTAGGCAAGTAAGGTAATAACCTTAGTAATATTAATTATTTGTAAGCTGATATCATCATCATTTTCAACAACGTTTTCCGTTTAAGGGTCAGGTTGAAATTACTTCCAAGATGTCTGCTGTTACCTAGAAGATTCGTCTCCAATAGTATATAATAATATTGTCCGCAAGTAAAGCTCGGAACTGTTAGGAATTCCGGATTACTGTAACAGTGGGTAACATTGTAATTGTGATTCATGCTTCATGATTCTCAAAGAGCTTTTCATTTCTACCCCCCTCTGAGTTTGATGTGCATACGACAAATGCATTTGTCAGTGTGTTTATTCCTCGATTATTAAGTTTTGAATGTATTTATTGGGATTAAATTATCCCAGTGTTTGAGAATTCCGAAAAGTTATATTAGAAGACATAAAATTATGTTCAATTCATATTTTCGCTATAAAATAGTACTAAAAATATTATTATTAACTACCGACAAGTATAGATGAGAAGATTTACGCGAGAAGTTTGTCTTTTGTAAGCAACTCCTGAAGCTTTAATATAGTTTGATGAAAGTTCATAAATCCTGATGCCAATAAAGTTTGAATAGAATTTGGTGATTAAAACAAAATAAAAGGAAGTTCCTATTCCATTTTATTTTCTTTCAAATTGCATTCTAATATAAGTATTTTACGAAAGCCATTATATCCTATTACAATTAATGATCACTAAAATAAGAATAGTTTTTATTTTGAATTGTCGAATCAAATATTAATTCATAGATAATGTAGTATATTCTAAATCTTATATTTTGTGTGTTTTAGCGGAGTGTAAATTGGTTCATGTTTTCTGTTGCAATTTAATTGATTAAATCCTTTTATTTTAAAAAGAACAAGCGTTTTATGTAATGTGAACAAGTTCATGGCCAATTGAATAAATTAATGAAAACATTTAATGTGAATCGTATTAAAAAATATAAAAGTGACGCTGCGGACACATAGGAAAAAAAATATACATGCCTTGAAAAAGAAACGTAAACATCCTAGACACGGAATTTACACTCCGCTAATACACACAAAATATAAGATTTAGGATATACTACAGATAATAATAATTTAAATAACTAGATCAATTAATTAAAATGAAATTAGTTAAATGGATGATTAAAAATACGAAAGTAAATTATCATGTCATACCAAACATGATATATTTTATTGAATGATAGCTAATATCTCAATTTGGATAGATTTTTAAAATATATGACAAAAATAATAATAATGAATAGTTACTTAGTTATGATTGGATAGCATTGAAAGTAGAGGAACCACTCTACTAAATTTGCAAAAATATATAAAAGTTGATTTTGAATGGGTTCAGCGCATACAATTGTAATAGGAAAGGAACCTTCTATCGGTTCCTTTAATAGAAAATTAAGCTGATAAAATATTGGATGTAAAATTCGACCTCCCAATAAAAAAAAACCTTAGTAAATTTAATTAAACTCAAGTTTTTTTTTTTTTATCAATCTGTCGATGCAATAGAAATATTTTGGGGATAAATAAAATATTTTGATTACATCGGTGCGGATGAATATATGACAGGTGTGAATGCATAAACGAAGAGAAAAAAATGCGCACAACATTCTGATGCGCACAACAAACAACTTTCGCTTACCGCTCATCTTTTAATTGAAATTATTTTCTGGCCATATTAGGCTATTATAAATTTTTTGAATTGCATTTTAACCGAGCTAAAGCTTAAAGGTTACAGCTAACAAATCACAAATACCATTAAAATAACAAAAATCGTATTTCTTATATCAGCGCTTGATTATGGATTGTAAGATCCGTTGATTAAGGATTGTAAGACTATTAGTTATTAAACTTATTTTTCATTGAAAAGTTTACTAAAATGGAATTACGAGATTTGCATTATCTGTCATAGACAGGTCAAATGTTGTCATACTAATTGTAAGTGGAAACTGTTAGGATATCACAAAGGAAAAATTCATCAAATTATTCACTAATTAAATTTTCTAAAAGGTTACATGATGATTTTTTTGGAATAAACGGACGATAGATACCTAATTATTGAAATATAATATTAGATCTACAGTTATTAAACTACAGTAAATATATTTAAGGTTATAGAAGTATCCATGAAATATTTTTATATTTCACTTTTTCTTTCACACAAGTACAATGAAATAGTTTCTTAAACAATGTCATTTCCTTCAATCCTTGGGCTTTAATTACTTTTCCAAACTTAAAAAAAATTTTTAAAGTTTACATTTAGTAAGAAAATTTCCTTGAAAACACTTGATTTACGTTAAGTAATATTAGTTTTTAGAAATTATTATTTATATTTTTTTCGTCACTCTCCGTTACTTTCTACAAATTTCTATATTATATATTTATTTTTTTTAATTCTCCGCTTCCCAACGATATATCATACTTATAACTTCTGACCAGTTTTCCGGAGATTCATTTTCGACCTTGATAAGGATTTTTGTTTTTTTCTCCTTTATTCCAATTATCAAATTCTTTCAAACGTTATATTTAGCATTTTTTCGTAACTTTTAATAATGAGAGGTAGTTAATTATTTGAAATGAACCATATTAAAGGTACTTTAGAAGAAAACGTATATGACCATTGGGCATTTAAGCCCTGTAAAGTGAAATCAACGGGTATAAGACCTAAATGATTTTAAAGACCATTTAATTATACAATGATACACCGAGTTTAATCAAAATAGTTAGAGCCGTTTTCGAGAAAAATTGTAAAAATGTGTTTCAGTGTCGATATAAAGTGGCACTTCCGGTTAGCCGATTTTAAGGAAAAAGTAGCCAGGAGATCTAAGGCCTATATCTATTTTAATTACGTAATATCAGTTTCGTACGAGTGTTCACATACACACAGACACACATAACATTTTTTGGGACTTGGTTATTTGGACTCAGGGTACCTGAAAAGGTGTATTTCCGTTGAAAACTCAGACTCGAAAATTTTTACGATCGCAATACTCACCCTTACTATATATTTCATATATAGGTAAGTGAAAGTAAAAATAAATTTTTTTAAAAGATTCTTGTATTCACAACGTGGAAACAATAGAATTATGTTTAAATTTAAAACCAATCTAGTTTCGTAAATAGGCAATTAGCTGTAGACTTGTGCGAATTGATATATGATGTAGAAAAAAAAACCACTACTTTATCTCTACATACTTCTAGATACGAATATTCTTTAAAAATGATAACTAAAGAAGTATAGTCAACATTTATATTTCTTTCTGATTAGGGATAATGTATTATTAAATTAATGTTTAATAAATAAGATAGCTATCCCCAGGTTATTTAGGGCTTAGAGATGCATACGATCCAATGATAATAGCTTAAATGAGATAGTCTAGTTCTCTGGATAGATTATGATCGAATCTCATTTCACCCAGGTCAGGTCTGATATATCTACCAATCGACCCTTAGCCAACTCAACCAATAGCCACATGGGACACTTATCTTTCGCCACTATGATTTATAACCTCGTTAGTGATTGGTTTATCCCAGGTCTTCTATTATGTAACACCATTTTAGTGTCAATATTAAGACGGTGTTGATAAAAAAATAATCTTTATCCTAACATTATGCAGATGTGATATCAATACTTGTATATTTCTGGACAAATAAATATATACATACAAATGATATGAATAAAAAAAAAATATCATTAAACTAACTTCGTCTATAAAATACACAACTATCCGAACCTGTACTTACTGGTGAACATTTATCTGTAGTCCGTGGTACAGACCCTTTTTTTTTAAAATCAAATTATTAACATCCGGCTGAAATTTCGTAAATAGCTTCATCTCATCGTAACCTAAAAATATTATATTTACGAAAATTCTCGGAATTGTCGCGTTCTCAATCTGGAGGTCGACAAACTTCCTTCATTTAATTAGGTACTAAAATCCATAAATACCCATTTCCTTTCAACTTGAATCGAAAGATAACTTGAGCAAAAAATCAAGAAGAAATATGGCCTTAAAAAATATTTAACTTTTTGGCCTATATAACCTTGTTATTTTCACAATTTTGGGAGTATAGATCACGCCAAACGGCTCAATATTTTTTAAAAGCCACCTTTTTTCTCGACTTTGTGTTCAAGTTATCCTACAAATAGTTATTTACGAGTTTTCAGTACCTAATTAAATTGAGAAAGTTTACCGACCTCCAGAATTGAAAACGCTCCAATTCCGAGAATTTTCGTAAATAAAATATTTGTAGGTTACGATGAGATGAAGCTATTTACGATGTTTCAGCTGGATGAAAATAATTTGATATAAAGGGGTCTGTACCGCGGACTACTATTTTTAAAGGCAATTACTCTCAGTTTTTTATTCGTTCGTGACGTGTAAGTTTCTATTTAATTTATATTGTGAGCAGTAGATTTCTTGGTCACTGCCTTTTTAGCCTTCGTTAAGACTGACCAGATAACCTAGAGAAAGACAGAGACAGAACGAATGGATTTGGATGATTGCGAGTTTGGTGTGTACTTGTTATGTATGTAAGATTTTACTTTTAGTACGTTCGTGTTGTTGTGTATGGTGTGATTTGAAATAAACCAAGGCGCAAACACGATTTTATGAAATATTTTGGATTGTGCGGTTTGAATTCTGTTTATGTGAACATGTTTTACGGAACCCCAAAGTTCTGCTCTGTATGTCCAAATAGGTCTTATTATGTTGGTATTAAATTAGATCAATTGCTTATTTTGTAAGTCTAGTGGACATCTGTAGTCCAAAATATGTGAGTTGTTTGTATCGTATAGTCAGTTCTTGTTTTTTTAAATTTGATATGTTCCAGGTGAGTTTACTGTTTTAGTGTAGTTAAAACACATGCACATTTCAACTTAAACATTTTTAAAATAACTACTTATAGTAGTATAGTGTAGTAAATTATTTATTGGTTAAATATCCTTGTCAATTATTTTTGTTTAATCTATACATGAAACAAACTTCAAATAAACCAAAAAACTTAAAAACAATTATTTCAGTGTTCTCAATTCAGGAGGGAGTACTTTTTTTATTTACCCTTTATGGAAATTGTTTTCTCCTAGATAAATGGTTGAACTAGCTTCGGAGGGTTAAAAGCCTCACTTTTCCTCAAATGTTTTAGCTTGATTGAAAAGTGACGTTAGTGAATACAGACACACGTCAAATATAAATTTTTCAACGTTTATGATATACATACGTCGGAATAAGTTTTGAGTGATAATGAAATATTGAATATTAAAATAATATTTTTAAACTAAAAGCAACTGTAGGTCTTGAAATTTATCGAAAATATTTATTTACCAAAGTATTATAAACGGATTAAAATAGTTGGTATTGCGCACCAGCCCTTGAACACCTTATGTAAATGTATTCTTGGTCCAAGACGGAGACTTAATATATTCTGGCAATATTACCTTCCAAGAAATTGTGGTTCTGGAAGAGTATTGCTTTCTCTATTACTCAGCTCAAACATCCCCCTTCGATGTTATTCCGAAGTAAAAAAAAAAAGAAGTGTAGTATAATTATATTGTAGAAAACAAGTCTATTCTATACTTTTTCGGATCACCTATAAATTAACTTTAATATATTTGACATTGAACTTTTATCTTTTGTGTTGTACATTTTTTATAAAGGGAGATTCAGTTATTAATAGGCAAAATCTAGGAAGTGATTCTAGACAACATTCTTAACAAATAAGTTTATTGATGCATAATCTACAAAGGCCGATTTTGTAGTTCCTTAAGGTGGTAACGTTATCTCATTCACAGTTCGTTTTTACTTAGTGAATATCCATTTATAAAAATTATTAATTTAAACTAAATATATTTATTATGAAGTATTGCGTAGAATATTCGGACCGAAGAAGGATGAGTTAACCGGAGAATTCAGACAGTTACACAACGCCGAATTGCGTGAGCTGTATCCGGGTAATATAATTGAGGTAATTTCATCGCGGCGAATCAAATGGGCCTGTAAAGTTGGTGGGCTTAGTAACGAGAGAATTCCTAAAAAGTTAATATTTGCTGTGCCGAATGGTAAGCGTCCGAGGGGTAGACCGAAGCGAAGGTGGGAAGATTGCATTAAAGCCGATCTGAAGGGACTGGGTTTGGACCGCGAACGGTGGAGGGAGGTGTGTAACAAGCGATTGGTGGTGTCGGCATCGAACCTTCGGGTTCGCTAAGCCTTATTATTATTATTATTATTATATTTATTATGAGGCAATAGGATGACCCCAACATTCTCATAAATAGACTGGCCATATCACACGTACCAAGTAACGTTTGTAGAAGGTTGAAAAGGAGCTGGATTAGGCACTTTCTCGCCTAACAATTAATGTATAATTCACGCCAGGAGGAGGTGCTGCTGGGTACTACTCTCTCTCATCCCTCTCACGCCATTGTATTTTATATTGAACATCTAAATCATTGATTGGCATTACTATCATGAGAGATGTGTATAAAAAAAAATGCAAGTTATAAAAAGAAAGTTGAAGAATAAAACGGAAAAATATTTCTTGGATAGAAGAGTTGGAACTCGAAATATTGGTATAAGATTTAACAACCTTTTAAATAATCAAATGTATACTTTTCGAGTTATTTGCAAACTAAGTTTCTTTTTCTTCAAATCTTTGCTTCCTGCTTCCTGAATTCATTCTGAGAACCAGAAACGGGATGAATGGTACGAGCTAGTTAGCGCCTAGCTATCACATTTCTTCGTCCCTACCACTTTTCTTTGACTGTAATTATTTTTTTAAATATGGACCATAAGAGTTTCAGATATTTTTTGTGTTATCACTGTCATAATATTAACATTCGTTGACTATTACAATTGGATTTTTTTACAATTGGAAGTGAAAATATCTTTAGCCAGGTTTTCCACTTTTTTTGTGGAGGTTGAATTAGATTGAACCATCAGATCTCTGAAGTGCAACAATCGGGTAAAGTCGGCTGGAGTCGACTAATTGAACTGTTTTTGAATATGGATTAAAATATCTCAAAAACGAAAAATCGAACCTCTGCATATTATTAGCGAAGAAAATGTTCATAATTTAATCCTCTCTGTAATGGACCATTATTTAAAATTGTATCTTAATCGCCGAGTTAGGGAGGCGAAAAAAAATTAGTGTCGAAAACCAAATTATAACGAGTTTTATTGAAGTTATGGATTAAAATATCTCAGAAATAAAAATCGGACGTGCATACTGTAAGCAAGGGAATTTTTTAGCATTTCATCCTCTCTGTAATTTGCTATTATTGAAAATAGTATGTTAACACGACGCCCTATTAGAAGGGCGAAAAACCAACTGATAACGAGTTTTATGGAAGATATGGATTAAAATATTTAACAAACTAAAAATCGGATCTGCATACTGTAAGCTAGGGAATTTTTTAGCATTTCATCCTCTCTGTAATGTACTATTATTAAAAATTGTATCTTAATGCGACATCATATTAGAAGGGTGAAAAACCAACTGATAACGAGTTTTATGGAAGATATATAATATTTATAATCTTAAAATATTTAAGAAACTAATAATCGGACCTGCATGCTGTAAGCGAGGGAAATGTTCAGCATTTCATTCTGTTTATAATGAGCTATCATTCATAATTTATATCTTATATGATTAATCTCTTCTTCTTTATGTTTTCACTTGCATGGAGTGGTCTAAAGCACACGCGATTTATTTTTTTTCTAATTTCTTTAAATATTATTTTTACTCGTAATTTAGGTTATTTTTTAAACTAAAGCAAATTTGACTTGTCATTGCTCAGGAATGGAGATTGTGAGCCGGACTGTGTGTGTGTTGAGGGAAATGCTTGCAGTGTAGATAGAACCGACTGGGGCAAACAGCGGTACGCCTCGAAGAGAGCCATTTCCTCGGTCCTGAATTGGATTTCTTCCTCAGTTACAAAAAAGCAGAAAAAGAAACCTGGATCTGATTGAAGGCCGTTGCTATTCCAGCGACTGATTCCTTTATTCCAGGGCGAGCTGACTCGGAACTGTACTTAGTTCTGTATCGGTTCCCTCGGGGCTTCTCCAACTTATAACCCCTCCCCGCCCTCCACCGTCCTCTCCTACCCCCGTCCCAATGTACTCCTCAAATACTTTTTTCTAGGCTTAAAACCTTTTCTGGGTTTGTTCCCTACACTCAAGTTCCCAAAAAAGAAGTTATATATTCAAATTTTGTTTTTTATTGTACTTTTACTTACTTTAATGTATTTTTAGGTGTACAACAAGTTTTTCTTGTTTATCTAAAAGTGAACATCCTCTGCTTTTGCCATTTGGTTCATAGGAATAATTGTTTAACAAAACTCATTGTTCAAAAAAACCTCTTTCATTTAATTTGCATTCTATTCAAACATTTAATCCAGAGGTCTTCAAACTATCAAAGAATCTTTCTTAGATCCAATAGTTAAATTTTTAACACATAAACGTTAGTTTATAATTTTTGAAAATCCAATAACTAGTGTTGTCCAAATGCGAGACCAAGACGAGTCTTGGTCTTGCGCAGCCAGTCTTGGGCTTGGTCTTGGTCTTGAGCAAGAGTCTTGTAGTTACCTATTAGGCTATTACCATAGAGATGTTACTGTATTTTTTTTTGATAGAAGAAACCTAACTAAGCCCTAATGAAAAATTGGAAGAGTTAAATGCAATCAATCTATGCAAAAGTATATTTTTATACTAATTCTTTGCATATGTTAACTAAAATTGCAAAGTATTAGTAACAATTTTGGCTTGATTTCATTTTGGATTGATTTCAAATAATCAATTTTTTTTACTAGCCTTAGTCTTGGTCTCGCAACTGTTAGGCGGTCTTGGCCTTGGTCTTGCAAAGTGCATTTTGGGCAACACTACCAATCACACAGCTAATGCCTCTAAAATACAGGTAAAGAATAAAATAACCGATTCGTCAATTCAGTCATCACCAGAACAAGAAAAAAACAATATCCCATCACTCCATGCCATCAATAACGCACTCTACAATTATAAACTAACATAAATTTTCGGTCCTTTTGTGAGTTTTTACACTTTTACATTAATATTATTTTTTACATTAATAAAAAAAAAATGATATTATGTAATTTATAAACAAATAAACGCTTCTATCTATCTATCTATCTATTAATATTATTTACTGAACAAGACTCAGTAATCTCTGGAATACTAGGTTACTAATACTTTTGATAAGTGATTACTAATAAGTGAATTCTTGGTTAGGCGCATATTGCACTTATTTTTGTGGAGAGTGAGTTAGATTGAGCCGTCAGATCTCCGATGTGTTACGCTTGGGTGAAGTTGGATGGAGTCGACTAATTGAAGTGTTTCGGCATGTGGGTTAAAAAACCTCAAAAACTAAAAATTGGACCTGGATATTGTTCACCAATTCATCCTCTTTGTAATGAGCTATTATTAAAAATATTATCTTATGGTGACGCAGGGTTAGAGAGGCGAAAATAGAAAAGATACTGTCGAAAACACAATCATAACAAGTTTTATTTAAGATATCGCTTAAAATATCTCAGAAACTAAAAATCGGATCTCCATACTGTCACAGAGAAAATTGTTAAGCATTTCATCCTCTCTGTTATGGTCTACCATTAAAAATTGTATTTTAACAAGACGTCGTGTTAGAGAGGCGAAAAGAGGAAAAAATACTGTCGAAAACCAAATCATAACGAGTTTAATGGAAGGAATCGATTAAAATATCTCAGAAACTAAAAATCGGACCTGCATACTATAAACGAGAGAAATGTTTATAATTTCATCTTCCTTATAATGGGCTATTATTTATAATTTATATTTCATATTATTAATCTCGCCTTGTTGATATTTTCACTTCTTCCGTGTGGCCTAAAGCACACCTTGGTTTTTTCTCTTAAGAAAGTTCATTTTTCAACTAAAGTTTCATTTATAAAAATATATATTTTTTGAGGAAGTTGGTAAATAAAATCGTTTATTGATTATGGTAGTCGGCCGTGATTGTAATTTAATGTAAAATTAAACATTCTCAAGTTAACAGTTACTTTTTCGCTTGGATAAGGTCGGTTTACCTAACTGGTGACAAACGAAAAAACGTCCTAATGAAATTAAGATTGTTTTGGCTACTTTAGTAGAACATTTATGCTTGCCTGAGATAGCCGGTTTTAGCATTTTTATTTTTTTAAATATTGTATCCATATTCAAACATGGGTAAGCTGTATTCGTAAGCTTATATATCTTGCACGACTTATGTTGTGTGTATAAATTGTGTTTCCTAGTTAACCTTATTATAGTTAATTTTTTAGAGTATCTTGAATATTTGATGATTTTTGAAGTATAATTGATTGTCACATTTTGGTATTTAAAATATAACTAAATCTAAAAAAAAAAATAAAAAATAAAAAAAAAATTGAGAAGTTTAAGTATCTACTTTACTATAGATTAAAAATAAAAAGAAAGAAAAATGATTATACCGAAAATTCCATAGATGCTGATAATAATCTCTGGTGGGTTAAAAGTGAATGATATTGAATGATAGAGAAGGCATAGTGCCTTTTGTGTTTTAAAAATAATTTCCTTTGAAAATAATTCTTCTTGTTTTTTTTTCCTTTATTAATTAAGGTTAACGAATTAGCATAAAATATTATCTGTTTTTTCTTTCTCTAAAGAACTAGTGGCCAGAAAGGTCTCCCTTTAGAATTACGCACTGGTAAGCATAGCTTTTTTCTTTCAAGAAATTTATTTTAGCTTCTGTATAAGCACTTTAGAGAGAGAAAGAGTTTTAATAACATATATATTAGTTTATATAACCTATATATAGCTTAATATATAGTTTAAGTTACATATAAATTTATGTATAATATTTTTATATAATATTATATTAATATTTATAATATTTTAAATACGTTACATTTAAAACTTCATGGATCATTTTCATGCTAATGTGCATTTGGCAGTATATTAAAAAAATAGTGCGTTTGTCTTAAAGGCGTAGGGTTTGCAATAAACTAAGTGGTTGTTGGTTTGCAATTTGCCATAGAATTCTATATTAGAGTTTTGTAGCTTAATATTTCTCCTAGATAGCTAGTTAATGCTTTATTACAGATGTAATAATATTATTGCCATAGAATATTTTGGGACAGAATACCGTAGGTTTAAGACAAATGGTTATTAAAATTAATAGGAAAAAATTCGATTGCTTTATGAATGAAGCCTCCCAAAATGTAATCAAATGTAAACATACGCTGTTGTTAGAAATTATTGTTTTATGTATACTTTCGTTAATTTTACTTGTCTAGAATTTTAAAAGACATAAAGATACACACACACACACACACACACACACACACACACACACACACACACACACACACACACACACACACACATACACACATATAGGTGGCTCATTGTAAACTTTTCTTCGTAAGGTGCCTGAATTTGATATAACGATGAGAGTTCTCAAACATCATTATCCAGTGCTTTATTAACAGTAATACTTTAAGTTATATATTATTTTTTATTTATGAGTGTATAAATAATGTAATTCTACAGATTTAATTTTTCAATTCTAAATTTTAAGTCTATCAGCAGCTCCCTAGTACTTAAACAACAGAAGTTAACATACCTGACTTACGACAACCAACTATCGACTAAAACGTGCGTCCTCTTTACTCCTGATTTTATATTAAATTACACGGACTTAATAAATTTATAAACGATATGACCACAATTGACATGCCCAACAGGAGCCAACTGAAGAGGAGCTGGACGAGGTATCTCTTTTCCCGAATTAAGGAAGAAAATATTGACAGGAAAGATGTGCTGTTGAGTACTATTGTCCCTTGTGCCTTACATGTGATTTTCCAAATTCACAGCAACTCATTAGCTTATTTTCAACTTAATGACAGATGCGGATTTAGATTTGAGGAAAAAAAAAATATTAGCTTTTTAATTATTTAATCAGCTTAATTAATTATTTTTCATCTGTCCAAATTTTTATTTGCATCTGTCGAAAATCAGCAAATGTGACGGCGATACATGAAATAATGACATGTCAGGCATGTGGAAGGAAAGTACTCAGCAGTACCTCTTCCCTAACTTGTTCCAATTACTTAAGTTGTTTAAGGAAGGAGATCCCTCATCCAACGCCTTTTTAGTCTCCTCCTTATGTTCTGAGGTATGTCAGCTGTGGCCATGTCTCTTATTAGTATGTTATTAGGTCCATTTCAATTTGTGTAAAATCGTTGATAAAGGATCAATACATGTTGGTATTGTAAAGTTTTGTTAGTCACCTACCAAAGTGCTTTTGTTAGGAGTTAATTTAATAATTTTGATTCAACGTTTGAAGTTTTTGTAGGTGGGTATTTTTAGCGATGCCGTATATTTGTGATGAGTATGTCCATATGGGCTTAAGTAAGTATGTATATGTATTCAGTTTCTGTTTTAGTTTTTCGTAAACCAATGACTTCCTGTCCTTCAGTATCCTTTAACAACACCTCACTTATTCCTGTTGAACAAATCCGATACCTAGGACTCCATCTGGACAAACGTCTAACTTGGAATCCTCATACCAGACTGAAAAGACAAGAAACAGCTCGACGTTTCCGAATGCTTCAACACTTACTAGACAAACGCTCTAACCTTCCAATCAATTATAAAAGACTCATTTACATGACTATAATAAGGCCTATTTGGACTTACGGAGTTGAGCTATGGGGCTCCACCAAACCTTCAAGTTTCTCTCGCATACAATCCTTACAATCCAAATTCCTTCGTAAAATCCTCAATGCTCCTTACTTTGTTACAAATAAAATTATCCATAATGACCTTAATGTTCCTTATGTATCAGATTTGGCCCAATCCAGATATCTGTCCTTCCATAATAAACTTCATAACCATCCCAACCCTCTCGTCTCTAACCTTGCTTCCTATTCGATTCCTGATAACCCTCCGAGGCGTCTGAAAAGAAGATGGCCACGTGATCTTCTTATATAGACATATTATTAGAGTGCTACCAATGGGTAGTTTCTCAACATGTGTTCCATGTCATTATATCCATGTGCGAATTTACCAGATGTATTTTTTGTATACAGTTGTAAATATCATATAAATAAATAAATAAATATTAGTTTTAGTTTTGAAGATTTAGAGAAAGAGAATAAAGTAGTTTGAGTCGTTTGTTAAGTGTCTTACCGACCCCATGTCATCCTTCTGTCGAAGGTGAGCCCAAGGTAAAGTACCGTGTCCGTTTGAGGATTTTGATTGTTGTCAATATAAACTGAAGGGCAGGTATTTTTTCGAAGAGTAAATGTTGTATGTTTGGATTTATAACTTAACTTAGTGTGAGTACACGTATAACAATGGTCGGAGTGCGTGATATGAACATTGAAATATTCTTGTATAGTTGAGTGATCGTGGGTAAGTATATGTATAAATATAAACTGAGATATATTTATTTATACTGTAGATATAACTTATGGAGCATGCATTGCTAAGCGCAAAGAAAGAGAGGCAGAGGGCAGTATCGACTGGGCCTTAGCTTATAACGTATGCTGGCCGTTATAGATTCGGGCCGCATCAATCTTTTCTAATGCCTCCGCATTTATCAGGTGGCCTTCCTGTCTGCTTGCGCTAAACACTCTATCATATTCCCTACTTATCTCTATGGCTCTCTCTTCCAATCCTACATGTGTTCTCGTCTATATGTGGATTCCGTACCCCACTTTCCTAGAGAAAAGGGTCATCATAACGAACCTATGTTCTGCATGTGACGTATTTAAAATATTATGAATATTAATATAATATTATACATAAAATTATATGTAACTTAAACTACATATAGGTTATATAAACTAACATATATGTTATTAAAACTCTTTTCTTCTCTAAAGTGCTTATACAGAAGCTAAAATAAATTTCTTGATAGAAAAAAGCTATGCTTACCAGTACGTAATCCTAAAGGGGGAATTTTCTGGTCACTAGTTCTTTAGAGAAAGAAAAAAACAGATAATATTTTATGCTGATTCGTTAACCTTAATTAATGAAGGAAAAAAAAAAACAAGAATAATTATTTTCAAAAGAAATTATTTTTAAAACACAAAAGGCACTACACCTTCGGTTAATCATTTAAAATTTTCTTTGTATCAAGGCATATTTTTTTTACCTTTATACAGTTAAACCTTTTAAAATATTATAACTTTTATTTTTACATTGAACATGTTAGCTTGAAACAAAGGGGGTTGTGTACATACAAAATAAACTAAGTAAAACCAAAACTTGTAAATAATTTTTTTAACTCTCTTCTCGAACAATCCAGTAATAAAATAGCAAAGATTAACTACGAATTGAAAATATTTAATTCTTTTATTAAGAATATTGAAATGAAACAATAGTGTAGTAAAATAATTGGAAATATACAATTCATAATTAATCTTTGTAAATTTTATTTTATTCAACTTATTTAAATTAATTAATTAATTTTTTTTCAAGTTTATTTATTATCAGCCAATTTTACACCAATTTTTAATATTGTCAACTGAATGACTACACATCTCAATTACGACGTTTCGGCTCGTCGAGCCATTTTCAAGTTTAATTTTTTTTTTCAATTTACAATCATATCTAAACTTTACATATTTCAAAATATAAAGATTTTTTATTTATTTTTTTTATATACCTAAATACCCATCATGTACCTGTCCTTTTCACTTATGCGATAATTAAAAAGCTAATATTTTTTTTCCTTGAAATCTAAATCCGCATCTGTCATTAAGTTGAAAATAAGCTAATGAGTTGCTGTGAATTTGGAAAATCACATGCGTCTACTCATAATAAAATTTTTTATTCTTCTCATGTCCACCTTTAATTATTTTATAACATTCATGGCAAGAATAAAAAATTTTATTATCAGTAGACGCATGCAATTCGCGTAAGTGAAAAGGACAGGTACATGATGGGTGTTTAGGTATATATAAAAAAGAATGTAAAATTTAGATATGATTGTAAATTGAAAAACAAATTTTAAACTTGAAAATGGCTCGACAAGCCACATTGAGATGTGTAGTCATTAAGTTGAAAAAATTAAAAGTTGGTGTAAAATTTGCTGATAATAAATAAACTTGAAAATAAATGAAATGCACCGAAGAAGAAGTGAGAAATATCAATTTATTTTGTTATACATCTGTATATTTTCAATTTATTTTATAGAAATTCTTGTTATACAAACTAGGTATGAATTCAATAAGACTCATGCATCGATTTTTTCTAAGTTGATTAAAAAAAATAGATGATTTAATGATTAAGATATCATAGCACTAAATAAAATGTTTAATGATAAAATAAAATGTTAGAGATTTTTAGGACGAGGACATACTCCTTATATATGTATATATATATATATATGGTATAGCTAAAACGACCTAATTACAAAAACTCCAAACTTACCTATCAAAAATACTACGACTGATAACTAAACAACCTTGGTACGTGAACTCTACATGCTACTCGCCTTTTAGGCTATACGGGGTTTGCCCAGGCTGGGGGGCTAGGGCGGGGAATTTCAAATCCCTCCGGCACCGAGACGCGAACTCGTACTTTTTAATCTCTCATGACTTCGGTTATCTGGTTGCTCGGTAACTTGCGGTGCTGTGTACGGTTGTAAGTACTCTTTACAACGATTTCATACTAATAAGCTAATAAGAGATATGACTTCAGCTGACATGCCCATCAATACGAGGAGGGAACTAAAAAGGCGCTGAATGAGAGACCTTCTTCCTTAACATAATGGTAATAAAATCGAGCCAGAGAAGAAGTACTGCTGAGTGCTATCCTTCCCCATGCCTGAAATGTCAGTTTCATTAGTTTTTTATCAGACCATCTGATAATTTTCAACAGCTCGTCGGCAGGTGCAAATTAATATATAATTCTAAAAACTAAAAAAAACTATGGAAGATTAGAATGTTGATGAAAAATATTATGATCGTACTTATCTTGAATAAGGATTAAACTGGTATTTAATGTTGGTTTTTAAATGTTAAAAAATAGAGTTGTTTTATTTTATTTGAAATACTTGGCCGACTTAGCTGGAAGCAACTACTCGCTTGAGGACTTAAGCTTGATAGCCTAAGCTCATTAAAATCTCTTTCTGTTTTCTTATTATAAATAGAAAAAAGCAATACAGAGACCTCTATATATGATTTTATATATGCAAGATAATAGGAAGAAAAAAAAAATCATTTTTATAATAACTATAAGTATTAATACAATAGCTTTCAGTTTTTTCCGTCTATTTACTGATCCTTTTCAGAAGTTAAAAATATTCCCGCACTTTCGAAATTAAATTCTATTTATTTATTTGCCATTTGAGATGGTCCATATTTTCTCCTTTTTTTGTTTATTTAAAAATATTTCTTTTTCCTAAAAATCAACTTCTCAAATTTAAAATTAAAAACTTTATTGTCTCTTTGCCCTTTTTTGAACATAATCGTCATTATTTAAAGTAGTGTATTACCCTAATTCTATCTATAATACATTGTCTAATCAATTGTTATTCTATTTATAGTTTGATTGTTTTTTATAGGTTTCTAAGGACCAATTGGAACGAATGCCGGAATATTTGTCAATTACTTTCCGATGTGAAATCATAAAAAAATTAGTTACCTGTGACTTTCTCATGTTAGTCCAATATTATTTTCCCAAATAATATATATTCGAGATGTTTAATTTTTTCATGACACTTATTAATGATATTCATTTATGAAAAAAAAAATTTATCGTCTTCATAATATCAAAAGTTTTACATGGAGCGTACTATTAAGTGTAAATATTCTTTATATTTATTATTGCATATTGATATCTTTATATATTGTGAGTAAATATTTTAATCAATAAGACGCCCTATTTCTAAAGTAGAAAATAATGAGACAATCAATGTTGAATAACTGCTAGTATTAGACATTTTTTTAATTATTTGCAAAGTCATGATTTGTGATGATGTAGCTAATATAAGGTTGAAAAACTATATATATGTATATATATATATATATATGTATATATATATCTAAAGAAAGAGAGGGAGAGACAGAGATAGAGAGAGGGTAAGATGCGTTTAGAAAAAGATATTCGGAAATTATAACTCGTTTCGTTAATCGGTAGGGTTCCTTAAAACTTTTTTTTTCTTTTATGAAATATTACAATCAGTAATAATCACGAGAGATGATAATAATGAACGAATGAGCACAGTCATTCTTTATTAAAAACATTATATTTGATTTATTGGTAATGTATCATTAATTGGCATTACCGTAATAATTATTAAAATATAAATATCATTGATTTATGGGATATTCGGTAAAACAAATATTTCTTTATTAAAACTTGCATTTAAACTATACATTAATAATGTCATTATGCTGGACTTGGATGTTGCCAGAAGCTGAAAACGCAATATAGAAATTAAGATCAATATCGTATGCTAACTTTTATCTTTTGAAAGGTGCCATTTAACATTATAATAAAGTGTGATTGATGTAATATTTTCACGTTTTATTTAGATTGTAATAGATTCCCTTGTTTTTTTATTTTTTATTTATGTAATATCAAATATAAGTGACCAGAAATTTGTCCAATCATTTCTTTATTGTCTTTGTAATATTTTATTATAATAAAAGCATTTAAAAGCTATAAATCATGGTCATGAAACAACGGATTTTCATGTAAAATAAAATACGTTTAAATGTAATTAATTACATATTCACAAATATTTTTCAAAACATGCGGATAATAAAATAATAGCCTGAAAAATAATTTGTTTAGAGAGAGTGGGTAACATAAAATTTACTAGCGGTTTGATGGGTTTTAACATTAATTTATTCTGCTATTCAATTAATCTCGTCGTAAATTTTTGTTTGTTATTTATTTATTCAGAAATATTACAATATGCCACAATTAAGGACATTTATACTACTATTCGGAGAGCCGTAAATTATTTTTTTTACAGGAGAAAGTTCGTTTATTGGTTCAAGCTGATGTCATTTCACAGACTATTGAAAACACAATATCAAACTTAACGAACAGTATCATTAGCTCTAAGCCAAACTTTTTTTTCTCTTGTCTACTGACAGTAAATAGAAAACAGAAAAAAATACTGGCATAGGGAAACAACTATTTACATATTTGTATTTCTCATTGTTTGTGAAATATCTGAACGAACATTAAAACGTATTTATTAGTTTATAGTCTTGACATTTTATCTTTAATTCTTACTTGTTACTATGTACAAAGAAAGAGGAGAAAATGGGAATTTGGGAATTTTAGACTTATTCTCTAGAGTTTGTTTTAATTTATTGCTAAAAAGTTGATAAATTGTAATCATTTTGACCAAATATATCTTCACAGTTGTGATAAAACTTTCGAGCTTGCATTTGTAACCAGTGGCATGATTTTTATAAATTTTGAAATACTCGTTCGGGAGTGGTTTTTTTCCGAGTATTCTTTTATGTGTATACAAAAACAGAATACAATACCTTGTGTGTACAGCAGTAAAATACTCCTGGATAAAATTGTATCACATTTATTTATTTTATGTACGGCATAGAAACTATATTATTGAGATATAATGTATGCAGAGCTGAAGTGGATCAAGGTCATAAATAATTTGGAATATAATCAAGGTAATACAATACAGTTTGCTGTCACTAATTGAATCAATTGAGGAAAATTGTAGCTCCATTGTGAATGAGTTTGGACATAAGCATACATTTCTGTGAAAACATTTTTATTTCAGTTTCGTACAAAAATTTCCTTGTTTTAATCATTGGCTCTTATGTTATTCAATGTTTGGAATATGTAATTTTGTTATCTACATCTTTTCTCAAACGACTTCGGAAGTCTAAAAAGAGGTGATGGAATAAGCATATAAATTTGACGGACAAAATTATATGAGATTTCACGATGGGAATACAAAAAAAAAAACGAACAGTCAATGAACCATGTGAATCCAAGCATGTGGGGATATGTTAAGATTAAAATATAGTATTGGAATTTCCGTATAAATCAATTTAGTTTTATTGTATTTCACACGAATTTAACATAAAATATAATATTAACTTTTTTTTTGTAATTATTGGAAGGTGGAGAACCTGCGGCCACGAGGCCGTACATGGCCTCCGCGAGCGAGTCATTTTTAACGAGTCTAATTATAAATCTAGGGCTAGAATAAATTAATATTTAATTATTTAATTTACAAAAATTGTAAATTAAGTTTAATATATGTATGTGGATGTATGTATTTTTATTTACTTATAAATAAAATATAAAGAAAAGCTGGTTACTGTATTATCAATTGCTAACCGTAATGCGGCCTCTAATAATAAAAACGTTCCCAACCTATAACCTAAACCTAGTTATTTTGGTTTATTGAATAAGAAAGATCCCAAAATTCAGACAAATTAGACTCGATATTTTTAATTATTAAAAGCCACAGAGATATTAGAAATAAGAATAGGCAATTATGCTCAATATTTTACTCTTCGATCGTAATAAATTAAAACAAAACACTAAGTACAGTATTCGTTATACGTCATTGAAATTAAAGCAGACTCTAAGCACTCAATTGTTTGGTTCTAATAAATTTTTATATTATGGGCGGATTATTTTGCCTTCGTACCTAGAGAAATCAAAGAAACTTTTCCTGAAGAAAGTATCATAAAATAGCAGATAAACAGATAGTGTTTGGGATGCGGCGGACGGGAGGTGGTTTGTTGATACCGAAGTAAGTTGCAGTGAAGTTGGAGAAGCATCAGTAAATAAGTCCCTCCTGCGGGGAGGATCAGGCCCGCTAGTGGGAAAACCTAAAATGTGAGAAAAGTCACAACTTTACGGCCTCGGCTTAAGTTTACGATCCCAGTTCCTCAGGACCAAGAAGAGAAATCTCTTTGTCCCGCCAAAGGGATAACGCTTCCTTTTGTTTTTGTATCAGGACATTTTATAACATCGTATTGTCTCACCGATCCGGGATTTAATAGGACATAAAGTACTTTATCTCGGCTGGTACAGATTTATAGTTATGATGATGAAAGTTTTTAGAGCGCCTTTTAAGAAAGATATTAAAGAGTTAATAGAGCAATCGGCCTGCTTATATTTTTAAATCTGAAATAAACTTTATGTTTTAAAATATTTAAACGAATTTTAGTATTTTTTTTTCATATCCAGATATTCCGTAAAGTCTGATTTATATTTTTAATATATAGTATTATGTTTTAAAACATGTTTTAAATATAAATAAAAAAACCCTTTAAAATTCAAGGTGACAATGTTATGATTAAACCAGCTCTAATATATTACTGCTAGATCAAATCACTTGCCAACAAATACCATTCGTATTTACAATAATATAGTTCATTTATTTTATTGGTAGCTTATTTTTTTTAAATTTATATCTTGTCCATCCCGTGATCCGACTCCGAAAGCTTGGTTATCTGATCTTCTTTATATTTGTTACCCTCTATTATAAATGTCCTAGAGACAGATTGTAATATTTTTCAATAAATAAGTTTGAAAATAAAATAAAAAATATTTGTTACTGTAATGTGTTTTCTTCTAATATTGTATACTATTTCTGAAAACGTGAAGCTATTTTGTATGTGACTCCACTAATATTTCTCCACTAGTATGCTTAAAGAAGATATCAATGGTCCATTTCACAGATATTTAAGTATCAGATTAATATATTACTTTCGAAAATGCCTAATCTAGATCTACTCACATCTTTTAAGTAGACATCAAATACTTATAATAATAACCCTAAACAATTAAGAAATAAAAAGTTACAGGATGCTGTCAAATCTTGAATAATATTTAACTTCAAACATACGATTTGCGCTTACATCAGTGCAGTCCACCATAGTTAATATTATTTTTATTTTCTTGTCCTTGTGGTATTAATGTGAACAAACAGCCCTCTCCCCTTCATTTATCCCCTTGAATATGTCAGATTTTGTTATTATTATGTTATGATTTGCCATAGAACCAGTTATAAACCCAAAGGCTTTTTTTAATTTTAATTTTATGTTTTTTAAGCATTGAGTAATTTTCGCCTTAAATTAAAGTTCTTAGTTAAAATCAAAACTGCGTAAAACGACATAAAGTTATAAAAATATTAGAGTAAAAAAAAATAGAAAAAAAATGCAATCTTACAACTATTAAAAAGATAAAATAAAAATCTGTACAATTAATTTTTGTTTGGCTATAAGAATTTATTTGCGCCTGTCAAATTTTTGTTGACAATCAGGAAACGTGCTGGCGACACAACGAAAAATGACATGACATGCATGGGGAAGGACAGAACTCAGCAGCACCTCTTCTCTGACTTGTTTCAATTACTTAGGTTGTTTAAAGAAGATCTCTCATCCAACGCCTTTAAGTATCCCCCTCATGTTCTGGATTATGCAAGCTGTGGCCATGTCTCTTATTAATGTGTTACTATGACCAAATACCGAGAATAAGCGGTTATTAGATTCAAGAAAAAGTTATTGAGAAGAATATTCGGTGGTGTCTGTGAACAAGGCACATGGAGAAGGAGAAATAATCCTGAATTAAGGACCTTATATGGAGATGTTGATGTATGCATCTTAATAAAGTTATCAAGGCTTCCTTGGAGGAGCCATGTTGCTAGGATGGAACCAAATGAGATTCCACATAAAGTCTTATCAGAGCGTGTGTATGGAGCAAAAGAAGTTGGACGTCAAAAGCTTCGCTGGGTGGATGGAGTGGCTACAGATGCAAGGTCCCTACTTTGTATCCAGAACTATCCAGAACGGTAGCGGCAGGAAACAGAGAAGAATGGCGATCTATAATAGAACAGGCTTTGACTCAATAACGCCATCTAATAATAATAATATGTTCGTTTAAATTAGTTTAAAATCGTTGATAATGGGTCGTTACATGGTCAGCTGTTGGAAGATGGAGGTCATCGTGTAATTTTGTTAGTCAATTATCAAGATGCTTTTGTTATATCGCAATTATTTTGATTGGAAATTTTGAAGGTGATATCTGTGATGAGTATGTCCATAAGGGTTTAAGTAATTATCTATATATATTCAGTTTCTGTCTTATTTTCAGTTTTGATGAACTTGATGAAGGAAAAAGGTGGTAGATTAGAGTCGTTTGTTAAGTACGCTTCATTTTTATTTGGGGACCCCATGTCATCCTTATGTCGAAGATAAGTCCAAAGAAACCTTGCCTTGTCCATTTGAGGAATATGATTGTTAATAAACTGGAGGGTAGGTTTTTTTTTTCGAAGAGCAAATGATGTATGTTTATTAAATTAAAGTTAAAATTTAAAAATAAAAATGTATTAAGGTTACAAATACACTTAAGATTACAAGCAATAGTTCCAACGATAGAAAAAACATTAAATAAAAATAACTATCATGCACAGGTATAGTTACATAATAAAAATAAAAATTGAATAAGGTTACAAATATTGTTAAGATTACATTATAAATCTAATAGTTAAATTATTAACTACTTTTAAATCAATAAAAAATATATGCTAGATTTGAATAGGTAACTAATTTTGATAATATCTTGTCATGATTAATTTTAAAAATTCACATTTATCACTAAAAAATCAATTTAGTTATTACATATGAATTTAATATAAAAATTTTTAATTTGTTTTATGAATATTACTAACTTTGACATTTATACTTATATTGAAAAGGACAAGTATAACTGACGTTATTGTTAATGGTTGTTTAGTTCAGTAAGTGAATAAAGTTAAATTAAGCATTGAGGGGGGCGTCGGATAAAGAACCGTATACATAAGCGAAGCCGGAGAATTAGACAGAATGAAAGGCTAATCTGCGAGAGACGAACCTCCAAGGCCTTTCCCGTGGACTTATGCAAATAGTAAGTTGAGAAGTCTGGCGGCTTTGTCAAGTTTCTGGCTCGCTATGTATTATCGCCCGGACTTAGCTGATTCCCTTCCTTCGAAACTGAATCCGAGCTTGTTTCATTAGCTTATTATTTCTCCCCTAACGGAGATGGTTATATTCAAATGGGCACCCATTACATTCCCTCTGGGACTTAAGCGCTGGAGTTTTCGCCTGCTTTGAAATCTCCCACGCAGATTTGTAACGCTCGATCTTTCCCTGCCATTTCAGTTCCCTTTATTCGTTTAGTAGTCATTATTTCCTCTCAATGGTCTGTTCAGTTATTTGTAAAATGTTCACCTTTCTTAAGACTTTTTCATTTATTTTTACGAGCCCTTTCTTTTAATAATATTTTCTGAATATACTCCCTTGTATCTAATAATTATACTCCATGAATTCTGAATTAATAAAAACAAATTTACTTTTTCATAAGTTTTTTTATAAAATATTAGGCCAAAGGTCACCAAATTTACACAGTTTTCACATCCTGTATTACTTATTCGACGTTTCGGCTTCAGGAAATTTTATAAAGTGGTGCATAGTGGGTAGATGATAAAAATTTTTAGATTTTTTTTATAAAATAGAATTTGGACTATTTATATAGCTAATAGTTGTTAAATTAATATGTGTTTTATAAGGATGTATTTTGAAGTATAACAACTGAATTAGAATTAGTTTGTAGGATCTTGAAAATGGCTCCTGAAGCCGAAACGTCGAATAAATAATACAGGATGTAAACACTGTGTACATTTGGTGATCTTTGGCCTAATAATATTTTATAAAAAACTTATGAGAAAATAGCACCGAACCTGAATGATATGACTAGAAAATTAATTTTTTGTTCTTTTAAATTATTGAAGGTAAAAATCGAAGTAATTGCAATCCAATTTTTTTTTAATCTTCTTCTCGTACAGTAATCTCCTACGAAGGTCGTGTACTGTAAGGTTACTCTGAAATTAGCATAGAAGAGCCTCATTTGAAATGATCTTATATTAGTCCTTAATTTAAATTAAGGACATTTTTTAAATGTAATTATGACTTAAAAGCGTGATATTGACTTGCTTATCCGAAATTATTCCCCCAACAGACAGATATAGGTTAGGTGGATGTGAGATCGAAGTAAAGAATATATTTTTTTATTTAGAAATGTTCCAACATCCCAACAATTTTAGACACTGCAAAAAAAAAAACTACAATAACTTTCACCAAAGACTAACTTGCAACATAAAGCCTCTGACAGATAACCTTAAACGCACTAGAAACCCGTACAGCCATTACGTAGGCGGTGGCCAAAAGACCTGCTGAACTGAACTATTTCCTGGATTGTGATGGGACGCTGTGAATCTGCCAAAAAAATTTGCTCATTGCAAAGAAATTCGCAGATCGCAAATTTAATTTGTATGTCCAATTTTATGTTTATGTATGTAAATAAGGAATGTTAACGAACCGATGTTCCGGTTCAATTGTTCAATTGTTCAAGATTCCGGTTATAGAAAACAATTTTATAACTAATTTTCAATCATTTCAACTAAACATGTTTCTATTTTCCGCAGGATAAATTTAAGGTTTGTGATTTTTTTTTTAAGGCCCTATTTTTTGTTGAATGCGAAAGGATGCCAAAAAATATTTTATTTAGATAATTAACAATTGTATCGTAGTCAACAAAACCAAGTTTTAAATTCAAGTTTGTCTTTGTTAGAACCATTTATAGGGAACTTTTAAGAGACTAAGCTACTCAAAGTTTAGATTTTATAAAATCGTAGATTATTCACGGTTTTTTTTTTGGTTTTTTTTTTATCACTCTCCTACTCAACTATGGATATACCAATTTTAAAATAACTTCATCGTTTAGTAAGTTTCAACCCCATGTCAATTAGTTAGATGTTAGTTATGGTATAAGTTTAGGTTCACCTTTAGCTGGGTAAACAATTTACGTAATTTGATATCCTGGTACACCAAAGGAAATTTGGTCTAGTTTATTATGAACCAATTCGTTATTTACCTTAATTAAATATTTTTTCTTATTGCTTTCTTTTCAACACAAAACGTACTTACAAAAAATAAAAATCTTAAATTTCTCGCTTTTATGCTGTGGAAAATCAAATCGAGGTTTATATAAATCTTTTATTTTGTAACTCTTGAGATCTGATCGCAGATCTCAATATTTATTTTTACATGAGGGACACCTTGTACATATGTGATATTTTTTGGAATACATTTTTATTCACCGCTGATTTTTTACTTAAAAAATTCCTTGATGGATGGGTCATGTTTCGATACATATTCGCGTTCATTTTTTCTCGACTTTTACAAAACTTTCATTCAAAGATTATTCAAGGAATTAAATTTTCGCTCTGCGATTTAAGATAATTAAATTTAAGATAATAACGCGATTTAAAAAAATTATAATTAAGGTGCGATTTAAGCACCTTTTATAATTTTTGTATACAAAAATATGTTTGTATTTTTACCAGTAATATTAGCATGTGTTGCGGAAACCCTTAGGGTAATTAGGTTATTTTGAGAAGAGGGTATTTGGAAGTTTTGGAAATAAGGAGTTGTGGTAATACATTATTCATAACGGTGCTATAGCCGGCACAGTCACCTGAGCAATCTTCTCCCAAGCCTCATATTCAAATTCACATTAGCAGCGCCATTGGTTATGGATGAATTTAAAATCAGGGGGGCCTCCAATTGGCCATTCATGCTTCGGGCGTTGAAAATGTTTTTTTTTTCGCTCTCCCTACCTTAATACAAATTGGATTTTTTCCTATAAAGATGCAAGCTCTACAGTATAATATTTATTTTATTTTTCTATCTGGATATTTTTTTTGTTTATATTTTACATAACAAAAAAAAAAAACTTATAAATAATTTCCATTGTTTCTTGATAAGTATATTGGTAACTATAATTATAGATGACATAGCTAACATAAACGTAATTATCAGTTTGGTATATTATTTCTGGCATTATAAGTATATTTAACTGAACAAAACATCTACGGTGTGTACTTAGGACCACACGATAGTAGCGAAAACAATCAACAAGCTGACTTAGAATATGAAATATAAATATTTTTTTGTTCTAGATTCAAAAACTAATAAAATTTACAATGTAAAGAATTAAATTGTGTTTGAATTACTCTAGTAGACTTTACTCCGACTGTTCGTACTAAGTCAGCATCGTTCTCTAAAAATGAAGCAATTGGATACCATAAAATATGTGATGATCGTATGTTCTCATTATTTAAGCGTGATTCGTCATATTTAATGTGACAATATTTAGTAAATTGGTGAACATTTCTCTCGCTTATTAGTCCGTGGTTTAAATCCCTTTTTATGGAATTATTAACATCCAGATGAAACTTCGTAAATAGCTTCATGTCATCGTAACCTACAAATATTTTATTTATGAAAATTCTCGGAATTATTACAATCTGTCACAATTAAGGACATTTATAATAGTGTTCAGAGAGCACATTCACACTCTATATCTCTATTTAATTAGGTACTAAAAACTCGTAAATACCCATTTGCTTTCCACTTGAATCGTAAGATAACTTGAGTACAAAGACGAATGCCTTTAAAAATATTGAGCCGTTTGGCGTGACCTAAACCCCCAAAGTTTCAAAATAACGAGGTCATATGGATTTTGTGATCAAATTACCTTACGATCCAAGTCAAATGCAAATGGGAATTTAAGGGTTTTTAGTGCCTAATTAAATGGACAAAGTTTTCCGACCTCCAGATTGAAAATGTCCAATTCCAAGAATTTTCGTAAATAAAATATTTATAGGTTACGATGAGATGAACTATTTTTCGAAGTTTCAGACGGATGTTAATAATTTCATTAAAAGGGGTCTGCACCACGGACTATATGGTATGTAGGTTTGATTTTTAGTTTCTGGTATATTTTAATCCATATCTTCAATAAAACACGTTATAATTTATAACTAGTTTTCGACATATTTTTTTTTTTTTACTTTTCGCCTCTCTAACACGGTTTAACATACAATTTTGAATAATAGCACATTACGGAGAGGACGAAATGCTGAATAATCCCTTGCTTACTGTATGCAGGTCCGATTTTTAGTTGTTGAGATATTTTAATCCTTATGCAAAAACACTTCAATTAGTCAACTCTAGTCTCTAGTCGACTTTACTTGAGCGTTACAAATCGGAAATCTGACAGCTCAATCTAATTCACTCTCCACAAAAAAGTTCAAAATGCGCCTAAAGATTTTTTCAATTCAAAAACTACTTATGTTTGTTTGTCTATTGGTCAAATTTATTTTGCTGTAATACATTTCGTTTTAGACTCGCTTTATTTATAATTCATGCTTTACTTTTTTTTTCTTTTTTTTTTTTTTAACAAAACCCAATAATCGCACCTCTTTTCATACAGAATCAGCTTGATGATATATTTGGTTGGGCCATGAGGTCGAAAGTGAAACTGAACGAAACAAATGTGATTAAAAAGGTGATTTACAATTTTACTAGTGAGTTTTGGAATTTAAAATAAAAAATACTATCAACCTATGGAGAGGAAATTATTTGATATTCTGTTAACTGTGGATGGATTTAGAGTTCAAGGGTTCTCCTGGTTCTCATTATTTATAAAGTGGGTACTTGATCCGTCTATTAGGTGAAATCGGAAATTGGAGAATGATATTAGTCAACCATTAATCCACCTTTAGTCAAGAAACGGCACCTTCATTACCGAGTTCTGAATCCGAGTCTCTTCATTTTCAAAACAAGCAAGCTTAAATAATTGTTTACTTGTTTAATTTTAAGGCAGCAAAACCATAGTTATTTGTTTTCAATTTAATACTAATGGTAAGGTTATATTTAGTCAAACTTATTCTTTAAATTAAAAGTATATAGGATATACGAAATGTTTGCCTTTAAAGCTAAATTTTCTTCAAAGTAATAGAAGGAAAGCCATTCCTGATCGTTTGCCCTATAAATCCTTCTGTCTTTGGAGATAGACAGACGAGTTTCTAAACATCAATGTAGGGCTTTCTTCGGTGATTAAATCAATGAATAAAGAAACGGTCACATCCATTGATGAGTTCAGAACAGAGATGGGCAAAATTAGAATAATTAAAGCTTAATTATCACGCGAATTTTATACTTGATACAATGGAAATATGAAAAATATTAACACTAATTATAGATAGATAGATAGATAGAAAATAAACTTTATTCTGGGACGAGGTCCCTTATGAATAAAAATTATGGACAAAAAAATTAAAACCACATCTTGCCAAAAATTACATTAATCAACATTAAAGAATATATACAGTATCTTCAGTGAACGTATATTAAAGTAAATAAAAAGTAACACCATTTTGAAAAAAAAAACAACGTTATTTCAATGAAAAGAAAAACAGAAATCAGGTAAAAAATAAATAATATAAGTATGGGTTAATTTCTAAAATTAAAACTCAAACAATTTCAACAACCATTAATTTCAGTCAAAACCTGTTTTACAATATTTGTTTCATTGTACAATGTCATTCTGGGTTCTGAGAAGGGATTGGTAGAGATGATATTTGAATGAGGACAAGAAAGGGGTATTACATGATTGCAATCATAATCGGAAATCTAATTACTGTAATCACGTTATCAAGATCAATGTAATAGTAATCAGGTAATCATAATTACTGGAATCGTTGATTATGATTATACCTATCTATATTTGAGAGGCTTTCTGATGTATTCACGATCTCATCGGTAGGCTCATCGCTGAGCTTAAAACTGACCCGATCCTTCATACAGTTGAATGGTCGATTTGAGTTAAAACAATATTATTAAAAAAATAATAGCTGGATCCGAACTGAACTGTGGATAAACAGAATTGTGAGAGAGGGATTTTAGAATTTCCATTAAAAACAAGGGATTACTTGGAGGTTTTGGAAGGTGCGATCGTTGCACGCTATCGGAATCCCCTGCAGCTCAGCGTCCAATAAGCATGAGGATTCCCCGGGGTACCAACCTAACCAACCCTGGTTATAACCACACCAATCCCCATTCCAATTCCGGATCTTCTGGGCGGGTAGTCCGCTACATTTTGGTAGCGGGTAATGTAGTCTCGAAAAACATTCAATATTCAGAGCCCAAGTGTATTTTGGAAAGAAAGCTGTTATCCTACGACCCTGTTGTAATTCATTTTATTTTTTGTATTAAAAAAAAAAATATTTTCTTTCTGACATTTTGATAAGAGACCTTATTTTAATTGCGGGATAAAACGTAAAATATTGAATAAACTAATTCTTTAATTGTGGCTTGATATTACAGGATTGAAATTTAATTTTACAAAAAAAGTACGTTGACATCCTGTATATTCCATTTATTTTTACCTCAAATGGAATATACAGGAAGACAATGTCTTTTTTTGTAAAATTGAATAAACCATCATTAATAAAAATAAAAATAACAAAACAAAAAAAATTAAGGTGTGTGCTTTAGACCATACGATATTAGTGAAAACATTAACAAGGCGAGATTAATAATAAAAAATAATAGCTCGTTATAAAGAAGATGAAATGATGAACATTTCCCTCGATTACACAATGCAGGGCCGATTTTTAGTTTCTGAGATATTTTATAATAAATCGGAAACCATACTTATTGAGTTGCCTACAAATCTTAAAAGTGTAGTGATTTAACTTCTTCTGTAATCTGCAACCCACTGAAATCCAAGAACTTTTTGCTCATTAGCCCGGCTAGTTGCTTTTTGAATAGGGAAAAGTAACTGTTATAGAAAAGTATCAGTTACATTTGAATCAATGTTAGAGTTGATTGGGTATGCTAGTTGTGCAGGTTATACTATCTATTATATTAACATCTGTTAACAGATTTATTTAGTTAAAAAGAATGAACTCCTTTATGTTATACACCAGTTTGAATAACTCATATCTATGTGAATTTGTTTGGCGGAAAATTCATCTCGAAAAAGATTTGTTTAAGACAATATTATTAAATATTAAAGAATTTTGGTCATTTGAATAATCTTTAATAAAAAATAATGTAAATTAGGTTAATTATAATAAAATTTTTCGATATCATGTGTTTTCTTAAATCATATAAAATATGATCTGTTAACAGATGTTCATATAATAGAATAACAACGTTAATTCAAATGTAACTGCTTCTTTTCTATAACAGTTTATTTTTCCTACAAAAAGTAACTGAATGGAATGATGAACATTTCCCTCGATTACACAATGCAGGGCCGATTTTTAGTTTCTGAGATATTTTAGTCCATATCTTCAATAAAACTCATTATTATAATTTGGTATTCAACACTATTTTTTCCTGTTCCCCTGCCTAACACGGCGTTGAGTTAAGATACATTTTTTAAATAATATCCCATTACATACAGGATGAAATGCTGAACAACTTCCTCACTTACAGTATGCAGGTCCAATTTTTATGATACTCTAATCCATATATTCAATAAAACTCTTCATAATTTGGTTTTCGCCACATTTTTTTTTTCCATTTTCACTTCTCCTACACGGCATCGCGTTAAAATACAATTTTGAATAATAGTTCATTGCAAAGAGGATGAAATGATGAACATTTCCCTCGCTAACAATATGCAGGTCTCATTTTTAGTTTTCGAGATATTTTAATCCATATGCAAAAATACTTCTATTAGTCGACTGCAGCCGACTTTACCCGAGCGGTATACGAGTACTTCAAAAAAGTTTCATTAGTCATCTTTTTATCAAATTATTAACAGACTTCGTGAATTGCTTCATCTTATCATAGCCTAATATTTTTTATTTATATAAATAATTTTTTATAAATGACTCGTTTTCAATCTGGAGATTGGTAAAGTTTACCTATTTAATGATATACTAAAACTCTTTGCTTTCCACTTGAATTGTAAAATAATTTTATTAAAACATCTAGAAAAAAACATTGCCTTAAAAACTATTGGGTCGTTTTACATTAACTTTACCCAAAATATGTCAAAATAATTATATAGGCCAAATCACCCAACATTTTCGTAGGCCACCTTTTTTCTCGATTTTGTGATTAAATCACTTTACAAATCAAGCGGAAAGCAAATGGGAATTTGTATTGCATTAAATGAGGTTTTTATTACATCATTTAATTAATCAATTTAATGTGAAAACACCCCATTTCTGAGAATTTTTTTAGATTGAATAGTTGTAGATTATGATATTAAATATTTCAAGTTTCAAGAAGGAATGTTCATAATTTGATAAAAAGGAGTCTGTTTCGCTGAATATATGTAATGCTAAATAATTTATTTTAAAAAATGTTTTATTTATTTATATTGTCGTTCTTGTAGCTAAAATATAAAAGAGTTAGGTCAATCTATGTATCTAAAATACTAAAATATAGGCGAAACATCAAATATATATTAAGTTTTTCAAATAATAACTAAATAATGAATAATTTAAGCCCTCTAATTTACATGAATAGTGTACGAATTCTCTAGACAGATACTATTCCATACAATCTTGGAATAACTTTTAAATGTATCATGTTCTTCTTATTCCATACATCATGAACCAAAAAAACATCCTCTTGTTCTTGAACTAATACACTACCATAGTTTTATTATTGAAAGAAAAAAAGTAAATACAAATAAATGAAACTCCTTTTAGAGATCACATATTTTTGATTGTGATAATAATATTTTTAATTTTTTTCCTTCGGTACACCACATTGTTCTAAGTAGTTCATCGAATCAAACTATTGAACTATGATTTAGAAGATTACGTTCTCCACCAATTACTCGAAAAAATTTAAATAAAAGCTGCGCCAAAAGAAAAGGTATATAGTTGCGTATAACTCGTTAAGTATACAATTTAATGTTCATTTACACGTGATAAATTGAAAGGTTTGTGAATTCTCCATAAAGACAAAAAAAAAATAAAAGATTAACGAAATTGAACCGTTTTTATCAAATGAAGTATATGTGTTTTAATTTATTATTTTCAATGATGAACCATCCTAATTGATCGAAGGAAAAGAAATATTAATTGTTCTTCCCTAAAATTATTTTTATTTACTTATTTTACAACTCAGTGATGGGTTTAGGAACTTACCTTTACCAATTGGTTACGGAAAAACATACTCTGCGAATTATTCTCAACTAGTATAATATACCTTAATTTATATTATAAGTTTACTATATTTTGTATTTTATTTGTGATATTCTTCTTAAATGATCCGGATCAATAAATATATCAAAGTCTGAAATATGTAAAAAAAAAAAATTAGTTTAAAGAGAATGCAGGTTCCTCGATAATAACATCCAGTGAATCCTCTGTACTATTCCTGGAACATATTTTAATTTTTTTTTCTAATTGGTTGTTATGTGATCATCTATTTAGTTGAATGGCGTTTATAAACTTTGTTTTCTTATAGGCGTATTTTAAAATTGTTTGCCGATTTGAAGTAAAATTTCCATATTGTTTATTATAAATCTGTAAGATCCATTACCTATCTTTCGTTGGCTTAAAGCTTTGTCTATTATCATTTTAATACAAAGGACTCTTTTAGACTCTCCAGAGAAAAGCATTTCCAATGTGGCAGGTCGGTGCAGGTCCTCTATTTATTGCCCGGCGGACTGACGTCGGTATCGCGTGATCTCTTCCAACCACTAAATTCTGCCAAGGTCAATTTAACATGGCTGGGCTTCTCGTGGAGAACGGAGGTTCCTCTTCAACCACTTTCTTTCCCGTCACGGTTATTTATCTTCCGAGGCCATTTCATCGATGGTAGGGGATAAAAAAGTTTTAGCCAACCGCTTCGCTTGTTTTATAAGTCATTTTGAAGGAAAGTATCGTCTGTTAACTTGGATCCGATAGGAGATCACTTAGACATACCGGAAAAGGTTTTAAATTACTCTGAGGTATTTTATTATGAAAATACATTAGTGATAGATATTCATTGATCTCTCAGGCTGTGTATAGGTCTGTGGAACGTCTCATGAATGGGTGGATCTATTTCGTTAATTTTGGTTTATTATTTTCAATAATCAACCATAGTGATCGACCAAAAAATTCAAAAACTTAACCTCCTCTCAAAATTTGAGGTTTCACGTTTCAGGACGCGTAGAATTCGAAAAACGAATAAAAAAGTTTTTGTCCGTCCGCCGTCCGCGCATTTTCTCCGAAACTACTACGGACCGATTTTTTTTTCAAATTTTGATATAAAATCAGAGGTCATCCGAGGATGATCCTCCTTCATCGACATTACTCTCCGCCTTTAACTTTCAAAATGGCGGCCGAAAAACCTGCGTTGCTATAGACTGTAGCTCCTAAACGAATGTACAGATTTCAATGAAACTTCGCTGAAGTCATTTCCTCGAAGCCCTTTAAATTTATCTATATAACATACTTCAACGGAAAGAAGCTGGAAAAAAAGTTACGAAGGTTGGTAAAATTAAATTCCGAATAACTCGAAAAGTTTTTACTTTTTTGTTGATATTGTATATAGTTTTTTAAAAGTTTACGAAATTTCCTAAAAAATCGTTAAAATCGGACAATTAGGAGCAGAGATATGGTCTCCGGGTTTTTTTATATATTCTATTCCAGATGTTATATGCTTGGTTTGGTTTTTAAATTTTGAATGTGTTACTGAAGTGATGCTATTTTTTTTTTAGCATATTACTAATGTTTAAAAAAAAAAAGTTTAGTCCAATAATTGGAATCACTTTTTTTTTTTCTTTGTAACTCGGAAGGTAATGTTACTTTAGATGTATAATTGTTTGGAAATAATAAACCATTGTGAAATAATTTGCAGCGTTTTCTGTTTTGATGGCTAAGGGCCTCTGACGCCACTGTGTCGAATTTGACCCGGGCTCAAATAGCTGAAAATGTGTATTTCTACAGACTACAGCGCCAAGAAGACTAACGATTTTGATGAAACTTCCCAGTAGTCTTCGACTTAGAGCTCTTTCAATTTTCATGTATATAATACATTCCCAAAAAGAATTAGGAAAACGTTGGTTTGGCATACCTAAATAAGTATTCAGAATCATTTAAAAGATAACAAATTGATGGATCCTCTATAGAACAGGCAAAAAATCTTCGAAATTCAACTAGCATAAGCAGATGTACGACATGATAAACTAGACATTTTTTTTTAATGTATTTTAAATACGTTGCTCATGGAAAGCTGTTATATTCTTTATCGGAAAGGAGTAAGGAAAAGTATCGCAATCGGATAGAATTTTGGATTTGCATTTTTGAAGTAATGTTAATTTTTTTCTACTACAACTAAAATAAAGAAAGCATTGTATAATTGTTAAATTTTTTAGTTAATAAATATTTTTGAAGTATGTTTCGCAGATTTTAATGAAAACCTCCATTTTCTTTTTTTTTTTTTTTCAGTTTTACAAATAAATCGGAAACCATACTTGTTGAGTTGCCTACAAAGCTTAAAAGTGTAGTGATTTAATATCTTCTGTAATATGTAACCCACTAAAATCCAAGAGTTTTTTGCACATTAGCCCGGCTAGTTGCTTTTTGAATAGGAAAAAGTAACTGTTATAGAAAAGTATCACTTACATTTGAATCAATGTTAGATTTGATTGGTTATACTAGTTATGTAGGTTATACTATATATTATATTAACATCTGTTAACAGATTCATTTAGTTAAAAAAATGAACTCCTTTAGGTTATACACCAGTTTAAATAACTCATATCTATGTGAATTTGTTTGGCGGAAAAGGCACCTCGAAAAAGATTTTTTTAAGACAATATTATTAAATACCAAAGAGTTTCGGTCATTTGAATAATCTTAAAAAAAAATGTAAATCAGGTTAGTTATAATAAAAATTTTCGATATCATGTGTTTTCTTTAATCATATAAAATATGATCTGTTAACAGATGTTCATATAATAGGAGAATAACAACATTAATTCAAATGTAACTGATACTTTTCTATAGCAGTTACTGTTTCCTATAAAATGTGCTGGGCTAACGTGCAAAATACCCAAATCCAAATTACTGCAGGTTTCAAGTACTGAAAATCGTCATTTTTAATTTAGTGAATAAAAGAAACCGTTGATATTTTCGAAATATGATAACTGAAGAAATATCGAGATATTTAATCAATTTTTTTTTTTTGCGAAAACATAGTTTTTAAAAATGATAAATTGAAATTAACTGGTTCAGAACTGTATCTGAAAGGAATGAAGGCACTGCTTCAGTATCTTTCGTACCTGGTAAAAAATGTGCAATGGGCTGTAAAGGGGGGGCATTCCATTGCAGGTGGGGGTGGCAAAAAGTCATTCCAACATGTGGCAGGGACAGCCTTACCAGCAAAAAGTTAATAACTAGCTACCATTTCTCTGTGGTTAAGGGGTGGCATTCGAAGGGGCTATATTTCCTTCTATTTAATTACCATTTAATGATTCATTATGACTATAATAACTAAAACAAAATTCTTTATAGCAGATTCTTGGTTGTTTCAAGCAATCATGAACGCATTTGTTATTTAATTCTGGTATTTTAAAACTATTTCAGTTCGTTCTACATATTTTTATTTTTGAATAAGCTCGCGATCACATTATATATGATTTTAGACCAAATAAAAATAAAATAATTGCAATAATATCGGGAAAAAAAATCTAACTTCTTCAAATTTAGTACTTCTCTATAATTTGAAATAGGGTTTTCCCTCTTTCTGACATTTATATTAAATGAGAATATAGAATAAAATAAATATGGCGGTCACAAGGCCGTACAACCTAAGCAATAACCCGGGGCGCCGATCCAAAGGGGGCACCCGCCCCTTCATTAGAATAAGTAATATTAGCCTATTAATAAAGCAACTAAATTAGAGACAAATTGAATGAAATGAAATTGAAATATTGCTTAATATAAAACAGCTTCAGTTATTTGTGGGAATATGACGTCATTGCCTTGGGCGCAAAATCTCTGAAAGTGGAAAGATAAAATGATAATTTAAAAAAAAATGTAATTATTTATTAGTGTTACACAATAAACTAAGCACTGTTATGTGGATTATGTAATATTGATTTATAATGATTTGGATGATTAATTATTTATTTAAAATATTAATCTTCCTTATCTATGATAAATTAATGTTAATGTTATTTATTTTTTAAATAGCATATACTCCTTGATTTCTTTATCGTTCATTCAATTTCCTCAAGTATTTTTATAGATCACGTGTGCATAAATTCCGTTTTATGTATAAAACATCAGTCAGGGATTCCATGCAGAAAAGAATTAACTATTTCAAAAGTTCCTTGAAGAAGACATAAAAAGTAGTCGTTTGTCGACCATGGTACACTAAATCAACTTGGCTGTTTTTAATTTTTAATAGTAAAATGTTTATTTTTGTCTATCCTTCTATTAAGTAATTATTGTTTATTGTCTAATGGTCATGGGAATATTGAATTTTCATTAAAAATGTATTGAGTTTTCCATGTTGGTTTTCAATTTATATGGATTAATTAAAAAATATTTATGATGATAACAAACTGAACTTAACTACAAAAGTGTACGTATGATTCACATCAAACAATAGTCGACCATCTCACAAGATCCGCATTCATCATAAATTAAAAGGAAACATTGTAAGACCGATAAAAGAAATATATCAGACCAACTTTTACCTCAAGAGGAGAAGAAAAGGAGCTTAAGATATAAAATGAATCAAGCCAGAAAAAAATGATGCTCAACGGTCTTTTCCATTACCTAAAAATGTATACCTTTTGTAAAATTAGCAATATTTTTGCTGCCTCGCAACAGAAGGTATGAAAATCTCTTTATTGATGCGGAGTTGAAATAACGTTACGTCCTCAGATATGAAAATTTCCACTCACGTTTCACGTTTTGAACTTCTTGAAACCAATTTGGTCTCGGCATAGAGCTAACCCGGAAAATTTCATATTTTCAGGGATTGTACGAGTTGTTATCTACATAGTCCGATATCAATTTTTCTTGAATCCTACTTAATACGATTCCACCTAAACGAGCGCAAACTTTTTTTTAATTACCCGTAAGTTTGGGTCTGAAACGACGTATTATGGACTTATGTTGATAATTATTTACCGAATAGATATTCTGATTTTACTTGGCAGAAGCTTTTTTTATCACTGTAGTAAATAATATTAGTAAAGATATATTATATTATATTTGAAAATCACACTGTATTGTATGAAAAAAACAACAACATAATTTAGACCTTTCAGGTATCATCATACGGACAGAAAAAACAATATAAGTTAATAACAGCCGTGTGGGTGATTTTTTCAGTTATAAACTAACAACTAATTTTTGTCTCTTGTTGATTTTTTTTCTGGCCTGGATTTCCTCTTGTTTTTAAGCCATCGCTGATTCAAATTATGCTTATAATTTCACGACACTAAAACGATACTTAAACTCATGAAGACTTAGATAACACTCGAGAAGATATAGATGTGTGGTTGAATTTTTTCATTTATAGACTAGCAAGTAATTTTTGTCTCTTGTTGATTTTTTACTAGTCTGGATTTCCTCTTGTTTTCAAGCCATCACTGATTAAAATTATGCTTCTCATTGCACGACACAAAAACGATACTTAAACTCATGAAGACTTAGATAACACTCGAGAAGATATAGATGTGTGGTTGAATTTTTCCATTTATTGACTAGCAAGTAATTTTTGTCTCTTGTTGATTTTTTTTCTGGCCTGGATTTCCTCTTGTTTTCAAGCCATCGCTGATTCAAATTATGCTTATAATTGCACGACACTAAAACGATACTTAAACTCATGAAGACTTAGATAACACTCGAGAAGATATAGATGTGTGGTTGAATTTTTCCATTTATTGACTAGCAAGTAATTTTTGTCTCTTATTGATTTTTTACTAGTCTGGATTTCCTCTTGTTTTCAAGCCATCACTGATTAAAATTATGCTTCTCATTGCACGACACAAAAACGATACTTACACTCATGAAGACTTAGATAACACTTGAGAAGATATAGATTTGTGGTTGAATTTTTTCATTTATAGACTAGCAAGTAATTTTTGTCTCTTGTTGATTTTTTACTAGTCTGGATTTCCTCTTGTTTTCAAGCCATCACTGATTAAAATTATGCTTCTCATTGCACGACACAAAAACGATACTTAAACTCATGAAGACTTAGATAACACTTGAGAAGATATAGATGTGTGGTTGAATTTTTCCATTTATAGACTAGCAAGTAATTTTTGTCTCTTGTTGATTTTTTTGTCGGTCTGGATTTCCTCTTGTTTTCAAGCCATCACTGATTAAAATTATGCTTCTCATTGCACGACACAAAAACGATACTTAAACTCATGAAGACTTAGATAACACTTGAGAAGATATAGATTTGTGGTTGAATTTTTCCATTTATAGACTATCAAGTAATTTTTGTCTCTTGTTGATTTTTTTGTCGGTCTGGATTTCCTCTTGTTTTCAAGCCATCACTGATTAAAATTATGCTTCTCATTGCACGACACAAAAACGATACTTAAACTCATGAAGACTTAGATAACACTCGAGAAGATATAGATGTGTGGTTGAATTTTTCCATTTATAGACTAGCAAGTAATTTTTGTCTCTTGTTGATTTTTTACTAGTCTGGATTTCCTCTTGTTTCCAAGCCACCACTGATTCAAATTATGCCTCTAACTGCATCAAACAAAAACGATACTTAAACTCATGAAGACATATGAAGATCTATATGTGTGATTGATTTTTTTCAGTTATAAACTAACAACTAATTTTTGCCTCTTTTTGATTTTTTTTGCCGGTCTGGATTTCCTCTTGTTTTCAAGCCATCATTGATTCAAATTATACTTCTAATTGCACGATACAATAACGATGCTTAAACTCATGAAAACTTAGATAACACTCGAGAAGATCTAGATTTGACAATTAAACTTCTCCAATAATTTTAAGCATAAATATGACTAGATAATCAACTGATGAATGATTAAATATCTATTAAGTGTTTCTTATTCGTAAATATTCGAGAATCAGTTTAGGTATGTAAATTTAATCAAAATTCAATTACGATAAAAGGGAACAGATTCCGTTGAGTAGGATTGAAGTGGTCAGCGAGTGAGAGACAGGGCACTACTAATGGTTGTTATTACTAATCTGGGTGCCTACATCTAATTAGTCTAAAAGCATTAGTTGGCCTCTACAAGGGATTCTCTCGAGAGGCAGAACGTCAGGCAGCTGGTGGATTTGTCTGTCGTCTCAATGAAATGTTCCTTAGATATTACTCAAAAGATTACAGGTACTCACTTCCACGATCTGGCGCTGATTAACGAAAATGGATCAATACACTAAATATGCAAAAATGTGTTGATTTTAATTGTGATAGGTGCTTATTGTTTTTATAATAAAAGAACTATCTCTTGGTTGGAGTATCTTGCATAGACAATCGAATTTGGAAAATAAAATTTGGTGCGGTGCGAGCATCATCCAACTTTCAGTTGCCACACCCACTTCTTATCAGAAATAAGTATTTTCAGGTACAGGGGAATTGAACAAATTACAAACGCTATCTTGATTTATATTTCACTGTGGATTTATTTGGATTTTATTTGTTTAAGTACCCATATATATATATGGTATTTATGGTTTGGGTCCAAGTAGTTCAAATAACGAAAATCCATAACGAAATAATTAATTAGGATTTAATAATTTTTACTTTATTTCGATACACACAGCTGTCAGAAATACTGACAAGAGTGAATATGCTGTTGGGAAGTAGAATAGTAATAAGACATTGATAGGCATGAGGTATTTTTAAACCTATTTTGTTTATTCTATATGTGCCTGGCATGTTATACCGTACAATGTTTTATTTTTATTTTTCCCCTTTAACTCTGGAAGGAAGCTCTTGATTGGCTTATTTTATTTTTTTGGAATCATTCCTATGAGATAGCGAGTGTTTTCTGAACTCGTAACGTTTGAACACCTAATTACTCCCAAACTTCTATCGAAGCCGATAGACATCTATAGCAAAACTATAGTACATTATTTAAAAAATGAGTTTTAATAATTATTTAATCCTCAAGAATTTTTTTTTTTTACATTTTATCACTCTTTTAAGTCGAGTATTTTTTTAATTGAAAGACATTGTAAAATAATCGAACATCCGAATCCGTTGCAGGATTGTTATTTTTGAGAAAAAATTTACGAAACATAGATAATTACTAGTTCAGTTATCTTTTTAATTTGGTTTACCTTTTTTTAAAATTAAGTAATCTTTTTTTACCACGGGTTCTCGGACTATAATAACAATGTCAAGTCTTGTGTCAGAACGCTTTGAACTGCCTAGGAAGCGTTCGTCTTGTTGAGTTGAATACATTAGCTGCTTGAATAGAATCGCTTCCAATATTCAAATTAGTTTGTCTAACTGAGTTTAACAATTTATGATAATATTTGTTTTGTTTTACAATAAACAGGCAAGATATTAAGTGTTTTTTTAATGTAATTATATATTTATCTTGATATGTTTTTTAACACAAAATGTAAATTTATTCTTTTCAAATTACTTAAAAATGAAAAAAAAAATTGGTTGTATATTATATTTCATTAAATAATTATTAATAGTATTACGAACAATAAATTGCAATGATTTCTATATATTTTTCTACTAATTAATAATAATTGAATAAAAATATATGGTGAAAAAATGATCAATTGCAAATATATATTTGTCAAATGCTTATAAAGCTTAATCTCTATATATCCAACTGTTTTTATAAATCCTTTTCCTGTTTTTTTTTTTATCAGAAAAAAATATTCTTTATATATATATATCGAAATTTCTAATTATTTAACAAAAAGTCATATTAAAAATTATAAACTGTAAACGTTATATTAAGTTTCAATACATATTTTAAATTAAAAATAAAATTTCTAAATTTACTATTCAAATCATATCCATACCGATTCAACTCGTATTAATTTCTAAAAACACTGAACATACTCCTTTTTATGCACTGATGTACATTTTTATTTAATATAATAACCGTAAATAATATTTAAAATCCTTTTAATGCAAAATAAATTAATTTCAGTGGAGGTATATTAAAATGTGATTGCGTTTATCGGCGTAAAAGCCGACAGGTCATATTAGTATTAACCCTCACACTTTAGTAGTAGAGGTCTGGGGCTTTTAGCAAGTAGAAGACTTTCACGCTAATGTTGTAAAATTACTAGTTTGAATAAATAACATAAAATATATTTTTATATAATGTAAACTATATTAGGAGTCATTAAGTAGCTTATTAACTTAGAAATAAAGAATATAATTAAAAAATAAATTATAAATAAATTCTATATAATTTTATGATAACTAAGAAAGAACTTTAAGTAAATAATATATTCTATCCTAAATCTTTAACCAAGAGAAAGAAAATACTATAACATATCGCTTACTTTTTATAATAAATTATTATGAAATATCGCTACTGTTAGTCATATGCAAACATTTTCTAATTGTTATTCTGTTTATTACAAAAGTGACATTTGGTAGTCTGCGACGGCTTTAAGTAGTCTGCTACTATGTAAAATAGGAAAGGGAAAAAAATATCGAATTGTAATTATTGTAATTAGCTTATAAATTATTACGAGTAGCAATATTGCTCAGGTCTCATGTCCCAATATTATATTGCTAGGTTATTGAATAAATATAAAGTATAGCAATTTTTAAAACATTATTCTAATTATAATTCACTGTCTATAAATAAGTATATTTTACATATCCTCGAAAATGTGATCAATTATGTATTTTTTTGTTTTTTTCATGTTTAATTGGTTATCAATGCCAATTTTTCCTATTTCATTTATTATATTTTTAAGTTTTATACACACAAACACCTATCTAAATTCATAATCTCTCTCTCTCTTTATTTCTTTTCACCTTCCGTTCCTAGATATATTTCAGATATCATATTCTTTAATTTTAAAAATTTAGGACTAACGTTAAAGTTGTATCATCATCTCTAAAAATTATTGATAATTTAGCTTTTATTCCAAATCTATTGAGCTCTCGATATTACATTAGTTTTAATAATTCACATTGAATTCAATTTTAACTCATGAATGTATTATTATTTTACATTATATTACATTTTCCTAACTGCGACATTTACCAATGATTGACCTAACGGGTCACCATTCTGTAGTGAATTGATATGATCATAGACTCACTAAATTGATTTTCTTAAGTTAATATATTATGTATTAAGTTTTTGAATATGTAATAGATTGTATTTGGAAATAGTATACTTTAAATATTCTGTACATACGAATATATTATTATGTTGTAATAATATATTACTAGTTGTGTCAATAACTAGACACAACAAGCGTTTTCAGACATAACATTAATATATAATGATGCAGGCATAGTTGTTCGTTGAACGAATAATATCGATTGTGTTTTGAGGATGCGACTTAAAATAGGTAACAATCAAAATGGGGGATACGTTTCGGACTAATTGTTGGGTTTTTATCAGGGTGGCTAGTCTGAGATGTATTATATCATCACAAGTTGTGAACCATTTTTCTTTTGTTGAGTTGTGAGTATCGCAGGTAAGCCGCTCCGGTGAAGGCTATTTTATTGTCCCTAAACGTCGGTTACAATAAAACAAGATTCCTTATTATATTTTTCTTATCTATGTGTGTATCCACGAAAAAACTTTCCTTAAGATATTATTTATTTCCGTCAGTAATTATATTATTATGAAGTGGAAATGTTATAGCCCGAGACTCCTGAAAGAATAGAAAAATCGCAAAAATTTGCTTATTTTTCTATATTTATTTCAGTTTTTAACAGGTTCCTTTATAACAGTTAAATAAATATTTTTTTCTCATACCTGCGGGGAACAAAAGCCCCTATAATGGGGAAAATGTAACGGGGAAAAGGTTGGTATTTGGTAATCCAGTCACAGGTAGTTCACTGGGAGCTTATCCTATAGACGTGCTTGGCTGTAATCCCATCAGCCCCAGATTTTCTCTTCTGAGCACTGTAGCCCTCTGGATGAACTTAATGTTACTAATTTACAGGAATAATTTACTCTGAACTTCATCAAATGATGTCTTTGGCTATAATTTTTTTTTCAGAATATTATTTACTATATACTATTAGAATAATATTTACTATTTAGAATACTATCATTGAACAGCAAAAGTAAATAGTCATATTTATTGGAAAAAATGTATTATTATTGGGCAAATGGAATTAAATCAGATATTCTTAATCTGGGGTTCGTGTGCCAGAAATTTCCAAAAACTCGTATAAATCGAATCATATTGAATAAACAATAATAACCTAGCCATTGCAATCACAATTTTGATTTTGATTTTATATAATTATATTTATTATAAATAAACAGTTAATAATAAAAATTATCTATGAAATAAATGTTTTTCTTATATAAAAAATATACACACGTTTTTATGGGTGTGCTGATCACTAAAAAGGTTAAGAACCGCTGCACCATACGAATAATTTAATTATTTTAATAATATTACAATACCAATCCATTTCCGAATAAAAACATATAATCTCTTCCCATTTCCTGTAATTTTATGACTTTCTAGATCTTTTATAACTATTATAAATATTAATTTGTAACTGTTATAATTAATTCTATAAATATTAACTAATTGTTAATTCCTATTTCTTACTCCATTGATAATATTGATACCTTTTTGAAATTTCTGTTCAGAGAAGTTAACGTTTTCTTAATAGATTTCAACACAAGGTACCAGTATATAATTTAAAAAATGAGCATTCTGTTTTGTGATTTAGGCATCATTTGGACAAAATGTTAACCTTTTACAAAGCAACAAGGGACATTACTCCCTTAACAGATCGTATCACACGATAAGCCCATTTATAATATAATATAATTTTTCTTATTTATGTAAGACGTTATGTTTCTTATAGCTTATTTATTTGGTTCCTAGTTCACATTTCAGTGCTATATCTACTAAATATAATTCTAAGGTACGTATAATAATTATTATTAATTTTTAGTTCTTAGAAATAATATACGTTGTTAATTTTTAAAATTTGTGGAATATTTGACAGATTTTTAGCAGTCTTATCTTGAAAGATTAAAGTTTTTTTTTAAATTAAAATATATATATTCGTGCAATCAATATTTCATGATATGAAGATATGAATCCGGCATGCAGCTCGGAGTAATCATTCTGGAAGCCTGTACACAAGAATGAATGCTTCAATAGAAGACAAAACCGCACATAAAGCCAAAAACCAAATAGATTGACAGAATCAACGAAGATGAAAAAGAGCTGCATGCAGATAAGTGTAAAGAAATAGTCCATGTAGAGCTGGAGAAAGCTGTTTAACACAGTAAAATATTATAAGATCTTTAATGCCAACACAACAAAAAAAAAAATTCTGTTTTACTTTTACTCTATAGTTTTACCTCAATATCATAAAATACCTTCTATTTTTTGTCTAAAAATTTATTTCTATTTTTTTTTCTAATAATTTGAATCGAATTTAATATTGACTAGGATAACTTTTTAATTTTTAATTTAACTTATTGATTTAATATAACATATAATTTTTATTGTTTTGGTTAAATTTTTTTCTTGTAGCTTTTAGTATTTAATTTTAAATTAAACTTTTTAACATTTCGTCTTGTAATTTTAACTTTGAATCCTCATCTGTTAACTCAGATTATTGTAAATCTTTAATTTTTATTCTTTCAATGTTAAACTTTTGATTTTAATCGTTTTTTCAACTTTCTTTCTTTTAATCCTGAACTTTTATGTTTAATTGTTTTCCTAAACTGTTCCTTGTTATGTCTAACATTTAATTTTATGTTATAGTCATTAACTTTTCTTCTTATAATTTTAAAAGGCGATTTTTAAACCGTACATAGTAACTATTATTCTTGTAATCTTTTACTTTTAAGTCTAATTTAACTGTGCTTGTTTCTTTATCAAGCTGTAACTATTTATTAATTTACTATATTCACTGTAAACTATTGAAAATAGTATTTGTCATCTCTAGTTTTGTTATTTGAGTAATACTATTAATTGATTAAATACTTGTGATATAGGGCCAAAAATGGCCCAGGTGGTTGTAAAGCTCGAAACATTTTGCGTGCTATAATATTAGCTATCATAATTGTTGCATTATAAAAAAAAAATCGGTTTAATTAGTTGAAATATTTCAAAATACTTCGAACGTCGAACTCGTAATGTTTCTAGGAAATTAATGAATTAGTAGTGCTAAATTACAAATATTGCTCCACTTTGATGGGTGGTGCAAGATCTGATCGTCGCACTATAAATGAAATTCTGAGAATGGCCGAGTGTGTCCGAAAGTAGACGGAGGTGACCGAACCGTCTGTTAAGGTCCCGACTTCAGCTGAAAAGGATCTTTTGAGCCAGACCAGCGACCGGAAGTCGAAAGCAACGATGTAATTAAAGCTAATTAAGCCTCTGATTTTAACTGAAAAGGACCAGTTGGGAGTTTGCGGAAGTCGTAATTCGCATTTTAAATGAAGAGGGGTTATAACCGTTAGCACGCTGTCAATACTTGGTCATTCTCCGAATTCCATTTATGGTGTGCTCAAGAGATCTTGAGCCCAACCATTAACTAGAAACTAGTTCTATTTGCCAAGTTTTCGATATTTCACCATGATCATAATTGAATATTAAAAAAAAATGATCATTCGTAATCATTATGAATATTTAAGAAAGAACATAGATGAATTTGCATTTTTTCTCTCTTATTTATTCGAACATTCAATTTTATTTGAATATAAAAAAGTACCATTTGTGTACTTTTTGAGTTGTTGGAAGATTAAAATTTGAATACATTGTTAATTTTTCTACCCTCTTAACTGTTTGTTGTTGTGTAGTAAAGGGGTAGAACCTGTTGGTCATCAACGCCATTAATTAAAATAATATATTATTATATCTTTTGGTTATAAATATTAAGAATTGAATAAAATAAAAAAAAAATGTAAAATGCACGTTAAGGTTTATTGTTATTAAAGTTTAGTTATTTAAAGTTCCCACGTTAGGTAAAAAAGAAAAAGGAAAAAAGAAAAGAAAAAGAAAATTGTAAGAGAGAAAAAAAAGGTGGGGAGTGCTCCGTGAGAGGTTCAGATATTTTTTAAGATACTTCTTCGGAGAGGAAACATATGATTTTGTCTAGGATTTTTTCATCATTTCCCAAAGCAGCCGGTGTAGTTGGTGGTATTCCCCTTATGTTTAATTGTCTAATGTAAAAGGCACAACTCTCGAAGATATGGACCACTGTCATTCTCTCTCCAAACTTTCTACAAATGTGCGGGTTTTCTTTCGTAATTAAGTGAAGGTGCGTAAGCCTGGTACGACCTCCCACTTAACTTAATCAATGAAAATTTAAGACAAACATTTTTATTTTCCAATTTCTGTCAATATTCGTATTTGAGGGTTTTTCCAGGTGGGAAATACTAATCTCAATTTACTTTTTCATTCATAATGACCTTAATGTTCCTTATGTTTCCAATTTGGCCCAATACAGATACCTATCTTTCTATTGCAAACTTCAGAACCATTCGAACCCTCTCGTTTCAAACCTTGCTTCCTCCTCGATCCCTGATAACCCTCTGAAAATAAGGTGGCCTCGTGATCTTCTTGTGGAAATTTATTATTTGAGTGCTAAATAGCAGTGGGTAGTTTTTCAACGAGCCATTTCATATTAATATATTCCTGAGTGCACATTTACTAGATAATTTTTATAATACAGGTGTAAATATCAATAAATTAAAAAAAAAATTTTGCTTTAAAAAAATATTTGAACCCTTTTCGCTTCTTCGGTCGGTAATAAATTGTTTCATTTTAACATCGAAATCATACTACAGTTATATTCCAAATATAAATTCTTTATAATAGAGATCTCTTTGAAATATAAACAGAAATATGAAATATAAAACATAAAAAAAAAAAATGCAATACCATTGTTTTACAATTTCGATTATTGTTTGTTCCTTTCAGGGAATTCAGTGTGCTTCCAAATAATATGAATGCTAAGGATCAATTATTACTTTTTTCAGCCTCATTTCGGGAAAGTATGTTTAATACATAAATTAAAAGGACTTCAAGGAGAAGACTTTACCTAAGTCTCATAAAAATCGTTACAGATGTTTTGGTACTATGGTCTTTAGCGACTCGCGTTTTTCGGCCGCTTTTTCAAAACGAAAGGTCCAATGGTAATGATATGTATGTAAAAACACACATATTTATATAGAGTGATATGTTGTAGAGAGAGAAACACTTTATTTTCATAAAATATAAAATATAAAGGATTGCTGCCCAATTATATTGGGTTGCTATATACACAGCATACTCTTCTATCCTTAAGACAATATATGAACTTATATATAAATATACAGAAGTATTAGTTAATATTAGTAATATATATATATATATATATATATATATATATATATATATATATATATATATATAATATATATATATATATATATACACTTTTATTATTTTATTTTATTTTTAATTTTTATTTTTTTTCTCCTTTTTTCTTTCTTTCATTGTTCATGCTTTTTAAAAAAAAAATTTTAACATTTAGTTTCTCTTTCTCTCACTTCTCTCTATTTATCTCTATTGTTTTCAATTATTCATTAAATAAATAAATACATAAATTAAAACTCTCGGGCTAGCCATGCACGTGGTGGTGAATGATTCCCAGGGAGTCGAGGGATATATTTTCAGCCAACCTCGCTTCGTCCTTAATGTCGACACCTAGTTCCGCCTTCCGACACCTTAAGTTCGAGGAAGCTCCTTGTTCTTTTTGGGATAGTTCCGCGAGACCCAAACCAGAGGCCTCTCACGGTGAACTCTCTCTCTCCGAAGGTCTCACGGAATTTCTCTTTTAGGAAAGGGATACATTTATCGTACGAGTTCTTCTTTTCCCTTTCCACTTCACCCGCCTGATCGAGGTCATTGCTCTCAAAGCGGACAGTTGGATCCAAGATCAGCGCTGTCCTTCCTGTCTTGGGAAATGCGACGCTATCCGCGTATCTCGTAGAACCTTCACTATCGATGCAATATACCTCGTTAAAGCAGGTGAATTTCCTTTCCCTAAGGAGCCTCATCAACTTGACCCCTTGGCGACGACGTGTTATGAGTAGGGAGTTGTTGGGACATTTTCCCAGCACATGGGCTGGTGTTTCAGACTCTCTGCCGCATTTACGGCAGAGGGACATATAATATTCTAACATCTGACTATTCCTTAACATCTACTATTGGCTTCTCTCTTATCTTTAACATGCATAATATTACAGACTGTTCACTTGAAAGGCATTTTTCTTGTAATTATGTGGTAATGTTTGAAAAGCATGCTTTTTTTTTTTTTTTTTGTTCTTCTCTACCACGCCTTTTAGGCTATACGGGATTTTCCCAGACCGGGGGGTAAGTGCGGAGAATTTAAAATCCTCCCTGGCACCGGGATGTGAACTCGTACTTTTTATATCATCTCAAATCTCTGTTATCCGGTTGCTAGGCAACTAGCGGTGCTGTGCACACGCTTTAGCCTATTCGGCTACCCCGTCCCCTTGAAAAGCATGCTTGTGAAGGTAGTATATTCATTTTTATATAGTTGCTAAAGAGTTTTCGGAACTTGTCAAAAGAATAAGTACATCTGAATGTCATGTCCCATTTAGGAGTTTTTTTATGGGAGAGGTATCATTAATTAAAATGTATATAATAATAAGTTTTTAAATATTTTAAATAATAATTTCATTTTATAAAACTACAAAAGGTAGCCTACACATAAAAAGAAATTTTAAATAACAACTAGATGTTTGTAACAAAAAAAAAATAAAAAAATTAATGCAATGAAAATACTGAAAAAAAAACCAGTAATATTCATTATTACATTATAGCAACATTTTTGATTAGATTAACGGGAAAAATCTAAATGGAATCGGAAAATAACGGAATGTGACAGAGCAATTTTTCATACAGTTGAATGACCCTCCAAGTCATGATCCACGCTATTGTTAGGGGAAGTAAAAAAATAAAATATCTTCAAGAGGGAAAGAATTGACATTTTTTTTTTTTTTTTTATTATCATGTATATTTATAATGTATATTAAGATTCATATATTAACATTGTAAATGCCTTTAAACTGTTTGTGAAAATAAATAAATAACAACAATACAAATGTAGGAAGTGTAATGAGAATCCCTCTTATCGACAGTATTTTAAATGGATTATACTTTTGTCAGCTCGAACATTACCTCTTGTCTTGATTCTGAGAAAATTCAATCTATATCACGATTCCTAGGAGACCTGCTTTTTAAATTATTCCTTTATTTTTCTTTTAGATTTTTATCATTAACAATTTCATCTTATTTACTCGTTACTCGATCTCTGCCGTGTCTTGAATTATTGAAATTGGAATTGCGAGTTTCTTTAGTGAATGAAGTTTATTGGTAGCTCGCAACGATATGTTCCGATTCCTCAAGAAAAAATAAACAATGGAAACTTTTTTTTTATAATAAAACTAGGAGGGTCTCCCTGTCCACCTAGCGGCATATCAACCCTCATTTTACAAATTATACAACTGTTCATTTAATTGTACTTCGAGTTTTTATTACCTAATTAAATAAACAAAGTTTGCCTCCCTCCGGATTAAAAACTCCCCAAAGTTGTAAGTTGCAATGAGATGAAACTATTTACGAAGATTCAGGCGGATTTAATAATTCGATAAAAAGGGGTCTGTACCACGGACTATTTAGTTTTAGTCTGATTTTCTATTTCGAATTTAATTTCAGTTCAAAGTCTTTCTTTTCATTCTGATGTGTGGACTCTAGGTAACCATAATTATAACTATATTTCCTCTACCGTAGGTTTCCAGTATTTTAATTGTTAATCATTACCCAAATTATTTAGTGTTTACCTTAATTGAATTAGTAGATACAGTTGGCGGTTGAGCTTGAATGCTGACCATATCACCTCGTTTTTACTTGGTCTAGGAACGGTTTATTCATACAAATATCTAAACCTAAAACTCTTGATGGACTCTATTTCTAAAGGTTGGTTTATTTACTTGATTAATTACATATACCCATACCTACTTAGTAGGTCCATGTATGTATTTTAGTCCGTGGTACAGACCCCTTTTTGTGAAATTATTAACATCCGTCTGAAACTTCGTAAATAGTTTCGTCTGGTGACCTCGTATCGTAACCTAAAACTATTTTATTTACGAAAACTCTTGACATTGGGGCTTTTTCAATCTAGGGAGAGGGGAGAGGGCAAACTTTGTCTATTTAATTAGGTACCGAAAACTCATAAATACCCATTTGATTTCTGCTTGGACCGTAAGATAATTTGATCGCAAAATCGAGGTGGCCTTAAAAAATGTTGAGCCGTTTGGCGTGATCTACACCCCCTAATTTTAAAAATAACGAGGCTATATAGGACAAACGGCCCAATATTTTCATTGGATTTTTTATCGATTTTGTAATAAAATTGTCCTATGATACAAGTAGAAAGCAAGTGGGTATTTACGTGTTTTTAGTACCTAATTAAATAGACAAAGCATGCCCACCTTCTGATTAACAACGGCACAATTCCCAGAATTTTCGTAAATAATATAGTTGTAGGTTACAATGAGATGAAACTATTTACAAAGTTTCAGGCGGATGTTAATAATTCGATAAAAAGGGGTCTAGTAACCATAATTATAACTATATTTCCTCTACCGTAGGTTTCCTAAATTACCTAAATTATTTAGTGTTTGCCTTAATTGTGTTAGTAGATGAACTTGGCAGTTGAGCTTGAATGCTGACTAAATCACCTCCTTTTAACTTAATCTTGAAACGGTTGATGGGTAATATTTGTGAAGGTTGGTTTATTTACTTGATTAATTATAACAGACATATTGAATATTCACTGTATTTGATTTGATTTTAAAACTTTAATATTGTATATTTTTTTTATATATTTAAAAAAAAATTGAATATTGCACTTGTGCTGAAATAACACGGCCTGACCCGAAGCGGGTGTCAAATATTAGAACATCCTTAGGATCTCCTTTAAACTATCTCGTTACGCAACCCTCTTCCGATCCATTTAAGTTATTTAGTCCAGTTAGAGTTGTGAAAGGGTACCGCCGCAGTCCTTTGTGAATCTCCTCTTCTCCAATGACTTTCATCCTTGTCGTTCAGTCTCCCTACAAAACACTAATCAAGTTATCACACGTCTGAATAACAGTTTCGGTTCTATTTTTTTTCCTCATTTAAGAAATGTCGAATACAAAGAACGATTTATTAGATTTTAAAACTATTAGTATTTATTTAATTTCATGAATTGATGGAATGCGGAAGTCAAAGAGTATCAATTAATTGGTAATAGCAAACTATGGGAGAATTTTAAGAGTATCTGAGAGCCGCATCTGACAGTTTCGGTTTGGAGGAAATGTTTGCTATGGAGCAAGCTGATGCTGACAAAACTTGGATTGTAGGTTGTCATCGAAATGAAAGGAATATGAGGATTAGGGTGAACGACTAGTTATGTACAGGGGATCCAGTGATGAACAGGTTGGACTTAATAAGCATCCATGTTCCTTCTTCCGTTAAAGGTGATTTGATGGGATTTATTGAAATTTATTTTAATCCTCCAGTTTTGACACCATTCTTCAAGACTTCTGATGTGTGTTTGAAGAGTTTGGGATACAATGGATGGATCGGTATTAACTGGTAGGATTCACGTGTCATCGCCATAGGTGGTGATGACAGTGTTTGGGTTGGTTGGAATACCAGTTGTATAATCTGTGTTACGGATTGGACCAAGGATACTACCTTGAGGGTTATCAAATTTAAGTTACAAATGTCAATAATTAGTAACGTGCCAATAATGGATGCCTTCACCCTACATGTAATAATAAATAATCGAAATAAGGCTGTGTATTCTAACATTTGGTATTATTAACTCCATTTTTATTTTTTTTTTTTCCTGGAATAATTCAGTATAAAAATCCTAGAAAATTAATTCTTGTTTATCCTATTATTTTTTATTATATGAAGAATAGTAGTAAGTGATTTTTTAAAAAAGAACGTATCTCTTTCGTTTCGGACTCCTGGCCCATCATTAAGGACAATTTTCTCTATTTTATACAACCGTACAATTCCCTTATTATGTAATTAAGAATATTTATATTTCTATAAAATCTCGTTGCCGTTTTAATACAAAAATATCATTTCCTCATAAATAAGAAAAAAAAAATCAACATGAAAATATATTTTTTAGTGGATGAAAGTTGTTCAGTTGTCATAGCAAGATTGCTTGTTGGTATCTAGAAAATAACTTTGTACTAGTATTGCCCAAAATCGGGCTTGGTCTTGCACTTAGTCAACAATTAGACCAAGACCAGGACTGGTAAAAAAAAAAATATTGATTTTTTGAATACAAATTAAGGCAAAATAGTTACTAATAGTTAACAATCTTAGTAACTATATGTAAATAATTGGTATAAACAATATACTTTTGCATTTAACTCCTCTAATTTTTCATTCAGGCTTAGTTAGTTTTCTCCTATCTAAAAAAGTATAGTAATATCTCTACAGTAATTAGCTTATAAGTAACTGCAAGACTGTTGCGAGCCTCTTGCGCAGGACCAAGCCTCAGTTTTCAATACCAAGACTCTTCTTGGTCTCGCATTTGGACAACACTACTTTATACTAATCTTATTTAGCTATTATAACACTCCCTCACTTTTTTAATTATTCACTTATACTAATCAAGAGCTATTATTTTTTATATGTGCCAAATTATGTCTTTATATTTTGATATAGTTTTCAGGTTATTGATAGTTTGTGCATAGTGGATATTTAGATTTTTAGTCCTTTTTAAAGTAATTTTTTAAAATATTTTTAATTATAACTAAATTTATATTTTCATATTTAACTACATAACTGAGCTTATATTTTTCTGTTTTATTGTGTTTAACTACCTATACCTAAATTTATCTAGGTATATACTGATATATAGGTATATCTAAATTTATTTTATTTTTCAAAACCAAATATAGTATGGTTATTTATTGTAACAAAGCTGTATTAATGTTTTTAATATTTTGTCAATTATTTTTGTGTTCTGTAATTCTGTTGAAAAGTAATAATTTTTTTAAGTTTTGTTTGTGTCTCTCCTACGTATGATTTTTCAACTTTCCATTCTACTATTTTTATTTAATTACTATTAGTTAAGAATGAATAAATAAACAGACAACTACAAAATAAATTCTCCTGACTTGAAAGAAGAAAGACAGCCTGAGAAAAAAAAAGGAAGGAAAAGAAAACCGCACTGGGGATTGATCCAGTGATAAAAGTTTTACCCTCGCTCACAATATGAGACAAAGTGGGAGGCACTAGAGACAGGTGACGTCCGTCATAAAAAGGGTGTACTCACTTGAGGGGTTTCGGAAAGTTATTTCACGCCGAGATATAAAAGAGGAGGTTGGATTGTGGTAGAACCTCTTTGTTGGGGGCCTATTGATAGCGACTGAGGTATCTGTCTGTGTCTCGGCCAGGCACCACATATCTCCCGGCATAGATCAAGTCTGTTCTCTACCCTCCCCCCCTTCACACATCTGCTCTCCTACCCTCCCCCCTTAATTATATATTTAATGCTCCTTAAGCCCATTCACAATACACAGCTTCCTCGTTGTCTCTCTCAAATATTCGGCTTAATGAACGACCTGCAATGTGCTCATTTAATTTATAGAATTAATTTTTAATCAATGAAATCCACTGATTATTCATTCCAACTCAAAACAATATAACTGTTTTTTTTTTTAATTTTTGGTTTTGGTAGGAACGTTCCTACATAAAAAACCCTCAAAATCATAATATACAATAAATCTCAAATTAAGAAGGTACAATGCTATAATAAATTGAACCGGAGCGATCTGGGATCAGAATACTAACACATGAAAAATCAATAAAAAAACTGCTTACAGAAATTGGTCAATCAATGCCACTAGATATAAAGGCAAGGAGGTTAAGTTGGGCGGAGCATGTAGCTTGGGGAAACATCTAGAAGCCTCTACACGGCAATGAATGCCTCAATAGAAGGCAAAAGGCCATGTGAAAGGCCAAAATCCAGATGGATAGATCGAATCAACAAAGATCCAATAGAACTGCAAGCAGGTAACTGGAAAGAAATATTCCAAGATAGATAGAGTTGGGCAAGGAAGGTTCAAGAACCAAAAGATCTAAAAGACCTGTAACGTCAAAAAAAAAGGCATGAAGGAATTCGTTTATTTATTTATTTTTTGGTTCCTCCCCTTTCTCGGAGTTAAAGCTATATACGGGGTTTGCCAGGGAGTGTGGGCGGGGATTTATAAGACGCCTTGGCACCGGGACGCGAACTCGTGATTATTTTTATAACACATTTGTTATGTATCAGGTTGCCGGGCAACGGTGGTGCTGTTCACAACGCGTTCGCCCATTCGGCCACCCGGCCACTCAGGCATGAAGGTAATCCAAATTCATGTTCGTTAACCTAAGGATCTCATTGGTGTAAAATGAGTAATAAGTACTCATATTTGTAAATTTTAAACTCTTCTTCAGAAGCTTATTCACGATTCAATGTTTCTCAGAAAAATCTCTTTAAAAAAAATCAAATAAACTAACTCCTTAATACTGATTATTATAAATAGAACTTATTATTCCTGTACATCTGTGTTTCTCAACATTCGTAACTAATATTTTTATATGTAATTTTATAATTATTAGTAAAAATTAATATTGGAAGAAAACAAATAAAAAAAAAAGCTTATTAATTATTGGGCTTATTATTTGGTTAGGTAGTTTCTTGATCCTAAGAAACACACTTACGGGTCGAATATTAACTCCATAATGGATCATAATAAATTTTATTATTTTTATTGTCACATAAATTAATGAAATTTCGCTATGCCCCAGCTAGAACTTTTACATTAGCCATCCTTCTTCCTGATGATTTTGACGCATAAGCGCAGAGGTGCTCATTCTCTCCTCTTCCCCCCCAAAGGTCGATGGCGCATGAATCTACACCCCTCCTAGTTCCAAGATATTTTATTATGCTCACGTTTCTTAGAAACAAAGCAAGCTAAGGTAGACTTAGAAAAATAGTAGATCATATAGAATTTGCTTGCAGCGGTCTGTTCCGGTCTCCTTGTCCCTAAGTCCTAAAATTCACAACCCCTTCGAAATTTGTCCCCCTCAAAAAATAAAAAAATCGCTTAAGTATGTCCTCCTCAAAACTTTTGGTGGCACAACTTGCTCAACGATAACTCCTGGGCACCTCTGAATAAGCAACATCAGCAAAATATGTGTATTTATATATACAATGTATTATAGTAAAAATGGTCTATTCACACATTATTTGTGAAGCTTCAAACTTAACCACGAAAATGATAACTTACTAAATAAGTGATTAGCTTATACCACTGGAAACTACCCTTCCAGTCTAATAGTTGAATAATAAAATGCAGGCATCTCTCATATTATACTAATTTATTATTTTACTCGCCCAAGACCTATTCGTTTGATGCAAAAGAGACTTGGTTTGTATTTACATCTCTATAAGTCCATTAGTGGAGGTGTAGAAGCCAGATATCCATATCTGGATATTTTTTTATATATTAAAAATATCAAAAGGGATCACAGGACTCTTATTTCCCGTTTGCCTTTTCAATAGATTTTAACTTTGTCGAAGATTAATAATATGTATAGTAATATAGCAAAGATAGTAATATTTCGATTTTTTAAACCTAATGTGGTCTAGGTATCCGATGGCAACCTTAGCATCTAAGGAACGTTTGAAGTGAACATTTCTAAGAGCGCGTTTTGCATTTTTTTCTTTTTTTTTTGGATTTACTGAATTACACTGAGTTGTCAGATACCCGATGTGTAACGCTTGGGTAATGTCGGCTGGAGTAATCGACTAATAATTGAAATCTCCCCAAAACTAAAAATGTAACCTATATATTGTTAGTGTAATTTATATTGTTAGTGAGGGAAATTCTCATCATTTCATCCTCTCTGTAATGGACTATTATTCAAAATTGCATCTTAATGCGACACCGTGTTAGAGAGCCAAATAGGAAAAAATAGTGTCGAAAACCAAACGATAACGAGTTTTATGGAAGATAAGGATTAAATTATCTCAGAAACTAAAAATTGGATCTGTATACTGTAAGCGAGAGAAATGTTCAGTGTTTCATTTTCTTTATAATGAGCTATTATTAATAATTTATATTTTATATTATTAATCTCGCGTTGTTGATGTTTTCACTTCTATCGTGTGGTTTAAAGCAGACCGCTTAGTTGTTTTTTTTTAAATCTCCTAAATTTTTTAAGGACTTGAATAGTAGTTGTTTATTCTTTAGTTCACTAGTCTATGAATAATCCCTTTCTTGTGACACTTTAATCATCAAAATGCATTCCTGCATACCTGAGAGCCTGAAAAGGCTATACTATTTTAATATATATATATTGATTATTTTTCAACGTCAAATATTCAATATTCTCGTATATATTTGTTATTCTCTATACCGAATAGAAAAGAAAATGTATTTATGGTGATCGTGTATCTATTTACAGATAGAAAATTTACGGAAATCTGTGTAGGGATAATTAAAAAAGTATTAAGAAAACAAATGATAAACAGTCATTAAACTCTGAGGGTAGAATTGGACGGCTTTTAGTGGAAGGGTGGTTGCGAACGACTGAAGAAAACGCTTAAGTTTACGACTGTCTCAAAAGTCATAAAGCAAACCGAGCGGAACACTTAACATAGCTTGAGAAGATGGCTTATCTGCAATTTCCCCATTTTCCATAAAATCAATAGGGCAGTTGATTTATTGATTAAATTCTGCTTCCTATATTTAAATAAAAATAATGCGTAAGGTCTACTTGATATTTTTTTAAAAATTATTCAGGACATCATCCTCTCTTTAATGGACTATTGTTGAAAATTGTATCTTATCGCTACGCCGTGTAAGAGAGCCGAAAAGAAAAAAATAGTGTGTAAAACCAAATGATAACGAGTTTTATGGAAGATATTGATTTAAATATCACATAAACTAAAAATCGGACCTGCATACTGTAAGCAAGGGAAATGTTCAACATTCAAAATTTTATCTTAATCCAACATCGTGGTAGAGAGTAGTTGAAGGAAAAATTAAATAAAAAAAGAGAAGGATAGTGTCCAAAACCAAATGATAACGAGTTTATGCTAATGTGTAGTACAAATGCTAATATTATTACAACATTGAAATTTTATTTTGACAAGATTATTAACAATATGTAAAAAATAAGAAGATAAATAATATAAATGATAATATTAGCTGGAATTCTTAGGAATAATCGAAAATATTTATATTTAATATAACATTACATAACCTTCCAACTGGAGAGAGATTGAGGAGAAAAGGAAAAATAGTCTCTAAAACTTATACAATTTATAAAATTGTTTTATATTAACGCGCCCTTGTTAGGGAGGCTAAAAGGAAAAAATAGTTTCGAAAACAAAATGATAACGAGTTTAATGGAAGGTATGGATTAAAATACCTCAGAAACTAAAAATCGAACCTGTATACTGTAAGCTAGGAAAATGTTCAGCATTTCATCCTCTTTATAATTAGATATTATTTATAATTTATATTTAAAATTTTTAATGTCGCCTTGCTGATGTTTGCAATTCTATTGTGAGTTCTAAAGCTCCACAATTTAGTTGTTTTTTTTTTTGCTGCTTCAAATGAAAATAATAATTACACCTCATTTACTTTACAACATCATCTAACTAAACTAAACGATTGGTACCAACTTTGGAAAATCTTCCCAACCAAGACAAATTTCAAAACATTACTTTCATTCTCGACATGAAAGTTGTCCCATTTACCTCGGCAATCCTAAAAAAAATAAAGTCTAATATCTTGGACTAGCATTTGACAGAAGAATGACTTGGGACATATAGAAAAAAAAAAAAGAAAACATTAGTCCTTAGACTACAACTATTATATTAACTTCTTTCAATACGTCCGAAATTAACAATGGACAAGTAACACAGGCAGGAGCCTCAAAAGAAGCTGGATGATAGATCTCTTCTCATAACCATGAATATTAAATATATGAGTAAATAGTGCTGTTAGGTCTTTCTACTATTCACTCTTACTACACACTATATATTAATCCTTCTGACAGGTATTTGTGGAGAAATAAAATTAAAACAAAAAAAATTACGTGTATGTTTGTATTCTAGTTATACTTATAGTCGATTTATTGGTATGTTTTTTATTAACCAAACTTAGTTAGAGAGAAGTGATAATGTAACAGAAACTTTAACTAATAGCTATTAAATAATGTTTTCCTCTCTCTCCCGTCTCCATTTCGGCTTTATGATTTTTTTTTTTACATGGCCAGGAGTGAAGGCGAGGGATTAATATCATAGTAAAAATCCACTGGCACCAGGACCCAAGCTCATAATTTTCAGGTTATCAAGTTGCCAGACAAAGCGTATTTTGTACACGCGCTATCTCGCTTGGCCACCCTAAATAATGGTATTTATTTCAAAGGCAGAGCATCCTTGTAAATAATTGTTAATTATTTATGACCAGTTTATTACAAAAAGTCTCCGGTATGTTACATTTTGCAAAACTGGACTACTACTTACTTTGTGAATTTTCTTTTTGTGAAATTAGACCATTGTGAACATTGATCATCTAATTTTTAAATATAACAGAGTGTGAAATTTTGAAGCTTGCTACATTTTTAATATAGGAAGTCGCAAATGAAAAAAAATGTACCCAAAATTTTATCACTTTCGAAAATGTATTTGATGACAACTTAAATCATCTTCGAACTTATATCATTACTCTTATTGCCTATTGCTGTATCTACTGTTTCATGTTTACTAGATTTTATGTAATTTTTTGTAATAATTTCATACTTGAATTAGTACTTTGGACGTTTATTGCAAAAAGTCATTAAGTGGCATTTTTTATCCTGTAATCATTAAGAATTTTATTGGATTTTCACTTTGGGATATCAGGAAATTGTGCGTTTGTTGTATCTATATTTTATTTATTGTAGAATTTGTTTCATTTTAGCGCACTTTATTTTTTAATCGATAAATAAGGTCGAAATTACATTATTAAAATTCCAGCTCTATCAAATATGTATTTAGTGACTTTTTACAGTAAATCATTTTATGCAATATTATTTTATTTGTACCAATATCAAATAATACTTTATCGAGACCTATGTTCAACGCAATGTGATATAGTCACTTAAATGGCCGAACACATCTCAAGAGGTCCGTCCGTGTTACATACATGACCACCTAAGTGAACACAATGTGATAAAAGGACATAGGAGTGGAACAATGTATGTCTTCAACAGGAGGGATTCTGAAACCTGATGAGGGTCACTCGGGCCTCTGGCGCAAAAATACTGGAACAATGGAGCTCGAGCTGGACAATTCGTTTCCAGGGAATTTCCACTGAAGGGTATCATCTTCCACTTGCCTTGGAACAATGGGCACATTCTATAAGTCCTAATATGATATCGGTTCCCTTACTTGAAATAATCCAGGTCAACGAAATAATATGGAATCTAGCTATAAATAGAAAATAAAAAAATAGTTCAAAAACAACATAGAAGAGAAAAACAAGTATCCAATTTTATAATAAATGGGGCCGCGGCGGTCGAGTCATGTTTATATCACGACTATCTAATCAACTCCTGGTCTAGCGAGTTAAGGCGCCTATAAACATATTATGCTATGAGTTAAAATCCCGTTCGCGAGATATAATAACAAAAAAAAAATTAAATTAATAAGTTTAGGCACTACTCGATTGCTTAGGCACGACGATGCGGGTTCGATTCTCGCATAGGCATATTAATGGGCATAGCGTCCCTACCCAGAATTTCACAAAGAGGTGAACGACCCCTGTGTATTACACCATAACTCTTGATCCTCTAGGTTGGGTGTTGGATATAGGACTAAATTCTCTATCTGATAAAAAAAGGAGAAAAAAAAAAAATTGAAGATATCTGCAAAAGGTTGACAACCAACCATCCTTCAGGATAAATACCTGTTGAAGGGGGTCCGGTTATTATAAAACCATGTGGTTGTTAAAATCTAGAACATTCCTGGCGGAAGTCGAAAAATGTCAAGAGGCGTCAGAAAAAAAAAAGGAATAACTTTTTTTCTAGTTAATACATTAATATTGATAAATTGTAATCGAACAAAAAATACATTTAAAATATATTCTTTTAGATTTTTCCAGAAATAGATATCATGTGTAGAAATATAATCTCCATTTATTGAATTTCTTTGAATTGAACATTTTCATAAGAAACAAAATATATGTATATAAAATAAAATTTCTAAGTATAGAACAGAAATTCACAGATAAAACAATGTAATAGTCGACGAATAGGCGTTTATTTACATGTATAAGGATTAAAAATTATTTCTATTGGTTAAATAATTTCCCAATATTTTAAGTTTTATATTTGTTTGCGTTTAAGCATACAAGCCCCCCCCCCTAAAAAAAAGGTTTGGAAAAAACCGAAATTGGAAGAACTTTAATAAAGTTCATATTTAGCTAACTGGGTATCCCGCTCACAATCCTTGAAAATTCCATCAAACCAATTCAACGGTATATGTATTTTCCCCTTCATATCTATTTGATTACAGAAAGATAAGTTATTATTAATCCCTTTTTTTTTACTTATTCAATTCGATTGTTTGTTTTTAGCACACATCGTAGTTTTATTTTAATTATATTTTACGGAGAAAACTACATGGAATTATCAGCTTTATTGTAGTATTTCACTTTGCGGAGTGAGATAGTGTGTATTGTGCTTCGAATCTTCCAGACTCGGGTTCAGTTTATAATTTATTTATGATTTCAACAACAAACTAATTGTAAACTAAATTAATTCTTAAAGCAACTGTTATTGTTACTTTCATTCTTTCCAGTCCTAATAGTTAACAAAAATGATAAAAATATTTACAATTATTAAACCGTTGAGGGACAAAATGGAGTTCGTGTGAACATCCCAGTTGGTAAAGTTTATATTTTAATTTTATTTTAACAACAAAAAACCTTCGTAAAAAATAATCTTGTAAAATGCCCTTCAAAGGTAAACATTACTTAGTTTCTATACAAGACGAACAATTTCCGTTTCTTAAACTAAGGAAAAGAAAATCTTCCATAAAAGAAAAATAAATCGTGTTATAAGTGTTGGTAACGCCTGAAGGCTTCTAGCGAAATGACTTGCTGACACATTTAAAAATAATATCGTTTTGGCGGTTGAAAATATTATTTAAAATAAAAATATATTGTCTTTTTAATGCTTATATATGAGGAAATATCAACTCTGTAACATATAATAATGAATATTAATTATCTTTATTAAATGCATTATATTAGTTATTTTGTTTTTCTCTTTTAAATCTAAAAATAGTTATAATTTCAATATTATATAATGCATTGAATTATATTATTTATTTAATATTTAATAATTAACTAATTTTACTAAATAAATATTACCATTGAATAAAATAGTGTTTGCTATAAAAACTGTCTAGCTACAAACTATTCAAGTCAATACTATACAAGTCAATACGGAGTTAAATCACCCCCCTCTCCAAGGAAAATATAAGAACTGTTTAAATTAAATTTTTTTAAAATAATAAGGTTGCTCTCTGAAAACGATTTTTTTTTTCTTCAAAACTCTCATGTTTTCTACCGTTCTTCACGAACGCAAATTTGTGTATGAAGTTGACAACTTAAAAGAACAGCAACACATACAGGTCTTCGACACTGAATTATTGGGGAGAATGTTTTGTCCAAAGAATGAATTATGGAACAACCGAAGAAATTGCGCAGCTAATCAATGCTTACTCGGTCGATATGTATCAGATAAATATAATTAAAGTGATATTCTTACGGTTAGTGAAATGGTAGCGCATAATTTACGGAATACATAACAATCAAATCGTTAAAAAGATAACAAGAATAAAAAATATTAATAAACGTCTTAGGTTTGGACAAAAACGTAAGTGGGATGATTGTGTTAGGTCCAGTTTTGTCGGTTTGGGTTTCAAGGAAGTTGATATTAAGAAGGGAGGGGATTCGGCTTCACCCTTATAGCCTTATAAATAGGTCATTAGGTTATTTTTTTAAAGAAGGTGGCCTAGGGACCTTATATAAAAATATAATTGGAGTGCTACCAATGGGTAGTTTCTCCTCATGTTGTACATGTCATATTACTTGTTCATATTTACTTGTTGTATTTATTATTAATTACAGTTGTAAATTTCGTTAATAGAAAAAAAAGGTTATTTTCACATATTTGCGAATTACACTGACTATACCAACATTTTTCTAACAACTGCAACTGGAACCGAAAGAAACAATAATTTCTTCATAACCATTAGTCGTATATGAAGGTTTGAACATAGATGAAAAGGACTGAATTATAAAGCGGAATACAGATATAAATAAATAATTGTTTTCAAGAATATTTTATATTCTTTAAATGTTTTCTCCTGCTTTTGTAGCGCCCGATCTACTCAGCGGCACAGGAGGAAAGTATTGGCAAATTTACTCTTTAGGTTTTTCTGTTTATTTTTATGTCACTACCATACACTTTTTATCTGACAAATTTATCCTAGAGGTAGGTAGTCAATAACTATTTCTGTAAACTCTAACTTGTTAAAATTAGAGTAGTATCATGTTTGCATATACATTGAGAATATGGAAGAAAATATGATTCATAATCGGCATATTTTGATGAATTATTTTTAACAATGGCAAGCTTGTTGCAGAAGCTCATTTAAAAAAATTGCTTTATTTATGAGATGATGCCTTAGCCCAGCGCACGTGTCAATTGAAAATTGGTTTTCCAAAATTTTGTTTAAGGAAGTTTGATATCACAGGCACTCCAACGTCTGATTGCCAATTAAAGATCGATGAGTTGTTGCATTTACAAGTAACTATTGATTAATACTATACTATTCACAATTAACGAAAATGAACCAATCTATTTGAATAAAATGCCAGTTAATTTGGTTAGGGGTGGTTAGGGGTGGTTGGGGGTGGTTAGGTTAGGGGTTAGGGGTGGTGTTTGTATGATTCTTGAAGTCCTATTAAATGTAATTACACGAAGTATTGTGCTTTAAGAGTTATTTTTAGAATATTTTTTACCATAACGTATGGTTAAATTTTACCATTTTGGGGACAGGGAGAGAGGCTTTCCGGCTGAAGCTAGATCCGCCTGTGGTACAGACCCCTTTTTTTCAAATTATTAACATCCGCCTGAAACTTCGTTAATAGCTTTATCTCATCGTAACCTACAATTATTTTATTTCCGAAAATTCTCGAAATTGGAGCGTTTTCAATGTGGAGGAGGGCAAACTTTGTCTATTTAATTAGGTACTAAAAACTCGTAAATACCCATTGGCTTTCCACTTCAATCGTAAGATAATTTGAGCATAAAATTGAGAAAAAAGGTGGCCTTCGAAAATATTGAGCTGTTAGCCGAGACCGTGTTATAGGTTTAAAATTTCTAAATAACGAGGTTATATAGGTCAATAAAAAGGTATATGTACCACGTACTGTACATTTGATGTCTATGATACACCAATTTTATTTCACACTGAAAAACCGAAAGGACTTATTTGTCAATCCTATATATAACTTATATATACACTTATATATATAGCCACAGCAGCACGTGGCCAGGTAAAGCTAGTATATATATATATATATATATATATATATATAATATATATATATATATATATATGTGTGTATATATATATACTAGCTTTACCCGGCTACGTGCTGCTGTGGCTTAGCCTGCAAAAGAAATAGGTAAAATGAAAAAGAAAGAAAATAGAAAGGACATATGAGTAGATTAGTAGCAAAGGACATCTGTCATTTTTAAAAAGTTGGGAAACAAATTTGTCTGTAAAATGGCTTCAATTGAAACTAATTCTAATTGTTTTTTTTTCTCATGATTCAAATCGAACAATCATAAACATCTGAGTAAATACGCCGACATTCATAATCATCAGAAACAGTCTGAGTTGAACTTATAAAACTAAATTAAAAAATTAATTTAAAAAACTTATAATAGTATTGACCTACATAAGGAGAATCATATAAATTCATCAAATGATAATTTCAATTACTGTAGTGATTATAAAATTTTCGATTAATCTATAAAAAAAAAAAATTGCTTAGTGAGGATGCAAAAGGAAACGGCCTTTTCTGAAGAAAAAGCAGTAAATGTTTAAAACTCAATAACTTTGCTACGAACTGTCCGATTTCGATGATTTTTTTTTTATTTTGTCGGCAAATCAGGAATCTTTCAAATATATGTGGGCATTATTCATGAGTAAATGTGAGCATAGTCAAAAATTGTGTACTATTTTAGTTATCGTCAAATAAAATATTGAATTCATCGTAACATTTTTCAGCTTGTTTTCGGGAAAGTATGTTATACACATTAATTAAAAGGGTTTCAAGGGGAAGACTTTAGCCAAGTTTCGTTAAAATCGGTAAAGCCGTTTTGGCACTACAGTTTATAGCGACACATTTTTTGCGGCTTTGAACAGAAAAAAATTTACATTTTATTTTTTTACATATATAAAATTATCGTAAGACAGAAGTACTATGCCCAGGATTGTACGAAACAACTTTTCAAAGTTTCATGGCGATCGGTTGAATGGTTTAGTAATGCACTAAGGACAAACAGACGGACAGACAGACATACATTCATTCTTATATATATAGATATATATAAAAGAGCTTTTTGTTATAATGATTCCGTTACTAAAGAGTTTAGAAGAAAAAGCGGAGTGGAGAATAGTATTTCTTTAAAAATAATTTATCAATGGTGGGAAAAAAATAAAAACTTTCCTTTTCTTTTCTTTTTACTTATCAAGCATTTTAATTATTTAGAATTTTTCAACAAAATATTATCAACATTGCTTTCTTCCATTCCTATCGACTAATAATAACGGAATTCCATAGAGACAGGGGCGGAAGATGACACGAGGGAGCTATCAAGGAACTATGGAACAATGGAATGCCTAATAACTATCTGTGTCCCTGCACTGATGGGTTAGGTATTGAAACGGCCCAAATGAAGGAGAGTTATCAGTCCACCTCCTACTGCCTCCCGCCTGTCTACCCTTATCTTGTCAGTCCCTCCTGGATTTTAATAAGCGCCTCTCCAGCCATCGTCTTCCTCCTCTGATAATTTTAGCCTCCAATACCGTCAAATGTCCATTTTCTTTAAAGATTTTCGTTTCAACTTAGGTCTTTTGAATAATTGATTAGTAAAAATAATGAACAATGGATCTAGTTTTTTCAAGCTGAAATAATTAAAATTGTAAACTCACAAAATATTAGCATTTCATTTATTTAATACAGACATTCATTTTTTGAGGCTATATATCAATTAACAATTCTCATCGGATTGATCAAAGCGATGAAACGAAAATGGAAAAGAGTTGATAAAATAAAAACTAAGATGTGTGCTTTAGACCACTCGATATAAGTGAAAACATCTACAATTCGAGATTAATAAAAAGAAAAAAATATTTTATTTATTTATTTATATTTTATGCAATTTGCACCTGCGCGGTTGCGCATCAAACTAGCAAATTTGTTCTGTCTTGGTGTAATTGCTTGATTTGGTTTTTATTGATGTAGGCCTCTTGGCCATTTTCTTCTTAATCTGCGTTGTTCAGGTAACAGGGAGCAGGAGATATAAAGAACCAGAGGATTGGAGTGATTTTGGGTTGAAGAATGAAATGTAGTGTATTTGTCGTGGATGTAAGATTTTACTGTTGGGGTGTTTAAGTCGTTATGTATAATAGTGTTTGAAATGTACCAAGGTGCGTTAACAATTTTTCGTAAGATTTTTGATTGAGCTGTTTGTATTTTGTTCATGTGTGTTTGTTTTGCTGAACCCCAAAGTCCATATGGTCTCAGTAAGGTGTTGTAGATCAGTCGCTTGTTTCGTAAGTTATGTAAAGATCTGTAGTCCAGAAGATGTGAAAGTTGGCTATATCGTCTAATAAGTTCTTGTCTTTTTAATTTCGTAAGTACGTTCCAAGTAAGTCTTTTGTTTAAGTAGTGTCCAAGGTACCGTACATAGTTCTTTGAAGGCACTGGATTATTGACAATAGTTATGGGTGGACATGAGGCTTTCCTAAGAGAGAAACTAACGTGGGTGGATTTACTACTGTTTATTTTGATTTTCCAGTTTTCAAACCACTTTTCAAGATCATGAAGATGGTTTTGTAGGGCAATTGATGATATAGTAGGATTTTTGTGTGAAGTTAGAATAGCAGTAAAAAATAAATTAAAAATAATAGCTCATTATAAATGCTGAACATTTCCCTCGCTTACATTATGAAAGTCCGATTTTTAGTTTCTGAGAAATTTTAACCCATATCCTCCATAAAACTCGTTATCATTTTGTTTTCGAAACTATGTTCTCCTTTTCGGCTCCTTAACACTGCGTCGCTAACACGCGTAACGTTAAGTTACAATTTTGAATATTAGCTCATTACAGATAGGATGGAATGCTAAATGATTTATTCCTTTGCCTACAGTATGCAATTCCGATTTTTAGTTGAGATTTTTTATTCTATATCTTCAATTAAAATTGCGATAATTTGGTTTTCAACACTTATTTTTCTCTATTCGTTTCTATTACACGGCGTTGCGTTAAGATACAATTTTCAACAATAGCTCATTAAAAAGAGGATGAAGTGATGATTATTTCCTTTACTAACAATATGCATGCCAGTGCAATTTTTTCAGTTTTTGACATATTTTAGTCCATATGCAAAAACAATCCAAATACTCGACTCTAGCCGAATTTACCCGAGCGTTACACATCGAATATCTGACGGCTCTAACTAATTCACTTTCCAAAAAAAAAAATGTAAAAAAGGCGCCTAAAGACGTTTTCACTTCAAAAAATTGCATCCTTTTTAAGCAGAGATTCCGTAACAAACAGTACTTGATGGATTACTTATAAACCGGGCATTATCCATACACATAGTAACTGATTGAATATGTATTGTTTATTTTTGTTGTTAATTGCCTAAATTTATTTATTTTAGTTTGAAAGGGCGATAAACATCTGTTATCATTACCATTTTTCTGTAATTTTTTATGAACTGGGTCACATTTTCATATCTTGCTACAAAGGTTCATCTCTGTTGAGGTGGAATCTCCAATAAGTATCTTGGCGAAAGATCGAGAGATGTCCAAGTTGACTATTTTTTTTTTCTGTACTTAGGCCAGTTCTCGGTTATGGGCTTTACTGTAATTGCTGTTTGACAGTTCTGACATTTGAATTAGAGTTAGCTTTTTCTTCATGAGATGGTCCTGGTTAGTGCAGCAGTGTTGCAGAGATATTACTAACTTCGCCCCTTACCAGTACTAACTAGAGATACTACTAACTGTCTGTTGGTTTAACCATTCAAAGTTTATTTGACATCTGTTCGTCGCATAGGGTTTGCAATTTATTCCGCATGCTTCCTCCTATTGACTGGAAAATTCCAGTGCTTGAAAGATAGAAATTTTCCATTTCATAGAACGAGTGTCATTTTATTACAGCTCTATCGGCGATATCACTCTCCCTTTATGATAATATGGATTGGTGGGCATAAAAAAGTATCGTTCCGCTCGAAGTTTTCCAATTGAAGAGAATATAGTAGATTTCTCTAATGAGAAGTTTTTCTTACTATAGATTATTGATAAAACGAAGTGCGCTTGATGCATACGAACAAATCAGATCAGATCGATCTGTTTTTACTTTTTTGAAGATTATCAAAACCATAAATTTTGGTTTTTATTTAATGGATTTAGAATATGATTTTGGATCTTATAACTCTCGAAATTAGGATTATTTTTTCTAAATATTTTTTATTGGTGTGAATGAGTATTTATATATTGGTATTCACCTATAATTTACTTTTTGTTATCTACAGACTTTGCAACCATTATCTATGTATATATCCTTTAATTTAAGTGAAGTCATATATTTTTTACTTTTATCATTATACTTTCATTATTTCTGCTTATTATTTTATATTTTGTTTGTCCATTATTACTTTATTTTATTTATTATTATTTTTTTCTAATTTGTTCTTAATTTCTATCATTTATTCTTGTTTTATGTATATATTGTGTGAGTGGACACCTTTAGTACTAATACTTATTGCTCATGATTTTAAGAAATAAAAAATAAATAAATGAAAATGATCTTTGCTTTTTTTTTTTTTCTTTTTTGAAGAATAAGCTAACTGATGATTCCAAATGTTTCATAAAAAATAGATAAATTATTTAAAGTACTAAAAGCCAATAAAAATAAAGGCTTGAAAGACTTTTTAGAGGCGGTCGCTTTATGATGGTTACATGAAGTGGCATCTTAAGAAAAAAAAAAAAAGAAAAAAAAAACGAAATGGCCGACGATATAAATTAGCAGCTAGATTAAGAAACGAATGACTCTATTTGATAATAATTTTTTTTTTTTTTATTATTTTGATGGAATTTACAACTGTATTACTTATAAAATGCAATAAGTAAATGTGAAATTGATAGCATGACATGTACAACATGAAGAGAAACTACCCATTGGTAGAACTCAAATTAAAGTTCTATATTAGAAGATCCCGAGGCCATCTTCTTTTCAGACGCCTCGGAGAGTTATCAGGGATCGAGGAGGAAGCAAGGTTTGAAAAGAGAATATTAGAATGGTTCTGCAGTTTATTATGGCAGGACAGGTATCTGGATTGGGCCAAATCGGAAACATATGGAACATTAAGGTCTTTATGGATGATTTTATTTGTGACAAAGTAAGGAGCGTTGAGGATTTTACGAAGGATTTTGGATTGTAAGGATTGGATACGAGAGGAATTCGACGGTTTAGAGGAGCCCCAAAGCTCAATTCCGTAAGTCCAAATAGGTCTTATTATTGTCATATATACGAGTCGTTTATAATTGATTGAAAGATTAGGTCGTTTGTCTAGTAAGTGCTGCAGTAGTCGAAAACGTCGGGCGGTTTCTAGTCGTTTCAGTCTGGTATGGGGGTTCCAAGTGAGTCGTTTGTCAAGAGTCCTAAGTATCGGATTTGTTCGACAGGGATAAGAGGTATATTATTGAAGGATACTGTAGGACAGGAAGTGATAGGTTTACGACGAAGAGTGAAGGTTATTTGTTTGGATTTATTGGAATTTATTTTAATCCTCCAGTTTTGACACCATTTTTTAAGGCTTGTGATGTGTGATTGAAGAGTTTGGGATCCAATAGAGGGATCGTTATTAACTGATAGGATACACGTGTCATCGGCATAGGTGTTGATGACAGTGTTGGAAATAAAAAATTGAAGACAAAAATTAAGGAACGATTATTAAATACAAAAAAATTGTAGTTGTATTTTCAAAATCTGGAGAGGGAAGTGTATTAATAATTTCCGCCGTATTTTTTTCAGTTGACTTTTTCTTGGATATTAATACATTCCATCCCTCGCGGAGAGCGGTGTCTGGGGAAAAATGGAACGGGGGGAGGAGGTTAATAGGTTTCTTTTTTCAATTTCCTTTCATATTTCAGTAGGGAAAAGACCGAATTGTTGACAACGTTATTCTCAATTCGCTGTAATATACCTGTGGCATGTTATTGCTTTCAGTTTGATCAGAAAAATATTCATTATCATTTCTGTTTATTTATTTATAACACGGTGTGAGATTCTCTGAGGTTGCCTACGTTACGTAGTTTTATTATTCATGAAGGAGGGAAAAGTTTTTATTTCTGAGGGTGAAGAGAACTCACTTTAGCTCGGTATACCCATTCCATTTAAAAATTACTTGAAAACTTTCTTCGCAGGTGAAAATTACTGAAAGCTTTTCAAGTCTACCTGACTGTTAAGCTTTAAGTGAAAAGCTGTAAAAGATGAAATTGAAACATTTTTATGTTTGCCTGTTGACCCGGCCTCGCCGCTGTGCATTTTTATATAATTATTAAAAACATTTAACTCATTATATTATAGCTCTTATTAAGAATTTAAATTATAAGTTTGTACAAAGTGATATATTTTAATATCCACTTCTTACATTTACCTAAATTTAACAGTTGACTCACAACTGAGTTGTGACGGTACATGTCTACGTCATTATATTGGATATGCTCGTAGGTGTATGTATTGAATCCTGTATTCTCGGAATAGAAAAATATTTCTGAACATCGTTATCCAGCTAACCTTCCAAGTATATTTTTAAATATATTTTTCGTATACAAAAGTACTAGTTTCTTGCATATATTTCGTGCTCCTAACCGGTCTAATCAATACGTCAGGCCTAAAAGCTATTTATATTTCACCAAATTTACTTAAACGAATTTTGGCATATTTTTTATTTTTAATATTTGATGACCCATTGAGTACAATTTAAATTCTTTGAAGGTGTACCAAACTATATATTTCTAATTCATTTTCTTTTCTTTATTAAAGTTTTACGGTTAACAAATATTAAATAAATTAATGTGTTATCATAATAAGATATTGTTTTGCTAAACTTTTTAACAAAATAATTGTTATGCCTCTAACAAAATCAAAAAGTAAAATACAATTTCGTCTTGTTTTTTTTTTTGTTGTTGAAAACTTTTTTGTTTTAAATGTGCAGTTGGCAATTATAAATTCTTTGCGACTGTTGTATATTTTTATTTTTCACGTTCCTTTGTGTTCGTTTAATTTTTTATTTGAAAATTTTTCCCCCTTATTGGAAACGTATTCACTACTGTTAATAAGTCTACAATTCAATAAATAATTATTGATACATTTAATAATTATTTATTTTACTACATATTATTAATTTTTAAAATTTACTTTTTTTTGTTGTGTTCTGTTTCTGATTGTGTAAAATGTTCATTGTTTTTCTATAGATAAACATACATATTGAATAAGAATATAATTTAAATATATTATTTGTAAACAATGAGGCATCTCTTTTCTTACATTAAAAAAAAATTAAACAAAAAAAAAACAAAACTCAATCGTCTATTTTATTGAATTATCAAACACTATTATAAAATTTTGGAAACGACGTAGTAAGCGTAAAAAAAAATAACTAAAACATGTTGCTGTAAAAAACGAAATAACTTTGCCAATTTCAACAAACTAAGCCCTCATATAACAGAAAGTAAATGAGCACTCAAACGAATCTATTATTGATACATTATTAAGAAATAAAAATAAGATATTTTGTACCATATATAAATATGAGGCTGAATCAGTGATAAGTTGATTGGCTAGCCGTATAATTATCTCGAAAAGCTCCTTTACGATTTTGATGAAATTAATTATGTCCATTTGCAATTAAATGGTCTTTAATATCATCCACGTTTAATCCTAACTGTCCTCATGTCGAATTTTCAAAATTACTTCCTCTTAAGAACCATTAATTCAATTTATTTGAAATAATTAACTTTACCTTAATGTTGGTAGTGATTACATGTTTCAATATAAACTATGAAATAATTTGTAGTTAACCAACGCCCAGAGTTGTGCGATACAATTATATCAATAAAGTTACGAGGTTTTCAGTAAATTACAGTATTGTGCACAAGACTACTTTTGTTGTTGAAAGAGTGTGTTATTTTGATTCACTTAATGAGTTTTTGCATCGATAAAATGACAGATATTCACAAATAAATCGTTAAAAAAAAATCAAATCTATTTAAAACGCACCTTTGCTAACTTTAAAAGATAGCCCGATTAGGACAGAAGTTAATTTATATTCAAAGTAAGAGTATTTAGAGAATGTTATGTGATACACGCACCAGATTTTTTTTTTAAAGGAATAAATGTCTTTTTTTAAAGGGAAATAACACCTAATAGGAAAATGTACTGGTCTAGTTTTGGTAAAACAAAAGTTTTTAGCTGTAACGATCATTTTTCCGACTCTCTGGATTGATGAATTAGATATCAAACGAAAGAACGAAATGGAACAGTGACGAAACATACCAACATCCACCTGAGATTTCAGAAACAAGTTATGAATGAATAGAGCCTTTATTAGACCCATGAAAATTTACTAAATTTTCTACAAAACGAAATGAAGAATTATCTAAATCGGACCATTATTTACAAAGATACATCTATAGTATTGAATAGTGATGCCCAAATACGAGACCGAGACGAGTCTTGGTCTTGCAAACTCAGTCTTGGTCATTGTCTTGATCTTGCGCAAGAGTCTCGCAGCAGTCTTGAAGTTACTTATTACCTTATTACTATAGATATATTGACGTAATTTTTTAGATAGGAGAAACCTAACTAAGCCCGAATGAAAAATTAGAGGAGTTAAATGCTAAAATATATTGGTTATACGAATTATTAACACATAGAAACTAAGATTGTCAAGTATTAGTAACTATTTTGCCTTAATTTTTATTTAAAAAATCGATTTGTTTACTAGTCCTTGTCTTGGTCTTGCAACAAGTGCAAGACCAAGACCGATTTTGGGCAACACTAGTATTGAACAGATGTTTCGAATTATTAGTTTGAATAAACTAATTTGATTCGATTGAGAAAAAGAAAACGATTATTTTTCTCTCATAATAAATACCATTAACTTATTTTTATATTATATTATCAGTTTTTCACTGACCAATATAATATACGAACTATTTGTACAGGCCAAATAGTAATTATTATAGCAGAACATAACGGCTTAGTGAAGTCTAAAGTGCGATGCCGATTTCCTCATCAGCGATCTACATATTTCCTGGCACATACTGGTACTGCTACTGTTACTGGTGGGGCAGCTAGTTCGGCTAATGGACCTTATGCTCCTTTTCGTCAATCCTCTAGTTTGAAGTTGCCGTCACGTACTATCCAAAGTTGGAACGTCTCAGGCCACCGAGAAATAATAATTAACCGACTCAAGTGGGCATCGAACCCAAACCGTTTCTAAACGTGCTCGACCACTTAATTATGTTATAATTAAAAAAATCCAAACAACAAAACCACGATTCTCCAAAATACAGAGACATATGGTGATTACGTTATAATTAGAAAAAATCCAAACAATAAAACCACGATTCTCCAAGATACAGAGACATATGGTGATTACGATATAATTGGAAAAAATCCAAACAACAAAACCACGCTTCTCCAAGGTACAGAGACATATGGTGATTACGTTATAATTGGAAAAAACCAAACAAAAAAACCATGACTCTCCAACATGCAGATACATTTAACATGCCAAGAACGAACAAAAAAAAAAAATTAACAAACTTTCTTTATATATGTGATCTTGGTTTTTCTGCCCTGATGTCTGAATTGGCGAAACGTTGGTTAGTTAACTGTACATCTGTATGTTGGAGACTCATGGCTTTGTTGTTTGGTTTTTATCTTAGTAATTTTATTTATATTTACATAATGCTGGTCCATCCACTGTTGTTTTTCTTCGATTGTTGACTTCTTTACCGGTATAAATATTTCACCGTATTTTATTATGAGATGGTTTTTCTGCTATCAAAGGGTTTATTTTTCGCATTTATAAAAAATACAATTCTAACCATTTAAATATGAGAAATTTCTAATATTTTTTATATACTTGTATTTAATAATTTATATGTTTTTATTGTCATATTCATTGATGAAAATCTTACAGCATTTTTGAGGTGGAAGATATATTTCATTTAGAGGATCGCTAAAGATATCGATAGCGACTTAATAAATCGCGTTTATTTGAGGAGGTGTTTGAAAGTTTCAGATGTTCCGAAAGGGCGGGCCGAAGTACAGGGACCTGTTAAAAATTTACCTGAGGCTAAGAAAGCAGCTAACAAAGGACTAAGGGCGCCCCTGGTGGCAGTTCACTTTATTTCTTAATTAATTGACTTCACCTAACTTATAAATGGCAAAGTTTCGGCAGGATCCTCCGCTCATTCTTCAGCCTAATTAACTAAGGCTCAAACGGAGTCAAGGAAATGTTTATTATTATTTTTTTAATTAGTTGCATTATTTTTTAGACCCTTGAGTGCACTCTAAGCTAAATTGGTTGAAAACTGATTATATTTTCTGTTTATTTATTTATTTTTTTTAAGTGAAACTGCGTTCAGTCAAAAACCGTCAAACAGCCATACATGGTTACTAACATACCTCTAAAATTTCTTGTCGTAACCTAATTTCAATCGGAACATCGGTAAACTTTGTGCCCTTATTGAGGTACCAAAATCTCATGAAAACCCATTTTTTCCCACTTGAACTGTAATATAATTTCATCACATAATCAAGAAAAAATGTGGCCTACAATAATATTGAGCAGTTAGGCGTTACATCCATCCACGGCTTAATATTTTTGTAAACTACCATTTGTCTTAATTTTATGAGCAAGTTGTCTTACGATTGAAGTCGAAAGCAATTGAGTGTTCATGAGTTTTTAATACTTTACTAAATTAATTATTTTAATGAGAATACGCCCCATTTCTGAGAATTTTTGTTCATATAAAAGCTTAAAATAGTTTATTTGATTTTGTAAATTATTGATAGTGGCACAGAGAATATACTTGCTTCCTCTTCGATCCCTAATAACTCTCCGAGGCGTCTGAAAAGAAGATGGCCTCGTGATCTCCTTATTTAGAGATATTATTAGAGTGCTACCTGTGGATAATTTCTCAGCAAGCGTTTTCATGTGATTATATACCTGTGTACACATTTACGTGATGTATTTTTATACAGTTGTATTGTATACAGTTGTTAATATCATGAATAAAAAAAAAACTAAGCAGAGTAGAAGAATTGTTTTTCCATTAATAAATTTAAAGAGGAAAATAACATATTTTTTGATGCACATATGTGCTAGAGAATCAAATTTATATAGATAGATATTCACTAAAAAGTTTATAATATCGATGAAAATATCCCTTATAATAAATATCCCATCCCTAGTTGTACCACACTCAGTTGTTGGAAAGGCAATTCAGGGGCTCTATGAAAAACCAGCAATACTCAACTGCACCACGGGAATATTTGATACAACACCTAAATTGCCGACTGTATTATAGTTTAAAACCTAAATTTAGTCCACGGTACAGACAAATTTTTATCAAATTATTAACATCCGTCTAACAATTCTGTTTCTTTGTTTAAATTAAGTTGTTTTTTGTTAAATATATTTTGATATGTTTAAAACGTTTCTACCCAGCTCCAAAAATATCTTCGATTAAATGATGAAAAAACATTTTTTTTATCATTACTCATGGTGATGAAATGAGTGATGACTGATTTACTCATAGCTAAACAATTAAGAGTGATTATTCATGAGTGTAATGAGTGATTTAATCGTACTCATTACTCATGATTATTGAAGTAATTTAATTCAACACGATACATTCCTAAACCTATTTCTAATACTACATGTAACCCCCCTCCCTCCTCCCTAAAAAAAAAATAAATATTATTTTGTCTATATCCTTTTTATTTCCGGAAATCTGGACATAAAACTGAAAAAAAAATCTAGTTTAGGTATCGTAATTTCCGTTTCATTAAATCAATTCATAATAACTCATTATGTTAGCAATATTAATTAGAAAATATTAATTTTATAGTGTTGATTAATATAAATTATACTCATCCTTTTCATTTTCTATTAGAAGATTTTTTTACTGTTCTTTTCGTTTCGAATGTTTTACATCAATGTCATAACATTGACTTCTGATAAAAGCAAAAGTTCATTTGTTTTATTTTTAATAAACATGTGCTTCTTATATATTTTTGCTAGCTTACTGACAATTTGTTAAAATCTTAATTTCGATAATTCTTTATTCAGAAGTCGTATGGAAATGCTAATTCTTAACACTGATCATAGTTAATTATTTGAAAAAGCAATTTATTTTAATCGTGATGTCAACATTATGGCATTGATGTAAAACATTCGCGATAAAAAGAATTGTACAAAAATCTTGCAGATGAGTATAATTTCTATTAATCAACACGAGGTTTGTATTAATTTGTAATTAATATGTTCAATCATCTCATTCACTGGTTGTCATTACCATTATGAGAGATATGAATAAAAACATTAACGTTAAAAAAATAATATATATATATATATATAAGATAAAGACCGGAGACTGGCGGTATCAGCCTTAATACTATCTGGTAATGTAAATAAACAGGCTAAGTGTATATAAGGAGGCTTATGGAACGAATAAAGCAGTGTTATTTCAGAAGTCGTGTATGTTACATCTTTTCCCTTTTCCTTCTTTTTTTTTTATTTCTTAAGTCCGACGACGCTTAACTGGTGCCGAAACCCGGGACAACGTCAGGGAAGTAATTTTTTTTTTAAGTAGATATTTTTTTTTGGTGTTTAAGGAAAAGGTGAAATGCCGACAGAAGGATTGATTAGACCGGGAGTACTAAGCGTACCGGAAATTCCTCAACCTCAGGATATTCCACAGATCAATCAGGTACCCCAGATCGCGCCTCAGGTACCTCAGATACCTCAAGTCCCTCAGGTAGCACAGATCCCTCAGATCCAGGAGATCCCTCCATTACCAAGGGACACGTTGGCAGAAGCACACGCCAATGCCTTGGAATGGATGAAAATAAGAGCAACAACCACGCAGGACTTACGGAGGGCCATTGCGGACCTAGAACGATTCGGAGGCGAGGTAGGCGAGCTCAACCATTTCTTGAAAGGCGGAGATCGTCTTATGTCAAGAATCGAGGTGAAGGTGGCGGAGGACCTGGTGAACCTAGGGGACGCGGAAGAACTAAAAGCAGCTCTTGTGTGCCGAGTAAGGAGGAACGTCCTGAACCAGATCCAAGCGGACGAGGAGACTCCGTGGCTGGTGATTAAGGAGCGGCTGAAGAAGGCTTTTGGAGGAGGTAGGTGGACACCGGAAGAGGACATATTCCAAATGTTTAGGGAGCGGCGGGCCCAACGACAGTCAAGGGGGCAATATGCGGGAGTACTCGTGGCGAAGTACAATCGCATAACCGAGAAGATGCGGGAAACAATGAGCGTGGGAGAGGTCGAAGCCAGGATGGAGTTTCTGTCGACAATATTGAAAGTCCAGCTGGCTAAAGAAACGGGGAAGAGGGACGGACTGCCCAGAGAGCGATCGTTCCTCGAATGCGCCCAGGAGATGATCGACCTAAGTGCCAGAGAGGAGGAGACACGGATGGATGTGGAAGAACCGGGTTGGACCCGAGTGACGGATTGACGACCATGGACAGCCCCGACAGGTTGGAAGAAGAGGGACACAAGGCAGCCGAGTGGAGAAAAAGCCCCGACGAGGGAAAGAAGATCGGGACAGTCGTCGAGGCCGAGGAATGGGCCCCGGAGGGAAGAGAGAAAATGTCACGGGTGTGGGAAGCCGGGACATTTAGTAGCGCAATGTCCGCGCACCAGATGCTTCGAGTGCGGGACGGAAGGGCACATAGCAAGGCAGTGCCCATACATATTTCACAGGAGGGAGAGACCTCAGGACGAACCCATGGAGGTGAATGTGCAGAGGATGAAAAGACGAGCCAGGGTACATCAGCGGGACGGATCTTCGGAGGAGGCAACCGAGGAGTCAGGAGCGTCGGGAACGGAGACGGACGAACCAGGCAGCAGCGGAGGTGAAGGAGGTAGGCGCAGCCAACGGAGTGAGCAGCGACGAGCGGCGGCAGAAAGGAGGAAGCGGGACGACATCTGAGGAGTGTGTCGGCAGAGAGGCGACCGCACAGCAATATGCAACAACATCCGAGGTAAGCCATGCTGGTTGCCAATTATCGAAGTAGACGGGGGAGTAAAGTGTCTTGTGGACACGGGTAGCTCGAGCACTATTATGACTCGAAGGGCGTTAGGAAAAGGGTGCGGGAGCGAGAGGGTACTCCGGATACAGAAATGTGACTGCCAGCTGATCACTCTGGGTGGTCCCTGTAGTGTAGAGGGTGAGGCGACAATTGGGCTTGATCGGTGGACAGGGAAAGAGGGTGAGCTAACGGTGCATGTGGTGGAGAACATGACTCGGGAATACCAAGTCATAGTAGGGTGCGATTTGTTAGGTCAGGTAGGGGCGAGCATTAGAAATCGTAGAGGAGTCTGGAGCGTTAGGTTAGGAAAGAGGAAGTTCGGATGTATAGGGGTCGCGAGAGAAAGAAGGGTGCGGATAGGAGCGGTGGACAGAGTGGAGGACTGGAGGAAGTTGCTACAAGAGGAGTTTAGGGATATCTTCTTCAGGGAAGGTGAGGTATTAGGAGTAACAGGGAGGACGGTGCACGAAATCCCACTGAAACAGGAGAGGGTAACTTACGTGAAAGAGAGAAGATACCCGCAGGCGTTGAGACAGCATATTCGGGAGGAGCTAGATAGTCTAAAAGAACAGGGAATCATAGTTGATAGCACCTCACCATTCAATAGTCCCCTGTGGGCGGTGAAAAAGAAGGCAGCGCCGGGGGATAATAAGGAAAAATACAGGGTGGTAGTAGACTATCGTAAATTGAACGATAACACGGTAGACGAGAAGTACCCGATCCCGAGATTCGAGGATATACTCGATAGGTTGAGTGGGGCCGTGGTCTTTAGCACGCTGGACCTCAAGGCGGGATACCACCAAATACGGATGCACCCGGAAGACCAACACAAAACAGCGTTCACATTTGAAAGGGGGCATTATGAATTCACCAGGATGCCGTTTGGTCTGAAGAATGCGCCCATAACATTTCAGCGTCTGATGGACGAATTTTTGAGGGGCATCGATGACTCGGTATGCCAGGTATACATGGATGACCTGCTGATTTTTAGCAGAACGGAAACCGAGCACGTGGGACATCTGAGGGCAGTATTCGAAAGGCTCCGGCAATTCGGGCTGAAATTGTCAAGCGAGAAGTCTCTGCTGGGACAAACGCGGATCAATTTTTTAGGCCACACTATCTCTAGCGAGGGGGTCAGACCGGATGCGGCAAAGGTGGAGGCAATCACGCGGATGGCGGTACCACGGGACGTCAAGGGGATTCGTAGGCTTCTCGGGACGCTGAATTATTACCGGAGATTCGTACCCGAGATGGCAGAGTATTTGGTACCCATTAACAATTTGTTGAAGAAAGGCGCGAAGATTGTGGTGACACCAGAGATGGAGAATAACATTCGAAAATGTATGAATAGGTTGCTGACGGAGCCGGTGTTAGCGTTTCCGGATTTCGAGAAGCTTTTTAATATAACCACTGATGCGAGTGAATACGCGCTAGGGGCCGTTTTGTCCCAGGGGGGGAGTGAGGGTGAACGACCGATAGCATACGCGAGCCGTCGGCTTACGGGTGCGGAATCAAGGTACAGCGCTTTGGAGAGGGAGCTACTCGCGATAGTATGGGCTATCGACTATTTCAGGCCATACGTATTCGGGAGAAAATTTCGAGTCCATACCGACCACAAACCCCTCCAGTGGGTAGGAAAACTCAAGGAAACCTCAGCTAGGGTCACAAGATGGAAGGAGATCCTAAGCCAATACAACATAGAGGTGGTGTATAAGCCGGGAAAGGAAAACGTGGTGGCAGATTGGCTCTCGAGGGCCATCATGATCAACGCGGTTGAAGAGGACAGGGGAGGACCATCGCAGGACGTGCGCCAATTCTTGAGGGAATGGACTCCCGATGGCGAAGGGGCAAATGACACCGCAGGGATTGAGGACAGGGGAGATTCCCCAGAAGAGGAGAGCTCAGCGGAAGAAAGGGCAGCGGAGATGGAAGAAATAGAGGAGATCGTGAACGACAAACACCGTCAGGTGATTTGGAAGACACGAACAACCGGAATCATGAAGATCGATTTCAGAAGGTACGGGAGAAGTAGGATCCGCGTCATTTGGTCGCAGCCCGGGGTCAGCGAAGAACAAATCTGTACGGCACTGAGGGATGCCTCGGAAGCGGGTAAAACGCACTACCTATACGTAGGAAACAATACGGTATGGGATAAGATCAAGCGAATGTGGAGGTCCGAGCGAATAGGCGTGGACAGGACATTCATCCGGTGCAAGTATGCTGTGGAGACGGTACAGGACGAAGAGCAGCAGCAAGCAATCACAGTAGCATATCACCAGGGGAAAACCAATCACCGAGGCGTTAATGAGACGCTGCAGGCATTGCGTCGGAAGTATTTCTGGTGGGGCATGAAGAGGTCCATCCAGGAAGTCATTGGGAAATGCGAGATATGCATGCGCACAAAATACGATCGACACCCCCCCAGAGGAGTTCAGGAGGAGACACCTACAGGGAATATGCCGCTACAGGACCTTCAGATTGACACGTTTACCTGGAAAGGGTTTAAGTGGGTCACGGTAATCGACATATTCAGCAAGGTGGCGATGGCATACCAAGTGATGGAGAAGTCAGCCAATGCAGTTGCGGAAGCCCTACAAACCTGGGTGCAGTTCTATGGGGTCCCCGAGAGGATTACTTCGGACGGTGGTAGGGAGTTCGACAATGCCGCGATTAGGGAGGAGGTGAAGCGATTGGAAATTGCGTGGCATTATAACACCCCAGGACATCCTAAAGGTAGAGGCGGTATTGAACGGCTGCACAGTACGTTAAGCGACCACGTCCGTGTATATCAGGGTGAAAAAGGGTTGGAGCCGGATGTGGCAATGAGGAAAGCGGTAACAGCCTATAACCACTCGATCCACTCCGTAACGGGGTTTTCACCCATGGAAGTTCTATTCGGGATGCGCAGGCCAAGGCGGGATTATGGGGAAACTACGCTTACCGAACCGTTAGTGGATCAAATTCTCAGCAATAGGGTAGAGGTAGAGAAAACATGGGGAAAGATAACGGCGAGAATTAAGCGGGAAAAGCAGAAGCGGGTGGAAAGGCAGAATGTACAGGTTCGCGACCAAATGGGGGAACTAAAAATAGGAACAATAGTTTACCGGAAATTGGGAACCAACAGAGGGAAACAATTGCTACGGTACGAGGGTCCATTCAGAGTGGTTGTTATTAGGGAGCATAACCTGGTAACTATTGAGAGCGTGAATGAGCCCAGAAAGAGGAGAACCGTTCATATCGAACAATTAAAGCTCCCAATGATAGAGTCGGGACATAGACCTACGGATTCGTAGTACCCTCACCGCTGTATATAAAACAGAGAAATATGTTTTTTTTGTGGCTGCCAAAACAAAACAAGTTGTAAAAGATTTTTTTTTTTGTTGTATTATTTCATGTATAGAGGAAATTGTGTTTTTTTTTGTTTGTTGTTGTTAGGAGTTCTCAAGTGGTAGGAGTTCTAAAGTGCTGTGTTTAGTTTCAGTGTTTTTAATTATTTCTTCTTTATTTATTATTTTTCCAGTTGAGTGGAACTATTTTCTTTTCTTTTAAGGATATACTGTAAAACCAATTGTAAAGTGTTAAGGCTGGTCACCGTGGGCTCCGATCTAGCAATATTTAAGTTTCCGAAAATCCTGGTCGTAAACTGGTGGGGGGGGAGATAAAGACCGGAGACTGGCGGTATCAGCCTTAATACTATCTGGTAATGTAAATAAACAGGCTAAGTGTATATAAGGAGGCTTATGGAACGAATAAAGCAGTGTTATTTCAGAAGTCGTGTATGTTACATCTTTTCCCTTTTCCTTCTTTTTTTTTTATTTCTTAAGTCCGACGACGCTTAACTTATATATATATATATATATATATATATATATATATATATATATATATATATATATATATTGATTGTTAATGTAATGATATATTATAATATTTATATTTATATATATCAGTATCTGATATATATAAATCTAAAATTGAACTCCGTCAAAATACTATTTAAATATATATATATATATATATATATATATATATATATATATATATATATATATATATATATATATATATATATATATATATTTTTTTTTTTTTTTTAAATAGTATTTTGACGGAGTTCAATTTTAGATTTCATAAAAAGGGTAGATAGATGAAGAGGTAATAATTAAAGGTTGCCTCGGATATCTGATTCGAAGAAATTGAAAACAAAGAGAAAAGTAAATGATTAACTCGTTTTGAAATACAAAACTTTCTCCGCTCTTTCCAGTGTATTTTAGCTTTTGAGAACTTTTTTTTTTCCGATGAGTCTTCTTTTAATATAACTTCCTCCCTTTACTGTAATAATACCAAGTTTAATTGAAAATAAACTGTTTTTAATCTGGAGATATTTGGATAGGACTTCCAGGTCATTGTTAAGAACGTTGAGAACTTTTTGATTAGCCAACTCGTTGTTTACCCTCTGCAAACATGGCCCAGCCTCAGGAATGCCTCATATATGAAGAGATAGGAAAGCGGTTCTCTTTCTATTTGAACTTCGATAAAGCTTTTAGCTCCGAGGCAGCCAACTTTTGATTTTATCATTCAACCGCAGTCAACTTTTTGGAAAATTTCGAATATGGGTATTTTCCGTGAACTAGAGTTTAATACTAGCTATTCACTTCAAACTTGTAAAATAATCCTATATTACAATTTCTCATCCCATGATTAAGTGCAAATTACACTGATATCAATGTAGTCTTGGAATTTATCGATTTGGGAAACTATTCCGCGTTGCATGTAATAACTGGTAATAACTATTGTTTAGAACGACTTGTCTATAACATCAAATCTTGTTAAAGATGTATCCAAAAGGGAGTCTAATTGTAAAAATGGGAGAAAATAATTTATGTGATATGGAAATAAATCTTTTTTCGTAATTAGATACTTTCAGCTAGTTGAACGACTCACTTGACACACTCAATATATTTTTCAGACGTAATTTTTCTATATTTATATCCATCAAGAAGCCTCTACACAAACAAATGACTCAAATGAAGGCAAGGCATAACATGATATGGATGGTCAAAAATCAGTGGATAGATAGAATCAACAAAATGCAATAAAGTTGCACGCATATAACTGAAAAGAAATATCCCAAGATATACAGAGATGGAGAAAGCTGAATAAGGCGGTAACAGATCTGCAAGGTCTATAACGCCAACAGAAAAAAAATTATTGCCACCTCGTTTTAATTCGTTTAGATGTTGGGGTTGGGAGGGGACAACCATATCCTGAAGATATGCCCATGAATCTTGACCACTTTCTTTAAGGTGATTTTCTTTTATTGGAATGTGTACACTAATCCTGTGGACATATTTATTAATTCTTAAATTAATGTTATGATGTCGTACGTAGGTGAGAAACTTGAGGAAAAATCCTGCACTTGGCATGTGCTTAACAATGCCTTTTTTAATATTAAAATAGCAATCCACTAACGAAATAATTCAAGCTATTCAAAGAGTTTATGTAAAATCAAAATGTATGTAAAAAAAAAAGTGGAGCTGAATCTGAAAGGAGCTCTCTGAAGTAATGTAGAAGGAATGCCTTCTGTCTAGTGTTGCCCAAATGCGAGACCGAGACGAGTCTTGCAAACTCAGTCTTGTTCATGGTCTTGATCTTGCGCAAGACTCTCACAACAGTCTTTCAGTTACTTATTAGTTTATTACTATAGATATATTATTGTATTTTTTTAGATAGGAGAAATCTAACTAAGCCCGAATGAAAAATTGGAGGAGTTGAATGTAAAAGTATATTAGTTATATCAATTATTAACATATAATAACTAAGATTGTCAAGTATTTTGAATTAATTTTTATTTAAAAAATTGATTTTTCTTACCAGTCCTGGTCTTGGTCTTGCAACAGTTAAGAGGCCTTAGTCTTGGTCTCGTAAAGTGCAAGACCAAGACCGATTTTGAGCAACACAACTTCTGTCCCTTGAAGCTATTCTTCCGAGTCTCTTACTTTACTTCATTAATTTTAGGCGTCTCCGTGAATATTTAGTTTTATGATATTCTTAAGTAGCCCTCGATAAAAAGTCCTGCAGTTGCAATCATCACTGGAAGCAAGGGACAAGAGATAATAAGAAAACATTGAAGATCTTCAGGATGTAAGATATTGAGGACGGCCTGTTAGATAATCAACTTATTCAGGTGTCATTGACTCCACAAAAGACAAGGTTATTTTTGTATTCATTTTTCATTCATTAAATTCATTTATTCAAATAAGCGACTGGCGATTGATACAATATATGCAGAACTCTCCTCTGCGCTTCCTAGCCTATCGCTTTCCAAAGCATGATAGCTACTTCCGCTGGACAAGATGGCTCTAAATTTGGATTTGGCTTGGTGGTGGCATAGGATTACCATTAACATGAATGGACAACTCTGTAAGTGACACACAGCCCATGTACTCTCAACATCTGCATATTCTGGGTTGCGTGGGGAACCGGATAGTGCTGTTGAGAGCATTTGGATTGGAAAAGTGTTTAAACCCGGTAGCTATATTCTACGTTGGAACATAGAGCCTCGATAGTGTTTTTAAAAATGGGTTTTACGAAAAAAATTTTTAATTAAAATCTATAAAAAAATATTTAGTAATTATAAAAGCATACAATCGCCATTGTTGTTGTTTTCCTCTTTTAATGAAATGTTACGGGATATGGTTGAAATCAAAATATCCATCTTGGGAATCTGTCATATACACTTCATGGCCCGTGTTATAATATAATTAGCTATGCTTAGAAGGCATTCCATATTAACTGATTTTTGCAGTTTTGCTTTGTTCGCCCTTCGATTAATTTTATTAGTGTATATATTTTTTAAATCATTGATATTATCAATTTTAGCACCAACAAAATATACATAATGGAATTAATATATTTATAAAATGATCCTTTGCAGAAATCTCTTGCATTCACAATTCTGGAGTGTAGAATCTTGATGATAAATTTATTAATATCACACATTGTCCTAGAGAAAGATTGTAATATTTTTCAATAAATAAGTTTTAAAAAAAATATTACACATAACAGAAGTTGATGAAAAAAGTTTTTTAAATTGTAAAATTAAACTACAAGAAATAAAGTTAAATCTAGAACAAAACTACTCTAGATAGATTGTGTGTTTTTCTATTTAATAGTTTACGTCAGTTGAAGTTGCAAGTGAATAAATGTGATAAATAACATTTTGAGGATAATTGAATTATCGGTTAGGATAAAAACATTAAGAGATATATTTTCAAAATTTACTTCTCCCATTCGTACAAATTGACCAATATAGTCTCAATTCAGTTGATTTTTAGTTCATCCTTTTTATTTTTAAGAATGTATGCATTAGCGATTTTTGGAAACAATCTAATTAATTAAACTCTTCTCTATTTAAAATTAGAATTATAGAACGATTTCCTATATTAAGCTGGTTAATGAGTTACTCAACCACTAAATCTGTATCATTAATATTGAACTTCATGGACTTTATTTTTCATTATAATCAAGAAAAAATAAAATAAATACTAATTAATATTAAAAGCAAAAACTAGATCTTTATTTAGTTCGTTGAAGCAAATTTATTATCCATTCGCCGTATCATATTTGTTTATTTATCTTTTAATTGCAATAATGATTATTTTATCCCGATTATTTTAAGTAAACCTTTGGGCTCTATTTTACTATATGCTGCCAGAACAAGGCAATTGACTTTCCCACGTGTGTGTTTCAGAACTGCATGATATTTTGTGTTAGAATAAAATTCAAATAAAAGAAAAATATCCATTCCATTCTTCCTCGAATATATTTGTATGACGTTTGGATTTTTTAAAATAATTTTTATGCATTCCATTCTTCTATTTATAAAGTTAGAAGAAACGTCTCTCTATTTTGTATCTTTTTCTTTGGCTTTAACGCAATTCTTTGACTTTTCATATACATATATATAAGAAATGAAGAGTTGCACCTTCGAAAGAACTGGTTAATCAACCTTTTAATAGAATTGGATATCCATTCGGATATGTAATTTAAATTAAACATTTGTTTTCTCATTTAGCTCTGTTTTTTAAAAGTTTAATATATAAATAATTACGTATGTTCTGCGAATTCATTTTAGTTCCAGTTAATTCATATGAATTAATTTTTTTCTGATTATAGAACTGAATAAATTTCAAAGAAATCATTTTGTATGAGTTACAATTTTAACTTTTCTCGGTTATTTTTTGTGATAAAAATAAATATTTATGCAATATTTTGAATATAGAATGTTCTATAAAGTGGATGTTACAGAATGTGAAAGAGTGAAGAGTAGTTACCTAGATGTTCTACACTTCGATACATCAAAATTACGATCTAAAATTCAGAAACAAGTCAAATTTTTGGGGATAAATAGTTCTTCACCTTTAGTCTTCCAAAAAAAATATATGGTAGTAGTGTAATATATATGGTAGTGTGTAGTATTTATACATATATATTATAAATTAGTTATGTTAAATAATGATTGAAATGAAAAGTTAACTTCTATCTTTAAATAGTTTCGGTATGACTGGAACTTTTTTGGCTATATTTTTAAAAAAAATATTTAAACGTTGTTTTCATTACTCTTATATCACTATTACTATTGTCCTTAGATGTTAGAGTTTATAATATATCTCAATAAAGAATTGGTTTTCAATATTTTGATTTTGTTTCCAAAATGTTTCATGGTAACTGTTAAAATGGAACGTATAAAAATGTTTAGCTAAAATATGAAGCTTTGATATTCTCAATCTATAATAATAAATATTATCTTTATGGGAATCTCAAGGCTCAATCAATAAATGAACAATTGTAGTTTTCCTGAATTTAGGCTTCCAGAATTTATTCTCTTTATATTCACGCTCTACAATAACAAATAAATAGATTTATCTAGATGTTTTAAGTAAATAATTATTAAATACTAAAATATTTTTTTTTTTTTTTTTTTTCTGAGAACTATGACATTGTGTCACAGAAGGGACAATGGAAACTAATGATGAACTCGTACTTAAAATTGTTAAACAATGATATTCCCTAAATTATTCAGCTATTAAAAATAAAAACTGTAAACTACACTGAAAATGAAATTTTTAAAAGATTTAATCTCAAGTAAAAAACAATAAATGCAAGTAATAAATAAGTTAAAATATATAAGTGAGATTTCGTCACTTGTTATCTTTATATGTAATTTAGTATTGTTTGCGGTGCTAATTATCATTTTTTGAATAATTTTCTAATAGCTGTTTTCTTCACTGTAGTGTCAGAACGTGAGAACAATTAAGTCTGGAAACAGGGGGGGGGGGGAGAGGAGGTCACCAAAATATTTTTGTTTATTGACTTCCTTTCAAAATCCCCAGAAATAAAATATATGAGTTGTTAATTTCCAAGGTGAACCATAATCATCAGCGGCAATTTTTCAGAAAACGCGAAAACTATACTTTTTATTATAATTGTATTATCAAAATCAATATTAAAAAAAAAATACGAACTTGTTTGTTTGATGGAAGTATTTCAAAAAATAAATAATTATTTCAATAGAAACTAAAAAAATATTAAGACTTGAATAGAGGCCACTTTTGGAAAGAATTATACTTCCAGACTCCTTTCTATACAAAAAGGTTTGGTTAGGAGAAAAAAAAATGGTTCATGATTCAGAAAGGAAAAATTGTGGTATAAAAATTTAATTTTTATTTACAATTAATTTAATTTACATTTACATTTGAGTAAAGCGGGTACAAATTTTTTTGATGAATGATTTTTTTTCGAAAATGAAAGTTTCATTACATGCAATGAAAACCAAAAAAAAAAAAAAAAAGCGATGTGGGATTTGAAATTTGTTTTACAAATATTAAGGTTCTTTCTTGATTAAAAATAATTGTACCATCGGATTATTTTTTTTTAAATTGAAACCGATACTTATCTCGATTTACAAAAAAAAAATCGATCAAATTTCACTTTAATAATAAGCGACTATCGTTACTGTTATTGCAAAAGGTCGTATGTTACAATTTCAAATGTTTATTCTATTTTTCATAAAGGTGACATTTTATAGCCTGCAATAAATAGTTTGCTACTATGGAAAAGAGCAGAGGGAAATGAAATATACAATTATACTAATAAATCATAAAGAAATAATCAGTTTTTATGAAAAAAAAGTGGCACTTCCGGTTAGCCAATTTTAAGGAAAAGCTTGCTGCCACATCTAAGGCATATACCCATCTTATATACGTAATATCAGTTTCGTAGGACTTTTCGTTTTTGAGCTAGAGTGTTCACAGACCACAGTATATAACGTGTGTATCAAAAATTTTCCCGATCACAATACTTACCCTTACTATATATACATATATACATAAGTGAAAGTAAAAAACATCTCAATTTTTACATATGATCTTTTGCACTAACAGTAGCAATATATTATAGATTCTAGTACTATATGTTTCAATTTTGTATTCAATCAAGTTAATTATCGTTTCAATTCATTGAGAGATGGATATTTAGATTTTTTTTCTTTTTTCTTTGAAGCTGTTTTAAATTACTTAAGTCCCTTCCGCAGACTGCTTTCTTACAAACTTTCCATTTTAAAGAATCCCGGGGCGAATAAATGCTGTCAGAACGGGAGGGGCATAGGGGAAGTTGGGGTCGCCTTTGTGCCGGTTGTGGGATGCCGAGTAAAAAACTCTGAGGGGCCATCGGTGGAGTTGCAGACTCTGTTTATTGATACCCCCGGGTCCCCCCCCTCCTCCCTCCCTCAGGCAGCTTTTAAACGAATCAGGCCCAACCACTTCCAACCACCACAACTTTTGCTCCCTCCTCGGCCAACTTTAGGCCTTTAGGAAAACAATTTCGGATACGGCCTGCTTTCTAATTGAAATTGCCTCGCTCTAGGCTGTCGTTACGTTCGAATGCTTAGAGAAAATTTTGATTTATAAAAATCATTAGAATGATCTAGATAAAAATCGTAGAAATTGATTAAAACAGAAGGATAGAACCCTCGTTATCGTTATCAAATGGTAGAAATACGTCACAATAATTCATGTTATCTTGTTTCTTATATATTAAAGCCATTCAAGGGCATTGAATCCACAAGGAGGGTTCAAAATATTTAACGATTTTTAGAGCAAAATGCTGGACAAATTTTTTAAGTTCCATAGATCAAATTCTTCAGTGAGATCCCATGAGTATTTTGAAGTGATGTGAAAACAACTAAAAATATATTTTATTATATTTTAAGTATTCTCATATTTTTGGTGGTTTAAAAAAGTGAAATGAAATGAAATATTTTTTTTTATCATCCTCGGACTGTTGTCCCCTTAGGACAAATTACAGTTACAGAATAAATGCCTGTGTGGCCATACATAAAATTAATTATTTACAATTCTTATTAAGATTAAGATTTTGGAAAAAGAATAAAATAAAAAATAGAAATATTACACTAAAAACATACTGATATGTGTAATACAAACGTGGTAAATAGCATAAGTAAAGAAAATCATTTCTAGGGGAACTTTAAAAGTTCTCTTATCTACATTTCATGATCAATCGGGTTGGGAAAGAAGTAGGTGGTTAAAAAGGAGAGATTTAAATGAGGAAACTGATTGTACATGTCGGATATTGGGAGGGATGGTATTACAGAAGGAGACGGCTTGAATTATAAAGGATTTGTCAAACGTAGCAGTTCGGTGAGGAGGTGGATAAAGGTCGGAAGTACGAGATCTAGTGGGACGGGATTGAATGAAATATTTAAATTGTAGGCTGTGAAAAATATAGAAACTAACTACATACCTAGACATATATAGATAGATAGACATATATTGACAGAAACTAAATACATACCTATACTTACTTAAACCTATATGGACTTACTACCCACAGGTATACGGTATAGCTTAAAGAACCACTTACACAAACTTCAAACTTTCCGATTAAAAATATTATGACTTATAACTAAAGCACCTTGGTACGTGACAAACAAAACCTTACAGACTTCTTCCTACCTACAGTTGACCAACACATAAGATCTCTTTACAAACGATTTCACAATATTTACACGGACATACTAACATAATAATCAGAGTAATGGCGTCAGCTGGCATGCTCATCGATACGAGGAGGAGACTATAAAGGAGCTGGATGAGAAACCTTTCTTAACAAACCATGATAATCGATTCAAACTGGGAAAGAGGTACTGCTGAGTGCTATCCTTCACTATGCCTAACATACCAATTTCGTGACTTTAATGAGACCATATGCTACTTGTAAACAGTCTTCAACAGATTCAGATTAATATTGAATGATAAGATAAATAGAACAAAATATTTGCTGAATATTAATTTTAAATGTATAAAAAATTTATTCAATCTAAAAATATACAGAAACAACTCTATCCATCCTAACGGAATGTACTTGAATATCTTTTTGAAGTATTTTGTATTTTTATTTCTTTTTATTTACAAATATAAAATTTAAATAACATATAAAGTAATTCAAGCATTGGTTTTTAATATAATTAAATTAATTAATTGTAGTCATTTTTGCTTATAAGGGGGATACTTTTACTTGACTGGAAAAAAAAATATCACATAATTTTCTTACACAACTTGAATTGAATCTCTTCTAGTTTTCCTTTAATAAATCTCTAATTAATTAATATAAACATAAGGCTTATTAAACGAAGTTTTTCAAATAGTGGGACATCTGTAGAATAGTTGAATGGTAAAAAAAAAATTGGGAATAATTTTCCCGAAATTGGCCCATTGTTTAGAAGAGCTTTTTTGTAGCATTCAAGGTCTGCTATCAATCCTATAAAAATTGCCCTATACTTACGGAACACCCTGTTTATCAGGAGAGAATATATTTATATTTTATTTTTTAATTTGATAAATGATCAATATGATGATTTTTCTAAATCCTTCTTTTATTATCGACTATAGTTTACATTTCGATTACCGGTTGTTAAAGAAGAATAAAGATGAAAAGTCAATTCTGCGAATTCTATTTCTAGATAGTATTGAAAGTTCAGTTGCCAGTAAAACTTTCGGATTTGATTTTTGAGACATAAGATTTTAAAAAGATATCTCCCACTCTACTTCTTTTTTGGCTTTCATAGTGCTACTTGAAACAGCTATGTCTTCAGCAAATGCTATCACTGAAGCATTTGGGTGTTTAGTTTCTACTATTTCGGCAATATATAATAGAAAAAGAACGGGAGATAAAACAGCTCCGTCATATAAAAAAAAATCTAATATGCTTTATGAAAGTTTTATAACATTAATTTGGCAGGAATAGAAATCTGTTGGAAAATGAGATTAAAAAGTAAATTAAAACTATGTAACTTTTTTAATATCTTTTCCGAATTCAATTGAAAAAAACAGTGACCATGATTTAAAGTTCAATATGAAGCATCCTGCAATAAAATTGGGTTGAAAGAAGTTGACAGCTTCATCGGGCATGAAGTGAAGTGGGCTTTTCATTAGAGCTGCGGGGGACAGATCAGAGATGTTTACAAGTTCCAGTTGAAAAGTGTTAAATAGCAGGCCATTATTCAAGGCGTTATTTTTCAGGCCGTTCCGAGAGAGGTTTGTAACTGTTCCAAGCGGGGACACGGGAACAATTAATGTGCCTATTAGGGCAGTGCTCTGAGCAGCCCTTTGGCAAACGGGACGTTTCCTCCAGAATCGTCCTGGCTGGTGGAACAGGCTCCTTTCGTTCCAATTAAGTCTACATTTGTAACTGAATGCTTATTAAAGAAGGAAGGGCTAACATCAAGGATTCCCTATATTTTCTAATTTATTTAAACGTAGATTTCATTTAATTTATATGAACAAGAGCGTAGCCAGATAAAAAATAGACAAAATGGAGAGAGAAATTTCTGAATTATGAATAGATTTTATAAATTCATCTATGTTGCAAATCAAAATTGAAAATCAGGCAAAAACTAAATGCATACACTCATCTGATATTTGGACATATGCCTCACAGATTTACGGTTAAGCAAAATATACTCATTTACAAAAACTACAATATTTTCAATCTAAAATTTGTTAAAAAGATTAATAACTGCAGCTCTCTGATACGACATTAACAAAACTTTACTTACGATACTAAGACAATCAACTATTGACCAACACATACGTACTCTCTACTCCCGATTTCATTTTAAACTACAAGGAATGATCAACGACATGCTCATCGGAAGACGACTGAAAAGGAGCTGGATGAGAGATCTCCTTTCCTGATTTAAGAATATAAATTACCTAGGACTCCATCTGGACAAACGTCTAACTTGGAATCCTCATACCAGACTGAAACGACAAGAAACAGCTCGACGTTTCCGACTACTTCAACACTTACTAGACAAACGCTCTAATCTTCCAATTAATTATAAAACACTCATATACATTACTATAATAAGGCCTATTTGGACTTACGGGATCGAGCTTTGGGGCTCTACTTAACCATAAAATTCCTCTCCTATCCAATCCCTACAATCCAAAATCCTTCGTAAAATCCTCAATGCTCCTTACTTTGTTATAAATAAAATTATTCATAATGACCTTAATGTTCCTTATGTATCAGATTTGGCCCAATCCAGATATCTGTCCTTCCATAATAAACTTCATAACCATCCCAACCCTCTTGTTTCTAACCTTGCTTCCTATTCAATTCCTGATAACCCTCCGAGGCGTCTGAAAAGAAGATAGCCACGTGATCTTCTATTATACACATATTATTAGAGTGCTACCAATGGGTAGTTTCTCAACATGTGTTTCATGTCATTATATCCATTTGCGAATTTACCAGATGTATTTTTTTGTATACAGTTGTAAATATCATATAAAAAATATATATATATATATATATAAATAGACCAGAGAAGAGGTGCTGCTAGGTACTATTCTTCATCATTGGTATCATGCCATTTTGTACAGTATATACAATATAAAATAGGTATCTTGCTATCAATTTCAATCCTCATTTAGCCATTTATATTTGAAGTAGAAGTCGCTTTAAAGCATATTATTGGTCTACGCTCATCTCGTCAAAAGCCGAGGTTACGACTACTAATTCACATTACAATAATATTATATTGTTCTAACCGAAAGTTTGTAATCCTCGATTTACTCGATTCTTGTAGCAATTCCTTTACAACATGAAATAGTACTCAAAGAAGTGGTCCTGCTTCCCTCGATCTTCTATAATTATTTCTTACCTTTTTTTTCTTCCAACCCTCTAATTAATTAAGAAAGCAAAAATTAGTTAGTGGCCGAGTTGAGGCCTAATTAGCCAAGCCGGAGGATGATTACCAGCAATTAATTTGCCATTTCTTTCCCCTATCCGGCCGCCTCCTTCCGAGTAGTTAGCAACGAATTAGAGCAAAGTCCCTCCGTTCTGAGGGCTTTGGTCTCGCTGTAAATAACTTTGAGCTCGAACCAGGGCATCTTCGCAGTTCCTACTTCAGGGACGCTCTTAATCGACGATACTTTGCATAAAGACTAAAATCATACATTACTGTTATTTTCTCATTCTTAAGGTTCTTTCTATAGAGAAACCAAAAATACTAAACTCCGATAGCAAGCCCATGCACAGAAGCTTTCGGGCTGAAATACTCCTCCCCTCCGAAATGGTAAAATATAACTATCTCTTATAAAAATAAAACATATTAAAAAAATATCTCTAAAAGTATTATTGTTTGTGTAATTACATTTAATAGGACTTCAAGAATCACTCATACACCGTTTTCTTTCTTTTTCTTTAATTGTCAATATTTAAGGTATATATTAATTAAATATATAAAAAATTAAAAAATTATAACAACGAAATTTATAACTGTAATTAATTATAAATACAATAAGTAAATATGAACAAGTAATATGACATGTACAACATGAAGAGAAACTACCGATTGGTAGCACTCCAATTATATTTCTATATCAGAGGGTCCCGAGGCCATCATCTTTTCAGACGCCTCGGAGGGTTATCAGGAATAGAAGAGGAAGCAAGGTTGGAAACGAGAGGGTTCAGATGGTTCAGAAGTTTATTATGGAAGGATAGGTATCTGGATTAATCGAGGAATCTCACTCCTTTCGTGTGCTTATAAGCTGCTCTCTAACATTCTTTTTGAGAGGATCCTCCCGTATTCTGAAAAGGAACTGGGGAAATATCAGGCTGGATTTCGAAGAGGACGCTCAACGACTGATCAACTGTTCTCTCTGAGGATGATCCTAGAAAAGACTACGGAGCGTAAGGTAGTCACCCACCATTTATTCCTGGACTTTAAAGCAGCATACGACAGCGTTGATAGAACGCAACTATACTGTGCCTTGGAGGAGCTAAGCATCCCTCAGAAGCTCGTACGCCTAATCAAGATGACCATGGACAGCTCGAGATGCAGAATACGCGTCGGTTCTGACGACTCCGAAGAGTTTAAAGTGAGCAGTGGGGTTAGGCAAGGGGATGCCCTCGCCTGTCTATTGTTCAATTTGGCAGAGGAGAAAGCTGTAAGAGACTCCGGTATTCAGACCAAAGATATAATCTTCAATCGCCTGACACAGATTCTTGGTTTTGCTGATGATATTGACATAATAGGTAGGTCTGAACGGGCTCTCAGAGAAGCGTTTATAAGCCTTGAAGCAGCTGCAAGACCACTTGGTCTAGAAGTCAACGAGAGGAAAACTAAGTATATGAGAGTTGGCGGTGAGGTGGATCTGAACTCTCCATTTGAGGTAGGTTCTTTTAAGTTTGAGAGAGTGAAAAGTTTTATATACCTTGGGTCTGAAATTAATAGCAAGAATGACATGGCTCAAGAAATACAAAGAAGGATCACGGCTGCCAATAGATGTGTCTTTGGACTTGGCCGACACTTAAGAAGTAGGTAACTCTCAAAGAAGACCAAGCTGATCATATACAAGACCCTTGTTCGGCCTGTTTTGACATATGGCTCAGAGGCTTGGACGATGACTAAAAGGGATGAGATGAAGCTGAGTGTCTTTTAGCGAGGAGTCCTCAGAAGGATTTATGGTCCAGTAAAGGAGGGTGATGTCTGGAGGAAAAGAAAAAATAGGGAGCTCAGTTCTCTCTATGCAGACATCGACGTAGTCACGTATATTAAACTGGCCAGACTAAGGTGGGCAGGGCATGTGGCCAGAATGAGCACCCTTGAAATACAAAAAAAAATAATGATGGAGGAGCTGCACCTCGTAAGACGGATAGGAAGGCCGAGGACGAGATGGTTGGACAACGTGGCCTATGATGCGAGAACCCTGCTTGGTGTGCGGAACTGGAGAGCTGCAGCAGAAGACAGAGCCAACTGGCGGAGGCTCTTGGAGGAGGCCCAGTCTCGGTAACGGGATGTTGTGCCATACATGATGATGATGAGGTATCTGGATTGAGCTAAATCGGAAACATATGGTACATTAAAGTCATTATGGATGATTTTATTTGTGACAAAGTAGGGAGCACTAAGGATTTTACGAAGGATTTTGGATTGTAGGGATTGGATAGGAGAGGAATTTTAAGGTTAAGTAGAGCCCCAAAGCTCGATCCCGTAAGTCCAAATAGGCCTTATTATAGTAATATATATGAGTGTTTTGTAAATAGTTGGCAGTTTAGAGCGTTTGTCTAGTAAGTGCTGGAGTACTTCACTTCCTTTAAAAAGAAAAACAGTCCAAAACTATTTTTTTTTCAAAGTGTAATTATTTCTATATTACGATAAATATAAAAAAAAAAACATTTTCAAAGGGTAATTGATTTAATGAATAATCAATTAGGCAAAATTATACATTTTATATAAATTGTTATAATTAGAAAAAATATTATGATATTAATATAAATCATTTGAATAAAAATATAATACCTGGCATAAAACAGGAGAAATTAATTTATTTTCCATTCAATTAAGCAATTTAATCACAATTTATTTTTAAACCCGACCCACCAATACCCTCCTCCCTCCCTCCCCCCGAAGAGAGAATGGGCTAAATATCAGCCGATTGTCCTTTCAGCTGATTGACCCGAATCGAAATGCCTCTAATTTAATTTTCCTTACCCTTCTTCTATTTCGCCGCTGTTCACAAAAACCTTGTGAAAGTCCCTTTTTTTCCATCTACCTTGAATAACAGAAGGGCAAACATAATCGAATCACGGCACTTTCAAAATTAGATTTTTCTCGTTTTCGTTGAAAAAATAAAAAAAAGGGCGGGATAAGAAAAGAAGGAATGATGAAAAAGGAAATGAGAAACCAAACGGCTCAATCACTTTTGAATATAATAAATAACCTGGAAATAAATTATTAAAATCTCAATTCCATTTCTTTGAAGTGTTTTAATATTAACCATGAAACAAAATTATAGATTTATAATTCAACTAATTAATTAATGATAAACATGAATAAATAACATCATTTAAAAATAAAATGAAATGGTCTTAGAACTAATAAATTTCATCGAATAGTTTAAAAATAAATATTATTTTATAGTTTTATTACTGATTGTTGTCATTAAACAGTATTATTGAAAAATAAAATGTGTTTTCAATTGATATTACATTTTAATAAACGGAATATGTGTCTTGGCAAACCACGATAGGATTACTCTAAACGACAAGAAGACGAAAGCCATCCTGATCGGATCTCCCTCACTCCTCAAATCCTTACAGACACTCCCTAATCTTTTCCTGAACAACTGATCTATCACATTCCATACTTCTGTAAAAAACCTTGTTGTTACCTTTGATCAAACCCTCTCCTGGAAACCACATATCTCCCAAATTTCCCGTATCACAATCTCTACCCTGAAAGTAGATAGGATAGATTTAACTAATGATAAGAGCAGTTGATAAAAAAAAATCCGTTATTAATATATACAAGATTATTATTTTCGTTTTCTTAAAATCCATGGTGAGGGAGTTATATATTTATGCTATGGATGAAAAAAAATGTGTTCATAGAATTTTAAATAAAATCTTACTCACTTTAAAGAATGCCAGGACAAATCTGTTTTTTTTTTATCTTTCTGATCCATGTGATTGGCAGAACACCTTGTTTTTTTTCTTCTGCCGTGTCCCTCAAATCTCATTTATCCTGCATCTCGTTTTAAAATGCGTATAATTAAAACTGGAAAAGAATAAATACGGCAAACTCTGCTTATTCACACAGTGGTATAGCTAGTTTGGATTGAGAAAAACATCCTTAGATTAAGAAAAGAACGTAAAAAGGCAGAAAATATGGGCCACAAAGAATATCTTATTGCGCCCGGGGGTATGCCAACACACCACCTGTTGCACTAGCAGTCTCTACAAAAGTAACAATAGAGCATTCCAACCTCCAACTATAGCAATAACGCTTTATAATAAAACGAGAGAACAGATATATTAGTCACATAAATTTGTTAAAAATGTATACGACGAAAATCATATTAATAAAAAAAGTTTACATATAATTAAGTAATATTGCTAAGCACACTAGATATTTATTGTTTGATTACTATTTTAATTACAACAATTCGCTTCAAGTATATGTTTTTCGGTTACATGTCCTTACATACATGTGTAAGGATCGTATATACATGGCGTATGACAACATACTAGTGTATAACACCTGCTAGGTTTATCTCTATCCTGCGTAAATTAGTAGTTGTAACCTCGGCTTGGCTAATTAGGCCTCAACTCGGCTACTAACTAATTTTTGCTTTCTTAATTAATTAGAGGGTTGGAAGAAAAAAAAGGTAAGAAATAATTATAGAAGATCGATGGATGCAGGACCACTTCTTTGAGTACTATTTCATGTTGTAAAGGAATTGCTACAAGAATCGAGTAAATCGAGGATTACAAACTTTCGGTTAGAAAAATATAATATTATATAGACTCCCAAGTATTTCTTCCATATTGTTACCCCATCAAATTTCTTGAGGAGGCACATTTTTATGTTGAATTTATGGAGTGTACTATATTGTCTTGGGAATGTCAAACCTCCGCGAAAAAAATTTTCCTCTGAAGAATTGTACTATTATTAGTTCGTTCTTCATTATTTTTACTCCTTTTTTTTAAAATTTTTAACTGAACAAAATTAGAAAGTAACTTATATATATATATATTTTTTTTTTTTTTTTTTTTCACTAAGACTATTCAATTACTCTCTATTTTTATTTATGTCTCTCTGAGGCTCCTTAGCTCTCATTTCTGTCTTGCTGTATTATTCTAAAGGGGCTCGTCCCAGAATAAATGAAGTATTATTACTATTATTATTTGAAGTGAAAACTTCATTAAGTGCGTTTTGCACTTTTGTGTGGATTGATCTTGATTGATCCGCCAGATTTCGCACGGTAGTAACGCTCGAGTAAAGACGACTGGAGTCCAATAATTGAAATGTTTATATGGATTAAAATATCTCAGAAACTAAAAATCGGGCCTGCATGCTGTAATGCGAGGAAATTGTTCATTATTTCATCCCCTCTATAGTAAGATATAATTCAAAATTGTATCTCAAAGCGACAACATGTTAAGGAGGCGAAAATGAATAAATAGTGTAGAAAACTAAATGATAACGAGTTTATTTGAACATATGGATTAAAATGTTTCAGATACTAATAATCGGACCTGTATACTGTAAGCGAGAGAAATGTTGGGCATTTCATCTTTTTTGTAATGAGCTATTATTCAAAATTGTTTCTTAACCCAACACAGTGTCAGAGAGAAAAATATAGTATATAAAACCAAATGATAATGAGTTTATACTAATATATAGTACAAATGCTAATATTATTACAACATTGAAATTTTATTTTGACAACATTATTAACAATATGTAAAAAATAAGAAGAGAAATAATATAAATGATGATAATAGCAGAGATTCTTAACAATAATGAAAAATATCTAATAATATAACATAACATAACCTTTCAACTGGAGACTTCCACATTAATATTATACAGCCGTTGTATACAATATAAATTAGTAAGTATCACCAATTTAAATAAGTAAATCATTAAGAACATTTTAAGATTGAACTTGCTTTGAGGGCTATATTTTTAAAGTGAAAACATATTTAGGCGCGTTTTGAATTTTTGTTAGTGGAAACTGAATTAGATCGAGCCGTCAGATCTCCAATGTGTAACTAAATGATAAGGCTGTAGTAAACTAATTGAAGTATTTTTGCATATTGATTAAAGTATCTCAGAAACTGAAAATCGGACTTGAATACTGTAAGCGAGAGAACTGTTTAGCATTTCATCATCTATATAATGATATATTATTTATAATTTATATTTCATATTATTAATCGCACGTTTTTGATGTTTTCACTTCTATTTTATGGTATAAAGCACACACCTTAGTTTTTTATTCTATCTTTTTTTTCCTAAAACCATTTCCTTCAGAAGAAAAGCCGAACGTTTAATATTACAAATAATTAAAAAGAAAACCTGTTGGTAAGTTCTTGTTCGTTGAATGGGAATAATTACAACATAATGACTGGAAGCCATGAGTGTTCTCTCACTGGAGCTTCACGTTAGGTTCTGGACAAAGCTGGGGCACCTAATTACTGGTTGGTAATTATTACGGTAGAAGGGTCTTGCTTTCAATTTCGCTTTGACACTTCAGCCCCTTAGTTGCTTTATTGAGAACACTCATCCAGAGTGGAGCCATCTTCTTTTGCTTAGTTTTCATAGTTTTTATTTTCCATTAAACAGAAAAATAAACAACAAATAATCACAGTTAATTTCAAATTCCATGACATAATTTGTTAGTGAAGCCTAAATATACGTTGTTTTATTTTCATAATCCCTTTTTTATAAAAATTATTGTATTGTACTTATATTTTTCCATTTTTATGAATTTTGTCTACATCTAATGTATAATTGATGGTGGGGCTTATCTCAGGCTTTTGGGTTGACCTTACAATCTATCTATTACAACTGAATTTAAAAATGAATCTTTTTTTGTTGTTTTATCTTGTTAATTGTTGCCATAGCTTCGGAATGCCTGCTGGTTAGGCTTCTGAAAAGAGAGTTAGCCAACTGTTGAGATTTTTGACAAAAATATTTCTTACAATTCTTGAGAATTTCATTAACTGTAGATAAATTTAGCTATTTATATAACTATCAGAGCAGCGGTGCACCATACAACAGAGCCGGCCGTATTATGAATATATTATGATGAAGAGCTTCATAAGTTAAGATTGGTTTGTTGTTGGAGTTTAGAATTTTGAATGTCTGTTAAAATGTATACCGAGATATGTCAAGTTAGTCAATAGTTTGATGCTTCTGTTAATAATTCTAAATTTTTCTGTTCCTTTTTGATCCGCAAATATAAAATCCTTTTTTTTTTTCAGGATTGAAATAGATTTTGAGGTTTTTAGGTCTGTTCTACATTTTTTTAGGATGCTGTTTCCGCCTGCTTAATAGCTATTTTGGCATTCGCACCATTGCTTGAGACAGCTATATCATCAGCAAATGCTGTTACAGAAGTATTTCGGTGCTCAGTAACCACTATTTCCGCAGCATATATTAGAAAAAGAATGTTATTTACTTTGTATGAAGGTATAATATATATCTCACAGAATAAAATAGTGAGATGAAAACCTTTTCAATTTAGGTGTTGTTATAAATATCAAAAATAATGTTTTTAATTGTTCGGATAATTCCTCGAATTCATCAGATAAATTAATATATATAAATGCTGCAAATATCTAGGTACAAATTCTATACACATATATGTGCGTGATCAGTTTGATAATTTATAATTTGAAACCCTTTTTTACGATAATTTTAACAACCATTCTATAATAATTCGAATCTCGAAATACGTGTAATGAACCAAAACTATCAGTGTTGTTTTAGGTAAGACATTTGGACTATTAGAAATATTCTTATCTAAGGTCATTTGATGGATTTCTTTTATTTTCGCCATGAGCTACAATTATATAACATTCCATTGTTTTGGTGATGCAATATAATTATTAAGTAATTACCTTATTAAGTATCTTTAGAAATTGATACGCTATTTATGTATATTTAAGTATGAATGTTTTTCTTTGTTCATCTAATTATTTGTTTTACTTATGATTTATTTAATTTGGTTAGAATTTCTGTATTTTTTTTTTAAATTTGATTTCAGTTAAATTTCTTTGGTTTTGTAGTTTTTGCGTTTGTTATATAGATATATATTTTTTATTAGTATTATTTTTTTTTAAATTTTATTGTGTTGTATATATACCATAAATGTGCCTCAGTCAGCTTTAGTACTCAGTGCCCTTAAGTGTTGCAAAATGTTTTATTTCTCAATAAAAAGATTTGAAAAAAAAAAAAGAAAAAGAAATCTATGTTTACGTTTTCTACCGAGATACCATCGGGTGTATATGTTTGTTTAGAAGAATAGCGTTGATAGACCATTAATGAAATGGTTTAAAAAAAAAAAAAATTGTTCAGTAACATGAAATATTAAATAAAGTTAAGAAAAATTTAAAAGATCTGCGGAATTTGATTGACACTGTTAATATATAATGTATTCATATATTAGGAAATAATGAAACAAAATTCGAGACAAGAACCCAAGATCTCAATTTTAGTCTCGACTTCCAAATCCTAGTTTTGATGATGACCCATTTATTTTGGTCGAAACGTCTGCTTACTTGTTAAAGAAATTGTTACTAAAATTCTCGTAGATTTTTTTCATACTTATAATTTCAACAGTCGACCACTTTACCTTTCTCTGTAGTTACCTGCACTTCATCATGCCTCTGTTAAGCAAATGATTTCTTTAATATTTATTAGTATAATTTCCCATTTTATTTCCCTCTACTATTTTTCTATTTTTCAGACTACTTATAGCAGTTATGAACTACAAAATGTCACCTTTAGACAAGAGAATAAACATATAAAATTGTTACATACGATCTATTCCACTAAAAGTAGCGATGTGTAATTCTCTGTGACCTCATTTTCTTTTCCAGTATGAATCATTTTATGTTGTTACTTTAATATAACTTTGCTGTCTCGTAAATCTCTATTTAGAACAAAATCCATTACTTCATGTAACGAAAGAAAACAAGTAGAATCTAAAAATAATTATAATAAACAGATTTATAATTTTCTGGCTGGTCTGTTGATATCTGCTTAAACAAATGAAGTATTTATAATATTATCAACCAGAATAAAAAAATAAAAACAAGATTTGTCATACAGCGTGTTCATGAAGAGAAATTTCTCAGTTGAACAATTGATACTGCTCCTCTTTGTATAAAGGCCCTATCCAATTAAGTTTTCAGAAGTTGCTCTCGGCACATTTAGCCCGGTCTCTCAGCCGGGGACAAAGGAAAGGGGTAAGAATCCCTCAGGAAGTTCTCGGGGTAACACTCCTACCGAATTACGGAATTAGAACAAGGGGAAAATGAGCCGGCAAGAAAATATGAGGCAGGTAGTCGGCTTGGAGAGAGAAAAATGAGAACACGGGAGGAAAAAAAATGCAATAATAATATTTTGTCTTGTGAAGTAAAGCAGGGTTTATTCCTGTGTTAATTTCCCCAGAAAATAATAAATTACATCTGTAATTTTTAATTTTACTTAAAAAAAACAAGAAACAAATGTAAGCGTATTCAAAGATATTAATCTTTTATTAAAATTTATTTGAAAATAAAAATGTTCACATGGTAGTTTTGTCTACAAATTACGGGAACAAGGTTGTAGGTTATAATTTGGTTTCTCCGTCTACAATAATACATTGATTAAAAGAGGTAATAATTGATTAATCATGGTTACTTCTGAACTTATGGACAAGATATTAGACATGACAATATTATGATTAAGTTATGTTTAAAAATAACACAAATTGTTGTAAAATCCCAAAGAATATTAAAGTAATATTTTTCAATGCTTTATACCACTACGACCCATCCAAAGGGTCTTGGATTCACTACTTTTTAAAGAAGTTGTGTTTCTAGGCTAATGTTTGTGCAGGTAGGTGCTCAGACAAGACTACGCTCAATCGCCAGATTTTCCCTTTAAATATAAAGAGTACCCACTTTATATAGGCTGAGTGTGGCCCAGGAGGGTCTTCTGACCTCAGGGTCGATTCACGGCTAGTGTAACAGAATAAATAATTCCTTGCCATCAGCTGGATTAGAATCCAGGACTTTGAGCTTAAGAAGACATTGCCTTACCCACTGAGCTTCCCTACTCCACCCTCTCTCATTCTTATTATTACATCTTTAAATTTTCTACAAAAAAACTCATTTACACCACTATCATCAGGCCCATTTGGACATATGGAATTGAGCTTTGGGGCCTACGAGAATTCCGAATTCTTTCCGTATCCAATCCTTACAATCCAAAATCCTCTGTAAAATCCTAAGTGCTCCTTATTATGACACAACTAAAATTATCCATAAAGACCTCAATATTCCTCTTGTTGAAGACTTGGCCCGAACTAGATATGTCTCGTTTAATTTCTAACTATTTGGTCACCCAATCATCTTGTTCATAACCTTTCATCCAATACCATTCCTGACAACCCTCCAAGGCACCTGAAAAGAAGATGGCCAAGGGACGTTCTAAATTAATCTAATCTTTGATCTTTGATTCTTCACAAGTACTTATCATGTTATATATTCATATAGCAGATTTACTTGTTGTATGCATTTATACGGTTGTAAATTTGAATAGATAAATTTAAAAAAAAATATTACATCAGAATATTCGACACGGATAAAATATTAACTTACTTAATTATTTTCCTAACATATTTCTGACTTCTTGTCGGTTTTTTGCAAAAAGACATTAAGTAATATTTCAGAAAATTAAAACAATAACATAAGTTCTTTGATGGATTTTCTCTCATTCAATGAAATCAGAACACTGCGCAATCGGTGTTACTATTATATTTGAAACACTAACAGGTTTGTACAACTTTTAATACACTTATTTTGTTTTTGTACCGAAGATTAAGGTTGAAATATTATTTTAAAAAATACCTTAAAGTGTAATAATATAAAATATCTAATTAGTGACTTTTAGCAATAAACTGATGATATTATTTTATTTATTCCACTTCGCAAATTCTCAAATATGAAGCAGTTTTATTTCCATAATGAATTGTATATATTGTTTTTAAAACACATTTTTTTATTAGTAAACTACTTTTGAAAACAAGATTTACAAGTTTTTTTTCTGTTGGTATTACTTACCATGTAGATCTTCTGCTGCCTTAACAAGCCTGCTCCACCTTTGTCTGGCTTGGGCTATTTCTTTCCATTTGTCTGAGGGCAGCTCTCTTGCTTCTTTGTTGATTCTATCTATCCATCTGATTTTTGGCCTTTTATGTGGTTCTTTCGAAAGAAAGATGTACTCAGGGATGGCGCGCACTCTTCAAATTTAAGGATATATATAGATCCTCGGTGAGCTCAGAGGTTAAGAGAAAACTTTGGGTGAGCACAGTACTTCCTGTCATGACCTATGGTTGTGAAACATGGGCAATTGACCAGAAGACTTGCCACAAATCGAGGATAGCCGTCAGAGGAATGGAGCGATATCTTCTGGGAATAACTCGAAGGGATAGAAAAACAAACAAATGGATCAGAGCTAAGACTGACCTTCCAGATATTGTGGGAAAAGTGCTCATCAGGAAGTGTACCTGGACCGAACATGTAATCAGGAGGAATGAATTAACATGGACCAGACAGTTTATGGATTGGTATCCAAGAGAGCACGTGAGGAAGAGAGGACGCCCGCCGACAGACTGGGACAAGGAGATGAAGAAGACCTGCGGGGGAGCAGCCTGGAAGAGAGTAGCATTAGAGAGGAAAGAATGGAAAAGGATGGGACAGGTTCATTACCTAGTGTGGTTTCAAGAAAGTCAAATATAAAAAAAAAAAAAAAAAGAAATCGAACTCAAAACCTCAACTAAGTTGATTTTGTACATATAAGAGATTTTGTATATTTTTATCCATTGTTTCTTCATTGTATGCACAAATAAACGTTATTATTATTATTATTATGTGGTTCTTTGCCTTCTTTTGGGGCATTCATTGTTAAGTAGAGACTTCCAGATAAATTGCTACTAGCTAGATGCCCCGCCCATCTTAACCTCCATGCCTTTATATCATAAAATATTGGTTGATCAGGTTCCGTATGCAGTTCTTTATGATCTACTAATAACAAATAAAATTTCAGAATTTTATAAAAAGTACGAATTTTAAGTTATTAATTTTTTAATAATACCTCTATTTTTAGGATACTTTTGAGTAGATTTTTTAAAATGGTGATTGTTAATAATATTCGGAGCCAAAACGTTCGACACTTGGAATATTAGAGACAAGACAAAGCAAGCTGACGAACAATAGGTGCATTCAGTTCCTCTATGCCTCAGCTTCATTGTTGAGGTAAAATATTGGCTGGATAAACCCACAACCGTGGAAGCTCCCGAATTATCGTTCACTACCTTCAAAAATCTCGATCTCTTTGGATCCTATTGTTTGGATGTGTATAACAATCCGGTTGTCCGCAAATCCCTGGTATTGTTGCCAACGAATGACAAAAAGCTTCTTGGTCAGATCAAATCCCCCCTCTCCCTCCAAAAAGAAATTTCGCTTTTATTTATTGAAATCGAGAACCTTGTTATTATTCCGTTTTCTTGTTACGTAAAGCAGAGAAGGTTTGTATCAATACAAGCTAAAAAAAGATCACAGTATTGACGATTTCAATACCGTTTTACGTTTTAGATATCAAGTAACATGTGTGATTATGTTTCTGTAGCAGACCTGGACAGTATTTCAAATAATGTTTTTTTAAAACACAATATAAAACAGATTTTTGGAACTGTATTTTCTTTTAAAAATTCAAAATAAAAAAATTAAATAGATAAATATATTTTATCATTAGACTTCTGTATTTAAATGGACGAAAATGTGTAGCATTTGAATACATTTAAAATGAGTTTTAATTTTTGACTATCCACAGTGGTTTTAGAACTGACTTTTCATAAATAATTTATAAATTTTTGAAAAATTTAAGAAGATAAATGTTACAATAATTATATAAAAAGTATAATTATATGGATTATATAATAATGTTATAAATATTCAACTTGAAAATGGGATAAATTGACCGAAACGTTGGGAAATTTTAATGAATTAAATTATGGAATAAATGTATAAGAGTGAAATAAAACGTTTTCTCTCGATAGTATAAACTTTATTATTAATATATACCCTTGAAAATTTTGAAGATTAAATTAAAAACTAACTTTTATTGAATTTCACATACTATTTTGGCTCAATATTGGAGAATTAAATAGTGTACAATGTCAATTTTATTTAACAGTTCAAATTAATATAATGTTGATTTCATTACTCTACAGACTTTAACTAGAGTAGCGAGTTATTATTTATTACGTTTTGTTATAACGATCTTATCTTATATTTAGAAAAATTACATGATTATAACTTTAGATCTTTTACTGAAAATTTATATTTTTATATAAAATAATGTTTTTTTTTTTGTCATGATACCAATTTTTTTTTATTGCTGAGTATAAATAAGCCATTAATATATGAATATTCTATTTTATTTATTTGTATTGAGAACTGAAAAAGAGTGACACTATTTTCATATCGAAATAAGAAATATATGTTTTTAATAATGATAAGTCGAACAAAAGCCAGCTTAAATCATACTTTCTTTTAATACTTTGGTTCATTCCTATTCCAATATTGGAGCAACTTATTTTTATTAATAAGGAAAACATGCTTTTTTGTGTGTATCATTTCTATTTAGTAGATAGAGCTTTTACTTCATTAAAAAAAAAATGATCGTTATCGCCAGATTTAGATATATTGGTCCTCAGACGTATAGGCAAAGTGAAAATGGATTAAAAAAAATAACAAATTTTGTAACCACCTATGTTACTTTATACATATCATTTCTAATTTCTAGAGTGCTGAATAATATCACAGTTTCGTAACCTGAAATCAATAAGAAATTCCATTTTTCCGTTTTCAAAGAATTTTTCCGTTTGCGGATTCAGAAATTTGTGCGTTTATTGTAATTAAATTTTGTATATGAAAGAGTTTGAGCCATTTCAATGCATTTATTGTGCGTTCTTTTTTGTGATTTTTTTTATTTTCCTAAAATTCGCAAAAAACATTCTTATTTGCCCAGTTCCATCAAAAATGGAGTCAATAAAGAAACAACTTCTTCTTAGCAAAATATTAAGATTTTGTTGTTCTCGTATTCATGTCATACAGTGAAAAAACAACATGTTTACACAGAATTTTTCGAAAAATAAATGTTACCCATTAAAATTAAATATAAAGTAAACTAATGATAGTATTGTGCCTGGAATTTTCGAAAATCCCAGTGAATATAAATTTTCAAATATTTTAATTAAAATTGTTGGTTTACTTTCCTTCAAACCTAATCTAGTATTGCTTGTAATGATTATTTTCTGATTTTTTATTCACTGTAGGACATTAATATGAGGACAATGAAGTTTCCAAACGGTCTCTAAATATATTTATTGAACCTCAAGTTCTCCAGAAAAGAATATATATCTGTAACCAAAGAAATATATGTCTTCAAATATAATCAAGCAGATATATATCTTCCTCTCTATTTTTTTCTCTGACAAAATTCGAACATTTTGTATCATTTCCTAATAGTTTTGTGAATAGTTTTAAGTATCTTGTACGTAGTTTTGTATTTATTGTGCATTTACGTAAGATTTTGTTTTTGTTATTTTTATTTTTGGATACTATATGTTCTGTTAGAAGTAGAAAATAACTTTATTCTAGGACAAAGTCCCTTTAGAATAACAAAATATTACAAAATTAAAAAAACAACAACGCTGCAAATCATTTCACAATGGTTTATTATTTCCAAACAGTTATACATCTAAAGTAACATTATCTTCCTTGTGACAAAGAAAATGAAATAAAAAGTGATTAAAATTATTGGACTAAACATTTTTTTTTTTTAAATCATTAGTGATATCCTAAAAAAATATCATTACTTCAGTAACACATTCAAAAATCAAAATCCAAAACAAAGGATATAACCTTTGCTGAAAAACATCTAGAGACCTTATCTTTGCTTGTCCAATTTTAACAATTTTTTGGAAAATTTCGTAAACTTTTAAACGACCATCTACAATATCGACAAAAAGCGTATACTTTTGTTTGAGTTATTCGTAGTTCGTAGTATCAGTTATTTATATGAGTAAGTGTATAAATTATTTGGAATCTAATTTTACCGTCCCTCGTAACTTTTTTTCCAGCTTCTTTTCGTTGACGTATGTTACATAGATAAATTTAAAGGGCATCGAGAAGAAGACTTTAGCGAAGTTTTATAAAAATCGGTACATCCGTTTAGGCGTTGCAGTCTATAGCAACGCAGGTTTTTCTGGCCGCCATCTTGATTGGAAAATGCGGATAAAAATGTTGATGAAGGAGGCGGTTATTTTTAATAATTTCTGATTCTTTTCTATTTAGTTTAAGTATTCCATCCATACATATTGTCATTTTTTTCATCTTGTTAGTTTAATTGAAGTGTGTCTGTCTTTTTTTAAATATAATGTAACTGATCTGGCCGGAAATATATATTTTTTTTCTGTACAATTCTGTTAGTCTTCGGCCCTAGAATAAAGTCTTTTTTTATTCTATTATATTCTATATGTATATATCTTTATATGTATATTTTATCACATGTTTTATATTTCGTTATAACACTTATGATGTTCAAATCCTAGTTACAGTTAACATTACGCCTTTTCATACAGACTCTTACAAACTTGTTTTCATCTATAAGTGATTCAACAGTCCTCGTCCCAGAGAAGGTGCTGTTTAAGGGATCTTTCGCCACACCTTGAAAATTAATCAAGACCCAGAAGAGGTTTTGCTGAGTACTGACCTTCCATCCCCAGCCTTAATCTCTCTACTTTTTAATCTGTCAGACAATTTAGGGATTGCTTTCTTTCTCTCTCTTTGTTTCCCTTTTCTTTTTTATTGCTAGGTCGTATTTTATTTAAACGTCCAATGTTCAGCAAAAATAAACTCATGAACTGATGGTTGCACCACCTGGTAGGAATGGTATAGTTTTTATTAGTTTGGGGCTAGTACTGGTAAACTAATTTCAGCTAAATTAAGGTGACAGTGGACTATTTTCAAATTCCAGTTTGTTTTGAGCCGCGGATGGAATAATGAATGGAATAACGAACTAAGGGCGGTAACTTTCCAAATGAGGGCCGTGCTGGGAATTGGTAAGTGGGAGCAGTTTGAATAGCAAGGTCAAACAGATTGCTCCTGCATGGGCTGCACGGGGAGTCCAGTCAATAACATCTCGCTCCAGTCAAAGGAGGCGGCTGTTCTCCCAAAAGGGGGGTAGGCCGAGCAACCCTTTCCAGTCTATTCAGGGGTCCGGCAAAGAGGTTATGCTTCCAATTAAATATATATTCATAGTATAATATTGCAGTATTTTAATAATTTATGATAATTATTGCGAATCATCCTCATCTATTAGTGTCCCATAAGTAGAGGGAAATATTTGAGCAGGTAATGGTAGATCCGAACAACTATGAAAAAGTTCATACAAACGATGGTCCGATTTTCGGCAGAAAAGAGAGAAGTTTTGTGTTTTTTTTTTTTGTTTTTTTTTGTGTGTGTTCATATTTCCATCCACACCTGTCATGCTTGACAATAAGCAGATGTGCTGTAACTAATAAGAAAAATTTACATTTTTGGCATGAGGAAAAAAAATGGTACCCAGCAGCACTTCATCCGGGTCTTAATTTATTTCCTTAATTTAAGAAAGGAGATCTCTCATCCAACTCCTCTTTAGTCGTCTCCTAATTGGCATGTCAGCTGTGGCCATGTTATTAATAAGTCCGTTGTGATGTACGTGTAGTTTAAGATGAAATCTGGAGTAGAGCGTATGTGTTGGTCGATAGTTGGTTGTCGTAAGTCGTTATGTAAAGTTTTGTTGTTTACGTACCAAGGAGCTCCTGTTATAAGTAGTAAAATTTTGGATTGAAATGTCTGTAGTTTTTTTTAGAACCGTAAATTTGTGAGGCGCATGTCTATATGGGTTCGGGTGCATGTATTGAGTTTTAGTCTGATTTTCAATTTTAAAAGTGAGTACGTTTTTATCAAGTAGGAGGCGATAATAAAAAAAAATAATTTAGATAATTGTATCACAATAAACAAGACAAAATTTACTTCCATCTTTTTTTTTTTTTTTTCGACCTTGTTTATTAAGAAATATTACGATCTGTCTCAAAGGACATTTGTAATAGTGTTCAGAGATCACATTCACACTCTACGTACAATAAGTAAAAATAAATTAAGCAGAAAAATAATATATATATATATATATATACACACAACTAATAAGAATAAAATAACATAAAAAATAAAACTCATATCAGACTGAAACGACAAGAAGCCGCTCGACGTTTCCGATTACTTCAGCACTTACTTGACAAACACTGTAAACTTCCAATACATTACGAAAGACTCATATACCTAACTATAATAAGGGCCTATTTGGACTTACTGGTTTGAGTTATGGGGCTCCAGTAGACTTCTATTTAAAGTAGAGTTTGTCATTGTTAAAACCATTTAAAGAGGACTTTTCCGCGGGTAAATAAAATTAAGTTCTGTTTTTAAAAAGATCATAAATTATTTTTGGTGGGTAAATAGTCACTGATCAATTACATTCATTCATTCATGTTTGGCACGACATCCCGTTACCGAGACTGGGCCTCCTCCAAGAGCCTCCGCCAGTTGGCTCTGTCTTCTGCTGCAGCTCTCCAGTTCCGTACACCAAGCAGGGTTCTCGCATCATAGGCCACGTTGTCCAACCACCTCGTCCTCGGCCTTCCTACCCGTCTTGCGAGGTGCAGCTCCTCCATCATTATTTTCTTGGGTATCTCAACGGTGCTCATTCTGGCCACATGCCCTGCCCACCTTAGTCTGGCCAGTTTAATATAGGTGACTACGTCGATGTCTGCATAGAAAGAACTGAGCTCCCTATTTTTTCTTTTCCTCCAGACATCACCCTCCTTTACTGGACCATAAATCCTTCTGAGGACTCCTCGCTCAAACACACTCAGCTTCATCTCATCGTTTTTGGTCATCGTCCAAGCCTCTGAGCCATATGTCAAAACAGGCCGAACAAGAGTCTTGTATATGATCAGCTTGGTCTTCTTTGAGAGGTACCTACTTCTTAAGTGTCGGCCAAGTCCATAGACACATCTATTGGCAGCCGTGATCCTTCTTTGTATTTCTTGAGCCATGTCATTTTTGCTATTAATTTCAGACCCAAGGTATATAAAACTTTTCACTCTCTCAAACTTAAAAGAACCTACCTCAAATGGAGAGTTCAGATCCACCTCACCACCAACTCTCATATACTTAGTTTTCCTCTTGTTGACTTCTAGACCAAGTGGTCTTCCAGCTGCTTCAAGGCCTATAAACGCTTCTCTGAGAGCCTGTTCAGACCTACCTATTATGTCAATATCATCAGCAAAACCAAGAAGCTGTGTCAGGCGATTGAAGATTATATCGTTGGTCTGAATACCGGAGTCTCTTACAGCTTTCTCCTCTGCCAAGTTGAACAATAGACAGGCGAGGGCATCCCCTTGCCTAACCCCACTGCTCACTTTAAACTCTTCGGAGTCGTCAGAACCGACGAGTATTCTACATCTCGAGCTGTCCATGGTCATCTTGATTAGGCGTACGAGCTTCTGAGGGATGCTTAGCTCCTCCAAGACACAGTATAGTTGCGTTCTATCAACGCTGTCGTATGCTGCTTTAAAGTCTAGGAATAAATGGTGGGTGACTACCTTATGCTCCATAGTCTTTTCTAGGATCATCCTCAGAGAGAACAGTTGATCAGTGGTTGAGCGTCCTCTTCGAAATCCAGCCTGATATTTCCCCAGTTCCTTTTCAGAATACGGGAGAATCCTCTCAAAAAGAATGTTAGAGAGCAGTTTATAAGCACACGAAAGGATCAATTACATAGGTGAAAGAAAATTTTCAGGACTTTCAGTCAAGTTGTTTTCATTAGATTAGCCGACGTTTCAACCCAAACATTGCAAAAAGTCTTATGGGACACCCTGTACATGAAAAAGAAAAGATTTCACCGATTTGATACCTACTTACTGGCAAGCAGTGTAAAAACGTTTTTCTTGAGCAATTGCATTTCGTGTTTGAAAAAAGGATATTGCTGATTAAATTCGGATACAACACTTAGTTATAAATTTACCGAATACTCATATTTCCTACTAGAAGGAATCTATTTATGGTTTCTTAAAGAAAAAAGTCTTTAAATTATAATTTAAAGTGATAATTATGATAATTATCATAACTTCATCTGCTTCTTCAGAAACACTCGACTAAAGTTTGATGAATTTCTGAAAAATTATCCGAACTTGAGAGTTTAATTGGAGGATTTAACATTAAAGAATTTAAAACAATCTCGATGACTAAAATATTGAGATGAAGTACCATTAGTGTAGTTGGGATTTCTAGGAATTTAGTGTAAGCTATTACCCGTTTCCGCGAATGCGAATTTCCAAACTATACCGTAGAGTCTAAATTGAACTTGATTGCCAATTAAATTAGATTGAATTGAAATCAAATTTTCTATAAATTCAAGATAAAGATTTGCTTATCTTAAAAACGTAAATTTAAATATTGATATGATAAATAACTACAGAGGTAGATAATAATATGTATATAATTTAAAATTTTTGAATGTAAAAAAATTACTTTTTACTCATTTTCTTAGTTAATAATTTATAAGAGGGAAACGAGCTATTCCTTTCTAAACGTTTGTCAGAATGAAGATGCCCCTCCGGTACTGAAGGATTGGAAGTTTAAAAATTTCTCATTTACTTATTGTATTCTCTATGTAATACAGTTGTAAATTCCATTAAAATAATAAAAAAAAAATAAATAATAAAGATAATGGATGGAATGTTTTATAAATCCTAATTAAATCCAATAAATATTTCCTAACCTTATGTTATATGTTTAATTATATGTTATTTTAATTATTATTAATATTTATAATTTTTTTACAGGTACTTGGAAAAAATGAATCCGGCAACACACCTGTATGTATGTACTCATTCTCTTATTCTATTTACTTTTCTTTTGTTTATTATTATATTTTGCTCCAGAGTATATGCATCACTGTCAGTATTTCTGGTACTGGTACTGGTGGGAAAAACATGGTTAGTGGATTACATGGTCCTTTTTTTCTGACCCCTGACTGTTACCTTGAGATTGCAGAGTACCAGAGTGGTAATTTCAAGATTCATTTCCCAGAATGAAAGAAATTAAAATTAACCGACCCAGGTGAGAATCAAACCCACAACGTTCAGAACGCCCCAACCTGCTTGGCCATCTAGTTCGGGTTATATTACTTCGTGAAACCTCGACATCTAAACACTATTAAATAATTATTATTAATTTTGATAAACTTCCTTATGCAAACCAACTAGGGCAGAATGGGCGGTTTATCCCAGATATTCCGTAAACTAATAGTCAGTTACTACATACTCGTGGATTTTAAGTCGAAAATTTGAATTTTCGATTTAAAAAGTTCAATTTTTTCGGTTTTTCATTTACATATCTGAAACTATGCGTTCTAGCCATAATAATGTCCCATGATAGCTAACATAATTTTCAACCGAAATGGCTATGTTTATTTTTTCGCTATGTTATATAGTTTACAAGATATTAGTCCTCGTATATCACTAACTTCGAAAAAAAAAACTTATTTATAATTTATATACTTATTTATAACTTATTATTTCGTTGGTCTACCATCTACACAAGTAAGCACCGAGCTCTAAAGCTTAAGTTGTTCCCTTTTAAGACTTAGCTGAAGAATGAGGAAGAAGGAAACATTATTATGAATTGTTTTTCTATTTTATAAGTAGTATTATGTAGTTTCCTTTAATATCTCTCTAGAATAGATGTTATGAAGCGTTTTTTTATAGCTCTATGAAGATATTATTTAAGTTAAGACGATTATAAAAATGCAGTGCGAACTTATAAAAATGTGACATTTCTTGTGAACGCGGTATCTTACCGATAGCAAAAGATGGAACACTAATTTACGGGCTATTTTCTCCCTTAGCTATCACGGACAGATCTTATTATTGCTGCAAGAGGTTGAGGGAATAGTTAATCTCAGGTATCGGAGGTGGGTTCAGGGGGTTTTGACCAACAGGTGTCATTCTCCAATTTGTGCCATATGAGAAAAAGAACAGAAAGGGCGAAGAAAGTGTCAGGTTCCCTCGTTTACATTTCTGTTTTATTGCGATTTGTGATTCTTTTGTACAATTTTACTTCTTATTAAAAAACTCTTGTAATTATTAATAAGTAATTTATCGATTCCGAACAGTTATAAATATGTGTGGCTTGTTACAGTAAATTGCGCACTACTTCGAATTATACCAAAAGTTTGAGTTTTTACTATTGATTTTTTTGTTAAAAAAAAAAATCAAGTTATTCCTTAAGTAACAATCCGTATTAGTTCCGTTGAAAAAAAATCCGCTTGGAATTCGTTGAAAGAAATCAAAGAAACCGACTTGGCATTACAACTTTGCCAAAAGTTCAAAACACCATATCTCTGCCCCATGTGCAAGTTTCGATGGTTTTTAGATAATTTCATTATTTTCAAATTAACATACTCTAATTAACATAATCCTATATTCTGTATACACTTCTGATATCCCTGAGCACCCTAATACCACCATTTGTTGCTTCGCTGACGACATTGCTATTCTAACTTCACACAAAAATCCTACTATCGCATCAATTGCCCTACAAAACCATCTTCATTCTCTTGAAAAGTGATTTGGGAACTGGAGAATCAAAATTAATAGTACAAAATCCTCCCACATTAGTTTCTCTCTTAGGAAAGCCTCATGTCCACCCATAACGATTGCCAATAAGCCAGTGCCTTCAAAGAACTATGTACGGTACCATGGACTCTACTTAGACAAAAGACTGGATTTTTGGATTCTACATATGAAACAAAAAACACGAAATTTAGGGGAAGGAGGTCTGTTACTGGTCTCTTTTAATAATAATGGTCCATTATTGAAAATAAAATAAAACAAAACTATTCTTAAGTTTTCAAAATTGTACGGATTCATAAAATTAATCATTAATCGTTCATGAAATGAAATGTTACAAAATGTTATAAAACATCAGCATCTAATTATTGTTATGTATGTAATATTTAAAATATATATAGGTACAAAATAATACAACGTTAGTGGCTTAAAATTTCCCCTTAAACTGATTTTAACAATGGAGATTTCTGATCGTGTTTAAAGTGCATTGTGTCTAGTTTTCTATTAAGCCATTTCTAGTTATATAGAGTATATATTGTTTTGTTAAAGCTTTCTATTAGAACAAAAACACAAACTGAAATTCCTTCTTTTCCAGGTAGAATCGGACAATAGTTTAAATAAACAATTTATAGTTATTGATTTCACTCTCACCGATTTGAATATTTTCCGTCACCTGCGGATTACACTATGTTTTTTGCAAGGGGGTATATCTATAATTGTATATCTGTATCCCTAATGAGCTCCATGCCATTTTACATAACATTGATGAAGATAACAAGAAAAATATCGCGTGAAAATGGAGGCGTTGACTTATAAATAAATCATAATATCCTTGAATATGCTGATGTTATAGCTGTTCTTGAATACAATCAAGAGACCTTGAGATACTTGCTAATACTCTGATAGGAGAAGCAGAGCAAATCGGCACACAAGTAAATGAAAATAAATATAAATGTATGAATATAAGCGTACAGTTTTAACCCCAATAACAGGATAGAATTGACCAGCATATAAGAAGTGCTAACAGAGCTTTCTACGCCAGTTCTGATATTCGGTTGCGAGACCTCAACTCGAAACAAGATCCTTAAAAATACTGAAACGATGACCGGTAAGTGTCAACACTACCGCATGGAAGAAAACGACAACTAAAGAATTGCTTACAGAAACTGGTCAATCAATATCTTATGATAAAAAGGCAAGGAGGTTAATATGGTTAGGATATATAGATCGAATCATTTCATGAGGAATGATTACTTTAATAGTAGACAAGAAACCAAGAAACCACGTGGAATGCCAAAAGGCAGATGGGTAGATTGAATTACCAAAGATGCTACTGAGATGTGTACAGAAAACTAAAAAGAAATATAGATATCGCTTCCATCTGGTATCTTGCAGAGGCAAGATACCAGATGGAATCAATACTCAATAAGAGTATTGAGGTTCACAAAAGTTCCAATTCTAACAAAATTTCTTATATCAACTTTTTTTTAAAAATTTATTTCTATTAATCGCTCATTTACTCCAAGGAAGATATATATCCTTTCATGAAAAACTCCAGTCCCGTCCGAATCTATTTTTTTTCCAGCCTTGCTTCTTCCTCAATTTCTGATAATCCTCCTAGGCGTCTGAAAAGAAGATGGCCTCTTGAGCTTTTCACTTAGAATTATTTAGAAAGTGCTATGATTGAGTAGTGTCTCCACAAGTCTGTTCATGTCATTACTCTTGATTTGTTCATATTTAATAGCTGTATTTATTCAGTACAGTTGTAAATTTCAATAAATGAGTAAAATGAAACAAAAAATTCGGTCATGACAAGTTTATAAAAACACACATTGACACATTAGATATATATCATAAAAGTTACAAAATAAATATATCAAACAGGAATATAACAAGAACATTCATTACATTATGTGAATTACTCAAACAAACCAATATTAGATTTTGATTCTGATCTTTTTTAAAATGTGGCAATATTTGTTACCTGAATTACAAGTAATACATTTGAAATTCGAAATAACAAAGTGACATTAATAGAAAAGCTCTCATCAACAAAACATTTTGTAGTGATTCCGATAGCTTCGAGTTACCTTCCGTTAAAAGGAAATAAAATTGTAGACTATACTCAAGAACATGTAAGGACCGGGCGAAGAGGGTGAATGGGAATGGAACGATTACCATGGAAAAGTGGGGGGGGGACTCCTAAATTTTCTCGAGAACTTTTCCAATATTTATTTTTAAAAAAATCTTTCGCGATTCAGCAGTTTTCTAGGCAACAACTCTCGAAGATGAGATACTTATTTCCCTTATCAATTTCTCCGTATCAAAGAAAATAAAGCCTTTTAATTGCAAAAAGGTAATTAAAGGTTTCCTTTGAAATAATCTAGTTTTGTAATTTTCCCGCGATGGATTTCTGAGAAAAATAACAATGTAATTCAACAATATCTGAAATATTAATTAATATATGCTAATACATTCCAATACATTTGCATTATCCTTCATATAACAAATGTATATCAGATTACAATATATTCATACATATAGGTTTTATTACCTCAAGCAGGCAGATTTGAGTATACTGTAACCAATTTCAAATGATCTGACAAAATCGATTTAAAATCATTTTAGAAACATTCAGGAAACCCAAACGTTTAAATACAAAGAATTTTCTGAATTAATGCATGCAATTGTAGTAAAGCAAGAAATAAATATTGTATATTAAACTTGCGTCTTTAGGAATGGGCTGAATTAGAAAATACACTATACATGCTGAGATAAGACAGTTATCTCAACGCTTTGAAATAAATTTTATTTATTTGATGTTTTTATTAGATTTTATTTGTTTCTCGTGGCTGGTAAATATTTATATTAAGGACTACTTTTCTAGAATCGATTACTGTTTTTAATATTAAATATATAAAGGAAGGAGTTGGTTAGCGGTTGCGGTCATAAATAGGCTAAATAGTGGCAAAACTATTTTATTAAAAGCCAACGTTTCGACCCGACGTTGCAAGTCCTCTTCAGGACTAGAAAGGGCAATATAAAAAAAGATAGAGAATTGTGGAGGTTACATAATATTATGACAAAAAATTATAAACAATGTGAATAAACTTATTAAAATTATATACAGTAAGTACATTAAAATATAAACAGAGTAAGCTAAGTAACAAGATCCTAAACTGAAGTAATTAGATGGTAGCAATTGTTGTTGTGTAATATATAATATATGCAAATGTGAATATACTTCTACAGATCTACAGGAGAGATTGGAAGAAAAGGGAAAAGGATATAATATGAAATAATAGACATAAAGGAATATGGAGAAAAAAAAAGTAAATAAAATTAGAAGAATAAAAATAGAAACTTACAGGTGTGTTCATTTTGAAGTTTCACTTACAACTAGAAAATCAGGGTAAGGCAGGTATTGGGGAATTTGCTGACTTGTTTGGGTAATGGGGAAAAACCTAGAAAATTACAGTATCTAAAATTTGAAGATATGGATGGATACAAGGGGGAAAAAATACTATATCTATGAAATATTGAATTATCAATATATATATATTGTGCGGAGCCTAGATTTAAGTAGTGCATTAAGTGGTCTTTCAGTAGTGATATCTAATGTGGGAAAAAACATAACACCAGCCTACTGGAAGTCGTAAATACCGATCCAACGATCTTAAACTGTCTGGCTGGAATATTACTTGTTATTACTGGCTTACTTGGAATATTACTGGCTTAAACCCTGAAATTGTTACCTAGGATATTTGGTATATTTATTGACATACTAATCAACGTCATGTGTTTTTGAAAAAGGTTATGTTAATACCTCTTGGCTCAATTTCATAAGTAAGTCGCGATTTCCAATATGCCAAATTAGCAGTTTAACTTTATTCTTGAGTGCTACCTACAGTGCTAATGGGTAGTTTCTCAACAAGCGTTTTCATGTGATTATATCTCTGTATACACATTTACTTGATGTATTTATACTAATACAGTTGTAAATACTATAAATAAATTTAAAAAAACAAACAATAAAAATTAAAAAAAATATTCAACTTTTTTCTCAATTTGACATTTTCATTTTTTATTAGTTTGATTCAATTGGAAAGATTCTTTTTATAAGTTTATTTGACTATTCAACTTAATTTTTTTTATTATCTTGAGACATTTTTTTTTCACTTCTAGGGGAATATTTTCTCCATCATCAGCAATTGTTTTTCATGAATTTCATTTATTACGGATATTATCCTTTATGTCATCATGATTTTATTAAGTTGTTGCATAATTAATCTGTTTACCATCATTCTTATTACTACTGTTGGCATACAACATAAATTATTATTTGCTAAATTTTCTTTAATTTAGGTGCTATTCTATTGTCTATCAATTAATTTGTTTAACCGAAAGTTTATAAGAAGTTAAATTACCATATTTACTTAAGATTTATCTAATTTACGTTATTAATTTGTTGTAAATAAAGCTAAAATGTGATTAAAATTGTCATTAAACGCGGTATCGAAACTCTTGCATTCGATCATGAGCTATCAGATGTAGGAAATTAATGTTCCGATTCCCGGCCAACGTGCGAAATAACATTTTTATCAGCTAAATCTCACGGGAGTGAGCAAGTTTTAATTGAATTAGACCTGGTATCTGTATCGGTACAATCTTTGCGGGAAACGAAGAAAATTTCGGGGGATGAGGGGGAGGAATGAAACTGTTCGGAAAATGGGCTTACCACGTTCGAGGTTTCTAATTTTATTTGGGATCATTATCTGCAAACCGTTTGCTCCAGGTTGAATATATCGTTTCGGTTTGTTTTGATTAGAAGATATTCCAGTTATAAATGCCCTCTAATTACTTAAAGCTTGCATATTTTTGAAAATATTGTGAAAATACTTATTTTTCTCTACTATTTAATGGTGATGCTTTTTATGATTCTATATTATTTACTTATATGCTTTGGTTATTTATAGTAAATTTTTTTATGATTTTTATAGCTATGGGATGTTCTTTCAGAAAATAATGAGACCTTAAATACCACTCCCTCGACAGGATGAAGTCAATTAATAATTCAAGTTTTGGATCTTATTTAATTTTCATCTGGCTGCTTTGGTTGAGCCGAAAAGGGTATTTTGAAAAAAATAAAAATAAATTGTACTCATTTCTAATCTCAACGAAACACTTGCTTTTAATATTTATTGAGCGATATTAAAACCTGTCACAAATAAGGACATTTATAATAGTGTAGGTTTTACAAACTAGAAAACTGTTTACAGTTAAATATTCGAGATATGTACAGTTGTTATTTAAGTTTAGTGAAGAACCGAGAGGTTTACAATAAACAATTTGACCGACAGTCGAAAGCATGGTAAAATTAAATCGATCTAAAGTAATTTTGGTATTTTTGTTTGACTCGATAAGACACTTGAAAAAAAAGTTTAAATAAAAAATTATTAATTGTATAAAACAAGGCTGTATTTTATTACTTCACCATATTTATTTCACTTTTACATCTATATCGGCTACGCTTCGACTAGTAAGCCATTTTATTTAATCATGCTTGTTAATCAGATTATGAACTACATGTAACAAGCATGATAAAATAAAATGGCTTGAAAATGGCTTACTAACCAAAACGTATCCGATATAGATGTAAAAGTGGAATAAATGTGGTAAAGTAATAAAAAAACACAGCCTTATTTTTAATATTGTAAATACTTCATCTAAAACAAATAGCACATATGGATTATTAATTGTATTAAATTTTAAATGGTTGAATGACAACTCACATTAAAATAAATTATTTTTGGAGTATATATTTTTTGAGAAAGCAGATGGTTTCTAGTCGAATTCAACTCCTACTTCTCCTCCCTCTCTCCCTCCCAAAAAATAAAAAAACAAATTATTGTTCCTGACTAAAAGACATCGAACAAGCCTGAAAGTGCATTTTATATACACTAATGTAATACATCTTTTTTTTCTAACTAATTTACAGCACCTCTCAGGCTGCCGTTAAGATCAAATGTGGATTTCGGTATATAGGATTGTTATAAAGGCAAAATTTAAAACTTAGGTTAATTTATCCATTTAAGGATTTTAAATTGAGTTGGTGAAGCGCTTTTTGTGGGTTTCGATTTGTTCATCTTTCCTGACATTTTAAAAGCTTTTACACATTTCTGCAGTATATTTTAATTGAGTTATAGGATTGAAAATGTTTATATGAATTGATATGATTATGAAAAAGTATCTTTTAGGTGTCTTATCTTTTCATCTTTTTCTTAACATCTCTGCCGTTTCGTTTCGCGTTTTTAAGGTTTCGGGCATCTCTGCAACTCGTGTTAATTTATTTCGATGGTTGACAATTTATTTATAAATTGAATTGAATTACTGAAAGAAGTTAATCGACTGTCCTAGATATCATGGGTGATAAATAGTCGGAATACAGTCATTTTATGTTTTTTATTTCTTGAATCATAAATACTTAAAAATAACTAAATAAATAAAATAAATGATAAAAATCTTAAAATTTTACAATTTATCACCCTTGAATGGAATTGGTATAAGCGATATGTTGGCCACACGCCCTCTCCCATTTTCATAAATTAAATTTAAAAAAAGTTATAATTCTTTTTAGTTGACAATGCAACATAAAGGAAAATAAATAAATAGTTTAATGGGCAACACGTGATTTATTTTAATGCAACCAATTAATAATTTTCAAATTAAATGAACTATGAATATATTAAGTTTATATTTATGGCTTATCTGGTAATTGTCACTACCATGACAGGTTCGGATGAAGAATTGAAGACAAAAGAAATAATAATAAAAAATATTTATGGATAACTATCTGAACTTCTTATTTAAGGAAACTTTATCTTTTTTTAACATTTCTTTAAACGTAGATCTGTGTTTCAATATTAATTACTGTTCCAACTGTAATTAATATTAATGATGGTAAGCAATTTTTAACCCCTAATTGGCTCTGGGCTATTAAATATCTCTGATATTTCCCCAGCCTTCATCCTTTGTCCCTCCTTTCAAGCTTGATTTGTTATTCATGGAAATATTTTTGTTATTTTCCATCCTTTCGTCTTTCGTTTTATTTTATTCAGGAGAGAGGATTCCTTTTAAATTCAAACGTCTTTATCCCCTCTCATCCTGAATGTATAAAAAGTTTCTTGAATGTGAATTGGAAGAAGGTTGACCGATTCTGTAAAACAAAAATACCTTTTTGTATTTAAATAACGATTTCCGATACATTCTGTATCTTACCTTCAGTTTAATATTTATTTTTCTTATTGACAAGTTTCCTTTTAAATATTCTATTATAGTCATTACTAAGTTAATAGTATTGTTTTACTATTGAAATAATTTTCTTTATTTTTGTGTAGGTATAATAAATATATTTTCATTCTTTTGATAGTCTTGACATTATATTTAGTTTTACATATCATTTCTATTTTGTTTTGATTCATTTACATGTTAGTGTGCTTACAGATATATTTACATTTAATAACGTATTTGCTATTCTAATAAGATGATTATTATTGTTGTTTTTTTAAAGTGTATTATACAATATATTGTAATTATTTATTTATTTATATTTGATTAACGTGATATTATACAAAAGTGATTATAATTTCAGTGAACTTAGTAGTTTTACATTAATGATTAATAGTCTTTAGTTTCATATCTAGGAAATATAACTAATGTAATTAATTCAGTATGAAACGGTTGATATGGTGTCTTTCAGAAATATGAAGTGAAATATAATAAAAATATGAGATAGTTTTTGTACTATTTTAACTTTAATGTTTTACCGTTTCCCTAACTGGCTTTCTGTATTGTTAGTTTCATACGATAACAATTATTTGGATAGTATTTCAATATAAATATGTGTCCCTTATCTGAGATATACGACTTACTTATATTATCCGATCTCCAACCGATCTACCAAAACGTTGGTAAATTTAAAAAATGGTCATTTTTACGAATAAAATTATCACAGTAAATTAATTCTTCAGATTGATAAAGAGATATTTAAATGAAACATATTTCAAGTGATTAATCTCACGTTTAAATTTCAAATTCTTACTATTATTTATTTTTCTCTGATTAAATTTGTTTATCAATGTATTCTTTTTTTTTGATTTTATTACAATTCTGTGGTTATTATTATATTATTAAAAGTTTATTACGTTATGAATATCAAAGTAACTTATATTTTTTATGATTCTGGTTGGTAAAATAATTTTACTTACGATGAAAGAGTGAAATAATCAGTAATTAATGGTAGATTTTGATTATACTATCAATACAACTGCTAAATATCGAATCTGAAAATCAGCACTCTAATATCATTGTCAATTCAGCCCAAACAATGAGAATTTTCACACTAGGGTTAGCGCATCAGTGATGGACATAGCTGAGATTTTTTTTGTTTTCGTTGGCATATGCTGCCGTAATTATTGTAGTTATAAACTTCTCCGTTGGACATTTAGAATCTCTAGGGTCTCCTTTTTCTATTTGACACTTTAAAATTGAAAAAACATTCAGATATGCAGGTATAATCTCCATTAAAAAAAAAAACACCTTATTGCACTAGTGATGGACATTCCAAAATTCAATTGTTCTAGTAATGGACTGGTGGTCGGTACCAGTAATGGACACATCTCAGAAAAATTCTAAAATCTTTATTTAACTATGAGCGTAACGAAAAAGATAAGAGAAATGTTCAACTTACTCTTAGCAAAACTGTTAGTAGGGACGTATGAAACACACTGATCTCAAGAGCGCTATAGAAACAACAATGATAGGTATTTTAAAATTTTCTTTTGTGAACTTTGTTCATAGAGTTGTCAATAGAGGGCATTGTTCTTTAATCTAGAAAAAAGTGGAACCTTTAAATCAGCATGAATTTAGGATTTTTCATAGATCAAACCCTCTCCTGGACCTACCATATTTCTCACATTTCCCGTCGGACAATTTCTACCCTTAAACTATTTCCGCTTATTATAATTATATATCCGCCATCTCCTACCTCAACATATCCGTAGACTCCTAATTTCCTCTCTCATCTTCCCCCACTTTGATTACAGCTGTGTGGTGTATGATGGCCTCTCGGTGGAGCTCCGTGATAGACTGAAAAGATTAATGAATAGCTGCGTAAGATTTGTTATTGGTGCCCCGAGGTCTCTCACCACTACACTGAGTTAAGGTGGCTTTTCCCCTCCTTCCGAAGACAATATTTTCTAGGTACGTTCCTCTACCAAATCATCAACAACCATCGTCCTTCTTACGCCTACAACCTTCTCCAGTTCAAATCCTCAGTCCATTCCCTGTCCACAAGATCTCGACCTTCTGATCTTTACATGCCTTCTCACAGATCTGCCTCATTCCAAAATTCCTTTATTGTTCGCTCTGTCAATTTCTGGAATTCCCTCCTTATCAAAATTCGACATTCCCCCTCCATATCCACATTCAATTCCATCCTGTTCCAATTCCTATCACAAAAACAGTCAGATACTTGCTAACCATTCGAGCGGATTTTAATAGAGAATTTGATACATTTTTATTTTTTAATTCTTTATTTTTTTCGGAAAAGTGTATACTGGTCTATAAGAGCAAATAACTTTAAGTGTCTTGTGATAGTATTAATGGTTTTGTGTATAGTTTAGTTTGTTTTGTATATAGAATTTTTACCTTATATTTTTTTTACATTATTTCTTTTTTTTCGATTTATTTTATTTTGGCCAGATGTAATATTTTAATTTGGTTCTATTTTGTTATTCTCAAGGGACTGTGTCCCAGAATAAAGTTATTTTTCTATCTTTCTATCTATCAAGAAAGCTTATTATTTACATTTAAAATACAACCTGTCTATCACTGGGCCTCCTGTCGATTACCCTCCTAATATGTGCTTTTATGAATGTTTAAAAATTTTGTATTCGCTGTTTAAAAATAGTTAATTACAATAGTTGGAATGCAAGGATTGAAAAAAAGCCAATTTTTCCTATTTGATAATTAGCATTTGTATCGACTATATGCTAGTTTCAGTTTTGCAAGTAGCTTGGGATGGTTTCGTTCCGTTCGCTAAGATGCGTGATACACACCGAAACTGGTCGTGTAATTCGAGTCGGATTCTGCGGCTTTTAAGAGGAGCATTAATTAGCACTGGGAGTGATGTTCTCGAGCTGACGGGAATGTTGGAGCTGCCAATTTGCCGGGATATGGACCGTAAAGATTGTAATTAAACTTGGGGAAATCCATCCTATTCATCCATGGATTTTCTTCTTAGGTATGGGATTTCATATCCCAGGCTATGGGTGTGGAAATAATTTCGTAACTCGAATATTTCCAGGATAAAGGGCAAGAATATAATAATGGCGCTTTGTACCGTTAAATTGTATAATTTTACCTGCATACCAATATCTACAGTAAATATTGCTTCCTCGCAAAATTCGCTACCGAAGGTTGCGAAGCTTTGTTTTCGTGCTGGTGGTCAAAATAAATTGGTGCTCAGAGTCGAAAAATTCCACTTGCGTTTTACGTGTCAGATATCAAGGGTCAAATTTAGTTCGGTGTCTGTCCATCTGTCTGTAGCCAAATCGATGTGTCGAGCATGTCACCTGTGTTACCGTTTATCCGATTTTCATGAAATATTCAGGGATTAAGCGAGTTGGTGTCTAGATGGTCCCATATCAATTTTATTAAATTTCATACAGTACTTCTGCTTGCGCACGCGCAGATGTATTTTCTTGGATATGGCAATATTTTAGAAATCTCCCGATTGATGCGGCTCAAAGTGGAAAAGGTGGAAATTGGTAAAATGATGATGCTGTATCCATTTCATTGAATTCCGTGCAGTACTTCCGGTTGCGCACATGAAAATGTATTTTCATAGGTAAACCAAAATTTCTGGAACAGCTCGTTATAAAGGTAGGTATTATTAAAATAATGAAGCTATTACGATTTTATTAAATTCTGTTTTCGTTAAATTCTTCCAGTTGCGCTAATATGTATTTTCTAATATATTTCGATATTTTAGAAACGGCTCTTTCTATTTGGCTCAAAGCTCTAAGAAAGTGTGAATTAGTGAAAATAGTGTTGGTAGTAGAAGACCTTGAGATAAAGGTGAATGTGGAACCAACGAGAATGGAGAGGAAGCTATACTGACATCACTTGGAAGACTTTTTTTCTGGGATTGTGGTAGTTGATAGAGTAATGCCCCGTAATAAGGTTCAAGCTCGACTGTACGATACATTTTTTTTTTTTAGTCTTAGACTGACTTTAGGGACAAAGACACACCTCATGGGGCACATCGAGCCTTAAAAATGCATGTGAATAATTTAAAAACTTGGTATTAAATGTGTGATTCTGAATCACATTATATCTCTGTAGTTAGTGAAAAAATATCTCAGTACCTTCCTAATCAAATAAGTACTAGTATAGTATCAAACAAGTGACATTTTATACATATTAGTTTTACAGGTTTAATGTTATCTTATCATATCATGATTTAAATTTGTTACAAAATTGTGTAGTTGTTACTGTAATTATAAGACGCTATTTCGTCTGCATATTTCAACTAATTTCCACATTTTATAGTTATTATTAACAAATTTAAGTAATAAAATGGCTAATATGGTAAGTTAAAATTAAACTACTGATATATGGCACTGCACCATTAGTATCTTTAATTATTGCAAAAAAAAGTTTCTTCTAAAATTCCTTACAAATCGCTGGGTTTAAACTAGCCAAAACTGCGAGAAAAAAATGTCTTACTTTAAACGATTAAAACTAAGTAGACAACAACATAGAACATGATTTTATGATGGTTCTTAATTGACCACATTAAATCTGGTTGGCTGTTAGTTATTTTTTTATTTTTTTTGTGTTCAATTACCAGTTGGTATTTTCGATTCTTGCATTCAGAGCAGAGATATGTATCACATTTCACAAGCATACGCATTTATTGGTGTTATTGCAATTACTTATAATCACCTACACTAATTATACTTATAAGCCATATATTGTCAATGGTTTTAGTATACTGTTAATAGTAAATTTAAAAAATTGTCAATTTTTATCTTATTTGATACATTATTTTGACGCCAAAACAGACAAATAGAGTATATTACACTTTAGATACAGTCGTGATCACTTGTTTCTAATTTTAAGGTTTTGATATTTCAAATTTAAGATATTAATAACTAAAATTTTTATTTGCAATTTTAAAAAATCTTTTTTTTTTCAAGCTACATCTGCATGATGATATGTTTAAAAATTGATTTTAAACATAAATTTGTAAAATAGGTCATGGTTAATAGTCATTCATGCACTTATTGTATACAATTATAAGCGATTTTCACAAAGATATGTTTATTACTGTTTTGATTCTCTGAACACATCCAAAAGGAATTGTGCCAACGAAAAGCCATTTAAAATTATAATGTATTCTTGTTAACTTATTACAGTTATAACACAAATCACTGTGAAAAATAAAAATTGTTGAAATTCTACATACCTTTTGTAGAATTTCAACACCTGTTTAATTTGTATTCTTTCATTTCGTTTAAAATTTAAAGATAAATAACAAAGCACTGATACAACTTAATTTCTCAATTGAATCAGTTACTTCAGAAACAGCACATATGTAATTTTTATCGGATTTGACATGTGCTGTGTATATTGTTCATAGAAATATCTTTTCATTCATGAAACCACATTACATAAATTGTGCAAATATTAATTACTATTTTACGATTGATAATAATATTGATCAATTGCTTGATTTTTGTCATTCCAAACTTTTTTTTTGTCGTGGTTTTGACAATTACAAAAATGTTATAACATATGTGCTGTTTCCACAATAACCATTTTTATAATATAAAATGATAAACTAAATTATATAAAATTCAATTGTATATATTAATAATATATAACTCCGTGACTTAAATGATGTTTTATTTGAATGATTGATAAATATTGAAAATTGTAATATAATTCTTACAATTTGAAATTCAATTACATAAAATTTAATAATTTTTTTTTTTTTAAATAGAAGAAAAGGATAAATATATTTAAAATTTGTAAATGTACTTCACTGAAATAAATATGAGATAGTAAAAGCCGAATAAGATAAAACAAAATTAAGCGAGAATAAAATCAAGTTTTATTTAATATTTTTACCATATTTTTTTTTCTTTTTTAAAAAAAAATATCTTCATATCTCAATTTTTTGAATTACGTAAATTACTGAATTTAATGTAAAAAAAATCTTGTTTTATCTTATTACGGTTTATTCATGGAAAAGTGTGTAGAAAAATTATTATATTGTACTCCAAAAAATACATAAATAAAATGTAATCCTAATTTTATTACAAACAGTGATTATTTAACATATATATTTATTTACTAACTGCAGTAATATTTCTTGAGAGAAATTTCTCAAAATGGTATTTTTTTTTTTTTTTATCACAGGTTTTTAATTTTGGTAAATTCTCAATAATAATATTTTGAAATTTAGGTTCATTTCATTTTTTTTTTACTATAAAAATTTATTTGCGCCTGTCATCTTATTTCTTAAAAATATATTTTTCTTTTTTTTTTTATTGAAAATTAATAATGAGCCAATGAGGCTGGGAGCTTCGTTTCAATGATATTTAATCAAATGGATGAAGCGTAAAGGGTAGTTGATTCCTTTAAAATAACATTATAAAACGTCATTATGTAACATTTCGTAAAATTAAATCACTAAGTACTTAGATGAATTATCTCTCTGTGAAATCAGAACATTGCGTTCATAGTTTTTATATATATATATAAAAGGGATTATCTCAGTTTGATGTACTTACTGTGCACAAATAAGATCAAAATAAAAAAAAAAAAAAATTAAAAATTTAGTTCCATAAAATACTTAGTGATTTTTTTAAAATCAATCAACATATATTTATCTAATTTTGCTTGTAGAAAAAATCTGAATTCCTGTGTGTTTCCTATTTTATTATTATTTTTTTAAAATATGCTGGATATTTTTTATTTGTCAATATATCTTTTCTAATTTTTTTTTTAATGTGGCTCTGTCATTTTTTATATTTTCTATTTCGTGTGTAATGACCGCTCCAAATTGACTTATGCATGGCGAATACTAGCTAGAAACATTAATCATAAAAAGAGAACAACAGGAATTTCCCTTGTAATTGTCCCTTATCAGCTACCGCACACTTAGAACAGCCGTAACTAGCGAGCTGACAACAAGCAGAAGCAAAGATATTTGAAAGGTACCTGTACGAGGAAGACGGCGAGTGCCAGAGCGCAGAGTGTCGTAGTCATTCTTCGATGTGTGCAGTCGGAGTGCCGCCGCCTCCGGCCCCCGCCGCTTGATATATAGTATGCGATCTGGCTACTGCGCATGCTCCTGCCGCCCCCCTCTGTTCTCAGGGGCTGTCTTAGGGGTTCGGTGTCTTCGGGGGGTGGTAGAAGTCTTCGAGGTCCAAGAGAACCGAGCAAAGTGGAAAAGGACCGATGTTTCATACTGTCGTAATTAAGGAATAATGAAAAATTATTGGCATATAAACCATTAGATTCCATATTTTCTTTTTTGTTTTCTTAGTTTCAAATATTCATCTGCATCTGCTGAGTAATTATTGAAAATCAGCAGATGTTCTGATAAAAATAATGGAAGAACAGAACCCAGCAGTACCTCTTTTGAATGAATGAAAAATAATTTTAAACTGGAACTGAAGTCCACTTAGAATAACAGCAGAGTTCAAAAACATATATAGATCAGTCTGGCATGCAGTTATAATACAAATATATACCCTTCTAATATATAGCCTTTTAAACGGCTTTTAATAAAATAGTTTTGCCACTATTTAGCCTATTTATGACCGCCACCCCGGACCGTCTCCTTCCTCTACAAGCAGAAGTTTGAATGTGTAGTAGGTGGAGACATAGGAATTGTTTGAAAGAATTCGTGGAAGTGACTTGGCGTATGGAGATAGGTGAGGAGTTTCATAAGAAGATAGCACGAATGACATAGGATTTGCTGAAGAAAGTGGTTTTATGGGAAGGGATATGTAGATCTACAGATTGAGATATGGTATTATGAGAGTGTATAGAGTAACGTAGAGTAAGGAGTTCAAATATGTAAGGAGGATTTTTGGTTCTGAAGACTTTGAAAAGGTAAATACCTAGAAGGAATTACCGTCGGAAAGTAGGATAGAGCCACTTTAACTCCGTGTATAAGCTGAAAACAGGGGAACGCCTAGGGATCCCGAAGATGAATCTTATGAAGCTAATGTTCTTTTCAGTCTCTCCTCCAGTCTTGTGGACAGAACTACGTACACCAAGCAAATGTAGCCAAAGTGGAGGAAAATATGGGATGTTACAAGGAGCTGTCTGATGTTTTTTGGAATAGATTTACGAAATCGTAGGAATTGTTTAAGTATAGTTATGGAATTACCTCTTCTGTGGCTTGATTCAGTTACCATAGTTTTTTAAGGAAGGAGGTATCCCACCGAGCGCCTTTTTAGTCTCCTCCTCGTATTCTCATACGATGATCATGTCAGCTGAAGCTATGCCTCTTATTAGTAGATTAGTATATCTGTGTAAATTACTACAAAATCGCTGATAAAAAGTCGTTGTGTGATGGTGAACTGTTGACAGGGGAAAGTCAATTTGTTATTCACGTACCAAGATGCTTTATTTATCAGTCGTAGTATTTTTTTGAATGGAATATTTGAAGTTTTATAAGTGGATATTTTTAAGTATACCGCATTCCTCTGTGAGGAGTATTCACTTCAAACAGTTACGTAGACATTTACATTGAATAGATAAATTTAAAGTTGTAATTCAATATAAATAGTATAATAATAATAGTATAATAATTTAGTTATTGTTATCAATGAAAATTGAGAGTTTCTCTCATAATATTTCTTGAGTAATTTTTTGCATGCTTTAAAACATAAAATTTAGACGGAATCGTTCGACTATTGATCAAATATTTTCTTTACGGCAAATATTAGAGAAAAAATTGGAGTACAACGGTATTGATCACCAGCTGTATATAGATTTAAAAAAAGGCTTGCGATTCTATTGACCGTCAGAAACTGTATAATATTCTAATCGAGCAGGGGATTAAAAAAAAACTAGTAAATCTAGTCAGGATGTGCTTGACGGAGACACTCAATAAAGTTCGAATCGGTAATAATCTGTCCGCAAAATTTTAGGCTGGTTCGGGCTTAAGACAGGGGGATTCCCTTTCGCCTGTCCTGTTCAATTTGGCATTAGAACATACCATTAGGGTGGTAACGCGTACCGAGAAAGGGTTGGATCTGAGTGGGACAACATCCGTGCAGGGCTATGCTGATGATCTGGTACTGTTAAGCGAAGACGTTGTAACTAGAAAACTAAATACGACAACGTTAATGAAAGCCAGTAAAGAACTAGGACTCGATATAAACGTGGATAAAACAAAATATATGGTTAGTTGCAAAAAATGGCGATACTACTGCTGATATCGATATAGATGGCAATATGTTTGAACAGGTAGAGAAATTTAGGTATCTAGGTTCTACGATAACTAGAAAAAACGAAATTGAAGAAGAAATTAAGGTTAGACTGAAGGCGGGAAATGCTTGTTATTTTTCTGTGACAAAACTACTTAGTTCGCGCCTCTTGTCCTGGAACTTAAAAATTAGAATCTATAAAACAATTATCTTGCCTACAATTCCTTATGGATGCGAACATAAAAGGACCCTTCTTCAGATGTATTGGATAGGAAAATAGGTTAAATATTTTATAATAATGTTTCAACATATGGAAGCATTATGATATTTCTTTAGATGCTTGATATGCTTCTGGTGAATTAATTTGACTTTTTGGAATTTTTATTGATTGCTATTTACGTGCTGTTATATATTTTGCGTATATATTTGTAATTATTATGTTGTAATATTATAATAGATGGATGGCCTGAAACGTCATTGAGAAAATTAAAATTAACTGATGTTTGATGTGGAGGTGTAAGAGTCAAATAAACTGGTATAAACTGGTTGTCCTCGAAATTATAAATTTTATTAATTATAAATGTCCTTGAAAAATTAGAAAATTTAATGAAAAACAATATTTCATTTAGCTTACATGTCTGGAACAAACAAAAATTTTAATTAATGTGATGATTTCCTTTTAAATACAAGTAAGATACTGTTTACAAACGAAACAACGTGCCTCGTGTACCAAAGCAACAGTTTATAACCTTCTCGAGTTGAAAACTCTCAGGAGGTTCAGCAATTGCGCTCCTGGCGGCTTCTTTTTGTAGTTAATAGTCCATTTTAAGTGACATTCCTGAAATACCTTATTATTATTTCTATTTTTCAGTTTTTGTTTGAAAAAGCTAATTTCATTTATAAATATCGTTTTCAAATTAAGGGTTAACTTATTCAGCGCCATCAAATTTTCTTCTATTATGAATGAATGAAAATTATTTGAAAATGCTGAACAGAAACTTCATACGCCTGAGGTCGATTTGATTTTGAGAATTTTAATTTTGTAATTTTTTGTTATTCTGAAGGGACTTCGTTCCAGAGTAAAATTATTTTCTATTTAGACTAATCCTATATATTTTTATTATTTTGGATAGTTATAATAAAAATATATTATTCCTATAGCACAAAGAAGTCATATTTAAAAAAAAAAAAACTAAACGTAGTCTAAATGTAATTTATGTGAATAAAAAGTAAAAAAAAAAGTACTTTGAACTGCAAATTCTATCTGTTTGTGCAAGTTCGAACATTGTACTTCGTCTTCAGTGTAGTCTCAGCTTCGTACTGATACACTTCACAACTATCAGAGCTATTTCTTACAAAACAAGTCGATTTATGGGAAACAAATAAAGGACTTTCTTTGCAATTTATAATCAGGTACTGATATGATTTTAAAATAAATAATAATGCTTGTTAATCTATTTTTTTGTACGCACCCGCACATAAATAAATTCTCAACAATTGCTCAATGATGTATTAGAATCAATAAAAAATTCATTATACTTTTGAATATTGAATAAGATATACTATTAAATATAAAGTTATAATAATGAATATGATATAAGATAGAACATATGATATATGTTTTGTAAGTTCTGCTCTAAAAGTTTAAGACGGTGTTGACGCTGAACATATTATCTAGTAATTAATGGTTATTATTAAATATTTACTGAATTAAACAATGAAGGAGAGTGTCATGCATTTTTTTTTTTTTATTAAATTATGGAAAACTTACTAAAACATTTCGGAACTCTGCGGAACCTCTTGCGTTATCAGTCGCTTAGGGAACTGTGTAAACTATTAAAAAAATATATGTCTACTGCAATTGATTTTTCAATATTTCTTGGAGTCTGTAAGTTATTTTAGCATTTAATACTGTATAATATCGGTTAACATACATTTTTCGCTATATTGGACTAAAATTGTTATCAAGTATGACACATCGTTGCTGTAAGAGAAAAAGGACGTAAGTAAAATTAAGTTATTTTTTATAAAATAGAATGATATATAATAAACTGTATATTTCTTTATCATTTTTTAGTCTAATTTCATATATTACTCCCTCTCTTATTTTTCAAATATGCAGACTACTTATAGCAGTTGCAGACTACAAAATGTCACCTTTTGAGCAAAGAGAATAAAGATTTCAATTTTTTATATACGATCTTTTGCACTAATAGTAGAATTATCTGAAATTCCGAAATCATGTATAAAATCTTTCACATGTTGAAAAATAATTTTTTGCTGAAAAAAAAAATCAACTCAGCACTTTGAAATTAAACGCACTGAACAATTCCAATTAAAGTTTTAAATTGTATTTTACAATATGTAACTAGAAAAGCTTCGAAATCAGATTAAAATCCCATCTTTAAAAAAACTTTAATATAATAGGAATGTTTGTATTCTTCATTTTCAACTTATAGAAATGTTTGATCGATTTTTTAAAAGATAACTTTAACTTTTAAGATAACTTTTAAGATAACAATGACTTTTAAGAATTTTTTTTTTCAAATGAAACGTATAGACGTTTCAGAATACCTATAGAGGCATTTTAGCAGTTCTGTATTATGATCTAATTGAAATCTTTATCCATAAAAACAATGCTTAAATTTAAAGCTAATACAAAGTTTATAGGATGTTACACCATTTTTTGTATTGTCAAATGGTTAATTCGATTCCGTTACATGTTTGCGGTTATGTATATATATATTACATTGTGTTTGTTCCATGAAAGAATTGTAATTCCTCATTTATTGCGTTATTGGAAAAGGATCAAATGGATATAGAAATTTTAAAAAAATGTTGAACTGAAGTTAAAGGGTGCTATATCGTAACATTGCAAAGCTGTGTTTGCACACGCTTCGTTGACCATGCTTATTTATAAAATTTTTATAGTTTTATTTAAAAAGTTTGTGCTTTGCATTTTGTTGAGTCGTGGAGTTTTTACGCTTTGAACTAATTCCAGATGACAGCCTCTGAGCTTTATACTTACGGCTTTAAGTGTATATCTGATTGAAAGAGCTTAAAGCTTTAAATGTAAACATAATTAAGGTTTGAACTTTTAATTGAATTTCAAACTTTTAATACTTTGCATTGATCAATCGGGTCTAAGTGTTTTTAAACAAGATGATGCTTCTTCATATTATCCTGGTTTAATTCACGCACTTTATTGGCGTGTCTTCATACCTAATTATTTTATTTTACAGCCGTTGACTTTGTAAAAGGGATGTCAAAACGAAAATATGAAAATGATTTACAGTTTTCGGAACCGAAATTATTGGTATCAATTCCAAGGAAATTGATTCAGATAATTACTGACTTAAAATAATCAAATTTTACAGTAATTTATAACTTCGAATCACCGAATTCTGACAGGTCTCGACTTTTTTTTTTCAATCTTATTTATTGAATGTTGTCTTAATGTAGTTATTTTTATTTCAGGGTAAGTTCACAGGGTAAGCACTGACTTGCAAAGCTCAAGGTCTCGGATTTGAATCCGGTGGAGGGCAGGTAATTCTCTATATAATGTGTTTAATTAATTAAGAGAGAACATCTGGCATTTGAGCGTGAGCCCGACTCGATCACCTCCTTACACTACCACTGTCCTTAAAATTGTACTTTTTTCAATGTACTGAACCCAAGACCCATGTTTTGTAGTAGTAGAAATTTTTTTTATTTGAATTTAATTTCATTCCACTTAAATTTAACCAATAACCATTTAACCAATTAATAAATTAAATTTAACTATTTTTAAATGCCCATTTTCAGTAGGAAAAGTTTGAAAATTGTATTTCCATGTATTTTTTTTTTTTAATTAATTAGTTACATAGTGTGAATGTGAAAACTATTATAAATTAAGGACATTTAAAATTGGTTAAATTTAATTCTTTACATTTAATTAATTTACATATCCGAGCTACTTACTTTAGGATGTATCGATAATAAACATTTAAATAAACTCGGACAAATTTGGAAAATCCACGATATTGGGGTTAATCATCAACGCCGAGTTGTATTATTAGTATTAGTACTCTCTTTTTAATTTTTTAATAACCATTCATTTAGAGAAATTATATTACAAACAATTCTAGGTCTATCAAAATATTTTTAATAAACAGCGTTACACCGAAGATATTTGTCAAACACTATCATGCGGTCGAAGTGTTCTGGATATAAATGGTTCCCAAGATCTGGACAAGTAAGAGGTAGTAGAATTCTTGAAAGGAGGTAAAGACAAATCGCAGAATAAATCGAATAGAAAATTGTTGGATAAATCTTGATTAAAATAATTCCTTTACGTTAAAACCTCTGTGTGAGCTCAAATGGAAAGAAATTAAATTCAAATAAAAAAAATCCCTACTACTACAAAAAATGGTTCTCGGGTTCAGTACATTGAAAAAAGTACAATTTCAAGGCCAATGGTAGTGGAAGGAGGTGATCGGGAGAGGATCACGCTCAACTGCCAGATGTTCTCTCTTAATTGCTGAAAGTTTTTATTTATTTATTTAGACATATAATATTCTGTCACAGGGACAATAATTATATTGATAAATGAACACATTCACACCGTATATACAAAAAAGAAACAAAAGTAACAAAAGTAAAATAATCACTAAATAATAATAAATAAAAACTATATACAATAAAAAAAATAAAATAACCTAAATATAAGTAAATTCAAAACATAAAAATACAGTCATACCTATATACAATATATACAATCAGGCGGGGAACCCAAATCCCCGCGCTACTCTCTCAACCGCCTCACCGGTGCTAAAGCCGGTGGAGTCTGAGCGAGAGCGCTTTAGCCACATACACTCATGTCTTGAGTGGAGAATCTGGCCATTGCCAGAACTCCAAAATAAATACTATAAAAGATCTCTGGGCCACTGCCGCTTCAACCTTCGAGGAGGGTTGTAGGGGTGGAGTGGAACTAGATAGGGATTGGGCTAGGGGATTTGGATGATTGATAAGGTTCTGATGGAATTTTTTTAAAATATATTTATAAGATATTTACAACTGTATACAAAAAATACATCTGGTAAATTCGCACATGGATATAAAGACATGAAACACATATTGAGAAACTACCCATTGGTAGCACTCTAATTGATGGAATTTAAAAAAAAATTCAGGAATAAGGTCAAGGACAAATGGGATATTAAGGTCATGATGTAGGGTTATGTTGGTTACATAGTACGGAGCATCGACTATTGTTCTGAGGACTTTGGATTGAAAGGATTGGGTGCGTTTGATGTTAGAGAATTTTGCTGCCCCCCAAAGTTCAAGTCTATAGGTCCAAATGGGTTTCAGGATTGTCTTGTAGATCAGTAATTTGTTGTCAATTGAAATTTGAGATTTTCTAGTCGGTAGTCTGTATAGCTGGCCGTATCGTCGGTTAAGTTCTTGTCTTTTAAGTCTAGTATGTGGGTTCCACGTTAGTCTTCGGTCTAAGATAAAGCCAAGATACCGGACTGTGTCTGAAAATGGAAGCTGGATGGAATTAAAGTGGACTGATGGACAGGATCTGAGGCGGAATATGATGGTAATGTGTTTGCATTTGGATTCGTTTACTTTGATGCGCCATTTATTACACCAGTGCTCAATCATTCTCTCTTAATTAATTAAACCCATTATATAGAGAATTACCCGCCCTTCGCCGAATTGAAATCCGACACCTTGAGCTTTGGAAGTCAGTGCTTACCCTGTGAACTTACCCTTAAATAAATATAACTACATTAAGACAGCATTCAATAAATAAGATTGAAAAAAAAAATAGTCGAGACCTGTCAGAATTCGGTGATTCGAAGTTATATATCACTGTAAAATTTGATTATTTTAAGTCAGTAATTATCTGAATCAATGTTCTTGGGATTGATACCAATAATTTCGGTTCCGAGAACTGTAAACCCACCATCTCCTGAATCATTTTCTCATTATTTTCGTTTTAACATCCCTTTTACAAAGTCAACGGCTGTAAAATAAGTCTTTTCTTAGGCTTGATGAAGGCCTAAACTTTAGGCCGAAACGTCGACAAAAATAAAAATAAATACCTTTTTTTACCATTTATTTTTGACTGAACACCCCAACCAACTTCTCTTCATTTATTCACTACAGTCAACCATCAGTCCAATATTAAGAAATAAATTAATTTGATCGACACAGAAACTCTTGTTACAATATTTATTAATTATTTTACTATTTTGTTATAAACACATTGTCAATACAGAAATGATTTTTTTTTCTTAAAAAAAATGAATCACTTTTAATAATTTTCATCGCGTTAGTTCGGTAACGACTATTTTCGCCCGGTGATGTTTTTATTAACGGGTACGTGAAGAATAGCGGCGATAAAAATAACGGCTACCGCCTGACGAGACAAAAAAAAAAAAGATTGGAAGACCGCATTAAAAGTGATTTAATAGGCGGACCAATAGTGAGCCTTGTATGAACTTTGATTAACTCCCGGCACTCGGAGTTTTATTTCCCCCGATGTGTACCGGCCTCTGATAGGGCGTCAGAATTTCCAGACTGCTTTATCTTCCATTGTAGTTTCGTTGTTTTTTTTTCTGTTTTTTTATGTTCTGTTAAAAGATACGATTTTTTTTTTATCTAACTCTTCCCACCTGGTTTTATCTTGAGTAACGATTATCTCTGTGTTGGCTTTTTAACCCCTGCTATATAGAAATATAAAGTTAAAATGTCATTTTTGTAACGTGTGTTCAGGGCTTCGTGGTCAACTCGTGATAAAATACGGTAAAAGAACAGCTTTACAGAATAAAAAAATATATTTATTTTTGAATTAATTAACTTTGTTTTTTCCCGAGTACATATTAAAAAAAAATCTGCATGTGCTAAATATATGCATTCACAATATACTTATTGTAATTGGAATTTATTTATTTATAACATTGGGGGTCTCCTCAAACTCTAACGGATCATTAGCTCTTACGCAGTATTTATATTACATAAGATAATTTTCCTTTTGTCTATAAAATTGTATTTGCGCCTGTCAACTTATTGTTGACAATCAGCAAATGTGCTGCCGATGTAGAAAATGATGACATGACAGGCATGGAGAAGGAAAGTACTCAGAAATTCCTCTTCCCCAACTTGTTCCAATTACTTAGATTGTTTAAGGAAGGAGATCTCTCATCCGAAACCTTTTTAATCTCCTCATGTTCTGAGGTATGTAAGCTAAGTTGATTGTTTAGTCGGTTAAATGTCTGTCTATCTGATGGGCGTCTGTCAGTCTGCAATACTTTATGCGCTGTTCTCTTTGCTCTTAAGTCCCTTATGTACTGAGGGGGTTTCGGCAAGTGCTCAGTTGTCGCAGAGTTGATCTTTGGTATTGATGAAGCCCAAGCTGCTTGTTTGATATTTTTGGTGAATATCTCCACAGCCTCCTCCAGCTCTTTTTTACTTTTTATGGACACTGGGATCAAAAGCGAAGAGTTTAAAAACTCTCTATAGGCCTCCCAATCAATTGGTCCATTGATGAGAGCTGGTCTTCTGTGCACGTTGACAGCCTCCTCTAGCACGATAACGTGTACTGCAGAATGATCAGAGCAAAGATCAGAGCTCGTACTTACGGAATGGGGTACGGTTCGCAGTCCTTTTATAATAAAGAAGTCAAAAAGGTCCGGGGATTTATGTCAGGATACAGGCCAGTATGTCAGTGTGTCAGGATTTATAGTGTCTAATGAAAGCTCGTGGATAGCAGCCATCAAATTTCTTCTTCTTGGTGTGCTTAGTCGTGACCCCCAATGTTGGTGCTTTGCGTTGAAGTCATGAAACACAAACCTAAATTTTGGAAGAAGTTGTAAAACATCGAAGATGTCAGTAAACATCTTGATCATCTTACTATCATATATCTTAAGATAAAATGTAATAATAATTTTGAAAGTACAAAATATTTAAAACATTAAAATTTCTAGAATAGTGGGAGTAAAAATTAAATTTTGTTGTACAGATGCGTTATTTTAAGAAATAAAAACGATTTATTTGCCCTTTTGGTGGTGCTTTTCAAACTTTCAGTAATATTATCCTGCAATTCCACTTAATTTCGCTGTGAATCATAGGTATAACACTACGTCAAAATGTGTCTGATTGTTAAATTGACCTCGCTGCAGAGACACTAATTGGAATAATGTGGTTCCTTTTTTAAAAATTTTAGTTGTTTAATACATTTTTCTTGAAATTTAAATGATATTAGTTATTTACAATACTTTAGCTTGTTTATTGAGAAATATTACATTCTGTCTCAGTTATTATAGAGCTCAGACATCACATTTACACCATCATTTACAAAACTAAACAAGATTTTTTTTTATTTCTATATTTAATGAATATTAACACATTCTGTCACAGGCGCAAGGGCAATCAGAGCTAAAATTATTCATTTTTACAATATATACATACAAGAAAAACAATGGATTCAATTAAAGGAAAAAAAAAACAAAAAATTTAATAAATAAATACAAATATTCTAAAGACCATACATACCTATATACAATATTTAAATTTGCCCAAGACTCCGATTCAGGCGTTGTCTTCCAGGTGTGGAAGGGAAAGCATGGCTCTAGGAGTTCCCAGCACTTCTCTTGCAGCCGCGTCACTGTACTGGAAGCCAGTGGAGACTGAGAGAGGGCACTTGAGCCACAAACATCCTGGCATAAATAACAAGATTGTTTTTTAATCATTGATTGCCGCTCTGTATAGATAAAATCGGGACAAATTTCTGTTTTATTTGTTATTAACAACAAATGAACCAGAAGATGGATAGCTAAGAAAATCGGATCGGAAAAGTTTCTATACTTGGTCCGATTTTTTCGTAGAATTATGGAATGTCTCTATTAAACTAACTATATCTATTTTTTTTTTACACTATCCATTTTAATAGGACAGATAACCGATCGTCTCTGCAGCCCTAATTTTTACTTTAAACTGTATTTGTTACGACTCATATGTTAAATATCTCATGCTAAGTATTTGATTATTAATTAAATATTTGCAAGTTATTACACCATTGAAAATTGCCCATTAACCAGTAATACATGTTTGACATTTGTACGATAATAATTGAACCAATCCCTTTGTACATGACTCCATCAATGGATGTACTGTGCATGTGTTTACATTTAATACATCTCCACTGTGAACATAGGTTACCAGCCTGCATCAATAAACAAAATGTCTGACTAATTCATCAATATTTGTTTTCGAACCTAATAAGACCTTAGGCTCGGAAGGATTTGGATATTATTTTTTTAAATATAATGTTTACTGATTTTATGTAATTATAAAATTTGATTGATGCGCTACTGCGCAATTTCAAATGGCGTAGGAGAATAAAATAAAATAAAAAATATTTATGGGCTGAAAGTATTTAAAGATAGATACTCCTTATCTTGGTTTAAATGACTTATTATTCGGCGGTATGGACCCCTTTTCATCAAATTATTAAAATCCTGCTGAAACTTCGTAAATAGCTTCATCTCATCGTAACCTACAAATATTTTATTTAAGAAAATTCTGGATATTGGGGCGTTTTCCATTTAATTAGGTACTGAATACCAATGTGCTTTCCACTTTAATCGTGAGATAACTTGAGCACAAAGTCGAGAAAAAAAAGTGGCCTTCAAAAATATTGAGCAGTCACGCCAAACTGCTAAATATTTTTGAAGGCCACTTTTTTTTCTGGACTCTGTGCTCAAGTTATCTCACGATTAAAGTGGAAAGCACATTGGTATTTAGTACCTAATTAAAGGGAAAACGCCCCAATACACCTCCATATTGTCAAAATAACAATGTTATAAAGGCCAGGCGGTACAATATTTTTGAAGGCCACATTTTTTCTCGACTTTGTGGAAAGGGAATGAGTATTTACGAGTTTTGAGTACCTAATTAAATCGAAAAAGTTTGTCAACCTTCAGATTGAAAACGCCCAAATTACAAGAATTTTCGTAAAAGCACTTTGCAGGACCAAGACCAAGCCTGGTAAAAAAAAAATTGAATTTTTGAATAAAAATTAAGGCAAAATAGTTACTAATACTTGACAATCTTAGTTATTATATGTAAATAATTGGTATAACCAATATCCTTTTGCATTTAAATCTTCTAATTTTTCATTCGAGCTTAGTTAGGTTTCTCCTATCTAAAAATTTACAGTAATATCTCTATAGTAATAAGCTAATAAGACCGTTGCGAGACTCTTGCTCATGACCAAGTCTAAGAGTAGTCTCGGTCTCTCATTTTGGCGTACCGCGGGCTATATTATTATAATGTCAAAGTGGATGTTTCCTTTTAATATCGTTTAATAGAAACCAACATAATAGGAGATAAATAGTCAGGACACAGTAGTTTTTAAGATAGTTATTGATGTCGACGTTTCAACCCATCATCAGGACGTGTTTTGAGCACTGACTTGTATAGCTTAAAGAGTCCACTAACTTCCTTCAAGAAACCAGTAAAGGTATTTCAAGACCTTGAAGGAACGGATGTTCTGTTGTAAGTCTAATGGTAATTTTATAATAATTATTATGCCAAATTTCTAGTGATTAAAATTATTCGGTAATTATATATTTATTATTTTTTTAGCGACATTGAAATGCCATGAAGCGACAGTGAGCGAAGGCTGAAGGGCCAGAGGATGTCGCCGGGAGTAGAGGCCCCACTTATCGGTCACTGATTCACGACAATTGGCGTCGTTTCGCTGTTCCGCTAGTCTCAATGAGCCTTCGTCCCCTCCCATCGCAGCCTCCTCTCCCATCTCTATGCATCTTACGGGCAATCCAGATGGCACCATGTCATTTCCAACTTCAAAAACCTTTCATTCATGATTGGAATTTCAATTAAAATATTTTTCTAACAGGTCATCTTTCAGCTGAAGTGGGACATCTAATCTGTTAAGCACTAGAGTCTCATGATCTGTGTTAGTGAAGTTTTTAAGCGGTTGAAATACAGAATAAAGGTGGTGTGCGAAGAGTTCAGATTTTTCCTCATCTGACACGGGCCAGGATCCATCTTCTTTTCGGAGAGGTGCATATAGCTCTCGGTGCTTTAACAACTTTTTGGTATGCTTCCACAGGCTCCCATCGTCAGTCGAAATACCACATGCGTCATAGTTTTAATTTTAACCTGTAAATTTTTTTATTTCTCTTTTAAGTTGATCGTTTAGTCGGTTAAAAGACTGTCCATCTGATGACTGTCAGTCTGCCATATTTTACGTGCTCTTCTCTTTGCTCTGATTAAGTCTCTTATGTACTGAGAGTATTTGGGTAAGTGCTTAGTTGTCGCAGAGTTGATCTTTGGTATTGATGAAGTCCAAGTTCCTTGTTGGATATTTTTGGTGAATATTTCCATAGCCTCCTCCAGTTCTTTTTTACTTTTTATGGACACTGGGATCAAAAGTGAAGAGTTTAAAATCTCTCTAAAAGCCTCATAGTCAATTTGTCCCTTGATGAGAGCTGGTCTTCTTTGCACGTTGACGGCCTCATCTAGCACAAGGATAAGACTAGTACCTCTTATTTGTACAATCCATGAATGGTTTAGGATGTTATTATTCCTCAGCACAGACACTTTTTTTTTGTATCAAAGTTCAAATCAAATTATTAACACATAGTTTTAGTCTCCATAACGTGGGTAGTTTTAACTGCAAAAAAAGAAAATGCGGTATATAATTGATACCGTATATATATGAACAGATAACCTCCTTCTATTTATTTTTTGTCTTTTTTGGCTCATGCCGCCGTCATTATTATAGTTATAAACTTTTCTGCTTGACGTTTAGAATCTCTAGAGTCTCCTTTTTCTATTAAACACGTTAAAATTGAATAAGTATTCGGTTATGCATTTATAATCTTTATTTAAAAAAAAAAAAACACCTCTTTGCACTGGTGATGAACACCCCAAAATTCTATTGTTCTAGTAACGGACAGGAGGTCGGTACTAGTAATGGACACACCTTAGAAAAATTCTATAATATTTAATTAACTAAGAAGATAACGATATGATAAATGTTTAATTTACTGTTAGCACAATTGTTAGTAGGAAGGTATCGGACACACTGATTTCAAGAGCACTATAAAAACAAGAATGATAGGAATTTAACAATTTCCTGACGTGAACTTTTTTCATACAGTTCTCAATAGAGGGCGTTGTTCTTCAATCTATATAAAACTGGAACCTTTAAATCAATAAGGAACTTATTATTTCTATTAAGTCCAATCTGCCCATCACTGGTTCCCCTGTACATAACTGGTGCTTTAACCGTACTGTTCGTGAAGGAGAACTGACCAAGTTAATTGTCAGCAATACACACCCCTTTTTAACAAAATGTTAACACTCATTTAAAACTTCTGAAATGGCTTCATTTTATCGTAATCTACAAATTTTAATTCACTTCTCGGAAATTTGGCGCATTCAATCTGGAGATAGGTAAACTTTCTCAATTTAATGAGTTACAGAAAAATTATGACTATCCATTTGCTTTCGACTTGAATCATAAGATAAATCCATCACGAAATTTAGAAGAAAATTGGTCTAAAAAATATTGGGATGTTTGCCATGACCTCTACTCACAACGTGTCAAAATAAAGATATGAAACAAAGTTATCTTTAATTTCAGTGAAGATTTTTTTATTGGATTAGCCGACGTTTCTACCTAAACGTGTGGGTCATCATCAGGGCTGTCGTTCGGAAGCCGGATTTGGTTTGGTTCAAAACGTTGGCTAACCAATGTTTTTCTATCCTTAATCGATCGACTACTTACTGTCTCAAAATAAAGAGATTATATAGGCCAAACGGCCCGATATTTTTACATGCCTCCTTTTTTTCTCCCGATTTTGTGATCAAATTATCTTTAGATTTAAGTGAGTTGTAAGTTATTAGTAATTAGAAAACATCAAATTTTTGAGGATTTTCCTAGGAGAAAAATTTGTTGATTACAAGAAGATGAAGCCACTGAAGAAGTTTTTGATGAATATTAATAATTTGTTGAAAAGAAGTCTGTACTGCGAATCGTTAGTCATTTAGTCATAATCATGAACAACCACCAGGTATTTTTCCGAAGTTAAAAATACTCACATCATGAGGACCACAACCAGTCTCCATATTGTTGTACCAAATTAGCCTTCCCCCCACTTCCTTCTTAGGCTATTCTGCCATGGCTCTGCATCTTACAGTCAATCCAGATAGCATGATGCCATTTCAAGCGTTAAAAAACTGCCGTTTCAGGTTAGCTAAAGATTGAAATTTTACTTAAAATGGAGATTTATTCAAGGATACTGATAGTTTTTTTTTTATTATTATTTTAGTATAGATATTACGATATAGTAATATTTTTCTAACATCAACATCATCTCTACAGTATGTACTTGGTAACTTTTGCTTCATCGGGAGTAATTTTTCACAGTTAAATAGCCAAAGAGGTCCTCCAGGGTCGTTTCACACCTGATATAACAAAATAAATATTGAAGATAAGTTGGTTGGGTGTTCAGTGAAAAATAAAAAGTAAAAATAGATAAATGGTATTTATTTTTATTTTTGCCGACGTTCCGGCCCGAAGTTCAGGCCTTTGTCAGGGATAAAGATGGAAAGACCAGATAGCAATAGGTATGAGAAACTATTAACATTAAAAAGAAAATAATTATATAACAGTAACAGAAAGAAACTTATGAAATAAATAATAACGGCAACAAAGTTGGGGACTAATAAAATAATCATAATGAAATTAGGTAACAAAAAGAACGAAAAAAATTAATTAACAAAGGAATTTAATGGAATATTACGACATAAAAATGTAAGAGTCAGACATATAATAGATGGGGTGACGTAGTTCCTAAAATATGATGTCTTGGAATACTAAAATGAAATGAGATTGACATAGAATAAAATGTAAAAGAGAGAGTAAAAGAATATGAATTTATTTAAAGAAAATAATAGATGTAAATAGAAAAATTGAGATACTGTAAAATCTATCAAAACATAATGATTACTATAGAAGAGAATTAAAAGGTTGAAAATAAGACAATGAGTAAAAGTATCAATATACACGAAGGTATATTAAAGTAAAAAGTAACGAGAAAAAATCAAAATAAATAATTCTGTTACTCTCCCCTCCCCCTTTATTTTTATAGTTGCAGCCAGTTAAAATCAAATAAAATGTAATCTGATGGAAAAAATCATAATAAAATGTTTGCAACAATTGATTATCAAAATTGCTTGGGATGTAACTTCACTGATTCACTGAGTGAAAGACTAATAAAAAAAATATTCTTTTTGTGGGGACTTTTTGACCTAAGTTGCATGCTTACATCAGCGCTATTCATACAGAGGATGCCGGCCGAGTGGGAAGATGTCAACTAGCACTCATAATGCATGAGCGTATGTGGCTTTAGTGCCCTTTCTCAATCTCCACTGGATCTCCATCTCAGTGATGCGGCTGATACAGAAGCGCTGGGATCTCTTAGAATCTTGGCTTTTCTTCCACACGTGGGGGAAAGGAGCCGAATTGGAGCTCCCTCGGCTGACTGTAAATATTGTAAATAAGCATAAATGTTTTATTTTATTTTTTTTCTTATTTATTCATTTATTTTTATTTGTGTTGTATCATATTTTATTTCATCTGTTTTACTAAGCTTTCTTTTTCTTATAATTTCTGTTATTTTTGTAATCGTAGATATTGTATGAATGAGTTTCTCACATCTCAAATACTCAAAACCCTTGATTGAGGCAATTTTTTTTTTTTTTTTTTAAATAAGATTTTTAAAAAAGCTGTAGTTCTGCATCATTCGTACGAGTGTCATTTCTGAAGGCCTAAAACTTTATTATTTTTATTTGTGTCTCCCACTGTGATAATAATCAATAACTAACTTTCTAATTATACTATATGCAGTCTACTAATACTCCACCATTATAAAAATGGTTCGAAAAATAAACTAGTAAGTAAACTTCATATAGTGTTTGGTTAATTGTATCCAACTAACATATTTTCAGTAGGAACTTTTGGCCGAGACCATAAACTCTTTTTCTTCTCTAAAACGCAATCCTTTCTGGAATCCGCGATACAGAGAGCATACATCACCATGGTAACAACCCTCTTGAGCCCTTCTCATCCCACGCACTGACCTTCCTCTCATGTTCTTTCCCCGAGAGGGAACGCGAATACAGGAGAAATAACTCCCATACAGCCATATTTCCTCGATTTCCGGCCCTTGAAGAGACATCCCTGTAATCCTAGCCTGGGGATTACGGGAGGAGGACGGATCCTTACCGGTAATAAGAGACTCCGTCTTTTCTTCGCTTTCAATGGACATTCCATCTCTCTGAGTTAGCAGAGGCTAAATCCTTTAGAACATTCGTATAAAATATAAAATATTGAAAAAGTTAACAAACTTTTCGTTAATTTGTACAAAATACAAAGGAACCATGATTTATTTATCCTTGTATATATTTTAATATATTTGTATGTATGTATATATATATATATGTATATTTACAACTTTTAAATATTTAATATATCATACGAGACACTACTGGTCCTGGTTTTAATTAAATATAAAACATAGAGAAACAAAGAGGTTTACGTGACTAATCGTCAATTTATAAAAAAAAAAAATCTTAATTATTTAATTAAATTTTTGTTCATCTTTAGAAGTTTATATTTTTTCATTATATGCTACTTTGACTATTAAATCAAGTGAGGTATGTGGTGCATGCTACTGCCTTGTAACTGACCCGGTAACTCATTTTCTGATCCAATGTATCGAGTTCAACGAACCAAGAAATAAGTACTTGAAGACATTTATCACTGAATCCAGAGAAGATGCTAGTGTGGAGGAGATACTGAAAATAGACACTGTGAAAAAAATAAACCAACTGTATTATATCATATAGGCTGTTCATAGAACTGTTAAGTGGTATAGTTAATCATATAACATATATTAATGCTTATTTATATTGCCATTTGTCTTATACCTCTGGAATATTAAAACAAAAAAAAGTGTATTATAGAATAAAAATGTGTTTTACTAATTGTTATATATATATATATATATATATATATATATATATATATATATATATATATATATATATATAGAGTTTACTAATCTGTTATTATATTAGTCATACTTAATGCTGTGGACATTGTTAATTTTATGTTTGAATGCAGTACTAAACTCAAGATCTAACATTGTTAATTATACCATTGTATTTATTTGTACAGGAATTTCCTTAGACAAATGAAATAAACTATACTACTACTATTTTTTCATTATGAAATTGAACGTTGTTCTATCAATACTTAGCTTACTGTGTTTGTTTTTCGTTCCCTGATTTTCTATTAATTAATTTTATAATGACTTCGTCCTGAATATTTATCATCTATAAATTATTTTATCCTAACAACATTTTTTTTTTTAAACAAACAAACAAAGTGTATTTCTTTAAGACTATAAAAGGTTCCAATCCACCTAGAGGTTTGTGGCTTTTGCAAAACCACACGTTTTGAAGTAACTGCGGTATACACTTTCAGCTACATTTTCCAGGTTATATATTATTTTTATCGCACACGAAACTGTTATTTTATGTCCAGTTTTTTCCTTCCATCATCTGATAACTTCCTTGGGGTATAGTGTTTTCAGTTACAGAGCTTCATTTTCAGAGTGGGGTTTGGTCACATTTATATTTATTTTTATTATCTTTCATCCATTTCCGAATTCATTTTACAGCATATTAAATGATCTTTCCTATGAAATACGATACTTAATTAGATTAATGTAAGACTTTTTTTTCAAAATCAAATTTAAACTTTAAATTTTTTCTGAAAGTACATATTTTAAAATTTATATATTTTTTCGTATCAATAGGTAGTCTTGGAGTGAATAATTGAGAAAAAATTAAAATGTGGGATGATTGTATATTCATTACTAAAAAAAAATAGATACTTTTAAAGATTTCCATGAATTTAACTCTTTTATTTACATTTTCTTGAATATGAACCAGAATAAGGATTCAAATATGGAGTCTAAATTTACATTTACTATATTACGTAACACAGTCTATTTATTATGAGAGACAGCAATGTGGCCAACTAGTTTCTAGTAATTTCCTTTTTTTTTATTTATTTATTTAGTAATATAATATTCTTTATTATGGACGGTGGTTATAGTGTGGTAAGACTACATTCACAAACTATATATATATATATATATATATATATATATATATATATATATATATACATACATGATATAAAATAAACCGAAGCAAAATAACAACTAAATAATAATAAAAAAGTATATGTAATGAATAAGAATTAAATAGCTTAAAGATTAGTAAATAAAAAAACAGACGTACCTATATACACTATTTACAATCAGGCGAGGAAATTCTGAGGCAGTATTGTCCTAACTCTGAGGAAAAGCAGGACTCCGGGAGATCCCTGCTCTTCTCTCTCATCCGTGTAACTGATGCTAAAGCTAATGGAGATTGATTGAGAGCGCTTTATCCACAACGCCAACCTATAATTTTCAAATTATAATTTAAGTTGATTATATTTTGAGCCAATTAATTTCAATTATTGGTGAACACTATTATAAATGTCCTTGAGACAGATTGTAATATTTTTCAATAAAGAAGCTTAAAAAAAAATTAATTTAAGAACATTTAAAATGGCGATATTCAGATGCCGAGCTGACATGGACCGACCCAAGAGTGATAAATACAGTAACGATTGTCCTGTTAAAGTTTTAGCGTTTTTATTTTTATTTGAGATCTATAAAGATCATTTGTTGTATTACCTTCCATTTCGTCATAGTTAGGATTCACTCTTCTAAGATAACTGTAGCAGTAAAATATAAAACCAAAGAGGTTATTGCTTAACCTAATGTCCATCATCTCTCGAGGATCAAGAAGGGACGAACATAAAAGGAAAATAGGTTAGGTTCTTGCCTTGATCCCCCATCCTCGGAAGGAAAATTGGCTTCAACTATAGTGGAGGGATCACGGAAAATTTCTTCCATTTGCCATGAACTATTTAAGAGGGCCCATAAAAAGTGATGTTTAGTGGATATGCCACTTTTTAATACAATAAGAATTTGAATTTTAAATTTTACAGTTGTCATAAGACCGGTTCATACATCCGAGTTGGGTAAGACGGTAATATTTGTAGTATATCATATGAAAATATTTGACTATATTCGTACTAAAGGAGAACATGTTCTGGGAAGTGATTAAGAATAATTCCGAGTTGTATAATGTAACAATTATTGTAAGAATACTTGTTTAAACTATCACAATCCTTCTCTAATCATTTGGAAAGGAAATGAAACACAAAAGGATTGCAATACTTTCATCCAAAGTTTTTTTAGCCGAGGGACCACGATGTGCTGTATTTTCCTTTATACTTTATCAAAACCATTGTTTGACTAATTTTGAAAATCATCTTCACTACTAATTTTGAAAAAAATTAAAGGCAAAACTGTGCGAAATAATCGCTATTCAATAGCCGAAAAGCTGTATATTAATAATTGAAGATTTAGTTATCTTTAAGTTATTTTATTTTTTACTGTTAATTCTTTTTGATTATTATTTAGTTGTTACTTTGCTTTTGTTTATTTTATTTTTTCTGAATATATAGTGTGAATGTGTTCATATATCACTATAATTATTGTCCGTATGACAGATTGTTATATTTCTGAGTAATTATATTTAAAAAAATATATTATTGAAGATAACTTGGTTGGAATTTTCAGTCACAGTACAAAGTAAAAATAAATAAATTATATTCATTTTTAATTCTTTTGTGCCGACGTTTCTGCCTAACTTTGAGACCTTCGTCATGGTTAAGCAAAGGCAAGATAAAATATAATATAAATATTGATAGATAAAAATGTTATATAAATTAAGCAAGTATAAAGTAACGGCAACAAAGCAAATACCTACAAAATAGCGGTAGAAAAGTTAGGATATATAAGATAATTAATTAATTGATTAAATGAAATCAAGAAAGAAATGAAAAATGAAGTCTAAAATTAGGGTTTAATATATTCAATTAAATTGATTATCGGATGATATATAAAATAACGGTAAGAGTAAAAATAAAATAACGAAGTAAGAGACTTACGAAATTACATAGCAAACTTAGGAAGTTATAAGATGAAGGTAATAAAGTGATGAAGTAAACAGTGAGAAAATAACTAAAAGAAATTTATGTTTTTTAATATAATGTAGCGCCAAAAACTGTTCTTACGATTATCATAAAACTTACCTTAAGTCTTATGATCACCTTTCTTTCTATTAATTGTCTTTTTACTATCTATAAGATAATAAATAGGCCTTAAAAAAACAAAGAAAAAAAGTACATTCCATGCCCCATTGTTTCAAATATTCTTAGCTCGCAATTAAGTGTATATTTATATCATATTGAAAATAACAAATGACCATGAATATCCCTTATATTCGGTATTTAAGATGGTGCTGGAAGATATTTCAGTACTTAGGAATTTAATGTCTTGCTTTGTCTTCGGTGGTAAGTGTTAAGTATCCCCGCCTACCATGCGGGAGACCTAGGTTCGATTCCTCGCGGGGAGGATATCTTTTTGCCATAGGGCAGTGCAAGGACAAACCTTGACAAAAATATATATGTTTATTATACTTTATGTACTTATATATGCAATTGTTGAAAAATAAGTATGAATGATCAGAGAAATAAATACACACATTAAATGTTAACGTGACAAACTATTAAATACACTATTGGTACATTAATTTTGAAAATGACCCACACTCAGTTGAGTATTGATTTCTCCTAACAAAAATGTAGATATAAAGGAAGTAATATAAATGAAATAATAATAGAGATAAAATTAAGGAGGGAAGAAAATTATGAGAAATATAAAACAAAATCGTATCCATTCAACTATATCAAAAATATAAAAGGGAAGTATTAAGATAATAAAAATATAAATGTGAAGAGCAGATGAAATGAAAAATCTAGAATAACTTTTACATTATTCCCAACCCAGTCAGTTATATTTTTTATTTTTTTCCCCTGATGTTGGAGAACAATATCAACAAATTTGGATGATTGGATCACAACACGAATTTCTTGTCGATGCAATAGATCAACCAAGTCTCATATAAGGAAAAAGATGATTTCTCAACTGAGCGTTTTCCCTTAATATATACTCGTACGGTTTGACTTAATTAAGATTCATTAATTAATTGATTAATCAAGAGGAAGACTGGTGCTTGAGCGTGATCCTTGATACACTACTTCCTTACTAAATAATGAACCCAATACCCTTAATGAGCTGTAGTGGTACAGGTTCCCAACATACATGTAGATAATATATTAATTGTAAAAATAAATGAAGTGATATATTTACATAAGTTAAAATATTGAACGGTCTTTTTTTTTAAACTATTTTATCAGGTAATATAACATTCTATTACAGTATGATCAATGATTATTATGAGAAAAAGTAAATTCACACCATATTTACACAAAATGTAAATAAATAAAATTAAAAAAGAAGCTTAATGACGACTAACTAATTATCAAAATATAAATGTAACAAATAAACTTAAAGATAAGTAAAGAAAAGCAACACATGCATGCCTAAATATACTATTTACAATCAGACAGAACGTAAAACCAGGCTTGTCCTTCCAGCAATGGACGGAAAAGCAGGATCCCTGCGCCATTCTCTCATCAGCGTCACTAGTAGAGCCATTGGTGGGTGTGCAAGGGAGTTATAGCCACATACACTCATGTCTTAAGAGGAGAATCCATTATACCTTATACATATTATAAAAGCTTGCGGGACCATTTCAACCTACGATGAGGGTTGTATTGACGACTGGTGCTAGATAGGGATTGTACAAGGGAATTAGAATGATGCTTTAAGTAAAAATACTCCTGCAGAGTAATACAGATGAGTGGAATCAGCGGTGGTTGAACACCACCAAAGGAGCTATCTTAAGGAAATCTTTTGACGATTTCTTCAGGACTCTACTGTGTCTCTCAATTCCTTACAGGATATGGGATACTCCGCGCTAAGTTACGTAGGCATAGAAAAGATATATATCCTCTATGCCCGAGATGCGGATTACCGGAGACGGCTGAGACATAGTCAACTGCACCGCTGGAATGTTACAGAAAACTGGATTTTATGCCCTAACGGAAAATCAATTTCCTCCACTAGTGACGGAGCAGAACTGCTCATATTACAAAAATTTTGTGTATGGGTGGAAAGGTGGAAGGGTGTGCTAGAGACAGATTGTAATATTTTTTAATAAATAAGTTTAAAAAAAAACAAATTGGTGGAAAGCTGTTCTGGGCTCGGCACATTTCAATCTGGGGAGAAGAATGAACTATTTTCAGAAGGAACTATTTTCTAACTGAAGACAGAGAATGATTTTCTACTGAAGAAGAGAACGTTTTTTGTATTCAAAAATCTTGTCAGTTCCTGTCCACCAGTACACTTTAATTCCATCCAGCTTCCTTACTCAGACACAGTCCGGTATCTTGGCTTTCATTTAGACTGAAGACTAACGTGGAACCCACATACTAGACTCAAAATACAAGAACTCAACCGACGATACGGCCAGCTATACAGACTACTAAACAGAAAATCCAAACTTTCTATTGAAAACAAATTACTTATCTACAAGACAATACTGAAACCTATATGGACATACGGACTTGAACTGTGGGGGACAGCAAAAGCTTCTAACATCAAACGTATTCAATCCTTTCAATCTAAAGTCCTTCGAACAATAGTTGATGCTCCGTTCTATGTAAATAACAAAATCCTACACCATGACCTTAATATCCCATTTGTCCTAGACCTTATTCCAGAAAAATTCTCCAAATTTCACCAGAACCTTACCTATCATCCAAATCCCCTTGCACAATCTCTATCCAGAACCACCCATCCTTACAATCCTCCTCGAAGATTGAAGCGGCAGTGGCCCAGAGACCTTTTGTAAATAAGCATCTATTGGAGTTTTGGCAATGGCCAGATCCTCCACTCAAGCCCGAGTGTGTATGATTAGGTTAGTTCTTTTGTTTATATACATTTATTTTATTTATTTTTATTTTATTTTATTGTATTTATTATTATTAAGTTTCTGTATTATTATTTTTTTTTTTATTGTAAATAGAGTGTGAGTGTGCTTTCTCTGAACACTATTATAAATGTCCTTGATGTGACAGAATGTAATATTTCTAAATAAACAAATATACAAAAAAAAATCTTATATTTTTAATTGTAGTGATGTCATACTCATAGTTGTATATCCCTTCACTGCAAAACCCGTCTAGCCGGAATGCAGGGCAGGGATGAATAAATAAATAAATTTAAGTAAAAATGCTCTGAAATAAACCACCGTGAACACATTCATATCTGGTATAATATTGACATTATGCTTCTAAAAAACCTGAACTGATCTTTTTTTCTTCGTATGGATGGCAAAATAGGGTTCTAGGATATCACATCGCTTCTGTTAGCCGCATCACTGGTATTGAATGCCACTGGAGACTGAGTGACAGCATTATAGTTTTATTTAATGCATTCATATTTTTTCAAATGCAGTTTTCTTTTTGTAATATTAGAATAAATTAAAATTAATTCCTATCGTCAGAACTTAGTTATAGAGAATTACGAAATGAATATATTTAATAGTTCACAGTTGCATTATAAACGAAGGAGATGTATTCATTTTACTTTTTACCGATGTCTCGATATTATCTAATATTTAAATATAATTTTCTTACATATATACAACTAGATATAATTATAATTATTCATATTGTTTTTTCCTCTCTATGCTTCTTAAGTAGTTCTGCAATGTATGGACTCTTATTTCTATATTTATATTTTACTTATTCCATTTTTGTCTCTATTCACATTGTACTCTTATCTATAATTTCTTGATTCTATTTTATATGTATATGTAAATATATACATATTTATGATTTATTATTTCATAGATATATTATTTTTTCCTTTGTATCCATCCGTATCTCCAAATTCCACAAATTCAGGTCATCAAAATTCCCCAATACCTATCCTTACCCTTATTTTCCAGTTCTAAGTGAAACTCCTAGCTGAACACTCCTGTTAGTCTCCATTTTTTATTTTATATAATTATTTATTTATTTTTGTTTTCTTTTCTTTTCTCCACACTCCTATATGTCTATTCTTTCATATTATATCATTTTTCATCGGGTCGAAACGTTGGCTTTTAATATAATAGTTTTGCCACTATTTAGCCTATTGATGACCGCCACCCCGGACCATCTCCTTCCTTTATAATAAAATATATATATTTTTTTTAAATCTCTACGAGATACGCGGATATCGTCGCATTTTCCAAGACAGGAAGGACAGCGCTAATCTTGGATCCAACTGCTCGCTTTGAGAGCAATGACCTCGATCAGGCGGGTGAAGTGAAAAGGGGAAAGAAGAACACGTACGGTAAATGTATCCCTTTCCTAAAAGATAAATTCCGTGAGACCTTCGGAGAGAGAGAGAGTTCACCGTGAGAGGCCTCTGGTTTGGGTCTCGCGGAACTATCCCAAAAAGAACAAGGAGCTTCCTCGAGGTGTCGACATTAAGGACGTAGCGAGGTTAGCTGAAAATATAGTCCTCGAATCCCTGGGAATCATTCACCACCACGTGCATGGCTAGCCCGAGAGTTTTAATTTTTGTATTTATTTATTTATTTAATGAATAATTGAAAACAATAGAGATAAAGAGGGAGAAGTGAGAGAAAGGGAAACTAAATGTTAAAAAAAAACAAAAAAAAAAAAAACCTTTTTTTTTTTTTTTGTTTATTTAATGGAATTTACAACTGTATACAAATACAACAAGTAAATATGCGCAAATATAAATAATGACATGTACAGGCTTGAAGAGTTACTACCCAGTGGTAGCATTCTCTAAATAATTTTAAGTATGAAGATCACGAGGCCATCTCCTTTTCAGACGCCTAGGAGGATTATCAGGAATCGAGAAAGAAGCAAGAGTGGAAACAAGCGGATTTGGATGGGACTGAAGTTTATCATGAAAGGATAGATATCTGGCTCGAGCTAAATCAGCGACATATGGTACATTAAGGTCTTTATGAATGGTTTTATTTGTGACAAAGTATGGATCATTAAGGATTTTACGGAGGATTTTGGATTGTAAGGATTGGATACGATAGGAATTCGATGGTTTGGTGGAGCCCCAAAGCTCAACTCCGTATGTCCATATAGGTCTTATTATAGTTATGCAGATAAGTCTTTTGTAATTAATAGAAAGTTTGGAGCGTTTGTCTAGTAAGTGTTGGAGCAGTCGGAAACGTCGAGCAGTTTCTTGTCGTTTCAGTCTAGTATGAGGATAAGACGTTTCAGCCAAGTAAGACGTTTATCCAAATGGAGTCCTAAGTAGCGGATTTGCTCAACAGGAATAAGTGGAGTATTATTGAAAGTTACTGTAGGACAAGACGTCATAGGTTTACGACGGAGGGTAAAGGTGATTTGATGGGATTTGTTGGAATTTATTTTTATTCTCCAATTTTTACACCATTCTTCAAGGCTTGTGATATGTGATTGAAGAGTTTGGGATGCAATTAAAGGATCGTTATTAACAGATAGCAAACATGTGTCGTCGGCGTAAGTGGTGATGACAGTGTCAGGATGGGTTGGGATGTCAGCTGTATAAACTGTGTAGAGGATGGGATACTACCTTGTGGAACGCCTGCAGATTGAGCAAAGAGGGATGAGAAGACATTATTTTGGTTTACTTTGAAGTATCTATCAGTAAGATAGGAGCGGATAATGAGGAAGTATGTAGGGGGTAGGACTTTTCGGAGTTTGTACAGAAGACCCGGGTACCAGACTCGATCAAACGAAAAAAAAACATGAACATCTATTTTACTAATATTAAGTAATACTTCTGTATATCTATATATAAGTTTATATATTGTCCTAAGGATAGAACAGTATGCTGTGTATATAGCAACCCAATATAATTGGGCAGCAATCCTTCATATTTTATATTTTATGAAAATAAAGTGTTTCTCTCTTTTCTCTCTCTATGCACTTAGATTTTAACTTATAGTAAATAATAAAATCACAATCACAAGTTTTATTACATGCCTTAAGCTGTCTATTAGCTGACTGTTCCATCCACTGATATTATATAGAGACTGGTCTGCATCGGCAGGGTAGTTGTCTGTAGAGGCTCTCTGCAAGTATTAACATTTTTCATGCTCCTCGGATGACAGGGCCTCTGATGATTTATTCGCTTTAGCATTAATCATCAGTCTTCTATAGGAGGATCATCCCTTCCATAGGAAAAAAAAGAAATGTTCTCGATTCCTCTGTCACTAACGATTGGATTCACTTCAACATCGCTATTCAAAAGGGACTTTTATATCTTAGAAATTTAATTTTCGCGTCTTTAATACTTGACTGATTTATAAATGACTCTTAAGACCAATAATAGCTGATAGGGCCAATAATAGCTGTGAATGATTTGAGCGAGGGTTCCAGAGTTACTGGTTGTGTTTGTTGTGGTTCGAATCCCATCCGGACAAGTCAATTTTTATTTCGTTTTAATCTCCTAAAATGATTCTTTATACCCCAACAATTAAAGACTTATAAAAGACCCATTTGCAGAAATATTTTTCTCCACCAATACCAGTACCTATTGCCAATACCAGTCTGATGAATTACAATGAATCATAATAGCAGGTATGATTGAACTTCATTAATGGCAATTGGATTAGATTTATTAATCCAATCATTCTGATTTTATTACTTATTACTTTATTATGTTTCGATATCAATTATTATTGTATTCTATTATTTATTGACATAATTTATTATTAATATTTATAATATTTTTATTTAACTACCGCTTAGTAAAAATAGAATGTTTGCACAAAAAATGTGCACTTCAACAATTTTTCATTTTTTTTTAAACATTGAGCACCAATTTACTTACCAATATGTTAAGGAATCGAATAAATATTTTGTCGATTAGAATATAATGGAAATGATAAGTCAAATCTATATGCAACATAATTTTTTTATGAGCGAATGAGGATTATTTTTATACTCCAAATAAGTTTTGCAACTTTTTCATGTTTTTTTTACTAAGTTGAAGATTAGTAGTTATTTCCTGTTAAGTGATAAACTACATGGAAATATTGCAATACTTGGAATAATCACATTTCCTAGATTACCTGAAAATCCATAAATGTCCTTAAACAATTCCTACGATGCCATGATTCTATTCTAAAAATAACTAAACAGCTTGTATGATTCTTTGTCTCCATTCTCCGTTTTGACTACGGTTACTTGGTGTATGGAGGGATGTTCGCAAGACTGGAGGCATTCATGAACAGACTGAAGAGACCCATGAATTGCTTCATAAGATTCATTTTTGGGATTCCCGGATATACCCATATTTCCTCCCTATACATTGAGTTGAACTGGCTTTATCCTACTTTCCGAGGAAAATTCCTTTTCCAAGTCTTCAGAACCAAAGATCCTTCCTACATCCTAGAACTTGTTTCTCTACTTTCCTCTATCCACACTCTTAATAGCAGATCTCGACTATTGTCCTGCCTATATAAATATTTCCTCCCATAAAACAACTTCTTTCCGAAAAACCGTCGTCATTCGTGCTAAATCCTTTCGAAACTCCTTACCTATATCCATACGTCAAATCACGTCCACAAATTCCTTCAAACTACTCCTATTCCACCACCTAATACACATTCAAACTTTCGAGAGTTTCTAAGAATTTTTAGGTTATGTGAATACAATTGCTCACCAAGAGTTGACCAAATGTTAAGAACCATTTTATTTTGATATTTATTTTCCTCTCTGTATTCTGTGTATATATCTGCATGCCAGACTGATGTATATATTTTTTGAACTCGGTTATTATTTTAAGTGGATTTTAGTCCCAGAATAAAATTATTTTTTCATTTAGAAATAGAAATAGAAAATAATTTTATTCTGAGACGAAGTCCCTTCAGAATAACAAAAAATTACAAAATGAAAATGTTATATCTGGCCGAATAAAAACAAACATAAAAAGTAAAAGTAAAGCTAAATCAGTAAAGAAAATATTAGTTTTACATACTATATACAAAATTAAATTAAAAAAAAAATCTATATACAAAACTCTTGAAAACTTGCCAGGACACTTAAATCTACGTACAATTGTAAAATATAAATATACACTTTTAGAAAAAAAAAAGAAAGTCGAATCTATAATAAGTATTTAAGTTATGAGCTATATGTGAATATATTATGACAAATAATATGTAATTTTACATAAAAGGTTAGCGGGTATCTGACTGTTTGTGGGACAGGAATTGGAATAGGAGCGTTTTGAATGTAGATAGGGATGAAGAATGCCGAATTTTGATAGGAAGGGAATTCCAAAATTTAACAGAGCGAGCTATGAAGGAGTTTTGGAACGAGGCAGATCTGTGAGAAGGAATGTAAAGGTCGGAAGGTCGAGATCTTGTGGAAAGGGAGTGGACTGAGGATTTGAATTGGAGAAGGTTGTAGGCTTAAGAAGGACGATGATTATTGATGATATGATGGAGGAATGTACCTAGGAAATATTGTCTTCGGATGGAGGGGAAGAGCCACTCTAACTCAGAGTAGTGGTGAGAGACATGGTAGTATTTCGGGGCACCAATTACAAATCTCATGCAAATGTTCATTAATCTTTTTAGTAATTTACTTGGGAAAATGAGAGAATTTCTTGAGAAATTTATTTTATTTTATTTTTATTTATGTAGAAATATAATTTGTCATGTGGACAATAATTATAGTGAGATATGAACACATTCACACCATGTATACAGAAAACATAAAAATAACAAAAGTAAAATAATAACTAAATAATATAAAATTTAACGTCATAAATTAAAAACTTGATTTTTTTGTTTTTTAGTTTTAAATAAAATTTCAATATACATAATATTTTCATTCTGCAAATTATAAAATACATTTCGCTCCTAAGTCTACAACAAACATCTGTATATAATAAAAAAAAATCTTTAAACAAATTCAATATTGCATTGATGTAAATAAAAAATACGTAATTTTTTCACCCTTCTTATATCAATAAAAATAAAGGAATCATAGAAAAAAAAACACGGAATCTCTGAAAGGATTAAATAAATCCGGTTTGGGAAAATCTCCTTATAGGATAAAACATAAATTTTTCCTCCCCCCTCCTCCACCCCCATCCTGCCAAAGCCATCCTTCTCGTTTAGTCTATTTGCTCCTCGGTTTGCCATACATACCACCACCCTATCCTCTCTGTCTCCTTCCTCTCCAACTCCACCTTCATAAAATAAACTGATCCCTTTCCAGTATATTTACTTATTTTGTATCTTCTCCTTTTTATGCATTCTTTTTTTTTTTTTTTTACTATGCAGGATAAATTAAATAGGTTATATATGTATGTATATATATATATATATATATATATATAATTAGCAACTCTGTATTTTATGGTTGTATGTGGTATTGCAATAAACAATACTTGTAAATTCCAATTACAACGAGGACTCACAATACCAAAAGCTACTATCATAAATAGCCATTTTATATTTTTTTTTAAATTTTATTCATAATTAAAAATTCATTCAAAAATAAAAATAGGTCTAGTTAGTGTGAACAAATGAATATGATGACATCAAAACACTTGTTGAGAAACGTTCGGCTATCATTACTATCGACTATTATCACGTTTGACTACCCACTGGCTACAATCTAATAATATTTCTACATTAGGAGATCACCGAACCATTTTCTTTTCAGACGCCTCGGAATATATATATATATATATTACTGAGTCGCAGGGTCACTGCCGTTTTAAACTTCATGGAGAATTGTGTGGATGGTGAGGGCGGGCGTGCTCAATAGAGATTGTGCAAGAGGATTTGGATAATACGTTAGGTTCTGATGAAATTTGGAGATTTTTTTTTCTGGGACAAATGGGATATTAAGGTCATGGTGAAGTTTTGTTCGTTACATAGAATGAATCATTTACAGTAGTGGGAATGGTTTAGAAGTGGAAGGATTGGATGCGTTTGATATTAGAAAATTTAGTTGTTAACGCTTTAAAATACAATCTCCTCTCGATTCGCCGTCTTCTGAAATAATCTGAATTTTCAAATTTTAAATTACTTTTATTAAATTTATTGGAATTTGAGGATCGAAATTAGGTTTGTCACTTCTTTATGAAATCCATTTTTGTTTGATTGGTCATCCACCAATCATGAGAGCCGAAAAAGGGATCTCTTTTTAAATTAGCCTTTTTTTGCTGTTTCTTCGCAGAATCCTAATTAATTTTTTTTCTCTATTAATTAAATTAATTTCATGACGAAAATATTCTATGAAATTCCATTACATCAGGCTTATAGATAAAGCGAGAGTACCTTGATACTGACTATTTTCGGACTAAATTAGTGCCTAATGGGCCATAAACAATACCATTTGTCAACGGATCTAAGGATTATCGAACGCAAAGCTCTGGCGTGATTAATGATTAGAGGTTCTGGCTAAGGAGTTCCCTTTGCTAATAATCTTTATCAGTGATATTGTTATAGATCAGTATTATATTAAATTAAATGCTTAAATATTATTTATACAATATTTGGATTATATACATTTTATTAATTATTATACCTCACTCCTTAAAGCGATGCTATTTCAAATTAAAACGACCATTAAATTATAAAAGTGATTTTTTTTTTAAACTGTATATTTTTTTTGTAGATTTGTAGCTAAGCAACCCTGCCTTGGATTGTATTTAATTTATACGAAATAATTAAGCAGTATGTAGTAATTAGCATATGTTTTTCTAATTCTTTAAGTTTGTGCTCTTTCCTCAGTTTATATTACCTAAAACGTCACATTATATACACATACGTATATAAAACACATCGATTTCCTAAAATATTTTTTAGCTTTCCAATGGTATATTATACATTTATACTAAAACTCTTATTTCCCTAAATGCTTTTTTTTATAACCTGAAAAAACATTTATCCTTTTCCTCCTTTAGTTATTTTTTTTTTCACTGTTAACAAAGGGAGACAGATAATTATATTAAACATTTCAAAACAGAGGAAATCGTTTTTAAAATTCTACATTTAAGCCCTGTCAGCATATTTTAATGAGGATCAGACATATATGAAATTAAAAATCATTTCGTTGTTTTTTGATATAACAAGTTTAAATAGAATTGTCAGAACCGTTTTCGAGGAAATCGTAATAAAAGTTAAAATTGTATTTATAAAATTTATCATTTGCAGTCGCTTGATTTTGGCAGAAAGATGTGACGTCTTTCTAAGTTTTTTTTTTCTATTTTACGGACATGTACATGTTTGTCCGCGAGATGTGGTCTTTTTATAGATGTATATTGGGCGCATAGAAAGACAGGAGGGGATCATTCAACCTCACGTTGCTACTGACCATGCCTCCATCTTGCAACGCCAGATCATCCATAGCTCCGTATAATAGTAAACGGGCTAGAATTATAAATCCTTGGACTGGTCTGTGTGAGTTGACTCCAGTAGACTGACGACGCTCACTTACTCTGGCGGAAGAAGAACTTGGGGTTTGGTTTTCCTCAATGAACGTTCACCGAAATCGAGCGTTCACACCTCCATGTACTTAATCTGGCTTGACGTTGCTTAACTTTGATGGCCGATTGCAAGCGCCTTATCCCGTTTGCTCATCGCGGCTTACAGATTTATACCCACAAGAAATATGTATATTTATTGTTTATTATTATCAGTTTCGTACAAATTTCCGGTTTTAGCCTAGGCTGTTCCCTTTTTCACACAGAGAGTATTTTGCGATACTTGATTATTTAACTTCAAGAATAATTTCATGGACCTTAAAATTTGTATTTTTATTGGATACTGAGATTCTAAAATGTTCATTCTAGCAATACTTTTCCTTGATTTACAGATTCTATACAGGCTAATATATTAATTTATTCTCGTTAATAGAACTTATTTAAGGACCATATTATCACGAGAATTTTTATAACTATATCTATAATAATTCTATAATCATTTCTTACCATTGCTGGACTGTTTAGAAATGCTAACATTAATATTATAAAATTATTTTGATTATTTCCTTCCAACCTAGAATAAAGATGAAAATGCCAATTTTTTTTATCTTTTTAGATTTTATTTTTTTCTATTATCATTTCGAATTCTATCCCATTTAAGTTTATTAGAGCTGATAATCTGGGGTGCACTATGTGGGGGTACACATCTCTTTATAGGAAAATAAAGCTATAATTTATGGTACCATTGCGTTCGTGGATATGATGCAGTATATAATATTATTTTAGGACGGGGTTTACTTGAAATCCTCAATTTACTATCTTCTATATGGAAGGGAAAATAGACAGAACGTTAAATTCCTTTGCCGAGTCACATGAAGCTCTGAAAGCTGTATTATAGGGAAGGAAGCTGCGGATAAGTCAATCCAGTTCGACCTAGTTTTCCTTAAATTTCCACTCCCTCACTTCTTCCTCTCTAGTAATATATGTGAGGTATTTGTCGATAGTCCGGCATTGTCTGAATTTTTAAATGAAACCAGTATTGGAATCAGTACCTAAGCTTTAATAATTAGCACCGAAATTTTAGAATTAGTACCCATCACGACGATTTATACGGTATAAAATTCTGTCAGTTTATTCATATCCTTCTGTCTCTTTCGATTAAAACTTAATTAACTCTATCATTGATCATCAGAGAACGTGTTAAAGTGTAGTGATATCAGTTGAAATTGTTTCGCACTTATTATTTATGACTCATTTTGAATTACTTAAATAAAACAGGTTCCCCAGTACCATAATGCTACTGGCTGTAAGTAGTCGTATTTTTCTTTAAAAAAATAGACCTTTGCACGGTATGGAAGTACAGCGGAGGTTTGTGGTGACGCATTTTATATCTCTTTTAGAACCCTCTGAATACCGTTAAGGTGATTTGTAAATAACTTTATTAGCATTTATACTTGAAAAAAATATATTTGAATTCTGCATCTCAATGATATACAGTCATTATATTTTTAGAAAAGTAATGGAGGATTTTCACTTATGAGCTCTTTCGATCAAAGAAAATTTTACTAGGAAGTTATTTTTTACAATAAATTTATCACTGGCTCTTTTCCATTTTCTTAACAAAACTTTCGGGTGAGCCCAATGATAAATGTCAGAAGGATAGAGTGAAGCGTAGGCCAGAAGATTATTTTGTAAATAAGGTCAAGTTCCCTAACACAGTGCTGAGCTCATCGATTTCATTAAAACCGTCGCTAAAATGGGCGAAACGTTGCCGTTCCTGAGTTCACCGCTAAATTTAGAAACTTTTCAAAATAACTTTAAGATTTAATATGTTTGGACGGATTAAGGATTACGTATTTGTTTGGCTGTAATCCTTATCATATGTTTGTTATATTCTTAAATTACACTTGCCTTTTATGATTTTACTTATAGTCAGTTATTGAGAGCATTGTAGATCAATGATTGAGCTACTTTTTTTTTTGTTTATCTTATGCCTTGATCATCTTGAGCTCTTTCAGCCATGCGACGTCTAACAGCCCTTCAAAATTCACCTTCTGTCCTGGCTTTGTTTCTAATGTCCTGTAGTCTGGGACAAGTCAGTAGTTGCAGAGCAGTCATGAATCCTTGTCGACATAATGGACATATTGCTGATTCGGCAACTCCAATACGGTATAGATGGCTTTGGAGATAGTCATGTCCGGTATTCATCCTGAACTGTGCAACGGCCTCACTTCTAGAGAGATCCACTGGCACCCTTCCATTCTCTTCTAGTAATGAAGCCCATTGCTTCTCCTTTAACTCCAACTGCCGTTTCTGTTCCAGTTCTTCAATGATTACTGTTTTTCTGGCTGATATATTCCGGGATCTTGTTTTGCTAATTGGTCAGCGTTTTCATTACCTGACAAACCACACTGTATCGACTGTAGAACGACATATGTGCCTTCTAAAATCAGCTCCTCAATCAATTCCTGGCACACACTAATTTGATTCCAGCTGGAAGGGTCTGAAATGGCAATTATTACAGCCTGTAAGTAATTTAGTGATAGAGCTACTAGACTTTGTTTCTGTACCAAGTTTCAGTGATGGAAGTATACAAAAAAATCATCCCTTCTTCATATGCCGGTAACTAATTCAGGGCTCTTAATAACATTAGTGGCACACCGACTATCGGTAAAGTAAGCATCTGGTTGATATAAAATCTAGAATGTGCATTATCCTGGATTACGAATAAAGCTCTTTAAAATTAAAGAAACACTCATTAATATACAACCTAGCTTCCAAAATTTTATTATTTATATCAAAGTTAAAACGTTTCTTTATCATAACAAATCTAAGTTGAGAGGTAACAGGTTATTAATGATGAATCAGCTTAAGAAAGTTGTATCTACTAAGTTATTTCCTTACATTCTGTTCAGCTGAGTTATGAATATTATGAGATATATTCAATTTATAATTGTATGTTAAATAAAATTGTCTTTTAGTTATTTTAGTTGTTTTTTTTTTTTTGTAGGTTCAATTTGTCATGAAACGTGGGTTGAATTCAAAACTCGAATTTCTGTTTATAATTGGTTATAAAATAGTTAAGATTCCTTATTTTTACTAGTTTTTTCCACTGCAGTTGTAGTAATTAAGCTTCTTTCCAAGGGAATTCATTAGGTTTCGCAATAAATTCCAAGTTCGCTGGTAAAGCCTCTTAGAAGGCATTCTATGTTCTAACCCAGCCATGAGGTTGCTGAGATAACAGTAATGACTGAAATCATGAATCATAAATATCATTGTGGGCTCGGCTGATATATTTCTGTTAAAAAGATAATATATTTTTACTGGACAGAGTTTCTTATGTAACATAAATTACTTTGTTCTTACTAATGGTGGCATAATTTCAAAGATGACTTGTTGGAGGAGGGGATGGGAAAAAAGGATGTCAGAGACATATTAAAAAGGATGTCTCGGAAAAAAACAACTCAGAAATAAGTAAATTAATGTTATATAATTTATGTACCAACGTTTCGGTCCAGATCTAAGCTAAGTTGTAACCGAAACGAACGTTATTCGTGATGTATAAATTAGTGTAGCATTTTAATTATTGTTTTTTTATTGAAGTGGAAAACTTCTTTAGACGCGTTTTGCACTTTTTTTTTTGTGGATAGTGAATTGGATTGAGCCGTCAGCTCACCGATGTGTAAAGCACGGGTAAAATCTGCTGAAGTCGACTAATTGAACTGTTTCTACATATGGATTAAAATATCTCAAAAAATAAAAATCGGACCTGCATACTTTTTTATTTTTTTTATTTCTCTTTCTCTTTCTTACCTTTCCGTTTTTTTTTTTATGCAACAATAAGTTTGGCTTTTCTTGTTATTTTCCTCTTTTCTTGCTATATTTCTATCTTTGATTCCATCCCAGATTGAGACTGTGGAAGTCTCCGTCTAATTCCCATATTGAAATGGGCTGCCTGTTTGTTCCTTCCACCCATACACGTATGCCTCTTAGTATGGGTAGTTAGCTGCAGTGACGAGAAGAGGGAAATCTCTTTCGTTGTTACTGTCGATATTTGTGCTCCTCATTAGCTTAGCTCTCAAGTGCCTCAAACGCGGTTCAGTTGGTGATCACATGCTCGGCAGTTTCCGGGATACCACAACTCGAGCATAGGGGATCGATGTCTTGTCCAAGACTGTGTAACTTGGCACGAAAACCCTGGTTTGATCCCTCTGACTGCTAGTCGAGACTGTACGGTGGTAAAATACTTCCTTAGGGTAGTCCCCTTAGTAGTTATCCACCGCCTATTTCACTCTTTGACGGCAACTTCTCTCAATATTGGTTTCTATTTATTGGGCCGTTTCTCAAACCTCAGTCGAAGATCCTCCGGAATCCCTGCCAAGCCTTCTCTCCTATTATCATATTTGATCAAGTCTTCTTGCAGGAGGAAATCGAGAGGTATCTCTCCTTCTAAGGTCTTATATACTCTGGTGAAAAGTAGCAGAGCCGTCCTCTGGATAAATGCTAACTTCTTCTTGCGCTTGGGAAGGTTCTGATACCATGAGAGGGATGCATACCTTAATATACCCATGACCACCCCTTTGTAGATAGTCTTGGTCGCTAGCTATCTAAGGTCTCAGAGAGCTCCACTAATATGACTCCGACCATTTAGAGCGACCTCCACTCTGTTTGCCAAGTAGTCCAAGTGAGGTGTTATATTAAACTTTCTCCCAAATCTTACGCCAAGGTAGGTTGCCACCTTATTATATAAATAGGACTAATTGGACCTGCATACTATAAGAAAGGGAAATGTTTATCATTTCATCCTCTTTGTAATGAGCTATTATTCAAAATTATATTTATATATAGTTTTAGAGAGGAGACAAGGAAAAAAAATAGTCCCGAAAACCAAATGATAACGAATTTGATTGAAGATATGGATTAAAATATCTCAGAAACTAAAAATCGGACCTCCAAACTGTATGCGTTGGAATGTATAACTTGAAATTTGAAAATTGATTGATAAATTATCAATAACATAAGAAATGTTCTATCTATACAATGCTAACTTATCATTATTAGTTTCTACTCACATTATTTGAATATTGACGTTATCTTGTCCAATAACACATCTAGCACATAAGTTAATAAATAATATATAAACTATTATCAACAATTAATGAGATATGGAGGATACGTTGTGTTTCAACACATGTGGTAAGATGCCAATCAAGTCCAAAATAATGATTTCTACCAAGCTCTGGAATTGACTCCTTTCATCCCTCATCCTCTCAAAGAAATTATTTTTCAATAGAATTGCTCCAGTTCATCAAAAGCAAAGCCAATTTTCTTTCTCAGAAGCATTCCCGACATTTCTTCAGTATGAAGTAAATTATATGATTTTTGAAATTGCTTGTACTTTAATTTTCCTGTTCTAGGTAATTCGTTTCTAACTCCACGGTCGGAACTATATTTAGCACTTTTGTTTCTTCGTGATTGAACTTTAATATACCAGCAGAATTAAAACGTCGGCGTTGAGGCAGCTCTATTTATAATACTTTTCTCGATGCGGTTTGGATTTATGGGGGGGGAGTTGAGGGTGAAAATGGGTGGGATGGTGAGATGAGTTTGGGTGGGAGGAGGGGATGTGAGTTTGGTTGTGAGGAGGGGTGGAGGTTGGGGGTTGTGTTATGTATGGTGGATTGTTATGTGTGGGTTATGGAATGGGTGGGATAAGGGTGGGTGTGGGTTATGGGGGTGGGGTGGGTGATGTTTTTATGTTGGTTGGTGGGTGGGGTGTGATTTGGGTATGAGGTGGTTTCTTTGGGGGGGTAGTGGGGTGTGTTATGGGTAGGAGGGAGGTGTGTGTTGGATACCGGAGGTTGACAGAGGGTGGAAGGAAGGGAGGAATAATAGGGTTCGTTGGATGGTAGATATGAAAAGGGTGGTTGGGTTTGTGGGGTATGTGGGGGTTTGGGGGGGGTTGGGTAGGGTTGGGATGAGGAGGGGTGAGTGGTGGGATGGTGGGGAGTGTGTAATGGGATTTTATTGTAGTGGTGGGTGGGGTGTGGGTGGTGATGTGGTTGGTTGTGTTGGGTTGATGTTGGAGGTGTTATGTTGAGTGTGGTGTGTTGATGTTGTTGGATGGTTGTTTGTTATGTGGTGTGTGTTGGTGTGTTAAGTTTGTTTATTTTTTTAGGTGGAGGGTAGTAGGAATGTTTTGTAATTTGTTGGTTTGTTTGTATGTTTTGTGTAGGGGAATATTATGGGTTGTTATAATGTTTGATTTAGGTTTTGTTATGATGATTTGATTATTTAGTTTGTTTTAATTGGTGAATGATTGTTTATTTATGTTATTAGTTTGGTATTGATGATTGTTTTAGATGATGTTATTTTATTGTTAAGTTTATTTTATATGAGTTGTAGTGGATTGTTTATTTGAGATGATATTGTGGTTGAACAAATAAACATACACTTTGAGAAATGAAGAACGAAAAAGAGATACAATGAGTTCATTTCATAAAAAAAAAACTTTACTTGAATATATATATGAAAATAAACAGTTACTTATAATTGAATAAAAAAAAAAATACAAAAAAATGTGTGTATTGAAATTCCTACGTCGATAGTAGGAAATGCATGTACTATCTCTTACCAAGTGTTATGATTATATGATTGCTACACAATACATATATAATATTAATCGTTAGCTGGTATCTGAACTGTTTTTGGAACAGGAATTGGAATAGGAGGTTTTTGAATGTGTACAGGGAAGGGGCATGTCGAATTTTGATCGGGAGGGAATTCCAAAAGTTGACAGAGCGGGCTATAAAGGAATTTTGGAATGAGGCAGATCTATGAGAAGGGATGTATAGGTCAAAGGGTCGGGATCTTGTAGTGAGTGAATGGATTGAGGACTTAAATTGGAGAAGGTTGTAGGCATAAGAAGGACGATGATCGGTAATGATTTGATAAAGGAAAGTGCCAAGGAAATATTGTCTTCTTAAGGAGGGGAAGAGCCACCCTAACTCAGTGTAGTGGTGGGAGACACGGGAGCGTCTCGGGGTTCCGATTACAAATCTTACGAAGCAATTCATAAGTCTTTTGAGTCTATCACGCAGTTCCACCGAGAGGCCATCGTACACCACACAGCTGTAGTCAAAGTGGGGAAAGATGAGAGAGGAAACTAGGAGTCTACGGGTATTTTGGGGTAGAAGATGGCGGAAGTGATGGAATAGTTTGAGGGTAGAAATTGCACGGCGGGATATATGAGAGATATGGTGATTCCAGGAAAGGGTTTGATCTATGAGAAAGCCTAAATTTTTAACAAAGGGATAGAAGGTGATGGGGTGGTTGTTTAGATAGAGTGAGGGAAAGTTGGTGTGGGATCTAAGAAGGGGCTTGGAACCAATGAGAATGGCCTGAGTTTTGGCAGCATTTAGCCTTAATCCATTTAAGTTGGCCCAGGCATTAATTCGATCTAAATCTTCTTGAATTTTGGCAAATGCCACCAATAACTCAGCGGGAGAAAAGGATAAATAATATTCAATAAAGAAAGTTTAAACTTTGTATAAATGGTTAAGTAAATGGCTCTAATAGCTCAAATTAAATCAATAGCTCCAATTATCACTATAATGTTTTTCAAAGTGGTTGAGACAGGATCAATGGAATTTCCAAAGTCATAGTTTGTGTGTAAGGAAGAGATTCTCAGGTCGACTTGTGGCATTCTTGAGAAAGAAGGAGAAACCAATGAGGGTGCATGTATGCATTCTTCTGAACTTGTATGAAAGAAAAATAATATCCCGAGATAAATAATATGTACAGAGAGGGAAGTGGCTGTAAAGTGCCAGTATTTAAATCGAAAAGAAAAATATATTTAATTTTTAATACAGTTCATTTTAGTAATTTTATTTCTAAAACTTATGTTTTTTTATTTATAGGTAATTCAATATTAGTGATGTTTTATGTCAGAGTTAAATGATTGATTATCAATTCCTATTAACAAAAGTTTCGAACCAATTTATCTCCATAACATTAAACATGAATTTCACCTTGCCATCACAAGGTGGTTCTATGTTAAAGGAGGAGTTTGGGTTATTAGTTGGTTGACATCCTTTGATTATAACCCTCATTCGGGATGTCAGATGCAAGAAGTTGGAAAACGAAGCTATAACTGTGAACAGAGGGGAAGGTAATAGCAGTTGGGGAGCGTTTTCATTAAGCAGCGGGTCGTATCTTTGAACTAACCTAGCGGGTCTCCAAACTCCCTCACACCGCCGCAAACTACCCTCTAACGTAGGAGGGCTATGCCAACAACTCCATAACCGTATACAGAGTCTAATCAACGACGGAATTCAAATTGGCACCTTTTGTTGTGTAATATCTTGTCCTGTAAAAGCCTGTTACAATTTTTTTTTTCATAAACAAAAACTTTGATAGAAAATAACAGAGTGTATAAATAATATTGACGTTTTTTTAAACAAATATTTGTATTATTATATCTTTGATATAAAATACAATTAATACTCAAAGTATAGTTCATTGTTATCTACCATCATTAGCCACCTGCTAGCCAATTGCTGATACCACTCTTTGAGATGGCTGTCAAAGAACTCAGGGACCACAATTTCAAGATCCGCAAAATTATCAAAATTAAAATGGGCCATGGATCTAAATAAGCAGTAATCCGATGGCGCGAGATCTGGGGTAGATGGTGGATGAGGCAGGAGTTTTTCAATAAATTTTCACAAATTTCTAACCTCTTAGCTGATTGCTAAGAAGTAAGTTCGTGAGGGAGCAGTCTACTGCTCTTTTTCACCTTATCCATGGAGGATAGATGGCTTTTAACATTATCTTTTAATTTCCGACGTCGTATCTCCACTGCTAAATTTTTCAAATCAACGCCGAGCAGTATGCTGGTAAAGGACACCTTATTCTTTATATTTTGTAGGAAACTGTCACTTTGAAACAGATAACTAAACAGAGGTTTTTTTTTAAGAAGTTGAACGGGATTAAACAAGCTTAGAGAATGTTCCAAAATCATAATTAATTATTGATAAGTATTAAACAGGATTATAATATGTACAGTCCTTTGAAATCTTGATTTTAATAAAGCTGTCATATTTTGTATACATCCTATCAATATGAAATATTATTTTCTATCATAGATTTTTTTTATGCTGAGTTTGCATTCCTTCAGCTTAGCTATCTTTCAGCATACCAGGCGGAAGGAAAGAGCATGATTTATAAAGATAAAAAAAAAATCGTTTAAATTAAGAGGAACGGTAATCGTATGTAAGCGAGAGAATCTTTTAAGATGCTACACTGGCGTCGTCTATTTAGTCACGCGTCAACTAGTCTTCTTTGTTAATTTGTTTCTGAAATGAAATCTAGGAACATTCGATAGAAATTGATGTTTAGACACATCAAAATTATTTTATAGCTAAATAAAATAATAAGGAAAACTAAAAATGCAAGCTCCTTAAACATTATCTCTAAATTCGTTTCTCAGATTGAACTAATATATCAGTTTACCATTGCAATCTTATTTAATTAAAAAATACTGAATTTTAAGTTAAGAAACTTATTTGATATGGCAAATCAAGTAATCTGATAGTATCAACAAAATATTATTTTTTTAAATAAAGGTCCTTCCTTTAATAATTTACAAAAATAAATATTAGGATCCTAGGAACCTTAGCACCAATTAAAAATGTTATTTTAAATTAAATCATAGTACTAACTTAACTATTTACAATGAGTCGAATGCATAGTGATAAACAATTTTCTGTTTTATTCATGTTTGTGCGGTTTTTTTTTTTTTTTATACAAACTTTTTAATGTTTTTTATATATAATGTATTTGGATAACATTCGAAAAAGCTCGTAACAATTATACAATTATTTTTATAACGCTCAAGCACGTTAAATACTATTCCCCATTATTGTTTGAAAAATGATATTTATAATAACCTTATTTATCTCAAAATTTAGAAGACTTCTTGACGTTCCGTGATACGATTCTCGGAATATTATATCAAAATGTACTAATATATTGTTTTCAAATCGCTTTATTGTAGGTTTTGATTCAGATTAATTGTGCCTTTAGAACAATTGCTTTTTCAGCTTAGATTATTTAATGCTACATATGAAGATAATATACTAAAAAAATGTTAAAAAGACTATAGGATATGTCTTATAATTGTGTACTTGGATCAGGCAATTGAAAAAAAAACCCTTAGAATACTAATTTTTATGAATGATGAAAGTTTATAATAACATTCTATTTTAGTTTTTTGTCTAATACTTATCCCCTATAATCCTAGATCCTAGATCCTAATATCCTAGATATCTGTTGACGTATTCAAATTAATTCTGAATGTATGTTTATTCATTTTAATGAAATTAAGGTTCCTGCTAATACATCATAACGGTTACCTAGGACCTGACTAGCAACTGTTTGTAGATGCAAATGGGTATAGTTCCGCTACGAGGGCATTTACACAGAAATGGGATAATATTCTGATGGCAAATTAGTAAACCTCTCCCCTCCCACAATCTACTATAAGTTTAATATTTTACCTGTTTTATGTACCTTTAGACTATTTCACGGTTTTTAATATTTGTGACAAATCGTTATGAGTCATTTAATGTATTTTTACCAATCTTCTGATCCTTCAACATATCATATATTCGAATTTTCTTTTATATAACTAAAGTTCGTGAATCAACGCGCGCAGGCTTTTCACCAAGTAATATGAGATTATGATATATAATTCATAGTCCCTAAACTCTTACATTTTTCCAAACTCAAACATCGTAAAATTGTGATGTCAGCCGTAAAAGAAGTTTACTGCAGAATTTTCTGGCGAGTTTCTGAAAATCAGGTACTTTTTTTAATAATTGATGAAAGACTTCGGGTCCCTCCTTACCTATTCTGAATAATTTTATCGAAGTTTTTCAGTATAAAATTCTGTTGACGTTAATAATATAGCCGTCTTTTTGTTGCCAGTTTCATATCAAAATCATTTCTAAGAAAGTTTATGGCTGAGTTCGAGTTAAGTTCACATTATTTTGGAATTAAAATTAACAAGAACAATAATCATTACTTTTTCATTTTTTATAATATATTCTTCCACCAGAATATTTTTTAAATAAATGATTATGTTCTACTTCTAGCAAAATTACAGTATAAATAAAATAATGTACATTATGGATACATTACATGAAAATAGAGACAGTCGTTAAAAAATGAATAAATACAATGATAGTTTTTAATCATTTATTTATCATCAGGCTTTCAGCAATAATGATGAAAAAGAGTACGGTTTCCCTCAATAGTTTGGCCATTATTGTCATAAGAGTTTCCACAACTCTAGAAAACGGAGTGTTTTTCCCTCAGGGTATGTTGAAATCTATGGTGCTCTGTAAGTTAACACGATATCAAATAATAAAGATTTTTAAACATTAATTTAAATAAATTTGTTTGAGAATCTTCATCTATTTGATCATGTAGCTGTCACGTATAACATAGAAAAATTACGAAATTATATTATAAGTAAATTATGTAATGAGGTGTACAAGATGTATTTTAAATATAAAATTTAAAATCTAGCCTGCTTAATGTTTAGCAGTAACGAGTTCTGTATTACAATATTTCATGTGCCCATACTAACGCTGAATTGATGAATTAAAATTTAATGATGCGATCGCGACGTGTTGAATTTTTAATGGTATTCTGAACGTTTGATTGTTTCACCATTGATAAAAGTTTTTTACCTGGAAGTCATTAAAAGGTCATTGAATTTTAAAAATGAAATATTCGGAACTGGCTAATTTGTTTCGCATTCACCAGAACTTCGTGCATGAAATTTTTTACTGCTAAGGTAATTGTTTTTTGTTTCTTTCTTTTTGTTTTCTTTACTTATTTATTTGTATTAAATAATACATGCATATTTGAACCTAATATTTTATATTCATTATGCTTAATGTAATAAATAAATTTTAATGCAGCAACAATTAGAGATTCCGTTTATGTTTTAATGTTTGGTTTGTTAAAGTTGATCTAGTTAGTTGATGTAGCGATTATATTTCTCAATAATCAGAAAAGGATTTAAAAAACAGAAAACATATTTGAGTAAAATACTCCGTATTGAAGTCTCAAGATAGTAATTTTTTTTTCTAGTTCTGGTTCTATGAAAATTATTGAGAACATCATGCTGTACAAATTTTGAAGTTCTTTTATTGTGATAATAACTCTAGTATATTTTTATAGGTACCACCCATTATCCAAAAAAATAAAGTTAAATGTTTTTCTTTGATTTCCTCTGAAGAAATATCAGTCATAAATATATCACATAAATATTTTTTATTATCTTTTCCATTTAAAATCCGATTTTTATAAATTAAGTGCGTTTATTTCAATTTATTAGTAAAAATTATTTATTTCATTGATTATTAATTTTATAATCAATAAAATTATTTGTTACGCATTTATTAGCAAACAATTATTTAAACGTTTCATATATTGTGGCTCCATTAGCACTCTGGTGTATGAATTTTTTTTTACGAAACCTTACATGATAATCTCTTCTAGCCTAAAGTTGACCAATATATTACTCTTTAAGTACTATTTTATACCAATTTACACTGACGTACCAACATGATTATAATAAATATGGGTACTAGAGCTTGCTCTGAACACGAGGAGAATCTAAGAATGGCACTGGACCTGAGATTTTTACAGAACTTTCTTTAGAATCTGAAACTCAGCTTCAATCAGGTTCACAGAAATGATTGAAGAATCATCTTTCTTTACTCGAAACCCTTACCAAGTGCTTCAAAATCAGAGTAATAGTAAGTTCAGTAATAACCAGCGAACTAAAGCCCCCTCCGATATTTGAAAATAATATAAAAATTTCCAGCTATCATGAATACAAACACACCTGTCATGAATTTGAATTCTTTGAAAAATGTATTTATTAAATAATATAACATTTCGTCACGTGGACAATGGTTATTGTGAGGCAAGACTACATCCATACTATATATATATATATATATATATATATATATATAATATATATATATATATATATATAATATATATATATATATATATATATATAGTATGGATGTAGTCTTGCCTCACAATAACCATTGTCAACGTGACGAAATGTTATATTATTTAATAAATACATTTTTCAAACAAAGAATTCAAATTCATGACAGGTGTGTTTGTTATGACATGTTTGAAGAGAAAAAAAAATATATAAAAATGAAATAAAATTTAAAAAAATTATAGTTCTGTCTATAAAAAATACAACTTTGATTTATATTTAAGGAATATCATGATTGAGCTTTTAATAATATTTATTTTATCGTGTCAGAAGTTGATTTTTCCTGATGGTTTTTTACTTACTATGCAATATTCGGGACTGACGATGTTTAGGGCGACAATGGCCTCTCGAGAACTGTGTACAATCGGAGAGAGGTGTTGGGGCAAGGAGAGCCGATAGCTCAAGTGTTCTGGAGGTGGGGTCTTAAGCACGCGTCCCTCCCCCCTCCCGTTAGGCTCTTCAACTCCCTATACATAATTTTGCCCCTTTTATTCTTCTTTTTAAATTCCTTTATACACCCTGTCTGTTTTATTAGAGATGGTCCTTAAAGAATATTTAAATAACGTGTCTTGCTGACACTTAGGATCATAGAGCTTATTATATGAATGAACATTGTCTTCATTTATAACTGAGGTTGGCATTTGATGCAAATCATACCCATTTGCTTCCCACTTGAACCGTAAAATAATAGATCACAAAATCAAGAAATATGGCTTACAAACGTATTGGTCCGTTTCGTATGACCTAACCTATAATTGGGTGTAGGTAATGTGGCTCACCTCATGCTTAGCTGACATTATAATCTTACCATAAATGTCCGAATCGGTTAGAGTAGATATAAGGTTGTATTTAGTTTCTTTCAAATTTTGAGTTTTGAGGATTTGGAAAAAGGACTATACAGTACAATAAATATCAGTCATTTGTTTAAGATCTTCCTTTTCATTTTGATCCGTGGGCCGTAGATCATCCTTTTTGTCGGATATGAGTACAAGGTGAGGCACATTGTCCGTTCAAGAAATTTTATAAGAACTATAAATTATAAGAACTCGTGGACACGTGTCTTGTCAAAATGTGAACTTTATTGCTGTAAATATTATATGTAAAATGAAGTAGTGTTGAATATGAATATGACTTGAATATTCTAATGTTTTTTTTTTTTTTTAAGTAAATTTATATTACCAAAGAAATAAGAAGAAGAATTATCACTGGGGACATAATGTTCTTCCTTATTCTTTCTTTTTTAACATTTTTTTTACTGTGTAGCGTATGAAGACAATTCCATCATTGCCAATTAGCATATTTAGAGGTGGGGGTTGAATAAGTAAAGTGAAGAGTACTGGTACTTATTACTAAATCATGTGAGTACTTTGCTATGCAGCTTAGCCCCCCAATAAGAGCATTGCTGTAAAATTCACGAGACTGTTTTATACTTTTTTTCACAAAGGTATTTTTTACTTTATTAATACATTTATAATAAAATTATTTACATGCATCTATTGTTTGATGAATGAATACAGTTACGCCTGTTGATCATTTCCCTGATACAAATACAATAGTAAATTTGAATATAAAATATTTTAAATTTTAATTTAAATATGTCAAAAAAGGAATTTTAAAAGCTATCAATTAAAGCAATAATTTTTTGTTTTCTTTTTTCTGTTCACATTACATACCATACAGATCTTTCGCCGCCTTGTTATAACCTCATAAGCCTCCTGCATCTCTGGATGTCTTGGGCTATTTCTTTCATTTATCTGCATCAGCTCTATTGCATGTTTGTTGATTGTATCTATAGATCTGATTTTTGCCCTTCGTAATTCATTGTTACAGTAGAGGCCTCCAGATGGATTGCTACGAGTCGCATACTCCGTCCTCTTAACGTCCGTGCCTTCATATCATGGGATATTGATTGACCCGTTTCTGTAAGCAGTTCTTTAATGGTATTTCTTCTCCATGTACTCTGATTCCAGATCGCTCCGTTTATCGTGCGGATATGTTATTTTTTAATAATAAAATATTAATAAAAGCAATCACATAGTTTTACCTTTATTTCATTAGTAAAATTAATCACATATTTTTACAATATTTCTCAACTTCCTTAAAATAAATAGTCTTCCCCTACTCCTTTAAGAATAACCAGTCGCTTAATAGAAATGAGACTTATGACATGTCGATGACACATGATAAGGTAATTTTAACTTGATTGAATCATTTAATAAGAAATAATTGAATAATAATAATGTTATAAAATAATTAAAGGTGGACATGAACAAAATAAAAAAAATTATTATGAGTGGATGCTATTCGCATAAGTGAAAAGTACAGGTACATGATTGGTATTTAGCTATATAAAAAGAATCTCTATATGTTGAAATATGTAATGTTTTAAATATGATTGTAAATTGTAAAAAAAAAATTAAACTTGAAAATGGCTCAACAAGCCGAAACGTCGTAATTAGATGTGATATCTTCAAGTTGACACTATTTTATAAATTGGTGTAAAATTGGCTGATAATAAATAAACTATAAAATATATTTTTACTTTTAGTTTATTGATAAAATATTTATACATTTTTTTATTTGTTTATTCAGAAATATTACATTCTGTCACAATCAAGGACAGTTAATAATTAATCACATAGTTTTACCCAAGTTCTGGACAGATGTTATAGCGCCTTATAACTGCTTGATATTCTCTCTTTAAACCCGCCATAACGTTAGGTAATGCGGGTCAGTTAGTTGACTCTTGAAGGCGTTGAATTCTGTGTAGAAGATACTTTTTTAAAACATTGGTTAGTACTAACGTCTATTTTATTTTTTCCTATAAATAATATATATATATATATATATATATATATATATATATATATATATATATATATATATATATATATATATATATATATAATATAATATAAATAGTATATACATTGTAATGAAGTTTGAAATGAAAAAGTAAAATTATAAATTCTTTAAAATTTAAAAATATTAGTTATAAGATTTTATAATAATCCAATTTATCTGACTTATGACCATATGATATGATTTTGGACAGAAATTTAATTTTTGGTCAGATCTTTAAAAGGTCATGGGTGCCAATATTATATGAGAGATATAGTTTACCTAGTTTTTTTCCCCATTCGATTTGGAAGAATAATGAAAAATAAACAGAAAGAAAAGAAACAGTATGAAAATAATTGAATTTTCATTAAATCAACAGCAATTTGGCAGATAGTTTGAATTAATATTTGACAAGAGCTAAATTGAAGGGATACAAGCTGAAATAATAATTGTGTTAAGAACAAAAATTGAAAAGAAACAACGTTCTAGGATGAGCAGTGCTGTTTGGTACGCTAAAACATTTTCGTTTTTTCTTTAATTCACGTGTTTACCTAGGAACAGAAAAAAGGTATATATATATATATATATATATATATATATATATATATATATATATATATATATATATATATATATATATATATATAACATCTCTAGAGGATTTAATGGCTGAACATATCCAGGCTTCAGCTCGATTTACATCTGGTTAATATTTATCTCCCAGCGATTCCCGGAGATGAATCGTGATATCTAGTATTCCAGCAAGTACGCGGCGGTACTCTCAAGGTAGCCATCAGAGAGAGGTTGGTTAATAGGACCTTAACCAGTTGCAGTACCAGTACCAGTAATGATTTATCTAATTGGGTATAGCCTCTTTCAGAAGATAATGTACACATTTTTTGAAATAAATATTTTTTAAAATAATTTTACCATTTTATTCATTTGATATTATTTGTTTTGTTTTTGTTTTATATGACCAAGTATGGTCATATATTTAATTTAAGTAGTCATAATTTAAAGTATATATTTACTTTTACTGCGTTGGTTTTAAGGTTATGGTTTTCTTAATTGTGTTTTTTTTTAAAGAGTCTAATGTTTATAAATCGAAGTTTCACTTCTCCGAATCCTTCCCTCAGTCGGCTCCTTCAATCCTCTTTCTTCCCTCAAATTTCGGTCTACCACGTTCTTAGCCACAATATCTTTTTTGGGCTTTGAGACTTGTCAAATCTAGTCCTATTTTGCCAATAAAATATATTAATTGTCATTATAAGATTAAATTTCACTGGATATTTTTTAATATTTCTGGATTTTTTTTTTGTCTTCATATTTTCATCCACACCTGTCATTAGCCTGACAATAAGCAGATGTGCTGTAACTATAAAAATACTGTAAAAATTGACATTTTAGGCGTGAGGAAAAAAAATAGTACCCAGCAGCACTTCTTCTTGGTCTTGATTTATTTCTTTAATTCAGAAAGGAGATCTCTCATCCAGCTCCTCTTTAGTCGTCTCCTGATAGGCATGTCAGCTGTGACCATGTCGTTAATAAGTCCTTGTAGTTTAAGATGAAATACAGAATAGAAATGACGTATGTGTTCGTCAATAGTTGGTTTTCGTAAATCGTTATGTAAAGTTTCGTTGTTGACGTACCAAGGAGCTCCTGTTATAAATCGTTAAATTTTGGATTGAAATTTCTGTTGTTTTTGTAAGTGCGTTTTTATTTGTAGAACCGTAAATTTTTGAGGCGTTAATTTGGATATATGATTATTGAATGTAATTTATGTAAAACTTGATCTAGAGAGACTCATAGTTAAAAATTGAGGTAACAGTTGTTTCATAATAATTAAATGAAAATAAAAGGTTACTTTTATTATATAATTGCTTTTATGTCATTCGAAAACTTTATCAAGTCACGGGCTTTACCTTTATTCATCGACCGAAAAAATTTAGCTCCATCATCCGTAGTTTGAGATCCTAAACTAATTCTTCTTAGCGTCTCGACTCTTTTGCACTTGAAGGCAATGTCTCTTGGACTTTCAAGCATTGCCATGTTGGGCAGTGGCCGCTCTTAGCTATACCCATTAGATGTAGATATTTATTAGTTCTACAATGATTTATCCTAAGCCTGGTCAGCGTTACTAAGCTGTCGAGATGAGATTTAAGAGTCGCAAACCAGTATGGAAGACAGAGGGTTAGACAATCAGTTGCACAGCAGTGAACTACGAAAATGACGCTTAAAAGTGCTTACTATTTATGACATCAACGTGATACTGACAAAGAAATAGTTCATTGGGGTACTATTCACATCTTCAACGAAGGGTTGCAGCATGTTTTTAAACTATTCTTTGTTAAAAAAATAATATTTCTGTTATTTATATAGGTATATCATAAAGCGGGGGCGGGGTGGCCGAATAGGCTAAAGCGTGTGTAACAGCACCGCTAGTTGCCTGGCAACCGGATAACAGAGATTTGAGATGATATAAAAAGTACGAGTTCGTGTCCCGGTGCCGGAGGGGATTTTAAATTCCCCGCCCTCACCCCTCGGCCCGGGAAAATCCCGTATAGCCTAAAAGACGAGGTAGGGAAGAACAAAAAAAAAAAAAAAAAAAAAAAAAAGGTATATCATAAAGCATGTGTTTGCAAAGAGAGGTGATATTTATAGAGAAAAATTTCAACAATATCCATGCTTGGGTATGCTGATGATTTGGTTCTCTTAAGCTAAGACACGTAAACTATAAAAATAAATACAACAATGTTGATGAAAGTCGATAGAGAACCGGCACGAAAAAAAAAAAATATTGAATCTCTGACGTTATCTCTATTCATTGACCGAAAAAAGTTAGCTTCATTATCCGTAGTTTGCGATCCTAAACTAATTCTTCTTTGCTTCTTGAATCTTTTGAACTTGAAGGTGATGTGTCTTGGATTTACTCGTTCATTTTCCATAATTTTAACATAACATTTATTTCAGTCTTCTTTCTTACATTACCTCCAGAAAATTCTTTCTTACTTCCATCTAATTGCTAATTGTTCATTTTCTGACTCGCTGATTCTTTGAAACTCTACTCGACCTCCTCCGAATATCCACAGGCAGCAAGGAATCTTTTATCTTGTGAGTTTTCGAGCTATGAACCATTATGCATAAATATTTTCTGTTTAAACTTTTCTAGCAGTTTAAAATATTACACCGTAATTTTAAACAAGCCGAGTCTCATAGTTCTGACAAAAGAAAATAACAACGAAGAAGAAACAATGCCGTAAACAAAAAAAAAAAGTACACATAGCCGAGCAGGTTGGACACAGGAAGCAGTGAGAGACTCAATGTACGCCCCAGCTGTGGAGCCCCCCCCCCCTCTCTTTTACCTCTCAGCGACTGGTCCGGTCCAAAACAACAGCCGCTGGGTCGGTCGTTTCTTGTTCTGTTTCAGGAGGTCCCTTTCTCTCCCTCTTTTGTAATGTCAGGCCTATTCTACTGCCCTCTTGTCGTATACACTCTTCTAGTGTATGCTTTTATGTAGGCCTCTAGAACGTCTGGTACTGGGGGAAGTGGAAGATATTTCCAAAAAGTGGCACAAGATCATCCGCTCACATTTTTAAAAATTTCATTGTTATGGGCAGTGATATTTATAAATACTACCATTTACTTCTGAAAGATAACAATTATATAAAAGCCTTGAAGGAGACCAGATGTTTTTTTTTTGTTCTTTTTTGGCTTTAAGACTTGTAAAAGCAAGTCCTATTTTGCCAGTAAAATATGTTAATTGTCATAGTAAGATGAAATTACACTGGGTATTTATTAATTATTTATAGATAGATGATCAATGAATGTAACTAAATATTGAATGTTACTTACATGGAACTTAAACTAGAAAGACTAACAGTTAAGAACTGAGGTGAATTAGAATTACAATTAAATGAGAATAAGAGGCGACTTTTATTATAAAAACTTTATCAAGTCAGGGGCGTTATCTTTATTCATCGACCGTAAGCTCCATCATCTGTATTTTGCGATCCTAAACTAATTCTTCTTCGCTTCTCGAATCTTTTGCACTTGAAGGCAATGTGTCTTGGATCCTCCAAGCATTGGCATGTTGGGCAGTGACCGCTCTTAGCTATACCCATAAGATGTACATATTTATTAGTTCTACCGTGATTTATCGTAAATCTGGTCAGCTTTACTAAGCTGGAGCGGTCGAGATGAGACTTAAGAGTCGCAAGATGTTTTTTCCAGGTGTTTTACTTTTTTTTACCAGATATTTTTCATAAAACCTGAATACGTGAGGAAAGCAATTCAAAATTGGTCGTATCCTTTCATATGTACCTCTTTGTAAATTTACATCTCTTGTAGATACATTTAGATCTATTTTCACCGTTCTTTTACACGTTATATATTTTCACATTCTATTTTTTAAATATATTTTTTAAATGAATGAAATGAAATGAAATGCCTTTATTATTCTGGGACTAGTGTCCCTTAAGAACAAACTATAAATTCAGAATTTAAATAGGCATAGTAATATATCATTTATTTCCATAACCTAAATTAAATATTTACAAAATAATTGGTAAAGTAAAGTAAAAAAAAATCAATGAAAAGAATATATAACATAAACAGATAAAGGTAAAATAAAATATATAAATAGTATTCAGGGATACGTAGAGAGTCTTACAACGGGTGTACTAGAGACTCTTACGTGCATTTATTGATCATGTGGATTGGGGATGGATTAGGTGTTTAAAGAAGACTTGAAAAACGAGACTAATTGTCGACTTGAGTGTCGATTATCCCGAGGAATAGAATTCAAGAGGGAGACGGCTTGAAATAAAGAAGATTTCTCAAACGCAGCAGCTCGGTGAGGAGGAGGATAGAGTTCGGACTTGGGGGATCAGGTGGGACGCGTTTAATGGAGAATTTAAACTGTTGGCTTTGTAGAATATTGGATTCTCGCTGAGATCTAATAACCGGGTACAGGAAGGTGGCAGGGAAGTACTGATGGCGGTGGGAAAGATAGAGCCAATTCAATTCGGTGTAATACTGGGTAATATGTGTATATATTGAGATCTTGAAAACAGAATGTATTGAGCGATTCGTTAGACATTTAAGTTTTCAACTGCCAATAGTTTATTTAAAAGTAATTATAATAAAAATACGACATTTCCTTTCCCTCTCCCTACAGTAAAGATGTTGCTGAATACCGTCAAAAACTGTTACAAGATCATTTACTTACATTTTAAAGATTCTTATTGTCGTGGACAGTAATGCTCATAGATACTATCCTTTATTTCTGAAGAATTGTACAAAGCTAGAACTAAAATTAGAAATTGTCACTCTCTTCGGAAAGGCCGCCAAACAGAAAGACCTATGTTGAACCCGAAGATTCAAACGGAAGAACATTATTTTAAGTTATGTAAAAAGCGTTTATAGCAGTGATAATGTCAACTAATGTTCAATAACAGGAATGACATAAACCACCATTGGAAAACCGGTGTAGTCGAAAGGGATGGTAGGAACGGATAAAAAAAAAAATCATTATAATAAGCACATTCCTTATTCTGTTCTGTATATAAGTACCATCTATTCATAAATTTGAAAAATATTCGTCTCTTATTTCAATATTCTCTTTTGTTTGGGAAATGGGAACTCGTCTTTCGGGAAGTCTCTTTTCCTTTTTCTTCTTTTCTTTCTTATTGGAATATTCATTCGTAGCATCTTTACTTCCTCCCTGAAGATTCCATTATATAACTATCGACATCTTTTTTTAATAAGTGTTAATTGTAGCAATTTCTGGTGGTAAAATATAAGATTAGCTGTAAAAACGGTGACGATTTCGGCGATATATATTTGGAAGGATATGTAGGCATTTAGTTTCGACAATAACTAGAAAAACACATAATTGAAGCGGACCCTTATATATTTACCGCAGCCATTTACTCATTGTATCTTGTTATCTTAATTTATCTAATTTTAACTTCACTTATGTTCTTCTTGTGGATGGTGAATGACAATGGAGGGTAATAAGTGTTTCGTACGAGTACAAGGTGTCTTGTCAAAGGGGTTTAGAACATCGATAGTTGTAAGGCAGGGAGACGCTCTGGCATGTCTGGTACTCAACTTTACCCTTGAAAAAGTCATAAGGGATTCTGGTACCCAGACTACAGGAACCCTCCTAAATCGAATGACCCAAATACTTGGATATGCGGACGACATTGATATAATGGGAAGATCGTTTGCGACAGTTCAGGATGCTTTTACAAGTCTAGAAGAGTCGGCAGCCAAAATCGGTCTTATTATTAACGCGTCCAAAACAAAATATATGTCCACACTATCCTCACGTCTAACAAGGGAAAACCAAGTATGGCTGGAACAGCGTGGAATCGAGAATGTTGACGAATTTGTATATCTTGGTTCATTGATAAATGCACGAAATAACATTGATTGTGAGATAGAACGGAGGATCGCAGTGGCTAATCGGTGCTATTTCACCCTCCAAAGACATCTTCGCAGTAGAATGTTGTCAAGACAGGCCGAAATAAGAATATATAAAACTCTTATTAGACCAGTCCTCACATATGGATGTGAGAGTTGGACCTTAACTAAAGCAGTTGAGAAATCCCTGCTCAGATTTGAAAGGAGGATTATTCGACGCATATTTGGAGGGGCCCCGGAAACACCACAGAATTGGAGGAGGAGAACGAATTTGGAAATAAAGACATTGTTTAATGACCTGGATGTGAGCCAATTCATCGTACTGGGAAGACTACGCTGGGCGGGACTTGTCGCACGGACGGATATGAATGCACCCCCACAGAGAGCTATGAATGAGCCTGTGTTTGGAAACAGACGAGTGGGAAGACCATGTTTGCGCTGGCAAGGCATGTGTGGCTGCTGATGCATGTAGACTACTTGGTGTCAGAAATTGGAAGTCGGCAACAACTAACCGGGGGAACTGGAGATCCATGCTGGAGCAGGCCAAGTCTCGAATAATTGGGATTTAGTGCCATTTAATAATAATAATAATTATGTTCTTCTTGTGCTATGTTTTGATAGATTTCACTACTTTACCTTAATTTTTCTATTTACCTATATTGTGTTCTTATATCCATATTCCTTTACTCTATTTTTCATTTTTATTCTATGTTTATCTGTGTTTGTAATTTGTTTAGTTTTTGATGTCATTTCACTTCTGAAAATAACATGCTATGTCTTGGCCCTTACTGTTCGGTGTAGAGTTTAGCATATATGTCATTAATAAAATTAATGGATGCCTTCAATGTTCAATAGTATCCATATTTAATTATTTGAGCTAATCAATTAATATAATTATTAATAACACTTTACCTTACTGAGATAGCTCTCTCAAATATCATCTGTCTGTCTAATATTACTTCATTGTCTCAATTATTTTTGCATTTAAGTTAATTATATATGTAATTAAGGGAGAAGGGTATATATTAAACCAATATTGAAGGTTAAAAATAATATTTATCTGAGTCTCTTCACACTGCGGGAACACCGGAAATGAAGAAAATGACCAAGCAGACAATATGGCGAGAAAACCACGAACAACTCCGGTGATGTCTATTTATAAAATCCCGTTAGAAAAAATAATAATAAAGATCAAGAAAAGAATATGTAAAAAAAAATATAGCAGAATAAATGTGAACAAAAAGAGTTTAAATTAAAGTAAAAAGCCACTGTTCCCAATGGAAAACTTCTCACATCCTCCAAGAAAAAAGCAACAGTCCTATGCAAATTAAGGATTTGGAATTGTGAGTTCCCACATGCCTATTTACTAAGAGGGCTTGATCCTCCATCCTGCGAGAGTTATAATGTACAAACAGCAATTAAACACATTTACGAGGGCCCAACATCAAATTCTAAAGAAAATTTAATAGACAGTGAGTAGAATTAATCCGATGCATTGGACTTCACTTGGACAAACGTCTAACTTGAAACCCTGCAGACTGAACCCGCTCGACATTTCCGCTTACTGCAACACTTACTAGACAAACGCTCTAACCTTCGAGTTAATTACAAATGATTCATATGCGTGACCTATTTGGACTTACGTAGTTGAGCTTTGGAGCTCCACTAACCCATCGGATTCCCCTCTTATCCAATCCTTACAATCAGTGCTTTTAACTTTGTCACTGATAAAATTATCCACACTGACCTCAATGTTCCTTATGTCTTCGATTTGGCTTAATCCAGATACCTATCCTTCCATAATAAACTTCAAAACCGTTTCTGCCTTTAAATCCGAACTCTCTCATTTTCAGCCTTGCTTCCTCTTCGATTCCTGATAACCCTACGAGGCGAAGAAGATGGTTTCGAGATCTCCTATTGTAAATACATTTTTAGAGTGCTACCAGTGGGCAGTTTCTCAACAAGTGTTTTCATATTATAGTATTCCCATGGTCATATTTACTGAATGTATTTTTATTCTTAATACAGTAATAAAAATATCATAAAGAAACAAAGACGGGGAAGAGAACTTAAAAAAACATCGCACTCTTAAAAACTGAAAATCTATTTGAATGTATTGCTAATGGACTCTTTGGTTTAGAGACAACAGAATAAATATTTAATCGGTGACATTTCAGGTTGAAAATGAATAGTATTAAACAAAGGAAAAAGTATTTTTTGTTTTATCTTCTTCCCTCATACAGTAACTCTGTACGAAGGCCGGATTACGTATAATACATGTACTACAATTAATTAAAGGAACTATTTTAATTCGTATAAAACTTATAAATTAAACGATTGTAGTTATAATTTATAGTTACATTTTTCCTAATGAATCTTTTAAAAAAGAAATACATTAGATAATCAATTATAAAGAAATTAAAACAGAGAAAACATAATTAAAAACACCCTTTTTAGAGGAGTTGGAGATGAACTTCAAGGGAAAATAAGACAAAAAAACAAACATGCAATAAACGTTGTAGTAACCTGTTGTGTAAGTAGTTTTCTAAATTTCACATGTTTTTAATAATTTTTAAAATTTTATTATGTAACCAAAGAAATCTTCGCGGGCCGGACTCGAGGTGGTCGCGGGCCGTAGTTTAGGGACCTATGGAAAAAGGAATTCCGATAACGACATGTTATTTTGTCGGTTAGGATAAATAAATAGATACAGAGGTAAATTAATATATTTAATGTATTGCCTTTGCCTAATGGTGAGAATAAATTAATCACGTGAGTTGAAGTTTATTGAAAGTTCATCTTATTATGTTGAATCTTTGTTCTCTTCTTCAGCAGTATTTTGTAAAAAGAATAAAATCCCGACCATCATAAAGAAAAATTATTTCACAATGGTTTATTATTCAAAACTATACATCTAAAGTAACAATTCCTTCGTAGTTAAAAAGACAAATAAATAAAAGGTGATTCTAATAGCTTTGGAATAAACTTTTTTTTTAATCATTATTAATATGCTAAACAACAAAATAGCATTACTTCAGTAGTACATTCAAAATTTAAAAACCAAACAAAGGAGATAACATTTGGAGTAGAACCAATAAAATAAACCGGAGACCATATCTTCCCTCCTAATTGTCCGATTTTAACGATTTTTTTTTGTTTTTAAGGAAATTTCGTAAACTTTTTAAAAAAAACTTACAATATCTAAAAAAATGTAAACGTTTTGAGTTATTTTAAATTTAATTTTACCATCCCCCATAACTTTTTTTCCAGCTTCTTTACGTTTAAGTAAGTTACATAGATAAATATAAAGGGCGTCGAGAAAATGACTATCGAAGTTTCATTGAAATCGGTACATTCGTCTAGGAGCTACAGTCTATAGCAACTCAGATTTTTCGGCCGCCATTTTGAAAGTAAAAGGCAGATAGTAATGTCGATGAGGGAGGGTCATCCTAGCGTGACCTCTGATTTTATATCCACATTTGAAAAAAATCGGTCCAGTAGTTTCGGAGAAAATGCGCGGACGGCGGACAGAGGACGGACAAAAAAAATTTTATTCGTTTTTCGAATTCTACGCACCCTGAAATGTGAAACCTCAAATTTTGAGAGGGGTCAAGTTTTTGAATTTTTTGGTCGATCACAATGGGTGATTATTGAAAATAATAAACCAATATTACATTTATATCTAAATTACATTTAATGGTTGGAGTCCTATTTTAAAAGTAGATACCTGGTTTTAATCAGCATCTCTATAACAGAGTACCATTGATTACTGAAACTTGTGTCTTAAGTGGTGTTTTAGATAGTTAATAGTTTGGAGAATCATAGCTCTCTAAAATAATTAACATAAATTTTACGATATGAGATCAATCCCTACTAAGTTTGATAACTAGCTAGGAAGGGGAGAGGGATATATGGATGCTTAGGGTTATTAATAGTTATTACAACTAAGCATCAATATAGCTGTACTAATCAGGGATGTTACTATTAGGAGGGTAATCAGTACGAGAGCTAACTTGTATGGTCAGTTATGGCGTTAGTTAGTCGAGTTGTTGAGGCCTCACTTAGCAACTTGGCGGGTTAAGTGGAACCTCAACGCTCCACTTACCCCGCCCCGGAGTCAACTCTCTTCGAGTATGCGGCTTATAAATACTTAACTCAGATGGGATTTTCCAGCTTTGGGCCTGTATTGATATAGAGCGTATGTAGTACATTCTCTAATTGCGTTGCTACACTTCAGAGAACTTAGTTGTAGTCGTTCATGCTTCAATGACTTCATTCGATGTAACTTTTTTTTTTCGAATTCGATATAAACATTATTAAAAAAAAAAACATTATAACCAATGGTATACTCTTGGTTTATTATTCTCAATAATCTACCATTGTGATCGACCAAAAAATTCAAAATCTTAACCCACTCTCAAAATTTGAGGTTTCACGTTTCAGGATGCGTAGAATTCGAAAAACGAATAAAAATTTTTTTGTCCGTCCGCGAATTTTCTCCTAAACTACTGGACCAATTTTTTTTTTATTATTTTAATGGAATTTACAACTGTATTACATAGAAAATACAATAAGTAAATGTGAAATTGGTAACATGACATGTAAAACATGAAGAGAAACTACCCATTGGTAGAACTCAAATTAAAGTTCTATATTAGAAGATCCCGAGGCCATCTTCTTTTCAGACGCCTCGGAGGGTTATCAGGGATCGAGGAGGAAGCCAGGTTTGAAACGAGATGATTCGGATGGTTCTGCAGTGTGTTATGGAAGGACAGGTATCTGGATTGGGCCAAATCGGAAACATATGGAACATTAAGGTCTTTATGGATGATTTTATTTGTGACAAAGTAAGGAGCGTTGAGGATTTTACTAAGGATTTCGGATTGTAAGAATTGGATACGAGAGGATTTCGATGGTTTAGTGGAGCCCCAAAGCTCAATTCCGTAAGTCCAAATAGGTCTTATTATTGTCATATATATGAGTCGTTTATAATTGATTGAAAGCTTAGATCGTTTGTCTAGTAAGTGCTGCAGTAGTCGAAAACGTCAGGCGGTTTCTAGTCGTTTCAGTCGGGTATGGGGGTTCCAAAATTATGATATAAAATCATAGGTCACCCGAGGATGATCCTCCTTCATCGACGTTACTATTCGCCTTTTACTTTCAAAATGGCGGCCGAAAAACCTGCGTTGCTATAGACTGTAGCTCCTAAACGAATGTACCGATTTCAATGAAACTTCGCTAAATTCATTTTCCCGACGCCCTTTAAATTTATCTATATAACAGTCTTCAACGAAAATAAGCTGAAAAAAAATTACGAGGGATGGTAAAATTTAATTCATAATAATTTAAAAAGCATACACTTTTTTGTGGATATTGTGATAAGATGTTTGAAAGGTATTTAACTTTCCTAAAAAATTATGGAAGTTTCATCAAAATCAATCCACTATTAGTAGAGATATCGCGGTTTTTACATATATTTGGTTTATTATTTTCAATAATCAACCATTGTAATCGACCAACAAATTCAAAAACTTAACCCCCTCTCAAAATTTGAGGTTTCACGTTTCAGGATGCGTAGAATTTGAAAAACGAATAAAAATTTTTATGTCCGTCCGCCGTCCGCGCATTTTCTCCGAAACTACTAAACCGATTTTTTTTTTCAAATTTTGATATAAAATCAGAGGTCACCAGAGGATGATCCTCCTTCATCGAAATTACTATCCGCCTTTTACTTTTAAAATGGCGGCCGAAAAACCTGCGTTGCTATAGACTGTAGCTCCTATACGAATGTACCAATTTCAATGAAACTTCGCTAAAGTCATTTTCTCGACGCCCTTTAAATTTATCTATATAACATCCTTCAACGAAAAAAAGCTGGAAAAAAAGTTACGAGGGATGGTAAAATTTAATTCCGAATAACTTAAAAAGCATACACTTTTTTGTGGATGTTGTAATAAGATGTTTCAAAGGTATTTAACTTTCCTAAAAAATTATGAAAGTTTCATCGAAATCAAACCACTATTAGTAGAGATATCGCGGTTTTTACATATATTTGGTTTATTATTTTCAATAATCAACCATTGTAATCGACCAACAAATTCAAAAACTTAACCCCCTCTCAAAATTTGAGGTTTCACGTTTCAGGATGCGTAGAATTTGAAAAACGAATAAAAATTTTTATGTCCGTCCGCCGTCCGCGCATTTTCTCCGAAACTACTAAACCGATTTTTTTTTTCAAATTTTGATATAAAATCAGAGGTCACCAGAGGATGATCCTCCTTCATCGAAATTACTATCCGCCTTTTACTTTTAAAATGGCGGCCGAAAAACCTGCGTTGCTATAGACTGTAGCTCCTATACGAATGTACCAATTTCAATGAAACTTCGCTAAAGTCATTTTCTCGACGCCCTTTAAATTTATCTATATAACATCCTTCAACGAAAAAAAGCTGGAAAAAAAGTTACGAGGGATGGTAAAATTTAATTCCGAATAACTTAAAAAGCATACACTTTTTTGTGGATGTTGTAATAAGATGTTTCAAAGGTATTTAACTTTCCTAAAAAATTATGAAAGTTTCATCGAAATCAAACCACTATTAGTAGAGATATCGCGGTTTTTACATATATTTGGTTTATTATTTTCAATAATCAACCATTGTAATCGACCAACAAATTCAAAAACTTAACCCCCTCTCAAAATTTGAGGTTTCACGTTTCAGGATGCGTAGAATTTGAAAAACGAATAAAAATTTTTATGTCCGTCCGCCGTCCGCGCATTTTCTCCGAAACTACTAAACCGATTTTTTTTTCAAATTTTGATATAAAATCAGAGGTCACCAGAGGGTGATCCTCCTTCATCGAAATTACTCTCCACCTTTTACTTTCAAAATGGCGGCCGAAAAACCTGCGTTGCTATAGACTGTAGCTCCTATACGAATGTACCAATTTCAATGAAACTTCGCTAAAGTCATTTTCTCGACGCCCTTTAAATTTATCTATATAACATCCTTCAACGAAAAAAAGCTGGAAAAAAAGTTACGAGGGATGGTAAAATTTAATTCCGAATAACTTAAAAAGAATACACTTTTTTGTGGATGTTGTAATAAGATGTTTCAAAGGTATTTATATTTCCTAAAAAATGAAGGAAGTTTCCTCGAAATCAAACCACTATTAAATTTGAGGTTTCACGTTTTTTTTTTGTTAGTTCGTTTTTATTTATTTATTGAATAACATAACATTCTGTCTCTTAGAGAATGGTAATAGAGAGATAAGATCACATTCACATTCTATGTAAAAATAGAATAAAATAAACAGAAGAAAAATAATAATCAAAAAGTACATACAAGAAATAAAATAAAATAACTTAAAAATAAGGAAATTAAAAAGTCAAATACACATGTATATCTTTATACATTATTTAGAATCAGACGAGGAAACTCCGAGGCAGGCTTTTCCCTCCAACTATGGAGGAAAGCAGGACTCCAGAAGATCCCTGCTCCAGTCTCTCAACCGCATCACTGAATCTAAAGCTAGCGGAGATTGATCGAGAGCACTTTACCCACACACACACTCATGTCTTCAGTGAAGAATCTGACCATTGATAGAATTCCAATTTATACAAACTACATAAGTTCGCGGAGCTACTTCCATTTTAAGGTTCTTGGAGGATTAAAGGGATGAGTGGTACTTGATAGGGATTGTGCAAGAGGATTTTAATGAAACACAAGGTCCTAGTGAAATTTGGAGAATTTTTCATGGATAAGGTCTAGGACTAATGTTGAGGTCATCGTGAATTGTTTTGTTGGTTACATAGATAGTTATGTAACATAGATCGAATATTGATGAAAGGACTTTGGATTTGAAGGATTGGATTCATTTGATGTTAGAAAATTTAATGGAATACTTTAGTTAAAACTCGCGCTTACTACAACGCAGGATAGAAATTGATAAACTACCTTTATTTCACTATTAACTTTCAATATTTTGTTGATGGATAGAAATATGAAGCTGAAATAATAGATATCGCTGGGCCAAATAATTGGGAACACTAATTCATTCTGTACAGAAAAAATCGAAAATATTAAACTCTAGCCGCTGAGTTAAAAGATCTGTAGTGGCCCGATGAGAGGTCCTCAATCTTTTTTCACCTGAGGACATATTTATAGGTTATGTGTTAGGTCGTTTTTAGCCATTTTTTTTTATTGTGCAAGTAGTGAATTTAAATTACTAGTTCGCTGAAAGAATTTCCTTTAAAACGAAAATGTCAAGGATATCAACAAAAAGAAATAAATATATTTCAAAACATATAACTTTATTATTTCCAAAACTAACGGTGTTACCAAAAGTTTTATTATTATTATTTTTTTACATCCAAATTAAGTGATTAAACAAAACAATAGTGATGTTGTAAACAATATAGATAAATGAGTTATTATTTTCAAATAGTTCACTTATATCTCAATGAATTCCATATATGACATATAAGAAAAAGATCATAAAACATTGTATTGAAAACTCGTCTATCGGCAACTGTCACGTAAAATAATGATGATTTTTTTTCTCTTCATATTTCTATAAATACCTATCATAAGATTGATAACAAGCAGATGAGACGTCAATGTTAAGAAAACATTTTAGACATTTTAGACACGAGAAAGCAGCACACAGCTGCACCTCTTCCTGGTGTCGGTTTACTTCCTTAATTGAGGAAAGGAGATCTCACGTTCAGCTCCTCTTCACTCGCTTCCTGATAGGCAAGTCAGCCGTGGCCATATCGTTTATAAGTCCGTTGTGATGACCGTGTGGTTTGAGTATGTGATTTAAGTATGCAAATTATTGATGATAGATAGTGATACTTATTATATATAATGTAGCTGAGCATATTTATGAACCTTTCTCCGTACGAAGCCAATCATGAATGCATATTTAATTATTTCATAAAATAATTGTATCACATTTATCTTGTCCATACATGTTTTTTTGTCGTTGATTTACAAAGTGAACTTCAATCAAGATCGATTAATATTCAGAAAAACCGGAAAACCCTTTTTTTCATAGTAAATTCAAAACTAATATTCAGGGAAAAAGAGGTAATAAGAAATATTATTTCATAACCTTTAATAACTAAGAATTTTGATGAATTTTCTCATTTCAAAATAAGAAAATTATGGTATTGTTGTAATAGCATTGGATAATTTATAAGAGTTTGTCTCATTTTAGTGATCATTTCGTACTTTAAGTCGAAATTCACAAACACTTTCTTAAAAGTACAATAAATAAACCCCCATTGCAATAAACCAACAATTTGTTTACAGCACATATTTCAGAAAATCATTGAATATTTCAGTATTAATTAAAAAACCGAGATTGTTTTTAGAACGAACTGAACTTAAATACCCGATGGTATATCATTGGAGAGAGGAGAGAGGTGAAATTAAATCTATATATATAAAAATGAATGTATGTCTATCTGTCCGTCTGTTTGCCCTTAGTGCATTACCAAACCATTCAACCGATCACCATGAAACTTTGGGAAGTTGTTCCGTACACTCCTGGGAAGGTTTCTGGCATAGTACTTCTGTCTTACGATATTTTTATATATGTAAAAAAAAATAAAAATGTAAATGTTTTTCTGTTCAAAGCCTCAAAAAATGTGTCTCTATAAACTGTAGCGCCAAAACGGCTTTAACGATTTTAACGAAACTTGGCTAAAGTCTTCCCCTTGAAACCCTTTTAATTTATGTGTATAACATGCTTTCCCGAAAACAAGCTGAAAAAAGTTACGATGAATTCAATATTTTATTTGACGATAACTAAAAAAGTACACAATTTTTGACTGATAATACTCGCATTTATTTGAAAGATTTCTGCATCGCAGACAAAATAAAAAAAAAATCATCGAAATCGGAGGGTTCGTTGCAAAGTTATTGAGTTTTAAACATTTACTGCTTTATCTTCAGAAAAGGCCGTTTCCTTTTGCTTCCTCACTACCGAACATCGGCAAGCATTTTTTTAATTATTTTTTTATTTATTGATTAATCGAAAATTTTATAATTACTACAGCAATTGAAATTATCATTTGAAAAAGTTATATGATTCTCCTTATGTAGGTCAATACTATTATACGTTTTTTAAATTAATTTTTATATTTAGTTTTATATGTTCAACTAAGATTGTTTCTGACGATTATGAATGACGGCGTATTCACTCAGCATTATGAATTTTCAATTTGAATCATGAAAAAAAAAACAATAAGAATTAGTTTCAATTGAAGCCATTTTACAGACAAATTTGTTTCCCAACTTTTTAAAAATGACAGACGTCCTTTGCTACTAATCTGCTCATATGTGCTTTTTATTTTCTTTCTTTTTCATTTTGCCAGGCTAAGCCACAGCAGCGCGTGGCCGGGTAAAGCCAGTTGTACTATAAAAATTAACTTTTTGTCTACAATAATCGAATTTTCGATAAACGAATTTATTATTAATTTCCATTCGAATAAAAACGTTGAAACATTTTTTGATGAATTTTGTTTTAGGAAATATTTACAGGTGCAAATAAATGTTTTAAAGCAAAAAGAAAATAGTTTTTGTGATTCATTAGCTATGTTTCGTTGGGGTAGGTATTTACCTCGATGTAAAAAAAAAAAAAACTGTATTAAAGTTCTCTTTAGAAACAAGTTACTCATTCGATTAGCACATCGTGCAGTTAATTAATAATTTCTTTTAATTTTGATCAGTTTCAAAAGGATTCAAGTGTTTATAACCACTAAACATAACTTGAACAAAATAAAAGTCTATGCATTTTTATCCTGAATTTTAACAAGTGACTTATCGGGGCCTTCACAAAGTGCTTTTTCATGTCGGATCTACTTCGCCAAGCTGACTTTCCGAATTCCCTTATATCAGGATTATCTGGGAACACCATTCCTGCTTAGGACGTATACTTTTAAAATTCGTTTTAGACAAAACTGGAACATTTTCTTTTGTTTCCCAAATTTTTATTTATTATTTATGATGATATGAAGTAAATTATTTTTTATGATGGTAAATACTTTTTTTATTTGAAAAAACACCTAAACCATGACCTGAATATCACAATCGTCCTAAACCTTATCATCCAAATCCACCTGCACAACTCCTGTCCTAGCTCCACCGATTCCTAAAATCCTCCTCGAAAGTTGTAGCGGCAGTGATCCCGAGACCTTTTGTAAATATGTATATATTGGAGTTACGTCAATGGCCAGATCCTCCACTCACCCTATGTAGTAATAAGTTATAGAGCTTCTGTTCAGCCTTCATTCTTCAATAATGCTGAGTAGGATACGCTGAGATCCCTAGAGTTTAACATTTCCTTTTAAATGTGGGAGCGAAAGATGCTCGTCTCGGAGTTCTCTTGAATGAATGTTTTTAAATATTTTATATAATTATGCCTTTATTTAAGTTGTTATTTTGATTAGTTTAAGTTTCTTTGGGGGTGGGATGGCTGAATGGGCTAATAAGTTATACGGTGATAAATTTTTGTTATGTATCGATTTCTTAAAAATATAATTAATATTCCAGTTTTACAGCTATTTTCAATAAAAAATTGTCCAAAAAATGCTATTCTCAATGGTTTGAAGTAATTATATTTTTAAAATTAAAAAAAAATATATATTTATTATTATTTTGTGTTAAAAAATTGAGATTGTTGTGTTTTCCTACGACCCTCAGATCTAGTTTTCCAGACGGAGACATCCAGGATCTTGGTGGCTCTATCCGTTTAAGTTGGTATTCGCCGGGACTCCAAGACTGGTATTCTAGGCTGCGGTAATGGTCACAATTACGTCCTATGCAGCTGTTAAAGTAAATGAAGTTCCATCGGGTCCCTTTCCAGGCAGTAACTTTTATCTGTCTCCCTCTCCATGCTCCATGCTAAGTCCGCGGGTAGGAAGACCTATTAAAGGAGTTTCGCAGCAGAGCTCATTTAGTAAATGGGATTTTAAGATATCTATAATAGCGAAAATTATATGTTGAAATTGGTAAATAATGTTATCGAAAACAAATGAAAATTTTAAATTTACACACAAAAATGCTTCGTCAAAAGTTGGATTCAAGCAATCCATTAAGGTACGATATGGGACTAGTCCTTCCATTAGGTTGATACCTTAGGGTTGGCCATCGGAAATATCGATATTGACTTCCGATAATTGATATTTTACCATCGATAATATTCACCTCCATATTATTGAATGTCGATATCGTCCCTTCGATTTTTAATTTAAAAATTAAAATTAAAATTATGGTTATCGGAAAACGCTTGGAATTATATATGAATCTGAATGTTATAAAAAAATATATATATACTCATCTTGCCTGTTTCATATATAATGAAGTTCGTAGTAGAGGAAAATATCGATCTTTGGATAATATCGACTATCGATGTCCATCCTTATGTAGAGTTGAATAGCGCGCTTCTTACTCACTAAACTCAATTTGCCTAAATTTGTTTATTAAAACCTTCTTAAACCAAGACCACGAATTATCAAAGAAATCAATGTCAATCGCAGAATTCGATCTGTAGGTGATGACAAAGATGGGCAGGAACTAGAAGATTTATTTTATTAAGGAGGTTAGAAGAATTGATATTTCCATTAATTAATTTTTATTTTTATTTTATTATTATTTATATGATATTTACAACTGTATAAAGAAAAACACATCTAGTAAATTCGTGCATGGATATAATGACGTGAAACACATCTTTAAAGAAATTGCCCACAGGTAGCACTCTAATAATATGTCAATATTAGGAGGTCACGGGGCCACCTTCTTTTCAGACGTCTCGGAGGGTTATCAGAAATTGAAGAGGAAGCAAGTTTTCAAACAAGAGGTTTGGGATAGTTATGAAGTTTATTATGGAAGGATAGATATCTGGATTGGGCCAAATCTTATACATAAGGAATATTAAGGTCATAACTAATTTAAAGAGGAAAATGACATTTTTTTTTACATGCCTATGTACTGGAGGATAAATACCTATATTGATGTCACCGTTTGTTACTCACCATATGCCAGGCACTACACCCATCGAAATAATTGCCAATCTAAGATATGATCAACTTTAGAAACCTTATGGACTGGTTTGACCCACTCAACTATCATCACTCTTATTGTTTCACAGTTACTTTATTACTTTCTATTATAAATATTTTTTAGGTATCTTATACATCACATATTTTCCTTTTACTTTTTAGTAATTTTATTTTTCGCTACTTACATATAATGGTCCAATCATTTTTTTTTTTTTTCGTATGGATTATTCTATTCAAGAAGGGTAATTTTAATTTCTTTTATGACTTGTGAACAATTATTTCTTCCTCATTTGTAAATATTATCTTTTTTATAGCGGAATATTATATTCCGCGAATATTATATAAAATATTATATAATATTATACAAAATATTATATAATATTATACAAAATATTATATAATATTATACAAAATATTATATAATATTATACAAAATATTATATAATATTATATAAAATATAGCGGAAGGATTGGCATTATAAAAGAAAGGATATTACCCTGCAAAACCTCCTCGTGGTCATTATTTACTTTCTTGATTCAGGTGAGGAAATCTCTCATCAAGCTCCTTTTTAATCTCCATCTAATGGTCGTTTATAAGTATGTTTGTGTGTCCGCGTAGCTTGAGATGAAAATGAGAGCAGAGAGTACGTATGTGTTGGTCAATAGTTGGTTGTCGTAAGTCGTAATTTAAAGTTTTGTTGTTGACGTACCAGAGTGCTCCTGTTCTAAGTCGTAAAATTTTGGATTGAAATGACTATAGTTTTTGTAAGTGCGTCTTTTTTGCCGAATCGTAAATCTGAGAGACGTATGTCCATTTAGGTTTGAATAGGTAAGTGTATGTATTTCGTTTTTGTCTAAGTTTCAATTTCGATTTAGATAAAAGTGAGTACAGTATTTTCAGTCGCTTGTTTAAAGTCTGTAGTTTCATTTTGATATTTGGGCCCTAGATCATCCTTCTATCTAATTGTAGACGAAGGTAACGTACTGTGTTTGTTTAAAGGATTTAGTTCTCTCTTATGTAAACAGGTGGGCACGTTTCTCGTCGAAGTGTAAAGGTTATATGTTGTGACATGTCATTAAAATTATATACAAATGTTAAGATAACTTATTACGACAGTACATATGTAAGTAATAATAAGAAATCATTGTAGAAAATACCTGAAGATGGGGCAGAGCCCCTAAACGTTGAGTATATAATCGGATTATGTAAAAAATAAATTATTTATTTCAGGAGAAAGTTTTTTTTCGAGATGTTTCAGAGTTTTTCTTAGTATCTGATTCCCTTAGAATTACCAGAAATGTGTAAAATATGGTTCTTTTCTAAGCAGTAAAATATCTCAAACTTTGGTTAAATTCAATTTAATTTCCAAGCGATTATTCTAGTTTTAAGTTTATTACGTAAAAAACTCTTAAGCCTCCAGGTAAAGTCAGGATTGAAATTTAGATGTAAATTGAGTTGGTGTTAGAAAAGTTCCTTTGGGGGTCTAACCTTTTTTCTCCCTCCTCATCCATTTTTCTTGTTTTTGAGTTTTTTTTCTCTTTTCTACAGCCCCTCTAAATAAATTCTATTAAGTTCCCTCAATTAATAAAACCATGAATTCAGTTTTTAAACAACGAAAACGAAGGAAAATACGAACTTAACGACGGAGTTCTCATATTTTATTACTTTTTTTCTATGCATTTTACTTATTTTTGGGAAAGTTTCTAAACTTAGTGCTGAGTTCATCTGGAATAAAACGCTCTTAAACTCATCGATTGAATTCAGCCCGTCTCTTTATTCATCGACAGCGTTCCTGTGGATGTCAATGGATTCGCTGGATATAACATTCTATTATCATATCATTCTCGTCATTTCTCATTTTACTTTCTATATACATTTATTTATTTATTGATATTACACAATTCAGTTGGTGGGTCATTACTTTTTTTTTCATGTGGTTTCGTCACCTTTCAGGAATGTCAACCTCCCATTGGAATACAACTGATGATTCGTAAACTCAGTATAAGTAGCTGTCCATAGATAGTAGATTCAATCGATTGATGAATTCCCTCGATGGAATTCGCGCTATTGACACTTATCGCGATGTTAATAAAGTTACATAAATAGAATAAAACATATTTAGTTTATAATATCAAATATTATTATATGATAAAATAGTATAAGATGTAATTTTCAGTTTAGTTAGGTTGAGTTAGAGTATATAAGGTGTTTAAATTAACGATTGGGGAGACACCGAACCCCCTCCCTCTGAAGGGTGACTTATTGAGGATAGGATTTTCAATTAATTCTCAGCCTGAATAATGAGATAAAAAAATTAATGAACCTTCACGGGATAATATTTCAAAAGAGCAAACAGCCTCCTGTTAATATTTTACACAGCTCCTCTTCCAAAATTCCTTTCAGGTATTATAAGAACAAAAAATAATTAATGTTATATTTGATTTATATTTCTGATATATTTTTTTATTGTTGCTGATAAATAAGAGTTGAACATTTATTTAGTAAAGCTAAAGCAGGTTTATTTATTTTTTAAATTTATGTTTCATTACATCATTCTTTAAAGATTATTATTATTATATTTGATTTAAAAGCTGAGATTTCAACATTGTAAAATAATGAATTAATTTGAAATTGTAAAACGAGGGTATTCAAAAGATAAATATTATTGTCTTGCTTTTATCTGATAAAAAAGTACAACTTTTATAAATTTATGTTGAGTTGAACTTAAAATAAAACGACTTCATTCCTTTGTAAAACGAAATTCTAGTAAATAGATTCCTTTTAAAGTAACGTTTAAGACTGATAAAACCAATTTTAAATGAAACTTAACCATAAATATACACTTGCATACTGTATATATATAAATTGTTTTATTTTGACCAGATGTAGTATTTTAATTATGTACTATCTTGTTATTCTAAAGAGACTTTGTCCGAGAATAAAGTTATTTTCTATTATTATTTCCATTCTTTATTCTCGCTTTGCGGGGTAAGTTTCTGAGGTGGGGGACCAGAAGTGCAGTCATCTTCATATTAATATTTATTATTTTTTTAGATGTTTAAAAATTTTCTAACAATACGTGCTGTGTCTAAGAGAACTGAGTGTTGAGCCTCTTTCAGCACTTCAAGAGGTGATTTTAAACCCATCATGCCTGCCATTGTCGGCTTTGGTATCAGTCCATTAGAGGATATAATTGGAGTGGTAGTGACGTTCCTCAAATGATATAATTCCAATTGATATTATTATTATTATCTATATTTTTTACCAACTTGAAAAAAAAGCGGTGCTTGATTCGAAATGTATGTGTATTATTGCTTTTCTTTAATATACCGTCTACATTTAAGCAAAAGTCCTAAAGCAATTTAGTGTGATAATGACATTTGAATTATGAAAAAAATAAAAAATAAAATTTTCTGTCTAATGAAAAGGAATTGTATGACTTTAAGATTTTTTTATTCCGTTGTCATTATAGACCTTATAGACTAATTTTCGCCTAAACAAGCCTTCTACATCTCCATCTATCTTGCTCTATTTCCCTCCAGTTATTTGGAAGATAACAATAGCTTCTTCGTTGATTCGATCTATCCATATGATTTTAGCTCTCCCACGTGTCTCTTATCTATTATTGAGGCATCTTTGTGCGGAGACTTACTGTTGAATTAAAATTTTTGGTTAATATTATTATTATATTAATATTAATATTAAATCACTTTTGCCTCATCATCCTTAAGATGATGGCTCAATATACTTGATATGGGGGAAGCAAAGAGATCTGTTTTGGAATTTGGCATATTGCTGTCCAACAACCTTGATTATTCAACCGTCACCGACGAAGAAATTACGTGAAGTAAATTTAGTGTATTATGTATTTTATTATTTTTGAACCACAGGACAGTGAAAGACGCCAAGAAATACTGATAAACTGACAAATTTTCAACTGTGATAAAAATCACTTAACTTTCCTATAAATTTTATACAGGATTTTCATCATCTTAAAAGGGTGGAACACCAACAATTTATTTGAAAGCATACTAAAATCGATGGCAATCTCGGAGAATTCTTTTTATTTTTTTTTTTTTAATTTCTCGTTTTATTCCAGGTATCTATCGTTTACCAATCAATATTGTCGCCTGTCTGGCTGCAAAGTTAATAGTAATGTGTGAATTGATTTTGTGTGATGGCCAGCAAAAATCGTTTCAAATGTAGGTTCGAATTATATTAAATAATTTTTAAATTCTTCTTATGTTTATTATTCAACCATCTTCCCAACACAGATGGGGTAGCATATGCTTTTATAATTCGATAATATGTAACTATTAATCCATACTGCTTGACAATATGTGCTGTTGTCATTCCTAAGTTTTTTAAATCTCTTATAATAACTGAATAGTTTACAAATAATTTAAAAATCTTGAGTTACCAACAGTAGGGAATTCAGGAAATTATAATTATAATTTAATGTTGTTTTTTGGGGAGAAGGGATAGGGGAAGAGGTTGGTTCTTTCTTTTATTTTTAAAATAATGGTAACCATCCTGAAAGAAAAAAAAACTGTTTAAAATAATGTTTCTGTGTTGTTAATGTTTAAAATAATGTGCCAAACTATAAAATCACGATTTTCCAACACACAAGCGAACAGTTACCTTTATAACGTGTACCCACTAAGTTTTATGAGGTATGTAAGTTTTCTCAATGTTTTTAAAGTGTAATTATAATAACACTTTTTTGTATTAATGTATTTTAAGATTTTTTTTCACCTGTATCACTCCTAATCAGCTGTTTTTTATAAAGTTTCTCTCATGCTTCCTTCATTATAAATTTGGATGAGTTAATCAAAAGCCAATAACAATTTTGTTTTTCTTTATATTGCTTTCTTCTATATGTGATCTTGTTTTTTCTTCCCTGGTGATGCCTGATTTGACGAAATGTTTTTTGGAGACTCATAGCTTTACAGTTTTGCATTGTTCCATTCATAATATCTCTTTAACCTTTTGTAGGAACACTAATTATTGAATGTTGTTTATATTCAGTAGTTAAAATACATGCGCTTTAATTTAAATAGAGTACATATTTTGATTAATTAAGTACTTAGCTCAAATTACTTAAAGGAAAAGAAATAATTTTTCCAGTTTGCTGAGAGCCTCAACTCGAAATTTCTTCCCCTCTCCATAGATACGCCAGTATTCACCAATAAGCGTTAAGGAACTTGGTTCTAGTTTTTGGGAAACACAAAAATCGCTCCGGATATTGAAAGAGGAAGTTCATTGTATTCTTTAACAATATGCTTATATTTTAAAAAGGTTGCGTTTAATTCCAGTTTTTTTTTTCTATTTACCCAAAATATCTTTGGATCACGTTATCTGATATTTTATTGAAAGAAAAGAAGTTTACCGATTATATTACCAAATAAGTCTCCCTAAATAAAGAATTGATGATGATTCCCAAATGAAAGAGTGAGTACTACGAATTGTGAGACAGCGGTAGCTATAAGAAATGTAAGGGAACCCATTTCTGGAGGAAGGAGATGCTAAACTGGATCATAAAATATACACCACTTCAAGTAGCTTCGACCTGCTTGCCTAGTTAAAAATATATCCAGTCTGCTAGTGTCTTCTCAACCAGGGGCGTCCGTCATGCCATATACCTTCTTCGGTTATACCTATCTTTACATGCGGGTTCATATCTCGGGTGAAATTGGTGAAGATGTGGAGAAGGAACAATTGAAAACAAGTTTTTAGAACTTGTTTTATAATTATTATTTTACCACTAATATGAATTCAGATATACTGGTCATCTGCGTTTTATTACGATGTAAACGATTATGGTTGAATTCCCAAGTCGGTATCTTGATTTTAACTTATAATTTTAAATTGGTTTTTGCATATGTGATAGACAGTCAGCTTTGTTGTTATGTATAGCAGTCATTCAGATCAGATATTGTCATATCAAATCTAAGACAATCAGTACTTTTTTCAAAGTCAACATTTGGGCCCAACAATGTTGGATTTCCAGTCTACTATAAGATCAATTTAATATAACCAAAAATATACAAACCTTAAAATTAGGTAATATATAGCATTTCCGAGTCAAGTTGCATATTCTCGAGATAAATTAAACCTTTCTTTTTTTTTTATATGGCGCTACGTCCCGCCTCGAGACAAGGCCTCTTACAAATTTGACTTTTGGAACAACTTTTGGAAAGTCAAGCCCAACAGTTTTGTAAGTAAGGAACTGAGCCGAGATCACTCACAACCGCCATTTTTCACCTCTTAATCAATCGGTTAATTAAGGAGGACATAATACACTTAATTAAGTTCATGAGAACTATAACAGCGAAAGAAAATATTCTGTATTTGTTGATAAACATAACAGAGGAGACTTTAGAAAATAACATTTCTTGAAAAAAAAAATAACCAATTTGAGAATTTTACATGTCATCAGAATTAAAATCGGATTAAAAAAACAAAACAAATATAAAACTGTCACATACGTTATTTCTTAGTCTTGTTTTGCTAACATGAAATAACAAATCCAAATGAACACATGTATGAGGATTTGAAATTTGGAGGAATAAAATAGAAAAATCCAATAATCAAATATTTCGGTACAGTTAATACATACGATCATTTATAAAAAATTGAGTTTTTTTTTACGAATGAGAAAAAAATGATTATTTCTTAATGATTTATTAGTATAATTTCATTATTTGTTTTCCTCTACTATTTTCCATAGTAGAAAGCGACTTAGTACAGTTGTAGTGCACGAATTCTTACCTTTAGCACAAATAGAATAAACATGAAAAATTGTTACTTACGATATTTTGCATTAACTGTAGCGATATCTAAAGATCTTATGTTGTAGTATTCTTTTAATAGAGTTGCATTACCTTCAAAGGCTCTACATCTTTCAAGGAAGGGCAGAAGAATACTTTGTAGCTTTTGAATGGTGGAATAGAACTATCGATAGAACTAGAACTATCGTAGTGTCCACACACTACGATAGTTCGTAGTGTGTGGACCATGTTTCAGCAATACATATGCAATTGATTTTCTGTTAATTGTTACAACTATAAGTTGGATACAACCTAGAATAATTTGAATTTGACATTAGATTAGGAATCGGGTTCTGATAACTCCACAGGTCCATTAAAGTTGAAACGATTTAATAGTGAAATATTATTCATAAATAATATTCAAGGGTAAATATCAACTATATTTTGTCATAATAAATTACTAGTTTCTGATATAAATCACAATCCATAGTTCAAAGATGTGGATAAAAGGGAGAGAAGTGGTTAGGAGAAATAAGGAGGCGATTGGCAATTACATGAGCAGAATCGAACCCAGCCAATCTCTCACTGATTGGCTGATGTTGAGCGCCCTTCCTATCATCTATTTCAGATCCATTAAAGAGGCAACCTTGTTATTTAAGATGTGCCGATGAAAAAAAGACTATTTTCGTGGGGCACGCGATGGCTGGAAGCCGATGGATAACTCATCGCCCCATAACACGGACGGGAAATGTGACCTCCATACTTTCATCATTCTCTAGATCTCTTTTTATGAATAGGCACTGCTACCGTTATCTAGTTGTATGTGCTATTAGGAGATTTCTATTCAAGACTTATAAATTGAGCATATACGCAAAGGAATGAGTAGGCATCTTGGTTCATTTTATTAAAAAATTAAAAATGTATTGAAATCATCCATAATGGGATACATATACGGTCAATTTACTAGTAATAGACACTTTAAATGGAATTTTCAACATTAATGTTACCCACAGCTTTAGTTCTGACGATGGATCTTTGAAAATGATTTTAATTTACAGGAAATTTGTTCTTTAATCGATTTATTTTTCTTTACAGTCAATTAGTTAATTATTTATGAAAAAAAAAATTAAATTCTGACATTGTATATTACACTAATACTAGACACTCAGGTTTTGGGGTCAAGAGGTTTTTTTATATAATTACAAAATCATAAGATATATTCTATACAGTTTTAATCTAAGAAATGGCAAACTAATGATGAGTTAATAAAATTTTTTAACCTATATCTGAAAGAAAAGTGATGAGAAAACTTCTCTTAAGCAAAGGCCCAGCCCTGCTCCATCAAAAAATCAACTACGAATTGGCTATTGTGCCAAATCACTTGTGATTCGGGCATAACCCTCGTAAGTATCTAAACTGCAAATATATTCGTATTTCCATTTTCTTTTGGGTGCATGGAACTTATCATTTGTTAATATGCTCACAGTTACTGTTACTGGCACATTTACTTCAGTACCTTACATAAAGAATTATCAAGTATATTTTACTGGGAACACTTAAGGAGCGAAACAACTCGATGATTGTTGCAGTTTTCGTTGTCTCCTTTCAATAACTCGAAAATCCTAGAGGTAAGGGTCAGAAGCATCGTGGAATCCAAGATTAGAGATGAGCAATAAGGATTCAGAAGTCAAAGAAGCAAACAGGATCTAATTTTTACCATGTGACAAATCATAGATAAGATTGACGATAAAGGTAAAATAATTCTCAGTATGTTTATCTCTGCAAAGCCTATTACTGGGTTAGGAAAAGGATATAATTGAGGCTTTAGTCGAGAAAGGTGTAAGTAATGAACTTATTAGGGTCGTAAACAGTTTATAAAGAAAAACTTATTAATACGTTTTAGAAAAACTTGTTAATCTTGTTAGAACGAGAAATCGTACAACATATGTATTGCAAAACAACACTAGCATACGACAGGATTGTAGTCTGAGTCCGCTTCCTTTCCTACTGGTTCTCGATTTGGCGTTGGAGAGAGCAAGAGGTCAGATGCCAAGTTTCCACTTGGTTTACAGGGTTATGCAGCCTGCTCTATACCCTCTGCTGGCGTTTGAGGACGATCTCGTCATATTGGCCCAGAATGACCGTGACCTCTAGAACAATGTTAACGCCCAAAATGAAGAATTTAGAGAAATTAATATGGAAATTTACCCTGAGAAGACGAAATGCATGCGCGTTGGAAGAAAACATTACAGGGTTATGAGGGTATTGAGGGTCGACAGTGAGAATTTGGAGTAGATAGAAAGTTTCATATACTTGAGAGCTCAACTAAAAGAAGATGGATATATTGACTAGAAAGTAAGGTTGAAATTAGGGGTTGCAAGAAGAATGTTCTGCTAGGTTAGGAGAAATGAAGTTGACTTGAATTTGATAATTTTACATTGAATTTAATTTTACATTTAGATCAGTATTCCTTCCTATATTGACGTTTTCTTCCGAGTCCTGGATACTTATTTCGAAGCACAGCAATCATATCCAGGCTGTAGAGATATGATACCTGTGAAAGATAAAGGAAACGACTAGGTAGAACAGGATTCACAATACAACCATCCGATCAGCCTCGTCGTCAAAGTGGTCTAAACCATAATAGAAGAAGATAAGTTAAGATAGTTTGGGTACCTTCTCCGTATGGATAGTAGCAGAGACGCAAGAAAGACGTATGAGCTTCGCGTGCAGAGAAGACCGGGAGGAAGACCCCGAATCTCCTGGGAAGAAGGCATGAGGAATGCGTTCCAGAAGCGTTGTTTGGGATGGAACAGGAGACGAGAGCTGGTATGGGAAAGGTCTACCTGATCTAAGCTCTACAAAAAGTAGCCTCACACTGCTTAAGCGGTGAAGAGGAACTTGATGATGATGGCAATATATAATTTATGTATATAACGTATAGTATCCTAACATAATTTTTCTTAAAGAAGTTTCTTTTTTTTTATCTTTTTTCCAACACACTTTTTAAATATATATATATATATATATATATATATATATATATATATATATATATATATATATATATATATATATATATATATATATATATATAATGAAATGAAAATATTTTTTATTATCCTGGAACTGTTATCTCTTTAGGAACAATTATTGATACAGAATAAATGCTTGTGCGGCCATTCATAATATTAATTATTTACAATTCTTGTTAAGATTAAAATATTGGAAAAAAATAAAACAAATATATATATATATATATATATATATATATATATATATGTTTTTTTTTTTTGTTCAACGCGCGGTATTGTGCACACACGTTAGCCCGCTCGTCAACCCAGCTCCTGAATACAATTTGTTTAGTGCCCCTTTCCTAGCAACGAACTGACGATATTCTTTTATCAATCAGTTGCAAATTAGCTCACACCATATTGCAACTCCTCTCCATGACTGAAGTTAATCAAATCTGTCGCCAGCATTTATGTATTTATTAGCTTTAAGTATCTATTGATATCGAGCGATTATGTACATACACAATCTCGCAAAAATAGGGTAAAATGTTCTTGCATTAAGAAATTTCCATCTGACTCAATATATTTGAATGCCTTCTCTTTAAATCGCTCATCGTACTCTGACACATCTCAGGAAGAGCAATCACTTGTTAATATTTCATCATCTGTAGGATATTACAATTTTTTGAAAAAGATGTCTAATCCAAATTACACTTGTTTTATGCAAAGGTGAAGTTAAAGGCCTTAGAAATTAGGAAACTTTCAAATATATATATATTTATGTATTTATATATATATATATATATATATATATATATATATATATATATATATATATATATATATATATATATATATATGTATATATATATACATTTTTTTTTATTGTAATTTACCTAATCATAGTGGGAAAGCGGAGTAGCTCATTGATGATTAATTTAATGTGATTGATCTACGCAAATGGTTGGCAAAGTTTTGTAATCCTACATTTAAATGTATGCATAAATAACTCGAATAATTAATCATAATAAAAGAACGAAGCAAGGATAACTCCGAAAACCAGGAAAAAAAAATTTAATTATCATTTCCTGTTTTTGTGGAACAAGAACCGGTCTGTTGAAATTATTGGAAGCTTTTTTTTTCATTTGGAAAGATGATTTTTGGAATTGTTTTTTTATACAGCATATGTTTTTTTTTTTTTTAGATTGTACAGGAATTCCAATTCCAGGAAGAATATGAACTCTTTTTGATATATTTCGTTGATTTAATTGGCTTTGTTTTTTCGAAGTTTCTTCTTTATTTTAAATTGTATTATATCTCAGTTCTGATAAAAAATAAAGTAAAACAAAGCATATCGTATTTTATAAAATTTATTTGATTCTTTTTAATTCGGGGCCACAAGAGGAAAAAACAGCAATGATATACAGGGTCAGTTTTATCGATTTATTTACTTTTAAATTAAAATTAAGATCTATTTCCTAAGTGAATTATTTTACATTTGTGTAAAATAGTTGAATAAAATTAAATTTTTTTCATAAATCATTAAGGAAAATAATCACATGTACTAATATTGGGTTGAAAAATACCTTCTGAATTTCGGTTTTCTAAATATTTAATTAATATAAATATATTATAATATAGATTAGATTCTACTTATATTTTCCCATATTCACTTGAATTTAGTTTTTAATTCTACAATCAATGTTTTATTAATAAAACCTTACAATCTAACTCAGCTCCTATGTCATAAATGGGTTTCAGAGGTAAGCTATTGAAGTATAATTAATTTTCAACCCTAATTTAAACTTAATGTGAGCTTTGACTCCCGACTTTTCTGACATTAATAAATAATTGAGGTTTCGCGCACGCACAATTTGTCCCCCAAGGGTAAGGCTTTTGCATTATGAAGTGGTCCCTCGAGACCAACTCCTTTGCAAACTTCATTTAATGAATGGCAAATGAAGGTGTAGACACGATATTAATTTGATTTTCGATTGGTATATGTTAAAGGTAGTATCTCAATCTAGGATTTACAAATATATGATCAACATAAAATCTCTCCTTCACCTGCCTAAAATAACAACTGAACACAATACCACTGAATAAAATTATCTAATTTATATCTAACCATGGAAACTGGAAAAGTTTGATAAAATAAATTTCAGTACAGATTATTAAACCTGATTTCTCCGATAATTATTATGGAAATTTCAAAAATATTATATTAAAAAACGTTCGCAAACGTCGAAACAAGTTATTACAAATTTTACTTCAGAGCCGGTTTCGAAACTAATCTTCTCAATTATTGCAGATAATTTTGGGTATGATTTGTGAGTGGTTAAATAAAAAAATAGATTAATTTAAATTTTAATTTAATTAAATCTATCAATAATAAATTCATAAAAAGGTGTGCCTGAGTGCTTTATTAGAAATTATAATTTATTTTGTTTAAATTTCTGAACAAATTTTAATTATAATCTGGTTACTCATTTTTAGTTAAAACGCCAATTTTTATTCTTCCAGATGAGATGAAGGTAATACTGCAATAATACTGTTATCTTAGCGAAACTGGTGATCTTTCACTTGGTCTCCGAAGTGATCTTCTTGAGAAAAGTTTCTAGAACAGAATCGGCTGATATTGGCGGTCCAGTGCCTTCTTGTGTTTCAGTACTACTTACATTAACCCCTACATGTCGGCGGTGGGGAAGGATTGCCGAGAATAGCTGAATAATGGAAGGTAGTGAATTCCATCATGATTTCCACCGAAGAGTTTAAAAATGGTTTGATGAATATCCAATGGCATCGATGAAATTAGGAACTTGTTCATGCAGAGGCACGTGAATAGATAAAAACTTTGCAACAGTTAATTGTAGTCACCGTTACTTTTCGGTGACAAGAAGACAAATCACAACATTTCTTTACACAACTCAAGGTGAATTTCTAGAATCTAGAATTTGCCTAATAAACCTCAATTTAATTAATATGGACTTGAAGCTTAATAAATAAAGAAGTTTTTCTAAAAGTGGAGTAATTGTAATACAGTTAAATAATGTTTAAAAAAAAAAGCCAATAATTTATAATTTTTTTTAAAAACCGAATTTAGCCAAGTTTAGCCGAGCAAAAGACCTCTTTAAATGGTTTGAAGAATGACAAGCTCTATTTTAGTTTGAAGGAAAATTATTCTAGTTAACAGTGAAATAATTTTTATTTAAATTAAATATTCCTTTGGTTATACTTATTCTTAAAAAAGCATTACTTACTTTAAAAAAAAATACTAAACTTGTTTATATGAACTTTTTTATAGGCCTTGAGGTCTGTTATTACTCCTATAAAAATGTTCCTCTTTATGTGCACTTACTTATAAAATTTTGAATCCGTGTTTTCAAGTTTTTCATATGCCCTGAGTACAAATAACCAAGTCTCGCAAAATGTTAGGCGTGTGTGCGCATGTAGATGTGTTTGTTTGTGTGAGAACACTCTTGATCTAAAACATAGTCAAACAAAGCGGTCCAATATTTTTGTAGGCCATCTCCTTTCTCAATTCCGTGATCGAATTGTCTTACGATTCAATTGAAAATCAAATGGATTTTCTGCAAATGATTTTTTAGAACCTCATTAAATATGTAAAGTTTACCGATCTCATGATTGAAATAGCCACATTGTCGAGAATTTCCTTAAATAAAAAATTTGTTGGTTTAGATAAGATGGACCATCCACGAAGTTTTAGACGGACGTTAATAAATTGCTAAAAAGATGCTGTAATAGCGAACACTAAAGCTATAGTTAATATGAAGGCTAAACATATCGGAGCAAACAAGGGGAGAGGCTGAGGGGCTGGATGATGTTGGTTCAGAATGCCGAGCGAGCAGCGCGGGACGTTGTGGATGCCAAACAGCAGTTGCGGAATGTATGCTGATTCTCTCATTTCTGGCCGCCACTTTAATTAGTGGCCGATCCCTCTTTTTGCACATTACACATTCCAAATTAACTTCCTTCTCGGCCCCTGCTCGTAGTTGAAGCAGTATTTAATTATAGCGGTCCTGGAATTAGAGATTAATGAGATAGCTCTCTCGCTGCCAGCAGTCATCTCTATCTGGTGGAATCACAAGGCGGTCTATGCATTGTGTACCTTGTCCGACCCGTGTAACACATGTCCGGGCCCAATTACATGATCTGGATCAACTCCAAGATATTTTGTGGTGGCTATGTTCCCTAACAAGATACTATACAACATACCTCAAGGTTCATAATAAAAAAAAATATCTTAAACATGTTTAATAAAAAATATCTCTTGAGATATTTTATTTGATATATCACAAATATATTGAAAAAAAAACTATATTTATCATTTATAAACATTTACACTTTGGCGAGACATATGCCCACAGGAAATGTGGCTATTTCAGTCATGTGGTTGGAAAACTTTATATATTTAATGGGATTCTAAAAAAATCAAGAAAATCCATTTGCTTTTCACTTGAATCGTAAGACAATTCCATCAATAATTAGAGATAAAAGCCTACAAAAATATTGGGCCGATTTTCGTAACATGATTTATTTTTTTTATTTTTTTTTTTTTATTTAGACATATAATATTCTGTCTTGAGGACAATAATTATAGTGCTAAATGAACACATTCACACCTTATATACATAAAATTAACAAAAGTAAAACAATAACTAAATAATAATAAATAAAAACTATGTACAACAAAAAAATAAAATAACCTAAATATAAGTAAATTAAAAACATAAAAACACAGTCATGCCTACATACAATATATACAATCAGGCAGGGAACCCAAATCCCTGCGCAACTCTCTCAACCGCGTCACTGGTGTTAAAGCCAGTGGGTGGAGTTTGAGCGAGAGCTCATGTACATGGATTAAACCTAAAATGTTTTGTGTTGTGGTGTCTACGTTCTCTGACAAGATACTATATACACTTAGAATTAAACAAACCTGGTTAAAATTAAAAAAAAATAATTATAAACATTTCTAATAAAAAATATTTCTTGAGCTATTGTTTATATTGGTGACAACCAAATTCCTCTGCTGAACACTGTACGTTACCTTGGGCTAATATTCGACAGAAAGATGACCTGGTGTCTACATGTCAAAATGAAAAGAAAGACTGAACAAGTGACTGAAAATACTATACTCGTTTTTTTCCAAATCAAAATTGAAAATAAGAAATAAAATAAATGCATACACTTACCTACTCAAAGCAAGTTGAACATACGCCTCAACAATTTACAGTTCCGAAAAAAATACGCGCTTACAAAAACTACAATAATTTGAATCCAAACTTTTAAATCTAATAACAGCAGCTCTCTGGTACGTAAACCACAAAACTTTACATAATGACTTACGACAACCAACTGACTGATAATGACTATCGACCAACACATACGTTCTCTCTACTCTCAATTTCATCTCAAACTACACAAATAAGACAACGGACTTATCAACATGGCCACAGCTGACATGCCCATCGATATCGATATGACTGAAGAGGAGCACGATGAGAGATCTCCTTTTCTGAATTAAGGAAGTAAGCCAAGACCAAGAAGGTGCTGCTGGGTAGTATTCTTCCTCATGCCAATTTTCTTAACAATGATCAACACATCTGCTTATTATATAGATTATGACAGGTGTCGATAAAAATATTAACAGAAAAAAAATATTACACGTTCTTACATATAGATAAACAAACCATATTACCGTAATAAGTGTATATTTATATATTTAAAGCGGACATGGTCCGCTGTACATGGTCCCCTTTTTATTAAATTATTAACACAGGTCCAAAACTGTGTCAATGGCTTCTTCTTATCATACTTAACAACTTTATTATTTACCAAAAATCTCGGAAATTTCAAGTTTTTAATTTACAGACCGGTAAACATTTTCTATTATATGAAATGCTAAAATCACATTAAATAGATTTGCTTTCCCCACGCACTTTCCACGCATTTGCTTTCACCTTGAATCGTAACCTCGTGAAAAAAGGCGGCCTTCAAAATTTTTGGACCGTTTGACGTGACCTTCACCCCAACATGTTAAAATAACCAGGTTATACTGGCCAGACGGCCCAACATTTTTGTAGGCCAACTTTTGTTTTTTCGGTTTTGTGATCAAATTTTCTTACGATTGGAGTAGAAAGGATATTATTATGAGTTTTAGTACCCCAATAAATAAATTAATTCATTAATAAAACGGTTGCAATGAGATGAAGCTATTCACAAAGTTTTAGAGAGATGTTAATAATTTGACAAAAAAAGGTCTGGCCGCGGATTACAAGATATGACAAATATACAAGAAAAAAAAAAGGAAATATATTTCACGTCTATTTACTTTTTCTAATCGAGAAACAACTTTATCACTGCATCAAGAGAATATTTACAAAGAATATATTTTTTTTTAATTTAAAACTTTAAACATCTGCTACAATTCGATGGCTAATAGAAGCTTTTGAATCACATTCATATGAAAAAAAAATTATACTAATATTCTGCTATGAAGAAATAAAAAATAATAAATAAATTCATTAAATAATCGATATTAAAAACGGTATTTTCAATAGAGAAAGTAGAGATTTATTATGTAAAAATAATTTTTTTTTTAGTTGAAATTCACTTTTGAATGTTCAATTTTTTTAAATAAACTATAGTCGAATTTTAAATATGAAACCCGAAAAACAATTGTGGATACTGTCGAAATAGATATATGGTTTGATATATATATATATATATATATATATATATATATATATATATATATTTATAACCTTATTGAGGGTTTAGAAGGTTGTATAACTTTCAAACAATAATTTAAATAGATACTTTCTTCTTCTTGCTATGTTTTCATTTCGTATTAAAAGAGTAGCTTAGTCTAGTCAAACAATTTGTCTGTTATATAAATATGTATCTATAGATTGAATTGGTACCATTTATCTTCTTCCAAGACTCAGAAAATATTTTGATTTTTAAATATTTGTAGCTGTTTTCAATTACATAGAAACATGAAATTAATAACCTTGTATAAACTCACAACCAATATCCATTGATACACAACTGTATTGATAATCATGCGATTAACAATATTGACGTACCGTTTATCGAAGCTTATACTCAGTGTAAATAGAAGAGCATTGTTAAGTCCACGGAACATCACGATGTAAATTAAATGGAAATTCAATTAATTAAATTGGATTTAGTTCATTGATTGTAGCCGCTTTTTTTTTTTAACTAGCAAATAATGTATTTCTTTAATGATAGTCGAACCTTATTATTTTAATATTGCATTTATCCTGTCTTTGTTATTATATCAGTATCGTTAGTTTTAATAGCTAGACGCGATAAACATGCTTCGTAAAATCAACACTCGATTATTGAAACAGATGTAACGATTATAAAAAAAAAAAAGACTGCCAAGTAAGATCAGTATAGCTTCCTCACCGTTTTCACTGGCTAAAAAATATCTATATTAAAAGGTCTAAAAATTTTCTAATTAGAATAAAATTTATAGAAAAAGCCGTTTTCGGAAATTCAGTAATCCCTTAACAAATACGGGCTTGATATCCACGAGTGTTGTACATTGAATACTAAAATGTGAAAGAGTTCTGCATTTAAAGATTGCATATTTGATGAATCGTGATCGTTTGCACTGTTAGTGCAAAAGATCATATTTAAAAATTTAATGTTTACAGAAGAGCAAAAGAATTAATTGTTTCTTTATGATTTATCAGTATAATTTCGTATTTTATTGCTCTCTGCTATTTTCCATCGTAGCAGACTGCTTATATCGGCTGGAGACTACAAAATGTCACCTTAAGCATAAATAGAATGAAAGTAGAAAATATTTACATACGACCTTTCGCACTAACAGTAGTGATATATACTTAATAGGAAAATCCAACTTTTTGTTTGTTCGGAATTGTCTCTGATATAAAAATATGTGTGAAGTTCACACAACTTTGATATTTAAGGATGAAATCGAGACCGTGATGAACTAGTTCCATAGAAATAAACAAAATCACAAAATTTTTTTAACATAGGAAAAAATTAATTTAAATTTACTGTAAATTACACGAAATATAAGTAACGACAGTTAAGAATTTGATACAATTGATATCTGACCATCTAGGCACCAATTCGCATAATCCCTGAAAATGTCATGAAAATCGGATGAACGGCACTAGGTGATATGCTCGTCACATCGATTTGACTACAGACAGACAGACACCAAACCAAATTTGATCCTTGATGTTTGAAACCTAAAACGCGAGTGGGAATTTTCGGTAGCGAGAAAGCAATATTCCAGAATTCTAAAATTCTAAAATAGGGATTAACAATGGTGGCATAGTATACAATATTGAATTGTGAAACTTTATTTTTGATAAAAGATGTTTTTACTTAGATAAAAGTAGCCTTCCGCAGCGTAATCAAATTTAATTTATATTTAAAACTAAACATTAGCTCATGTTACTAGTATCAGTAAAAGTTTATACCCGGCATGTAAGAGCCTCTATTATATGAAGATTAACATTATAGAAACAGTAAGCGTCCTTTCCTAAGGTGTATTAGTCGAAAATCTCCCACCCACAAACTAAATTCAATACTCTTACTGAGGAAACTCCGACTCCAGCTTTGTTCTCCAAATGTGGAAGGAAAATCAGGATTCCAGGAGATCCCAGTTCCTATCTTCAAGCCTCGTCACTGGTATTTGAAGGTAGTTGAGACCGATGTAGGGCACTATAGCAAAATATGCTCAGGGCATTACATTTTTAAAATTCAGTATCTCCATTTTGGAGGATTCACTAATTTTGTTCCTTACAAGGAACGTCAGAATTTATTATTTCTTTATTGGAGAATTAATATATTTATTCGAAACTAAACTGAGTTGGAATCCAGTTAATTGCCTAGTTACTTAGTAGTAAGAGCCATTCGTAACTTTAGAGAACGCTCGAGTGAGAGCGGTGCTGTAAGGGCTTTAGGGCTATAATAGAAGATTTATCTGTGATCTAGAGAGAACCAACTTGTTTTATATCCATGGTAATGAGTTAGTGAGGGGGGAGGGCGAGGGCAAAGTCGTCCGGGGGGAGGGGGTGATTGTGGTAAGTAAGGAGACTTGGGTCATTTGGACCGTGACAAACTTGTTTACATATGGCAGCAGTTTAAACTTGGCCCATCAGTTAGCAGGGAGGAGTAGAGGACTATAGCAAACTACTAACCGGTAACAGTCATCATTAGGGCAGTTGCCTCCATATTGTTATGGCACTATTATTTTCTCCAACTTCTGGTTTGGGTCTGAGTTTGGATTTATCTCCCACTCTATTGGATAACTGTCAGGTGCTACTTGGTTTGACAGTGGAAGCTTGTTACTCGCTGGACATGTTGTTTCTCTAGAAGTATAAGATACAAAACTATAATATACTAAAAACTCGTTACTTTAAAAAAAAAATAGCATCTAACAAAAAAAAATATTGAAATATTTTTTAAAGAAATATGGAAATTTTCACATTTTATTATTCATTATATAAATAAGTGAAGACAAAACAGTTCAGTACTTTTTTATCCTTTGTCAACTTCTTTTTTTTTTTAAGTGAAAACTTTTTTAGGCACGTTTTGCGCTTTTTTTTGGAGAGTGAATTAGATTGATTCGTCAGATTTCCGAAGTATTAACGATCGTTTAAATTCTAGTAATTGAAATATTTTTACATGTTGATTAAAATATTTCAGAAACTAAAAATCGGGCCTGCACACTAGAAGCGAGAAAATTGTTCAACTTTACATGCTCTCTGTAATAGGTTATAATTCAAAATTGTAATTATAAATTGACGCCGTGTTAGGGAGGCAAAAAGGAAAAATAGTATCGAAAAACAAATGATAACGAGTTTAGTTGAACATGTGGGTAAAAATATTTCAGATACTAAAAATCGGACCTGCATACTGTGAGCGAGTGAAATATTCAGCATTTCATCCTCTTTATGATGCATTATTTATAATTTATATTTCATATTATTAATCTCGCCTTGTTGATGTCATGTTTTCAGTTCTATCGTGTGGTATAAATCACACACCTTAGTTGTTGTTTTTTTGTTGTTGTTTTTGTAGCTATTTATATATAGGGGAGCTTTAGTGTAATAAATTAAAAAGTATTTGAAACAGAGTACATATATACTGCTTCGAATGAGATATTTTTAGTTATATATGATTTATTTTCCCTAGAATTTTTATTATACAGTAAATTGAAAATTAATACAAATAATTGGTAAATGGTTGACTGTCGTGGATAATGAAGAGAAGAATAGTTGGGGTGGTCAGTCAAAAAAGAAGCCGAAAAATAAACGATAATATTTATTTTTACATATGCCGACGTTTCGACTTGAAGTTCAGGCCTTCATCAGGGCTAAGAAAATAACCAGATAACAAGGTATGAGAAACATAAGTAGTGATGGTAAAAAAAAAATAAATAAAGAAAAAAAAAGAAAAAGAATGTTAAATGAAATTGTTAGAATAATGACAATAGTAAGAACTAAGAGATAAATAATAATAACCGTTACAAAGTGTGGAATGATGAAGTAAGCATAATCAAAAAGGGTGACATAAGTGTTAAAATGGGAATCTTAGAATAAAATGTAAAACATAAAAAAGAAATATGAAGTTATATAAGAAATGAAAATAAATAGTAAAATTAAGACTTTGAGAATGGAGTAGTTAGATAGAAAATTGAGATATAGTAAAGTCTATCAAGATGTACAGACAATGTATAATATAATAAAGAGTTAAAAACAGAGAAAAGGAATGAAAGGAAGGGGAGAAGAAACTGAGAAAGCTGAAATAAGAAAGAAATAAAAGAAGTACTACCTGTCTCCAAAAGTGTTGCAGGGAGAATAAAACTTTTACGACGAATTTTTACCATCACTACTTATGTTTCTCATACCTTGTTATCTGGTTATTTTCTTAGCCCTGATGAAGGCCTGAACTTCAAGTCGAAACGTCGGCATATGTAAAAATAAATATTATCATTTATTTTTGCCTTCTTTTTTGAATGACCATCCCAACTATTCTTCTCTTCATTAATACAAATAAGATTTCATTTGACCTCGGGGAATTTTATAAAAGGTGATAAAAAAGTTTAAAAATTTTGTTGTCTTGTTTTCATGACTGCGTATTTGTAAGAGTAACGTAAGAAATTAGTGAAATTTGATCATTAGCGTAATATCCTCTGTTACGCACTACCTCTCTGCACTATCAAATAAAACAAGTTCTTTGTAATACATTTAATGGACCATTTTAAGGGCTTTCCCGATTTCTGCAAACCTGTTGTTTTTGTTTTTTTTCATTTTACAAAGACGGAAACCGTTAAGAATATTTTTTTTTTCTTCATTTAACTAACTTCACTTAACAATTTAACTTAACAACTAACTTTTTTTTAGATTCATTTAGAATTATTTGTTTATTCAGATAGGCCATTTACGTTTCTCTAGTTCTAGATTATCATTAAAGAATGTGAACTAAGTCCTATATCTGAGTATTGCTTTTAATCAACAGCACCTAAAAAACAAGCCCCTTAACGATAAATCTCCTTTCCCTATAACAAACTCATGAAATTAGACTAAGTGATTCAGGATTAAGCGATTTGCGTTTTCTCAAGGATATTGTAAATGTAGGTCCTAAGAATGCCATTAGGATGGGACATTCATTTCCTCCACCCTCCAGGCCTTTCAGGGGAAGTGTGTCAACCAGGTTACATTAGCGGCCTGTATTATCCAACGCCCTATATACGGCAGCTACACCTCATTAATCCTAGATTAGTATACTCTTAACTTATTTAACAGGCAAAATGTTGGGAGTTTTATTAATGGAGATCATTTCGTAGACAGATAATGAACAATGTCTTCTTTTTTCTTTTTTCTGGGAAGTTGTTTAATATTCTTAGTTATTTGGCAATGATTACTTCCAATTAGCAACAATTGAATATATTTGTTGTATTATCAAAATTGTATGTTTACAAGTTTACGTTTCGGGATATTTACTCCAATCTTCAGAACCACAATCCCAATGATCTTGTGGATGCAAGGCTTAAATATGATGTGCTCCATCGTCAGTTTCTAATTCGTGTTATAATAATCTAGGTATATAACATCTAGAGCAACATCTTGCTTTTAGACTAATTATTGAAGAATAGGAACACAACTAAATAATTGTATACTGGCTGTTGGGAAAATTAAATTAAGATTACGCTCTACTATATCTGATATCCCATATTTCTTTTTAAAACATTTGAATTTTTAGATTGATTTCTATTTTAAGAGTAAAAGGTTGCATGGGCCCTAAAAGGTTCTCCATTACTTTGTTTGCCTATACCACTCGTATGAACACTAAAAAGAATGGCTATAAGTAGGTCACCCTTTTAAAAATATCTTTTATAAATTCTCCACTGGCTTTAGTACCAGTGATGCCGTTGAGGGATTAGAGCTGGTATCTCCTGGAATTCTGCTTTTTCCTCCATAGTTGGAGGGACAAGCCTGCCTCGAAGCTCCCTCCGATCTAGTATATAGTTGAATAGTGTACATAGGTATTTATGTGTTTCTTTCAATTGTACTTATCTTTACGTTATTTTTTTTATTTATTGTATACTTTTTACTTTCACTTATGTATATATGTAATATATAGTAAGGTTAAGTGTTGCGATAGTGAAAATTTCTGATTCCGAGTTTTCAACGGAAATACAATTGGGTCCAAATAACCTAGACCCAAGAAATGGTCTGTGAGTCTGTGTCTGTGTGTGTGTATGTTAGCTCAAAAATGAAAAGTCGTACGAAACTGAAATTATGTATTTAACATAGGTATATGCCTTACATGTGACAGCAATGTTTTCTTTGAAATTGGCTAACCGGAAGTGTCACTTCATATCAACGCTGAAACACATTTTTACAATTTTCTCAAAAAACGACTCTAACGATTTTGATTAAACTCAGTGTATCATTGTATAATTAAGTGGTATTTAATATCATTTAGGTCTTATCCCCGTTCATGTCACTTTACATGGCTAAATGCCCAATGTTCATATACTTCCTCCTCTTAAGTACCTTTAATATGGTTTATTTTAAAAAGTTAGTCATCTCACATTATTCAGAGTTACGAAAAAATGCTAAATATAACTTTTGAAAGAATTTGGTAACTGAATAAAGGAGATAAAAATAAAAATGCTTACTCAGGTCGAAAATGAATCTCCGGAAATACAAGTCAGAAGATATACGTATAATATATCGTTTGAAAGCGGAGAATTTTATAAAATAAAAACAATACCTGATATAGGAAGTAAAATATAAATAATAACTCAAAAAATATAAATAATAATTAAAAAAAACATAATAACATTTAATGTAAATCACACGTTTTCAAGGAATTTAAATGAAATTTACTTACTAAATGCAAACTTTGCTGTAGCTTAATAATTCTTGATATGATATTATATTTAAATAATTAGATATCAATGTCCGTTTATTCCGAAATATTGTCATGTAACTTTTTAGATAATTAAATTAGTGAATATGTTGATAAATCTTCCCTTTTTAATATTCCAACAGTATCGACTACTATTTCATAGTAGTTGCGTGAAAAAATATTTTATAGATATGTTTATAACCTTAAATATATTTACTTTGGTTGAATAACTCTAGATCTGATATTATATTTAAATATTTAGGTATCTATCATCCGTTTATTCCGAAAAATCATCATGTAACCTTTCAGAAAATCAGTTTGACAACGTTTGACCTGTAAACGACAGACAATGAAAATCTCTTATTTCCGTTTTAGTAAACTTTGCAACGGATAATAACAGTTTAATAACAATAGTCCTACAATCCATAATCGACGTATCGCACAATTCGTAATCAACCAATGATATAATAAATAATACTTTTGTTATTTTAATAGTGTTTATGATTTGTTAGCTGTAATCTTTTAGATTTAGTTTTAGCTCAGTTAAAAATGCAATTCAAAAATTTTATAATAGCCCAACATGGCCAGAAAATAATTTCTATTCAAAATTGAGAGGTAAGTGAAAGTTGTGTGTTGCGTGCACCAGATTTTTTATTATTATTCAGTCGTTTTATTTTGCTTCTGTTTATTTTATATATTTTTTTAAATATAGCGGATGTAGTCTTACCTCATTGTAACCATTGTCCATGTGATAGGATGTTATATTATTCAATAAATAATTAAAGTAATTTATTTTTTACAAATAAATAGTTATAACACAAACTAAACTAATGTCACACCTTCATGGTATTTTCAGGTACGAACATTTGTGTTTTTAAAGTTAAGTAAAATATAAACTCTTTCAGATTTATTATCAAAGATAATTTAATAATTTTTTTTCGAACATATAAATATTCATTTAAAAATAAATGTTAAAAAAGGGTGTATATATAAAATAGCTTATATTAAATTATAATATTTTTAATAAAAAAGAACTCATTTAAAATGTGCGTCAGGCATTAAAATGGTTACGTGGTCCTTATAAATTTAACAAAACGTCGTATATAAATATAATAACCTCTTATAAATTTAAAGTTTAAGGAAGAGCTTCAAACATTTCGATTCTTTCAAAGAGGTCTATGGAAAGTTGAGGACACTGCCTCCTCCATCTTGGCATATGCTTTCCTTGGCCATTGTGGAGGAGGAAGGAGGCGCTTATCGGGGGGAATGGGACAGCCTTAATGTTGGGAGGGCCGATCAAAGTTAGCAACTCCGAGGTGAGGACGCCACTTTATCGCCTTGTAGTGCCGCTATCTATCACAGGTCCTGCGTCACTTGTCGTCCCTACGTGCCAATGAGCTACAATACAGCAAACATTAAATGGGATAATGCTATCAAATTTGCAATGATACGACAGACATATTTTTAAAAATGAAAACAAAAAAACTGTTAGAAGGTCAACTTTCTTTTTAAATGAGATGATATCAGATCAAAATATTAATGAATGGATCGTTATAGCCAGGCAGGCAGTGAGGTACTAAAGTGGAGTGGAAGGGGGCTGATGCTCGGGATCCACTTCCTTAAGGAACTCTATAACAGGTGATTTTTTTATTTCATATTAATTTCATTGCAAAAATATATATCTATATTTTTTATTAGTCGGTACGGTGTTTTATCCAGGTTACTTGGCAGGTGTTCAAAATAGCGTTTTACTAACCAAACTTATAAATATATAAGTTATTTTCAATATAGAATCTGATGCTTTTTTAACAATGTTTATTTTATTTTACAAGTGAATAAAATACAAAAATGTCATTGCATACTTGAGAAAGTATTATAATTTTATATAGAATAAGGGAAAATATAACACATACGATATAAATATATATATATATATATATATATATATATATATAATATATATATATATATATATATATATATATATATATATATATATATATATATATCTTTTTTTCGGTTGGCACTACAGACCATGAAGACCTTTGGCCGCGAGATGTGACCTCCTTTACAGATATGTGCTGCTTGCGGAAGCTCAGATAGCCTCGAGGGGATCACCCAACCTCACGTTGCTACTAACCATGGTCTCCTTGGTGCAACTGCAGGCCACCCGTATCCCACAGCCGATCCCTTTGGGGCCAATTTGGCAATGTCCTTCCCACCGCCTCACTCAAGTTTAAGGACAGTGACAAATCGGTCTAGACCCTTGAATTATGGCTGCTCGGAGTCAACAGGCACACGAGGACTGTCCATGGACCGAACCTCATGGACTCGATTCCTGATTTAAGTACGCGGAGTAGGGTGATCAGTCCTACGCCCGGTCGGTGTGAGTTACCTCCAGTAGACTGACAAGACTCACATGCCATGGGGGAGGAGACTCGGGCAGCATGGATATCCCTGGTGGAGCCCGGGTAACCAAATCTGGCGGTTACCCATCCAAGTACTAACCTCGCTCGACGTTGCTTAACTTTGATTACATATTGCAAGGGCCTTAGCCATTACGGCTACCCCAGCCCCTTTGCACTTGAATTGTAAGATAATTTGAGCCGAGAAAAAAAAAGTAGACTTCAAAAATATTGAGCCGTTTAGCGTGACATACACTTCCAAATTATCAAAATAAGGAGGTTAAGGATCTTTTATTATTTCATCCTAGTCCCTAAGGAACCACGCTACCCTTCCAATACCCTCACTACTTATGAATCCTACATATGCAATTATTTCTGTCCATTAAGTCGTTCTGTAAATACCTATGTAAATTATTAGTTTTATTTTGAATAATTTTATTTCACATTTATTTCTTCTTTTTTTATATTTATTATTTTAAAAACTAACTTATAATTTATTATAATTTCTATTTGTTTATTCTGTTATTTTATCTATTCACACCTGAGATTCTACATAATGATTATTATTATTTCTTTCTTACCTCCCTAGTAAGATATCGATAATGCACTCGACAAGAGGATACTGAAAATCTTGTCAACAATATCTGTCTGAACAATGCATTATCTATTGACTAGCGATGGCCTTAGTATCGATAGTAGCCTCGGCCTGATAAATATAGGTGGCTTTACCACAGGTGGCTGAGGCTATCAGGGGCGTGCCAACTAGAGCTGGAATAATTAGGTCCGATAAGTCGAGCTCTTGCTCTGCTTTCATGATCAGCTTAACTGATCATGTTCCCTCTGGATCGATGCAAGTCTATTCTGGCAGTTCTCTAGGCCTTCCGGTCAGGGGGCATTCCATTCCTGTTTGAGCTGTCAGGTCTGTGACAATGGCGTTGAAGTGCATACATAATCCGCATAATTTCGAGTAGCTACTACAAGTCAGCACACTTATTTCTTGGAGTATATCGTCGTGGAGTAATTTTAAGCCTTTGCTAATATTCATTTTTCGTTAGATATTTGCTATTAGTCTATACTGATTTACTTTAGTACTTTTAAATATGTTACTCAATTTCATAATATATCGTCGGCTTATTTAAAAAAAAAAAAGGCATTAAGTAACATTTAAATGAAGTTTCTAATTCTTTAAATAAATAGTAAAATATCAATAAAAATTAAAAAGATAAAACCACGACGCACATAGTGACATTTTCCACACTGTCATAGTTGAACAAAACACATACTTACTTTTAACCTTGCAACCAGTGCTACCGCGCGCTCTGTAACAAATTCTCGTAATTCAAACCTCGTACATCCTCGTATGCTTGCTCCTTGAAAATTCCTACTGCAGTAGGCCCAATGTTATTGTTTTATTTTTTTTTTAAGTCAAGTTAGATCAGAGATTTGCTTATTACCTATATTCATATATTTTAAGCCTTTTTACATTATTTTTTTTAAGCTAATGGGTCAAGAAGTAAAATAAGTTTAATCAAAGACACAACATTAAATACATAAAAAGTGCAAATATTTTTAGAAAGTATTAGAAAATTTTCCATAACAATTAAAATAGCCAAATCAACTTTTTAAAAGATACAATATCCCCATCATTGTTTAAAATAAACACATTATTATGACGTTCTCGAAGTTCGAAACTAGGTAAAATATAATTCAAAATAATAAATATTAACTTGTTAAATTTGTATTTTTATTCTCCTTACTTAGAAATATTTAAATGAATTATATAACAATCGTAGTTTTATGAAGGAAATAATGGATATACTTTCTTATATTTTATACTCGATAAAAATCGAAAATATTTTTTTAAATATTACTCAACAATTTTATTTTTTTTAGTTTTTTACTCTAGAAAACTTAAAAAAAATACGTATGCATATAATCACAGTTTTATTAAGGAAATAATAATTATACTCCAAGTATAATAATAATTAAAGTAGACATCATAGCAATTTATTTGTCTATAAAGCAACAGAAGTTAAGTATCACATATTAATATAAATAATAATACATGCTTTAATTGCAGTCAATATTTAAAATCAGCCATGTTATTTCTGCGATAATTGAAAATAATCAATATGGTACATATTAAAAAAAAACCATAATCTCTCAATTGGTGTGAATTTAGGTATGTAGTTTTGTGGTATATAATTATCTTAATTTTTGAATGATATAATAGCAATATAAAAATATTGTAAGAAAAAGGTATTGGTTTTGAGAGAAACTAAATTTACATTACATGCCGGAATTTTTATTAATATATATATTGTATGTCATTGAAATTATTATTATAATATTCTCATTGAGTGTTATTTGAATCTATAAGAGGTTCAAGGTACAGCTATACTAAGGGTAGAAATATCGTCATATTTAACTGGCTTCTAATTTGAATGGCACTGAAAAATTAATTTTAATATTTCTCCTTGAACTCGGAATCTATTTTCGTTCTGACTGTAATATCAGATTCCTTAATATTTTTTAAAGCAAAGCCTTCTGCTCATTTGGCTTCCGAGAAAAAACCTCTGCTAAAATTATAAAACTCCCACAAGATAATTATTTTGCGTCAGATTATTACATTTATAAATTTCAAGGAGCACAGGGCTGTTGTCTACGTGAAACAGCGTGAGAACAAAATGTTTTAATTTAGAGCTACACTCTATAGCGAATTTGATTTTTAAATACCGCTAAATACATGGTAATTTAATAAACTATTTATTTTTTGTAATAATTTCAACAGAAGTGACATTCATTAAAATATGAAATTTTTAAAAATGAGCAACACGTCGTTATAAAATAATTCATTTGATAATGAGTGCCCATTTTTCAGCAATTTACGCTCAGTAATTAATTTTTTATTTTATAGTTTATCATTTACCAGCTTTGAATGTTAATAAATGGAAATAATTTTGAAGAATGCATTGGAACCTCAAAGTAATTGCTCGTTTGTTATTTCAAGTAATATTACTCCGCATTAGCTGGAAGTGTGTATATGATCCTGTAGAAGTTTCTGCTGATTAGTTGGTTGTACATATTTACATTTACGGGGAGTCACTAACCCGAACCTGGTTTATTAATTCACGAGGCGGCGGGATCGCTAACAAGGAACCTATCCACGGCCCGGGCATGAATAAAACATCCGTCCTCGGGTTAATATTTACGTCGTTAAGGGAAAATGTTTAGTCGGTAAAAAAGGGTCAGTTGCTTATGGAGATTCGGTCCGGGCGATTAGGTACGAGTGATGGGAAACGGGAAATGTGTTGGTGATAAATATTGGAAGAGGGTGTGAATGTTATACGGCACGCCCTCTTTGGCTCATTGTCATAAGGTTGATAGCCTCATATCTTCTGAGACCGTGGTGGCCCGCTTCAACATTCTCGAGTCTAGCGGCCTAAATCGGTTGGAACTTATTTCGTGGCGGACATACGGAATGAATCCCGATCTTCTCCCTCTGGTTATAATAGGTTTAATCGGAGAGGAGACTGGATACGGTTGAGACACTCTTCATATTAGCAAAACTGCGGAATACATGAAATTTTCGACAGGTTTGTTAGAAAAAAAAATTTGTACCTGTCTAAACGTATTTCATAGTATTTCTAACGTCTAGCGTTAGACATTAACTCTAAACCTTAATTACTTTTTAAAAGACAAAAGTAACTAATTTTATTCTATTCCTTTAATATTGTTTGTTATACATATGTACAGATAGTCATGGATATTTTTCCTCGTTATGTCTCAAACATTAGTTTTTAATTAGCATTGGTTAACCGTATATAGATGATTTTATATTGTCGTGGCGACTGTTCTTTTGTTAAAGAAGGGTGGGTACGGTTGTGACATATTTTCTGGGTAAGGTTCTGACTAAAGTAAATATTTTTTAAATTTTGCATGTGCTCTCGACCAATCTCTGCTGGCATTAGTACCAATAGACGCGGTTGAGAGTAGAGCAGGGTTCTCCTGGAGTTCCCTCGCCTGATTGTATATAGGATGCATGTGTTCTTTTTCTTAGTTTTAATTTTCTTATTTTTAAGTCATTTTATTTTATTTATTGTACATACTTTTTGATTATTATTTATTGTTATTTTTCTTCTATTTATTCTATATTTTTGTAAATATAGTGTGAACGTTATTCTACCTCACTATAACTAATGTCCAAGTGACAGATTGTTGTAATACTGAATAAATAAATAATAATTTGCATAATATAATAATAATACTTTAAATAATTTTTGTTATTATGTACAGATAGAATAATGGATATTTTTCCTTGTTATATCTTAAACATTAGTTTTAATTAGTATTGGTTAACAGTATATAGATGATTTTATATTGTCGTGGCGACTGTTCTTTTGTTAAGTACGGGTGGGTACGGTGGTGACAAATTTTCTGGATAAGATTCTGACTGAATTAATTTTTTTTTTTTAATTTTACATACCCAGAAAAAGCTCGAAGAAGAGCGAAAGGTGATTCTTAAACAACCGTTTATGCCTCATTAGTTTTCAGCGATGGATCGTTCTATAATTTTATAAAATACAATCAAAGAGATTTTAGATTTATCCTCTGATCACAAGCACTGTCGCTAACCACCGACCTTAAAGTTGGGTAGGTTGTGACAATTTTTTTTTTTTTTTTCTGATTTCCTCCAATGATATAACCGTTGCACTTACGGACAAAATTTTAGTATTTATACGTAGTAAAGTGTACTAGTCCGTCGAATTTTTATCAAATTATTACCCTCTGTCTGAAACTTTGTAAGTAGCTTCATTTTATCATGACTTAAACATATCTTATTTTCGAAGAACTCTTGTAATTGGAGCGTTTTCAATCTGGAGATTGGTAAGATTTGTCCATTTTTATTAGGTACTAAAAACTCGTAAATACCCATTTGCTTTCTACTTGGATCGTAAGCTAATTTGATCACAAAATCGAGAAAAAAAAGACCGTTTGGCGTGACCTGTACCCAAAACAATTCAAACTAACGAAGTTATGTATGCCAAACGGCCCAGTATTTTTGTAGGCCACCTTTTTTCTCGATTTTATGATCGAATTATCTTACGATCCAAGTAAAAAGCAAATGGATATTTACGAGTTTTTTAGTATCTAATTAAAATAGATAAATTTTACCGATCTATAGATTGAAAATGCTCCAATTCCAAGAGTTTTCTTAGATAAATATTTGTAGGTCATGATAATCCGAAAAATATATGGCCCAATAAACAAGGATGGCCATTAAAAAAAAAAGAAAAAACTGAGAGCTCGAACAGCTTTATGACGAGCCTAATATTGTGGCATTCATCAAAGAAGGAAGGTTGCGATGGCTGGGCCATATTCAAAGAATGAGAGGCTACCAAAAAAGATATTTAATGGCGGGCCAGGTGGAAGGAGACTAGCAGGAAGACCAAGGCTGAGGTGGTTGGATGAAGTAGAGAACGATCTGAGACGGATAGGAGTAAGAGGATGGCGAAGGAAACCAGACGATAGGAAGGAATAGCTATCAATTTTAAGTGAGGCCAAAGTCCAACTAGAGCTGTATCGCCATTAAGTGAAGTGAAGTGAAGAGAAGGTCATGATAAAATGAAGCTATTCGCGAAGTTTCCGGCGGATGTTAATAATTTGATTAAAGGGGTCTGTACCACGGACTATATACTTCACCTAATCGGTATAGTAACAAAATTAAGGACGATTAAATGAAAATTGTCACAACTGTGCCCAGTATCCCTCTAGTACTAAGTAGTGTTGCCCAAAATCGGTCTTGGTCTGGCACTTTTCAAGACCAAGACCAAGGCTGCCTAACTGTTGCAAGACCAAGACCAGGACTGGTAAAAAAATATAGATTTTTTAAATAAAATTAAGGCAAAATAGTTACTTATACTTGACAATCTTAGTTGCTATATGTTAATAATTGGTGTAACCAATATCCTTTTGCATTCAACTCCTCAAAATTACAGTAATATCTCTATAGTAATAAGCTAATAAGTAACTGCAAGAATGTTGCAAGACTCTTGCGCAATACCAAGACCATGACCAAGACTGAGTTTGCAAGACCTAGAATCGCCTCGGTCTCGCATTTAGGCAACGCTAGTACTAAGCCAAGTCGACATTTTACTAGGCCACCTTCTAGGCGGAAAAATTATTTATTATTAGGGTGATATTGCAGTTCTCATCATTTGAATATTGTTTTTATCCTGTTAGATCGGTCACACTGTGTGTCACCGAGAATGTCGTGGTGTTGCCTCGACACCCTCTGCTCCCGCGTCATCCCTTTAAATGGTTCCTGTTTAATAATCTGAATTTTTATAAACATTCGAATCCTTCAAGTCTTGGAACTTAGTTTATTCTTTGGGTGAAGTGGCAGCTTTTAATAAAAATAAAATCTGAGAGAACTAAAGAGTCCCCCGCTTTGGAAGAGCCAATTGAAGCTTGGCCTCTTGATCTGTTCGTTTTAATTAAAACCCGGTGGTTCCATCTTATTGGAAGTGACATTTTTTTCTCAATCCCAATCCCTATCATAACTTCTAAATTAAAAATCTTTTCCCGAAACCAATTAAACTCTAGAATTCCGAATTCTGTTCTCATTGAAAAGATCCACTCACTGTGAAAATAAAAAAGAGCGGAAGACCTAATCCAAAACTCTTATTATGATTTCTAAGTTTTAATAACGCTATGGGTCGTTCATTGTTATTTTTTCTTCAGGGTTTAAATATAAAAAGTCCGGTTATATCAGGAAGCTTCCCAAAGCTCCCTGATCCAGTATATTGAAGTTATAACGCATAGGTGGGAGACCTTCTTATTATTGTAGGTCGCAGTAAGGTTAGTTCGTACTAATGGAGGCCACACATTTTTTTTTTAATATTTTACTGTCACTCTTTTTATCCTTACATATATTATTACAGTAAGGCTCGAAATCGGTTTTGTACCAGATATAAGCTCCTGTCATGCTCAAATACCATGAATGGGTTACCGTTGGATCCAGAATTTCACGGGGGGTTAGCGAATCGTATTCTCCACTTTTGTTTTTCTTTCTAGAATAAATAAAGGCGATACAAACATTTTGCTAGGCTTCAATACCTGAACAGTGGTAGGTCTGTAGATCGATACGGGACAAATTGGATCTAGAAGATTTTGATGCGTTTAATTTCGAGATAAGACAAGGCATAGGGTTTATATCCACACAGCCTTGCATTAATTGTAGTACCGTCATTGAATACATATCTCATTTTGTCTCTATGATCGAGAGAGGAGGAGTTTATATTATTTATCGGTGGTGTTTTTGATCGGTAAGCCATATCATCGTCAATGCTTCACTAAATCTCAAGATTGAGCCACCAATCTCATTGAGAGAGATAACAAATATTAAAAGCTGTCGCAAGCAGATGTAGTAAGTATTTGGACTGTAGGTTTCCATACCTCATATACGGAGGAAAAACAAAACAACTAAAAAATATAATTGAAAAAAAAGTAATTATTACTAATAAATAAGTACGGGCATAAATGAACATAAAAATAAATATACATGGTGAACAACCTAGATAAAGATAATTATTGTTAAGTGAAATCCTATAACCGAAAAACCGACGAAAACAGATATTTCTTCTGAAATAAGCAAACAATAAATATGCTTTAACTCCTCACCAGTTCGTCCTACGTCAAAAATCTTTGTGCGAAATTTGTAGTAAATTTTATCCTCTTTAATTTTGTACTGATTAATGATTTCAATAAAATGCATAGTTTCGGAGTGAAGTCCAAAAAACTAAAAAAAAGTCGGAAATTACGCTATTTTTTGCATATATTTTAGAACACAATGGAAAATTTCGTTTGGGAACTTCAAATTCAAATTCAGCATCCCAAAGATAAAAAAAACCGAAAAGAAATATATTATTTGAATTTTCCCTCATTAAACTAAAATTTGACTGGATTAATTTGATGAATTTGACGTCGTTAGTTTTCAAAACGCAACAGAGTACATCGTCAGTCATCAAAACTTCAGCCGTCTGTTCTTACATTAAATGAACCTTCAAATTTTGCCTCTTTAATTTAATTTAAAAATTTTCGTATAGAAAGCAATGGCAGTTAACCGACTCACCGAAGTTATCTGTTCCGATGAGGTTTGTCTAAAATTTAAATTAGTTACCAGTTTCACTTCCTTCAGTTAAATGAAATGGTCGGTCCTTAAGTCCATAAGTCCTTCATGACAGAGTGCGGATAAATAGTTAAAAAGAAAAAATAAAGAAAATAAATATTAAATTAAAGAAATCAATACCCTAATTAACCTAAATTGGAAAGTAATTAAACCTACCTTGCCCTAATTGAAAAACTATTGATAGTCATCATAGTCCAATTGCTGATGAACTAAAAACAAAACAATATATCAATCTGTAGATATAATTTTTATAGTTATTAAAGATATTTTTATGACGCTAATGAAATCCAAAATATCTTTTCTGTACTGAAGACATTCCTCCTCATTGCGCTTTTCTGTTGAAATTGTTTGGAAGTACTTGCACTTTTACAGGGATTAGTTTGATATCAGATCCGCTGTCATGGAGGCAGTGTACTTGTCCAAGTCGAGTGATGACCACAAAAAGATTTAATTGGATTATGTTAATTTCATGCCAGAAAATCAATAAAATCTTGTTGCTTAGTCAGGACCCAAAAAGGCTTCCTTCTCCTTCAGGCGGACAAAATAGTCCTATCATCCTGAAAATTCAGGCAAAAAAGTTATAAAAGATAACAAACATTATTTGCGAATTACTAAAAAATTACACAATTTTCCCTTGGTTATATAAAAGAACACTAAAATCCCTACACAATGAGAAAAAAAAATCATCGAAATCGATTAGAAATTTTGCCAATGTTTTTTTTTTCATTTTATTATTTATTTTTTCTTATTTTCGATTAATATTCATTAGGAAAGTTCAATTATAGCCCATTTCATTTGAAAATAACTATATATTTGGCATATAGCTATAGTATCAGTACGACGTTGAAACAATTTGTACTGACCGAAGGAGGAAAGTGGGTTAAAGTATTTTTTTAAGGGAAAACAGAGTTGAGATTTGTATTTCGCACCTCTATAAAGCCTCAAATATGAATTTTCATAGAAATAAAAAAAATATATATTTTTTTGCACCAAATCGGAACCAAGCCGATCTTTCGGAAATCACAAAAAGTGGGGTAACATAAAAATGACTCCACGTATCCTCACGAAAATTTACATCAAGTGTTCATATAAAATATTACTTAATTCCCTACAAAAGGAAAAAAAAAATCATTGAAATCGGACAATTTTTAGCAAAGATACAGCTTACTGAAATTTGTAAACATGTTGGTTCCAAACAAAAATGAAGATTTAAATTAATTTTTGTTTTCTTTGTCGATTATTTTTATCGATAAAGTAACATTTGATTTCTTTATCTTTTGATAGGTTGCATTATTTTATTTTTTTATTAATCTGGCATTTGATAACAATATACTGTGCGAATTTTTCGCACGGGTCTACTAGTTTACCATCAAATGCACACACCCATATAGATATATTTAACTTAATTCTATTAGTTTTCAATTTTTCATAACCTAAATAATTAAATGTTAATTAATCCTAGAGATAGAATAATAAATATTGATCAAAAACGTTTGGAGGCTGCAGCTTGGTCACGGAGGCTACACGCGGCCAATAGAAAAATCTCAACTTAAGCGTGTACAATGATATTATAAAGCTGGCTAATCTAATATATGACTGTGAAACCTGGAGCCCTAGAAAAAAGTATTGAAAGATAAGAGAGGAAAATCCACCGTACGATAACAGGAGCGATCTGGGATCGCAATACTAACACATCAAGAAAGAAGAAAGATCAATAAAAAATTGCTTGCAGAAACTGGCAAATCGATATCTCATGGTATGAAGGCACGGGGATTAAGATGGGAGAGGGGCGGAAGGAGCAGCTCGGATTGATCCATCTGGGAGCCTCTACACGACAATGAATGCCTCAATAGTAGAAAAAAGATAACGTGGAAGGACAAAAAGCATGTGGATAGATAGAATCATCAAAGATGCAACAGAACTACATGCAGATAACTGGAAAGAAATAGCTCAAGATAGGCGGTGTTGGGGTAGGCTTTCTAAGGCGGAAAAGGATCTACAAAGTTTGTAATGGCATCAGAAAAAAAAATCACATATTCTTGCACTATAAAATAACATGAAACGAAATTCCTCCTATATCCTAGCCATTGTGTGACAGACTCGATCAAAAGCCTGATTGGAAAAATCCTCCGTACGTTAACTAGAGCGATCTGGGATCACAGTGCTAACACGTGGAGAAGAAAGATCAGTAAAAAGTTCCTTACAGAAACTGGTAAATTGTTATCTCATGCTATGAAGGCACGGAGGTTAAGATGGGGGGAGCAGCTCGGAAGCATCTACACTACAATGAATGCCTCAATAATAGAAAAAAGACAACGAGGAAGGACAAACAGAATGTGGATTGAAAGAATTATCAAAGATGCAACAGAACTGCATGCAGATAACTGGAAAGAAATAGCTCAAGATAGGCGGTGTTGGGGTAGGCTTGCTAAGGCGGAAAAGGGTCTACAAAGTTTGTAATGCCAACAGAAAAAAAAATCACATATTATTGCACTATAAAATAACATGAAACGAAATTCCACCTATATCATAGACATTTTGTGACAACAGCTTATAGTCTCTAGAGGTGTGAGGGAGAAGCCGCGAATAGAAAGGGAAGAGGCGGTAATGGGAAAGGTGACGGGAGAATCGGAGTGCTAATTGGGTCGGACAACTAATCCCAATTGCACTTGATTAGGCTCGAGGGTCTGTCAGCTGCACCTTCCCTCCGACCCAAAAAGAAATCTCTCCAACTTTTATTTTCCCCTTTTCCACCTCTTTCAATTTGTCTTTCTTTTAATTTGTTTTAGAGCAATCAGGATTTCTTGTTCTTTTTATTTTATCCTTGAACTGAATAATTAACAGTTATTATTATTATTTTTTTTAAACATCACTAATTTAATCAACAATATGGAAAAATGGATTGAGTCCGTCTCCATTCTAGCCGATAAGGTAAAATTATTTTTATTTACATTGAAAAATAGTCATTAATAATCTTTTCGAGAAATTCATAAAAAAATAATGGCTGAGAAAAAGTTGACTGTAAATAATATAAAAAAAAATATGGATTGCAGTCACAGTGAAAAAGATAAATAAAAAGTTAAAAAAAAAATATTTTGTTCCTAGTTCTGCTGAAAAGAAACGCATACAAACACTCCAAACATTTTAATCCAAAATGTTTAGACTTATTACACAAGCAATTCGATACATTTCTAACGCGACATTTTACACACTGATCTAAGAGTTCTGAAGTCAGCAAACATATAAGGACTCAATACAAAAAATTTCATGACAATTTACAGGTAATTAAAAATAAGCTAATAATAAGAATGGCCACTATTAACATGCCTGACCACATCACGAGGAGGCTGAAAAGGTCGTGAATGAGAGATCTTCTGTAAATTCTATTTTAGGTCCCAAATAAAGCCTGACATGCCATTATTATTTTGTTTTAATTTTGTCATTAGTTTTAATTAGCATTGGTTAACCGTATATAGATGATTTTATATTGTAGTGGCGACTGTTTTTTAAAGTACGGGTGGGTACAGTTGTGACAAATTTTCTGGGTAAGGTTCAGACTCAAGTAAATATTTTTTAAATATTATCCAGAAAACGTTCGAGAAAGACCGAAAGGCGATTCTTAAACAAACGTTTATGCTTCATTAGTTTTCAGCGATGGAACCGTTCTATGATTTTATTAAAATACAATCAAATTGATTTTAGGCTTTTTTTTTTATCCTGTCTATGCCGATCACAAGCAGTCACCTACCACCGTCCTTAGGGTTGGGTTTGTTGTGACATTATCCTTTTTTTTTTTCTAATTTCCTCCACCGATATAACCGTTGTACCTACGGATAAAATTTTAGTATTTATATTTAGTAAAGTGTACTGGTCCGTGGAACAGACTTATCCAATTATTACCATCCGCCTTAAACTTCGTAAATACCTTCATTTTATCAAGACCTAAATATATTTTATTTTCGAAGAACTCTTGGAATTGGAGCGTTTTCAATCTGGAGATTGGTAAGATTTGTCTATTTTTATTAGGTACTAAAAACGTTTTTTTTTCTTAGTTTTAATTTTCTTATTTTTAGGTTATTTTATTTTATTTATTGTATAAACTTTTTGATTATTATTTATCGTTAATTTGCTTCTATTTATTACATATTTTTTGTACATATAGTGTGAATGTTTCTTACCTCACTGTAACTAATGTCCATGAGACAGATTGTTGTTATATTCAATAAATAAATAAAAATTAAAAAAAAAAATCTTGCCAGACAATCCTCTGATTGTTAATGATGTATTAGACAGGTGTGGATATAACAGTTTTTTTTTTTTTTGTTTTTTATTTTATTAAGTATTAATACAGTCTGCCACACTAAAGGGCATCGGTACTAGGGCTATAGTATTCAGGAGGAAACAGTAAAGTTAAAAAAAAAAAAAGAAGCTTAAGGCCTATATCAGGGCTGAGGAAAGACAAGATAACAACCAAACAAAAATATTCAAAACATTTAACATAAAAATATAAGAAAATTTATCTGAATATCATCTAATAAAACATGACTGATGTTTCCCAATCAGCAAAGACAAATAACAACATGATGTTTATACTTCATCAAACTTGCCCTTTTATTTACATCAAAAATGCCCAAAATTCTCAGACAGATAAAGTTCAATATCTTGGACTAACTTTTGACAGAAGAATGACTTGTGGCTCACATTTCAAGAATACTAAACCTATTACTACTGCTAATTGACTCCTTTCAAAACGTTGGAAATCAAATCTTAGGCAGAATTACACATACACTTACTTAGCCCATTGGACCTAGGCTTCGAAGTAATACGGGACAGCCAAAACGACCCTCATACGTAATCTAAAAACTTTTAAGTTCCCTCAAAGCTCCCTCGTACGTCTGCAAAATTACTTAAAATATGCGAATAGTTAACGATCACACTACAAAAGACAACACAATAACTTTCACAGGCCCACAACCTCTGATCAAATGCATGGCCACGAACAGCATGGTCGATGACACACATAGAAGGCTCAAAAGAAGCTGAATGGGTGTAAGTGAACAAATAAAGTTTAAAAAAAGAATATCTACTAACAAATAAATACGATGAAATGAATAAAATTTCCTATTTGAAGAATCAGAAGAATCAACTTTATTCTGGGACAAAGTCCTTTGAGAATAACAATATTGTACTTAAAAATTAACTAAGTAATAACAGAAGTATTTACATAACTATAAAGATATATTAAAGACATAATATGAGAAATAAGGTACTGCACAATACTGTAAAATAGTTGCTACAAACAATATACTATGGAATTCTAATTGAAATTTGAAATGAACGACAAATTACTTTTGTTGTCATACCATTGTATTAATGAAAAAAGTAATAATAAAAGAATGGATAAATCTTTACTTTAAATGATTCACATATGTATCTTAATATGTTCAAAGAATACAATAATAGTATTGTAAACATTATACAAGCCCTATATAATCTAAATCCTAAGATAATAATAAAAGATAATATACTTATAGAGGAGATTATATACATATAAAATATACATGACAAATGGCTAATACAGCGTCTGATTGAATTGTAATGAGAAATTGGAATAAGTGGGTTTTAATTATGGATAAGGATGGTGCATGGCGGATTTTAAGTGAAATGGAATTCCAAAAGTTGGTGAAGCGGGCAATAAAGGAGTGTTGAAATGAGGCCGATTTGTGGAAAGGGGCATAAAGGTCAGAAGGATGAGATCATGTGGAGAGGTAGTGGATAGATGTCTTGAATTGAAGGAGATTGAATGCGTAAGACGGACGATGGTTATAGATTATTTGGTAAAGGAATGTACCAAGGAAATATTGTCCTCTGAAGGAGTAAATATTACTATATTTAATGAGCCAATTTTTTTTAAAATATACTTTATCCTGGGACAAAATCTCCTCTGAACAACAATGATGAATAAATAAAAAAAAGTACATATCTGGTCAAAAAGTAACTTAATAAAAATTTAGGGGAAGGAAAGGAAGCAGAATATGGTATACCATAGTCTGGCTATAGCCAAGACGGAAACAGTTTCTGTTAATTATTGTCGAGTTGTGATCTGTGCTGACCGGGCCATGACAGATTAGGTGCCATCACTCATGGGATGGTCATCATTGCTAAGTGACAGGCCGTAACGATCTCTCTAATTACTGGATTTAGGGCTCTCATCCCGGCTTAGTGCTCTATTGACTTCGCCACACCCGATTATCACCTCTCACCTCGAGCCCCTAATGTCATCATGGTAGTAGCTAAACCATATCTGGTGTAGCTACTTACACCAAAATAGCTTAATTTATTATATCTTTGTTTCAGTTCAAGTTCGCTACTATTTGTATTAATCCTTGTCCCGTGACTTAGGAAAGCTTATTTTATTATTATTTTTATTTATTTATAATATTTACAACTTCGTAGTCCAAATAGGTCTTATTATAGTCATGTATAGAAGTATTTTGCAATTAACTGAAAGCATAGAGCGTTTGTCTACTAAGTGCTGGAGTAGTCGGAAACGTTGAGCGTTTTCTTGTAGTTTCAGTCTGGTAAGAGGATTCCAAGTTAGATATTTGACCTAGTGGAATCCAAGGTATCGGATTTGTTCAACAGGGATAAGTGAGGTCTTAGAAAAGCTAAACTAAGAATGAGGCAGTTCGATTTAGGACGCGGAAATCTACAACCCAAAGGATTCTTCGTGTTAGCATTCCCTGTTGAGTCTTGTTACCTGCCAACGGCCGAGATATCCAATACAAAGAAACATCCTTCAAGAAGAGATAACCACTACAAATATGGAAATCGACTCAGGAAAGACCAAATGTATGCGGCAAGGAATGAAACCCTGAAGAATAATGATGGTATAAAGAGAAAATGGAGAGAGATGTTAGAATAGTTGGATAATTTCCAATACCTGGGTAATATCGATTTGTGTTAATAAGTAGAAATAGGAAAATCATATTTATGTTTTATTAAACTGTGTTACATTTAACATTATTTACAATTAAAATGTTTCTTAAATAACAAAAAGAAAAAATGTACTCTCCAGTAAAGTTGGCTAAGTAAATTTTAGTATTAAAAAAATTATTCAGATTCGTTTCTAATGACCTTTAGAAATTATTAAATAAGAATTCGTTTTAAAATAAAAATATAATTTTTTGTATTTGATTTTATGGTAAGATTTATTTCATACCGTTTAATAACTCTTCAAAATTTTCTCCTAATTCAACGTTGCTACAAAAATTGAATAGCTGAATTATTAATATCCCAAATCACATCAATAACTATTGAATTTAGAATATTAATATTAATATTAATTTTAATTTAACCCCAGAAGAACTAATATGTATTTAAAGATGTTCAAGTTAATATCTATTTGTGGACGAGGAAGCGACATATTGGGGCGCGTATTAAAAAGTATGTCGAAAATATCTGGTGTTTCAGGTAAGTCACTGTGTGAAATAAAAAGTTAATTTGTTTCCTTCCGAGCACCTATAGTGCACCCAAAAACCTGTAAATATTTTGCGAATGAAGTATAAAAATGTATGAAAACTACAATCCGATCTATGGCAAATAAATATGATTTTTAAAATTTAAAATTTCTGAAATCAAATGTGAACATAACAAAAAAATATATTATCAATATTCCGTTCAACCTGCAAACAGGTAAGCTCCTGTCCTAAACGTACTAATTAACACAAGCACTATACAACAAAAGGTAGTTTTAAAACCAACAACAGTACATTCGAATATTCCTTTCAATAGAAATATAGGAAATTGTTATATTAAATTGGATTTCGATTAAACATGCCGTTAATTAACTTCGAAATAACCATTGATATTGTTTTTATTTTTATTTTACGGTATTAAGGGTTTTTTTTCAATTTACTTGTCAGGAAAAAAAAAAAACAGCTGATACCAACATACATTCCATGGAATTGATTAAAAGCAGGTTTTTTCCCAGAAAAACAATTAGATGCCACTACCTGTTACAGGCTTTTAGTTTTCATCCGATATCTGTGGTTACACACGTCTCGTATTTACCTGTATATTATGAAATTTTTATTATTACTTCCCTCTCTTGTCTCTCTTGACCACGTATGGTAATATTTAGATGACAAAAATTTGGATATTTGTAATAATGTCTCTTTAGAATGATGTTGATGGACAAAATTTTGATTTTTGCAAAAGTCTTCTAAAAAATAATAAAACTTTTATTTACTGCATATTCGAAGGAATGATAGAGTTTTTGTGATAGATCTCCGGCGTCTTATTTGTGCCAGATTTTGTGCATGTAATCTTACTGCTATGTTCCTGGCCTCGCGTTTCTACGGCGAGTAAGGGGTTCCAGGAACCGTATTTATTTGTATTTATATGTATTTATATCGGTCCCAGAAGGGAACCGATCAACTTAAAATATATTAATGATGTATTTAAATGTTAGATACCACAGACCCCCTACTGTAGTATCCTAGATTAAACCATATACTCTTTATTGGATTTCCTTTCTAAAGGTATCATGTTTATAAATGTACTATTTGTTTCTATTACTAATTGGTGGCATGCAAGGTAGAATGTAAAAGTACTACGTTGGTTTACTAACTACTATATTTACAAGCTTAAATAAAACCAAAAACATCTATATACAAAATAATAACTAAACCTATATACATAATGAATAGTTAAGAATCATACTGGAGAAGAATGCTTGATATTCAATTAAAGTTACATGTGTTATATTGATTATATTAATTAATGATGTGTGGTTGCCAACACAAATTTACATTAGTATAACTAAATGCTTGTTACCACTTAGCTGGTCGTTCATAGTGTTTCTAGATGTTTCTAGCCGTCATATCTGGATTCCCTGTCTCTGCTCTCCTTCAGCGTCCAGTCCGTCCATCTCTCTCTCCGCTTCTCCTGATCCAGTCTCAGCCTGTGTCCCAGCTCTCCTCCGCCGAGTCCCAAGAGGAAGTTCCCTCCTCTCAGTTCCAAAAAGAAGTCTCCTCCTCTCCGAGTCCCAAGAAGAAGTGTCCAGTCCAAATTCTCTATTTCCCACCTTCCTTCATCCCCCTCTCTTTTGGTAGTCTTTTTCCTGATTGGCTGAATATTCTCAGCCTAAGGGATGACCACGCCCTCTCCCCCAGGCCAAGGTAAAGCAGCAGGTACAGACTTAGGTATTTCTGGTGGAAGGTGTGAAAAGTTCTTTCGGGATCTTGTTTAAACACTCAGTTGTCGGTCTTTGTCGGTGGTTCTTAAGGGTTTTTATTACCACTTACAAAAGGTTGTCCTAATGGGTTACCCTCAGTCAGGTACCGCCAGATGTGAACACTTATGATGTTTATTTATACATTTAAAATAATTATTCCACCGGCGGTCTTTACAATACATAGCATTACTATCATCCACCAACTATGGAATTTATTTTGAATAACCGTCTAGTTTAAAAAAAAAATGTTTTGTGTATGTAGCTGCAGTATTAGTACTATTTTGGAAAAAAATTGTATCGACTGAAGGGGCGAGGTGAGGTCAAATATTTTTAATGAAAAACAAAATTCAGATTTGTACATCACTCCTCGAAAAAACATTAAATACTAATTTTCATGATGATCGAAAAATAGAATTTTTTCCCAACGGAAAATTTCTCTATTTTTTTTTTTTTAGAAAATTACGACCGCGGATTGGCAAGAATTGTCACAAATATCACAAAAACTGTTTAATTGAAATCGATGTCTTAATGCTGGATTGATAAAAAGTCTAAACATGACACGCGGGCCAAAAACTTTGGAGATTCCTAATCGTGTATATAATTATTCAGATTACTACATATTTTGCCTAATTTATTTTGCTTAGCACTATGAGAATTTCAAAAATCTCTTTAATTTCTTTAATTTTTTTTTATTTCGGTACTGTACAATTATTTTAATCGTAATTATAGAATTCACTTTCGCCATATTGTGTTATCGAAGTTGTTTCCCTCTCGCAATCCTGTTGCAGCCATCCTCTCTTTTACATTTTTCGTCCAAATCTTCCTCGGCCGACCTCTCTTCTTTCTGTGTTCTGGCTTGTGTAGAAAAACTGTTTTTGGCAATCTGTCATCTTTCATACTCATTATATTACCACAGGAATGAAGCGTTCTTCTTCAATACGGTATAAAATATTTTTTCCTGACCTTAATTTTTTCTAATAGCACTGTTTGATACAAGCCTTGCCTTAGTATCGTCCAATTCGAAGTCTAATAATTCCAAGTTTGAGCATTATATACTCTTAAGACTTTTCACAATAGAAACGAATATTTTTCTCCCCTCTCTACCCAAGGAAATATATTTTTTATTTCAAAGAACTGAGTTAAGGTTGTCAACGTTTCCTTTAATTTATAATAAAAAAAATATTTTTTTTATAATATCAAACACTATTTAAACTTTATTTGAAAAAATCAAATGATATTCTCATTAACGCCTTGTTACTGAAGAAATTCATTCATGATTATGGGATTATAAAATTTATTAATGTTATCTATTTTATTAAACTCCACGGTTAAAAGTATTGTTTAGTTTAAATGTAAACTCTGCGCTAAAAACTTACAAATAAAGTTTCAGAGAGAGAGAAAGTGCCGGTAACTACTTTGGTGCTAAGTAGTGATTGCCAGATAAGTTCTTCATCGCATGCACTGTTATTTCTTGTTTTATATCTGAATACCTCCCGATAGGAACTGAACTGTTGAACACGGGAAGAAAGGGAAAGGAAAGTAATTGGAAACAGCGAGCATCTCATTGTTAGGGAAAACTCATCGGCTTTGAATAGTAACGGTTAAAGGGAGCAGTTTAACAGGCATTGAGGCCGAGGGTCCGAGGGACAACTTTTAAATGGAAATTGTCCCTAAACAGAGGGGTCTTCAAAGTCGGCATTATTCATGCCTAGGATAATCTTCCTTCGCTCGCCAGCGCCTCTTTCCGAGTCTAATCATTTTTTTCTTTTATCCTTGATCTGCCCTTGTATCAACAAGAGGTCCTTTAAGGCTGCGACAAATGGTAATTTCCAACAGGCTTCCTCTCTGATCTAGTATTAAAGGGAGTTCCATTAGGAGATTCTAAAAGGCAGCGGGGTAGAATAAACAACTGACGGTTTGCTAGATTGGTTTCAACTTGTCGATAAAGAAATAAGGGATTGTATTGCAAAAGTATTTGTTTTCATTTTTTGTTCAGTTTTAAATAAGGGATGTTTTATTTAACTGTTTTTGCTATATAATAGTTTTAAAAATATAAATATTTTCGATGTTTTATATTCATGTTTTCTAGCGATAATTAATTTTAAAGTTCTGTAACGAGTTGAAGAAGCATTTTGCTGACCAAAATGCCTCTTTTTTAACGACCGCTATAACTCACCCCATAAAACTGCTACATTTGGCAAATCTTTCTTCAACTGCATTATATCCTTGTGAAACTAAATTCCTCCGCTAGGCCCACTTTTCACAATTTAATCCTCGCTCTATGGACCCGGCATAATACAATAGTGGTCTAGTAAAAAAAATTGAAGCTTTGGGATATTCGACACTTTAATACAACTTGTACAAGGATGGGAATGAAATAATAATTAGATTAGGTATAGCAGCTTACTTTCTCTTCTAAAAATAATCAGTCCCATACTTAAAAATTTACAATCATGAAGTTAAAATAGTCAGTAATTAATTAATGATTTATTATGAAAATCGCTACTAGTGCATCCAACGTGGTAGCAAGTGGGCTACCTAAACCATCTTATTCTTTTTTTCCCCTCTTGCCTCTCAGCGAAGAGGAGTTTCAATCCAACGGAACCATTCCTCTTGAGTTTGTGCCAACATATTCACTTCTCGGATAATTTTTAATCCTTCTTCAATGGCCACGGTGGTGATATATTCCCTGTATGATATCCTGGATCTGCCTCTGAGTCTTTTACCAGTCAGTCAAGCCTCCATTATTTTTCTTGAGTGTCGGTTCTCGTGCATCCCTTCATAGATGTCAGGACTATTTAAGTTGTCTTTCTATGAAATGTGGTTTTCAACGAGGATATAGACTACTTCTCCCTTATCGTGTGTTTCTGATGCGGCCTCCTAGTGTCTTGTCAGCTATTAGACGTTACATATTTCTGTCTAACATTAGTCAACTCCCAGAGCCATTGCCTTGAAAATGTGGAGATGAACTGATTAGTGATCTCTTTCTTGTAGACTATACTACTGCATATTTGGTAGTAAATTTACTTGCTTTTCCAATTCTTCGGGACTCTCCTATACAATCTAGTGTGACAAAAATCAATATAAATGAATTATTAAGAAAGAGATAATTTAATTAAGTTAAGGCATACAAGACTGAAACGAAAAGAAACCGCTCGACGTTTCCGATTACTTCAGAACTTACTAGACAAACACTCTAAACTACCAATTAATCACAAAAGACTCATATAAATGACTATAATAAGGCCTATATGGATTTACGGAGCTGAGCTATGGGGCTCCACTAAACCATCAAATTCCTCGTAAATTTTTATCCGATTCTTAGAATTCAAAATCCTTCGTAAAATCTTCAATGTTCCCTACTTTGTTACAAATAAAACCATCCATAACGACCTTAATGTTTCTAATGTTTCGGATCTGGCCCAATCCAGATACCTATCCTTCCAGGTAATAAACTTCAGAATCATCCCAACCTTCTCATTTCTAACCTTGCTTCCTCTTCAATTCCTGATAACTCTTCGAGGCGTATGAAAGGAAGATGGCCACGTGATCTCCTAATGTAGACATATCATTAGTGTGCTACCATTGTTTAGTTACTCAGCAAGTGTTTTCACGCCTTTATACTAATAATAAAAAGAAAATTAGTAAAGGTAAAGTTTAATAATTTAAATGTAAAGTAGGAAATTAAAAAATGAGTTGACAGCATATTGGTCGCTTACTTAATACATGAAACAATTTAAAAAGTGTTGAAAACGTTCTGATCTAGTTCAACACTGATATTTTAACATTTCTACATGAACCATGAAATCACAATGAAATATTAAACGGCTAGATTGGCTAGAGAGGCTCATTGAAAAAAAAGAGTCTTTTAATAAAACAACGATCTCGAAGTATGAAGAAAAAAATTATAATGCGTTTACTTTTTCTGGATAAAATATTTTACTTGGATATTCCCTTCCAGGATGGTTTTTCGCCTACATCGGTGTTTTGAAAGATGGCTGATTTATATTCAAGAACGGCGGAATGAATATTTACAGGAAGCTGAGACGAATAACGGTATTTGGAAGGCCCTTAGGAAGAACCAATAGGAGTTGCATATTCCGAATCACGGAGAAGGGCCAGGCGGGGAAATAAAGGAGAGGACGGAGACGCCGTGAAAGCTTTCCGGATTATTGCCATACTATTTACCCCTTTATCTTTTGATCCTCCTTGTCGTGAATAATTCTACTAAAAGCTACTCAGGCCCTAATAGCGTTTCTTTGAATGTCCCTCCGAGGGCCCTTATATCCAACAACGTCCTTTGTCTATTTTTAGGTCCAACTTTATATCGTTCTCTTTCCCTTCTATTCATCCCTTGTCAGAACCTTTAGCATCCGAGCGTACCTCTAATCTTACTCCTGCTTTACGGCGAATTTCAGACAATGACATTGGATGGAATTTCACTTAAATTGAATTGCACCTAAAAACAGGGCAAGGGGTTCCATTAAACTAATGGTCTATACAAAAAGGAGCCTTGTCGCGTTTCTTCCATCGGGGGCTCCACTCCTCTGAAGGGCCAGAGGGGTTGCAGCTACGGAAGTTCTTTTATTTTAGTTTAATACATTACCATCAAAGAAATTATTGAAAGAGAGGAAGAGAAGTCCTTTATTCTCAATCCATGCAGCCGAAACAGTAAACAGTGTTCATTATACCGTTAGCATTTATGATATAGAATTATGTCGATTAAGCCAGTTTATCCCTCATAAGTCGCCTAAAGAATACAAATAACCTCGTGCTATCAGAGAATACAGTATCCACCACATTTATGCTCACAATATTCCCCATATTGCTTTTTTTGATACCATTTGCTCTCTTTTTTTATATTCATCGAAGGTCATTCATCAAAGCAATAGCAGATAAAAGGTTGGAACTTCTAAGGACAAAAACTATTGAAATTTGTATGTAGATGTAAAACTTAATTTATTTGTTATTACAGTCTTTTGTTTGTTTGTTTATTTAGGCTTTAAGGCGTAAAACCCTAGGGTCATCAACGCCTGTGAGTCGTTATATTTGTAAACTCTTTAGAGGAGAATTAATAATAATTGATATATACAATTAAAAGATATTTAAAAACATATAAAAGATGAAATATATTAAAATAAATATTAAAAAAAAGAAAGAACAATAAAATAAAAATTATATTTATTTTTATATTTTATTTAAAAGTCTATGTATTTTAAGAAATTGTATCACTGTTTTTATGTTTGATTCGTTGTTGCTTAATACCGCTGATATATCCGGTTTTAGAGACAATCGATTTAGGCTAGAAGTATAATAAGTGCAATCTTGGAAAATATGGTTGACTGTGAGAAGGCTATTGCAATACTGACAATTCGGTGGTGGTTGCTTAGTGATGAGTTAGGTTCGTGTGTCCTATTCTTTACCTGGTGACGGCGACTTCCTCTCTACGGTTTGATGTGATCCAGGGCTTCACTGATTTTTTTAATAGCTTTTAATTTGCTAGGTGGGCTTTCGTTCTACATAGATTGTCAACAATCCAATATTTCTTTTTTGAGAGGAAAACTCATTTCTGGAGGGGTCAGGATAGGAGCGCGAGTGCCTGTTTGGCTGCCGTATCCGCAAGCTCATTACCAACTATACCCACGTGACTGGGAACCCATATAAAACAAACCGATTTTCCTTAATTTTCCAGAGTGTGAAGATATTTGTGTATTTTAAGGATAACTGGATGTTTTTGAGTACATATCATTTAATCCCTTTAATGAACTCAAGGAGTCGGTTATCAAGACTATTGAGGCTGGAGTTATTGACATACAGAAGTGGAGAGCTGAGGCTATTGCGTGAAGTTCCGCTGTGTATACTGCTTAGTTTATGTAGTTTTATTTTATCTGTGGATTTATGGGTAACAAACGAACAAGCTGTAGCATCATCGGGTTTCGAACCATCAGTTATTACAGTCGTCTCATCGACTTTATAAATAAAGATAACGTAATGTATTAAGAATTGTTGCTTCGACACAGTTCATAATAAACTAATTAGTATTTATTAATGGAGGGATGCTGAAAAGTCGAATTCACACTTTTTTTATGAAAAAAAAAATTAATAAAGTAGAATATTCTTACTTTTTCTTTATATAGTTTCTCGTTTTAAAAACATGTTTAGGTTTTCATTTTATTTCGTTTTAATTTGTTATTTTGTAATTTTAATTGTATGATATTTAGTGAGAACTTTGAAAGACGCATTTATTTTGAATCTCTGTTACATTTTCATTATTTTTTCTCTTCCAGTTATTACTTACCTATACCATAGTAAGTATAAGACTTTTACATATGATAAAAAAATAGAAATTAATACACAGATGTAGTTCTCCTTCTAGTGTATATTTTTTTCATAACTAATTATTAACTGACCTGGAAATTAAACATTTATTTAAATTTATTGATCTTAAGGAGGTGAATGGAACGTCCAAATTTAAAAATTCGTGAAACTTCTATTAATCACTGCCCTAGTCACGACCAGATAATTATAGCTGAAATTTATTAACACTGTGGCGATAGGATCGATTTTCCTTAGTATTTTGCGTTTAGTGCAGTAATTATCTGACGTTTTCGTGAGTAAGTGCAGTAAATACGAAACGCGACACCTCGGCTAAAATTAAAGTATACTTTTAAAAAGGAACTTTGACCACAATTCAATTACTTGTTTTCCTAATATTTATTATCATTTTAATTTTTTATCGTCAATTTTTAAGGGTTATTCAAGCGAAGCATGCATGGTTCTGGATGAAATATTTACTACTCCCAAATATATAGTTTTTACGACCTCAATATGGGTATTGAGGTCGTAAAAACTATACATTAGATACTATAGATAGGTACTATAGATAGGTCTACTAATCGAAATTTTATTATATAATTATTAAGAATTGAATAAATTTGAATTCTGTTATATATGAATATTTGTCTAATACTGGAGTTATATAATTTGTTATTCTAAATAACTTATAGATGTTTAAATAATACCGTGTGGCGAATCTGGCTTGAATGTTCGCTATTAACTATTAGGTACATAACTGTATACTAATAAGCTGAGACTGTCCAAGAGACAGATTGTTGTATTATTCAATAAAGAAATGTAAAAAAAATAAAATAAAAATAAGCTGAGAAGATGCGTCGCTAAGTTAGGGCTGTCTAAGCAATCTAGCTAGACAAAATGGATACAAAGGAATTAATATTTTGTTTTAACATTATTTCTACTTAATGAAAATGAAATTTAATTTCAGGAATATTTTTGTACTCAATTAAAAGATAAATTGCACATGATAAACTAAAAAATGACATTTTTTAATTTAAATATAGTTTTCTGAGATATTCAGTAAAAATGTCCTGAAGATTAAATTTATTCTGAATATATTCAGAATACTGATAGGTAAGAAGATCTCTGACCATTCTTGGATCATACAATTAATTACTTTTTCGTTCATTAAACAAATACAGGTGTTAATATAGTTACATGTTATCCAATTAAAATAAAAAATATTATACAACAGATTTCGACGGAATACTATGGAATTGAACTAGGCAAATATGTAAAGTAAGAAAATAGTGCGTTTTCAATTCGGAGATCCGTGAACTTTGATATTAAAAACTCCGGAACGCTCATGTGCTGGCCACTTGAACCGTAAGATAATTTGCTAACAAAATCGAGAGAAAAAAAGTGGCCTACAAAAATATTGGAGAGTTCGGAGTGACTTCCACCCCATCATGTAAAAACAAACGAGTTCATAAATGTCAAACGGCTAAATACTTTTGTATGTCACCTTTCTCCTCGATTTTATGATCAAATTATCTTGCGGTTCAAATGGTATGAGTTTTTAGTACCTCGTTAAAATAATTTATTTAATGAAAAAAGGCCCATTTCTGAAATTTTCCATTATAAAAAAATCGTACATTACGATAAGATAAAGCCACTCACGAGGTTTTAGGCAGATATTAATAATGTTACTTTATTTTTTACTGGATTACTTGTTTATTGATAAATAATATTACAATCTGTCTCAATAAAGGACATTTATAATAGTGATCACAGAGAACATTCACACCATATTTACAAAATCAAAAAATAAATAAGGTAATTTAAAAATACTATACAGCGAAATAAGAACAAAATAAAATATAATAAATGAAGAAAATATTAATAATAGTAAAAAATAATAAAAAAAATTAATAATAATAAAATTAAAATAAATGAATAAAATAGAAGTAAATGTTATTTAGAAAAAAAATAAGTAAATAAACATCCTAGACGCAGGCATACCTATTTACACTATTTACCATAGTGTAAATGGCCATGGGAACCAGACTTGTACCCCCACTTGAGAAAGGAAAAGCGAGGCTTCAGGAGATCCCTGCGCTTCTCCCTCAACCATTTCACTGGTATTAAAAGCCAGCGGAGGCTGAGTAACGGCGCTGCAACCACAGGCATGGTTTTATTTTTTTTTAAATTTATTCTTTCAGAAATATTACAATTTGTCGCAGTTAAGGACATTTGTAATATTGTTCAGAGAGCATACTCACACTCTATTTACAATAAATAATAGAGGAAAATAATAATTTTAAATGTAAACCAAAGAACTAAACTAATCAAAATAATAACTAAAACACGGGCATACTTTTATATAATATTTACAGAATCCATTCACTCAGGAGAACTCCGAGCCGAGTCTTCTTTACGACACCTGGAAGGAAACGCAGGACTCTAGGAGATCGCAACGCCGCTTACTCAGTCGCATTACTGGTATCAAGGACCGGTAGATGCTGAGCAAAGGCGTATAATCAAACATACATGCCGTTAGGTCATTAGGGAAATTCCATACCACTCAGCCTTATGTGTCCAAAATGCTGATAAAGAAAGAAAAGCCATCAACGTTTCGGCAATTCAGCCATCATCAGGACAAAAAAAGAAAAGCTATTCGAACATCACTCCATGACTTCCAATCGCTTACACAAGTATGCGTTGACGGAAGGAAACGTTGACGGTTTTTATTTTTCTTTGCCTGCATTTCGGAGACATAAGGCCGTGTGGCTTGAAATTTTTCCAAATATAACCTAACATTTAGATACATAGCTAGATAGAATATAACTTTATTCTGGGATGCAGTGCCTTGAGAATGTCGAAATAGAATAAAATTAAAAGATTACATCTGGCCAAAATAAAATCAATAAAAAGAAAAAATAAATAATGTAAATATAAGGTAAACATTCTATATACAAAATAAACGAAACTATATACAAAATAATTAACACTATGACAAGACACTTAAAGCTATTTGCACTGATAGACCTGTATACGCTTTTAAGAAAAAATAAAAAAATAAAAATATATTAAATTCTTCATTAAAATTGTGTTTCTGTTGAGGAAACAGAAAGCTGAACCTGACAACGTAAAGTGCCTGCTTAATATAAAAATACATTATCATTTAAATATTGATTAATGTATAAATACATCATTTCTTAATTTAACAATAGGCAAGAATTTAGTGGTGTCTAAATTATAATAGTACTAAATTACCAATAGATGCGTTCAGTGACATCAAGATTTGGAGAATCTTTACCCTATAAGAAAATTAATATTTCTAGCAAAGAATAGCACTGATATTTGACAGTGAATGACATGTATGTTGTCATAATAAAGGTATATTGTCAAATGTTTAGCAACTATCTGACTGTTTTTGGGATAGGAATTGTACTAGTTGGGTTTGATGGATGCGGAATGTGGAATTTTGATATTGAGGGAATTCAAGAAATTGACAGAGCCAGCAATGAAGGAGTTTTGGAATGAGGCAGATCTGTGAGAAGGCATGTAAAGGTTAGAAGGTCGAGATCTTGTGTACAGGGAATGGACTGAGGATTTGATCTGGAGAAGGTTGTAGGCGTAAGGACGATGATTGTTGATGATTTGATAGAGGAACTTACCAAGGAAATATTTATGTTCTTTCCCTTGGTTAGTTTGTTACTAATTTATATTGATTTTAATAGTGTGATAAAATGGCTTTGTACCGTGGAATACGGTGATATGCCTAGGAATATTTGAAGAATATTGGTACATAATCGATGATTGGTCGAAATCCGATAAAAAGGATTCCTAGGACACACTTATGATAAATCACTATTTAGATCTTCGTAGTATAGTCTGACATTTTAAAATGCATAAAGGCTTATAAGTCAGCAGAAATAAAAAGAGTTAAGCTCATTGAAAATATTAGTTTAATTAATGAGTTTTATTAATTTCGGTAGATGGAAATTAAACTTATGTAAAGCTCCCGAGGATAAGCTTGAAATATTAACTAAGTAAAAATTTTATAATTTAATATTCCGCAAGGTGCTGACTTGGTGTTTAATTGAGAAACACTATCTGAAGGGAGGGTGGGGATTTGTCTTGGCAGCCAAATGAGGCGTGGCTAATCCCCGACAAGATAAGAAGCCAGCCGGCTTCCAGCTCTTATACAGTCAGCCGAGTCTCCATCAGGCTCAAGTCTTCCCGGGCAACTTCATCCTTACTTAATACATCTTTTGGCGAGTTGGCCATCTCCTCCATGCCCTTCCACCAATTTGGGCCAACTTGCCTGATTACTTCAACGCGATGAGCGACGTTGACTTAGCTGAAATAACAAAATTCAATTATAATTTAATATTTTCGATTATGGGAATATTCGAATAATACAAAAAGAGAAATAATATTTGAGAAATAAAAGTATAATTATTGTTTACAATAATAAAATAAAAAATAAGTTGAATTAATAATATGGCTCTGAATAAAATATTATTATTATTTATTATTATTATTATTTATATAATATTTACAACTGTATAAAAGAATATATATCTAATAAATTCGTACATGGATATAATGGCATGAAACACATGTTGAGAAACTTGGTAGCACTCTAATAATATGTCTATATTAGGAGATCACGGGGCAATCTTCTTTTTAGACGCCTCGGTTGGTTATCAAGAATTGAATAGGAAGCAAGGTTAGAAACCAAAGGGTTGGGATGGTTATGAAATTTATTATGGAACGATAGATATCTGGATTGGGCCAAATCTGAAACATAAGGAAGATTAAGGTCATTGTGGGTGATTTTATTTATAAAAAAGTAAGGAGCATTGAGGATTTTACGAAGGATTTTTGATTGTAAGGATTGGATACGAGAAGAATTTCAAGGTTTGGTGGAGCCCCATAGCCCAACTACATAAGTCCCATTAGGCCTTATTATGGTCATGTATATGAGTCTTTTGTAATTAATTGGAAGTTTAGAGCGTTTGTCTAGTAAGTGTTGAAGTAGTCGGAAACATCGAGCGGTTTTTTGTCGTTTCAGTCTGGTATAAGGATTCCAAGCTAGACGTTTGTCCAGTTGTAATCCTAGGTAACGGATTTGTTCAACAGGAATATTGACTATTACAACAATCTATCACTTGGACATTAGTTATAGTGAGGTAGGATAACATTCACACTATATGTTCAAAAAAATATAAAATAAATAACAAAATAATAGCAAAATATTAATAAATAATAATAAAAAAGTATATTTAATCAATTATATAATATAACTTAAAAATTTGGAAATTAAAAAAAACACATACACACCTATTACACTATATATAATCAGGCGAGGGAACTCCGTGGCAGGTTTGTCCCTCTAACTACGGAGGGAAAAGCAGGACTCCAGGTGAACTCTGCGCTATTCTCTCATCACGGGTACTAAAGCCAACGGCGATTGATCGACAGCGCTTATACAATCTACAAGATCGACTATATATACAATCTACAAAAAGTAGCGGGGCATGTATTAACCTTCATGGAGGATCATAGGTGTGAGTGGTGCTTGATTTGGGATTGTGCAAGAGCATTTGGATGATACGCGAGGTCCTAGTGAAATTTGGAGAATTTTTCTGGGATAAAGCCTAGGGCAAATGAGATGTTGAAGTCATGATGTAGGGTTTTGTTGGTTACATAGAATGGAGCTTCAACTATTGTTCAATGGACTTTGGACTTGAAGGATTGGGTGCGTTTGATGTTAGAAACTTTTGCTGTCCCCCACGATTCTCGTCGGTAAGTTCAAAGCATTATTAGTTACATTTACTTTGAGTATTATTGTTTTTCTGTATTATTTATTGTTAGTAGAGCGTAAATGTGCCCTCTGAACACGATTATAAATGACCTTATTTGTGACAGATTGTAATATCTCTAAATAAATATATGTTAAAAAAATTATTATTAAGTTCCGTTAATGGGTGTAATTAAAATTTTTAAACTTTAAATTATTTTTTTCCTAATCTTCAACGAAAATAAATCTAATAACCATTAATCTTATTTTTATGATACATTGAAAAATAAATATTTTCAAAAAGTTGCACGGGACTTTATAGGAAAATACTCTCTTATTGGAAAATTTACATAGAGCCAATAGAGGAAAAGCCATGAGGTAGCAGCAAAGTGGAGAAAACACATGTCAGCAAAACACGGGATGACGGGTGGGTTAGGAAGGGGGGACGCCGAGTCTGTGTCACAGCCTCCGATAGATTGAAAGCTCCTTACTTCATCAACTTTTAAAATAACCTATCACACGGGTCTTCCTACATGCTCCTGCAGGATAGCTCTGTTCTATAGCTAAGATGGAGGATCAGTATTTAATACATTATTTTCTATTAGTCTTTGTTGGTAATAATTAAGGGTTCGATTAAGTCATGATGAAGACAGTTTTTAATGATTAAATTGTCTTCAAGAATGTATATTACTTTACTAGTTTCTCTTAAACGGTTCAAAAGTTAGATCAATTATAACTTTATATGTCGATTCTAAGACAATTTACTGAATGTATTTTTACTTGTAATACAGTTGTAAATATCATCAATAAAAAAAAAAAAAATTCTAAGACTACAAAAAAAAATAATTTTTTATAATATTCGGTATTATATTGTTCTAACTCTTAATAAATCTAAATCTTTATGGATATACAATATGCACATATACATACATACTATAACGTATATAATATAAAAATTACTTGTTTTTGCAAATTATCGGAATCGACATATAAAGTTATAATTGATCTAATATTTTTTTTACTTTCCTACCTATACTAGGTAAGGGATTATTGCAATCGGGTCAAATTTCCGATATGCGGTTTTCGATGGATCTATACGTTTCAGAGCCCCCTGAGTTCGAAAAACATATTTTTAGCCATTGGTCCGTCTGTCTGTCTGTGCCAAGATTTTCTGGGGAATTTCTGGACCGATTTTGTTGCTTATTTTTTATTTTGTAGGGTTTTGACTACTGCCTGTGACAGAAATTCGGCCATGCGCGCAATAAATAAAAAATATGTTTTTCTATAGACTGTAGTTGAAAAATGGCTCTAATGATTTTGATGAAACTTTCCTGTAATGTTCTAATAATTGGCCTTTCAATTTTCGTATCTTGAAAAATTTTAGGAAAAAAATTATAAAGAAAAGAAAAATGATGTGGGGCCTAACCATATAACATATACTTCCTAAGTAAATGTTATACGGTAAAATTTATAATAAAACTTTTGAAAGATAATTAAATTACCAAGAAAACAAAAAAGAACAACATCGGAATCGAACCAGTATTAGCGATGATACAGCTTATTCTGTTTTTTACACATGTTTTAACTTATTAATTTCCTACCTATACTAGGTAATGAAAATATTTCAATCGGGTCAACTTTTTTTTTTCCACATTAGCAATAGTTGATTACGGATATCTTGGAAATTAAGCGAGGTAACGAAGAAAGGTATATAATCTAAGGTATATTAGCCTTAGATTTTTTAAGAACGTTTTTATCGATGCAATGGATAGTTTTCCTCATATAAGCGAAAACTCGAAAAACAGCAATAAACACGAGGCAATTTTTTTTTTAATTATCCGTGGTTAAGGACGGATATCTCAGAAACTAAGCGAGATGGCGAAAAATGGTATATAATAAATTATATTGCAAATTTTATCAGCTTTAATTTTGTATCGAACGTATTTGTCGATGCGTTGGAAAGTTTTCCTGATATAAGCGAAAACCCGAACTGATCTTCTAGGCGCTCTCCTCCCTCCCTCCCTCCCTCCCCCCTCCACATCTGGCTCACCAACTAGGAGTGGGGACTTTTAGTATGTTTGCCTCCTTACTATTCCAAAAATTTTCCCAAAGTCAAAAATTGTGTCCCCGCCTTTTTCCTTCTATAATTAGACTACTAATCATTATGACACGTAATTTAATGTAACTTTAATGTAAATACTGTAATGTAAATTCTACGTAGGTTGTGTATATAAATAAACCATTGAGGGAAGATTACCTGGTGAAAAGATGAAGGATATAAGTGAGAAGATTAACTGAGGGGAATATTAACTGAGCATGCCAATGAGAGGAAAATCTAAAGGCATGAAGAGAAAGTTGGATCTAAAGTCGGTTTTACACTATCACTTTTATGGTACATCTATAGGAAACCACAATAAATAATGAATTTTGTATACATTTTTTCTTACAGATACAGAAATGGAAATAATCATAAGTGCTGTCATTTATTCAAATTCATAGTCATTAATTTATTATCTAAATGTAAGTAATACCTAGATATCAAAGACTGACCTTATTCATTTTTGGGAAAAACATGGGTTTCAAGCATGAAAACTCTACAAGTTAAATATTAAGTTCAGCTTCATACGGTCTTCGAAATCATTTTTATTTTAGCAACAGTTAATCCAAGGGGGAGGTGGCCGGCAAGGCTTTTAATTCTGGCATAAATCCCTCGCCCTCACCCTCTGACCCGAGAAAACACCGTATAGCATAAGAGGCGAGCTGGGGGGAAAAAAAGCTAGGGTTAATCCTGAAATATTGAAATCTTGAAGAATTTATAAATACGTATTTCCATTGCATGTAATAAGTTGTAATTGTCCCATCTTGTATTTGATAGGCACCCGGAATCCTTATATACTCCAAGAAAGAATTTCAAAGGCTTATCTTCCCATTGAAATGAGTCCATCATGAAATAATGACAATTGTATGATATTAAATTAATTGAAAAATTTAATACATACATCAATACAGAAACAATAAAATATATGGGATTTCATTTCGAGATTGGTAAACATTATGAATGATATGAATGGTTATTCTAAAATTGAGATAAAATGCTATTACTTATTTATAACTACCGAAATACGGATATCTGCTCAATAAACTTAAATATATAGGATTAGTTTTAGAGAATTTAACAGATCAAGAGATTAGAACTACATATCTACAAACATTGCGAAATATTAGATTAGCAGCCCCTTCACATTCTCTTAGAAAGCAAACGTTGTTATCGATCCACTGATCAATTCTTCAAAATAGACAAAAATTCATTTCATTCTATAACTATGTAAGTTGATAAATCTAATGGTTCAATACACGACGATGGAAAAGTCCAAAAAGTGTATATCTCATTTCAAGAGCGACAGTCACTTGGTGGGTCTACGGGGAGGGGTCTTTCGGGCTGAAGCTCCACAGGAAACGGAAAAAATATATTTTTGATCCATACTTGATCCATTGAGCTAAGCTAAATACTTAAACAATCACAAGATAGGGTTAGTTACAGGTAGTTAGTTTATTTCTTTTCCTTCTAAAATAATTATCAGAGTCGGATAATTAGTCGACTGATCAATTATTAGGATGAAACAAAATTGTCAGTATTACGTCAGGTTAGCCGACGTTTCGACCCAAACATGTGGATGATCCCTGGGGCTATCTTTTGGGAGTCGAGACAAGACCTTTTTCTTGGTTCTTGTCTTGAGGGGTTCTTGTCTCGATTTCCAAAAGATAGCCCTGAGAATGAACCCACATGTTCGAGTCGAAACGTCGGTTAACCAAATAAAAGTTCTTTTTCTTGACTGTGAATCCTGACAATTTGTTTAATCAAAGAAATTTTCGTTTTGTATACATATATATAAAGCTTTCGGCTGAAGCCCGTCCTCTTCAAAAATTCTATAGTGGATCCGGTTCTGCTCGAAACTGCTATACTGTAGTCACTTTGCTGTGGTTTTAGTAATCGAGTTAACTTGCTTAAAACTGAAAACTCTTCAGTCATCTTCTTTGTTTCAAAATCCATTATAGCAGATTTTTTATATGAAATTTTTTCGGTGATGTGTTCGGTTTAAAGGTATATTGCTGAGTTCTCCCGCTCGAAATAGCTCCCTAACCGTAGGGCCTTAGCAACAAAGCGTAGGTTGTAACAAAGTAAATCCGGGAACAAAGGCAATAAAGGAAGGTGACCAGGGAATGAGGTTAGGAGAAATGGTTTATTAGCCAGGGGGTTGAAGAAGAAGCAGTTTCTTATGAACCACCAGATGCTGCGCGCCCTTCAATCTTCCCTTCTTTTATCGCCCCCAGTCGATATGGCTTCGTAAAACCAACCCTAACATTTTTTAATTAAGTCTGTCCTCAGATGTTGACAGGGGCCCGAGGGACTACTGGGTCGTAAAACATACTCAAATCACTCTCAATGTAAGTCCTTTTTATGAAATAAGTAAAACTTTTTTATTATAATAGGGATTCCTCAATATGTTTTGCTTATGAAAGAGTTTACCACAATGGAACGAATAAGGGACAACTCGTGACATCAGCTAAATATATGTATATATATATATATATATATATATATATATATATATATATATATATATATATATATATATATATATATATATATATATATCAATTGAACTATTCAATAAAAACAGTGAAAAATGTATATTTTGCCAACTGAAGATATTCTCGCGAATTCCAGAAAGTATCAATAAAGCTATCTAGATTTTACAGTTCTGAAAAAAAAATAATAGATTTAGCCGATGTACAGTGGGACGAGTAATGGAAAACTCCTGACGTCTACTTAAATCTTTTTTTTTTCTTAGAACTCCAAAAACTAGATCAACTGTTTTATTGATACCTTGTGGATTTTGTGGAGTTCCCAAGGATATTTTCAGTTGGCATAATATACGTTTTCCACTATTTCTTTTAATATTTCAATCTAAAAAATATTGATAGACTTAGTCGATGTCACGAGTTTTCCCTTTCTCTTCCCACTGTGCGGCAGTGTGAAAATGGATTACATTACGCATTTTAGAAGGTTATTGAAATAGTCCTTTTTTGTCACAAAAGTAATTGGAGATCATAATAACTGTTGAATATTTTTTATTAAAGTAAATGTACCAGCAGTAGATACTTTAAAAGAAATTTTAAATCTTAATGTGGGCTTTAGTTCTAAAGGTGGATCTTTAGAAATCGGTTTGAATTGACGGCAAATTTAGTCTTTCATCGACTTTATTTTTTCTTTACACTCAGTCAGTTAATCATTCATGAAAAACTTAGGAAATTCTAACAGCTTATACTGCACCAGTAATGGACACTCATGTTTTGGGGTAAATAGTTTTTTAAATAATTAAAGAAAATCTGCACAGTTTAAAAACTAAGAAATGGCCTCAAGCTTAAATAAATCATCTCTGAAACCGGACTTATCAATAGTATTAAACAATGAAGAATCAAACATGAAAACAGTGATACAATTTCTTAAAATCCATGGGCTATTATATAAAATATAGAAAAAAGTATAATCATTTAATTTATTGTATCTTTTATTTATCTTAACTTATTTCATTTTTTACTTCCTTGCTACCGATGGTAGGGAAGCATTTTATTTTTTCATTTATAATTCTATTTATCTATTATTAGTTTTTGATTATTTATAATTTGTTTTCTCTATTCTAAGAAGTTTATGTACTCAACGGATAACAAACGTGACTGACTTGATGACTCTAGCTAGGGCTTTACGCCTTATCGCCTAAATAAACAAACAAAAAAACTAAGAAACGGCAAACTACAGATTTCAAACTTATCTAAAAGTAATAAGGAAACTTCTTCATAACAAAAATTCACCTTTGCTACATTAAAATAACTGGCAATCGCTATCGTTGCATGATATAACTTGAGGTTTAGACATCACCCTCCTAATTGTTCTTCTAGTTACAAATCTAGTCATATTTACAATATTTTTTGAGGGTATGTATTTAGCTCATCATCTGATAATGAGTTTAAAACTGTTTATTACTTATATATTTACCTTACATAAGGATATGATGATTATTGTAAATTAAGTTGGATGAGGGATCTCCTTCCTTAGACAACCTAAGTAATTGGAACAAGTTAGGGAAGAGGTACTGCTGAGTACTTTCCTTCCCCATGCCTGTCATGTCATTATATCATGTATCGCCATCACATTTGCTGATTGTCAACTTATTGTTGACAGGAGCAAATGCATATTTTATAGACAAAAAAAAAAAAAAAGTTTATCTAAAGTTATAGATCATTTTTGTAAAATTTTCCTCGCGCGGGCTCATTACCGCGTATGGGGAGCGTCCCACGGGTGGCGGATGTGGGGATGGTCGGTGGAAATTCCTTGGAAGTTCCACCCGGCTAAGTCCGATGGACTCGCTGACCAACAATGAGAGGGGCCCTCCAGACTTGCTGGAGGGAGGGGACCTCCAGACTTGCTGGAGGTAGGGGCCCACCAGACTTGCTGGAGGGTGTGACGTAGGATTGAACGCCCTACTGACATGTCTTTAGTTCACCAAACACCACAAAAAGTCATGGATCTCCCTAAGGTAAAACGCTCATTATCCGGAGGTAAACTAGTCCCCCGTTCAGGTCTCCGGGTGGGGACTGCTTTTGGGGATTCATGGCGCAAGTTGAAATATAGGGATTTAAATCTGAAGGGACTGGGTTTGGACGTCGAACGGTGGAGGGAGGTGTGTAACAAGCGATTGGTGGTGTCGGCATCGAACCTTCGGGTTCGCTAAGCCTTATTATTATTATTATTATTATTTTGTAAAATTTTACTTCATATTCAAGCGAAATGTTAAATGTTGGAAATTTAGTGTTTTTGTATTATTATCTTCGTATCTGTAACACAACAAATTATATTTTAAAAAATAATGTAACCAATAATATAATGATATAAATCAATTACGAAATTAAAAAATATTTGTATTTAACAATGTTAATGGATGTTAATCACTCCTACTGAGCCACTGTAATTAGTAAAGCTTAAATAATATTATTAGTGCTTAGTTGATTGAATCTATTCCTAAGCTTGTAGATCAGGCATATTAATTAGCTAATTACAATTAACCTCTATTCAATGCTGTATGGTCAATCTTGGATAATATCTTCTTCTTTTTCTTAATCGATTCCTCTTCTACCGTAGCGCATGGGTGGGGAATCTTCTTGTCATTAGAGGCCACAATGAGGTTAAGAAATTGCTAATGGAGGCCGCAACAATACTTTATATTTTATGGTTGCTATTTTTATTTATCACTAAATACACACACCCACATACATACATTCAACTTAATTCTATTAATTTCCAGATGGTCGGTAATTAAAAATTAATTATTAATTAATTTTTGAACTAAATCAATAAATATCGCACAAAAACGTTTGGAGGCCGCAATTACGCCACAGAGGCCACATACGGCCTCCGAGGTGTAGAGGATCCTGTTAATAGAGCCCTATCCATTTATCTCGTTCTTGAACCAGTTGACTGCTTCTATTTCAGTTCATTCCTCTCCTATTTCAGTTCATTCCTCTCCTATTTCAGTTCATTCCTCTCCTATTTCAGTTCATTCCTCTCCTATTTCAGTTCATTCCTCTCCTATTTCAGTTCCCTCTTATTGAACTTTCCGAAGTCCTTCTATTCCTTCCTCTTGGCATTCTTCCTTCCACTCTCACTTTATACATGATTTTGGCCATTCTCCTTTATTCTTCTGATACGGCCAAATCAGCGTAGCCTCCTTTATTTCCTCACTTTTATTTTCTGCTAGTTCTACTCCCAGATTGCTTCTTATCGTTGTTTTTTCTGATTTTGTTCCTTCTATTTTTTCTCTCTATTATCCCTAGAAACTGCATTTCCACTGCTTCAATTCGACTTTGATGATTTGAGTTAATAGTCCAGGATTCACTGCCATATGGATAAATTTCAATCTTAACATTTTTGACACTTCTCTCTTCACTAATAAGCCTGTTTTGAGAGAATTTAGTGTGTGTATAATATTCTAATGTATATCATATTGTATGAGTACCATTCTAATGGAGTTACTCCCATTTTAAGATGTTCCATAAAATAATTTTTTATTTTCATATGTAGGTTTATGTTAGGGCGTATGATTCCATCGCAAGTCTTTTTGGATGAGTTATCACTAAGCTATTCTTTTAAATTGATGTCCGTCTATAAATCTGACGTTCAGTAGGTAATGTTCTTTTATATAGAAGAGCTGATTTTAATTTTTAAAAAGTCGTATATTATGCCGTAGAAATATGATCTTCATTTCATATTTATTTTATATTTTAATATTCAAGATATGGATAACAGATTTGAATAATTATCGAACATAAAAACATTTTTTTTATATCATTCAATTTTATAGATAAAAATAAAATAAAAGGAAAAGATATTAACAATTGATTTATTAGCCAATAGTGTACAAATACTTCGAAATGAAGCCACGTTATGTATCTATCAATCCTTTGGAAAAAAATAATGAGAATACTTTATAATTATTACGGAGTAGATTAGGCAATATTTAAATCTTTCATACACAAAAAATTAATTGCTATAAACTCTTCGCTGTCGTTCAGACTCAAGTGTGCATTCTGCTAACTCGCTCGACATAAAAAAAAGTTTGTAATTGCAAATAGGGGCCATTGGTATAATTATGAAATGGAGTGGTTTGTTGCTGAGCCTGGCGGAATGGCGGGCGGAAGAATTATCTTCTGCAGTTAAGTGTCACTCTAAAACAGAATACACAATTCTAGGGTCCTACATTTTACATTTAACAAGGGGCTCGTTCTCATTTTTGCTTCTTCACACCTCTCGGTTAGCTTTAATAGCATAGTTTTTATTCTCAAAGGAAAAATCGTAAAGTTTGTAAAAAGGGTAATTATGTATAAAACAGAAATCGAATGGTAGCTATATATGTTGACCTTGATTGGCAGATTTGTATTTTTACAATCTTTTTCGCATATCTAATAAGTTAATCTTACGACATTTAAAATTAGTAATTATTTAAAAACAGGAATAAAAATAATGATTTTATTTTATTTATTTCAAGTGTTTGCTGATTAGAGCTAATTTTTTAACCACATGGGTCATTTTTGTCATAAATTTCAGTTATTAAGTAACAAAATTAATAAACAAAAATGCATATACAATCTCACTATTATTAAAAGTGTAAAAATAAGAAATTAGAGAACGTTACTGATGAAAATCTCATAGAAATTTAAGTTAAAAATTATAGAAAAAAGTAAACGAGTACAATTAAAGGACCCTTTTAGCTGTAAAAGTGGATAGAAAAGTTACGAGAAAACAAGAAGAAATATAAAAGAGGGGTATGAAAAAAATAAAATAAAGTTTAGAAAACGTGGTACACCATTGTTATTTTATGTTTGACAAATAAATAAATAAAAAAAAACCTACAATCATTTCAAAATGTTATATTGACAAAAGTACTTAAAGTGACGACCATGCAAAGAATGCAAAATGTCCAAAATCCATAAATCTTTAAAACATACCTTAAGTTAAGGATTTTATAACTGAAAGACATATCAAATTTTTACAAAACATTAAAGTATGTCATGAATCCCTTATTTAAACAACTTAAACCTTCTGGATCTCCTCAACGCTGGCATAAGTTTTTAAAAAAATTAAATTAAAAAAAAAATTTTAATTTATCTTTTAATTGTAGTTTGTAAGTTCAATGCAAAGAAAGAGTGGGTTCCATCGCCATTTCTTCATTTTCAATTACTAATGCCTTTTGTTTGCTGATTAAAGCTATTTATATTACGCTTATGTTATTCACAGTTATTTCGAAAGTAATATCTAGTTAAGAAAAAATTAATAAATAAAACGTTAATTCATTTCACATTCTAACCAGTAAAAGTACTAACAATAAGTAATAATAATAATAATAAAAGGCTTAGCGAACCCGAAGGTTCGATGCCGACACCACCAATCGCTTATTACACACCTCCCTCCACCGTTCGCCGTCCAAACCCAGTCCCTTCAGATCGGCTTTAATGCAATCTTCCCACCTTCGCTTCGGTCTACCCCTCGGACGCTTACCATTCGGCACCGCACATATTAATCTTTTAGGAATTCTCTCGTTACTAAGCCCAATAACTTTACAAGCCCATTTGATTCGCCGCGATGAAATTACCTCAATTATATTACCCGGATACAACTCACGCAATTCGGCGTTGTGTAACCGTCTGAACTCTCCGGTTAACTCATCCTTCTTCGGTCCGAATATTCTACGCAATACTTCATTTTCAAAAACCTTAAGACGCTGCTCATCCCTTAATGTAAGCGGCCAAGTTTCGCATCCATAAAGAACTGTAGGCAAGATAATTGTTTTATAGATTCTATTTTTTAAGTTCCGGGACAAGAGGCGCGAACTAAGTAGTTTTGTCAGAAAAATAACAAGCATTTCCCGCCTTCAGTCTAACCTTAATCTCTTCTTCAATTTCGTTTTTTCTAGTTATCGTAGAACCTAGATACCTGAATTTCTCTACCTGTTCAAACATATTACCATCTATATCGATATCACTAGTAGTATAACTAACAATAAGTGTAAAATATAATTTTATTTTTTTAGCTTTAACGTTTTATTCACACCTATCATAATGTTAATGACAACGGGTGAATGTGAGATCGATTGCTAAATGTCATGAAAGGCATGAGGAGGATCAGTGCCCAGCGGCAAAATATAATAAACATCAGATCGCTCTCTTTTCATACGAAGTTAATATATTTTTAATTAAGTATCAAAAAAGTTCTATGCTTTTTTTATAAAATTTCCGATGTGAAGGAGTTAAGAATTGAAATTCCTGTAATTTGATACTGTTACATGAATTAATAAATTAATAAAGTGGAAGGGGGAAACATTTGGTGATGAGTAGCAATCATATAGAAGTAGATCTATGTAAAGGAACATGAATCAAAATCCAAAGCGATTCCAAGCCATTGTGGAATCAATGTGAATCAGGAGGTAGATGGAAATGCCACAGCCAGTATCCTCTACAAAATATAATTTTGTAAAACGAGTAGCTAGAGGATATATCTAAGAAAGATTGTATAGGAATGCTACCCAAAAGTAGAAGAAGGAATGTAATAGGACCACCTTTAAATCCAAGAAGACTTTGTCGTTTCCTCGGGGACAAACAGTGCCCCCTTTTCTTTATAATGCTTACAGGACATAATTTTCTTCATCTGCATCTGCAAAGCAGGGTAGGCTGATGCTATGAAGAAGAGAGGCCAGGTTCTTGGCATATGTTCAGCGAAACTTGAAAGAAGATTTTATCAGATACATTCAGATTTCGTTAAGAACAGAGAATGAAATGAGGCTGTTAACAAAGTAGGATTCGTTAATGGTACACCAATTGGTTGGTTTCAAAATAAGTTTAAGCAACTAAACATCTTGAGATTCAGGTTTAATGAATAAAGAAACTTATAATTTTCTAAATATGATGTTAAAATCTTTGAAAAATTATAGAAAGTTTTGTTGCCACAGGTATAGAGATAAATTATATATATTATAATCTCTTCCTAATAATTATTTAGATTTGAAACCAAACTTTTCTTGAAATATCAAAATAATTTCAGTTTTCCATGAGATAATCTGCGTTACTTAATATATCGCCTGATAAATCTTCAGAATATATCATTTTGAAGGTATCCAAAACAGATACATCGCAAAAGAAAATACCTACCCCTATAAATGCCAGTTATGCCTTTTCTGGGCGAATTCCCAAAGGAATTTAAGGGCAGATGAAATTCCTCGGCGTGCGGTGGAATAACGGGAGTACATACCGGGCATACCGGCGGCCGATAGTATGCATCGCCATCGCCGGATCTGGATATCGTAAAACTGCTCAATCTGTCCATGTGAGGGGGGGGGGGAGGTTTGGCAGCCAAGAGAGCTTGTTACATCGGCCATTCTCTTGTAAGTAGGGAGTTCACACAAAGGGCCAGTGGTACCCTTGGAAGTAATAAAAGAATGTCTTACAATCATTTTTACAATAATTACTGACTGAATAAAACTGTTTATACTGAATTATAGGTGTGTGTATGTGTGTAATTTTGACAATTCTTTCTGAAGTTTCCAAAACGTAACTCAATACTGTAAAGTGAATCTATTTATCTCTTAAATTTATTGCAAAAAAAACACAAAATATATTTATCGTAAAAATGTATATATATAGCATTTCCAAGTCAATTCCAACCTTTTTCAAATCAAATTCAACCTTTTCCAAGTCAAATTAAACCTTTTCCATTTCAAATTCAACCTTTTCCAAGTCAAATTCAATCTTTTCCATTTCAAATTCAACTTTCGAATTTTTGTCAATTTTCGTTTTTTTTTTTTTTAAATGAAGGCCACTTACTATATTATCGAAGGCATAGCTTTTGAAAAATACAAAAATAATTATGATAACGCGGTTGTATATCCATTTATTTTAACATTTTAAATTTTTTATTGTAATATTTCTATGTCATATTCAATTTTTTCCAAGTCAAATTCAATCTTTTCCAAGTCAAATTAAACTTTTTCCAAGTAAATTCAACCATTTCCATTTCAAATTAAACCTTTTCCAATTCAAATTCAACCGTTTTCATTTCAAATTAATGTTTTGATTTTTTGTAAATTTTATATTTTTTTAAATAAAATAATGACCATCTCCCCCCCTCCAATATGAAGTTCTATTATTATGTTCTCCTAAGTAGAATTTACACTTACGGATATCGATCTATTATACTTATTCGGATTTATTAGGAACTAGTATTGTGCTGTCCTGCATCTAATTTTTAAAATAACCCCCATTTTAAGATTACATCACTGCGTTTCGACTTATTTAAGTTTTTTTGATTTATTCGATATAAGGGTGTATTATTATGTTTCCCGGGCCGTAAATTTTGAAAATGACCCCTATTTTATGATTACGTCCGTTTGTTTTGACTTATTTAAGTTTTTCGAATTTATCCAATATAAAGGTCTACTTTTATGTTTCCGGAGTCATAGATTTTGAAAATGACTCCCATTTTAAGATTACGCTACTGCGTTTCGACTTATTTAAGTTTTTTAGATTTTTTTCATATAAGGGTGTAATCTTATGTTTCCGGAGCCGTAGATTTTGAAAACGACTTCCATTATAAGATTAGGCCACGGCATTTTAACGTTGTTTTTTTCGGCTATTACTTTGGTAAGAAAAAAAAACTACCTTTATGAAATGATGTTCAAATAGCATTTCAAGGCAAACATTTTTTTTATTTTATTAACGAAATTTACAACAGTAATTAATAATAAATACAACAAGTAAATATGAACAAGTAATATGACATGTACAACATGAGGAGAAACTACCCATTGGTAGCACTCCAATTATATTTCTATATTAGAAGGTCCCGAGGCCATCTTCTTTTCAGACGCCTCGAAGGGTTTGAAGAGGAAGCAAGGTTGGAAACGAGAGGGTTCGGATGGTTCAGAACTTTATTATGAAAGGACAGGTATCTGGATTGAGCTAAATCGGAAACATATGGTACATTAAGGTCATTATGGATAATTTTATTTGTGACAAAGTAGGGAACATTAAGGATTTTACGAAGGATTTTGGATTGTAGGGATTGGATACGAGAGGAATTTGATGGTTTAGTAGAGCCCCAATGCTCGATCCCGCAAGTCTAAATAGGCCTAATTATAGTAATATATATGAATCTTTTGTAAATAGTTGGCAGTTTAGAGCGTTTGTCTAGTAAGTGCTGGAGAAGTCGGAAACGTCGGGCGGTTTCTAGTCGTTTCAGTCTGGTATGGGGGTTCCAAGTGAGTCTTTTGTCAAGGTGGAGTCCTAGGTATCGGATTTGGTCAACAGGGATAAGTGGGATATTGTTAAAGGATACTGTAGCACAGGAAGTCATAGGTTTACGACGAAGAATAAAGGTAATTTGATGGAATTTATTTGAGTTTATTTTAATCCTCTAGTTTTGACACCTTTTTTCAAGACTTGTGTGATTGAAGAGTTTAGGATGCAATAGATGGATCTATATTGACTGATAGGATACAGGTGTCATCGGCATATGTGGTGATGACAGTGTTGGAATGGGTTGGGAAGGCAAAAATTTGAAATGACAAAGATAGAAAGAGAGGGGGAGAGGAGTAATTACAGTAACAATAATTATTTTAAAGTTAAATTCCTTTGATTAGTTAACCTTATATTTAGGAGCTGTATTAGGATTATTTTCGTTTAAATTTGCATTCTTATTTTAAAAAGAGGAATTTTTTTTGTTTAATTATTAAGTGATTGTTTAAGTATTTACCTTAGATCGCTCACATAAATAAACATGATCATATTCACTTAAATATATTAAGAGTTAGATGTAAATTCAAAAATAAAAGATAGGATTCCTTCCTACGAGCCTTTTTTGGTATGTAACCGTGGCAAGTAAAATACAACACTTTGCATTTTCATCTTCAAATATTTCAACATAAAAAATTATAATACATAATTTAAACGAATTATATATTGCCATTAATAAAGAAAATAGTTATCGAGAAAGACGGCAAGAGTATGGCTCAGCGTTATTTATTGGCATCTTTGCAGTTACCCAACTTCTCTAGTAGTTCTTCGCAATTAAGGCTTATGGGGAAGCTCTTTCAGAAGAAACCATAAGAAGCTTAGAACTTAGCTGAATAGGGCACTTTTCATAGCTATTAAAGGCCTTCATATTTCTAAGTTGGAAGCTCTCGTCAATTACTGCTTAAATTGGTAGCATACATATATCATAATTGAAGTTCTCTTCGAAGAATGTCTATAAAGATATTCGTCTTAGGAATATTTTAAATAACATCAATATGCATACATAGATTTTAATTTTCTCGATTATTAAAGAACATATATATATATATATATATATATATATATATATATATAAATGTTGTTTAAGGATTAGGAGATTCAGTCAATAAGTATATAACTTCATTTTGGTGATGATTTGAGAGCAATGTTCTCATATGCACGCACTGAGTGAAACAAAATAGTTTTTACACCAAATTTAGTACAAAGAAACTATAGACTAAAATGTACTTAAAATGTTTGAAAATTAAGTTTCAAATAAATGACGAACAACAACTTCTGCACAGCTAAAACTTTCTACATCTTAAATAATATTGATTAAGGATGAGCAAGTAATGTACTCTATCTAGTTAATTATGATATGGGATGTACTCCTACTTTCTTGAATATTCTTCACTTTCTTTTTTATGATGTTTTTATACATTGGTTCATTCTAGGAAAATTGAAACAAAATCAATCCAAACATCGTTTTATAAATATCTGAGGTCATTAGGCGTAAATATCTGAGGCGTAACTTTATTGCTCTTTGATATAATTCTAGACGGGAATTTATTTGAAGTGTTTATAACTTTTAAACCGGTCTTGGAATTTCATATAGCTAAATGAAATTCATTATAAGTCTTCACTCAATGTATTGTAGAAAGGAGGTTTATTGAATATTCTGTAAAGGAGGACCACAAACCTTGCAATATTAGGAATCGTCCCAACGTCACACTTGTTGGGACCACCTGCAAACATATTAAGTGTTGTGCACGCAACGAGATGGACCACCATGTTAAACATAAGGAAGGAGAAAAAAAAGGGACGGAGATAGGGTTTGGAAGAGTAAAGGGCCAAGTATCGAGTGACAGCACGGTACTCAGCCAGGAGAAGGGTAAGGATAATTCTCTATCAGGGATTGACCCGGATGAGAGAATAGATAAGGTAAGAATAACACAACATTCTGGTATCGATCTATTCGACATAGCTTCCAGGAGCCTCTATAGGTAAAGAAGGTCAAGCAGAGACACACCTTGAAAAACAGAGATATAGATGGAAATGGTGTTCTTAAAACTGTCAAAGTAGTTGTCACAAGGACTTTTAAACAAATCACTAGACTCAAGAACTGAAATGAGACATTTAATATTCGAAGGTTTCAAGAAATTGGTATAGAAATCAAGAACTGAAAGGAGACAGTTTATATCAGACGAATTAAAAAAATCATTCAGAAAAATTAGAAAGACTGGTAAGTATAAGGAATAGTATAGAATTAGTGGCAGACGAGAAACTAGGAAGAAATACAGTCCGATCTAACCAATCGGATCAAGAAGAATGAAGTAATCTGTGGCTTGGCTTCCGGACGAAATTAACCATTTCAGTTAACCAGAACATAATAGAAAAAACAAAAACATATAATAATCTAAGAAAACATTTAAAGAAAATGAAGAAATAAAAGAAGAAATCTAAGGAGAAAGAGGAAAACATATCAGGATAAATACCCATTGAAAAGAATGGAGGCTTTAAGCAATGGTATCAATATCCTAGAGAAGAACAGACTTATTGAGGTTATAAATACGGAGTTGAAAACTGCGAACACACAACGAACTGATACTATCCGCCCGCCAAGCATGGACGCCATCAGTGTTAGTATCTCAGGTATCGTCAAGGCGTTGAACTCAACCTCGATTCAGCAAAATAAGGAGATAAATCGGAAACCCTTACTTGATTGAAACAATAAGAAGGTTATTTCTACAGAGTTCATTAACTCTTTGAGGTGACAATATAGCTTATGGGGGACATACAATAATACTGCAAGATTTTATCAGACATCACCTCGGAGATGAATCATTAATCTGATAGCTGGCTGCTACACATGAATTGACTGAAATCAATGAAACGGACATTTTCAGTAACAAATCTCTAAATAAATTCTGGAAAGGAAAATATGACCCCATTTAATAATAGTTAAATTACCAGTTATTTCTACCACACAAATATACTCGTAAGTCCGCATCAGTGCATCTTCAATATATTATACTAGGAGTTAGAGCATGTGTGCATAACGTAGATGAGAAATTTATCTGTAAATCTATGGCGATCTTATCCTATGAACCTTATCCGGCTCATCCTATCAAAGCTAATCCATCTCATTCTTTAAAAGAGTAAATAGAGCTTGCTAGTAGGAGATGGTTAAAGATAGTTAAGTAAGAAAATAGAGAAAGGAAAAGAAAGAGGGAGATTACAACATATATATTACTCAATCAATTATAATTCATGTAAACAATTTTTAAAATTAATACTGAATGAGGACACATAAATCTTTATCGTCACAGCTGAAGTCAGCACTTCAGAACTTATTGTATATATATATTAGCCCTTCACAGCAGATGGCGTCAGTCGATCATTCAGTTAGTCAGTGACATACAAACAGACGTGACTAAAATAAACATTTTAGTGTCTAATGAAATGAGTATTTTTTCAATTAAATTTACATATTAATTTGAAAGTTTTTACTAAATTTGGTTGAATGCAGCCGATGTGACTTTTTGTCACTCATTTATAATGTATCTCTAGATACATTTTTTAAAACTATTTATTAAAGATATTTACAACTGCATTACAATATAAATACATCTTGTAAATGTGTACAAAGGAATATAATCACATGAACACGCTTGTTGAGAAACTATCCACTGGTAGCACTCTAATAATATGTCTATATAAGGAGATCACGAGGCCATCTTCTTTTCAGAAGCCTCGGAGGGTTATCAGAAATCGAAGAGGAAGCAAGGTTAGAAACGAGATGACTCGGATGGTTATGAAGTTTGTTATGGAAGGATAGGTATCTCGATTGGGCCAAATCGGAAACATATGGAACATTAAGGTCATTATGGATTATTTTATTCGTGACAAAGTAAGGAGCATTGAGGATCCAAATACATTAGATCTTAAACATCACAAATTCCAGATCCTGATTATACAGATTCTTTAGTTATCAAAAAATAATAAAATCGAAAATCAATTACTTACCAATTAAAATTTACTTGGGTCATCTCAAAGAGAAGAATTTAATATTTCCGTTTTCCGAAAGTTTGAATTTGTAATCATTTGAAGGCCTCTTGAGTGTTCTTTCTAACTACCAATTAAATATTAAAAATTCTCTTAGAAAAGAAGTATTCCCTGTGAATATTTCAGATCTAAGAGCTGCAAACTTTTTATATAAAAGTTCCGTTTCTTTAATCGGGTATCTTAACGATGATCCTCAATGCAAGGTGATTATTTTATCTCCCTCTCCTCTTCAGAGATTTTGGTGGTGAATGTCAAATTTGTCGGAAGAACATAATAGCATTGTTACTTGTCATTTTGTTATATATGTTTATATATTTAAAGGGAAAGTATTTTAAACGTGGACAATTTTAAAATAAACTTCTTAAAGTTACCTGAGTCTAAATAACAAGGAGGTGCACGTTATGAACCGAGGTCACCTATTTTAATAAGACTTTGGGTGAATCTAGGTCGAAAAATATGAGTCTATTTCAATAAAAAAGAGCTCAGAAAAATATACGTGAAAATTTATCTTTTTAGATATTATTGTTCTCTGTCTTAGCACATAGCATGAATTTCAGACCAACGAAATAATCTTCAATCACCTGACACAGCTTTTTTGTTTTGCTGATGATATTGATATTATAGGATGGTCTGAACGGGCTCTCAGAGATGTGTTTATGGCCCTTGAAGCAGCTGCAAGACGATTTGGTCTAGAAGTCAACGAGAAGAAAACCAAGTATATGAGAGTTGGTGACGAGGTGGATCTGAACTCTCCATTTGAGGTAGGTTCTTTTAAGTTTGAGGTAGTAAAAAACTTTATAAACCTTGGATCTGAAATAAATAGCATAAATGGCATAGCTCAAGTAATACAGAGAAGGATCACGGTCATTAAATAATTTTCTTAAGATATATATAAAAAAATAGCCTCCGCTGAATGCATTTGTGTAAGGCACCAGCTTTTGTTTATAATAATAATTCTTTAAAAAATGTATAGATGAAAAAAAAAAGTTCACTGATTCCAAAAACAAGCAAAAACTAAACAAAAAAAATTATGTACCACTAGCTAGGATGGATCTGTTTTCATACAATTGGATAGTCGATCTCTCGCACAACCTCTTTTTTAACTCTTACCCCCTAACAAGCTTCTCGTTCCCACTTTTTTTTTTTTTTTGTTACATTAAAGAATCTATACCTTTTGTACATTATGGTCTCTAGAGTTCTCATCAGCAGTAGCCATATTCGTTACTTTGCTGTTTTTATTCTTAAAATTTTGGATTGAAAAAAATATAGTTTTTGTACCGATGTATTTTTTGCAAACGTGATTCTGTAAGGCTTGTGTTTAAATAGATATATGTATGTTGTTGTTTTTTTTTTCGTATAATTTTTCATTTTGATTTGAAAAAAAAGAGAGTGTAGTATTTTTAGTCGCTTGTTTTAAGTTATTTTTAATTTTGACGTGTGGGCTTCAGGTCGTCCTTCGGTCGATTGCTAGTTGAACGTAAGATAACTGCGTCCTTCGGAGAAATTAAACAAAAGAACACAACTGAATTTACAAAATCGGTACTCACTTTGGAGAAAAAAAAAATCATGAAAAAATCACAAATTCCGCTACTATTAGAGCAAAAAAAATTGATTTTTTTACAAAAAAAAACTAATTTTCAAAAAAAAATTATTATATTTTACATAAAAAAAATGATTATTTAAAAAAAAAAGATTAATGTTTTATAAAACTAATGATTATTATTTTTTTTTTATTTGCTGTTATTTAACGTCGCATCGACTGCCAGGGCCATTAGCGACGATCGTTCTTCTTAAATATAACTAATCAATTTTATTTTTCGGATGTACTTCAGCGTTTTTTCGATACCAGCATTTTCCTTGTACGGTGCCTTGTCTTCTATTTGGAGTTCGATTTGCTGTTTCCGGAACTTTTTGCACTGGAATATGTGTTCAACTGTCAGATTAGCATTTTCACATACCTCACATGTTGGTCGATGTAAGCCAAGAAGTAGGTGGAGATGGGTCAGTTTGGTATGTCCAATCCTGAGCCTGCTTATTATAGAACACTCCTTTTATGTCAGGTGTTTTGGAGGATATCAAGCTCGATTTTTGTCTTTGGTCAGATGAAGGTGATTGCGCGGCAGTAATCTCCACTGTGCATTCCAACTGGCGTTCACATTCTTTGAAATTTCTCTTCTCCATTCGTTGAGAAACATCGATCCTAAAACAGGTAAATCTGTGCTTCTGGCGGCTTCCTTTGCTCCCTCATCGACTCGTTCATTGCCAATTATGCCAATGTGTGAGGGTACCCAAAACAATATTATTTTTCGACTACTTTTATTTAGTTTCAAGTTCATTAGCTGAATTTTTTTGTGCAATGTGTTACATGTCCATGCATTTTGCAGTCCCTTGATTACAGACAAGGAATCGGTCACAATTACTGATTTCTCAATATTGGTGTCGATTACGTATTCAAATGCCTTGAGAATAGCCCACGTTTCACTTGTAAAAATTGAATTGTTGTTATTTAATTTCCATTTTTTTATATTGTTGTGGGTTACTATACAGCATCCTACACCTTTCTCTGATTTTGAACCGTCCGTAAAAATTATGTCATGATTATGGAATAATTTATGGACAATTTCATGATAACTATATCTAATTTCTTCTGGGGTAGTGTTGTTTGGAAGATTGTTCAGCCCTAGTTCATTTTTGATTGGTTGAATTGTCCACGGAGGGGTATCTCCTATTTTCTGAGGTATAATATTTATATGTGTTGTAATTTCATACTCAGTGGAGTACTTCTCAATTCGACTTTGAAGTATTTCTGAACCATTTAAATCACCTTTATACAGAATATCAAAATTATTGTGCTCTGGCATACTCTGAATTTTTGCTGCATAACGAAGAACGAGAAGTTTTCTTCTATGGTCCAAGGGCAATTCTCCTGTTTCACTCAGTAAGGCAGTTGCTGGGCTTGTTCTGAATGCTCCAATTGAAAGTCTCAGTGCAGTGTTCTGAATTGAGTCTAGCTTATTTAGGAGGCTTTTGCAAGCTGAAGAATATATGATGCTTCCATAATCTAGTTTTGACCTTATAAGGGATCTGTATGTAGTTAGCATAGTGTTCCTGTCTGCGCCCCAGTTTTGATGGGAAAGGATTTTTAGGAGGTTCAGTCTTTTATTACATTCCTGTTTTAATTTTTCTATTTGATATTTCCATTTTAGTTTACGATCTAGTATAAGACCTAAAATTTTGATTTCTTTGTAAAATGCGATTTCGGAACTGTTTATTGAAATATTTCTTACTATTTACGATTATTATTTTGTTTACAATAAGTTATCAATTTGATGACTTATTAGTATAATTTAATATTTTATTTCTCTCTACTATATTCCATAATAGCAGATTACAAAATGTCACCTTTATCACAAATAGAATAAACATGGAAAATTTTTATGCACGACATTTTGTACTTACAGTGGTGATATAACGTTTGCACATCGACGGGACACGTGTCTACCAGTTTGTATAGATGAGAACCAAATCCCTCAGACGTTTTAAAACCATGAAACCACGGATCGACTATGTTTTCCCATTCTCATCACTGGGATCTAGCTTAACATATCTCATAGGGAAAGACTAATATCTTAAAATAAAAAAAAACATTATTTAAGCGGTTTTTATATATTATTATCATTATATAATTATATCATTATCCCACTCATAGACATATATATATATATATATATAGACAATAAAATGAATTATTGTAACTTATAAAAAAGTATTGTTTACATTCCTTTAAGAAATGTGTATTTAATAATCCTATGACCATCCCATCGTTAACTTAAGAAAAATACCGGGATCGAAACGTCAATAAACATAGAGGAAATGAACATTGAGTAGTTTATTAAATAATTCATAAGTGACCTTATTCCCAATTAAATGGTTATGTATAAATTTAATACTCAAAGATCGATTAAAGAAAATTATTTTTCTGTATAATTTATTTTATTTATTGTACATAGAGTGTGAATGTGATCTCTAAACACTATAAATGTCCTTTGTAACAGATTGTAATATTTCTTCAATAAATAAGTTTAAACTTGTTATCAATACGATTTCGTCTATCCAAGAACCAGTTTTCTGAATATTATTTATAGAATATGAGAGTCAGGGGATGAAGTTTTAGAATTTATATTTGTATTCTCGGAATCATATCAATTTGTAAAACGACGCTGAAATTTTGTAACATGAGCCTGAAACTGAGCTTTATAGGTTTCGTCGAAGTTAAAAAAAAAAAAAAAAGAAGAAGAGAATATTATTGATTGGGAATATGGCAGAGCAACCGGAGCCGGACGATAAATCTAGCAAATTACTGTTCTTGTTAGTACTAACGGCCAGTTAGCGATCTCTTAAATCTATCATCGGCCAGTGAGCTCCATGGTCCAGGCTCCTTCTTATTGTAGGCAAGCTGTAGTATTTATCAAATCCTCTCTATAGGTAATGTGGGCATATTTTGACCTTAAATAACTGTAATAGTACGTGGTACAGACTCCTATATTTTAAATCTGTTAAAATCCGGCTGAAACTTCATAAATAGCTTCATCTCATGGTAATCTAAAATACTTTATTTACGAAAATTCTCTTAATTGGAGTATTTTCAATATGGATGTCGGCAAACTTTGTCTATTTAATTAGGTACTAGAAAATTGTAAATACCCATTTTATTTCCACTTTAATCGTAAGATAACTTGAGCAAAACGTCGAGAGAAAATCTGGCCTTCAAAAATAATGAACCGTTTGGCGTGAACTACACCCCCAAAATGTCAAAATAACGAGGTCATATAGGCTAAACTCAATATTTTTTAAGGCAATCTTTTTTCTCGACTTTGTGCTCAAGTTATCACGTTGAAAGGAAATGGGTATTCACGAGTTTTTAGTACCTAATAAAATGAACTATTGTATATAGGTAGGTGTGTGTTCTTTTTATTTATTTATTTTTAGATTGCATTATTCTTATTTATTGTATATATATATTATTTTTCTGTATAATTTATTTTATCTATTGTACAAAGAGTGTGAATGTGATCTCAGAACATATTATAAATGCCCTTGAGACAGATTGTAATATTTTTCAATAAATAAGTTTAAAAAATAAAATGAAGAAAATTTGCCAATCTCCAGATTGAAAACTCTCCAATTCCAAGAATTTTCGTAAATAAAATATTTATAGGTTACGATGAGATAAAGCTATTTACGAAGTTCAAGCCGGATGTTAATAATTTGATAAAAAGGTGTCTGTACCACGGACTATAACATCTTTAATTTCCTAGTAAGTTTACACAATTTTTTTTAAGCAGTAGCAACTATGGAGAAAGTTTAAATTTTTTTATTTTCTGAAATATGATTTCACTAATATAATAATCGAAAAAAGTTAACAAAGTATAGTATAATACAAAAACCATAACCATAACCATTCTAAGATAACTTGCGTATCTAAAAAGTATTGGTAGATCGTTAGAAAAGTAGACGTCAACGAATAATCAAAATTGTTTTATTCAGGTATATTACACCCTTTAACATATGTTAGTACTCAAGAATTTTTACATTTAAAACAAATCAAGGATTTAATTTGGGTTTTATTTTTTTAATTATGGCGGTAATTTCTATTGATGAAAAAGAAAAAAATATATAAAAAGGTTTATTCATATCACTCACAGAAACAAATATGGACCAATCAAATTTTGTTTTATTTTTGACGGATAATGTCCAGAATGCGACTGGTTGACATGTACCAGTACATGGGACCAAATCTACTTAACAGGAATCATGTAGTGGAAAACACCAGACTACTCCATCAAGTTCAAATATTCGCAGACGTCAATTTTCTTGACACTTTACCTCGTTGTTTAAATAGGTATGCAAGTACGTTCCCTTGTAGTTCTTTCTGTCTTTTTATTTTTTTGGAAAATTGGCAATTTATATCCATATGGCACATATGATTGGAACCTAGATATACATACATGATATAAAATGAGATTTTTGAGCTCAATTGTTTCAAACAGCTTACGGTTCATTACCTTCATTTCATTACTCATGACTTTCTGACCTAAAATATTCCTTAACAATACAATAGTCATACCCACTAGCAAATACAGGATTTAATTATTTTTTGCGGGGGGAGGGAGAGGGGATGGAGGGCTTCAGTCCGAATGCTTCGTTTTTTCTCATTTATATATAACGGTTAGCTTCTCCCTGAGGAAGATCTCGTGTTCTGCTGTGACAATAGACAATAAATCAGTTCCCTCAAAAACACATGTACGGTATCTCGAACTATACTTGGACAAAAAACTCACCTGGAACATTCACACTAAATTAAAAAAACAAGAACTGACCAGACGGTACAAACAACTGTCACATCTTTTGGACTACAGATCTCCACTCAACTTACTAAACAAGCGACTAATCTACACCACTATGCTAAGACCTATTGGAGCAGAACTTTAGGATTCCGCAAAACACACAAACATAAACAAAATTCAAACCACACAATCCAAAATACTCCGTAAAATTGCCAATGCTCCTTGGTTTATTTCAAATAACACCATACACACAGACATGAACATACCAAAAGTGAAATCCTACGTACACAACAAGTACACAACATTTCACTCTTCTACTCTCAATCATCCAAATCCACTCGTTCTATCTCTAGCTTCCTCCCTGTTACCTGGTGAGCCTCAAAGACGACTAAAAAGGCAGTGGCCTAGAGATCTGCAGAAAAGTTAAGAAAATATCAGGAATTCAAGAAGATATAATGGCCCATATATAATAGATATAATAAAATAGATATAAGCGCCAACACATTTGCTTGATGCGTTCCAACGCAGTGGCAAATTTAAAATAACAAAAAAAAATAATAAAATAAAATAAAAATATATAACGGTAATTAATTTGAAAAAAATAAATAAAGAAATTACCTGCCTATATTAAATGGCGTTTAATATATGGATTCTTAAGTCCTATTAAATGTAATTACACGAACAATAACACTTTAAGAGATGGTTTTTAATATTTTATCTATAAATTATGGTTATAATTTACTGTTTTGGAAGGGAGGCTTCAGCCCGAAAGCCCCCACCCCCCGTAGATCCGCCTGTGTTTATACCTGTTAAACTGGTCCACATCCTAGGATTCCTTCTGAACAAAAGTATTGGAATCCTCACACAAGACTGAAACGACAATAAACTGGACGACGCTTTCAGCTTCAACTAGACAATCAATTATAAAAGTATCATTTGGATGACTATGGTACATTGGACTACTGTATGCCTAAACCAGTATTCCATTGTATTCCTCCCTTATCCACCCATTATAATCCTAATTCTTTCTTAAAATTCTCAATTCACGTTACTTTTTCGTAATTAAAATCATTTCTAATGCTTATTTAATGTTGAAAAATTGCTGACTTGGCCCAGTCTAGGTACATATTCTTACATAATAAACCCCAGAGCCATCGGAACCGGAAAGTTTCTAATCTTGATTCCTCTTCGATTCTTGATGATTCTCTTTGGAAACTAAAAAGAAGATATCGATTTTGAGGCCTTCTGATATAGAGGTTTTATAGGAATACCAAAGGCTAGTTTATCTACAGGTCGGTCTATATCATTAGATTGTTGTATATTTTGTTAATACGATTATAAACTTCAAGAGATAATTTTTTATAAAAGTCATTGAATAATGTAAGTCCATTTCATAAATCCCATAAAATACAACCTGTGGAGTACAGAAGATCCCATCCCACAAACCTCATGATGGTCAGAAATGAACTTCACTTCCCAATGGGCTTAGAGAGGAGAAATAAAAAAGTTAGTAAGTTCATCAAAGTTGTAAGAGCCACAGTTGAATATAAAAGTAGTGGGCAGGTATACCACGCCATACCTCGTATAGCGCTGTCTGGAATTGTGTATATTTAAACATCTCAAAAAGTGACGTTCTGTTTTTGACAGTTCTACTATAACAATCTTCCAAAACTTTCTAAACTGTTTTGAGATGTTTATTCGAATTAAAGGAAACTTCGAATTGAGGCAGGTAAACTTTGTAATTCTTACTACTATTCTATGAAATTCTGACATTTCTCATAGAATTTCTATCTTACGACTTCTGGCGACTTTAGCTAATTAAAATTATTTAATTTGATTGATTTATATGATCTTAATCTTTTTATTGAACAGTAATAAAATATTAACAGAAACCCATAAATGTTCGAGTACTGCCTTCATGGGTGATAAATATTCTGGACGCAGTCTTTTTAATTTTTTTATTTATGCCAACGTTTCAACCCAAACATGTGGGTCATCTTCAGGGCTGACAATTTTTTAAAAATACAATCAGAGATATAATAGTATAAGACCGATAATGATAAATAATAAACTATAGTGATTGATGGTACATAAATCTTAACTAATATTGCATTACACATATTAAAAATGAAATATTTAAATAGTTATACAAACAAAAAATAATGTATATAATCCATTTATACAAATGTGTAATATTTTCTCTTACTAACCGTGGTTTGAGCACTGAGGGTGTTCAAGTAGTGACACATTTGGTAGGTATGTGAAAATTTCAGGGGGAGGGGGAGGGAAGGATTTCCCGTTGGCATAAATAAGAAATTTAAAAAGACTGCGTCCTGAATATTTATCATGATATGTAGAACAGTCGACTAACTTCCTTTAAGAGTTCGAGTACTGCAGTACTTAAGAGTACTTGAACACCTGCAGTGCTGTTAACATGTCCTAATGATGAACCGCAAGTTTTAATTGATATCTTAAAAAAACTGACTGCATCCAGACTATCCGGACTGGAGGATTAAAATAAATTCTAATAAATCCCATCAAATCACCTTTACCCTTCGACGTAAACCTATGACTTCATGTCCCACAGTATCCTTTAATAATACCCCACTTATCCCTGTTGAACAAATCCGATACCTTGGACTTCACTTGGACAAACGTCTAACTTGGAATCCTCATACCAGACTGAAACGGCAAGAAACCGCTCGACGTTTCCGACTACTCCAACACTTACTAGACAAACGCTCTAAGCTTCCAGTAAATTACAAAAGACTTATATACATGACTACAATAAGACCTATTTGGACTTACGGAGTTGAGCTTTGGGGCTCCACTAAGCCATCGAATTCCTCTCGTATCCAATCCTTACAATCCAAAATCCTTCGGAAAATCCTCAATGCTCCTTACTTTGTCACCAATAAAATAATCCATAATGACCTTAATGTTCCTTATGTTTCCGATTTGGCCCAATCCAGATACCAATCCTTCCATAATAACCTTCAGAACCATCCGAATCCTCTCGTCTCGAACCTTGCTTCCTCTTCTATTCCTGATAACCCTCCGAGGCGTCTGAAAAGAAGATGGCCTCGAGACCTCTTATTGTAAATACATTTTGTTTTTAGAGTGCTACCAGTGGGTAGTTTCTCAACAAGTCATTTCATGTTTTTATTTTCTGTTATCAAATTTACTTAATGTATTTATTTTTTTTAATACAGTTCTAAATATCATGAAAAAAAAAGTTATGTACATACTCTATATATGAATTGATACCTATGGTCCGAATGGTTATCTGAATGTATACCCTAATGTCGTTGAATGCGGCAGTTCTATTCAAGAAATATTTTTTAAAAATAATTATTCGTTATTATTTTGTATTTTCTAATAAGTACAACACATCCGCACGATACGGATCCTATCATGTTGACTTTTTTTTCTCCCGTGTTGACAATCATAAGCGTCATTCCATTGATAAGACTATCTGTAGCAAACGTGGACAGTATTCGTCAGGCCGCCGACATACCGAGATCCATCAGGCCATCATCATAGCGCCCCCCCTCCCAGATAGCATTCATCTCATTTCCACCTCCGCGGCCTTCCGTGTCAACCTCATTATCATCATCACCTTCACCTGTTAACAACACTCAGAAAGAAGGAGCAAGGTATTTTAAATGCGTATTAACACGCTCGACTCAAACCAGGATTGATTTATATTTTAGGCTTACAATAATTTTATTCCTCAGTTTATTTTTTTTTTCAAATGTACTTTATCGTATTATTAACATCCTTCGTTCATTAACAGACTTCGTGAATAGCTTCATCTCATCGTAACCTTACAAATATTTTATTTGTGAAAATTCTCTGGATTGGGGCTTTTTGAATCTATAGATTGGAAAATTTTGTCTATTTAATTAGGTGCTAAAAACTCATGAATTAGAATTTACTTTCCACTTGAATCATACGATAATATCACCATAAAATCGAAAAAGAAAAAAAAATGTCGCCAACAAAAATATTGGGCTGTTTGACCTTAATAACCTCATTATTTTGACATTTTAGGGGTGAAGATCAGGCTAATCGGCCTAATAATTTTGTATTCCACTTGGTGATGATATTATCTTACGGTTCAAGTGGAAAGCAAATGGCTATTTATGACTTTTTAGTACCTAATTAAATTGAAAAAGTTCCCAGAATTTTCACAATTAAAATATTTATTTGTTGGGATAAAGTTTCAGGTGCATGTTAATAATTTGATAAAAAGGGGTCTGTACCACGGACTAATCGTTGTCATAGCTACAAAACTCTGTAATCTAATCATATTAAAAAAAGAAGTAATATCAGAGATTATTTTTTGGTTTATAATGTGTAGATTTTTTTCTTACCACAGTGACATTTAAATAATATTATTGGTTTCATACAATGTCAGCTCTGAATACATCGTTAGTTTCACCAATACACACATATCATTAATGGTTGAAGAAGTATCAACTTTCTTAATGCATTTCTACTCTGCTTCGTTTATTTCTCAAGACTTTGAATATAAATAATTTTCAATATATTGTGTTGGCAAATACATCTTTTCGATTTTTCTGTTTATTTTTATGCCACTATGATACACTTCTTAACTGATGAATTCATCCCTGAGGTGGATTGTTTATTCTATTTGTAATATGTCAACAACTATATCTGTTAACTCTTGTTGAAACTAGCTTATTATTGTGTTTTCTATTGCACTGTAGAAAAAGAAGAAAATATCATTCATTATCGGCATATTTTTATGTATTATTTTAAAAGATGTAAGCATTCTACAGAAGCTCATAGAAATATTTGCAGTATTTATGAGGATGATGTCTTAACCGAACGCATCCGTCAAAATTGGTTTGCCAAATTTCATTCAGGAAATTTTGACATCAATGATGCCCAATGATAATGTAGTTTGTAGAACATCTTGGGGCCCTAGTTTCGAGGCATCCAGAAGAATATCAAAACCCTGTTTGCACCCAAAGAATATAATACTTTCCATGTGGTAGGATTTCGAAGGGATTATTTTCTATGAGCTATTGCAATCCGAACGGACATTTGATTCAACTTTATACTGCTCACAATTAAGAAAAATTGGATCAATAAATTAAAATAAACGACAAACAAATCGGAAGGGTGTTATGTACCATAAAGACAACGCTAGGCCCCACACCTCATTGGCCAATCGCAAAAAATTATTGAGCCTTGAATAGGACCTTTTGCCCCAGCCTCCCTATTCACTAAATCTAGCTCCAAGTGACTACCACTTATTCCGGTCTCTGCAGAACTCCATAAATGGAAAGATATTCCAAAAGGAAGAAGACATGAAAAACCACTTCACTTGGATTAGTTTTTTAAAAATAAACTCCACACATTCAATGAACATGGCGTTATGCAGTTAGTGGAAATATGGAGAAAAAGTCGTATATTGTAGATTAAAATTAATTTTATGTCTATAGTAAATTGAGTTTTATTTCACCCTGAAAAACCGAAAGTACTTATTTGCTAACCCGATATATATGTGTGTGTGATTAAAACATCGAAGAATTTTTTTTGGTTAGTTATTATATATCCTTTATGTGGGCGAAGAGCCGTTTTTGATGGAAATTATATCGTAGGTTTATTGACAAATTTCACTAACTCTTTTTGCTTTTTTGATATAGGTCAACTTTCAATTTTTTTTTTTTTTTGTGAATTTTGACTTTATTCAGTGGTGCCAAAACACTGTAAGGGCATGAAGATGAAATAAAGCCGTTTATATATGAAATATAATTACAAAAATTGTACCGTTTTCTGATTTCATAAGGGGATAATTATTGAAAATTTGTAATTAATTAACGGTATGATGAAATGTCTGTTAATGAATTGTTGCAATAAACTGACGATATTTACTTTTTTTTTATTAATACATTACAAGTTTTTTAAACGATATAAAAATTATTCTTTTCTCATATAAATACATTAGCAAATTTCGATATCTAGAGATATTCAATACAGTGAAGTTAGATATAAAAAGATTTGACTGTATTTAATTTTGAAATTTCAGATATTAAAGGATAAAAGGTTCGAATTTTGATTTCATTGAACCTTTGCAATGTTTCAATTAATTTAATTTAAAATATATATATTTGATTCTAAAAGTTTAATTAAAACGCATTTGTCTCTGTTTACTTATGGCTTTTAGTATTGGATTGGAACGACAAAATACCCAGCCTTTTATTACTGTTATTTATAACCCCTCCCCAAACACGAATTCTGCCATCAGTGAACTTATCTTGTTATAAAGCCCGCTGTATGGAAATAAGGTGGTGGTTGGGTACTGCTGTGTAGTGGACCCTGGGGGCAAATTTTATCACGGTGAATGGCCCCCATTTTCGAGAAAAATAAAATAAAATGGCCCCATGTTACAGAGCTGTACTTGAAATAATTTATTTACTTATTCTAAAAATGATAAATGGGATACACGAAAATGTACTTTTTCGTACCAGTAGGGGATTCAGTATGGTTTTGAATAATATCAAGCACAGTAAAAATGAAGTTTTTAAGAATAATATTTGTACTTGGTGTTTGCTTAATATTTTTATATGAAGTATGGTTTTATTGCGCCTGTCAACTTTTTGTTAACAATCAGCCAATGTGCTGTAAATACAACATTCTGGAGTATTTAAGCAGTGGCTATGTCTCTTATTAATCTGTTAAAAAAAAAATTATTTTTCAAAAATATATTGAGTGCTTTATTTATTGTGTGTCATCGTACAATTTCCCTTGTTTAGGCCAAATTTCTAAGCAAGAGTAAGAAAATGGTTTCAGCTATAAAAGAACAACAAATCTATCGAAATTTAGGTTACTGATAAATAATGAATGATGAACTATTAATTTATAGAAACGTCAGCCAAGTAGGTAGGATAATAATTTCCTCAACATTAATGCAATGCCTTTGACTTCTCATTAAAGTATGCAATCTACTGGAAGTATAATATTGTCAAGAAAAAACGTACGCCAAAACGAAAGAAAAGACAGAACTTGAATAAAAAATCGATATTGGACTGTATAAGTGTCAATAGGCACAATCACTGACAATTTAATCAAATCGAATGAATGGGTGTTGCTGTTATTTCGTCACTTAGATTCAATTACGGAATACAGTTCAAAATATTTTTTCCCCGATAAAATTATATCATTTTCTATATTTCCGCTATCTACCACATTTACCAGCCATTAAGTTTTTAACAATTATATTTACCAGCCATTATATTTTTAATTTCAGTTGTTGAACGGAATTGGATGAAATTGATACCAAAAAAATTGTTCTTTATTCTCAAAACTTCTTCCGATTTTGGGTAAAAACAAATGAGCCTATTTTTAATTATATAATATAATTATGTTATACTATTAATAATTATTATTTAGCCGATTTATAAACATATGTATACATATATATAAACCGATTTTTAAAAATTCAATTTAAATATAAAACCGCATATAACCTCTGTAATATACATATAACCTCGCTTTCCAAATATTCATTGCCAACTACATTTCACAGAGATTATATTCTCAACAATTAGGTTCGTTAATTTAAATTGATAAACAGAATTCGATTAAACAGATACTTGTTAATTGTACTTTAATCCCAAAGTTTCCTCTATTTTTGAACTAGAACGTTATTAGTTATTTAGGTAAACAAATTTAAATATATAATTTTTACAAACGGTATATTTATAAATATATGTTTATATATATATATATATATATATATATATATATATATATATATATATATATATATATATATATATATATATATATATATATATAAGAAAATAACTCGTTTATTGAGAAATATTACAATCTGTCTCAATTGAGGGCATTACAATTACAGAGTCCACATTCACACTCTATCTACAATAAATAAAAATAAATTAAACTGAAAAATAATATAACAAAAACTAAATATCTATTTAAAAAAACTAAATTATTCAAAATCACATTGAATTGAAGAAAATAGATATTTTTTTTTCTATTTTTAATTCGAAAATTCTTTATTGATGTTTATTACAATCTCTCACATCTAAGGACAATAGCAATAGTGATATAAGAGCTATAGTGATATAGCTCCTTTACACTATTTACAATAAATAAACAGTATATACTCAAAGAAACTAAACTAATCAAAAAGAAACTAAACGAACCAAAATAACTACTTAAATACACACATACTTTTATATTATATTAAAAAAATTCATTCAGTGAAACTCCGAGCCAAGCCTTTTCCCTCGCTCGTGGATATAAAATCAGGACTCGAGGAGATCCCAGCATCTCTCATTTAGCCGCATCACTGGTATTAAGGACCAGTTCATCAATAAACAAAACCAATTTAAAGTAAAAATTGGTACCTACTCCATAGTTTTTCATCAATCCCTTCATTTTTACACTAAATCGAGTACGATGTTTTTGAGATTGAGAAATACCAATAAAAAAACTTTTTGCGTACAGAAAAGAGGTGCTAGTTGTTGAAATTTGATACACGATTCTATGAACAATTCCTTTAGGCTAGTGGGGATAATTATTCTTGTAGGTTATTAATCCGTCGACCTGAAGAAATACTCGAGGATCAAGCTTGGAGATATTGCCCGTTTAAAATATTCGTATATTAGCACAAATAACTCACTTGGTCACGAAGTACTTTTTCACTGTCTTATGGTATATAATTAAAACAAGAAGTCTTCAAGTCATTTTTAAAAACTCTTTTCCTTATTTATATGGTCTAATTTCTTTTTAATACTATGGATCATTTATTAAATATATTTTTGGGTAGAACAGTGAGTACATACATTTCAAAACAACTCTATAAAGAATAAAATAAATTAATAAATACAATGTAAACTAATGTACATTGTAATGATTTGGTAATAATGATAATGTACTAAGGTACTAATGATTTGGTGAAGGGCACAGGTGATTTTCATCTTCGATTAATGATGAAGAAATGCTGTTTTTGCAAGGTTTCTATCACGTTCGAATTAATCTTGTCCATCACGAGACCCTTGAATTGGATTTTCTTTTAAAGCTGATAAAAGAAACGATACCTCGTTATCTTTTTTATTACAAATTAAATATATAGAATACAATAATACTTTTGATTGGATCACTTAAATAAACAATTAGATTTTGTAATAGAAAAATATAAATAATAATAATAAATTACCAAAATATTAACATATTTTATGTTAATTTTTGTCATCACTTTGAAATCCATTTGGAATATCCAAGTCATATTTCCGTGCTTAAATCTCCATTCCAGAATATTTTTCTCAAAAGTGTATTTTAAATCATTTGAATTGTTAGGTAGTTGATGTTAAACATTGAAAAATGAGTTGGAACCAAAGCCAAAGAATAAACGACATTTTTTTGCAGTAAAAAAATATATTTTCGCCTGTTAACTTTTTGTTAAAAATCAGCAAATGTGTTGAAAATATAAGATATAAATGGCATGCCAGGATGGGGAAGGAAATTATTCAGCAACATCTCTTCCCTAACTTGTTTCAATTACTTACTTAGGTTGTTTAAGGAAGGAGATCTCTCATCCAACGCCTTTTTAGTCATCTACTCATGCTCTTGGGTGTGTCAGCAGTGGCCTATGTCTTTTATTAATCTGTTATGATATCCTTTTAGATTATTATAAAATTCTCGGGTCTTTTATTACCAACCTGTTGGTAAACTGTTGGCAGGTGGAAGTCGGTATATACAGTTTTATGAGTCACGTACCATGGTGCTTTTTTTATGATTCGCAATAATTTTGATTGAAAGGTTTGATGTTTTTGTAGATGGGTCTTTTTAGCGACACCGTATATTTGTGATGAGTATGTCTATATGGGTTTAAGTTAGTATTTACATGTATTCATTTCCTGTCTTAGTTTTAGTTTTGAAGATTTAGAAAAAAAGAGGGTAGAGTAGTTTGAGGCGTTTGTTAAGTGTCTTACGTTTCATTTTTATATGTCACCCTTCTGACAAAGATGAGTCCAAGGTAAATTACCGTTTGAGGAATTTGGTTGTTGTCCATATTATAGACAAGGAGTAAATGTCATATGTTTGGATTTGTCATGACAAAGTAGAAATTAGTTTGTACCAGTCACTTAATTTAAATAAACAATGTTGTAGTTTGAGAGACTTGTATAGGGTCTTGGTGTTTTGTAAGAATTTTTGTGTCGTCTGCGTAAGTAGCAATGTCTCTTAGTTAATTGGTATTTCGTAAGTGTATACAATGTAAATTAGAGGGATCAGTATTGAACCTTGGGGAACTCCTGCCAAGATTGGACGAAGCGAAGACATTTCCGGGCCCTACTGAACTGAGAAAAATCTGTCGAAGGGATATAATATAGTACTAGAAAGAAGGGATATAAGATCGAAAAGATAGTACTCATATGGCAGTAATTTTCTTTTTTTTTTCTTTATTACAAAAATTAAATTTATTTATTCACACTAATGATTAAAAGAAATGAAGATGATTTTAAAAGATTTATCACTTTCTCTTAAACAATAAGTATTAATTAAAAATAATTATCAATTCTCGAAAAACACTAATGTTTTTTGTTCACTTATTCCTCAATATTCTTCAATCTATGTAATATTTGAATTATCTAAATTTGTTTTCCTTTAAGCCATTTGCCTTTCATATAATAATGTTTTATTATATATTATGACAGTATTATTACACCTGCGTATTTCACCTTATATATAATTCTCTTCATCGTCCACCAATAAAATTTCTGTACTACAGTTCTGCCATACAAATTGGACTTAATCCCTAAGTTTATTAGTCATCGGTTACCAAAAATTCATAACCAGCTTTCGTGAGGTAAACACTTGCAAAGAAGTGGATTTCGAACGTTAGGAAATGGTAAATAAAAACATAATGCAAAACCGCTGCTGGAACGAACCTGAGTTTGGAAAGGCTTGCTGCGTGTGTCGTGAAGTTTAACAAACGGCCTATTTAGCGGCCAAGACTGTAAGTGGATTTTAGCGTAAATCCCACCATCCAACAACTACCTGAGTGTGCTTATATGCAAAGCTCTTCCTCTCTTAGGTTTTCATCTTTTTTTATCACAATTTTAGGATAAGTAAAGGTTTATAATTTTTTTTCAATGTCTCATAAATTTGCTTACATTTAATAATTATCTGTAATTAGTATTAACTACCTTATTAGTTAGTAATTTTATTATTAGTAGTAAATTTTCCAAGAATTTCAAACCTATTACAGCTACTTTTAAGTTATGAAATTGAGGTATCATCTATACAATATTGTGTTTGAATAGAAAAGAAAATGATTGATGTAACGTTTTAATATTACATACACGCAAGTGAATTAATTAATAAATAAAGCCTTTATTTATAATATTATTTATATATATTTATAATATTATAAATATATATAATTTATATAATTTATAATATTATAATATTTGGTTTCAATTAAAAAAAATAATAAAAATACAGGTGAGTGGATTATTCAATCCCAAAAATATTGTAAAAACTAATTTAATCACATTAAAATAGACATCTATTTTCAATATTGAGCAATATCGTGTTTTTTTTTTCATAATAGAATTTTTTTTTAAATGAAGTTCTATCGTCTTATTTCATTTTTTTTTTTTTTTTTACTTTATTTTTCAACTCGGGTGTGGGAATACCAAAAACCAGTGAGAGTATGGAGAAAGACGTTGGAGGAATGAACGTCGCTTCCTAACTTGATTTTATATGTATAGTTTGTGGAGTAGATCCCTTATCCAGCTTCTTTTGAGCCATCTGCGGGTGCCATCGGGCAGGTTGGTTGTGTCCATGCCTTGTATCAGTGTGTTCGTATGTCCGTAAGTTATTGTGAAATCTTTTGTGGTATATTCGTATATGGTCGTTTACTGTTGGCATCTGTTAATATTTATGTAAAGTAATGTTACTAACGTTCCAGGGAGTTTGATTATAGTCATAAAAGTTTTTGATTGAAAAGTTTACAGTTTACGTATGTGAGTCTTTTCGACTGTCTCGTGTGAAATATAGGTCCAAATGGGCTTAAGAAAGTAAGTGTATGTATTCAGTTTTTTTAATGTGGGCCCCGCATCATTCTTCTATTGAATAAAAGTATTTAAATTTATTCAATTCAACAACGCAGAATATAAAATGAAATAAAAGCATCCTTGTGAATTTTCACATACATGAAGTATGGTTATAAGATTTACTTAATATAACCTCGATATACATACATCTGAGTAAATATGGTATTCAAGTTTTATTTGAACTAGAGACTGGACATGGAGAACCCATAATAGACTAAAACAAAAAAAAACTAAGTTTTGGCATTGAAATTTAGTTTAAAAAAGTTATTGTTATTTTAGGACCAAATCCGCTAATAACAAAAACAATGAACTTCAGAGATGGGTATATTTAGTTATTTTAGGTCAAATCACCATTTAGTGTATGCGTGATATATACGGGAATATCTGCGAATATGCAAATATATAATATGTAGATTATGCGAATTATTCGTAAAGGTCAACTGATTATAATTCAATAATTATATTATGAGATATGTATTAACTTGACAAATATTCAGCGCATCTCTGATTTATGAAATTAAATCATATGATCGATTGAAAAAGTAAATAACTTTAAAAATTCAATCTAGATTAAAATTGAAATAACTCGATATTGATCGACTTCTAGACGAAAATATTGAAAGCAAGAAGTACTGGAAAACAAAAAGAACAGCTTTAAAAAGTTGATCCGGAAAGATATACCCCCTCTTCAAAAAAAGAAGGTTAGTAATTTTTTATCAGGTTAGTAAGAAAAGAACTAACCAATTGGTATAAAAAAGTTCATCCCTCAAATAGCAAGTCACATTTAGACTTGCAGTATGACAAAAACCTAAAGTTGTAACTAATAGAAAACGGACTCCTGCCTTCATAAACCTTTCTAAGCAGGACAAAACTGAAGCGTCTACTCGTAGTAGAGGGACTAACCAGAAATCTAACGTATCGTCTATCACAAAAACAACAAATGTTATCCCATCCAACGAATTACTTAAACAAACAAATGCTACTTCAACCAAAGAAATCGCACCTCAACCCGTTCCTATGTCGTCTAACACTCAGGAAAAATTGTCAACCAAGAATATTCCTAAACCCCCCTCTATAAATTTAAAATCAGTTAAAAACTTCAAAGAATTATATCAAAATTTATCAACAGAAGTCGGACCTCGCGGGTTTTATTGTCTTTCTAACACAAATGAGACAAAAATATTTCTATCTACTCCAGATGATTATCGAAAAATAATAAAATTATTAAAAGCACAAAATGCAACATTTTACACATATCAATTACATAATGAAAAACCATTTCGTGTTGTCATTCGAAATCTTCATCACACTACAGAAATTGAAGATATCAAATTCGAACTCGAAGAACTAGGATACAGAGTAAAAAATATTAGTAACGCAAAACATCCCAAAACAAAAGTACCGCTACCGATATTTTTTATAGATTTGGAACAAAGTCCAACTAATCAAGAAATTTTTAATCTATAATTTTTATTATATACTAGAATAAAAGTAGAGGAACCATACTTAAGAAAGGAACCACCACAGTGTCAAAGATGTCAAACCTATGGCCATACAAAAGGGTACTGTAGTCTTCCCGCCAAATGTGTTAAGTGCGTTGGACCACACCTTACAGCAAACTGTACAAAAACTAGAGAAACGCCCGCCACTTGTGCTAACTGCGAAGGTGCTCACCCAGCCAATTACAAAGGATGCGCTACATTCAAAAAACTAATATATCTAAAAAACAAACCATTTGTCAACCATATAACCTCTGGATCAGGATTAGAGATAGATCCCCTCCCTTCACAGACTCCAAATATAATGGATCCTTCAACAGCTAAATTAATATCAATAGAAACAAATGAAGAACACGTTAAATCAGTTCAAAAATTAGAAGAGAAAGATCTAACACCGCAGAGTAGTGATAAACCGTCTACCGTGGCAGGGGTCTGCTGTGCTAAGGTAACAGGGAGATATCCTTCTACAGCTTCTATCCAACCTTCTACTTCAACTTTTGATATTTCTTCAGCTATAAAATCTTCTATGGAACCTCTTCTAACTGAACTTAAATCCCTTTTATCCCCTATTTTAGAACGTCTAACTAAACTAGTTTCTACTTTCATTTCTAATCCTACCAATGACTAATTCGAAATCACCTTCTCTAAAAATACTCCTATGGAACTCCAATGGTCTGCTCCAACGAAAAAATGAACTGGAAATTTGTTTAAAAGAACATGACATAAACATAGCTCTGATTACTGAAACTCATTTAACAGACAAACAAAAATTTAAGCTACAAGATTACGAAACTTACAGAACTGACCATCCAGACCACACAGCAAATGGAGGAACTGCAATTATTGTGGACAAGTCCTTAAATCACCATATTCTTCCTGCTGCTTCTACGAATTCCCTACAATACACCAATATTTCTCTAAACTCCTCAAAATTCCAACTCACGATTGCCTCAGTCTATATAGCTCCCAATAAAGTTATATCCACGAATGTATTAAAGGCTATTTTCTCGACAATGGGAAAATCATTCATTGTAGGAGGAGATTTTAACGCAAAAAACACAAGGTGGGGATCTAGAGTGTTCAATACTCGTGGAAAAAGACTACAAAAATGTATTGAAGATTTGAAATTTTCTGTAATTTCGCCATCTCAACCTACTTACTGGCCTACTTCACTATCAAAGTCTCCCGATCTTCTTGATTTCTTTGTCACAAGCTCCTTACCACATACACATTCCAACGTTTCCTCTCTCCTTGACCTTTCATCTGATCATAGCCCAATTTTACTTGAACTTTCGAACAACCCTTTCGTTAAACCCAAACCCCCGACATTAATTAACGGTTACATAAACTGGGACGACTTTAAACATTTTTTAAACAACAAAATTACGTTAAACACTTTAATTAGTACAGCTGACGACCTCGACAATGCAGTCAACGACCTAACAAAAAGTATACAAGAGGCTATTTGGCATTCAACGAGACCACCAAAGACATACACTAAACCTGCTTCTTACCTACCTCAGCCAATACATAATCTTATAAAAGAAAAACGTAGGATTAGAGCCCTATGGCAAAGAACTAGATATCCATCGTACAAAACAGACTTCAACAAACTAACTAGAAAACTTCACGAAAAACTATTAAAATTTAAAAATAACAGCTATAAAGACTACATAGACACAATAAACAATAGAAATGGATCAATATGGACAACAACAAGACGTATACTAAAGAAAAAAGACCTTCAATACCCTCTCCGACGTACAGACAACACTTGGGCAATAACAAGCGAAGAAAAAGCCAATGAATTCGCTAAATATCTTGCACAAGTATTTGGGACAAACAGAATACAGGACAATAATTTTACTGACGCAATAGAAGAAGAACTGACAACACCACTACCCTTATCACTACCCCCACCGGCATTTCATCCGAAAGAAATTTACAAAGAAATCAACAGACTACCAAACAAAAAAGCTCCTGGCTATGATCTAATCACTCCCTTCATTCTTCGACACCTACCTCGAAAAGCTGTTTTGTTTCTTACACATGTCTATAACTCCATTTTACGCACTACCTATTTTCCTCTCCTTTGGAAACTCTCCACAATCAAAATGATTGCCAAACCTTCAAAACCTACCACTTCTCCTTCATCCTATCGTCCTATAGCACTTCTACCAATAATGGGCAAACTATTTGAAAAACTATTACTAAACCGACTGAAGCCTATTCTAGAATATAGTGAAGTGATACCAAATCACCAGTTTGGCTTTCGCTGTTATCACTCTACTGTGCAACAGTGCCATCGGATAGTAGATGCTATCTCTATGACTTTTGAAAAAAAGGAATATTGCTCTGCCGTTTTTCTCGACATAGAGAAAGCATTTGATAGTGTCTGGCACAAGGGCCTATTATGGAAACTAAAACCGCACTTACCTTCCACTTATTTTTTAATTCTTCAATCCTACTTTCTTAATAGATTTTTCTGTATTTCCGTAGACTCTTCTGTATCTTCCTTCTTTCCCCAACACAAAGGCGTACCACAAGTAGCGTCTTGAGCCCAATCCTCTATTCTATATATACTTCTGACATCCCTGAGCACCCTAATACCACCATTTATTGCTTCGCTGACGACACTGCTATTCTATCTTCACACAAAAATCCTACTATCGCATCAATTGCCCTACAAAACCATCTTCATTCTCTTGAAAAGTGGTTTGAAAACTGGAGAATCAAAATTAATAGTACAAAATCCACCCACATTAGTTTCTCTCTTAGGACAGCCTCATGTCCACCCATAACGATTGCCAATAATCCAGTGCCTTCAAAGAACTATGTACGGTACCTTGGACTCTACTTAGACAAAAGGCTTACTTGGAACATACATACGAAATTAAAAAGACAAGAACTTACTAGACGATATAGCCAACTTTCACATCTTCTGGACTACAGATCTTCACTTAACTTACGAAACAAGCGACTTATCTACAACACCTTACTGAGACCAATATGGACATATGGAGCAGAACTTTGGGGTTCAGCAAAACAAACACACATAAACAAAATACAAACAGCACAATCAAAAATTATACGAAAAATTGTTAACGCACCTTGGTACATTTCAAACACTACTATACATAACGACTTAAACATCCCAACAGTAAAATCCTACATCCACGACAAATACACTACATTTCATTCTTCAACCCAAAATCACTCCAATCCTCTGGTTCTTTCTATCTCCTGCTCCCTGTTACCTGAGCAACGAAGATTAAGAAGAAAATGGCCAAGAGACCTACTACATCAATAAAAAAAAAATCAAGCAATTACACCAAGACAATAAAAATACAACAAATTTGCTAGATGCGCAGCTGCGCAGGTGCAAATTGCATAAAATAAAAAAAAAAATAAATAAAAAAAAAAATAAAAAATAAAATAAAATAAAATAAATAAATAAAAAATTATATGAATAAATCCATTATTGCGGTTAAATTAAACTATTTGCAATTTTAATAACCTCATCATTATTTATTTTCGTTACATTAAACCTGATTTCATTTTTGCAAGAATGTTATTAAAACTGTGTTGCTCATTTCGATATGTCAAAACTCGAGTGATGAAAAAACTCTTATTTCACTATTTGATGAAAGTGAATTGAACTTACTTACCAATTAGGCCTTTTTATTTAGGGCTTTGTCCCATTTTTTTTTTTATCTAACAATTGTACAATTGAAATGTTTTTTTCCAACATGACCTTCTGCACATTTTTTTTAATTAACTAGAACTTTTAAACTGTTATTTTTTATACAATTGAATGTGTCCAAAGCTAAAAAGAAAACTGCTTTATGTTTCTTTCATATTTTTTCCTAAAAAAAAAAAAAAATAAATAAAAATTCTACTAATAATAGAAGCAATATACGTAGAAACATTACAATGTACAACTCTCATATTTTCCACCACTTTGACTACGGCTGTGTGGTGTACGGAGGCATCCCGATGGTACTCGAGGATAGATTGAAGCGACTCATGAATACGTGCTTAAGATTTGTCTTCGGTACATCGAGGCGGTCTCATGTGTCCCACCTTTACGACAAGATAAAGTGGCTCTTCCCTTCTTCCCGCCGACAATATTTCCTTGGATCTTTCCTATTCCAAACGATCAACACCCGATACCCCTCCTACATCTACGGGCTCCTACAGTTGAAACCCTGTAGTGAAGTGGTCCACTCCCAGAAAACAAGATCCCGTGTTTCCGACCTTTGTATCCTTTCCCATGGAACTAAGACGTTTGAATATTCCTTTATTGCCCGATCCACAGCCTTCTGGAATTCCTTGCCATCTGATATTTGCCATGCCTCTTCCTTGTCCTCATTTAAATATCATCTCTACCAATTTTTTCTCAAATCCTAAAATGACGTTTTACAATGAAATAAATATTGTGAAACTGATTTTGACTGAGGTGAATAGGTGTTAAAATTGATTGAGTTTTAATTTTAAAAATCAACCCATGCTTACATTGTTTTGTTTTGTTTATTCATTTAAATAATGTTTTTTTCAAAATGTATTATTTTTACTGGTTTAATATACTTTTACTGAGATACTGTATATTTTCTTTAATATTGATTAACGTAATTTATGGCCAGATGTAGTTTTTATTTTTTTGTTCATAACTGTTATTCATAAGGGACCTCTTCCCAGAATAAAATTTACTTTCTATCAAATGTAAATTTATTCTTTTTACAAATATAGTGGATAAAAAGTGTTGATTTATTCTTATCGTTAAATTTACATTATATTTCTACCAGAAGTAGGTACTGAAATAGGTACAACCTAAAAAAATAAAAAAAAAGACAATAGTTACTTTAATCAGGTTTAAGAATGTTCTATTTTTTTGGAAGATTGTTTTAAATTTGACTTCACTTACTGCCTCGTCTGAGTTCTGAAATCTCCATTTTTTTTAATGACTTATGGTAGTTGTTAATAGGATTTTATGTTTTGAAATTGGCATTCGTCACTTCTCCATGAATTTCCATATCGTTTGATACCTCATCCATCTAAATCCATTGTTTCTGAGAGGTATAAAGTTATCTATACAATACAAAGTGATCTGTACTCTATATAAAAAGTGATTTTGTAGTAGACATCCCCCTGTATTTACCCCTTTAGACGACATTGTGTGCGAGAATTAGAAGGAATATATAATATATAGGAATGTGAGATTGCACTGTGAATTGTACTCAATTGTGCAGTGGACAAATTGTTCATTGGAAAATCTCCTATCGATAAACAATCGAAAAGAAGAAAAAAGGTCCGATCAGGTAGCTGGCAACAGATAGTGTAGAGGACGCCAAACACTTGAGGCCTGGACACCAACACAAGAAGACGTCATCTGGGAAGAGAGGCTTACTACATTGAAGAATATCAAGCCGACCGCTCACTTATATATATTAATTTATTATCAATTGTTAAAATAAATTGTTTTGTTAGACAGGAGTGAATAGTCCTTTTATTTAGTTGTCCTATATGTCTCACAATTGAGGAATAAACCAGGGGAGTCAATTCATTCAAAGTGTTTACTAAGTCCCATATTTCATATATATATTCTTATTGTTTCTTCTCACTCAGTGTCACAAAATAGATCCCCGTATTCCCAATAACAGTTAAACACCCTCAAAAGTCTATATCCAGTGCCGGGGTTTTGTTTTAATAATTCACGAGTGTAAATAACCTTACTCCTCGATATAAAAGCGAAAGGCTATTCGCTATTCCCGCCTAAACATCTTTATTTTACATTTAACTTTCAGTAGGTTATTTACAATGTATTATATATTTTGTGGATTTTTAATAAGTCTTGATTATTGCAAATTATTATCTATTAGCTGATTTATGTATTAGTAAATAGAGTGAATGTCCAATACATCAACAAGGGACCGTATAAATCTCTATATTACTGCAAATGTTTTTGAAGATAATTATTGAACTTTTAATGACTATTATATTATTATATTATCCTTAATTTATTATGATAAAGTTAGGTTGAGAAGGAGCATAAGAAGCAGCTAGCCAGTCAATTGGTAGAGCCAATCCGCAACTGAAGGCTGAGCGGAATATCTTAGTAGGGCGTACCACACCTTTATTTATATGTTTAGGGCGAACCCCCATTCTGATTGTTTTCCGATTTCTATTTATCCACCATAGCCAATTCATGCTTTGAATTAGAGTCTATTTAAATTAGTGAAGGAACAGTCAATTTTTTTTCTACAAGTTTTTAAAATTCGTATATTTCTCTAAACCTAAATATATATACATCCCATATAAAGACTATATTTCCCAGATACGTTCCTCTATCAAATCAACAACAATCATCTTCCTTCTCACGCCTACAACCTTCTCCAATTCAGAGCCTCAGTCCATTCCCTTTCCACAAGATCTCGACCGTCCGACCTTTACACCCCGTCTCACAGATCTGCCTCATTCCAGAATTCTTTTATTGTTCGATCTGTTAATTTCTGGAATTCCCTTCCTATCAAAAATTAGCATTCCTCCTCCCTATCTACATTTAAAAACCTACTATTCCAATTCCTGTCCCAAAACAGTCAGTAAAATTATATATTATTCATAATGGTTTACATTATGATGTATTTGCATGTAATGATTACTTAAATACTCAGACAATTTTTACTATCAGATTCGGCTTTTTTTTCCACAGAAACACTGAGTTTGTCTCTAAGAAGAATGAAATGTACTTTTTAATTTATTTTTCTAAAAGTGTATATTTATGTTTTACTACTGTATATAGCTTTAAGTGTTTTGGCATAGTTTTAAGTGTTTTGTATATAGATTTTTTAAAATTTTGTATATGACATGTTTAACTAATGTTTTATTTACTTATTTCTCTTTCTTTTCAATTTTTGTGTTTGTTTTTATTTAGGCTGGATATAATATTTTAATTTAGTACATTTTTGTTATTCTAAAGGGACTGTGTTCCAGAATAAAATTATATTATATTCTATACTTGAGTTTCACAAGGGTTAAAATATTTAGCATGGTTCTTTTAAATTCGTTTTATTGATTTGTTATGAGTCTACATATATATTCTTTATTATTCTATTTATGTCGACAGACAAAATCTAGATAGGCGACTACCGTTCATCATATAAATTATGTTTAACACATAGGGTATATATTTATAATATATATTACAAAAATTGGCGTTTTCATTCATTTTTACTTTCACTTACCTATTTATGAAATACATAGTAAGGGACAGTATTGCGAACGTGAAAATTTTTGAATCTCAGTTTTCAACGGAAATACATGTTTTGAGGTTTCCTGAATCCAAATAACCAAGTCCCCCAAAATGGTCTGTGTGTATGTGTGTGCATGTGTATGTCTGTATGTGACAGGTCCAGCTCAAAAAGAGAAAAAAACGTGTGGAAACGCGTATTTAAGGTTTGTATAAACCTCAGATGTTACAGCAACTTTTGCGTCATAATCGTCTTACCGGAATTAGCACTTTATATCATCAATGAAACACATTTTTACTATTTTCTCAAATACGGCTCTAATGATTTTGAATAAATTCTTTATATCAGTGTAAAATTAAGCAGTTTTTAATATTATGTAGATTTTATTCTCATTGATGTTCTCTAACAGGGCTTAAATGGATAATTTTCTATATTAGCTTCCTGTAAAGTACCTTTAATTTTTTTTATTTGAAACAATTTACCATTTCACATTGACCTCTAATAAAAAAAAAAGTTAAATATAAAATATGAAAGAATTTGATAATTAACTAAAGGAGAAATAAGGGAACGTAACAGAGAATAGTTGTAATGAGGGAACCAAAGGGATACGAGAGGACGCGAGAGTTTTCGTTGGTATTATTTAATATTTAGTTGTATAGACTACAGCGATATAAATACTAAAATTTGAATATATAAGGATACTTAAACAAATAAAAATATCCGTAATGAAATATAAATTAATATAGCGTTAATAATTTTTACTTTCACTTCTCCTTTGCCTGAAAATACTTATTTCTGCTAAGAAGTAAGTAAGGGTGGTAAGTGAAAGTTGTGTGATGCGTACCAAATTTTTTACATCCCATCTATAATGTTTTAACATATAACTTTCAATTCTAAATATTTATTCAACATTTCACATTTTTCAGTAGGAAAAAAAATTATTTTATTTTCTTTATATTTAATTTTACACCCAACTTTAATAAAAGAAAAAAAAAATTATATTTAAATTTTCAAAAAATAAGAGTAATGAAATATAATATTCATGTATGTTTTTATTTTAGGTGAAATTATTTTTCATTATATAAATAAGGGATGTGTTTTCAACCACATTTACTTTCGTTTGTCTTCCACAGTGGCTAAGTTTCGACTACGATTCCATTTTCAAGCCATCTAGTTAATACTGCATATAAAATTATGGTCTGAATAGAATAGGCAGTATTAACTAGATGGCTTGAAAATGGCATCATAGCCGAAACGTATCCACAGTGGAGGACAAATGAAAATAAATGTGGTGAAAAAGACAGCCTTTATTATATAGTGAAATATAATTTCTCCCCCCCCCCCCCTGATTTGGTTATTATATTTGTTCAACAAAAATAATAATATTAGAAAAAACTTCATATAAATTCCGAGCTGGATACAAAACCAGGTTCAGAGATAGCTCACAATCTACAATCTAGCCGCAGCTCGAGCCCTGCCGACAGATGGGACACTTTTAGCTGACGTCACGCTCTAGACTCCGAAATTGCATTAGGTTGTGTACGGCACCCCATCGCATGTGTTGCCGTCTATCCAGGGATTTATATTACCTCTATAAAAATATGGCAATATTTTCTGACATTCATATTACATTACATTTTTTTTTCTACTAACATGTATAATACATATTATTTTTATTTTATTCATCCATGTAAATATTAGGTTTCTAATCAGTAGATTAGCATTAGGTAGGTAGTAACCTCTCTAATTTTTTTCAAAGTAATTTGTCAATATCTTCTCATTTAGACGAAAAAAAAATTTTCTTGTTAGTCAAGATTTTTATTAATAGTTATTGTTTCTTTCAAAAACCAGGTAAAATAGATCAAAATTAATTAATTGTTCATAAAGTACCATTATTGCATCCAATTTTTATATTATATATAAAACAATGAGTAACTAATTTGAAAATGGAGTATAAATTAAATTAATATATTTAAGGTATTCATTCTCAATTTTTATGCTTTTTATTTTCTTTATTAACTGTCTTACTTCATAATTTAATTAAGTTCTATATAACACAACCGAAAAAGTACTCTTTTTTTTATTCTTATGGGACTAAGATTGGTATGGAATTGTCCTCTGACTCACCTTGAATGTTCTGTCAAAAAAGATTGGTTTTATGAAACAACAAAAAGGATTGGCTTTTAGTAAATTTGATTGCACAGGTGATTCTTCTCCTGTTAAATATTGGAGAGAAAACGCGTTAAAAATTGTCGATTAAGCATCGAGCAAGTAAAGGAAGTAACAGGACTGTTTCAATTTACAATAACGTTATTGTTTTTGTACAAACGTCTCTGCAATCGTATTAATTGAAAGGAGGACTTTTTTTTTTTTTTTTAATGAAAGTATCCCTTTATTGCCTCCAGTCCGTAGCACCGCGCGTTGTCCGGCAACTTGATAACCTAAGTCAATATTATTAGTACCCATCCTGGTGCCGAGGGGGACTTTTAACTCTGGTATTAATTACCCGCCCTCATCTCCGGGCTCGGGAAACCCCTGTATGGTCTAAAAGGAGAGAAAGGGGAGAACAAAAAAAAAGAAAGTGAGTTGAAAATAAACGTTTGCATTCGCTAAAAAAAATATATATTATAAAGTCTAAAATTTTTCGTATGACAATAATATCATTGGAAGAAGCCTTTTTTTTTGGAAATTCAGCAATCCCCTAACATCCACTATTAGTTTATAATTTATTGTCCTCTGCTATTTTTCATCGTAGCAGAATGCTTACGACTTTTTGCACTAACAGTAGTAAAATGTACTTAATCGCCATGTTTTCACTCGTAAAATCGATGTTATAAAAACTCCATAAGAGAAATAACAAAAACTTTTTGTGTTTTCAGAGTTAATGAGACCAATAATTTTCTTCAGTCCGAACAAAACTATTTAAGTCGGAAAATAAAAATATTTACAAAAATCGCACATAAACAACTCTATACCATGACGATCTGGTTGAACTTCAATAGAAATCAACGCAATCACAAATAAGATTTTTCTTTTTTACAAACTCAGAGTAAAAATTAATTTAAATTTATTGAAAATTACACGAAATCTACGACACGTTTGGAATCGTCGAAACAACACAGTATAAATGAATTCTTTGAATAAAACCTAAAATTTTATAACCCCATAAAAATATTGTCATAACCTAACTCCCACTCCATATGATCAGTGCCTTTCAGATTTCACTGCCATTATATTGTTAACAAGTATTTATATTAATTTTAAATTTTAAATTTAAATTTTCTCGGAGTTTGGGTCAAATTGAACACGCAGTTTTCAAACTATAGACTTGTCAAATAATACGTTTGCTGATGCGAAAGCCAAAGAATTTTTTTAGAAGAAGTGGATAGAATTTGGTGAAATTCATACCTACTTGATTATCTGTTTACCAATCTCAAACGTAAAACGCTAGTGGAAATTTTCGGTTCTGAGTACAAAATTTTTTTTAACCTCTCGCACGAACACAATGCTTTCCTACCTTCGGTAGTGAGGAGGCAAAAATCATTGGAATAAAATTATTGTTACGTGAAATAACAATAATGATAGAATGAAATGTTTAAAAAAGCTTTAATGATTTTTTTTTAATAATACCGAAGGAATGAAAGTTTCATTATATTCTATGAAAAAAAGTCCGTTTCCGGATATAAACTTATTTTTACGCACCGTGTTTGCTATTTAGGTTCGTTTTTTTTTTAATAATTGCACAATCGGATTCATAGGGTGTTACATATTAATTGATGTTTATCTCGATTTCAGAAAAAAATTCAATTCGGGTTCTCTTTTGTAAATAAGCATTTTATCTATTCACGAAATTCCTAAAATATAAAAAGCAGCTGACCATACCTCTCATATTTACAATATCACTATGATTTTATTTGTTGTTGGATAGTAATTAGATATTGTAGGAGCTCAGTTAATTGACGTTTAACTTTCAACAGAAAACTTGTCCGAGAGAAGCAATAGTCGTAAGTTGTGAGGGAGTACTTAGTTAAACTGGCTGTAACTATTTGAAATCTGTTGGAGGAGTATAATAGCGAAAGGGAGGGGGGGCTTTCGATAGCAGCCTCTCATCCCCGTCCTTCACTAATGACCCTTTCAAAGCCAGGGCAGGCTAACTCAATAACCAAACTTCTCATTACTGATAAAACTTTCCCAGGCTTTGGAGTAATTAAAACGGACCTACATCAATTAGGTGTTGATTCTCTTTTCCAACTTGGATCCCACGCCAATTTAAAAAAAATTTTTTTTTAATGATTTTATTTTAACAAGAGTCGTCTCTTATGGAAAAAAAAAATGGTTTCAGTTTAACCCCTTTTAAACTCTTTAAATGGAAACTAATTGAATTTTAATATACATGTACTTCCGTGTCAATAGATTAATGAGATCAACTGCTCAAGAGATCAATCAATATTTGGGAATTTTAAGTTGCTTGCATTTTTCCTGCTCACAGATTAAATATAGATTTCAGCATTGAAAAATTGTGACATTATTGATAATTATTAGTAAACATCCAGTATATATTGAGTGCAGAAACCATATCAGTCAAAAAAATGCGAAAAATCGTTTTCGATGAAAATAAGCTTAGAAGGCATAATGCTTGTTGAGTGTAGGAACCACGTCAGTCTGTTGAGTAGTTCCGTAAATGCGTGACGTCTTTTTCGATCGTTGAGCGCAGAAATAACATGAGTTAATGGTGGTTTGTGCACCCACCGCTAGATCGCCTGATCAGCAGAGATGGGTATATTTATATTTAAAATATAAGTATGAATACTATTTATTTTTATGGTACTCATGGATGTAAATATAAATATATTTATATTCATAAAAAGAAATATGAAAACCGATGATACGTATTCACGGCTATAAATATAAATGCGGCCATATTCATGATTGTAAAAGTGAATACGGCTGTATTTACACTAATAAAAGTGAATACGCTTAAATTTACAGAAGTGAATAGAAATATTTCCACACATCCTTCTTAATGAATACTGTTATTTATTTTTTAAAAAATGTACTATATGTATAATTTTATTTTTGTAAATAATATTATATTCTTCGTTTTACAACATGTTATGTTAATTATCACCCGTAAAGTTTGTACGTAATATAAATTCCCAAGCCTTTTTTTTTTTTTTTTGTTGGATCCATCGCCCCATTAAATTGATAAAATTAAATTATAATTAATATAAATTGTTGTAAAATAAATTTTTCATAGAAATATATAAACTTTTGATGAATGGTTAAATTTTTCCAAGTTTTCAGCTGTCTGCAAAAAACTGTTGAGTGAAGCAAAAACAGCATAAATCCGAATCAAATTTCAAATTTCTAATTTATGTCGAAATTAGATATTTTTTTACACGACTGCAACGTAAATGCATGTTATGACAGAGGAAAAAAAATTCAAATATTTGAAAATTTGGAGGAGTTATGACGTTTTTTGTCTCTCCTGAAAAATTTGAAATTTTTGACTGAAGTGGTTTCTGCACTCACCGATGCAATTGCCGTTGATAACTTTTATCTACCAATGTTTACTATAGAAATTCTATTATTTCTCACTTCATAGTTATGATTGTGTTTAGAAGTTTTTATTTTATTTTATTTGTTCATTTTTTTTCTTTTTATTTACTTTCTTCATCAGTATTATTTATTTACTTCTTATATTTATATTTATTTCTTTACTATTTGTATATATTGTATGAATGAGAACTTTTAGCCCTAATGCTTATAGCCCTCTAGCAGTGGCTGATTGTATTATTATTCACTAAATAGATTTTTTTAAAAAGAAAAAAATGATTTAAAAATCAATTTTGAGAACAATTGACACTTATGCAGAGAAAATTTTGGATCCTGACCTAGGAATGCTTAGGATCCTCCAGATCTGGATAAGGGAGGTCCTTTGACAGACCTTTGGACCAGAATATATGTAGGCGGCCAATGGAAGATAAAACTTCAGGAACTATCTTATGATCCAGATATATTCACTATTTTTGTGGAAAGAAACTGAAATCGACTACAAATAGAGGAATTAAGAATGAAATTCATCCATTGCACATTATAAATAATTAAATAACTTTACTTGATGAACAGAGGTTTTATGCAAACATCTGTAACGTACCACCACTGCAAACATCTGTATTGCCAAAAGATAGGACAGGGTTTTCAATAGATAAATAATATTAAATAAGAAATAACCTTATGATGCCTAATAATTGTAAGTACTAGTTTCCTGATTTATTGTATGACCGTTGATTGCCAATAAAATAATATATATCGTCGGTTTATAGCAAAAAGTCATTAAGTAACATTTTAATGAATTTGAGATAATCTAATAAGCTTCTGATTCATTAACAAAATATTAAAATATCAATTTAATTATTTATTTTTTTGTTAATTGCTATTCTAAGTATTTATTTTATTTTTGACAATTAATTAAAAATACTTAACATATACACAACATTGAAAAAAATAATAAAACCAAGACGCACATAGTATTTTTTGTCACACTATCATTGTGAAGTACATTGTGTTGGAAGTACATATAATGGGAGTTAGACATAGCTCACTTAATTAGTTTTTTAACCATCTGACCAATTAACCCAGTGAAAAAAGTCATTAAATACCTGATAGTGAATTTTGGCGATCTATTTTATCATTATTTAGAGGACAAAAGATTTTTAAGTACCAGATAGTGACTGTTTGCTTTGTTCATTCAGAACACCATGCACTCAGTGAAACTATTTGTTAACATATAAAGGGATTTGGATTATTTTTATACACTTAATTATTTATTGTATCGATAATTATGATCGAAATTAACAACTACGTACCTCAAGTAAAAATCAATCAAAAGTATACGTAGTGGCTTTTTGCTATAAACCGACGATATGATTTATGTAACAATATTAAGTATAGTTATAATGATATTTCGATGCCAATATGAAATGCTATGAAATGGAACAATGTCAATAATTAACAATGTCAGTAATTTTATAACGAAAGTATTAAAATGTATTTTAGTTCAGCTTATTGGGAGTTATGATCAAAACATTAATTCAAGATTTTATATAACATTTTAGACTGGTTTCCAGAACAATTCGATAGTTTAGTGAAGTCTCGTGTCCAAATTGGCTAAATTTTAATTATGTAAGTGAGCTTCTTGTTTATTTATAGGCTTGTCAGGCGAATGCCTTCTACCGACGTAAACAGAGTACCATTAAGTATTACTGTAGGTTAGTATTTAATGATAATTCAAATAAAGGAAGTTAATGCTTAAAGTAATATTACTTATTTATAGTTTTAACATATTTTTAAAAAATTATATTATCGCTTAAGGTCAAAAAGCTCATTTAGGGTTAAAAAGCAAAGATTACCCTGTGAAAGATTAATTAGCTCATTATTTTAAAAAAGAAAAACTTGATGTCAAAACCGATAGAGCACGTTCTCAAAGGAGAGGGGCTTACCTGAATGCTCATCTATATTTATGATGCGCAAACACCGGCACATACGTGCGCACTAGTTAACATTCACACATTCTAACATATCTAAATTAATTTTAAAATTAACATAAAATATTATGTCAAGCTTTTCATTTTAGAACTTGAGCTGTTTAGTAATATTATATTTATTATTTTAGTATATTAAAAATTATTTCTTTTGAAAAGAAAATTAATATTAATTTTACGTTATATCAAGGAAAACATGCTCTTTCATAATAATTTATATCTGCTGAATTATTAAAATATTATGGCAGGGCGTAGTTAGGAAGTACCTAATACTAAAACATATTATTCAGTTAGATTATTAGTCAATTGAACGTTTTTCCTGAGCTATTGATTAAGAAACATCGTATGTAGTGAATAAAGAGAAATATTTAAAAGACTGATAGTAGACGTCACGCGCTAATAAAAAGTTTATATAAACAATGGTCCGATTTTCCCCATACATACCAGGAAAGTAGGAAATTTAAATTTTGTGTTTTGTTTTTTTGTTGAATAAGAATGATAATTAAAAAAATATTTAATCGAGGCAATTACCAATTGCTTAATAGTAAACTGGCCAGGATTCGCTTTAAATGCAAGTTGGATTTTATCTTTGTTTAAGCATTTAAATGGGACTTATAAGAGGGTCAACTACACTAATTTCTGTGAGAATTATTTTTAACTTTCTATTTTACGAATAAAAATTTATTTTTGTAATTATTTTACTATATTCCATCTCAGATCCAAAAAAAAAATATTAAAGCTTTTTAACAAATTATCGTTGTTATTTTCTCTACAAACATAGATATTATGGCGTTACAGATTATCAAATCACATTTTTTTTAATAACTGGTGGTGAATCTCAACTTATTCAATAACAAAACTCAACTTAATATTAAAGTAAACAAGCAAGTTATTATGTAAATTGGGTAATTGTATTCGAATTCGAGAGCAATAAAAATAAATCTGGTGTGTCTTACTCACACAACTTTCCTACCTATTTCAGAAAAGTGGTTATATATTTACATATGTTCATGAAGAAACCAAAAAAAAACTTAATTAGATTTATTTTCCTGAAAATTGATCAAAGAGAAGATTTGAGTACGATTTATTTGATAAACTCAAGCAATGTAAACCGGCTTAAGGTAGATCAGTGTAAATATTTTAATACCCTCTAATATTGCTGATCAAAAACTTTTTCCTATAACTTAATTTTGTCAAACAATAATCTCTGTTAAAAGTAGTGGAAATATTGAAGCTTGTGTGATGCAGGCAATAGATTTTCTTACTTTCACTTAGTCATCTTTTTTCTCTCATTCACCCCTTTCTGCCACCAGGATATGAACCCGTAATATTACATTGGAAATTGAATAGCTATAACTTCGTTAATAGTTGTCCGAAATGAACGATTTTTATCTGGTTTTGTTTTTCGAACTCAGGGGGCACTGATTTGACCCGATAGCAATAATTTCCTTACCAATAGGTAGGAAAGTAAAAATAATAATCAATAATTTATGAAAACAAAGTTTAGCCGTTCAAGACGTACATTCAAATGTTTTTAATAAAGACAAACTCTACTAGCATTTGAAGCAAATTTTGTTTGGTTTACGATGAAGTAATTTTTAATAGCCTCAATTAAATATTTTATTAGTTATTGCATCTTATTTAACAAAAAATGTGGCTTTCTTTAAAAAAAAAACACAAATCTTGAAATTCCTTCGTTTCTGCAAAAAATCACACCATTCTTTAGAAGAATCAACTTTATTCTGGGACAAAGTCCCTTGAGAATAACAATATTGTACATAAAATTAACATTACATCTGGCCAAAATGCATATTACAATAAAAAACAAACCGAAAAAAAAAAAAAAAATAAGGGATAAAGGAAGTATTTACATAACTGTACAGATATAGTAAGACATAATATGACCAATAAAGTCCTAATACTGCAAAATAGTTGCTATAAACTATTGAATTATAAATGAGTGACAAATAACTTTTGTTGTCATGCCATTGTATTAATGAAAAAAATAAATCAAAGAGTGGATAAATATTTACTTTAAATGATTTACATGTGTATCTTAGTACGTTCGAAGAATACAATAATAGTATTGTAAACATTATACAAGTTCTATCTAATCTAAATCCTATGATGTTGATTGATTGGAGAAAAGAAAAGATAATATACATATACACTATTTATACATGACTCTTTTGTAGAACTTAATTATGGGACACCCCGTATTCGATCCTGAACCAATCAAAACATACCGAATTATATTTACTCAATGTATATGTACATTAAAAGGAAAGGGTGTTACTTATTCATTTTATATTCATACGTATTGTGAAATTTTAAAAATTCCTCTTTGGGAGAAAACACCGCACAGCTTATGCATGTGTGATGAGAGAAGTCCTGCTTGAGACAACTGGCCAAAAGCCCCTTACTCCACTAACTCAGGATCGCAATCATAATAAATCTGGGGAAGAGACGGGTTTTTTAGGCCATCCCCTTGGCAGTAGGCTCAGGGTGATGAAGCTGTGAGGACCCCGAACTGTCGAGGTAACTGCACTTAAGAATGCCGAGCTTCTCTGGAGGCAGCTCCTGGAATGTTCTTGGATAAAATAAGGGCTCTATTCAACTTGAAGCTATCCTTTCTTTAATTGAATTTAAAAGTCGCTTGAAAAAAAAATCAATGTAAAGAATAAATTATCTTATTTTTCTTTTTTTAGGAAGCCTACGTTTATAAATTTTTTCATAGGTGAGGCAATAATACTTCCAATTTCCTTCAAATCCCTTTTTTTTTTTTTACCTTATTTATTGAAAAATATTACAATCTGTCTCTAGGACATTTATAAGTTCAAAGATCACATTCACACTCTATGTCCAATAAATAAAATAAAGCGAACCCTTTTAATCTCATTTATTATCTCTAACAGTTAAGATTAATGAACAGTTGCGTGAGATTTGTAATTGGTGCCCCGAGATACTACCATGTCTCTCACCACTACACTGAGTTATAGTGGCTCTTCCCCTCAATTCGAAGACAATATTTCCTAGGTACATTCCTCTATCATACATCAACAATCATCGTCCTCCCTACGGCTACAACCTTCTCCAATTCAAGTCCTCAGTCCACTCCCTCTCCACAAGATCTCGACCTTCCGACCTTTACATTCCTTCTCACAAATCTGCCTCGTTCCGAAACTCCTTTATTGCTCGCTCTGTTAATTTTCGGAATCCCCTTCCTATTAAAATTCGACATTCTTCATCCCTATCTACATTCAAAACCCTCCTATTCCAATTTCTGTCCCCAAAACAGTCAGATACCAGCTAACCTTTTATGTAAAATTACATATCATTTATAATAATATATTCACATATAACTCATAACTTAAATATTTATTATAGATTCGACTTTCTTTTTTATTCAACAGAAACACAGATTTTACTGTTAAGAAGAATTTACATTTATTTTTTTATTTTTTCTAAAAGGGTTTATTTATATTTTACCATTGTACATAGTTTTAAGTATCTTGGTATGGTTTCAAGAGTTTTGTATATAGATTTTTTTATTTTATTTTGTATATAGTATGTATAACTAAAATTTTTTTTTACTGATTTATCTTTATCTTTAATTTTTATATTTGTGTTTATTCGGCCAGATATGACATTTTAATTTCTGTACTTTTTTGTTATTCTGAAGGGACTTCGTCCCAGAATAAAATTATTTTCTATTCTATTCTATTCTAACGTTTCGGTACAATTTTCCCATAATCAGAAACAATAGGAAACTGCTGGAAGCCATACATATAACAAATAACAATAATAGAACAATAAACTATAAAACAGATAAAAAACACACTATTCGGACATAATATCCAATATTGAAATTAAAAAAACAATAGGCAAAAAAAAAAACACACACAACAAACAGCCATAATAAGAAATTGGAGGGCAGGTACAGTAATGAAACTGAAGATAGCCATATGTTGGTCAGTATAACAATGAATAAGAAAAGATGCGTAACACCAAAAAAATATAAAATGAATGTGACAAATATTTGAATTTTTGACAAATGGTGCCACATCAAAAACGCAAGGTAAATAATTGTACAATAGATGAAGTAGATTGGTACTGTAAAAATAGTTTATTTAAAATGTGCATAGTTTCAGTGGAGATAAGGATTGCTCTGATGATGGGAAAATTGTCTCGAAACATTAGAGATAATAAATGTGATTAAAGAGATTTGAAAGAAATTGGAAGTATTATTGTCTTAACTATAAAAAAAAAACGAATAAATTATGTGCCAATATAAGAATGTATCATTTTCATGTTTGCGTATTTGCCTGTTCAATTGATATAAGTTTAAATTTTAGCGTAGAAGGTTTTCTTTTATTTTGACTTTCCTATCTCTACTAGGCAGTAAGGTAGAACGAGTAGACAGTTTTTTTTTTGTTTTTTTTAATTTTTTGTAGGTTTTGACTATCGCTGCCTGTGAAACAAATGTGATACTCCTTGTGCAATAAGCAAAAAAACATGTTTTTTCATAGAAGGAATGTTTTTTTGTAGCGCAAAAAAAGGCTATAACGATATTGATGAAAGTTTTGAACTTTGAACATTTCATTGAATATTTTTTCTTTTTAATGCGCACCTCTGGGCATTATTCAAAAACCATCCAGACCTATGGAAGCGTGGATCCCAAAATATGCTTTACTCTGCAGATCGTAAAGTTTACTGACAGAGACACTGCGAGGCATAAAACTTCTGTGATAAACCTTTTAACAAGTTTGCTCGGAGCATGGAGTGGGCCTTCCTCAAATACTCCTATCCGATTTTACTGATATTGTCTTTCTGAAAACAGGGAAGGACTTTATGAATATTGTTTTACCATATTTAGTAACTTTATGAAATTAATAAAACTCTATTGAGTACTCCTACTGGAATATATACATAGAGAGACAGAGAATATTAACCGAATTGATTCTTCAGTGTCATAAAATTATATATTTCTATTATGTTTAATTTTAGTGTATCAGTTTCAGTGCTAAACAAATCATTGATTGGTAATGAAATTAATAAAATGAAAATGAGAGTAAAATTAATGAAAAAAAATGGCAAATAATGATTTTCATTATTATTTGTTTTGTTTTTTGTATTAATATAAGGCAGGTAATTATTATATTTTCGAAAAATTGAAACTTTTGTATCTGTATTAATGAACTAAGTACTGGATTAAATTCTGTAATAATTAACCTAAAAAAGTGTACCGGAGTGACCACACACATGTTCAGGTCTACATGCCTGTGCAGGTGAAAAATACTAAATTTCGATTCTTTCCCGGTCGCCTGCACAGATTGGCTAGGCCTGTGCAGTTTGGCCTGAAGCGGCAATCACACACGCTCCGGTTTACCTGTATAAGTAAATCTTAGATTATATTAGATCTTAAATATTTATCATTAACCTTTTTTCTAATTAATAGTATATCACTTGCTAGTAATAACAGATTAACAGAAACAAAATTTAATATGAGTTTTTTTTTTTAAATTACAACCGTATTAAGTCCACCTTACACGGTCAATATCGTTATTGAATCAATATCGAAAAATTGACCATCTGAGGAATATATTGTAACAATTATATTGACATTTGTACTGTGCATACAACGTTCAAGAATATTACTTCAATATTATTGATTCAATAATATTGACCGTGTAAGGCGTGCTTTAAATAAATAAAACTTGTAAATATACTCAATATGGGTAAGATTTTAATTTTTAATATTTTTCAGTAATGTTGTACCAATATATTCTTTTCGTACTTATTTCTACTTTTTTTAGTTACGTATGTATATGAAAATTAACAAGGTTTCATTAGGCGCTTTGTTTGTCAAAATCGGTCCACCCGTTCAAGATATATTCGTGGCACAGATACACGCATTATACAATCAAACATATAGAAACAAAAAAAATTTCTGAAAATGTGTTTTTGGACTTAAGTGTCTGTAAATCTTTAAGATCTGTTGGAAAGAGCACATTGAAATTTGACACGATTATAATATTGTGTATTGTATTAGTATTTATATTAGATTATAATATATTTTAATTTTACGACAATACTTTTCTAACCTAGTAGCGTTAGCAAAGTGAAAACTGCCATTAATAAAAATATGCCCAAGTTAGTAGCTTGACTTTGACCAAACATGACCTAAAATATGCGAATGTACTCTTAACAGGTTATTATAAGCTCTATAATATTAGCTTTTATAGTAGTTAAGAATAATTTAACTTCATATCATCTCTCAACTTTATAATCTTCTTAGCACTATGTCACACTTATTAACAATAAATAATGTGTGCATTTAATCTTATTAATCTAAACTACAACTTATTCCAAGACGATGCCAAAATCTGTACAAGTTATAATGTTGAAATGAACAGATGTCTAGAGTTCTATCATGTGTATTTTATTAAGAAATAAATCAAATTATCTAGTAAACAATGTGTATTTAAATCAAATAACAAGGAAGGGACTTATTTTGAATAAAATGCTGAGACATCGATGAGATTATAGCGCATTCCATCACTTTCCAGCACGGTATGTTCGCTAGTTGTTTTCCTATCACACATTTCTAGTTTCCTTGAGAAATACATTCATTTTATTTTAAGACCAGTTCCAATAACTCATTATGGTATCATTATTTTCTCATTATGCAGATAATGGAAAAGTAATTCTTTCACAACTTGAATAAGTTATGGAAATGCCACAAATCTAGCTAGGCGGTAAATAATGATATTACAATCTGTACAAAGACAGGTTTTTCCTAGAATGGCTATTGCATCTTTGACCAGTTCTTTATGAGTCATTAATTTAATTTAACTATACTGTTTTTGTAGAACTGGTCAAATATGATAATGCAAGATAGCAATAACATAATAATTATGTTACATAATGTCGGTTCATCATGTCTTATTACTGTAATAAATATTTGCCATGAGTGTTACGTTGGTTTGATTGGAATTAATGGTAATTATAATTCTTTTATCCTGGCCAAGATTCACCATTTTTTTTCACGTATTTTTCAACGAACAGAAAATATATGTTTTGTCAAGCGAAATTTTAGAGAGGCCATAGAGGTCTAGCGCATTACAGTGTTCACCGCTTTGTCATTCTCGAATCTATCGCGGCCGGTTCAAATCCGGTCTGGAGGAGTTGAAATTTGATTCGTGGTGGACCCTCGGAATGAATCTCGACTTTACCGTTTTAGTTTGAATTATTTTGATTATACCTCAATAGGTCTGGTTGAAAAAAAAAAACAACAGACTATTACGGTAAATATTTTGTATTTATTGTCATGAGTGTTACTCTAATAATTTACTATAAATTTAATTCTTTGAGCATTCATTCAATTCAGTTCAGTTTTCCATTGCAAGGTATCCTTCTTGAGCTTACTATTGAGTATAACATCAAAATACAATGTATGATTGTTAACTATTTCTAAAAAAAAATGCAATCTAATTCGCCATAGTGCGAGTTTTGATGAGTGTTACCATAGAAAAGTAATAATCATGAGTCATATGATTCAATGGTGCTCATGTTCATTTTAGCAGTAACTTCCTTTCACATATTTTCAATAGGTGAGGGCAATGAAGCCTAAAAAGACAGAAAGGAAGAAAATGTAAAATTAATAAATCATAATTTTAGTGCTACTCAGCAATAAGTGTTTAGTGTTTCCCATCGATTAACACTATGTTAATTATTGTTCCTCCATAGATAAAAACAAGACTTTAGCCAAGTTTCAATGAGATCGGTACATTCGTTTTGAGGCTACAATCTATAACAACACAGATTTTTTCGGCCGCTATCTTGAAAGGAAAGGGCGGATAGTAATGTCGATGTAGAAACCTCAAATTTTAAGGAGGGTTACGTATTTGAATTTTTTATACGAATGCAATGGTTCATTGATAAATATTACTTTAACACAGAAAATGGAACGGAAATGTTGTAATTCAATGTTACCACAATGCGTCTTTGATCTCTCCGAGGCGTCTGAAAACAAAATGGTCTCATGATCCACTAATGTAAAACTTACAATACATTACTACTTATGGATAGTATTTTTTCAAATCTGTTCATGTCATTATATTTCTCCGTTTTCTTTCACTGGATATATTTTTATTTTAATAAAGTTCAAAATTTCAATTCAATAATTTTTCCTCAATTTTTAAAATTTAAAGAAAACTTTTTCCGCCTATATTACCTACTTATACAACATGACTAAATCAGCTTGTTTACTTCTTAATTTATTCTTCTTCTTTTTTAACTCAGTGGTTCTCTTGAATAATACTAACATAATTACTCATAGATAATTTTATGATCAATCTTTATTTTTACACCAAATATATAATTATTTATACATATAGATACAAATAAAAAACACTTTTTAGTTTTATCCTTTATATTTATCTAATTGTTTATTTCATAAGTGGGGAGGCCATTATATTTCGTTGCTCTTCTTGTGTTTTACCTCCGACTGGGGGCCATTTATCACGTTATTTTCTCTTTTCAGAAATGTGATACTCCATCACTGTCATTCCCGCTGCCAATTGAATGCTTTCCATCGAAAAGAGAATGCCACTATTTTCTCGACCAAACAAAGAAAAATGTGAACAATATGTCCTTACCTAACAGGTTTGCATCTTCTTCCTATTATGTAGTTGGACTTAAAATTATGATAGATATAATATAGTATAAATTTTTTTGGCTTTTTCACATATCACATGTAAATGATACATCAAGCAAATGTAGTCATTGATAAATTAAAGAACGTTAAATTGTGCGTCGAACGAGTACATGCCACATGTAAACTTTATAATTTCGTAACGTGGTATGATATAAAACGACTGTCAACCAACTCTGATTTTTTTCACATTTGTCAAAAACTGAGACAAATTACTATAAATGTCCCTAAAACTTCATGAATGAAATGAGTTCATTAAGAGGAAAAACTCATAGAATCAAAGTTATAAAGCATCAAATTTTGTGTCCAGTGAGTACCAACTAATTTAATGTAGATGATTTACTCCGAACAAAACCGGTAATCTCCCGATGGTTAGAAATTGGCAATGAAGGTTAACGTGATTTTCAATATTTAAACAGTATGGGTGTCTGAGTTATTCTACTGAGTTATTTTTGTTTAGTGTCTGTTACATGCAGTATAAGCCTCCTTTGGATCTCTTAGCAGCGAAGGATTTTGATAAACGATGTGTCGAAAGATACTCAATTTTATGAAGGAATCTTGTAATGTAAATCCTAATTCGAGATATACAATCGCTCTAATATCAAAATTCAGTACTCAGTAAAAGTAAAATTTGATGCTCTACAACTTTGATTCCGAGGTTATTTCCTCTTAGGGAACTTATTTCCAAGTTACAGAGTCATTTATAGTAATTTGTCTCAGTTTTTGACAAATTTGGAAAAAAACAGCGTTGGTTGACCGTCGGTTTTTATCATATCACGTTACCAAATTATAAAGTTTATGTACTCGTTCGACGTACAATTTAACGTTCTTTAATATATCAACGATTACATTTGATTTAATGCATCATTTATAAGTTATAGGTGAAAAAGCAAAAATATCAAAAAATCTGCATTTTTTGACTGTAAAAAGTTTTCCTATGGTGGCTTGCGTTAGCAAGTTTGTTTTATACATGTCTAAACCCATACATAAAAGTAAAAAAATAAAAGCTTTTCTCATATGTTTCGCAATTTTATATCCTCAAATTACTGGCTCAAATTTTTCTTCAAATCAGAACATACACTTTCGTAGTTTACAATCAAACCTTCACCTGCGATGAGATAGATTTTTGGGCCTTGGCTCCAGTGCTATAAGTACATTTACTGGCACTGTATAAGTACACTTACATATAAACTATAAGTACACTTACAGGGCTATTGGTACATTTACCTTAGTGTGTAATATCATCTATGATCGCATCATTCAATTTAATATATATATATATATATATATATATATATATATATATATATATATATATATATATATATATATATATATATGTGTGTGTGTGTACCAGAGTATAAACTGAGAATCTGCGTATATTTGTTAAAAAGTGTGATATAAAAATGAAGTTGTATTTACTTATCTAGTTTAATCCACAAAACGAAGGACCATTATTTGCTATATTGAACCAACGATATGGTTAGAGTGGCTTCCTTTTTAAAATTAATTTTACGATTCTTACTTCCACTTATCCCTAAAACGGGAAAGTATAAAGATAGCAGATAATTTCGAATTCGAGTTGTCAACGAAAATACATTTTTACGAATTATTTATATTAATTAATATAATTATTGTTGACTGCCTCTTTTAGATTTTTCAATGTATCTCTCCTATTACTTTACGGAGAAGATGGTATACCCTTACTACTGCTCTAAGAGGTGTTTTGTTTGTTTTTTCATTTCCAAGAATACACCCATTCAGACTATGATGTGACCTGCAGCTATATGTAGCTGGATCGAATTTGGAGATTGGAATTGAGTAACGAAGAGAGATCGCATTACGAACTCCACAATAAGAAAACATCTGAGTGTAAGACCAGCTGGTAGAGGGAAATCGTGTGAAGTGGTTTCATCATTTCTCACAAATTATAAAAATCCGAGTGGTCAGATTGTCCATAGAAACTTAGGAGAATGATGTCAAGAAGGTCTTTAAAAAAAGAAAAAGAAAAAGAAAATGAGGAGGAAGCTGCAGTTAATTTAGGATCGGGATTTGTAAATCATGCTCTAGATAACAAAGCTCAGGGGTAGAAGATTATATGTTTAGGAAGAAGAATGTTCAAAAGTAAAACATTAAATAATTCGTTAGTTCAGTTTGTTTTAAAAATCTATTGAATTTCCTCGGCTAAGCGTCACTTTAACTGTTGAAGTATATACATTATCTCTGTTTCCTAGCTACTTACGCTTTTTGTTTTCCTTTTTTTGTATAATCTTTCTTCCATTTACTAATCTCAATAAATATTTAGGTCCATTTTTTAATTACGTTTTTTTTTTAAACAATGTGGAAATGAAATTTTTCTAGTTTTTAAAATGTTTCAAATTTTCACGTAAACCTTGTTACGGTTCGTATCCGAATGTAACTCTTTTAAACATTCAAACTATGCAGTTATCCGGAATCCTATTTGTTATATTGAAAGAATGAAGTTGACTGAGATTGAGACGGAAAGGGCTTTGAGGAGCGGCTTGAACTAAGCCGAAGCCATGGCGACCGCTGGAATCGCTCAAAGGCTCCTTGATTAATCCTATTGTTGGATTAAACCTCGGCGGCATTATCTGCTATATCCTCATCCCCCCGATGTTTGTCAGTATAGCTTCTTGTCCTCTGTCCTGTTCCACCATCCTGACTGTAATTACATCCGATTCACATCTAAGCACCTGCCTCCTTGGTACAATAGCGCAGGACAAGAAAAGTTTTTAACCCAAATGAAGTTATTTTCCTATAAATCCTATAATGAAATTTTTGTCAATTAAGACCTGGCTATGAAAAGGTGCACAGAAGAGGGTTTTCTGTGAGAGGGGTATATTTTGATGTGTTTTGAATTTTTGAGGGGGGAATTTTCGGAATGAAAAGGAGATTAAAAAACAAATCGTAGCAAGTGTAATTGCGGATGATCAACGATTTTTCTAATTCTGCTTTCCCTTGCTTTGTTTTTATGAAAAGGTGAGAAATACGATATCGTGGAAGGAGGATGGAGTATATCCTCGCGCCACCGACTTCTGTGACTATGTGTCTTTTAATCACTTGAAATATCGGCCTGATAATGTGCTTTCATAGTTAGCCATGAATGATTCAACGCGAGATGTCAAAGTATAAATTAACGATCAGCTGGTTGTTTAGTTCAATATTATACAAAATAAATATATGATGATGATGACCATCATCCAACGATATAGCTCCTAAATAGAGTTCACACCCAGGTCCTTTTTTAGCCACGCCTTGTGCTGCTGTAACAATAGACAGAAACTACATCTGTAACATACAGACAAATTAAAAAAACAAAAGAACAACAAGAACTGGTCAGAAAATACAAACAACTGTCACACATGTTGAACTACAGATCTGCACATATCTAACAAAAAATGCGACTAATCTCCTCGAATATATTAAAATGCATTTGACATACGGAATCGAACTTTGAGGTTCCGTAAAACACGTCAACATCGTGATCGCAAAAATTCATACCGCAGAATGAAAAGTTCCTCGCAAATTTGTAAATGCATATTTTTTATTTTATTTATTTTTTTATACCATACACAATGATATTGGCATTTCGTCGGTAAACCCTTCAACCCAAATACACTCATCCTGTCTCTTTCTTCGTCACCTTGAGCGAAGACTAAAAAGCCAGTATTCCAGACACCTGCTTCACGCAATATAAAGAACATCTTGTGTTTTCAGATGACGTTTCTTTCTATTTGTGCATCATTATGCCCTGGGAAGACTTTCGAAGATCAATAACGTTGTAAGAGCGAGTTTACTTTAAGTACCAAATCGAAGCCGCTACGAAAATGTGATCAGATATCCCCTAGTCCAATGTGATGACATAGGTGCTGAATAATGAGAAGACCATAAAAATGAAGTTGCTGAGTGTGATTTGCGACATCGGATTCTTTTCCGTTATTTGGGTGCAAGCAATCCGTTTGCGAATTTTAGTCAACAAAGCACATACGTAGATACACATTCATTAGTATAATTAACTCACACACACAAAAACCTTCAGCCACTCATTACGAGGTTTTAAGCATTAATTATTGCTAATTTTTTAAATGGATTATTTGTTGTAATCCTTCACATAAATTCGTCTAGTTATTGTTCAATATGCTGCCACGCTGTTCCTCGATGTTTTCGTTTCTGAATTTGGCGCTTCCTCGATGATGATCGATTTTTTAGGTATGTATCCCAGTTTCTGAATAAAAAAAAAATGTACTTGTGATGAACTTTAAATTGTTAAAAACAATGTTTCAAGTTTTTTTTACTCACAAATGTTTTTCTAAGTGAGCTTCAATTGTAAATTAATCTCAAAAATGGCAAAAAATTCGAACGCATTGATTGACACTATATTTCTCCAGGAATGCTCTTTTTGTTGTGGCAGGTAAAAGCTTCACACCCCCATAGAATGTCATATCCAACATACATGTAACTTCATTTCTTGATTCCTAGAAACAAGTCTTTTTAGCTGACAAAATACTGTTTCCTCGGAAAAAAATATACTGCTTCTTCTTCCGTTACAGGTATTAGACAGAACGATGAGCCGTCATATGTTGGCTAAAAATCGCCAACAAATCCCTTGCATCCAGCAGAAGTATCCAATCAACATTTCTAAATTGGATCTGATTGGGCGGATGGTGTGTATGTATTTCTGTTATCCATGTTATAATGACATGGATTTTTATCCATGGATACTAATTTAAGCACATACAATTTTAAAAAAAAAACTGTATAACCACAACCCACGAATGGTTTTTGGTTCAGTACTTTGTGAGGAAATATTATTTCAAGACCAAGAGTTGTGCAGGGAGGTGATCGGGCCAGGATCACGCTCAACCTGCATGTTTTCCTAATTATTTAATAATGGAGTACCCACTTTATAGTGGGTAGGTGTGCTCCAGGAATATCTCCCGACCACCTTTTAAGCATATAACTTAGATTATTGTTGGACTGATTCGCTTACATTCATGGTCCTCAAACTACTTGAAAATGTGAAATCATTGCAAAACGTTGAAGAAACTGGATCTGAAAGGTGTCCATTATAGCACAAGAGGGAAGGCATATAAAGTAACCCGGATCGGCCAGAAGTTTATTCCTTGGTCCTTTCCTGGACCAAACCAATAACGCATCCATCTCTTGGAAATGTGGTCGGGAACTAAACAGGGAGGCTTAACAACTTTTACTTGACTGGCCGGCCCAACCCAAGCCGCGGAACGTTGCCGTTTAATAAGGAGCGATAGTTCTGTACAGTCACCTTATCTTCAATTTCCAGAAGTGGCTAATTTAGCTAATGCAAGGGAAAGTTAGTTGTCCTGTCCTATCATCTGCTATTTCCTTCCATAATTTATTATCGATAGGCGAAATGCCCATGACTTATTTAAGTACTTTTCGCTTGTTGTTGAATCAATATTCTATCAAATCTAAGAACTAAATGAAAATTTAATGTTAAAAAACAATTTGAATTGTACCCGTGACTATGAGTTGTATTAGTAAGGTACTAAAATTGTTAAATCCATTTTACGTTATTTTTTATTTTGGTACTATTGTACATGTGTCACTCCACTTTTATCAGTGACACAAGATTCGATTACACCATAAATGGAATTCTGAGAATGGCCGAGTGTCTACGAAAGTAAACGGAAGTGACCGAATAGTATGTAAAGTCCCGACATCAACTAAAAAAAAACCTTTTGAGACTTGCTTATCCCGTTTGAGCATGCGTAGCGAGCTGTAGTCGTAAGTAGTGATGTAATTAAAGCCAATCAACGCTCTGATTTCAACTGGAAAGGACCAGCTGTGAGTTTGCCGAAGTCTATAAAAAGTGAATCGCTATACAAATTAAGGAAGTTCATAATGTAAATATGTCAATCTTCGGCTATTCTCCAAATCCCGTTTATAGCGTGGTCATGGGATCTTGCCTAACGCGTCAAATTGGAGTAGTAACTTCATGATTTTTAAAAAATTTAATTTACAATTAAATTTCGTGATTTGTATAATTAGTGATTTCAATCAAGATATATTATAATTTAAATTTTCTGTTTTTTGTTGAATTATCATTATAATACGGTGTTGAAATTATATTAAATGCATTGTGATTAAAATAAAATACAGTTGTTAAAAAATGTTTTTAACAACTGTTCTTTTTTTTTTTTCATTTCAATCGAAAATTCTTTTAAAGAAATTGAGTTTTTAGTAAATAATTGGAGTTGGCGATTTAATTTTTATTTTTCGACAAGACTTTAATTATATCATTAATCGGTATAAGTGATTTAAAGGAAAATTCCAATCTCAGGTTTTCGAAGAATCCAGGTACTAGTAAAATAAAAATGATTTATAAAATTGATTATTGTGTGACAAAACTTCAAAAATTCTTATTTTTCCAAAACTATCAAATCTATTTTAATGTTCATCAGTCACAATGGATTAAAAGGTTTTTCCGTGTGTAATTTGGCCTATATAAAATAAACGAATTAATTTACTTTATTATAAAAATACACATATACGTATATCTAATTAATAGGCTATTTTTTTAAATCAAATTCATTCAAGATTAGTGTAACTAATAAGTTTTATGTTCGTGTTATTTTTTGTGCGCTTATGTTCCATTCTTCAACACCTGACGATCATTGGTTGAGTTTAGTCACACTACTCAGCCAGTTTAAATCATGAAAAACTGACAAATGTTGACTCGGTATGTGCGTCAACTTCTCAGTGTTCAATATTTGACGATCGTTGGTCATAAAGTTTGCCTACACTATTACGCCAATATGGAAAATAAAGGTCTAGGTACGTGGTAATATGTTGAGCTAATGTTTAAACCTAACTCCAGTCTCTAATATTTCACAAACATTGGCCATATTTGTTGCCGTACACTTACCTATATGAAATCTTTGTCCAAATTTACATTTATCTAACTTAAATTCAAGAGAGAATTATATTAAAAATTAATAATTACGATTGATTGTTAGCCATCGATCAACTTGAACCATAAACTATATCCAATATCTTTCAGGAATGGACAGCTTCTTATATTTAAAATATATTAAAAATTCAATAATAAATCTAATCATTAAAATATCCCATCTCAGAACAAAATATTTGTAATAATTTATTGCGATTATTTTTACTGAAAACACTGGATTTGTGAGGAGGTTCTGCTGAACTAAAACCTGAAGGCGAAACACACTTTATACCGAAACATGACTTAACTTAATTAACGTGAGTATAAAGACTATTAAAAATAGAATTGCGTATAAAATTGGGTAATACGTAATACAGTAGAAGACAGATAAAAAAAATAATAAAAAAGTTTATAATTCACGATTTATAGAAAAAGGAAATGTGTGTTGTTTTGCCACCCTAAGGCTCTATTTATGTGATTTTAACAAAAAATCAACTTCTACTCGTTTCGTCTTTATTGCTAGAATAATTGTTGGATCTTCGTCAGATGGTCAGATCCGGGATTAAAAGTCTGAACTCGAGTGTCTTCTTGAGATCCCTCGACCATCTGAACTTCGTCAACATGTCGATTAACCAGATCTTTTTTCTCTCATGATCTTTTGATGTCCTCCAGTTCAGAGCAGAATTCTGAAGAATGTTTCAGTCTCGTGTTCTGATCCACTGAGAGGGTTCCCATGTCAAGTTTCATATAAAGATGTGCTTTCATTCTGTTATGACTGTCTTGAGTCTTAAGAGCACAACTCACTTTCGCCTACTCAGTTGATAGTAGCCACCATATCAGGGTTATAATGGGCATTATCCCACCATTGGTGTACAGCCGCTTTATTCATAGAGAGCATTAAAATCCTATAACTGGAAAGCACCTAGTTTAAATATTTTTTTAGTTATTACATACTACTCGAAAAAAAAAATGTGAAAGCTTTTTTCCTTAAAAACGCCCAAAATTTAAATTTAATTCCGAATTTTATTTAAGTTCAGAATTGCACTATAGATAGACATGATGAATCTTTGTCTTGCATTTGAGATTTATTATCTCACTCTTGATTTTCAGGAATTATTTTAAAATAAATATTTGCTATGTATTGTATAGTGCATTCAGGGTCCTCATATCCTTACATTCCCAAAATACCAGTACTAGTCGAGGCCTTCATATTTACATATTTATACATGTTTTTGTGTGTAAATCATAAGAAATTTTAATTGTTTTTCAATATTTAAATTTTTTAAAAATTTATTATGGAGTGCTGCCAATGGGTAGTTTCTCTTTCTGCTGTACATGCCATGTTACTTGTTTCATATTTATTAATTGTATTTATCATTTAATACAGATGTAAATTTCAATAATAAAACCTAAATAAAAAAAAATACAGAGCCTAAATAAAAAAAAAATTATAAAGCCTAAATAAAAAAAATATTACGATTTTTACCGATCTTCCCTACTCCTCTTCGCAAATAGGGGCGAAAACGTAATTTTTAATGTTCTCTAAATGTAAGAAAGTGCTGCAGAATATTGTAGGTATTATGTATGGTATTTGTCTTGTATGACATTAGTATTGTAAGGTATTACTGTGAAAATATAAATTAAATAAACAACAACACAAACATAAGAATATATTAACAATTATACACAGATAGATATAAAATGTATAAATATAGTCTGAAGGCAGTCGAGTTTTCTAGTAATAAGAAAAATTCCAGTGTGACTTGTCGGAGCGCTTTACCACTTTTGCAATAACGTGGCTTATATTCTATTAAACGTTAGTTGATATTATACAAAATAAACTCAATAAGATTTTTTTTTTGTTCTGTTTTTTAATGAAAATGAAAAATAGTTTGGATTTTGTGAATTACAGCTTAATGTGGAAAATACGTTATGATCTTTAAATGTCACTTTGCTAAATTTTAATTAAAGTTTAATGTTTTATTATTCATTGTAATAAATATATCATTTATAATGTTATATTTATTAGTACTCATTTTTGAATAGTTGCCAGTACATATTTTATAGCGAGCGGCTAACATTTTTCAATATAGCTTTTTTTTTTTAATTCTATTCTCAGAGAATATGCTATTACGCCTATAAAATGCTAGTACGAAGGTCACTGAATTATTCAGAAAATAATTCAGGATTTCATGTTTTATTTATATTAACCCTGTATATAACAAACTATTAACATAGCCCTTCAATTATTCATTTGTATGAGTGTCAACACTTATTGGTCCTATTTAAATGAAAAAAGTTTTTTTTAATTTTTTATTTATGCCAACGTTTCAACCCAAACATGTGAGTCTTCTTCAAGGCGTGGTTTGAGCACTGAAGATGACCCACATGTTTGGGTTGAAACGTTGGCATAAATAAAAATTAAATTTTTGTTTTTAAAAAAGACTGCGTCCTGAATATTTGTCACCCATGATATGTAGAACAGTCGACTAACTTATTTCAATAATTCGAAAAAAGTTTTTATCTTCAGTAATATTTCACTAGTTGAAAATAATTCACTCTTCCCGAAGATATCAATGCATGAGCTCGTTTTACGAGTTTCAACTCGGTCGGAACCGAATCCAGAAGGCCAAAAACAGCAGTATGAATCAGGGGATCATTCAACGTTACTTTAAAAAAATCTAGATAGAGATCTTAGTTTTGAAAACAAAGATGGTAATGCAAGGACTTTTTACCTTGATAAAGATCTTCTGATAGCTTTGGTCGAAGAAAATCCCAGAACGCCTGTTTGAGAACTTGCGGAGGAACTCGACTAGTTCACAAATCGACCATCCCAAACCTCAACAGAATCGGAAAGACAAAAAAAAACTTGAATCTTTGAGGATTCCTCATGCATTAAACCTCCGCCCATAAAACCTTTTTCATAAAGTTTACGCTACACTTCTTTGCTGAAACAAACACAAACTTCACTCACACTACCTTTCAGAAATCTTGCCTACCAACTACCATTTTTATAGACATCTGTGCCATCTTTCAAATGATAAAGATTGATCATAATACATTAGAAAATGCATTTTCTCATTTTTTAATAGTAATGGTTCAACTATCTATTCAAAGAGCTAGGAAAAATTACCAGCACGTTGTCAGAAACGTATCGAGAGTATAGGAGCGTATTTTGATTTTAAAAAATAATTTCGTACCATTTATTGTATTTTAAAACCATAAACGTGCATTAATTCGTAGTCAGCACTATGATTAAGTGCATTTGGAATGGATAAATAAATAATCATTAGTGTTGCCCAACATCGGTCTTGGTCTTGCACTTTGCAAGATCAAGACCAAGGTTGGTAAAAAAAAAGAATTTTTTGTGAATAAAAATTACGGCAAAATAGTTACTAACCTTAGACAATTTTAATTCCTATATGTGAAGAATTGGTATAAATAATATACTTTTGCAATTGACTCTTACAATTTTTCATTCCGGCTTAGTTAGCTTTCCCCTATCTGAAAAATTACAGTACTATCCCTACAGTAATAGACTAATAGGTAACAGCAAGACTGTTGCCCAAGATTAACACCAAGACTGAGTTCACAAGACCAAGATACGTCTTGGTCTCGTGTTTGAGCTACACTATTAATCATAGGTCCAGAGATGGACAAATGCTGCTCTGATTACCGAGTACCAAGTATCTTACTCAAATTAAATTTACTATTGAGAATTCAATCACTACTTCAGTTAGTCGTTTGACATCAAAATGAAGTAGTAATTTAAATCTTTGCTACTTAAAGAAGGTCAGTTCTTGAGTAAAATACTTACTCAATACTCAGCGCAGTATTTGCCGATCTCTGCATGGATCTTATAACAAAATTGATGTTACTTACATGTGGTTAACATTCCATATGTGTAATACCTATGATAAGCATTGGATTAAAAAGTTTTGAACTTGATATCTGTGGAATCAGTAGTTTCCTACTCATTGAAACAAAAGGTCTACTTTGGTATTGTTAACAGAAAGTAAGTTGTCTCTTCAGTTATTAGGCGAAGAGAAACTTTTGAAATATGTTACGCAATTGACGAAGTGTGAGTAATGTTTGGCTATTCCAGTGGCGTGGCACGATAGTGGGGGACAGCACAAGGGTTCAGATATGGTGTCGTACGCCAAGCTGTTCAGGACCACCGAGGAGCAGCTTCAGCCCATCGAGGCCACTGTCATCGGTGAGTTTTTCAGTTTGAGTATCTATTATCTTATAATTACTATAACTATACTGATGCTCACGTTATTAGTTATAATAAGATCTTATATTTTGTAATAATAATATACTATGTTTTTTTCTTTTATATACACACAGTCCACGGTATAGACCCCTTTTTGATCAAATTAATAACTAAAACTTTCCGAACGTCTTCATTTTATCGTACCTAAAACTTTTTTATTTAAGGAAATTCTCGGAAATGATAAAATTTGTCAATTAAATGCTTTACTAAAAATACGTGAACTTTCTTTCATATTTCAATTTCAATAACAAGTCAAAGTGCATTTGTATGGTTTTATTATTATTATTATAAAATTATACACTTCATAAGAAGCTTTGATCTTTCCATTGATCCCCATTTATTTATTCCCCTTGCCAGAAATACATTTATTCAGCAATATAACATTCAAAAAAGACATATTGCTTTTTATACCTCTTGAAATAGAAAATCTCATCTTAGTTTCTTTAATATTATAGATTTTTTTTTCATTACTTAATTCACACATACAAAAAATAACAAATAGTCACAACGAATAGACGAGACAACAACGTATATTACCAAAGTTCGTATAATGATTTATTGAATAATCATACGCGTTAGATTAATAGCTAATAACAATATCAGGAGGATTACTGATGCGTTGTTAAAAAGATGAAATCGAATATCTTGTGACAATATAGCAAATGAGTCTGGTCCAACTCGAAGAATTGATGAAAGATGGTCTTAATCAGAACCTAGGGAAGGACTTAATTCTTTACAGATTTCTTCATTGAAATAAAATATCGAATCATGAGCTAATTTGGTCACAAAGTCTAGATAAAAAGGTGGCCTACAAAAATATTTGGCGTGACATTCACCGCCTACATGACAAAGTAATAAGTTATATAGGTCAAAAGGCCCAATATTTTTATAGGCCACTTCTTTACTCGATTTTGTGAACAAATTATCACAAAGATTCGAGTTGAATGCAAATTGGTATTCATGAGCTCTTAGTACCTCATTAAATTAATTATTTAATCACAAGACGCCACATTTATGAATATTTTCGTTGTTAACAAAAAGTTATGGCTTACGATAAAATGAAGCCTCTCCAAACAACAACCGAAGTCTTGCATTCCTGAGTATAAACAATACAGTACAATTGAATACAGTACAATAAAACAAAATAGTTCAACCAAAAATTATAGGTAATACCAATTTATAACATAACACAATAAAATATTCATTCAATTCTAAAAATATTTATCATACAAATATTTTTAAGAACATTGGTAATAAATCATATAAACTGTATAAAATATATAATCGAACAAGTTTTTGATATATATATATATATATATATATATATATATATATATATATATATATATATATATATATATATATATATATTTAGTACACATCGGTAATCTCATTTTTTGACAATAAATGACCTCAATCTTAAGACAGTGCCTGGTGTAGTAAAACAGATTCGTGAGGAAGTATTAATTGTCAAATTTTTCATATGATTTGATGTGGCAATATTGACGGAATGAGGCTGGTATTGTTGACAGAAAGGAATATAATTCGGCACCGGATTATAATATGGACAAGGTCATCGGATTCATTTATATTACAAACTGAAAAAAAAATTTGTCTTGAAATAATAAAACACATTATCAAATGTTAACTTAATATAGTGATTGTCAGATAATCCAATTCGGACAAATATTTTAGTCATAAAAAAGGGGGAATTTAAAGTGATATTTATCACATACAGTGTAAAAAAGGAATATTTATACAAAGAATAATTATAAAAACATATTTTGTATTTAAATATGTTATTTTAGTGTTTTTTCTTTTTCAATAGAGACAAACAGTTTTTTTTTTCGTTTTTTTTTATTGAGTTTTAGAAAGTGGTGCATATTCTTTCGACTAATACATAAACTTTACTCTACCATCACAAAAAGTGAATAAAAATAATAATAAATAATATACCACCAAAGTATATGTATAACATTCGGACCAATGGAGATTGATGAAGTACCCTATTATCGCTATGGCCCTGAAAAACTTATAGAAAATAGAAATATAAATTTTTTACTGGGATCTAAATATAATTACGGACCATAGAGTATTGCATAAACGTCCGGGTATCTTGTTTATAAGCAAAATAAATAAAACTAGAAAAATCGTAAACATAGCAGTGCCTTCTGATACCAACATGATAACCACTAGGGCCGAAAAAATCAGAAAAATATAAAGAACTTGCCTTCGAGATAAAACACCACATAACTTAGAAAAAGTGAAGATTACTCCAATAATCATATCTTCTAATGGTTGAATATTGAAAAGCACAGTAGAGGATACCCGAAAACTTCGACTTCATTTGATGCATTTCAAAGCAGTCCTGCTCGATACGATTGTTAAAAAGTTTCTAAATAAGAATTTTATTTCTTTCTTGCGTTCATCTACATTCCCTTGAGTGTTTTTTCCAGGATGTGGATGCTATTCCAGAAATCTAAGCAAATAAAACTATAATAAATAAAATACTTAAATATCAACACAATGTAAAAGAGGAGCTTTTTTCCGTCTTTTATACTCTAAGCAAACTGGGCTCTGAATTTTAGAATTTTTCTGGCTTCCAGAAGTGGATGGAAGAACTGCCGAAAAGTATGATACTTTCAAACTTTTACGGGACTTGATTATCATAAAGTAAATATTTTTTTTCAAAACAGTTTATTCAGATGTGTTTATTTTTTCTCATTTACACTTTCATGAACGGTTCTTCGCGGACTTTGGAGAGGAAAATGGGATGAATTTTCGAAATATTCTGCGTATTTTCCGTCTTCAAAGTTATTTTACTGTCTAAAGGCAACGTGAGGTAAAATATAAGCTTTATTAAAATTAAGACTTTATTAATAATAAAGGTCTGTAATTATTCAAATGCTTGTTTAATTAAACTAAAAGTATTTGGAATATAATATTAGTTTATTGTATTTTTATTAAAATTAATAGTAGATTTTGTATTTTTTCCTTTGAAGCGTTATTGTCTGTTGCGCCCGTGTATTAATAACAATCCACTTAACATTAATTGAGGACTTGGAGTTTGCTCGCTATTGCAGAAGATGTTATTAATTGTTGTTGATGGCCTGCAGTTTCGCAATTTATTGTATCTATAAATAGCGAAATAGCATTTGATTGTACGTTGGTGCAAGTATTTCTGCTGATCATTGTAGTTAATAATCAAAATCTATTTTTCGATTTTAACCTTGGAATGCAACTTCTTGTGCTTTGTATGCATCATAAAATAGTTTTCTATTCGGCACCTTGCATACATAATCAAGATCAAACTGTTTCATTATTTTACGAAGAAGGTCAGTTGCTGAGTTATATATGAATATGATTATAATTTATCAGTTTCAGAGTTATCGTAGTCATGTTAAAAAATAGTTTTTAATCTCCTTTTTGTATCAATAATTTCTTGATATGTTGTGTTATTAAATACTTTTATTTTTGTGAAATGCGTTTCATTCATGAATTTTTTTTCACTTTATTTATTTTTGCACCTGTCACAGATATCTGTAGTAATTAGGTAATGTGCTCATAAATTTGGTTACGTCCGATTTCTTTTTAGTCACAGAGTCATCAGAGAACATGTCGTACATTAGTCTATTGTCAAATCGGCTTATTTTATTATTAAAAGTGGAATAAATAGTACTTTCGTGTCAATGGTTTTTTGGTTATAGTTCGCTATGTAAACTCTTGTTATTCACATAAAATGAGGACCTGTTATTAGACTTAAAATGGGTATATAAAAGGTTTGTAGTTTATGTATATATGTATTTTTTCTTAACTGTAAATATGTGAAGCGTACACCACAAACATGAGTTATAAAAGAATAGTAATTTTAATTAAAGGAAGGAGATGGTCCAGGGTGGCTTCTTCAAGGCTAGAACGGACAAGATACAAAAAGGTATACAGAATTGTGGAAGTTACATAATATTTAGAGAAAAAAATTATAAACAATGTGAATAAGCTTATTAAAATTATAAACAGAAAGTACATTAAAATATAAACAGAGTAAGCTAAGTAACAAGCTCCAAAACTTAAGTAAATAGATGATAACAAATGTTGTAGTGCAATATATAATATATGCAAATGTGAATTTACTTCTGCAGATCAACAAGAGAGATTGTAAGAAAAGGAAAAAGGATATATATGAAATAATAGACATAAAGAAACGTTGGCTCTTAATAAAATAGTTTTGCCACTATTTAGCCTATTTTTGACCTCCACCCCGGACCATCTCCTTCCTTTGTAATGCAACGGTCAACTATGAAATATTCAATAAGTAATTTTAATTATTTGTTTAAGTCTTCATATTCCGTTTAAAGTATGGATCCACTGCTGAGTCTAAAATAACGAGCTAAATTTAGTAACTTCTGCGGAATTCATGAATAATTAATACCTTTTAATTTAGATTATACACACGATGGCTATGTGACGAAGTATACCTAATGAACTGAATAATATATAAAATCTAATGGACCATATATTAGTGAAAAACCTGAAGACTATATAAGAAAACCTGAAATATTTTTATATATTTAAATTAAACTTACATCATGTACTGTTTTTTTCCTCAAGCTGATAAGGCTAATTAGGTTATCTAGGTTAGGCTACTAAATAGTTGTCTCTTGTCGGTCTGGTATTTCGGGAGAAAAGCTGGTTCAAACTTACCTGGACTAATTTTTTTTTTTATTTATTTATTTAGACATATAATATTCTGTCACAGGGACAATAATTATATTGATAATGAACACATTCAAACCGTATATACAAAAAAGAAACAAAAGTAAAAAAGTAACTAAATAATAATAAATAAAAACTATATATAATAAAAAAAATAAAATAACCTAAATATAAGTAAATTCAAAACATAAAAATACAGTCATACCTATATACAATATATACAATCGGGCGGGGAACCCAAATCCCTGCGCTACTCTCTCAACCGCCTCACCGGTGCTAAAGCCGGTGTAGTCTGAGCGAGAGCGCTTTAGCCACATACACTCATGTCTTGAGTGGAGAATCTGGCCATTGCCAGAACTCCAAAATAAATACTATAAAAGTTCTCTGGGCCACTGCCGCTTCAACCTTCGAGGAGGGTTGTAGGGATGAGTGGAACTAGATAGGGATTGGGCTAGGGGATTCGGATGATTGATAAGGTGCTGATGGAATTTTGAAAAATTTTCAGGGATAAGGTCAAGGCCAAATGGGATATTAAGGTCATGGTGTAGGGTTTTGTTGGTTACATAGAACGGAGCATCGACTATTGTTCGGAGGACTTTGGATGCGTTTGATGTTAGAGAATTTTACTGTCCCCCAAAGTTCAAACCTGGACTAATAATGAAAAGTTTAAGGATTAAGTTGAAAATATTTAACAAATTTCCTTAAAATCGTTAGAGCAGTTTAAGCGTCTTGAACATGTGTTTTTCGATTATTGCACATATAATAATCGATTTGGTACACGGACATCGTTGGTCGAAACGTTATCTATCTCACTCCTTGTCGATACTATCCGTGTGCTACCTGGGGCTTAATCAATTCGTCACCACTTTTCTAGGCCCGTTATGCTAGGTCTCCACCTCCTGACATCATTCTGAGAAGTGATCCACCTCTCCTTCTTGGTCCTCCAGGTTGTCAACTGATGCCATCCTGTGTTGTCTGTATCTATGTTATTATAATCTATGACTGGTCAGCCTTGTTATTTGAAATTTCGGGATACTAGAAAGCTGTGTGGACCTCTAGGTAGCCGCATTTCATGTAAAGGTTATTTTCTTTATTGATATAGACATATCTTCCTCGAATTTCTGCAATTATTCCGCTAGCTTAGTTTTCGCAGCGGTCGTACCGACAGCCTAAATGCTTCTTCGCCCAGGATCGTGGTAATTAGTGTTACCTAATGCAAGATTAAGACAAGTTTTGGTCTTACATAGTACAATTTCTAGTATTATTAACTGTTTTGCCTTCTTTTATATTCACAAAAAGTATCTTCTTTTTTTCTACCAGTCTTGGTCTTGTTTTTGCAACACTTATGTGCTGTTGTACCGGTTTTGGGTAACACTAGTTAAATTTTAAATTTACCGCAGAAATCCAACGTTTTCCTACACAGTACTTGCAAAAAAATATGAGTAAAGATATTACGTAAATATTTATTATTTAATACATGCAATTTTTTATTTTTAAGGATCAAAAATAAAACATGTTTGGCCCATTTAAGGCCCATTGACTCTCTCCATTATGGAGGGATGGAGACTTTGCAACTACCTCCATTCTTCCTAAAACTACTGGGAACTCCTCAAAGAAACCTCCCGCTCAGGAAGATCTGAAACATAAAGAACTCCTGAGGACTGGACATAAAAACTTTACTACCGTTACAATATTTTCCTTCCCTATTTAGGGTAAGCACACCAGTGATGGGCATAGCTAAGGAATTTTTGTCTTTTTTGGCTTATGCCGCCGTAATTATTATAGTTCTCCGTTGGACATCTAGAGTATCCTTTTTCTATATAAAACTTTAATAGTGAAAAAATATTCAGTTATGCAGATATAAACTCCATTTAAAAATACATCTTTTTGCAGTAGTGATGGAAACCCCGAAATAGTAATGGACAGGGGGTCGGTACCAATAATAGACATGCCTCAGACAAATTCTAAAATCTTTTTTTAATTATAACGATAAGACAACATAAACGTTCAACTTGCTCTTATTAATACAGTTAGTAGGAAGGTATGAAACACACTGATCTCAAGAGCACTAAAGAAACAACAATAGGCGTTTTAAACTTTCTTTTGGGAACTTTGTTCTTACAGTTGTCAATAGAAGGCATTGTACTTTAATCTAGAAAATACTGAAATCTTTAAACCAACAAGGAACCTTATTATTTGAATTTAAAGTCCAAGCTGTCCATCACTGGACCCCCTGTCAATAACTGCTGCATTCACCATATAAAAACTAGCCAATTTATTTTTCGGTTTCGAAAAATGTTAGATAATGGAGTACCTTTTTCAATTAAACTCCATTGTTATGAAGCTTCCGAATAAATCAACTCCTTAAAAATCCATTTTTTTTCCAACCCAGTCCTCAAATTAGAATAAAAGTAATATGTTTTCATTACAAAGCGAAAACCAATAACTTTCTCTTGAACATAATAAGTGTGTAAAACTTATCGAATTGTATTTATTTATTTTGTTCAAAACATGATTCGTATGTTACTTCGTTTTATAGATGAGCAAATTATTCAAATAATTTAAATTTACACAGTTTGTTAGTTCAATTTGATACCGCTTGTCGCCTCTCTGTAAATATACAAGTGATGTTTGTTCTGTGGACTCTGAGCAAATAGTGGTTGTTTTTCATTGAGTTTTCCATTTTGGTTGAAGTGTTTGTTAATGTTTATGGTTAGGGTTAACCTAATTTATTTAGAATGGTATAAACACATGAATTTTAAAAACAAAATTATGTCAAAAGCAATTATTTCAAAATAATTTCTTAAAAATATTAATGATCAAATTATTTTCCCTTTTTTTTTTTCTACCTAAACTAGGACCGATGTGTGGTTTTCGACGGATCTGTACGTTCCATAGCTCCCTAAGTCCGAATAAATCTAGTACCCGCTTCACACAAATTTTATTTTCCACTGTACTTTTAAAACCAAATTATTGTTTGACAAAATTGGGCTGTGGCAAAAAAGTTCTCTATTAGCAATATTAGAGTGCATTGAATATTTTACGCTGATCTTCCACATTAGTTTATTAGTCAAATTATCTCTTTGATCCATTTTCAGGAAAATAAATCTAATTGATTTTTTTTTTTGGCATATTTAAAGATATAAAAAATTTCTGAAATAGGTAGAAATTGATACCGTGTCAAAAAAAAAAAATTAGTTTTTACGAGATATAGAGAAAGACATAAGAAAAACTAATTACATCTAAGAAAAGCAATAATATATGGGAAGTTTTATTTTATATGAAAATATGTTCTATTCGTTATTCGTTTCACCTCAATCAGGAACTTAAACAACAAATATGAATCTACATAAGTCTGATAGATTATTTGCTTTTATAAGAAAAAAATCTAGTATTTGGCTTTAATAATCTCGAGACATATTTATATAAAGCTAACAATATTTTGTAAACCAATGAATTGATATTCAACAACTCATCCCTGAGAGGTTTTCACTTCAACTTTAGTTTTGGATGATTCGTTATGCGGTATAGTATGGAATACTTGACAAGTCCCTATGAGGTCAGAAGACTTTTTTTCGTTACTTTTTAATGTTACTTATAAACTTATGAAAGTTACTTCCTATCTCGATTTATTTTTATCTAGAGGGAGAGAAGTATCTATAAAAATATCATGATTAAACTGGACATTTATTTAGAAAAAAATAATTTAAATTATTTAAGCATGTCTCGGAAGTAATGTTTTTTTATTATTATTTAATAGATTACAATCTAGCTTATTCGGATCCGACGTATACTAAACCCCAATTGAGTAATAAAAAATTCATTTACCTTACAATACTTTTGTTTTATTTTTTTCACTGTAACCAATAAAAAAAATCACTATAAGAAATTACCGTTGCATTGCTTTTATTTTGCTCACCCACTAACGAAGATTGGCAAGCACTATAATCGTTCATGAAGAAAAAAAAATTCTATTTTTTTAAAAGATTTTTGTGGAAATGGTCAAGTAATAATTATATTAAATTTCTTCTCTTTATCACGCTTACGCATGCGCAAACATATTTTTTTTCTTGAAAAAACGGCTCGTCCAATTCGGTTTAATGTTGGCAGAATGTTGGGAACTAATTAATCCATGGTACAGACTACTTTTTATCAAAGTACTAACATTGAAATATAAGCAATTATATCCCCAATTTAAATCGTACCTACCTCTCTGACGTTTTTTCTCGTATTTTATTAAATTATCCTTGAAGCAGTAGATTACTCAGCACAAAGCCGAAACTGCCGAAACAAAGGAACAGTAAAGGGAACTATCGATTCCTGGTCCTATAACTCGATTTCTGCTCCTTTTTCATTAGGATTGTCTTCTATTTGGGCTTTTGTCCTGAGCATTATCTCCCTCTGCCAGGGCGTCCTAAATGAGAAACTTTTAACAGAAACACTAAAACTTAGAAACGGCTTTAGCCAGTTAATTTAATTTAGTTAATTTATAATTATAACTTGTAAGCAGTTCTCATAGAATTGTCGTTATACTTCAAATTAGATTTTAATTGTAGAATTTATTTTTTATATAATCACAAAATTTGGTTAATTTCAAAACTATATTTTTGAAAAATAGGCACCGCTAAGTCCATACAAATTGGACTAAGACCTAAGTTCTATTCTTATGGTTGTGAAGTGTTGAGTGTGGCATTCTTTAAAGCTTAGTACACACTTGTAGACATTGTTGCACGATTTGTCTAGAGACACCGTTCTTTGTCTTGTCTAGCCTCCGCAATAAGATGTGAATTTCTCACCCAACCATGGAGGACATAGTTTTGTGCGGAATGAGTTTCTGCTTAGTGCTAATCACAATTTAACGAACGCGAAAACGCAAACGTTGGTAGACGCGCAAAGTGCTCGTAGAAGGACCTAGGTTCTGTTATGCATTATTAAATAAACTAATAGAAAAGGAGACATCACGGTAATCTTCAATTAGTTTTAAAACTTTCTCGTTAGACCAAAAGTTTTCAAAACAACTATAAAACTTTGGCAAAGAACTGTGAAAAGCTGATCCAACCACTCGATAGCTAGAGGCAGACTAAGACATGTCTCATCTGCAGACACCGAGTGACGTCCACACTGTCAAAATGATGCACAGCATGTCTAATGTTGCATAATGTCTCTCATTCCGATCGAGAGAGTTTAGAGCTGCGATTTTTGGTTTCCCTAACAGGCTTGTAGACGGGGATTTGTCTACAGGCATGTAGACAAATCCCCGTTGTCTACCTAAACAAACTGAGACATTTCTCAGAGACCAAAATCGCTCTACATGTCTAGTGTAGGCTAGGCTTAGAAGAAACGAAAAAAAGAATTACAAAATTTTCAAATAAGATCTTGAAAACTTGCAATAAATGTCCCTTGATTAGTAAAAAATAGTCAACATCGTTCTAAACTTTGAACAAAGACACTAGACATATTCCTTTAGAAAAAATTCTTTACCAAATATCATTCCTAGTTACCAGACAAGCTTTTCCTTCTATAGTTAGAGGGACAAGCCTGGCTTGGAGGTTCCTTGCCTGATTTTAAATAGTGTATATAAGTACTTCTGCGTGTTATTTTTTAAAATTTATTTATCTTCAAGATATTTTGTTTATATTAATTGTATCTACTTTTTGACTACTATTTAGTTGGTATTTTACTTGTTTTTATTTTATGTATTTATATTTTCTGTATATATAGAGTGAATGTATTCTTATCTCACTATATGCATCATCCATATGACAGAATGTTATATTGCTCTATAAATAAAATAAAATTTAAAAAAAGTTACTAGTAGTTAAAGGAGCAGTAGCTTTCAACGTAGGACCTCTTCCGTAAACTGGAACCGAGACTTTTTCAAGACATTCTAAGTGAATTATGTTATCTTTATATATATATATATATATATATATATATATATATATATATATATATATATATATATATATATACTTTCTTTTCCCTTATTTCTATGATATAGGCACGTATGCTATTTTTCAAAATTTATATTTACTTTTTTATTTTACACGTTAAGCTTTATTTTATTTTTCTAATGCTTCATTTATTGTATTATTGTTATTATTTTTCATTGATTTCAGAAACTTTACTAGTCCGTAGATATAAATATCATGTATCTTTAGGTGTCTATTGTTTGAATCTTTCATTATTGTCATTTATTTTTGTACATAATTTATTATTGTTGATATTCTTTATCATATAAAATCATTAATTATAAAGAATATCCTTAATATACTTTAATATATATTATATTTTTGGTATGAATAAATGGCTTTTATTGTAGGAAAAATATAATAGTAATAGGGTATACAATAATTTAACTTTTATTTAATCGTTTTTTTTTTTTTTCCTTTATGGGTGTGTCCCCAAATTCATATTACTGCTATCATACCTTGTATTGTTATTGTTATTTTTTTATTTATTTGTTATGGGATATAGTATAAAATAAATTATAAAAATACACAACTTACATTTATGAATTTTATTGTTTTCAAAATTATTAGAAGCATATGGAAAACAGGAGATAGGAGAGTTGGATGTTTTGGTTCTAGATAAAGAGGCCCAGCATCACTCTCCGACGTCATACCCCTTCCGATCCGGTGAATGGTCAGGTACCCACATTAATCATGCCATGTATACCCCAAAAGGGTCTCCGCCGCGCAGAATGAATACCAACTAACCCGGCATAAAGGAATAATGTTTCTTGCATCATGATCTACTTCCCTTTACCGTCCGCTTCCATAATTTGATTTAAAAGATAGTATGGAATAATTATACGGAAGATTGTTTAAAGACTTAATAACATTTACTTGTTTATAATGAAATATAATTTACACATTTATAAATATATCACGTGTTCGGAATCTATCAAAATTATACTTTAATTAAAAATTAAATTAACCAGTAAAGTCCAATGAGAACTCTCACTCTCACTTTATATAACTGTTATTTTTCCTGATACTTTGAATGAATGAAAAATAATTTGGTTCTAGGACTAAAGTCACCTAAGAATAATGATAAAGTTCTAGAAATTATATACATTTTCAAGCATGTAGATATAAAACAAATATCAAAAAAAAAAAATTAATTGTCACTTCTCCTTTAACAGTTAACAAGTAATTATAATTACAAAATATGAAAATTCTTTCATGGTTAAGGAAGATTGTAACATGAAGTGGTGGTATGGGAGTTATCTAAAGGAATTTGTGGACGAGGATTGAAGCATGGCAGTAGGTAAGGAGTTCCGAAATGAAGTAGTACGAATGAAGAAGGATATGCTGAAGTGTTTTTATGGGAAGGGATGTATCGATCTGTGGTAAATTTACCGGGTAATAGACACTTTAAGAGAAATTTCCATCATTAGTCTGAATCACAACTTTAATTTTGATGGTGGGTCTTTGAAAATGAATTCAATTATCTGCAAATTTAATGTTTTGTCCAATTTTCTTTTCTTTCCAGTCAATTAGTTAATTGTTCATGAAAAACTTAGGAAATACTAAAATCATATATTGCATTTGTAATAGATACCCACGTTTTAGGATCACCAGTTTTTTTATTTTTTTTCTCTTTAAGTATGTTTTCGCACCTGTCACGGTATTGAAAATGACCAGATGTGTTGTGATAAAATAAGGATTGATATGATAGGCATGAGGAAGGATAGTACCCAGCAGCAACTCTTCCTGGTCATTATTTTCTTCCTTGATTTAGATGTGGAGATTTCTCATCCAGCTACTTTTTAGTCTCCTCCTGATGGGCATGTAATCCGTGGCCTTGTCGTTTATAAGTCTGTTTGTGTGTCCGTGTAGCTTGTGATGAAAACGAGAGTAGAGAGTACCTATGGGTTGGCCTATAGTTGGTTGTCGTATGTCGTTATGTAAAGTTTTGTTGTTGATCCAGGTTTTTTGTATAATTAAAAGACTAATAATAAAAAAAACTGTTTTAAACTATAAAATGGCAAACTACAGATGGATGAATCAAAGTTCCAAAAATATCTCCTAAAGAAAAGTAAGAAGTAAACCTTCCTCAACAAAGACACAGTCTCGCTTCATTAAAAAATAAACTGGGAATCAACTATTGTGGCATGATTTCATTCAGAGCCGTCGCGTGACTTTTTGGCGCTCGGGGCAAAATTATATCATGTGCCCCTCACATCCCTCAAACTTGGCCAGCTGTATATTGTCTCATGTTTAAGAGTTATATTTATGATACTTATAATATATAATATAGTAGTATGTAATAAATTAGTAGTATATAATATTATTAATTAGTTATACTTTCGCACTTCCGTTCATGAGAAATAAATCTCTAGCCAGCTTGTTGTAATTTCTCAAACAACTGCAAGTGTAACTGATGTTAGAAATAATTGTTTTCCTAGTGATGTGTGATGATTGAAGATATGTTAAAATATTTTGTTATAAAAATATATGATTTTGTTTAAAAAAATCCAAATTTTAAAGTATAACCCTCATGGTGCTTGAAATTCGTAATATAGATTAATTATCAGATTTCGCTTTATGAAAACGAGACTCTTGTTTTGAACATTAAAAAAAGTCAATTAATCCAAGAAAAAATGTAATCTGAAAATATTTTTTTACGTAATTATTTGACTTTTTAGAAATTATAAAAACAAGTAAAGATTTTGTAGAAACAATTTTTTTTATTAATTTTCTTTTAATGAATGTTTCAAAAGTGATGATTTCAGTTGATTGAAAAAAAATAACTGGTACTATTCCAATAAATATTTTATTCTATTCTATTTCATTTTCTCCAATGATTTTGCCTTATGTAATCCTTAATACATTGTAAAGAAATTCAGTGTTCATAATCGTTTTTAATGAAGGAGAATTGAACAACTGCGTGTACCAATATAGGCTACCACCATGATGCCTCGATTGAGCAACACAATGAATTCTGAGGGTCATTCTTGGCTATTTTAATCTTTTTATAAGAAATTAATTCAATTCCAGATCATATAATGTGTCTGATTTATGGGTTGCCTTGAAAATAACTTCTGCTTCATCACTACTGAATGGAGGGGGGAGAGAGCTAACTATATTCGTGCGTGAAGTTAAAAAAAAAAAATGAGCTAATAATCGAAAATTTCCTATCTCGGTTTGTTGTATAGATCAAGCAACAAATTTGATTCCGTCTTTGCCTCTCTTTTGTAAATTCAGGCGACGGACATATCACCTGTATTTTCTTCTAATATTCGACATTTCACCATTGAAAGTAACTACTTCGATATTATCGACTATCTTTATTGATCCCTTCGATATTTTAATATTTTATTTTGAAAATAAAAATTCGATATTTTTCAATGTGATCGTTAGAAACAAATTATACTAATTTTTGTAGAGAATGTGAAGAATGTTGTGCGTAGTAGTGAAAAAATATCGACTGTCGATGGCGTAAACTAGAAGTAAACTAAATTTGCCTAAATTTGTTAGATATAACCTCAAACCAAGGTCACGAGTGTCAAAGAAATCTATGTTGGATGTAAATAAATTAGAATTTAATTAGATGAAGCCGATCTATGGGTGAATGCAAGGCATAATTAGAAATGGAAATTTCCTTAAAAAACTGAGAAAGACGAAGATGGACAGAAAGTAGAAAATTAATTTTACTAACGAGGGTGGAATAATTCATAATTACATTAATTAATTTAAAGATGAAAAGAAAATCTTTTTCCATGCGCTTATGTGCTACAGAATCAATATTTATATTGATATTAATATTTCAAAAATATTTCGATGAACATATCGATTATTGATATTGGGGCTTTGCACAGGCGAATTTACGGGGGAAGAGAGGAGGCTTTCGGGCCGCAACCCCTTCCCCAAAATGGTAAAATATAACCATGTTTTATCGAAAAAAATATTTAAAAAGTATCTCTTAAAGTATTATTGTTTAAAAGGGCTTTAGGACACAACACCATTTCATATAGGTAGTTAGTTTCTTTCTTTTTTTCCAAAGTAATTATCGTTATTTTTATGAAAAAAAAAACTTTCGGGCTGAAGCCCCCCCAAAAAAAAAAAAAATCCTGGATCCGCTATTGCTTGATATGACTGTATCTCAAAAAGAACAATTTGGCCTAAAGTTACAGTAAGGTTATGCTTGGTTTAAACAAAATTATCGACAAGATACCGATTTCATCTTATTACATCCAGTACCTTAAAAATAAAAACAGTAAGGGATTCACAAACGTATTTTACTTTGATAGGCCTTGAACCAAAAACGGCTGTATCGATTTACCTTTGAGTAGGAAGAAATTTCGGAAATAGTTAAAACTATGATGACTGTGAAATGTGGCAGGCTGTAAATACAAAAGGGAGGTTAAATTTATATCATATTGTATCTGATTTGTTTAACTATCCATTACTCCTACTACCAAAAATCCGATTTGATGATAGTTTCAGGGATTATGTGTTTTGAAATCTACAATTGGATGATTCGGTATTGATTTTATCGAATGCTGATTACATTATTCGCTTAGGCTTACATTTTTCCATGACAAGACTATACTTTTAAAATGGTTTCTTCAATTGATTTTATTCCCAAACCACAAGTCATAGACTTTGAAATATAGATCGATGATAGTTGACTGGATTTGTCGCAATAGTGACAGCTATTGTCTAGTTAATTACATCTTGTAGCCAATGGACAATGAATTGTGATCCTATCTTACCTAATTAACTGTAGTTGTAATTGTGTGTGAGGGGGGGGGGGGAAGGGGAGAGGTGGTTCTTACATAAAGTTGTGTTTTTGTTATTTCTGAACTTAGAAATATTTTTTTAAAAAGTATTTATCATAAATTCTTGGAGGAGAAATAAAAATTATATAATTAAGTTGTTTAGTCTTAACTGGAGAAAATGTTTTAATCTTATTCTGGGATAAATTTCAAAACCATTTGCGTAAACAAGGACTCTGGCGGTATCTTACATGACCAGAAACTTCATGAGTTATGTGAAAAAGCTTTTGTATACTTTTTTTTTTACATAATAGGTAGGTACCTACTAGTTATTGATATTATTTTTATTTATTTTTTTGTTTTATTAAGCAACATTTCGTCACATGGATGATAATTACAGAGAACAAAAAGTTCATTCACACCATATATAAAGAATATATAAATCAATTAAATAAAATAGAAACAAAATAACAACTAAATGTAATCAATAAGTAAATAAAATAAAATAACATGAAGATAAGTAAATTTAAAAAGAACACAAATATATCTATATACACTATTTACAACCAGGTAAAGGAATTTTGAGCCAGGCTTGTCCCTCCCACTATGGAGGGGAAAGTAGGACTCTAGGAGATCCCTGCACTAAAGTCAGAGTAGATTGGACGAATGCCCTTTAACCACGCACATGGAAACAACACGGCAGTGGAAAATCTGACCATTTTCCAGGTACAATATTACATATTACAAAAAGTTGCTGGCCCACTACCGTTTTAATCTTCTTCGAGGATTGAACGAAAGGATGGTGCAGATTGGTATTGGGCAAGGAGATTTGAATGAAATGTAAGGTTCTGAAGAAATTTGTAGGATTTTTAGTTCAAATGGGATATTAAAGTCATATTGTAAGGTTTCGTTTGATTTGTTGATATTAAGTTTCTAGAATTTTTATTATTAATGAATTGGCTTTCTTAAAATAATCACATAGCTTTTCTGTATCCACCATTTTTATGTCCTTACCAGGTTTACTTTTAGCGTGTGGACGATGTTATGGCTTCTTGACAATTTTACCATGAGACATATTGTAGCCGTGTAAACGAGTGAAAAAAGAAGAATGGATTTGTTATATTATTAACGTTTTTTACCAAGTGATTAACAGAATATTATAATTTTAAAATGATAAAAGTGACAATTTATTTACCCGTTATATTTCTACCCTCTCGGCTACAACAATGAGCTAGATACCTTTTAAAATATCCTGCAATAAGGAAAAGTAATTATGAATTATTCGGTATTAAAAAAAAAAAAAGCATTATGAGAAGAGAGGAGTTATTATCAATTACAAAGGGATCTTTTGATGAAGGCTCTTCCTTTATTGTATGTTATTGCCTCGGTGACAATATTCTCCGCCTATTCATTGAATACCGTTTAAAAAACAATGATGGCTTCAAGCACCCCCTGGAAATATTAAATGAATTCTAAAGTTATTAAAGAAAGAAGAAGATAAAAAAAAAGTAAAGAAAAAGCTCAAACAGAAGGAATCAGTAATTGCGAAAATGTAATCGGAGAGGGGTATCAAATAGCCCTCGATGACTTTAAGCATCATCTCTTAGCATTTAATATCCCTTTCCTCTTATATTTTTTTCCTTCCTTTCTTCGCCCCTAGGCTACTTCGTGCGGTGGAATGGAATAAATCTCTTCTTTTGCCCGGCCAGTTGAGTGCTCTCAAAGGTCCAAGGGATGAATTAAACCAAAAAAAAAAAAGAAATTATGAAATAGCTATTTAATATAGGCAGACTTATACATTTAGAACAAGGTTAGTATGAAAGGAACTTTTTAAATAACAATTAAGTACTGTTCTAATACTTATGTCAGTTGTTTCTTTTCATTTATTGTAATAGTACAAAAACAATTTATTTTCCAAAGCCCTGGTTGCTGACTGGGCTGCGATAGTTTCCGAACATTCGAACAGGATTTCTCACTCGACTTAACTGAAATAGGTTGTCATACTACTTTTTTTATCGCCTTTCCCGCATTTTAGGCTATACCAGGGGTCTCCAAACTACGGCCCGCGAGCACCTCCAATCCGGTTAGATGAAGTTTTCTTTGATTACATGTTAAAATTATAAAAAATATAAAATTTACCAAATTATTCACACTAGAGGTTACTACAACATTTATTGTATGGTTTTTTTTCTCTAAGAAAGCTCATTTCTCAACCGAAAGTGTCATTTATTGAACAGGATTTTTTTTTTAATCACAAGCCATAGCCCGATTGATTCAGGTAGAGGTCTTATGGTTCTGTACGAGCATAAAATAACTTAATATATTACATATTGCTATTTTTAGATCAAAAGGTCGTATGTAACGATTTTCTATGTTAATTTTACTTATGCTAAAAGTGAAATTTTGTAGTCTTCTATTGGAATAAATAATCTGCTACTATGGAAAATAGTATAGGCAAATAAAATATGGAATTTTACTAAGGAAATAAATCATAAAGAAATGATCAGCTTTTTTGCTCTTTTTTTTTTTTTATTATTAAACACTTTATTCAGAAATATTACAATTTGTCACAGTTTAAGGACACTTATAATAGAGTTCAGAGATTGCATTCATACCGTATATACAAAAATATAAATAAATAAAGTAATAACAAAAGAATAAGAAAAAAGAACAAAAGAGTAAAGAAAAAAAAAAAAATATATACACATAAGTAAATAAAAATATAAATAAAAGTAAAACAAACACCTTATATAAAACATACCTATATACATTATTTACAATTTGCCAGGTGATCTCCGAACCAATCCTGTCCCCTCCACATGTGGAGGGAAAAGGGAGGCTTAGGAGATCCCTACGCTTCTCCCTCAGCCACTTCACTGGTATTTTAAACCAGCGGAGGATGAGTAAGTGTGCTCTTTTTAAAAAAATAAATAAATTTTTACATACGACCTTTTGCATTAACAGTAGCGATGTTTGGTATTTCTTATTCAAAAGAAGGATATAAACATTACATTGATTTTTCATTCCTCGAAGTTTTATTATGATTCTCAATGAGCAAGTAAAAATTAGGATACTGACTTAAAACTAATAAGATATTGACCTTTAATCTAATAAAGATAGGAACTATATCTGAAAGTCCTGAAGGGAGAGTATAAAATTGAAGATCTATGGAAGTTGTCCGTTGCTTGGGATGTCATATGTACCATCTCTCCTCCCCTCTCCAATCGGCTCATTTCGGGACTTGCCAACTTTCTCTACAACTTCTCTATTTAAAATTCATATCCTTCCCCGTCCGGCAGCACGGTTGTTACGGACTTCCTTTTTCTTTATACGACAGCCCCGCCGAAAGTTCTCAAAAGAAAAGAACTAAAAAGAGAAACGATGTTATGATTATCAACAGGAGTTTCTGGATACACAACTCCGGTTCTGAATATCCAGCCTTTGTTTAACTCAAAACCTTCGAATTGGAGTTATTCGAAAACAATTTTTATAACAAAAATTTTAAATATTAATAATTCCAGAGATCTGTTTTTGCAATATTTTCCCTCAACAACTGTTGTTAACGCCCGAAACTACGCATTTTATTTACCTTTCATTTATTTTGTTCTCTCCGTTTTACCCCTTTTTAAATGTTAATAATAAAATCTTTATTAAGTTTTTTGTTATGTAAAACGCCAAGTGACAATTGTCCCAGAAATGTATATAATTTTGTATATTAGGCATTATGCGATGTATTTTCGCGTTTGTATATACAAGCCAGCCAGGTATTAATACCCAGTCTTAGGTATTAAGACACCAAAATATTGCTATAAGACTTGCGGGAAGTCAGTCAGAAGCAAGCTTTCATAGACACAGGGTCTATGTATTTGGTCATAAATTCAAATTCTTGTTGATGTTATTATGATGGACAATTATTTTTTATTATCATTGAGGATTGTGTTTATGTTTTATTTTTATTTCAACTTTCGCACCATTGTTTCATTTTGTTTTGTTTTCAACATTTTGTATATATTTGTCCACTTTTGTCCACTATAATAAATTGTAAACGTTCAAAAGGGGAGAGGGAGAGATTCTTTATTTTCCATTGCTGATTTAATGAATATTTTTATTTATTATTATTTTGTTGTGCATGATTTTTTTTCTTTTACAGGTCACATTTTTTTTCTCATAAAGTATACCTTTATTCCTTTTATTTTTAATTTTACTCTTATTTTCTCCACCTTTGAGGAAACTCACGGAGGAAAGGTTAGTAATTTAATTTTGAAATATTCCTTACCCCTACAAGTATCTTTTTCAAATCAACTGGCAGTAGATAAATACACATTAGTTTTTAACAAGACTTATAGGAAAATTACTGGAAGCCATAAAAATATTGTATGAAAGTTATCGACTTCAATACTAAGCTAAATTAACTCCGTGGTACAAAGATCTTTTTATCAATTTATTAACATCAGCCAAAATTTCTTGAATGGCTTTAACTCAACGTAACTTACAACTTTTTTTTCTACCAAAATTCTCAGAAATTTGGTTTTCTTATTTAATTAATTAATTAATGAGGTATTAAAAACTTATAAGTACCAATTTTCTTTCCTCCTAAATCATTAAATAATTTGATCATAACAATTGAGAAAAAAGGTGGCCTACAAAAATATTGGGTCGTTTGGCCTACATATATTTTGACATATCAGTCATGGAGGTATCCACTCTCTTAATACCAGATCTATATCTATTGATCTATATATCCTCTCCCATAAAACCACTTTCTTCAGCAAAACCTTCATCATTCGTGCAATCTCCTTTTGAAACTCCATACCTATCGCCATACCTCAAACCACGTCCAAAAATTGTTTCAAACAACTCCTATTTCATCACCTAATGCACATTCAAACTTGTAGATTGTAAGATTGTAAGACCGCAAGCTCGTAATATTTTTATGTCACAGTTGCTCAGACAAAGTTAATTAGTAAGAGCCATTTTATTTTTATAGCATTTTTTTCTCTTAGTATTTGTCGTATATATTTGTATTTTCCTTATTATTTTTTTTGTAGATACTTTCACTTATTATTTTTGAAATGAAAACTTCTTTAGGCACGTTTTAGTTAAAACTTGTTTGAGGCAAAATACATTTGTATTTTCCTTAATGCCAGACTGACGAATATATTTTTTGAATTTTGTCTTATTATTCTAAGGGGACGTCAGTCCCTCAAAATCATAAAATTATTTTTCATTTCATTTCTAACTTCGAGTAGCAGTCTTCCACATCCAAACGAAACTCGAAGATTCGTATGTTCAAATTAACTGATCCTAGGGAAGAAATATTATCGGCAGTATTTATTATGTTTAATGGAAAGAATCCGAATACTACACTATTGTAATACCATAATATTCTTAGATTTCAAGTTTATTTCTTCTTCTTCTTCCTTTCCTTCCTCCTCATACCTTCCAGCGTGGAGGTGTAACAGGGCATTCCGAACTATAGCGAGTGCCCTTATCTCTCCTATCGACTCCTCTTGTTTATTTAACTATGCCAATCCCTTCCAAGACTGTCAGGGATGTTGTCATAATAATTCTGCTTTAAGAGCTGGTGATAATTTATTGCTGTGGACTGTAAAATTAGAGAAGTTAATGGATTGAAGAAGTGAATATGTAAAATTGATTGCTTTATTTTATTATATGTAGTTTTATACGGAGGTTAAATATAGGTGGGTTGGGATACTTGCATTTTTTCTTTTCTTCTTGTTCATCTTCCCTCTCATCCTTTTTTGGCCCCTTGCCGGCCGCTGTAGGTTTTTACTCCATTTTCATCAAATCAGTGGAATAACGAATTTTCTAACTGGCCAGTCTTGTCAATCTCTCACGCTACGTGAGCCTCTACACTTCAATAATGGCGGCGTCACAATAACAACTGAGGTATATATGCAGTATGCTCCAGATAACTGGAGTTTACTTGATTTAACTTAGATTAAATTTAAAATATAAAGTTTGATGTGTTCCCTAAACACCTCTCTTGATCGTCCTAACCTGGATATGTGGTCTTCGTATGGCTGTCGAGGTCTACCCTTAAATGTTTGGCCTGTTGGTCGGACTTATAAAACCTGAAAGTTATTTTAAATGTTTTCAGAGATCATAACTGTTAAGGGGTCTTTATTTTATTTCAGAGCAAAAGATGCAGAAAAGGACTCAAAATTATTTCGCAATCCTGTCATTATTGTTTTTACAAATTAATTATTTTTTTATGTTGGCTTTAGGTACCTTGTAGAATAGGAGCTTGCATCTGTATACTAGGGGCCAAGAATTATATAAAATTGTTTTATTATTATTACTTATGATTATTTTACTTAACCGTTGTACAGCTGTTACAAATACTTATATTTTAATAATGACATATCATTTTATATTTAAAATAGTTGATTATAATAAAATTTACGGTGTTTTAATGTTATGGATATATAGTTATATACTTAATTGACAGACATGAGCGATAGAATTTATATTCTATTCGAGCTGTGTGTTGCAAAAGTCTATTAATAGCAAACCTATTAATTCAGTTGGTAGGGTATCAGCACGTGCAAGGATAAATTGACACCGAATGTAGGCTAAACCTAGTTGTCGCCGCAGAGCGAGTACAATTTATTTACGATTGGCTAAATTAGACAGATAGAGCATTTTGATATATTCAGTCCCCTTTTAGGCATCATCTCCATTTAAAATCATCGGAAATCAATTATTCAACGGAGATTATTAAAAATATTTCTTATAATAAATTATTATTTTGCTTCCTCACAACCGAAAGCATTGTATTCGTGCGAAATGTTAAAAAAAAAATTATGTGCTCAGAATCGAAAATTTCCACTCGCGTTTTACGTTTCAGGCATCAAGGTTCAAATTTGGTTCGGTATATGTCTGTAGTCAAATCGATGTGACGGGCATATCATCTGATACCGTTTATCTGATGTTCATGAAATTTTCAAGGATTGTTTGGGTCGGTGCTTAGATAGTCCCATAACAATTTTATGGAATTCCATTCAGCACTTCCGCTTAAGGACGCGGAAACGTATTTTTTTAGATATGCCAATGTTTCAAAAACAGCTCTTTCGATTTGGTTCAAAGCAGGATAATGGTATCTACCTTCGTGATATTGGTATTGATATTAGTGAACAAATAATCTATTATTAATTTTATTGAATTATGTCGACAACTTTCTCTTATATATAGGCAAACATGTTTTCGTTGATACGTCGATATCAAATTAAATCTAAAATCGCCCCCGTTCGATTTGACACAAATTTGGAGGGAAGTTGGGGATTGCTAAACAGATAATCAAGTATGTATGAATTTAACAATATTCAGTCCACTACACCCAAAATACTTCCGCTTTCAGATCAGACATTTTATTATTTGGCACGCCTATAGTTTGAAATATGCGCATTCGATTTGACCCAAACTTGCTGGAAATTTGGAGAATAGTATAGAAATTATCTGATATCAATTTAATTGAATTCCATTAAATAATAAAAGTTAATATAAATAATTGTTAAAAATATAACGGCTGTGAAATGTGGTATGCATTGATCATCTGGAGTGGAAATAAAGTTAACACAATATTTTTATGGGGTTATAAAATTTTAGGTTTTATTCAAAAGTTAATTTATAATTTATTGTTTGGTCCATTCCGAACGTTACTGCCATGATATTGACTGTCGTTACTTAGATTTCGTGTAATTTTCAGTAAATTTAAATCAATTTTTACTCCGAGTGAGTATAAAAAAAAAAAAGAAGTCTTATTTGTGATTATGTTCATTTCTATGAAAGTTAAACTAGCCCGCCATGGATCGATTTCATCCTTAAATATCAAAGTTGTGGACGTATTTTTATATTAGAGTTAATTCCGAACAAGTTGAATTTTTTCTAGTATATATCATTACTGTTAGTACAAAAGGTCGTATGTAAATATTTTAAAATTGTATTCTGTTTGTGCTAAAGGTGGCATTTTTTAGTCTACAACTGATATAAGCAGTCTGCTACGATGGAAAATAGCAGAGAGCAATAAAATAAGAAATTATACTAATAAATCATAAAAAAACATTTAGATCTTAAGCTCTCCTGTAAAACATTTAATTTTTACATACGGTATTTTGCACTAACAGTAATAATATTAATGTTCAGTATGCATGATTTTTTTTTTAATCACGATTCATCAAATATGCAATCTGCAAATGCAGAACTCTTTCACATTTTAATATTCAATGAACAAAACTCGTGAATATCAAACTCATATATGTTGAGGGATTACTGGATTTCCGATAAATGCTTCTCCCGGTCATTTTATTCTCATACGAAAAATGTTATGCCTTGTAATATAGATACTTTATAGCCAATGAACGTATATGTATTGTATATGTGAATTACATGAGTCGATTAGATAAATTTAATAACTGATTAATTGTGTTATTTTTTTCTGAAAATTAGATATATTTATGAAGATGAGTAAAGAATACTTGAAAGCTTCTAGTATAATAAGTATTATATGAACTAAATAAATAGCTACAGGAAAACCGTCTCACAAAGTATCTTATATGATTTTCATTATAAGGATAAAGTTATTTCTATACATTCTCATAACATGTAACAAGGCTTCGTTAATACTGCCGTTTTGAACAATTCAGCCAGCATTGGTTTATTATAATAGAAATATTATAGAGTCATTTAATACCTTTGGACTTTTTAATTTATTTTCGAAAAAATACTAGGAAAATCGTGTCCCAATATTCTTTTCATATCTAATTTTAAAATAGTTACATCTTCACCACTCAGTTCTGGTTGCAGTATCACTAAATATTCTTCTATGTATTTCATCATTAGTTATGTGAATTCGTTTTTCCTACTTCATCGATACTTTGGAAATTGACAGAGTATTTGATGTTTGACATTTTTTTTTTACTTAGCTAACGAGGAGTAATGTATAAAACCAACCTGACAGATTTGGTCTCAGATCACTTCTCTTCTTCTAAGAAAAAAATAATTCATTGTTGAAACCCGATCCTGTGTACCAACTCCCGACAAAAATCGATTTATCTATAATGTAGCTATAGGAGGGTATATAATGAGGCATGGTCTCTTTACAGCAAACTACAAGAAAAAAAAGACAAAAAAAATCCTTCAGCGTGTTAAACTTTTTTATGATAGTATGTACATGTGCATGGCCATAAAACAGGGAATCCTCCAAGATTTTGAGGACGAAGTAGGCAAATACATTTTTGAAAGTATATATAATCGATATTTATAAAATGCCTCTCCAATGTTTGTAAGGAAAATATGGCATGGACGTAAAACTAAAAATCAGCGTTCTAATATCTGTAAGGAGTATTTAAGGATCTAATGATGATATACACGTTCCCTGAATATTTGGAAGTGCGGAATAAAGAAAAGAATTAAAGGGGGTCCCCTTTCTCATATTGTCTTTTCAATCGAGTGTTGTTTGTCCAAGTAGTAGATATCTATGCTCAAATCACTAGCGAATCCAGGATTTAATTTAGGAGGGGCTTTAACCCGAAAGCTTTTTTTTCACAAATATGATGATATTTACTTTGTAAAAAATAAAGAAGCTAACTATCTATATGAAATGGTGTTTAAGTGATTCCTTAATTCCTTTTAAATTTAATGACACGAACAATAGTACTTTAAGAAATAATTTTTCAATATATTTTCCATAAAACATGGTTATATTTTACCATTTTGGGAGGGAGCTTCAGCCCGAAAGCACCGCCCCCCGTAAATCCGCCCGTTGCTCAAAGTAAAACATTGCATATGGTTAGAAGGATGGGCAATCATGAACGATGGGGAACATAGAAAGATATGGGATCCTAAAGAAAGAAAGGTCATAGAAACAAGGACATTGTCGGCCAAAATATCACCTCAAATCACTTGAAATTAGTAATTCCACTTCGGTCACTACATGAAGAGGTAGGAAAAGGTATCGAATATTGGAAGTAGAATATTGATGTTTTATAATATCGACTATCGTTGGTCATCCCTAGTATCTAATCATGTTTATGGTAAATACTAGCTAGTTATTTTGTGTATTAAGCTGATTTAACCATGAATTGTTATGGTATTGTTAAATAGTACACAGTATCAATCTGGTTCAAGGGCTGTGTCATCAATTGTTCCATTTAGTAACCGTTGCATAGGATTAAGCATTCTATTGGTCGTGTCCACAAACAGTTCATTTTGGCTTTAGGGCTGGCTGCGCAACATTATTGACATGCCGGCTGTGTTTCCTATGATAACAATAGGCTAATAAACTCAGCGGTGCGTTTTGTCTACCCCATCCATTTCCTTTTCATACACAGACAGTAACGCTCACACTTACACACTCCTTCACCTTAGCAACACTGTAACGTTTTTACTTTCCTACCTATACTAGGTAAGGAAAGTCTTGCAATTGGGATAAATTTCCGATATGTGGTTTTTGACGGATCTATACGTTTCAGAACCCCCCGATTAAGAAAAAAAAATTTGTTTAGCTATTATTCTGTCTGTCTGTGCCAAGATTTTCTTGGGAACTAATGAACCGATTTTGTTGCTTTTTTTATTTTGTTGGGTTTTGACTACTGAGGCCTGTGACATAAATCGGATGCTCCATGCGCAATAGCTGCTGAGCAATAAATGAAAAACACGTTTTTATATAGACTGTAGCACAAAAACAGCTCAAACAATTTTAATGAAACTTTCCAATAATGTTGTAATAATCATTCTTACAATTTTCGTATATGGAATGAATTCCCGAGAAAATTCAGGAAAAATTATTATAAAGAAAAGAAAAAATGTTTTGGGGCCTAACTCGATAATTATATATTCTATGGTAAATTTTATAATAAAACTTTTGAAAGGTAATTCAATTACCAAAAAAACAAAAAAAAAATCATCGGAATCGAACTAGTATTAACATATGATACAGCATCTTATATTTTCTATTTTAATTTATTACTTTCCTACCTATAAGGAAATAAGTAACGTAAGGAAAGTATTGTTACTGAGTCAAGATTCGAAAAAAATTTAGCCATTTTTTTATGGTAATGAAATTCCCTATAAATGTGTATAAAAATCGTCCATTTCGGACAACTATCAACAAAGTTACAGCTATTCAATTTCCAATGTAAGATTCACTGTTTCTTCTACTTTTAACAGAAACAGAGGGTATAGACATTTTTACACTGGTCTACTTTAAACCGGTTCACATTGCTTTAGTTTATCGAATAAATCCTACTCAAATCTTAGCATTGATTAATTTTCAGGAAAATAAATCTAATTCAATTTTTTTTTTCGTTTCTTGATGTAGGAAAGTCGTGTGAGTGGACACCCGATTTTTTTTTCTTTTCTTGATTTTTTTCTATAATGGTATAAGAATATTTCAATAAGAAGCTTGTAGATTATTTCTAAATTATATGAGAGTTTTCATTTTATACCTAATTATTCAGCTGGGGATTATTAAAATTTTTAATAAGTTAAAATTAAGCACAATAAGGTAAAAAAAAGATAAAATTTAGGGACGTTAGAAAGAAAATAATTGTAACATTTTCCCAGTAAGGTAGTAATAACAATTAATTCATCTCTTTTCCCTTTGATGCCCCTTTGATTTCTGTTCTTGGTACCTTCTGATCATATATACCTTTTCAAAAAAAAATACTGCCTCACAAAAAATTTCATTAAAGCTTATAAAGACTAAAAGCATTATTTGATGGTTGGTTTTAATGTGAAATGTTATTAAAGTTTTATATATTTTTTTATTTTGTTTTCCGCCTCAATTTGGTCATTTTGGCGTCTATATGTTTGGGATGGATATTTGATGTTCATTTTCCTACAAAATTTCTCTTAATGATTTATTTGGTTTTTTTGTTTAATATATTTTTTCAAATAAGAGGCATTGTGTTTTTCTAATAGTACGATATTGTTACTTTTTTTTTGTATGTGGACCCCTAGAGACTTATTATAGTCCACAATATTTTTTTCTACTTTAGGACACAGTTATAGGTTGATAATCAACCGATGGGCACCTCTTGTTTTTTTTAATTTTTCTAGAATTTTCAAGGTATAATTTTATCTTTTTGTATATTATATTAATAAAAAAAATAGAAAAATTATAATAAAAATTGGCTGAAAATATTAGTAAAATATTAAGATATCAATAACATCCTCTTTACCTAGACCATATCAATTAACGAATGAGTGTGTGAACCGCCAAATTCTCTGCTTCTATTATTATTTTTCAATCCAGAAAACCATAGTTATTATTACTTACATCTTTTCACTATCATCAAAAATGAGGCGTTAATTGCCCAGCATAACATTAAAAAATGGGATCAAATGTTTTAATTTTTGTTTTCATTAAAAATCAAAAGCTAAATATAATAATAATATAAGCAAAATTTGTATATTTGCTCTATTCTGGACCACTGGATTGATGTAGGGAGGGAGTTCAACAGCTTACACTCTTAAATTTGAATTCGTTTGACGTCATCACCGATAAAATCTCTCTCTAGAATTTCTCTCCCAAGACTTCATAACAAAAAAAATAAAATAAAATAAAAATATAAGGAATCCTGTTGTGCAGAGAGTGGATGTAAACTATATTGTGACCATTATGTCTGTAGTACTTTACCATACTATATCTGGATTACTAAATTTCCAAGTAATGATCAAAGTAAAACTATGAATAAATTTCGACAAGATTAAATTTCAGATTCAACAGAGTTTTCTCACTATTTCCTCAACCTCTTCCACCCTCCTCGCCGTCTTTCCAACTTTTACTGTTAACACTGCATTTTAAACTTCGTTCGTTCGAACCTGCTAAAATAAATTTTTTTAAAATAATTTTCAAGCCATGCTCTGGTTATAAAACATACTTAAAACTACTCAAAACATTGAATTTTGAAAAAATCTTAAATTTTTATGATCCATATACTTGCTATTTTTACTCGACTAATATATTATTTAAGTATTTTATCTTTTTCTCAGAATAATGTTTTTTCGGTGGACGGAGGGAGAGGTGGGGTTCTATCTATGTACCCTTCTAATAACAAGACGATGAGTCGCGTTAGTTGAATGGAAAAATTAATTCAAAATAATCTAGTATTTTCTTGTCATTTAGGATTAGCTATTATAATAAGGCACAAGAAATCCAAGAGGAGAAAATGAATCGTTTCCTAACAATAAGAGATGATTCTAATGATTAAAAAGCACCTTTGTTAAAAGTGTAATGACAGAATAAAGGGTCTTTTAATCAGCCAGATAAATAATAGTCCCCTAAGATGAAAGGGTGCCATGTATTCTTAGCCTGGGGGACGGGTGGGAATTAATATTTTTTTTTCTTTAAATCGATGTTCTAGTTTAATTTAAAAATCAACCTTTTCCTGTAATATTATCTCAACATTTTTATCAATGCCATGCGTGCTATCAATTTAACTTTCACTGTTGTTGTTAACTTTTTTTTTATTATATTTTGGATCTAAATGTATTTCATATTGTTTGCCTCATAGACTTCTCTTAAAAAACTTACACTATATATTCAGAAAACAAACGAGCAAAATAACAACTAAATAATAATAATAAATGTATAAACATGAGTGATAAATATTCAGGACGCAGTCATTATAAAGTATTTATTAGTACCGACGTTTCAACACAAATATGTGGATCATCATTTTTATAATGACTGCGTCGACTAGAGAACAGTATGTAGAACAGTATGTATGTAGAACATTCAGTATGTAGAACTAACTTCCTCCAATTATACAATAAATATAAAGAAAATAACTTAAAGCTAAGCAAGAAAAACATACCTGTTTGCACTTTACAATCAGGCGAGGGAATCTCAATTCAGATTTGCCCCTCCAACTGCAGAGGGAAAAACAGGACTCCACAGGAGATCCCTGCGCTACTCTTTGAACAGGATTAGTGGTGATAAAGCCATTGGAGATAGAGCAAGAACTGCTTAATAAACTAGTTAAAAAATTTAGCAAGTTAAAAAAAAAAATCTTAACAGTTTAGGATTTTTATTAAATTAGTTATTTGAATAGTAGACGTTAATTTAAATAATAAATAATAAAAACAATTTGATGTCAAAATTGTATAAGAGCCTATGGTCTTATGCTTACAAATTAAAAAAATTGCGGTTTACGAAGAATATTAAATGTTGTGAATGTTTTTGTCATCTTCAATTTAATTATTAGTTAAGATTCTCAGGTGTAAATTGTTAAAAAATAATATTTTATGTAATAAGAATACATAAATTTATTAGTAGAAACAAAGTTTTCTTTCCCCAAAGTATACAAATAACAGTTACTTTCAAGTTATATTTAAAATAACATTCACTTATATACAAATACAAAGGGAGTGGGGTAGATCAGTGGAAGGGTACTGAGCTCCCAATGCTAAAGGTCTCGGGTTCGAACCCCGGCTCATGACAGAAAATTTATTTATTTGTTTCAGGGAGAAAACCTAGCGGTTGAGCGTGATCTCGGTCAAATCACCTCCTTGCAGAACCTTTGATCTAGAAACAGCACTTTCCCTAAATAGTACTGAACCCAAGACCCTTCATGGGTTGCAGTGGTACTGGTTACATACAAATCCGCTGTTAACTTTTAATATCCAAATTCATCCGTAGCAGTTACAATTGATTAAAACAACATATTTGCCTTGCTCTAATATCCAGGTGTATGATTGAAGTATTTTTTCAAAGATAGGAGCCGGCAACACGCTGACAAAACATTATTTTATTTTCACGAAATGTTTGTAATTCAGTTAGGACATAGCAAATAAGGATGTATGATGACAAAAGTAAATAAACGTAGTGAGTGAAACCTGGCTGTGTGTAATATTCGGCTTTATCGTCTGGATGGTCCAAGCTAATTGTTTTTACAAACAGACAACACACCCGGGCCAACTTTCACATTGTTTTGCTGACTCACAAATATCCTAGCTTATATTCGGAATTCCTTGAATTTGGTGGTTTGAAAATTATTTATATTTGGGAATTTTTAATTTATAACAATTGAGTTATAAAGGTGTACAGTAAATTAAAAAATCTGGTGCGCGCAATACACAACTTTCACTTACCGCTCTACTTTGAATAGAAACTATTTTCTGGCTATGTTGGGCCTTTATAAAATGTTTGAAGTACATTTTGAACGGAACTAAAGAGATAGATAGTTTATTTTATTTGTCTAAGGAAATTCCTGTACAAATAAATATAATGAATGGTATAATTAACAATGTTAGATCTTGAGTCTAGTACTGCATTCAAACATAACATTAACAATGTCCTCAGCATTAAGTATGACTAATATAATAACAGATTAGTAAACGATATATATATATATATATATATATACATAACAATTAGTAAAACTTTTTTTTTTTTTAATATTCGAGAGGTATAAGACAAATGACAATATAAATAAGCATTAATATATGTTATATGATTAATTTTACCACTTAACAGTTCAATGAACAGCCCTGTATGAAATAATACAGTTGGTTTATTTTTTTCGTAGTGTCTATTTTCAGTATCTCCTCCACACTAGCATCTTCTCTGGATTCAGTGATAAATGCCTTCAAGTACTTATTTCTTGGCTCGTTGAACTTGATACATTGGATCAGAAAATGAGTTACCGGGTCAGTTACAAGGCAGTTGCATGGACCACATACCTCACTGGATTTAATAGTCAAAGTAGCATCTTTTAAGTATATTTTCATAAAATCTTTACTTACTACTCTGAGACGACTAAGGGCTCTTAATTTGTTTAAATTCAGAGCCCTGAACTGAAGATAATCCTCTGGTCTGGTAACATTAAAGGAGCAGATTTTTCTATATCTTGGGTTTGATTTAGAGTTTAACACTCTGTCGATGTCCTTGGATGCGTGATAGTTTCTTATTTTTTCCATGATTTCATCTTTGAACCTCATCAGACCTTGAGAGAAAACACAAGAAAACAGCCCCTGACATCCAAGTTCCGCCACAATCATCTTTACTTGGGTAACCCAGTTATAAGTTGGAACAGAAATAAAGCTTAATGCTTAAAGATAACAAATCATTATGACCAATAAAACTACAAAAATTCTATTTAGGCAATAAACATCTAGATACATCATCTGCTTTTATAAACCACAGAACTTCAGTCTGTGAGCCTTTCAATTGATAGAATGACTAACTCCAATTTCAACATTTATAGTATCTATGTTGACGTTTATAAATATATTTGACGTTTTTATTGAACAATATAAAAATAGACATTATTTACTTATAAAATAAAAAAATTATTATAATCCGTGGTACAGACCTCTAGTTACAAATTTCTAACATCCGCCTGAAACTTCGTAAATAGTTTCATTTCATAGAACCTAAAAATATTTTATTTGCACTAAGTCTCGAAATTTGGATATTTTCAATCTGGAGATGAGCAAGTTATTTCTATTTAATTAGGTACTAAAAACTCAAGAATACCCAATTGCTTTTCACTTCAATCGTAAGGTAATTTTATCACGAAATTGGTCAAAAAGGTGGCCTACATCCCTGGAGGGGATGATACGATGAATATAAAATATTTTATATTTTCACTCTATTCTAATAATTCTCAGAGATAAGGACATATGAAATCGGTCTCCAGTTTGTTTTTAAATGGCCAATTGTATTGTTGAGTTTTATTTTATCACCCTTATGACCTTTGACTATGGTGTAAATTTAAACTAATCGGCATAGGAGACTTGAAGGAAATCACATCGACGGAATTTCCTTTTTTTTCATTGGATCTTTCAATCCTGCGCAGGTTACCTAAAACGTTTAACCTCAAATTTTGAAGATTAGTTAGTGAATTTTCTAATTTTTATTACTCTTCATTGATTACAAAGGATCATTTTTAAAAATGATAAACCGAAAAATAAAAGTATTTCTTCCCGATGAAAGTTCTGTCAAATCAAAAACAAATATAAAAATGCGCTGTGTGATGTACTGTACTATTAGTGTAGATACAGAGTAATGGACCAGAGTTTTTGGTTGTTTGACCATGTTTGTAAATGAGATTACTGCCGTTGTTTGCTTCCAATATTAACAGGAAAACTGCAGCTAGCGCGGCTCCTGATGAGCCAATTTGCATCACCAATTAGTTTGTTCTACGGCCGCATAAAATTCAAAATGCTCATCATGATTACCGGAATTTGTTTCCAAACGAAGAGCACATTGTTTATACAGGACTTTCGGATGGTAGGGGGAAGCATTCTGGCTTTGGCGCTTTATTTTATTTTATTTTTTTTTCTAGTTGTAAGGAGGAAAACATACTAAAAGTCCTACTCCTATGTGGTGAGCCTGATATGGAAGTGGGACGCCTAGAAGTTTATTTTTTTCGGAGTTTCGCTTATATCAGGAAACTATCCATCCCATCGGCAAAGACGTTCTATACAAAATTAAAGTTTATAAATTTTTCAACATGATTGATTATATACCTTTTGTCGCTACCTCGCTTAGTCTCCGAGATATCTGTCCTCAACTATGGCTGATTTAGATAGTTTAACAAAAACAGCTATAAACATCAAACATTTTTACTTTCCTACCTATAGTATGTAAGGAAAGTATTGCAATCGGGTCAAATTTCCGTCATGCGGTTTTCGACGGATCTATACGTTTCAGAGCCTCCTGAATCCGAAAAACACATTTAGCCATTGGTCTGTCTGTGCCAAGGTTTTCTTATTTTGTAGGGTTTTGACTACTGATGGTTGTGACAGAAATTCGATGCTCCATGCGCAATAGCTTGCGCGCAATAACTGAAAAACATGTTTTTCCATATACTGTAGCGCAAAAACGGCTCTAACGATTTTGATTAAACTTTCCTACTATGTTCTAATCATTGTTCTTTCAATTTTCGTATATAGACTAAATTCCCCAAAAAATTCAGGAAAAAAAGTTATAAAGAAAAGAAAAATGTTATAGGGCCTAACTCCCTAAGTATATATTATACGGTAAATATTATACGCCGTTTAGCCTGTCGTTTTTTATAATAGCCTGTCGTATTATTAAAAAAAATTTATAATAAAACTTTTGAAAGATAATGAAATTCCTTATAAAACTATATAAAAATCGTTCATTTTGGACAACTATTAACGAAGTTACAGCTATTCAATTTCCAATGTAAGATTACTGGTTCATATTCTGGTGTCAGAAAGGGGTGAATGAGAGAATAAAGATGACTAAGTGAAAGTAAGAAAATCTGTTGCCCGCATCACAAAACCTTCACTATTTTTGCTATACTTTCAACATAAATTATTGTTTGTCAATACTAAGCTATGCCAAAAAGTTTTTGATCAGCAATATTAGGAATTATTGAAATTTTTACACTGACCTATCTTAAGCCGGTTTACATTGCTTTAGTTTATCAAATAAATCGTACTCAAATCTTATGTTTGATCAATTTTCAGGAAAATGTATCTAGTTCTATTCTTTTTTGTTTCTTCATGAACATATGTAAAGATATAAAAACTTTTTGAAATAGGTAGGAAAGTCGTGTGAGTGGACACACCAGATTTTTTTTTTCTAAACGGGCCATAGTTGAGGAAGGATATTTCGTAAAGTTGGCGAGATGGCGAAAAAAATATATAAAATCTTATCATATTGAAAATTTTATCAGCTTTAATTTTGTGTAGAAAGTCTTTTTCGATGCGATGGATAGTTTTCCTGATATAAGCGAAAACCCGAAAAAAGTAACCCTCTCCTTCTCACACGTTGCTCACCCCCAGAAGTGAGAACTTTTTGTATTTTTACCTCCTTACTATTCCAAATGATGTCCTAAAGTAAAAAATTGTGAACCCGCCATTTTCTTCCATAATCATTCATTGACTGGACTAATGGCAGATAAAGAACTATTAAATCTCACATCACCCATCATTATAAAATCCAAAGTTATTTCTTGGAAAAGCAGGTATGAGAGTAAAGAAGAATTGATTGAATTGAAATGAAAAATTTTAATTGATGTTAACCTGGTCTCTTTTTATGGCGAATGACTCCCACAGATTTAAGCAATTATATTGTATATACCGACAGTTTTTGTCGGTTTTAATCTTTCCTACGATACATTCTGGCCTTGATTGACTCATATACAGTTCCCTTAATCTGCGAATTCCCCTGAAGCAGATCAAAGCATTCCATTCGTTCTTTCTCTCCTATACCTCAATCGTCAGTTTCTACTCAAATTAATTGACGTCTTTGATCAAAGTAATTTAAATTTCGAACCTCTATGGAAATTATACAATGAAGAAAAAAAAAAGTTAAAATTAAAATTATTATAATGATATAGAACTATTTTTAAAGCCATTTTCTGTTTAAATTCGTAGATTTTATAACAATTTAAAATTGCATAAATAGATACAACATTTTCCATACAGGTTATAAACATAAAGAATAGAAATGTGTTAAGAATAATTAAGGCTTATACATTTAATAAATATTTCAAATTTTAATTATATTTTACTACAATAACAAACAAAACTCTATTACATCGATAATTCTTTTTTGATAGCTCTACTCTGCAAACAATTTTTTTTTTTTTTTTGCGTGTATCTTCGATGAAAATTGTTCCTCTTGACTGATTTTGGTGTGAGAAACTCGAATTTTCTGTCAGAATTCTTACATTAGCTACCGTTCTGTAGGTACATATACCCAGTAACGAATACAAAAAATTAAGTTATTAGAAGTTACACATCATTTTTTTTAATTTAAAAGTGCTTTATTATTTGTGAAGTACTTTCACAGCCCACGAAACATTAAATTCCAATTTCTCTCGACAAGAACAGTGCAGTTGTACAGTTTTCTTAGAACATTCCTTCTTTGCTTGACGATTGTACAGATGTTATGGCAAATCCCCCACAATGTTCCAACAGTAGTCTGCGAGCATTGAAATAATTTTTTCCAGTATTTTTTAGATACCACCGACTTGATATCTTCATTTCATCGAGGATATATCTTGGTAAAATAACCAAAGACAACTCACCATGTTTGTCACTTAGAGATCCACAATTTTCGGGAAAGAAGTCCAAATGAGAATGAAGAAAGTTAATATTGAGTGACATTTTACAACCGAGATTTCTGTACTTCTGAAGGGGGAGGGTTTGGAAATCTTTTTTTTTTCCGTCCCTACCTTGCCTTTTAGGCTCTATGGGGTTTTAAAAGAACAACAGCAACGGGTCCGAACTCGTAACTTTATTGTCTCCAACTTTGGTTATCAGGTTGTCAGGGCCCGTTCGGCGACCCCGTCCCTGGAGGGTTTGGAATAAGACAGCATAATTCTTCTATACACCTATAGAAAAAACCATTAACTAGAGCTGTAAATGCTTCCCACGCTGCTCTTTCTTTACGCTGAAAAATATTCAAAAATTCCCTGTCATTAAGAAGCTCACAGATTTGTGGACCAACAAATACACCACCCTCTTAGCTTCACTGAAACGAATAAATATCATCTCAAGTACTCGAATGCCTCTTTTTCATGAGCACTAAATTTATATGTAGTGGAGGCAAAATGATTTTTTCAGGGTCCACAAGAGGTTTGTAAAGAACATTTTTTTGTCCAGGGTTCAGGAATTCTCTTTGAAGCCATTCTTTCCTGGTGTACTGAGATGCTCCGTCCCGACTGTCCCACTCACATAAGAAACAACAGTACTTAGTATATCCCTATTGCGTACCCAGAAGAATTGCCACCACTTTCTGGTCGTCTCAGATTTGCCATTGGTAGTCCTGGTATTTGATGGATTTTAGAAGGGTTTCCATCTTTTGGTAAGTTCCCTTCATGTGGACAGCATGGGCAATAGGGATAGAGGCTATGTATAGATGTTTACACGATATATAGATACGTACACTAATTGTAGTTAGTGTTATCCAATTGGTCTTGTTCTTGCCCAAGAGTCTTGCAGTTACCTATTAGGTTGTTACAGTAGAGATATTACTGTAATTTTTTAGATACGGGAAGCTAACTAAGCCCGAATAAAAAATTGGAAGAGCTAAATGCAAAAGCATATTGGTTATACCAGTTCTTTACATATAGTAACTAAAATTGTCAAGTATTGTTAGTAACTATTTTGTCTTAATTTTTATTCACAAAAACGATTTTTTTTTACCAGGCTTGGTCTTGGTTTTGTGACATTTAGGCGGTCTTGGTTTTGGTCTTGCAAAGTGCAACCACGTTTGGGCAACACTGGTAATTTCTAAAAATAAACAAAATAAAATATTTTCTACCTAAGAAATTGCATAGGTATGTACATGGTCATTTTAGAAATATACTCTTAACTCTGTGAACTCTATTTCTTCCAACCATCTGTTATTACTGATTTCAAGATAAATATTTTTTTAGGATGTTTTTTTTTTCAAGTAATTTAAGTAATTTCTTCCAGCTCTCTTCTAAAGTTATTCTCACTTGCACTGAATATATATATATATATATATATATATATATATATATATATATATATAAATATTTTGTTTTATTTTATTAATAAAATAAATGCTTCAAAATTTAAAAGTTTTTCTATATTTTCTCCATCGTTTTCGTTACCAAGGCTGTCCACTGACCAGTACAGGAGTTCGTGGCAAGGTCAGGGCTGTTAAATATTGGAAAATTCCTTCTTAATTGGAAAATGTCCACATTCTTCTTCCCATTTACAGGTGCCTGAGCAAGGTCTTTATAAAGCAGCTGTGAATTGTTTAAAATATGGAATAAAATGTTTTTGGATACTTTGCATCAACCATCTAAACATTTAAACTCCATAAATACATATTATTTTTTTATTTTTAAAGTATCATTCTGATTTAATGTGATCTATTTTTATTTGTAACAATAGTGGTATAATTAACTTAAGAAAAGATATTAATTGTATTTAATACAATATACTTGCTGATAAAGTATATAAAGAATAAATGACATTACTATATTTCAAATGTCCAGATACTAATTACTTCAATATATACTAGCCGAATATTCTAAAGCTATATATTTATACATAGAAGTAAGCGACTTCGTCAAAATGACAGTAATTACATAGCAATGCTAAGATAAGAATAAATCAGCAGCCACACTGTAAAAGCCTGTGAGAACAAAAACTAAACATTTTCATGAGACAAAAAACTACGTAACTTTTGTTCTATAAGCATTATATTTTCGGTTCAATATTTTTGCAGGCCTAAGACGAAGCTGTATCTATGTAACTTTTTTGGTCATATTTCTGCCAAATAAACTTTTAGAGCCATTTACTTCTAACTTATATTTTTTTTAATTACTTTGAAAACATGTAGTAGTTAAGTAAAAGCAATCTAGATTTGTTGTAAAAACATCCATAACTTTGTTAATAATAACGAAAAAGTATGACAGGAACAAAGTCAGTTTCCAATACAAAATAAAACATTTTATTAGAAAGCGGGTATTCGATTACAGGAGGCGCGCACAGATTGCATGCGCCCCATTTTTGAGTAATCTATCAAATATTAGTTTCTGATATACTCAACCTCATACAGACATGGTTTGATTCAAGAATGCTTGGTAATTTCTAGGTAACCTGCTGATGTGTAGATCATTTAAAAAAATAATACAAAGCGTATGAGAAAAATTAATTTTAGCTTATTAATAAAGCTAATTGATAATGATTAAGTCAATATACAAAACGCTTTATACAATCTTAATTTACATGATACCATTTCGTTGAGCATTTCATTACATTTTTTTTCGGTAATGACACGATCTGTATAACCTTTACTGTAACTCTCGGTTTTTTGAATCACAATTTGCTGTTTTTTAAATTACAGAGTTTTACAAAAGGCCATAAATTAGAAATGAAATATCGTAGATTTCATTTTGAAAGGTCAGAATATGCGGAAGGGCAAGATTGACTAAAATAGCTTAAAACCTCGTTTTCCATAGAAATTGTCCTTACTGGCTTTTACAGTGTGGCTGTCGATATGTTTGTTTTCATTGTTATTTAACAAGAAATAATGACATACTCTAATTTGGTGTATTTTACTGAAGTAAATTTCTTCCAATCTTTTTTTGTTTACTTAGAAAATAAATTATTGTTGTATAATTTCGTCAACGTTTTGAATTTTCAACCCATGTCCATGACGAATTTTCTTCAAGTAGATCTAGTGTGTGACAATGAAATAACTAGTATGATACTCTTCCTAGAAGATTTAGTATTTTTTGTTGTTTTTTTTAATTTTTTTTATATATGTTAATTTATGGATATATACGACAAGACTTATATAAATGTTTCCAAATAAATTATTGAATATATACGGTATGAATTTGTCCTAAAGATGGGTTAAAACCAGATAAATCGACGAAATAGTGTAGAACAAATTTATTTTTTAATAAACAAAAGAAAGATGTTTCTTCTCGAAAATGCCCGAAATCACAGTGTACTTTGTTTTCCTTATTTATTTAATCATAACTTTTTTTTTTTTCATTTTAATTCCTACTTTCCTTATGATTAATATTGTTTTATTAAAATCTTTCTTTACTCTCTTTTTTTCTCCTTTTTACTTTCCTACCTATACTAGGTAAGGAAAGTATTGCGATCGGGTGAAATTTCCGATATGCGGTTTTCGACGGATCTGTACGTTACAGAGCCCCTGAGTCCGAAAAACACATTTTTACCCATTGAACTGTCCGTCTGTTCCAAGATCTTCTCGGGAACTACTCAACCGATTTTTTTTTTTTTTTTATTTTGTAGGGTTTTGACTATTGATCCCTGTGACAGAAATTTGGTGCTCCATGCGCAATAGCTTGCGCGCAAAATTCATGAAAAAAAGTTATAAAGAAGAGAAAAATGTTATGGGGTCTAACTCACCAAGTATATATTATAAGGTAAAATTTATAAAACTTTTGAAAGATAAATGAAATTTCCTATAAAAACTATATAAAAATCGTTCATTTTGGACAACTGTTAACGAAGTTACAGCTGTTCAATTTCGTATGTAAGATTACGGGTTCATATCCAAGTGTCAGAAGGGGTGAATGAGAGAAAAAAAGATGACCAAGTGAAACTTTAAAAATGATAAAAAGTTGACAATATGATTTTTTCAAACAAAAATAATTTATTTTCTTACTCTGATTATGTAGGAGAAGTATTGGAATGGTGGCCATTTTTTCAGAATCCCCTGAGATTCAAAAAATCCCAATAAAAATCTCAGAAATAATTTGATATATGTACAGTTCACCTTCAGGCTTTGTTAATTAATTCGTGGCCAGTAATATTGTCATCCATCCGCATATAGGCCGTTTGGCCTATATAACCTCGTTATTTTGACATTTTTGGGGAGCAGGTCAAGCCAAACGGACCAATATTTTTTAGGCCACTTTTTTTTTCTACTTTGTGATCATATTATGTTATGATTCGAGTGGAAAGTAAATGTGTATTCACAAGTTTTAGTACATAATTAAATAGACAACGTCTACCGATCTCTTGATTCGAATCGGTCCAATTCCGACAATTTTCGTAAATAAAATATTTGTGGGTTACGATGAGATGAAAATATTTACGAAGTATTAGCCGGATGTTAATAATCTGAAAATTACAATTAGTTCTTCGAATACACTCGACGCAAACAAAGTGGCGACTATACTTCTTTATATCAAACCGAATGTTAACAAGCTTCTTTATAATAAAATTGTTAAAAATAACCTAAATATAAAACTTATTAAATAAAAATAATAAAACCTTTTTTAAAAATGTGGCGACCGTGTATTAACTGGCTGCCTCGTTTCGATTCATAACTCAAGATACGGTAGGCCTGGCAACAGGGAGGGATTATTGGAAGGATTCGGTGCCAGATTTTGGACCTGGAGATTTTCCAATCCAATATCCGTTTGTAAAATTCAGCATCCAGTGTGTAAAGCTCGTCTTTTTAGGATGGCATTGGAGCGTTAATATCTTCCAGAGCCCTTTTTATGAATACCTGGGCTAGGGAAAAAAACCGGAGGTGAAAAAATATTTGTGATAATTATGAAATGTTTTCGGTGAGAATGTAAAAATAAAACAATAAAATCATACTTGTGGATCAGTGGTTGATTCCGCTAATTATGTACCATTGGAACGTTGGGTTGATTTCCGCTGTCATGTCCCAATTAGGCTAATTATGAATGATTGATTTGTTTGGCGTTGTAGATTAGTAACGCTGCTCGACTTAGTATTTTTTTTTTTAACCTCACGAAACAGTTAACCAGCAAATCAAAAGCTTCATTTGCATAAACTAAGTGTTAAAATTATGTAACAGTGTTCAAGGCCCCAAGATTCACATGTAATATATATATAAATAAAAATGTAATTGTTCGTTTGTTCAAAACCGCTAATCTCCGAAATTTCTTCTCCGATTGCTTCGAAATATTTACATAAAGTTTCAATCTGATTCAGTAGTGTTTTTATGTACATTTAATTACCTTCCGGCCTTCAATTCGGAAAGGCGGCCGAAAACGTGTGTCGCTATAGACTGTAGCGCCTAAACGGCTGTAACGATTTTAATTAAACTTGGATTAAGTCTTTTCCTTGAAGCCCTTTTAATTTATGCATATAGCATCCTTACCGAAAAGAGCATGAAAAAAAAAAGTTACGATGGATTCAGAACTATATTCAAATTTTCATCAAGGCAGGAGCCTTCAATTTTTTTCGTTATACTTTATTACACCCTTGATCATTTGAAAGCTTTATTAATTCCTGGCAAATTTAAAAAACTAAAATCGGACGATTTGGTGCAGAGATATAATATTTTAAACATTTAGTAATTTTTCTTCTATGATTTAGAGACGAATTACTTCTCACATAGACAATTATATGTTGCGTATTCTAGAGTTGGAATACCAGACAATCTCTATATCTATATAAAGAATGGAAGAAAAAAAAATATCGTGCATTGCACAGCTCGCGCAATTCAGTATTGTGTAACTGCCTAAAGTATCTGGTTGCCTCATCCTTCAGTTCAAATATTCTGTGCAATACTTTATTTTCAAAATAATTAAGACGTTGCTCACCCTTTAATGTAATCGGCCACGTTTCGCATCCATAAAGAACCATACAAATATTGTGAAATAAAATATACTAGAAATATCTACCTTCTTTTTCTATTCAACTGAGCCGTAGCAACGCGTGGGCGGGATACAGCTAGTATTCTATATAATTAATCCTCTACCTTCTGTTATCCAAAATTAAAAGTAGCAGATTTAACAAATCATTTGAAATTATGTTGGTATCCGTCTCTTGATGGCTTAGCTGTATCAGAGATTTTGGTCCCAATTTTTTTTTAGAAATAAAAATCTAAATTTTATTAATTTGCTCTGTTTCCGAGATTATATTGTTTTATTATATGACATATAGCCAATTATCGAATACCTTTGTTGAATTTTCAATATGAAAAAAAAAAATGGTTATTTTCTATCGAGTCCACATAAAAGTTGGGAAACTCATGCCCGCATCCCGTCTGAGTTGCACCACGGTCATATGAAATATTTTCTCAATGAAACCAAACATAAACATGGCCGTTCACTTATTAAATAATTAATTAAACGGAAAAATTTGGTGGTAGAGCGTAATCTCGGTCAAATCCTCTCCTTGCACAACCATTGATCAAGAGACAGTACCTTACAAAGTTCTGTTCATTCAAGACATGCTTAGATTATAAGGGGGTATCGCTTTTCTTATGTTACTCTAAGGCTATAAATCCTCTATTTTATCCATCTATGTTGTTCCAGAATAAATAAAGAGCATACTATTATTAATGCACACTCATTAACAAACAAAATAAAATTTTCAATAAAAATCACACTTACTGATTTTAGTTTAAATTGATTTTAAAAACGGCCATAACCTGGAACCATTCGTTTAAACGTTTCCACATAAAATTTAAAGTAACAAAGTCTCATTAACTTCGGATAGTAAAACTTGGTTTGCTAAGTTCACTTCACCTAAGACTTTACAAGTTGAAAGTGAGAATAAAGATTTTTATTTCCTTTTTTGGTTAGCTCATTGTTGTAAATAAAACCTAAAATAGTTTCGTTAGATACCAGATAAACGTGAAAGTTACAAATTCATGATATACATTGTGTTTCAGGGTTAAGTGGCCAAAATGCAAAAATGAACAATTAGATCTGTTCTTAAACATTCAAAAGGATTAGTCAATAAAAGGTATTTATTTTATAAAATTTTGTTATTTATCCTTTTCTCTACAAGGTGTTTAAGGGTTAAGTGGCCAAACTGAAACTATGAATTAAGGAACTCAAAACAATAAAAAATGTTTCTCTGAAGGTATGTCCGCAAACGCTTTGTTTAGGAGATATTCACATCTAAAGATTTTCATTATAATGAATTATTTACGTTATATGAAATAAATAAAATTTATGTATTTGTTCTAACTACTTAAATATTATATGTTCATTACAATAGTTAAATGATAATTATCCCAATAAATGTATTGCCCGTGCAGGACCAGTGGCTTGGCCTGCACGCTCTCCAGACCTGACACCACTGGATTTTTTTTGTTTGGGGGTGACATTAAACAAAAAGTCTATGCAAGTCCGTTCACTGACCTTAATTCCTTGCGAAGAAGCATAATTTAATCTTGTGAAACAATAACACATATACACTGCCTACTGCTGCTGTTGAAGAAAGATGCCGAGCCTTAATTCTCAAGGAAATCACTTTGAAAAACATTTAATATGAATTTAATGTTTACGTTTAATTAATAAAGTATTTGGAAAAAAATAAATAAGTTTTATTTACTTAATATAACGTAAATAAGTCATAACAATGAAAATCTTTGGGTGTGAATACATCCTAACAAAACGTTTGCGGACATACCTTCACAGTAATTTTTCTTTTCTTGTTTTGAGGTCCTTAATTCATATTTTCAGTTTGGCCACTTAACCCTGAAACATCCTGTAGAGAAAAGAATAAATAACAAAATTTTATAAAATAAATAACTTTTATTTGACCAATCCTTTTGAAAGTTTAAGAACAGATCTACTATCATAGGCGTTTAAGGTTATGTAAGGCTAAACACTCGTTTAACAACAGACATAATTAAAATTGATTTTTTTTTTTACTCTGGGCAAATAAAAAATAAATGTTTAACATCGAGACATGATTTTCGTTACCGATTGGTGTATTTTTTTTTCATAATCGAAAATATCCACCGGTAATGGATGGGTGGTATTGAATTGACATTAGGGCGGATTCCCCCGAACGAGTGGGGCACGTCGCGGCCCTATTTCCTCAGGGCGATAAAAGCCAGTTGTCCTCTCACCGCCATGGTCATTATTGGGACTGATAGGTGCGCTTCGTTGCTCTCAAATGAACGATGAATGCGTGCTAGCTTTAAGAATTTTATGATGATCCGGTATTATTTCGATTATTTCTTCATTATCGGTAAGATGAAAAAGTATCTCATACAAAAACACGTGAAATTTTCCAAAAATGATTCCTGTAATTTAGTTTACTACTTTTTTAGTTTCCTACCTATACTAGATAAGAAAAGATTTTCGACGGATATGTACATTTCTATACGAGTCCGAAAAAAACATTTTTAGCCAATTTCCTACAAAGCTATGTAAAAATCGTTCATTTTGGACAACTACTAACGAAGTTACAGCTATTCAATTTCCAATGTAAGATTACGGGTTCATATCCTGGTGTCAGAAAGGGGTGAATGAGAGAAAAAAAGATGACCAAGTGAAAGTAAGAAAATCTGTTGCCCGTATCACACAAGCTTCACTATTTTCTTTACTTTTAAGAGAAATTATTGTTTGACAATACTAAGCTATGGCAAGAAGTTTTTGATCAGCAATATTAGAGAGTATTGAAATTTTTGCACTGATCTACATTAAGCCGGTTTACATTGCTTTAGTTTATCAAAAATATCGTACTGAAATCTTTTCTTTGAACAATTTTCAGGAAAATAAATCAAATTTAATTTTTTTTTTCTTCATCCACATATGTAAATATACAAAAACTCTTCTGAAATAGGTAGGAAAGTGTGTGAGTGGACACACCATATATTTTTTAAACCAACCATAATCTTTTTGTAACTTTAGGCCAAATCTAACGTATTGATTTTGAGATACAGTCGTATCAAGGAAGATAAGTGTGCGCATATGTAAGAGAGAGTAGTGAATGAAATCCGAAAATAAGTCAATGAGATCCGATGAAATTTATATGGGATATCGAAGCCCTAATATCAATAATCGATATTTTCATCGATATTGTAAACATTTTTGAAATATTAATATCAATATAAATAATGATTCTGTAGCAGATAAGTGACAAGATTTTCTTATCTTTAAATTAATTAATGGAATTATGAATTCTTCTACCCTCGTTAGTAAAATCTTCGTCTTTCTCAGTTTTTTAATGAAATTTCTATTTCTAATATATTAAAATTCCATTCACCGATGGATCGGATCAGCTAAATGCTAATTTATTTACATCCAACATAGATTTCTTTTAGATTGTTTTAGTTTATCAAATGAATCGTACTCTAATCTTTTCTTTGATCAATATTCGGGAAAATAAATCTAGTTCAATTTTTTTTTTGTTTCCCTTCTGAAAGATATAATAACTTTTCTGAAATAGGTAGGCAAGTCGTGTGAGTGGACACACCAGATATTTTTTTTTTAAATTCTATTTGTGTTTCATTAAATTTTGTTGTTTTTCTTAGATTAATTTATTCGGTTTACACCAATCAATACAATCCATATTAAATTTTCAGCGATGCTTCCGTTACTAAGCCCAACTATTTTACATGTCTATTTCAATCACCGCAATGTAATCACCTCAGTTACCGTTTAAATTCTCCGATTGATTCCTTCTTCGGTCCGAATATTCTACACAATACTTTATTTTCAAAAACTTTTATGATGCTGCTCATGCCATAATTTGGGCGGCCACGTTTCGCATTCATAAAGAACCGTAGGAAGTAATAGTAAATTCTAATTTTCAATTTTCAAGATAGGAAGCGCAATGGAGGTGGTCTCAGCTTGCTGAAGTTTGAATGTTTTAAATGTAGGTCTCTTTATCATTCTTAGCGGTCTTAAGCTACAACTTATCCGTACGACTTTCATCGTGTTCCCTTGGATTGTTTGTGGGTGTTCCAAACAATTGTGAAGTATCCATATTGCTCAAGCTCTGAATGTTAAGAGATTGTCCCCTTATTCTGTGCTCATCCTATATAAGCCCTAAGCTTATCTCATTTTCTTCTTTGAAAGGAGTAAAGAGAGATAAAGATATTTGAAAGATAGAACTAAATCGTCACCGTTTTTGCAGATAACCATTTGTCTTGTCATTATTTTTTTTATTTTTTGTTATTGGCCCCAGTTTTCTATCGGCTTTCGTCAACGTTGTTGTATTTAGTTTTATAGTTTACGTGTCTTCGACGCTACTAAATCATCAGCACACCTAAGTATGGATATTGTTAAAAAAATTCTCTATACATATCACCTCTCTTTGTATAAATATGATTTATGATATACCTATAAAAATAACTAAAATATTATTTTTTTAACAAAGCGTACTTTAAAAAAACATACTGCAACCTTTCGTAGATGTGAATAATACCCCAGTGAACTATTTCATTGTCAGTATCATGTTGTTGTCATAAATAGTAAGCAGTTTTAAGCGGCATTTTCGTTGTTCACGGCTGTGCAACTGATTGTCTAACCCTCTGTTTATCAGCTACCTTCCAATATCTTATATTTCTCGAACTTTTTCCTCTGATCTCCGACTTACCCAACTGATACATAATGACCAGTATATTTCGAATTTTTGATATTTCCAGTAAACTGTATCATTCTGTATTTATTTTAAGGCCGGCCAGACGTCAAAAATTGGCAAGAAATTTCTGATATTATAATTTAACGAATTTTATTATACTTTGCTATACATAACAGTAGGGTATATTCTGAGCACTCGGCCGTCGGTGAATTCGATAACTTTAATATCCATCTATCCTCATAGCTGACAAAATTGACGGCATATCCTGATGTTATCTTTTGCTTGAGGACCGTTTGGAGATACTCTCCCCTCGAGATCAGTAACAGACGGTATATCCAAACAATATTCTGGGAGGAGATATAAAGGCCCTAAGTGGAGTGGACACTCGCGGGCTGTCAACGCCTGGGCATCCGCTGTCTATGGCAGCCCTCGCTTCCCAAATGAACAATGTCCCCTCAACTCCTCCTCCTCCTCTGGAAAAAATGACACATTTTACCATTAAAATACAGCCGGAAAAAGTATTTTATTTAATAATGAGTTATTTAACTGATGAAATCTTCTGGGGCTAAATAATATCGTCTAGGACGTAAATTTTATCAATTTTGGTGTTCCTATAAATTCACTAATGTACATTTCTCATTGATCGTTTTTGTTAATTTGCACCTTACTTCTCGAACTAAAAACACAATAAGTGTAAATTAAATATACCTTCTTTTAGCGAATATAATTACGACAAATCCACAATTTTCTGATTTGACAAAGTGAAAATTAATCAAATTTCAGTTTCGTACTTACTATGAGTGATCCACTTTCGCATCTTCTCTCATAAAAATGAATCACATAAATTATTAATTTGTGATGAATAAGTCCATATGGATGTATATGGGTCTAAGTAATTATGTATACTAGTAGGCCCGTGCGAAAAATTCGCACAGCATATTGTTACCAAATGCCAAATTAATAAGAAAATAAAATAATGCAACGTATCAAAATATAAAGTAATCGATTGTTACTTTATCGATCAATATAATCGACAAAGGAAACAAAAATTAATTTAAATCTTCATTTTTGTTTGGAACCGACATGTTTACAAATTTCAATAAGCTGTATCTTTGCTAAAAATTGTCCGATTTCGATGATTTTTTTTGCCTTAATCCTTTATATAGTAATGGGCATAAGCGAGAGAAAAATGTGTACTTTTTTAGCTATTCGCAAATAAAGTTTGTTTTCTTTCATAACTTGTTTGCCTGCATTTTCGGGGTGATTGGACTATTTTGACCGCATGAAGGAGAAGGAAGCCTTTCAAATTGGTTGCTCAATCTTGAGATTTGGTGAAGAATTAACGATGATATGGCTTGCCGATCAAAAACACCATCGATATATATATAATATAATATATTTATATTTTAATATAAACTCCTCCTCTGTCGATCACAGAGGCCTCAAAGTCAACGAAATGAGACATGTATTCAATGACAGTACTACAATTAACGTAAGGTTCTGTGAATGCGAACCCTATGCGTTATCTCGAAAATAGTACTTTTTTGAGCTTAAAAACGCAGGATCCGATAGTTCCTGGATGTATGGAGGAATTATAACATCAAAATCTTAAAGGTACAATTTGTCCCGTATTGATCTACAAACCTACTACCGTTCCAGTATTGAAGCCTAGCAAAATGTTTGTATCGACTTCATTTATTTTAGAAAGAAAAACAAAAGTGGAGAATACGACTCGCTTATCTCCCGTGAAATTTTGAATCCAACGGTACCCCATTCATGGTATTTGAACATGACAGGAACTTATATTTGGTACAAAACCGATTTGGAGCCTTGCTGTAATAATATATGTGGGGATGGGGATGGATTTAGAGAAAATCCGATTAAGTAGTTATAGTCGTTTGTTAAGTGTCTTGTGTTTAATTTTCACATGCCGGTCCCATGTTATCCTTCTGTTGATGGTATGTCCAACATAAAGTACCGTGTCCGTTTAAGGAATTCGATTGTTGTCAATATAAACTGGAGAGAGGTATTTTTTCGAAGAGTAAATACACGGTATCGCTAATAAGATCCACCTACAAAAACTTCAAACCTTCCAATCAAAATTATTGCGACTCATAACAAAAGCCTCTTGGTACGTGACTAACAAAACTCTACATACTGTAGAGACTGTATGTATACTGTTCCAACAGTTGACCAATATATAACGATCCTTTATCAACGATTTTACACTAATTTAAACGGACATAATAACAGGCTAATAACAGCTGACGAACCCTATAAACCAAGGAGGAGACTAAAAAGGTGTTGAATGAGAGATCTCTCCTTCATTAAACAACCTTAGTAATTAGTGTCTTTCTCCTTAGTGGTGAGTACTGCCCTTCTCCATGCCTGTCAAGCCATTATTTCTTGTATCTCCAGCACATTTGCTGATTGTCAACAAAAAGTTGAGAGGCTCTAATACATTTTTATATTATAAAATGTATGCATTATTTTTTGACGATAATTTCTAGTATTTTAGAAATGTATTGGTAAAAGAAAAATGAGTTTTGTTTCCAGACTAGTCCTACAAATTAATAGTTCTTTGTTCCATATTAATGATGCATATAACCTTTTTTTTATAACACATTTTCCATGTGATTGATTGATGTCTTATAGGGATGCCATACTAATATTAAAAAATATATGAAGAGCCTCATATAAAAGGCGGACATCTTTCCTTTTCACAAAGTTGAGAAAAATATTTTATTTTTAAAATAGCTTCAATCCAATAAACCTATTCTAATGATGTTTTTTCATGATTCAACTTAACATTTTTAAATAAAATAATAAGAATTAGTTTGAATTTAATCTATAAAACAAAAATTGGATTTGTCTCTACATTTTGAAAATGTCCGTTTTGATATAAAGCCACTCATATTATTTAACATTAAAATTAACGAAATATTTGGTAGGCAGATTGTATTATTTCTAAACCTAACCAGGATCATGAAGATAATCAATTTAAAATTTGGATAAGATTGGCTCAATCACTTTCGCAGTTAGCGGTTGCAAATGAGAAAGAAATCATCCTTCTATATATAAACTTTTGTTTTTTCTTCTGGCATTACAGACCTTAAAGATCTTTTGCCTCCTTAACTAGCTTTCTCCATCTGCCTATCTTGGCCTTAGCTTTCCATTTATCTGCATGCAGCTATTGCATCTTTGTTGATTCGACTTAGAAGAATGAGAAAGAATGATAGACCTAATAATATATTTTTTTTTTTTATGAAAAAATGAGACACCTCCTTAGAAATTGATAATAAGTAAACCCCTCCATAACTATTAATATTTTAAAAATAAATATTACTATCCTAATTTTGTTTATAGGTATTATCCCAGAGTGGCTAAACGGAAGCTATATTCGAGCTGGTCCTGCCATTTTCGACGGTGTCAAAGGATTTACAGTGAACCATTGGTGCGATGGCTTTGCTGTTGTCTACAAATTTGAGATCCAGAAAGGAAAAGTAAGTTGAATTTAAATTTTAAAAATCGGTACATTTAATTGAATTATATATTACTGATAAAAATTAGTCTGCTATTTCAGAATTACACTACAAATTCCATTTTATTAATTTTAGGTTTTTATTTAATTTTTAGTGCATTTTTTTTTTTAATATTAGGCTTCTATCCATTAATTATTAAGCATTACTGAGATATCATACAAAAATTAAACACCAATACCAAAGATTTATAAAAATGCTCTAATTTATTTATTTATACATTTTATCATATTTTATTACCTATAAATGTCTATTATTATCCTTATTTATTTATTTTATTCTATCAATCCATTTCTTTATTTATTAATTTTTTTTTTTTTAGTATTAAATGATGTTATTTAGTTGATCGGGTGCTTATGACCTGGATGTTTTGCGCCTAGACATCGAAACAAACAAACAAACCAAAGATTTAACTCTAATTTATTTATGATTGGTAATTGGTTGACTGTCGTGGATAATGAAGAGAAGAATAGTTGGGGTGCTCAGTCAAAAAGGAAGGCAAAAATAAATTATAATATTTATTTTTTACATATGCCAAATATAAACATATATGTAAAAAATAAATATTATAATTTATTTTTGCCTTCCTTTTTGACTGAGCACCCCAACTATTCTTCTCTTCATTAATTTATTTATGTTTTTAATTGCTTGTTTTCGAAAGTGCATAACTTAAGGTCTCGAACAAGTAGGACATACATTAATTGTTTAAGGGCCTCATGTTCTGCCAATATAAATTAATCTCAATACATCAAGACCATGACAGTATTTAAAATTAAATATTTTAAATTACAAAATAAAATTATTTTTTTTGTATTTTACATTTTTCGAAATTAAGTATAAAGTACATTGTTTATAATTTTATAAAACGTTTATTAAAAATTATGAGCGTGTCCAGGAGAAGGCAGAGGAGGGGGTGAAACGTAGGTATTTTGTTGTTTTTTTATAATTAAAATACAAAATAATTTTGGTATTTCAAATTTACAATACTTTTTTTTAAAACAATTTAAATACTCTGTAATTGAAATATGCTCTATTTCAAAAACACAAAATAAATGATATTTAAACTAATTCATTTTAAAATTATAATTAAAATAATTTTTGCCCAGGTCTGGTCTCAATAGTTAAACATTTGCCCTTTTAACAATTAATGAATATTCCACCTTGATTGTTTTTGAACAGTTCCTTCAAATTTCAATATTTTTGTTCCAAGGTATAGATTCACTTGATCTTTTAACAATTTTGTGTTCACTGAGAAAAATATTTATGTGAATAATTGTGGTATATTAAAATTGATATAAAATATTTGATATATTTTCAGGTTACCTTCAGCAAAAAGGCCGTTGCTTCTGATGCTTACAAAAAATTCAAGGAAGTCGGCAAGCCCGTCTACACAGAGCTCGGAACGAAAGCGCACACAGACACCAGCAAGAATATATTTCAGAAAATAGTTTCTAACATGGTTACAAATATTGAAATAATTTTCTGCTTTTAAAAAGAAGGGAGTTTGGTTTTTAATTTCTACACAAATTTGATAGGTTCCAGAATTAACCGACAATGTTGGCAATAACATATTCAAATTAGGGAATACGGTTTATTTATCAACAGAATCTTCCACCCAGCGGATTTTAGACCCCGGTGATCTTTCAACGGACAAAAAAGTATAACTATTTTTGATATTTCTGTTATAAGAGCTAAATATCAATAAATTTCAAATATATTTACATAATTTCAGGTGAATGCGGCCTCTTTATTAAAAGTGAACCTTTTATGTTCTCACGTTATAATTGATGAAGATGGAACTGCTTACACTGCGGGAGCGTCATTTGCAAACGGATTTAAATGCCAAATTATCAAAATACCCAAACCTCCAAAGCCAGCAGAGGTGCCAGGACTAGGTAATATAGTAATAATCAAGTTACTTTTTCCATTTTTTTTTTCAAATTACCAATCAATGCTAAGATTTATCCAGTCACATCAACCAATCGTTTCACATAATTATCAAGGGATTCTATCATATTTGATAATGGTTAATACCCTATAAGGAAGGGTCTATCCAGCTCAATATAGGAATTGACCAATTTTCTAAATTTCTTTCATGTAGAGGATGACTATATATTGTAATTAAAATGTTGAAATTCTAACAGATATTCCTTTAACTGTAAGCACTAGGGGATTCAGAATTTAATTTTGGGGAGCTCAGCCCGTAAGCTTTACATATATAAAACGACAATTACTTTGGAAGAAAAAGAAAGAAACTAACTACGTATTCGAAAAGGTATTTAAGTGAATCTTAATAGAAATTATAGAAATAATTTTTTTCAAGTCATAGTTACATTTTACCATTTTGTGGGGCTTCAGCTCAAAAACGCCTTCCCCTGCCTGTAGATCCGTATGTTACTATAAGGAATTTATTAGAAATTTGTTGCTATTTTATCCTAATTTTTTCATATAGATTTCCTATCTCACATTCCCTTCCTGGATATCCCTATTTTCTTATTTTCAAAGATCCAGCATCTCAAACCTATTCTATATTTTCATTTACATAGTTCCGTGTTGTTTAAACGATTGAATCTTGATATTTATCTCTTTTATAATTTTTTATTCCATAAATCTTAATCTGCTATCGCCATGATCAAATACACAGAACTTTTTTGATAAAATATAGTTCTAAGAAATGCCATATCATATCACCTGCTGATGCAACATGCTATTTAGAATTAGTTTTAGAATATAAGGGAGCGATCAATTGACTGAACAGCGGAATTGTAAGTTTATCAATCCAACAAACCTATTAGTGTTTGGTCATGCTAAAGTAAACATCTTTTAGAGTCTGATTGACACAATAGGTCTGAGTAGGTGCACAATATCTGCTAAAAAATAAAAATAAAATAAAAAATTAGCTTTTGATCTTTAAACACATCTGATTATTTTATAGGAATAGTGTTTTGTGCCACTTAGATCATCTTCAAATTTCAAAGTACGAAATAAACATATAATATTTGGATTATGCTTATTTTTCTTTAAACTAAATTATCATGCTTTAATTTTAACTGTAAATATACAACACATTTCAAATTACAATTACTACACTGATTTTTTTTTTTTAAATGACCATAACTAAATCAATTATAGAATTATTTAGCCAATTTACCTTACAATTTCATTCCAGTAATTTAATGAAAATATCTGGATTTTAGTGCAAATTTTGAAGAAATCTTTATATCTGTCATTTTTTATTTATTTTATTGATACTTGGCCAACTTGAATGAATTTAGTATTTGTTCATTATGTCTTTCAATTTTTATTAAAATTAAGTCCCCAGTATATTATTATGATATAGTTATTAAAACATTTCAACAATGATACTACATTGTTCTTCCTGATCAAAACTATCCATATTTTAATTTGAACTAATATTTAGTACTTTCTGGTTGAGGAAGATCTGATTGATAAAACAGCATTTCTCTTTTTTAAACATACTTACTATAGATATTCCTTACCCATCCCCACTCCTACATTTTATTTCTGTTCCTCCATTTGACTATCGACTTATGGATACATAGTAGCAGTAGCTTCATCTATTGATCCCTTTTATATTGAAACAATAACAAACCTATTAAAAAGGATACTTAGATTACTATATTAACTAAAATTGCTTATTTATAATTGATTTTATTTAGAGTAAAAAATATGGAGAGTGTAATACAAAATTATTTGTTTTCTTTTTTTATTTATTTTTTTTATTTTGTCTCCTATTTTTAACTTCAATTCAATTATCCCTCATTAGTAAGCCAAACTGCCTCTTGGTTTAAGAACTCCTTTGGTATTTTAAAACTATGTATTGTGTTTTTCTATGAAAAAAGACATAATTTATATTTATTATTTTTCTGTTACCTTTTTTTTCCTCAAGCATAGGAGGATTTTTACTAAAGTTTCCCTAAGCCGTTCTCAATTAATATCTATATTTTTTCAATAGTCTCTATAATTTAAGCCAACCAATCATTGCCTTGAAATCTATTATAATCTTTCTAGCTTTCAATCTCTTATTAGAATATTAATAATTGGAATAGTAATGTATTTCAGAATATACCAAAGGTTATACCCTGGCTACCCTTGATAACAAAATACCTAAGTTCAGCGGGTATCACCACAGCTTTGGGATCTCAAAAAGGTGGATAATCTATATTGAACAACCGCTTTTCATGAATAATATGAAGATGATGACTGCATATTTCCGGGGTAGGACTTTATTGGACTGCATGGAATGGATTCCTCGTGAAAAGGTAGATTCATACACATAACATTGTATTTTAACATTGCCAAATAAATATATTATAATTCAATTAAGTTCAAATTATTACAATAGAAAAGAAATCATAAAAAAAAAAAATTTGTCAAACCAGTAGTGGAATTAAAACTGCTGAAAAAACATTTTTTGTTGTTCGAACAACTAGAATTGTTAATTTTACTAAAGATCACACAGTATTTAATAAACAGTGCATTGCATATTTCGCTAAAAATACATGTTAATGGAGTGGTCAGTATTGAACCATATGTCAAATCTGAATATGTCAAATATGGAGCATACTTTCAAAAAGATACATTTCCAATTTGGAAAACTTTTCAATAAGTTATTAAGATTAATACTGAAATAATTATATAGGTGTTCTGGAAATAGCATTAAATAAAACAGGCATATAAAATATAACATCCTATAAAATTAAATTGTCCAAAAATTAAATATTTGCTTGGAATATGGGCATTTTTGATTACAATAAATGAATTTGATTCTGTTTTAGAAAAAAAAAAAATGTATATAATCAATAAAAATATCTTATTTAAAAAATAATAACCTTGAAAATTGGAATGATAGAATTAGCATTATTTTTATAGATGGTATGTTTCTAGTAACTAAAATCATATTCAATTATTTCTGTTTAACTGTTAAATAATGTGTAATAGCTTAAAAGTATAAAATTATTCCTTTGGAATTCAAAGTTCAATTATTCACTATAGGTTTTTGTAAATCCAGTATTTCGAGTTTAAAACAAAACTCTCTCTCTCTTTATATATATATTGCTACATATATATTTTAACGAGGTTGCTACATATATATTTTAAAGTTATTTACTTAGCCATGTTCTCATTTTCAGTCTGATATAATTATAATAGTTATAGTCAAGTATTAAACCTCAGTAACTTAATTAAACTAACTTTTATTATAGTATATAGTGTATTTTATAAAATAATAATTATTACAATTGTTATGTATGATTATTTTCAGAACAGGTTCTTCTTAATCGATAAAATAAGTGGAGGAATAAAACCAATTATTTACGAGTCGCAATCAGCTTTTTTCTTCTTACACATTTGCAATGCTTATGAAGACAATGGCGAGGTAAATTTTATTATTCAGGAATAAAATAGTTTCATCTACTATGTATAAAATATATTGAAATTTTACTTTCCATCGCAAAGATATCTAAATTGCTATACTTCCAGGACCTGGCATTAAAACATAGAGGTAGTATTCTTATTTTGGAGATATGCATTACTGTATTAGAACAAATAACTGAAAACAAGTTTTTTATTGCCAAAGCTTAGTAAAAAGAGAAATTAATAAAATATCTTTATGCATACCTGACTATTTTACATAAATTGGCCAATACCATAACAGTTTACGGCAGCAGATTTCAAAATATGTTTATCATGGCACCCTTCTTGAGCTAAGAAATCTTCACGATATTTTTGTAGGCCTAATAAAATTTTGTAACACATTTATTCTAATACCACATTATAATAAAATCTTCTGTCCAATAACTTGGAGATAAAGAACACATGTATATTTTTGTATTTGTTCAGAGTAGCCAATTTTCCATAACTTTGAGCTATTAAAATTTGTTTCTTAGTTACTAAATTATTTATTTAAATAATGGTGGTGTCCTTCACCTCTGAGGCACAGATGTAAACCAAATACAGTTTATTCACAGATGTCTCAAATTTGAATGATTTTAATTTTAGCTCTGTTACAATTGAATATAAAATTGTTTTCAGATCGCCTATACCTCAAATTGACAATTTTGATCTTAAGTATTAAATATTGAAATTAAATATAGCTGTCATTACACACTATCATGCATTTACGGCAAGGGTACCAAATTTCACCCAGTTTGAGAACATTTTTTTTTTTTCATATTAAGAAATTAATTTAATGGCAATTAGCGAAAAACAAAAATGTAAAACAATTTTTTTTTTAAGCTGATCATAGATCTCATAGCACATGACAGTCCTGAAATCCTTACCAAACTCCATCTGAAGTACTTGAGAAATGCAGACTTCTCCCTCAAAGACAAAGCATCCGCGAGAAGATATATTTTACCTTTAGTTGATAATCTTGAGGTAAGTCTAGGGGATTTATTCATTTTATGAAATAGTTTAGGAAAAGTATATTGTTAGTATCAATGCATCAATTTTCAGGATTTACCAGAAAAAGAAAATCTTATAAAAAGAGACAAAAGAGTCAGTGCAATGAGAATAAAGGACAAAATTATAGTGAACGGTGCTATATTAACTGAACCCAACTTCAACTTGCCTAACATTAACCCAGCATTTTCTTGTAAAAAGTATCAATATTTCTATGCCACCGGACTGTTCGGCTTGAGTGTGTATCGGGCAAGTGTAAGTAACTGTACTAAAAATTGATTTAAAATATTACCTCGCCCATAAGTATTCCTCTTAATATAATAACTTAATAACTTAGCTTTGAAATCTCTTAATATACCTACATATTATTGTTTACAAATATCTTTGTCAGTAATTAGCTGCTATAGGTTTTTCTCAATTTTGTTTTACCTTTCAGATCGTCAAAGTAAATGTTGACACAGGTGAAGTATTGACATGGAAGGAGAATGATGATGCGATTCCTGGCGAACCTGTGTTTATATCTAATCCTAAGTGCCAAGATGAAGATGGGGGTGTCCTTCTCACTGGTGTTACAGACCTCAGAGAAGGAAGAAAAGATTTTCTCATTATAATAGATGCTAAGACGATGGTGGAAGTAGCCAGGGCAGAAGTAGATGCACATGTTCCTCACCTCTTCCATGGCATTTTTCTATCATCTGATGGATAGTTCAATAAATAATGTTAAGTCAGATAATCATCAAATTATAGCTGTATTTAAGGAATATTTTTTAAACTGATACCTCATAATGTTAATAGATTTTTTTTTTCAATTTGTAAATATTTTTTTTATACCTATCCAAAATATGATTCGCAATGTGCCACAGCCGATTCCTAATGGATGACTACAGATAACACTACAATGCTATTGAGGACAATGCCAAATGTATGCTAACTGTACTTAAGTTCAAATAATATTCTTATTTTGAACAGTTGAAAATCAAATATCTATAATCATGAAAAAATGTAGAAACAGTAAAGTATCCTTGCATAGTAAAGAAAAAAAACAATACAGTAACTTTAATTTGGTCTGCACTGAATTCTAATAGGAAATTATGATTGATTGATTTTGGCTGTTCACTTAAAATGAAATAAGTTCCTATTTTTTTCTAAGAAATCATTCTTTTATTCTTTGTTTTCACTAAAGTACATTAAGACAATATAATGAATATTAAGTAACTGTGCCCTGAGATAATATATTCTATATATATATATATATATATATATATATATATATATATATATAACACTTAGTACCTATTTATAATTTATTCAATTGCAATCGAATTATTATTATTATTATTAATCAAAATTATTATTTTGAGTAACAAGAGATTCGCAATCATTATTATTGAGATATTAATGTATTATCTAAAATTTATTTTTTTGGGGGTATTTTTAAGCTAAAATATTCTATCCATTTTATCTTTGAACCATGAATACATTTAAGTTAGTAGGTCGAACAGTTATATCTGAGTTATTTTACATGAAAGGTGATGGTGATAAAAACAATCATTTTTATCCTAAAGTTTTTAGGATAGTTTTTTTGGGACACGAGTATAAGCTTGCTGAAAATAAGTTTTCTCAATGTTCCTGAGGCGGCTTTCTTTATTACTTATTTTAGTTGGGAAATGTGAGGTCATGATATGGTTTTTAAGAAGACTACTGTAGTGGTAACCACACAGTAAAAGTAAAGAACGTTTCTTGATGTCATGTCTGACATGATAACATGACTATCGAATTAGCCAGGACCTTGACTAATTCCATAGTCATGTTTAAATCTTAATAAGTGGACAGAGAACTTTCAGATAATTTGTTTGTAATCCTACAATTTATACAAATTCTCACTCATTTCATGGTACGTAGAAATGACAGAAAAGAACAAAATTTTTGTGCATCATCTCATAGTAGTAAATGAGTAGGTAATTTTGAAATAATATTCTTAGGAACTACATACATTAAATAAATATATGACCATAACTTGAAGGATATAAATAGTTTTATTGCACATTATAAAGATGCAGTCTAAGTAGCAGATCCATTGTATTACATATTTACAAAAGTTAAAAAAATAAATTAATAGGAAAAATCTATGAATACAATATATTGTTGGTTTATTGTATAACAGTCAAAAAGTACATTGATTGAGCTAAACTTTCAAATATGTTTTTGTGAATTTCAATGTTCAAGACTTAGTGATTTCAAAGAGGGAAAATTCATCAAAGTAAATAATGATTTAATTGTATTCTTTTTCGAATAAACCAACAATATATTTAATTCATGATAAAGCTTGTATTTATTGTACAGAATCGATATTTAAAAAAAAAATACATTTTAAATGGAATGCTAGGAATAATAAAATTTTTATTTACATTACTGAATATACATATCAACCACTTCAATCGACCTAAGATATAACTAGAAGGAAAAATAAATGTACAATTACATATCATAAATAAATTAAGCATATTTACAAAAGCAAAGAGCGATTAGATTTACAATTGATTTTTTTTTTTTACAATTGAATCAAAAGTAAAATTTTAGACGGGTAAACTCTTTGATACAGAACTGGCAACAGCTGATGAAAAGAGTTTAGTAAAAAACATAAGACCAGTATGGCCACCTGGTATGTAACTGAGGAGGAACCAAAGCAAAGCAATAAATTGGATCATGGCAAAAAATACAGTAAATGGCGTACTTTGTTGAAATAATGCAAAGTACAAGGTCGCAAATAAACTACCTAAATAACTAAGAGTAAAACAAAGTCTTTCTCTTGAGAAGAGGTGTCGCAAATGATGTAAAGGCCCCCAGAGGAAAGAAAAACTGAAACATTTAAGGAAATATACAGAACATTAATTAATAAATAAGAGTAATAAAAAATGAGAACTAATATATGAAGGGTCAAGTGGTTATAGGTCGATAAGCAACATTCTTTGAGTTTTAGAAAAATGAATCCGCCCACACATGACCTTTCATAAATAAAATCATTATTTTTGTATTATAGAATTTAATTACTGAAAAAAATGTTCTAGAAAATTTTATCAGTGTTTCAATGATTATTGATATAATTTGCAATGAAATGTAAAGATTGTGAGCTATGCATACACACAAAAAAAATTACTTTAAGTCAATTTTTTACATGGTTTTTCCAGATGTGTAGTACAAAGTATAAGTTACCTAATAGCACTGTAAAATTAAATATATAGTATATGGAATATTATAATGCTCAATAAACAAAATTTTATTAATGCATAAATAAAAAATTATACATCTTAAGATACACTTGGACTTGTACACGCATTTAATTTCCTGACATTACTAGAAAAGTTAAGTAAAATTTATTGCCATATATTGAGCATTTAGAGAGTCTAGACCTCCTAAATCTGCTCTAAGCAAATTCTCTAATTTCTTAAGTCCATAGCCAGATAAACAAACTTTACTCAACAAACATATTGTCTCCTTATCATTAATATTACGGATATATACAAGTAATAACTAATACCTGCAGATAAGGAAAAGACTGCCCATTGTATACAAAAGAGAAAATTTACGGGCCTTTAAAAATAAAACTGGTATATACATGGCAGCAAATGTAAAGCATAGAACACCCATGAAAATACAAATACAGAATCCAACAATTCTCTGGAATCTAGTCTGAAAAATAAATAAATCTGTATTAGAGAGGAATAATAGAGAAATGAATTTCAAAATCCATTATTTATGTTTGTAAATTTATAGAATTGATATATTCTATATATCTCAACCATTTAAGGTAAGCACTCTTTAGGCCAATAATAACTTGGCATTAAATTGATTTCAAGAAGAGTGATTAATAGTGTATTAAAAAAAAAGTAATAACCATTAAAAATCTAATTTTAATAAAAGTCTAGCAATTGTAATGTAAAGAAACATACTGGAACCAATTTGATTAATTTTAAAGATAAAGTATGCCTGAATATGTACATAAATACAAAATAACCGACAATAAAAATCTTGATTGACAGCAAAAATCTTTTAGTCTAAAAGAGAGGTTATTGAAAAATAGTTTTGCAAAACTTTTAGATAGGTGGTAATAATATGTATAAAGAAATGTTTGAAAATGGCCAAGGAAACAAATCGCAACGAATATATGATATAAATAAATGAAAGTTTTTTAATTTTAACAAAGAAATTTTTATTTGCTTGTGTATTTTGGAATGAAAAAATGGGTCATAAGATTGTTAATTATTAATTAACTATTATAAAAGTATGGTTTTTCAATGAAACATCATTATAAATTTCAATTTAATTCATTTCTCACAAAAATTGTTTTAAGTTACATCAAAACCATATATCCTCCCTTCTGTTTGTTCTCATTTTTTGTTAATATACCTTAGGCACAACTGTGATCTATATAAAACTATGATATAGTATTTTATTTTTTATTTATTTCACCTTTGTACAGTTATAAATAAAAGTATCTGTATTTTGGTACACATAATTTTCTACTGACATTTTATTTTATCATACCATTCCCCCTCTTTCTGTCATTGTTATCTCCTTTATATCTTTCTTGACAATTCCCTATTTTTCCAATATTCTAGCTTGTACAGGAAATTTTTTTTTCAATCCTCTATTTCATGCCATCATAATTAAGTTGCCAAACTATTAACCTCAGATTTCCACATTAAATGAAATATTCTTTTCATATCTTATTTTTTTTGGGCTAATAATACTAATATAATTATGCTGGATTCTTAAGGTGCCCACGACTGTTTTTTAGGAAATACATCTTTTTTTCCTGTTCAGTTTTTGACACAGCTTTTGTAATGAGAACGTAAATAATCAAATTTTTTTTTGGGCATAACTTAATTGTTATAATATTATTAAATCAGAAGAAACTAAATACTGCAGATTCCTCACTAAGCTTCCTTAAAAAGGGGAGGAAAAAAACAAAGCCTCAGATCTGCTAATGGTGCTGGTCCGGGATTACTTGTCATGAAATGTTTGAATGTTAATATATTGAAGAATTAAGTTTTCCAATGTTAAATATAAATTTGGTACTTTGAACTAGTGAAGAATGCGGTCGGGATGTACCGGTTAATGTTATGAACATATCATGATGTTATAAACATCTGCCAATGTTTATAACCTGAACACTGATAATTCTGATAAGGCAGTGATAATTCCTATCTTCAAATACATATTTAAGGAAATTGCAATAGACAAAAACAAATGTAATAATAACAAAACACTTTTATTTCACAACATAAATAAATATAAAACAAATTTGTTTTAAATGTTATACAAAATACAACATAAACACTTAATGCATGCAAAGCATACACGTTTATACTTTATATAAACAACAAATGTACATATAAAACACATTTAATTTATTTTGACAGACAAATTAGCATAATGCTATTTAGAATAGCCAGGAATGGGTCCTCTTCACTGTGAGCACGCTGCCATCAAAATTCGCATAAATAGGAATCCAGGTGTTGCCTGACAGTTCCTCGATGTTTTTATATCGACATAGCTGAGCCCATAATCGTTCTATGTGTTGAATATGGACCCTATTTGAAGGATCAACAAAGTTATACCGGTGATTCATCTGGAAATGATTACAATTTGCTTCATTTAATTGTTGGCTGTTGTATCCTTTCCAACAGTCGGAATAAATGGTGCTTCTCTCTTCTATATTATTTTAAAAATATATTCTAATATAGTTGTTACCTTGCTCTCCTTTATTTTTACAATGAAACACTCATCTGTTTCTCGCCAAGCATCCATTGTTCAGGGAGAACTCTCTCTACATGATTTTTTCTTTTAGAAAAAAGACTCTCGTCTACTCCAACGACTTTGCCAGGCCCTCTAATTTTTTTAGTTGACCTGTGTAAAGTGAACTCAATAGTATAGAGGCTAGAATCATGCTACTCTGATATGGTGAAGATAACCGGTTCCAACATATTCCTTTGCGGGAGAGATGGCAGAACGGGCTAACGTGTGTGCACAGCACTGCCATTTAAAAAAAAAAACTTGGCCTGTATAACATGTTATGGGCACAAACCTCTCTTAAAAATTTGTTCCACATTATCACACTTTTATTCAATAGTTTCAGATGCTCTTTGTCCTACTACATTACGGGGACGGTCATCGTCTCGAACCCTTAGGTTTGAGTCGTGTCCCTCATTGACTGCGGAGGTGCAGGCATCCTCCTGTACATCGGCAGGCAATGTAAAGCCGTAGCGATCTATTGATTGCGGAGCCTGAGACCAATCGTGCTCTGAGGTCAGGGAAGCAGCTTCCCGACCAAATTGGTACTACGGGGCGTCGCCGGAGCCCCGGCGGCGCTATGGGTGGACGGCGAGAGTGCTTGCACTGTTCGGCCGTGGCGGTCGTGTCGTTGTGTTTACGACTACTCGCTGCACGACACCAGTGTACAGATAGTCTTGGCGTTGTTCAGGCTATCTTCTGGTACAGTGTGTAGCGAGTGGACGGAAGTTATGGTAGTAGGAGTTGTCTTATTCCGTGGGCACCTGTTGTGTGCCTGCATTCTTTGTGGTGTACCCGGTCCGGGGAGTAAGGTTGGAGGCCGGTTAAGGCTAAAAACGCTAGGTATGGCTTCTAATCGATGCTCCCTTGGTCCATAGTGTACCCGATGGTACTCATGTCCTACTACATTATTGCTTGTTAAATTATGAGACTGCCCATAAATAAATTTTAAAGCCGTTGAAAAGGTAATCTTTGGCCCCTCAAACAACTCTTATAGATACATTTTTGTTACAACTGCTATGAAAGTATCTCCATTTGGTCTTCCTGCCAAACTTCATTTCATGACCTTCTTCATAGAATTTCACCTTTGGAATTATCCTGACCTTTTGAAAATGTTTGATAGCTTCATCTTCTGAAAACGGTAGTTCCCACAGTGTAATAATATCCATTTCAGATGACAAAATTAACAAAAAAAAAAAAAAGGAATAAATCACACGTAATAGAAGGATAATATCAGCTCACACGATAAGAAGGGAGATTAAGTGATGTAAGATAAGAAAGGAGTCTCCGACCCGACCGGATTGTTGACAAGAACCATAAATTGATGAACCGATTCCAATATATTATTCTAATGAATGCTGAAGGAGATGATGCTCCAAAAATCACCTGTACTTATTACTTTAAGTATTACAATGACTACAATTTTAATTTTTGAGTAAAAATATATGAAAAAAAATGTATGCACAAACGTTTTTACATCCATATTTATAAGATCTTGAACCACCCAATCACCATATTAGAGAGACGTTTTGGAACTATTAACTTTGTCAATATGTATTATATACATGCTTAGGCAATGAAAACCTGAATGATGCAGGAGAAAAAAATAATCGTTTAGCAAAAAATGGATTAAATGATATTTAGTTCATATAGCTGTTGTTTACAACATAGCACAATCTTTAGTTAATTCTAGAATCGTCATATCTTTGTACTCTAAACTAAGTTTCTATATAAAGTTCTGAGACTAGAATACTAAGGTTTTCATTGCCTTCCATACCATTAAACTATACGAATCTATAAATAAGATTTAAGCACCCATGTATTAACACATATTGCTGCTCGAAAAAAGGCACCGTGAATGTGAAAAACCTCAAAAGGTCATTTATTTCAAGTAAAATAAACATAAATTTCATTTTTAAAAATTTGAAATTTTCACTTTCCTGCTTTTGCCTTTGAAGTAGTGATATGATATCAGTAGATAGATTCCAATCCAATGAACTAAATATTACTAATACTCTTTTTAATTACCAGACCATAGTGAAACAGTACCTTTCATAAATGGATAAGCCTTCTGATGTAATCTTAAATAGTCAACATTTTGAAAACAAAATACTACTAAGTAATTCAATATGAAACAATACTACCTCCTGATTATGAATGTTTAACATTACATATATATATATATATATATATATATATATATATCATCTTTACATAACAAGAAATATAACAACTTAAATAAAACTTAATTATTATTGACATAATTCATCATAATACATACTAATGTGGGACAACAATCTTTTTGAGCTGCAGAAAACCAACTTTCAGCTTCATCGGTATGTTCATTTTTCCTAAACCAACTGCCGACTTTTGGCATGGACACAGAAACGGGTATAGAAATTCCATTGAGAAGTGGTTTTGAATCGCTGTTTTTAGAAGACAAATATTCATCTAACTCATCTTTCAAATTTGCCATTTTGTTTACACGTACATCATATCTGCCACCTTATCAGTCAAAGCTGCCATAATGTCTTGAAAATTTTGATTAAGTCATATTATCATCAATGTACATTCAAATTTTAAGTTAATAAATAATTTATTACTTTCCATAATAATTTATTATTTTCCGAAATAAATTTAAATCCTTCAGTTTCAGGATATTTTGTGCTATAAATTATATTACTAATAATAATATTAAGAAGCTTTTGGTGTTTTGGCGCGCTAACGTTTTTATTATTGTGTGCTTGTATTATGTGTTTTATATCAATATTTTTACTATTTTAATATATTGCTTCACCATCTCCATTAAACGTTTTATATTTTGTAAGTTTTGACACCGAAGGAAATCATTGGCGTGATATATTTATGATTAGCTGGCAATGAGTAATAATAAAATGGACATTAAAGAACACATACTTGTCAGAAAAAGGTCTGTGTATTTTGATAAGTTAACTTTATTTCTGGAATTAAACTTAATTAATAGATATTTTATTGTTCCATATAGAATATTTGAGGAAGAAGTTAGAGTGTATCAAGGCCCTGATCCTCTGAAACTTAGATATGACTTTTTGCAAGCTCTCGAAAGTTATGATAAAGAGCTAATTAATGACATATATTCTTCAGTTTTGGAGGATACTCTCAGATCATTTATGGAGGAAGCCGTTTATAAGCAAGACTTAAGATTTATACATCTTTGGTTGGCCTATGTATAATAATTATTTGATTCATTATCAATTTATCTTTTTAGATAGTTTATGGTTTATCTTTAATTATTGTGTGTGTGTGTTTATTTTAGTCCCATACTCAACCAAATCCAGTTGTTATTTATGAGAATATGTTTAGTCGTGGGCTAGGAACTGAATGTACTATTTTGTACGCTTCATGGGCAGAACATTTAATGAAGAATGGACTGGTTTCTAATGCAGACAAGATTTTTAAAATGGGACTTTCAAATGATGTAAAACCTAAAAGTGATCTTCAGAAAGCATATGAGTAAATCAATTTTTCCCTAGTTTGTTTTTTAAGATATATCATTTTGTAAACTAATTTTCTTATTTTGGTTACAGTGAATTTCTAAAGGAAATTGGTAAAAGATACCTATTGGGAGAGCTGACAAATTGCCCTTCTTGTGGTCAGCCTGGGGTATAATATATGTGCCTAATCCTATGCTGCTGTACCAGCCTTATTAAGTTGATATTTTCAAAATGTTTAATGTTTTAGGTGACAACAGGGAATTCCATCAACACAGCTAAGGTGGAGTCTTCAGCTGATGTTGAAGGTATCATACAAACTTTTTTTTTCATTTCTTTTTCTTGGCACTTTAAAGGTGTTCGTAAAATTTAAAGATGATTGTATTTTACTTTTTATGTTTGTTATTTCATCTTTAAATATATTATTTTTTTTTAGTTTGGGAATGGAATCCTTTAAAAGTTGGAGAAAAAGATGACTTCACTTGCCCTATTGCCTATTTTGAAGATCCTGATCCAACAAAAATAAGAATGTACCCTAAAGATAAAGTACATGATATTTTATGTTTCTTTTATATTGTTCTTGTTTTAGAAAATTAATACTTGTTATTATTACTTTTTTTGTTTAAATTAACTTTCAGGCTAAAATATTCTCCTATAATTTTTTGTTTTAATCTAGATTTCAGTGTGATAAAACTATATATTTTTTATGATGGAACAAACTGCTTGCATACTTTTTTTTTAGTATGATTTATGTTAACAACAGCAGAAAAGGAGACTTTTTTGTCGAGTTTTCAATGGTTTGGTTTGTCGTTTTAATCATCTTGAAAAGTTTTTGGGGGGATTGGGGATTTCAGAAAATTATTTAATCTCTTTGGCAAATATATTTTTAGCATTTAGGAGTTTTAATCCCAAAAGAGAGAGAGAGAATCACTTTATTATCATAAAAGGGTGCTGCCCAATTACATTGGGTTGCTTTAAACACTGCATACTTATTAATCGCTACAGACAATTTTCCAAAACTAATATACAATTATATAGTATTAACAACATGTATGAGCATAATATACAATTTTTTTTTTTTTATCTATATATATATTTATTTTTTTTTTATCATAATTTCTTTTTCCCTATATTTTTATTTATTTTTTTTATTTATTTATTTTATTTTTACTATTTCTTTCATTCATTTATTAGCATTATACATCCCTTTCTGTTCCTTCTCTCACTCTATACATTTTTCTGGTTCCCTAGATTTTCTCCTCTCTTTTCCTAACCTAATTCATAGCATGCATACAAATACATAAAGTGCAGTGGATGTGGTCAATAAACAATGTAAAAATGCTGTAAAACACGCATGCCTCGCCTCCATGAACAAACTCTCTCTACAAACTCTATCCATGCACATGGTGATGGATAATTCCCAGGGAGTCAAGGATTATATTCTCTGCCAACCTTGCCACGTCCTTTATGTCGACACCAAGGCCCTCCATGAAGCTCCTTGTTGAGTCTGGTATCGTTCCGCGAGCTCCGAACCAAAGGCCTCTCACGTGGAACTCTCTCGGCCCGAAACTCTCGTGGAACTTTTCACTAAGGAAAGGAATGCATTTCTCATATGTATGTTTTTCTCCCTTTCCACTTTTCCTGCCACCTGCAATTGGTCCATTCCTCAAACGAATTTTCTCGAAGCGACTGCCGTAGAGCTCTCATATTCCGAATACCCCGATCAACCCCCAATCTCTCGTCACATTCATCAACCTCAGCTGAATAATCAAAGATCGACTGAAAAAGGGCATCGGGCACATTGGACAGTCGCTGAGCAATGGACCAATGTTGTAGAGGAGCCTCCCATATCATAACATTTTTTATGTTTAATTATTAGGTTGATTATTTGTTAATATTTATACTGTTCGAATTAAATAAAAACTAATGAAATAGTTTTGTTATAATAGGTTTATCCGGGACCTGGTCAAGAGTTCAGTTTAGAAGAAATAAGGGCAGAAATATATAAATTAAAATGTAAGTTATTGATTTTAGATTGTCAGCATGTAAAAATTTCTAAAGATTAACATGACAAGGTTGTTAATTTTTCTATCACTATTTTCTAGGTTAAGTTTAATTCTTGTCAATTTTAAATAAAATTGTTGAGGCCACTGCTTTTAATATATAAGTTAGAGATAGATTTAAATTTATCTAGTCGACTATTATTTTGGTTACCACCAGTACAATGATAGGAAAAATCTTAAGAATAATAACTTCAAAGATACCGTACATTTAATACTGTTGTGGATAATGATGCATTTATTACTAATCATAGTATAAAAACCTGAAACATTTCAGTTTATTAAAAAAAAAAAAAAAAAAAAAAAAAAAAAAAAAAAAAAAAAAAAAAAAAAAAAAAGAAATTGTTAATGTCAAATAAAAGTTTTGGTTTTACAGTACGATTTCTTAATTTACAGAAGTACTCAGGATGTTATATAAACAATACAACAAATCTCTGAGAAGATTTAGAATATGATAAGTCCTTAAATGCTTTGTGGATTTGGTTAAATCCAATCAGAAAGTTTAACATCACGAAGGAAAATAATGAAGGGAAGCTCAGAAAGGGCTGACCAGGGCTAGAGAGAATCTTGTGCAACTACCTTTTAAAGCAATTTTAAAATCTCTTAAGGCATAACACAAGGTCGTAATTCTAAGCCTGCCATTGTTCATATTGATTCTTGGTTCATAGAAAGATTACGTCAAGGAGACCTTGCTGCCTAATAAATAGGAATTTTAATTCCTCTCCACTACACCATGCTCTCACAAATTCAGATGACATTACATCGTGTTCCTTACAATAAGAGAAATCTCTAGTTTAACTTTCAAATGCTTCAGGAAGTACCTAAGCCAATCAACTTGAAAATAAAATGCAAAATGAAGATAGAAAGGCGAATTAATTGAGCATAAGACGACCAATGAAGATGGTCAAGCTGATAAAGCACTTATATCATCTATAGCCCTTCTAACTGAGTGGGGCTGAATAGATTAGTACAGCAGGAAGGTACTATGGATCTCTATAAAGAGGTTTCCTAGGAAACAAACAGTCCCTGAAACTGCAGTGGAATAGAGGGATTTCGGTATGACAAAGAAGTTATTTGATTTTCATATTACATATATAGGCAACTTGCCATCATTATCCACTTCTTCACTATTTTATAAGAAATATATATTTTTTAATTCTCACAAGAAACTTATTTCTCACTGTTATCTCTATTCTTTCCAATTTTCTTTCTTTGTTTTATTATTTTTATTTTATTTTTAATTAGATGAAGTAGAAGAAAAACAAAAAAAATTGGCAGAAATGAAAAGTAAAGAAGATGAAGCAAGGAGAGCAAGAGATGAACAAAGGAGAATTGAAGCAGAGAAAATGAAATTTGATACAATGACAGAATTGAACCCTCCAGTTCAAGCATCCATTCCGATATTAACTCCAAGCATGTTTAATGTACCTAAGGTATTTTTAATATTTGTTTGCTTCTTTAGGTTCTGTAATCATTTAATTAATGTATAATCTGAAAATTCATTTATTTTAGGACAGTGATGTCTCATTGGCTAATGGTTCTACATTCACTGTTCATACGAAAGAAGCAATGAATGTTGTACAAGATATGTGGAGTAGCCCAGCGCCTAGTGGTAAGATTTTAGAGTTATCTTGTTATAAATATATTTAAGTTGTCCTTTATTTAAGTATTTTGTGCAGCTATAGAAAATACCAAATGCTGACCAAAACTAATTATTAAACAATCAGTATGGAATGTCAGCTGCTATAAGAAAATGTATTTATAACATTCTTTATATTTATAACATGAAAGTTTAAAATCAAAGCTTGCTTGTGATTACCTAGTAATAGAAAGGAAACTGTTTTTTCATTATTCTCACTACACTAGTAGAATACTATTAGTAATTAAGAATGTTCATATTTTTTTAATAGCAGTTTTATAAATATCATTTTTCTTTAAGCCAATTTGATTCTAAATAAAGTTTACTTAATTTGTAACCACCTAACCACACATAGAAGGCACAATACAGAAATATTCAGAAAAGTAAGATCTTCAAAATTAATATTTTATTGAAGGAGGCGTCCGCAGGTTTACTTTTACAAGGTGTACCAGAAGTTGTTGTTTTTTTTCATGTTTTATGACTAAAAGTTTTATAAAGTTTATTTATTTTCCATGATGACTAACAGGTTTTAAATAAGAAAAAGATAAAATCTAATAGTGCTTATAAGTTGAATTTACTTTATTGATAAATTAGTCAACTTGATTTACATTTTAAATAAAAGTTCTTTTTTTTTTTTTTTTCAGAAGTACCACCTAGGCTTATTTATCAAACTAATATTCCTGAAGAAATGGCTGATGTTGCTTCTAAACCGCAGCCTCAGTTTCAAATATTTTCTGATGCTGATGCACAACAGCAACCTGCTCCAAAACAACTTTTTCAAATCTACGATGAAAATGCCGAGAATCCTGTACCAGCAAGCAATCAGCCTCTTAAACCGAAAGTTCCGTTTGATATTTATGACGAAAATGAACCACCTACAAAACTAGCTGCTGCACAGTCTGCAAAACAATCTTCTGCTCTCAAGCCTAAAGTGCCTTTTGAAATATATGATGAAAATAATACTCAATCTCACAAAACACCTCTTAATCATAATAGAATTAGTAAACCTGATGCCAACAATGTAGGGAAAAATGAAAACCCACATGACGAGAGGAACGGTCGTTTGAGATACAAATTATTTAATGATACAAATGATGATCTGGCCGAGAAAATGGAAACGCAGGCCAAACTACAGCCTATGTTTCCTGTTCAGGTATTTTGCTTGTTTAACTATTGGACATGTTCCTCTGGGATATTAGTTTATTAGGTGATGCTAATAGTATTTGTAATTTTAGGTTAAGCATGATGATTTTGAGGATGTTACATGTAATACAAAAGCATTTGAATTTGTTCTGCCATCTTCTACTCCTTTTTCAAATCATAAAAAACCTATTATTAGGTAGGCACTATCTATTATTATTTATTTTTTCTATTATATATAACTTAACAAATATGGTTCTTGTTATACTGTGAAAAATTTAATCATTGCTGTTTTATAGATATGTATGTTTCATGTACAATAAATTTTATTTTAGTACTCAGAAGACAAACAGTGATGACACTTTGTTAAAGAAAACACCTCAAGGGAATGCAAATTTGAGTATGATATTGGAACAGAGTAAGGAAAGGTATAGCTGTTCTTCGACAGACAGTAGTTCTTCACAAGCTTTAAAAACTCCCAAATCTGGTCCTGTTATTTCAACTGGTTTGTAATAGTTGCTTTTTTAATGTAAAGTATGGGGTCCTATCGGAACATGTATTATGAATTATTTATCAAAATAGAAAACTGATTTTTACTTTCACTTACCTATATATGTAATATATAGTAAGGGAAGGTATTGTGATCATGAAAATTTTTGAATCTGAGTTTTCAACGGAAATACACATTTTGAGGTCCCCTTAGTCTGAATAATCAAGTTCTGCGAAATGATCTGTGTGTATGTGATCAGTCTAGCTCAAAAACGAGAAGTTGTACAAAACTGTTATTACGTATTTAAGATAGGTATATGCCTTAAATGTGACAGCAAATTTTTTCTTAAAATCGGCTAACCGGAAGTGCCACTTTATATCAACACTGAAACATATTTTTACAATTTTCTCAAAAACGGCTGTAATGATTTTGATCAAACTCAGTCTACCATTTTATAATTAAGTGGTATTTAATATCATTTAGGTCTTATCCCCATTGATGTCAGCCTACAGGGCTAAATGCTGAAATGTTCAACATGTCATCCTCTAAAGTAGCTTTCATTTGGTTTATTTTAGATAATTAGCTATCTCACATTATTAAGAGTTACGAAAAAATGCGAAATTTAACTTACAATAAAAGTGATTTATTATTTGACAATGATTTTTTAACTGTTTTTGCGACCAAATGATTAAAAGAACCAAATTAGAAAGATGTTTTTATAAAAATATTTAACTTTTCATTAACATGAAAAAAAAAAATCAGTTTTCCATTTTGATTGACGATTTAACTTATTTTACAACCAAGATTTGGTTTCAACCTTTTTCATTATATATTTTTTTTATTTTATTTGCATATTTTATTATTATTTTTATGTATCTTTATTTCTATCAGTGATTTATTTGTTATACTAATTTTAGTTCCAGAAGATTTTGATCCGTTCCATGCTGAGGTTTTAGAAAATCTTCTAAATAAGGTTGGATTTCCTAAGCAGCAGTATGCACATAATTTATTCTTCAAAACTTCGAATGTTCCAAATTTTTCAAAAAGTATCAAACTAGGTAATGTCTTTTATCAATGTGATTTATGCACTTTTATTTGTTTATATTTTTTTTTTCCTTGCTCTGATATTCGAACCTTTTATTTTTTTAGGCGATGACTCGTACTCAATACAGGGTGAGATTGGTAAAGGGGCTTATGCTAGAGTCATGAAGGCTACTAAAGGAAACAATACTGTAGCCTTAAAAGTTGAGAAGCCTGCATGTAGATGGGAATTTTATATTGCAAAGGAGATTCAAACCAGAGTTCCACCAAAATTGGTCTGTTTTGCGTATTATATTATATTTTAATTATGTCTTAAGTGCTTATTTATGTATGTTTAGAAGCATCCTTGAGAATAGTTAGCCTTTCTCTATCAAAACATTACATATATTGAATAGCAATGCATTTATATTTTATATTTATTCATAATATCAATGTACTATAATTCATTCATAATACTAAATCTAATAATACTTTCTATTTTTATCTATTTAGGTATATATTTTACTTTTTGTGTTATAAATATAAATTGAAAGCATTCACTTGTATTCTACTAATTAACTGAACTATAAACATGATAAATACATTTGAAATGATTAATGAAAAAAAAAATATTAAATTCATTGAACCCCACCATGTATTAATTGTTTGAATTAGATTGTTATGTATATTATAGGTCACATAAACTTTTTAGTTTTGGTGATAGGTCTTAGTCCTAAATTTAGGAAATCCTTATTTAAATAATTTTAATATAAAGTATGTTTTTTATGTTTGATATCCTGTTTCATAGAAGTAAACTTAAGTAACTGGCATTTAGGAAATTTCATTTTAGATCTAGAACTTTTTTCTTATTTTTTTCTCAAATCATGTTTTATATCTATCTTGCATGTTAAGTAATTTAAAAACAGAAAATATAAAATTTTAATTTACAAATCTGTTAAAACTAAAACCAAATTTATTCTCTGCATTGTTTTCGTCTTGCATACAGAACAATTATTTGCTGATTTACTAGTTTATTAGGAAAAAATTGTTATTTTTATTAAATATCAGAAAACGAATAGTTTAAAGTTAATTGATGTTTTCTGTTTTTAGGCCATATTATTTATGGATATTCCTGAAGCTCATATTTACAACAATGGAAGTATACTTGTCACCCAGTGGGCAAAACATGGCAATTTGTTGCATATAATAAATGCCTTTAAGGAAAAGACAGTAAGATAATTTTTTTATGTTTTTACTTTATCCAGGTGTGTTAATGTTTTTCCTTGTATAAACTTTCTTTTTGTCAATGCTTAAAGAACTATAATCATTTCATTATATTATCAGTTGTTCTTATTATTGTTTATAATATTGAAATTCTGGACTGTTTCTTTTTTAGGGAAGATCATTAGAGCGAGGTGTTGTTTTTCACTTTGGTGTCGAACTCATCGATATCGTAGAATATCTTCATAGAGCTAAGATAATTCACGCTGACCTAAAACCAGACAATATTGTTATACGGGAGCTGTAAGTATTTTATTTATTTATTTGTTTTATTATGAGTTATAAATAGTATAATAAGTACTAATTTTGTATCAATTAAGCTAAATAAACATTTAAAGTTGACTTTTTAATATGTTTGTTTTTGGTTAAAAAAGTAAAAACACAAACACAGTATACCTTGATAATCAATTATTAACAAAAACAAAAATTGATCATAACAGCAAATATGTTATATATAAAGCCAGTAAAGGTTTTAATAAACAAAGTGTTATACATTTTGTGTTTTTATTTTGAACTAATGAATTTCTGGTCCATTAGAGTTTGTTGTAATGATTTACTGTCTTAATAATCAAGCCAACTTTCCTTTGATTCCTGTTTATACTATTTTTCACTTTTTACATTATATAAATATTTTGGAGTAGTACTTTATTCCTTTCTTGAAAAATATTTGTCTATAAATGTCTCCACTCCTAATTAGTTTTTAAATTAAACATTCTTAATTTTCAAAAACATGTATTAGTTAAAGTTTTTATTATTTTCTAACGAAAAATTCTAGTTTTCGATTGAAAAAGTTGTTATATTGATAACAAAATATATTTTTTATAGAAAATACTATCCCTTAATTAATACCAGTTATTGATCATCATATTTAATTTATGGACAACTTGTATTTTGTTTTAGCCCTGACCACAATGAAACTGAGCCATGTTTACAGCTGATAGACTTTGGTCGTTGTATAGATATGAGCCTTTTGCCTCCAGAAACAAAGTTCAATTCCGTTTTCAAAACTGAAGATAATCAGTGCAATGAAATGAAAGAAAATAAACCTTGGACCTATCAGGTTTTTATTTTATCTTTATTTTAATAATATAGAACTTTTGTAATATTATAAAAAAATTCTCAAATTAATTTGTAATATATATTTGCTAGTTTTACTGAAAGCTTAAACGCTTAGAAGATTAATAAATCCTTAAGACTGAACAATCTTCTCCTAATAAAACTTTTATTTTTTAATTGAATACTTGACGGATGACCGTTGTATATTTTTGAAGAAGGAGATAGTCCTGTGTGGCGGTCATAAAAAGACTAAAATAGAGGGAGGGAACTATTTTATTTCAAGCCAACGTTTTGAACAGACTTTGCATTTTCAACGAAACGGCTGAAAAAGGCGGGTCGAAACGTTGGTTTGAAATAAAATATTTTTTTTTATCACTATTTTAGTCTTTTTATGATTTTATTTTTAATGTGTTGGCTATACAGTCATCTTCAATTTTATGGAACATGGAATGGTTAGCTTCTCATAAAAACAACCGAGTTCACCTGTAGATGACTGGAAAACTTAAACATTTAAAATAAAAGAGTATTATTGGTGAGGTTTATCAATCTGAATAATTTAAAAATATATAGGAGTCTGGTAAGTAGAGGGAAACATAGCAGATTTCAAGATATACAAAAAAGTTTATACAAATAATGGTCCAATTTTCAGCAGAAAGGTAGGAAATAAAGGTTTTTTTTTTTGATTTTTTTAATCATGTTTTTTGTTGTGTAGGGAGCGATAACTAAAATAAATATTTAATTTAAGTAATTAGCTATTGCTCCATTGTAAACAAAACACAATTTACTTCAAACGAAACAAAAGTTTGTCATTGTTAATACGATTTAAAGAGGACTTTTGAGAAGATAAACTATGCAAATTTAAAAAAAAAAAAAGTAATTCTGAATTATTCACAATTCGTTTTGTAATCCTCCAACTGTATTACAGATACCTCACTTTTAGGGAAACTTCTTTGTTTAATGAGCTTTAGGCCCATATTAATTAAGTTGGAATTTGTTATGGGATGTTTTGAGATTCATCTTTAATTATATATAAATATGAGGTGATGTAAATACCCTATCACCTAAAAGTAGCTGTGTTTTCAGTAAAATTGACTACATTAAATTATTACAAAGCTTTAATTTTTGTTCACCATTACTTTGGGATGTATTATAATAAACATACAGCATGAATACATTCTATTTTTTTTTTTTAAATGTTAAAGATAGTATTTTTTTTTTTAATATTTATCGTCTAAAGGAATAATTAAGAGAGCGGGGTAGCTCAGTGGTAGGGCATTGAGCTTCCGATGCTAAAGGTCCCAGGTTCGAATCCTGGCTCATGGCAGAAAAATTATTTATTCTGTTTCATTGGCCTTGGGGCAACCCTGGGTAGTTAGACCCTCCTGGCGCACACCCAGCCTCTATATAGTAGGTACTCTTAATTAAAATAATTAATTAAGGGGGAAAAGCTGGCGGATGAGCGTGATCTCGGTCAAATCACCATTGACCGATCAAATAACCTACTTGCACAACCGTAGACCAAGAAACAATGCTTTCCCTAAATAGTACCGAATCCAAGTCCCTTCTTGGGTTGTAGTGGTACAGGTAAAGGAATAATTAAACTTCTTTTTACCAGGATATCTATTATAAGAATAGTTCCGAATTTATAAGTGACCGACTAAATGTTTTTCTAACCTTATTATTTATTTTTAAAATAAAGAAACCTAAGCGCTTGAATTATTTTAACGAATATGTAAATATTAAGGTTAGAAACATTTAGTTGCTCACTTATAATATACGGATCGATTCTTAAAAAAGTTTTTTAATAATCACTTCCTATTCACAAAAAACATGACCTAAAAAAGCACGAAACTTTAATTTCCTTGTTTATATAAACTTTTTTGCCGATCTCTGTTATCAGCCCTATAGGTATTTTCCTTTCCTTACAGAACACTGTATACTCTATACTAATTATTCCTCCCTTAATCTTAAACAAACTTAACTACAAAAAAATATTTCTTCTATGAAATTTATTTTTAATTCTCTATTTTTGTTGTAACCTCCACTCTTATAAGAACCATGACTTGTAAACAAATAGTTGAAAGACTTTTTTTTTAATTAGTCATTTTTACTTTTTCAGATTGATTTGTATGGTCTTGCGAACATATTTCATTGTCTATTATTATCAGAATACATGCAAGTTGTAAAAAAGAACGATAAGTGGACATTGCAAAAACAGATCCCCAGGTGAGTTTAGGAAAAATTATATTTTAATTAAATTAGAAACAACAGGAATGTAGATAATTTAACCACCCTTAAAGACAAATATTATTGCATTATTTTAGAGACGTCATAGTTATTCTGATTTCTATCTTCATTGTTCTAAGCAACTTTGTTTTATCTAAAGTATGAAATCCAATGATTATTCTTCTGTTGTTATGGATCATTTTATTTCAATGTATTTAGTTTGGCTTAATTATTTTTTTTTTTTTAACTTATTTATTGAAAAATATTACAATCTGTCTCTAGGACATTTATAATAGAGTTCACAGATCGCATTCACACTCTGTGTACAATAAATAAAATAAATTATACAGAAAAATAATATATATACAATAAATAAGAATAAAATAACCTAAAAAGAACACATACACACCTATGGCTTAATTATTCTAAAATTCTAGTGTTAGTTTAAATTTAATTGCACCAGTAAGTAAATCATTTTCTTTTAGGACATTTGAACATTCCTACTAAGTCATTAACTTTGCTTGTGTCTCCATAGAAGAAGTAGTCAAAACTTTTGACTGTATGTCGAATTATGGGTTCAATTCACCCTGATTGATAGGATTGCTTTGTAAAAATTGTTTAAGCTGTATTTAGTTTAATTAGGAATAGTTATTTTATTTTGTTCAGTCAGTTTTGATAAATATCTGAATACTTGTAACAGTATAAATTTATTTAAGATTTAATTATATTATAAAAATCTTTACAAGAATATAGTTCATTCAATTAAATGAAATTCTTGACCAATTAATTTGTTTGGTCTTACTGTTCAGGTTGACCAATCTAATATCAATTACTATTTTTACAGAAATATGAGGAGAGAAGTTTGGAATCCAATTTTTGAAACATTACTCAATGTGAATCCTGCTACAGATTTGCCGATGAACTTCAGTTCAATGAGAACGTTGTTAATAGAAGCCTTTGATTCTACATTACATCCATCAATACAGAGCCTTATAACATTCAAAAATTATATCACAAACAAATAATGGTTCGATTGTTAGATATCCTCCCAATTGTTATCATTCCCATTCTGTAAATTATGTACAGTTTTATTTTTTATTTTTATATTTTAACATATTTTAATAAATAGATATTTTTACATGTGGTTTGTGTTTTAATTTATAGAGTGTATGTATACTTTAACTTAAAAGAAATGTAATGTGTAATAAATTCAAACCGTTTATTTAAAATCGAATACATTGTTATTGAAATTGAATTTTTGTTTTTTATATTTTCCTAGATTAACCTAAAACAAATGATTCTTATTTTCCTACATCATTATTTTGTCATAATCCATCTTAATATAATATATTTCATCATTTATTCGAAATAGGAAAACTGAAGATTCCTTCATTGATGTTAAAATAATATGTATCAAGTACATTTTAAGTTTGAAAGTAAATTGCAAAACAAATGTATCAGGTTCTTCTGGGATATATTCAAGTCTTTAATAGTATCAAATTGAAACTTTAACAAAGCCAATTTTAATTTTAAAATGTATATTGATGATCTTTAGTTAATGAATTCATTCATTATGGCACAACAGATCCATGTAGCGGTCCTTGGCCTGCTCAATTTCCTTTGCCCAGTCATCCCTGTTGGCTGCGCACCTGATGGATATTCCATTTTTTCTTAGGTCTTCTTTTATGTTATCTATCCGTCTTGCCTTCGGTCTTCCCCTAGACCTAACTCTCTGGCTTCCCATGAAGCCTTCTTGCTGTCCTCGCTTCATCCATTATTAGGTCATGTCCTAACCATTTCATTTGCTGCTCTCTAGCAAATTGAGAGATAGACAGATCACTGTACATTGACTATACCTCCTTGTTTGTTCTCAAGTGGGGAACTCCTTCCTCCATTTTAGGTCATATTATCCCTCTTAGTATTTGTTAATTACTAAGGATAAATTATGCATTTCATTTCAAAACTGGTTCAGATCATCAAACATTTTATAGGAGACACCATTTACATGAAGTTTGATCTAAGTGACCACATGAATTTGAACCCATTTTTATTATCAGACAAAAAAACTTATGATCAAAAGAGCTTTGGTAAATGATGCACATTGAGAACTTGTGACAAATAAAATTAAGTACGATTTTATGGAAAAATATATTAATAAAATGTTAAATAGCTATTGCAGAAGGATAACTTTTATGGAAGATACAGCAATGAATGATAAATTAAAATATTTAGATTCTGAAAATTCTTGTTTGATAGTAGAAATGCTTAGTATTAAATATTTCATGTATGATTATAGAATATTCTCTACTATATCAACATTTTTAACATATAATTTGGATTATCAACTCGACCATGTATTAATTGTACAAGAGTAAAAAAAAAGTTCATAGATTTTATGAAAAATGTTAATAACCTGTGTCCTAATTATAAAAGCATGATATATCAATGATGGAGGCCGAATCAGAGGAAGAGAAATTCAAATTAAGGCCTTGCCAATTAGGATATATTTGTGAATATTTCCAAATAACCAAGTCTCGTTATGGTTTAATTACTATTTTAGTTTAATTGTTAATCAGTATTTCTGAATTTTATTTTCTTGAAGTTAGGAAAATATTTTGATTAAATCATTTATTTTTATCATATCCATTTATGAACAATTTTACTACTGAGATAGGTATATTTTCTCTTGAACCATCACCGGTACAAAAATTCGTTAGTGATAATTATGGAATTAGAAAACATTCCCACATGTCATAACCTGACTGCATCCTTAGTACTGCCATTCATTATATATAATTTGAACGGATTCTATTAGAGTTATTTATAATGCACGTGCCGAGAGACAGCTTAGGAAGGTCAGTTCTGGTAGGACTTCCTTTGCCAACTGTCACATGCTTGGTTTTGAAGGCACGTTATGGATTGACTCTTCTCTCAATCCGAAAGTTATTTTTACTAACCTTCCATCAGTTCGAATTAAAAGGATATTTTGAGGATCCCTCAAAAAGTTGATACAAATTAATGAAAAACTGGATTATACCAAGTCCGTGCGAGTACAGACTCCAGTTCAAACACGATTATCCGTAAATACCAACTGTGACGTAAAGAAGTCCGCCTACATATCTATTTATCTTCAAAAAGCTGCAAATTTCATAACGTTATTAATTTAGATGAAACAATAATAATAAATAGTGCAATTGCCAAAAATTATAAAAATACTTAGTCTTGAATAGATATTTTTTTTCTCTCGTCGGCATCTCTGGGAAATGGGATATGGCCCCTCCAATTCTCCCTTAGTTACGCCACTGATCACTAGCAGATCTAGGAATTAATTTTTTTTTTTTTTTTTTTTTGGAGGGGGCCTTCAGCCCGAAGGATTTTTTTTCACTTATATAACGATAATTAATTTGAAAATAAAAATAAAGTAACTAACTACTCATATGACATGATGTGTTAGTGATTCTTGAAGTCCTATTAAATGTAATTACACGAACAATAATAGTTTAAGAGATAGTTTTAATATTTTTTTCTATAAAACATGGTTATGTTTTAACCAATTGGGGAGAGAAAGGGGGAGGAAGTTCAGCCAGAAAGTCCCTCCCCTGAAGATTCGTGTGTGCCACTGATACAGTATCAATTTTAACAAGTCACTCCTCCTACATTTGCTTAAGTATGCGCCATTTTGTTTTCTTGACACTCCATATCCGAGTTACCTCAAACCAGAAGAAAAGTTAAAGAAAAGAGATTTATTTAAATACGGTCCAGTATCGATTCAACAAACTCTTTCTAGTACTTTCGCTTAAGCATGCCCAAATGAATTTTCCCTGACAAGCGAATGCTTCAAAAAGATTTTGTTTGCAAACAATTTTATTTATACTAGTAGGCCCGTGTGAAAAATTCGCACACCATATTATTATCAAATGCCAAATTAATATGAAAATAAAATAATGCAAGGAATCAAAAGATAAAAAAATCAAATGTTACTTTATCGATATATATAATCTACTAAGAAAACAAAAATTAATTTAAATCTTCATTTTTGTTTGGAACCAATATGTTCACAAATTTCAGTAAGCTGTATCTTTGTTAAAAATAGTCCGATTTCGATGATTTTTTTTCCGTTTGTAGAGGATTTAGTAATCTTTTATATAATCATGGAAATAACTAAGGGAAAAGTGTGTAATTTTTCAGTTATTCGCAAATAAAGTTTGTTTTCTTTCATAACTTGTTTGCCAGAATTTTCGGGGTGATTGGACTATTTTGCACGGCTGAAGGAGAAGGAAACCTTCGAAATTGGTTGGTCAATCTTGAGATTTGGTGAAAAATTAACGATGATATGGGAACTATCCGGGTCTTGCTGTACGCATCAAAATCTTCAAGATCCAATTTGTCCCGTATCGATCTACAGACCTACCACCGTTCCAGTATTGAAGCCTAGCAAAATGTTTGTATCGACTTTATTTATTTTAGAAAGAAAAACAAAAGTGGAGAATACGATTCGCTAACCCCCTGTGAAATTCTGAATCCAACGGTACCCCATTCATGGTATTTGTGCATGACAGGAGCTTATATTTGGTACAAAACCGATTTCGAGCCTTACTGTAATAATATATGTGGGGATATTAAATTTCAATCAAACCTTTGAACTTTAGATATAACTAATTCAAATGGTATAGAAGCTGTACTTACTACTTACCAGAGGTTAATTGTTTAGATTCAACTCCGTATATCTTCTCCTAATTTAGTTTCTATTTTAAGCACATAATCTTCTGATCTTGAAATGCGCCTTTGCTATTCTTAGTTATTTTATGATAATAATATGGGTTTTATACAATGTTATTAAATTCCATCAGGTTCATATCAAATCAACGATATCACATAAACAGTGGAAAGGCTCCTTCTATATTAAAAATCCATCAGAAGCAATAGGAAGTAATTTCCTCAATGGCCTCTGATATTCAATAATATTTGGCAATACCTCTGATTGGACCGAACGCTCCATACCATATACTGAAAGCAATGGGCTGCAATAAGTTCACTTTTAATGTAATACATTTGATAGCGATAATTAGTGGCATCGCTCCTCAAATTCGTAGAAACTCCGCTACTGGAAAAATAAGTGAGTATAAACAGCGCTCGTATGATTCGTTTACTATTTGCTGAATTATTTTTTACTTAATGAGGTTATCACGATATTTTTCTCTTTTCAAGCATGTTAAAGTTTTTTTTTTATATTTTTCATCTTTATTTTAGTTTGAGTTCTTATCATCATATTTCTCCATTTGTACCAAATTATTCTTACCTTATTTTTCTTTCATTTAATTAATGAAGAGCTAATTTTCGCATTGATCTCAGAAGCCATCACTGGGTTAGCTTTTATTTTCGCAATTTCGTAATTTTAATCTACAAAATATTACACGTTCATATGACTGTTAATAAATTCATGATTCCTATCATGAATTTATTAAATTTATATAATTTTTTTTTTCAGAATTGATCGAAACTTCTCTATTCTTCGTTGTGCCCATTGCCAAATTATTGCTGCTAATAAAGAAAGCGAACGGAGTGTTAGATAAATTCTTGAGTATTGAAGTCCCTTCTTTGAGAATAGCATTTAGCTGCTCTTACGAAGTTTCTGGTATGACGCTCTTCTCACTTAGCATCATCAGATCTGCCAAGATGCAAGGAATTTTCACCTACCTTGTAAGCAATTTATCAGTTTTGCAGATTATGACAGAAAGGACTCATTTATATCGTTTTTTTATTGATCTAGCATGTTTGTTTTAGATTTTTAAATATGTTTTCGAAAATATCAGCAAACATGGAAATATAAGCGCTCTAAAACACGATATTTTTTTTAGCTGCGATTTTTCAGATCCTGTTCTATAAAAATCGTCTCAGATATCATGTAGCTGCTTTGTCATTCTTCAAGCAATAGTGGAAGGATAATTATTAAAGAAGCTATAAAAAAAAAATTAAAAAAATATATATCTAGTCAAATATAAGTGGTATTCCCTGAAATATTCTTTAATGCTCACATAAATTTATAAAATCCATATAGTTAGGCATATATACTAGTAAGTCATATCTTATTTAATATTTTATGAAAATAAATAATTGAAGTGATGACTCATGGTGATGGAAAAAAATAATCATAAAATGATGACATAGAAAGTAGGAAAGGATCCTAAAGATTGAAAAACAAAGTAGAAAATTTTAAATTGCCAATTGAACAGTGGAGTTGAGAAAAATTATCTCAAAAAGTGTCCAGTGAAAATTTGTTTTTTTCAATCCGTTGATTTATTAAAAAAAAAAAACAGATTTTCACTGCACACTTTTTGGAATATATTTTCTCAATGTGCTCTGAATACGTGCAAAATGATGTTGAGAAATTTTATTACAAGGAAAAATTTCAAGTTGAACTTGTGAAAATTGAAAAAGAAGAATTTCTCCTACTGTTGCTGTTGATGAAGAATTAGGTCTACATATTGTTATTTTTTTTTCTATGAAACTGAAGTCACAGTCACACATGAGATTGAAATGCCTACGTATTGAAAAATAATTAAACAAGTCAAATCGCTGAATTTCTATTAAGGCTTAGAACAACAAAATTATAACACTGTTTTTTTTTTTTTTATTATTATATACAATATACAATATTTCCTAAGCACATTCCTTTACCAAATAATCAATATTCATCGTCCGTCTTACGCGTACAATCTGCTACAATTCAAATCATCTATCCGCACCCTCTCCACAAGATCTCGTCCTTCTGACCTTTACACCCCTCTCCACAAATCTGCCTCATTTAAACATTGCTTTGTTGTAGTTCCACTGCAGTCTGTAATTCCATCCGTCATACATCATCCTTATCCACATTTAAAACCCTCTTATTCCAATTCCTCTTCACAATCCAATCATACACTGACTAAATATATATTATGTAATTAGGCTTTAATTTTCGGTATACATTATTTTTTGTCTCTTGTTTTTTATTCTGTATTGAACGTGAATTTACATCACCACTCACAAAGCATTGTGAGTAGATAAAATTTGTTTTTCTTAACTTCTAATTTTCCTATTCATGAGATTGTATTATTTTGAAATGTATTTTATTTTCTACTTATTTCCGACACATTCCTCTCTATGTGTGTATGTATACTTTATTTTATTTTTTTCTTCTTCTAATCTTTACGTGTATTCACTTAAACATCTTACGGAACATATGTAAATAAATTTTTTTTTTATAATTCCACCACTACAATGCTGTGCTTATAAAATTGATTTAGCGTTCCTTTCTAATTTCATTTAGTGATTATTATGTTATTTTTTCAGCTCAAATATTGTAGTATTGCAATCCTACTACTCAACTGTTTTCGTTAATATATCCTAATAGCTATTATACTTAATTTATTACTAGTATTTTAGTTATTTTTTATTGTAATAGGTATTTTGGCCAGATTTATTGTTAATTTATATGAACAATACTGTTGGACCTAGTCCCAGAATATAGATGACTTTCTATTCTATTATTCCAACTTAAAAAACATGAAAATTTGCATCTCCTCCTCTAAAAGCAAAATATCCCAAGTTTGTAGTTTAAACTATTTATATGTTTGTGTAAAAAAAAGTACGAAAAAAAAGTGTAAATGGTAATCAATTTATCACTCCTAAAATGTCTTCCAAGATTTAAAAAGTAATGAAATTTCAATAAAATGTCATATCTAAAAAAGTTCGCATTTACTTATTTCTGCGTTATAACATACTTCAGTGCATGTACCAAACAGTTATTTTGGTTTATTATTTTCAATAATGAAACATTGTGATCGACCAAAAAATTCAAAAACATAACCCCCTCTCAAAATTTGAGGTTTCACGTTTCAAGACGCGTAGAATTCGAAAAACGAATAAAAATTTTTTTTATCCGTCCGCCGTCCGTGCATTTTCTCCGAAACTACTGGACCGATTTTTTTTAAATTTTGATATAAAATCAGAGGTCACTCGAGGATGATCCTCCTTCATCGACATTACTCTCCGCCTTTAACTTTAAAAATGGCGGCCGAAAAACCTGCGTTGAATGTACAGATTTCAATGAAACTTCGCTAAAGTCATTTTCTCGACGCCCTTTAAATTTATCTATATAACATACTTAAACGAAAAGAAGCTGGAAAAAAAGTAACAAGGGATGGTAATATTAAATTCCGAATAACTCGAAATTTTTTTACTTTTTTGTTGATATTGTAGTTGTAGTTTTTTAAGAGTTTACGAAATTTCCTAAAAAAAAAAATCGTTAAAATTGGACAAGTAGGAGCAAAGATATGGTCTCCGGTTTTTTTTGCGTTCTACTCCAAATGTTATATCCTTGGTTTGGTTTTTAAATTTTAAATATGTTACTGAACTAATGCTATTTTTTTTTAGCATATCACTAATGATTAAAGAAAAACAGTTTCGTCCAATAATTTGAATCACCTTTTGTTTTGTTTTTTCTTTGTAACTCGGAAGGTAATGTTACTTTAGATGTATAATTGTTTGGAAATAATAAACCATTTCTGAAATAATTTGCAGCGTTTTTTAAATTTGAACACAATTTTATCTTTCCAGAGATCACTTCTCCCGAACAACGATACAAAACCAAGCTGGACCTTCATGCTGATTTGGCTCACTTTCCTGTTCCTCTCCATGAAGATGACTATCCAACTTCTGGTTGGGATATACCTAAAAGATCCCAAGTACATAACACTTGAGGGTTACTCCATCACATTCTTACACGACTTTAGGTACATAGATATGACGATGAGCTTGATGTTTATAGGGTCAAGTTTGTACTTGTACGAATGCGGGTGTAAAAGAGTTTTAAATATATTACAAGACGGTCGTCTCAATGATGCCATGCAACTCTATACCCAGCTGGTGAAAAAATTCGCCATATTCGCTGACGCTTATAAGTAAGTATAAGATAAATTTATATTTATTTATTCATTCACGTTTTCTCTCTATAGAATGTTGAATTTATACAGCATATTAATACTTTTTGCCTGTCTACTAAGACTACTTGACCCTTCGACCTGCGAGAGCTACAATGTCCAAAGGACAGTAAAGCACATTATATTAGAGAGATATAACTAAACGCTATCAGGGAAAATTTGAATATGGCACCAGCCATAATTGAAAATTTAGAAGACAATGAAAAATCTGTAAAAAAAAAAAAAATATTACCATTCCTTAAAGCGGTAAAACTTTATAATAGAGTTTAATCTAAAGATGTTGGCAATGACTCAGCTGGGAAGAGGCAACGAGAATAAATAAATATATAAATACATAATATTTTTTCAAGTAATAAATGTATCTTGCATTAATGTGGAAAACTTCCTCATACAATTTATGGTGCGAATAATGTCAAACTTAGGTTAAGAGATTTTTAAAGGAGAAGGTAAACTTTGTCTTGATGTTGATTATTTTATTTATTTATTGTTACATTCCGCATCTACCCTAGCGGGTCATTAGCGGCTTTAGATGTAATCAAATTAGGTGGACAAATTTAATGTCTTTTATAAATTCTAATACTTTTTGTATCTTTTCTTCGTCATCTGAAAGTGCGTCAGATATGTTGGAAGGTATATTATGTTTTGTTCTGGTGTCAGAGTATAGTCTGCAAGTTGTTACAATGTGTTTCAGTGTAAGTGATGTGTTGCATGTTTTACAAAATGGTGGTTCCAGGCCTCTCATTAGGTAGCCATGGGTAAAGGCTGCATGTCCAATTCTATGCCGAGTTAAAATTATTTCTTCTTTTCTGTTCTTTCTGAAAGAGGTCGTCCACGGTTAGTCTGTAACTATAAGGCCATTTTTTATGTTTTTTTCTGTTAGTAATAACAAGGCCTGATATATGGCGAATAGTTCGCCTGTGAAGACACTGTTTATTTGGGGCAAATTGAATTTGAGGCACTGGTCTTGAAGTATTACTGCACATCCTACGTCACTATCTGTTTTTGACGCATCTGTATAAAGGGTTGTGTGTCCGAGGTATTTGTGTTTCATTTCTGTAAATAAGTGTTTTTGGACGAATTGGTCGTCGTCAGTTTATATTTTCCTAGAAAGAGACGTATCTGTTTTTATGAAAGAGTTATTCCATTGGTAGAATAAAGCGTCGTCTATTGTCATTATATTGTCCAGTCTGAAGTCTAATTGTAAAAGTAGTTTGTGGGTTCTCTCCGTAATACCAGTTGAGTAGTACACTTGGTATTGATGCTGGTAAACAAACTATGGTTAGGGTGGTCCGGTTGATGTCGATTTAAACTAGGTTATTTTTAAAATTCTAATGCTAATGAAATAGTTGGCTGTAGTCTATTTAGACATCTCTTAGATATATATGCGGACCCAAGAGGGGGGAAGGGAAATATTGGACTGAATTCCCCCTCTAAAATCGTAAAATATAACTATATTTTATGAAAAAAATATTATTGTTCGTCTGATTACATGAGAAGCGATCAAACACAATTTCATATAGGTAGTTCAATTTTTTTTCTTCCAAAGTAATTATCATAATAATATATAAAAAATATATATTTCGGGCTGGAGCCCCCCAAAATTAAATCCTGGGTCCGCTAGTGATTAGCTGCACTAATAAAAGTAAAATGTATATGGCATCACTAGATTCTTAATTCCTTCATTGTTTTTATAAAAAGAAAAACAACATTTTGATACATAATAGAATTACATAAAGATGGTAGGATATTGGGAAATAGAGGATGAAGTTGAGTCAATATGGATGGAGCTTGGTTGTGACACGCCTCGTAAAAATGTTGGCTACCCTGTTCTAGATAGTGCAAGACCCTGTTCTAGGTCCTGTTTTATAGTTAGATTCTTCCTTGAAACATTATAAAACTTTTTTTATATATTTATTTAAATATAAATGTCGTCAATCCTGTATATAATTATTGACTTACAGATACGAAGTCGTCAACACAGCTCTCTTCCATACAATTTGGTTGATAGAAATGACTTCGAAAATACTGAACACATACACTACCTACAATTTCTACATACCAGAGCTGATTATCTTTCAGTTCTTTGCACACTTTGTACCCCAGATCATGACAATAGTAGTCAGATTCGTATATGTCTGTGTGGCCGCATCTTCGCTGAAGTTACAGGTGATCAATCAAACTTAAAATAAACCTGAAATAAAAGTATTAATTTTATTTGTAATTTTTTTTTATTCATCCCTTTTCACCAGCGAGAAGAGGTTCTGGAACAATTAATGCTAATGAAGATAAAAAATATACCAAATGCAAACAGGAAGCCACGGGACCTCAGCTATGACCAGGTTTTTTTTTATTTTGCTATAAAAATTATGTGTTAAGTTTAAATTATAATATTTTATAATTTATTTAGTATCCGTTTTAAAATTCACCTATTGCTTGACAGATAGATGTTTGGATAGAGATAGTGAAAGATAGTAACTTTGACCTGTCTGGAATCGGTATATTCGTACTGGATCGGGACTTCCTTTCAAGTGTAATGTTGATTTTATTTCTACTTGTGATTATTATATACTTTTTGTAATAAATATTAATAATAATAATAATACTGTTTTTATTTTTTTTAAGTTAGCGGAGCTGACTCTAACTTTCATAATCATAACCTTGAGTAATAAGGTGAAGTCAAAGGAAGTTTAAAAATCTGTGTAGTCATACTGTGTAAAAGTCATACACATTTTACATTGTCTATAATATCAATTAATTATACTGTAGTGTTAATAGTGTACTATAAATTGTTTGTGTATTTGTTAACTAAGAAAAAACTGCCATCAAGGTGTCTTTTATTTACTCTTTCAACGAAAAAAAATCTTAGAAAAGTTAAAAAAAATTAATCATAACAATAATTTTTAAACCTTCCTAATTTAATTAACTTCTTCCTTAAATTAAAGACTATTATAATTAGTTTCACTATCACCTTTTAAATTAATATTAAAAGTAATCAATTATATTAGATAATTATTAGGATAATTAGTATTTTAATTTCATCAGCAATGAAAACATTAATTTTATAGAATTATTTGCTGAAAATTGTTATTTCTCGTTTGCCTGAGAATCATGGTAACTGAGAAAAAATAATTGAATGAGAAAGTCCACAGGCGAATCTAAGGGAGAGGGGAGCTTCGTTCGGCCTGAGGCCCCTCCAAAATGGTAAAACCATATCTTATGAAAAAAGTTGTCTCTAAAAGCATTATTGTTTGTGCAATTGCATTTAGATGGAATTCAAGGATCGTTTAAACATTATTAGGTAAGTTAGTTTCTTTCTCAAATTTGGTGGAAATTTGAGGAATAATGTGAGAAAGGTCTGATATCAATTTCATTTAATAACAAAAAGTAATAGAAGATTAAATTATATTTTAAATTTAATATAATTTGTCAGACGCGTTTTTATTGGACATTACTATCGAGTTTCTAATAAAATTATAATCTCAATGATGTTTATTTTCTTATGTACCCAATGAAAAAAGCGAGGAAGCTGCAATGATTTACTTGGCGCATTTTTGTTGTTATTTCTTTTGTTTTTACTCTCATTATTTATATTTTTTTTAAATATTATTATGTTAAGTCGGACCCACATTATGTAGCAAGGGCTAAGACGTATGATCTCCACGGTGTTAGTTAATCCCCTGCGGAAGAGAAAGGTCAAGGGTGGACCTTCTCGCCTCTTCCGGATGGGCGTCGATGACGTCACTGTGCTTGGTCGATCCACGTCAGCCATTGGCCGCCCCATCGGCGACGTCACCGCCCCCCCCTCTTTTACTACCCCTCGGAGGATCTACTGTATTCACTCGACTGGAACCATTCTATCACCAATAAATAAATCCTGCCTTGTTTTCTCTTGTCAGTGAGGGATATGACCATGAAGGGATTCGTCATCCATAAAATATTGTCGAATGGTATGCCACGTTATAGCTCATAATAACAAGTTTCTAAACGCAGCCCTGAGCTCATAGATAGTTCCGGAAATTCATCAAAGTTTCCTAAATTTATCGATGGAAACCATGGTTAGAATTCAGCATGGTTCTTTAAGCGGCGAGTAAATCAGCAATAGCTCAGTAGTTTCATCGGCTTTTGAGGAACCTAATGAGTGTTACCCAAATGCGAGACCAAGAGGAGTCTTATTCTTGCGCAAGAATCTTTCAGTTATCTATAAGCCTATTACTATAGAGATATTACTGTAATTTTTAAGATAGGCGAAACTTAACTAGCCCATATGAAAAATTGGAAGAGTTAAATGCTAAAGTATTTTGGTTATACCAATTCTTTACATATAGTAACTAAAATTCATTTAACAGGTCACAAGTAAACTAAGTCAAGTATTAATAACTATTTTGCCTTAATTTTATTCACAAAAATAATTTTTTTTCAAGTCTTGGTCTTGGTCTTGCAACAGTCAGGCGCTCTTGGTCTTGCAAAGTACAAGACCAAGACCGATTTAGGGTAACTCGACTCATTATAACGTCAGAATTACTATTTCTCTATTCACTGAACAAATTTGTAAGCAGTTTACTTTCTATTCCAGTGCTTGAAATGCCATTTTAACCTTTATTAAATAAGTTTTGATAAGAATGGAATGATAATTTCCATTTTTTTTTTTTCTTCGGAACTTGTACTTTTTCTCTTTCTCTTTAATATGAACTTTTTTAAGAACCTAAACAGATAAAAGTTTAACTTTTAACGTAAAATAAGAACTTTGTTAGAAAAAAATTTCATAGAATAAATATTTTAAAAACTTTTTTCCTAAAAAGAATTCAGAGGAACTGTTAAATAAAACATAAAAAAAAGTATTTTAATGAAAGTTTCAGTCCCGGTTATATATATATATATATATATATATATATATATATATATATATATGTATATGTATATATATTTCTGAAAAATGCTGTTATTCAGTTGGTAGTTATTTGTTTACACATATTTTCTATTTTTCATGTGTTTTGAAATATTCCAGGAGTATTAATCTTCGGTAAGATGCAGCAGGTCGTCAAACTATGCATAAAATGTTTTTGTTTTTGTTTTTTTATTAATATTTTCTATTGATATATAATTAAATCGGTACCTCTAGCATTTGACAATGATGAGTTTACATATTAATCATTATTTAAAGACACTGATATTTTATATTGTCAGCTTTGTCTTTTCTTTGTTAGCAGAAACACACCTCATTTTAAACAAGAACTCAATTTATTTTTTATTATTTCATTTTTTAAAAAAGTATTATTATAATTTTTCCTACTGTACATAGTCTTATGTGTTTTATCATAGTTTTAAATGTTATGTATATAGATTTTTATTTTATTTTTTTTGTATATAGCTTGTTTAACTAATATTTTCTTTACTTTCTATTTTTTATTATTGTTTTATTTTGGCCAGATGTAGTATTTTAATTATGATCTATTTTGTTATTCTAAAGGGACTTTGTCCCAGAATAAAGTTATTTTGTATTCTATTCTAAAATGCTGAGTTTAGGATCCATCGGTCCAAATCCATCTGTGTAGGATTCGATCGTTTACTGCATTCTAAAGAATATGCTCTAAACTGAGAAATTTTATGCTCTAGCAAGCCTGAAGATTTCATGAAAAAAAAATCGATACATAGAAATTTCGTTATGTAGAAAGATTACAAGTTTTTATCCTTATTACAAAGAACAAGATAAAAATAGATTAAACTGCTCAACATAAAAAAGTAATTTTAACATAAGTTGAATAACCTGTCCTATTAAGGTAAGGAATTATCCAGCCACGAAACCCTGATTGACGTGTATGGCCGCCATTCAAATTTAAAGGTCCAGCTTATTTTTAGAATACTGATTCCTCGAAGCCTCTAAAATTTTAATAAAGACCAATACTTTTGAAAAAATCGAAGAGTCGTTCAAGCGGTAAGGAAACGTGAATAAATAACATTCAACGTTGCTAAATTTAGGTTAGTGGAGAATTACTAAAAATATATATAATATAGAAAGTTACAAAAGGTAACGGAAAGTGACGAAAAAAAAATATAAATAATAATTTCTAAAAACTAACTTCATTTAAAGTAAATCAAGTGTTTTCAAGAAAATTTTCTCACTAAATGTAAACTTTTTAGAAAATTAAATTATTGAATAATTTTATGAATTTTTCCTTTGGGATATCCCAACATTATCCACTTTCAATTAGTGTGGCAATGGACCTGTCTATGACAGACAATGCAAATCTCTTAATTCCGTTTTAGCAAACTTTGCAATGGAAAATAACAGTTTAATAACTAATATTCGTACAATCCATAATCAACGGATCATATAATCCATAAGCAACCACTGATATAATAAATAGGACTTTTGTTATTTTTATGGTATTTTAACTTTGTTAGCTGTAATCTTTTAGCTTTAGCTCGGTTAAAATACAATTAAAAATTTTTATAATAGCCCAACATGCCCAGAAAATAATCCTATTCAAAGTTGAGCACTAAGTGAAAGTTTTGTGTTGCGCGCACCAGATTTTTTATATATATACAGTTGTGTGAAAAAGTATTCGAATAAACCAAGTATTTATAAAAATTATAAATGCACTTGAAACGTTGACACAGTTCTAAAAAACATAGTCTTGTTGCTGAACAACATTTAAAATTATTGTGTTCACACAATCGCTAAAAATTTTGAAGTGAACTACTGGGGACCCGAGTTTCGTCCTCATTAATGGAAGAATAGGACGGAGGAGTTTAATTGGCCTTAAAGAGTGTGTTGCCAGAAGAAAACTATTTTTTTAATCTCTAAGCTAGCGTAGCGATTTAAGTTTGGGAAGGTACACAAAAATTGGAAGAAAGAAGAACGGAAAATATTTTTATTGAGGGATCAGTCAAAAGGTGTAATGTTTGGTTTCGAGAGGGTGCAGAATGTTAGAGAAGATTCAGAGTGAATGTTCGTATGAATTTTTACTAACAACTGTAAAATATTAAGGTTGCTTCTTAATAAATAATTATATATATATATATATATATATATATATATATATATATATATATATATATATATTTTCGGTTGACTCTGCAGACCTTGTAGATTTTTGGCCGCCTGAACCAGCCTTCTCCACCTCTGCCTGTCTTGGGCTACTGCTTTCCAGTTTGAGGCATGAAGCTTAGCCGTATCTTTGTTTATCCTATCTATCCATCTGGTTTTTGGCCTCCCACATGGTCTCTTGCCTACTAATATATATATATATAATTATATATTATTGGTGATACTGATCAATAGATCATACGATCTGGTCGGACCGAATAGTTATTATCAATAAATAACAATATAACGGTGTTATTAATAAACTCTTAACTCTATAACTTTAACATTTCATAGAGCAGTCAAGCAAAAAATTAACTTATTACGTCTTACTTATTTTTCAATTACCAGTCTCCATTGGCATTTAATACCAGGGATAATACTAGGCATTTAATACTAGGAGAGCAGCGCTGTGAACTTGTAGACCTTAGCTTTACCATCCACAGGATGAAACATAATTATTCTACGTAGGTATGAATATGCTGAAGATGGTTAATTTTATTTTCACCTTTTCTTTCTTTATATTAACTGATGGATGTTTACTTATATTTGTTACGTACATTACATACATATATACATATTGGTGTTGCCCAAAATCGGTCTTTGGGACCAAGGCTGCCTAACTGTTGCAAGACCAAGACCAGGATTGGTAAAAAAAATCGATTTTTTAAACAAAAATTAATGCAAAATAGTAACTAGTATTTGACAATCTTAGTTACTATATGTTAATAATTGGTATAACCAATATACTTTTGCATTTAACTCCTCTAATTTTTCATTCAGGCCTAGTTAGGTTTCACCTATCTAAAAAACTACAGTAATATCTCTATAATAATAAGCTAATAAGTAACTGCAAGACTGTTGCGAGACTCTTGCGCAAGACCATGACCATTACAAGACTGAGTTTGCAAGACCAAGACTCTTCTCGATCTCGCATTAGGGCAACACTAATATATTACATTACTCATTTTATCATTTTCATTGCCATTTATTTTTCATTATTTTATTTTTTTTATACTTATTTACTCTGTGTGTGTGTGTGATCACCTAGGATCATACTACAGTTTCATTTCTTCTTTGTTATAAAGCTTCTTCTTCCTCCAGAACTGCTTCATAATGAATATTTTTTGAGATTATTATTTTATTTTTATTTTTTGTAATCTGTATAAAAGACATGAATGGAACCATATAACACCAAAGCTTATTGACCTTGAGTGTGACAAGTTGTTTCTCAGTTATTATTATTATAATTATTTCTCAATAAAAATTATTTTAAAAAAAATGTTTAACTATCATTTGAGATAATGACAATAAATACTGACTTTACTGCTAGAATAAATTTTAAGAGGAGAAAATATGATTTCATGTTAAATTAAAAAATCATCTCGGCGAATGTTGTCGAATGTTCATATTCTAAACCATTACATTCGGTCTGAAACAAGAATATTCTATAAGTATTCCTTTCGCAGATGTTCAATCTATTTATTCGACGGGGTATTTGAAAATAGAGTCGAGAACGTTATATCAACAGAAATGTTCAGTCACAGTCAAAGGTTGAGTCTGATATGGTTTTCAATATGTTTTATCATTATTATTTGGGACTTTTGATATGGTTTATAAAATAGTGAAGATGATTTATAAAACATGCAATAACGCAAAAACTTAAACTTGAAGGAAATCGAAGAATTAATCGCCGATTTGTTTACTGCATTATTGAAGATTATTGCTTTCTATAATTTTATTATTTTTCTTTTTTTTTAAGGCTTAATGAATGAATGAAAAAATAATTTTATTCTTGGACTACAGTTCCCTAAGAATAATAACAGTTTTACAAATTTATGGGTATTAGTCTGGCTAATAATAATAAAAAATACAAACTAATTAAATACTTATTGTTGCAATTGTGAAGTAGATTGAAATTAAACAGTATACAGATACAAGTAATTTTACATGTTAGCGGAAGTTTGAATGTGGAGTAGTTGGTGAAACAGGAGTTGTTTGAAGGAATTTGTGGACGAGGACTGACGTATGGATGTAGAAAGAGAGTTTCAAAAGGAGGTAGCACGAATGACGAAGGATTTGCTGAAGGAAGTAGTTTTATGGGAGGGGAAATATAAATCTATAAGTTGAGACTTAATATTAAAAGAATAGATCGAGGAGCGTAGAGGAAGGAGTTCCAGGATGTAGGGAGGGTTTTTGGTTCTGAGGACTTGGAAAAGGAAAACACCAAGGAGGAATTGTCGTCGAGAAGTAGGATAAAGCCACTTCAACTCGGTGCACTAGAATGAAACATGCGAATGTCAGGGGATCCTGAAGATGTATCTTATGGATCAGTTCATGAGTTTCTTTAGTCTCATTTCTAACCTGACAGATAGCCCTCCATACACCAAACAGCCGTCGAGGTGGGAGAATAAAAGGGAGGTTACAAGGAGCTGTCTAGTTTTTAAAGGAATACAATCACGGAATCTTTGGAGTTGTTTAAGAACAGTTATGGATTTTCGAGTAATCTGGGAGACATGGTTATTCCAGGAGAGGTTCTGGTCAAAGGTTACTCCTAGATTTTTGACTGTAGCGAAAAAATGAGACGGTTATTAAGGTAAAGTAGAGGAAAGTAAGGAAGAGATCTAATGTGATGTATGCACACGATGAGAAATGCATAAGTTTTTTTTTGCATTTAGATTTAATTAATTTATTTCTGCCCATCCGTTGATGCAGTCGATATCCTCTTGTAGCTTTCGGGCAGCCTCAGCCTTCTCAGAGGGTTGGAATGATTGGTAAATTTGGAAATCATCGGCATATAGGTGGTAAAAGGAGTATTGAATAGCGTAAGGTAGGTCACTAATATAAATAGAGAAAAGTTTCGGGAAGAGTGAGGAACCCTGAGGAACACATATTAGTTGAACGGATGGAGATTAGGGATGTCCATGATGGAGGTTTGTTCGGAATTACAACTTATAGTTATTTTTTCTCGAGTATTTTGGCCAGTTGGTATTTCTTGAATGTACAACGGATCACTTTCATTTCTCAATTTTGAACCAGTCTTATCAGGTAATTTTAATTCTAAAATTTTGATATCCTATTAGAGCTGTTTTTTCGTGATCCTAGGTAGCTGTCAGAGTTTTGGAGCTGCTTGGAATGTTATCTATATAAGAGATAGAGTAGTGTAAAGAGTACTACACCTTGAGATATTCCTGCCTTAGTGGTTTAAAAAATAGAACGTTTTGAGCCTTGCATTAATTTATTATTTAGATAAATTAAAATTATCTAAATAATAAATTGATATATTACAAGTATCTTATTCCATCTTATAGCAAAAATAAAGTTCAAAAGATTATTATATTTGAAATTTTATTATTAAAAAGTATATGGCCTCTTGTATATAGAAGGCGGTGATTGGAGGAGGTCATCATAGAGCCGGGTCAACTCGGTCTGAGTCTCAAAACTGGGTCAGATGAATCGATAAGGCTACGCGTTTTGCGGCAGGCGTAGCAATTCAGCAACAAAATAACATTAAATATTACACTGATGTACAATTTTTTTTTAAATTTCAAAATGTTTATTTCAGGCATCTGATTCCTTACAATTAACACATTAATAAAATAAATATTAACTTCAGTGGTTTTTATATCTCAAATATATTTTCCCCTTAAATTTTTTTTTAAATATAATAACCGTTTGTACATGTATTGCAAATATTTGGTGTATCTATGCTGTTGAAGCATCTGAAACTGAATATTTGTATCAACTATACCATTTAATCGCTATTTGTTTGAGCTGCTAATTATGTTAGATATCATCTAGCCTTAAATATGGCAGGCACGGCCTACTATTTTTGAAAAATCATAAAAGTTTATAGTGGTGGAGATAAAATCGACAACACATCAAAATAATAAAATGATACTTGGACTTTGTTTCAAAGTAATCAAAATGAAGTACAAACAAAGGTCCACAAAACCAAAATTACGTCACAAAAAAAATTGTTAATATCAGAATTAAACTCCATATTGAGCAATAGTCTCCTCCCAGTTTTTGCCAATCCTATATTGAGTCAGATTCCCTCATCCATTTAATTACTTTAGCAACCACTGTTGTGTTGGAACACTGTTGTGTTTTCAGTTCTGTGTTATTTACATTTCTACGTTCAAATAACTAAAGTATAGACCAACATTAAAGCTAAAAAAAAAAGGTCTTATGATGTAATTTAAAAAAAATTAACTGATTATAAAATTATCATAGAAGAAAATAATTGAAAATCATCTTTTGTCAGTTCTAAACAATTTATTAGAATAATGGAAAATCCTACGGATCTCGAATATGCGAGCGTTCCTTTGTCAATAACACTTTTTAGTCTGTGGTACAGACCCATTTTTACTTTCACTTACGTATATATGTAATATATAGTAAGTGTAAGTATTGCGATCGAGAAAATTTTTGAATCTGAGTTTTCGACGGATTTATACGTTTTGAGGTACCCTGAGTCGAAATGACCAAGTCCCGAAATATGGTCTGTGTGTCTGTGTGTTTGTATGTTAGCAGTCTAGCTCAAAAACGAAAAGTCCTATGAAACTGATATCACGTATTTAAGATAGATATATGCCTTAGTTGTGACGGCAACTTTTTCCTTAAAATCGGCTAACCGGAAGTGCCACTTTATATCAACGCTGAAACACATTTTCACAGTTTTCTCAAAAACGGCTCTAACGATTTTGATTAAACTCGGTGTATCATTGTATAATTAAGTGGTCTTTAATATAAATTAGGTCTTATCCCCATTGATATCACTTTACAGGGCTTAAATGCCCAATGTTCATATAGTCGTACAATTCATAATCAATGGATCGAACAATCCATAATCAACGAATCGTACAATCCATAATCAACCGGTGATATAATAAATAGGACTTATGTTATTTTAATAGCATTTGTGTTTTTTTAGCTTTAGCTCAGTTTAAAATGCAATTTAAAACATTTTATAATAGCCTAACATGGCCAGAAAATAATTTTTATTCAAAGTTCAAAGAGTAAGTGAAAGTTGTGTGTTGCGCGCACAAGATTTTTATCAAATTATTAACGTCCAGCTGAAACTTCATAAATAGCTTCATTTCATCGTAACCTACAAATATTTTATTTACGAAAATTCTTGGAATTGGGATGATTTCAATCTGGAGATCGGCGAACTTTGTCTTAGGTACTAAAAAGTCATAAATACCCATTTGCTTTCCGCTTGAATCGTAAGATAACTTGAGAACAAAGTCGAGAAAAAAGGTGGCCTTCAAAAATATTCAGCCGTTTGGATTGACATACACCTCCAAATAGTCAAAATAACGAGGTTATACAGGTCGAACGGTCCAATATTTTTGTAGGCCATCTTTTTTTTCGATTTTGTGATCAAATTATCTTACGATCCAAGTGGAAAGCAAGTGGGTGTTACGAGTTTTTAGTACCTAATTAAATAGAGAAAGTTTGCCGACCTCCAGATTGAAAACGCTCCAATTCCGATAATTTTCGTAAATAAAATATTTGTAGGTAACGATGAGATGAAGCTATTTGAGAAGTTTCAGCCGGATGTTAGTAATATGATAAAAAGGGGTCTGTACCACGGACTAATATTAAAACAAATAAGGTGAAATGCACGCAGAGCACCACTGCCGTGCGGGTTAATGGATACTGCGCCCTGATCCCAGATAAGATTTCTTATAACTCTTCTGGATGCAAGTTATTAACAATTCTTTTATTTAAGAATTTGTATGTTTAATAACTTTTAAAATGGGGTTTGATCCATCGTTAGACGGACAGGGGGTAACTCTCTAGTTAATTAAAAAATAAAATTGTTATCATTTAATTACTGGAACACACAAAGTTTCAGCCGGATCTTAATAATTTGATAAAAAAAACTGGCCTGTGCCACGGACTATCAATTATTGTTTGGCCAACAAAGAAAAACACACAAACTTATTGTAAACATATGTTTTTGTATTAAATACACGTAATTAAAAATGACCCTGAAATTTCCGAAAATTCTGAATTGACTTAATGATTTATGATAATAATTCTATATGACATTAACATTTATGAAATGCAATAGTCATACATGCAATAGCAATATATTTTTCTTATTCTGCACAAAAAAAAAAAAAACGATTGATACATAATAACCTAAAAATATGGGCAAAGCAAAGGCCAAAATAAATAACATAAATTATAATTGAAATTATATATATATATATATATATATATATATATATATATATATATATATATATATATACTTTTTTTTGCCCATGGAAACGAACGCCGGGATATGTGGCCAATATTTTTCATTGTAGTATCATCGAAAAAAAAATTGGTTGATATCGGTTAAAATTGGTTTAACACAGAACTCACTGACTGTGTCCTCCCGGTACATCTTTTTTTCTATCCTTGTAAATACATTTTGGAAGGAGCTGAACTTTTAATAACATGCAGTAACTTTATTGTGAATTTTGTCTATAATGTTGAAAAAACTGTAAGTGCGCAAAAATGACACAAAATCTATTTTTTACTAAATGTAGTTACAAATGCAAAATTTTATGATTTTATATAGCAAAAATTCAACGAAGTCATTTAATGTCTGTTTGAATTATTGAAGGAAGTTAGTCGACTGTTATACATATCATGGGTGATAAATATTCAGGACGCAGTCATTATACATTTTTTTTTATTTGTGCCGACGTTTCAACCCAAGCATCATCTTCAAGGCTGAACATTTTAAAATACAATCAGAGATATAATATTATACGACCGTTAATGGTAAATAATAAACTATAGTGATTGATGGCACATGAATCCTAACTATTAATTCAATACTCAATATTAAAAACGAAATATCTAAAAAGTTATAAATACTAAAAATAATGTAAATAATCTATTTATAAAAATTTGTAATATTTTCTCTTACTAACCGTGGTTCGAGCACTGAAGGCTTTCATTTGGTAGGTAAGTGAAAGGGTCAGGAGAGGATTTAGTTTGTATAACTTTTTACATATTTCATTTTTAATATTGTGTATTTTAACAATAGTTAAGATTCATGTACCATCAATCACTATAGTCTATTATTTACCATTATCGGTCGTATAATATTATATCTCTGATTGTATTTTATAATTTTCAGCACTGACTATGATCCCCATATTTGGGTCGAAACGTCGGCACAAAAAAAAAATTAATAATGACTGCGTCCTGAATATTTATCACCCATATTGACTTTTTGCTATAAACCAACGATTTGTTCGATGGATTTTATTCGTTACATTTTATAAGTGAAAGCACACCTAATTATGAACTGTTTATCTTCAGGATGTACATACATCATGTACTTATTCAATTTTATAAATGTTTTTAAATCGGTGAATGTTTTAATAAATGTTTTAAAAGCATGTACGTAGTTTTCACTCTTAATCATACTTCTTCCTCCAAAATATATTTTAATGACATTGAAATTCCTGCATCCGAGGAAATATTTGGGTTTTAACCTCGACAAAAGACTAACTTGGAGGACACACATTAGACAAAAACGTATGGAATTAAACAGACGATACGGTCTTTTATCTAGGTTAGTCGACAGACGCTCAAAATTATCTTTGAGTAACAAACTAACACTCTATAAAGTTTTACTAAAACCAATTTGGACTTATGGCATAGAACAGTGGGGTTCTGCTAAAACTTCTAATATTAAAAAAATCCAGTCTTTCCAATCTAAAATTTTACGAAGAATAGTTGACGCACCTTACATAAAGACTTGAACATCCCAACAATTTCAGACACAGCAAAAAACAACTACAACAACTTTCATTAAAGACTAACTTACAACACAAATCCTCTGACAGAAAACCTTAAAAGCAATAGAAACCCGTACAGCCCACATCGATGATTACGTAGGCGGTGGCCAAGGGACCTGCTGAACTGAACTATTTCTTTGATTGTAATGGAACGCTATGAAGCTGCAAAAAAAATTTGCTCATTACAAAGGAATTTGCAGATCGCAATTTTTTTTTTTTTTTTTTATGTTATGTATTAATAATATTAAATCGGCGAATAGTCAAATACGAAATTAGTGAATTGTGGAATTAAGCATTTTTATATTAGCTTATAATGTTTTAGGAAATTTCTAAAATTTCCTATATATATATTACAATAGTAATAGTTATAAAGAGTGGCTCATTCATACTATGCATAATAAATAAACAGCAATATAATAATACTAAAAGTATTTGTATATAAACTAAAAGATACTAAACAAAACAAAAATAAACTAATCTAACAAAATAACTACTTAAATACACACATGCTTTTATACAATATTTACAATATTCATTCACTCAAGGTCTCCGAGCCAAGCCTCACTGGGGGGGGGAAGGTTGGACTCTAGGAGATCCCAGCGTCTTTCACTCAGCCGCATCACTGGTATTAACAATAGCGTATAATTAAAAGAAAGATTTTCAATCCCTCGAATGTTAAATGATTCCTTAGTCCTTATTACAATACGAAATTGAATATGAGGATATAATATAGCTTGAATCTGTATTGTTATTAATTGCATACATTATGATGATTCCATGAGCAATTAATTGCTAATTGTTAATAACTCTATGTTAAACAGAATTAGCATAGATATTATCTGAAGTCATGAATTGCCACATGATTAGTTTGTAGCAACAATTAATAAAACCATCAAAATATTGTTTTCATAAAAAAATCAAGCACTGATTAATATTAGAATAATTAGAATTCCTCGAAATCTATTTAAACCCTTTAAATAAGATTTCTTTTATTGTTTAATTTAAAAATGCTCGCTCATAATCATTTTTACAAATTTAGAAGAAAAAAATGATACTTTTAATTTCCAAAATCACGAAATCAGAGAAAACTTAATAATAATAATTAAACTTTTTTAACGTTTTAATTACTTTCAGTTATGAAGTAAATCCTTCTTTAAGAAGTGTTACAGAGAAAATTTCTTTTTAAAAAATATTTATTTTAATTATAGCTGAGGTTGTTATGCGATACAACTAGCAATTTACAAGATACTTCAAACTTAAAAAATGTTTTTATTTTTTATTCAATTACATCGATTTTTAAATTTATATTTCAGAAGCAAACTATTTTAGTCCAGTTTTGCTGATTTTGAATTTTTAATCATATTTGCATTATTCTTTCCAATTACTATTACTTAAAAATATTTTCCAATGAAAATCGTAAAAGAAACTACCGATACAAATAATAAATTATTTATGATTTATTTTCAGCAAAATAGAGAAAATGAAAATATTAATTTTTGATATTGGTGGAATTTATTATAAAATGTTATTACATAATTAGAAGGAGAATTAGGGTTAATGTGAATTTAAAACTATGTCACAATAATTTAAAATTTTTGACCAATCCTTTCAAAAAAATTATTTTTAATAATACAATCTTTTCTTTCACATCTGCACATTAATTTAATGAATTTAATTCTAAGAATATTTCTTAACAGCATATTTCATTATATTAAATATAAATTTTAATTATGGTATATCTTATTATATATAAATCAGTGTATTGTAAAAGTTAACAAATTCGATTTATAATAATGAAAATTTATTCCCTTCATAAAAAACACCCTTTTTCAGGTTCGAATCAAAGAACAGCTAATATTAATAACATTTACCTATTGTATTTAAGTTTATAAAATACTTATATGGATATCTAGATAAAAAACACTAACTTAATTTGAAGAAATATACTTTCAAATTAAAAATATTTAAAAACCAATTTAAATTATTAATATAATAATTGACGTTATTTGAAGATGAACAAATATGCTTTTTATTTTAAAATGACTAAAAAAGTCAGGAACATCTTCAGATCAATTATCGATGGAAATTTAATAAATTAATTTTAATAAAAAGAGTTCTTAATATTTCCTCGCTAAAGCAAATAGTTATTAAAAAAATTACAATGTACAGTAAAATATAATATATATCATTATGTAACAATTAAAACAAACAAACTAAATCAAAATGATCTATTTTTTAGCTTTCTTTACCAAAAATCTTTCAAAAGGTTTTTTCGACTAAGTAAAAGCTTTATTATTAATAACTTGCCATATATGTCATGAGAATAAGTTTATAGTTTAAAAAAACTCAGATAACAGTTTTCTCAAAATCATGTTTCGCTTGTTACCCATAGATATTCTAAAACCCATATAAAATATACTGTCATCAAGAAAGAAATATTAAAAGTTTCTTGAGACATTTTAATACGTCCTATATGGGTTGTAACAAGTTTGTTATTAAATTGGTTATTACATTGAATGTCTAAAGTCAAATATAAAAGTCCACAAACATAAATAGCAGAAATAACCATGGTTTGAACTATTTATGTAATGTGTTTTCTTGCATTAAAAATGTGACTGTGAATAATTTAACAAGAAAAAACCCTCATTTAAAACCGGAAAAAAATTACACATGTTCTGTTTCTGAAACGAACGTTTCAATAATAATTATAATTTATATTTTATAAATGAAGTATAAAGTGTAACCAGGTTTATTTTCAATTACTTGTACAAAAACTCAGTAAAAACATTTTTTAAATACATCCATCTCTTCTTAATCATCTAAACATATATTTATTCTTCAGAATATTGCTAAACAGTCAATCTCATCATAATAAATATAAATCACTGTATTGTAATAATTAATATTGTGATAATAAAATTTTTAGAAAAATTGATCTACTAATTGGGTCCAAATAAAGAAAATAAAATATTATTACATTTAGAGAAATTATTATATTCTGAAGAAAATGTAATTAAGTTTATAAAATACTCATGTTCATCTATGGGTTAAGAACCGAAACTTCTTTTGAAGAACATTAGTTACAAAGTAAGAATATTTAAATAGAAATTTACTATCTGCAGGACAACTAAAAATTATTATGAAAATATATAGATATAATATCTTTGGATTTAAATTGAAATAAAGTCAAAATAATCTTTTTTTCAAATTTTAATATTTTTTTTCACCTCAAATCTTTCAAGTTTTTTAATTTACTTTTTTCATTTTTTACCCCAAGATATTTCTAAAATCCATATAAAATATACAATCAAATACACAGAAATATTGAAATTTGTTCGAGAGATATCTTCATACGCTTCATACGCCCTTGGAAGGGCTGTGATAAACTACCCTCCTCTCATCCAATGATTGACAATGGAGCTGTTTAAAGTCGACACTAAGAGCAGACGAACCTGCCGAAAGGTGAGAACAAATCAAACAAACAAGAGCCGGAATAGGAGTTTGTGACGACCTTGCTCCTATTAATGAGGGGATTGTGCGCACGTGCGGGGGCACGTGGAGGGGTGGGGCGGCTATCGACCCGAGTCCACCCCCGGCTCTCCAAGAGCGAGTATGACAGACTGAGGCGACATGGGAACCGTCCTCAGCTTCAGCCCCCGCGAGAGAAGACCAGCCTATTCTGGGGGCGATTCCGACTTCACGCTCAACAACTTATCCTACGAACAGCTCAACAACGCCAAGAACAGGGAGGTTATGGCAGCAGGAAAAGTAACTCCCGCCCAGGGAACCAACAACGAGAACTCCAGGATCATCTCGGAGAAGAACGCTCTGGAAAAGAGCCTCAAGAAACATTCACTTTTCATAAACGCCCTCTCATGGAAGAGATTTTCGACGACAAACAACTCCAAGAAGAAAATGGAGAACAAAAACAAGAATGTGACGTCCGCGTACAGGCAACCGCTCAACGACAACATGAACCCGATAGTAGTTGACAAGAACAAGAACATACAAAAGCCAGCGCTGTGCTACTACCCGCCGATAGTGAAGTCGGCTACTACTACCTCAATTCCCGCTGTGGCTAGCGTTGACGCCGTGCGAGCCAACAACACCAACAACAACACGACATGTTCCGAAAAGTTGGTTCCCAAGACTATGATCCTCCAGCCGGCCCCTCCGCTGCCTGCCAAGAAGACGGTCATCCAAGCGAGCACCTCGGAGCTGCTAAAGTGCCTCGGGATCTACCTCCACGGCAAGTGCTACCGGCTGAAGGACTTCCAGGCCGGGGACGCCGTCATGTGGCTGAGGACCGTCGACAGGAGTCTGCTCCTCCAAGGATGGCAGGTCAGTACCGATCAAATAGCGAGAAAAGAGAAAAATAACTGCTCTATCACACAATTGAAAGATTTTCAAAACAAATATATAATTCTAAAATACTAATAAATAACAGACAAGTCAACATTTGATACCTAATCCAGGTATCATCAATACAGATGAAAACAAAATTACTTAAATTCAGATAAAAACTTATTTTACAAATTTGTGTTGTTTTCGAAATCTTTCATTTATAACCTAATAATTACTGGTTATAATAATTTAATTTTTTTTTTAGTATAATAAATATATTTCATCTTCCCGACCCCAAGTCCCCATTTTCCTCTGCAAGTCTGTTCAGTAATACATCCTCTTCATCATAAAGGACCCAGCACCTCTTTAGACTTCATGTAATCATATATATTTAAATTAATTATAAAACCTATGGAGCAATTTAATTTACAATAATATGCTTATTAGTAACAACAACTTTAACATTTCATGAATTGTATAATTTAGGTCATCATTTCCTTTAGCTTAGTTTTGAGAATATTTTATCTTTTGATACTTGTAGCACCTTAGTTGTTCTTCTGAAATTAACAATAGTCATCATTTTGAAACGCATACATACCTTACATTCAAAGTATAACCTCATTTTCCTGTGTCAGTGTGTACTAAAAAATGTATTGTAGTGTCTATATCATTAGAATAATTTTTTGAAGTTAATTTCTTTAGATATCTTGCATTATTAAATTCAATCACACATTACTTTTTTTATCTGAAATTCGATATATATTTTTTTTAATGTTGATAAAAAATTCTCATCGAAAACATTATTACTGCAGGTGCGCATGTTTTGGGCAGCTCCAAGTTACACTAAGATAACTCGTCGTATTAATCAGATTTCTAGATCATAGATTTTGAAGTAAATTAATTGTAAACTCCTCTTTAGTTCATTACAACTAGAAATTTATTCATAGCAAAAGTTTTAATGGAAAATTAACTTAATATTCAGTGAGCGAAGGGCCGACATGTCTTCCTACGCCGGTTTCCTGCTTATTGATCCAGCCTGGAGGACCCATATTTTCGTACCCAGCCGTGGTCATGTGGTTTTCCCATGAGTACCATGGTTTTCGGCAAGCTAGGTACCTTTCGTTGACCCATTCAGGCCCACGAATAACCCGGATTCATCGGTTAGATGTCTATGAAATGGCGTTACACTTTTGCGCATGCCACCTTCCACCAAAACATTCACAACGGTTGCACTCGTTTTTCTATCTCAATGATTTTTCATGCAAATTTTTCTCTCTCCTTCACATCCTTCGTCAATTATATAGTCGATTAATTACAAAAAATCATTAAGTGACATTTCATAATCTGAAATAATCAAGAACTTTGATTAATTTTCTGAATCAGAAAATTTTGCTCTTAGTGTAACTATATATGATAAATAAAAGAGCGTAAGTCATTTTCATGAACTTTACGATATTTTATTATGGATGATAAGGTCGAAATTCACAAAAACAGATTACAAATTAACATACATCAAAACTGAACTTGGTGACTTTTTGTAAGAAAGAAATAAATACTGACTTTCTTCTATTCTGAATATAAATGAAAAAACTAACCACATTAGCTAGTTTATTTTTTATCACATAGCTGATTTAATTTTAAAAAATATATATATTTAAAAAAAATAAATGAGTTACCGATTTAAAAAAAAAAATACTGTTATTTATGTTCCATCCCACTACTGGCCTATGTTATGCTACACCGAATTAGTCATAAAATATCCAACAAGATATTACACATAAATATTTATTTCAAAATCATCAATTTATCTCTGATAACATTTTTCAAAAAACGTTAATTAGATTTAATTATTTTTCTTTATTATTTTACAGATTCCATTAAAGATGTAATAAAATGTATTATGTACGAAATAACGCAAATGAATACAAAAAATAATCTAATAAAGCCTAGGATTATATTACTGATGTGCAGTCGACTTCTTCAGCTTTATTTCAAGTAAAAAGATGTATCCAAACTGTCCAAATCCAAACGTGTTTTGAAAAGTAAATTGTAGGGTTTACTATCAAGGATAAGATCGAGAGAGCACTGAATTTGGTGAAGTGACGTTGTGTTTTTGGATAAGTACTATCCAAAACCAACTGCTATTGCCTTAGAGTCCGTAAGAATTTTGTAATTTTAAATTATCGATCGAGGAATTTAGTTATCCTCAATAGCTCTTATGTTATTCCAAACAATATTCATTGAAATTCCTGTTGAAATAGAAGAAATAAATTTTGTCCAAGAATTTCTTCTATCCTGGCTTTATCGCAGTTGTAACCACAGAATACTTATAGACATATCTTAACACAATGTTTTATAGAAAAGTTTTTATTGGATATTTGCATATGAACATGAATAAGGTGCCTTTACCGCTGTAGTTGCAGATGGCACCCAAATATTAAATAAACAAATACAGACGTATTTTTTTAAACAAATTTAATATAAAATATAATTTTTATTCTACGCTTTTTGACATGTCATTCATCAAATTCAATTTTACGATTCAATGAATATTTCCAACCACAAAGCTAAATGGAATAAATGAATACACCAACATCCCCGAACTTGAGTCCTTGTACAACGTTTCACCATTTCCTACATTGGAATAGGATTTTCATGCCTCAAAACATGTTAAAAGGTTTATCAGATCCATATGATAGATTGGATAATCTGTCATCGATTCAGAAATAATAAATACAATAAAAAAAATTGTTAAAAATTATTCACTTAGTCAATCAGTTCTTTGGTCATTCCATTTATCAAAAAACAAAAAGTGACGAATACCTTTGCTACAAATTAAATTTTTCTAAGCATGCGAGTATAATTACGAAGGTATAGAAATATCTAAATGTGCTTAAATAATATTGCCAAAAGGAATAGGACAAAAATTGCTATCTTATAAAAAACATGTTGAAAAATAAGTTTCTATGTATATGGACCGATAAAATCTTTATTAATAAGTTCAACATCATGAAGGCCAATAACAACGTAGATATAAACAATAATAAGCCTTATTTTGGATTAATAAGGCTATATTAATACGCAAAATTAAAATTTAAATATTTTTGAAAATAAAAACTTTTTATAATAAATATATTTCATTTTAGAAAAAAAAAAAAAAAAAAAATATATATATATATATATATATATATATATATATATTTGAACTTGATAAATATTGAAGTATTTCCCTGAAAATCTGGAAAAAAAACTAATGAAAGAATGTTCATTGTTCTGCCACAAGATAATAACTGTTAAAATCAATTGTCAATTTGTGAATTCAGATTAATATATTTGTCCTTTTAACAGTGAAAAAAAATATATATTTTTTAAATCTGATGCGACTGGGAAAAAAACTTATATCCATTTCATGAATATCATTTATTCAAGACTACTTCTCCAAAATAAACCATATTTTTTTAAAATTTGTTTATTTAGAAAAATTACATTCTGTCACATCAAGGACATTTATAATAGTGTTCAGAGAGCACACTCAAACTCTATTTACAATAATAAAAATAAATAATACAGAAACTAATAATAATAAAAATAAATGTATATAAACAAAAGAACTAACCTAATCATACACACTCGGGCTTGAGTGGAGGATCTGGCCATTACCAAAACTCCAATAGATGCTTATTCACAGAAGGTCTCTGGGCCACTGCCGCTTCAACCTTCGAGGAGGATTGTAAGGATGGGTGGTGCTGGATAGAGATTGTGCAAGGGGATTTGGATGATAGGTAAGGTTCTGGTGAAATTTGGAGAATTTTTCTGGAATAAGGTCTAGGACAAATGGGATATTAAGGTCACGGTGTAGGATTTTGTTAGTTACATAGAACGGAGCATCAACTATTGTTCGAAGGACTTTAGATTGAAAGGATTGAATACGTCTGATGTTAGAAACTTTTGCTGTCCCCCACAGTTCAAGTCCGTATGTCCATATAGGTTTCAGTATTGTGTTGTAGATAAGTAATTTGTTTTCAATAGAAAGTTTGGATTTTCTGTATAGTAGTCTGTATAGCTGGCCGTATCGTCGGTTGAGTTCTTGTCTTTTGAGTCTAGTATGTGGGTTCCACGTTAGTCTTCGGTGTAAATGATAGCCAAGATACCGGACTGTGTCTGAGTAAGGAAGCTGGATGGAAAAACCATATTAAAATAAGTTTCAAAATTTTATCTGTAATTTTGGAAATAAATTTAACTACTTACGATTTAGCCTCTATAGAACAATGGTTTTTCCTGAAAAGATAATAAAACGAAAAAATAAGGGATAGCTCAACCCTCAATTAAATAAATGTTCAAGTTGATCGAAAATGAATCAGACTTTCAATATGCCTATAGGTTTTCCGAAAAGCAATCGGACGGTATAAAGGGGAACAGATTCTGGCATTTCCAACTCTGAGATAATTAAAATGGACGGGAACGCCTGGGAGGAAATCTAGTCACGAAGGTTCGGGTCTATTATTGACTCTAACATTTATATAATCGGGCTAGGCCAACCTTTTTTAGATTGCTCTTTTAAATTCCTGTATAAATAAAAAAAAAAAAAAAACTGTGCCACTAAAACTCTTTAAGGGTCTTGGGTTCAGTACTGTGTGAAGAAGTACTGTTACAAGGCCAACGGATTGATTAATTATTTAATTAAGAGTACCCACTATATAGAGGGTGGGTGTGCCCCAGGAAAATATCCTGACCCCAGGATCGTTCCACGGGTGATGAAAAATTACTAGTCATCAGCCGGATTCGAACCTGGGATCTTAAGCTCTGGAAGTCAGTGCTTGCCCACTGAGTTACCCCGCTCCTATAAATAAAAAACATATTTTCAATAAATCTCAAATAGCAATGGATTTAGTCAGTAATAAATAATACAATTATATTTCATGAATATGAAAATTCTTTTAAAATAATACTGATAGTGTATAAAAAATAATAATTTTAAAAAAATATCTTATAGTAAAAAAAAACCTTACGATTATTTTGATAAATTTATAATTAAAATAAGTAGATTCCTTGATCAAATTCATTTATATAATAATTTTTTTTTTTTTTTATGTATTTGCCTTTTCCTAGAGGTATTGGCGGTAATTCTATATTTTTATATTCTGTTGTAATATTTTTTTTTTTGATTAAATATTGGAAGAGAATGACATCTTCTTCCTTGCCTCACAAAATATCTTTCGATATCGTGGACAATTTTATTTTTGTCTCTTTTTTTTTTAGTGATCAAATTTTTATAATTATGTCTAAACTAAACAACCGACTTAAATTAAATTCTTACTTGAAATTTAACATATTTAATTTTAACACAACACTTGAACACATTTACATTTTTACTCATGACTTACTGAAACTGAATCAACCTCGCCAGAACTTAAGATTGTGGGAATTACTATTTCTCTTGTCCATTTATTTCAACAAACATAAAAAATACATGAAGTACATATGAGATATGATATAATTAAATGAAAAACATTTAGGTTGGTATGCGCAATATTTCCTCTAACTTCACTCGAACATTTCGTCAAAAAGCAATACTTTTTGAGCAATACTCAATGAATGGACTACATTCCGCCAATTAGATGTTTCTTCTTCTTCTCTTAAACATTTAACGGGATAACGCATGTTTATAAAATAGGTAGCGAGACTATTTAAATTTACAATAACTTCGTTGTTTCAAAGAAGTGTCTCTAGTTTTGACGGGAGTTCAAGTGGAGTTAGAGGAACGACTAAGCATACCACTACTCTTAAAGACCCTTTGGCAATTTCATCATTTTTGTGAATCATTTCGCTGGAAAATTAATAATATCTGTACAAATAGTGAGTAAATTCATTTCAGAGTAGGTGATTGCTGTGTTATAATATAGAATGGTGAATAAAGGTATACATATTCACACTAGAAATGTCACTAAAATTAATATTCAAAAATGTTGAAATTGGAGTTAGTCATTCTGTCAACTGGCTCATATAAGAAAAGGTCTCCAGATCTTTTAAGAAGTCTATAAGGATAGATTAAAAGTATTTTCACATAAACACAAAGAAATACGTACAATGCACCGTATACGTTATATAATATTACCCATAAACAAGAAAAGTTTTTAAATTCAGTTATTCTTATAATGTTATAATAGACACAAAGTAAAAACCATGAGAATAAGAAAAAAATACAATTTTCGGAACTTGAACATTACAATCCATCTTAAGAATTTCTGAGTAGAGTTTTGAATACATTTAAACAAATTTTTCTCTTTTCTCCTTAAATGTTATTAATTTTTTTTATTATTTTTATATCGATAGCAACATTTTTAGTTTTGCGAACACATAAATACCAATTTTTCAGCTAGACTAATTGCATCAATAAAATATTATAGATATACCGATATAAAAGTTTTATTGTATCATAAACCTATATATTTAATATAAAAGTTTGTCAATAAAACCGTCACATTACTCGTTCAACGTTAAGTAGTCTTTATACGTTATAACTTAATCTCTTATATTAAAAAAACAGTAGATATCATTTAAATCGTATTGACTTTCAGAGTTATCATTTAACTATACTTTATTGTTCTATAGATTACAAAATTTAGATTACAAGTTAATAAACTATACTCTGCTTGGATGTTCACTATTTTACAATCGTTTCTTACTTTTATGATAGGACAGACATAGTTGTAATTGCAAATTTCATCAAAGCCTTAGGTCATGTATGAAATACAAATAATAAAAATATAAACTTATTTTTTTATTTATAGTTATTTCTCTATTTTGGTATATGTTGTATGAATGATTACTTTTAGCCTCAATAATTATTTTCTCCCAAGCGGTAGATTGTTTTATTATCCAGTAAGTAAAAAAAAAAAAAAAAAGAAGAACTTAAAACATATTTATATTTACTCATATTTATATGAAATATATATTAAGGGAGAGAATGGGTTCTTAAAAATTTCTAATTCGAATTTGTACCGGAAATACGTTTGAGATATGTTCAAACATGTTTTGAAATCCCTTGAGTACCAAGAGATCTCAAAAATCACCAACCAAATCTTGCGAAATGGTTTGTGCATGTCTGTGAGTACATGAACAGCCTAAATAAAAACGATAAGACTAACGAAAATGAAATGACATGATTAAGGTAAGATATTCTACATGTTACATCAAAATATACTGGAAGTGTCTCTTAATATAATCGAAATTTAATTATTTCGATTGAACCCTTTTTTTTTTTTTTTTTTTGTGTCCTCCCCTTCCTCGCCGTTAAGGCTATACGGGTTTTTTCCGGGCCAGAGAGTGTGGGCGGGGATTTAAAAGACACCTTGGCACCGGGACGCGAACTCGTTACTATTTTTATATCATTAATCTTATATCAGGTTGCCGGGCAACAGTGGTGCTGTGCACACGCGTTAGCCCATTCGGCCACCCCGCCCACGTTTTGATTGAACCCGTTATGTCTACAATAAGTGGTTTCTAATACCACGTAGGTCCTCATAACTGGTGGATTTAATGGTGGGTCATTCGAGCTGAAGTCCCTCCCATCCCTCTCTCCCCCTCCCCCTCCCCCCAAATGGAAAATAATCTTTTTTTCGTTGGTACATGTTTGTTACTGCGAGTGGAATAAACTAAATACTTGATTAATAACAACATGATCTATTATTTAAATTATAATATACCCTACAATCCAAAATCCTTCGTAAAAACCTCAATGCTCTCTATTTTGTCACAAATAAAATTATCCATAACTGCCTTAATGTACCATATGTTTCCGATTCAGCTCAATCTAGATACCTATCCTTCCATAATAAACTTCTGTACCAACCTCGCTTCCTCTTGTATTCCTGATAACCCTCTTAAGCGTCTGAAAAGAAAATGGCCTCGGGACCTTCCAATATAGAAATATCATTGGAATGCTGCCAATGGGCAGTTTCTCTTCATGTTGCACATGTCATGTTACTTGTTTCATATTTACTTGTTGTATCACTTAATACAATTGTAAATTTCAATTATAAAAAAAATATTATAATATGTATGCAACTAATAAATATAGATATAAATATAAATATAGATAGTCTTATGAAAAAAATTTATACAAATGTTTTTCGTATAATCAAAATTTTATTAGAAGTTCAAGAATCACTTAAACACCATTTCAGATAGTTAGTTTGTTTTTCTTTCCAAGTAATTATGGTTATATATATATATATATATATATATATATATAAATTAAAAAATCCAAACTACAAAGACATGAATCTCTAACATGCTTCTTCTTATCCTGCACAACGACCCTTGAAGTCGAGTCTGCCTGCTCCAGTGTCGATCCCCAGTTATTTCTCCGACATACAGGTGAATAGTTAGCTTGCCAAAGTTTCGCCAACTCAGGCTTCATCAGCGAAATCGGGAAACAAACAAAAAGATGACATATATGCAGAAAGAAAAATAAAAAGGAAAAAATAAAAATAAAAAGCAAGCTTATATATGCATATATATATATATATATATATATATATATATATATATATATATATATATATATATATAAATATATAAAAGCATTCGGGCTGAAGCTCCTAAAATTTAAACCTGGATCCGCTACTGGTCCTGAGATAAATACTCAGTATATCCTTCAGAGAATGGAAGAAAATTTGTTTTTTATTAATTAAAAAAAATTATCTCGATATATTTTTTTCTCTGAAGGGAGAATTTTTTTTAAAAAATAAAACCAATTCCCCAGCCCGTAGGGAAGTGAACCTCTGGTGGAAGTGATCATAAATGAATTAGCCGAGCTGCGAGGCACACATAAACCCCGCCAACTCCTCTCCTACAAAATTGATCTGATTCGATTTGTGGAGCCCTCTTCAAAATTTATATTCCTCTATCAGATTGGCTCCCAAGGGGGTGGTACACTATCTCAGCCTATAAATTAAGGAAAAACCAACGAATTTATTAAAATTACAATCTAGTAAATTTTACAAGATTTGCCTCTAAAAAATTTAATTTTATAGATCTACTCTATAAAACTAGCTTAAATATTTTAATGTCGATCATTTAAATTTCGAATTTACAATCTTTATACTGTAAATTATTTTACTTTGTAGTAATTAAATTTTATATGTCAATTTCTGCTGGAATTATAATTGGCTGTTTTTGAAAATGTCACCAAATTGACAAAACATTGATTATCTCATAAATGCATCCAAGATAAAATGAAAGGAAAGATCTGCCAGGTCATGATGTTCGCTTCGAAATCTTTAAAATACAATTTTTAAACAAAATTTTAATATTGGGATTCCTCACTTCTCTATGAATTACGTTTCGTTAGGAATCTCTTTCATTATAATCCATAGTTGCTGAGAGCATATGGGGCGTATATTGTTCTATTATCTCTCCCAAATAGAAATTTTGAGAGAGCAAGAATATCGTTTCGTCTCCCTCCCCTCCTCTTCCCCCAATAATTTAAAGTAAAAGAAAAATTATGAAGTATAGCTTTATTATTTTTTTTCTTGTATAATATAAGAAATAATAAAATATGAATACAAAAATCAATTCAGAAAAATCGACCATCTCGCTAGGCCAGGACCTAGAATTAGGCGTGTTACTATTTTATTTTGTTTAAATTGCGATTTATATTCAAAAATGATATTATACATCAATATTTCATAGGATTTTGTGATTCATTCACTCTTCAAAGGTACCTCTCAATTTTCTAGTGGTATTCTAATCACATTTTTCACTTATTAATTTAATAATTATAAATAAATTTTATACTGAATGTTTTTTATGGACATTTTTACATAACTAGTCACACTGTGAAAACGGTGTAATTTTTTTTTATTTGAGGTTGTATAAACCAAGAAATCAAAAATATTTTTGTTTTCTTCATTGTATATTTTCAATTGAAAACTTTCTGAAAATGTACCAATACATATGGAGATTATCGTCTCTCTCCTCTTCGTGTTTGATGTATACAAATACGTAATTCAATTGTTTTGTTCAGATATTTTCATGTATATCATAGAAAAAAAAATCCTTCAACTATGAAAATATATGAATTAATTTATTTTTAAATATTCCTATATATGAATAAATAACTCCTGCCATTTTCTTTTTTTTTTTTGTCCGTCGCCCCTCCTCCAATGAAATAGAAATTCACAATATGGCTGAAAGCCGAGGAAAAAAATATACTACTGTACTATATATAGAGTAGATAACCAAACGTCTTTTTTTTTTAAATAAAAATTTTGCGCATTTATTTACATAGTTTGTTAAAAAAAAATTAAATCATATAATTAAAAACGATTCATTTATAAATGTTTTGCTAATGATGATAAGTTGCCTTTAGTAGGGATTTTTTTTTTTGCATTTGAACGATCCGCTCAGTTATTATAAAAATATTGCCATACCACAACAAACTTTATAAAAAAAATTATGAAGCGAACGATCGCATATAAATCGCTTTAGAATCTCTATTATCTCGGGATCCATGAAGAAGCTTATATTACAGAGATGGGATCTATCGACCGAGGGTGCTTAGATAAAGCCCGAAGTTTGTGGCTGGCTGATATCGTCCTGTAAGGGAGGGGAGGTTAGAGCAAACTTGCCGATCAAGTCCCGATAACAGAGAGTTTCTCAGTCAGTTACTTCATTTCCTGAGTTGGATTAAGTTGCCTGTGCTTTGGTGTAATATCTCGATGCAGGACAAATATGACATTATAAGTTATTAAATTAATTTATTGAGTAATATTGAGTAATATTACACACTTTCACAATTGACCCAAAATTCTCAAAAGTTTAGCTCCATCGAAAATGTACTTTTTACAATTATCCACTTATATTATCCCCACATATATTATAACAGTAAGGCTCGAAATCGGTTTTGTACCAAATATAAGCTCCCGCCATGCATGAATATATATCATGAATGGGGTACCGTTGGATTCAGAATTTCACGGGGGGTCAGCGAATCGCAATCTCCACTTTTGTTTTTCTTTCTAAAATAAATAAAGTCGATACCAACATTTTGCTAGGCTTCAATACTGTAACGGTGGTTTGTAGATCGATAGGGGACAAATTGGACCTTGAAGATTTTGATGCGTACAGCAAGACCCGGATAGTTCCTCCGGAACTATCGAATTCTGGGTTTTTAACCCCAAAAACGTGATATTTTTCGAGATAACGCAAAGCATTGGGCTCTCATTCACACAACCTTACGTTAATTGTAGCACTGCCATTGAAAACATGTCTCATTTTGTCGACTTTGAGGTCTCTATGATCGAGAGAGGAGGAGTTTATATTATTTATCGATGGTGTTTTTGATCGGCAAGCTATATCATCGTTAATTCTTCACCAAATCTCAAGATTGAGCTACCAATTGCGAAGGCTTCCTTCTCCTTCAGGCGGGCAAAATAGACCAATCACCCCGAAAATTCAGACAAACAAGTTATGAAAGAAAACACACTTTATTTGCGAATAACTACAAAAATACATACTTTTCCCTTAAATATAAAAGATTGCTAAATTCCCTGCAAAAGAAAAAAAAATCATCGAAATCGGACAATGTTTAGCAAAGATGGAGCTTATTGCAATTTGTAAACATGTTTGTTCCAAACAAAAATGAAGATTTAAATTAATTTGTGTATCCTTTGTCGATTATAATATTTTGATATGTTGCATTATTTTCTTATTAATTTAGCATATGTTGTGTGAATGTTTCGCACGGGCCTACTAGTTGACTAAAAAAAGAATAATAATAACATAAAATGAATTATTTGCTCTCGGCCCAGGCTTAACTGAAGGCAGCTCTTGTTTAACTTTCTTCAAGATATGCTCGACATTTTAATGAGATCAGTATTGTATGTGTACCAAGCAATTTAGGACTTAAACCATTCCATAGCTTTGCATGTTTCATACAATTCCATTCCATATTTCTGCGGAGCCCTATTAATTATACAGGAACCCTTACTCCAGATACACTAATGACTTTCTCTCCCAACCCCATTGAAGGCCGTCCTCCGATAGACGTAGTTCTAATTCCGCCCACACAGCACGTTATTAATGGCCAAGTTGGCGAGGCCTCCGGGTTTGGTAATTACCGGCGATGCGAGGTCCAGGGTGAGTCGATCCGGAGGGCATTGCCCTCGTTTCCATAGCGACGTCATCAACATCCGGGGGTGGCCCGCCCCTCCCGTATCCCTTTATAACAAATATTTGAATGGCTTGTGGGGAAATCTGGTATCAGGGGGCTGATTCTCATCGGGTTTTCAATTTAAGCCCCACAATAGGTTCCAAATATATAACCCTCGTCATCCCGTGTCGAAGGGCTGGCGGTATTGAACATGAAGGTCGGAACCTTCAGGCCTGTGGCGAAGTCAATTGATATTTTTCAGCTGTATTGTTATCTGACAAATACAGATCTTTATTCCGACCTAACCAAATTTATTTGGGATATTTCGGAGCGAATCATCTGAAGGTTATATATGATACAGTCTCTTATCTCTTAGTTCTACGTATAATTAATTGTTAAGTTCAAATTTTTCTAAATAATAATTCCTCCAAAAAGTATCGAAATCAGACTCTTATTAGCAAAGATATAACCTATCGTAATTTTTCCACATGTTTGTATTTATTATTTTGAATAAACTGAGGAAAAGAAAATTAATATCTCCTTCTCCTTACTATTGTATTCTCTTATTTCTGTATTCTGTAGTAATGTATTTCCATAGAATATTACCATTCGTTCGGCAATCAATATACTACGTCATAATTTTTATCATTAGAGGCCTCATTAAGGTTAGGCAGTTCTGATGGAGGCCGCAATAATTCTTTATATTTTATCGTAGCTATTTTTATGTATCACTAAAACACCATCCTTCCATAATAAACTTTAAAACCGTCCGAACCTTCCACCTTTCTAATTTTGCTTCCTCTTCGATCCTAGATAACCCTTTGAGGCGCCTTAAAAGAAGATGGCTTCGAGACCTTCTAATTAAATTGATAGTTTCTCTTAAAATAATTACTTTTTCTCAGTTCAAATTTACCGGTTGTATTTTTTTTTTTTAATACTGTTGTAAATTTCATTAATATAATGAATGTATGCCTAAAACTATTACTATTCCCGTGAGAACCGATATTTAAAAAAATATACAAAATTTAAATTAAAAATATTAGCTCCCCCACTCTCCAAAAAATTAAATCTCCCCAACTCGCACATCCAACTAGTAATATTATAATTGGTACCAAATCCACAACCTTGTCAAACGATTAGATATTTTATTCTACATCACGTGTTGGGGATAGGCAGACACGTGTGAGGACCTCGTGACTCGTGCAAATACTGGACACACAGATCTCAGTACAAGAGCCAGCTGGTTGCTGAGATTAGCAATCGGAGAACTCTCTGTTTGAACTACGAGCATATCCAAAGCAAACAACGGTTTCGGTTTATTGATACCGTCCTACGCAAGCCTCGGTCTAACGCGCAGATATCTCTGGCAGGTATCGCTACTTCCAATAGTAACTAACAGTATCAATTTAATATTTCCGATTTATTAACCCCTATCATTATTATTAATAATTAATAATTTTAATAATTTAATAACGTTAGTCATGTTACTAGAATAATGGATTGTTTTTCATTGGATGCTTCTTAACGCTGTGTGAATTTGACTATTGTAATGGGTGGTTTGATTTAGTTTTTTTTTTTATATATAATTTAGTTCTAAAATCCATTTATCCTTTTAAGATATCTGAGTATAAAAGTTACAGTATTTTCTGGAAAACGATGATTTAGAAGAGGCTACGGTGATTTTAAGGTCTTCCGAATATCTAAAATGATAACTATTCAGTAAGTTTTGAATATGTCATTTTAATTGAATTCATTTTTAAATAGTAATTCATAGAGGCAGAGAATTACATGTTTACAAAATACTTAGTTATCTTGGGAAATGAATTCATATCTACTGAACACACATAAATCAATAAACCTCATTTTTTTATTTATGGCATATTGTGCCATTTGCACCTGCGCTGCAGCGTACCTAACAAATTTGATATATTTCTTATTAGTTATGAGTTTTCTTGAGTAGCTTCATTTTCTATTTACTGTAGTAGGTTCCTCGGCCATTTTTTTTTTTTAATCTGCATAAATCTGGTAACATGGAGCAGGAAATAAAAAGAACTAATGTATTGAAGTGATTTAGAATTGAAGAGTGGAATGAAGTGTATTTGCCGTGGCTGTATGATTTTACTGTTGGGATGTTCAAGTCCTTATGTGTGGTGTTATTTGAAATGTACAAAGGTTCGTTGACAATTTTTTGTAGATTATTTAATGCGTTTATGGAATTTTGTGTTTGTATGCTTGTTTTGCCGAACCCCAAAGTTCTGCAACGTACGTCAAAATTGGATTCAGTATGTTGTTGTAGATTAGTAGTCTAGAAACCTCATTTAAACTTAATATTTAATCAAATTAATTAATTAATGATTAATTATAAAAGAGGAAGTTTTATCAGACACTCTATTTCAAATACTATGGATTAAATTAGCGTTATCCCTTGAACTTTGTTTACTCATTGTATTTAAAATAAATATCTGATTTTTTATGCCATAAATTTTCTGTCATTTAATATTTTTCGTAACCTAGAAATTATAAGATTTTTATAAGAGGTTTTAGAAGTCTGAAAATATAGAAGAACACCTATCTACCATCATACTATAAAAAAAATTGAAATATCTTTTGTATCAAGACCATCTTCCATCCTTAAATCTTCGCTTACAGTTGTTCCAGAATTAACCATTGCTCCTCCTAAGGCTGCGGATCCGCAGGGTTCAAGGATTTACGATCTAGAAGACTACTTTCAGGAAGAGGCTTCCCCTCCAGTAAATCCCATTGGGCAAGACAAACTGCCTATTACCCAGCCCTTGGATGTTTACACTCTATCGATTTCTGGTTAACGACTGCTTCTTTCCAACTGTTTTGTATTAATGATGCAATAAGTCCTCATCATATGTAATGTATTTTCAATCCTGGGTTGATGGTTTCCAAAATTGAACTATTGTTTAATGTTTGTTCGATTTAGAGTTGGTCTTGTGGGCTTAGGTTTTTGGGGCGCGGTGTTGTTTGCTATGTGGCTAAGGAACATTTGTGATATCAGCTTAGAACATTAGTGTTAGTTTCACTTTTTTTTTATCTTTATTTATATTTAAATATAAACATTAACATTTTAATAAAATAAAAACCGACTACAGAAGTTGGAAAATTCTATCCACCTTAGGGTAGTGTCCTCGCATATCTACTTAAATATCTTGGTAGGTTGATAGGTAAATTAACATATAAGAATATTTAAACTCAGTGTAATATTCGAGTGCCTTTCTCTACGGCTGCATGCAAATAGATTTTGTCTCATGTATTGATACATTTCAACATCAGAAAGCGTCTTGAATTTCGTTGGAAGTGTGTTAGATACCCGACTACTACACTAACTTTAATATTCGTAGATATCAATTTTCCAATCAATCTACCAAGATGTTTAAGTAGATATGGTAATACATTCTCTTAGGATGGATAGAATTTTTCCAATTTCTGTAGTCGAAAATCTAATATTAATAATTTTATGTGACACTATATTCTCTTCATTATTTTATCTTAACTAAATAAAACAGTTTTCTAAGAAACAGCCGTTAACGCAATCTTGAACTGTTATTTTTTTTAAAACTACTTAATAACAAATAATATATATATAAACAAAAAAAGCACTCAGTGATTATTGTTTGAAAATTAACATTAATTAATTAATATTTTCTGCGCACATGGTGTGAATGTGGTTCATATGTCACTATAATTATTGTCCAGGAGACAGATTATTATATTTCTAAATAAATAAATTTAAAAAAATAATTAACATCAGCGTTACAAATAAATTCAATATAATTTTGTATTTTCGGTAGTATAATGTATTGGCCAGAAAATTATACAGTTATATTATCAGCTCAGATAAATCTCGACACCATTATGAATATAATATATACAAAACTATTGAATATAAAACTTACGTTAATCCGATATATGTGAAATTTCCAGTGTATTTAATAAGATCAATTTTGTCCAATTCGATCTATTAATTTATCAAGCGCAAACGTATTTTCCTTGTAATAATTGTGTGTTGAAAATTTACTCCAATTTGTAGCATATAGTACAAATAGTCTACTATTAATTTTATCACTTTTTTTTTTTTCACTTGAAGCCTTTTCATTGTTTCATAGTAGTCCTTTTACTGCTTAAAAGCATTGTAAGGTGTATTTTTTGATTTTTTGTCGTTTATGAGTACTTTGTTCTTCATCTGTAATATAACAGGTGATGGGGCTCACCTCAGGCTTGAGTTGACCTTATACTCTAGAGCTTACAACTAAATTAATAAAACATATATCTCATGAGATTTGTTGCTAACATTTTGGAATTTGGGCTGGTAATAATTTGTTGAAAAGAGGGTTTGCCAATTGTTGGGATTTTTCGAAAAATGATTTTTTTCGTTTTGCCAGAAATTCGTTTATAGTTGATAAATTTAGTGTTGCTTGAATATCCAATGTCTTCTTTCTCTGCAGCGTGGTTCCTCTTAATATTTTTCTAATTATTCCATTTTGGAAATATTGTAATCTTTTCAGAGTTGTTTTGCTGATGTGTTCGAACAGAGGTGCACCATACAACTGAGCCGGCCGTATTATACTTGTATAGACTAGAAGCTTTAGGCGTAAAGAAAAGTTTGTGGTCCGAATTAAATTTTGGAGTCTGTACGTCTTAGATCTTACTGTTTTAATTTTTTTGTCAAAATGTCAAGTAAATTTTAAATGTCTGTCGAAGTGAATACCGAGATATGTTAAGTCAGTCGATAATTTAATACTGTTATTGTTAATTTTGAATTCGTTTGGCATTTTCTTTTTTCCTTTATGGTATGAAAATATTTTTCGTCTTTTGTCTTTTCAGTGTTAACATCTATGTTGAGGATTTTTAGCTGTTCTGCAATTTTATCATATTGCACTACTTGAGCTTGAGTATACATAAATTTATTTAACTTTGGCGAGATTATGTTACAAAAAAAAATGGCTAGTTTTCAAATAATTTCTTTAAATAAGTTTGAATCAAATAGTTGGCCATGAAGTATTGTGTATCGAATAGAAATGGTAAATACGTTTTCTGACACTATTTGCCTCATCATTTTTTTAGTACAGATCATTCCTGATGAAGAAGACTTATCACTGTATAACATTTAAAGTTAATTAATAAATACACAGCTTGAGAAATTATATATTTATATAAAAAAACTGTACCAGTTATCCGTAATTAAAAGCAGATTTTAACTGTAAATTAACAGTTTTTATCTATTTCTAAACAAAAAAAATTAACTGCAATCCAGAACATTTTCGGAACTCTTCATTTTAACAGACTGAAAAAAATATTAGCAAAACTCAAACTGGAAGTGACCGGTCAAATCCAGAAGCCGTGTTTAAATTTCGGTTCTTTTAAAATTACCTCAGCGTTATCACGCCAAGGCCCTTGAGCAGGAATCGATCGCTAACGAGTCCTTCAGTTCTTCTCGAGCCTTTTTTTTTTTTATAGTTCCATCTTCGTCAGATTGAAAAGTGATTAAGAAAAGCTAAATAATGGAGGAACAATTAAAAGATTTACAGACTGTGAACTTAGAAAACGAACTGAAGTGAAAAACTTCATTATGAAGCCTTTCGTCGGAACTAAAATTGTCCTCCGTTTCCAATAATGTTATTTGCGACTTATTTCCACCTCCTTGGTTTCATCGATTCTGTCCAAGACGTTGACATCTTGGTCGGTAATTTGCTTGCTAAGAAATAATATGTGAGGCTTATGTCCAAATGGGTTTAAGTAGGCACGTGTAAGTATTTGATTTTTGTTTAGTTTTTAATTTTGATTTTTAAAAAAATGAATTTAATATTTTCAATCGTTTGTTCAAAATATTTCGTTTCATTTTAGCATGTGTTACCCAGATCATTCTTCTGGTGAATACTAGTCCAAGGTAACATAATGTCTAAGGAACTAGAAATTCTGATAATATTTTTTTAATTTACATGATATGATTTAAATATATAAATGATTGATCAATTATTAAAAATGTTTCCAACATTAGTTATTTTTTGTTTTACAGAACATAAAATGAAATTAAATTGCAAGCGCTATTAAGAACATTTAAAAACTTAAAACAAATAATCACATTTTTTGAGCTTTGAACCATTATAAAATATTTGTTCTTGGCTGATAATCCTCACTATTTTGTCATATTATTAATCCCTATATGTTTATAACTCAAGATCGGCTTTAGTAAAAACAATTATTCATTTTATATGATAGCGATTATTTATGTGAACACATTGATTCTGATCATTATGTGTTGAAACTGGTAAAAAAATTAGTTTGACATTTTTTTTTTTTGTTTATTTTTACCGCTGTTGAACCATAGCGCCAAATCTAAAGCAGGATTCTATTATTGTAAAACAAAACTCTAAATTTAACTTTGATCAAGATACGAAAACATAAATAATTATTATTATAAATTGTTATAAGTTTACAATAATTTGTACCGGCATAATTTATAAAATAAAATAGTTATAAATCGTATTGTATTAAAACCGTTGAAAAAGACGAGGATATTCTAGCTTCTTTGATCCATACAATCATAGCAATTCACCCTGGATGATCAAAGACCAATATTGACGTTAGAATACACAATGGCTTCATTCTTCTCCTATTACCTATAATGATATATTCGGTTTTACCTGATGGTATGTTTCAGAAGATAATTGGGATCAGAAAGTATTTCTAAAAAGGTATATTGATAACAGGAGTTGCTTTTAGTTAACTTATGATTCATAAACAATTCTCTTTAACATATTTAATGAACTAGGTCTATTTATCCATTTTCTATGAATTTCTAAAAATCAATCGATACCAGATCGTTATAAGTTGCACTGTTATAAATTTATAAATATTTTTTTATCTTGAAATCTCCATCCGCATCTTATTTTTTTTTTGTTTTCTTGTTCACCATACCTCGCCTAAGTTAGTCCGTTCGGCCACCCCGCCCCCTCACCATCCGCACCTGTCATGATAGTGACAATTAGCAGATTTGTTGTTATCATGATAGGCATGATGAAGAATAGTACCCAGCAGTACCTCTTCTCTGGTCTGTTTACATCCTGAAATCAGGAAAGGAGATCTCTCATCCAGCTGCTTTTCAGTCGCCTTCTGATGATAATGTCATCCGTGGCCATGCCGTTGATAAGTCCGCTATGATGTCCGTGTAGTTTAAGATGAAATCGAAAGTATAGACTACGTATGTGTTGGTCAATAGTTGGTTGTCTTAGGTCGGTATGTAAAGTTTTGTTGTTGAGGTACCCTGAGGCTGCAGATATTAGTCTTAAACTTTTATATTGAAAAGATTGTAGTTTTTGTAAGTGAATCTTATCTGTGAGGCATATGTCCAAATCGGTTTGAGCAGGTAAGTGTATGTATTTAATTTCCCAATATGAATTGGAAGAAGTCTTTTAATTGTAAAAAGCGGGATGACATATAAATATGTGACAAAAAAGTGTGTAGTTACGACAAATACAAGATCAGCTATTTATAAACTAGCTCGTGGTAAGGTTATTAAACTCTTTTAAAATTTTAGTATGAGATCAAAAACTATTGAAATACTCAACGCCCGATTAAATATATGAAGCTGTCTGTAATTGATATATGCAATAATCTGAAACATTTCATCTGATATTTCTTTAGTCAAAGAAACAAAACAAATCCTAAATATAACTGTTTTCAGTTTGACAATGATGAAAAATCGTAATCTTACTTTGAAGAGAAATTTCTTTAAATCATTTTTCTTTTTTCAGGGAACTTTCAATAGATATAAGTTTGACTGTTTTGATATTTTCTGTAATTGCTATTTATAAAAATTTGGTTTGTCCACTCACACGACTTTCCTACCTATTTCAGAAATGTTTTTATATCTTTACATATGTTCATGAAGAAACAAAAAAAAAAAATTGAATTAGATTTATTTTCCTGAAAATTGATCAAAGAAAAGATTTAAGTATTTATTTGATAAACTAAAGCAATGTAAACCGGCTTAACGTAGATCAGTGTAAAAATATCAATACTCTCTAATATTGCTCATCTAAAACTTTTTGCCATAGAAGAAATAGTGAAGCTTGTGTGATACGGGCAACAGATTTTCTAACTTTCACTTAGTAATAGTTTTTCTCTCATTTATCCCTTTCTGACACCAGGACATGAAACCGTAATCTTACATTAGAAATTGAATAGCTATAACTCCGTTAATAGGTGTCCAAAATCAACGATTTCTATATAGTATTGTAGGGAATTTAATTACCTTTTAAAGTTTTTATTATAAATTTTACCGTATAGTATACACTTAGCGAGGTAGACCCCAAAACATTTTTCTTTTCTTTATAAATTTTTTTTCCTGAATTTTCTCGGGAATTTAGTTTGTATACAAAAATTGAAAGGACAATTATTAGAACATTATAGGAAAGATTCATCAAAATTGTTAGAGTCGTTTCCGCACTACAGTCCATAGTAAAATATTTTTTTCATTTATTACGCGCAAGCTATTGCAAATGGAGCACCGAATTTCTGTCACAGGCATCAGTAGTCAAAACTCTACAAAACAAAAAAGGAAGTAACAAACTCGGTTCAGTAGTTCCCGAGAAAATCTTGGCACAGACAGACAAATGGCTGACCAAAACGTATAGATCCATCGAAAAGACCATATCGGAAATTTGACCCGATCGCAATACTTTCCTTACCTAGTATATGTAGGAAAGTAAATATACTTGAAGTGAATTATTTTAATTAATTAATCAAAATCATAGAAATATTAATAAAAGTTATAAATTTTTAATGATCATAGAAAATATAAAAATAAATAATCCTTCCTGAGGTGGTGAAAATGAAAGCCTTATCTAGCAGGCGTCAAGAGTGGAAAGGAGGCAGCCCCCTTTGGAAGAGATAAGATATAAAATATTTTCTCTCCACCTTCTACAATTTTATCTTCTTATTTTTTTTTCTCTGAATCCCGACAGTTGGATCAATAGATATTTTTCTGTTAACTAACAATAAATTCCTCCGGATAGCAATTTATTTTTAAGCATATTTTGTTTGTCAAATACTTTTAATGAATAAGATTTTTCCAAAAAAAAATAAATATATACGCTTTAGATTTCTAATTTTTCTGTCAGTAGGCCCTGTAGAGATAATTTATGGCCTTAACAATTCTTCTCCATCTCTGCCTGTCTTTGAGCATTGCTTTTCAGTCATCTGCATGTAACTGTGTAGGATCTTTGTTGATTTGATCTATCCATCTGGTTTTTGCCCTTCCAAGTGAACTCCATCTTAAACTCATTGCCTTCATACAATGAGATATTGATTGTCCAGTTTCTGTAAGCAGTCGTTTATTGGTCCTTCTCCTCCCAGTATTTGTATTCTGATCACAGATCACTCCGGTTATTGTATGTAGGATTTTCCTCTAAAAAGTTTCAATACTTATTTCTAGAGTGCTGTTGAGTGTCTTGGAATAATAGCTTTATAAAGTGGGATAAACTTTCAGATATGTGTTAGAGTTCATTTTAAACAACAGTTCTGACACCATTTTTAAATTTCGTGATGTAATAGTTGTGATAATTTAGCAATCATTCAGATTTGTTAATGTATTTAAACGTAATACTTTAGATTTGAATTATTTAAATCAATGAGCTTTTCAGATTACAGGTTCTTTAACTTTGCAAATTAAAAAATGAAGCAAAAGCCTGTAAAACCAATTTTATTGGAAGGTTTTGAGCTTTCCTGTCAATCTTGGCCTCACACATATTAAAATTTCAAACAAAAAATATTACTTAGAACACTCCATTTTTGTTTTGAGCACGAAATTATCACTGAATGAAAAATCTAGTACATACATTTAAAAACAAGCAATAATCGAATTGGCAATTTGATACGCCACGAACTCTTTTTGATGAAAACTAACGAACGACTAATATCTCGATTAAGCTTATTTATTTTTATTATGTTATATTAATTATTCATAACATAATAATTGAAATAATTATTTATAATAATAAAGTTTTAAGCCTCCTCAAAATGCAGGAAAAGGAGCATTTTAAGACTCACTGTAGTCATATCAGAAAAATTAATATGAGACTGTTATAAAAAATAAATTATTCAGGAAAAATAAGAATTTCAGTACCTTTAAACACGCCAGAAAAATAAATAAGCGCTATGGAAAACGATTAAATTATAATCCATAAAATATTCCTTAATTTGTAAAACATAAAAAAATATTACTTTGAAAATCAAGAAAAGTTTTTAAAAGTTTCAATCTTGATATTCTTCTAAAGAATATTGACATTTCAGGTTATAAGTTTTTATTAGTTTCATTCATCTCAGAAGAATTGGATAAGAAAAAATGTTTATATAAAAGTTTTTTGTTTATTTTTTTTTTTTGGCTCATTTATAGTCGAATAAATATATGGCCTACATAATGTCAAAAACGATTAATTTTACATTGATAATACGAATTTTAACTAAAGTGTTTTTCGAAAAAATGGTTTATATAAAGTGCCACTTCATATTAGCTTATTTTAGAAAAAAATTTTAAGAGCAGATTAATTTCTAACAATTATTATGATGCAGAGAAATAGTTAGCTGTAGATATTTTTAGAAGAAGTTTTTCGGGAGTAAATAAATATTTTTATTTGTATACTTCACTTATTACAACCACCAACAAACCTCTCCAACTAGAAATTATTAATATGGTTCATTAAATTGAGAATCTCTTTCAAGTATATACTACCTTGAAGATGTAATTTTTGTTTGGTACTACAGTTCGTTTTTTTATCTAAGCTGTTTACACACACACTATATTGCGAGACTTGGTTATTTGGATTCGGTGGACGTCAAAATGTATATCTTTCTTTCTACCTACTTTATTTTCCTTTCTATCTTTCAAACAACACCCTTTTAGAATTCCATAGAAGTCCGGATACAATGCTATCTGTCCACTAAATCCGAGTTATTTGTTCTGAGAGGCGGGGGCTTTGTGTAAGCGAGGACCTTGAATAGAAGATTGACTAGGGCTCCAGAGGTGCTACTTGAATTTCCTCGACTAAAGAAATCACAAAGACCCCTGGAGAGCTCTCCATTATTCAGGGAGTGCTGCGATGGAAGCTGGGACACGGATCACAGCCATCCACTCTACCTCAAATATTTAGTCTACTATCCACCACTCACCTTAAAAAGGTCTTTTTCATTTGTATTCCATCCTTTGAAAAATAATTAAGAAAGTGTACAGTAGAAATAAAAAAAACATTTAATTAACATACCTTTAATTTTTCCAAGGCAAACAATAGTTATAACATTATTAAATAAATTACGTATTTTAATCTTCCAAATATAGTGGAAGTCTCTTAACTAAATGTGAATTTTTAAAATGGTAACAGAAGACATCCAGGTCTACGAAAACGTTGTTATAAACAATAGTCTGATTTTCCACAGAAAAGTAGGAAATTTTAGTTTTATGTTTTGATTTTATCCTCATACCAGACTAAAAAGACAATAAACCGTTCGACGTTTCCGATTATTTCAGCACTTACTAGACAAACGCTCTAAACTTCCAATTAACTACAAAAGACTCATATGCATGACTATAAGGCTTATTTGGACATATGGAGTTGAGCTTTGTGACTCAACTAAACCATCGAGTTCCTCTCGTATCCAATCCTTACAATCCAAATTCCTTCGTAAAATCCTCAATACTTCTTACTTTGTCACAAATAAAATCATCTGTAACGATCTAAATGTACCATATGTTTCCGAATTGGCCCAATCCAGATGCCTATCTTTCCACAATAAACTTCAGAACCATCCTAATCCTATCGTTTCGTTTCTAGCCTTGCTTCCTCTTCGATCCCTGATAACCCCCCGAGGCGTCTGAAAAGAAGATGACCTCGAAATATCCTAATTTAGATACTTTATTAGGGTGCTACCATCAAAAAATTTTAAGAAATTAAGAATCACTTCACACATAATTTACTTTAATTACAAGTGTAGTTTATCTTACATTAGTTATAATCATTTGAAGGGGACTCTCAAAAGATTAAACTAAACAATGTTGAACCTTCCATATACTTGAATTATTTTCACGAAATCGTGAATATTATAATTAGGTATTCTTATTTTGTCACTTAACACAATAAAAATCAATTCTCATAAATATCTGAGTAAGAAAACTTGTTCATCATCACTTGAGATGATATTTACAGAATCATTATTTTTTAACGTAATTTTTTATAAATAAAAAGTTTTTTTTTTGTAATAAATTTACTACAATGTGTCTCAAGTCATAGATGATAAAACAAATTAAAGCTTTTTAATAAATTATCTTGTTTACGGTCAGTGGTACAGACCCCTTTTTTATCAAATTATTAAAATACGCCAGAAACTGCGTGAATAGCTTCATCTCATCGTAACATTATTGAAATTCTCATCGTTAAATTATTGATCACGAATAATCAATAATTTAAAAAAAAGCAAAACTTTGTGTATTTTAGCCGCTTTAATGTCCTTTTTAAATGACTTTATCGAAGACAAACTCTTCTTGAATTTAAAGTAAACTTTGTTAGTTTGTCACGAAATAATTGTTGATTTCCTTTACTAAATATTTGGTCGTTATTGCGTCTCACTCAACAAAAACGTTGAATTTTCTAATTTTCTTCGAAACTTAGGATCTTTCTTTTTTTTAAAAAAAAAATTGTAGCTCTTGAGGTCTACTATTCCTTTGAATAATCTACTTTACTTACGGGATACTCTGAATTAATAAACTTAGATAAGATGAAGGTATTATAATATTTTTTTAAATCTACAGAAAAGAAATAGAAACTGCTTGTTAGTCAGAGAGAGTAACAGCCCCTAACACGTGAGGGACAGTTAGTTGATCGCCTGCTTTGCGATGCAAACATGGTTACATCTACCGACATTTATTCAGGATTAAAGTCGAGGGATGTCATGTGTGACTCCTTCCCCCTCCTTTCACCTCCCTCTCCATGCCAACAAGAAAGATATAAACGCCTCACAACTTGATAAATATACAGTTTGTAGCGGTGTAGTTACACGTGAATTCAGAAGGCACTGGCGAAAGAAACAGTAACCTCCTGTTTCGAAGAGAACAAGTTGTTGATATTGTATTGTAAACCTATTACTGATAAAATAAATATGCTATGAAGATTTGTTAGTGTATATTATTGCATCAGGTTATAGATCATAACATATACACAAAAAATTCATGAGGATAGGAAAAACGTTTGATTACAAGAATAATTAGTTGAAAAAGAGCGTTGTACTGATTATTGATAAAGAGAATGGCACAGAATATTAGTAAAGAGCCTATCGCCTTCGAGTTTTTTCGTGAGTCTTTCATAAATGGTATTTCTGGTAATATTTAATTTATAATGTTTAATATTGAATATTTAATAGTTGACCGTTTGATTATAAAGGAAGGAGATGGTCCGGGGTGGCGGTCATAAATAGGCTAAATAGTGGTAAAACTATTTTTATTAAAAGCCGACGTTTCGACCCGACTTTGCAGGTCTTCTTCAGGGAGGTGTGTTTAGCAAGGAGCTTCAATTAGAACTGGAGATTAATATATAATTAAAATTTATGTATTAAATAAAGTTTCAAACACTTTATTTTAATAAAAAACACTATTTTATTTTAACAAGGTTATACATGCCATTTGAACTTTTGTAAGTTAGTTTTTATATAAAACATATGATTTTTTAATACAAAAATAAAAATAAAACATTTAACATAACCTTAACAATTTACGAAAGTGTGAAAATAAAAATGTATATCTATGTTTAAACAAATAAAAATAAAATAAATAATGCAATATTAACAAATATAGCCGCCTTACCACTAAGATGATAAGGCCTAACGTAATATAACACTATCTTATGATTATTATATGCATCAAAATAATGATAATAAATAGCAAGTGGTAAGACCATGTTTTAGACAAAAGTATTTGAATCGGCAACTTAAGTCATCATATATTTATATTTTAATTTTTCTTAGAGGATTTATTCATTGATTACGTTTTGTCCTATTTTAGGTACTATTGATATCTATCAGAACCAAGAATATGGTCTGATTAATGAAATTTTGTTAATGTAGTGTCTAATCCTAATAACGCAGATGTTCATTGGTACTGCCATAAATATTTATTACGATAAATGCGAAGGAAGTCCGATTTCGACCGCAAGACAATTTTTAAAATAATACTAAAAACTTTTTTTCCAATTTATAGATATAATAATTAATAACTACCTTTTTTATTTATTTTTAATAAGAAAATAAAAACCCTATGAATAATTTCAAATTCTTGATTGCAATAAAATCGAAATGTAATAGCCATAAAAAGTCAAGGCATTTCTCTATTATCTATAGCCATTTTAGATAATATTTATTTGGCTTAAGAATAATTTTATATTACATAACACTATGAATACTTATTTAATTATATTTTGGGGAACAGTAAGTTTTGATTTTGATAAGAAGCGACTAAAACATTTGGCGTCGTCTTCGTCAAATGAATCATTCATCATATCCAAATGAACCCAAAATTATGACAATTAAGAATTTAAATTACAGATATGTTGTGTTATAATACTATTTAGAAGATCGAAATACGTTGTAATATGCTACGATGCGAAATCATCCGGCTTAAATACAATGGTTATAGAATATGTACAACACTTTTGACAAAGCTGTATGGAACCTCAAAATTGAAGATAGCCCTATTTTTTTATATTAATATTGGTTTTTTATTGTTATTTAATAAGTTCAACGTTTTCAACCTTTGTCCATGACCTTCTATCTTCTTTTAATTGAACTATTTATCTTATATTTTTTGATAATTTAACTAGACAATAGGGAATCGATAAAACCAAAGAAATCGACTAAACTTAAAGCGTTCTATAATGTGAAGACATTCTTCACAAAGTATTATACCCTCAAGGGTCGTTTAAGGGAACCAACCTAATATTGATTCAGGGCTCTTAGTCATGGTTTTATGGAAACGGTACCTCCCTCAAAATATAACCGAGTACGTTTAATGTAAAATCTTTTTTATATAAGTTGGAAATATTTTCATATTTATAAAAATCATAATTTATAATAGTCGATTGAATTTTACTATTAATTGACTTTTTTTACTTACCTATCGTTTCATCGCAATGCAAAAATTCGACTCTAACGAATAATATCGATAAAAAAAAAAAAAAATGAAAACATGCTAAGTCATGGATGAATTAAATCATAAACTTTAATGCTATATATTAATTTTAGTTTCTCAACAACCTAATGTAAAGGAGAACAACCTAAAATGTAATATAAATATCAATACGCTAGATATTGATATTTATATTACATTTTTATTTTATTTTTATGCTTATATAAATTCAGTCGACTTAAATTAATTTAACATAATTCTCCAATCTTTTCTTCATCGATTTACAATCACCGTATGATGGTTCCAAAAACCTCAGAAGAATTTAAATTAACTATTGACATTGCTTTATCATTTATGTGTAATTATGACCCATCCTTTGGAAATGTCTACATTTTATTATGTTTTAAACAATATTTTTCTATAACCTGTTATACTGCGATATCCTTTCACTAAGACCATCTCTTTATAAGGAATGCTAACTGTCAAATAGAATTTTCATAATTAACATTATTAAATGTTATAATGTTAAACCTATATTAATAGGTTAGAAAGAGTTAATAGTATGGTACGTATCCGAAATCACTAAACTTAAATTACCAAAATGAAAAGTATTAAAAAAAAAATACTGGAGATTGAAATTTAAACAGTAAACATACAAAAAATATTGATCAAATTTTAGGAGGAACATTTTAAAAATTTAAATACCGTAGACTTCGATTCTGCATTCAATGTTGTATAATGTTCATTTTCTATATATATATAGCACCTCATTAAAGAAATAATTAAAATTTTAAAATTGAGATTGGATTAACCCATAATGATTGATAACACCCCAGTGCCTTCAAAAAACTATGTACGGTACCTCGGACTCTACTTAAACAAAACATTTACCTGGAAGATACACTCTAAATTAAAAAGACAAGAACTGAACAGACGATAAAACCAACTCTCGCATCTTCTTGACTACAGATCTTCACTTAACTTACGAAACAATCGACTGATCTACACCATACTGAGACCAATTTGGACATACGGAGCAGAACTTTGGGATTCGGCAATACAAACAACACAATAAAAAAATTCTAAGGAAAATTGTCAACGCACCTTGGTACATTTCAAAGAACACTCTACATAACGACTTGAACATCCCAACAGTAAAATCCTACATCCACGAAAAATACACTTCATTTCATTCATTTACTCTGAATCATCCTAACTTGTTCTGTCTCTTTCTTCCTCTCTGTTACCTTATCGATGGAAACTAAAAAGAAAATGGCCAAGAGACCTACTCCTACAACAATAACGAAATCATGTTAATCAAGAAAACTCGCAGTTAATGCCTAATTCATCAAATTTGCTAGGTGCGCAGGTGCAAATGGTTTAAAATGTTAAAATAAAAAAGTAAGAGGAGAGATTGGATATTTGTGTCATTTTTATCCAAAGTCAACTTAGAGTAAAAAACTATATTTTCTATTCCAATTCTAATTTCAAAACAAATATTAAAAAAAAAATTAATTAAGAAATTCTTTATTTCTAACACGTATTTCCGAAAATCCTGCTTCTTCTTCTTCGGCTCTTAGGTCCGCGATGGACCTGGACCTCCCTCACGATTCTTCACCACTCTTCCCGATCTGCTAAGGCCGCACACCACATTTTCAATATTGCTTTTTTTTTTAATAATTGCACAAGCTGTTACCTGTTTTTACATAGGTAACGGTACTTTCCAGACGGTACTTCTCAATTTCCAAAAAAATCTATTAATTTTTTTTATTTATTTATTATTTCTTTATGATATTTACAACTGTATTAAAGAAATGCATTTAATAAATTTGAACATGTGGATATAACATGAGGGTTGGAATGATTCTGAAGTATATTATGGAAGGATAGGTATCTGGATTGGGTCAGATCTGAAACATAAGAAACATAAAGGTCATTATGGATGGTTCTATTTGTAACAAAGTAGGAAACATTGAGGATTTTACGAAGGATTTTGAATTGTAAGGATTGGATACGAGAGGAATTCGATAGATGGGGCTCCTGGCTCAACTCTGTAACTCCAAATAGGCCTATTGTAGTCATGTATATGAGTCTTGTATATGGTAATTAATTGGAAGTTTAGAGCGTTTGTCTAGTAAGTGCTGAAGTAATCGGAAACGTCGAGTGCGATTAATGTTAACTTTGGAAATAAGCGACTCATGTGCAATTTTATATCAGTTGATATCTAATTTAAAATAACAAAGAAGAATTTCCAGATGATTAAAAAACTTTTCTACGTATTGTTATTGAAAGCTAAGTTCATATTACAGAGAAACTGGTGAAGTAAACTACGGTGATATTCACCGGTGAGTTAATAATGGATGTTGCCCTAAAAATAAAAGGCCTACCGCTTTGGCATCGAGGTAAGTCAATAAATCGATAGTTCCACCGTTCTTAGCGCCTTATTAATACCGTGTGTTGAAAGGGCTTTACTCTCCCGTTATATCGCTCTGATTAAATATCGATTGCATCATTAGAAATATGGTAAACAAATAACCAATAATCATTTTGATATGGTAACACCTAGAAAACTATCTGATTAATTACGGATTGGAGATCTTTATTTTTTCCACATAATCAAACGATGCGAAATATGTGATGTAAATACATTAAATTATTATATATATTTTTTATGTACAGCAAAGTCGTGTATATCATTGTATCATGTAATATTATTTTTATAAATATTCGTAACTTCTGTTAAAGATCCACGTCATGCACCCATATATTAGATAGTTAATTAGGAGGAATAACCAATCACTCTCAGGTAATTCAGTCCAAAAAAAGTTAATAGAAATGGATAGGCCACATAATAAGAGATAACGATTGCCGTTTGACGAACAATATTATGAAACGGTATCCAAGAGAAAATAAATGAATAAGAAGTCGCCCCGAACTAACTTGGGATTAGTGTTGGCCAAATGCGAGACCGAGACGAGTTTTGGTCTTGCAAACTCAGTCTTGTTCTTGCGTAAGAGTCTCGCAACGGTCTTGCAATTACTTATTAGCTTAGTACTATAGAGATATTACTGTATTTTTTGAGATAAGGGAAACCTAACTAAGCACGAATTAAATGCAAAAGTATGCTGGTTGTACCAATTCTTTACATATAATATCTAAAATTTTCAAGCATTAGTAACTATTTTGCCTTAATTTTTATTCAAAAAATCGATTTTTTTTACCAGTCTTGGTCTTTGTCTTGCAAAAGTGAGGCGGTCTTAATCTTGGTCTTGCAAAGTGCAAGAGCGATTTTGGGCAACACTACTTGGGATGAAAAAATAAGAAAAACCTGTGGAGAAGCGACTTGTTGTATGGGTGCATTGTGAAAAAAAAAATAGATAAAGATTGGTATATTGTGAATGTGTACGGAAAGAACTTTAACGTAAGAAGTGAAAATTTCTTATCCGACCTTTTTTCATTTTATAACGTTATAAATGGTCGACTATAGATTATTACAATAATAGAAATTGTAATAAAAATATCCATTTTCTTTGTGCCGACGTTTCGGCCATAGCTGCTCGTTCAAAAGATTTCGGAGGAATGATAGCAATAACAACTTATTTTTTTCAACAATTTTTGACTAATTAAATCATATCTTTTAAACGAGGAGCCCTAACAAACACCTGAAGTTTAGCCCGGACGTTTAAGAAATATTATGACGAAATTTAGTCACAAAGAAAATAGACATTTTTGTATGTACTTCTAATACGTGTGTACTCCCGAAAAACTGGGGTATGTTTGTTGAAAAGTCATATTATCTTTTGCCGAACACAACTAGTGATTAAAGTTATTAATTAAAAAAGTAATTTTTAATAATAATTTCTGTGATTTCTGAACACTATTATAAATGTTTTTTGAGACAGATTGTAATATTTCTCATAAACAAGTTCTAAAAAAAACAATTACTACTAAATTTCAAATATTAATAAGATACATCGTTGCATAATACGGAATGACATTGAACTATCATTGTCACTGTCATTGTTAATAATTGACTCCGACTCATCTGAAGTATTTTCGGATGAAGTATTTTAAAACAATTAGCTTAGCGCAGCGTTAAAAAAAAAAAGAAAAACACTGTCGAGTTAATTAAAACGATACCGACGTAAATAACATTACGTGACATCAGGCGATTCATTCAGCACGATTATTTCTATGATCGATAGTGACGAAGTAACTAGGCATAATCCACTGCCATCTCTACTTAAAAATACTTCTGGTATCGTCTTGTTTATGTTTATGTTTGCATGATAATTATCGAGAGTTTATGTTTCTAAATATAATTTACATAAAATTGCACAATATGTTATCATAGAAAACAATTCAACTGATATACTGGTGCATTCAGACTTTAAGTTTCTGATAAGCGATCAAGCAAATATTTGAAATGATCAAAGTTAGTGAATTTAAGCAAACATTTGAAATAGAGTTCTGAGATTAATAATTCCCTATATATATATATATATATATATATTTATATATATATATATATTTTTTTTTTTTTTAATGAGAAATATTACAATCTGTCTCAGTTAAGGATGCTTATAATGGAGTCCAGAGAGCATATTCACACCGTATTACAGAAACATAAATAAATAAGGTAATCAAAAAAGAATACATAGAAATAAGAACAAAATAAAATATATAGATCTATGTAATATATACATAAGTAAGTAAAATTAAAAATAAACATGCTAGATACAAGCATACCCGTATACACTATTCTCAAGAAATATGTTCTATGTGAGTACTCATTTGTTTCGAATATTTCAAGCAATACAACATTGGTTTGAACGTTGATAGTTTTGGAGATAATTTAAGTTAAATTAAAAAAGTATCCTCAAAGGCGTCTGAAAAGAAGATGGTCTCATGATCTCCTAATGTAGACATATTATTAGACATCAGAATACTTCCAGTGGGTAATTTCTCAACAAGTTATATCATGTTATTTATTCCTGTATTTACATTTACTAGATGTATATTAATTTTGATACAGATGTAAATATCATGAATAAATAAATACGTTAAGTTGATTTTGTAAAATGAGGAATAAAATTGGTATTTCCTAAATTGAAGTATAAACAATTGGAAAAACATTTTTCAGCTTCTTAAAATTGTTGAGCAAAGAGCAAATTAACCACCTCAGGAACTGGGTTACATGTTTTATAAATATAAATAAAAATCTGACTTCATGTTAATTTGATGTTTTTGTGCGATGTATCGTCTTGTCGGCAATTTTTTTCTAATTTACAATAATAATAATAAAATGATTAGCAAACCACGGTATTATAGAATGCTATAATCCTATACCACCAATCACTATGTACACTCCTTCATCCGCCGTTAATAAACTCCACAATCTTAGTGTAGACACAATTATCTCATTAACATCTCATTCTTGCCCATCGAACTTTTATAAGTTTCATTCGTTGATTACACCATTAATGTTGCCCACTCATTTCATCCTCCGCAATGCTAAATTCTTTCCTTGGCTTTTCCCTCTTCCATTCATTTTAAACAATAAACACTACATTGACTCATATAGGAGTACTACATCTCAGTTTTTGCCAAAGTTGATAAAAGTTGTCGTTTGTTGATCGAAGTTATCAATCTACAACTTAAACAAATTTATAAGTTGCGGTATTAATTCAATGCTGAATTTTAGGTTGTTTTATCCTTTAAAGGTCAATTGTTTCTCTAAAACGCATAATTCAAAAGTTACAAACGAAAAAATAAAAAGCTTCCAAGACTTTTGAGATTTTTTGGCAGCCAAAACTTCTCCCTAGCTTAACAGTTTTGTACATTGTCCGGTAAAGATATTAATTGTTTACATTCTTAAATATCAGAAAAAATAAAAATAAAAGCTCCTACTATATTTTGTAAAAAATAATCCCCGTTTGCTCTTCATCTGAGTAGCTTAAAAGTTTTAATGTCAGTGGCTTTGGAATGGCAGACAAAGTTCTTTTTATTTAAAGTATAAAAAACTTTTATAAACTTAAACCTTCTCCTGCTATGATTAACTTTTTATAGGTCAAACCTTCAGCTAAAGCTAGAGGAGTAAGAAATTTCTAAACGTAATCGAAAAACGACATAAAGTCACCTATGAAATAAACAATTTTTTTTTCTTAAAATATATTTAGGATGTTTTTAATACTGTTGATGTGGATCTTTAACGGTATACTTAAATTTGTTAGATGTAAGACTCATAAGAAATCATAAAGGATACTACAAATATTCGTGGGAGCAGCCTAATTACTTTAATTAAGACGAGCCATTGATATGTTTTATATATACATATTTCTTAACCATGTTATAAATGGAACGGAAAATCAGACAAAAACCAATTCGAACAAAGAAAATAATAAGATTTTTTATAGTTACAAATATATTGGTTTTTGGTTCATTATAGTTTATTAACGAGGCTAGAATTAATATTTGTGTAATAAGTCTATTATAATTATGGATTATCAAAACATGTTTTAGACTTTAATGTTATTCGAGGAACTTTGGTAACTGAGCTGTACGATATGTAAATATTTTTAATGATAAAATTCTGTTTTTAATGAAATATTGATCTGCACCATTAAAAATTGAAGCAAAGAAAGACAAACACTTCTAAGAAATTATCTGAATTAACGAATATTATTTACCATCACCTGGATCCTGTCTTGTCTGTGATGTGACGTCACAAGTTAGCGATGTTGACCAAATCAACATAATACGGCTAATAAGTACATTACATTAGGCATACATAAAATATAACTGGTGCAATGCATCAGACATCTTTCCCTTTATCACTCTAATTTGAAAAAGGAAAAAAAAAAAAAAAAAAAAAATTAATTATATTAAAACTAAACTATCGAATTCACCTCGTATCCAATCCTTACAATCCAAAATCCTTCGTAAAATCCTCAACGCTCCTTACTTTGTCACAAATAAAATCATCCATAAAGACCTTAATGTTCCATATGTTTCCGATCTGGCCCAATCCAGATACCTTTCCTTCCATAACAAACTGCAGAATCATCCGAATCCTCTCGTTTCAAACCTTGCTTCATCCTCGATCCCTGATAATCCTCCGAGGCGTCTGAAAAGAAGATGGCCTCGGGATCTTCTAATATAGAACTTTAATTTGAGTTCTACCAATTGGTAGTTTCTCTTCATGTTGTACATGCCATGTTACAAATTTCTCATTTACTTATTGTATTCTCTATGTAATACAGTTGTAAATTCCATTGAAATAAAAAAAAAAAAAAAAAAAATTATATTAAAGAATATTATAAGTAAAAACTTACGAAAATTTATATAAAATGCGATGATTCTTCGGAGTTATATGTTTGACTTGTCAAAGTAAATTTATTTTTTATTCACTGTGGAAAATCCAATCAATTCCCAACAAAGCCTTGATTTCTCATCCAGTAATATAAAAGTTTACTATTGAAAAGAAACAAAGAAGTTAAAATAATTAAGATATATAACCATTGTATTTAAATATTTATGGTATTTTACAATACTTTGTACGTGTATATATATATATATATATATACACACACACACACACATATATTTGCATGTATTTCAAGTGCGGGATGCATAGCTTCTAATAATTGTTATAAATATCTGGCTTTGTTTTCTGAACACTTTAAAAGTATGGTTGGAGCTATCAATAAAAATGTATGTAGGCGAGCTGAAAATGCAGGATTTGATTGACCGAAAAAAATGAAAAATCTACTATAGCAGTTACCATGGAAACTTTTTTTTTTATATGAATAAGATTATTTCATATGAATAATAATTCATAATATTAAAGCTTCTAGAAAAGTATTTGAAGTAGCAACTGTCACATTTAAAGACCTAACTAGATTTAACCTCAAGAAATTAATGTACTTATATTCGAGACCTCAGATTGTCAGAGATGGGGAAGAATTTACCATAGATTGAAATAATAATTATGAAATGTGTAGGAAAATATTATTGAAGTCTTTGTCTTTATATTTGTTTATTTAGAAATATTATATTCTGTCACAATCAAGGACATTTATAATAGTGTTTAGAGAGCACACTCATACTCTATTTACAATAAGTAAAAATAAATAATACAGAAACTAATAATAATAAAAATAAATGTATATAAACAAAAGAACTAACCTAATCACACATACTTGGCTTGAGTGGAGGATGTAGCCATTGCCAAAACTGCAATATATGCTTATTCAAAGAAGGTCTCTGGGCCACTGCCGCTTCAACCTTCGAGGAGGATTGTAAGGATGGGTGGTGCTGGATAGAGATTGTGCAAGGGGATTTGGATGATAGGTAAGGTTCTGGTGAAATTCGGAGAATTTTTCTGGGATAAGGTCTAGGACAAATGGGATATTAAGGTCGTGGTGTAGGGTTTTGTTAGTTACATAGAACGGAGCATTAACTATTGTTCGAAGAACTTTAGATTGAAAGGATTGAATACGTTTGATGTTAGAAAATTTTGCTGTCCCCCACATTTGAAGTGAACATTTTTTTGAGCGGGTTTTGTGGAGAGTGAATTAGATTGAACCGTCTGATTTCCGATTTGTAACGCTGTATGATATGGATAAAAATATCTCAGAAACAAAAATTCGGACCTTCATACTTTAAGCGAGAGTATTGTTTATCATTTCATCCTCTCTGTAATGGGGTATTATTCAAAATTGTCTCCTAACGCGATTCTGTGCTAGAGAGGTGAAAAAGGAAAAAATAGTGTCGAAAACCAAATCATAACGATTTTTATAGAAGATATGGATGAAATATCTTAGTTATTTAGTGTGAATTGACCTGATACATGGGTGAACCAGACCTCCCTCTTTCTTTCTTTTATTTATTTTTTTTTAGTCGTTAAACCTTTTAGACCTTGGAGTTTTACGGCTATAAACAACAATAAACTATACTTTTAGTTTTGTATGCCTGTTGATTAATTTTATTTTAAATATATGCCGCTGATTTAGCCTGAGCCAGATATCTATCCTTTCATGATTAACTGCTGTCCCATCGGAATCCACTTGTTTCCAGCCTTGCGTCTTCATCAATTCCTGATAATCCTCCTTGGCGTCTGAAAAGAAGATGACCTCGTGATCTTTCCACCTAGAATTAAATAGGGAGTGCTACCACTGTGCAGTATCTCTTCAAGTCTGTTCATGTCATTATTTCTATTGTGTGCATTTTTACTATTTGTATTGTTTATACAGTTGTAAATTTCATTAAATAAATAATAAATAAAAATAAAATATTATATATACCTAGTCGGTCAGAAACAGACATTTAAGAGCTCCATGTTTTGGGAAAACAGACCCTCTTACGTATCTCAGTTTGTTGCCTACATTAAGTTTAACAAATGCGGGAAATTATCATATATCCATGTTTCAGTCATTAAAGTATTTCCTATATAATAGCATAAGAGCTTAAGGCCACGGAAGTCCAAAAAGATTTTATTTAAGAACGCCCTTTCAAGAAAATTCTATACCGCTTCCTTTATGGGGCCCTAATTAATTACCGAATGAAGGTGCCCTATATCGGGCTATATACCGAAGGCAGAGCTGTAGGGCCCAGGCTGTGTGAGCTCTGGGGAGGCCCTCCGGTCGATACAGCCCTAATTCTGCAAGATATGGTCGCCCACTCATCTCAGCTCTCTCCTCTCCAGGTCGCCCTTTAATTTCCAACCTTCCAAGAACCCCAAGCCCTTCGGGGAAAACAGCATTAGTTTAATATAATCTCTTCAAGAGGGTATTCTATATAGCAGCTAGTTAGGGGAAGACGGTATTCATCAAATCCCTTTGGGGAAAAGTTAATGTGAAAATGAAAAATTAGAGCATAACAAAAATAAGTATATTAATGAAAATAAGGAGATAAAAATAAAAACACTTAAACCTCTGAAATTTTATCGTTAAATACGAGCCATTTTAGCCTGTCAATTTGTCCTCGAAAAGAACCTCGAAATATGTCAGAAATGCTCTTAATTAATTTATTTTTTTAATACAAAGTAGGCAGAAACGTATAATTCAATATTATCTTTTGTTAAAGTATAAGTTGAACAATGTACAAGGAATATGTTGTCTCGGTAATATTCAATTATATTCCTGATGAAACCTGAATCGGATAAACTTTGGCAGGTTACTTAGATACATATGTCGAGGTATTATACAGAGGATTCAGTTACCAGAAGAACTCGACAGAGCGTTGTTCAATTTAGAGGTAACGTGACTAAGTAGACGAAGGAAGATAAATAGAAGAATGACTTTAAGTGACAGGCGGATCAGCACCCCAACCACTCTTGGTCTGCGGTGTAAGGGATCAACCTTAACACTCCGCAAGGATGGTAACCACAAATGGAGGGATCAATCTCCAGACTTTGTGGAAGAATGAAATACTAACGGAGGGACCAATCTCCTGACTTTGGGGAAGGATGAAATACTAACGGAGGGATCATTCTCCTGACTTAGTATATATGAATACAAGTTGACGGATCAGCGTCCAGACTTTAATGGAGTAAGAGAAGAGGATAAAAGGTTAATGGACACAGTGAATTAAAAGGCAGAATGATGAGAACAATAAACGTATGCAATGCATATACTGATCTTCTACATCTCAGGTCTACACCCCTATGGGCAAAGATTTGAAGACCTCTAACAATATTGTGAAAGGACTGCGGTAATCATTCCTTCTTGACTAAATCGGCTATCAGGAGCCGTTACAATTACAGTTATTTTCAAGCTTTGATCTGTACGTTTTATCGCCATTAAACTTTATTAATAAAAAGTATTTATAATGCATATACACATTTTAATTTACAATCTAAGTATTTTATCATATAACAATAAGAAACAAAAATACAATTTTTAGGTAAATTGCACGAGCGAGTTTATGTAGCGCTGCCAGGTAGCGGACAGGTGAACTAGGTGTCCCTTGTAGCAAGTGGAAGAAATCTGTCACCACACATATAACTACTATTTGAGAAAATAAAGTTTTATTATAAATTGTTCAATGATAAATAAAAATAAACTAACCAATCGAATATGTGGCTTTTTAATGCTTTATTTCATAGGATTTAAACAAACTTTGCTTTTCCGCTTTATTTTATTTAGCAAATCAATAACTTTCAGCAAATCAGTAGCCAATATATCACTTCTTCCTTTGCCAGACTTGTTTTTGAGTATTGTTTCAACCGTCATAAATTGCCCTAACAAATCCTTTACATATCAAATTTAAAACGATTTTTTTTCCTACGCTGTTCCCGTGGAAATCCAATAATTTTCCGAATCATTTCTATCGGCTTAGAGCCTTTATTTTAAATATATTGCAAAATAACTCCCATTTCTAAAGACAATTCCAGATTTCTTAGATCGATTAAATTATTTATTTTATTCATGAAAAACTGATTAAAAAAACAAAGTATTTAACAAAATAAAACAAATACGCCCAAGTGTATTTCAAATATTGTGTTTATTGCCTCTAACCAATAGACGTAATATGTGATCTATATGAAACTTGTGTTAGAGAAATACTTTGAGACCATAAAAAAAAACTAGGATGTAACAAGCTTACTTTGATGAATTATTTAACAAGAAATGTTTGCATCTTGTTTAACCCATCTATAGGACAAACATAAAAACAGTACAATGAAGCAAACGTTAAAATAAAAAAACAAATAGTTCTTTAAAAAAAGGTTTAACTAACCCAAAACCTTATGTTTAAGATATATTATGAAGGTTCAGTACTTATTTATTCATCTTCCAAAACTATTAAACGTTGATAGCAGCAACTTCATTTTTACGAGAGATTATTCAAAGCTAGATATAAACTCTCACTATTTAGTACTATCATGACGCCTACCATATCTCTTGGATCAATATTGCAGATTTTTTGCTGTTATGTAATCAATTTATATTTCAATTCCTCCTGCTAAAAGGGCTGCATTCAACTTGCACTGTCCATTGCAGTCAATCTTGCTTCGGAATTGGAAATGAATAGCCATTGCAGCGGACCTGGCAGGAACATATGCTTCCCCTGCCCAGTGGCGCCCACACATGACTCAATGCCACGCGCTATTCCCTGAGCCCCTTGGGGCCTCGGGGGGGTTCAACCCCTTCAATTAGAATAACAGTCCTCGCTAATTTCGGGCTTCGTTAATTTTCAAAGAGTATACCCTCTCCAGAACGGGTTGTTTGATTTCAAAACACTAAGGGATAAACTGATATAGTGCTTTCAGAAATAATATTCAAATGCATCCAACAATGGATTCACCAACGATTAAAAACTAATGAAACCCAAACAATTTGTTCACTTTTAATAATTATTTATAACCATTGATGAAAGGAATACGTTTGAGCATATAGAGAAATATAGATCTTCATGGCTAAAAGCTAAAAGGTAAAATAAAAAGAAATTGAATGGAAGATTTAGGGTTTAGTTAAAGGTGGGAAACGCTTGTTATTTTTCTGTAAAACTACTTAGCTCACACCTCCTGCCACTAAACTTCAACCAACAGAATTTGAAAAACAATTCATTATGGATGCTGAACGTGGGAAATTAAATTAAGGGATCAGCAACGTCTTGAGGTTTTTGAAAATTAAATATTAAATATAGAAGAATTAAGTCTGTTGTACAAAACCGAATTGCGAGTATCTGTACACTGCTAACTGAGACGATTGTATTGTGGTGAATAGAATGTTCTGCCTATTCTCATCTACGGCGGAGAAAGCTGGACTATGTTGGACAAACATTATAGTCACATAACAGCAGCAGAAATGCGGCTCCTTCGTAGATCGATTGGAAAAACTAGGAGGGATCGCATTAGAAACGAAAATATAAGAGAACAGCTGGAAGTGCTTGAACTCAAAACCATTTAGGAGAACAGATAACTAAAGTGGTTTGGACATGTCTACCGTTTGAATGAGAACATGGACCCTATAAAGGTATTAGAGGCTCAACCCACAGAGAAGAGTTTCATATCAGAAGTTCATGCAGGTGATCGGAGGTAGAAGAGACAAATTCTTCAACCAAATGAAGCGGTTAAGCAGAGACCGGGAAAAATGGCTTCGCTGGATAGAGGCTCCTCGACGCTAGAAATGGTATTATGAGGAAGAATAAGAAGAAGAAAAAGAAAAAGAAGAATAAAATGGGTGTGATAAATTGCTGGACTTGGAAACGAAAGAATTTCTAAAAGCTTAATATACTCTATACCAACAGATAAGCGTCCGAGGGATAGACCGGAGCGTGGTTTTGGGTTTGGAGAGGTAGGTATACATACAGCGACTGGCGGTAACGGCATAGAATCTTTGATTTTCCAAGCTTTTTATTGCTATTATTATGATAATAAGGCAAATTAAAATAGATCGAATGATAATTTAAATTGATTAGATTGAAGGAAAGATGTAGGAGTGATGAGTAGCGATTTTTGTCCTTTGATGATCCTGAATATTTTGTAAAAGAAAAAATATATCAGAAGAAAACTGAAATACCCTTTTTCTTGTGATGGCTTTTTGACTCTAAAAGAAATAGAATCAACATTTTAAACTCCTATGTTTCTAAAAAAAAAAAACTCTGATTTCTTAATGAATAAAATTAAAACAAATAATTACTCTTTTCAAAAGGGTGTCCTGTTAAAACTGGCCTTTATTTCTAGGTAGAACAGTTTATCTTAATTAGAGAACAGAAAAAAATTCAAATCCTTTAGGGAATAAATAAAAATAAAGAGCTATTTCGAAAAATAAATTCTGAAGACAGGGAAACCCTTATATTTTAATCATAAATGCATGCAAATGTTACATTATAAATATATATTTAGTAGTTGATTATTGTTATATATTAAATAAAAATATTCTAATTCAATTAGTTAATTTGGCTCTTGAGTCAAGCTATCTGAAAACATTTACTATACACTACATCACTTTGTAACAAAAACACTTCACAGTTTCAGATTTTTTATTTTTGAAGTGAAAACTTGTTTAGGCGCATTTGGTACTTTTTTTGTGGAGATTGAATTAGTTTGAGCCGTCAGATGTCCGGTATGTAACGCTCGGGTAAAGTCTGTTGGAGTCGACTAATTGAAGGGTTTTTGTCTATGGATTAAAATATCTCAAGGATTAAAAACCGGACCTGCGTATTGTATGTGTGGAAAATGTTCATTATTTCATCTTGTTTGTAATGAGATATTATTTATAATTATATTTTAACGCGATACTGTGTTAGAGAGACGAAAATGTAAAAATAGCATCGATTGATAACGAGTTTTACTGATGATATGGAATAAAATATCTCAGAAACTAAAAATTGGAACTGCATACTTATACCCTTGCATAAGCGAAGGAAATGTTCATTATTTTATCCTCTTTATAATGAGCTATTATTCACAATTTATATTTCATATTATTAATCTCGCCTTGTTTTCACTTCTACAGCATCGTGGTCTATAGCACACACCTTAGTTTTTTTATTTCTGGTTTAACCCTATTTTGCAAAATCACTTCTTTTCTCAGTTATAATTTCAACATTTAGATCGTTATATTTTAAGACCGAACTGTTGATAATCGTTTTCTAATAACAGGTTAATTTGAGCTGTTGACGGGCAGATTGGTTTATATAGCGGAGAAAGCAAACAGGCAAAACGTAAACAGGGGAATAACAAAGATGAAACACAGGGTTCTTTAACCCAGATCTGTCTTTATAGTTTAGGATTACGGTAATTAATCCTTAGAAATGACCCCTTTTTACAACACATTCTCAGCCATGCTTACTATATCCTTTAGTTCTTTGTAGTAAGCCGTGGGGTCAGGGCAAATATGGGTGACCAAAAGGTAGGTTTAAAATCAATTTCACATACCCTATATAAATATATATATATATATATATATATATATATATATATATATATATAATTAACAAAAATAATATGTTGTTAGTTTATATATATATATATATATATATATATATATATATATATATATATATATATATATATATATAATATATATATATATATATATAAACTAACAAAATATTATTTTTTGACACTCTCCATACGAGACCTGATGAACGATTGAAACTTATCGCAAACCAATTTTTTTAATATTTTTTATCTGTGTTTATTACTGAGTTAACAACCCTAAACTAACTTACATATATAACCTAGTCATCTATTTCTCCGCCATTATTTTTATATATTTCTTCATCTAACTATATCGGTCTTTATAATACCGGTTAATGGTATTGTTATAAGGAGGTTAAGGTAAGAGTGGTGTAAATAAATTATTCTATAACCAAAATGGTTTACTGGAATTATTACGATAAATTTCTTGACCCAACTTTCTGCGGAGAATATTAGCCAATAGAATATTAGGTTTGATTAAAAATAATTAAAAGTAATTAAATTTTGGTTCATTATTTTCAATAATGAACCATTGTAGTTGACCATAAAATTCAAAAACTTAACCCGCTCTCAAAATTTGAGGTTTTACGTTTCAGGATACGTAGAATTCGAAAAACGGCAATTTTTTTCTGTCATCCGATGTCCCCCGTCCGCGCATTTTCTCCAAAACTACTGGACCGTTTTTTTTTTTTTTTCAAGTTTGGATATAAAATTAGAAGTCACCCGAGGATGATCCTAGTTCGTCAACATTACTATTCGCCGTTTACTTTCAAAATGGCGGCTGAAAGTCCTATCATCAATAATTTGGTAATTTATTGACTGTTTTTAAATTTGTAATCAACCTCCAAAATTTTATTTATTTAATTTAAAATGTTCGAAACCATGAAAAAAAAACGCTACAAATTACTTTAAAATGGTTTATTATTTCCAAACAATTATACATCAAAAGTAACATTACCTTTTTAACATTACAAAGAAAAATGAATAAAAGTTAATTCAAATTATTTGCCTAAACAATTTTTTTCAACCATTAGTAATTTGATAAATAAAAATAGCATTACTTCAGTAACACATTAAAAAATCCAAATCCAAAACAAAGGCAGTAGAACATAAAAAACATTTCGAGAACATATCTTTGCTCCTATTTGTTCAATTTTAACGATTTTTTTTTACGTATTTCCGTAAACTTTTAAAAAACCATATTGACAAAAAAGAGTATACTTTTTGAATTATTCGGAATCTAGCTTTACCATCCCTCGTAACTTTTTTTCCAGCTTCTTTTCCTTGAATTATGTTAAATTCATAAATTTAAACTGCATCAAGAAGAGAACTTTAGCCAGGTCTCATTGATATATGTACATTCGTTTAGTCACTAAACTCTATAGAAACGTAGGTTTTTCGGCCATTATCTTGAAATTAAAAGGCGGATAGTAATTTCGATGAAGGAGGATCATCCTCGGGTGACCTCTGATTTTAAATTCAAATTAGAAAGAAATCGGTATGTAGTTTCGGTGAAAATGCGCGGCCGGCGGACAGCGTACCTCAAATTTTGAGGTGGCGAGAGGGGTAAGTTTTTGAATTTTTTGTTCCATCACAATAGTTCATAATTGAAAATAATAAACCAAAAAAACAAACTAATTCTCCATTAATTTTAAACTAAGAAATTTCATATCACGGATGAATGAATTAAATTTTCAAACTTATCTCCTAGAGAAAAATAATAAGGAAATCTCCCTGAAACAATTCTCAGTCTTGTTTCATAAATAAATCAACTTCCAATCGACCATAATGTGTCAATTTAAATTCATGTATCACCCTCCTAAGTGTTTTAACTACAAATATACTATAAATTATAAATTGTAAATTAAATATAAATATACAAAAGTATATTTGCACACTCTTTTTGGAGTTCAAAAGTAATTATGTTAGGTTGGAAGTTGTCTATTAATGAAAAATTTACCTTAGTCATTTTAACGAATTTTAACAATATCATTATTTTAAATATTAAAGTGCTCTTTATCTTAGCTAGGTATAGAGGATTTGGCAAGGAATTCAGGGTATTCAAGCGAGATGAAATTTCGCCTCCGCCAACAATCCTATCTTTAGACTCCATTCGAGGGAAATAACAGAGAGAAATTGGGTGACGTTAGGCCAGAAAGTTACAACGGCATTCCCATGTGAATTATCTCCCTTCACGGGGACCTCTGTTTTGGTGGGGGAAGAGAAGGGGTAACAAAAGCCCTAGGACAAAGGAGTCCGGGTACCAGGGAACCCTTTCAGCTCCCTACGTCACTAATTTGCATTCATGAGTTCCTCTAATTGTATTCCATGTTACAATGGGTCTTGTATCTTCGGCCAGCTATGAGCATCTCGTCATAACACAATTAAGAAGGTATACCTCCAGCGTAGGATATGGCTTAGTGATATACATTCCATTAATTATAATAAGGACAGATTGATAATTTCAATAATAGACACTCCTTTCTGTTAGAGGAGTATACGAATGATTCAAATAATTTCTATGTATGAAAATGGGATTTTCATCAAAAAAATAGATTTTCATTGCATACAAATATTTTATTCGAAATATTGGTCATTACAAGTATATTTTTACTATCTCTCCGGCAAATGTCCTGTCAGGAAAATTGTTGTTCTCTTATGATGAACCAGTCATCAAGCATGCTGAAAAAGTGGGTGCCCCATCCTTGCTCATAAACAGTAGTCGGATAGAGAGAAGTCTAGTGACTAAGCAACATGAGGTAATATTTCACAACTAAACCCCTCAATTGTTTCCTCATTTTGCTGTGTGGAATCTTTCATTAGCATGAAGCTAAATCACTTTCTGTTAGTTTTTTTTTAATTCTGGTTATTTACCTGCCAATAATCAATCATTTGTTTTCGATAGAGTTTAGTATTACCGGTTTCGATATGTTTTTACAGTTTTTAATATATTACACCAATTCGATCCTTTCTTAATTTCTCTGTGATAGATAGTGAAAAATACTTTTCGTCATCTTTCTCCATTCGCCATCTTACCACACCTTTCTCTACTAAACAGGGTGTTTCAGGGTTAAGTGGCCAAAATGCAAAAAATGAACTAACTACCTAAAAACAAGAAAACAAATTTCTTTAAAGATATATCAGCAAACTCTTTGTTTAGGAGATATTCACACCAATAGATTTTCGTTGTTATGTATACTTACGTCGTATGAAATAAATAAAACCTATTTATTTGTTATAACTACTTTATTAATTAAATATCAACATTAACATTCATATTAAATGTTGTTCAAAGTGATTTACTTGAGCATTAAGACTGGCTCTGAATCTTTCTTCAACAGCAGCAGTGGCAGAACGGCACTGGATGTGTGTTATTGTTTCACAAGATTCAATTATCCTTCTTCGTAAGGAATAAAGGTCATTGACAGGACTTGCTCATATCCCACATCCCAATCAATGGATTGGCCGTGCATGACCAGTGGCTTGGCCTGCACGCTCTCCAGGCCTGACACAACTGGATTTTTTGTTTGGAATGACATTTAACAAAAAGTCCGGTTAATGACCTTAATTCCTTACGAAGAAGGATAATTGAATCTTGTGAAACAATAACACATATCCAGTGCCGTTCTACCACTGCTGCTGTTGAAGAAAGATGCCGAGCCTGTCTTAATGCTCAAGCAAATCACTTTGACCAACATTTAATATGAATGTTAATGTTTACATTTAAGTAATAAAGTATTTTGAACAAATGAATATATTTTATTTATTTCATATAACTTAAATAATTCATAATAACGAAAATCTGTAGGTGTGGATATCTCCTAAACAAAGCGTTTTGTGGACATACCTTCAGAGGATTTTTTTCACCTTGTTTTGAGGTCCTTAGTTCATTTTTGCACTTTGGTCACTTAACCCTGAAACACCTTGTATAGGTATGTTAAATTGAAATATGTACAATTTTATTCACCTGCTCGTATTTTAGACAAATCCAGTTTAAATACAGAATATAAGTTCATTTTTTTTTTTAACGATTCGCCCATGCTCGTACAGAAATTTTGTGCTCGTATAGAACCGATTACAGCCGAGTGGATGAAATTCCCTGAATGTGACATTTAAATAAAGCGAGCTCAAGAGGTGAGATAAAACATGAAAGAGGCCACCCGACACAAGCCATGACGCAATTGATCGATTTTACCCCAGCCTCAACCCGTTCCCAACATCCCAGATCGTTCTGCTCGAGATACAGCTTATCTCGAGGTGAATAAAGTCTTGCAGCGAGGTATCGCTTCCATGGAAATATGAATTCCATACCTCCTAGCAGTAACAGAAAGATAACCAACCTATTTAGTATAGTTTATTTAAACATGTATAGTTTATTCTCCAACAACTTCTACACATTTGATGTTCTTACAATAATCATAAATACATTTTTATAATTTTAAATCATATCAGCTCCGCTTTCATTTAGTTGACTTATTTGCGTGCAGTGAACAGATGCATGTATGCAATGTTCATAGCATATTGTCTAATTAATATTATCTGTACTATATTACCTTTCCTAATCCTGTACACATGGTATATAAAAAGACCCAAAAAAAAAAAAAAAAATATATATATATATATATATATATATATATATACAATAAGCCAAATAAAGTGAACTCACGGGTTAAGTTGCCCGATAGTCAATGGGACACGGCTATGGAAATATGAGAAAAATAACAAGTGATGACAATTCACAAAACGTGATAAAGGTCAGACAAACCATTTATCATTAACAGAAACCTTTTTTTATTTCAAACAGTTTCTTTTTTTTGTTTAACAATAATTATAAAATACACTGTGCACTTTTTATATATTTTGTTTGTTGTTATTCATTCTCATTTTCTTGAATATTTAAAGAATATGTTTCAGGAAAAAATAAACTTGGATACTTTTTTCAATATTTAATTGCTGATTTTTCATATAAATCATAGATTAATATATTTTTTTTTAATTACAGGTATGAACAGACGCCTTATTCACGAAAACACTTTTATAACACATCTGTTATGGGTAAGTTATAATTTATTTTGATGGAACATTTTTTTTTTTTTTTTATAGAATCCATTACTATTGATTGTTTTCAATTTTTCAATTATTTGAACAATAATTTCATTTTGGTCTTACTTTGTTTTACATCACTACTTAAAATGAAAAAAAAAATGTATTTTAAAATACTTTATATGAAATACTGCCCTTGTCTGTATATATTCTTTCAGTTTTGATATGTTGAGGGTGGAGATTTCACCAGGGGCCCAAATATTTTTGAAGGCCCCCTTTTCCCTTTATTTTGTGATAAAATTATCTTACGTATTCAAGTGGATATCAAATGGATTTTAATGAGTCTTTAGTACGTCACTAAATTGAGAAAGTTTAAAGATATCCAGATTGACAATCATGTTGCCCAAATGTGAGATCAAGCCGAGTCTTGGTCTGTCGCAGTCTTAGTCTTGCGCAAGAGTCTCGCAGTTACTTATTAGCTTATTACTATAGAGATATTACTGTAGTTTTTCAGATAGGGGAAACCTAACTAAGCCCGAATGAAAAATTGAAAAAATTAAATGCAAAAGTATATTGGTTCTACTAATTATTTACATATAGTAACTAAAATTGTCTTTTTAATAAAATTGTATTCAATAGTCTTGGTCTTGATTTTGCAACAGTGAGGCGGTCTTGGTATTGGTCTTGCAAAGTGCAAGACAAAGATCGATTTTGAGCGATTTGATAACGCCCCCTTTTTGAGAAGTTCCGTAGATAATAGAGTTGTGTTGTATATTACGACAAAATGAAGCTATTCATGATGTTTTAGACAAGTATTAATAATTTGATTAAAAGGGACTACGATTCAGCAGATAAACATTCCACTCCCAAAAAATCAATTTATTTATTTCAGGACAAATGTATTTGCCTAAAAACAAACATGTATTTACAACGCTTTCATCCAATATTCATGTAGACTATCTTTATCACTTCGTTACCTCCATTCTTCTTCTCCTCATAATTATAAAGCTCTTAAGCCCTCAATTTGCTTACTTTTTGATTCATTTGATGCTTGATATAGTTGTAGCGAGTACCTCCTCGAGGATACATTAATTGCTTTAAATTTTCAACCCAACCCTTGTAGAAAGAAGACCCTCCAGCGTTGGAGAGCAGCTCCCTCGGTGTGTGATTAGCCCAGAGCCTCAACATGAACCTGGAGCTACTCAAGTGTAATGAGAGAGGCACAATTACTGGGTGACGTCATTATACATAAGAATCCTCCAACCTCCTAACGAACCACTTAGGCCTGTTTAATCAATACTCGAAAGAGCTTATATTGAACCTTCATATCACCTGGTCATATCAACCTTCATATCACCTGGTACACATACGATAAGTACCGATCCCTATGATGATTATATAATAAATAGGAAAAATTACAATATATTTTAAAAGTGATTTTCTAGGTAACAATGAAATAATGATTAGAAATTTCATTTATTTATTTATTTTAACTTTTTACTTAACCAGTAATTGGCTGAGTGAGAGGCGTTGGGATCTCCTAGAGTCCAGTCTTTCCTCCCACTGGTGGGGAGAAAGGCTTGGCTCGGAAATCTTGAGTGAATGAATTTTGTAAATATTGTATAAAAGTATGTCTGTATATATTTTGATTTGTTTAGTTTAGTTTCTTTTAGTTTATATGCAAATACCTTTAGTATTATTATTTTGCTTTTTATTTATTGAACATAATGTGAATGAGCTTTTCTTATATCGCTATTACTCTTGTCCTTAGATGTGACGGATTGTAATATATCTCAATAAAGAATTTTCCGAAAAAAAGAACTTTTTACTTATTTATACTAAATAGTTACAGACATCTGTCATAATATTTAAAATATGTTATTTTTTTACTTTAGTATTGTCTTTAGTTATTTTATTCCGGTAATAAAACATCCAATATTTGTATGTTTTTGAAATTCAGTTTAAACACTAACTATGTTCCTTAGTAGAGCAAAACTTTCCTTTTCCCTTCGTTTCGCGTAACTTTTAATAAAATTCAGGAAGGATTAACATCACTTAATAAAATGGATCGGTCAAGTGACATGCATTAGTTAATTATTTGTCAAGTGATTATGAATAATAGCCATTATATAATTTATCAATAACTCTAGATTTATATTAACTCAATAACCCTTTCATATAACAGTTCACAATGTAAAGTTTACAATGTTAGTACCTCTGGGTTATTACAGCACTAGGGAACGAGATACAGTATTTTACATATTTTCTGTGTCTTACAGGTCATATGAATACATATTTTACCAAAAAATGAAAGCTCGTGTATGTCCGTATGGTTTTAAATAGGTATGTGTATGTGTTTAGTTTTTGTCTGATTTGATCTGTTTTGATTCGGAAACAAGTGATAGATAATTTGATCACAAAATTGAGGAAAAAAGGTGACCTACAAAAACATTGTTCCGTTTGGTTTTTTTTAATTGTTTATTCAGAAATATTACATTCTGTCACAATAAAGGACATTTATAATAGTATTCAGAGAGCACACTCACACTCTATTTAAAAAAAATAATACAGAAACTAATAACAATGAAAATAAATGTATATAAACAAGAGAACTAAACTAATCAAAATAATAACTTATCGTTTGGTTCACATAACCTCGTTATTTTGAAATTTACGGAGTGCACTACACGCCAAACGGCCGAATATTTTTGTAGGCCACCTTTTTTCTGTCCCTTAGTCAATTTAACACTTCAAGTGGGAAGCAAGTTGTTAATATCTTATGGAAAATAATTAATTTAGTGAGAAAACGCTCCACTTCTAAGAATCTTCGTACATAAAAAAATCTGTAGTTTACGATAAGAAGAAACTATTCACGAATTTCCAAAGGGATATTAATAACTTGATAAAAAGAGGTCTGTACTGTCGGCGGATTTTTATGGTATATGAAAACAAAAAAACAATTCTGGACAAAAAGTAAAATATAAATATCAATAATTGAGGGTTGATAAATGACTGTAGTGAATAATTGAAGAGAATGATGGTTGGGGTGATCAGTCAATTTAAAATGGAAAAAATAAATAATTTCATTATTTATTTTTTTTATAATTTTATTATTAATAAAATTATTTATTTTTGTCATTTTATTATTTATTTTATTATAGTTTTATTATTTATTTTATTATAATTTTATTATTTATTTTATTATAATTTTATTGTTTATTTTATTATTTATTTTATTATGATTTTATTATAACTTTATTATTTATTTTATTATAATTTTATTATTTATTTTATTATTAATATATAAAATTATTTATTTTTGTCATTTTAATTTGACTGATCACCCCAACCGTACTTCTCTTCAATAAACATTAATAGTATTTAAATTTATAATAATGGTAAAAATAGATGGATTATTACTTGGAATAATGAATGAGCAATGTGTAGAAGGGAAACTGGAAGCGGTAGGTTTATAACCTGTTGTGATTGAGTACGGTTTGCCTTTGTTTGTGAAGCGGAGATCACAAGCCTGTGATTGATTAAAGAGAAACAGATAGGAGCGGACGGGGCAGAGGGTATGCTACAGCCCGCAGTGCAGGTAAGCGTTGCGGGTCCGCCAATCGGGGGCAGCCGGCCCCTTTAATCCCATCGCCCCCCCCCCCTCCGACCTTAATTACAAAGCAAACACAATCTCCAACTCCAGATATAAATTTTGGCAAAACCTAAATCTAAAAAGGCTTTATTGTTTGCAGATATAATTTTATGATTATATATTTTAAAGAAAAATATTGTTTGTAGTTTTCATTTTATATATATATATATATATATATATATATATATATATTATATATATATATATATATATATATATATATATATATATATATATATATATATATATATATATATATGTATATATATATTTATTGATGATATTTACAAATGTATTACAAGTAAAAATACATTCAGTAAATTTGAACAAAGAAATAAAATAGTATGAAGTCACATGTTGAGAAACTACCCATTGGTAGCACTCTAAAAATGTATTTACAAAAGGAGATCTCGAGGCCATCTTCTTTTCAGACGCCTCTGAGGGTTGTGAGGGATCGAAGAGGAAGCAAGGTTAGAAACGAGAGATATCTGGAGGTGTGATAGGTATCTGGATTGGGCCAGGTCAGAAACATAAGGAACATGAAGGTCGTTATGGATGATTTTGTTTGTGACAAAGTAAGGAACAGTGAGGATTTTACGAAGGATTTTGAATTGTAAGGATTGAATACGAGAGGAATTCGATGGCTTAGTGGAGCCCCAGAGCTCAACTCCGTAAGTCCAAATAGGTCTTATTGTAGTCATGTATATGAGTCATTTTATAATTAAATATTTTTAAAAAATATTGCTTTTAGTTATCACTTTATGATTAAAAAATTATTTATTTGAGTGTTTCGACCACTTGGGTCATTTATACTGAATCTCTTTAGTCACTTGCAGTTCTTTTATAGTTTATCGTATATTTAGATAAACCCAGACTGTAACTGCCCGACGTTTTCGAATACTGCAGCACTTACTAGAAAAACGCTCTAAACTTTTAATCAATTACAAACGATTCATATATATGACAATAATAAGACCTATTTGGACTTGCGGAATTGAGCTTTGGGGCTCCACTAAACCATCGAATTACTCTCGTATCCAATCCTTAGAATCCAAAATCCTTCGTAAAATCCTCAACGCTCCTTACTTTGTCACAAATAAAATCATCCATAAAGACCTTAATGTTCCATATGTTTCCGATTCGGCCCAATCCAGATACCTATCCTTCCATAACAAACTGCAGAACCATCCGAACCCTCTCGTTTCAAACCTTGCTTCCTCCTCGATCCCTGATAACCCTCCGAAGCGTCTGAAAAGAAGAAGGCCTCGGGACCTTCTAATATAGAACTTTAATTTGGGTTCTACCAATGGGTAGTTTCTCTTCATGTTGTACATGTCATGTTACCAATGTCACATTTACTTGTAATTTGCATGTAATACAATTGTAAATTTCATTAAAATAAAAAAAGTTATCATTTTATGATTAAAAAATAAATAAAAAAATATTTGTTTGAGTCTTTCCACCACTGGGGTCATTTACACTGAATCACTTTAGTTACTTGCAGTTCTTTTAAAATTTATTTTATATGTTGATAGTTTTTATAAAAAAAAAATTATATGTCGTGAAGTCGTGTTCTGTCTCAATATTTGTTCTGGAGTCTGTGGAAAATCTGTAGAAGTAGTGAGCTATACATTCTGTTAGTATGTGAAGCACTGTTAGAATACACTCACAGTAGGAACATATTGGCGGTTCTTCCATCTTCATCAGATACCAACGGGTAAGTCGACAATAACCAGTGCTCAGGCGGGTAAGAACTACCTCTTCTCCCAGTGATAGCTGTAAATTTTTTCTAGTTTTTTTTTTACATATTATTCGATCATTCTTAATTCATTTTTACTCATTCCATTGATTTATTGTTTGTATTCATAATTTTATGATTAAATATATTTTTTTTATTGATGACATTTACAACTGTATTACAAATAAAAATACATTTAGTAAATGTGATCAAAAGAATATAATAACATGAAACCAGTTGTTGAGAAACTACCCACTGGAAGCACTCTAAAAACGTATTTGCAAAAGGAGATATCGAGACTATCTTCTTTTCAGACGCCTCTGAGGGTTGTCAGGGATCGAAGAGGAAGCAAGGTTAGAATCGAGAGGGTTTGGATGGTTCTGAAGTTTGTTATGGAAGGATAGGTATCTGGATTTGGCCAAATCGGAAACATATGGAACATTGAGGTCTTTATGGATTATTTTATTAGTGACAAAGTAAGGAGCATTGAGGATTTTACGAAGGATTTTGGATTGTAAGGATTGGATGCGAGAGGAATTCGATGGTTTAGTGGAGCCCCATAGCCCAACTCCGTAAGTCCAAATAGGTTAGGGATGATTAAATATTTAAAAAAACAAACTTTGAATTTTTTAAAAATTAATAGTCGGTTTGTTGGATGTTAATAACTTAACGCATCCAACCTGTTGTATATCAACACCATTAATTACGTTTATATATACAGTGTATACCGTAAGTAGAGGGAAACATGTAAACAGTTAATGGTAAATTAAAAAAAAAAAAAATAAGGAATCCATTTCTTATTTTTTAAAAAAAGATCCAGAAATGGGTTTTTTATTATTATTTTTTTTATCAACAACTGGTTCATTGGTTGTTATGAAGTTAAAGCATACAACCTGTTGGTTATCAATGCCGTTAATTATGTTTATATATAAAGGGTGAGCAGTAAGTAGAGAAAAATATTTAAACAGGTAATAGTAGGTATTCATCAATAGATAGCAATCGTAGTCATAATAGCAAAGATAGTCTTCAATAAGAGCTAAAAAAAAAAAAAACATATAAACAATGCTCCGATTTTCAGAAAAAAAGTAGGAACTTTGAGTTTTGTGTTTTTTTTTTTTTTAAGTGGCACGTTTTTTGTTGAATGGGGATCGATAACTAAAAACATATTTACTTTAGATAATTTCCATTAACCAGATGAATTAACAGTAAACCAGATGAAATTTACTTCAAGCTAATGCATAATTTATCATTGTTAAAACCATTTAAAGTGGACTTTTGAGCAAATATATTAAGCTATGAACTTAAGAAATAGGAATAGAAATAGAAAATAACTTTATTTTGGGACAAAGTCCCTTTAGAATAACAAAATAGCACATTATTAAAAGACTACATCTGGCCAAAATAAAACAATAATAAAAAAAGAGAAAGTCAAAAAAATATTAGTTAAACAAGGTATATACAAAAAAAATCTTTATACAAAACACTTAAAACTATGTACAGTAGGAAACATTATAATTATACACTTTTAAAAAATAAAATGAAAAAAAATACATTGAGTTCTTCTTTAAAATGAGCTGTGTTTCTGCTGATAAAGGAAAAACAAGCCTGACAATATAAAATGTCAGAGTATTTAAATAATGAATAATATCTTAACACATCATTATCTTATTGTAACTATTGGTACAAATTTATTTGTATAAGAATAAAAATAATAAAAAAACAAACAATAGATGTATTCAGTGGCATTGAGAGTAGGAAGATATTCTAAAATCCCTAGTGAAGTTTACAGTATATAATAGTACTGCCATTTGATGATGAATGATATAATAAAAATGTATAATATCTAACGTTTAGCATCTGACTGTTTTTGGGATAGGAATTGGAATAGGAGGGTTTTGAACGTGGATATGGAGGAGGGATGCCGAATTTTGATAGATAGGGAATTCCAAAAATTGACAGCGCGGGCTATAAAGGAGTTTTTAAATGAAGCAGATCTGTAAGAAAGGATGTAGAGGTCAGAAGGTCGAGATCTTGTTGAAAGGGAATGGTCTGAGGACTTGAATTGGAGAAGGTTGCAGGAGTAAGAAGGGCAATGATTGTTGATGATTTGATGGTGGAACGTACCTAGGAAATATTGTCTTCTAAAGGAGGGAAAGAGCCATCTTAACTCAGTGTAGTGGTGAGAGACATGGGAGTACCTCGGGGCACCAATAACAAATCTTACGCAGCTATTCATTAATCTTTTTAGTCTATCACGGAGCTACACCGAGAGGCCAACGTGCACCACATAGGAGTCGGTAATTAACTTTAAAAAACAAATCATGAATTATTTGCGTTTTTTCAAATAACCTCCTCATAATTGTGGTTTTTAAAGAGGTACACGTTAATTGCATAACAGATTTGTTCCATTTTTTCCATATTATTATTTATTTTTTTTTTAGACATAAAATTAATTACTGCCTTTTCTAATACCTCGTGGAGTCTTAATGTTTTAGCTCTTTGTAAGATTCTTCGTTTTACTATGTTTCACAGAGCTTCATTCTGAAACCTAACTCTTATATATTTTGTACTGTAAACCTATCCTTGAGTATTTGTTAATACAACGCGATTTTATAGTTTACAGGCTTGAAAAAAAAAAAATTATGGTATGTTTGAGTAAAAAAAACCTTTAATACAACTAGCACGCCATACATCACCTTCTCGAAGGGCGGCCTGAATCATTGATAGCGTTACTGAAGCTACGGGACATGCAACAGGTCGCACGTAACGCTGGCTATGAGTCATTAGTTTTATTTTCAATAACTTCCGGGCAGTGACCTTATATCGGGTAGCCGGATCTTACACTTTCCATGTGCACATTTTCTTTCATTGGGGCGATGGGGGGTAAGATAGAATGAAAGAATAGAATAATGCTTACATATTATGAATCTTGGATCAAAAACTTTTTAAGCAATGGATTCTCAATGAAACTATATACAAAGAGATGATCATTATTCATGAACAAAGGCCAGGTTTTTCAAGATATTGAAATACCGATACATATCTTATCGATAGTTTTCAAGTACACCTAACTGAAAATCCAACTTAAGAAAAATTATCAATATTTCGTTACATCAAGTATTAATCTTTATTTGTTTTAAAGTAAGAATCCTATACAAATGGAGTCTATCACAAAATAACAACCATTATTATCCTTAAGGAAATACAAATTCCTTTTTATACTAAATAAAAGACATTACAACACTATTAAGCATACATTAAAAATTATATTCTGTAAAGGTCAGACAGTTAAAATAGTTCCAATTATCAAATTAATATAAAATCTAAAATTGTCAACAATACACATAAATGAATAAAAACAATAAATAAACATTTTTTTTTAATATTAATATTAAACTATGCTTAAAAAATTAAATTAAAAGATTGCCCCTCTACTTGAGAGAACAGACACGAAAAATATCCGGCCAGATTACATGGCGATGTACAACAATTTTTGCCATATTATGCGGAGGACAATATTCAAGATTATCCAACCAATTCTCTATAATTTGATATAGTTAAGATAAAAAAATATAATTTTCTCATATCTTCTGCACTGGTTGGCTTAAATATTTCTATCCCATCAAGATTATCCATACCCTAATAAATTCTTACCCTTAAACCTCTATATTTCGATACATCTGACACGGCTATTGTTAATATTTCTATGAGCAAGGGTGAAAATATTGAACAAAAATATCGAAACATCAATAAAAAATATCTATATTTCGAGTCACTATGTTTTTAATCTTTGGAGGTATGGGAAGAGGCTTAACATTGAATTGAATTCATTAATATTAAAAATTAAATAAATATATATAAATATATCTTTTTTTTTTTTTTTTTTTTTTTTTTTTCTATAAAATATGTATTTGAGCCTGTCAACAATAAGTTATCTTTATCTTAGTGTTATCTTTTAACACATAAACATATCAATTTATTAAAATTCGATAATTTGAAAAAATATTAAATAAAAATATTGCCCAGATTTCAAAATTGATAGAAAAACTTAAAACAAGCGACTGAAGATACATACTTAAACATATATGGATATACGCCTCACATGTTTACAATTCAGCAAAAAATACGAACTTACTACAACTACTATCTTTTCAGTCCAAAATTTTAAGTCTAATAACAGCTATTCCCTGTTATGTTAATATCAAACATAATGACTTACGACAACTATCGATCAACACATACGAAATTCTTCTTTCACAATATCATGCTAAACTACACGAACACAACACCAGACTTATAAATGACATAACCAGTGTTGACATCAGTGACTGAAAAGGATCTTTGTTATTTAAGAAAAAGGTACTGTCTTTATTCATGTCATTATTAGTAAAAACAACAGATCTTCTAAGTGTCATTTTGATGAAAGGTGCAGAAAAGGTTTAAAGTGAGGAAAAAATAGATAAATTAAAAATTTATTTTTAAATTACTAAGAAATAATAAGGAAAAAAATGATAAATTAAATAGGTATTGAAAGAATTTCTATCTAAAAAAGTTTATTACTTGGGACTATTTACATGGCATAAATTAGTGGACATAAAACAATTAAAGAAAGGAAGAAAATCAAAAGTGAATTAGTAATGATTGAAACCTAATATGTTGGCTTATGAAAACTTTCATCATAAGGCAAAGAGGAAAAAAAAAAATTACAAATATTAAAAAAATCAATTAAACCATTAGTTTTCAGGTTCAGTGTTTAAAAACACTAACTTTAATGTTCTCAGGAGTGGGGCAGTTTTCTTTTTAAATATTATTAATTTAATTTGTTTTGTTTTATACATTTTGTGCGTTTTCGCTCATTAGATATTAAAGCACTTGTGCTGCCCCCAGGGGAGAGTTAGAGCACACGTGGTAGGAGGGTGAAATCACCCCTTGTTGAGGGCCCGTGAGGTATTTGGGGTCGAGATGGCGCCTCGGGGCCAAAGCTAAACATGGTTCTTTAATGGAATTGTTGATTCCTGTCCAGGAAGCCTACATGTACTAGGTTTTTTCCCTTGTTTTTCCAAGCCTCTATGAGCCACTCATATTATACATCAATCAACACAATTTCCTATGAGGAAGCAATACTTTGATAATAGTAGATGCAGGAAAATACTTGACATAATATTTATGTTTCATATCGCTGTTATTTTAACGTTCTTTATATTTTTATAGTTGGGTAACTAAAAGTAGAATACAAGGAATGGCTATTGAGTTCAATTAATTAATTCTATCAATTCTAAATTTTACGTAACCTAAATAATTAAATATAAATTAATTGTAACGCTAGATTTATAAACTTTCTTACTTACTTACTTTCTCCATGGCGCTACAGCCCTACAAGGGCCTGGGCCTCCTCTACAATCCTGGGCGGGTCTCCTCCATCCTCTGATTCCCATCTCTCTCAACACTCTCCATTCCATCTGACCTTCTCAATCGTGGACGTCCTCTAACTCTTTCTCCTCCAGGCTTACCATCCAGTTTTTTTTTTTTTTTTTATATCCTATTCGTCGGCATCCGCTCTACATGTCCCAGCCACCTCAGCTGATTCTTTCTAACAAAAGAAACCAGATCTGGTTCTTGAACCATTTCTTTCAGTTCCTCATTCTTTCTTATTCTCCAGTTGCCGTTCTCGCAGACAGGTCCATATATTCTTCTGAGTACCTTCCTTTCCCAAACTTTTAACATTCTTTCACTTTCTTTGGAAAGTACCCAAGTCTCACAGCGATAGGATACAACTGGCCTAATGACTGTTTTATATAATATGACCTTAGCTCTGTTGGTCAGGCCTCTAAATTTTAATGGTTTTTGAAGAGCATAATAGCACCTATTTCCAGCAGCTACTCTTGCCTTAATTTCGTCTTGGTGTTCATTCTTTGATGTGACAAGAGCACCCAAATATTTAAAATCTTTGAGGTGATTAAAATATTTGGTCTATAAATATTGTTTATAGTTAAATTATACAGGAATTTAAAACAAAAAAATATCAGTACTCGTTGTTCTATCTAATTGCGATTTTATTTCTATCCAATTTGCAGACTAAGAGGCTACGTCATCACCATTGCGTAACTTGAGCCCTTACTCAACAAGTCGACTCAAAACAATCACGTGCTAATGCGATTATTATGTCACTTCGAGTTCACGTGTAACTGATCAACGTGATGCTTCTCATCTCAACTTAATGAAATGGAATTCACGTGCTTATCTGTAACGGTCACGGTTACCATCTTGAAAGTATCAGAAGATTGCTTTAGCTCCTAGACCCCACGACTTGTTTAAACAAGAGAAATATGGCTGACTATACTTGGATTACATAGGCGATGTCCATCGATAGCAAAGATTTTATATTTTACTAGTATCAGTTTTTTATTGGATTTCAGCCCTAAATTAATGTTGATTATAACTATATTCTTATCGAAACCGTTTTTATTTATAAAATGAGAAAATATATTATTTAAATATTACAAAGGCGCTGGATGAGAGACCTCCTTCCTTAACAAACTATTTTAATTGATTCAAGCCGGGGAAGAGGTACTACTGGATGCAATCCTTCCCCACATGTCAGTTTTGTTACTTTAATCAGACCGTTTGCTGATTGTCAACAGTTCGAGGTCGTAGTGGCCGAGTGTGTTGTAGCGTTGCCCGTTTTAGCATCCTCGTGCCTAGCGTTGCCGCACAGTGGGACGACAGACGGGTTTTCGTGAACATGGGCCCAGAGCTCGTAAATGATGTTGGATTAACTTGATATTTATTACACTTATGTTTTTAAGGCCAAGGAACACGAATGTGACGTCACAATTTGAAAAGTTTGGCGAAAAAAAAATCCCTGTTTCTATGTTTATACCTGGCAACTTTTAAATAACTTTTAAACTATAAAATAAATTCGCAAATGATAGAGACTTCATAAAACGCATAATTTTAGATACCTGTTCATAATTAATGTCTACAATACATACAGCCATTATTTTTATTGTTTGTTTTTTTTAATTATAAGTATATGTAATAACCTAAAAAGTTTATCGTTTATAATTTATAAATATTCATTTTATAATTATTCTTATGGAATAATAAACATTTTATTTTATTTTTATTTCAATAAAATTTAAAAACTATCGATAATTATATTTTGAACACCATCGATACTTCCCTACATTTTCCGACAAAAAGAATATCTAATTGTGTCATTAATTTTAAAGATTATATTAACAACAACTGATGCAGATCAAGTCAATAATGTTGTACCAAATACTATCAGATATTTATCGTTATGAAATTATAAAGACTTTTAAAAAGAATAATGGTTAAAGATTGAAAACAATTACATTTTATTACTAACAGACAGTAATCTTAGTGGAACAAGTAAATAAAAGTTGTTTTTTTCCTTGAAGCCTTCTTATACCCATTTACCCCACTTTTTTTTCGTTTTTTTTAAAACTTTAGTTCATTTAACGGTCTTGCGTTTGTTTATTTATTTGGATTAGAGGGAAAATAAAGGATGGTTACATACAGTTAAAAGAATAATATAAAAGATTATTTCTTATCTGAACAGAAAAGTATAAAATGTTCATTCTGCCAACTAAAAATATTCTCACAAACTGCCTAAGGTATCAATTAAACAGTTTATCTAGTTTTTAGAGTTATAAAAAAATATATTTTTTTTAGCCGATGTCGCAGATTTTCCATTACTGGACCCACTGTTCGCCGGTTCGAATCCGGGCTGGGAGTGGTTGACTTTTATTTCGTGGAGGACCCTCTGAATGAAATTCGGCCCTCCCACACTCTGTTAAAATAGATTTGGTTGTATCTCTAGAACAACTCTTAGAATAAAATAGAATATAATTTTTACTATACACAAGCAACAACATATTTAAACAAATCTACATTTCACAAAGAAATCATTTCAATACCAGGGCATTACTTTCAAATTAGAACACCATTCTAATAATTCTGTCCCTCCACTCTTCTTTGAACAAACCATCGATACCAAGTTTATCTATTTTTTTTTTTTTTAATTTCCAGAAAAGTATGTAAGTCCACATTTACTTTACATTACCATAGCACTGACGAAATGAACCCCATGTATACATAATTGCGAGAGCTTTCATAGTCACTAAGTCATAGTCAACTAAGATGTAGTTAATTTCTGAAAACATTGGAATTCAGCTTTTCTTTTTTTTTTTTACCTCATCTCCAGGATTTGCTAATTGCTTTTTGACTTTAAATTTTACTATTATGTATTTTTTTTTAAATATATTTATTATATACAAGAGGAATGAGGTAGCTCAGTGAGTAAGACAACGTGCTCATATTTTCTATACTCCATGTTTTAGTTCAGCTGTGACATATAATTATTTATTCTATTACATCTACCAAAGATAAACTCTCGTGAGTAGGGAGACCCACTAACGGTTCACTCAGCCTCTATAAAATGGTTATTTTTCAATAAATATATAAGTTAGGTATAAAGCATGAAAATTTTTCTCTCTCGTATATGTCAATTTATGCATCTTTCCAAAGTTTCAGACTCTTTGTGCATCTTCAGAGACATTTATTTTCACTTCTTAATGTTTTTCCTTTATCTCCTGTTCTTCTAATGTGCATGTTATTAACATTTGCCTTTTTTTTTATATTCTATTTAACAATTTTATACCACACTTAGTCAATTTCCATCATCATCCTGCTGGTTATTTCTAAAGATGTTGATAACATTAGAAGAACATGAGATAAAGGAAAAACCTAAACAAGTGAAAAGAAATGTTCCTGAAGATGGACAAAGAGTCCGAAACGTTGGGTAGATGAATAAATTGACATATAAGGAAGAGAAAAGTTTTCATGTTTTGTAAATAAAATAAACTCTTCCTTAAGTAAATTATTAAACGTCGAATAATATAAGAATAAATGAGTAAGATAAATTGTGAAAAATCATTAATCATGTAGTAGAAAACTCTTGCTTGTACGCCTTCCATAATGTTTTTTTTTCTCACTAACTTGACATCTACTAAACAATTGAAGAGCTATATCATCGCCTTTTGTAGACACGTGTAATATAGCCTATGATGCGAAGGAAGTGAAAAATGTTGGAGTGTTGTCAAGGCAGATGCTCTCTCTCCCTCTCCCCCCCCCCCGTGGCATCACTCTCCCCCACTTCACGTCGAAGCAGATCTTTTTACACGACAGTCTCTACTGAGAAGATCGTCCATCATAAGGAATTTGACCAACTCCTTTCAGTGGCAGAGGGCTTTTGAGATCCTTTTATTTTTTTCCTGAAAATACTTCTTTCCTTGGATATTTTATGCTGGAATTCATCGCCTTTCTTTTTTTTTTTTTTTTTTTTTTTTTTTTTTTTTTTTTTTTTTTTGTAGATATTTTTTCGCCTTAACAAGCCTGCTCCATCTCTGCCTGCCTTGGGCTATTTCTTTCCATTTATCTGCATGCAGCTCTATTATATCTTTGTTGATTCTATCTATCCATCTGCTTTTTGGCCTATCATCATCGCCTATAAAATACATTAAGTATTAACTTTCCTAATGAGTATTTAGTTTAGGTCTTTCTTCATTAATTATTTTCTCCCAAATAAGGTAAATGTACCAGTATTAAACATTTTTCAACTAATTAACAGGGAATTAATAAGCTTTATATGTCCAAAGTGAGGGCAAATAGATCTATATATCTCTTCCCATAAAACCATCTCCTTCATAAAATCTTTCGTTATTCGTGCTACCTCCTTTTGGAACTCCTTACCTCTCTCCATACGTCAAACCACGCCCACAAATTCAAACAAACAACTCCTATTCCACTAATTACTACGAATTCAAACTTCCGCAAGCTTGTAAGAATTTTTAGGTTGTGTAATTACAGTTTCTCAGCAACAGTTAATTGATAAGAGCCATTTTATTTTATTTTTTCTTAGTATTTTTTGTGTATATTCGTATTTTCTTTCGTATTTTTTGTATTTATTAGTATTATATCTACATGCCAGAGTGGTGTATATATTTTTTTAAACCCTGCTATTATTCAAAGGAGACTTCATCCCCAGAATAAAATTACTTTTCATTTCATTTCAAATATGAATAGATTTGAAGCTAGAACACTCAAGATATTTGAACCTCAAGTAATAATACACATTAGCCGATTGGTTGATTTTTTAATGGACAAAAGCTAGATCTTTGTTTCAGGATTGTTTCCTTAGGTGATAGGTCTTAAATTTTGAATCATTCATCTCTAGTTTGCCATTTCCTTGTTTAAAACAGTAGAAAATTGATTTTTTCTTATTATGTAAAAAAACATGTTGACCCCAAAATCCAAATAAACTAATTGAGTGTATAGAAACAAAGAAATCGATAAAAGAGTAAATTTGCTTTTAATTAAACCCATTTGAAAATTACTCACCATCAGAACTAAAGGTGTGGTTCACGTTAATGTTGAAAATTTCATAAAATGTCTATTACTGGTACGTTTACCTTAATTGTCCATAGCTGTAATTAAAATAACTTAATTCATATTGTTTTCTTTATCGTATTTATTTGGACGTTTTAGGGATGTTTTGTTCCTCTCTTTAACATCTAAAATTTTGTATATTCTGAAAAAAAAATAAAAATAAAATATATATATATATATACATATATATATATATATATATATATATATATATATATATATATATATATATATATATATATATATATACTATAGATAATTATATATTATAGAATATATAAAATTATAGGCTTCCATCATAATATTACTATAATAATTTCTATCCTCTTGTGTATTTTTTTTTCGGTATATATTAGAACTAATTGTAAAAATAATGTTTAAAATTACAATTACAGAAACCGGAGAAATATATTTCGTAGCAAGTCAAAGAGATTTCTTGATAATGATAGCTTACCGAATTAATATAAGGCTAATTTTTGGAATTGACTAACAAATAGAAGCTGCTTTAACAGATACAATTCCTTCGACAAATTAAACAGAACAAAGCGCCTGTCTGACGCTCTAAATATGACGTCAGAGTGAATCATTGTTGGTTAGGGGGGAGGGGGTAGTTGCGTGTTTTAGATGCCTATTCTTGTAGGACATGATTCCCAAGAAGTTTTAGTTTGATAAAGAAAAGTCGACTTTTTGCACGGCAGCTTTCAAACTGTAACGATTCAAGTTTCACCAAATTAGACATCATCAGGGCTAAAGTTCAAAAATAAAACATTATTAAAAAAAGAGAGTGAAATTATAATTTTACTGGATCTGAAAAATTTTATTAAATTTTATGAGAGGAATCAAATATTTAAATGACCACATTCGTGACCAATGTCGGCCAGTTTGGTCTATTATCCCCATTGACCGAGTGGAGTAGCGAACATCATTGGCCGATCATTATTAAATATTCGAAGCTGAGAAGTTGACCCATATAGGCTAAAATTGTAAGCAAAAGAAATGTTCATAACTTCATCCTCTTTGTAATGAGCTATTATTCAAAATTATATCTTAACGCAAGCCGTGTTAAAGAGACAAAAGGAGAAAAATAGTGTCGAAAACCAAATGATGACTAGTTTTATGGAAGATATGGATTAAAATATCTCAGAAACTAAAAATCGGCCTTCCATAATTTAGGAAAGGGAATTGTTCAGCATTTCATCCTCTTTTTAATGAGATATTAGTCAAAATTGTACCTTAACGCCAAACTGTGATAGAAAGACAAAAGAGGAAAAAATCGTGTCGAAAACTAAATGATGACGAGATTTATGGATGATATGGATTAAATTATCTCAGAAACTAAAAATCGGACCTACATACTGTAAAGTAGGGAAATGTTCCATCCTTTTCATAATGAGCTATTATTATTTTATAATGAGATATTTCACATTATTAATATCACCATGTCGATATTTTCATTTCTATCGTGTGGTCTTAAGCACACATCTTAGTTTTAGGTTCAAAAATGAAAAAAATAATAATTCAATAAGTCCATAGAGCTCACTCCAGCTCTTTCGGTCCCCCACTAACTGTCTTCTTCTCTCTATGTTCTTCTTCGCTCCTCCTCTGGAAGTCCTTCTTTACTGTATCTTCCCACCTACTTCTTGCTTGTCCTCTTCCATGTTTTCCCTCTACTTCTTCTATTACTTCATTTTCTAGCTTGACCAACGAGGTTTGACATGGTAGTGATGTTGCTACTGTGATATCTTCTAATTTTTTTTCTCTATCTCTCTGAGAAATCTCATTTTTGATGCTTGTATTCATGACTAATGGTTTTTAGTCAAGGTCTACAATTCTGAAGAATACGTTGGAATTGAGAGAAATTTTGTCATAAAGACTGCTACTTGTATCTCCTTTTCAACCTCTCGTCTGTAAGGAGTTCTTTCTAAATTGTTTCAAACATTATCACCATCAACAGCGATTCGCTCGGTCATCTCTGAATGAGTTTGATTTTACGCTTAAGTTTGCTTCGAAATTTTTGAAGTTTTCTATCTCTTCCAAGGTTTTATCTCCAGTCCTAATTATATACATATTTTTCCTTGGCTTGTTCCGAATCCACATTATTTTCGTTTTCGTATGACTAATGTTCAAATTGATCAGGTACCTTGCTAAAAAGGCAAAAAAAATTCACGTAGAGTGTTCATGAAACTGTTTTTTATTCAGATCTGTATTATAGCAATATATGTGTATTTATGATTGACAAAATAAATATTTCTCTTTTTACCTGATAAGTAAACAGCCAACACTGCTACACTTCTCTCACAGTCTGCCACATTTTTCATGAGTATTATCAATTTCATATTACCTATCAATCTTAGCCTAAATAGGATTCATACCAAAACTATCAGATATTTGAAATAATGATGAAGTTAAAGAAAGGTCGTTGATAAATTTTCTTAAAGTTAATGATATGTTAAACAAAATCTAAATTTAAGTTGATATAATTTTTTATTCTCATCTCATCCCAATCAGCGTTTTTGAATGGTGATTATTATTCAGACGTTGAAATTACTAAGTTTCTCTATATCTTTGTTTCAAATGGAGTCGATTCGACTTGCATGTCTCTTAAAACACAATTCAAGATAAAAAAAAATTACACTTATTTAACTACAACAACAGTAAAATAATTTGGGCAAAAAAAAATGTACTAACCTTGTAGCTTCAATGGTTAAAAATACATGGGTACCGTCCGTAATTGGAGTTCGAGTAAATATTTTATAACATTTTCGATGAAGTGAGATTTATCGATTACAAACCTTCATCAGTCCATTCTTGTACATTGGAATCGTTACAGATTCTTTCAATTACTCCAGTATATTATCTTTCTCCTACGGTAGAAAAGGTCTCAACAAAGAATAAATAAAGAAGAAAAGAAAAACAATAATAGTAATAATTCATTTTTTATCAAAAGGTCAGAGCTTGTCACGAAGAGGCCTGCCTGACTCAGGCTGTTATTCTTAAGATCGCGTGGAAACCATTTTTTTCTCTGCTATTTCGAGAAACTGTATTTTATTCGGCCATGATACCTCGAAAATGAGCCTCAGTCTAGATATTTCTCTCATTAGGAAATTTGTAATATTTACTATATTTTAAGATTAAGTTCGATTATTTAGTTTATTAGTTTCAATAATGAACCATTGTGATCGAATAAAAAAATAAAAAACTTAACCCCCTCTCAGAATTTGAGATTTTACGGTTCAGAATACATAGAATTCGAAAAACGAATGAAAAATTTTTGTCCCTCCGCCGCCCGCCGTATACGCGAATTTTCTCCGGAAACTACTGGATTTTATTCAAATTTGGATTTAAAATTAGAGGCCACCCGAGGTTGATCCTCCTTCATCGATTTTTCTTTCCTCCTTTTCCTTTCAAGATGGCGACCGAAAATCCTGCTTTGCTATATACTGTAGCGCCTACACGAATGTACCGATTTCAATGAAATTTCGCTAAAGTCTTCTTCTCGATGCCCTTTAAATTTATCTATAATACATACTTCTACGAAAAGAAGCTGGAAAAAAAGTTGCGAGGGATAGTAAAATTAGATTCCGAATAACTCAAAAAGTATACACTTTTTTGTATATGGTTATTTAAAAGCTTACAGAATTTCTTGTTGTTAAAAAATTGTTAAAATCGGAAAATTAGGAGCAAAGATATGGTCTCTAGATGTTTTTTATATGCTCAAATGCAAAGGTTATATCCTTTGTTTTGGTTTTTGGTTTTTGAATGTGTTACTGAAGTAATGCGATTTTTTTTAGCATATTACTAATGATTAAAAAAAGATGTTTAGACCCATAATTCGAATCACCTTTTATATCTTTTTTTTGTCTCTAGAACAGTAATGTTACTTTAGATGCATAATTGTTTGGAAATAATAAATCATTGTGAAATAATTTGCGGCGTTTTTTTTATATATATTAAAATTATTCAGGCAGAAGTATTTGTTACTATATTTATATATTTTTTATTTGTTATTATTATGTTTGCGACGTTTGAGCGCTACGCCATCCTCATTCGTATATTTGACAAATGTGTTAGGCAGGTTGATTAATGAGTAAAACGGAAACTTTCGGCAGGAGATACAGAAATGTAAAAAAAATTTAATACGACCAGTGAGAGGCTGCTTGCATAACTCATGAATCCAAGAGATTTGGCAAGCTTAAACAAGATTTTAATTGAATTTATTTTATGAAGAAATCTATCAATTTTTGTGACGAAGTTGTATATGGTGAACCTGATAGTAGCGCATTGGCATTGGTAACTAAAATTTCTAAAAATGGTAAACATTTATAAAGTATAAACAAATTTAATACATAATGTATATTAGTAAAATGAGTATTTAGCTCAAAAACAGACACCCAGTGATTATGTTATAAATGGAAAAAGCCATGATTCTCCAACATACAGGTGAATAATCATCGTTTCGCCAATTCAGGCATTATGAGAGCAGAAAAGATAAGAACAGATATATGGAGAAAGAAAAAAATATAAAAGGAATAAAAAAGAGAAAACACTTTTGCTATTGACATCTCACCATGCTATCCAAATACATACTGAAGGAAATAGAACGATCCATAAATAAAGCAGAGGAAGGTAATATTAAACAGGTAATTAGTAAGGCCAAAAAAAATAAATAAAAATAAATAAAATATATATATATATATATATAGTTAAATTAAAATTTAAAAAAAGACCCTCCGATACGTCTGAAAAGAAGATGGCCTCGAGATCTCCTTTTGTAAATACATTTTTAGAGTGCTACCAGTGGGTAATTTCTCAACAAAGGCTTCATGTTATATTCTTTTGTGCACATTTACTGAATGCATTTTTATTTGTAATACAGTTGTAAATATCATAAAAAAAAAACATAGCAATTTTGTTTCCTCTTTTTCTTTCTGCATGTGTATGATCTTATTTTCTCTGTTCTGGTGATGCTTGAATTGGCGAAACCTTGGCAGGTCAATTGTTTACCTTTATGTTAGAGACTTATGGTCTTATAGTTAGATTATCCTAATTATAACATAATATTTATATGATGTACAAAAAAATTATACTCGTTAGAGCATAATATATTCTGACAATAAATAAAGCTCAGCTTTTATGAAATATAAACTCAACAGAATGTAATACTTCAAATAGACAGTATAACTAAAAGTATATAACAATACAAGGGTTGGGAGGAAAAACTTGTATTAAAGATGTCGAGAAAATAATTTTTGAGAATCAAAGGGTTGGCGAGATATTTTCAAGAAGTCAGGACATTGTTGGTGTCGAACTTCATTAAAAACTTTTGAATTAATAACACGACTTTCTGTGAAATTATTTAACTTTTAATTAACCTTGTTCGTATCCCTGCTTTTCAGGAAGGCACAATTAATTTCTCGAAAGAGCTTTTTAAAGCTTTCAAAACTCATCCTGATTCCTATTAATGCTGGAAATTCTTCGATACTAAGAACATTACTTTCATTTAAATTTCCCAGAAAAAATAATAATTAAGAATTAACATTGTTCGAATTTTTAAGTAAAGGGCTAATTGTTTGGCAAATGTATAAGAAAATACAATAAGAAGAATATAAGACGTAATAAAGCTTGTGAATTAAGTACCTATTGGTAGCATTCTCGTGACTTTGTTCTAAGCGAGAATTGTGTGTAAAGTTAAGAACTAAGGATTATGCAAGACCAGACAAATGAAAGTATGTCTATTTTGGATCGAATTCGCAATAAATTTAATATTAATTTTTTTTTATACATTGTTTTATTAGTGTCATAATGAACAACATCAAGGATTCTTCGAAGGATTTTAGATTGTGGTGAATGAATAGGAGAGAAATGTTGTGGTTTTCGTGGGACTTCTGAAGTCAATCCTACATGTCCAACTAGGTATAATAATGAATGCTATGATTTTGATTTAAGAAATATAATGTTTAGAGCGTTACTCAAGCTAATCTGCCTGGATTGAAAATGACGAAATGCAGCGAGATGTCAGTATTTTATGACAATTAATATTGGAAATATAGAAGAGGAAATTACAAGATGGGCCCGTAATAAGCGGATCTGTTCGATAGGGATAGCTGAAATATTATCATTTGTTTATTGTTACTTTGTTTGTTACATGAAATAATGTAATGACAGGCTGGAAGGATATAATAATGTAATGGAAGGACAGTAATCAGCAGCACCTCTTCCCTGCCTTGTTCAATTACTTAGGTTGTTTAAGGAAGGAGATCTCTCATCCAACGCCTTTGTAGTCTCCTCCTCATGTTCTGGACTACGCAAGCTGAGGTCATGTTTCTTATTAGGCTGTTATCATGTCCGTTTAAATTTGTGTAAAATCATTGGTATAAGGTCGTTATATAATGGTCAACTTTTGGAAGACGGAGGTCAGTATGTAGAGGTTTTGTCAGTCACCTACCAAGGTGCTATTGTTATGAGTCTCAATAAATTTGATTGGAAGGTTTGAAGTTTTTGTAGCTTTAGAAGTCTTTTCAGCGATACCGTATATTTGTGATGAGTGTGTCGATATTGGTTGAAGTAAGTATGTATATGTCTTCAGTTTCTGTCTAGTTTTGAAGATTTAAAAAAAAAAAAATGGGTAAAGTAGTTTGAGTCGGTTGTTAAGTGTCTTACGTTTCATTTTTACATACGGGCCCCATGTTATCCTTCTGTCAAAAGTGAGTCCAAAACACCGTGTTCGTTTGAGGAATATGGTTGTTGTCAATATAAATTGGAGGGCGAATGTTTTTTCGAAGAATAAATGTTATATGTTTATATTTGTTGTGATTAACACGCATTTTCCAAAGTAAGTGATGTTGTAGAGTTAGTCAGGTTTGTGTAAGGTATTGATGTTTTGTAAAAATTGTTGTCACTTGGACAATAATTATAGAGACGTAAAATAAAATATATAGAATTAAAATAACAACTAGATAATAATCAAAAAGTATATACATTAAATAAAAATAAAATAATTTAAAGATAAGTGAAATAAAAAAACACAGACATGGTTATATAAACTATTTCCAAACAAGTGAGGGAACTCGGAGCCAGACGTGTCCCTCCAACTACAGAGGGAAAAACAAGACTCCAGAAGATCCCTGTGCTACTCTCTTAACCACAAAATATTCCGCGAAGTATATCTCAACTGCGGTATATTTTATTAAATGGTACAAGTGATATGATGACATTTTATTTTCTAGTTCTTACTTAATTCTTCAATATCTGTATTGATTTTTGAATATTTGTTCATATTTAGCATTGTTAATCTTCTTAAATCCTTCTTAAATAACCCTCTGCAAAAAAAAAAAAAAAAGGGTTCCTTGAGAAACATCCTAAGGCTTCGGGATTCGTCAAAAATATTAATATACATACTAATACATAATACATACATACATACCAATTAAGGCAATTTATTCACTGAAGTGTTATTGCCATATTTTAGTTGTGAAAAAGCAAAGTTTTTATATATTTTTTTTTAAGTTATAATTTTTGTTTACTAAAAATAACAATACCATGTATACCAGCCAAAATGTCGGCAAGTCGAAACAATTCTTATGATTTTATAATGTTGTTAAGGTCTTATGCCACTATGCAGCTCCTCTAAATTGAGTTGGACGGATGAATATTCATGTTTTAATTGAATTGGTGTTATATTATATTATAAAGGTGCCTTTTGGGGAACAAAACTTTTTTTCTCTCCTCCCTCAACTTAATTATTCCGGTTTTAAAGGTTTTGTGCACTTCTGCAGCCCCTCAAAATTTAGTTAAAAGATTAAAACTTTGTATGTGAATCGGGATGGAGTTTGAAAAGCCCTTCAAAGTTCTTCTAGTGTTCTTAACTTTTTTCTCTCATCGTCAACATTTTAACAAACTATTAAATGATCAAAAATAAAATACGAGAAAAAATCAGCAGTTCAATTGATTTTTAACTTATATTAAATATCAGGTAAGCATTGATGAAACGATTGAATAAGTTTTTATCTGTCTTATGAATGAAGTCGAGAAGAAAATAAGACTTTACGATGAAGTCCTGCCACTTTTTTTTTTTTTTACTATCATCCAAAAGCTATTATATGTTGTGGAAGGCCTAAGGCTAGGTGTCGTGTTGCCCGGCGGAGCATAAGAGACTATTATTGAGCTGTCCAACCGCGTAATTGATGGTAATATATGAAGACACCGGCCCTCATTTTCTATTCATGGGCGAAAGAAGATTGGATTTTTCGATCGGATGCTGAGTCAGGGCCGTGACATCAGCCCTTACTTTCTTAGAGTTAGTGAGGGCTGAGGGAGGGGATAGTGTAAGGAGGGGTAGAAGGAACAGAAGAACAGAAGGGAGTTTTCAAGGCTCCTCCATGGATCGTATCTCAATATTAAGATGTCAATCGATTGTATTGTGATAATTGTAATTGTGGATGATAATGAGATAAGCCTGGCAACCCGGATCAAAAGTAATTTGATAAAATAATCACGAGTTTGCGTCCCGGTGCAATGGGGGGCTTTTAACTCTGACAATAATCCCCCGCCCTCACCCCCATGCCCGAGAAACATTCTTATAGCCTAAAATGCGAGGAATGGGACGACAAAAAAAAGTATTGAGATACATTCCGGGCGGTATGGCTGAGAGAGCTAACGCATTTGCTTCGAACCACTTGCAGAACTAAAGTTGCTTTTCACATTAATGTTGCAAATTTATTTTAAAGTATCTATTAGCGGTACATTTACCTTACTTATCATCCTGCGAGTTACATCTTCCCAAAGTCAAACTTTGAGACTGCGGTTGTAATTAAATATTCAGCTGACCGCGAACTCCTGTCCTCTAACAGAAAAAATAAAATAGTAACGGTTCAAAAAAATATTTATATTGTTAGCGAAAGATAAATTGTAAGTATTTTAATGTTTTTACAGAGCCTAATTTGAAAAACGAAACACCCATAAATATGGTGTGCCACTTTAGGTGAAAAACCTTATAACCTTCAAATGAAAGAAATTAAGTTTTAAAAGCTGCTCTTGCTTTTGAAGCATACTTTATTTTGCCTCATGGGTAAGATGACCATACATCAGGCTTTTGGCGGGACAGTCCCGATTTTTAACAATTTGTCCTACGTCCCGCGGCGTTTTAAAAAGTCTCGATTTTCGGAAAGAATGCACAAGCTAGAGAACGGGAACAGAATATATGGTTTTCGGCGGTCATATGACTTCGTCAGGATATGGGTTTTATATTATTTCTGTTAATTTCATAATGTTAAGCTTTAATAATACCGAATAATTGTTGAAAACTGATTACCGGGGACTGCTTAGCAAAGTTCGCATTGTTGATCAGTTGTTAGAATTCAACCACGATTGTTTGTTCTTAATAAACCATCCAAAAATGATATTTTTAATATCTTTATTAAAAAATATATATTGATAAGGAAAAAAATATATCAGTCTTAAAACTGTGTTATTATTGAAGCCGTAAATTATATGTTAAATACATCATCAAATTATTCGCTCTAAAAAATACGTCTTTAGAACTAAATTCTCTACCTTATATCAGTTGAATACTATGTGACCATATTAACATATTAAGAGAAGGAATGAAGAAAATATTAAGAGCCAACTCTATTCCGATATTTAATATAAACTCTATACTACAATAGAGTATTAAAATCTTACCGCCAATGACTGTCTAGTAGAGTTGCAAAAATCGGTGCTGGTCTTGCGCTTTGCGAGACCAAGATCAACACCGCCTGTCAGTTGCAAGACCAAGACCAAGACTGGTAAAACAAATCGATTTTTTGAATAAAAATTGAGGCAAAATAGTTACTAATACTTGACAATTTTAGTTACTGTATGTAAAGAATTGGTGTTACCAATATACTTTTGCATTTAACTCTTCTAATTTTTCATTCAGACTTAGTTAGGTTTCTTATATCTCAAAAAATACACTAATATCTCTAGTAATAAGCTAATAGGTAACTGCAAGACTGTTATGAGAGTCTTGCGCAAGATCAAGCAACTTGCGCATTTGGGCAACACTACCCTCTATGGGAGAGACGATCACAAATTAAAAAATATATATATTAACAATGTGATGTCTTGGACATCATTATAATTTATTTAGTACTGATTATTTTGCGAAGATTTCTTTCATAAGTTGGAGTGGATTTTAAAGAAATTGGGTTAAGGGAGAGCATATCCCGGGGGTTTTGTAACAAAAGTCTAATACAGTGAGTGAGTTTTTACAGCTGTTGGTTAACGGATGGACAATGGCTGGTCCTAAAAGCAGCAGACAGTAAACACCTTTCCGGGGCTGGCTGGCTAAGACCATCGCCACCTCTTGGTAGGGTGTAGGGTATGATCCTTTTTTATAATCATTCGCTTCCAAAAGAAAAAAATAGTGTTGAAAACCAAATATAAGGTTTCAACTAACCTTAACTGATCTAACTCTCTACTTTAACCAAGAGAAATGTTCAGCATTTCATCTTGTTTGTAATGAGCTATTTATTATAATTTATATTCCATTATTATTAATCTCGCCTTGTTGTTGTGTTCACTTCCATCGTGTGGTCTAAAGCACACACCTTATTTGTTTGTTTGTTTTTTGGCAACCTTATAACTGGTGCTGCCCAAATACAAGACCGAGACGAGTCTTGGTCTTGCAAACTCAGTGTTGGTCTAGCTCCTGGTCTTGCGCAAGACTCTCGTAACTGTCTTGCAGTTACCTATTAACTTATTACTAGAGAGATATTACTGTATTTTTTTAGATAAGAGAAACCTAACTAAGTCTGAATGAAAAATTAGAAGAGTTAAATGCAAATGTATATTGGTTATACCAATTCTTACTACATATAGTAACTAAAATTGTCAAGTATTATTAACTATTTTGCATCAATTTTTATTCAAAATATCGACTTTTTTATACAAGGTTTGGTCTTGCCACAGATAGCCTTTGTTGGTCTTGGTCTTGCCAAGTGCAAGACCAATACCAATTTTGGGCAACACTACTTCTAAAGTTTAGTGGTAGAATATATCGTCGGTATATTGCAAAAATTGACTAAATCGAAAATGTATCGATGAAACTGAACTTCTGAGAATATTGTTGTGAAATTCGACCTAATTTATTGACAAAAAAAAACCCCTAAAAAATGTTTTATTTATTAAATATAGTTACAACAAGCGCACCATTTTCTGATTTTACAGTGGGAAAATTCATCAAAATTCTTAGTGCTTTAAGGTTAAGAAATGCCACCTAATGACTTTTTAAAATAAACCGTTATTATTAATACTATTATTAATACCGTTATTATGATTTTTTAACTACTTAGCAGAAATGAAAAAATATATTATTTTTCCAATTTGAGAAGCTACAGCTCGAAAGCCCTTCCCACATCCGGAGATGTGCCAGTGATGGAGCATAGAGTCAATTCTGTAGTACGAAGTTTATTTTTGAGTTGGTATTCATATTTCATTGGTTTAATTCGTGTCTGAAGTTAAGTTTTTGTAATTTTTATCTTCAAATTACTTTTTTTTTTTTTTTTAATTTCGATTCTAGGAACTCCAGTTGAACAGAGAGTAAATACTGCAGAACGAAGTTCTTTTTTTTTTTTCTTTGCTTTGGTATTCATATTTCAGTGATTTTGTTTCGTGACATTAGTTAAATTTTTGCAATTTTTAAGTTCTTTTTTTCAAATTTCATGTTTTGCTTTTTAATCTCACTCTGGGAACGCTAGTTGAACATTGAGTAAATTCTGATGTAAATTCATTGAATGCATTTCTTGTCTTAAGTTAATTTTTTGTAATTTTTACCTCTCATTTTTTTTAATCTCCTGTTGTTTTTTTTATGTCCATTGTTGGAACTCAAGCTGGACAATTCTGTAGGACATTGTTTATTTTCTGTCTTTCGTTTATATTGCGTACCGTATCTGAAGTTTAATTTTCAGCTTCCTATTTTCAAATTATTTAATATATAATATATATATTATCTATATAAGACCACATCTCGAGGTCAAAGATCTACAAGGTCTGTAGCGCCAACCAATATATATATATATATATATATATATATAATATATATATATATATATATATATATATATATATATATATATATATATATATATATATAAGATAAAGACCGGAGACTGGCGATATCAGCCTTAATACCATCTTGTAATGTAAATAAACATAGCAATTGTATATAAGGCAGATTATTGAACGAATAAAGCAGTGTTTATTCAGAAGCCGTGAGTATTGTTTCTCGTTCCTCTTTCCTTCTTTTTTTTTATTTACAAAGCCCGGAGACGCTTAACTGGTGCCGAAACCCGGGAGAACGTCAGGAGAACACGGAAGTAAAATTTTTTTTTCTTTCTTTCTTTTAATTTTTTTTTCTCTTCTCCTAGTCATAAGGAAAAGACGAGATGCCGACAGAGGGCATAATTCGACCAGGAGTGTTGAACGCACCTGAAATGCCGCAACCTCAGGAAATGCCGATAGCGCAGATTCCTCAGATCGCCCCTCAGGTTCCGCAGATTCCGCAGATACCTCAGATACCTCAAGTACCGCAGATACAAGAGATCCCTCCCTTACCTAGGGACACATTGGCAGAGGCGCACGCCAATGCATTGGAGTGGATGAAGATAAGGGCAGCGACCACGCAGGATCTACGGAGAGCAATCGCAGACCTGGAGCGATTCGGGGGCGAGATAGGTGAACTTAATCACTTCTTGAAAGGTGGAGACCGCCTCATATCAAGAATCGAAGCAAAGGTGGCGGAGGACCTCGTGAACCTGGGAGACGCAGAAGCACTGAAGGCAGCTCTCGTGTGCCGAGTGAGGAGGAACATCCTCAACCAAATCCAAGCGGACGAGGAGACACCATGGCCAGTGATTAAGGAGCGTTTGAAGAAGGCTTTCGGAGGGGGCCGATGGACGCCGGAAGAAGATATCTTCCAAATGTTTAGGGAGTGTCGGTCCCAACGCCAAACAAGAGGACAGTATGCGGGGGTACTAGTGGCGAAGTACAACCGCATAACTGAGAAAATGCGTGAAACCATGAGTGTGGGAGAGGTCGAAGCTAGGATGGAATTCCTTTCGACAATACTCAAGGTTCAGTTGGCTAAGGAGACTGGGAGAAGGGACGGACTGCCTAGAGAGCGATCGTTCCTCGAGTGTGCCCAAGAAATGATAGATCTGAGTGCAAGAGAGGAAGAGACGCGGATGGAAGTAGAAGAACCAGGGTGGACCCGAGTGAGTGACAGACGACCCCGGACAGCCCAGATGGGGTGGAGGAAGAGGGAAATGAAACACCCGAACGGAGAAAAAGCCACGACGGGCGAGAGAAGATCCGGACAGTCCAGGCCTAGGAATGGACCCCGGAGGGAAGACAGAAAATGTCACGGGTGCGGGAAACCGGGACATTTGGTAGCACAATGTCCGCGCACTAGATGTTTCGAGTGCGGGACTGAAGGGCATATTGCCAGACAGTGCCCGTACATGTTTCGCAGGAGAGAGAGACCTCTAGACGAGCCAATGGAGGTGAACGCTCAAAAGTTGAAAAAACGAGCTAGGATGCAGCAGAGAGACGGATCTTCGGAAGAGGCAACCGAGGAGTCGGGGACGTCGGGAACGGAGACTGACGAGCCAGCCAGCAGTGGAGGCGAAGGAGGCAGGAGCAGCCAACGGAGCGAGCAACGACGAGCGACGGCGGTAAGGAGGAAGCGAGGTGGCATCTGAGAAGGGTGTCAGCAGAGAGGCGACCGCACAGCAACCTGCAACAATATTAGAGGTAAGCCATGCTGGTTGCCGATTATTGAAGTAGACGGGGGAGTGAAGTGTCTCGTGGACACAGGGAGCTCGAGTACTATCTTGACTCGGGGGGCGTTGGGGAGAGTGTGCGGGAGCGAGAGGGTACTCCGGATACAAAACTGTGGCTGCCAGCTAATCACTCTGGGTGGTCCCTGTAAAGTAGAAGGGGAAGCGTCAATTACGCTTGATCGGTGGGCAGGGAAAAAGGGGGAGCTAAAGGTGCATGTGGTAGAGAGCATGACGCGGGAGTACCAAGTCATAATAGGGTGTGATCTGTTAGGACAGGTAGGGGTAAGCATTAGAAACCGTAGAGGAGCTTGGAGTATCAGGCTGGGAAAGAGGAAATTTGGATGTATAGGGGTCGCGAGAGAAAGAAGGGTGCGGATAGGAGCGGTGAACAGGGTGGAGGACTGGAGAAAGGCGTTACAAGCGGAGTTCGTAGATATTTTCTTCAGGGAGGGCGAGGTATTGGGGGTAACAGGGAAGACGGTACACGAAGTTCCACTGAAGCAAGATAGGGTGACCTACGTAAAGGAAAGGAGATACCCGCAGGCGCTGAGGCAGCATATTCGGGAGGAATTGGAAAGCCTAAAGGAGCAAGGGATCATAGTCGATAGCACCTCGCCATTTAATAGTCCCCTGTGGGCAGTGAAAAAGAAGGCAGCGCCGGGGGATAATAAGGAAAAATACAGAGTGGTAGTGGACTATCGTAGGTTGAACGACAACACGGTAGACGAAAAGTACCCGATCCCTAGATTCGAAGATATACTTGATAGGTTGAGTGGGGCCGTGGTGTTTAGCACGTTGGACCTCAAGGCGGGATACCACCAAATACGGATGCACCCGAAGGACCAACATAAGACGGCGTTTACATTCGAAAGGGGGCATTACGAATTCACCAGAATGCCGTTTGGTCTGAAGAATGCGCCCATAACGTTTCAACGCCTGATGGACGAATTTCTGAGGGGGATCGACGACTCCGTATGTCAAGTATACATGGACGACCTGCTGATTTTTAGCAGAACGGAAGCCGAACACGTGGGGCATTTGAGGTCGGTATTCGAAAGGCTGCGACAATTCGGGCTGAAACTGTCAAGTGAGAAGTCCCTGTTGGGACAAACGCGGATCAATTTTTTAGGCCACACTATTTCTAGCGAGGGGGTCAGACCGGATGCGGCAAAGGTGGAGGCTATCACACGAATGGCGGTGCCACGGGACGTTAAAGGGATTCGTAGGCTTCTCGGGACGCTGAATTATTATAGAAGATTCGTACCTGAGATGGCAGAATACTTGGTACCTATCAATAACTTGCTGAAGAAAGGCGCGAGGATCGTGGTGACACCGGAAATGGAAAATAATATTCGGAAATGCATGGATAGGTTGCAGGCAGAACCCGTATTGGCGTTCCCGGATTTTGAGAAGCAGTTCAACGTCACCACCGATGCGAGCGAATACGCGTTGGGGGCCGTTTTATCCCAGGGCAGAAGTGAGGGTGAACGTCCGATAGCATACGCGAGCCGACGACTTACGAGCGCGGAATCACGGTACAGCGCGTTAGAGAGGGAGCTACTCGCGATAGTGTGGGCCATCGACCATTTCAGGCCATACATATTTGGGAGGAAGTTTCGAGTCCACACCGATCACAAACCCCTTCAGTGGGTAGGAAAACTTAAGGAAACCTCTGCGAGGGTCACGAGATGGAAAGAATTCCTTAGTCAGTACAACATGGAGGTGGTGTATAAGCCGGGAAAGGAAAACGTGGTGGCAGACTGGCTCTCTAGGGCCATCATGATCAACGCGGTAGAAGAGGACGGGGGAGGTCCATCGCGGGACGTGCGCCAATTCTTGAGGGAATGGACTCCTGAGGGTGAAGGGGCAGATGATACCGTCAGTATAGAGGACAGGGAGGGGTCCCCGGAAGAAGATAGCTCAGCGGAGGAAAGACCAGTGGCGATGGAGGAAATAGACGAAATCATCAACGACAAGCATAGACAGGTAATCTGGAAAACCAGGACAACAGGGATCATGAAAATAGATTACCGAAGATACGGGAAAAGTAGGATTCGCGTCATTTGGTCGCAACCCGGGGTGAGCGAGGAGCAAATCCGTACGGCACTGAAGGACGCCACGGAACCGGGAAAGACACACCATCTCTATGTTGGGAACAACACGGTATGGGAGAAAATAAAGCGGATGTGGAGATCCGAGCGAATAGGCATGGATAGAACGATCATCCGGTGCAAGTATGCAGTGGAAACCGTACAGGATGAGGAGCAACAACAAGCAATTACATTGGCATACCACCAGGGGAAGACCAACCACCGAGGCGTCAACGAGACGTTGCAGGCATTACGGCGAAAGTATTTCTGGTGGGGAATGAAAAAATCTATCCAAGGAATCATCGGGAAATGCGAGGTATGTATGCGCACAAAGTATGATCGACACCCCCCCAGAGGAGTTCAGGAAGAGACACCTACAGGGAATATGCCTCTACAAGACCTCCAGATCGATACATTCACCTGGAAAGGGTTCAAGTGGGTCACGATCATCGACACCTTTAGTAAAGTAGCTATGGCACATCAGGTCATGGACAAGTCTGCCAATGCAGTTGCGGAAGCCCTACAAATCTGGATACAGTTTTACGGAGTTCCCGAGAGGATCACATCAGACGGTGGCAGAGAATTCGACAATACCGCGATTAGGGAGGAGGTGAAAAGGTTAGAGGTTGTGTGGCATTATAACACACCGGGACACCCTAAGAGTAGAGGAGGAATCGAACGTTTGCACAGCACGTTGAGTGACCACATCCGTGTATATCAGGGAGAGAAAGGGTTGGAGCCGGATGTTGCGATGAAGAAAGCCGTAACAGCTTACAACCATTCGATCCACTCCGTAACGGGGTTTTCACCTGTGGAAATACTATTCGGGATGCGCAGGCCAAGGAGAGATTGGGGGGAAACAACGACCAATGAACATCTCGTAGAGCAAATCCAGAGTACTAGGGTAGAGGTAGGAAAGACGTGGGGAAAGGTAGCGGGGAGAATTCAGCGGGAAAAGGAGAAGCGGGTAGCGCGGCAGAATGTGCAGGTACGTGACCGAATGGGAGAATTAAAAATCGGAACAATAGTGTATCGTAGAATTGGAACCAACAGAGGGAAACAATTGTTACGGTACGAGGGCCCATTCAGAGTGGTTGCTATTAGGGAGCATAATCTGGTAACCATTGAAAGCATTAACGAACCTAAGAAGAGGAGAACTGTTCATATTGAACAATTGAAGCTCCCAATGTTAGAACCGGTACAGAAACCAATTGATTCGTAGTACCCTTATCGCGTATTATAAAAAAATATGTTTTTTTTATTATTATTACTGTCGATGATGTCATTTTTTTTTATTTTTGTTGTTCTTGTAAATAAAGATATGGCAGCATAATAGAGGTGATTGTAATTTTTATAGGATTAAGAGTTCTGTTCCATTGTTAATAAGACGTTGTGTGTTTACTTTCTGTGGTTTATTTCTTTTTATTTATTTCTCGTTCCAGCGGAGTGGAAGTGAGTTTTGGTGTACTTTAAGTTTATACTGGTACGAATAATTGTAAAGGGTTAAGGCTGATACCGGTGGCTCCGATCTAGGAATTTATAAGTTTCCGAAAATCCTATTCGTAAACTGGTGGGGGGGAGATAAAGACCGGAGACTGGCGATATCAGCCTTAATACCATCTTGTAATGTAAATAAACATAGCAATTGTATATAAGGCAGATTATTGAACGAATAAAGCAGTGTTTATTCAGAAGCCGTGAGTATTGTTTCTCGTTCCTCTTTCCTTCTTTTTTTTTTATTTACAAAGCCCGGAGACGCTTAACTTATATATATATATATATATATATATATATATATATATATATATATATATATATATATATATATATATATATATATTGAAAAAAAATTAAAGTTGTGTTTTTTAAATCTACCATAGGAACTCTAGTTGGACATTCAAAAGTCAATTCTAGAGCAGGTTGACTGGCTCAGAACACTGTATATTTTACGAGCTCAATCGGTCGATAGAAACATTAAATATTTTATTCAAAATGGAACGGGGGGAATAAAATGTGTGCCACCTGTTAGAATTACGTTCGGAACATCTGTCAGACTGTCCCAGAAGTTTATGCATAAATATATGTATATTTTTTTAATATTGAATTGTAATAAATCTTTCAGAACATTTATATATTTCCTGAATAAAATTTATTAGGAGTTCTGTGGGTGCATAAGTTTCAGCCTTTTAATCCACTCTATTTTAACATTTTAACTATTCATGCTTCATCTATAAACACAAAAATATTAAATGGCATGAATGCATATCAAATGCAGCACAGCTCACATCGACAGACGAAAAATACTTGCCAAAACTAGATAGGATGATGGTTTAGTAACTATATATGGACAAGTAAAATATATAGAGTTTAATATATATAAAAAGTTATACTAAAGTGACTTAAAGTTGTAATAACGTTACTTTTAATTTCCTTCATATTATTGATGGTTAAAATCTTGTTATTCCATTGAATGTGAGTTAGACTTACAAGCTTTTCCAAATAAGTTATCGACATGTTGAACTATTATTACGTTATTTATATGGACATGTAGTTGACTTAAAATTATAGGAATGGCAATTAAATTGGATATCAAGTTATTTATTAAATTTTTCGATGTTTTGGTCCAAAAATTTGGGTCAACATCAGGGCTAAAAGAAATAAAAAGTTACATCATAAACATGAGATATAGATAGAAACGTAAATTAAAAAAATAATACTAAAGATATATTTAAATAAAAAAGTGGAACTACACATGAGATAATGGCAACATAAACATAATAGTAATATAAACATAAGGGTACATTAAAGAGAAATGTTGTTTTATAAATAAATAAAAATGTATAAAAAATGTAAAAATAAATTAACTAAATAATAAGTAAAAAAAAATAATCATCTTTTCTTTCATTTCTTTACATTTGATTGCATTTGTTGTACCACAATTTTTTTCATATTGCTTTTGATATAAAATCTTACCCTATAACGTTGCCTATTGTATTCCAAATATCTCTTGTAGTTAAAAAAAAAAAAAACTTCAGTTGTTCTTAATCCTGTTTTTTTTTTTTTTTTTTTTTGTACTTCTTATTTATTTATACTAATTATATAGTTAAATCATTTTTACTTTTTGTATACTTTTTATTTATTTATAAAACTTATTTATTTCTTGTCGTACTGTTATGTTTGTTATACTTCGATGTTTATTATCTCATGTTTACTTTCTATCTTTTATCTTCTCTTTATATATGTATATTAACTGAAATCTCATTTTTCCGATATAATTTTTTATTTTTAGTTGTTCCGACCAACCCATGCTTGGGTCGAAACGTCGGCAAACTTAATACACAATAATTTATTAATAACTTAATAAATGACTGCATATTCTGATTATTTGATACCCTTATTTTTATGTACGGTTAATATTTTTTAAACTGTTAATATAAGACGTGCTGTATCTAACCCTCATTTTTCTGATATTCTCTCTCTCTCTCTTTCTCTCATTTTTATGCTTTGCTCCGATGAATGACCTCACAAGGGTAGATTACGGACGTGGGATCACCGATTTCAATGAAACTTTTTTTGGTGATAATAGATCCAGAAAGATTTTATGGTTCATAATAATGGCCCCAAGTAACCGAAAAAAGAAGATATTTTATGAAATGTTAACATTTTTGTGTATTGTTGTTTATACATTTTGCTCTGTATGAATTTCTTGTTAATAATATATCAATATATATTTTTTTTACGCGCAATGAGCTAATTACATTAAATCGATTGATATGAATAATAAATTACAACAACAAAAATACACCTCCAGTAGATTAGTTCAACCACTCATTTTTTGCCTCCTTTAAAACTTTCAAATACGAATATATATTAAAATCGAAAAATATAAATTTTTTAACTTGATTATATGGGAGGATTTTTTTTTTTCATGCCGTTTACTAAACCATTCTTAACTCTTCACAATTTTTTCCCAAATTCAACGTTACTACAACGATTAGAACGATAAATTATTTCTCTTTTAAACCTTATCAATAACTTTTAGATTTTACGCTTTCATAAAGAAAACTCCTCAAACGTTTTTATTTTATAACTGCAGTTTTAATTTATGTATAGGGGTCTGATTTGTGCGATTTTTTATAGTTTATAAGTTCTTAAATACACCCTGTTTTTCGAGTGAATATGTAGAAAAACGTTAAAGTTATCACAAATTTTTTTTTCTCTGGCTAATATTGACAAAAATACATCATCAATTAATCTCAATGATATTTGTAACCCTTTGATGGGGTTCATCGACAGCCTATATTGTGCAGGACTCATATCATGCCCAAGTAATGTAGGAGATGAAGTTTAGAACAGAGATAATCCAAGATGGTCACTTATTCATAGAGTGGGTGATAAGGTAGTTCTTAGAGAGAGGAAGGGAGGGGGTAATTCTCCGGGAAAGCGTTTAATGTTGCTATGAAACATTGAGTGGAACTACCGCTTGCCATTATGGGACATAGTGTCGAGAGCTTATTACCCACTTCTCGGGGTAGTTTTATCTGCATTATGGCTAAACTTTCCTCATGCAACAAAAGCTCTTTTAATTGTAATGAATTATATTTGTACTGGAAACGATTTTTAAAAGTTTAAGTTTAAGTAGTTATCCATTTGTCAAGTAAAAGAGTACTGTTCATAGTATTACTATTTATAGTATTTTTTATAGAACTATATTTGGTCACATGGGAGTTAACGGTAATGATAAAGCAGGTAAGTCTGCAAGAAATGGAGCGGAGACACCCTAAATCCAGCCAGAACTATAAATTATTTTTTTTTTTATTTAGACATATAAAATTCTGTCACGGGGACAATAATTATATGGATAAATGAACACATTCACACCTTATATACAAAAAAAAATAAAATTAACAAAAGTAAAATAATAAATAAATAATAATAAATAAAAACTATAAATTAATTAATTAATAATTAACGTTTGATTGGCTTGATTTTTTTAGAGAGATTTTTTTGTCATAAAATTAATATAAGTAATTCAGATATAAAACAAACAAAAATTTTAATTATTTTTTTCCATATATAACATATTAAATACAAGAAATATTTGAGTTCAAAACAAAACAAATATTTTATTTATACCTATAAAATTACATGACTGCAGCGATGTATCCTCCTGAAATCAATGAAATTTTTTTTGCCACAAAATCAGGTCCCTCTTCCAACTCCTTTTTAGCCTTCACCGAGGTAAATCAGATATTTTGTCGCCAGATTTTTCAAAAATTAGTTGATATATCCATGTAATTTGTCTTGAATCTGTTTATAATTCATATGAATATGATTTGTCGCAATCGTGGCCCATAGTTTAGTGTGAAGGGTCTCGTTCGAAACACATAATGATGAGCCCGTTATTGGTCTTAAAAATTGGAAAGCAACGTTTGTTCGTTTTGAATTTGTGTCTTTCTTTTAGGTCCATAAACTTGGTAAGCGTTGCCCCAACTGGGTTTTAGTAATTAAGTATGCACGGGTGGATCTACGAGGGATTGGCTTTCGGGCTGAATCCTCCTACTCCCTTCCTCCCTCGAAATGGGAAAATATAACCATGTTTTATCAAAAAAAATATTCAAAAATTATTTCTCAAAATATTATTGTTCGTGTAATTAATTACATTTAAAAGTGCTTTAGGAATCACTTAAACACCATTTCATATAGGTAGTTTTTTTCTTTTTTTCCAAAGTAATTATCGTTATTTTTATGAAAAAAAAGCTTTCGGACTGAAGCTCCCTCTCCCCCCAAAATTAAATCCTGGATCCGCTAGTGTAAGTATGAACGTTATTTTTGTGTCTGACAGATTATTAAATAATACAATATAATGATTATAATTCTGTCCATGACTATTACGTAACCAAAAGATCATACTCCGTAAAAAAAAAAATTAAAAACGTAGATTTTATTGGCCATTTTTATTTTTATTGTAGAAAATGGTCTGATATCTTGGAATTACGCATTACCCATTAATAGTATTATTTTTACGTACTTTTTATCTTCAACAATTATTTATATTTAAAATAGTATCAAGTTTATGTATTTTTTCGAGAGTTTTTCGAAAGCTTACACTATTTAAATATTTATTATTTTTTTCAGTTCAGATATTAGGACGCCTCCGCACCTGACGTCTGAGGCGATTCTTGGTTGACTTGACGTTATTCAAGTATATATTTATATGGCTATGTTTTATCCTCACAAAAGACACGACATTAAAATTGCTATGTTTTGGGGTGTGGCAATTTGTTCGGGATGCCACTGGATAATACTGATGATAATTAACCAGAAATCTTTAATAAAAAATTAGTAAAATAAATTTGGATCTATAATACATTGATCGGTCCAGAATTAATTAATTGTATTTCTTTTCTCAAAGGCTGGTTTGTATTTTCATGCTTTCTAATTACACACATTACCTGTGATCATCATGATATAAATAGGTGGCAGCTTTAAAATAACTTTTACTAAAAAAAATAAATGTATTTCTATGTTTAATAAAGAATATATACAAATTATATTTACAAGAACAAAATACGTGATTCAATGAATTTAACAATTAACTGTGAAGGCATGATTTCAGATGGACTGTTTCGATAATTATATTGCCATGAAATATTCAAACATTAATAAATTGATTGTTGAGTTAAGTTTAGATCATCTCGTCATGGTTCAAAGCTCTGCCAGGATCATCATGGTCTAGCTAGGGCCAAGGCTTCAGTCCCCAAGCCGGAATAAAACATTTATTTTTTATTTATTTTTTATATTTTTTATATACATTACAACATGTCATACTGATAAGTTACATGTTTATGGTTACACATGACATAATAGTGGTTTGAATACTACTTAGAAAATTGAAATTAATTTTTTACAGTAGAAAAAATGTCATAAAAAACCTACATTAGATATAAATAAAAAAAACAGGTTACAATCATTAAAAGTGCAAGAAAAACTAAATATAATATATACACATACACATACTTACTCACACCAAACACACACACACATATATATAGATGTATATACATACACACACACACGTATATACATACACACACACACACATCATATAAATACAATTTGTTGATTGGCGTGATTGAGTTTAGTAGTATGTGTTTAGTCCGTCTGTGTGTATACCGTTTCAAAGATGTTTTGTCATAGTTTCCTATTGTTCGGATCATAGGATTTTCAGACGTTGGTGTTAGCTCAAAAAATCTCTGTGTTTTAAAATAAATATATTTTTTATTGTGGGAAGCTGTAATTCTGTTAGCATAATAGATACTTTGGTATAACGTGGATAATTGTTTATGATTCTCATACACATATTTTGAATTACTTCGAGTTTTTTGTAATTAGTCTCGCATGTGTAACTCCATACTGGGGTAGGGAAGAAAACATAAGCCCTATCCTCAAGGCGGAAACTGAACATAAGAGCTCTTTTCTTACTTCTCGGCGTATTAAATACAAATATTCAGGGTGGGGCAAGGACGGTTTCCATTGGTTCTTAACTTCATCCTATTACTTCACAATAACTGATAACATCCTAAAAGGAATCAGTTACTTAGCCCGTTACTAGTTTTTACTCCAAGCCTTCCCCAGGGGTCCAGGTACAAGTCGGTCCTTACAGGTTCCAGGTACCTGTGTTTGGTGTCAGGATATTCCAACTTTTGTTTTCTACACCTCATAATAATTTAATAATTTTCAATACATAGCAATATCTAAAACGTAGGGATATATATTAACCGGAATATAGATTACTTTTCATTTGATATACTTAATCAATTGGTCTAGATGTCTGTTTGAAATAGACTAACGTAGATGTTGTTGTGTTGCAGGACGTGGCGTTCATCAACCCGGCGAACGTGGTGTTCGTGTACATGCTGGTGCGGGAGTTGGTGCGCGGCGAGGAGGTGGAGTCGGAGCCGCAGCTGCAGGCGGTGGTGCTCACCTGCCTCTACCTCTCCTACTCCTACATGGGCAACGAGATCTCCTACCCCCTCAAGCCCTTCCTCGTCGAGGAGTCCAAGGACCGCTTCTGGGACCGCTGCCTCCTCATCGTCAACTCCCTCAGCAGGAGCATGCTCAGGATCAACGCCGAGCCCGCCTTCTTCACCGAGATCTTCACCGAGCTCAAGGCCTGCGGGGCCCAGGCGCCATGACCTGCCCCCGGCAAGGACAATGCGTGGTGGCGATAGTAGCGGCGGGGCCGGCCATACCTTGCCAACAGGGTACCTTTGTATAAATCATTAACGCAATTTAATTAATTGTCAATGTAAAGCGTAATATTTGATACTGAAATTCTAAAATCCTCAGCTGAATATCGCAACAAAAGCTTCAACAACATTACAGATACCAGACTTTCGACTTCTCGTAGCGATGCTTGAACAATAAAAAGTGCACTTACACCACTTTCCACAATTGTATTAAAGGTTTGTCGATTATGAAGAATTGTTCGAAAACAAATATTGTAAAGAGTAAAAGAAGTTATTTTAGAGAATAAAGTTAGTTATTTTTAATAGAGAATATCGTGAGTAAATAAACCTGGTTTGGAAGGTGGATGGAGTAGCCGATGTTGATGGAGCCGTAGCTGAACGCTGGCCGAAGAGCGCTCAAACCGAAGAAGGGTGTACCACCTGTGTACCTCCCAGAGCGGCCAAGCCGATGCGGAGGCAATTTCTGGTGGGACCGTTTTCTGTGTTTTCGTAAAATGAATATCTGGTTAAAGTGTTATTCATCATTTATAAAAACACTAAGAAAACAAAGAGGAGGTGAAATTGAAATAAAAGGGACATCAGCAGAGACATTGACCATACTCATTGTTTTTATTTTAAGGTCACTTTATAATATTTTAAGACCATTCCACTCATTTTAAACTCTTGATTTCTATTATCGTATATATTTTTCACTTATAATTTGAAGCCTATATAGTATTATGTTTCATGAAGACTTGGTCGCATTAAAATTATTTTTATGATACATCAAATCAACTTTTATTACACTTCAATACAATATTAATTGAGTCCATGTTGCTTCGTACTCTTAATCGCAAGTTCGTATTGCGTAAATTAAAAATAATATTGTAAGATTTCTGCTAAATAAACACACGAAATATTTTTCATGAAGTCTTACAATGCACCATGCACCATCTCCTTGTCTACCAAACGTCATTTGAACGCATTTATTTATTTTTTTTGGTTTTACTATTATTATAATTTTTTTTAAACGTTAAGGGTACTTTATCATCTTCAGATCTATTGACTTATGATCAATAATAATTCGAGCAATATTATAGCCCTTTAGAATCAAAACCCACTAAATTCAGTTTTTAAAAATCTTCAATTGGTTCGTAAATGAAAATACAAGTACAGTAAAAATGTATAGTTTCATTATTCATTTATGAACTATTTGAAGAGTTTTTAATATTCGGTTTGAACGAGCTTTGATTCTGAATGCCTCTTTTGATAATATTTCATGATAGAAAATTATTCAAGTAATAAAAAATATATAATAATTAAGAGATTTACGTTTATTAATTTATTTATATCATTTTTTATGTTAATCAAAGGGGATATTCATTAAAGGGATAAAAAAAGAAGTTTGAAATTTTAAATAACAATAGGATAGGAATAAAATATTTAATCAGATCGATATTTAATGTTTTCTCAATCGACATCCACCAATCACAGTCGAATGTCTCTTTTACATCTAAGGATGCAACCCTTGCGTTAAGTGACGTTATGAACGATTGCTTTTAACTTTTTATATTTTGTATTATTAAAATCAATCAAAATACGAAACATTTTAGCTGACGCTTGAGTTTTATGTCACTAGAAACCAATCAGTTTTTATGGTTCTTAATTTTAGTGTATTTGAATCAGCTTTCGTACATGTTGGATTAAACATTATATATGTGTTTATTAAGTTGATGATGACGGGTATGGAGAAATACAGGTGTTGAAGGTTGTGGGTTTTGAGGAAGGAGGATAGTAAAGTCAGTACTGGAGAGAGCTGGGCGTGTATTGATCGTCTCCTGGAAGTGGTGATGGAGGCACAATTTCTCGACTGCCGTAGTAGCGCTGCTATACAGAAGCCTTATTTATTTTAATACACTTTTAAAATAACTTCATTAATATAACTTTCTCCTTAAAGAGTTAATTAAAATTAATCTCAAGATGAAAAAAAAAAGAAACATTTTACAGAACGATTTGCTTTTCACTGAATAATTGCATTGACATTGGAAATTTATTTGCATTAACTTAAGTCACGAGCTTTTTCTTGAAAAATTTCTTTTTACAATATCTCTTAAAATAAAATATGTTTGTATCGCTGATTTGTTGATTAATTATAACTTTTATTCGTTAGATGTTATGCTAATTGTTATTATTTATTCAATCTCGATTCGAATGTACATGAAATGCTTCCACCTACTTCCCTAGGTAAGGAGACTTTATTGGGATCTAATGAAAAAGTCAGAAAAAATATTTTCTTATAAAAAGTGGTACCTTTAACTTATAAAACAACCACAAAAATCTTTTGATTACTTTTGTTTAATGTAGACTTTGAACGCGTTCCCCTCTCCGATTAAATCACTTTCAACTGGAGTATGAAATTTATATTTTGAATGCTGAAATTAATTTACAAAGCTTTAAAATAAAAAAAATAACATATTAAATTACCATGAATGTAATGTTCAATTTAAAGTCACTTTTCCATCTTTCATAACTTTTATCCATCTTCTTTTAATAATTCATTCATTATTAGATAATAAAAATAGGTTTAATATTTTCATTACAATGAATACTATTATATGGATTTTTAATGATGCCAAGTCAGGTTTATAAATTTATTTTAGGAAAAAAACTTTGAGAATGGTGAAATGTTACTCTGTAAGTATTTTAAAGAAGTGTGTGAGTCGAGTAATGTTGTTACAACAGGTATTTGATATTTTAAAGTATATTCTTCTTTAGTATGTTATGTAATTTTTTAAAAAAACAAAATGAAAATATTGTAAAAATTATGTGTACAGTCCACACTATTGTTAAAAGTCATTGTCATTGACCCAAGAAAAGCCCAGCTTGGGCGTGAATATTCTAGATCCACTGAGGTATGTGACATTTTTTTATAAAAATTCAATAAATATAAAAAAATTATTTGGTAAATTTGAATAGTTGATCATAAATTTAGCTATAAAACAATAAAATGAGCTACTCGAGTGCAATAAATATATTTGTACTTGAAACATTTAATTTATGCTTAGAGATTACTAAACTAATGATTCAGTCTGGATCGTTGGCTATGATTTTTCAATTGTGAGTCGAATGCCCCAGCAAATGTTTATAAAAAAGGTAAAATATTTTGGAATCAAAAATGAGTTCCGAGAAACATTTGAGCTTGGAGCAGTGTTGGCAAAACTTATGTGACAAATATTCTGTGATCTCGAACTATGTAAAATAAGTAAAAACTTCAAATTGTTTTGAAAAAAAAGTTATTAATAAATAAAATAAAATAAATATCTGTTAAATGTCTACTTAGTCTATGTTTTAAATTCAATATATATTTTAAGGAGCACTTAAGATTAATAATTCATTCTAAATAAATTAAAATAGGGGCAGAGAAAGAGTATGAGCTGTAATTAAATACAGATGAGTATCTTAAAACTGTATGTTAGTATTTTTTGAGTATCCCATGAGTTTTTGGAAAAACGATCTTCCTCATTAATTTCCGTATGAACATTTAGTAATATGTAGTGTACACAAATACAATAAAAAATGTCTTGAAACTCATTTTTCAGGGAACTCTTAGAATTCAGTTAAGATTTGTTGTGTACATTTTATTGTTTAAGTATAATATTTATAATGTATATAATGTATTTATTGTTTTGTTTTATTTTTAAATTATGTAATTTTGTCATGAAGATGAGAAAGTAAACACCGTCCCAACTAGATATAATTTAGTTGTTTCCCAAATAGATTGTTTTGCGAAGCGAAACGAGTGTCAGGTTAAATTACATGAGGACTGTGCTCAATGCATTTTGGACCAAGTTTTCATCCAAAAGTGAATGCAATTATTTATTTATAAAAAAAAAATTGTGGGATGTAGATACTTTATATACAAAGACTGTGTACATAGATTTGTTGTTGTGATTCCTCCCTTCGTCACATCCCCTCTTTTCAATCTCCAGTCCTTAAATCCGTTTTCAATATCCCTCCACTTTTGTACTCTACCTGCTCCTCAACAATCTATTTGCAATGGTTGCATTCCATTAATAGGAAATTTTGTCATGGCAAAACAGAAATTAAAAGTTGTTTTACAAGTATTTTTAGAGTTACCATCTTTAAACTAAATTCCTAAAAAAATAAGAAGGTGTGCATTACCAATTGTGCAGTATAAAAGCACATCCGATTAATATTGATCATTTAAAAGCAAGTATTAGTTAAGAATGTTTAATTTTTCAATATTTTAGAGAAATATAAATCAAATTAAATTTCATTTTTATAATTACATAGTCCATGCATTTTAAATATTTATCAAATAAATATTAATCTAAATAAATTTTCCATGTTTAAACTATTTTTCCTAACATATTTAATTTTTTTCTTTTTAATAGCAATACTTTGGGATTGACATGGCATTTTTAAAAACTATTTTACAACTATTCATTTCAGGTACTTAAAGATAAAATACTTTGGAGATTATATAACTAACTTGAAATTCAGTTCAATGTAGTCATTTTTTTTTCCCTATCTGGTGAACATAATGTCACATTTATATTCCTGATGCATTGTTTATATCCTTTTGGTTTGCATCTTTCTACCTTATTTTATATTAAAATGACATTGCGAAAAAGAAATATTGCAAAGTAAAAGGATATTACTGATCAGAGAAGAATGTCATATACTATCAATAATAAATAAGAAAATATGCTTCTTTAATATGTTACAATAAATGTTCTATATCTCAAAAATGTATTCAAATTAATATATTGAAATATTATTAGAAATGAATTTCATGAGCTCCTTAATTTAATAGTTAATAATAAATACACAAAATAAAAATGTAAAATAAGAAAAAAAAAAGTAGAATGTTTAATTCTTAAGATCAGATTTAAGTACCCTCCATTAATTATATTAATCCACAATAGAACATTTTAATCATAGATTGTCTTTTTAATATCATCCCCTTCATACACTTTAGTCATTAATACTTATTAATTTGAAGTTTTAATGTCCCATTTTAATTTAAAAACTTTTGCCATGACAACTATAATTTTTCGAGATTCGAGAGGAAAAAATATGTAAAAAGGAAAAAAGAGAAATTTTTATAAATAAAGGTCTTTGTGCTCTTAACTATTAAGTGTTTTTATTTCTTTTGTTTCGTCTTTAAAAGGCTGGAATTGTGCAATATTTGTTGATATTTTAGCAGATCTGTGTTAGTTTTTAAGCTTCGAGTGGTCTCTAGTCAGCTTGGAGGTCTGTTCCAAATAGCTCTGAGCTATAAGTCAGGAATAGGCCCGAGCCATTGTGTATAAATAAATTAGATGTTGTTTTTAAATTATAAGATATTTGCTTGTTAAATATATTAAAAAATAAAACTATTTCCATTGTTTTATAATTTTATTTGTGATCTTACAATTCCATCAATACTGTGAACTAAGTGTAAATTTTAAGGCCGTCAGTGTGTAAATATTCCGACACATTCCATTTAGAATTAAGTGAATATGAATACATTTATAATGTATTTATTTGTAAATGTATTATACAATGACATTCAAGTGAATAAGTATGCTGATAATTAACTAATTTTCTATGAGAAAATATTTTAAAAAAATATTGAGTGCCGATTAAAACATTTTCATAAAGAAAAATAATCTGCTATGGTCAGATATAAACAATAATGTCAGACTGGGGAATGATTATATAAGGCATAAGTATTATTAAATAATTTTTTTAAATCTTTTGTAACTCATGATTATGGCTTTAGATACATCAAAAGTGAAAGAAAACAATTGTTATGAAAGAATATTAAAAGCTCAAGAGATGATATTTTGAATATTAATTTGATCATAAGTAATTTGCAGAAATCAGTGTGTGTAAATTATATAAAAAACATATATACATTAATTTAAGATAATGGCTACTTAGACTTAAGAAAAATGTATTTAAGTCTATCATGTTATGTAATTGTTTTGTCAATATAACTGTAGGGAATATACGGCTTCCTCTTCTTGTTTTTATAAATAAAGTTTCAAATAACAGAACTATTTATCTGATATTCCTTATTTCCATAAACGTAAGCTTCTTTGTTCAGTGTAAGAGAATACATTAAACAAAGAAGGTACTTTTATTTTGAATAGTAATAATAATAACATTTTCTTTATTATATGTATACCACTTACAGAACTTCAATAAATAATTAATACTCCTAAGTGATTTATCCAATTTTTTTTTTTTTGCCTCTCATTTTGAATTTCATTTTACAATTTTGAAGAAATGATTCTGCAATAAATAAATTAAAAAAATTATAATTGATTATACATTTTGTATATAACAAAACTGTATTAAAGTAATTAATAATTTTAATTAAATATAATATTTTTCATCAAATTAAATGGATCAATATGGTTTAAGTTAAATTAACTATTAAATATTTAATTTTAATTTTTCACACCATAAAGATACTTTTTGATGTTTTTACTTTTACAAAGTTATATCATGTATATCACTAAACATGTACATGGTACAACCAATAGTATTAAATGATTCAATAATATTAATAAATGATTCAATAGAATTAATTAATAAATAAATAAATATATATATATATTTTTTTTTTTTTTTTTTTCGGTTGGCTCTACAGACCTTGTAGACCTTGTAGCTCAGCCGTATCTTTGTTTATCCTATCTATCCATCTGGTTTTTGGCCTCCCACGTGGTCTCATGCCAAACTACTCTGGCATTCATTGTCGTGTAGAGGCGTCCTGATGGATTACTACGAGCTACATGCCCTGCCCATCTTAACCTCCTTGCCTTTATGTCATGAGATATTGACTGACCCATTTCTTTCAACAGTTCTTTATTGTTCCTTCTCCTCCATGTGTCAAGGTTCTGGTCCCATATGGATCCTGTTATCCTACGTAGTACTTTTCTTTTGAATCTCTCAATTCTGGCTTCTAATGTGCCAGTTAGAGCCCAGGTTTCACAACCGTACAGCAGAACTGGCTTAATCATGGCGTTGTACACCCTTATTTTGAGATTTCTGGAGATTTTTCTGGATTTCAGTACCTTTGAAAGAGAGAAGAAAGATCTGTTCGCACTTGTTATTCGCTGGTCTATCTCTGTTAGCTGATGATTTATTGAGGTTATTGTGGAGCCGAGGTATTTGAATCTGTCTACTTTCGGGAATGACTTAGAATCCACGCAGATCATGTTATTAGGATGGATGTTTCGGCTAACTATCATGTATTTTGTTTTATCTACATTGACCTGTAGTCCGATTTGCTCTGCTTCTTTTAATAGAGTCCGAGCGAGTCTCTTAATACCCTCTTGATTACTTCCGAGGACAGCTATATCATCAGCATATCCTAGGATTTTATGTTTCATTCCAACGTGCACCCCTCCATCTACGCGTGATGTTATTCTTATTACTTTCTCTAGTGCTAAGTTGAACAGCATCGACGAGAGTCCATCTCCCTGCCTCAAACCCGTTCAAACTTCAAAGGCTTCAGATACATCTCCTTGTATTAGTACCCTGCATTTAGGATCATTTGTACACGCCTTTGTCAACCTCACTTATTTCCCGGGACTAAACACCGCACTGAACACCCAGCTCAGTCATGATCTTCCAGAGACAGTTTCTGTCAACGGAGTCATAGGCTGATTTGAAGTCGACAAATAATGCGTGTACGTCCTGATCTACTTCCCATCATTTTTCAAGCACTTGTTTCAGGATCAATATCTGATCTAGCGTACTCCTCCCTCTCCTGAATCCTGTTTGATGGTCGCCTATTATGTTTTCATAATACGGATATATCTGATTTAACAGAATATTAATCATTATTTTATAGGCGACTGGAAGAAGTGCTATGCCTCTGTAATTGCCACATTCATACATGGATCCCTTCTTAAGGATAGGACAGATCAACCGTGTGTTCAGTGCTTCTGGTATCCGTTCCTTCTCCCATATCTTCTGGATTAGATCTAACAGCTTGGCTCTGAGTTCTTCTCCCCCATCCTTGAACAATTCTGATGTTAGGTTGTCCATCCCTGGAGCCTTTCTTCTTTTGAGCCTGTCGATAGCTATTTCCACATCCAGAATATCTGGTTTTTCAACCTCAAGTGGGTCGATATCCACAGTGTAATCCATTTCTTCTTCGTTTGTGGGGTGCCCTTGGTAAAGCAGCTGCTGGAAATGTTCCTTCCAGATGCTTAGGAATATATATAAAGAGCTAACTAATGTTGTAGTAATATTTTGTCTTTGAAATAAAGATCTACTTACATTGAAAGCATATATGACTAATTGAAATGTTAAGATATTCAAGATGGTGTATTTGACAAGTTTTAAGCTTAATATCAGCTGGAGTTTCCCTACAAGGGTCTTTCTAGACACATATTTGTTCGCATGACGAAAATTTGTCATATTTATATTACAAAAAATAATAAATTAAATACTATTTTTTACCAAACAGAGAAGATAAAGGGGATTTGATCACATACCTACATTTTTACACGCCTTTTTAAACCACTATGATGCAGCTAAACTTAGATTATTTTTCAAAAAGTGTCACACCATTTGTTTTCATATAGTGAATGGTTAGGCATGATACTAGTAATAATTTTAATATTAAAAGAACTTTACTTTAATAGTAAACCAGTCCCTTTACTTTAAAATAACAAAAAGTGTAAATTTAACATAATTTGGCTATCACAAAATTAGTTCGAAAAGTATCAAAAAGTTTTCACAACCCAATGTGTAAATTCTTTTCTAAAAAAGAAGGAATTATCACGTGTTACAGGTGAAATCCAAATTAAAATGGTCAATGATTAATTTAAAAGAATATTTCTTGAAGCCAATTTTAATTCCTTTTAATTTATTCACCAATGGTTTAGAAATCCATCTGTTTAACTTAAGATTTCTTACTAACATTAATTTTAATTATATTTGTCAATACATTATATTTGTAATTCTTGAGTCTGTGTTTCCAATTATTCCAAGTTAAAATAAAATCTGTAAATGGAAAAACTGAACTTTAATCTTTAAATTGCTCATTGGACAGAATTTATGAAATAAATGATTTTTGATGAATATCGCACAGAAACAATGTACGCTTATAAAATATGTTTCTATAATCTCAATCATTATAAAACATTTAAAAAATTTAATTAATGTACATAACTTTTTCTTTTTAATTAAACTTTTTATATTGAAGTAGTTCAGTTTTTAATATATTCATAAATATGTTTAAAACATTTAAAATTTAAATATTTTAAAATAAAAAAAAATAATTACTAATAGTTAACTTATTTATGTACTCACATTTTATTTTTAATTAATTTGCAGTGTATTTATTCTTTTTCACTTTTAAGTACAAAAAAGAATTTATGGATTGTAAAATACTATAAAAATTTCTAACTGTCAAAACAGGCAACACAAATTCAAGAAAAATAAAATAAATTATGAAAAATATTTTTATTTAATATCGGTGCTGGAAAATTTTATTTTGGAATAGGAGGTTAGAAACTAAAAGAAACTCAAGGCATACATCAAATCACTAAGCATGATAGTTCTCCTCTCTCCTGGAAATAAATATTACTACTACAGTTTGCAGTTGCTACAAGCCTGAGATACTTGTTAAGTTCCTTTAAACCCATCTTACACAATCAATGTAATCGAATTGATAATATTGAAGCAATATTCTTGAACATGGTACACAAATGTCAATGTAAGTCTCACAATATATCCCTCTTTATTCATAATCAAAACTGTTAAGAGCTGTTTGCGAGTAAATTGTGAAAAAGTACAAAATCAATTATATAAAGCAGAACTTTGATAAACAAAGAAGTTTCTATAGAATTGCAGTCATATACCTACCTTAAATATGTAATTTAAGTTTCCTATGACTTTTCATGTTTGGACTTGTTTAATTGAACTCAAGGGCCTTAAAAGGATTATTTCTATGGAATCTATTAAAGTTTATTTAGAATTAATTTTTTTTTCACAATCCCAATACCTTTTTCTTCTACATATTAAGTATTTACAACAGGTATATGAAAGTAACAACAGGCAGAACTTTTTACACAAACTTTTTTCTCCTTTAGTTAATTATCAAATTCTTTCATAATTTATATTTAACTATTTTTTATATCAATGATTAATGTGAAATGGTTAATTATTTCAAATTAAAAAAATTAAAGATATTTTAGAGGAAGTTGATATTGAAAATTAGCTGTTTAAATCCTGTTAAAGAACATAAAATATACATTATATTAATTACTGCTTAATAATACACTCATATATCGAGTTTAATCTAAATGGTTATAGCCGTTCTTAATAAAATCGTAAAAATTTGGTAAATCGTTGATATAAAGTACCACATCCGGTTTGCCGATTTTGACGAAAATGTTGCTTTTACTTTTCATATTTGAGCTATACTGTTCATAGACACACACATCATTCATACACACACAGAGCATTTTGTGGGACTTGGTTCTTTGGACTCAGGAGACCTCAAAACGTGTATTTCCGTTGAAAACTCAGATTAGAAAATTTTCACATTTGCAATACTTACCCTTACTAGATATTACATATATAAGTAAGTGAAAGTAAAAAGAGAAGATGCACTTTTTTCTAGAACAAAGATCTCTAAACTATGGCCCACAAGCACCTCTAGTCCGGCAGGAGAAAGTTTCTTTGAAGACATGGTAAAATTGTAAAAAATATGAAATTCCACAAACCATTAAAACACAAGGTTACTGCAACATTTATTGCATGAGTTGTTTCTCTTCAACTCTCCCACAGGACTTAGTGGGCATGTCAATATATATATATATATATATATATATATATATATATACACACCATACCACAGTATATATATATATATACATACTGTGGTATGGTTGAGAGGAGTTATAATTGATTAATATAACCCACACCACAGAAGTATCCGGAAGAGGGTTTCATGGAGTAAGCTGCACCATCAAATTTTTTTTAGGGCACATCTTGTAGGATTTTTTTAATTTTTGAGTGTGCGCATTTCAGAAGACAAAAGGAAATCATAGATTAGATCACAGGAAGTGTAATTGTATATTATCTACAATTTTTTTAAATTCTACTCTCCCTTTCACTGTTTTTGAGAGAAAATACCTTGGAGGGAAGGGAGAGGGTGGTTATGTGCTCAAACTTGGAACCCATCAAGCTTGGAAGGGCACACCTACCAACTTGTAGGTGTCCCCCATGTGTTATGGGGGACCATAACAAAACTTTAAGTTAATTTATTTCTTTTAATAATAATGCAGCAGTCAGACATAAGATGTATAGTATTATGAAGTAACAAAGAAATGAGCAGAAGTGATATATACTCAGATGGATAGACTGGAAGGATAGCAAATGTAGTTATAGCTTCGGCAGGAAACAAAGCAACCGCTATGGAAGGAAAGACTGTTCATAGCGGATAAATTAATCAAAAAGAATTAGTGTGTCCTTTAGTTCACAAGTTATTCCAATAGATTTCAATAATTCGAATTTGAGAATGGAAGACAAGAGGGAGTAAGAAGTTATTCTTATTCTGGAAGCCAACGCTTGAGGACTTTTATACTTCACTGATGATGCACATCTTCTAGAACTTCATTCTACAATGAACGATTACCAACAAGATACTGCAAGTTATCATATATACTGTATTCAGCAGAATATAAAAACAAAAATAACTTTAAATTCTTAATTATTATTGACAATTAACGACAAATCTTTTAAACATATTTAATTTTTTATATTTATTAAAATTATTAGTATTAAAATATACATATTAACTTCTATTAATTATTTAACAACTTGATTGATTTATTCATTGATATAAACTATAAAATGGATAAATCTATTTGTTCTTATAAAATGGTAGGATTTATAAAGGTTTAGTTTTATCATTTCTCAAATATAATGTTTTGGTGAATTATAAATATATTACTTATTTCAGTGTTATCATTGGCTTCAGAATTTCTATAGTCATACATCCTGGTAAATAATTAATTATTAATAAATATTAAATAAAATATTTTGTTGCAGCTTCTTCATGTATCTAATTAAATAAATTTAAGTTTGATTGCTGGCTCTCCAATTCAGGGATTATCATATACCTAGACACATTAAAGAATGATAAGTAGATAATTTTAATAAATAAATGAAACTGATGAAGGCAGATAGTGATGGGTATAGCAACATAAATATATACAACCAAACGAAAATATGGGACACTGGAAAATACTGAGATTCCAAGCAAACTACACAAGTTCAATAAAATAATCTATTCAAATTATTTACAATAATCTAACAAATATTAAAAGTTTTTTTTTACATAGATAAAGTAAAAGATGAAAATACTATGTAAAAACTAAAACACTTAGTCTAGGAAAATTAGATATTTTGTGCCATATAAATATAGCAAGTCTTAATTTACAAGAAAAGCTTAATGAAATTTAGTGATTCGTACAGACGAATGGATGTTATATTAGGAAAGTAGATAATATTAAACAGAGACAAATTTTTATCTTGGTCTTTATTGAGATCTAGACCATACATGTCGTTAATCAGCATATATGTTAGGATCAGTGGAACAGCAAAGTATAAATAAATATAAGACTATTTAAAATAAATAGTTACAAGAATCCTTTTGTAAATAAAAAGGCAATACAGACTAGGTTTTATCTTTGCTTATCGAGAGCCAACACATTTTTTTTTTCCTTTTTTTACATCTTCATTCATATATATTTATATTTTTTTTTTGTTTTTACATATGAACATAGTAGATTCATATTTCTTAAAAAAGATTATCAAAAATGTTTGATTAATACCGTATACAAAGGAAATTAAATTTTACGTTATAAGTTATATTACATCGAAATACAAAATGTCGATAATAGGAATATTTTATATAATTTTAGTTCAAGTGAATATCAGAATGTATAACATGGAATATGGGAATATGGTCAATTTCAATTTAGAAGAAAAATAGTGATTGTCTAAATCTCCAAAAAAAAAAAAAAGAAATAAAGATAAATAAAAAATAAACTAAAAAATAATTAAAAAACAAAACTACCCTAACAGACAAAAGCAATATAATAAGTTACATTGACTCATATACAAAATATCCTGCACTGTCTTAGGCATTCGGTCCTTACAGCATTTGTACAAGCTATACACATAATATATTACATTGGACCAGTTTTATAAATTCTTTTATTTATATGTAATATTACATAATTATATAAACAATAAAACATATCAATAAACAAATAACTACCTCTAATAGCGAAAACCACCATCAGTATTAATGTATACATAATTCAGAATTTCAATCAGTGCTTTATGATACATATAGCGGTTTATACTTGAGTTATACACACATCCTCCTTTTAAACATATTCAAATATTTTATCACCATCATACAATTTACACATTAGTAATACAATTAAATTCTCGATCACATTTGAAGCTTTTATCATACTAAAGATAAATAAAAGTCTAATACCTAAATTTAATTAAAATTGATAAAATATAAAGATTTTACACAACAGAGAAGGCAGTTGTTTACAATAATAGTTACAATATAATAGTGATAATATTAAAATAATATGGATTCCACCCTCTCTTGGCAGTAGCTTAACTAAACGGCCAAGTAAAACTTGGATGACTAATTACAAGGTGGGATTTCACACACAATATTCAAATACAAATTTATTTTACTTTTATATTGTAATTAATCAATTTATTTACATAAAAAATTTTCATTCATGATATATATCTTTTCCATATTTTGGATATTATATCTAATTTAAAAATTACTTTAAAAACCTCATAATTATATAACTCACAAATTTACAATTAATAAAAATTCGAACACATTTTTGGGATTGTAAAAATTGAAAAGGAGCAGGGAAACATGTTGGCACAGCGATGAGAAGGCACTCGGCACTCTTTAGCATATTCTCTCTCTCTTTCTCTTACTCTCTCTCTCTCAAAGGATCAGCTGAGGAACAGGTAGACGAGAGGAATAACAGGAAGAAGAGACAGAGGAAAACAAAATAAAACGAAAAAATACAAAATAATAATAAAGAAGAAACACAGCCAATTTCGATTAAAAACAACGAATAAAGTAGAACACCTCATTTGGGTCGCCTGAAGTACCTGAGAACGATATAGCCGAGAAGCCTGAATATTACGAGGAATAGGAGGAGGACGAGCGTGTTAGCCCACAGTGGAAGGCTGGCACCTTCCTGCTCCAAAATGGCTGAAACTGGAATGTAGCTTGAGTTCTTACACACTTCAAACTTAGATTGAGGAGCGCACCTGTAAAAAACATGGCATACCATTATAATTACATGGTGAAATGAATACTTAAGAAATCTATAATGAGCCTTTCAGCTGACAGAATGACTAACTCCGGTTTCAACATTGTTGAACCGCTCAATCATCATTCACAGATCAATATTTCAACACTGACTGCAATCACCTACTCTGGAATCAACATACTCACTGTTTGTACAGATGTTATAAATTTTCCAACTAGAAATATCACTAAAGTAACTTTACTAAAAAATTATGAAATTGGAATTAATCACTCTGCCATCTGAAAGGCTCATATAAATCTTAAAGTTTTAAAAGAACAAAAATAACTGGTTTTACTTATCATTTCATTAGATCTTATACAACACTAATATTACAATGGTATGGTTTAATATAATTTTTTATTTATTAAAGAAGTTTGCCCAATGCCAAGAATTAAAACATTTATGTTTAGTTACAAATCACAAATAAACTTATACTTACTGAATCTGAGCACCTTCACTGAATTCAACAATTTGCATGTTTTGGTAAGCATAATGCACCATGCTGAGATACTGCATCCACTTCAACCATGGTGGTATATTAGTTGCCAGATAACCACCAAAAAGTTGTGTAGCAAGTGTATAGAGCGCTGAGATTGTTATAGAAACCTGCATATCCATACAGCATGCACCCACAAAGAATCCGACACTCTATGAAAATAAAAATGTTTATAATAAATATAGGATAAAATAAATAATGAATATATTTGTAATAGGATAACTTCACATACCTGAGCAACTATAGTGTTAAGGAGGAGGAAGCCTAGAAGAGTGACGAAGACAGTCGTACTGTGGAGGCCCAGCATTGGGTAAGAGATGATGTGGTACACCGCAGGGAGTGTAATAGTTAGCGGCAGTTCTCCTACCATTTTGGCCAAATAGTAAGCCGACAGCCTGTACGCTCCTGACTGTCGCTCCTTGTTTATAACCTCTCTCTCCGGTGGAACTGCAACAAATTAACAAATTGCAGCTTCTAATTCGAATAATCTTTAAAAAATCATTGAACACATCTATTATACTACAAGGCTTAGAGAAAGCAAAAATAATTTTTAAAACTAAAAAAGTAAAATTTCCATCCTCTTTGATTATTAATTGTTAAAATTTCTTCACTAATTTGTCTGAATTTAAGTTTCAGGCTCTTACATCTTTAATACATAAAAATTAGACTGCTTAATCCAGATGAAATTGCAGTAATTTACAAGTATTTTTGTAATGATTTCTATAAATGACAATGACTTTTTATTTAATAACTACGTTAACAGGTACTGTAATACCATAACATAGAATTACATGAATGAGAGGGAGAGATAATAGAGGGCAGGCTTCTATAGTTGACAACTGATATTAATTGATATAATTCTTTTGGAAAAATAATAAATATACATTATTATAAGTATATAATGGTAAATAGGAAATTTACATGATGAGAGAGCACCAAAATGTGAAAAGAGCATCCAGTAAGTAGTAGAGAAAAACATCCATCCTTGTATATCATGGAGGGACTCTTCCGTACGTTGAAGCTGGAACCAAAGAAGACCTGCCATTATGGACAATCCTATCGTCTGGACCCAGTTCAGCGTCGACAACATCCGCGGCCTAGCTTCCTGGAAGTTCCGCTGGCTCAACACCTATGGCAGGCAAGACTATTCAACTAAGTTCCATAGCACAGGCAATTCAATGTTAAAATTTAATAGAATTAAATTTAAAAAATGATAGGAGTACAATCTATAGTTATATAAAGGTTATAATATTAATTTTCTGGAAATAACTCCTTAAATAACTTTACAGAGCATCATGTTTTTTTAAGAATTTGACAGTTTGAGATGAAAAATATTTTCCATCGTTCAACAAATTAATAACATACATTAGTTCTTTCAATATGAAATTTAAAAAACACTGTTTTCAGCAAAATTTTTGAAATATTATTTTCAACACTTAGTTTTTGTTTTGGGTGAAAAAAGTTATGTATTTTGCTTTCAATAGATGTATTTCTTTACATAATAAAGGAATTAAATCTTTTTTAAAAAGCAAGATGTGCAAATCTTTGGGGTTGATATTTACCTTTTTTTTTATAAATATTATATTTATAATTTTAATCTAAATGTTAATAAAAGCAAAATTTATTTATATTGCCAGATAATTTAGCAAATAATTATTAATAATTCAACTATAGTTAATATAAAGAAGGAAAGAGTCCAAGTGGCGGTCACAATCTATTTACCCCGGATGGAAACCTACAATGTCGGTCGAAATTTGGCATTCAATAAATTGTCTCCCACCAATCATCATCATCTTGATTTACCATATGGTAAATCAACTATACATAAAATAAATAATATATTATAGTTTCTATAGAGAAGAGAAAGAACAGTTATAAATAATTTTATGTTAAATAAAATAAATTAAAAATATTCAAATTATCATAATTTGTCACTCTGGTTATTATTTTCATCAAGGAACCTTTAATTAAGTAATATCATTTTGAACTTTGTGAACATGTTTTCATGAAAGACTATCTCATTTGTTTTGTTTTTTTTATAATTTGGAAACTATACATCTATTGGAGCATTCCAATATATAAAAAAAGAAAAGGAATTGGACCAATATTAGGGAATAATTCTTAGATAGTTATTTTCTCTGAAGATGTAACAAAAGTCATGTGAGATACCAAACCACACATATTTGATGAAAAAGCTATTTGAAAATAATAAACCATTGTAGATCCAATTACATAGTACTTTTTAAATATAGTTGAAATACCTTAAACTGCGTCCAGAAAGTTGTCGGCCATTGCCAACTGACATCATCATCACTACTACTGACTGATGAAGAAGCATGGCTTTGGTTGTCTAACCACAGTGTTTTCCCTTCATCTTCTTTAACTAATAAAAAAAATAAAAATTAAATATATGTACATCTATTTCTTATTTCAAAATATGTTTAAATCAAGAGAAAAAAAAAATTATAAAGCTAATATGCCTTGTGGTGTGGAATCTATTAAATTTAGAAATATAGAACTTTCCCTGAGGGCCACACTTTCTTAAAGAATAGGTTTTTCAATCCATTATAAATTTTAAAAACATTGTAACAAGATAATTAAAAATACATTTTTAAAATTAAATCAATTGATGCTGGAATGGATTTTGGACTCTTCGCCAAAATTAACTTGTCAAATTTTTTTTAATTATCAAAATAATATGTATTGTTGTTATATAAAAGCTATATAAGTATATATTCAACTTTATTTAGGTCCCCTGTTAGCAGCATAAAAATAAGGCTTACAAAAAAAAAAAAACATTTCATTTTTTCATGTTTCTCCTATATTGGTAAGTATAGAACTCTTTTTTGAACCATTTCAAAATAGGTAGAATCCTAATTTAAGTTTATAATTTATTTTGTTAATATACTAACCAGCTATGGTTGTGTAAACGTTTCCATGAGACTCGGTGGTTTCACCAAGTGCAACCGTCACGCAAACTGGATCTTGCCCGGTTTGAGTGTTTCCATTCCTTGACCACATTTCCTGCTGACAGCCACAACCACTGCCAACTTGACCTAAAAAAGGTTTTTTTTTTTCATAGAAACAATAAAATAAAAGTTAATTAAAATGATTTATTGAATCACAACCTCAAATAGGAAGTAACAGTTGCATTACATTTTCCCCCATATTTAAGTTACAATCTTTGGTTGAGAAAGTATTATAAATGAGATTTTAGACAAAAGGAAAACACTGCAACATATTACTTACCATTCTGTCATGACAGATGGCGGAGAGCACAACCTGCGAAGCTCATGCTGAGAAGTTATAAATGGACTTACCGTTAGACTGGTGGATCTGAGTTTCGTGATAATTATTGAGGAATTTATCACAGATGGTGGGGTTGAAATAGTCAGGTAGGAGTTCATGGGGGTAGTCGGCTCTCAACCTTGCTTCTCTCGATGCAGCAATGATTTTTTCTTTCATTTCTTCGCTTCCTTTTACTTGCTCGACTAAAACATTAATTTCGCATTCAATTTCTTTTTCTGACCAACTTATCATTAACTCTACTGATATTACTGATCTATATCTAGATAATTTGAGGCTGACAGAACTATAAGCAGAGATTGTTTAAAATAATAACCGAACAGAAGGGAATAATGAAGTAAATTATGATCAATTAATTAATAAAAATTTGTTTCTGCGTTAAGTTAAAAAAAAATAGGAAACATGAATTAAAGCTAAACAAATAGGTTGTTTTGTTTCACTCTAAAAAATTATTCATTCATTAAAAACAAAAATAAAATTATTAGCCAACATTATTGTCTTAAGGCATTAGGTTAGGCTCTTACACACAGAGAAAAATACAAATTTGTATAAAAATTAACAAACTACAATAATTTTTTTAATAAAAATAAAAGTGTTGGTATATTTGAATATAAATTTAAACTTTAGCTCAGTTGTAGAGAAAAAAAATATTAAAAAAGAAAAAGTAAACCTTAAAATTAGTGGACTACTTTGCATAGTTAATTTAAAATTAATGGTTCCCTTGTAAAAATATTTTAGGATAATGTAATATTAAAATGTTCCTTTGTAATGTTAATTTAAATAAAAATAAATAATTATACATTGTTACTGTGTAGTTATTTATTCATTCATTTATATATATGATAAAAGTTAATGAGCTAATACCAACATTTAATTCAAAATGTAGGACATTATTAAATACTTTTGATCAATAAAAAAAAAAAATATACAGTAACTTGATACAAATCTTCTATTGCAGAAAAGTTCTTGGAAAAAAAACAACAGATTTTTCTAAGATGAGACATAAATATCAATATACGATCATTTTTATTAATAATTAACTAAAATAAAACAAAAATTAACTTACGGATGAAGTCAGCTGGGTTATAGTGTGGCATTACAGTCAGTCCAATGTTGTTGAAAAAGTCTACAACACTATTTGTGTCACCGAAATAAGCTGTTTGTCCATTACAAAGCAGGAGGAGTTTGTCGAACATATGGAATATCTGAGAAGAAGGTTGGTGTACCGTCACAACAACTGTCTTCCCTTCCTTCTCTGCGTAGCGCTTCAGGCAGCACATCAGAGAATATGCTGAATGGGAGTCCAAGCCAGACGTAGGCTCCTAAAATATTAATATATGTTGTAGATATTTGAGTTAACAAACTGTGCCAGTCAAATATGTAAAGTTCAAATATTTCATGCTGATCAGATAATATTAGTTGATATAAAAGTACTGATAAAATGTAGAAAAGAAATAATCAACAAAATAAAATGTAAAAAATGTAATTACATCGAGTAGCATGAGCGAAGGATTCGTGAGCAATTCACAGGCAATATTAGCCCTCTTTTTCTCACCTCCAGAGAGACCACGTTTCAGGTAGTCACCGATAACTGAAAAAAGAAAAATATTATGTTTAAGGAAATTAAATCAGGAAAATATAGGAGTGTATCAAATACGAGTTATATTAAGATTATTTTTCATCAAAATTTGCTAATTTATAGTAACAATTAATGAAATACTGCTATAAAAGAACAGGTGGCAGTTCACCTGGTGATAATATGTGAAAAATCCATAATAATTCAATATGAATTCATCAATTTTCATGAAAAACAAAAATGGGTTTAAATAGCTCCATACTATCACAAAATCTTTTTTTTTTTAATGATTCAACTATGAAAAACTATTATTTAACGTATATTCTTCAAGCTGACCAAATATTGTTTATGTAGAATAATTTGTGAATGAATGTATCTGATTAAGTTTTCTTAAATTTCAACATACCTTGTACTAACTAGACACTGCCTGATACATTTACTGCCAACTATAATTAATCTTTTAAGATATAGAATTTTGGTTTTTAAATAATTCTTAAAGCACTCCTTAAGCCTCACAAAAACATATTCAAGCATCTGTAATTCTACAAAATACTAATGGCCCTTTAGGAGAAAGAAAAAAAAAATTACTGCCAAGAAGGGTCAACATAGCTTCTTCACAAATACTACTAGTGAGATAATTCCCAATATTTCATGGATTAAGATTTGTTGTTTGATAACAAAATCTATGAAAGAAGCCTTATCAAGGAAGAACACGCTCCTAAATGAAAAAAAGTTCAAGGAATTTGATAAAAATTTATATTCCAGAATCTAATTATCATAATATAGAACCTATCAGATCTCTGAAAATTTCATTAAACCTAATTAACAGCAGCAGGCATAATACCCATCACTTCCATTAGATTTCAGAAAGAGATGGTGATTAAAATCATAAATAACCTGTCATTCTCTATGTCCAAAGCCTACCACATTTCACAATCATCATATTTTTAAGAATTATATTAATTTGTAATTAAAAATGAAATTCGATAGAGCTAGGTTATCTCAATACTATTCATCCATCTTCAGGCCAAATCAAACGAGCCGTTTTTAAAATGTATCTGTATCTAGGGAAATACCTTTACGAATTCATAAGTGAAAGTAGAAGATGAAATTTCATAAAATTTATGCTGGGTCGTTCTTTCACCGATCCCTAACATCCCTATTCAATTCTGGTTTAAATCGAACGAGTCTTTTTTGAAATATAGGAGAAGTAAGTAAAATACATAAAGAGTATACATTAGCGAAAGTAAAGAATGGAATTTAATAAAATGGATAAACCTCTATTTTTTTTAATAGTTCTCAATTTTCTTCCAAATTTGAGCCAAATCGTACAAGCCGTTTTTGAAACATTGGCGTGTCTAAGAAAATATATATATTAGGGCTTACTAAAGCGAAAGTATTGGATGGAATTAAATGAAATCGATTTAAGACCATCTAGGTAACCAACTTGACAATCTTTTAAAATTTCATGAAAATTAGAATAATGGTAATAGGCGTTAGGCCCGTGATCCAGTCAGACACAGAACCAAATTTGTTCTTCGATATCTAAAGGCTAAAACACGAAAGGGAATTTTGATTACGCGTAAAATATTTTTCTCCCTCATAAAGAATACCTTCGGTAATAACCAAAGAATAAGGAAACAAAAAAATATAAACTTTACTTCTTTGAAATGTAAAACAATTTTGTGTAGTAATAAATTTCACTACAACGGAGTTCATATTACAATTTCGAAATTAATAATAAATCATTTTCAGTGTTTGAAAACAATGATTTATCGCTAATATTAGTGCAAAAGGACGTATATAAAAATTGACTTTTTTTTACAGAAAAGTATAATTTATTATTTTACTTCATTCTGCTATTTTCCATAGTAGCAGACTAATTACTGCCTTTGCAGACTGTAAAATGTCAGCTTTAACACAAATAGAATAAACAAAGAAAATTCTTACAACGACCTTTTGCACTAACATTAGCGATATTCGCTAATACAGATAGCAATCAGACGAAGGAGACAGACTAAAAGCAGGCAAGGTATCTGGCAAGGTATGGCAGTAACAAGCAGTGAGGGTTCCCGGGTGCATTAACCTTAACTATGGTTACACAATACTTTCTGAAGGGCCTTATGCAAGAGCATTGTAATGTTTAGAATTTAGTTCAAACTCTATCATTCTCCTCCTGAATAAGAAATATCTAGGATTGTTTACAACTCAGGAAGATCCATCTGAAGAGAGTACTTACTCGTGTCTTGACAATTTCCGAGGTCCAAGACGTCGATGATGTGGTCCACGTACTGCATCTTCTGGGAGTGCGAGAGGGAATCTGGCAGTCTTAACAGGGCGGCGTACTGCAAACATATATATATATATATTTTTAATATATAGAATATACAAAGAAATAAACTAGTACAAAACACTGACAGATCCACATGGGAGGGGGGTGTAAGAAAAGAATATTTTAAATATCAAAATAATCTAATATTGTATGCATAACATTTATATTCAAATGAAAACAAGATTTCTTATATACTAAAATAAATAGTTTTTTCTTTTCTATTTTAAAACTCCTTCCTCCTAAATGGAAACACGAAAAAATCCCACAAAATCCAGATAAACAGTTAAATGATGTCAGTAATTGTATCAATTAACCGTTAACAGTGGAATGGATTTCACATGAAACAATAGAATTCTTGTTTTCATTGGAGTTAATAATTATATTATAGAGCCTGATACATGTTTTAGGTCATTCCCAAAAATACAATTTCTGAATCCATTCCTGACAACATAGTGGACTATTTGTAAGCAATTTATATACACAGAACTGTATTATTACAATTATTTTAAATTTTTCGAAAAGTGCTTATAGTAAAAATTAAAAAATATATCATAAATTATATTAGCTGAAACTGGAGAGCTGCTTGATCAAATCCTACAATAAAGAATAATCAAAATATGTACACTAACACTTGATCTCCAAAATTCCTTAGTTATTGTTATAGTTTACAGGAATTTAGTATTTTTTTATACTCCAAAACTTATTCTCAACATGAAATAAAATCCAATAAACCCAAGTATAATTCAAACCTGCTTCTAATACGAGAATTGCGTGTTATCGTAACACTTACAGCTTGGAAAAAGTTCTCCAAAAGAAGATATTTATTAAAACAGCCCAAATGTTTAACAAAGTTTTTTATAAAATTAAAATAACACATTAAAAAAATCGTGAAATTGCGTATTTTTGATAAGAATGATTGCACAGTTAATTCAAGGCTAATTTTTGGTGTTCTCAAAGAAAACATTTACATTTTGAAGGAAATCTTTTATCTGTAAAAGTAAGCAGATGTTCGACGCATTTAAGATTTTTTTTTGGTTTCCTTTAATTACTTAATATAATTATGCTTTTCATTATTATTTCCATTCAACACTTACGAATATCTAGTTCATCTGATATATCACATCTGAACTCACAAAGTTCTTAAAAGTATGAAGTCTGCTCTTAGGCAAGTGTTTTTGTTAAAGCTAGGACATTCCATTACATATATTATGGAATCCCAGATCTGGTAAATAAAAGAAGACACGAACCTCCAGAGTTTGCCTGAGAGTGAGGTCGGGGAAGAAGATGTCCTGCTGGAGGACGTAGCATATCCTCCTCTTCCACCGCTTGTTTAACCTCTCCCTGTTGAGCCTGATACTGCCTGCGTCCAGTTTGACCCGGCCGGCCAGGCAATTGAGCAGTGTAGTCTTTCCACAACCTGGAACAGATTTATGTTTTATGATTAAGGATCTTTCATAAGTCGATTGAGCTTACTGACTGAAACAATTAGGCAAAATATCACTACAATCTGCACGTAAAAGTTAAACTTGAATAGGTTAAAGGAAACAGCGGGATCGCCGCAGATAGCTTGGCGAAAATCTGCTTCCCGAAACAGTCTCCTGCCTATGATAAAACCCCCCTCTTACACATTAAAAAATAATTCTTGGCTGACATTATAAATGATTGGAACTAGTGTTGACCAAATGCGAGATCGAGACGAGTCTTGGTCTTGTAATCTCAGTCTTCGTCATGGTCTTCGTCTTGCGCAAGAGTCTCGCAACAGTCTTGCAGTTGCTTATTAGCTTATTACTATAGAGATATTACAGTTATTTTTTAAATAGGAGAAACCTAGATAATTCCGAATGAAAAATTAAAGGAGTTAAATGCAAAAGTATATTGGTTATACCAATTTTTAATATATAGTAACTAAGATTGCCGACTATTAGTAAGTATTTTGCCTTAATTTTTATTTAAAAATCGATTTTTTTTTACCAGTCCTGGTCTTGGTCTTGCAAAGTGCAAGACCAAGACCGATTCTGGGCAACATTAATTGGAACAGACAATGACAACAAACAACCAAAGGACGACCGTTTTATAAGTTTGTTTCAAAAGAAACACTTACCAACTATGAAAATCAGAAGTACAAACAACAAATTGGCATAGTTTTTAACTGAACACGGACACTACAAATCTTACTTAAAAAGTTTTGATCTGACAAATAATGATGTCACTGGACGGACAAACCCCTCAGACATTTCAACACATTCTGTATGATTGTCCTATTTTTTACTATTAACGGTACCATCTCATCAGAAGTATAGTTCTACAAGCCACTAGCGGATCCAGGATTTAATTCTGTGACGATTTCAACCCCAAGACTTTTTTTTCCGTATATAAATAACGGTAATTAATTTGAAAAAAAAGGAAAGAAATTAACTACCTATATCAAATGGTGTTTAAGTGATTCTTGGAGTCCTATTAAATGTAATTACACGAACAATAATACTTTAAGAGATATTTTTAAATATTTTTTTCAATAAAACATAGTTATAATTTACCATTTTGGGAGGCTTTAGACCGAAATCCCTTCACCCCCCGTAGACCCGCTTGTGCTACAAGGATATGATTGACCGTTGAAGGAAGATAAAATAAAAATATAATTAGAAAATGTGGAAATTTACTACTGAAGTTGATCTTCAACTTAACCAAGAAGGCTGATTATTAATTTTCTTATAGTTATCATTTTTATTAATTTTTTTATTTAAATCACTTTGTTTTGTTTTATGTATACTTATTTTTGTTTTCCCTTTTCTTTTTTCTCATGTGTACAATTAGGAAAATAATAACTTTACCATAATCGTACAATTTATAAATTTATAGGAATAATGTAATTTTCCCCCAAATATATACATGTATTATGTTTAATGCATGGAAAATGTAAAATTTAACAAATAAACGGCCATTGTACAGGTTTACTGTATGAGGGAAGCAGGTAAAAAAAAAAAGTTGGTTGAGCTCACAGGCGGGTTTACGGGGGGAAGGGGGCTTTGGGCTGAAGCCTTTCCCCCCCAAAATAGTAAAATATAAACACGTTTTATGGGAAAAAAAATCTAAAACAGTTATCTCTTAAAGTATTATTGTTCGTGTAATTGCATTTAAAAGGACTTTAGGAATCACTTAAACACCATTTCATATAGCTAGTCAGTTTCTTCCTTTTTTTCTAAAGTAATTATCGTTATTTTTATGAAAAAAAAGCTTTCAGGCTGAAACTCCCACAAAATTAAATCCTGGATTCGCTAGTGGTTGAGCTAAATACATTACTAAATAAATGTAGGATTATGACGAAACATGTCCGAAGTGATCTAAAGTTGTCTTGAAACTGTCACGGCTCTAGATCGTCAAGGTTGATTATAAGAAGAGACCCACATGTATTATAATCAGTAGCAAAGATCGAATACATAATTTAAACATATTTTCATATTTTAATTTAAAGAAAATATAAATATGAATTAGTTTTGATATTAATATTCTTAGAATATTGTCTATTCGAAATTTCCTCCGAAGATATACTTCTATATGTTAATTGAATCTTTTATAGGACGGACAAGGTTCGAGGAGATGGTTATCTAGCCTTGAGTCTTGGGCTAGGAACAAGATCCCACGACTGCTCTTAGCATTGGAAGGGTCATCTTCCCAAAATATCAAGGTCAACTTTTGTAGGAAGAAGTGGAATATCAAAGTAGGGTATAGCCATCGCTTTGTTAATAAATTAATTCAATTATTTTTTAAAATATGAGTTTCCCGCGCGACTTTTTTCACTGCTTGAAAAGTACAAAATAAAAGTTGTTTAGGTATAAATTCGTTAAAGTCCGACAAAACTTTCTCGTTATAGCTTTTTAGACACATCATCAGAGATGCCCAGAAGGGGGTTTTATCGAGCACGTTGTGGCATCAAACTTTTTGAGGGACGCGTATTTTGAGTGTTTTTTTTTTGGATTGTTGAGGGGGGACACATTACAACGTGGTCATGAATTTCCGAAATAAAAAAGTTTTATGATAAGGGGCAAGGAGGAAACATGGAACAGACAGCAGTAAGTGTAATGGTGTATTATTTACGATTTTTCTAATTCCATTTAATCTTCATATGTTTTTAAGAAAAGATGAGCAACAAAATATCTTGGTAGGTAGGAGAGAGGGGAGTTGGGCAGCTCTGACTATCATTACCTTTCAAGCGAGTAAAAATATTAGAGTGCTGATACAAACTTTATTTATAACTTTATATTTGCAAAGTATTTTTTTCTAACGTGGTTAAATACGCCATAATTTTATTTTTGCTTTGTATCGAAGTTCATTATCTTTGAAATGATTACATATACAGTTTAACATAAAATATATAATTTTTGAGTTAGTTGCTAATATTTTTCATTTCTTTTTAAATTTTTATTTTATTTATTTTTTCAGAAATATAGTACATAAGAAAAGCATAAAAGCTTTAAGGGAAATACTCAGCCGTTTTAGGGCTACAATACAGTTATATGATATTTAATAGTATAGTCTATTTTATGATTTGCGCACAGAGAGCTGATACAGATTTAGAAAACAGGTCTCATGAACCGAAATGCTAAAAAAAAAAATGTTCAACACTCGTTCAGAACGAAAATGCGTTCTTTAGGAATTAGGAGGAACGCATAGATTCATTCAAAACTGCACATAGAAAATTTTAACTCATTTCAATATCGTCCTTACCCTTGGAGTAAGGGAAGTAAAAGTTATTTAAAAAAAAAACAATTATATTATTACTTCAGAGAAACTACCAATTTTATAATTAGAATAGAAGGCTCCAGAACCTTCTTCTCTTCAGAAGTTACTGAGGGTGCGGGAAATCTACTGGAAAATCAGTCGGGGTTGTGTGGGCGTGGAGCTGATAGTGGAAGGATTGGTGTGTATTTAGGGCCAAATCTTGGTCCATTTACTTCTTGGGCGATTCTGATAAAATCATAATAAGAAACTGTGAAGATTTTGAAAAGGATCGGATAGGAGAAGACTTTGATGGCTTAATGGAGCAACAAGAATGGACATATGTTCAAATAGGCATGTGATCTATCTATGAGATTTTTTAAAATAAATTATTTTCTACAGTTTATTTTTAGAAAATACCAATTAGCCTACATTCATGAATGTTTGGCATGTCCTTAACATCTCAGGCCAGCGAATCTTTCAAAACCTAATTAAGTTTTTGTTTTAACATGACTATTAAAATCATGATTATTATATTCCTACCACTAACGGATCCAGAAATTAATTTTGGGGGGAGGGGAAGGCTTCAGCCCGAAAGATTATTTTTGGATGTATATATTACGATAGTTACTTGAATGAAACTAAGTACCTAAATGAACTGGTCTTCAAGTCCTATTAAATGTTATAAGAGGAACAATATTACTTTTAGAGATAATTTTTTTTTATAAAACATGGTTATATTTTATCATTTTGAGGAGGGGGGAGGTCAGCACGAAAGCCACCTCCCCTCCCCCGTTCACTCGCCTCTGATTCCTACCAACAGTGTCTTCAATTTGTAACAAGTATCGAGAAGGAACGGAGAAAGCTTTCGTACACAAAATTTATGTAAGACCCTTGTTATTGTGTTTATATAATGTCACCTTTATGTAAGCCCTGATTGTGTTGAAGCGTTATGGAGAACCAATTGAATCTAAGGATGGAATTCACTAAAACAAGCCATTACAGAAACGAATTTTCACTCTTCCGACCTTGCAATAGATTTGATGTATCGAAAATATTTCAATTTATTTCATAATAATCCTCTCTAATAATAAAATCAAAATAAAATAAAAGATTTGCAAATGATTTTTTTTGTTGTTGTACAAATTACTTTATAAAATAGGGATAAGCAGAAGTACTATGAAATGATTTCGAATTTTAATTCTCTAAACTCTACAAACTAACCTCAATCCATCTCCCAACAGTTTCCCAACGTATGATGGCCCTTTACCAACGATTTTATACAAATTCAAACGGAAATAATAACAGATTCATCAAAAACGTGGCTACAACTAATATATACCAGAACATGAAGAGGAGACTAAAAAGTCATTGGATGAGAGACCTTCCTTAAACAACCGAAGTAATTGAAACAATGCAGGGAAGTTCTGTCCTTCCTCATGCCTGACATGATATTGTTTCTTGTATTTCAGCAAATTTGCTGATTTTCCCTAGCGATTTATTTTTCATGAATCCTCTTTTTCTACTTTCTTTCCGATTCTTTCTAGCTATCCTTCTAGATAAATCACTTTATGCCTCGCCCTCTCCAGTACCCGGTATATTGTATTTATGAAACGCAAGAGGTAGGTATATATATATATATATATATATATATATATATATATATATATATATATATATATATATATATATATATATATATATGTATATATATTAACTCCCCAGTGACTCACGAATGAAGTGCTTCAAAGCCGAAGAAGTGGAAGAAGCAGAGATAAGATGAGAACATCGACCCTAAGAGGAAATCCCGGGTTAGCGATGGGGTGTCAGGGCCGATTGGCTAATTGGCTGAATTAAAGCCCTAACTGCTCTCAACTCGCTCTCCATTGAGCTAGGACCCCCCGCCCTCTTCCCATAGACCACTCTTATATCACCTCCAACATTCTCCGTCCACTCCTGGGATATCTGGAAGGATAGCTGGAGAAAATGGAGAATAAATTAGCAAAGGAGAATTTACGAAATATAAATCACAAGAAAATCGTGTTTTCATAAGAGATACAAAATTTCTGAAAATTTGGATGTTCTGGATGAAAACACATTCAACACGACAGAAATAGTAAATTTTCAATACTACTACTTTTTATTGATGAAATTTGCAGCTGTATTAAAATAAAATAAAAGAAGTAACTGTGATCAAATAAATATAACGTTATGAATGGCTGTAAAGAAACTAATTTTTGGTAGCATTCCAACAAACATTCTAACTAATAAGATCCCGAGGCCATCTTCTTTTCACCTTGGAGAGTTATCAGGAATCGAAGAGGAAGCAAGATTAGAAATGAGAGGGTCCGGATAGTTTTGAAGTTTATTATGGAAAAATAGGTATCTGGAATGGGCCAAATAGGAAACATATAAAATATTAAAGTCATTATGGATAGTTTTAATTGTTACAAAGTGAGCATTCAGGATTCGACGAAGAATCTTGGATATGAGAGAAATTCAATGGTTTAGTGGAACTCCAAAGTTCAACTCCATAATTCCAAATATGCCTCATTATAGTAAACTTCAATAAAGGAATATTCAAATCGGTTTAACTGTACCAGCTGATGGTCAAATTGAAATAAATTACGAATTTCATAGCGAAGTATAATACAAAACGGAATCGATAACTAAAACATAGCAAAGTGCATTGAAAAAAGATACATTTTTTTAAAACAAATTATAAAAGATTTAAAAGACATTATAGTATTAAAAAAATAAAAATTTAGTACAGTAAAAAAAAACACTACCTCCAGTGAAATGCAAAAGTACTTGGCATCAAAATATGTAATAAATAAAATTAACTATTTTATTGTCAAAAGAAAAATTCACTTATGTACCTAACAATTTTTCAGATATATAGCGAGATGTAATAAATCGAATTTTCACGCCTAGGTAGGAGACCATGGATTATTTTATTGTGAGTTCAAAACGTCTTCTACTTTCTATCATTCGTGGGAGTATATTATATAGATCCAACTTTCTTGACATGACGTCACCCTTTTCATCCAGATATAGAAAATCGCTTTGGACATGGGCGTATCCTGGATAGCAAAAGCTGACGACAAGCCTAGATAAAAATAGCTGAGCCCTCCTTTCCAAGAGATAACTCCAGACTTTCTGTTTGCCTTTCAGAAGCAGAACCAAAGAGGTCGATGGTTTCTGCTCTGAAGATAAAAAAAAAAAAAAAATACGTTCAGAAAATTACAGCATAAGGTGCCAATACCCAATGAATTTTTAAGATTTCTTAGAATCATATTAAAGATAAAACACATTATAACCAGTAGAAAAATGAAGACTAGAAAAGAAAGAAATATCAATGGAACCAGAGAGCAATTCAGTTAAATTATTTTTAGATATAATGAGAAAATATTTAAAAATAGTAGAATAACTAATATTCGATACTCAGCCATTGGCACAAACACTCAGTTACTATCGAGCTTCATACATCATAGCTTTCAAAGTTGAAATAAGTAGATTTAAGAGAGAATATTTGCTCATAATATTTGTAAGAAATATCAAATGTTTTTTTTTTTTTTTTTGCTGTTTTCTTTTGAGTATGATTAATGCATTAATTAAACGAGTAAAAGGTAAAATTATTAAAGCATCCTTATTTATTTTTATCTTGATATATTGTGGCTTTCAAAACGATATCAAACTTAAAAATAAGTAGATTCTAGAAGGAATATGTGCTCATAATTTTAAAAGCATATCTAATGTTTTCATTTTTTTCTTTAAACTACGTTTACTGTTGTAATTAATGGAGTAGAATATAAAATTATTTTAGAATTCTTACTTATTTTTATGATGATATATTATAGCTTTCAAAACGATTTTAAACTTGAATAGATGTTAAAATAAGTTGATTAAAGAGGGAATATGTGCTCATAATTTTTATAAGGCATATATAAAGTTTTTAATATTTATGGGGACTACTTTTACTGTTTTAATTAGTGGGGAAAAATTATTTAGGCTTTCTTATTTTATTTCAAACTCTACCCTGCCTGATAGGCTATACACTGCTGCTTTAATTTTCAGTAACCCATAAAAAATACAATTATGTAATAAAATTATAAACTACAGTAATATTATTATTTTTCTTCTCTTACCAGATGGCCCCATAACGGCAAGGAGCTGTCCTGGTTTTACGAATCCCGAGACATCTTTGAGAATCGGCCTCTTGTCGATGTTGACCGTGAGTCCGGTGAAGATGAGCTCCAGAGGTCTTTGAGGAGGATGTACCTGGTTCTCCAGGCATGGTGTCTCTGTCCTGCAACATAAAAAAATATATATTATATAAAAAATTATATATTAAATTAACAATATTTTTAACTATTTTTTTTTTTAATTTCAGTTTAAAGACTTATATCTCTTTAATCACTGAAATATTTGAGTTACTTTGATTGATTTTTTTTAAAGAGTTGAATAAAAATATAAAGAATTCCTCGACAAAAACATCAATGTTTATAAATAATTAAAATTCCAATGGAGATATATTATTAAAAAAAAAATTATCAAATCTTTAAAACTTCGTTAGTGACTTTGTTTCATCGTCACATACAATTTTTTATTTTAGAAAATCCTCAGGAATCGGACATTTTCGAATTAAATTAATTAACTTAATGGGGTATAAAAAAATTATGAGTATCCATTTGCTTTCCTCTTCAACATGAGATAATTTGATCACAAAATCCAGAAAATAGATGGCCTACAATAATATAGGATCGCATGGTCTACACAACATCCTTATTTTGACTTGTAGCAAATGTGTGTTCATGCGTTTTTATTACCTCATTAAAATGACAAAATTCAGATTAAAAACGACCCATTTCCGAAAATTTTCGAAAATAAAAAAAATCACTGTTGACGATAACATTAAGCAATTCTCGAAGTTTTGGTCGGATATTAATAATTTGAAAAATGGGATACATACTGTGAAATAGAAGGCTATTATACGTCCGATTTATGTAATGAACCAAACAAAATAAATTGGTATAAAAATATTATAAAATTTCTTCCTTTATCCCAAGCAAACAAAAAAAAAAAATAATTAAGAGAGAATAAAGACAATCAAATTTAAAACTAATAAAACAATAATTAAAAAAATAGAAGAGAATATGTAATACTATACAATATTATTTTTACCTAAACAGTTCGTTGAAAATTAACATATCAGATCAAGAAATAGATATTTGATACACAAGAAAACAAAAATCAAGATTCTTCGAAGTAGTTTCTTCTGAAGCTGTCAAAACACGAATAATATTCTTAATCTTTTTACTCTCTTTTAAAGGGCTGAAATCATTATCCGGAAAATTTTGATAAGTCTTAACAAACTTGTTTAAAAAAAGGAGATTTTATATCGTATACCCTTGCCCTTGTAAATAACGTTTTACACGTTATCGAAGTAAACACACGCGGTTAAAATAAACTTGAACAATGATTTTGATTTCTAATGTTTATTTTTTACCCGTCTCAAAAAGATAGTATTAGGCCTACCTATTGTATCGATTGTTTCATAAGATAATAATTTATACTGTAAAATATTGTAGGAAAAGTATTAAAAAAAAAATAATAAAATCGCGTTACCATGGTAACACTTATAAACTGTATTGAATGTGACCTTGATTTCGAACAGCTGTGTTTTTTTAACATTAAATTTTCTTTTCTTATCTATTAACTCTCAAGATCAAATCATACGGGCCCTCAAATAATTTAAAAAGCAAACAAAAACCGTCTGCATTTATGTCAAAAAATATATACTATAAAGAAATTATTTTTTTTTTTAAAAAGGCAAAATTAATAAGTGGATTTAGCCTAAAAAAAGAAACAAAAGGTCAATATAAAACTCCGAAATATAAATTATTAATTTCAGTATTTTTTTTAAATTACCATAATTACTTCTAATGTTATTAAAAATTAAATAATAAGTAGTCCTATAAAGAAATTAATTTAAAATATTACAAATCAAGAAATAAGATTTAATTCATTTTAAGTAATAAAATATCAGAGTAATAATTATAAAAAATATAAAAATCATAAGATGTTTACATAGTCATGTATCCATAGCTCAAAACCATGATGTGTCTTGGCGTACTGCCTAGGAGGAGGGACCACTAGTGACTAAACGGCAGGACCAAGATATGGAACTGATAAGGGTTTTTATAGATACTGTCATTTTAATATAATTTTTGGTGGTGGAATGTATCCTACCGTCTACGCTTTGGTCAACACATCCCCACTCCACATTTTACATTCTTTAACCTCAAAAGACGAATGAGACATTTCACAGTTTTGAATTTGGACTCTCTCTCTCTCTCTCTCTCTATATATATATATATATATATATATATATATATATATATATTAAATGCAGATTTATTTAATTATTAAATATGTATCAAATAGAACGTTCAAAATTTATTAAATAAAGGATAAAAAACCAAAATTTTGATAACTACATGAAGAAAATAAAAAATAAACAAACTTTCTTTTTTTCGTAACCAGTCGAACTCGGGCCAAAGTAACGGATCCAACTCCCGAAAAATGTACCGTTACAAGAAATTCTTCCTAAACTAATTCATGAAGATGTAAATGAAAACTTTTTGGAATCGCCGTTCCCTATGAATATTTATACAGATGCAATGTTTTTCATTTCGATATTAGCATACGTCAATTTATATGGATTCCTCCGTATGTTGAGAAAAATCGTACGAATTCAAAATTTATTCTGAAATTAATGAATTAACACACACAAATCTAATGAATGAAATTTTAAAATTTCGAATTTGACCATTAAAATTTGATAGGGGAGTTGTATCGGTCGTTGCACTGGGGACCGTTATCAACCATGTTTGTTCTAAGGAAAACATTGCGAAGAGTCATTCTTATCTAAGATTCCTCATAACAATTATGGTGGCATGTTGGATTCGCTATGATCTATTGCCATAGTACGGTGAACCTGGCTTGGCAAACAGGTCATAAAACAGTCTCTAACGTGCGAAAAAGTTGCGCACTTCCAAATAAAGATAGGTTGTACAAATACAATTAAACTTGCCAAAAAAAAAGGAAAAAAATTAGTAAGATTTAAACTGCCCAAAAAAAAAAATTACTAAAAATAATTTATCACGTTCCATCAAACCCAGAAGACCGACACCATTGGCTCCGACTATGGTAAAATATTCTTTCTTCTTGAAGAACTTCATCTTCCTGGGATTTAATTTAATTTCAGTTACAGGATCTTTCCAGGACCATCTTTAACTGATTGAGAAGCAGCATTACGAAGAACAGTTTGTAGGTATATCACCAAGTATATTTGGGAAAATACCAATATTATTAGTAACATCAACAAATATATATATATATATATATATATATATATATATATATATATATATATAAGTGTATGTTTTATTGCTGATTTATTGTAAAATATGAAATAGGAAATAGTGATAAACAAAACCAAATAAAGAAAATGGTTTGTGTTCAAACTTGAAGCAAGTTAGAAAATTTAATATATAAAGTATAAAGTAAATATCTAGTAACATTGGAATATGGGATATATCTGTCACATACTCAATCCATGAAAAAATAATAATATCAATTATTTAGTTATTCATTATTAATTATTATTGACTATGTAATATTATTTCACATCATAAACACATTAGATTATTTTCTTAGAGCTCCACTTGATCAGTTTCACATACTGATACTTTTATTTATTCTTTAATATATTTACAAAAAAATGTCTCCATTATATAAAAAAGTTTTTAGTGATGACCGTGCAATATTCTATTTTATTATTATTATTTATTTATTATTATTAAAATTTATTATTATTATTTATTTATTTATCATTATTAAAATTTATTATTTTATTGTTATAAGGACAGAATTTAACGAACACACTTCTTATTCTCAGAATTATTTCTCACTCATTGTGGTTAAAAGTTGGCAATAAGAATAATTATAATTATATGATAACATAAATTTTCAATAAGGCGTGATGTATAATTTAGATTTTTAATGCAATTAAAAACCTGTCCGAACTGTGGTTTCGTTCCGTTTATTTTATGTTGATAAAAAATAATACTATCCCAACTACCGAATACATGTAAATTTCAGATAAACAATTAGAGTATAATTAATTGAACAGTTGTATAATTTCGTTACCAAAATTTAAAAACCGTTAAAGCTGATAAAAAGTCAAATCAACAAATTTTAAATATATCTTTCTATCTTATAGGTAGAAACAAAATATTAAAAAACAAAACAAATATTGATGCATTGGAAAAATAATAATTTATTTATTTATTTTATCAATATTTAAGAAAAATGCAATAATAATTTAAAAACATATAAGTATAATTAATTAAATACTGTGATAATAAGTTAAATAAATAATTATCAAGAAACGTTGCTTCACCTTGATAACAAAGACTTTGACGAAAACGAGACAATTTAATCTACAGTAAATTTGCCGTAGATAAAAATGTTATCTGCCGAAAAATTGTTGATTTTATTTTTATAGTAGAATGCTGTCAAAACCTATGGGACAAAATATTATATAGCCTTTTGTTCAAGACAAAAATTAAACCAATCAACGCGTGAGGTTTTATTTTATTTGGCCATTCTTGATAATTCTTCTTATGCACGACCAGAATTTTACTTGGTTTTGATGTTTAATCATCTCATGGATTTATGTTTCGTACTTTTCTAACACTGGAGGAATAATATACATTTTACAAAATTCTTTTTTAAAAATTCAAAACGATAGAAAATTTTATTTTATTTTTTATGATACAACACTATTTGAAAATTAGTTTCAAAGCCGCATGATAAAATAAGAAGTGAAAGAGATTTATAGAACGAAACGTTGAGAGCTATATATTTTTACGATTTCGCTGACATGGCCTTCGCATTAAAAAGAACAATAAAAATAAAAATCGAAAAACCATAAATTGAGAACTTTCACTGGTATAAAATGTTATTATTTTTTTTTAAAACACAATATAAACAACGTTCAATAAACTGTTATGAGTAACAGCTTCATTTTTAAATAATGAATATATAACTATTTTTGTAAGATAAAAACATGTTAGTTTCATTATTTAGTTACCTCTACTTACCTCATGAGATAAATAGAGTTTCTTTATTTTTGTTTGATATTTAAATATTTATTAAAACATGTTAATAGTTAGTTTACTGAGGTGCATACAAAGATAAACATTCAGAAATGTTTGACTGAAATGTCAACTTTACACGTGTCAAAGTAGTATTTTTGGATGTTCAGTGGAGCATCCTAGCCAAACACCTTTTGACAAATGAGCTAAAACAGTTCTCTAAAAATTCAAACGTTTCACCTATAATATGGAGTTGACGTTAAAATGAAAACTTATTCTTCAATCAAACATTTCAGTTTGAATAAACATTTGTGAGGAGTTAATAATATTAAATTTATTTTAAAAAGTATAAAAAAAATATTATACTTTTTTCAGTATCATTTAATTTTTGATTAGCTGACTAATTATTTATAATAATAATAAAATAATAATAAAATAGTATTAATCGATTTATGTTATTTATTTTATTTTTTTTTATACAAACGTTTTAAAATTATCTAGGTTTATTTATTTTTTAAAATTCTTCTACACTTAAACCTTTTATTTATCGACATACAGAGAAACCTATGTTACATAAACTCCACGGAGTTGATGAATACGGCAATAGTTTTTAAGTTTCATAGATTTTGTCCGAACATTTACAAATAATAAAGCATCTTATCTTCTTGATTTTATTACTCATTATTCCTCTGCCCATTATTTAAACAAGAAATTTCAGCCCACAATTATGTGTATTCCTTATCATATAAATATTTCATTTAAAAAATCCGTTATCATATGTGCTAGCTTGTTTTGGAATTCCTTAACGATTTCCATACGCAAAGCCTCATGTTTAACTTCATTTAATTCTTAATGCTCCTTATTATGTCACAAATAAAATTATCCATGAAGACCTCAATATTCCCTTTGTTGCAGAATTGTGCCAAATTAGATATTCCTGTTGTAACTCCAAACTCTATGGTCACTCTAATACTATGGTTCATAACCTTCCATCCATAACATTTATAATCTTTCGAGACATCTGAAAAGAAGATGGCCAAAGGAGCTCTTAAATTAATCCAATCATTAAAGAATTACAAATGGGTAGCTTCTTCACAAGCTTCCATAATGTTTTATTTTCCTATAACAAATTCTCTTGTATTTATCCATACAGTTGTAAATTTCAATAAATGAATAATAAAAAAAATAAATAAATACAGGCGAATATACCCCGATCTATAGGATCCTGACCCCCTAGTACCTCCCTCGAGATGAATACCCCGCGGGCAGGTAGAGCAGACTGTACACACATACACACACACTATCGATCATGAGGGGGTGCGCTGAAGGGGTTAGTGCCCCCGCAAGGTCGTGGCAAGGTCAACAAACCCTCTTCCTCGCGGCACCATCTCCCTTCTCCCTCTAGCCACCTAGCCACCTAGCAAATAGCAGTTTTCTAGGTTATTTCCCATCCCACTTCTCCACTTCTCTCTCGTCTTTTTCAATTTATTTTTTCTACTTTTAATACAGCCTACGCAGAGCTACATCAGATAGGATTTCTGTCTCTTCTTCAAACAGGTTCAAAAAGAACCTTATCACATGCCATTTTTCGGAGTTAAATACTATCGGCATGACCACCAAAAGTATCACAAACTATACTATAATAAAATATCACTTGATGTAAACAAAAATAATTTACTAATGATTCGGTAAAATATTGATTAACGTTTTTAATGACTTAATGGATAAAAAAAACAGAATATTTTACAGAGCAAATAAAAAAATTAAAGAGATGAATTAACTAAAAATAATTAGCTTGCCAGAGACAAATCCTTAACAAAGCCTCTAATCTTTAACTTTTTTTTTTTTTTTTGTTCTTCCCTACCTCGCCTTTTAGGCTATACGGGATTTTCCTGGGCCGAAGGGTGAGGGCGGGGAATTTAAAATCCCCTCCGTCACCGGGATGTGAACTCATACTTTTTTAATCTTCTCAAATCTCTTATCTGGTTTGCCAGGCGACTCGCGGTGCAGTGCACACGCTTTAGCCCATTCGGCCACCCCGCCCCTAACTAATCTTTAACCTATTGACCAGTCAGTATTTGATCAAATAGGCCATCATCAGAAATTTAAAACAACAAACATACCGATGCAGATCAGAGATAGTACACCCCACATCAACCTAATAGTTATACTAGTGCTTTATCCCAAAACAGTCCAACATATAAAAATTATATAAAACATGAAAAAAAAATTAATTAATTATTTCTAGTGTAAAACTACCTGGGAGTTTTGTACAAAACAATTTGTTTAGTTTTCTTCTAGTCTAAAAAAGTGAAATGTACTATCGTTGATCTGCACTTATGCGATCATATATTTTTCAATCCAGAAGATGTTGGAGAAATGTAAATTGATCAATTCTTAACTGCTGTTTGAGAGGATCCAATAATAACCTATTATTATATATAGTTTTGTATTTTTTTATTTTCCGCTCAAATTACCTAGCTAGAGAACATGCGCTAGAACCCTACATTTTGAACAAACTAGCATAAACTAAAAAAAAAAAAAAAAAATGCCAAGAAATTTGTTGATAAATGTAAATAAAGTGAAATGCCATTCCTTGTAAATTTTTTTAGCATTAAAAATAAAGTAAACATACGAGATTAAATGGTGCATTTTTAAATTGTTATTTCGTATTTTCCTTATAAATCATTATTTTTTACGAGATTTATGTGGTTTTTCTTTCTCCATATATAAATGTACATTTTAACAACAAAAAAATAAAAAGTACTACTATGGGTGTTATCTTGCTATAGTTTGGATGCATCACTCTATATAATTTTATTACGTAAATATTCAAAAAAATAAAACAAAATTTATTACCAATAAATGACATTCTGTACAAATCGAAAATGGGTAGGAAAAATTGATATCTCATTGAACTAACAATTCGTTTCTCTTCTGTAGCATTATTTAAATCAATCCGAAATATAGCTTTGAACATTTCTTAGTAAAACTAAACTATATCTCAAGACGTTATATTATAGTTATAGATAGGTTCACATAAACCAAAAAAAAACCAAAGAGCTAGAATATGGAAGTAATATACATCATAGTAAATTGTATTACTGGTTGTTATTTACGTATATATTAAAGCCACATTCATGAAACTATAACTGTCATATCGAGTTACGAATGTTTAATAAATTGTGAGCCTATAAAATATTGATTCATTTGAGATCGCTATAGAGACCAAACATACTTGGCGTATAGTCGATAAGTCATCTCACAGTTGAGTTTCATATAGACGTGCCCTAACCTCCTGACACAGTTCCATTTTTCTTCCTTTCTCTACTTAATTAATAAATATAGGAAAATAAATAAAATATAAATATATTTTTAAGAACCGAATAATTTATGTGATATCTGAATCGCATTACATCAGCACGTTTATGGATTTATCACTTATTTATTCAAGAAAAACGTTTTTTATTGATGAAGTTTATATTATGGTAAAATTAATATTAAATATGAGTATATATATTTTACATAAAGAGCATATTTATGACAATAAATACACACGAGCTTCTACATTCTAATACGCCTAGTATAAAAAGGGTATACTTTTTTTTTAAAATAAGAGAATTCATCTCCCCATTTGGGTATTAATGCCTAATCTTGTAAAAGTACGCATACACAGATACATGGAATTTGAAACTGTACAAAATTCCACAACGTTGCTTCAACTTTAGGCAAAATTAGACTACCCGAATAATAAAATATATGCTTATCAAGAAACAAACGTATGAAAATAAGCGTATAATAGCAAAAGTAGTGAATGAAATTTGATACAACACAAAATTTGGATCAATCCAAAAAATCCTTAAACATTTGTTTCAGGATGGACCTAAATTTGTTCTCTGGTACATGAAACGTAAAATTCAAACAGAAAAAGTCTTCAACGCGCCACAATCCTCGACAAATTAGAATAGTACTATATTATAATATTTTATTTTTGTAAATTGTAGATGTTTTTTCATGGGATCTATCAATAGGAGCTATCGAATAGAAATGCTGATTATTTTTTTTCAACTATTTTTTTTTTAATTAAATCATCATTATTACTAAATTACTTTATACGATTGGTCTCTGAACAAAAAATCAAATTTATAATGACCAGTTTTCGTGTTAGGTCAAGGTCTATACGTGAATCATGGATTAGCTCTGAACCATTTGTAGAGCCAACTTATCACGCGAAGTTCGATTTATCTATGCTGTAACCGTCCCCGATAAACAATGTTTGTCCATTAATAGTATTTTCCAACTAATTACATATAGGATAGTATGCATCATTCAGGCGTCCACAGATATACAATATATGTAAAATCAAATAAAAAAAAATAGATATAGCATAATATTAAAAAAAGTTATATTTGAAATTTCAGATGAAAGACTTACGTAACCAGAGAGAGAAACCGTAACTTCTCTTTGGTGTAGCTGAAGGAGCCGTGCTTTCTAAATCAAGTTTGCCTTCGATAGGTAATTAATACGGACTTACATAATGCTTAACAACGGGTCTCTCCTAAAACGGCCTGCCTCTAGAATTCAATTTCATATCCCATGTACCCAGAGTTATTACATTCTCAATCTTTAACAGTAACAAATGTTTAAAAAAAACAATCAAACGTAAAATAGGACAATCATAAAAGCTTGTTAGTAAGATTTCACAAAAAAACAAAAATAAAATTTCCTAAAAAAATATTTAAGATCCGTTAATTAAGGCATTAGGAAATGACCTTAAGTAGGAAGTTTGTTAAACGAAACTAGAGAAAAAAATTCACAAAAAAGTACAATTTTAATGGAATTAAATCTTTAAGTTTATATGTGTAAATTTTGATTATATTCATTGAAATAAAAATTGATGAAGTTCATCGAAATAGAACAAAACCTATATAATTGTGTTTCCAAGATAGAAAAAAAAATGTAGCTCCCCCAAGTTATGAATGTTGTAAAATTATATAGTTATAATTTTTATATTTTTAATTTTTGTAAAATCAAAAATTTGTAATTTTTGTTGATGAATTATTACGTTCTAATGACTATTATATATTTACAGAAATATTCCATCGATTTAAAAATGGGGAAAAAAAGGGTCCATTTATTAAAACACGTAAAATAGCTCATTAATGGAAATCACATAAATCATTATTTAAAAAAGGGTATGAATATTTCCTCTTGAAGATAAAAAGAATTTAAAATTGGTAGGCTGTTATGAAATCAATATAAATTATCATATATAAAACAAAACCTATATTATGTCTAGTTATTTTTTTAAAATTATTTTCATTTCATGTTTCTCTCTTTTTTTTCTTTCACTTTTTCCAAACCGATTTAAGTTAGAAGATAGCTTATATATATAAACAGTTTATAGGAATGTAGTTTGGGGGTCTTTTATCGAATGTAATTAATATCATAAATTACAATACATAAAGGTCGATTAATAAAAATATTATAATATTATAAATAAATATATATATTCTATTATATCTATTTCTTCACTTTGTAATTACACGTATAAATCTCTGAGACTCAAAAGCCCACATTTCTGCCCTTGTTTATTATTATAAAGGGACTACTCCAGAATAAATAATATATGTAATAATATAAAAAAATAAAAAATAAAAAAATAATTAAACTAAATGCACAATGTTTTTATTCCACAGAGAAAAGAATTGATCAAATTATTTAGTAGTTTACGCCACTGATACATGTATAAATTAGTGAAAAACTACTTTCAATAAATCTTTACTAGCAATATTTTTACTCACAAGCACGGGGATCGCAAGACCTAGAAAGGAATCACGCAAAGAGGAGATACAAAAATATTACCAACAACTAGTGTTGCCCAGATGCGAGACCGAGACGAGTCTTTGTCTTGCAAACTCAGTCTTGGTCTAGGTCTTAGTCTTGCGCAAGACATTCGTAACAGTCTTGCACTTACCTATTAGCTTATTACTAGAGAGATATTACTGTATTTTTTTAAATATGAGAAACCTAACTAAGTCTGAATGAAAAATTACAAGAGTTAAATGCAAAAGTATATTGGTTGCACCAATTCTTTCCATATAGTAAATAAAATTGTCAAGTATTGGTAACTATTTTGCCTAAATTTTTATTTAAAAAATCAATTTTTTTTTCTTGGTCTTGGTCTTGCAACAGATAGGCGGTGTTGGTCTTGGTCTTACAAAGTGCAAGACCAAGACCAATTTCGGACAACACTACCAGCAACCTATAATGGCAAACAATACTGTCAGCTGATCCGATCACATTAAACACGTAACGTTGAAGTGTTGTTCTCTTGTGCGAATAAAATGAGAAGAAGTCGACGTTTGTCATCTATTTAAAGTAAAAATCAGCTGGGAAATATTTTCATAAGACTTGAGACCCAACCTATATGATTAGAATGCCTCGACATAAAAAAAAAACTGGAATTTTCAAAAACGTTTACCTTTGATATATTCTAATACCAATCACTGATAGAATAAAGAATAATTAATATATTTGAAAGTTATCCAGTTACACATGTACTGAACAACTCTTGACTTCACATTAGTTCAGTACAATACTACCATAACATTAAATTGGTTTGTTTTCTATTCAAATTCCCCTTTCCTTTTATTTATTCTCTTTCTGAATACCAAGCATCCTATTTTCCATAGTGTTCAAGAGCTATCCCTTCTAAAAGAATAAAACTTAAATTTTAAAGCACCTCGCTCGCCTCAGCCAGAAATTCATGGCGTTGTAAAAAAAGTAGAAAGTTCGTGGGTGGTTATTTTACAGGACGAACCTAAGGAAGGAATTTATTGTAAGTTATATCCTTTTACGATCCCGACCCTCCCGACAATTTAAGATACACAATGTTTCGAGTTTATATTTAACTGAGACTCGAAGGTTTTTTTTTTATTGGTTTTCTATTTATCGAAATCACCTATGGTCATTCCAAATGTTAAGATCCTGTTGTTGTTAAAAAAAAAAAAGAAAAAGAAATCTAGAGAACACTCCTGCTGTCTAGAAAATGAAAAGAAGTGTTTCCAATACAGCGTTTCTCCGCTAGATGATGGATGCTGGAGGAAACGGCCATTTCCACAGTGAATTATCGAAGTTGGAAAATGGTGGATTGTATCGACTTTCTCTACCATTACGATAAACTTGTTTGTGGCCCCATTGTGTATTTCATGTATGCATTCTTTATAAATAATAAATTTGACTTATTAACCATGTATTCTTAAAATCGATAAATGCGTTCAAAGAAAAATGTCGTGAATGCTTTGCCATCTTCGAAAATTCCACTATTTCGATTTATCTTCTTACAAGCCGCATCATATCTATTCATATTTTCTACCTGATTGGGTCAAAAATTCAATTTCTCCATATGCTTCTACAATATGTACCTGATATGCTTTCATAAATAATAGAAAATATTAATTCTCAGATGCATATTGTTCAAATAGGATTTCATTACTGCCTAGGACAATATTCACTTCATAACTAACAACTTTATATATTTACAAAAAAACATGATGTACGGATCGTAGGACCATAGCAGAACTTTAATAGGACGAAATATATTATTTATAAAGAATTTATATATGAAATATACAATTCAGTCCGACAAACATACAATTTGTTCGTTTATCCTAAAGTGAAAGAATTGTTGAAATTAAATGTGATTACTCCGTAAAACTACAATTGAGAGACTAATAATTTTAATTATTTATGACAAAATATAAGGTACGAAATGCCAGGTAGAAACTCACAACAAATGCAATGCAATTGTTATTCTACAAAGAACCACGGATAGCAGAAAATATTTAAAACCTAAACATATGATAAGTATGCCATGACAACCATAGAACCTAGAAGACTTTCGGAAACAATTACGATTCGTCTCGAAAATGGTATATTTTTGCAATTTAAAATACAGGGTATATACCAGGTCTTGATGAGCTTTCAAAATCATTAGAACACAGTTTATTCAACCTCGATTCATTGACTTTTGAAAGCATTTAAGTTAAGAAACCTCTCAATTTTTCATAATTATTTCATTATATTTGTAGTAAGGTTTTACGTTTTAAAATTAGGATTCTTCAATTCTCGTTCGATACCCCTTTCATTAAAAGGTGATCCGTTCGATATCTCTTTCGTTAAAAGGGGATTCGTTCGATATTAAATTTCTTTAATTTTTTAGGATTCTTTCATTAAAATTCATCGCTCAAAAAAAAGGATCTATGGTACGTTACCGTATTACATAAAGTGGAGATAATTTACTGGATAAACTGCAATACGTAAATAAGATAAAAAATTGCTCATCGTGAAGCTTGGGATGATCCCCTCCAACCCCCTGAACCAAAAAGGGAAGAAATTGGCTACAAAGAGCGAAGAGCTGATTGGCTCCAGAATGCCGACGTGTCGCGGGATTTGACAATGAAGCGGGCATCGACCCTCGACGCTCGAGAACAATTGAACCAGGAGTGGGGGACAATTATCCCAGGGTCCCCCCCACCTTCTGGGACTGTTCTCCTCGTCATCTTCAATTTTCATTTTCGGGGGGTTGATTTGGTCAGTAGGGCGAAAGGTCACTTGTCGAGGATTTAAGCATGCGAAGGCCGCGTGGGAGGGTTTTTATTATTTTTTTTTAATAATAATAGCTTAAGAAAGGCTCAATAATAGTACTTTTTTCAATTTATTGTTCTAGCAGAAATAAAAACACTTTATTAAGGAAAGAATTGGTTGATGTGATATTTTAAAATAAATATAAAATACATTTTAATAAATATGTAATAAAGTCACAGATTATACAAAATAAATAAAGGCACATTCTACAAAATAACTCACTTTCTGACCGATAACATTAAAAAATTATTTAAAAAATATTAAATTTAATTAAGCTAGACTTATATAATGACAATAAATTAAGTAAATACGTGAGTGACATGAAGTATAACTTATATTAAACAAAAAAACAAAAAAGGCAATATACAAATTAGAATACAAAAAATATACATTGGAGAAACTTAAAAAAAAAACTGAAATACAATTGCTTAACACATTTTAAGAAAAATAAAAAATATTAACACTGCTCCATTAGCACAGCACAGCATAAAAATGCAGCACAATTTCAACTTCACAAATAATTGGCATTGAACAAAAAATAACATTAGAAAATTAATCGAAACTATTCACACTACCAAAAACAAGAGTATATCAGTGTATTTTAAAACAGATACCAAACATATCAGTTTATTTTAAATAGGATAAAAATGTTTTCCTTATTGACCGTCTATCGTTATGATGATGGGAAAATACATCACGAAACGCCAAGCTATTTGACAAATAAATAAGTTATCAAATAAAGAAGTTATATTTATCAATCAGTGTTTTAAAAAAATCCTTCAATACACTATAAAATAAGAACAAGGCGTCATATGAAAATTAACTGTTATTTTTGATCAGTTCCTTTAATTTTTAATAATTATGTATAACTTTATATTTTTTATTATTTTAAATTAATAATGGTCTGGCTTAGTGAACATTTGGTTTATAATAATTAATCAGCATCTTAGAGAAAAAATATTAACATGTTTTTATGTTATTTATGTTTGATAATTTTTTTATTGTTTTTTTCATGATCATCAAAATTTTATGAATATATTATTTATGTATTGGTTGATTATAGAAAATGACAGTAATACTAAAAATAGTTTACACTATGAAGGAATTTATTTTGAAAAACATTATCGTCCGATAAACGAAGAAATAAAAAAGTGATTCACTGTCTTGGTGATTCGTTTTTTTTTTCTTTGAACCATCTGTGCCTAAGGTGAATCAACTCTAATCTTAAAATGTGATTATATAGTTTTTTGTTTTATGAAATTTATTTTAAGAAACATTTGGCGCTCTTTCATCCTGATATAATCGATCACTTTTTTTTATTATTTTTGTTTTCCTCTTATATTTTTTTTTTTATAGGCATAGCTTGGAAAATCCCATTTTCATTCTAAATTTTCTAGCTCCATTATAAATAAACTATTTTCTTCATTTTTATTTGAACGTTTTGGAAGATTTTTAATGAGAAAAGTCTTCTATGGATTCAGTATGTCGATGGAAATAATATACCATAGTTCGTACGCCCAAAGTTCTAACAAGAACTCATTCACCGAACAACGCTCGACGCCAACCACCGAAATTTCCACAAGGCTTGGAATGCTGAAAATATGACTAACGCCTATTAAAAACAATACGCTGCGAGAGCATACAGCCCCATGTCATTGCTCCACAGCGCTCATGTATTCAGCTTAATTGGTCCAATTTAGATCCGCGCAAACACAGTGCCCTCTTGCGAGGATGTTGCGAAATGGGACTCAAATTGGCTAGTGGCGCATAATCGGGTTTTTTTGAATCGTCTCCTCATGTCGGCCAAGATTCTTAATTGCGAGAAAACGGAAGTCCGGCCCTTTCCTGTTACGCGAGCAGGTTGCCCCAGAATTGAAGTTCACATCAGCCTAAACTCCAATGGCTATCCAGAGGCGTACCTGCACCATTTGGGGTACAGGTGGATATATTTTAGTTGCCCCTTTAAAAAAAAATACATTTATATTTATCTATGTGTAATAGTGGTAGGTATTCTGGATATGTATTCCAGAAGGGTTACTTTGAAGGATCTCTTAGAAAAAATAAATACATAAAAATATATTTCAAATATAAAAAGTATTATTTCATAATTTGTATATAATTCTTTTATCGTGTTAATTGTTTCTAATTATCGAATAATTAGCCAGCTGAATGTAAAAATAATATCAGGCATTCCTGGCGAAAAATTAAGTAAAAAAAATATTTTTTTTTTCTATGTCTATAATTAGGATATTTAATAAATTATTATTCTTATGTTTAAGTGTATTCATAGCTTAATTTAAATAAATAAACAACAGACAATTCCAGACAATTCTGATTCAAATAATTTTTTATTTATTTTACTTTTAATATTCACTGCAGTGAGACCACTTGAAGAATAAAAAAAGTTAATACTCTTTAATTAATTTCTTAAGAAGTTTAATGGTCATTCCGATTTAGAACACTTCTACCAGTCATATTTAATTTTGCAGTAGAACGTAGAAAGTTTCATGCTATTTTGGAAAAAACACGAAAACTATAGAACTTGAAACAACAATGGGAATAACTTTAAAAAAAATTCATGTGTTCGTTTGTTAGGGTAACTAGAAAAAAAAAAAAGGAAATTTATGAATTATAAAGAAAAATTATTAATTTTTATTCGAAAAATTACTTAGCTCGTTCCATCTGTTCCGAAAATGGAAGATTATAATTAACAAATATAAAATCCTTCCTATTGTTTTTTACCGATATGAAACATGGTCGCTTACAATGATAATATGTATACAGTAATATAATGGAAGAGATCTTAAGATTTTTTTTAATATAAAATATGGCGTAAAATAGTTAGAATGAATGTCTATTGGTCTCCAGTTAAAAAAAAGAAAGTTTTTATTTATAACATAAAAAAATTTACCTCCAGTAAATTGTACACTTTGTATCTTTGGATGTTTTCTGAGCTGTAATTCCAAAAAAAACAACAACAAAAAACAGAACCGGTCTCCTCTAGTTCCAAGTACAGTTATACCAACACTCCATTTCGCCTTTCATGATTTTAATAAAAGTATGAAGTCAAAACTTTTGAAATTGGGTTGGACATTAAACAGTTCATCATAGGTACAAAATTGATTTTTTACTAGGTGTTTTATTAATCAATGAATAAATTCTTTAAAATAATTTACATACATATTCTTGTAAAAAGAAAAACTTAATTAATTTTTTTAATAAAAATACTTCATATCGTTACATCATTAATTCGTATTGTTTTTAAACTTTGATTTTCTTTCAACAGCGGTTACATAAAAACTAGTTCAAACTAAATTTCTGAGTTCCATTTGAAAAATCATTGTTTTTAATTATTTTTTTTATAAATAAAATGTGAATTTAGTGAACAATAGTATTTATTATAATACATCCCGGGTTATGGAAAAATAAGAAATAAAAGCTTTGCGATGGTCATTTAATTTAATAATTTTCTTCACTTTCTGAACACGACTTCTTATAGGTGAAATGATATAAAATCACGTCCTTTTTTTTAAACAACCTGAGATGAATCTCTAATTTTTCCTAATAAATCCCAACTTAACATTAGTGTTGCCGAAAAGCGAGACCGAGACGAGTCTTGGTCTTGCGCAAGACTCTCATAACAGCCCTCCAGTTACCTATTAGCTTATTACTAGATATTTTTTTTTACCAGTCTTGGTCTTGGTCTTGCAACTGGTAGGCGGTCTTGGTCTTGATCTTGGTCTACGAAGACCGATTTTGGGTAATACTACTTAATCTGGACTTGAAGCTTATTAAATATGGAAGCTTTTCAAAACACGGGCTATCTGAGGTATAGTTGGAGGATAATAAAAAAAAAAGAGAAATAATTTATATTTTTTTTAAAAACAGAACTAACCTTAGTTTAGTTGCTAAAATTCCTCTTTAAAAGGTATGGTACAATGACAAACTCTACTATCTTTTAAAGTAAATTTTGTCTAATTTACTAAGAAGCAATTCTTAATTATTTAAATAAAATATTATTTTAGTTTTCTCTACCTGTTCACCAAAAAATGTGACTTGGTTAAAAAAGAAATCTTAAATTTCCTGATTTTTTTTTTCGAAAAACCATTGTTTATTATTGAAACCATTGTTTATAAGAATTTTTCGTAGCTCTTGAGACAGATTATAAATCCCTTAAATATTTCCTTCTAATTATTAAAATAGTAATAATTTTAATTATTATGTCTCTATAAAATTATATTATTTGTAGTTAGGTCACATTGTTTCATAAATTCAGGGATAAATGAACTCTTCTACATAACAGAATGCGTAGGTCTATGTTAAATGCTTTTTGTTGATTTTTTTTAACTCCAAAAATGACTGCATGTATGTACTGAAGAAATGTGTATACGATACTTTGTGTCATTCCAATATTAACTGTATGTCAGATTGAGCGTTTCTACGATTGATATATAAATGTAATATTTGAAATATAAGTAGGACTGGATGGTGAGTTGGAAGACTGGTAGATTTGCCGTAGGATAAGGCCTTGGTTGCTGATTAACATATGTTTGCAGCTCCCCCCTCCCCTTCGCTACCATGCTGCCCTTGAACTTTCCTCTTATCAGTTGCATCTCCTCTCCTAATCAACAGGTATATATTCACCTGGATAAGCGATAGGGCACCAGTCGGGAGCTGATGTGGTTAGCAGTGATTCCTCCCAACGGATGAGAGGAGTGCACGTGTAGGGATCATTGCTAGGTTTTAATTATAGACTTTTGCAGCTGCCATGAGGCCTTTGCCAAGGTCACGGTCCATCGGTAGCAGCCGAATATTTTCAAATTACGTTTCCGATAATATCGAAATTTCCATAAATTTTAGCAGAAAATTTCAATAAATTTTTCCATTTTTAATTTAATTGAAAACCTAATTTTTTAATTAAAATAAAAACCTAACTGGACGACATTTTTGAAATTCTCGTTCATAACCACATATTTTTGTAATCATCATATGTTCTCCATCAAGACCAAATACTTCAAAATATACCCGTAATAAACTATTCTTTATTTTTTTTTTCTTGTTTTTATGATAAATAACTAAGAATTAAACATTCTTATGTTTTTGCAATGTTTGTGACATTTCTTAATCAATATATAAAATGCTTTGTCTCATTTTTATTTCTTAGAATATCTAGCGATATTCATCATTCCCCATTGTCAGAAATCATTTATATACTTAATAATAACACAGGATCTACCTAATGTATTGAATTAGGAAACCAGCATATTTTTTAAGAATTCCAATTTCAAACTGGAATATAAAGTCTAAAATAAAAGTATAAATATTTTTTCAGCTCGAATAAGTTAAAGTTAAATTAAGAGGGTCCGTCAGAAACTTTAAATAAGGAAAACAAAATCAATTAAGAATAACGCCTCTTCCAAATCTAAGACACTTTACTTTTCTTTTTCTTTCTTTGAATGTTTCTTTAAAAGATTAAGGAAGAATTTAATTTATCAAATTAGAGGAGATGAGAGAAATTGAGATCGCCAAAAGGCACTTCTCTCACTCCAACAAAATTTACACACAAATTTTTAATCCTCTAACTTAATTTGGAGAGGAGTGAGAAGGAACGCAAATCCTTAAAAACCAGGACAAACCTCTTAAGAATATATAAATTAAGACTGAAATGTACCTCCAATTCTGTGGTGGGAAACGCCTTGGATAAAAAAATAAATACGTTTCTCAAAACACAAAAACCTTGTTTTAGAGTTTGTGAAATTTGTTTAAAATGCATCTCAAAAATGTGCATTGCTATAATCTATTATCAAAGAAAATACTAAAAAATATATTGTAGAGTTTTAATCCGTACCTTGTGGGTGGACGCAAATATAGGTCTGGATATACATAATTGAATCATTAGAGATTATTTTTATTAAAAAATAAAATAATAAATCTATATAAATGAAAATAACCACACTGTTTAAACGATCAAATTTTGAGAGCATAATTAAAATATATAAACTATCCTTTAACCTTTTTTTTAATAGAATGTCCGATGTATAAAGACTTGAGAGAACATTAATTAGAGAAATATATTACAGAAGACATCAATTCAATGCTCGGTAATTCGTTAATGATAGAAAACCTCGCAAAGTTGAATGATATATTTTATTTTACAGTAGGGAGCCTTAAAATAAGATCATTCATTATGAATGATTGAATGCCAACAATATTTATGTCTATGTTTATGTTTACCACAAGCATTGTTATCTTCGACTAAGAAGTTGAGAATATGTATTGTTGCAATCTGGTATATTGTATTGTAGGGATACATAATTGCTATTTTTAAAATTCCTTTAATGTATATTTATTTGATTTTTTGTATATATCTTCAAAGTCAATACTTTTTATTTACATTGTTATACAGTTGTTTTTTTTTTTTTTTTACATCACAGTTTATATATTTAGTTTATCTTATTTATGAAAAAAGAATATTTCTCCTATTTATTTCTATATTTGTATAATAATTTATTGATTCTTTTTTATGTAATAATGTATTTAACGCAGTCAGACCTCCTGTAATTGTATCTATTAATTACAAGATACATAATTTTCATTCATTGATTCCTTTTACCTGAACTGAAATAATGCCATTTCAAATATTAATATGAAAATGTGTGTAAATTAGTGTAAACTATGGTTACTCTTTGTTATAAAACCGAAAAAATATTACTTCACATTATATTCATCATTATATGAAAAAAAAAACAATAAAAAAAATTGACTCCACAAGATACTCTATACAAGAATTCCTAATTTTTTTTTTTTATTATTTTGAAAGTAAATTAAGAGCGAAGACTTAAATCAACTTCTCAATACAAATGTCCCATCAAAATTAAATAAAATGACCTTTCATTAGCAACAAAACACAAAAATATTTTATACATTTTAGACCCTTTAAACGTAAAAAAAAAAATAAGATTAAAAATATTTTATGACTTTTCGGCTGAAGAATAAAATTTTGAATTAATGTGATTTATGTCACTTCTGTCCGAGAACAAAAGGAAGATATTTATAGGTTCCGGCCCTTTCCAGGCCGAAAGGTTTAAAAAGTAGGCAATTTAGTGAGGCGCCAGGGAACGGGTAAATATAAATTATGGTGTCTACGAAGAAGGGGCACGTCTTGCCAAAAAGCCTAATTCGATAGTTTGGTCTGGGAGAAACACCACAAGCCGTGGATGCCCATAAAGCTATATTAGATGCAATCATAAGATGAAAGGATTTTCCCTTATATCGTTTTTGCAATTATATATATATACATATAAAGGGGGGGATTTAATGCAGTACAATATCATTAATTCAGATTGGATGTTCAAGAGGATGTTCGGATTACAAATCGGTGTCTTGAGAAAGACAAAATAACAATAAAAGATTAAAACACATACGTACGATTCCATTAACTAAATAGAAGCCTGTAAAATCCACTATAAACTTGTGTAGATGTATGTATAAATAAATACCTACTATCACAGCTTTGATTCTTAGACTTTTTAGAAGGATGTGTTAAAAAAACAGCTTATTTTTATCTACTGTCTATCAAAAATAGTGATGGAAACGAAATATCCCGACGAACGAACTTCCCACATTTATTAATCATTTTAACATAAGCGTATTTAAAACAACTATTTCAAATTTAGTTGAAACACATAAAGGGTTGTAAATAACAGCTTATAATAAAACCAATAAATTAAATTTTTTAAGAATTATAATCCGGACAAAAGGATGTTAAAAATTAAGAAAAATGCTTAAAAAGCGAGGGCCAGAAAAAACTTTATTAAATAAGTTTTAATAAAACATTTATGAGTATTTATTTAGATTTGTAATTAATTTATAATTTTTTTTTCGTCTATAAAATATGAAATAATGTACAAAAGGAAGACTATATTTTATTTTTCAAATATACAAAATTATCCTTCAAACAGTCTCGTGATTATTATGTCTTCAAGAAGCTTTCGGTGCTTTGCACCTTATTCATCTAAAAAATAACATTTATAAGAGATATTAAAAATAAAGAGATAAAAACTTTATAGCGATCTTCGACTATTTATTAATTAATTAGAATTGGTAATTGTTTATAGTACTAATCACTGTTGAAAAGGAGAAAAAAAAACAATTACATAAATATGAAAGAAAAAAAAAAAAATATATATATATATACATATTATTAAGAGCATTTAGTAGTGACACAGAAAGTGAAGGAGTTAAGATAAGACTCGAGTATGAAGAAAGAGTGGAAGACTACTGTAATGAAGAAGACGAGGAGGAAGACAGAGCGTGGCCTAACGGTTCGAGGAGTCCCCCAAGGACGCTACAAAAGACCGCTCTTCATTTTCTTTTATGCCCCACTTTTTGCCTCGCCCGTACTCCCGCCCTCCCTACTGTAAATCCTTTATAAATTACCTCCCTTTCCCAGTTCACAAAGGATCTTCCAGGAGTTCAAAGAGCCGTTTAAATGCTCCCTTTGAGGAATAACAAACATCACAGCTCTCTTTTATTCCTTTTATAGGGATCTTCTGGTCACGTGGGAAATGATTACGAATTATAGCCATACAAACCAGGGTAAGAGAGACGTAAACACGTAAGGAAAAAAAGAAAAAGAAGAATATTTTGTGAAGTTTGTTATTCCACCCGGTTCCTGATTTCACAAAGACCAATTGTATAAACAACATCCATCTCGTATGACCTGGATTCCTCCAACAGCCCGTTTGGACCAACCTCTTTCCAAAAGTCGAATTCTTGGAGAGTTCAATCAACTTCGAAATTAATATATGTTATTAGAATTGAATTAGTACATCGCTGTCTCTTAATAATAATACGTAACGTGCGCCGAAATGCCGATACTATTGAAAATCTTGAGCCTTTTTTTTCTTTGGAATTAGTTGAGGCTTAATCTTCTTCTGGGTTCTTGCTTTATTGAGTAATGTTGTTGTATATTCTGGAATATGGTGAAGAATATTCCGTTTTGTCTGTTTTACGACGGTGGTGGACTACTCGATTCAATTATAGACTGAAACAATGATCAGTAACAGTAAAAAGATAACGGAAATGTACCGGACAACGCAGTCCTGGGAAGCGGAAGAACAACGCATCAAAAATCCGTCATACCATCTGCCAGAGGATATGATCCTACACAGGATAAAATCTCAATGGGTGATTTGACCATCATTTATGAATTACTCTTAGAATTCACTAAAATGAATTGTTAATGTAAAAAATTCGATCGCGAAAACGATTTTCAGCTTTTCAAAGATAAAACATGTTTTCTATGAGCATATGCAATTAAGGAATGGTTGGTGTATCACAGCTAGCTTCTTTAATAGTCCGTTGTTCTATTTAACCTCGTTATTTTGAAAATTAGGGGGTGTAGCTTACGCCAAACGTCTCAATATTTTTGAAGGCCACCTTTTTTTCTCGATTTTGTTAACATCCAAGTAGAAAGCAAATGTGTATTTACAAGTTTTTAGTACCTAATTAAATAGACAAAGTTTGCTCCAGATTGGAAACGAACCAATTCCAAGAGTTTTCGTAAATAAAATAGTTGTAGGTTACGATGATATGAAACTATTTATGAAGTTTCAGGCGGATGTTAATAATTCGATAAAAATGGGTCTGTACCACGGACTATAATCATTGTACCACGACATTATCTTTGTCGCAACCCACAGCTAAATATAAATCTCTTACAATTAGTCAGAGATATGAAGGCGAAGGCTTCATATTACTGATGAAATAAAAAAAATTAATCTGTATTTTTATATGATTAATTTTTAATAATAAAACTTCATTTGATATTAACTCACATTCGTTTCAAATTGCCTAAGGTTGCTATATGAGTCCAAAAGTTTTGATTATATGAACTATTAAAAAAAATATAATAAAATTATTTGAATAAAATTATAAACGTGGTATATCACCTACGATATCGGATAATACTATTCAGATAATTTAGAAAAAACCGTGCTTGGATAAATAAAACTGAAGTTTTGTTAACACCATTATTTTCTTCTTATTCTGACGTTGTTGGAGATGCTTTTCGCATTGAAATCACTCCGACGACCTTGGAAAAGTACTCAAAATGCACTCTTTCTAAAACCTTACTATTGCAATTCTTCTTTTTATTGGGGTTCTTTGACATTATTGCTATTTGCATACGCTGTGGGTGTAGCATTCTCTCGCCTTTTTTTAACTCTGAACCTACCACAAGATTCTGCACAATCGAAACATTATGGCAAAAAATGTGGATTTTCGTTTCTTTTTGGTAGTATTGCTAACTGATACCGTCTTGTTAACTGTAGTGTTGCCCAAATGCTAGATCAAGACGAGTCTTGGTCTTTCGCACTCAGTTTTAGTCTTGGTCTTGGTTTTGCGCAAGAGTCTCGCAACAGTCTTACAGTTATATACTGGCCTATTTCTATAGAGATGTTACCGTAATTTTTTAGACAGGGGAAACTCAACTGATCCCTTAACTATTTGTTATAAATTATATATATCGATTCTTTAAATATAGTAACTAAAATTGTTAAGTAATAGTAACTATTTTGCCTTAATTTTTATTCACAAAACGATTTTTTTTACTTTAGGCACTAGGTAGTTTGTAAGACCAAGACCGATTTTTGGCAACACTAGTTAACTGTCGGTAACAAATATGTAACATATATCATTTATCAAATGAAAATTAATTTCGGAACCGTGGCTAAGAAAATAAAGTAGTTATGTTTTACAGAATGACGCACTGCGCATGTCAAGATTTAACGCGTATGATTTTGCTTTCTCGTAAGCAATCTTATACTTAAGTACTTCAAACATATTTTAGCATTATTATTGTAATGCTACAACATGCATTAAACATATTGTAATGAAATTATAACAGGGCAATAGCTAGAGTATATCTGGGTTATGGCTTTTGAAATGAGCAGGAAGACAAGGAACAACCAGTATCCGGCATCTTCCTAAGGGAGGGACATAAGCCTTCCATGTCTTGCGCCACGCCGAAGGATATCCGTGAAGATGAAGCGACGGCACGACCCAATACTCCTTCCATGGGAAGCCTAAAATAACGCCTCTTTTTACTGCTGAATACAAAAAAAAATTTATCTCCGCAGATGTCGGTTCTGGCAAAGCGTGTTTTAACGAGCGTTCTTATATAGCCCCTTCTTTCCAAACTTACAAAAGGTCCTAAAACCATTTCGTATGCTTTTTTTTTATCAACCTACTTTTGCCTCTTCACGTATCCGGAACCAGTCGCAAAAACATGAGTCAACGTCCTGACTCATCTCTTGAAACCTTCTGACTTAAAACAATTCCGACCCTTCTACAAGATGGATTTGAGAGGTAGATGGTAAAAAAAAAAAAAAATAGTCAATATGCCATTTCTCAATTAAGCAATACATCAACTTGAGTATCTTCATTACTAATGAAGTTAATGATTTTCTAAAAATGATCTAATTTTTTAATGCATTTTCTGATCGTTTATTAATCAATGATATTTTTTTTTCCAAATATTTTAAGAATAATTTGATCGGTTTCTGGCCTACATACAGAAGATGTCTGCCTAACAGATTAAGTTACTATAAAGCGATACAAATCGTTTCTCTGTTCCGTGCTATAAATCCTTAGAAGACACAGAAGCCATCTAAACTGTAAACAAACAGCTAGATATAGACCCAAGTGTGTTTCAAAAGAGGTCATCAAGAAAGACTACAAGAGAGAATTCTTAAAAAGAGTCCAACATTTAAAGTATAAATGTAATTATAGTAAAACTATTTTGGCCATTTTTTTAAAAATATTTGTACCTTTTATTATCAACAATTTTTTTTCTGGTTTATTAATTAAATAAAATCTATGAAAAAAATTATGCAAATTTTGGTTGATCGAAACTTTTTTTTTTTATTTATTGATAATATTTACAACTGTATAACAAAAAAAATATATTCAGTAAATGTGAATAAAAGAATATAATAACATCAAACCACTTGTTGAGAAACTACCCACTGGTAGCATTCTAAAAATGTATTTGCAAACGGAGATCTCGAGCCCATCTTCTTTTCAGACGCCTCAGAGGGAATAGAAACTTAACTTTGTCGATTGTTACTTTCTTACGGCCTCACGATTTTTATCTTTTTTTTAATTTATAACATTAATTTCTTAAAAAAAATATGTTGATTACAATCACATTTTGATTACATTTATTTAAGTTATTCTATCAAAGATTTATTCAGTTTGAATACCTCCTAAAGAAACAGGAGTTAACAGTTTTTTTTAGAAATCGTATATCCTCGCTTCCGAAGATTTTTTCCCATAACAAATTTTTTATTCTTCATCTTGTGCTATAAGGAGATTTATAGAAAATAAAGTTAAATCTGGGGAAAATATGTAGTTAGAAAGGAATAAAATATTTTTCCCACTGTAGAATAAAATATATATATGTTTGTTTAAATTATCCATATATCTTAGACGAGCCTAAATATACAGGAGTATCTGCAGTAGTTTACCTAAGAAATTCAAGACAAAAAAGAAAAAAGAAAATATTATGAATCTCGTAGAAAAAAAAACTGTATATATTTGTTACATTCTGGGTTGCGCATTTGCCATGTCGAAACTTATCGAAACGTTTCCAAACCCGAAATGGGAGGGTAATGGGTTTATTGTACCATAGGCTGTTTTGTTCCAGATTACAGCACACTGGAAAATATTAACTGGAAAAACCCGAGAAACCTCGAGTCTAAACTATGTCGAAAAAGTTGAATATTACTTATTCGAAGATCTACCAGCTATGAATATTAAATATAATTTTAGAAACGTAAAAGGTCAGGGAAGAGTCAATTAATGACCAAGCGAGAATAAATAAAAAAATAATCGTATATATCGGGGATTAGATCATCAAATCAGATAAATATTGAATATTAGATAAAGAATATTGAACGATAATGTTATATAAACAAATGAAAAGTTTATGCAATACATCTTTGAGGATAAGCCACAGCTAATCATGAAATAAAAATATAACGAAAATGAGAAACTCTCTTTACATAAGATGGTTTCATACTGTACACCTAAATTGAACTTAGGTTCTTCCTTTCGAAAATTATTCTGTTAACTGGATTCAAGAAGGAGGAAGATTTTCCGGGATGAAACCTTCTTCCTAAAATACACAATTTTTTTTTTTATTTTATTGATCAAGGTTTTTTTCAATAAGTGATTTGAGGAAATACAAAAACTCATCACAATATGATTTATTTTTAATTTATAAGGGATATAATGTGATCAAGTGACAAGTAAAATTATACGAATATTTTTTCTAATATGTACTGTTTGAAGTAATTAAGATAATTTTAAATACTAATATTTATAAAAATAAAATAAATAAATAAAATAGAAGTTTAACTCCTCCCGAAATTGAATCTCGAGTCCGTCAACATATGACAGTTTTACATTTAAAAGATATTTTATAAAGTTTACATTGATAGTAAGGCAAAGTATTTTGTAAATCCAATATGAGTAACGATATTTAGAAGTCGAAGTTATTAAACTATTATTTATTTATTTTTTCTGTGTTGGCCTTCATGAACTAAAACATTAATTTATCGTCCATAGTATTTATAGTTATAATTAAAGAAAAAAAATTGGCACCATAAAATTGAATATTGATTTCGCTTCTGAAATAGGCAAATTTAATCCAAATTGTTTTAATTTTTAAATAAATTTTTATCTTTTAAAATGTTATAAATGGCTGAAACGTAAGTGAATAAAAAACATGAAGTAATACTCATGGAATTACGGTGTATCTATATTATTCTTCATTGAAAATAAATAAATAAATAAATATCCTTCATTTAAAAATAAATTAAATAAAACTACTGCAAAATAATAATTCTAAAAATAAATAAATCTTAAAAAAAATAATAATAAAAAAAAAAAAATAAAAAAAAATAAAATAAAATAAAAAATAAACTTAAATTGATCAATTCTCCACTGGGCTTAGCCCTAGTGACGCGGTTGAGAGAGGAGTGCAGGGAACTCCTGGAGTCATACTTTTCCCTCCACAGTTGGAGGGACAAGTCTGGTTTGGAGTTCTCTCGCCAAGTTGTAAATATTGTATATAGGTGTGTATGTGTTCTTTTTATTTATTTATTTTTAGGTTATTTTATTCTGGTTTATTGTATATATATTATTTTTCTGTATAATTTATTTTATTTACTGTACATAGAGTCTGAATGTGATCTGTGAACACTATTATTAATGTCCCTGAGACAGATTGTAATATATTTCAATAAATAAGCTATTAGAGAAATTGATCAACATTTTTTTTTTTTTTTTTTTCTTACCCTCCAAAATGTTTATTGAAACAATTACATATATAGTATACAATAATACAATATATACATGTTATACATATGTTAATTCTTTCAAGATAACAACTTAAGTACGGCATACTTATATACATTATTTGGAAGCATTCATCGAGAAGAACTCTGGGAGATCTCCGCACCACTTATTAGGAATAATTTCTGTTGTCTTGGCTTGGGTTCTTTTAATAATAAATTAAATGCAGAAATCAATACTTAATATTTGCTCGCCTATTGGCAAAAATGTTATAGCACTGTCAAAAGTATTCATACAATATTTTTATATAGCACACTCTTGTTTTTTAGGAAATATACATTAGTATAGGAATATATTTATACGAAATATAGCCTCAACTGGGAAAGCTCATTCTAATTAAAATATACTTACAAGCTTTAGCAGTATAGATGTCGATATATTATTTACACAAATAAACATCTAATAAATAGGTATGGTACGTATAAAAAAAAGGAGGTATGTTTTTTTGGAGGAGATAGATAAAAAATCGCGATTTCAACAGTTTACTATAAATCGATGAATATCAGTCTAATTATAAGACAGGAGGGGAAAAAAAAAGCTTCCAGAAATTATCGACGAAAAGAAAATGACTGTAGTGAAATCGACGTTATAAAGGAAGAATGGTATTAATTAAAGATTATCTTAAACGTCTTTTCCAATAGTGTTGGTAGACGGACATATGATATATTATTTACATGAATTGATTTACAGTAATTATACATAATAGGGACAAAAAAAAGGAAAATAACGGTATATTTTTTGGAGGAGATAGGCTGGATGGGCTATGTGGGTGGAGGGGTCAACGAACCCCCGGATCAGTGGGTCAAACTAACGGGTGGTGGTACCCACTCACGCTTCGTCCATAGCCATAACCAAAACTTGTTTATTTCACCATCCCACCCTGTCTATGATACCTAGTCCCTATAATAGAATATATAGCTCCAGAAATAGAAACCCCAATCAATATATAGAACACCAAAGGAACAGAGATATATTTCAGCGCATAGACCTGAAAGATGGCATCAGAATGTAATTAATTAACAAAAATTAAAAGATTACTTTTATTTAAATCAATATTTGTTCATAATAATAATAATAATAATAATATTATTATTGTTATTTTTACTTTCATCTACATTCCCTTGAATGTTTTTTTACGGGATGTGGATGCTATTCCAGAAATCTGAGAAAGTGAAGACAATAAAAAAAAAAAAAATAATAGAATTAAATTTCGTATTATATAAAAATAAATATTTTGTAGACAGGGGCCGATCAATGGGGGAGGGTAGGGTTTCGGGCCAAAGGCCCTCTCCAAAATAGTAAAATATAACTATCTTTTATGAAAAAAAATATCTCTAAAAGTATTATTTTCGTCTAATTACAGTTAAGAGGACTTAGACTTAAAACAAATCACTTAGAGAAATCACTGAAATCACTTAGAGACAATTTCATATAGGTAGTTAGTTTCTTTCTTTCTTCCGAAGTAATTATCCTTAGTGTTGCCCAAAATCGGTCTTGGTCTTGCAAAGTGAAAGAACAAGAGCAAGACCAGGACCAGTAAAAAAAATCGATTTTTTGAATCAAAATTAAGGCAAAATATTTACTAATACTTGACAATCTTAGTTACTATATGTAAAGAATTGGTATAACCAATACACTTTTCCTCTAATTTTTCATTAGGTCTTAGTTAGGTTTCTCCTATCTAAAAAATTACAGTGATATCTCTATATCAATAAGCTAATAAATAACTGCAAGACTGTTGGGAAACTCTTGCGCAAGACCAAGACCATGACCAAGTCTGAGTTTGCAAGACCAAGACTCGTCTCGGTCTAGCATTTGTGCAGCACTAATTATCCTAATATATTTATAAAAAAAAAAATATTTCGAGCTGAAGCCCTCCCCTCCAAAATTAAATCCTAGATACGTCAGTGTTTGTGGATAATAAGCAATTACTCATCACGTTCAACAACCAGATTTTTCCTCTAACCTGCTGAAAGATCATGTAGACATTTTAATGAGGTTATCTGTGCTCCAAGCTCATGAGAAGAACCCAAGCCAAGACAACAGAAATTATTCCTAATAAGAGGTGCGGAGATCTCCTAGAGTTTAGCTTTTTCCTTCCAAATGTAAGTTCAGGATAAATTCAGCTTGGAATTCTTCTCAATCAATGCTTGTTAATAATGTATGCCTGTACTGAAGTTGTTATTTTGATTAGTTTAAATTTATTTTTTCTAATCTTTAATTATTTTAGAATTATTATTTTACAGTAGTTTAATTTAATTTATTTTTAAATGAAGAATATTTATTTATTTATTTTCAATGAATAATAATAAAACTACACCCGAATTCCATGAATATTATTTTGTTTTTGTTATTCGCTTACGTTTCAGTCATTTATACCATTTTAAAAGAGAAAAATTTGTTTAAAAATTAAAAATATTCGGATTAAATTTGCCTATATCAGCAGCGAAACCAGGATTCAATTTTATGGGGCCAATTTGTTTTCTCTTAAATTATAACGATAAATACCATAGACGATTAAATAATGTTTTAGTTCGTGAAGGCCAACACAAAAAAAATAAATAAAATAAATAATAGTTTAATAACTATTATTTATTTTATTATATTATATTACAGTTAATACTGTATATACGTATATAATTTTAAAAGAGTGCATATTGAGTGATTGTTTAAGTAGTTACATCAGATCACTCACAGAAAGAAATATGGACCAATGAAAAAAATATATATATTTTTTTTCTATTTTGGGGGGGTCTTCAAGCAGAAAGCTACTTTTCCAGCAGTGGATCCGCCTCTCACATTTTTACAATAACCTGAAGTTGTTTTTTTCCCCTTGAAAATAGCCTAAAGGGCTGAAAAGTAAGTAAACGAAAACAAAATTAAGATTTCTTATTTGAAATATTTTTTTTATTTTATTATTATTTATTATGATACTTACAACTGTATAAAAAATAATACATCTAGTAAATTCGTACATGGATATAATGACATGAAAAATATGTTGAGAAATTACTCACTGGTAGCACTCTAACGATATGTCTAAATTAGGAGATCAAAGGGCCATCTTCTTGAGAAACAAAATTAAATTATAACACAATTATATTAAAATATACATTGAACAGAAACTATATTCTTTACAACCCGTTCGAAGTTGAGATTTTTTTTTGATAAATTGTAGAAATATAACTAGAAAATAATTTCAAACAATATTCAACATTAATATATAGATTTTTTTTTTTGAAGACCAGGCGTTATAGTTACCAATTAATAAACTTTACAATTTTTTAAAAAATTAACGAGAGATTTCGGGTAAGGCATTACTTTTAGTCAACCTTGTAAGTCATGGCAAAAACAAATGAAAAAAACGCAAGGTACAATGTTACGTGTAAATGAATAATTTGAGACCTTGAAAAACGTCGGTAACTATTGTCCCATAGCCCCAGTCAAGGCTGGCAGACAGCTTTTCAAGAGGAAATGAAATTCACACATAGAAATCTGCCTATGAATACCTCTATGGAAATCATCCGGCTCTTGCATTTAAATGAAAAGTAGCGCAAATTGGTTTTTTTTTTTTTCCCTATAGGTCACCAATACTACAGCGGTGAGTCGTTTATACAGGAATGTCGCGCGATGGCGTAGCACGAGGAGGTCCTAGCAAAATGGCGAGCGAGAGAGAGGTGTTATGTAAAAGGCCTGTTACCAGTGAGTAAACAACACTATTTAAAGCCTAAGGGAGTATTCAAAGTTCCTATTTGGAGAAGAGGTACATTCTTCAGAAAATTGCACCATGTTTCTGAAAACGATTTTTAAAATATCTTCCAAGGAAATTCTTTCATTCAAGGCCCAAACCTGAGAAACTTCGGATGTACATGATAGACGAAACAAAGTGTAACATATCTGTTATTAACTTAATGTGTACCAGTCCTTAATATCAGAAATGCGGGCGAGGTACTGCACCTAGAGGCACTGCGATCTCTTGGACTCCTGCCTTTCCTTCCATAATTGGGGAGAACGGCTTGACTAGGAGATCTTGAGTGAATGAATTTGGTAAATATTGTATAAAAACATGTGTGAATTTAAGTAGTTATTTTTATCAGTTTAATTTGTTTTGCTTAGTTTAGTTGCTATTATTTTTTGCACATAGTGTGAATGAGCTACTCTCCTACCACTGTTACTATTGCCCTTAGATGTGACAGATTGTAATACATCTCAATAAAGAATATAAATAAAAAAAAAATTAATGTGATGACAATTGTAGGTTAGATAAACTTACAGGAATAGTACTGTATGAATGCGTTAGTGAAGAGGAACATTTTTCTTAGAAGTGAAAAAAGTGACATTCTATGAAATAAAAGAATGACTAAAAGACTAATTATATTGTAATGATAGATTTTAGAAATTTTATGAAGCGGTTCATGTTTGCAGGATCTTCAAAATGGCTCCTAAAGACGAAACGTCGAATAAATAATACAGGATGTAAAAACTGTGTACATTTGGTTACCTTTGGCCTAATATTTTACAAAAAACCTATGAGAAAATGGCATCGAACCTGAATGATATCACTAAAAGAATTACAGCACTGTATTAAATTCACAGAGACATCTAATGTCATGAAGTGGTATGATCTTGAGTTTCTTTTCGGTCCTTATGATGCCCGAATTAGCGAAGCTTTTAAAGGGTTATTATATTCTTTACTTGAATTTTGGAGACAAAAGGCTGTGTTTTTAGAATTTTTCCAATTATAAAGTCATGATATTTTTTCCGAAAACATTGGAAAGAATCCTCTAAAAGAAGTATTCATCCAAAGCTCCCCCCCCCCCCACCCGAAGCACGGCACACTGACACACAAACCGCCCTCGAGCCAACCAGTCGATAGCACGGTTGGGTTCGGCGACCTCCTTCGCACTTGAAGCTAAAATTAAATCCCTAGGCCCAGCCGAATTAGTTCGGATGCGAAATCATCCAACTTCCTCCAGAATAGAACTCTCTAAATCTGAGCGCGAGTTACGGACATGGGGGGATTACATGGGAGATACCAGCCGGCTAGGCAATGCCAATCCACAAATATCGCTGTTAGCTATACGCCTCTGTCAACTTAATTATAGGATAGGAGGAGGATAAATATTTCCAACGGTATAAAAAAAAACCTATCTTGATAGGAATCGAATTATATTGTTATATAAATAAATAACTCGAAAAAAAAATGGTCTGCGATAATTATATTTTCTTTAACCTAATTTTTAATTAGGAAATTAATTGTAATTTCTACTTGAATAAATATATTTAATAAAACAACATATTTGATCCTTAAGCCTACATTTTATTTCACCAACGTTTCATGATAAACAAAGTAGTCTAAGCTAGGACGCCTAGTTTCTTAAAAAAAAAAAGAAGTTATTTATTGATAATGTTGAAAAACATAACTTGGGCTGATCTGATAATAGAGGTCTTGTACTTTTAACATGTCATATATGTACAATAATTTTCAAGTATTTTTTCTATAATTTATAATTTTAAAAACAATGTAATTTGTTTTTCTTCCTTAAAAATGGTCTGAAGCTCAGGAACAATTAGTATTGCCCAAATGCGAGACCGAGAGGAGCCTTGGTCTTGCAAACTCACTCTTGGTCATGGTCTTGGTCTTGCACAAGAGTCTCGCAACAGTCTTGCAGTTACATATTAGCTTATTACTATAGAGATATTTTTTTAGATGGGAGAAATCTAACTAAGCCCGAATGAAAAATTAGAGGAATTAAATGTAAAAGTATATAAGTATAAGTATAAAAGTATTGGTTATACCAATTATTAACATATAATAACTAAGTTTGTCAAGTAATTGTAACTATTTTGTCTTAATTTTTATTTAAAAAATCGATTTTCTTTTACCAGTCCTGGTCTTGGTCTTGTTAGGCGACATTGGTCTTGATCTTGCAACGTGCTAGACCAAGACCGATTTTGGGCAACGCTAGGAACAATAGTGAAAAAAAAAAAGGATAATAACACGTTTTGTTTTAATATTAGAAATATAATAAATTACTAACCGAATATACTAAAATATATCTAAATTAAAAATCGCTGAAAATTATTCACAATGATTTATTATTGCTAAATAATTATATATTCAAAATCTCTAGTGTGCTTCATTAAGTTATCCCAACAAAGATATCTTTTTATTATTTTTTTTCTTTTAATACTTTTAAATATTTTTCAAATGGGTTATATTATGTTATGGGAGATGTATTTTTCAAGCTACCAAGAAACTAAAATGGGTGAACTTTCAATGGCGTACACAGTTCAAAACATTATATCTTTGCTAGTAATTCATTTTTTTTTTTTTTTTTTTTTTTTTTTTATAGAATGTAATTGAATATCTTTGAAATGATTATATAACCAATGTAAACATTTTTACATATTCACAAATTAATATTTGTTTTCTTCATAATCATTCCTGTATATCTCGATAAGGTATTATAAATATAAATTTAAAATTCTTTAAATAGTATACTTGGGGAGGTTTCATCAACGTTGTTAAAGCCGTCATGATGCTAAAATGGTAAAAGCTATAGAAAATATATATTTTTTTTTTTGTATTGTTATTGCGCTGCAAAAACAAGGAAATGCAACAATGTCGGTCATGAAATTATCACTTCAGACTTCATAAGCATATCAAATTACAAGTTGGAATGTGCTTTGATATCAATGTATACGAGTAGTGGTTTCCTATTTCTGTTAGTTGAGCGTATAGGAAATGTACACAACCGAGGGTCTCTTGGTAAACCTGGTTTTCGTCTCTGTGTTAAGTGGAACAGTCCATGCTGAACGACGAAGAAAGCATCCGAGCTGGAAGTATTTATTTTTGACGTTTTATTTTTAAATACCTACAGAAACAAAAAACCAAGCATTCCACCACGTCCCAGGGTTTATGGATAGAAATAGTCTAACAAGACTAAAAGAAAAAACGTTTGTACTTTTTTTTATTATTATTATTGTTTGTTTTTTTTTACATACAGTCAATCATTAAAAATATATAAGTATATTGCATTGAATCAGGAATGATGCACCACTTTTAAATAATATTTTTTTAACTGTTAATTTTATATTAGCTGCCTCATTTGTAAAATCTCATATTTTTCTGTTCTTACAATGATTGAATTGAATGAACCTTGATTGATATGTTTTTTACTGATTTTTAAGAGATAGACGTTTTGTTCAAAAATTTTCCAATTATATCTTAACATTGTTAAAGTTCCGTATCTTTCGTTAAGTTCTTAATCTTATTAATTAATGAATCCATTAACATGCCTTCGGCGACCGGCATTCACTGTTCCACAATGGTCAAATAGAGTTACAATTTAAATTTAACAAATAAGCTAAGAATGAGGCGCTAAAATTTAAGCTAAAAATATGTAAAAACTAATTATAAATTATTTATCCTCTACAATATTAAAAACAAAATGAAAAAAAAAAAGGTTGCATTTTCTCACCTATAATAATAATAATAATAAATTCTTTAAAGTTATTTATTGAGATATATTACAATCTGTCACAATTAAGGACATTTATAATAGTGTATAATAAAAAATAAATTTCATATTTAGTTTTAATGATTTTTTTTTTTATTCATTGATATTTACAACTGTATTATTAAAAAATTACAATTAGTAAATGTGCACTCAGGGATATAATAAGATGAAATATGTTGTTGAGAAACTACCCACTGATAGCACTCAAATAATAAATTTACACAAGAAGATCACGAGGCCATCTTCTTTTCAGACGCCTCGGAGTGTTATCAGGGATCGAGGAGGAAGTAAGGTTTGAAACGAGAGGGTTCGGATGGTTCTGCAGTTTGTTAAGTTTTAATGTTATGTTATGTTTTTTCTTATTTATAATAATATAGATGAAAGATATGGTCCGGGGTGGTGGTCATAAAAAGACTAAAATAATGGAAAAACTATTTTATTTCAAGCCAAAGTTTCGACCCGATTTTGCAGGTCCTCTTCAGGGAGGTGTGTTCAGAAAGGAGTTTCAGTTAAAACTATCGCCACTCCCTCTAAAATATACAACGGTCAACCATTAAGTATTCTATAATAATAATATTTTGTGTTTAGTTTTATATTAATTATATTTTTCATGCCCAAATTGATATGGCACATAAGATCAAGAACTTTTTTTTTTTTTTTTAAATAGTATTTAAGGTAATCCAATAAATAAAATAATATTGGAATTTGAGAACCTTAGAAATAAGTTATTTAGAGAATTGGAAAATTGCAAATAAATTAAATTTTTCTACGGTATGGAATGAGCTATGAGTTATAATTAAAATAGTGATATGTATTTTTTATATTGTTTAAATATGCAATCGCGCAAGTTACTTAATGACAACACTTAAGTAATAATTTTTAAAATATATATGAGCCTTTCAGTTGACAGCATGACTAACTCTAATTTTAAGATTTTTGATTATTAATTTTATTGATTTTATTATTTTTTACTGTAAAAATGTATACCTTTATTCAAAGTTCTATATTTCAACTCTACAATCACCTATACTCTCTGGAATCAACTTACTGTCTGTAAAGATATTATAAATTATACAACTAGACATATCACTAAAATGACTTTACTCAAAAATGTTGAAATTGGAGTCATTCTGTCAACTGAAAGGCCCATGGAATAAAGATTGGATTTAACACAAAAATAAATCAAAATATTTTCAAAACATCACTTCACCTTATCACTTCAGAGGTTAAATCAATAAAAACCTGAATCCAGTATCGTGGAAAGACTTTTGTGATGCTAATTGCCAGCTTTGTTCTTTTTTTTTGTAGGGGGTGGGGTAACAATACCCCCCCCTCTCCGGCTACTTTGACACTTTGTTGAATGACAATTTTAAACCGACTGTGATATAAAAGTTCCATTCAAAGTGCTCACAATAGAAGCTTCAATAGAGGTGATTAACTGTAATTAAAGTCAGGAAGAGGGCTTGTTATTACGATATTTATTCATAACCTATTTCTGGTGAATAGCCCTTAATTGTAGAATAATTGACTCGTGTTACCTCTCGGCTTCCTGAATAAAGGAGAACATTTTGCCATTAAAGAAAAAAAATATGTTTGTTTATTAAATTAAGCTTTGATTAATAAATATGATTTAAATTTTTAATATATTATTAATAAAACAAAAGATTTGAATTATTTTTCATTATAATGATATCCATAAATGAAATTCTTATTTTCAGATTTAAATTTAGAAAATCCTTTATACTGAAAGAAAAAACAATTTAAAAAAAAAAATTTATTTCATTAATTAATAGCATCTATTAAGGTGCAACATGAAATGTGCAATTTAAAGTTTTATTTAAAAAAAACTAAATTAGCAAAACAATTTTCAAATTGAAGAACGTTACAATCCTTTTTAAATTAAAACATTTATTAAATTTACAACGAGATAATAAATGAGTAAATCATTAATTAAATGAACTTTTGTATACTCCAATATTTTCCAAGTAATTTTGGACAATAATACTAATAATATATTTAATGGAATTAAATATATATATATATATATATATATATATATATATATATATATATTTTCTTTGATGAACCGAAACGGCCTAACTATAATGTATAAAATCAATTTTACCTTAATTAATTTTATTTTATTAGCTATTAAAATTACTATAAGTGAATTAATTTTAAGTTAAATTATATTCAACTCTGCTAATTAGTTAAAGTACCATGCGCATCTCTTATGGAAACAAAATTTTCACAATCCGGTTTATTGACTTCTATGATACTGTTTTCAAGGTTGGGTTAATTTTTTTTTTTAATTATAGAAATCATACGAAATTCACAAAAACCTCCTTGTAGTAAAAAAATAAAATAAAATAAATAATAAATATAGCTCAGTAGGAAAATTTGATGATATTGTCGTGTTTATGTATGACCTTACCATGTCCAAGAATCGAATTTGTTGAAATACCTTAACTAGAAAAATTAATTAATTAATACCTAAACCCTACCAAAAATTAATTTTATAGATGTAATCTTGTTACAAATTAGTTAGTTACGATCAGATAATATTCGAATAAATAACTAAAATAGATAATTTTTACTATGTATATTTTCTTTTTTTTTTTAAATTATAGTCTTGCTAGTTTGTCATTTATTGGTATGATATACAGCAATCCGAACTACGGACTCGAGTAATCCAAACTTAAATAATAAATAAAAAAACAACCCAATATAATACTTCAGCCTGCCTTTACTCATTTTCTAAGTTCATATGCAAGCACACACACTCAATCTGTAGTTACTTTCCAAGAAACACTCACACAATGACATTGAGGCTTCAAAATGATATGGCTCATTTCAAATAATCCATTCAATAAGAATCGGAACCAGTCAAAATTCGATGTTTTCAAGTGTGAATATAATATAAAATACTCAGAAGTATTTAGTTAGTAAAACTTTTTGTATATGTGTATTTAGTTGTAACCGTTTATAGAATATTGTCTACCCGAAATTTTTCGTAATCCGAACACGTCTAGTAGTGATTAGTGTAGATTACTGAAATTTAATTATATTCATAAACTAAATTGCAGATAATACACATAAAATATCAGTATTTTTTTCGGAAGGAGAGAGAGAGGAGAGTGTTAAAATAAAAACGAACAGACTTTATTTGTTCCTTCAAGTTTTTCACACTCCTAACTACCTTTGCCGCTTCTTTACTTATTGGACTCCCGGTTCTTTCACACAGATGCCTTCCGATCCCTCTCCAGCGGACCAGGATGATCACTCAACAGACATCGAATATGGAAGTTGATGGATGTCTGGATGGGCTTAGGGTCACTGGCCCCGAATATAGAGCGGGCATTACCCTCACCACTTCAATCGGAAAAGCGCTTCCGCCTACCCATTACTATAACCCATTTCTCCCTCGCGTAGGGGGAACGTACGTAACGCATGTGGCAGCAAGGAATGCATTAAAAATCTATTATTAAGAAAATTAATAACATATAGAACATATTAATGACTATTTAATCTTTCAGAAAGTATGCCACTGTAATAATTATTTGATAATAGTATTTCATGACTTCTAAAAAAATATTATTTAATTCCAAATTTATTATCCATTTTTATACAATTATATCCCCATAAAGTTAATTTATAATAATCAAATTAGTTTTTTTATACAGGTATATATGAGTTTAATTCCATTTACTTATATAAATATAACATGTGATATATGGACGCACCAAAAGCAGAAAATGAGATGGGATGTTCTATTGCAATCCCTGACATAACAAAATACATAAAAATTTCCGGATATAAGCTAGTATTTACTGGAGAAACGATGGCAATACGGGAACCTCTTCTACACATCAGACCCAAAACTACTCTGATAAAAGAAACAAGATATATTCGGTGTCAATCGAAACAGAATGGTAAAGAAATAGTCTTCCTTTGGGTCCCTTCACATTTCAGAATCAACGGTATTGAACTAGCAGGAGAGGTGACTCGTTTGAGAAAGAAGCCGTTAACAATTATAAGGAAAATTCTAAGAGAGAACATTCTAAAGAAAAGAAAGTTAACAATTTGGAAAATGTGGAAAACCAAATGAGAACGAGAAGATATAAAATAAAAGAGATAAGAAGTCACTGCTTCAAACGCAAAATATTCACGAAAAATATTCCTTTGCCGGTTAAGGATTGGGCACTATGAATGTTGACCTGCATACCTCAAGAATGGACTCGAATCTCCAAGATATGAAAGCTTTAATGTTCGACGAACAGTTCAAGGTGTTATTCAAGACAGTTCCAAATTAAAAAATATAATGAAAAACTAGAATACTAGAAAAACAACTATAGAATTCTTGAAATCAATAAAATACTACAACATACTTTAAAATATTCGTTTATAGACAATATATATAGACAAAAATAAAAAAAAATTATGGTCACACGACAGAAGTGAAAACATCAACAAAGCGGGATTAATAATATGAAATATAAATAATAGATGATAACCCATTACATAGAGGATGAAATGCTGAACATATCCCTCGCTTATAGTATACAGGTCCGATTTTTAGTTTCTGATATATTTTAATTCATATCTTCCATAAAACTCGATATCATTTGGTTTTAGACACTAGTTTTTACTTTCCGCTTCTCTAACAAGGCGTTGTGTTAAGATACAATTTTGAATAATAGCCCATTACAGAGAGGATAAAATTCTGAACAATTCCCTTGCTTAAAGTATGCAGATTTAGTTAATGAGATATTTTAATTAATACCTTCAATAAAACTCGTTATTAATATGGTTTTTGAACTTTTCCCTCTTCCTCTCTCTAACAAGGTTAGGATGCAGTTTTGAATAATAGCTCATTATAAAGAGAACGAAATGGTGAAGATTTCCCTCGCTAACGAAATGTAGATCCGATTTTTAGTTTTTAAGATATTTTAATCCATATGCAGAACACTTCAGTTAGTCGACTCCGCCGACTTTACACGAGCATTACACATTGGAGATCTGATGGCTCAATCTAATTCAATCTCATAGTTCTCACCTTAGAAATTCTATAAGGCTGTGAAACAGGGCAAAAAATGAACGTCACCAAAATATTATATTCTTAATTTAACCAGATAAGCAAAACATCAATAAATAAAATTAAAATAAAAGTTAAATGAATCCATAGATTAACTTTTTGTTAAACTGAAATTATTTTTGTAATTTTTCAAAATATATAAATTTAATTTATATCTATTAGGCTCACTCATTTATCCACATATTTTTGTGTAATATGCCAATAAATCAAGTTAAACAGATTGTTGTCAGATAAATTACATAAATGTTTACTCCCAAACATCCAGATAAAAAAAAAGAAATGATTAACAATCATAAGAACAGCTGAACATTTATTGGATAGAATAATTTGTTTTGTATGAGAGAAAGAAGGATACGCCTGCTATGATTGCAGGGAATTCGAAACTCAAAAGAAAAAAAAAACACGTTTGAAATAAAGAAATTAAATAAATAATTAAAAGTAAAATGATAAATTATTTGTAAAACAATGATTCAACGAATAAACTATGACTCATCATTGCATAAAGGAGTGCAATGACATTTAAGTAAACATGTGTTTTTTTTTATTCTTTAAGGATTGAATAAACTCATATATATTCATATCACCTACAATTTGCCATAATTAAAACTAAATTTGTCTTTTAGTTATAATTTAACACCCTTATTTTTTAGTTAAACATCAAATTTGACCTTAATAATGAAAAAATATAACAATTATTCGCCTATGAACATATATGACAGTCAAAAAGTGGGCATTAATAACACTATGTAGGAGTAGCATTAAACAACTTTAGACTACGGGCAAAAACTTTTATTTAAATTAAAAGTTTTATTTAAATCTCCCATGCCTGTTTACAAAGAGGACTAGACCCACCAACATTCGAAAGTTGTAAGGTGCAAAGAACAGCCCAACACGTCATCCAAGACCGTTCAATATTTAAAAATATAAGAAAACAAATTGGATATGGCTTAGAGGCTAAACGAAAACCTGACAGATAATGAGAAAGCAGTGGAAAAAACATTGAAATTTTTAAAAAATATAAAATTCTTTACCAGAATATAAGAAAAATGTGTTGCTAATGACCCTACAGATTAGAGGTAGCTATAAACGTAAATAAATAAATTAAAATTTTTATTTTTGCCGATATCCTAAAACAAAATGTCCGATAATCAATAGTGTTTAACACAAGACAATTAAACCAAATTTTAACCATCTAGATTCATTTCTTCCACAATTTGACAAAATTAATAACAATAGTTTTTTCCTTTGGTCAAAATCGTATTTTTAGTAAAAGATTCAGTATAGACTTTACGAAGGAAACATAAAATTTAAACTCTGAGAATTCTACCTATAACCACATAATGAAATTTTAAAAAAAAAGTATTTTATTATTTTATTTAAAAATTTTTTTATATTATAACAATAAAATAAAAAAAGTCGTATTCATTTTTTGATTGCACGTCGAATGATTGAAGTCTTCAGCCAACTACTCTTATAAGATTCTATAGTCAACCATTTCTCTAACACAATTAAATAATAAATTTTATAAAAGATCAACAACTGCATTATGTACTAGGATTTTTCAATATTAATATTATAAATCGTAAAACTTGTTTATTGAAATTATTACAATCTGTCCCAAAGGACATTTATAACAATGTTCTGAGATCACATTCACACTCTATGTACAATAAAAAAATATGACATAGATCGTTAGACAAGTTAACTATGTGTAATAAGAAATTCTTTTTGTAAATGTTAAATTTTAACTAATATTGATATTACAATTTTCCAGACTTGAAAATGGCCCTTAGTATGGTCGAAACGTCGTAATTATAGCTTATAAATAGAATGTTGGTGAATATTGGCCTAATTTATGTAAAAAATAAAACCTGAAGACACCAAGTTTAGGAAAAATGAACAGAAGAAATAAAAAAATAAATTATACAGAAAAATGAAGAAAAATGATATATATATATATATATATATATATATATATATATATATATATATATATACATACAATAAATAAAATCGCTTCGGTGGTACATATACTAAAATTGGAACAATGTTATAAATACGACTATAATATTTAATTGATTAAAAAAAAAAAAAAAAGGAGTATACATTTCGTTCCAATTAAGGGCAATCATAATAAAGATGAGAGGGCATATAATAAAATCAACTAAAATTAAATAAGATTAATATATATATATATATATATATATATATATATATATATATATATATATATATATATATATCATCAACATATATGGATCACTATTTGAAGCCTATTTATAGCAGTAATAAATAAGTTTTAATCGATAAGTTAAACACAAAATTCGAACTCTACGAATTCCATAAATATTATAACAATTTTCAACATTGAGTTTATTATTAAAATTATGTTTTGTTTTTTAATTGATCTAACATAAAATTTATCGGTTTAACCGGGATAAGTCATTTCGAGTGAGATAGCTCAAAAACGAAATGAAACAAATATAATACTAATTACCTACATCAGCTGTTAATTGCTAAGTGAGATCATGTATAACCTGAAAGTGGTTACAATAATATATTTAAACACCAAAGGAGAATTATATTTTTTTGTTCCACGATTTCGTTTAAATTATCATACATATCTGACTAAATACTCTTAAGATATTGTTGGTTAGTCTTTAAATATGAGTGTATAATCAAATCCCCAAGTCGATCCGAATCCCTGAAGTTGTGATAAGTAGTTACTTTTTGTTTTCACGTATAATAAATTTTATATAAAAACTGTACATTCAAATAATATTTGCAGGTTATAGATCGATACATACTTTTATTCAATAAGCATAGTGTTTAAAATATATATATGTATGTATGTATATGTGTATGTGTATGTATATATATATATATATGTATATGTGTGTGTGTGTGAGAGAGAACTACCTGAGAGGGAGGAAGAGCCCCCCCCCCACCGGGTTAGATACCCCAGATCCCGAGGAGGGCGGTGGATGTTGGAGCGGGCAGATGTTCGGGGTCGTTGACCCCCTGGATCGAAATTTGTGCGGAAGTGCCGGCAGGTGGGTCGACCCGGAACTAAGGACCGTCCTAGCAGCTAAAAACATCCTCCCGAATTTCGTCCTTTGTATTTATCCCCCGCTTTCTCCTCGCATCCCTCCTTATCAGCTTATATACATTAGGCTAGGATAATGACCGCCAATTATATTAATTAGTAACCAGCAATTATGGTAATTCTGTTTGTTTTCATCTCTTTATGTTTAAAGGGAACGCCGGAAAATAGGTCAAAGTTTGCTAAATAAACAAGTGGCAAAAATGAGTGGAAAAGGAGTAAAAAATTATTTTTATAGCTTATATTCATTGGCGAGGTTTGACGAGAGAAAATTTTTATATGGGTTTAAATAGTTCAGAATGCAGTGTAAAAAAATATATGATCATTTAACCTTATAAATTATTTTGAATATATTAAATTTATACTGAGTTAGAGTGTCTATTCCCCTTCATTCGAAGATCTCGACCTTCCGACCTTTACATCCCTTCTCACAGATCTGCCTCGTTCCAAAACTCCTTTATTGCTCGCTCTGTTAATTTTTGGAATTCTCTTCCTATCAAACTTTGGCATTCTTCATCTCTATCTACATTCAAAACCCTCCTATTCCAATTCCTATCCCATAAACAGTCAGATACCCGCTAACCTGTTATGTAAAATTACATATTATTCATAATAATGAATTTACATATAGTTCATAACTTAAATACTTATTATCAGATTCGGCTTTCTTTTTTTTTCAACAGAAACACAGAGTTGCTAAAAAGAATGTAATGTATTCTTTATTTTTCTAAAAGTTTATATTTATATTTTACCATTGTACATAATTTCAAGTGTCTTGACAAGGTTTCAAGAGTTTTGTATACAGATTTTTTATTTTATTTTGTATATAGTATGTATAACTAATATTTTCTTTACTTATTTATCTTCATCGTTACTTTTTATGTTTCTTTTTATTTGGCCAGATATAACATTTTAATTTTGTACTTTTTTGTTATTCTAAAGGGACTTCGTCCCAGAATAAAATTATTTTCTATTCTATTCTATAAAGGTTTACAATAGAATTTAGATTTAAATGACAATAGTCATTATACATCGAACAAAAAATAATATTTAAATAAGTATAAAACTCATTAAAACTGACCTTTAGTTTTTACGATGGGAATATATAATAATAATAATAATAATAATCTCAATCTTCTTTGCGTTAACTCAATTTACCATCAATGGAAAAAAAATGCAAATGCCAGTATTTTTTGGAACGGCAAATACTGTTCAGAAATTAACAAATATAAAATAATATTTAAAATATATTAATGTAATATTTGGTTGAGCTAATTTTGTACCCAAATATCACAAAAAAAATATGTCATGTATGTAACAAATAAAGAAAAATAATAACAGCAAAATATTTTTTGAAAAAATAATCATGTTTCACAATGTGATGGGAATTCAGCTTTTATTTTCTTATTTAAACGTTAACTTGACTCCTAAACTTAAATCGTTAAATGAGAAAAAAGAGATGTGACCAAAAAGTATTAAGTTACGACAGGTGTGGTATAATACAATTTACAAAAACAAATATTTATTATTGACTTTAAAACAAAAAAAGTTAAAGAGGAGACAGTTTAAATCCTAAAATTTACTAAAAATGAATGCAGAATGTTAAAATTAAAATAGATTTCTATAACCGTTGTAAGATAAATGTAATTCTTTACCCCGGGGGTACAGAAAACCATATCCATTTTTGTATTTAATCAGAGAGCCAATTTTCCATTAATATATATGCAAATTTTTCATAAATATGAGTATTTTCATATATTCATGTTCAATATTATATATCAACAGCCTGTAAGAACAATGCTATGTTAAAAGTTAGAATTTGAACTTTTCTGGGAAATCTGGGCCTCGTGTTTATTCAGAAATACAAACCAAAAATGGTAATTCAAACATTATATCTTTGTGAAACGCAATATGAAAATATGGATTATAAAATAAAAATATAAAGAGTAGAGGCTTTAGAGCAATAAATTGATGGATTATTGCGCTCGTTATAAAACAAATAGTTTAAGTTACTACTAAATAATTTTTGTATATGGATAAGTGTGAATGAATTTTAGAGAACTTTTATTTTGTTGATGTGCATATATATATTTTAATTAATATTCAACTGTAATTTAATTTTGTTAACTACGGTTCTTGAGGAATTTTATGTATAAAGCTTATTTATTATTATTATTTATTATTCTTTTATCGTAATTACTTTATTTACTATTATTTTTATTTTATGTATTTATTAGTTCATTCTTTTTTTATTTCATTTATTATTATTTCTTTTTTTTTATTTATATTTTGTTTTTTATTTAGTTATTAATTATTTATATATTTTTTCTCCATGTATATATTCCATGATTCACTACTTACTTTTAACACTAATACCTATTGCCCTTGGATGTGGTCAAATGTATTATTATTAAATAAATAAAATTTAAAAAACAAAAAATGTTTCATTTTTGCACTTCTAGGCTTCTGCGAGGTGGCTGTCAATGCATAAAGTGATTTAATACAATAAATATGTGCAATTCAGCAATGCAGTTTTGCGTAATTTTCTTTTTAAAGCAATTCAACCCCTAAGTTAGCAGTCCCAGAAAGAAAGTGAAGTGTCTATAAGACAAACTATTGTGTACGAGGTCATTATTGCTTATTACTGAGGTACTTGTTTCGGTCACAGCTAAGTTTTGTGGAACATGGGATTCCGTTTATAATAATGAAGCACCATAGAATGTTTTAGTAAGACATTAATAATTCAAATTTTAGTAGTAAAGATGTGTGTCCATGTGACAGATTGTTGTAATACTCGATAAATAAAAATAGTAGTAAAGATAGCAGTCAGTTTTTAAGAAGAAAACCATAATTGTGAAAATTGGTAACAATTAGAAAGTTTAACTGGAAGACATTTACAAGTTCGGTTAATTACAAAAGTAGTTTAACTAGCATTCACTCAGATGAAGACAGAGGAATGTCTCATTACAGGGAAACCTAAATGAATCCTCAGAACCGCGCCGATCAGGATAAAGCGCTTTTATTACGTATTCCAGGGAGGAACTAATCGTCCCAGACAGACATTGATGGATATCACGACTAGAAAGTGGAAACAGCCGACACAGACAGATGCCAGATTCGGAACGTTCATCCCCGCCCGAGCACCGAACACCGAACACCGAGCACCGAGCACCGAGCAGAGAGCAGAGGTACCGGTCAATGCTCCTAGCACCGGTAGTGAGCCGCATCCTACCCCAACCCTGCATTGTTTGTTCTTGTAATGAGCCATTGTGATCCGGGCCCGTAATCGTCTTCTTTTCACATCATCGCCCTCCCCACAAAGGAACACCCGTTTCGTATGATTTGCTGATAAACGGGGGCTTCTTCTTAAAGCCTAAATAGCTGCTCTTATCTCCGACGCTGCATTGCACGCATACTTTGATCCTCTACATCCTAGAGCGGCCAAACAATCTTAGATCCATTCAAACAGATTAGCCTCTATTAGACCAACTTCGAAACAAACAATCCATACAATAAACATCTGAACAATATAACCTATTTCTGTGAACTGGGGGGTAAGGGACACCGTGTCCATTTTTTTATTAAATCATGTTATAACTATGAAACAAAATATAATAACTGAAAGTTATGGAAAATTTGCTCCCCTCAACAAATATAAAAATATGATGTCCTTTATTTCCGAGGTACAGATTTTTATTCCCCGACGATATATTACATTTAAATATTTTATCTAATCATATTTTTTTGGCTATGTGCATAGGATTATGTTCCTTAGTGCGTGTGCGTTCAAATTTTGTAATTCGAATATCTATCTTTTTTATCTATAAATTTCATAGTTTGTGTTGTTATCGGTGACACCGAAATATGTATATTGTATAATAGTGATTATGTTGATATAGTATAGTATTAATATTATGTTATAGTAATATATGATGAGTGATATGGAAAAGGAGGAAAATACTTTGTGTATGTATATAAATGTATGATTAAAGTATAAATAAGTGCTATGTCCAAAGAAGGTTTGATGAGTATGCTGTGTATCAAGCAACCTTATATAGTAGGCAGCACCGCTTTAATAAAGTATTTCTCTCTCTCTAACATTAATAGTGCATTTAGATCTATGAGGTGCATCCTAGATGTATAAATAGATATTAGGCTAACGTTTACCACATGGTTGAACTATATAGACACCATCTTATATGTACATATTATAGCATTATTCCATGTCTAACGAAAAGACGATATGTTTTTCTTCACTTTTTTGATCATTAGGTTCTTATAATTTTATGACAATAATTTTATATTTATTGAATGTCAGGCTTTAATTTGAAAATTCCGATCACGAACCTTATCTCTCTGAAAGCAAGTTAAGAATAAAATAATTCGTTAATGTTTCGTCAATTCTAGCACCATCAGGACAAAAAAGAAACAAACCCAAGCTCACATCATTCCATGATATTAAATAGCATATTTCAGTACGCAGTAATTTTATTTTTTACATGCATTTATATTAACTGACACAAGATTCTGTGGTTGGAATTTTCCAATAATCATTATTTTTACTCGTTTATATTAACATTTATTCAGTTACATAATTTTGTTTTGTTTTTTAAATTAAATCATACATGTTAATATTATATTTCACAATCTTCTTAGATAACATAACAATGGATATGAGAACTGGAGGTGGTGAAAATTAACAATTAAGGCGGCAGAAGTATTAATAACATCCAAAAGAATCCACGACCCTACAAGTAGTGTACTGCAGGTTTAACTGTTAAACTGAAAATCTAACTTTAATTATAAATATAAATTATGAATTGAGTAACCTTATTTTTAGAATCGTCCATAGAATTATTACTAAAATGTTTTTAAAAATCCAAGAAATATATAACTTTTTTTGTCTCTACTTCGGACTTCGCATATGCTCTTTTATTGTTTTCATATTTATTAGATAGTCATATTAATTGACACATAAATATATAATAATAAATACATTATTTAAAAGTGACGATATATATGCAACTCATTTAATGCAATAAGGATAGTTCAATGTTCTGCATTATCGTTCATTTCTAAAAATAAAACAATAATATAATCTTAATATTTTTTATTTGTGAAACATTAAATTTAATCATATTCTAGTCACGTGAGAGCTGTGACAAGGCAGAGATAAATGTTAAATAAAAAGTGAGATAGTAAAATATACAATAGCAAATAAAATCCAGACTATTTGATGAAGATATCACGGTTTATTTTATGGTGTTACAATTGTCTAAATAAGTAGGCGATATTTAAATAAACTGATTTGCAACTAATTATAATTATATTTAATATAGAATTGCAATAGATCAAACAAAAAATATCTATGAAAAAGGTAATTAAAAATTTGGTGAGGTCTGCGCATTACACAACATTCACTTACCACAATCTTACCAGAAATAAGTATTTTTTTAAACAAAGGGGAATTGGAATTAAAAGTTATAAATGCAATATTAAATTATATTTCATTGTGTTAATTTTTATTTGAATAAGTACTTATATAAGTACTTTATATACACACACATATATATATATATATATATATATATATATATATATATATATATATATATATATATATACACTGATATGAATATATATATATATATATATATACATACAAATTTTGATATTTGTAACGCTACAATCTATACAATTGAATATTAAATAATACCAACAATAACATTCATGAAAACCGCATATGTATATATTTTCATAATATTGTCAAAGTCCGTATTATATTAATCTCATGTAACGTATGAAAGCGTGTTCTAATCTTTAGGGCGAGCTCGGGTAAGCTCGTATTTCTTTATTCCTTTGGTTCCTCAATTACAACTATTCTCCGTCTGTCTTATTCCTCCTTTAGTTAATTATCTAATTCTTTTATATTTCATATTTAATTATCTTTTATATTAGAGATTAATGTGAAATGGTCAAACGATTCTAATAAAAAAAATTAAAGGTACTTTAGGGGAAGCTAATATTGAAAATTAGCCATTTGAGCCCTCTTAGAAAACATCAATCAAAATAAAACCTACATTTTATTTAAAACTGGCTAATTTTACACTGATATGAAGAATTTAATCAAATTCATTAGAGCCGTTTTCTAGAAAATCGCAAAAATGTGTTTAGTCCATTATATAAAATGCCACTTCCGGTTAACCGGCTTTGACGAAAAGGTTTCTGTAACTCCCTTAGCATATGAAAATTTTAAATATGCAATTTAATTTACCTAATTGTTCTTGAGTGTCTGAAACATAAAGTTCGAGTCTGAGAACATTTTCAATTCCTGGATGAATATAAATCCATTTTTCAAACTAAACAATTTTGCCTTGACACTGATTGTTTGGGTCACAACTTATTATGGACTGGTCAGAGAACATTAATGAGTAACTTAAGGTTTTTATTTTATTTTTAAACAATGGAGTGATAGCTACTGCATGCAGCTGTCCCTACCATACTAAGAGTCCAGATTTTCCCCATCACATTGTTTCCCGATCCGAATTAACTTTTGGTTTACATATTTATAAAGGTGAACGGCCTCGTCTAACCTTCTTTAAATGTCAAGTATGAAATATTGCCTCCTTCTATTTATACAGCTTGGACTCTTCTCGAACGCTATCAGTTGTGAAACAGCTGAGAGATACGGGGAATAGGTACCGGCCTTCTTATCAACGCAGGGTACACATATCTGAACAAAGAGGACTCCTTATCAGTCGCACTACTAGAGGGGGCGATGCACTTGGCAGGTGGCGTCCAATCACACGCGAGTCACGGGACGTTCCGAGCGGATTCCTTCATTTGATAATGCATCTCAACACGAGGGACAACTTGAGTGGATGCATTAGTAAGAAGAAAGAATAGGAACTGGAAGAAGTGGCGAAATATCACCAGATCATCTGGTCTGTATGTAGATTAAAATATTTCGGATTATCTGAAATGAAGCTGGGTAACTTTACTGTTCCTTTATCTTTCCTAAGAAACGATGTGGAAAGGCTATCGATCCTTCAATCAAAAGAGAGAAGGATATAGTCCGTGATACAGGCATCTTTTTATCAAATTATTAACATCCGGCTGAAACTGCGTAAATAGTCTCACCTCATCGTAATCTACAAATATTTTATTTACGAAAATTCTCGGAATTGGTACGTTTTCAATCTGGAGATCGGCAAACTTTGTCTATTTAATTAGTTACTAAAAACTCGTTAATATTCGTTTTCTTTCAATGTGGATCATCGGCAAATTTGTCTATTTACTCGTAAATACTCATTTGATTTCCACTTGAATTGTAAGACAATTTGAGCAAAAAGTCGAGAAAAAAACGTGGCCTTCAAAAATATTGAGCGGTTTGCCGTGATCTACACCCTCAAATTGTCAAAGGTTATGAAGGCCAAACGGTCCAATATTTTCGTAGTTTTCTTAATTTTGTTTAGGAAATTATGAAAGAGACATCAAGTGTACTTGAGCGTGAAGGTTATTTGTATTGTATTGAGAAGTAAATATATTTCTATGAATTATAACCCATAGCTACTATAATGTTGTAAAATCTTGTGAAATGAACAAAATTAGGTAAAGGGTGAAGTTCTGTCCGTCCTTAAAACTTATGGCTTAGATATCAAATAAAATCTAGAAATATTTGGAAAAGGGTATTAGTCTGTGGTACAGACCCCTTTTTATCAAATTATTAACATCCGCCTGAAACTTCGTAAATAGCTTCATCTCATCGTAACCTACAACTATTTTATTCAGAAAAATACTTGGAATTGGGGCGTTTTCAATCTGGAGATCGGCAAACTTTGTCTATTTAATTAGGTACTAAAAACTCGTTAATATTCGTTTTCTTTCCATTTGGATCATGTGATAATTTGATCAAAAAATTTATAAAAAAGGTGACCTACGAAAACATTTGACCGATTGGCCTATATGTAATCTCATTATTTTGACAATTTGTGGGTGTAGACCACGGCAAACGGCTCAATATTTTTGAAGGTTATGTTTTTTCTCGATTCGATTTTGTGCTCAAATTATATTTCAATTCAAGTGGATATCAAATGACTATTTACGAGTTTTTACTACGTAATTAAACAGACAAAGTTTGCCGATCTTCAAATTGAAAACGCCCCAATTCCGAGAATTTTCGTAAATAAAATATTTGTAGGTTACGATGAGATGAATGTTAATACCTTTATCCCCAAACATCTACAAATTTTATTTGATATCTAAACCAAAAGTTTTAAGGACTGACAGTACTTCATACCTTACCTAGTTTTGTTCATTTCACAAGACTTTACAACAATATAGTAGCTATACACATGGCTACTATATTGTTCATATATAATTCATAGAAATATATTTAATTCTCAATACAATACAAATAACTTTCACGCTCAAGTACACTTGACATCTCTTTCATAGTTTCCTAAACGAAATTAAGGAAACTCTCCATGAAATCTGATGTTCTAACTACACTAGAAGCTTGGACTGACCATCTCTTGAGGAACACTGAGTTGTACAAGAGCTGCTAGATTCCCCTAGGCAGAAAAAAACTCTTAGAAAACAAAAAATACAGACGTTGGACTGATGAAATTGAGAAGTATAGAGTAATCTTTCAATGAGAAACTTCTAAGATAGAAAAATGTGAAAAAAGTGAATGCGAATAACTCTCTCATTAGTAAGATTCATCTGGTCTCCTTTTGAAACACTGGATTTTCCAAGGTGTGGAAGTTCAATATGAAGAATTACATATAAATTAGAAAATATATTATTATTTATAATGCATCCTGTATAGTCCTTCTTTTTTTGTTTATGTTGCCGTCTTTGAATCAAGGAAGTAATACTGATTATAGCATCCTTTTCTTATCACAGGGAGAAATATTAAGGAACAAGTGATTTTTGTTTTTTAATCGACTTCAAAATAATAGTAAAAATGTTTAATACAGTACAAATAGTACACTTTTCAGAAGAAAAGTACACTGCATTGTTATTAGTAAGTATTTATATTTTTGATAAATATTAATGTAAATTTCTTAAATAACTTAAGAAATTACACATTAAATCACACATAACAATAATCTTACATTACGCAACAGTTAGGAACCTTTAGAAGGTTAAATATCTTCTAAATGTATTATCTAATGTACAAAATTGAATACAATACGTTCCATTTATTATTTTCTAGTTAATTTTCCTTTACATTAAAAATTATGATAAACCTCTACTCAGCGACAGACTTTTATAACCGGAAAAAAATTTACCAGCTGTTAATCACCGTTATGGCCAAAGTAGGTTAGAACGCCCAAACCCAGATGGCATAAAATTCTTTTTACACTTTTTGGGTTATCTCTGCTTTTTAATCAGCTATTTCCTAAAATTTACATTAGAGTAATTTGGAAAATATTATTATTTCTTTATTTTAGACACTGTAAGTACTGACGTGAAGTTTCTTACTAGCAATCAGTAACAAACGAATACAATAAATTTTATAATGGATTCATATAAAGTAAATCCAAGCTTATCGATTGACATTCTAAATAATAATACACTTAAACCAAATCATTGCCATACTTTTTGAAGAACATTTCATTATTCAATTAAAATAACAACCATTATTGATAAACTTTATAAATATTAAAATCAGCTACATCATAATCCTAGAATAATTGTATTATTAAAATATTTTGATATGTTTTTGAGTAAATCCTTGAAGAATTCAACGGTTTCATCCAGAACTAAACAAAAATTATCCGATTAACAACTGATGTTTTAGTGAGAAAAAAAATACGCTTTGAATGTACTCTTTCTCACTGAATGCACTCTCCATATTGTGATAGAATTTTATATTAGTCAATAAAATAGTTTGAAAAAAAAACATTACAAAAAATAATCATGACTTATATAAAACGGCTTATTGGAAAGTAAAAAGTTACTCCATACGACTAACCACTAAAACGTTAGAAGTTATTTTTTTTATTTTTTTTTTAAACATATTTATTGAGAGATATTACAATCAGTCACAATTAAGGACATTTATAATAGTGTTGAAAGAGCACATTCACAGTAAATAAAAATAAATAATACAAAAAAATAATAATCCTAAAAATAAATTTATATAAATTAAAAAAAACTAAACTAAACGAAAAGAAACTAAACGAAAAAAAGCTGATGAAAATAACTACCCAAATATGCACATGCTTCTATACACTGCTTAAAAAGAAAAAAATTCAAGAAGTTATTAAAGATTTTATTTGTCGAAAAAAAATTACAGTTCGTATTTACTTATCTTGAAGTGAACATTAATATTTTGAAACCTTAATTCAAACTAATTTTATTAATTTTTTTTAAACTTAAAAGCAAATACTCAGCAGGAATTTTAATCATCTAAAAGATCTAGTGATCGAAGGTGTTCGATTATTGCCGTTATTCATGTTTTTATTAGTTTAAATATTTATTGCAATACATTTTTATCTGACTAATTTCGGATTGAATTTTTGGTATAAATTCACAGAACAAACATTTATTTTGATTATTTATTCGTATTTTTAATCAGATAAAATTTTACTCATTTCGAATAAACTCTTTATTATTAAAAGCTATTACTAACACGGTTAAATTTTCAACAGAATAATACTCAACTTTGGTTTCATAAAACTGTACAATTTCATGTAATTTAAAAATATATATCTTATTATAATACCAAATTTATATGATTTGATTGTGAACCATTTCGAGTTTTCGACGTTTAAATAGTAAATATTTTGAGGAGTTTGATTCGACGAATGAGAGGGATGATTAGTTTCAAAATAGGCCCAAACCACTTTTTCACAAATTGTTTTCATTTTCAATAGGTCCAAACTCACGGAGTTGTAACTTAAGTTCAAACATAAACAAGAATACCAATAGTGTCTTGTAACGATGATCAGAGACATGAAGAAGAACTTAGTAATCGCCTGGATACCATCGCGTGTGGTATTACAAGAAATGTAGAGGCAGATAGGGTAGCCAGGGAAGCGACAACATCTTCATTAGAGGTCACGAATTTAAACGATATTTAAGATATATGTAGTTATTTGAAATGCCAAGCTAAAAAGACGTGGAACAAGATTTGGGAAAACATCGATGGACACAAGTAGAAAAAAATCAAAAGAGAGGAAAAAGCATGGAACAGTTCTATCCGAAGCAACAGACAAGAAGAAGTTGAAGAAGTCTACACCTCCTATTTCTTAAGTATGTAAAGTGCAGTTGACAATTTGCCATATTTTGCAGGAGAGTCCGAGGTATGTAAGCTTCTTTTCGGGATCTGGGAATGGAACGAAGTCTTGGGAGATAAGAACACCAACTTAGAAAAAATAAGAGAATTTCTTTAAAAAAAAAACAAAAAAAAAAGACTTGTTTAATAAAATATTAGGACAAGAAAAACGACGGAGAAAATATTTTTAAGGTAAAGTTTTCTTTTAGTCAAGTAATTTAAGGACAAATAAATTATAAGGACAAATAAGACCTCTGCTGTTGAGTTTCCATAAGAAAAATAACCCTATTCCTAGTATCTTGTACAGGAGGGGATATTATGAATATGAATATTGGTGAATCCACGGAAGGAGAAAGAATAGCCTTTGGGATATAAAAAATACACCTATTTTACCTATACTCGTGAATAATTGTGAATAAATTATCATTCATTAATATTCCATCTACTCCTTTTCTCACAGCACTCCCGTTGATCGTTTCCCACGCCCTAGATGTTCGGTGATAACGCCGCGATGTTGGTATATAAGGGAGAATTTCCAAGGGGAAAAATGGGGGAAGGGGCGGCGACTAGAAACCTGAACGGCGCGGTCTACTTTCGCCGAGCCGTTGCACCAATAAATCTGGAGATCATCTGGATCGATAGTCAGAATAAATTAATAACAGTTCATTGTCTGGGGGCAGCTCGGTAGCAAGTGGGTCATAGATCTGGGTGGGAAAGAAAAATAAACAAAGAAAAGGAAAACGGAAAAGAAAATTCTAAACAGCTAGAGGTGGCGTGTTTGCTATTCCAACATTTGAATAATTTTCCATAATTATTATATTTAATTGCTATGAGGTCGGGGTTCTCGTAGAGTGGCTCACAACAGTGGATATCTTCATTCAACACTCCATTTTCATATCATTTGTCAGTTTTTTTAAAAAAAAAGGCTAATGAAAACGTTACTGTAGAAATTTACTAGTACTAAGATACGTGTAATAATTTTAAATACTTCTTAATGATATTTACGAGATCGAAATGTAGCAGATTAAGTTAAAACCGGATTCGTGAAGACGAAGATACAGATGTTACATTACAATGTCTAAGTGGAAGGCAGCATACACAGGCGGCACTTGTACCGGCTTCGCAGTTTGATAAAGGCAATGAAAAAGGAGCCTGTACATGAATAAGGAGGGAGGGAGGAGTAGTTGGGTTTATAACAGTTCTTATTGTATCAGTTCTTATAACAGGTTACCAATCTCTAATTGCGCAATAAATCACGGTTATCTAAAAAAACCTTTTCTAATAACTTAATAGAAAGAATGAAGCCTGGAAGTTTTGTTCCGTTCAAACTTATCCCAACTTGTTCTAGGATTAACCCAAACATTAGGGAACATTTTATGCTGAAGAGATTAAAACAAAACATCCTGGAAACTTGCAAATAAAAATAAATAAATTAAACGCTATAAGAGGCGTCCATTTTGATATGATCTTTGCATACTCAATGCTCAATCTATTCTTTAACGCGTTTTCCTTCAATCAATAAGTTAAAAAACATCAAATTGCCTGAAAGGAGTTCTTTTTAATCTAGTTTCCTAAATGTATTTTCTTTTGACAAAAGTATTTTATTATACAATTCTATATCTTCTATTTTGAAATCATACGTCGTAATTTAAATTATAATTATGTACACATACAGTGTGCTAAATTTTTGAATAGATAATAATCAGATTTAGAAGGAATATTTTTTATATATACTTCCGAATATTACTATTAAAAACTAGATGTAATAAATAATCTCCTGTTGGTCAGCAAGCAAACTTCCATAATTAAACACCATTAGAGTTTAATGTAATAAAGAATAACTCCTTCCCAGACGCCATGATGATGACGGATTGTCTCTAAAGAAACGGCCTAATGATCTAGTTGTAAGCAGCTGTGAAAAGTCATTAGTTAACTTCGATGCTTACAAAGCCTTCGATACACAAATCAAAATAATTATGGTCACGTTAAGCTGAAAGATCTTATCGTTCTATTCATAACCTCACATAACAGGCAACATAATGACCACACCCGAAATCTCGAACGCATCAGGAATATACAGCGTATCATTAAGGTCTATAACTGTACATGGCGGTTCAAATAAGTTTAAATACTACGTTGGGAATATTTTCAACAACCAATACCAAGACTTTTTTTAGTTTTTTGTTAAACTAAATATCAATCGGACTAAGTAGTAGATAACGGAATATAATTGAGTAGCGTGTAAACCTGGAGGTTGAGCTTGGATACTGAACACGAGAGTCCTTATCAACATCTGAATCTTCATGGATTGTACTATTACACGTTTATTTTGTTCATTATTGATCAAATCTATCTGTTCAAAATGAATTATAATCATACAATGGTGCTATGTAAAAGCATATCCTCGAGTCATGTAGCATACCGTTAGATATTAACAATACTCCACACCTAAACAGAGGTAACGGTGAACAAAAGTTTCTCCAATTATGAGAGAGGCTGTAATAACAGATCCCGATAACGCCCATTCAATGGAAATCGACCGGTTGGAACATGTCGGAGCGATGGCCAACACACAGCGCTTAGCAATAAGTAGGCTCACCCGCCGCATTATTCCGGAGAAAGTCGCCAAGTTTTCCAGCTGCAATTATTGTGAAATGTCTGCGAAGTATATGGGAGGATTGCATTATTTATCGAGCGATGATCGCAGAAAGTATTGGTAATGTATGGTTCGTACTGCGGGATTCACGGTGACTTCACTGGATGCATCACAGTTAAGCTCTTACAACTGTCGAAAATTAATTATAATGGAAAGTACGATTCAGAACTTATTCAAATAATAAGCCATAAATATAAAATGCAAAGAAATACTTTTTCGATGACTATAGAAAGAACAAACGGTGATATTCAAAACCATATTTATGCTGCGAGGTGACGCAGGGTAACATAGAGTATAATTTTGTGGAACATAAAAATAGATAGTAATGAACATTCAGAAAAGAAAAATACTTAAATTTCGTTCAATTAAAATATACAAATAAAACTAAGATAAGGAACTCTTACCTTAAAAAAATTAATTTGTTTCAAAATTAAGTTTTCTTAGTAGTAAATTTAAGATCAACGAATTCGATTGCATACTTCTTGGCATGACTAAAAACAAACCGATCCCCAATTTCTGCATTAGTAATTTATTTGTATCATTCGTTTCAGTAAAAGTATCCCTTATGCGGTCAATATTAGTGTTGTCCAAAATCGGTCTTGGTCTTGCAAAGTGCAAGACCAAGACCAAGACTGGTGATAAAAATAGATTTTTTGAATAAAAATTGAGACAAAATAGTTACTAATACTTGACAATTTTAATTACTATATGTAAATGACTGGTGTAACCAATATACTTTTGCATTTAACTCTTCTAATTTTTCATTCAGACTTAGTTAGGTTTCTCACATAAAAAAAAAAATTAGAGTAACATCTCTCTAGTAGTAAGCTAATAACGCAAGACTGTTACGGGTTTCTTGGCCAAGACCAAAACCTAGACCAAGACTGAGTTTGCAAGACCAAGACTCGTCTCAGTCTGGTATTTGGGAAACACTAGACAATATTATTGAAAGAGCCCATCATACGAGTCAATATTAATGCTACAATAAAGCAATCAAACGGTCGTATATTTGCCCAATTTTATATTTACCTCTGAGACAGCTTGCCACAATTTAAAATATTAAAATAAAAATATTTGGTGTCATATAATTAATTAAAACAATACTCTTTATTTACTACATACTAAATCAATGTAACGCCAATGTTGCTTTATTTTTTTTTATAGTTCACCGCCTGTATCACCTGTACGCTATGATTCGTGTATTCCAAATAATTTAATTATTCTACAAAATAATAAAAAGGCTTACATTATGACTATATCCCGAACTAATACCTAAAAATTGATAATTTATTTATTGAAATTCTAAAATTTAGCCTCGTTAAATATTTTTAATAATTATAATTTAAAAATTGAGTCAAAAACTGAGAATTTATTTAATGGAATTCTCAAATTCAGCCTTGCCAAATACTATAATCCTACGTCAGAGTAGAGGAACTGTCGACTACCACTGGAGAAGATGGTCGGACTGACATACAGACAGACTGGTAGGATAAATAAATACCTCATCCATCATTAGGTTACTCCCCCCAATGACCTGGCCTCAGGATAGGAAGGAAGAAGAGCTCATATCAAATTCCTCAGATATAAATAGAACTTTAGCGCTGGGGATTTATTCGGACTCAAAGACTACTCTCTCGTCCTTTATTCCATAATTTATTTATTTTTGTTAAAAACAACATTGTTCTTATAAAAAAAAAAATCACAAAGAGTGGAATGGATTAAAAATAATATATATATATATATATATATGTACAAACCAAATTTCGATGTAACTTAACAACGGTCTAAATTACTTTCAAAGGAAAACTTAGTCGGCTAAAAATATTAATAATGAATAGTATTAAAAAATCACAAAGACATAGTCCTTCCTTTCGAGTGTTTTTAATCATTTTTATATATGATTTTTATTTTTTACTCAATATATTTAATCATTTTTATAAAAATAGCTTACCAACAGAGGTAAAAAACAAAATATTTATTAACTCTAAATATAAATGAAAAAAAAAAAATGAAAAAAATTAAAACAAAGTGTAGATAAAAATAAAATACAAATCAAAATATAGATCTGATAAGTAGATAGAATTAAATTCAAATCAAATTGATTATTATCTAAGGGAAACCTCTTTAACTAAAAAATAGCACAGATGAAATACGAAATATGTTAAGTCTAGTGTTGCATTTCGCAAGACCAAGACTAATACCGCCTCACTATTGCCAGATCAAGTGCAAAACTGGTAAAAAAAGTCGATTTTTTGAATGGAAATTAAGGCAAAATAGTTACTAATGCTTGACAATTTTAGATACTACATGTAAAGAATTGGTATAACCAATATAATTTTGCATAAAACTCTTCTAATTTTTCATTCGGGGTTAGTTAGGTTTCCCCTATCTAAAAAAAAAAATACAGTAATATCTCTATAGTACTAAGCTAATAGATAACTGCAAGACCGTTGCGAGACTCTTGCGCAAGACCAAGACTTGGATCAAGATTGAGTTTACAAGACCAAGACTCGTCTCGGTCTCGCATTTGGGCAACAATAGTTTAGTCAATTTGTTTTCCTTTTTTTAATATAATATAAATAATAACAAAATATGGTTTATTGTTTTTGAAAAAAAAAAAATAGTAAGGACACGACTTAATACATTTTTTTTTTTTTTGTAATATATATATACATTTTAGTGTTCTAATATAAAAGAAAAATAAATAAATAATAGCAATAAGTTGTTTTAAAGAAAACGAAATAAGCGCTTCATTGTTTGATTTTACATTTTTCATGTACAGATTATTATTTTAGCCCTTTAGATCAATAACATCTACAAAATTATCTCAGATTAATATTAATATTTGAAATTGTTTCTCAAACCGAATTATGATTTCTACAATTTTCCCATTAGATATCAAAAGTTTTTTACGCTTTTTACAAAATGGAGAACGTGGCAAGAGAGACACCATCCTTTAAGAAAAGGTAAAAACACGAGAAAAGAATGAGACGAGGTAGGAGCCTGGGTTTCTCCACGCCTCGGAGTTTTCTAATTTCACCAGAGTCATCGGCCCCAGCTTTCTCGGACCTACCTTTCTTCCAGCTCCCCTCGGCCTCGGTTTGGGTAGGGCGATGCGGGTTACGCAACGTGAGCGGGAGGATAACAACATCTCGAGATGCTATCTGGAAATGAGCCCAGTTATTAGGATTCATTAAAAAGTCACAAACGAGATTTTTTACTTCCAGTCACTGGTGAGGCCATATGAGAAATGAATCTGTTATTATTTTTTCAGAAGCCTTACATTAGCTAAAAACCTATCAGATACAATGTAAAAAAAATATATGTTTTTTCTAAATACCAGAGTAAATGTATGACCTTATATAGAGCCAAATAGAGTTGATAGAGTCCAATTAACAAGAAAAATGAGGTAATAATAATTCTATGGGACACCCAAAGGCGAGTGAGTATCATCTACATTTAAGAAAGGTTGACTGTGGGGCACATGCAAATATTGTGTATGAACCTGAGTGGGATGTAGTTGGACAGATATGAAAATTTCGACAAATAGTATGAAGACGGTAGAAAAATTATTTTTAATTTAGAAAAAAAAAATGTTACTATTATTTAAATATTTATTTAATTTATATAGTAACATAATATATTTATTCAATTGATCTATTTGTTTAATAATTAAATACTAAAATGACCCAAGTGGTTGAGCAAGCCGAGCATTTGTAAAAATAAATAAATGTCAAAGAAATATCTATCAATTAGATTCTTGATTCATAAACGGCAATATGTAGTTGCGAAAGAAATTCAAGCATATAAACCACTAGTCTAGGTTAAATTTATTTAATTCTGACTCATATGTTTTTTAAAGATATCTTCCACACTCTTTAACCAAACTTATAGCATAGTTATAAAAAAAATATATATATAATCTGAGAAAACACCATTTAAAAGATAGTAATAAACGTTTCTTAACAACATTCAAAGCAATATCCTAAATTTAACATCTACAAAATGTATAGATACAACATGAAATACTGCAAGTTATACAATTTGATAGATCCCAAAATATTAATACAAATAACGTTGATTCAAAATCAGAACACTTTTTATAGATGGTCCATAATTTAAAAAATCTATCAACAAAAATTACATTTATTTAACTAATAAATAATGCAATTGATCAGAATAAGTGGCCAGGTTATTATTTTAACAATCCAAAATAAATAATACATAAAAGGTAATATAAATAAGTGAAAAAGATGACCAGTCGGATTTAAGTTTTTAAAAACATCTTTTATTCGCCACCTCCTATAATTTTTTTTTTAATATAGATATTTTTCATTACTGGTAAGCGTTCACCATAACCATACTGTTACATGGAGATGTCGACAAATGAATTTTGACGATGTTAAATTTAAAAAAAAAAAAATTAAAAAAGAGCTAAAATTTCAAAGAAATATTGGTTTATCCTATTGAAAAGTTTTAAAGAAAGAAGCTTTTAGGAATATAAAGAAATACAAAAAATTAATCTCTGGCATGAAATTTTCTTTAAGAGCAATTACAAGATCAATATCTTCCTTATTATCTTTTCCTTTTTTGCCATTCAACATGGAAAAGGCAGATTCAATAAGAAGAAAATAAAATATATATTTAATAGGCAGCCTGTTCAAGTAACAGAATATTATATTATTCAATAAATAAATATAGGCAGCCGAATTCAAAAGAAAATAGAGCTAGACCATTCTAATAAACGGGCCAAAGAACTGTACTGCATGTAAAGAAAAAATCGAAATAGGTTTTTATTGAATTATGATACAGACTTATTTAGAATATGCCAGTCACTTCCTCAGGAATGCCCATCGTGATTGATGGCGTATGTCCCCCTCTCAAGAAATTTTATTGTTCCCTTCTACTTAAAAACAATGGAAGTGGAAATAGAATCATTGTAAATTGTAAATGAATTGTAGTTTATATGTTATTTACACTTGCAAAGTTATTTCTTGTATTCTATTTTGAGAGTCTCGGTATTGAAACTCGCCGAAAAAATTCCAGGTTAAAATACGCCCCTTTAAAAGTTCTTAACTCCATTCTCGGTATCTCTACACCTCGCCAAACACACCTTAGGATTTCAAGATCGGACCAACAATTTCAAGAGAGTAGTTAGTTGTACTATGGGCGAAGCTAATCGAAAATTTAAGTTCTTCGAGAATCTATCCAATGTAATCAAGTCCCATAAGCTAAAACGATGACTAGTCAAATTAATATACTCATTACATTCATTTTTTTTTTTAATGAATTTTCGGTTCACGATTTAGAAGAAATGCGGAACAGCTACTGCTTACACACATCAGAGAGCTATGGAATAAAATAATTCCGTGAGATCTTCCGGACGAAGAATACCAACCGCAATGGCGTACACCGGACCCCGTTATTCGGAACCAACGAGGTAGCCCGGGTCCGAGGAGATCGTGATGGCGGTGGCCCAGATCCTGGTGGCTATACCTCGGATATCCCTCACGGTCGTTGCCCCTATCCATTGTTTACGGCGCTCAAGCGGACGTCGACCCGTGCTTTCTCCGCCCAGGATTTTGGGGGCCTTACGAGAGTACCGTCTCCCTAATGGCCCTAAGGTAATGGGGGTCCCTTCTGTGGTTGGCTTTTTTGTTTTCATTTTTGAACGTAGGGGCGACAAAGATGTGGGGGTTAAAAAAAATGAAATTGCAATACCGCACAACGGGACTCGAAATTGTTCGAGAGAAACCGTTCGGTAATGATGCGTCGATACAAAGGTTTAACGTTTATGAAGATTACTTCCTCCTCGATTCGCTATCACGCTACAATGCTTCACTAAAATGTAAAAAAATAGCGAAAGAAGATTCACATATTTGATCTCTATACAAACCCTTTTCAAAATTCTTCAAAATTAAAGACTCACCATTCTGGCTATAATCACCCGCATAACACCGAGACTCACCTGAAAAAGAAAACAGAAAATTATTATATATTACACTAAATGATTTTATTCAATGTTTCAGTATAAAGTTAATAAAACAGTAAGTGATCAACACTAAATTGAATTCCTCTAGAGATGGCACATCCAACTTCAGCAGTCTAACTCAAACTAAACGAATAGAAGTAGTAATTTATTATGTTGTATGTAATACTAATTATACAATAATTAGTGATCAATTATCAAATTCGGTAAGAGAGGCAATATATGACTTCAAGGGAAGTCTCGAGCCCACGAAAAAAAAAAATAAATATCCGTAACTTAACTTCATAAATAATATTCAACTAGAAGGAAGAAGGAAACATTAATGTTTTTAATATTTTGAAGATAGATTTCATGAGATAAAAACTTGTTTTCTTAAGGTTTTTCTAAGGATGCTAAAACTCAGTTGGACGGATTCGATGTGACACGACGAGCAAACGATCTGGTCTGAGTGAAATCTCAATTGTAACATTTCAAAATAATTAATCCATATAATGATTACAAAATTACAAAATAAAATAAAAAGTTAAGATATAAGGACGATGGATTGATTTTTCAAAGGAATCTAAAATCTAATATGGTCATCATTCTAATCAGTCATATCTTTGGAATGGCCAGAGTGGAATGAAATGGAATGATCAGGATCGCATAAGAAAAAAACGTCGATAGAAGATCCCTCGGGGAAGGTCCATAAAGACGTAGGATGTCTAGGAAGTCTATTACAGAAGAAGAAAGGAGTGGAGGAGGTGGCAGTCTTTAAAAGAATTGGTGAAATCGACTCTACAAGATGGCACATCCCACTGCTCAGCGGTAAAAGAGGATATGATTAAGAACAAGAAGAAGAAGTAAACTAATACGAAAGTGACTACATATAGATCTAAAGTATAAAAATATTTATATTTACATTATATTTTTGTATTTTTTCGTCAGCATTTATTAATATTTTTAATACTGTTAGTATTTGCGTTATGTTTTAGGTAGTTCTAATAGATAAACATTCGACTAGATTTTATCAACGTTGAATAATAACTAAATGTCACGTTTCCATATTGATTACTTAAATTATTTATTTCATCTTGATTTTAGCATGATGAATTTAATTCCATAATCCTTTTATATATATATATATATATAAAAATATATATATATATATATATATATATATATATATATATATATATATATATATATATAAATATTTCTATAATATTGTATTTTTGATTCCTTTAATCCCCTCTTCTTTCTCTCACCTTACGGTAACGCAGCATTCAGAGCGTGTGTTTGTTCTATATGACCCATTTTGGAACTCTTATATCTCTTACATACAATAATGTGCTCACAACTTTGTTTGAATTGATATCAACAGCACATGGTTTTAGATTGTTTGAGACCGAGACACCTGAGTTATTGGCACTTAACATTATCATTGTTAAAATTTTCTTTAAAAAATAAGTTGTAAGCCTTAATTATTATTAGCAAGAGATAACATTATTAAATTATACAGAAGTAAATTTAAAAATTCAATTAAATTGGAAATAATAATATATATAACAAGATTTAATGGCCTAAATAGAGTTAGTAAATGAAAGTCTGTGAAAATTTTTTTTTTTATAATAATTGAAATTTAAAACAAGCTTCTTTACAATTCAAGTCGACAATATCAGACTAAATTTAAAGAAAATGTCATTAAAAAACTCTTCAGAGGGCTGTATTATACGAACAAATCACGGGTACCTGACAGATGTTCCTTCTTACCAAATATGGGGCTTACGATTACGAAATAGTTCGTTTGCATTGGTATAGAGTTGTCTAGCTCTTTCTCTAGTAATAAATACATTTTATAATTTAATTTTAGCGTATCGATCTAAATTCCTAAAATAATAATAAATTCCAATAATAATAACTATCCGATCAGAAAACTTGTTAATAATGTTATGATTCTCTTTGGAAATACTACTCAAATTTTACAATTTACAAAAACTGTTCTAACGTGGAGATACAGATTTATATTTTTTATTGAAAATTTCTTTCTACATATAAAATGATTGAAATTTTCAAAAAAGCGTTTTATATCTACATTGCGTTCCGACAACTACATAAACCATAACAAACGATATCGCACACGACCACATGTTTCTGATTAAAAAAGGAAGAATGATCTAGACCAAAAAAAAAGCCTTCGATAATGGACGGGGTCGACAACCTGTTGATAAGTAAAAGCGGACAACAGCAGACACGTAATTTATTTAAAAGCGGAAGTCACTGAGTTCTTGATCGATCGCTCTACTTAAGGGATCACACTTAGGTCCACTTTCCGCGATCGAAAAAAAAGACATCCGCCCTCGCGAACGGAAGGGACATAATCAGGGTCTTGAATGAGCCGAGTAATTTGTGGCTCTTGAGCGGGGACTCTATTTAAATAGGTCAGGGCTTCGTTAAGTGAGCCTTGTCTTGTCTTAATGCGATTCGATTAGATTAATTAGGAGCTTTAAAAGGAGCGACTTCTTTTTTTTTTTCTTCTAAATGCTTCTTTTTATAGGCGAAGAGATTGGGTTCAAGGGAGTGCCTGGTAGATGAGTGAGTCTATAATCCATGAGATTCAATAATACCGTTACGTGTGAGCTAAGCATGTTATGTACATGATAAACATTAGGACTTAAAGCAACATGAATCGTATGGATGAAGTAGTCTGCTATAACTGCACCGCATATTATGCTAGTAACAATCACTTTATTGGAAAATATTGACATTTCAGACAAGGAGAAAACTGTAACAATCAGTACCTTTATATGAACTAGATTCTGTTACCTTTGTTCACGGAATAAGATCTTTCATATACTCCTTTTCATCATCGTCCTTGCATTTTATTAAAGCAAATAAAATTAACTCTTCATTTATAAAATATAGTATTTATGATTTCAATGTAAAAAGATCAAATCATCGTTAGGGGAGAAGGATGCAATGGAGACACCTAATTGGAATAATCGTAAAAAATATTATTTTTATATTTTGAGGAAACTGCAAACCTGCACTTATACTTATTTCTAGTAAGTTTTCGATATTATCTTTCGTTAAATTTCATGCCAGTCGTGGTATGAAATTTTTTTCTTTACTAATGACTTATTTATTGAAAAATATTACAATCTGTCTCAAGGACATTTATAATACATAGTTGGTAATTGGTTGACTGTCGTGGATAATGAAGAGAAGAATAGTCATTCTCTCTTCGACACTTAAGGAGAAAGCCCTGATGAAGGCCTGAACTTCAGGTCGAAACGTCGGCATATGTAAAAATAAATATTATAATTTATTTTTGCCTTCCTTTTTGACTGAACACCCCAACTATTCTTCTCTTCATTCGACATTTATAATAGTGTTCACAGATCACATTCACACTCTATATGATGAAATTAAACGAAAAAATAATTTTATTGGCACTAAAGTCCCATAAGAATAATAACAGAATTACAAATTTATGGGTATTAGTCTGGCTTAGAAGAATACACAATACAAACTAATTAACTGTTGATTGTTATTACAATTGTTTAGCTGATTGAATTAAAGTTAGCAATTGAAATTAAGAAACAAGTAATTTTTACATGTTTGCGGAAGTTTGGATGTGGAATAGGTAATGGAGGAGTTGTTTGAAGGAATTTGTGGACGAGGATTCATGTACGGATATAGGTAAACAGCTCCAAAAGAATGTAGCAAGAATGACGAAGGAAGTAGTTTAATGGGAGGGGATATATAAATATATAAGTTGAGACCTGGTATTAATAGAGTGGATAGAAGAACGTAGAGTAAGGAGTTCCAGGATGTAGGGAGGGTTTTTGGTTCTGAAGACTTGGAAAAGGAAAACATTAAGGAGGAATTGTCGTCGAGAAGTAGGATAAAGCCCCTTCAACTTGGTGTGCCAGAATGAAACATGAGAATAAAGTGGTATCAGTTTATTATTTGCTAAATATACAATTTTAATGATGGAATCTAGTATAAATAAAAAAAATAAATTTTTTTTATTAATATTGTGTAATAAAAGTTTTAAAGAAGTTATTTTAAAAGAAAACATTTATAATAGTCGCAGAGCACAATCAAAACTTGACTAGTCTTTAGGATCAGTTTTGTTTTATCAAATCTTAAAATATAAACAAACATTAAAGTTAATCTGCTTAACCACTTGAGTACTTCCTATTAAAGCAACCAAATACCGAACAAATGAAATCCTAGAGTTAAAGTATTTTTTTTTTTCGATATTTTCCATGTCATACCATGGAGTCATAAATACTTCATGGTATAAAGTATGCGACGTTTATCAAAAGCAGAGCGGAGGATTAGAAAAGAAACGGACTGTGACCATTCGAGACATTAAATGGGGAGTGCGAGGCGTTGTCGCATTACTGAGGGATTATCTGAACAATGCTCGCCCGGTTTGTGCAACAGAGCTGATGAAATAGCATTCGAATGCATTGGTTATGCACTACTTCATCGCATAAGTGCAAGATGAATTATGGAATTTTTAAAATACTTAGGCTCCTGGCATGTACCGGTGTAGAAAGCAGAGGTTCAAATATATCCAATAATGATAGGATAAACTTGTTTAGTAAAAAAATAGCAAAACAATATAAAAATAAGTAGATTTTTATATTTTATCCTATGTATTATGTGAGGGAGGAATTAGTTGTTGGTCGATTACAATATTCCATTCAACATAAAAAAAAAAAATAAATAATTGTACAAATTGCTTTGCCTAGGATCTATTTTTAATGTAACCGATGATGGTTTAAAAATGTAAAAATCACCTTCTTACAGTCAAAACTTTAAATTTGATTAAATAAGAAATATAATACATACGACTTTAAAAATATTTCAGCACGTAAGTAAAGCTTTGAAATCGATGCATGCAAAGCATTTAAAATAGTAATGTTTAAAAACTATGAGTTTGTGATATATTGAAAGAAGTAGGACCTAATTTTATCTTCAAATTTGATTATGAATAACACGTTTCTGTTTCTATTTTCAGCCATTTCGCAGCACACTGTCAAGGTTATATGCAAAACATTTGGGCACAATGAGAGAGGTCTGTGTTTTCAAAAGCCATGCAACAGCAGGGATTACTACTAGTGTTTTTATATTTGTGTTTACTTGTGAAGTTGTGTGATTATTGTCTTGTGTGTGAAATTTTAGTAATTAATAGAAATTTTTTTTACCTAAAAGCCTCACTGTATCATTAATTTAATTAAAATTTAACAAATCAAAAAGAATTATGGGATGCGAATAAAGTTTTTCTGAAATTTCTAAAAGCGTTGGAAAACTTTTGAAATAAAAAATGTTACCATACAGTACATAGTTACTACCTGCGTAAATTATTTCAACATTAATAATTTATAATTGACAAACCGATAAATCGTAAAACGACTAGAAATCAATTTGAGCAATAAAATATTTAATTGTCTTTAGAAAATGATATGTGAAGAAACTATATATGAATATAGCAGACTAGAGATACTATTGTGAAATTTAGTTTCGATAATTCAAGGGTTGATCAAAATCGTAAAATTTTACTATTTGTTAAACTATTTGAAAGCGTGCAATGGGGAAAGCAGAACCTTGTTAGAATAAAGAAGAATGGGCGAGTGCAAGAAAGGGGGTGGTTTATGGCAACTGCAGCACATAAATTAATAGGTTTTACAACCCAATTTTCTAGGACGTGTTGTTTGTTACGGTGACAATCGAAGCGGGGTCTAGAAAGTTTCTACCGGTTAGCACTATGTTTATGAAAGATTTATCGGTTAAATTATCAAATCTAAAAAAGAAATAAAATATTTAAAGTAAGAATCAACCTAAAAAAATGTACAGTTATAATTCAGCAACGCAGTAATTCAACATATATATTTTTTATGAATAAAATACTATAATCAATCCATTCATTATGTATAAAATAATTTTTTACATATTCGTACAGAAGCTTTTTAAAAATTGTTATTAAAAAAAATAATTGTATTATATATATTTTTTCTATAATAAACTAATCAAATTTTTCATTAGTATCAAGACATTTTCGACTTAGAAAGCAGATTAAATATAGAAACATTTTTTTTTTTTTTACAATATAAGGGGAAGGACGATTTTAATCATTGGGAAAGAAATAATATTTATTTATAAGTAATGTAAAGTAAGAATTATGTTCATATGAATTGGTTGATATGCTGTGTGTAAAATAACCCTATGTAGTAGGGCAACATTACTTCCAATAAAGTATTTCTCTCTCTCATTCCTTTGACTTTGATCAAAACACTGACAACTGCCAGAACTGGTCCGAACGCCAACATTCGACATTTCCCATTTGTGTGAAACTACATTCGTCTAACGTACGAAGAATCGTGTAGAAGAGACTAAAGACAAATGTTCAGCACTTGGCAGTTGTGACTCGAACTTCGAAATAAGGCCGCACGATGTGTCGAACCACACTCGTCGAACGTACGAGGACATTCGGCATATCCTGCAGCGCCCCGGCTTTAGGGAAGAGATTCAGACAATCTCAATCTCGCGAGTGCCACCATTGTTTCGTCTTTAATAAGATCTTCCCAAAATTTCTATTGTTTTTTGAAACAGCGGAGCATGTTTTGTTTCCTTTAATTACTGTCCACTCTTATGAACAAACATCCTTTTTTTTTAATGACAATTATTTTTTATATTTATATTTCAACCTGTGATTTGTTTTTATCTATCAAGTTCATCTGTTGTAAAGGAAAGTGGCCTGGTATAGTAAAGGAATTCGAAACATTAAAAATAACAGACATATAACTGAATAAGTTGATTTCTAACCATCAAAATTAACAATAATAATAAATTATAATAATGTTAAAAGTCATTGTGAAGAAACGCGTCAAATTCCACAAATGCTTTACACACCGAAATTTTATTGGACATTTAAAAATGAACAAAATTTCACAATTAAACAATATTTCATACATGTATTAGCTTTTCGGTAATTTAACTCTTATTTTAATAAATGTTCGAAAATACCACAATTGACTTCTAAAACATTTTCGACTTCTTCTTAGAAGGATGATACTTGCCCTCTGGATTGTTGTGCATCTTCTTTTAACGACGCTTGTAGTATTTTTAATACGTTGAATTTTCTCCTTCACTACATCAAGAGTATTTTCAACTCCTTTTAAGTCTTGGCGAGTAACTCGCTCGGATATTATAGCACTAAGATGCATTCGTCATACACACAGTTTGTTAAAAACGCTTGTAAAATACCTTTTCATCAGAATGTCTGTGATGAGAAAAAAGTTGCCGATATTCCTCAGCAGGAGCCACCTCGAATGCAAGAACCATGAACAAACGACATGTCTGCATATTCTCTTTGTGAATAAGTGTTTGGCATTTGTAAGACTTCAATCAAAATTCGTTCTAATACCGAAATGCTAATTCACTTATGAAGTATTGTTTATTTGTGAAATTATGTTTATTTGTAATTGGACCATGAAATGTAAATAACTCGTATTTAAATTATGTTTCCTGTTAATTGGTTTTAATGTTTGTCTCTAATCTGGGCGACCGCCCTGGTCGAACTACCCACGCGACGCCCCAGCTTCTAGTCATTTAAAAATATGGTTCAAACAAGGAATTTAATAATACCGAAAGAGGTCATAACTATTCGGGAGCAGAAAAGAGTGATCCTAATTAATGGCTTCATTGATCATTTGACAGATGGCCTGAATGAACTCCCAACCGGGCCAATATTGTAAAGGCGATGGCCGAATTGGACTCCATCGCGGCCAAACATCGGGTCCATTGAACCGACCAGCTGTATCCCTCCAGTGTAAATAATTTACAATTCGGCCATGCTAAATGATCCATCGCTGTCCCTGATTTGTATCTTTATTTTAGGCAACTACTATCCCACCCTCCTCTTGTCCCACTATCCAGGGCACATCGCTAGTAAAGATAGACTATATTGTAACATAATCCCACAAAGTAAGAAGGTTCAACATTTGAAGGACTTTTTTATATAATCGTAGCATTATATTAATCCTAACCAATAATATGTAATATATACTACTACATTATATAGGTTTAGGGGTTGGCGATGAATGACAAAACTCTTCTTATGAATACCTAAGAAAATCCTCCCATGAACGACTCGATCTATCCGCTGTTGACGAATTGGTTCATGTTCTTTTCACTGTACTTACCAACAACTTCCCACAACCAATTTCTTCATAAGAGTCATTTTAAAAATTTATAAATTATATTTTGAAGACAGCCTACCAATATTTGTTGTTAATATCAATCGATATTTGACAAATAATTAATAAAATAAAAATTCAGACAAACTAAAATTAATAATTTAAGAAAAAATAATACAATTAAAAATAATGTAATAATGGGAAATAATTATAAGGACGAATTTAAGGAATTTCGAATCTTCACATCACAAAATAAATCATCGGAATCGAACCACTATCAGCGATGATACTGCGTATTCTATTTTCTATTTTAATTTATTACTTTCCTACGTATACTAGTTAAGGAAAGTATTGCGATCGGGTCAAATTTAATATATGCCATTTTCGACGGATCTATACGCTTCAGAGCCGCCTGAAAAAACACTGTTTAAAAGTTTTTGATCAGCAATATCAGAGGTTTTCGAAATTTTTACGCCAATCTACCTTAAGCCGGTTCACATTGCTTTAGTTTATCAAATGAATCGTACTCAAATCTTCTCTTTCATAAATTTTCTCTATATATTATTCTCTATATATTATATTTTATGTTAAATGGAAAACACTAATGTAATTAGTGTAAATTAGGAGTTTTTGAAATCAATTGAACTTTAAGAGACATGATGAAATTTGTTATCAGCAAATTAGTTTATATTTTATTTTTTCATCGAAAGCTGTCAGAATATCTAAAATCTGTCCTATAGTAGAAATTCGAGAAGTATTAATGTCAGGCGATTAATAATTCCACCAAAGGTATTATTTTTATAATATTTGACAATCTTTGAAATTGCTGGAACGTCAAGAAAATATTTTTTTAAAAATGTACCATTATTTCCTTGGTAGAAATATCCATTTTTATAGAACAATGGATCTTTCGGTACGATAGGGTACCTACCTTAATAGTGCCAATGAAACCAAAAAAAATTGTAAATATTCTACGAACTATCTAACGTAATTTAATAGTGCAGAATAAGCATTATGTTGTTTTCATAATTTATTTTAACATATTTATAATTAATCAAACCCGATTAATCATCCTAAGTCACAATATCATACCTAGAGTTACAGGAGTACCTAGAGTTAAATACCAGATTGGACTGGTTATTTAAAAGTTATTTTGAGTACGACAAGTATTCACACCACACTAACGAGGTGTACATATTTCATACGGTGCTTTCCCTTATGTCTATTCAAACTCAGTGACCTGGCATTGTCCATATTTTAACACTTGAGTTAACTATGTTTCATTAAGATGTTTTGGCACTTGAATAGGATGTCGTTCTCTTTAAAAAAAAATAAAAGGTATTACCCAAATCATACAAAAACGAAGTAATATAATTTTTCTTCCGTTCGTTATTTAATGTCATTTTTTGTTTATATTTAAATTATTAAACAAGATTTTATAATAATGAGATTCATACTAATAAGGGACTAAAAAGACGTTGGTTGAGAGACCTCGTTCCTTAACAAACAATGGTAATCGAATCAAACCTGAGAAAAGGTACTGCTGGATGTTATCCTTCCCCATGTTTGATATGTCAGTTTCATTAGCTTTATCAGACCATCTGCCCATGTCAAAAGTTCGTCGACAGGTACAGATAAATATTTCAAGGTTAAAAAAAAATAAAATAAAACAGAATTATGGAAAAATGATAGAAACATACATAATTAGTCATTGCTTCATTGAAAATACGAAACGATCGGGAAAAAATGCATATGCAACTTTTATGAATTGAAATTTATTTTTGTGAAAAAAATTAAGTTCTTAATATTATATCTTAGCACCATTCAAACCATAATATTAAATACAAAACGTAGAAGTAAAGAGTTAGTAACTTAAAAAAAAGAAATAAATATTTTATAAAATCGCAATTCTAGATACCTTGTATAGAATATTCATAGATCATGGAGAAAAGTGGGCACAAATTGATGTATTAAATCGTTTTGCTTATAAATATTGTTAAAAGTAAATGACGAAAGCTGGAACGAATCTGTAACATATTTGTCGCGATTAAGGGCATTAATAATAGTGATAAAATAGTTCACTCACACCATATTTACAATATATATAAATTAAATGGGATGGCAACAAAATAATAATGCATTAAAGTCTAAAACAAACCTACGTTTCGTAATCCTCCTATTATATGAAATCGGTTTTTCGCTTCTAACAATTAACTTCAAATTTTTCAGTTTAACCATCCTTTTTTTGACTTGAAACTACATATAAGGAATTTGCCTTTTAAAGCGAAAAAAAAAATCCCTTCGTGCTACATGGTCATTTCAGAGAGGATGAAATGTTGAACAAGTCCCTCGCTTACAGTAAACAGCTCCGATTTCTAGTTTATGAGATATTTTAATCCATAAGTTCCATAAAACTCATTATCACTTGGTTTTCTAAACTATTTTTTTCGTTTTCGTCTCTGTAATACATCGGTGCGTGAAAATACAATTTCCAATAATAGCCCATTACATAGAGAATGAAATGTTAAAAAGTCCCTCACTTACGTATCGTATGCAAGTCCGATTTTTAGTTTCTGTGATATTTTAATCCATATGCAAAAACATTTTAACTAGCCGACTTTACCTGAGCGATACACATCGGAGATCTGACGGCTCAATCTAATTCACTTTCCACAATAAAAGTGCAAAACGCGCCTAAAAAAAGTTTTTATATAAAAAAAAAAAAATCAATAGTACTGGGGTTACGATCAATTTAATTTATAAGAGGATACGAATAAGAGCACTGTCTTATCAAAAAAGTTTGCTTCCAATTATTTATACTTTAATGTCAGTTTTCGGATTCATTGAAAACAAATGATTTAATACCCTTTCTTCCACTATTTGTTAATGGACATATGTCTCGGAAATTGTGAGAACATTTCTAGTAGCACTTAGTAGTAGATATAACTATTATATAATTATAAAAATATATAATTATAATAGAACAAATTACCTACAAAATACTTCCATCTTTCTCGTTCGAAACTCCCTCCTACAGATCTTCGCGACTACCATCTTACGTCACTCCATCTTGACCCGTGACGGATAAACCGAACGCCGATGAACAATTAACCGCGATGGATGAACTTGAACGATGAGGCAGCCTCAGGTACCTGGAACGGGAGAGACCGGGACGAAGGAGGTCAGAGAAAGAGGGACGGGCGGGCGAGGGGGTGACGTCCCGCCGCAAGTGCCCGCGCTGGCTTGCTCAATTGCCCCGGCTATTTATAAACTGCGCAGTTGCGCTCTAAGGTGACTTTCTCTACATTCTTGCCGAGCGACCAAAACAACTGCACCGAGAGCGCCCCGCGGAACTGGATGTCAGACTGACCCGGGGGCCGCCGCGGGGGCTTATATAAGCTGCCCTCTGCCCGTGCATCTCCGCCGCGGGCTAATGTCACCCGCGCTCGGGGTTATCAACTGCACCGGAGAAAGCCAGTCTGGGGTTAGCCGCTCCTTCCGCGCTTCGGGGGGCTCCTTGAGGTAACCACTTGTTGGACGTCAGTACAAAGTTCTGGATAATGGTTTTACACATATTTGCACAGAACAAAACTTTTCTTTTATTTTCTGCAAAAACCCCCCTACCAGACTGAAACGACTAGAAACCGCCCGACGTTTCCGACTACTGTAGCACTTACTAGACAAACGCTCTAAGCTTTCAATCAATTACAAACGACTCATATATTTGACAATAATAAGACCTATTTGGACTTACGGAATTGAGCTTTGGGGCTAAACCATCGAATTCCTCTCGTATAAAATGCTTACAATCCAAAATCCTTCGTAAAATCCTCAACGCTCCTTACTTTGTCACAAATAAAATCATACATAAAGACCTTAATGTTCCATATATTTCCAATATGGCCCAATCCAGATACCTATCCTTCCATAACAAACTGCAGAACCACTCGAACTCTCTCGTTTTAAACCTTCCTCCTCGATCCCTGATAACCCTCCGAGGCGGCTGAAAAGAAGGTGGCCTCGGGACTTTCTGATATAGAACTTTAATTTGAGTTCTACCAATGGGTAGTTTCTCTTAATGTTGTACATGTCATGTTACCAATGTCACATTTACTTGTTGTATTTTTCATGTAATACAGTTGTAAATTTCATTAAAATATAAAAAATAAAATAAAATAAAAATTTCTACATGCTGTACCTTCCTATAAATTGAGGAGTAAGGTCCTATATAGTGTTGCCCAAAATCGGTCTTGGTCTTGCACTTTGCAAGACCAAGACCAAGGCCGCCTAACTGTTGCAAGACCAAGACCAGGACTGGTAAAAAAAATCGATGTTTTTAATAAAAAAGTTAGACAGAATAGTTACTAATACTCGACAATCTTAGTTATTATATGTAAATAATTGGTATAACCAATATAGTTTTGCATTTAATTCCTCTAATTTTTTATTCAGGCTGAGTTAGGTTTCTCCTATCTACAAAACACAGTACTGTAAGACTGTTGCGAGACTCTTGTGCGTGCAAGACCAAGACCATGACCAAACTGAATTTACAAGACCAAGACTCGTCTGGGTCTCGCATTTGGGCAACACTAGTCCTATACGGTCCCAAAATGAATTACGTCGACATCTATATATACCTGCAATTTCAGGATGCATTGAAATAACATAATAAATAGAACTAATAATACTGCACCTCTGCAATAATAACGTTCCTTGTTCAACCAAAGCGATGTGAATTAATACAGGCATAAAAACAATGAATCATTTCAGAAGGTAACAATAATCCAATTTACAATAAAACACATATACTTTTTAAGTAGAGGCTTTAAAGAAAGTGAAAAATAGGTAAATGTAAAGAGTATTCGCTGAAAACGTAAAAAACAATACTTGCATAACTCCACTTCTGGCATGATTAAGAGGAAATGAAAAACGTCAATTCCACAAAATTTCGTATCGTCATGTTGAAAAATTAAAAGCAAACACTAATGTCTCTAGAATGAAACTGAATATCACATTATTGGGAGAAAAAAATAATATTAGTTACTAGTTCGACATGGATGAAGAAGCATGTAAACATGAGCAAATGGAATAGGGATAGTAAAACACGACTATAAATAGTCGTGGATACTGTATCTCTCCGAATTAGTATGGATATGCTCCAATATTGGCTAGTTAAAACTGCATAAACTAGCATTCGTAAACCTATTAGTTCGGTATTAACAGCCAAAAATTGAGTACATTCGTCTGCGGGTTTCAGCAACAACCATGATTATAAGGCATGAAATAGCTTTATCCTCCAAGGAGTACATTGTGTTCTTCTTGATACTTCCTCAATCTTTCTTGAAGGCTTCTGCAAAGAGAAGCATTGGATAAAATTCCAGACCAACGGATATGATTAATCTGGGAAGAAGCATAAAATTACAAATATGCTATCGACTAAAATTAATACTCGTTATGTTTAAATACAGTATTACTTAAGATTGATGAAAATTCTCGATATTTTATTTTAGAAGCCCGGATAGTGATAACTCAAATCCACGCTGAGGTCCTTTCATGACAGCCCAGGAAGGTAATCTGTCTTGTACGGTCCCTTTTAATTGTGAACCGCTGCGGTCCCAAGTGGGACTGATGGTACCAGATTAGGTGAGAGCAATCATGGCAGTGGCGATTGGTTCCATCACATCACCGTTGGTCCCATCAGCTGCGAACAGTTAGCTGGATCTGATAGCCAGTAGTCCATTAGTACCACCTCCTAGCGGCAATAGTGGCATTTAGGTACGACGGCCTCCTCGATCCGAGGTGTCGGGATTCTTACATTCCTTAGAATACCGAAAGAATCCGATTTAGGGGATAGTTAGAGATCTATTTAACCCATATTGGTATCGGCAATGAATTTCCTACATAGAATGTTATCTATGTCATAAATAATAATTACGATTACACAGATAACTAAGTAAGAACTTTCCAGATGACAACAAACAAGTATTGTCTACCATCGCTCATTTATTTAAAATAAAAATTCTATAGAGCAAAAATAGAGGGAGACACCGAACAACCTTGTAATAATCTTATACACTTATAAGTTTATCTTACGCATCATGAGAAATATTAATTTTTTTTTTCTTTTTCTCTTCTTTTTTTTTTTAAGAAATTGAAACGCGAACAATAATTATATGAACACATTCACACCAACAAGAATATAAAAACGTTCACCAAAAATGTCACTTTTGGTAAGTATTGCTTCCCCACCACTTCTATTGCTTACATAACCACGTGTATTTGAAAGTATATTGTGATATATATGATATATTTGTCGTTTAAAAATTAACTCAATGAGAGGACCTCTATTTAAAGTATATTCTCATCAAGGAAAAATGAACGCCTCAGCAGAAGAATTAAATAAAATCTATAATGGAACATCTAGATATCAACCTCATAAAACAGAGTGTTTCTGGGTTAAGTGGCCAAACTGCAAAAATTAACTAAGGACCCCAAAAAAAGAAACCAATTTTCTCTGAAGGTATCTCCGCAAACGCTTAGTTTAGGAAATATTCACACCTAAAGATTTTCGTTGTTATGAATTATTTACATTATATGAAATAAATAATACCTATTTATTTGTTCTAACTACTTTATTAATTAAATTTAAGCATTAAACTTCATATTAAATGTCATATCATGTTCAAAGTGATTTCCTTGATCAGTAAGACAGCCTCGGTATCTTTCTTCAACAGCAGCAGTGGCAGAACGGCACTGGATATGTGTTAATATGAATGTTAATGTTTACTTTTAATTAATAAAGTAGTCAGAACAAATAAATAGGTTTTATTTATTTCATATAATGTAAATAATTCATAATAACGAAAATCTTTAGTTGTGAATATCTCCTAAACAAAGCGTTTGCGGACATACCTTCAAAGGAAATTTTTTACTTTTTTTGAGGTCCTTAGTTCATTATTGCAGTTTGGCCACTTAAGCCTAGAACACCCTGTATACTTAACATTAATTACATTAATGTTAATATTTAAACATTATTTAATAAAATTGAAACTAGACCATTACCACACTGTTTCCCAAATATTCATCAACTTTGGGACTGTTTTTGAAATCTAAGGGTGTCAATAAAATACTTTTACGCATCTACAAATGAAAGTAGTGGACGGAAAAATTATACTGCATCATTTTATTTTTAGTAATCCATAACCTTCCTTCTAATTTGGGCCCAATCGAAAGTGCCGATTTTGAAAAATATGCGTATTAATTATAGGATGGATATTAAAGAGATAAATATAAGACCGTCAAGGCACCAACCAGCATAACCTCTGAACTGAAAATTTCATCAAAATTAGATTAATGGTAATGTGTGATATGTCCATATCATGGATTTGATTAAGGACAAACATGAAACTAAATTGGTACTTTAAAGTTTAGGTAAAATCTAAAATGTAAGTACTAACTTACCAGTTTTTTCTCTAGCTTCCGCAAAAAATACAAAAACTTCCTTTGCTTTGCTAAAGAGAAAGCGAAACAAAATAAGAAATAACGTCACATTTAATATGAAGGAAACTTAAGAGATAGAAGATTCAAAGGAGAATACACTTTGCAACTCGTATGATTCATCTAGCTAGTTCGTAATTATATTTATTCATAGTAACATTATAATGTAATATCATACCAACACCCCAAATTTTGAGCAACTAAGCAAGCAGATGTAATTATAGAACAAAAATGAACAATTCAGTCATAGTTTACGATACAATAAAACAAACCTTAACAATTACATTTTCAAAATCGTTGGTAACCACGATGCAAACAAATTTGATAGCTAGAATTGATATTTCTTATAATCCTCTGATTGTACCCAACAAGAGAGAATGGTAGCCGATTGGAGTGACTACATAAATAATGACAGCTCTTAGGGCAGACAAAGCAGCGAGCAAAGAGAACCCTGAGGTCGAGGAATAAAGACCATAAACCCCAGGCCCAGCCTTGGAAGTCGGTCCTCTTTCGAAACGTTTCCCCATTTGCGAAAGAGGACGTTCACCCAGCTCCTTATCTCCAAGGAAAACCAAGCGGGGAAAGGATAGGTAAATACTCATCTAATAATCCTACTCTTATGTAACATATCTTTGAGCCTCCCTCGCTATATCGGTAAACATTTCGGTGAAATCATTCGCCCATGTTTCCCCCTCTCCAAATAATCGGAATATATAAAGAGAGAAAAAATTATCAGTTCTTATTTCAGAAAAGTGGGAAGGAGGGTCGACGACCTGCTAATCCTACAGATTTTTCCTATGTTTGTCATCCCTGATACAGAAATCCTTTCCTCTAATGATCCTTATCTAGCAGCGGGTGCTCTAGGTCATTAGTGCCGTATCAATGGCATAATTCTTTCTGTCCTTATGGCGTCAAAGCGAGCAAGGCTGTCAAAACATATATTTCTAGCTCTACGTTTACTTTAAGGACAATTTTTACAAGACTTATTTTTAGAAACTTTAAACTACATTTATACACAAAGTGTTTCATATAACATACAACATATTTATGTAACATTTACAAATCACATAGTTCAAAAGCGATATTGGATCACTTCGTACAAGAGGTTGTGTCAAATCTTCCCCAAAACCTATATTTTAATGAATAATTAATTTCCAAAGCAATATGAAAAAGAAGTAATCAACTAAACCTTCGTAGAAACCAATTGTCATTAATATATGGAAAAACAGTAAATGAGAAGAATTGTGCAATTAGTAATGGCGTAAGGAAGACCGAAAAAAAAAGTAATATAAGATTTTTTTATTAATATTATATTTTTAATAATAATACCATAGGTGTGGATTTTATCCCCTTTTTACCATTGTAGACCGCAATAAGTTTAGGCAGTGCTAGTGGAGGAAGCAACAATTCTTTATATTTTATTGTTGTTATTTTTATTTATCACTAAATACCCACACCCAAATAAATTTCAAATTTTCTAACCTAAATAACTAAATATTAATTATTTCTAGGGCTACCTTAATAAATATCGCACAAAAATGTTTGGAAGTCGCAGGTTCCTACCTATGATAATAATAACAATACTATAATATTAAATGTCATTCCATTCTTTGTGTTATTCTTAAAATTAAATGTATATTTCCATCATTAGAAAATTTAGCACAACGTGTTCAAAAACGTGTTCTGCTCTAGATTTAAATTATTTAATTACTCCAATAAAAGTCAACTATCCGATTTTAAAAAATCTAAACTTCCAGGTAATAAAATTCTTAAGAATTTACAGTAATTATTAATAAGATAAGATTACAAATTAAACCTTTGAACAGCTTTATTTTAGCAACAGGTTCGCATGATCGAATCAAATACACCGACCTAAAATTACCAAACCATTTCCAAATCACAAGGAACCGTTGTCGGTTTTATTGCACAGGCTTTCAAAGGATATTGTCAGCTCGCCTGTTTGTTTTTGGCAAAAGCTATCTCAAAACATCATTTGCATATTTAAATTGGTTCAACGTGATTTCTCAAACTTCCTTTGACAAACGGGAACTTATTAAGCACTCGATGAAAGCTTCCTATTTGGTTTTATTAGTTGTTTTTTTCATTATTTTTTTTTCGTTTACCGTTTCTAAAAAAGAAAAAAGGACCTAAAAGCACTCATACGTACGGTTTTATACTACGATAAAACTGAATCGCTTCTGATTGTCATTGATAAACTTCAAGAGATGTGTTTATGTTGTGAATATATCGAACAGCTGATGGATTATAGTGAACTAGGGATCATTTGGTGATTCGGATTGGGCTTTCACCGAATGTGGAGCAGAGCATGGGATCGCCCTATGAGATGCGAACTTTCCAAACCTGAATAACGCTTATTTCTGGATCCCGGAACCTCGCGATGCGGCGAACAATCATCTCGGTTTTAATGTATGCGCCAGGGGAGCTTATTCAATAGTTCGACGACATGGAGAAGTGGACTCCAATTCAAATATTTATACAATGCTAATGCATTTTTATCGGAGCTGAGTCCGCATGAATAATAAGCATTAGATTAGCGAGGCGTGGGTACAATGATAGGAGGGTAGAGATAATAGCAGGGTTCATCCTGATCCAGTTCGGGTACCCACGCCCTTGAATCCTATTGAACCACATTTGAGCCGTGACCTCTGGCGTGGCATAACCTTTTGGTATCCGCAGGGGAAGGCTAGGACCTTTCTTGCTAGAGCAACAATTCGAACCTTTATATTGCGAAAATATATCAACTACTTTTGCAAGTGAAGTCACGTCTGAGTCTACAATAACAGATAATAGGGGTAGTTTACTGCAATCAAAATATACTCCTAAAGAAAATATATACATTCAAACATCATTCTGTACTATTTTTCCGATTCTAAACAACGAAAAATGTTAGATAAAAAAAAATACTAACATAATTATAGTAATGATAACATTGAATTGTAGCAATTCTTCCTGAAAAGCTAAAATAAATTATTGTAAAATCATGAAATTTTTCCAAAAAATATATTGGAAGACTTTCAAGCAAAAAAAAACAACAGAAAAATGAAGATTTTTATATTGTGACAGTACTCTTCCAAATGGATGATGTAATATTTAAAGATTTGAAATAAAGTTGAATATTGTATTAATAAAAATATTGATATTTCTGTCTTCAATGTTATTTTATTAACTTTATTTTTATGGTAACGCCAGACGTACCAACAACTAGCAGCGTGTGTGCTGTCAGGAAGTTCGGAGTAAGTCATTGGTAGGCGTGAGGGAGAGCAGTATCCAGCGGTGTCCTTTGCTATCTTGATTTTACTATTTATGGTTAGAGCAGGAGATCCCTCATCCAACTTCTTTTTAGTCACCTACGGGTGTTATCGGGCATGTTGGTTGTAGCCATGCCTTGAATCAGTGAGTTGGTAATTCAGTGTAAGTTATAGTGAAACATTTTATAATTAGTTATATGTGGGTATTTTTGGTATAGTATATCTGTGAATCGTAGGTCCAAATGAACTTAATAAGTAAATATATGTGAGTAAATGTTTTTATATCAAAAACAAGGTTCGTTAGAAAAAACAAATTTATTAAGATTTCACAATTACTGGAAGCTATAAAACTCATTAAAATTTTCATTGCGAAATAAAATAATTTTTAAAAAATTCTATACATACAAAATGAGATTTAAAAAAAAAAATTATGTAAAGCTTTTTTTTTAAAGATTTTTTACGATATTTAGGTTAACATTTTTTTAAAATCATTATAGTGATTTCTCCAAAGCATAAATAACATATAAGTAAAGCGATAGGAGTGTAGTATTTAGTATTTAGTATAGAGTATTTCTGAGTTATAAAGATATAAGACACGTATAATAAATCAAATAAATGGGTCAAACTTAAAGGAAACATATTTATAAACATTTTAATGAGAAAGATTTATAATTTCGTTACCAAAATGGAATGACGTATCAATGTGGTTCTCTGCCTCCGATGAAAGAAAACATATGGTACAGCACGCTGGTATTAGCGGCGTAATATCCAATACTTTCTTTATTATACTTCCAGTATTATACTTTAAAATAATGGAAAAATAAAATATTTAAATACGAAATTATTTTCTATACACCGATCAATATAAAATTTACAAATAAAAAGGAATTGTTTACTATTCTTATGTGGTTTAAAACAACAATTTATTGCTTTATGTTGTATGTTGCATTGCTTTATTTTATATTAACACTTTTTTTTCTTTCTTGTTCTATAACGTTTCATTTATAACTTTTAAAAAAAAAAATGTTTGAATAGTATTTGTAATTCAAAAAATGAATTTCATTAGTTGGCTGAACAAATATACTAATTGTAATAAAAAAAAAAAACTTAGGTCAATAATTAATGAATATAAGCCAACAGAGAAACCCGAAGAGAAATTCGTCGTAGCATTTAAATAATAATAATTTTAAAAAATAATGATGGAAAAATAAAACTCCTAAATAAAACGAAACTGTTTATTGAACATTAGCTATAGAATAATTAATAAAAAATCCGAGTAATAAAGACGCTTTTGGTGAATCAAATATAAAATAAGTTTCATTAATAACTTTTGTTAAAAAGTAATAAAAAGGAAAAATACTAGAATGGTATTTATAATTTAAAAAAATATTTTTATCAGCGATATTTTAGTGTCATACTATTAGAAGGAAGATATTAAATATAAAGAATAATTACTAATTTGTATATGCTTACAGAGAACTAAAAAGAAAACTTCGTCATAGTAATTATAAGTTGATAATACTTGTTCTTGGTATATGTACTTCGCTTCACAGATCTTTTATAAATTCGATAGGAACATAACTAGAAAAAAAGAAACGAAATAAGTATTGTATGACAATCTGGTTGTTACTTCCTACTGCCCGAGTACTACCGATCAATATGTCATTCATTCAACGACGAACTAAGTTATTGAAAAAGTCTTCCCATTGTAGGAGAGCGAAAACGGGGACAGAACCTATGGACTCGTTACAGAACTATCGATTTTATTCTTGTCGACGAGAACACCTTGGCTAAACTTGACTCCTCCGTACCGGCTAAGTACACGAAGTACTTTAAAGTTTAAAGGGCGATGTAGAGGACAGAGAGAGAGACAGGAGTGACCAGACGGAGATGTAAACAGGAGGAGGGGGGGAAGTAGGCTGGGTCATTCCCCCCCAGAGGACAAGTAGGCTAGGGCGATGACCCCCTATTACCATAGCAACCGTTCCCCCTCCCCTCCACGCCAACTTTCACCATTCCCCCTAACCTCCTTCCTCCCCACCGGCCGGCCTTATGTAACCCCCTCCCTCCTACCTCCTCCCCGCTACGTCCTCTCTCTCCGTCACTCTATCTTTATCTCTATCGCCGCCTCTTTTTCTCTCTCCTAATCCCTCTCTCGTCCTCTCTCTCTCGCTCTCATAATTACAGTATCGCGTAGTAATTTATTAACACGGTTTTTGATATAGTATGTTTAAATTCACTCAAAGATAAAAATTAAACAGATGTGATACCGTTTCTAAGTAACGTAAAATCTGGAAAAATGAAAATTTGTAATATTTCATTCAGAGAAAACAAGAAATAATTTATAGTCCGCGATTCAGAACGATTTTCATAAAATTATTAACACCCATCTAAAGCATCGTCAATATCTTCATTACCTTACGCTAAACTACATTTTTTTTATTTACGAATATCCTCACAACGGGGTGTTTTCGCATTAAATTAATTAATTTAATGAGACAATAAAAACTCATGAATACTTATTTGGTTTTCACATGGATCGTAAGATAATTTTACCAGAACATCCAAAAAGAAAATAGGGTAAAAAATATTGGGCTGTTTGGCCTGTATAACCTCGTTATTTTGTCATGTTGGAGTAACGCAAAACGACCTAATATTTTTGTGTCACCTTTTTTTCTCGATTTTTGATAAAATTATGTTACGGTGCAATTGGAAAGCAAATGTGTGTTTATGAGTTTTAAAAGTAACCTTATTAAAATGACAAAGATAACCTATATCCACAATGAAAACGCTGTTTCTGAAGAATTTACATCCGTTTCCACGATATATATAATAATATATATATATATAACTTCTACCATTGTAAGCAATATAATATTACAGCTATTACTGATTTAATAAAAAAAGGAACGTCTTGTTATTTATTTAGAAAAAGTTGGTGTTTTAACCATAATTACATGCATTGGATATATTTTTATAAAATAAACACAAATAAATAAATAAAACATCCATGAATAATAACATTTAAAGAAATTATTTATTTTTCTTCGTTTTTTATGCGTGATTTAGAAGAAACGTGAAATATCCTAAGGACATAAAGTTACATAGTTCTAACAAAAAATACATGCGTCAAGTTGAAAATTCTTAAATCCCAGTAATAGCTCTGGAAAAATACTAGTCTATATAATTTATTTTATTTTTATAAAATAACATAACAACGTGATAACCATTATATTGTTATTATATCATCCTCGCTGATGAAATAAAATTTCTACGAGATATTTGTTTTTCTTAATATACAATTAATTAATAATAAATGTGAATACGAATATAGAGTATAGGAAGGGGTAGAGTTTAAAAGGGGGTGTTAATATAGGAATTCCTACTAGATCTCAACGAGCTGTGCCAAGACCCTCAACAATCCGGGTCAGTGAAATATTGTTGTTTGGTTTATTTTTGGTTGTTTTCGATCCCTTTATCGTCTTAATTATCGCATCAAACGAATAATTAATTATACAATAAACAATTAATTAAATTGGATATATTACTAAACCATTACTAATATTTTATTTCTATTTTTTTTTTGTCAAATTCAATTTGACATTTAAAAAAAATATTGCTATCACACCAGGAGGCATGAAATTTATGATTCCTTAATTATCACGGAATCCATAAAACTAATCAAAACTATTTATATACTATGCTACCATTATAAATTTTATTTGAGTAAAGAATGTGGAATGAAAATTTAAAAGGACTTTCGAATACATAATTTTAATGTAACCTATTTCCAATTCCTAACTCCTTAACTAGTTTTTTTTTATGCTAGAGAGCCTATTTAATTGAAAGTTTAGAATCGTGAGGAATGTAAATAGTTTCTAGGAAAAGAAAATGAAAAAAAAAAACAGGACGGAGATGAAGATAATAAGACAAAGTATCTCAAGTCAATATAAATTAAAGATCGATTTAGTTTATTACTATTGTTATTATATTATATAATAAATACTTCAAATATTACGTACGTATCACCACATTTAATACTGACAGCATTGCTGATAAGAATATTTATTCTTATCATACATAAATATTTAAAAAAAAGAATAAACGTTAAAACATGTTGGTAAATTAATTTTTCATGGTATTTTTTTTGGTTCGTTCCACATAGGATATTGAAGAACTAGAATTTCTTTCCTAGAATAGTCCATTCATCCCAAACTGCAAGTTTTAAATTCTGAATATTGATATTTTTTTTAGAAATAAGAATTATTATATTTTTTTTTAAATAGCTTTCATAAAGGTGGTATAGGATGGAAAAGTTCTTAAACTCAGTATGAATTCCATCTATAGGATCTAGCACCGATTAATGCTGAGTTCAGGAACGAACTTCTGGATTCCAATGGAATGTTTACACTTCTGGAAAGTTTCAGTATACATGAAACACTGATAACAATTTTAAAGGAAATGCCTACCTACTTAATTGTATATTTTAGTTTCTTTCTCTTCAGTTTTCCCCGTACATTATCTGGATGTCCAGTAACACTTTGCAAAACCAACACTAAGACCACCTCACTGTTGCAAGACCAAGACTGTTAAAAAAAATCAATTTTTTGAATAAAAAGTAAGGCAAAATAGTTGCTAATGCTTGACTATTTTAAGTACTATGTGTAAAGAATTGGTATAACCAATATGCTTTTGCATTTAACTCTTCTAATTTTTGATTCGGGCTGAGTTATGTTTCCCTATCTAAAAAAATACAGTAATATCTTTATAGTACTAAGCTAATAGGTAAATGCAAGACCAAGAGTCGTCTCGGTCTCACATTTGGGCAACACTAATGCCGATACGTTCCCCGGTTTCTCTAGTACCTTTAGAGTTTTTCTTTTGAATTTAACAATTGGTCCAGGTTTTTCGAAACTCATGATCTCGCCCAACTACATATAAAAAAAAAAATATATTTACACGGTAAGAGAGCATAGGCATATTTTTCAATGATTCATCAGAAATTATCCAATTTTTTCTGAACAAAAAATGGGTACAGTTGCCGGTTTCCGTCAATTTCTGTACGCTGGACACTCTGAATGTGCTAAAGAAAAAAAATGAGAAATAACCAATCTTTGATTATTATGAGGTTACATCAAGCGGCCATCAGTGATTCAAACGACGCATGAAGGAACGCGCGTAATTTCGTCCATGGTTTCTATCGATAAGTTAGGAACGGTCTGATTGATTTCCGATGTCATCGTTGAGTTTAGGAATTTCTCCTATATGTCAGTATTTTTTAAATAAAAAATAATCCGTTTTTTTGAAAAGAATTAAATAACTTAGTTTAAAAAAAAAAACTAATTTTGACAGAAACTTGAGTAAGAACCCATCTAACTGTGAGCAGCTTGTAAAAAATGAAAAAAAATCTTGGGTCATTATGAGCTGAAATTACCGGCGTTTAACCCCTGAGGTATATGAATACGGACAAGATGATGATGGGAAGATTTTAATACCCTCCAGAGGTAACGGTCCAGAGGGATAATATGAAAGAAGAAAATAAAAATATAATGGGAGGTTAAAGTTATTGTGGGCTAATATAAAGAGAGCGAGGAAGAGGCTATTATATGGCCGACACATTCCCTGACCCAGATCCCATTGTGGCCACCTGTGTCCAGGGCTGTCGGCGGTTTGTGGCTCCCAGGACAATGCTTCGTCACTTCTCTGCCTCCTCCCATCAATGGGGAGTTGGGAGTATCCAATCTCTATCCCCAGCCGACATGATGGGGCTCAATGCGAGGGAGTTCATAATGGAGAACCAATTGATTACAAAGGGCAGGAAACAAAAAAGAACTGGTTGAGAGACAATACACGGATGAAAGCAATCCTGAAGACTATAAATAACGAGATTAAAACTGAAATAAGAGAGAAAAACAACTTCAAAAAAGGGCGTCTCAAGACACATCTAATAAATAAAAAAAAGGTGCCATATAAAATTACAAATAATAATAGACTTGGTAAAGAGAGATGTACTTGCTCCAACCCAAATCATATCTATTATATCAAAAGTTTTTAGTGTATGTCATATATAATTTAATTTTAGTATTAGGAGAGTAACAGCTGTTCATTTAATTATATATATATATATACATATATATATATATATATATATATATATATATATATATATATATATACATATATATATATGTATATATATATATATATATATATATATATATATATATATATATATATATATATATATATATATTTAGCTTCTGCTACCTATTACTCTCCAAATACAAAATAAAGATTTTAGACAAAAAATGTGTACAGGAAATGGTATTATTTATTCATCTAGTAGTTTGATTTTACCCAGGTGCCAGTAGTTATTTTTCAATCTAGAAATTTCACCTTAAATACAATATATCAATTATTATATTATATATAATATTATTTATAATATATTTTAATATAAGTATAATTATTATGAGACAGAAAACGAAGCACAATATAACCAACAATGAAAATATTAGAAATAAAAGGCTTAAATTATAGTTGGGCTTAAATGAAGCTGAAACATGTTGAATATACATTATGGTTACGAATTAGCAATAAGGCGTGATGTTTAATATAATTTTTTAAAGAAATTAAAAAATTGTTAAAACTTTGGTTTCGTTCAGTTTATTGTATGTTGATAAAAAATAATGCAATCTGAACTACAGAATACAAGTAAATTAAAGTTATACAATTTGAGCAGCGATTAGTACAATTAAATGAACCATCCTATAATATATATATCCCCTATATATATATATTCTAAAATATTTTAAGGCTTCAACCACTTGGGTCATTATTGCCTTATTTTTAATATATTATTTATTATTATCTATATATATACCCGTTTTTATCAAATTATTACCATCTGCCTGAAACTTCATAAATACCTTCATCTCATCGTTACTTACAAATATTTTATTTACGAAAATTCTGGAGATCGTAAATATCTACTTTTTATCAACTTGAATCGTAAGGTAATTTGATCACAAACTCGAGAAAAAGGGATCTTCAAAAATATTGAGCCGTTTGGCCTGAATAACCTCGTTATTTTGGAAATTTGGGGGTTTAGGCCAAATAGTTCAATATTTTTGAAGGCCACCATTTCTCGACTTTGTGCTCAAATTATCTTACGATTCAAGTGGAAAGTAAATTACGATTTTTTAGTAACTAATTAAATAGACAAATTTTGCCGGTCTTCAGATTGAAAACGCCCCAATTCCGAGAACTTTCATAAATAAAATATTAGTAGGTTCGATGAGATAGATCTATTTCCGAAGTCTCAGGCGGATGTTTATAATTTGATAAAAAGGAGTCTGTACCACGGAGTATATGATTCATCCCGAAAACTGTACATTTCAGAGGTTTAAAACACAAGACCAAGTATAGTTCCGGAAAAACAACTATAAAAGCTCTTGAGGTCCAAAACGTAAAAAAAAATATCCCATCTCGATCTGTCGAGTATTGAAACCATCTGAGGTTTAAAAAATCCCATTTTTTCCAATGACTTTAATTAAAGTTATAGTAGCACTTTGGAAACATTGTAAAAAAATAAATAAAAAAACAACCACACTATTGCACAATGCGCATTGAAAAACCACTTATTATGTGGCAATAAAATTCGGTTTCTTTTTAGGTCACCAAGAACATATCTGTACAGGACAAAAACATCAAGGAGCAAAAACCTATTAACCAACGAATTAAGGAACATTCGTGAGCAATAAAATAAATGTAAGAGGCAGTAAAAAGCAAATTATATTCTCAAAACATTTATTGCGGGGGCATGAAAGCAAAAAAAGGAAACCATGAAGAGAAGATAATGGTAATGAAACAGAAGTGGTTTTTTTTTTCGAGTCAATTCGCAACATCTTCCACGGACTTTCGAAAGATACACGATATTTTTGCGTATACGATTCGCAATCTTATAGATTCCCTTTGCCCGACAAACCTACCCAAGCCAAATTGGCTAAGGTTCATTGACACGCGAGGAATATAAATACTGGCAAACCCATTTGGCAATAAAACTGTTTTCTTACAATACAGCGGGTAAGCAGCTCGGGAAATGTGACGGAGCTGTTTTCATAGGCAACCTTTAGGCCCTCTCTCGCGTCCTATTTCTAGCTGAGAAGATTAGAAATTTTATTCTGTCGGGATAAGATAAATCTATTTTTAGGAGGGCGCGTTTTGCAACGGATAGCGACTATGTTTTCTCTTCTGAGTATTCAAATCGACAAAGACTACAATCGTCTAAGGAGATACCTATTGAAATAAGGAAACGCAAATAACCTCAAAGAATTGTATACAATTGTGAAGGATTAAATTTAATGCCAAAAAGTAAGGAAACTATATTATCAGAAATTTTCAAAGCAATGCCTCAAATTTTCAAAGCAATTACCTTATTGTTATTAAATAAAAACAAGACCAAATTTATACAGATCAGAGAAAGCACATCTTGTATCAACCAACTAAAAAGAGTATTTATGCTAACCTTAGCCAGTGTCATATATATATATATATATATAATTTATAACCATATTGCATAACCTTATCGTTCGTGTGTGTGTTTGTTTTTTTCGATGTCTAGGCGCAAAACATCCAGGTCATAAGCGCCCGATCAACTAAATAACATCATTTAATACTATTTGGATGATTGGTACAAAAAAAAATAGATAAAAAAAAATAAAATAAAATAAATAAATGAATAAAATAAAATAAAATAAATAAAGAAATGGATTGATATAATAAAATAAATAAGGATAATAATAGACATTTATAGGTAATAAAATGTATAAAAAATGTATAAATAAATAAACTTTAAAAAATAGCAGTAGAATCAATAAATGAATTGAGATTAATAAACAAATGAATTTAAAATGAAATGAAATCAAGCGGAAAAAAAAAGATATAGAAAATATAATAAAAATAAAAAGGAAATTAATAAATAAATAATAAATAACCTTATCGTACGTGAATTCCATGACGCTCGTACTAATACTGATTTAACCTATATCACCACAACACAATCTACGGAGGGTTTCGGATTCAGTACTTTGTAAGAAAGTAATTTTTTTGGTCAACGATCGTGTGATTTGAACGAGATCATACTTAGCTGAGAGGATTTTTTTCTTCCTTAATTGATTATCTAAGTAAGAGTAGCAACTCCCAAACTACAGATTTGGTGTGCCCCAGGAGGGTCTCTTGACTTCAGAGTCAATCCTCGGCTGATGTAACAGAAAATATTAATTTCATCATCATAAAAACTAAAAATTGCCACCATAATCAATGGAAATCTTTTTGTTCGGAATCTTTTTCGACTTGCCTCAAACTTAAGGCATACCAGACGGACGACTAATATAAAATGGCGGAGATTTGATGATACCAGTCGAATCGTAAAGATTCGTCTTTTTGTGTTTCCAAGGCAGTGGAACACCACGCTGACCTTATCTTATACCCGAATTTCGAACCAGCAATCGCCATACCTTCTCTACACTAAGGAATTTTCCAGTTAGTAGGTTATATAATCAATTGTATTAATATTATTATAATTATATTTAAATAATTTTCTATTATATAAAGTAAAATAATTCAATAGATTAAAAATATATATATATAAAAACGTCCGCGCGCGTACTGAAACATAGAATAAAAATAAAAATACGATACAAAAAAATTAGATAATTATTAAAAGTTTTCAAACTAAGCGTTTAGTCTCTCAATTTTTTATAAATAACGTTTCATCAATTCAGGCTTCGTCAAAATTTAAATTTATCAGATAGCTTTAATGAAGACTATTCACACTGAAACGGAAGTTGCTGATTGGTAATATCTTTCATGTGTCGTTTATACCAGAATGTAAAACAAAACTAGTAAAACAAACATTGCTAATAAATGAAATATTGAAAAAAATGGAATATATGAAACAATAAAAGCCAACTGAATTTTAGTAACAGTACAAACAAAAAAACTGAAATAAATTTATTTGAATATTTAATTATATATTATTTACATTATTTATCTTGCCTGTAAATATGGTATAATTCATAGGCGAGGAACATTTTTATTATTAGAGTCCGCATTAAGCTTAGGAAGTGATTTTATTTTATATATTCACTGTTGCTACTTTTATATTCAAGTAAATACATAACCATATACATATATTCATCTCAATTATATTTTTTTCAAATTTTCGCAAGTAAATAATTATACACTTATTAATTCTAGCACTAGCCAAATGAAAAACTTGGGCTGTAGGTTCCTCACCTATGGTATAAATGAATTATTTAAACAATTTTGCATTACTGAGGCAAATAAATGGTATTTAACAACAGTTTTTCTCTTTGGAAAAATGTAAAGATTTATTTGGAATCCTCCAGGTATGAATAACTTAAGATTATGACTCCAAACAAACACAGACTGAAACTAACTACAGGTTGTTATACAACCAAATAATTTTTTTTTTATATTGAATCATTATAAGAAATAAGAATCACTACACGGATAAGATTATTAAAAATAAAATAAATTATAATATAAGTTTAGCAATATTATATTATAGCAAATATTATAACTACCATATAACCTTACTGACTCGCATCACAACTGTCTGCATTTAATTGGTTTTTTATCATTCAACATTATCTTTATCGTTTACATTCTCCATGAAGGTTATGTGGCATTAAAAACGTTGGAAAGAGCCATTAAAACATAACGGCAACTCAATGAAGTATGGAGCTATGAGAAAATGTGCCATGTTGGAAGATCCATCAACCTTGACAACCGAATCTTCAGCATCATTTCTCTGTTGGACAAGTACAAGCTCTTGTAGCAGAATAAAAAAAAAAAAAAATGGAATTCGAAAATACTGAATCAAATACTAATGTTTTGTTCGTTAATAAATTCTGTTTGTAATATATTAAAATTAATCTATATGAAGTTAAGTGTTTATCTGATACATAAGTAATGCATTTTGTTTTGTTTTTTCATTAAATCCTATTTATACCTCCAAATACAAAGATGATAATTATTTTCAATTATACGAACAAACCTCAAAAATCCACAAGATCGTTTTAAAGCATGAATATGTTTTATGAATTTTTATATTATATTTCAAGTATTTTTGTTACAGTTTTCATTTTGTTCTTGTTATTGTCTTATTGTATGTATGGTATGGATGTGACACACGTAGATCTAGTATTTAATGCCCTTAAGTTTGGCAAAACGGTTTATTTCTTAAAAACTAAAAAAAAAATTAAAATAACGAATGATTTTGTTGAAAGTACAAATCCGTAATAGCTAAAACTGAATATTGATTCCTAAGAAGAGATATTGTGAGACATCTTATATAGAGAGACCATTTGATTATATTATATATTATACTAAACTATATTATAATTACAGTAATAATATATATTTTTTTTTTAAGTCCCCATAGGGTCATGAGAAATAGACTAAAATTTGAACGATTTTAGTTACAAGATATTTTAAAACAGTTTTTTTCCTGATTGGAAGTAATCGTTTTTCATATACGAGGAATCTTGATAACTTCATAACCTTCCGTAATTTCGGAACTTCTACCTAAGTAAAATAAATTATATGACTGGTATGATTTAAAGTAAACTAAATATCACTAAAAATATAAATTAATATAAATATACTTTGGAATCGAAAATTACTTACGGTCATATTAATGTCCAATTCGAAATAGTCAAGGCAAGCTCACCTGAAACATAAAAATATATTGTTATACAATATAGTTAAAAAAATATATAATTGTGATATTTAAATACAGCTAGCTTCGTAAAGAAGAGACGGTCTAGGCTACTAATCGTTTGTCATATAACCCGAAATTTTCTTTTAAAAGAGGTGTTATAAAATTTGAATGTGTAGATTAATTAAATTAAATAAAAATATATTGTGAAATATCTAGATACAAAATACGTAAATATTTTTTAATATTACCTAATTCGTCCAAACATTTTGTTTATAAATTAATTATACATAATTAATGGTTGGGTTCTTGAAACAAACCACTTATTTGGCATCGGTAACAACACAGTAAAAACAAAACAAATTTCAAAAATTTATAGATTTATTTCTGTTCCATAAAGAATCAACTAAAAATAACTAATGTGGATTAAATAAGGCAATATATTACTAACTGCCTTATCGATTGTTCCGATTGTGTCAATATCTCCATTAGTCATGCGTTGATCTAAAAATTAACAGAGCACACTGTTCCTCATTGCTCCTATTAGAGTATGGTATGCCAATAATGCAATTAAAGAATCTTTAGGATTAATTAAATATTTATAAAACTAAATTTTTAAATAATTTTAAATTTCTTAGGAATGACGATGAAAAATTAAATAATAAAATTGGCTGTATTAATTAGTTTCAATATGTATATAAGTTAAGGACCGAAATAAAAGCTGTTAGGTTTAATATCAGCTTCTAGATGTATATATATTAAGGAGCAACGAGAAGAACAGATCCTCCGATTAACAAAAGGTAATATATATATATATATATATATATATATATATATATATATATATATATATATATATATATATATATATATATATATCAGTTTTTATACTACAGTCTTGCGTGTTATTTCAGCTCGCTCTCTCTTTTTATTTATTTTATTTAATGTGAACATAAGTTATACACTAAACAATATAGGCCGAATTTCAAGATAGAAAAAAAGATAGAAAAACAAAGAACTGAAAAAGATTTTAAATTCTAAAATATTTGTCTGTAATCTGAAAAGCAATTTAAAATAAGGAAGTCAGCAAGCTAAATCAAGGCTTGACAAATCTGAGAAAATAAAAATAATATTTTGTAAATTACTTATTTATCCTAACTTGTTGATGTATTGGGTGAAAATATGGTAATAATCTGTGTGTGTATGGTATAATATGTGGCATTGATCTCTTCTTATCGAAACAAATAAATTATGGTCTAAATTAAAAAGAAGGAAAATAAAACAAAAAAATTTATACTACATAAAACAATTACTATTATTGAGTAGTATTCTATATGCATATATATTTTAAGATATTTTTATGTGACTAATCTTTTGTTTTTTAAAAGAAAAAAAAATTTAATATGACTAGTGGAGCAGAAACGTTAATAATTTTTAAATGTATATAAAAATGTTTTAAATGCAAAATAAAAAGTTGTGAGATTATAAAGGGGTTTTTAATAAAAAAATAATCATAGATAGATTGAATCTAATATTTAAAAAAAATAATGATGATTTATACATAGAAATATTTGTTTATGATGTTAAGTGAAGATGTCTAAACAAGTTCAAATAAGCAATGTTTCAAATAACATATATTTTAACTATATTGATTAGTTTCAAGTATATAAGAAATAATATTAAAAAATATGTAATTTGATTTTAAGATAGAATATTTTCATTTTTTTTTATTTAATTTATTTTTTTAGTGATAATAAGTGATTGAAGATCCTTAACAGATTTCTAAATAAATATGAAATTGAAATTAAATTTATAGATTAATAATTCATGGATATGGATATTATTTCTTTTACAGTATTACATTATTTCTTTAAATCCAATATATTGAATTGAAAATTGAAAATTATAATTTAATTAATGATGACTGAAATCCATTAAACGTATTATCACGTTTTCACTTAAACTATATGAGAAAAATATATTGTGTTTAAAAATACCATTTTTAAGGTGGAGACTCATTCTTTATGTTATATTTTCTAAGTATACTATTTTCAAAAGAATGGCTACAGTAAAAAATAGAAAGTCAAAATGGGTTTAAAAAAAAAAAACGAAATACCTTCAAGCTAACCCGATACCTTTTTTTCACCTTATTTATGGGTACCCGACCGGAACTTTTTTTCCACGACACGAAATCCGAACAGTAGTTTCCATTTTCAAAAATGAAAAAAAAAAAAAAACAAAGAGATCCTTTTCGGTGAACTATTCCAAAAGCTTATAAATAATTTACATGAGGTATAGGGCTACTAATTAAAGAGTGGTCCAGAAAGAAGCGGAGGAACGGACAGGTTTACGACAGAGCGGGAAAGGATAAAGTGGAAGTCCTAAAAACAATGAATGGCGGAGGGTTATTGGAAAAGAGAAGAAAATTGGCGGGTTGTGGAAGAGAGGGAACTGACCTTGCCTTGGTCGTCGCCCTTGTCAGCAGCGAAACTGAAAGTCCCAGTTTCACCGCTTTCCCCCGTTTTTCCCCACTCCCTCCGTTACCTACTACCATTTTTTTTTCCCTTCCACGGTGGCCGAAAATATTTCGCCTACATAACGTGTAGACCTCGATTACGTGACCTGGAGGAAAAGCCTCAAACCCGACGATGTATTTCTAAGAAATCGGACTATATACGCTTTCTACGGAGGAAAACTCTCTCGATGAAAATAAAATAATTTTAGTCCCGCTTTGATAAAAAAAATTTTTTTTTTTTAAGTTTTGACGACTCAATCCCCTATTCGAAACCAATATTTTTTGCCCAAAAAAATTTAATATAATTCAACTATTTTAAGAAAAATTAAGGACTAAAATATATTTTTACTTTTTCATATATTAATTCAAGCTTATGTCGAGTAGTAATAAGAATAAGCAAGTAGGTGAAATGTTGTAGGACTTTGAAGCAGATTTCGGTCCTTATTTTTTTTATGATTATGAATTTGATGTCTCTTATACTAACAAAATATATAAAAGCAATGTAATTTGTTTATAAACTCCAGTTCTATTATAAAAAATAGTTAAATTAGCCGAATGAAAAGCATAGAAAGATAAAAAGTTGAGTATGGCAGATACTACAAGTGAAATACGTCTTCGATTCAGTATAGTCTTGACTTTACTAGCTTAATTATTATTTCCTCTTCAGTTGTTGCACGGAGGTTTAATTTAACAAAATAAACACTCGTAAATTTATATAGTTTTCTTGTTTTTATCTAGACTTCTCGGGAACAGTTTGTCCTAGAGTACTTTTATTTTATTTTTAGTCCAGAGGATGTTTGATCATTGACTAAACTCGTTCTAGAATTGACCCGATACCGTGAAAAATTATGTAAATAAATGAAATTAAATTAAAAATGTTAATAAATTTAAAGAAATCTAAATAACTGGCCTAATGCAGAACCTTTAATGTATTATTTATGTAATTTTTTTTTAAAACTTTTATTATGATATTTACAACTGTATTAGTATGAATGCATCAAGTAAATGTGTACATAGGAATATTATCACATGAAACACGCTTGTTGAGAAACTACCCATTGGTAGCACTTTTATGTAATTTTAAATGCTGAAGAGGACAGATTATCTGTGTAAACCAAATAAAAATAATAAAGGAACCAATAAACTTCGACTGTTTTTTTTTATTTTTAATTAGAATTATAGGCAAGCAGTGAAACAAAAATAACAAAGAAAAAAAAATTTAAAAATGTCTCCAAGGAAAGGGACCTCTCAAAAAATAAAAGTACTTTAATGAAAATATTTCTATTTACTTGTTTCTATTCAAAAACAGCATAGTTATTTTTTTTATTTATAATTTTTTTTAATTTTAATAAATCGAAAAAAAAAATTTCTTCGTTGGTTACAATGATTATGTTGATATGTTTAAGTAAGTACGTCATGACTAATTCAATTAATGTTTCTTTAGGCATCAATAATATTTTTTTAAATAATAAATATCTATCTTCTTTTGTAATTAATTCAATGATAATTTTTTAACTACCTTATTATTTTATTTTTTCAGTCTAGTTTCTGGAAATGATTTTTTTTTTTTTATTGGCAAATGTTAATGAATTGAAACGATGAACGGCATGACAATATTAATTTGTTGCTCATAAAGCTACAAGGATCCATTTCAGCCCTTCTGCAATAGATGCTTGAAGCCTATCTTGGAAATTCGGTTGCTAAGAACAATTTTCGATGTGGAGCTACTGAGAAGGATCACGCAGAGAAAAATAGAAGATGAAATGTAGATGCATCGGGCACACCTATGGGATGAGAGAAGATCCCCGGGAAGTTCTTGACTGGAATCCTAAAGAACAACGTCGGGGAGGTAGACCGAGAAAGATGTGGAAGGTTTCTGTTCTGAAAGAGGATAGGAGAAAAAGATCACACCTGGATCACCCTCAAGAAAATGGCTCCGTACAGAGAGATGTCACTTCATCAAGATCATTTTGGAAAATTGTATTCGTCACTATAAAGTTGTTTATGTAAATAAAATTGTATTAATATCGTGTATTGTCTTTTTTCAGTTACTATAAAACATTATTTTAACAAATTGGATTATATTAAATGTTGAAAACATTGAAAAAGTTGCTTGGTCTCGTTTATGGAAAATATAAGTACCATGAAATATGCTGGTAAAGGTTTAAAAAACTCAAGATACTTCATAAAACCTCCCGGAACAAATTTTACATCTTCATAAAATGAACTGTATTAACCTTTGTGAGACTCGGGTAATTACGGGTTTTACTGGCTATACCCAAGCAGACGGTACTCCCGACCAGAGAATCGGGTTTTCTAAACTACCAGTTTCCAAGGGATCAGGACTTAAGCACCTACTGACCTGATTCCTAGCCTAGTTTTCCTGCTTACTTTCGACAACTTATCTCTTAGCCTATATAGGTACTTAGTGCTGACCCAATAAAGTCCTCATTAGAGAGGGGCAGTTAACTTAATAACAGTATTCATTTTATTAGCGGTACAATTGTTATTTTATTATAAAAAAATAAAGCATTTAAAACCCTCTTGGAAAGCACTTAAACGAATATCACTTTATACTCTATTTTATGAAGATAAAATATTTTATTTCCAATCCAACACATCCAGCACTTTTACCACATAATTGAGAGCAGTAATAATCGATTTGCTAAAGGTCAGACCATTATTCTCCGATGTACAAACTTCTAAAAGGCGGACCAACGTTCCCAAACTTACACAAACCCCTGTTGAGTGGACTTGACTTCCAAAGTAATCAGGCATAATTAAAGCCTCTCTTGGAATTGACAATCGCTTCAAGGGAAAGACTGTACATAAGACTAATTCATGGTAAACTATACGAGTAATTTAATTACTCGAGTTATATGTTAATTAAATTAATCAACAAATGAATTAATTAAATATATTGCTTTCAATACAGACAAGCTATTTTCTAATTCCATTAGAATAATAACTTTAATCCTCTAGCTGTCCAAAAAGATTAATTAAATTTGTTGCATTTATTTTACTACTAAGAATTAATAACGAATTTTTTTCTATGTCTTCTTCACTTCAGAATAATATATTTCATTAGATAATTAGATGATTAAATATGCATTTCCAAAAAAAGATAGTAAAAAATTAGGTACCTTTCATAAATTAAAATAATTAGCAAAAATAACAGATATTGTAGCATTTATAATATATGAAGATAACAATATTAAATTCGGACAAGACAGTAATAATAAACTCAATAATTATTAAACTAATACAAAAGAATAATGATCGAATACATAAAATAAAATATAAGCAACGCCCTAATAATTATTACATAACAAAACTGCATACAATTTAAAAAATAAAATCAACATGAATAACCCTAAAAACATAAAAACAACTTTACCTAATAAAACCAATAATAAGAAAATATATTGAATCAATATATATATATATATATATATATATTACCAACTAGATAAAAACTGTAGTAAATTTTAAGATGGGTGAACAAAAATTAGAGACATTACGTTGATATAATTAATATATAATAATTATAATAGATAAAGAAAATAATAAAGATTGGGCTGGGTCTAGCGTACTTAATAGTAATTTCAGTTAATAAACAGAAAATATACAGATTTGTTTATTTTTTTACCATATCATAAAACTAACCAGAATTTATAAACAGGAATCTAAAAACTATCACTCTTTAATTTTAATTAGCTCTTTTAGTTTTAGATAATTAAAACGAAAATCAATTTTCGAAGACTAAGTGAACATTTTGGCTGATGTAAAAATATATTATAAATAATTATTAAATAAAATTGAGCAATTTATTTCAATCTAATCCTGTTCTTTGACTTATCTGACTTGATGTGATTATGCATCAAATTTTCGTAACACTTTCAGAAAATATAAATAGGTGTCTTAGTTTCAATATTAGTATATTTTTCACATGGTATCCAGGATGACATGCATGAAGTAATAAACAAATGAATATAAAAAAAAAAATACATAGATTATGTTAACCTGCAATCAAATGAAAAAAAAAGTGGTTGTAACCTTTCTGAATTTCCGTGCAACTCATATAGTTATCCTATTATTTTCTAGACAAGAGCGGAACAAAACTCGCAAAAGAAGAATAAAAACTGGAGATAAACACCATCGGTTTTGATTAATTTAAATTAACGTATTTACAATGCACCAGCTAGTCCACTAGAAATCACATAGAATAAGCTACATACCTATAGATAAATCTTAAAAATCCTAAAATCTTAAAAAACAAGGATCCTAAAATGAGTAAATTAACCGTGAACAAGAAAAAAAAATGATTTAATCAATTGCCTAACTCAAATAATGATTAAAGCAGATCAAGTAGTTGAGGAAATACCGCTAAGATAATTGAACATAAGTATACCGTAATCCATTTAAATTCACTTAAGACATCCCGTTAATACTACCTTTCGCAGCAACATCAACTTTCCGTCCGTGGGACCTCATACTATTTAATTATTTTCAAATGTGTCTTAAGAGTCGGAACTGCCAGGAACCGCAAGTGGCACCGATTCTCCCAAACGTCAACAAGAAAGCGGATTATTTCGCGCATAAACAACCGAGTTGGATGCCAAACCCGTTTCAGAAAATAAAGAACACCGCGTCAAATGCGTACCACTGGCTGCAGCTGAATTTGAATTTTCACGCCGAAGAGTTCCTCTCGACTGGGAGGAGGGTAAAATGCAATCCGTTGCAATAAAATGTGAGAAGAAAACAGGAGGTGAAACGACGGAGAGAGCTGCAGTTACAACGGCGCGGGAGGCAAACCTACTTTCCATTTTAATTATTCATGGAGCCATGGTCACATCCTGCTTTTTGTCTTCTCGTCCACATCGGCGAAATGATATTACGTAAATGAGATAATGTTTTGCCATAAAACAATTAGATGGATAATTCAGTTTAATTAAATCACTTAGTCAAACACTTCGTAAGAGAACGTGCTTTGATACTTGTACTTTATATAAATAATCAAAATGATTTATTTTTTAATTTAAGTTGACAATATATATTAAGTATTATATCGCATTAAGCATTGATGCCAAACAAAAACAATTTTAATAATTATTTTCGACAACCACAAATACTCACTTATGCTAAAGTGACATGCTAAAGTTTCATATTTTTTCCACTGATAGGTCAACAACCCACTTTATAAACACTAGCTCTACCGACCTCAGAATCGTTCCAAGGTTGTCAGAAATAAAAATAAATTTCTGTCTGAGCCGGACACTAACTTGGACATCTCATTTAAGGGTCTAGTGAGATACAACTCACTGTTCCTTTTCCGTCTTCTTTGAAGAACAATATTAATGAAGTGTAATTAAGAAAAATAAAGAAATCCAATACTCCATGCCTTTTAATCGAGAATCCCGTGTGGTTTTCCATGATCTCAACAACTCCAGAGATTTGGTTCATGGACAATCTATTTCGTGGAAAGAAATATAGGTCCTCGTGCGCCTGTTGACTTTTAGCAGCCATAATCTATGGATCTAGATCGATTTTTCACTGTCCTTGAACCCGAGATTAGGTAAGGCTATGAATCTCTGCCACAGCAGCATGGGAGCCAATATTCGCAGCAACTTAAGTTGGGCTCACCTCTTCCGAACAATATGTGCTTTCGCAAGCTATCTACTCCTGTAAGAAGACTTCATTTCTTACACATAAGTAGAAAAAAACATAAAGAACATTAAGCATTAAAACAAAATAGACTATACATTTTCTTGAACTAAACCAGGTGACCTACTAAAACTTGAGTGGTGATAAAATATCCAATAAAAATGTAAATTAGCAAAGAATATATATTCTGAGGTTTATAAAGCAAATAGACCGTGATGAACCAATCCGAATCCGTTACTAAACTTCGTAATTTTTTATCACTACTAACGCCTGTTGATGTTCTTTAACGTAACCGCAATTGTGGTTCTCTGTATAAAAACTGACTATAAACAAACAAGCAGTTATACGGCAAAGAATACGACGCTAGGCCAAGTAGGTCAGAAAATAATATCGGAATTCTAGCTCACAAAGGAATTTGTTTTTATGAAATCAAATAACAGAAGTGACAGAGACCTGCAGAGTGTTTAGAATATAAAATTATAATAGTGAGTTTGAGTTGTTTGTTATGTTGTACATAAAAATATAAACAATCAGAGTTAGTATAGATTATTAAGATAAAAGTCGACTCGAACCGAGATTTACATAGCGCAGATGAGAGCCGGCAGATTGATACAGACAAATACCTGACACAGGCACCAGTTGACAGGTACAAAGGACCCCAAGAAGACAGATGAGGCCTCAGGGAGTGGGGGTGGTTTGGAAATCGAGAAGCAGCTCATAACGGGCCGCGGGCTCATGCATATGGGATTGGCGGGGTCACCACATCGCGGACCGTTAGCTCGCTCCATTTCCTATATCTTGTCTGTCATCTCTGTCCAGGGTCGGAGGGGGAGGAGGAGGGAGGAAGGGGGGAGCGAGGAAGGGGGTGGAAGCGTAGGCGGGGGTGGAAGGCCAAGGAATGGCGTACAGACCATAACAACGCTAAACGTAAAGTGTCTTTCTTGCCCGTAATGCAGAAATGGCGAGGTATCAAAATATCAACGTAATTAACAAATAATCAGAACTTAAAGTGAACGAACCAGCAATAGACACTGTACTGATAATAGACAGTTAACACAATAACAAATACTAAGCTTTATACGCCCCACAGAGACTGCAATCTGAGTTGATGAGCAGCTAGAATACTAAGGAGTGTGATGCTTCAAGCTCAAGTAAGTATGCCACAGTAACCAACTGGTAGTTGATTTTAATGGAGAAAGGCTGGCTGGATCTTTGTTTCAAGGAGAATCCCTTATTATTTTTTATTAGGAGACAATTTAAAAAAATCCATCAGTATTTTTACCGTCTTCGGTACATCGAGGCGGTCTCATGTGTCCCACCTGTACGACGAGATAAAGTGGCTCTTCTCTTCTTTCCGCAGACAATATTTCCTTGGATCTTTCCTATTCCAAACGATCAACACCCGACACCCTCCTTACAGTTTAAACCCGTGGTCCACTCCCAGAAAACAAGATCCCGTGTTTCCGACCTTTATATCCCTTCCCAGAGAATTAAGACGTTTGAATATTCCTTTATTGCCCGATCCACTGCCTTCTGCAATTCCTTGCCTTCTGAAATCCGCCATACCTCTTCCTTGTCCTCATTTAAATATCATCTTTACCAATTCCTTCTCACATCCCAAAATAACATTATACAATTAAATAAATATTGCAAAACAGATTTGGACTGAGCTGAATGGCTGTTAAAATTGATAGAGTTTTAATTTTAAAAATCAACCCATGCTTATTTTATTTTGTTCTCTTTTCATTTAAATAATGTTTTTTTAATTTTTTTTTCAAAATGGTGTTATTTTTACTTGTTTTAATTTAATTTTACTGAAGATACTATATATTCTTTAATATTGACTAATGTAATTTTTGGCCAGATGTAGTTTTTATTTTTTTGTTCATATCTGTTATTCATAAGGGACCTTGTCCTAGAACAAAGTTTACTTTCCATCTATCTATCTACCTATTTAGCCATTTAATTTAAAAGTGAGTAGAAGTTTATTTTTAGTTTTTTTTTAATTATATAAAAAAAATTTTACACTCCAAAACATGGATGTCTATTAGAGGTGCAATATACGCTTCCAGAAAAAGCAATTGTTCATAAATAATTAACTGCATAGCAAAAAATAATTCGATAAAAGACCGAATTTGATGAAAATTAAACCTATTTTCCACCATCAGAACATCAGAACTAAGGCTGGTGTTAACATTAATTGTGAAAATTAAAGTATCTATTACCAGTAAAGTTACCTTAAATAATAACCTTGTAGACCAGCAAAAGAAAAATGAAAAAGAAAAAATAGGGAAAGTATTGACTGTGGATACTTAAAATAAGAGAAGTTGGTTGGGAGTTACAGTAAATGGAGTACACAAGCAAATATTTTTTTTTTGTGCCGAAGTTTCAACCTAAGTTTTAGACCTTCATAAGGGCTAATCCGGATCTGTAGGATGCGAAGGATAAAATGGAACACCAGCTAAGGTGGTTCCGACATGTTTCTAGAATTCCAGAAGACATACAAGCAAACGTCACTTATGAGACTCAAATGGGAGATAGAAGCATAAAAAAAATCTGTGAAAAAGCAATAAAGAAAGTCTTTAACAGGGAGGAAAAGACGAGGAGATTGGATTTTCTTAAAATAGAGACTTGTGAATCAGGCTGCTACGCCGAAAAAGAGGGTAGATTAAGTAAGTATCAAGGGCCAAGCAAAGTCGAGAAAACGTCATTATAAGAATACAGGGAAATAATATATATAAAAAATAATACGTTATCTACTAATAAATAAATACAAAGAAGTTAATAAAAATATCACACAAAATGAAAAGGACAGGCTGAGCATTTCGAAGACACTATAATTTGCAAGAAATATAAAAAAAAAACCAACCTGGCGTTGTATACTGAACTCTCATTGCTTAAGTTGGCTAAGATCCAGAAATAAAAAACAAACTCAATTGAGAAGTATGGTCCATAAGTTATGAGAAAAAAGAGGTTTCCGATTTGGAGACTGCATCTTTGGCCAAGAAGATATTTAGGTTGCTCGAGGAAACAACATTGTTCCCATGAATACGTTCCAACTAACTCCAGCCAGCAAAAGTTTGAATACTGTGATAATAGCACAAAAGTATGATTTACGTGAATAATCATTCAGCCGTTAAAATGAATGAGTTAAGCAGAAAATTCATTAAACTGGATATAAACTGAATTTCTATACATAACCAACATGGAGAAAAAAAAATTAATAAACAACTTTTAGGGACTAAAAGAAGAAAAAACTGACATTTTATAGACATATATTTTAAATACATATTTTTATTAAATAAAAAGATGGAATATTATTAATTCATAAAGAAGTCCATTTTTTGGAAATTGAGTTCTTAGACACACACATGAAAAATTGCACCTACTTCCAACGGACGGAGTCGCATAAAAAGTTATCAGATTTACAGTAAGATAGGCTACATCATAAACTGGGCTTTTTATATATGAATTTATGAAATTAAACATAATATATAAAATGGAATAACCTTGTACCTACCCATTCGATCTAATGAACTAATTATAACGGATATGAAACGTTAGCTGTGTCATAAAATAACAAGATGGACTCCTCGGAAAGGTCCTTTACGGGACATAACTGCCTCGTAAATCGCGCTTTCTTATTAGATATCTCCATTTTATAGGCATCAGTCATAAAATATTTTATAACCGTAGCATAATATTTACACAGCCAGAAGCTAATATTCATAACATGTGATTTTTAACTTGAGATTCTATGCACTACTGTAAAACCTCTTTCATCACCGGAGAAGAACCAGGATTTCATGTAACCAAATACAGGCCATGCTTTAATGAACTGAGGTTAAGAGTTTGAATGAACGTCCAAAAAACATTTTATACAAATAAAGAAGATCTGTATATAAACATGAAAATACAAATATTTTTTAAATATTCGATTTTGAAATGCGCGCATTTATTTATTTTAATCTTTTTTATGGAATACATAGATCTTTTTAGAATGTTTCCTAGACTCTTTTATTAAAAAAATAGATCAAAATAGGAGTGATAAAATGGAAAACGATAGTAAAATTTTACTGTCGTACCAAAGTACCACACAACTTAATTCTTGGCTCCGATTCTAAAATAAAATTAATATTCTACAAACAGATCGAGACAATTAGGCTTTATGTAATGGAACCTCCAATTAACTAGTAAAAAATATAACAGTTTTAGACATTTGATATTACTTCATTTTACACGGAACAGTTAATCAAGAAACAGTTATGTATCAGTTATAATGTCTTTCTTATGTAAAGAAGCTAAGATATTTCAATGGTTGTGGTGAAAAAAATTGTTGCATGAATTTACACAAATAAATAAAATAATAGATATTTCCTTAAAAATTCGTAAAAATGTTTTTAGGTAGCTTATTGTCTGTATATTTAAATTATTAAAGTTATTTGGACAGTTTATTGTTCTCTTATTACAATATGGTTTAATGTATATTAAAAAAAATATGTGGACCTATTATAGATATGAAAATATTTTGTAATAATGTCTCATCCCGACAGATGAAAATAAAGGATAAGACGTTACTGAGATGTACAATATTAGTTTTCTAGACACATAAGAAATTCGTAATAAATATTTAAAGCATAAAATAATTTTTATTAATTTTGCTTTTATTCAAAATAACCAATCCGATTCCTATTTTAATTTTTTTTTTCCAATTTCGAAATAAAAGTAAGGATTACGTCTTGGATTGAGTCGATTCTCCAGCGATGTGCCTGGAGCCGAGGAAGGGGTGGGAACGCCTGGGATGCTAAACTAGCAAGACCTGAAAGTCTTGCATACAGTCAGTGTTTTAGCAACCTCCTAAAATAATTGCTCAATGTAAATAGAAAACGTTAACAAGTGGATTGGAAAAAAAATGTTTGTTCCCGAGCTCTTTCTCATTTTATACGCAGTTAATTTTAGAAGAGAAACCCAAAACTATACATTATTATCATATGATAAACCTTCGTAAAGGTTCCCTTTAAAACTGCAAAATTCGTGAATTTCAATTATTATGACTAATGTTTAATTGAAGACCAATACTGGAACTCATAACCTTTTATTCGCAACACCTGCGAATTTAATATTTAATTAAGTGTCTTTTTCTATTTTTAATCCTTCAAATACATTTGATTATCATCTTCAATTTTAAACAGTAAAAGTTCATTAAATAAATGTACCACGCACAATTCATTTTTCTATTGTTTTCACATAACACAGAGATCTTTGACCTCCTTAACCAGTCTTCTCCATAACCTATTTTTCCAGGCTATTACTTTCCAGTTTTCTGCACGCAGCTCCAGGGCATCTTTGTTGATTCGATCTATTCATCTGATAGAAGTTTATTCAATATAATTTTTTTAAATTAGAAAATAGTAAATCATATCACTTTGTTTATAAACATCTGTTTTGGCGGGACTTTTAAACGAAATAATTTCAAACTCGACTAATTTTCATTTTAACTAAGTTAAAATATTATGGATGAAAGGAGTGCTTCAGTAGTTCAGATTAATTTTCATATTTTAGCCCATTTATTATTATTTTCTAATATTAATTATTATAATGTTTTATGTAGATCTACTATTAAAGTTAGGTTAGTATTTATGTTTACAGTATTTGATCTCTATTTGATTAAGTATTTTTTAAATTTAATTTAAAGTAATTGACAAATCGAGCGTGATATACATATGATAAGTAAATAATACTGAATATTGAATTTTTCAATAATATTAACTATTTAATATTTAATTATTTAATTAATCAATTAAGTGTTATTTAATCGATTAATATTCAGGTTGAAGTTCTCGTCTTTCTACAATCAAAATTATAATCTAAAATACAGTATTTAGTAAGGAAAATGCATTTATCAAATGTAATGTTGTAAAAAAACAATAACAAAATTATTAAAAACTCGTGTATAATTATTTTAAAAAATTGGGGAAATGTATAAATAATATAGATATGATTACATAAAAATTTATAAATCCAGAAAAAATTATTCATTTTTCTCATTATTCTAACATAAAAATATTTTTTAAATTTTAGAAATCTAACAAATGAAATAAAAATAAAATGGTATTTTAAATTTTTAAGATTTATAGTCTAGATTTTTAGTCCTAGAAACAGATTGTACTATTTTTCAATAAATAAGTTTAAAAAAAAAATAAAAAAAAAAGATTTCAAGTAAAATCACAACTGCTGCATAATTTCTATTCGTTTAAATTTAATTTTTAAACGAATTAATACAGATGAAAATATTTAAGATTCAAAACTGTCTAATTTGGCATTTTAGTAAAAAGTGGTACTGACCAATGCTAAAACTGAATTTAACCAGTTTGCTGGCTGTTAAGTTTATTAAAGGTGCGAATGAAGGCATGAAGAGAAAAAATACAAATATTATATTCGAAATCGTCTAATCATTAATATAGTTTAGTAAAGTAAAATTTTAAGTAAGTTTCAAAATTATTTTAGAACGAAGATAATAAGAAAAATAATGAGAATAATGAAAGCAAGTATTGTGTCAGCGACCCGAGACGTTACACAAGGAAGATGGCCTTGACGAAATGGTTGAGCTCTGGCTAATAATTGATATAGTTGTTGCAATGAAAATTAGTCAAGTCCTCGGCTCCTTCATTCCATTTTGCAACAGCCGTCATTTCTAATTTCGTATTTCGGTTTGCCGTTTGTGGAACAGATGAAATGGTAGATAGGTCAAGCTCCATTGAGTAGAAGTAGAAAGATAACACCAAAAAAAAAAAAAATTAAACTTACTCGAAGATTCCAAAAGACTACGTAGGCAAGATGAAATGCATTCATGCTAATGATCTAAGTTAAACTTACAAATAAATAAATACACACATACATACATATATATATATATATATATATATATATATATATATATATATATATATATATATATATGTATATATAGTTAGTTAAGCTTGTCACATAAGTTAAACTTATGTGACCTAATATTGCAGTAAAGGTCATTTACATATGACCAAATATTGCAGTAAAGGTCATTTATATATATATATATATATATATATATATATATATATATATATATATATATATATATATATATATATATATAAATGAGCTTTACTGCAATATTAGGTCACATAAGCTTAACTGTTACACTGTTTTAATATTTATTTTATTCATTATTTTTTCTATGAACTGTTATTTATTCTATGCTAAGAGATAAAAAAAATATATACATATTTTAACAATTTCCATATAACACGAAAATAATTCAAAATAGTCTAGAACCAAATTTTACATGCATGAATAGCAAAACGCAAGCTGAATTTGAAAATGTCCACTAGAAACTTATTCAAAACCTAATTAAAACGACGGTACATAAAATTCATGAAACATTAAAAAGAGAACATATCTATTTAACATAGAGAGAACATATAGAACATAGAGAACATATTTATCATCTCAATATTTTATTAGTAAATATCCATAGTTTTTTATTTTATTTATTAATTTAATTTGAGTTCTACCAATGGGTAGTTTCTCTTCATGTTGTACATGTCATGTTACCAATTTCACATTTACTTATTGTATTTTCTATGTAATACAGTTGTAAATTCCATTAAAATAATAAAAAAATTATTAATTTTTTATAATATATATATATTTCAAAATACTATAGAGATTTTATACATTAGTTGATAAGAAAACTAAAAGAAAGACATATTGACAATTTTTTCTTGCGTTAATGTGAATTCCATTTTTTTTTTTTTTTTTAAGTGAGAGAACACTATTTAATCCATCCAAAAATCTCTTTCAAACCTTGGTTTGCTTGTCGCTTCTATTCTGTATGTTTGAAAAGAAATGAGGTAACAAATTTAGTTATGATGAGAACCGACCCTGGAAATACAAATACATTTTTGTATATTTTATTTTGTACATTTTAATTGTGTTATGTAACGATGTCGAGGATCAAGTACATCTAGCAATAACGTGTAAGAGCGTTTTAGCAAAGAGAGGAGGAAATATATTGGGGAGTTGGTACTCAATATTCTTAAAATAATAAAAGGGCAAGATCGTGAAGGGCACAATCGACTTCAAAAGTTCATTAAAAAATAAATGAAATTACGGCTTTAATACTTAAAAAAATATAAATTTCTGCCAAAATGGAATCTGTTCTTAAATCTTAGAGCCAAAAAGAGAAAAAAAATTATTGTGAAAATTTAAACCGAAATAGTTGAAAATATCTCAAAGAATATGTCAATATGATTTCCAAAATACAAAGTTTGTAAAAAAAAACAGGATAGTCAGGTTTTGATACCTTTTTCGAATAGAATGTCAGACCTTTTAAAGGGGGTAGTGTGTGATCTGTGATTGGATTCCAGAACAGCTAGACATAGCATTTGGATATGATATTACGTATTCCTGGTAGTTTGCCTAAATTAAATGTTTTCAGTTCCTCTTGTACTACATTCAATTATTTATTCATTATGTTTACATTATTAAAGATGAAAGATATATTTTTATTTCTCAAAGTTATATTTCCAATATTAATATAAATAACACAAGGTACAACATCCTGAAGAGGATTGCGCAGTTGACGGCTACCGGATCCTCTTCATAAGTGCATCCATCTATTTCTGCGCGGTCACCCACCCGGATGGCCATGACTGAACCTAATTTTAATCAGATATCTCCCAAGCCAACATCCACGGCCATTCTTCCTTAGTAGAAGGAAGAATTTACATGTATTCTGTGGTTAAGATGTTTTTTTTTTTTTTTTTTATAAACAAAAAAACGGAACGAAACCATAGGTCAAGTTTTTAATTTCTTTAAAAATGGGTATTACACATCGAGCTTTATTGCCAATTTATATTATTATGTAATTATGATTATTCGTACTGCCAATTTGTAACCATAATAAGGGAGAAATAATTCTGAGAATAAGAAGTGTGGAGTCTTCGTTACAGTCCATCTCGCTTTGTATATGAAAAATAAAATATTACACGGTCACTACAAACTTTTTTTTATATAATATAGAGATTAGATGAAGAGATAAATACAAAAGCATTTCAAGGAAAGCCGAACATTACCGATTGTAATGTCATGCGAAAGAATGATAATCTGGATCAATCTTCTAGACCTACATTTTGAGACGATGGATAAAATGCAACTGGTAGTATTGTTGAAAATAAATTTATAAACAACAAAAATATATTTGTACTCTGTAGGTTAAGAGCATCATGTGACATTTTTTGTATTTCTTCAGGATAGCTAATTTTTCATAAATTTCAGGCATTGTATTTATTTATTGAGAAACATTACAATCTGTCCCGATTAAGGACGTAATCGAGCTATAAAGATCTGTTTCTTAGTTACTAAATTTAGAATCCGGAGGTAAAGGACACCATGTTACATTTTTGTATTTGTTCAGGAAGTCAATTTTGCCTAACTTTGCAATTTAAAATTTGTTTCTTAACTAATAAATTATTTAATAAAAAATGGCCATACTGTACTTGACCTCCAGGGCATATATTTAAACATACATTATTGTATTTTTTTGCCGACTAAATGAGTCCCTAATTATTATATATATATAACAATAAATCCCATTGTATGTTTGAAACACATATTGAATATCCTGATATTGAAACCCAACTTCAATGAAAAAAAAAAAAAAGAAATGAATAATTATGTTTCCCAACTGCGTCACAATCGAACCTGAAATTATCAGGTTACGAAATGCGAAAACCACGCTGTTATGTCGGAATCACAGCTATTTGACCTACAGTTGTGACATTTTCATCAGCAATAATAGTCCCTGCGGTTAGCATCAAGGCGGAGTGGAAAAGAAAGGATAAAAAAAAAGACAGAAATTGCCATCCCCAATGGGAGCCAATCGGTCAGCCCCGGACGGAACACGAATGCCCATGACCGATCCATTTGGGAACAGTCTACCGACCTCTTTCAATCGCATGTAACTTATCGATAAGGGTGTAATATAACAGAAAAAAACTATAAACAAGAAGTCAAACCACCTGAAATTGAAACAGAAATCATTAGATTGTACAAGGCTAAGTATAATACAAAAATATAAAAGAAAAACTTATTATTATAATTTTATTATTTCACAATAGTAAAAAAAAAAATATAGCCGAAAAAAAGAAAATATTTTACTGAATTATAATATAAATTATTATTAACGATTTCCCTCTGAAATTCGTCCCAATATCTTATGCCACTGCTGAAATAGTTGTTAACATTTATACATTTAAACGACAAAACAAATTAATGATTTTTTTTTTTATTTATGATATTTACAACTGTATTACAAGTAAAATACATTCAGTAAATGTGAACAACAGAATATAATAGCATGAAATCACTTGTTGAGAAACTACCCACTGGTAGCACTCTAAAAATGTATTTATAAAAAGAGATCTCGAGGCCATTTTCTTTTCAGACGCCTCGGAGGGTTGTCAGGGATCGAAAAGGAAGCAAGTTTAGAAACGATAGGGTTAGGATGGTTCTGAAGTTTGTTATGGAAGGATAGGTATCTGGATTGGGCCAGGTCAGAAACATAAGGAACATTAAGGTCGTTACGGATGATTTTGTTTTTGACAAAGTAAGGAGCTGTGAAATTAATGATTAAATATAATTTGTGAGACATCTGAATCAGTAAGTATTTTTTTTTAAATCCAATTTAAATTAATTATTTATGAGTGTACGTGGCTAAAGCACTCTCGCTCAATCTCCACTGGGTTTAGCCCCAGTGAAGCAGTTGAGAGAGACGTGAAGGGATCTCCTGGAGTCATGTTTTTTCCTCTACAATTGGAGAGACAAGTCTGGCTCGGAGTTCTCTCGCCTGACTGTAAATATTGTATATAGGTATGTATGTGTTATTTTTTATTTATTTATTCTTAGCTTACTTTATTCTTATTTATTTTGTATATATATTGTTTTTATGTATAATTTATTTTTATTTATTTTACATAGAGTGTGAATGTGATCTTTGAACATTATTATAAATGTCCTTTGAGACAGTAATATTTTTCAATTAACAAGTTAAAAAAGTAATTATTTAAATAATCATTGATATCTAAAAAAGATATTAATTACTGGTAAAATGATTTTTAGATCTCTAAAACAAACCTATGACTTGAAGTTAAGAATAAAAAGCATCTTTGCCATGCTGATGTTTCTGCTATGAAAAAAAAATAATGCATAAAAGAATTTGTTGATTAACTCCTTATAATTTGTAGTTCGTTTATGTATTTCAGTCGCATAATGTCTTGGGAACATATATTTGGTATATGTACGGTTACCATTCGATCGGGTGAAGTGAAATTAAATCATTTCAATCAAAAATTAAGTTAGAGCGTGTTAGATAGAATTCATCTTACGGTATAATGACACGGAAAAAAAAGCTTATGATTATTAATTTACTTCGTTTTTAATCGAACCCTCCTCTCTGTTTCCTGTAAATACTATTAGGCCATGTTCATAAAACTATACCTAATTCATATCGACCCAATTACCGCCCGACTGAATAATAAAAGACAAATTCGCCATAGCTGGGCGGAGCGAGGGCAAATACCCCAGCCCCGCTGAGAACTGGCACGTGTGAGCACTTGAGGCGTTTAGGTCACTTGACCAAAGTATTGACCCGATCCATCACGAGGTAACTCGATTCGACAATACATTATCTCTTTCCGAAATGAACGAGCTTTTTTTCTGTTTTGACTTATTGGGTCTCGCTGGGCTTCTACGCCAATATTGATCACAGGCTGTTTCAAAACCTAATTAATATGAATCATTTATTACTTATCACCTGTTATTAATTACCAAACCGTAATATATTTTCTCTCAATTGTGATTTATGGGATTAATAGGCAAGGATGTATAAGTTCATTTTTGGAAAAAATAGGGCTAAGCGCAATGCTGATCTGGAACTATCAAACTAACTTCATAGTCAAAGTTATCTACCGTATCTACTTTTTCCACTCAGTGCTATCTTATAATGCTCTATCATTCAACATTCGTGAAAATGATAACAGGGCTTTGGAGGTATAGATATACAAGCCATAACTAGGCAAATTAATTCTAATAACAAAAAAAAAAATTGTGAACGTTACTTTATTCATTATTATACAAAAAATATATTGAATAATTAATAGTTTCATAACTATTATATATTTCATTTATCCTTTTTGAATATAAAATTATCCAATTTTTTGCAAATTTTATATATTTTAACATCGAAGCTCTTAGGTACTCAGGTTCACTATTGGGTTAACAGAAGTATCAAAAAACTGTAAATATAAAAATCGCCCATGAATGCGTAATCTTAATATACAAAAAAAAAAAACCCTCCGATAGTAAAACAAAAGACTCTTAATTTGAAGAAATCTGAAAAATTACAATAAATCTATATGCGATGACAAAATATAAAAATCTAGTACATAAAAAGCTCCTTCGATAACTGTACCTAAACATTGAAGAAATCCGATAACTATAGGTTATTTTTGACACTTGTGAAAAATTAATTGAGTGTAAATGAATCGTTTATAACCCAAGTGGATCCTAATTATCATTAAACAATTTTCAGAAAAAATGAAAAAATTGTATTTTCTATTTTAATTGTAAATCATTATTAGAGTGCTACCAATGGGTAGTTTCTCAACAAGCGTGTTTCATGTGTTAATATTCCTCTGTACACATTTACTTGATGTATTCATAGTAATACAATTATAAATATCATTATACATCATCATAAGTTAAAAAAAAAAAATTTAAAGCAAAACCAACATTTATGAAAACAATTAATTAAAATATTTTGGTAGCAAGCATTTAATCTCGTTATTTTGACATGGTGGTACAGATCATGTCAAATGGCTCAATATTTTTGTAGGCCATCTTATTTATTAATTTTGTAATCAAATTATCTTACGATTCAAGTTGAAAGCAAATAGGTGTTTATGAATTTTTAATACCTAGTTAAGTAAAGTTTGCCAATCTCAAGATTGAAAACACCCCAAACAGTTATAGGTCACAATAATATGAAGCTCTTCACGAAGTTTTAGGCGGATGTTAATAATTTCATAAAATGTTTTTTCTACACATCTGTACCACGGACTGTTAGAAGTTTTCGTATTGAAATACATTACCTCCATCTAATTCCGGATCACAGGCGGATCTACGGGGAGGGAAGGGGGGCTTATGGGCTGAAGCTTCCCTCCCAAATGGTAAAATGTAACCATGTTTATGGTAAAAAATTAAATTTAATAGGACTTCATGAATGACTTAAACACCATTTCATTTAAGTAGTTAGTATCTTTCTTTTCTTTTTTCCAAAGTAATTATCGTTATATATATGAAAAAAAAGCTTTCGGGCTGAAGCCCCCACTCCCAAAATAAATTCTGGATCCCTTAGGGTTCTGTACTGATTCTCGGTCCTAAAAAAAAAGGTGCACTTATTAACATAATGTGAGAAATACGGTGACGTAAAAAAAAAAAACACAAGTTAAATTATGGACATAATTGAAGACGAATTTATAAAAAAATAAGAGAAAATGACGAAGCAGATGTAGCTAAGTGGCTCCCGGACCTGGGCACCCATCAGGTGGTTGGGGTAGGGCAAGTCAGTAACCCGGCCTGCATTGTTATCCCCGGGTCTTCGTCAATGTCTTCATTGCACATTGACTCCTCTAGTTCGGGCTGCAACATCAAGTCTGCACGCTCCTACCTTCATCCCATCCAACTAAGCATTTCATGTTTCGGTTCCACACAGATATTCAAAACAATGTGGATGGACGTTAACGGATATCATGATCAAACCACTATTTACGAGGAGTAGAAAATGTAATGGGTAGCTTTTAAGGAATAATGTGATAGCTTATTTTCCTCAAATATTTATTATAAATCGTCCATTCTTTTGTCAGAATCCAAAGGTCTGCTGTGGTAACCGTCATAGCCGCAGACTTTGAGATTGTTCCCCCTCCGCCTCCCAATAAAAATAGAGAGTGTTTAGGCAACTTTCCAAATTTTATATTATGGCAAGGCAAATAACTCTCATGAGTTCTTAATAGGCAACATTCTACTTGTTTATGCAGTGGATTGTACTTTAATGGATTAGTAGGTTGTACGAATTGTGCAAAAACTGCTTACCATTTTTATGCCGGCTTAAGTCATTTGTTACCTGAGGGCGCTCAAGTGTAGGTGCTGTCTCCTTGGATACTTGTGCTGGAATGCGCTGAGTGAACCCGTGCTCGTACGGATTAAATGTTATCTTTTAGATCTTTTAGATGATCTGCCCACACCACTCGCCGTAAAGAGGAGATTTGGAACTATTTTCGCGAGTATATTGTTTCGCCCCCCAATATTTCGAAGAATAAAATCAACATCAATAGCAATTAATCTATATGAATGAAAAAAATATTTAAACTAAGATAAATTAAGATAACATAAAAAGTCGACTAGATGGCTAAGCTAAGGCCTAGAAGTAGGTAATTTTATTTATTATTCAAAGATAATTATATGTAGCAACATATCCTAAAATATTATGATTCGTTCATTACAACCCTTTTATTTTTCGTGAAGATCTTACCAACCAGAACGAAAAATCTGCGCCTATAATTACCATCTAACAACACAACAACTTTCTATACAGTTCCTAGAGTTGGGAGTGGTGGGAATCGTAATAAATTTCAAGCTTCATATTCTTTGCAACAGCCGAAATATGCTCTTATCTTTATTTAAGTCTATGCTCCTCTTTTTTTATCTCAAGGCCCAAGATTCTAAAAAAAACTACATCATAGCTTTGCATATATCATAGATTTGCATTTATACCGAAGTCATTAAAAATTTTAGAATCAAACTACTTAACGTAAACGATGAATATACGAGGGCATTATTAGTTAAGATCAAATCCAGGTCACACTCCTCAAAAATCATTTCCACTAAATATGTATCAACAGAGTAAATATGTACCAATGTTGCCCTGAAATAATTGTTTTTAAAATAGACTATATATAAAATAAATAAAAACTACTATTCTTTTCTCAAATCGAACATTATAGTTGTAGTGATTTTAACGTAACATTATTTTTGTGATAAGTAACGGTTTCATTTTATCACGGTCAATTGAATTATTACCAAGCATATCTTATGTTTTCAATACTTTAAGAGTTTGAAATGAGCTTTAAATTACAAGGCAAAATTAAATGTTACTTAATCAACGAAGTTTTTTTGTAGCTCCTATTAAATTTTGGAGAATTTAATTAGCTATTTATAACCTACATAATATTATGATATTAATTTTTTTGTCCGAATCGGGCTTTTCCGACACTCGTGGAGGAAAAACAGGACTCCGTGATTTTTCAGAGGCTTTCTTTCATTACTGGTATTAAAGTGATATTACTAACAAGTTGAAATTCATAAACAGCTTTATTGTTTTTCTACACACATTGGGTCAACATGAATCTAAAAAGTAACCTTTGTTATAATTTAGAGATGGAGATCCAGTTAACTGTTAAAATTATAGAGATGAAAAATGGTCAGAATATGAATTCATTGATGAACTCATCATTCATGTGATTAATTAAGTTTGCCAACGCTGCGACCGCAAGTATGTGGGTCATCAAGTCCTAACCATCATCAGAGCGGTGGTTTCTGGCTAGGCTAGAACATAACTGTGTCGAAAACTATTAAAATGAGTAGTTCTTGTCTAGTCTAGCTACCACAGCTAGAACTACCTGTTGATGGCCCACATGCTTGGGTCGAAACATGGGCAAACTTAATAAATAACATCAATGATTGCATATCCTCACTTTCCACGTGCATATCACCCGCGCACTATTTGGTAACAATGAACTTCAATGTGATTTCACAAATACATACATAAAACATTTCTAGATTATTATCATTAAGATAATTTGGTACGTTAGCAACGTAATCTTACACACTGACCTGTTAACGAACACATACTAATCCATTACAAACTATTCCATGACAAATGTCAAGGGCACCCCAACATACTCATAAATAGTATGGCAACATCACACATGACAGGTGATGTCTGAAATAGGTTGATAGGAAGCGGGATGCGTGACCTCCTCGTCAAATAATTGATATAGATTTTACACCAAGAGAATAAGCCGCTGGGTGCTATTCACCCTCATGCCTCTGATGCCCTTATATTTTGTAATGAAGATTTAATTCACTGATTGTAAGTACTATTATGACAGGTGTGAAAAAAAATTACGAGTTAAAAAGAGAGATAGTGTTTAAATGAAAAAAATATAACAATTTTTTCTAAAAAAAAAAAACGCAATCAAGTACCTGATTGTTCCAAGCCTCAAAATCAGGGAGACCAAGAAGTTCGAATCGTGATCCTTCACTCGAATTCCAGAAGCAACCGTTACTCAAACACGAACCTCCTGGCCTGAGTAGTCAGCAAGAAAATGGGCGCCTGATCCTCGACTTCATAGATCACAATGGATCCCTAAATCCTCTTAGCCCTTGGACCCTTAGGAAGATTAGGCCCACCGTTGGTCTCATTAGATACCCCCTTCCCAAGGAGCAGCCACACCCGCTAATCCACTAATTCGACTCCACGGCCGTACATAACACGGAGCTTTGTCACGCTCTATGCAAATGCCGGGTATCTGGGATGTCGGATCTGGACCGTTATCCTCCCCGGGCGTGGGAGGTACCGCGGATCACCGGGTAACCGGGTTCTTCCTCCCCGACCTCATTTACATCCAGGACCCTCCTACATCTACTATCAGACCTACTGACCCCTCCCCCCGTTAGAAATCCCCTTATCTATAAATCATACACCGGGAGGGTACTGCAGTACATGCACGGCTCCCCATTTACCGGCTCAGATAAAGAAGAAACCTGAAGCACTTTCTAACACCGTACATAATGAATGTCACGTTGGGTGCACGGTGCACTAAATTTGCCTTCATCCTTTCTAACCTCTTCTTTCCACGCCACTATCAATGTTCCGCCTCATACACGATTCTGACTGTATCATTCGAATAGAGCTCCTCATACAATACTACTGTAGCTGCAATATATCCTGACTAACGTTTCTAAACTGCTCACGTCACATAAAAAAAAAAAAATTATATACATTCATAAATGTACTACAAATAATGAATGAATATATAAAAACCCTTAAACCCCTTGCTCCAAAACAATTTATTCAATTTTGTATCAATGCTTCATTTTATTTTAATTATAACTATAATTTATTTAACTTCCACTTTAATTTCAATTCTCCACTTTAAGATAGATTTGTGTTTTTTTTTTGTCTTGTTGAATAAATGGTGTTACCCATATTTCTACTATTAAGTATCCTTTTATGAGGAACAATGTATTATTTGTTAATAAAATAGATTTAATAATTTAAAAAATAACTTTAAAAAGTATGCAGAAATGTTAATGTATAACACACAACTATGAGTACTTTAAGCAAAGAAGAAAAAAAAAACCTTTGTGGTTCTCTTAATTCTCGGTAAATAAGAATGTTTGAAAAAAGTTTTCTTCACAAATTAATATGAGCATTATTCACCATAAAAGAGCAAATATATTAAAATCAGACATCGGTCGATTTAAAGAAGTAGAGAAAAAAATACTTTTTTATTATATTTTATAGTTTCAATTATAACTAATTCTGATGATTTTTTTCTCTTAATGAAATCATGAGTATTGTTGCTACTTGCTTACAATAAAAACAGATTTTTTTTTTTTTACATTCTGACATTAATAAATGTACCTATTTTATATGAAGCCACTCATTTCGTCGGCGTACTTGAAAAATATTGTAAGAGAAAATATTACAGTTTGAAGCAAGAAAATATTTAATAATTGGCCGCATTCTTTAATACCTTACTCATTAAGTCGCTTGGATTCATATACGTATTTCAAGTTTATTTACAATGTGTATGCATGTTCTCTTTATCTCTTTATCTAGACATTTTTTCATCTCTTATATTAATTGTTACACCAGTGAAGTTAAGCATCAATATATTTTAAATCAATATTTATTTATTTGGTATTTACTTATTACTTCATCCGGAATCTTATTTTCTGATTGCTTTAGGTAGCTTCCAAAGAAATAATATTCCATCTATTCCTTTCACCAAAGTCTAAACTTTTAAAATAATACATAAAAAATTAAATGAACATTGGCAACCATTGGGACAACTAGCACACGCGATATAGAAAAAAATAAGATTTAATTAATTCAGAAATACAATAGAAACCTTGTTGGAAATAAACAGTAGTAACAACTGTGTAAACTATAACGTACTTTACTTTTTTTTTTATTTTAGGCTGTCCTTGAAAATAATGCCCAACTGTCGAAACCATCGACTCATCCAGCACTAATTCATAATAGCGTAAATTAATTTAAACTTACACAGAAAAATGTCTTCAGAATTACTGAAAGCGATATAATATTCTATGAGATCCAAGGGATGAAAGTCAGCTCATACCCTAAATAGAAGCTACGTACCTAAGGGTAGATCTACTAATATTTCAATCACGACTTCCAGCGCAAGTCATGACTTCGTGCCCACTCACCTGGAAAAGATAAAGAAACAAAAACATTAATAACCCCTTCAGTTACAAAACAAAGAAAAATAATTATTAAATATACAACACAACTATTTAAAAATATATAACATAAAATTACAAAATGAGATTAATAGAATTTTTTTTATTTTGTCAGGATCGATTTAATTAGGAATTTGATACAATATTTTACAACGGTAATTTTTTTTTTTTTTTAACGAATGTCCTTTTTTACTAAGGAATCCGATAAGAAAATTATTTTAAAATGACATTTTATTGAATATATAAATATATTGTAAAATATTTCTTGTCGTTTTATCAAAATTGTATCTAAAAATTAAACTTTATTTCATATTCAGATAATGTCAATTTTGTTTTCTTATTTTTATAATACCTAATATGTTATGATCATTTTTAACCAGATGAATGTTTAAAAAAATAAAATATGCAATGTATGAATATTGACTTAAAAAGTATACTATTTATCTTGTTAAACAAAACAAACATATGAGTGTTGTATATATATATACATATGTATATGCTAATTTTTAGATTTTAAATAATATGTACCTAGATATAACAAATAGCATATATCCAATTGTCGTAATTCTCTAGCACTGAAGTAGGGCACCACATTAGCGGTCACTATTGACTTCAGCGAAAAAGTGATTTGTAATTTAAAATAAATTCATGTAGCCACAACATGAATGATTCAATGGTCCCGAGAAAAATTTATGAATTACACTTAGGATAAAAGTAGAACAGGTGTTAAAGAAAAAATAAGAAAAATGAAATAATAATACATTTGACGAACTTACGTTTTATTGACATTTGGGCCATATACAAAGAATAATTCAACCATTTCTCATAGAAACTGAAAAAAATCTTTTTCTCTAAAACGGCTCAAGATAGATGTTTTTATCCAAAAGAGAGAAATATATAAATAGTCTTTTTTATGAATATTTTTTTTTAATTTGGGATTTTTCCCAACTCTTCTATAAGCAACGTTTTGTCACAAAATGCATAAAGAAAATATTTTAAAAATAACTCGATTACTATTATTGTAGGAATACTTTTGTATCTTGAAGCTGTAGAAATACATTATTTACTCCTAAAATAGAAATATATGGGTGGAACTTCAAATTATTTAAAACAAAACACATAAAAGAAGGATGTTACTCAGTCATTCCACCTTTTAAGCCTATTATAATCATTTTTCTCGGCATAAAATTAATAATTTATACGTTTTTATTATTATTTATTTATTTTATTTTTAAGATATTATTCCCCGGTTAAAGTGAGAAAAACAAATTTTTTTGTATAATATCTCGCCAATTTGATAGATTTTTCATATTTTAGTGAACATTTTTTTTTAATTATTGACTTTTTTAAATTACGCATATATATATATATATATATATATATATATATATATATATATATATATATATATATATTCGTTTTTCATCCCACTTTGGACATCTACCTAGCTTTTTGAAAGCTCATTTGTCTAATGAAGATATTAAAAGAACACATAAAAATTGACTTTTAAGACTTCGATACTCAATTGTTATGTATTAATAACGAATCATAAACTTGTTTAAATAAGTTTGATTTTAAAAGTATTTAGCAAACTTATTAAAAAATAGCAATAAAAGCTATTCTTATACTTTTACGATAAAAAGTTTTCTTCAAAATGTTTACCAAATTTTATTTCAACAAATAAAATTAAAGTGTGACTTTAACAACAACTTATTGGCTCTTGGTTGGGATTATAAAACTTGATATAATAGAAAACGGGTGAGTGAATGTGTTAAACATAGTGGTATTTATTTTGATGATTTTTGTATGAAGATGACAACAATGAATTTTTAATTTTGGCATACTTTTTTTTTATTATGAAATATATTTAAAAAAAAAAATTTTAAATTTTTATTTGTTGTTTTTTGCCTAAAAGCCTTTTGTGAATAAGTTTTAGAATATCTGTTTTCGTGAAGTTTTATTTCGATAACAATTTTATAATTGGTAAATGGTTGACTGTCGTGGATAATGAAGAGAAGAATAGTTGGGGTGATCGGTCAAAAAAGAAGGCAAAAATAAATGATAATATTTATTTTTACATATGCCGACGTTTCGACCTGAAGTTCAGGTCTTCATCAGGGCTAAGAAAATAATCAAGATAACAAGGTATGAGAAACATAAGTAGTGATGATAAAAAAAAATAAATAAAAAAAGGGTAAAAATAAAATAAAGTAAAATGAAATTGTTAGAATAATGACAATAGTAAGAACTAAGAGATAAATAATAATAACCGTTACAAAGTGTGGAATGATGAAGTAAGCATAATCAAAAAGGGTGACATAAGTGTTAAAATGGGAATCTTAGAATAAAATGTGAAACATAAAAAAGAAATATGGTTGATAAAAAAGAAATATGAAATATGATGAATTTACCATCACTACTTATGTTTCTCATACCTTGTTATATGGTTATTTTCTTAGCCCTGATGAAGGCCTGAACTTCAGGTCGAAACGTCGGCATATGTAAAAATAAATATTATCACTTATTTTTGCCTTCTTTTTTGACTGATCGCCCCATCTATTCTTCTCTTCGATAACAATTTTAAAATAACTTCATCAAGAACCTCAATAAGTTCAATAAAAACTTCTTGCAAGATAAAAAAAAAATTAACTTAAACTTTTTAAAAATAAAAACCATAATAATAATTTTAAAGTACAAACGAACCTTAGAATTCATCGTTTATTCCGAAAAGGTTGCAGAGAACAGTAAAATAATGTCCGACAATTTATTCCATTTACGATGGACATGACTATTTATCGGCCTCTAACGGCTAACAATTCACTACTAATTAAAGGACTATCTCAGAAACTAATCACGAGGAGAAAGTTATCTCTTGGAACCATCATCATTTCCTCAATTATATAACCAGGAGCGTCTGCTACGGCCCGATGAGGCTCAAATCCTCTTATCTATGGAACCACTAGCTAAGATATATCAAGCGGAGGAAGGAGTGCTTCTCTCTAATCTCAAGCTGTGCTGCCCAAAAACATTGAGTTCCTACTTACACCACAAACTACTTATGAAAATGTATTTATTACAAACACTAAATATTTATTTATTTACAAATGTTTTGGACTCATCAACCACCTGGGTCATTTTCGTACTATATTACAATTGAATCAACAACTACGTAGGACTACATAACAAAACTATAAAAGCTTTAAATACAATTTAAAGTTTAGGAAGTTAAAAAATACAGTTAAATATGAGGGAACTGAATAACTGATTTTTTTTAAAAACTGATTTATTGAAAAATATTACAATCTGTCTCAAGGACAGAATAACCGAATTTATATTTAGAAGTTATAAAAATTTAAAGTTGAACATTTAAAGAAGATAAGCTAGCAAAGACAATTAAAATAAAGGTTAATCAAGGATATAAGCTAAGAATACGTTTTAAAAAATAAAAATTAATATTAAACGAAGACAAGTTAAAGAGCACAGTATAAATATTGAAAATTACAAGAAGAAAAGTTGACAAAAATCATAAAAATTAAAAAAAGATAATTTAACAAAGACAATTAAAATAAAGATTAATTATTTCAATAATAAAAGCTAGAAATACGTTTTAAAAACTAAAAATTAATATTGACAGAAGAAAAGTTAAAAAATACAATTTAAATATTAAAAATTACTAGAAGAAATGTTGTAAAAATAATTAAAATTCAAAATTAAACATTAAAAGAAGAAAAATAAACAGATATATTTATAATTTAAAGAAGAATCTACGAGCTGCAAAACCTACAAAAAAACATAGATATATTTACAATTACAAGATGGGCAGTTTAAAGAGACAATTTAAATAAAAATGTTAAAATCACAGAAAGAAGAGTTAACAAATACGATTTATGTTAAAAATACAAATTACAATAATTTTATAGCTCAGTTAGTGAAATTATAAAGTTGTACACTAAATATAAATAAATTTTTTAGTCTCATTTTTCCCAAAAATATGTTGCACTCTATGTGAGGTCGTCGAAAAGCGGAGTGGATTCATTTTATATCCATTTTAAAGCCCTTAGGATTCGCAAATGTAAAATTTAGGGCATATCCCAGAGGTATTTTAATTTTTTTTACAGTTTTTAAAGTTGTAGTATTATTTTATTTTTGGGATCTTGAGTTTTCTCCCTACCCCTGTAATTTTTGTTTGTGATTTTTGGCGTTTTTAAAATTTTTTCAGACCTAAAAACCTTCGTCTAATTGAGATATATGATTAAAAGAAAATCTTTATCAGAATGAATTCGGTGTAAGAGAAGTGTTTTCGAGGTCACGATTTTTTTTCTGCTAGCTAAGAAAATTCTACTAAATTTCTACGCAAATAATTATTTCTGAATTATGGTGTTGTAGCAGCTAATGAGTGGTAGTATGTATCAGTATTTGAAATGAAGATTTGGAAACTCAGAAATTAAGAAGATGGGCGCAAAAAAATACAATAGCATTACTATTCGCGATTTTATACCTCAAACCTGTCAGCTATTTTAACTATTTTTTATTGTTTGAAATTTAATATTTTATAATGCTTTAAATACTAGAAAAAAAAATAGTTTCAGAAAATTCCCTATTTTCAAAATTAACAAATTCTAATATTACGTCATTACATTATTCATGAAATTCCCTACTACAACAAAGAAAATCATGAAATAAAGTATACTAAATCATTTCAAATCAGTTGGTTATGTTTATAGTTACATATTATTTTTTTTTAATATTTTTAACTGCCCACACGTGGTATTTATTATTATTATAGGCTTATCAGTATTTCTTAGTTCCGTTAAAACTAACCTTAAATATTATTGATGGTTTTGATAAGTTACTGAAAGAAATATTTCTCCTCATGCTGTAAAAGTGTTTCTTCATTTTTAAGAAAGTCTTGGGGTTATTCACTTCTCACAGAGTTAAGTATGTCAGTTATGCATTCTGTCTGGGAATCCCGTTTTTAAAATGTTGGCGGCCAATGACTTACTTGTATTGCACTGTGCAATAATTTTCAATAGTGTACAGTAATTTTCTATTCACATCACCCTTTGCAGACGAATCGCCAATATTAGCCTAAGGAAATGAGATGGAAGCTAACTTCGAATTCATAACTCAATTCATACAGCTGCCATCGTTAGGTGACTATTATAGAATATTTTTGTGAAATACTACAAATTCAAATTCAAATAATAATTGAAAAATTATTACAAGTGATGGTCAGCTACAAACATTTTTCTGATTGACTAATTATACTTATCAAATAGTAAACAATGTATTGAGCTACATTACCGAAATAAACAACCAAAATTCTTAAATAAATGTATGTTATTTTGAATTAACTAAAGGCTGTTTCATTCACAAACCAATAATGCTAAAATATTTTTTTTCCTTTTTTTTTAATGATTTTTTTTTTAAACTTTTATTATGATATTTACAACTGTATTAGTATGAATACATCAAGTAAATGTGTACAGAGAAATATTATCACATGAAACACGCTTGTTGAGAAACTACCCACTGGTTTTTTTTTTAATGATTAAATTAACTAAAAGAATTTATTATTATTATTTATCTTATTGAACTTTACAACAGTGTACATATATACAACTAGTAAATATGCTATAGGAATATATAACTTAAAACAACTTGTGAAGAAGCTACCCATTTGCAAAACTTCTAAAATTTATTAAATTAAGAGGTCCCTTGGCCATCTTCTTTTCAGACGCCTCGGAGGATAGCCAGGAAATGAATCGGATGAAAGGTTATGAGCTAGAGGATTGGGGTGACCAAATAATTTGGGATTAAAAGACGAATATCTAGCTCGGACAAAGTCTTCCACAAAAGGAATGTTGAGGTTTTTGTGGAGAATTTTATTTGTGACATAACAATGGGTTATTAGGATTTTAAGGATTGGATAAGAAAAATTTTGATGAGCTAAAAATTAGTAAATAATAATGCAGTTTTAAAGAAGTTATTTAAAATGAACATTAGGTTATGATTTTTTTTTTTTTAATTTACAATATACTTATCAAGAAAATACACTCTCCACATTGCTATTATTCAAAACATAAATTTCTAGAACCAAATTAAAAGGTTGCAACAAATTTAAACCTTTGATTCTATTACACAATAGGTTTCCATTTAGTAAAAATTCATTAAATGTATGATATCATTTTATTAATGTAAAACGGATTTTATTCAGAAATAAAGGCGCACAAACATTTAAATACACTTTACTAAATAAAAATAATCACTAAACGAATTTTTTTTAAATTGGCCATTAAATAAACTCAGTTTAAACTCCAATTTCAGATAAATGTTGTTTTACACAATCATTGGAGCCAGTCTAAGCTAACTGAACTTATACAGGTCTAGTGGGCGTAAGAAATTATATACATTAAATAAATTTCAATTAGATGCCTGACAGACATATTTGCATGATGTCCATCAGAAAATATATACACTTCACAGGATTGCTGTAAAATCTACTAAATTATTTCTATCATTTTAACAAATAACGGACTGCAATACTTCCTCCTCTTAAATATAACGCACAGAAATAGACCAAAACTGAACCGTTACTGGAGGCTATCATTGCAGGATTTAAATTTCCAAAGCCGTCCAGATATGGGAGGGTAAAAATGACCGCCCATGCTGACCCAATAAGGCGGCTATATCGTGGGCAGGCCCGGAGCCAGAACAACCCCAACAATCCCAACAGATATAATAGCCACTAAATAGCTCTATCGATGTTCAACCGTATCCCATTTACATATAACGGTCCGGGGATCGGATAAGATTGCGGAAGAAATGCCCGATATCGGAGGTATACGTGATAAAAGTCACATGAGTCTTGGAGAAAGTAGAACAGCCGGCAAACATCATCAACATCCCACCGAGCAGCAAACCCGGAAATACCGGACCGGCCATGCTTAGTCTGACCGCTGCTAGATGTCTCTAGTCGCTCGATTCAGGGGTAAGTCAGATCGAGGAGGTCCAGAGGAGCAAGTTCGAATTCGGTAGAGATGAGGCAAAAGTATAGGATCACTATAAAATAACAAATTAACAAATTTTCTCATAGTGTTTTAAGATTGAGTAATACAAAATAAAACGATGATTAGGTCAAATATGACTAGTCAAACAATTTAATTATTTTATTAATTTATTAGCTTTAAAAGACAAAAATATCATAAAATACTCTCTGAGAATTGTGGGTGATTCGATAGATTTAATTATATATTTTTTTCTAATTTATCTGGGTTTAATATCACAAATATCTTCAATAAAAAGACTTCATTTTTAGATGTAGGAGAACCATTTGCCTTAAAACTATTAAATATTTCAAGAATTTAAGATTCGGAAAGAGCCAGTTCCTGAATTTGGCTGAAGGTATCATTCCAGCCTTACTTGAAATATAACTTCATTACTTGTACATATAAGGAAATATCTACCTGCTTAGCTGCTGAATTTCAAAATACAAAGTATAGATATAAAGTAAATTGAATAAAAAATTGTAAAGTAATTATCAACACTGAGATTATATGACTACAAAAGCCAATAGAACTGCTGAGACATCCAAGGATTCGATCAATGAATAAACGTATGCGCTGAATTTCCAATGCCATGAGTAAAGCGCTTAGTATAAATTAAAAGAACATTTTATTTTATTTTTTTTTTATTTGTTTGCGCCATGATAGACTTGAGACCAGCCATTTTTCCATACAGCATCCTGATCACAAATCAAGAGGATCTATAAGGCTTCTAACTGGTTAAGACGGAGAATTTCACTGCAAGAAATAGTGTGTCGAATAAAAAAAATTCAGGCACGAAAAACAAGTCCCAGCTTCAATATAGACTGCAGAGATTTAAAAATTATATTATAAATTCGATGGCGAAGAAGAATTCGCTGGCTAAAAAGGCGATGATCTGACAAGCACGACCTTGAGCCGCCAACATATTAACATGACTAGCCATTTCGTCAACAGCCACCGCAGCTCCTCATTACCAACTTGACAAATAAAATACTTTCCTGGCCTTCTCAAATCGATTGTAGCCATTCGAATAGGCGGTTAAATAATTGAGTTGTGTTATTTTATTAAACTTGCCCATGACGTAAGATAGTTCACATATATTATCGAAAGGTATATCTTCTACCTGTTTTTAAACAGGAAACAAATGTTAATTATACAACTTGGCTAATGAGATTGCTGACAAAACCTTAACCCATCGAAGACCTTGTCGACTGGAGGCCAATGAGTGACACGAGCCACATGTTAGGGCGCCAAAATAAATACCAATCCTACCATACTTTTTTTTTTAAAAAAGAGATATTCTTGTCTCAACTAGTGTGTAGAAAGTAAACGTACAATGCATGTTTCGTCTTTATTTAAAGAAACACAGGGATTCTTACGTTTTATAGGTAAAATTCACGGTAGAATATTTACAAATCTAAAAAAGCTAATAAGGTTTTTAACATATATTTTACTTTTAAGATTTTTAATAAATTCAATTATATATACATATAGAATTCAAGAAAAAATTTGAGACACAGGAATTTATTCACGCCATATAATGTGACACATAAAAATAAATAAAATAATACTTAGGAAATAAAGAGATTTTTTTTTATTTATTCATTCTTTCAAACTTAAAAACGTAAAATAATAGAACAGTATATGAAAAATTAATAATTTCTCTGAATTATAGTTAGAAATAAAAATATTTCTATTATTATTTAAATAAATTTTAGGCCAATTGCCAAAAGTCATTATTTTGAATTAACTTTCTTTATTATTCCAGATGCTTCGGCCATTATGAGCCATTTTCAAAAACAAACCATAGGCGCAGACTTCGATCGTCCCTCCTCTCACCAATAAAAATGAGAGAGGTGTACTATTTCCCCTCCCCATATATTTCGAAAGAAATCTTTAAAAAAATAAAATAAAATCAATAACAATTAATAAACATCAATGAAAATTAATCAATATCAATGAATAAAATATGTAATCTAAAATCAATTTAGAAAATAGAAAGAGAAGATAATGTGGCTAAGCTAAGGGCTAGAAGCAGTAGTGTTGACCAAATGCGAGACATAGACGAGTCTTGGGTCTTGGTCTTAAGTCTTGCGCAAGAGTAACAGTCTTGCAGTCACCTATTAGCTTATTACTATTGAGATATTACTGTAATTTTTTATAGTCAGAATGAAAATTTAAAAGAGTTAAATGCAAAAGTATATTGGTTATACCAATTCTTTACATATAGTAACGAAAATTGTCATGTATTAGTAACGAAAAAACTGAAAGAAAGGGCACATTTCCCCACAGCTGAGGAAGATAATAATCAAATAGCTGATTAGCATAATGGAACAGATTAAAACAAAGAAACTTGCTCACCAAACAAACAAACTCACCAACTAAAATACATAAATAAGCCATACCAAAACCGATAAAAAGTGGAAAAGAAATAGTAATGAAAACAAAATACAAGAGAAACGAAAATAGACAGCAGAGAGGAAGGTTATCATCAAAAAACAGCTGATCGCTCTGACAAAGTCAAAAGAGCAAATTAGCTAGATTTATTCGACTTATACAATATGTTAAACGTTTTAGTGTAAAACTTATTCAAATTTCAGTTTTATAGGTAACGGTAATTCCTAAATTCTCTGCAATATGCATAACCTCAAACATATAAAAGTTTTAGAGAAACAAGATTGTGTGGTCTGATTTTTCCCAGTTGAAACCTAACGTCTGATTTCTGTCTGTTTTTAAATTTTTTACTCATTTATATTAACTAGCTTTCTTAAATCATATAAAATATGATGACTTGTCAAAAGATGTTTATATAATAGAAGTATAACAGCATTGATTCAAATGTAACTGATACTTTTCTATAGCAGTTACAAAAAGTAACTCGCGGAGTTAATGTGCAAAAGACCCGATTAATTTAATTATCACTCATAATTTTTATAATAATAAAAACTTCCGACACTTTTTTGGGAGGGGAGAGAGAGAGAGAGAGAGAGAGGAAGATGAAACTAACTTTGTTGCATCTCCGTTTCATTTTTCCCATACACGGCCAGTTTTCAACTACTGCTTGAACCTAACACTTTGTTATTTCTTGTTTTTTTTTCGCCGCCTCCCAGCTGAAGATGGCGATCAGTTACGGCCTATAAGCAGAGGTTTGCAACGGCTTGCGACCTTTACCGCCATCGGCAAGCTGAGCCCTTAAACCCAACGTTAAATTAAAACGGTCTCCTTTTACTGCCTCGGGAAGGGAAGGGGACACGTTTAAAAAAGAAAAAAAAAAACAACAAAAGAAAAAACTAGAATGGGAACGATAACTGCTGGCTTACTTTCACCCGAGGTCGACAACCTCATGTTACCATTTTTTTTTTTTTTTTTTACTAAACTCTTTCATCTCAGTGTTGCAATATGTGTCGACAATAGGCCGCCCAATACCAAAAAATTATGAATGAATGGTATTTTTTTTTCTTTTATATTAGGTAACGCGGAAAAGAAAAAAAAAAAACAACGTAAACCCTTCCTTAAAACATTTTAAACCGTAAGAGTTAGAAAGTATATTTTTTACGTAAAGAAGTGAATAAAAATTAAATTTAAAAAATCACTGAAACTTGATAGTTAAAATGTTCAGAGAGAAAAAGGATGCATTGCAATCCCCTTGTTGTTTTATTTTTACCTTAACTATAGAAAATGGCTAAATATAACTTTTGAAAGAAGTTGATGGTTGGATAAAGGAGAAAAAAAAAAAAATGCTTATCCAGGTCGAAAATGAATCTTCAGAAATAATAGTCAGAAGGTATACGTATAATATATATCGTTGGAAAGTGAAGAATTTTAGAAAAAAAATAATATCTAATAAATAAAGTTACCTAGAAGGTAACGTAGAATGACGAAAATATATAATTAATAATTTCTGAAAACTAACATTATTTAACGTAAATCGCATGTCTCGTTAAGGAAATTAAATGTAATTTTTTTACTAAATCTGAAAGTTTAAATTTTTTTAAGTTTGAAAAAAAAAGTATTTGAAATCCACCGAATCAAGATGATAACATTGTTTAAAATTCTATTTCATTTTGTTTATGTGAAAGAAAAATTGAAAAATATTTCATGGATATGTAAACTTAAATACATTTACTGTAGTTTAATAACCCTAGATCGGATTTTATATTTAAATAATTAGGTATCTAACATCCGCTCATTCCGAAAAACAACCATGTTTAACCTTTTAGAAAATTAAATTAGTGAATAATTTGATGAATTTTCCCTTTTTGATATCCGAACATACAAACGTTTGACCTATCTATGACAGGCAATGCAAATCTCCATTCCATTTTAGTAAACTTTGCAATGGAAAAAACAGTTTAATAATAATTAATAGTCGTACAATCCATAATTAACCATCGATATAATCAGTAAGATTTTTGGAATTATAATGGTATTTATGATTTGTTAACTCTAAGCTTTAAGCTTAAGCTCTGTTAAAAATGCACTTTATAAAGCAAATTATACAAATTTTATAATGGCCCAAAATTGCTAGAAAATGATTTATATTCAAGTAGAGCGGTAAGTGAAAGTTGTGTGTTGGGCGCACATTTTTTTTTCTATCTTTCTTCACTTTAGGACGAGAACAAAGTAAACAAATCAAGTAGCTGAGTCCAGTGTTAATTTTTAATTTTTAATTAACTATTTTTTTCACTAAATAAATTGTTGGTTCCTATTTAGCTTCGGAGTAAACTATATCTGCACCTACCCAATTCATGAATATTTAGGATTAATCTAGAAATAAGCTTAACTCTTGTCACACCCAATCGCAATTATGTTATATATTATTTTTAAAATTTATAAACAGCTTACACAACTTTTTTTAATATGTTGCTCTTTAATTATTACGTCCTATGAAAGCGTTTAGTAATGACGTAGTGTTGTTATTTACTTGCAAATAAAACATATTCTTAATTTTAAGTAAAATCGGATATCGTACCAATAAGCTTTTTCTATGGTATCTATAATTTTTTATTGGTACATAAAAAGTAAAACAAGGCCATACTTTCATATAGAAAATTGCTCATCTTGAATTTCAATGACGACGTACAGCGGAAGGCGTTTTTTGTTGTTTTTTTCGGTTTTTGGATTCTACGTATCTTGAAAAACAAATATTCAAATTTTGTAGCTGTTAATTTTTATTTCTGTCTCGATCTTTCGTTCGAAATATAAATTGTTCTGAATTGATTTTTTATATGCGTCGTTGTTTTTATTACTAAAACATGCCTACAGATGTCGAATAAAACCACTAATAACTCAAATTGCTAAAAATGTCACATGCGTCGTTTCTTTAACCTATTCATAGCCGATTAAATTATGATATCTGTCCAAAAATGAAGTTTAATAGATAAATTACATTGCATCCGATCGGAATATCTTTAATTGCAAACATGCCAAAAGAAGATAGCAAAGAATAAAATACGCAAAGCGGGAACGGATAGAAGTATATGTATATATATATATATATATATATATATATATATATATATATATATATATATATATATATATATATATATATATATATATCTTTAAGTTTAATGACTACCTAAGACCATTAATGGATAAAACAGGCAGTACTCACATTATACACTCAAGTTTAATGTATTCAACTTTAATCCGATTCGAAATCTAACATTATGTGCTGCTACTTGCTTTCAAGTCGGGCCTCATTATTTGTCATTAAAACGACCTGATAATGGAATTCCACTTAAGGGCACCAGATAACTCTTGATCCCATTAAATCGAATAGCGGTAAAATATAATACAGATGTTATTTTTCAAGAAGAAAAATGTGAAAAACCTGACTTTTTCAGAAGGCCGCTTAAAAAAAATGAATACATATAAATTATATCAAAATAAAAATATTTTCATTAAATGGAAGTAATAAGACCAGAGACAGATGTAGCTTTCTATAGGTTCATTTTCCTTGGTGCTAAATGAATATACGACCGCAAAATAAAGAGAGAAAAAAAACACCTCGAAAATGTTTGCATAATGTGAGTGCCAAGGTTGAGCGTCATTAATGAGCACAAAGAGAGATATCTACATTAACATAAACAGAATCAACTGATAAGTGCTTTATCTAACTGAAATTTTAAACCACAGTTAAACAGATTAAAAAAAGTAATATATAAAGCAATCATATACAAGGAATATATAATTCGAAGATGACACAAAATAAATTTTGAAAATATCTTTCAGGCCAAACGTAATCCATACCTGAAAGTATTAGCTCGCCATTCGGATTAACTACGAAGAACGGCAATTTGGACAATTGAAAAGCCGTATAATATGAGTAGTAAACAAAAAATATATAGATATTACTTTTACAAGACGATAAGAATATAAACATAATTTTGTATACTATATCTTAAGAAAGAATTGGTCTACCGTTTACTGTTCCCAAGAACTGTAGTCTTTGAATAAAGTACGTTCATTCAAACATATAAGAACATATACCGTAAGTAGACATGAGGGAGAGAAATTAAGAGAATATTATAACAATGAATGAATAAATTATAAGATTCGGTACTTAAGTTGGGTAATAGTTCCGCAAAACTTTATATTTTTTGTCATCTCTTATTAAATATTATCGATTTTTTAAATATCGATTAATATTAAATATCAAATTTCTATCGATTTGGACTGATCGATAGAAATCAACACTGTTGAGCAGCAATAAAGTTTTATTTTACTTTTCTCTTCTGCCTTGTGTCAAAGATCATCAGAAGGAAGCAGAAATAAGTATTTCTTGTTTATGGCTTTTAGATATCGGATATATATATTTTTCTTTTCCTACTTATTTTTTCTAACGCCCCCCTTTGTTTAAACAAACTGAAATTTGATAGGTCAAAATGTTTTCTGAGCAGAACAACACAATGAGAGTTCGGTTAAATCTTATCAAAATTTCGACATATTTGAACGTGTCCCCTCCGTTTTTAAGATTTGGGCACCTCTACCATCCCTCAAAATAAAGTCATAAGGTTAAAATTGCCTATGTGAATTATGTTAGTGTTAAATAAGTACCTTTCGAGAGACTCATAACCTTCCGCCATTTAAAAAAAAAAAAATTAACGAAAAACGTGTGTTCCTATATATACATTATATATATATATATATATATATATATATATATATATATATATATATATATATATATATATATATATATATAATAAACATTTAACAAATTTAACAGATTTGGGTTTGGATTTAATTTTTTAGATTTTAGGTCTATCTTGGAAATAAAGTTTAACAATTCAATTTTATATTTTGATAATATTTTGTCCTCTGAAAGTGGTCATGCCGTCCTTGCGTTAAGCAGATTTTTATCAGGTCGTATAACTTGCAGTCGTAGAGTATGTGTTTAAATGTTTGTAGAGTTTATATATATATATATATATATATATATAAACTCAACATACATATATATATAACGAGTAACAATTACATAATTACGAAAACAAACCAACGAAAAAATGTAAAAAAGAAAGACCTTAATAGAGTTGAGACCACACTGTTTGTTCAGGTTTGTACCCTGCTCGGACCAATTAGGACCATACCCTGCAAAAGACCCGAAAGTAACCAAAAAACTAAGAAAACAGACAGTTTAAATTGGAAAGATGTAATGCTGGAAGGAAGGCAGGTCTGATTAGAGGGGAAGAAGACGAAGAGAAGAAAAAAGAGAAAGAAGAAGAAGATGAGGAAAATTGCCTTGAAACACCTAATGTGCTAATTTTAGCCGCCACTACTTAGTGTAATGAGCCTGAATTACACAGCCAATCACAAGCCATAAGACAAACACAATAAATACACATCCAATCAGAATCTGACACCAAACCTCTCGCTAAATTCATTGGCCCTTTATTACATCTCATAAACATTATATTATCGTTTAATAATTCATTTTATAATAATATGAAATTATATACCGTTGTTAACTGGCCTAGCTGGAATCTGATTACGGTATGTTGGGAATAATTTGCAATAAGACTTCATATTACAGCGCTATAAATTCAATATAATCCATTCAATAGAAATAATCGAAATATTCTTTATTATAATCAAATATTTTATGGACAAGATATTAATTATTATTATGAGGTGACTTATTATATTAAATTGAAAAATCTAAATCCATTAATTAAATTATATAATTAAGTTTAAAAAAACAATTTTTTTTCAGATTCGTGTGAAACTATTCCGTTGTTACCAATATATAACTATTAATAACTAGGATTATTTTAACATTATAATGTTTTAAAAAAGAAAGTTGTTGAGTTTCTCAAATTAGACAGGAAAACTTAATGCCTTGGAATGTATATTTAATGTGTGATTGCGGATTGATAGTTGACTTCAATGAATAATTGTAGAGAAGACGGTTATTTTTATTTTTTTTTACGTCGTGACCGACGTTTCGGTCCTATTTTTTTATGTTCAAATATATACATTAAATATGATAACCTCAACCATATTCTCATCAATTATATGATTACAAGAAATTATACACATTTAATGTGATTTTCTATAAATAATGTTTATTTTAAAATATAATTTTAAAAGTAAAAAAAATTGTGAATTAAAATGATTAAATTAAACTTTTCAGCTTCTTGTGTACAATTTTAATTTGAATTGCTATTGTTTTTTCAGAACGTAGTAAAATGAAACAGAAGGAAGAAAAAAATTGTAAAGTTAATTTTTAAAACAATAATTAATAGACTTTTTTTTGTCATAATTGGTTACACATTTAAGTAACGTCACTATACATGAATTGTCAGCACTATCTTTTTTTAATTTGATTGGTGAGGAAAAAATGGATGTTGAGCTTAGCTTAACATGAAAATATCCTTACTTAACCATCGGTAATGCCTAAAACCAATAAATAAATAAACATAATACATAAATTAAGACTATGAGTTCCAAGCTTAAATGTATTCTCAGTGGATATATACTTAAATATTTTCATTCTCAGAAACTTAAATCAGAATTTTAATTTGTTACCTATCATTTAGTTTTCATCGGGGTTTAAAAAGTTTTAAAAATAGTTCCATTTTAACAGTTTTTAAATGAAAATTCTAAATAAGTTTTTTTGTAATAAAGTTCTAGATTTATAGTCAAAGTTTAAATTTCCTTATTTGATTTCATAGTGTTCATATATCACTATAATTATTGTCCACGTGACAGATCGTTATATTTCTAAATAAATAAATTTAAATAACAAAAAATTTCTAAGATATAGTTACGTTGAATGAAAAATAAACAGTGATTGGGCATAGATTACAGTTATTATCTTATATAAATTACTTGATGCTAATTTCTCTTTTGTTTTAGCAGCTAAAAATAAAAGTAATTTTATATCGACTTTTTGGGAAGCAACCGATCTTATCAAATAAACGTTTACTTAATAAAAATAATTGATTTGGAAAATCATTACTTTAAAAGTTGTAAGGAAAGAGATTCTAATTAAAAAATAGCAACAAAAAAATAATAATAAATTAAAGAACCAGTCATAGGGATAACTGATAAAAAATAGATGGTAACTTTTTTCCTCACAATTTTTCAAATCTTTTTATTGAGAAATAATACATTTTGCCACACTTAAGAGCACTGAGTACTAAAGCTGAGTGAGGCACATTCATACCATATATATACAATACAATAAAAGTAAATAAATAAATATATATATATATATATATATATATATATATATATATATATATATATATATATATGTATGTATGTATATATATAACAAAGGCAAAAACTATAAAACCGAAGAAATGTAACTTGAAATCAAATTTAAAAAAAAATACCGAAATTCTCAGCAAATTAAATAAATTATAAGTAAAACAAATAAATATATTAAAAAAAAAGAAAAACATTTACAATCAGCCAAGGGAGCTCCGAGTCCAGCTTTTCCTGCACGTGAGATAAAGCGAGACTCTAAGAGATCCCAGCGCTTCTCTTTCAGCAGCGTCACCGGTATTGAAGATAGTAATAAAAATAAAAATAAATAATGCACGGTTTTTTATATTTCTTACTCCAATATCATCTTTCTGAACATTTATATTTTATTTATCTTTTAATATTCCATTTATATATTAACTTGAGTTCATAACTTGATATAACCTACCCATGATGTATTTCGTTAGACCTTAAAGTAATGTGATATAATTATAAGGCCTATCATGCTATTGAAATTGAAAAGACCATTACAATTACCAAACACCTCTCAATTAACTTGTTCCGGTCAGATCAATCCCACGTTTTTCTGGTGGAGCTGTAGTGCGTTAGTAGCGGTCGAAAAGGAAAAAAAAAAAAAAAATCCCCAGCCAATAAATTAAATACATGCAGTAGGTAACGTTACCCCATAATTTAGGTCAACTTTCGCTCTTGTTCCCTTTGGACGGAGATCATGAATAAAATGTTAATGAAAGTAAGAGTGGCAGGTAATGATAGTGGCGTGGGACAGGGATAACAGCATCCCTTTCGGGGAAGGGACTCGAACCTGGTCGGGTTGAACGATGTTGCACACGGCAGGAAAAGGGAACAAAAAACCTCAGGAGCGGCCTTTTATCGTGGGTCCTCCGGAAACCGAAACGTCCTTCCGAGAAGTTATTACCAGAAGACCCGGGGGTGAGCGACCCGCTGGAAAAACGAACAAGACACGACCCACGGCTCGATACATATTAATAGTCCACGGCGTTTCCTCCCTAAGCCCAAAGAGGATCTGGTCCACGGATCCAACCGAACAATCCTACAAAAATACGAGGGCAACTTTATCATTTTGTTGAGAGAGCAGCTAGCAACTTCGAATACATGATACTTGCATGAGCAGAACCAGGATTATTATGCAAGTGAAAATCCGCAGAATATGCCACATAATATTCAATAAAAATTGTAAAATGTGTAATAATAAAACATAAAATATACAAGAATGCTGCTAAAATGTATAATTACACATATGCACTGACAACAAATTCGGAACTACAAATAAAAATCCATTAAAAATGAACATAGTAATTGCCACTTGGCATTCCTTCTTCAATGTTGGATTTTAGTTATTTCTTTCTTCTTGATTTTTTTTAACTGATTGAAATAAGCAAAATAGACAACCATAAGCATTTATCGTCAATATGCAAAAATATGTAAAATAAAAATTTATTGGACCTTAGTATCTATAAATACTTCATAAAGATACTCTATCCACAGTTCAAAAACGGCTTGCAAACAAAATATGTAACTGCATAAAAATTCGAGACCTGCTTATGGGCATGAGAACATATTACAAGACTAAAAGGCATTGCTAAAGGTGTATGTATATGTATATGAGTGACAGATGAAAAATATTAATCATAATTCAAAAGTCTGATTCCTATCAGAAAGATAATTTGATGAATATGTTAAAATGTTGATTTGGAATAGTATGTTTTGTTCGTTCATTATTCAACCAAATTCTGAGGCTCAAAATAATTTCACGTTGTATTATACATTCTATTTCAAACCATACTGTAATTTTGCCGCATCAATTATGATATCTTAAGAGTTCCACATTTACTTTCTTTAGTAAGCCGTACTATTTCAATATCAGCAGATGTTTTATTCATAATTTATTATACTCTGTTACAATTAAAATATATTTTTAAGCCCTGAAAAAGACCTACGACGTAGATCGAAACGCTGGATAATTCAATAAAAAGTATTATTATTTAATACAGTATCTTATATATCAATAACATCCCGACAAATTTCTTCTAAAATTAAATTTATTTGTTTACTATAAATTTAAAGTTTTATATTCGAAAACTGGGTATACCTGCAAATTATTTATTAATATTTTTTTAGGCCAGTAGTAATCCAAGCGGAACAAGTTTATTCTCAAAATACCAAAGTATTCCTCAAATTAGACGTTTGAACATTTACAATCATTTCAGAATAGAATAAAAAGTAACTTCTCTTTTCAAGCGCTGTTCACAAGCATTATTAAAACATTTATTTTAAGACTAAATGACCTTAACAACCGGAGATAATAAATAAAGCAAAAGAAACCGCTGGCAAATGTTAAGCGGTGACAAAATATTTTACTGCTTCTAGAAATTGCAACATTAGATTTCAATGCCAAAGCGTATATATTGTTCTCCTGACACATGCAAGACATTTTTTCTTTTAAACTGAAGTGATCGATCTACATTTCTAGTTCTGGTTTGACGGATATACGAACAACAAATCCATCAAAATTAGACATTTACTAGGCTGATGGAGGACTCATGGCGGAAGTCAAGAGGGATAGGATAAAAAAAAAATCTTTCTGGTTGTATATAAAACTAAATAAAAAAAATACAATTTAAATGAAAATTATTGTTTTACATTAAAAAAAAATGATTAGATATCTTTTCTTTTATGACCAAAATTAAAAATATGATTTTACATTAATTTTATCGTTGCCAATACTAATCATTAGAACGTTTCGAGACGGAGTATATCAAACGTATTTGCATTAAGAAATGTCAGATGAAATAATTATTAGTAATAAAGTTTTATTAAAATATACACACCATATAATATAACTGAAGGTCATATAATAAACGCAACCGATGAATTCAGAGACCTTCTTTCACGGCGTGTTGATTATCTTTCTTAATATCAAAATACATTTTTATTCCAAATACAATTTAATTATGTCTTTCTAGATGTGTGCATGCATTACTAAATGAAAAACATTGAGGGTGAAGGAAAAGTTAATAAAATACGTATAAAGTAGGATAAAAAATAAATATATGACACAAAAAGACTAAAATCAACGAGATAAGTATACATCTGGCTTATTATATATATATGGTTATATACTTTGTTAACGATTACTTGGTCATTGAAAGTCTTTAACATTTTTTTTAATAGGGAAAAGATCAGAAATAAATTAATTTTTCTGGTCATTTTTTTTTTCAATGAACTTTTCTATTCAATATGCCTGAATCCCGGAGGTAAACGACACCATGTCACATTTTTGTATTTGTCCAATTTTTCATTACTTCTAGTTATTCGCTCTAAATTTGTTTCTTAGTTACTAAATTATTTAGTAAAAAAATAGGCATGGTGTCCTTTACCTAATCAAATCATGAATTTCTTTACTTACACTTGGAAATCACATCCAACATAAAATACTGACAAACAAGAACCTGTCCATTGACGTTAATGACAAAAATGGCTGATGGAACAGACCCTGGGCTGTATTTAAGAGAACACCCCCTCCCCCAAAGATACTCTCGAGGACCCTGGTAAAAGTACTCCTTATCACCTACCTCAGATCGATAAGAAAAGCCCCAAGAGGTGACCTTCAGTAACGACATTCCCACGGTGACGTCAGTCCTCCGAATATTGACACACACCAGCTCGCTGTTGACCCACCGACGAAATGACTCGGCAAAGCTCTCCCTCTACACAACTAGCCCGACCTTTTTTCTTTTTCAACCCTCCTCATCTCGGAGTAATTCTTTCTTTTATCTCATATCTCCTCCTTTTTTTCCTGTTCTACCTTTGGAAGTAGAGAGAGAATAAAAAAAATGGCGGGCGTGGGACGGTGGCTGCCCGGGCCAGATTGATGTGCCATTGTCCTCGGGCGTCGAGATGAATGAGAGCTCCTGCCCCCACTCTCTGGGCTCTTCGGGCTGCCAATTGTAATCTTCCAAGGACGGTCCGAGGGTTTACCATTTCGTTCCTCTCCTGGTTCGGGGTTCATCTGAATAAGAAGCCATGTTGAGGAGGGCGAATTCCAGAAGAGGTTCCGAGGACGGAATCGGCCTTCGACGTATAAATAAGGCCTAAAAAGCATTCAAACGAAACCAATTATAAAACTCAGAAGCGGAAAAGTTAGATTGAAATCCTTAAACAATTAAAAAAAAACAACGTACTAAAGGCTTTCCATCACTATAAGAAAATAGATTATCAATTATGTCTCTCTTTACCGCCGACATGATATTGTCTAGTATCGGATCTATTTATCTAAATAACGTGACAGATAATCCAGATGTGTCTAAACGGCATATGAACTATATTATGCATTTGATACTTGGAACTTCGTAGACCAGTCAGCTAAAAGAGTTGAGAAATGCCTTACGTAGGCTGCACAAAAAAAAATAATAATAATATTAACTTACTTAAATTGGAAGAATTATCACTATATTATAAAAACATTCGATTATTTCAGGCTAAATAAATATTAAAATAAACCTGTTCCATTCATAAAATCCTGAAATATTTTTAAAAATAAAATAAGTAAGCCTATCGGATCAGTATCAGAAAACCTCAGTCGCTGTAAAGATCTAGTTTATACTTCATTAAGATTCAATAACTAGGCATTAAAAAAGTAATGAAGCGATAAAATGATCACATAAAAAGAACTGTAAATATTTTATTTCTTGCATTATAGACCATTCAGTAAAATGACTTTTGATACAAATTATTTCCGGAATGGAATGATCATACAAGTTGGAATCATTGTATAAGATTAAAGGATATTTTGAAATTAGTTATAGAGTACGAGGTTGAGTTGACACAATCGGGTACTTGCATGGAAAACAAATATCGCATAAAATTGATCTGGTATAGAGATCTGATATAGAAAATTCATATTTATCTAAAAAATTGATATAGCAGTGCGTCTGAAAGCTGAGTTGGTGGGACTGGGGTTGAGGCCTTAGTCCACCTTGGCGTAACGCGTTCGGCTACAAAACACAATATCACAAACCTCTTTCTCCCCTCTATTTAATAAAATTAATTTTAAACTAAATATGTTTTATTCAGAGACGAGAGGGTGACCTAAGGCGAGCAGTCCGTAGGACAGCCGTGTCTGCACTCTCTTGACGTTTTTCCCAACACTAAAGCATATTCTTGGAAATATAGATCCATCGGGAAAGTTCAAGATTTTTAGATACATATTCTAATATAGATATTAGTAGTGTTAAAAAATATTCCATTCAATAAATATAAGGCAGTGCTTTTTTACGATTAAAAATTCCACATGAAAAAATATACCGAACTATTTAAAAAGGACTATCGCTCATAACTTTTGGACTATTTCTTGTTTCTGCGAATGATTCCGTTCCTCGTGCCTTGCAGAAATGCCTCCAACCTCGGTTGAAGAACCTCCAGATGATAACTACTACACGAGCGGAGAGGACTGTAAGCTCTAGGTGACAGGGCTGCATTAACCAAACGGCGGTGCATCCTTCCTAATGAAGGCCGCGCGCTCCTAATGAAGCCCTTTGTGCCGCCAAGGTCGCTGTCAGGTAGAATGCCCTCTCGTCGATAACAGTTCGTGTCCTTCCACGCTCGGCTTAGTGGCTTCCATGTGTGTATGTACATCGCTAAGCGTGACGGCGCGTAACAGTTAACCAAATATGCAAGTTAATAAAACGGAGTTACATAGATTTAGCAACAGGTAACTGAAGACGCAGTAACGAGAATACGACGTTAAATAGATAGATAATATATTTATTGGCTTAAATATACTATGGGAGTATGAAGTTAAGTTTACTTCGTTCATTTATAGCGGTCTCGCTCAATCTCCATTGCCTTTTAGTATCAGTGACGCGGTTTAAAAGCTCAGAGATCTCCATGAGTTTATTAATGTAAATGAGTAGAAACTCGCCAAGAGACGGAAATTCATTGTTAGATTATAATTGGGAAAATTCCAAGAAAAGAATAAAATGAACAGTCAACATTTCGGCAATTAAGGTATCATAAATACAGAAAAGCTGCGCAATACGTTTTGTTTTCGGAATCTCAAGAGATACGCTTATAACCCAGTATTACACCAAGTTGAAGTGGCTCTATCCATCCAACCACCGTCTGTACTTCCTTGCTACCTTTCTGCACCAAGCCATCAGAAATCAGCGACCTTCCTATATTTTTCACAGCCTACAATATAAATATTCAATTAAATCCCGTCCAACTAGATCCCGTACTACTGATCACTATCCACCTCCTCACCGATCTGCTGCGTTTGACAGATCCTTTATATCTCCTTTTTAAGCACCTACTTCTTTCCCAAACCGATTTACTATGAAAAGTAGATAAGAGTACTTCTTAAGGTCTCCCAGAAATGATTTAGTTTGCTTATGTTATTTTATTTTCACATGTTTTTATTATATATATCTGTATGTATTTAGTATTTTTGTTTTATTTTTCTTACAATATTTTAATTTTAATGAGAATTGTAAATATTTAATTTAATTTTATGGCCACATAGGCATTTCCTCTGTATCTATAATTTATCCTAAAGGCACAACAGTCCCAAGATAATCTATTTTCATTTCATTTCAAAAGAAAACAAACCCAAGAGCACATCACTCCATAACATCCACTCGTATCCTAGAACAATGGTGAGGTAACACATTTGAGGAAGGTTATTCTTCATATTACCTAACTTTTCTTACTCAATCAAAAAAATAAATATTCAGTTAAGAGAATTGTGATTACCATTAAATATTTTAAACTATAAACATATTGCTCTTATAGTTACGAAAAAAGTTTCCTTTCATGAAACGTTTTTCCTTATTGAGAAAAAAAAATACAATTGACGGAAATGCAGGTTATTTTCCACCATTTTAATTTAACAAAAGTGACTCAAGGTCTGCTCCAACTGAACCATAAAAAATATCAAATCTGTTCTACAACCTCTTGATAAGATTCTAGTTTCAATGGAAAAAAAAAAAACGGTGTTACCGAAACTTTTTAATTTTTTTTTTCCTTTTCGAGCCTCGGATCATACATCTCCGAACAGTAGTTTCCTGTAATCATTTGTCAAGAATCTTTAAAAGGATATGAATTCTAACCTCTTCCTCTTCTGATGGTGTCCGATGGAGTGCAGATGTACATTATAATTCTAAAAAAAATATTATTTTTATTACAATCCATCAACAATCAACTAATTTCAAGGTTTACTCGACTGATAAAACACCGCACAACTACAATTACCCAGCGCTAGATATAAAAGGAACAACCGGAGTACGCGGAATGTCCTCTCCCCTCCCCCCTCCAAGAGACCCTAACCGACTGCCCTTAATTATGTGGGATGGCCTATTGTCAGCAAATTACTAGTGACAATTATTTGGCCTAAGTGCTGCCAGTACACCAAGGACACTCGAAGGCTTCTTTTTTTTCTCTTTTCGCGCTGTCCTAGAGTACCCGCCAGGACTCATTAGCATCGCTGCAAGGGGAGACATGTACCCTTAGATCATTAGCCATAGGATATGTAAGCGGACATGTAACAGAGCAATTATCCTCCGCTAATTTACATTTTAAAAAAATTCTCTTAATGTTTATGTAATTAAAAACACATTTAGAAACTCGATTCAATTGTGCAGACTCATTTGAGCATACCTACGCATTTTAATATATATTATTTTTAATGCAGAAAGACACACCTAGTATTTTTTTTCCCTTTTATTTTAAAAGTAATTAAGAAAAAACAAATTGAGCATTGTTTGAACAGAGAATAGAGTGGGCCTTATGGAACTCGAACAACCCCAGATAAAATTTTAATTCTTATTTTTAAATATTTATTCTTTAAATTATAATTAAAAATATTCCACAAGAAGCCATTAAAATACTCTTATTATCTGTTCAACTTTTTTTTTTTATATATTACAAGAAGAATTAGAAATGTGGAATGCCACTTATTTAAAAAAAATGTCCACCATGATAATTAATAGCGTTTATATAATCAGTTATACATTCTTTCAATTTCTTTGCTACAAGTATCTAATGACTGAAATAAAGCGAACTTCTTAAAATAAATTAAGAATTATTTATTTTCATTTAATAGTAGATGGAAGTGGTAGAGGATACAAGGGCTTTGCGGATAAGTTGTTGAAGTAGATGGAGGGAACGATGGAAAAACTTGGGTAAACCAAGAAATGTTGCCAACTGATGTATTCAGGACAAGTTTTTAAATTAAACATTAAAAGTGATAGGATGGCCACTTAGGACTATAGTAGGAAATGTAAAAATGGGCTTAAGTAATAAATGGGAACTAATGACGATTCTTCAAATTTGCATAGCGTTAAGATTTAATTTTTCAATATTTTAAAAAAGAAAAAAATAAGAAGGAAATAAAGGCTTTTTAATAAATGATCGAGGAAATTTTTCCTAAAAATACAGGTACTTTGGGATGACAAAATATGGAAAGACATATTATTTTTTTTTACATAATTGAACCAGCATTGAATCTCAACTATAGTAAGTCTCAGGGTGATAAAAAAAAAATGTATAATCAAAGAATTTATGAAAAATAGAACTTAGCGGAGTTTAGACGCTAAAAAGTCTTACTTAAATAGTTTTAACAAAGACAAATCCTAATTGGATTTAAATTAAATGTTGTTATATTTACTACGAAACAATTGTTAATTGTCTTAGTTAATTTTTTACTTCCTATCCAACAAACAAACATGGCTTACTCAAATAAACACAAAAATTAAATTTTCTACTTTTCTGCGGAAAAACTGGACTTGTAGTTAATAAAAACTTTGTTTGTAGTTCTTGGGGTTTGCTAATGCCATTTAAATATTTCCTTCTATGTATATATAATAATTGGTATACTTGCTGAAAAACGTGAACACTAAAAAAAATAAATAAGCTAAATAAGCATAAAGAGAAAAAATACTTACTAAAAACTACCACCAACCGAAAACGTTCAATTTCCTCACGCCATTATCAAAAGTAAAGTTTCAGTATTTTAAGGCTATCGTGTAAAAAAAAAGAAAAAAAAAAACAATGTCAACCAGAACTAAACAAAGGATTCACTCCACGAAATCTCACTTCCAGGAAACCGTTTTCCTGCCTTAGTCTAATGACCATAAAAGAGAAAAAAGAAAGAAATAGTAGAAAACGAAAAAAATGGCGAATATGGAGTACTAATGACAGGCAGCGAAAAAGCACTAAATCTACATGCTACAACCCCCACCTTTAAGTACCTCGCAAGGACACGGAAGTACCGCTCTAGGTACCGGCTCCTCTTTGCACGGCCACTCCATTACGTTGCACCTAATCGCTCCTCTCCTTAACACCTTTCCGATCCTGTCTCAATTCCAACAGTGGCCTTCCATTTAGGCACTCCAGACAGGAATTTACCTAAAGGTGACATTGGACCCATTTGCTATTAAAGCTGTTACTACCAGACGAAAATATGTCTATGTCCTGAGCCAATGATTTTCTTTGGGCTAAATTTACTTTTTATGTTATTGCATTATAAGCAAATATTTCCGAAACAAACACGGGCTATTTAAGAAACTAAATTTCAAGGAATGAAGAGACTAGGTAGAAAATCGTTGACCTTAATCGACAAGGATATCGGTTTCTTGTATATCCATGACAGGGTTCGGACCACTAATGCATACCGTACAGTATAATATTTATTAGGAGAGTAGATAGGTGGCCAAGCGGGCTAACGCGTTCGCAATACACGCGTTGCCTGGAAATCACCTGGAAATAAAGAATTCGAGTTCTGGGGAGGAGGCATTTAACTCAGAATTTAATTCCCGGCCCTCTCCCCAGACCAGAGAAAAACCCCGTACATCCGAAAAGGCGAGGTAGGGGGATAAAATAAAATAAAAATAACTTATAATATTTATAAATTAATTAAGTATATTCTATAGAAACTTTGAACTCCAGAATTATATAGCCCTACAAGACGAAGCAGAAGAGTTACATTTTTTTATAATAACTTGCCAAATTCGGAGGTTCAAAGCTATTACGATAATAATTAGATGGCTATATAAACCCAAAAAAACACAAACCTAAGCGATGAGCATTAACACTTACATTTTATGCAACCTTTGTATTCGTTTTAAATTTTTTTTTTTTTTTATGTTTAGATCTTCGAACATCAAAACAACTTTTATACATCATTTTAAACGCTTCAATTATAGTTGCCGAGCAAATGTCAAGGTCAAAGTATTTTACGTGGTAAAATCCACAAATTTCCACAGCCTACCTATCTTTAATAAGACAGTTTACTCTATAATTTGATCTAAAAAAAAAAAAAAAATTAAAGCGTCATTCCTTCAACGTAAGCAGACACGAGACACAGACGAAAAATAAAGTACATATAAAATTCTTGTAGCCATGTTTATTCATTTATATAAGAGGATAATATAATTTGAATAATAAGGTAACTACGCCTCATTATTCATCTATTTCTTTGTCAAAAAGGAGGGAATTTTATTCTTATTTGATATTGCCCTAGACTTTATCGGCTGACAGATATACTTTGGCTTGATAGTTCGATTAGAAAAAAAAAACTAGTAATTAAAATGAAAATGGTTATCTAACAAGGTTTTGTGGCATTCTTCTCTACACGAAGGGTTATGTATACTTTTATCGTGGGAGGATTTTTACGACTCGGAATAAGACATTACGGGTTGAACATCCTGATTACACGAGGCGGCTAAACAACTTGTTGTGGGCCAGGGGAGTACAGCTGCAGCAATAAATAACTCCCTTTTATTGCGGTGAGCACAACTTTGTTGCTGGATGTCAACAACGCAGGAGCAATGAATAAACATAGCCAGCTGTATGAGGCAATATAAATCAATACACATTGAGAACGTTATCATTATATTTAATGGGTTTTTTTCTTAGGCATTTTATAACACAAATATGTTAGTAAAACAAAAAAATATATATCAACGGTTTCATAAATGTCAATGTCAGGTCTTAGTGAGATTCGGCTGATAAATCATTAAATATCTTCCAGATAGTCATACCGTTCTTATATAAAAAATCACGCTATCATTTAATATATGAGTCGTTTATTTCAAATTGAACTCAAATCATCTCAGGCGAATTTACAGAAAACACGAAAAAACTATATTTTCTATTCCTGATGTGGTGATATCAAAACTTATATTTAGAAATAATGAGAAATTCTTTATTTGAAGAACTTATTTCCGAAAACCAGTAATTATTTCAATAGTAATTTAAAAACATTGAAACTTAAATAGACCAACTTTAGACAAAAAAAAAAACTCTCTGGATGTTTTTTACAGAAAAAATGGTCGATTTGGTGAGAATAAAAAAAAAATTGTATTATAAAAAAAGCTTTTTTTTTTACACTAAAGTAACTTCATTTTATACTTCTATCACATGAATAAAACTAATTCAAAAGCTATAGATTTTTTTTTTAAAGAATATATAATGCAAGATTTTCTACAAAATTGTAAAAAAAAAAAAAAAAAAATCTGGTTTCAGAAACCCAACTTATTTTCACACCATTTTTAAAAATATTTAGATAAGTTTATGAAAAAAAGTAATTTCACCATCGGATTCATTGAGTGTTTTTAAATGAATGCCGATAATTAACTCGATATCCATAAAAATCTATTAGGATGACTCGTACATAACATTTTTTTTATTTCCACTAGCTGAAATAAATGACAGTAAAAAGGAAACACAATTCAAATGCATGCTTGTTGAATGGAGGGGGCAATTTGTACCAAGGTCATTGGGTCTATAACCCAAAAGTGCGCATCTTTGAATACCAACAACCTTCACCCGTAGACACTATTGACAAAAGACAACCTATTATCGCGTAATAGTCAAATGACAGATCAATTTTTCTGTTCCACTACCAATCTAGCTAGGTTTTAACAATTAGTTTCGAATTTTAATAACGTACGATAAACATATGCAAAAAAAAAAAAAAAAAAAAAAAAAAGTAAATTGGTTATTATTTCTCAAAGAATTTAAAAACACGTCTGTCCCATAAAACCAACACAATATATATTAAATAAGTAGTACAGATTTTCTAGGCCTTAAGAGCGATGGATCATGTATGAGCTGTCAAACGATAGGGACTTTCAGGAAGAAGTGACGTAACCACATTTCCATTCTTAAATGCCTAATCAACGGTCATAAAACTTATTAAAAACTAAAAAAAATTCCGAATTCGCTACGGAATTTAAAAAAAAAAATCGAAAACGAACCATTTTAACTATTATACAATAAATTGTACACATTTTTAGTCTATTATTTTGACTGAAAATGGTGTTACGTTTGTCACCGTAGACAATTATCTGTTTTCGGTCGTGATTATCTAAACAAACATTCCAGAAAAATATTTATAGAATATTGAACCAAAAGTCTATCATCAAAGAAAATATCTTATGAAAATATATATATTTAAACTTGTTTATTGAGAAATATAACATTCTGTCTCAATTAAGAACATTTAACAATTATTAAGATCAGAGAGCATTAACACTATAATATAATAGTATTAAGTATAACTTATAGAAGTTATATTTTATTAAAGTTTATTTATTACACTACCATAATTCGCGTTAAACTTGCTTTGTAGAGAGGATCTTTGTTAAAGAAATTCGATAGTGAAATGACGGCATAATTAAATTAAATTATCCCCTCCCTTCCCTCCGAAAAAAATTAAAATATAAAATTCAAAAGGGTGTTATGCAAGGTTTACAACTGGACTCATGGTTATATGTTACATATATATTTGGTCTCTAACCACAAATAGATAAGTCGAAGTATCCCAAATTACTTTAATTCCATCATGTTTTAACTCTTGGGCTCTTATGCCATCTGTAAAATTAGATAACTCTAAATCCAAATAGTTTTTTTAGTTTTTTTATTACGACGTGAATTTGTTGACATCTCATGAAAAGATATTAGAATTTTGTCAAATGTAAGTTAAGTTTTAGACGTGACTAGTTATAGCCTAAGACCATAGATGTGTTGATAATAAATAAATGATAATATAAACTTAATCATTATTATTTTTTAACTATTTATGGTCAAAGATCGCAGATATGTTGATAATATTACAAGTTGTAACTCATTTATTATTATTTTTTTAGTAGAGTAAACATGCTACAACTATCTATACAGTTATACATTACAAGTAGTTTCTGAAAAGAATGAGATGATTTGTGACTTTTTATTTAGGTGTATAAATTTCGTATTTTGACTTATTATCATTAGATGAGTTCATTTTATTATTTACAAATAAAACAGGATAATATTTCAGGATCTAAAGAATAAAAATAAATGAGCCTTAATAAAAATACAACGTTCTTAATAAATCTGAAGAGGATTAATTCGATAACAGGACTCGGGGTCTATAAAATTATTGGCATAATTAATTCAAAATAAAGGAGCGCCTTGATCTACGGATTTACAGTGGCTATAACTGTCAGGGGAAGATTCTTATACAAAGATTAATCAATATAATATTTTTATTTATATCGCTTTATAGAGCATTAAAGTAAATAAATATTCCGGCTAAATATACTAGTAACTTTTTATTAGAACTGTTATAGATTATAAAAATAAAGCGGTTAATTTAATGTTTTGGCTTTTAAACTATGGGAAAAACTTGTCAAATGCCGCGTTAGTTTTATTTTAATTCTTTTTTTTTTTTTTTCTTTATTGAGTATTATAACAATCTGTCTGTTGGACATTGGTTATAGTGAGGTAGGATGACATTCACACCATATGTACAAAAAAATAAAATAAATAGAACAAAATAATAATCAAAAGTATATACAATAGACAATAAAATAAAATAACCTAAAAAATAAGAAAATTAAAACTAAGGAAAAAAAAAAAAAAAAAAAACACATGCATACCTATATACAATCAGGCGAGGGAACTCCAGGAGAACCCTGCGCTACTCTCCCAACCGCGTCACTGGTACTAAAGCCAGCGGAGATTGGTCGAGAGCACTTTAGCCACATACACACATGTCTTGAGTGAAGAATCTGGCCATTGCCAGAACTCCAATTTATATAATCTACAAAAGGTCGCGAGGCCACTGCCGTTTCAACCTTCTTGGAGGATTATAGGGATGGGAGATGCTTGATAGGGATTGTGCAAGAGGATTTGGGTGGTAAGTAAGGTTCTGGTGAAATTTGTAGAATTTTTCTGGGATAAGGTCTAGGACAAATGGGATGTTAAGGTCATGATGTAGGGTTATTTTAATTCTACAGGACTTGATTAAAGTAAACCCATTTTTTGTTATTGTTTAAAAATAAAATAAAAAAATATATATATTTGCATATATAGGCTGCACGGCTTGGGGTGTCGATGCTCAATTTAAAAACTGAACATAACATTATTTATATTAAAAACCGGGATCGAAACGGTTTGAATTAACAGAAGCTGTTTTTTTTTTTTTTTATTCAAGTATAGTTGATGACCTTTTATTCGACTATAATTGGTATCTAAATAAAAACATTAATTAACCTATCTACTTGGTTCATACATACATATTATATATACGTGTGAAACTGGTGAAACATGGGTGAAACTGGTAATTGAATAACATCCAATATTTATGTGAAAGAATGAACGTAAAAACAGGTTAAAAAAAAAAAAAAAAATTCATTTTAAAAATATGCTTGTATTTAAGTTTTTTTTTTTTATATACATTACATTAATTTTTACTACTATTATTTTTCTGTTTAATTTATTCTTATTTATTTTACATTGAGTGGGCTCTCTGAATACCATTATATTTCTAAAAAAATAAGATTAAAAAAATTAAATAATAAACTTACTAAAATGAAAGAGTTTGATGATTTCGCGTAAACAAAGCATTTCAATAACGTGGTATGTATTTGATAAACTGTTTAAACAAAACCTACTGTACTGTTATTTTAATTTCTTTCTCCCCTTCCCTCCCTCCTCCAATGGTACAGGTATATATTGGGGATTTCTCAGTAACGCAGCCTAAATAAAGCAACTTATATTTTTTGAGGGATAAATATGCTCCTCATAAGTCTCTTCCAATCCACCTAAAAGTTTGTCCTTGTGCAATAATGAATAAAGACTCTAAACTATTTTTTGGATATCTGTGCAAGAAAAAAACACGCTCGTGAAGTTTAAGCTTAATTTTATTTATTCGATTCTCATTATTACAAAACCTCATTGCTTCCTAACATCAAAACATAGTTGTACATCTACACATGTGGTAACTTTTTACAATTGTCAAACCAGGTTTTGGTTTTAGAAAGTAATAAAGCCATTTAAAAAGTGTAAAGCTCTGGTAAAATACAAAACAAGCATAGTGAATCATATTACTTACTTGTATTATTCCATATCTATTTCTATGCTCACAGGGAACAACTTGATATGTTAGTATGATGGTCTTCATGAGTTATGGATATTTTGATCATCTTCTAAGACTTCTGTAGACCAAGAAGAAGTTGGAGTCTGTACACAAGACGTATGAGTCAAGAGGAGCTTTCTCGACTTATCAAGTTATTCCTTATGACCATAGAATTATTCATTCCCTCCCTTCCTTGTTAGTTCTGGATTTCCTCCTTTCTAATACACATTTCATCCTTTTTTAATACTGACTTCTTATGTGACAAAGGATTAAAATACTGTAAGCCAGCTCCAAAGGGCTGAATAGGAACAACTCCAACCGAAGAAATAACTGACGTTCCAGCTGGTCCTACTCGTGCTGGGAGGTTGGAACACAGCTCACGTGTCGCCTGCTCCCGGAATTTCGATGCCTCAGGGGCGATAGCCTTTCCCTAGACCTCCCTCATCCACATCCTGGCTCATCTTCTATTTCACTTTCGTCCGTCAGTGAGGGCCTCAAGGTCTGTGGCCAGTCCTTCGGCATCTATCAGCCCTTCTTGTAGAAAAGACAGAGGACATCAACTCAAAACTGAAAAGAATCCGAAGAAGAGTGCTACTTGACCCGTCTGCAAGAAGATTAACGTAGGAGTAGCATAGGGGTATGTATATCTTCATCAAAATAAAAATATTCGGATTAAAAAAATAATAATAAAATTAATTAAAAAAAAACTCTGAGGCATAACCGAACTATAATCACCACCTCCCCTCCCCCGAAACTATTCTTTGCACCCACATACGTTTGCCATAAAATAACATAACTTTTTGGCCCATCAGAATAATTTGGTATATTGCTATGATATATAATCTGAAAATAAGTAAATGTAGATCTGAATATAAAGATAAGGTTAGAAAAAGTATTACGTAACGTTGAAAACGTTTAAGTCCAATTTTAAAAGGAACATAATCTTCGAATTGTTTGTTTTTTTAGTTAGATGCGGTGGAAGTAATTTTCAAAATGCTGACGAAATCATTGTTTTGGTATATGAGTATTATGAAACATATGCCCTACTGACAAACAAAAATCATTGAGAAAAAAATCATAACAATATTTCTAATATAAATTAGAGGCCATTATTCACCAATATTTTATTTATTAGCTATTTTATAACGACGACGACGATGGTCGAAACCATCACTAGGGCCATTTTCAAATCTTATTGATTCCTCCATCAAATATCCATTATTAAGAGTCGTATTAATTTTTCAGAAAAAAATTAAGTTGTCCTGATATTTAAGAGTTTTCCCTACGTCTTCCATAAATAAAATGTTGGTGAATAATGACCTAATTTATATAACCAATAAAACCTCAAGACACCAATTCTAGAAATAATGAACAGAAGATATGTAACCATATTTTCTTAGTAATTTTATCAAACTTTATTAGAACTTGAATCTAAATGACAATATTACATTTTAACAAATCAAAATCAGTCCATTTTATATCACTTCGATTCAGATTCAACGATTCGTATCACATTCACTATTCAATGAAATAGACCTTATTTCATTTTCGCTATACCTTTTTAAACTGCAAGACATAGTAAAACCGAGTCTCCTACCTAATTCATTAACTTTCTAAATATCGCTTTCGTAAATTTTATAAAAATTTCAATGACCTTATGCTAAATTAATCTAAAAACTGTTTAAAATAAATATCTTAACCATGAGGGACGAAAAAACAATTACAATTTATTTATTTTTAATTCAATTAAATTATTCAAAGCGAAGAAAACACTTGATTTCAGTCATACTGTTACGTTCCCGATTTTGGAGATCAGTTTTATATTCCTTGATACTTTCTGTTGGAATGGAGCTCACTTTTGGGCTAGAAAAATAGCAAAGTGAAATGATTTGAAAAGTGAAAATTTGTAGCAAACGGTTAAATCTTAACATAATGGCTTGCGATGACAACTGTCCATATTGTAAATCATTAAACTTTATCGATGTAAAATAGAATGTAAAATACATTGCGCAATCGTTTTCTAGCAGAAACCTCAAAAGGATTGCAGCAACTGGGTTCAGGTCCTTGCAAGGCAGGCAGCATTGACTTTTGCCCGCCTCTTGCGCCCTGGATGAACTAACAGGCGGAGATTTTAACGCTGCAGGTACCTTGAGGGGAAAACTGGTTACGTCATGGCTGAGATCTGCTTAGGTACAATGGAGCCTCCATAGAGATTATCTACAGGCTAAGCTTTATCTAAAGCTTGCCCTACATAGATAGTTCTCGCCGTTCGAGCCTCTTCCAAACTGTCTTATCCCTTCGGCTAATAATAGTCGGGTAGAAAGCGGTCATTCCCACAGATATATCTTTGGCTGTTAATTAACATAACAAAAATAAACTTTAAAGTCATAAATTAACAAACTCAATAATATTCTAACATAAGAAATTGAAAATAAACTAGTATACCCCTGATAGAAATACCACATTGGATGAGTATCCTTTTCCCTAATGCATTCGAAGTATGGTATAGCGTGGTGAGCGAGTTCATGTTTTAATTGTAACATGTCTGTTTATATAGACAATATAATATCATTAATACAGTCTATTGAAAACACACACAGTTAAAGGTTTCTTCCCTTAGGCTTAAGAAATAGTTCGTGGTACAGACAAAATAATTTATCAAATTATTAACATCCGCCTAAATTTTCGCGAATAGCTTCATCTCATCGTAACCTAAAAATATTTTATATACGAGAATTCTAGGAATTGGGGCGTTTTCAGTCTGGAGTTCGACAAACATTGTATATTTAATTAGGAACAAAAAACTCATGAATACCCATTTGCTTTAGACTTGAATCGTTAGATACACTAGCGGATCCAGGATTTAATTTTGGGGGAGGCTTCAACCCAAAAGCTTTATTTTTCATGTATATATATAACGACAATTACTTTGGAAAAAAAGAAAGAAACTAACTACCTATGTGACATGGAGTTTATGTGATTCTTGAAATCCTATTACAGTTTTATTCATGTAATTATAATATAATTTTCCGAACATCACTTTCGTAAATTTTATAAAAATGTCAACGACCTTATGCTAAATTGATCTACAATCTATTTGAAATAAATATCTTAACCATGAGGGACGAATAAAAATTACAATTTATTTATTTTTAATTAAATTCAATTATTCAAAGCAAACACTTGATTCAGACTCAAGTCACTTGATTATAATATATTACACAAACAATAATACTTTAAGAGATAATTTTTTAATATTTTCTTTTTCCATAAAACATGATTATATTTTAATATTTTGAGGAAAGCTTCAGGCCGAAAGAAGGCCCCCTGTAGACCCACCTGTGGTCAGATAATATGATCACAAAATCGAAAACAAAAAAGTAAAAGAAAAAAAAATTAAGATCGGCAAACATTGTCTATTTAATCAGGCACTAATAACTCACGAATACCCATTTGCTTTTAGATCGTAAGATAAAATGATCACAAAGTCGAAAAAGAAGTGGCCTACAAAAATATTTGTCCTTTTCCATGACCTCCACTCCCAAAATTCCAAAATAACCAGTTTATATAGGCCAAACGGCCCAATATTTTTGAAGACCACCTCTTTTTCGACTTTGTGATTAAATTATCTTACGATTCGAGTTAAAATCAAATGGATATTCATGAGTTGTTAGTACCTAATTAAATAGACAAAGTTTGCCGATTTGAATGAAAATCCCCATTTCTAATAATTTTCGAAAATAAAATATTTGTAGGTTTCGATGAGACGAAGGCTATGTACCACGGACTAGAAACGTTGTAGAAAAAAATTAGGATTATTTGGATCTAATGAGTGGTTTTATTTTTACAAATATATCAATATATATGTATGTATATTATTAATTAATTAAATATCACAAACATATTGAATATTATTCATTAAAAAAAAAAAAAGATGAGCGCATTATAAACGGAAAAAGAGGAAGGAAGGGTGAAGGAACACTAGTGAAAGACACATCTGACAACAGCGCAGATGCCAGCGAGCTATAAAATTCCGGTCTTGGACTGCTACTAATGAGCCCGTGGTACCTCTTTGGGAAGACAGTCGCAAACTGTGTCAGCCAAACAACTGTTTCTCCTTATTGAGGCCATCGGTTGAGGGATCGCGAGAAATTTCAAAAACAGGTCACAATTCAAAAGTTTTTTTTTTCTTTTTCGCTCGTTTAAAGAAGTCGAACTTAAAATGGGATTTTTAAGCGGATAAACTACATTAACTTCTGTTTTCATAAAATAATTTATTATTCCTGTTTTTTTTTTAATCTTTAACATGAAACATTTATTCCACTTTTAGAAAAACTTCCTTGTTCAATACGATTTAAGTTCTTATTAATTATGTTGTGATTTCTTTATGGGATAAACAGAGATCCGTTGTTAGTCATGTAAACAAAAATATATGTGATATGATATTTTGTCACCCAAAACAAAAAAAAAAATTGGATCTAAATAACCACGCTTTAATTTATTATTTGCCTGAAATGTTTATAATATTTTTATTTTTAATTATAACTTCTTTTTGAAGAAATCCTGAAATTATCATTATAAGTATAACCTTGTTATATTTTAATAGATATTGAAATCCAACGTAACCTAAGAGCTTAACCTATAAACCCTAGCACATGCTTAGCACTAAGAACGGAATTGAATTATCTCCGGAGTAAAAAAAATTTAAGTTGGCGATTGCGTCACAAATAGCATCATTAATGCTAAAAGACAAAAAGAAGAACGGCTAACCTTGGCCAAATGTTGGCAACAGTAATATCGGTTATTCACTCACCATTAATGGTCACACCAAATTAGTGAGCCATTAGTGATATTAGTGATTGATACCGACTCGCCCGGGTCCTTCTACTATCACAAAACGTTTTATTTTAAGTGATGCTTGTTTTCAATTTCATAACGCAGCGTATAACCGAGGTTCGACGAACCCGCCGGAGAAGGGAAAAGTGGCAATTGAGCAAAAGGGCAATTTTAACAAGATCTTTGCGCAACCAGATAATCAATTAATGGCAGTGGGACCGATTCAGGCACAAGCGGCGTAGCAACATTTTTTTTTTTTTTCTGTCATACCAAACCCGAAGTGAAGCAGAAATTAATAAGTAGAAATCTCTATGAAATCCGAAGCCCTCTTAATAATAAGGCTTAGCGAACCCGAAAGTTCGATGCTGATACCATATTCGATGTCTACATTCTTCCATCCACCGGACTCCGTCTAAACCCAACCCCGCCAATTCAGCCTTAACGCAATCTACCCACCTTCGCTTTGGTCTACCCCTCGGACGCTACAATCGGTACAGCGCATATTAATTTTTTAGGAATTCTTTCGTTACTAAGTCCAGCGACTTTACATGGCTATTTTATTCGCCTAAACTTAACTACCTCAATTATATTAACCGGATACAGTTCACGCAATTCAGCGTTGTTTAACACCCTAAATTCTTCGGTTGATTCGTCCTTTTTCGGTCCGAATACTTTATTTTCAAAAACTTTAAGACGTTGCTCATCCCTCAATGTAAACGGCCACGTTTCGCATCCATAAAGAACCGTAGGTAGGATAATGGTTTTGTAAATTCTAATTTTTAAGTTTCGAGACAGGAGGCGAGAACTAAGTAATTTTGACAAAGAAAAATAACAAGCATTTGCGGACTTTAGCCTAACCTTAATATCCTCTACAATTTTGTTTTTTCTAGTTATCGTAGATCTTAGATACTTAAAATTCTGTACGTGTGTCAAACACATTCTCTTCTATATCGATATCATCGAAATTGTCGCTGTTTTTGCAGCTAACCATATATTTAACCTATATATGAAACCCTCTTAACCTTAATAATTTTCTACAATCTATATTTCACTATTTAATACTAGAAAAAAGTAGATAACACAAGTTATCTCTTCTTTCTTAGAATACAGAAACTATATTCAAATTTATGCTTTGGAAAAAAAATTGCAAATGGTTTCACTAATGTTAATGGAATTATTGATATTCAGTTTCCTTCTTTTTATACTGTTTTTGGTCACTATGCAACATCACAGATATTTTTCTGATTCCGATCCGACAGTGAAAATTCCATGATTAGGAAATAATTTATCGACTATTTCATTATACCTATATCTAATTTCTTCAAGGGCTATTTGAAAAACTTTTCAGTCCTATTTCATTCCTGATTGATTGAATTGACCAAGATGGAGAATCTCCTATTGACTAAGATACAATATCAGTAGGCCTTATAATTCCATATTCAATGAGGTATTCTACTGGTCAACTTCTAATTATCTCTAAGCTCAATCTAATTATCTAATAGGCTCAATAACATAATAACCATTATAGAGAATACTAAAACTATTTTGATCTAGCATACTCAGAATTTTTACTGCATAGCGATGGTCTAGAAGTTTTCTTCTATGATTTTATTCATATGCACATATGAAACCTATAATTAGAAATAAAATAAAGAAAGTTTGACTGCAAAAATATTCAAAATGTTGTATGTAACAGCAGAGTTTAAAACCTTTTATATTCATATTAAATTTTAAATGCGGAGAAGCATAAATAATTCATAGAGAAGGTAATAACAAAAAAAAAAATTAAAAATTATGTTCGGCAAACTAATAACATTAAATTATAAATAATTAAATAAATAATACAAATCTGTATTATTATTATTTTGTGATCGAAACTCTTGATATTAATTAGAAAAATAATTAATAATGTGTTTAATAAATTATTTGAATTTAATTATAACGTAAGCTGTTATATTTTAATTAATTAAAATTATAATAAATTTCAGATTACTTTTGAAATTGACTTTTTGATAATTATAATTTTAAATATAAAATATTTATGATATGAAAATATGCAAATATAGTTAACCGTTAACAATTAGTTCGTAACAAACTTTGGTTTGAAAGGGTTTGACTTAGATCACTATCTCACTTAGGTTACGCTTAAGTTGTTAAACGAAATCTCATGTTATCTTATAAGTCCCATCGACCCAACCTAAACCCGTTTCTATTATGACACCAAATTGTCTTTTAAATGTGGAGATTTGCAGAGATACTTAATTTACTAAAAAATAAGCAAATATAAAATGAGATATTACGATATCAATATAATTCTAAAAACCTGTCCAACGAATGATCCAACAAACCTTAATAAATATGATTCGTGTAACAAATTAATAACAACAGAAAACAATTGAAATAAGAACACTGCATCATTAGAGGCCATAAAGGTTTTAATGCTATATATATATATATATATATATATATATATATATATATATATATATATATATATATATATATATATAAACCTCTAACCTTAAACAAATCTAAGTTGTGAATTTTGATTGTTAAATTTAATGTAAATTTTAATATAAAAAGCACTGAATACATTTTAAAGATAATTAAATATCTGTGCATTACTTGATGAAATAGTTTTAATGCTTCATAATTGTAAATTTAATTTTTTTTATAACTATGGTTGAAGTACAGCAGCGGCTTGGATTCTTTTATTTACATTGAACCAAATCTCCACAGCCGATAGAAAAAGAGCTAATTTTCTTATTTAAATTTTCAAAAGATAAAAAAGTTCCTTGTTTTTTTCTCAAATCAAAGTGAGAGTGAAAAAACAAATCTATTGCCCCAGAGAAATACCTTATTTAGATTCATGTATTCAAAGTACTGGTTACGATTAGCATGAGATTGGTTATGAGTGCAAATGAGAAAGGAAAATAATGAATGATCCGAAGACGTGGCAAGTAGCGAATCTGGAAATGAAAAATAACCGGATAATAACAGGATGAGTTCCAGGAATCAGGATTTATGAAAGTTCAGGGCTAAAGATCTAGGAATCCATTTTCGAACTGTCGTTGGTCAATGGGGAAGAAGGATCTACTAAAGATCACCAATAGCCTCTAAGTCAAACAGATCCAGGACGCAGTACAGTTTGGTTAATCTTTAGGTAGCGGGTAACAGTGAAGTATTGAGAGAGAAGCGTAGGGATCTCCTGGAGTCCTGTTTTTTCCAACACCTGTCGATAATCATTATGATGATAATAATTATCATCAACATCCAATGCTGTCTATAAAACATTAGTCTAGATCTCTTTTCCGTCTCTGAGAGACAATGGCTTTTGATGAACTAGATACCTAACGAGGCGTGGAAAACCAATTTCAGAACTTAAAACCTTACAACTACGATAGAAATCGTTGGATAAATCGGGAGGTTTAAAAAATCAGATGGTTTAAAAGTCGACGAATCAGGACAGGAAATTATGTTTCAAAGATTAAATTACGTTTTAAAGGTGTGGACATTAAGACCCAGTATCTGAACTATGCCGGGACCTGGGTGTTAAAGCCTTAAAATTAAAAATCAGCGTAAGCTAAAAAAGCAAGGAAAAGAAAAATATATATTCAATACAAAAGATCGGAATAAAATATGTAAGCTTTACTTGCAGTAGTGAGATATTATGTGACACGTCTAGCAATTTACAAATGCAGAAACCCCAAAATTGCCAAAAAGGCACGGCAAGGTTAAAATAAATAAATATATGTATTGATAAATAATAAATTTAAGGATGAATTCTGATTTTGTTGTAAGAAAAAACATATCATAAGACACGCATAGTGCACTGAGCTAATTGCATCAATCCCTTGCAACCAATGCATGCTGTAGCCTCGAGAATTGATCTTTCCTATCTTCCGATTAAAATCGCCTGATAATATTGTGTTTGAGAATACTTATGTAAAAGCCTGGAATGGCCTTTGCTTGGAGCTCATGGCTTGGGATAAGGGCGCTTGGAGTCCAGCTCCAGTGAAAGAACAACTCTCCTCCCCGGACACTCCCTTGCGGGGGTGCCCTTACCTAACACACACCGTCCGTCCCGAGAGAAAGTAATGGAAAATCTGATGCAAGCACAATAACCCCGGCCGGCAACTTTCATACCGGAACCTAGTAAATCCGTTTATCTCATTATTGACGCAGGTAATTCCTACTTTGGTATTGTCTACTGTATATGTAATAATGAAAACGCCGGCCCATTGTATGGTATTGTTCATATTTGGAATACAAAACATAAGACAAATAATGATCAACAAAGAATAAAAGTGCCTTATAAACATCCCACACAACCTTTAAAAACCAAAACGCATAGCCAAATTAAAAAAAAATAATAATTTTTTATTAACACTTACTTGACAATCGCTCTAAACTTGTAATAAATCATACTTCAAGATTGATTTAAAAAATAAAAACATATTGCCACCACTTCCACTTCTTGTATTTAAATTATTATGTTAGAACTGCTAACCTGAAAAAAAAAATTAATAAACTTTAGCATTAAGTATACAATTTTCCTATAGTAAATAAAGTTATAACAAACTAATTATATAAAAATATATAGAGGAATATAAGGATGTTATCAAAACTTATTACAATGATAAATAATTTTATGTAAAATTATTTTCTATCGATGTTATTAAAAGATAGAGTAGACGTCTCAAAGTTTTTCAAATAACATTCAAAAATAAGAATTGGTTGATGTGGTAGTTGCATTATGAACGGGCTGATAGTCACCTTCTTATAAAATTATTAATATCCAAATAAAACTTTGTGAAAGGCTTAATTTTATTGTAACCTATAAAATGTTTATCCACGAAAATTCTCAGAAATGCCGTATTTTCTGATTAATTTAATGAGGTACTATAAACTCACTTTCTTTCCACTAGAATCGCAAGTTAATTTGATAAAACAATAAAAAAAAGAAGTGGGCTTAAAAAGTATTGGGCCGTTTGGCCAATATAACGTCGTTATTTCGACATGTTTGGGCAGGAGGTGACGCCAAACGGCCCAATATTTCTGTGGGTCACATTTTTTGTCGATTTTTTAAACAAATTATCTTACGATTCCAGTGGAAAGCAAATAGGTATTAATGCATTTTTAATGCCTAATCGAATAGTTAAAGTTTTCAGACCTTCAGATTAAAAACACTTCGATTCCGAGAATTTCCGTAAATAAAAAATATGTTGCATACGATGGGATGAAGCAATTCACGAGGTTTTAGGCGGATGTTAATAATTTGAATAAAAGGGGTCTGTACAGCTGACTATGAAGTTATAAGCGTTGATTTAAGGAATATCTGAAGAAGGATTGAAGAATATAGATAGGGTAAAAAATTCAATAAAGAGGAGGCACAATTTACTGAATATTTGCTAATGGAAGCAGTTTTGTCAACAAGAATATATAAATCAATGAGCCGAGATCTAGTTTTTATAGTGAACAAGAAAAGGTAAAACGAGGAGTTGTAGGATGTAGGGGTTGTAGAGTGTAGGAGTTAGGACCGTCGAAAAGTAACAGAAAGCGAAGATTAATGGATGAATCTGGATGAAATGAATGAAATAATATATAACTCACTTTATTCTCAAAAGCGAAAAAAATCTATGAAATTTAGGTATATTATTCAGTTTCAGTAGAGAAAGGTTTACTCTAATGCTTAAAATTTAAGGGAGAAACAAAAATAATATTAGGTTTTTTCATAAGTTCTTTCCTTTTCCTATATTTGTTGCTTAAGGTTGATTTACTGTGTTACATATGAACCGTTCTGATCTATTACCTCCTTATGTCTCTGAAGAAGCCTCTTATACCCTTTTTTCCAAAATTGTTAAGACTTACTTCGTTCGTCTTATTTATTTTTTGAGTTTATATATAATATTAGTTTCTGCCACGGCCAATGCCACATGTAGCACTCGCCTTAAGACAGAAACTCTTACAGTTTGATAGGGACTTTCTACCTCATCTTCTTTACTCCCCAGACTTGGCCTCATCTGATTGCTACTTGTTTCTTTCGTTTAAAAAATTTCTTCTTGAGAAACGTCACAAACCTAAGAACGAAATAAAAACGCATCTAGATAACTATTTTGCAAGTACGTATGAAGAATTTTGGAAAAAGGTAATAAGAGGTAACACAGAAGAAAGGTTTATATATAACTGAATGAATCAACAATAAACAACAACAAGTAAAGAAAAAGGAGAGAACTGATAGAATGTATACATATTTAAAATTGACTGGAAAAGTATTCTAAAAAAACAAATTGTATCTATATATTTTAATATTCTGTCGGATTCAGCAATCGTATTGGATAATAGCATGAAAGGACAAAGCGACAATCCGGTGGTTGGAAAGATGTTTTCAAACAAAACTAACCACCGAGGTCATATTCAAATTCGACCTTGAAATTAATACAGCCCCCACCACCTGTCCCATCCCCACCCTCGCCGCCAACAGAGAGAAATCAGAATGAAGGATAATTAAAATGGAAATGTCACTTTTCGAGGGGGTAACGGCCTGGAACTGATGGATGGAGTGGAAAAAAAATGTGGAGTAAAATACAGAGGATAAAGACTAAATAGTTTCTTTTCCCCTTCCCCTTTTTCGCCATCTTATTCTTTTTCTTCCTTTTTGCACTAAGTCATCCTTGAGTGACAGGGAATGCAATCTGCCTTAATAACAGGAGCCATGGCTAGAAGGTAGGAGGTAGAATCACGGCATCACGGAGCCCATCAGTCAAAATACCTTCTTACCTCTAACAAACCTTAATCTTCGGTTTAAGGATCTCCTTTCTTACCTATGCGCCTACTGCCTTACGTCATCGGCTCAAAGAACAGTACAGAAAATAAGTTGGAAATTATAATATAAGGAGAAAGATATAAAATATATTCAATGTTAGGGAATAGTGTTAATGTATCATGTCCAATCATTAAATAAACATATCGTGAAAGTATATCTTTTAAAAAATAATACGAAAACTTTTTAATATATTAATATATTACCTATAATACTGTACTATAGATATATTTTCTGGGTTTCATGAGCCATGAATTTGACGAACTAAGTATCATAAAAAAAAGATGAAAATTTCATGGAAAAACGACGAATTTAAATTTCGAAACTTAAATTTAAATATAATAAAACAAACAAAGGACAAAATTCGTTCTAAAAATAGTAACGCGGTCATCTTGCCAAAAATTTAGGTACAAAGGTTGCTATGGGATAGTAATATTTTTTTTATGATGTTTTTTTTTCAAAATTAAAATATTGCAGGACACTGTCATTATTTAATTGTGTCAGCGACCAAACTAAAACCTCTCAAAAGTAACAGAATAGTTCTCAATTTCCTATAACACTGCGAATATTTCTTTCATTATTATTTTAGTGCAGCTCAATTAAATAATTTATGTATCCTGATAATTAACAACTGCAATCTACCAAAATATGTTAGTTTTTGGTCGTTCAAAAGAATCAATTATGAAACGTGAACTACTTTCTATGATAACCAGTTTAGCATAGCACTGTCTTAATAAATTATTTCTAACAGATTTATTTTTTGTCGTGTTTGTTAATTATATATAAAATCATAATGATGTAGAGATGGTTGACCGTGGTATAATATAATAAGGAGTTAATCGGGGGGTGCGGTCAAATAAATACTAAATTATAGAAATAATTAAATAATACGATGATACTATTAAATAATAATAATAATTAAATATTAAATAATAATACTATTTCTATGATTTAGTATTTATTTGACCGAACCTACCGATCAACTCCTTCTTATATATATAATATAATGATTGAGGGTTCTTTTTTTCTTAAAAGAACCAATTAATTTTATTAAAATAACAGTTATTATCCAGAAATCATATGTCATAGAAGAATAAATCTTTTATTGAAAATTAACATTAAACAAAAGATAAACACGAAATAGGTTAACTTTGATAATAACAGATAATCTAAACATTTAACAACAATAATATTCAGGAAGCCAAAAGTTTCTCATTGCCTATAATATTACATGTAATGTCCCTCGGTAACATTTGCTTTTTACGTACAATATTCTTTTCTTCATCTTGATGCTTTTGATTTGTGATGATAGAATGATATTTAATTTCAAGATTTTTTTGTTTTTAATTTCGTATATTAAATAAAACAATGCGTTTATCATTCAGGTTATAACTTCATAAGTACAATAATAATAAATAATTATTAAATTATGTAATAATTTATGAAACTCTAACAGTTCTAAATAAGTGCCAAAAAAGTAGCAGGTGATACTCAAGTAGTGTTGCCCAAATGCGAGACAGAGACGAGTCTTGGTATTGCAAACTCAGTCTTGGTCTTGCGCAAGACTCTCGTAACAGCCTTGCAGTTACCCATTAGCTTATTACTAGAGAGATATTACTGTAATTTTTTAGATATGAGAAACCTAAGTCTGAATGAAAAAGTGTAAGAATTAAATGCAAAAGTATATTGGATATACCAATTCTTTACATATAGTAACTTAAATTGTCAAGTATTAGTAACTATTTTGCCTCAATTTTTATTCAAAAAATCAATTTCTTTTACCAGTCTTGGTCTTGGTCTTGCAACAGATAGGCGGTGTTGGTCCAATTTTGCGCAACACTATATTTTAAGTAAAAAAGACCGTGATTGAGTCATCATTTTAAAGATCTTCTTTAGGTAGGAAAACATCCCACAGAAATGTCAGCAAAAAAAGCATATTGTCCACAGAACTATAAATGTATACAATTTATGGTTCATTATATCCATCATAATTTGATTTTTTTTTTTTAAATTCCTTGGACATCGAAAAAAAAAAATCAGGGAAATCGAACCATTATTGACAAAGATACAGGATATTGTAATTTGTAAACATGTTTTGTTTAATGTTTTTTTAATCGACCAAGGAATAGAAAATTAATTCCTAAATCTCATAATAAATTATATATATAGTGTTAATTTTTTTCAAATACTAATACACTATGCGAATCATTCGCATGACACACAAATATTATATTTATAAATATAACGTATTACGTTCATAAAATATTGTTAAATTTCTAAAAACGTCAGTATGCATGTCAAATATTCTTGTAAATAAAATAACGTTTACAATTTATTCGCCAGTTGAAATATTTCAGATGGAACATACTGAAATAGATGCCGTTTCTTCATGTATCTAAAATAGCTATAATGATGCACCGAGAGATAGCTGACATACAAACAGCCCTCTAGGGATCAAATTAACATTTCACAGCTAAGTAAGGGGAAGCGTCCAGAAAGAGGGTAAACACAATAAATTCCTCTTCCAAGGACCTCCTGCCAAATGCAATTTGTTCGAGCAGCTTGCGCTCTTTAAGGGAATGCCATTTCTGAATTGCGAGAGTATCTAGTCTTAGTTGGCGAGATACCAAATCTATCGCCATCATCAATCGTGGAATTTTAATGAATCCAGTATGTATAATTAGTCCACAATTCCACAAGTATAAATGTTAATATAAATATCCATTAGGAGGACCGGAAAGTAATATCGTTTCTGACCAAGTCACTATTTGGTTGTCATTTGGCAGCTCATTGTGAACATATATGTGGCAAAGACATTCTGAAGTTATAGTAGCAAATTATTAATTTAAAAAAAATATATACTTATTGAAATTTAAAACTGCATTATATAAAAAATACAACAAGTAAATCTGAAAACAGTGACATGACATGTAGAACATGAAGAGAATCTACACATTGGTCTCGGAGGATTATCGAGAATAGAAAAGAAAGCAATGTGAGAAACAAGAGGGTTCTAATGGTTCAGAAGTTTATTATGGATGGACAGGTATCTGGAATGAGCTAAATCGGAAACATATGGTACATTAAGGTCGTTATGGATGATTTTATTTGTAACAAAGTAAGGTGCATTGAGGATTTTACGAAGGATTTTGGATTGTAAGGATTGGATACGAGAGGACTTTGATGATTTAGTAGAGCCCCATATCGTAAGTTCAGATAAACCTTATTATATGAGTCTTTTGAAAATAGTTGGAAGTTTAGAGCGTTTGTCTGGTAAGTGTTGCAGTAGTCGAAAACAACGAGCAGTTTCTAGTCGTTTCAGTCTGGTATGAAGATTCCAAGTGAGTTGTTTGTTCAGATGTCGAATTCGTTCCGAGGTATCGAATTTGTTCAACAGGGATAAGTGGGATATTGGAAAAAGGATACTATAGGACAGGAAGTTGCAGTATTACGACGAAGAGTGAAGATAATATGATGGGATTTATTGGAATTTATTTTAATCCTACAGTTTTGACACCATTCTTCAAGATTTGTGATGTGTGATTGAAGAGTTTGGGATGCAATTGATGGGTTGATTTTAACTGATAGGATACACGTGTCATCGGCATAGGTGGTGATTACAGTGTTGGGATGGATTGGGATGTCAACAGTGTAAAGGATAGAACCTAGGATACTGCCTTGAGAATAATTAAATTTAAATTTTCTTTTTGAAATTACTAGTGAAATAACCATTATCCAAATACCAGAAGAAGTATATTGCATGCTTTTTGATTTTTGCAAGGGCAGAAACGCTACAGTTGGTACCAAAAATTTATCCAAATATATTAGACGTTCATTAGGTGGTTTTTCAATTTCAAATCCGGTAATTCTGATCTTTCCGACTCGTATAGATCGGAAAGACCAACAACGTATGGCAAGGACCTGTTAAGAGCGAAAGTCGAAGCGAATCCGTGTCAGACAATCGAGGAATTGTCATTTTTTTTTAATTACAGCGATTTTTAAACAATAAGACATCAGGAAAAACAAACCTATTTAAAAATTATAAATGAAAAAATAATATGACATCAAAAATCTAACTTATCAACTAATTATCTAGTTATTAATTAATATTTAATTTTATTATAGAAAAAAATAATACTAGTGAAGTCTTTAAGAAAGAGTGTGTAATCTTTTACACAAGGCATTGGAAAACTTTTCCCATCAGAGTGTATTACCTTGAAAAGACCTTGTACATAATTGTTGTCAGATACAACAAACAACTCCGTATCATACAACAAAGGCAAGATTTTACTCATTTCATAAATAATAGAAAAAATATTATATTTATTTAATCTACCTATATTTATTTTAATCTTTATGTACAGTTTAAAAAAAAAGAAGATTTTTTATAGTGAATGAAAAGGAACAAGTTACAGTAAAAATAAAAGTGATAATTAATCAAAAATATTTTACTAATGTCAGAAAATAAATTGAATAATATTTAAGAAATTAAAAAAAATAATTTTCTGCTCAATCCAATAATTCTCTTAATAAATATTATTTTTTATTAATATTTCTTTCTCATTTTTATTTATAAAAGAATTAACTCAATAATTAAAATATTTTTAAGTGGTGTTGAAAACATTGAGATAAAAAAAAGGATTTTTTATATATAAATACTATAAAACCAAATAAACATCAACAGAATTCTTTACACAAACATGCGAAGCATTAATGATTTTATACAAAAATAAAGACGTCAATCTCATGAGATAAATATAGGAAGATGTTAAACGTAACAAAAAAAACAATGGTTCATAAATTAAAAATTATATATTATTGCGATGTATGAGTGACTAATGTCGTTTTAATGAGAAGAAACACAAAATTTAAATATTTAAATTAAATGGTAATAATTCAGGAATTATGGGATCACCAAATTAATTACCTTTTAAAAAAAAAAGTAAAAATACCCCTAAATTGCGGGTTTACTTAAAAATAAATTAAGATACAAACAAGTATTTTGTACCAATTTATTAATAAAATTAAATTGTTTCATTAATGAATGTTATATAGTAACGTTATATTTAGAGTAATAGTGCATTTAAAAAAAAATTATAAATGAATAATTAATAATAGGATAATAGATATCTATTACATCCATTAAATCAACAATAATAACATTAAAGAATGAAATAAATTTAAATATTTTTGTTTATTATATTATTGTTTTCTTATTTTCTGTGTTCTTTTTCTTCACTAGGTCTGTATGGAATTAAAAATAAATATGGAAACGGTACTAATCTTATACATAGATAATTTAATCTAGGCATTTATTTGATTAATTCATTATGATTTTAATTTCGTGAAATTTTTGCCTCCTTCTTGCCGCATACACATCAAAGATATAAAACATTGTGTAGTTTATTTATTTTTTATTTTTTGAGGAAAAAATACATTTTGCCTCAATCAAGGGCATTGAGTATTTAATATATAAGAAACTCATTCATACAATATATACAATTACAAAATAATAGAAAATATAAGAAAAATAAAGCTTAGTAAAGCAGTATATAAAACATTGTAGAAATAACTAACTTTCAAAAGAAACTAATATTTGATATTAAATAAATCAGACAACAGTGGAGAATCAATCATGAATAAATTTAATTTTAATATAAAAAATGTTTCTTTTAATAATCCTAAAACAATTTTATTTAAAAATATAAAGTAGTATCATTAAAAAAAATAAAAAAAACATCACCTAAGATGAAATAAGGAAATGTTTAGATTTTATGACCGTTTAAATGTGTAATGATCAACACTGAACACACTCCCAGGTAACCAACATAAGACGTTATATGCTTTCAAACTTGAGTGTTCTTAAAATGTGGTTTAAGATATAATTTACGAGCTAGATATCGTTGGAATGCCACGTTAAGCGCATCATAAACTCTTTTTAAGGGCGTTTTTAAACCAGATAGTAAATATCAAACTAGTGAAATAGACATTTTCTACTAATATAAACGTTTAAAAAGAAATAAGACATATAGAATTTCGAAATTTCTCTTATGAAATAAAAGAAATTTAAATAAAACTGCACTATTTTATATTATTTATTATATTAAAATAAAAAACGGGACAAATTTTCAGTTACAAATATTGAATTTGTATGCTTACCAATACGGATAATAAATGAATTTTTTTTTATTTATTTATATAAAATGTTTTTGGCTTTTCAACCACCAGGGTCGTTTTTGCCATATGGAATATATGAGAAAAAGAAAACATAGTTATAGTTATATGTATATATATATGGAGGTATGATTAAATTACAGTACATAAAGAGAAATATAGTTAAAAATAACAAGATTAACCCATGATTTAGTAAAATTATAAAAGAAATACAGGTTCATATATTATAAATTTATAAAAAGTTTGCTAGATTTAAAGTAAACTGAATAATTAAATTTTGGGAAATATTTTAGTTTCCCCAGGAAACAATATTAAGTTTGTATAGCATTGTGGTCCTTTTGAAGTGATTCTTCAAACCTATTTCTGACAAGATGTTGGTGCCGAAGAGATACGGATGCATGAAATTTGGTCATGATATGGATCACTGTGAGAGGTAACCCACAGGAATGGTCCGAGGTACAGATAAAAATGAAAATAAATTCATTAATTTTCTTAGTAATTCAATTTGTTATAAAAACATAATATTTAACTTACAAAAGATAATGAAGGGTCAAATTACTTTCTAATCTGTGGTTGTACTTCAATCGAAGCAGTATGATAATAACAGGAGCAAGATGAGAGGGTTACTGTTTTAAAGGAGCAGTTCCATTACTTCTATTAATGAGACTTTTCCAGGTATATTTACACCATAGTAATTAGCCGAATAGCGATGGCACCGATGAACTGCTGGCAGGACCAATCCCTACCCCCTCCACTTTCAGGACAATCTTCACCCCCCCCCCCCCACTAGAACTTTAGACAAGACAGGAAACATCTGCGCCCTTCCAAGAAGAGCCAACACCCGCTATCGAAATACCCCAGAGCAGGTGGGAAAAGATGGCCGTTTCGGAGGTAGAGGTTCGGCAGTCCTGACGTCAGTTCCTATTGATAGAGGTGTCCTTGGGGGATGTTACAACGAAAACCATAGGAAGGGGGGGGAGCCAATGCCTGACCTACCACAAGGCCCCGTCACCCGGCAACAAAACTATCTTCTATTGTACGGCTTCGGGGCTACTCCAAGGATCATGGATCAAAAAAGAAAAAGAAGAGGATATGAAAAACCTTTTTACAATTGACTGACGTAGAGGCCTACCATCGGTGCATACTAAACTACACTTCATACCCAGGGTCCGTTCGTCAGCAAGAATCTCTAAGGAGATCCGCCATAGAAGGCTCAGGTTTTTAACGACACGATAAGGAGGAGGGAATAAAACCGTGCAGGGTGACCTCCATGACTGCTGAGAATCATAGCGTCTGTTATGAACAGCTGTTCATTTCCGCATTCCATATAAAAGGTCAATTATCACAGAACATAACAAGTCAACGGCTTAATAAATATTACTACAAACCAAACATATCAAAAAAGTCATTAATTGACATTTCATAAACTCAAATAATCAAGAACTTTGAAGAATTTTCACTTCGTGAAATCAGATTTTTTTTTTATCGACTTATTAAAATAACACCTGCCTGAGACTTCGTAAATAGTTTCCTCTCATCGTAACCTACAACTATTGTATTTACGAAAACTCTTGAAATTGGGGAGTTTTAAATCTGGAGGGGGGCAAACTTTGTCTAGTTAATTACGTACTAAAAACTCGTAAATACCCATTTGCTTTCTACTTGCATCGTAAGATAATTTTATCACAAAATCAATAAAAAAAAAGGTGGTCTACAAAAATATTGAGCCGTTTGCCCTATATAACCTCGTTATTTTGAAAATTAGGGGGTGAAATTATCTCGATATTGTGATAAAATTATCTTACGATCCAAGTAGAAAGCAAATGGGTATTTACGAGTTTTTAGTGCGTAATTAAATTGACAAACTTTGCCCCTCTCCAGATTGAAAACGCCCCAATTCCAAGAGTTTTCTTAAATAAAATAGTTGTAGGGTACGATTTTATGAAACTATTTACGAAGTTGTAGGCGGGTGTTAATAATTTGATACAAAGGAGTCTGTACCACGAGTTAATAAATAAGATCGAAATTCACAAAAACATATTTGAAAGTTAACCAATATCAAAAATGTATATAAGCATGTGATATATTCTTTATGACTAATCGTTAATAATTTGTGCTAATTTTTTCCCTATCTCTCCAACGATTTTATTGAACAAATACAATTTTTGCTGAAATTGGTAAACAAAGTTAATAAAATAAATTACCGATTTACAATAAACGAGTGACAAGTGTCTGTCAGTCAGTCACCTGCCTTAAATAAAATTTATTTGCTTAAAACCTATTGGAAATCTTTTCGGCGGATTGAAAGTCGTGAGGACGGTTAATTTAAAAAATCTAAAATAAATATTTTAATTATTTTTATTGATTTAAATTGTTTTTATTTTTTAACCTCTTTAGTAAGAAATATTCCAAAAATGTTTCGAATTTATGATCATTTCCACTTTTCCAGAATAATAAAATTCAATGACTTTTTCCGGTTTCTCCTGACTATAGAAACTCAGTACCAGCGATGTTGTCAAAGGAGGACTAAAATTATTATGCAGTATAGGAAAAAACAAAATGAAATACACACAGAAAATATATCGATAATGCTGAAACTTTATTATATTCTTATATCGTACATTTTATTATGAAAGAAAGCTTAGCGTTAGTTTAATAGTTAAAAAACGTAAATAAAATAACTAACAGAAAAATGGATAGAACCTTATATGAGGTCATATATATCCTACAATGAAATTCTTCCCTGAAATAACGAGTAGTGTTACGCTTCCTTACGTTCCAAGGATAAGCGTTGTGAATTGCAGGCGTAATTCACTCCGAAGAACGTTCTATAAAAGATTGCATAAGGCTGGGAGTCCTTCAGGCAAGCTGATGCGTCAACTGTGTATCTATCCTTCGACAGTAGGAGGCATTCAACTCTGCAAAAAGGTATCTATAGTGATACACTATCGCAAGATTAACAAACTATAACTGAGGCGTATTATGCACTAATGCACTTATTTGCATATTCCCTCTGATATTGCAATAGTAACATCTTTGTGATGGACAACAAATAGCTATTACAAATATAAGTTTGTGTACATAGATATAAAAACCAGAAAATGATCAGAAGCAGATTTATATTATGCTCCCATATTATAATCATACATATTACAGTAGAATCCCGATAGTTCGTAAAGGCAAGAGACCAAAGGTTTATTACAGATTATCGAGATTTTCGATAAATAGTAGAAAAAAAAATTAAAACAGAACAAAGGATTGCTCAGAAAGGCCTTAAAATATATCTGAGACACAGTAAAGAGCCAGTTAACAGAATATTTAAGAAACAAATCTCCCATAAAAATAGGGAAATAAGAAAAAAAAAGTGCAGGATTACCAATTATTGATTGTTAAAAAAAATTTCCAATTCAACTATAATATATACCTCAAAAACCGTTTCATTTTAAATGACAAGAATAGATCATACCAGGTTTATGCACCTTTAATTAATTACAAAAGAAAACCCGCCCATTTGTCGGAAGTGTAGAGAGAATGACAGTGGTCCATATATTCGAGAGTTGATCATTTTACATCAAGGAATTAAACAAAAGAGGAATATCAGAAAATACATCAACTGCTTTGGGAAATGATAAAAAAATATTGAGCAAAATTATATGTTTTCTCTCTGAAGAAGGAATCTTTAAAAATCTCTGAACCTCTCACACAGCACTTCCCACATTTTCCCCTTTTATATTTATTTTTTTTTTTTTATATTTATTTATTATTATTATTTTTTTACTTTAAATAACTAAACTTTCATAAACGTAAACAACTTTAGCCTAAACTTGGATTTTACGTCTTTTTAATTTAATTTTATTCCTATTATTTCCGACCAGAATATGTAATAATAATTAATTTTAATTAACGGTGTTGATGACCAACAGGTTTTACGCTTTCACCACACAACAACCAACCATTTCATTTTGCTGCTTGGAGATGATTCAATGATTTATTTCGCCATCGGCAACTTCTTTTGTGACTTCCTTATTTTTTTTGAAAATCGAAAGACACGTTTGCTATAAGTTTTGTTCTCATAGTGAACCCACATATATTAAAAATAAAGAATAAACAATTCAATATAAACAGAAAAACATAATAACATAACAGAAAAAATCGAAGAGTGAGACGGGATTTTTTTCTTCGAATAAACGGGATTGTTAACAGTTACGAATCATAGGATGTTAATTGTCCTAGTGTACGGAAATCATTACGAATTATCGAGTTAACCAAAATGCATTGTCTTTGTTATAAATATCTTCGTTTTTTATAAGTCCCTGGCAGTTTATTTAAAATTAGAGCGATTTACTATCTTAAGAGATAGGAATTTCTTTGTGCATACTTTGAACCCTTTGTGCATAAGGTATTTGTGAAGATTAAAGGAAAATAATAATAAATTTAAATCAGTGTGCTAAGTTAATATTGTACAAATAATATATGTAATAAAGATAAGTAGTAGATATTACTAAAAAAATTAAGTTTTTTTGTTTTATAAAATAAACTCTGAATATATTTAAACATTTAAGGTTATGATCGAACTGTTAGCATTTTGACTCACTTCAATAGATAAATATATAGAACCATACTTTCAGAATAATCATCGTATTACACGCTTGAATGTAAAGGCAGACACAACAGAGAAAAAAGCGCAATAAGAGTTTAAAAGATCAGTAGACATTTTCATTACATAACAAAGATATTTACTGTTATTAGTGGACAAAGCAACCTTTTTATTTTTTATTTTTTTTTTTTGTTTAGAGCTAAATGACGACATGCAGGTACAAGCTTCCAGCTGCTGGAGATCTTATGATCCTGCTTTACATTTCCTTTCGCAAAATAAAAAACAAAACTACTACGTAAAGGTCAAATCCGGACTTGGAGTACCAACCGACAGACTCTCAGTGCTTGGCCCCGCAAGGTTCCTAGAACAGGTAAGAGGTTCTTTATTCAGGAATAATTTTAGACAGGGTCGGGTAAGGTGCTATTTCAAGTGATCCTTTGCATTGCACGTTTATTTTTATATCGTTCGAGAGGTCTCTGACTTGTAGCGCACTGGGGAAAGCCATTCTCCTATCACTTCAAATGATTCTGTTACTGATCCATATCAGTAATTCGATCAGGCGATTGGAATAAAAAATATTTCATCTGGAATAAAACGGGACACATTATTCCGTCTCGAATTAGTTTTTTAAAAAATCGTTACACTATAACAAAAATAAGAGCAATAATGATTTTTTTTAAACCGAAAACCTACAAATCTAGAAACTAGAATAATGTGTTCCAAATCCCATTCATAACTTTACAAAGAGAAAACTTACGTCTCAATGAATAATTGCTATGTTGTATCCCACTAATTAAAACCTAAATTGAGTGTTTTAAAAAAATCCAAATCCAAATACAAAAAACTGCTAGATTGTTGATTTACAACAATAGTTGCGTTGCGTTATGAATGAGTACTTGTCTCCAACGTACATCAAGAATGTTCAAATTCTTTAAAGACGCTTGAAATTTGGACAGAAAATTATATTTACTTAAGAATATTTAGACTAACGCTTTACATATATACAAAAATGCAAACAAAAAATAAAGCTGGATGTTAAAAGCCTCGAACGTCAACGAAGACATACGAATTTCCGGAAAAATTATCGTTATATTAACTAACACATACTAGGTATGGCCATGATAAAGCTATTATGTGTAAGTTTCATGCCTGACAACACCTGCAGAAGAATGAAAAGGTTCTGGATGTGGAATCAAATGGAATAAATAGAAACCGTATTACCATGATAGGAAGAGGCACTAATATTCACACTCTAATTCTTCTTATGATATATTATTGTATCTATAATTATACGATTCATTAGTTGTTGGTATTTATTGTAAGACAGATAGGAATAAAAATATGTATACACGTATATTCTAAAGAATCTTGATGCCGCGAACAACATAACAAACATCTTGACCTTCACAAGCTAATTGTTACCGAACGCAAACGGATTCACTACAAACGATTCCATGACAAATCACAAGGACACCCGAACATATTTATAAAAGAGAAGGCCAGAGGACAGGTACCAGGTAACAACCGTAGAAGGCTGATGAGGATCTGGATGATGGTCCCTCCGGGCTAACAATTAATGGTAATACCCAGTCAAGAAGAAATGCCACCGAGAACAATTCCCCTCATGTCATGCCCTTGAGCTCGTGTACGTCGAATTCAAAGGTTGTCGATAACATTAATTGACACGTGTGAGTAGAGGAAGAAAAACTATTTGCAATTAAGATAAACTGAGTCATTCTTCAAGTCTCTAGGGCTGGTGGAATGTTATGGACGCCTCGTACTGAAGTTCAACAAGGGCGTTGACCCTGGGCCCTCCCTTTGATCTAGGATAACAGGAGACCTTCGGAGAAACAACAAATTGGGGAGAGGAAGGTCGGGATAACCTTGGAAGAAGATAGGGAATGTTAGTGAGGACGAGTCGATGGTCCGTAAAGCGAAGAGCCCCGGAGCGGAAGGGCTGGGCCCTGACCTGAGGCTGTGTCCGCTAGAGCACCTTCCAGCCGACCATCCTCTATCCTGGAGAGCTCTACTGGAAAATGGAATCCCCCTTTCTTCCACCTCGGCTCTCCACAAGGCTATACACACCTCATAGCCTAGCTAACGCCTTGATTCAATTTGAGCTATACGAGCGAGCTCCAGGAACGATGCAATAAATGTCTTGTGGCATCTAAAGTGATAAGCCTGATGATTCGTAAATCCTAAAGTTGGATACCATCATGAAACCATCATTGGAAGAGAACTGCTAGAATTATTTTCTAAATCAGTGTCCAACCACAAGAACAACTAATATAATTAACCATTGCAAAGCACAATATATCACATGTTTCATCTTTTATTATTTCATTGTACTGTAATATAGACAAAAAAAAGAAGGAAATTGTGCAAAATGTAGGGGTTGAAACTTTTTTTAAAAACCCCCATTTTAACAGTATCTGTGAAAAATTTTAGGTAAAAAGTTTTAAAAATAAAAGTTCTAAGGAACTTTTATTCCATGTTATTGCAGATTTATAGTAAAAGTTTAATTTTTATTTATTTAACTCCTTATAAAGTGTAACGTTAAATGAGAAATAAACAGAAATTGACTTTAGGTTAGAGTTATAATTTATCATAAATGAATTAATTGATACTAACATGTCGTTTGTTTGAGTAGCTAAGAAATAGAAGTAATATTTTATATCTACTTTTTGGCTAAATCAACAGATCTTTTAAATAAAGTTTGTTTGTTTTGTTTTTAATAAAAGCTGTGTAAAACCTTTCCTTGAAAAGTATCAAAGAAAAAAATTCTATTTTCGTAATAACAGAAAAAAAAATTGCAAATAAAAATTCCAGTCATACCGAAACTGATTTAAAATATAAGTTAAAATTTCATTTCAAGGAATGATAAAATATTGAAATTAAGATACAAAGGTGCTACTCAAGTCAGAATTGACAGTAGGACCACGGCCAAAAAGACTAAAATTCCAAATAAGAAACTGAAACATATTTTTAGAAATTTGTAAGTTTAAGGCGACCTCCTTCGTTCGGAATGAAGTCAGATAGTTAAGAAACAATGTCACTTAACATGAAGATCGTAAAATATATATATATATATGTGTGTGTGTGTGTGTGTGTGTGTGTATTTATTTAATCCTTATTTGTTTTTGGCCAAGAATCCCATTCAAGTAGAGTCTATCTTTGTATAACAAACATTATTACTCTTATGGTATTACAAATATTTTTTTCTTTTCATTTTTATACTGCATTACAAATATTACAACAATCTTACTACAAGAATCACTTAAAAATATATTTAGTAAAATGTTAGACAGTCAAAATAACGCCAATTATTAACAATGATATAAAATATAAAACTCCCAAGAAAACACATATACAATAACAATTGAATGATTGATTATTTTATTTTATTTGCCCCCCAAAAAAATGTTTGAATATCTAAATAAATAACTGAATGTCTAAATAAATACATAACAGACTAAATTTTACAATAATATTCAAAGGGCAACATTCCAAATCTGGAATAAAAAAAAAGTATACATATATATATTCTTTTAAGTAACTCCAACTTAATAGATTTCCGTGGTCATGACAACTAACGACCTTAGCAGTAAGCGCTTTCATTTCGAATATTTATCCTTCGAGACGATTTATCATTGGTATTGGACTCGTAGGCTATAAATAAGCGTGATGATACGAAGAAAAACTACAGAAAAAATTGATGTCCGCCGGAGGAGTGGTGGTGCACTGACAACCCGTGGGCGGGAAAAAATTCAGAATAGATCACGGCCAGATAACTCACTCCCACCAGTTCTTATGAACCCTCCTACCAATATTTAATATCACTAATATTACTCTCGTACGGACAAACATTTATGGTTTGGAGGGCCCATGTAAAAGTGTTTATTTAAAACCGTCTAGAACGCATCGATAAAATTTTACAACTGCTCATTTAAATAATTTATGATTAATGCTACCTGTTGCTACTATCAATTACGATTAATTTTAATTAATTTTAATAAAACATAAATTGATTCCAAGATGAATGCAACATGTTCAAACATTAAGTCATTGAAGCATTGGTAAATAATCAATACTATTTAATCAGCAATTCCCTACCACAACAATTTCTGCTACTTTCATCCACCTAAAACATTCAAATATGGACGCGGGAGAAGTACTGGGATCTCCAGAAGTCCTGTTGATAAGACCTTTGTTCCGGTATCATTACCTTTGTTCGGATGTTTGTAAATATTGAACAAATAAATGTTAAGTTAATGGTTTAGCTTTAGCACCAATGACGCGGTTGATAGAGTAGCGCAGGGATCTCTTAGAGTCCTGCTTTTCCTTCTAAAGTTGGAGGAAGATGAACCCCCTGGCTTGGGGTTCCCTGCCTGATTGTATATACTGTAGATACGTATGACTGAGTTTTTATGTTTTTAATTTACATATGTTTAGGTTATTTTATTTTTTATTGTACATGGTTGTTCTGATTATTATTTAGTTATTATTTTACTTTTGTTAATTTTATATTTTCTGCATACATGGTGTGAATGTGTTCATATATCACTATAATTATTGTCCACGAGACCGATTATTATATGTCTAAATAATTTGAAGAAAAAAAAATGGTGAAAGTTTTTTTTACACCATTTTTATGTGAAAATTTTATGTGATAGAAATCGATTAGATTTATTGGAGTGAGTGATCAGAAAGGTGTAGTTTTGGGTAAGGTTGTAAATGAAGAAAAAAATTAGGATTTCGATGATTCTATAAATATAAACCATTCACTAGTTTTAATATATATAGATATATATTTAGGTTTCCACCGAAACTCCATACAAGCTCCTGAAGAAGACGTGGAAAGTCAGGTCGAAACGTTGGCTTAAAATAAAATAGTTTTTATTGACTATTTTATTCTTTTTATGACCGCCACCCTGGATCATCTCCTTCCTCAAAAATATACAACGACCAACCATCAATTATTCAATACGACACAAAAACCACGGGGCCAACAACAAGATACAGACTCAGCACCTCTTCGCCGCAGTAACAGACTTTAAGTTTAAACATCAATATATATTTATATTTTCAGTTATCAATATTTTACTATCATTTATTCTTTTCTTATTGATATTTTAACATTATTCATAGTAGATTTAAATTACTGATACGATGAACACTATATCTATTACCACCTATCTCTCTTACAGAGTGAAGATTTTAATTAAAAATTACAGAGTGATTTCGATAATCCAAACTCCTAGCAATCAGAAACTCCTCGTAATCCAGATAAGAAAGAAAAGAAAAAGTTAAACTTGACTGACGAGAGATGGAATGGAAATGGCTGTGTTTCCTAGAACATATTACTGGAATTGCTTCATGTGGTAGAGTCGAAATCGTATTGTGCTGTCTCTGAAAATATTAAAACTAGGCGGTCAACCAGAAGTTGAGGCTCCTCTGATTTTTGCAAAACATTTTGGGGATGTATTAGCTGAAAAGTCCAAGATTTCCTCTAATATATATATATATATATTTTAAGAAGGGTGAAAATTCATATTTTAATTCCAGTAAAGATTGATTTGAAAATTTCAAAAACAGGTATGGTATACGCTTTTTATATTAATTTTCTTTACACAATTTCTCTACAACCATTTTATTTTTCATTATAGGTAAGTCATTGAAATACCATAGAGACGGGTCTTTATTTATCTTTAAGTATCGTCAGTTACTTATTTAGAACTGTTACAGATTTTTAGAATGAAAATAATTTAATAAATTATAACGATTGTACTGATCAGTTTATAATATGAATCATAAACGTATTGTTTTATTGAGAATGTGAAATTAAAAAATAAAATGAACTTATTAAAATTAACAGCAAGCAAAGAGGTTGTCTAGTGTTGAATAAAATAGAGTATGGGACAAGATGTATACTTGACTCAAATGTTTGTGAGTTTGTTTGGAGAATATTTGAAGGCAGAGATTTATATAGTTGCCTCCTGGAGATTTATATAGTTATATATTCCTTATTCTCAAAGTTAATGTATTTTGTGTTTATTTATTGTATAATATTAATTTTTTGAAAACACATTTATTCTTTTATGACATATGATTTCTAAATAATAACTGTTATTTCACAAAAAGTAATTATTGCTGATAGTGACTGGCGATACTGAAATAAAAAAGACCAACAAAGGCTTTTAATACCTGCTTGGAGTGGACGAATGTACACAATACCGACTCCCAAACGAAGCTTTTAACACTTTCAAGTAATATGCGACATACAACGTTATTTTAGCATCATAATCAGAGACTCAGTGTACATTATATGATTATTTTCAGAAATAATTTTTAAACATCCAGTAAATCAGATTTTGTTTTGTTTTTGTTTTTCAGTGTTTTTTTTTCTTCTTATTTTTTGTTTTCTTTTTGTTTATTATTCATTGATATTTACAACTGTATTATAAAAAAAAATACATCTAATAACTGTGCAATCAGGAATATAATAACACGAAATCGCTTGTTAAGAAACTACCCACTGGTAACACTCAAATAATAAATTTGCAAAAGAAGATCACGAGGTCAACTTCTTTTCAGACGCCTCGGAGTGTTATCAGGGATCGAGAAGGAAGCAAGGTTTGAAACGAAAGTGTTCGGATGGTACTGAAGTTTGTTATGGAAGGATAGGTATCTGGATTCATTATGGATGATTTTATCAGTGAAATTAAAGAGTAGCTCTATTATTTTTTTTGTTATTAAAAACATATATAAGAATAAATTAGTAAAGATAACACTGCTTTATGCTTAATAATATTAGTTGATATATATTTAAATTATTCTAAACAAATCCCAGTTGGGTAAGGTTGAACGTTGCGAATTTGGCAAAGTGACAGGAGAAAAAGAGAAGCTTTGAAGGTGAGCAGGAAGAGTAGCTCTTAAGCATTTTACCGAGGAGGGGCTTAGGCCACTTCGGGCTTAATTGAGATCCCACTCGGACTTAATATGCTTCCAAGAACCATAACCATTGCGGTTTAGTTAAACCATAAACCACGGTTAATACAGTAACATAGGCATAAACATAGAATTTAATGACCCCAACGGACAACGTATTAAAATAAAATATACAAATATTTAAACAATAAAAATATCTAAATTATAAAGAATGCAGAATAAATGTTATTTTTATTATAAATTATAACGCTTAGTATCCATTAGAATAACAGTGGCATTAACAAATATATGTAATTACGTAAAAAAAAAAAAAAAAAAAAAGCATACGTCAACAATAATCTATCCATGTTTACATTTCCAAAAAAATTATAAAATTTCAACACACAAGCTACTCCAATATAGCAAGATAAACATCTAACAGAATTATCGAAACATGGAACCGTCAAAATAGATAATGATTTGAAAAATATGGAACAAACAACTATTAGGAACCACCGTGTCGTTCTGACCCAAACGAATCTCAGAACAAATCGACTGTATAAAAAAATCAAAACATAATTCGCCATATAAGAAGGGTTCATTGACCTGAGAAAAAGAAACGCTCTAAAACTGTCTTCTAAAAATAGCTACCATCAAGAGTTGATTGTGTTTATCGCTAACGAGTTGTCAAGTTTTCCAACCCAGATTTCTTTTAGGCTATAATGTTATGCCTAATGCTTAAAAATTACAATTAACAACATTAAAATATTAATTATAATGATGAATAAAGAAAACAAAAATATAATCTGAAATAATATTTAAAAAAAAAAGTGACTTGTCAAGTTACAAATATCAAACAGATCGTACACCGAAACACAGTAAGCGAACTTAATTATCAGTATGTTATAATTTTTAATATTTCATAAATTATATAATTATGTTAATATTCAGTCACAGTTAATAAAAGAACCAACAACAAGCTTTTTTTAGTACAAAAGATCGTATGTGAAAATCGAGTTTTTTATCAGAGAGCTGATTACATCTTTATGATTTATTAGTATAACTTCATAATCTATTGTTCCTAGTTGTAGGCTATAAAAAAACAACTTTAGTACAAATATAATAAGAATGAAAAATTATTAGATACGATCTGTGGCACTAATAGTATCGATATACAATATACCATTATCCATAATTCAGTGTTCGGTAAAGATTTAACAGTTTCTTGACTAAATATTTTACAAGAAGGTGGGGAAATCAACGACACTTAATTGCCAATTTTTTTCTTGAACCAAAATTTCAAGTCGTATAGATGTATCTCCTCCTCAATGCTTATATTTTAAAAAAAGTATTTGCTTCTATAACCAAAATCGAACATAGTCTGTGTCGTAAGGAGTTTGGTACCTTAAGCAGTGAACTGATTGATTCGCTTAAAGTTGTATAACTGCACATTCATATATATAAAGGGTAAAAAGTATCATTACTGATTATTCTAAGGTTATGAGATACAAAATAAATAAAATTGTTGTTACCAAAATCAAACAGAGGAAATAGAAAAATCACTAAAAACTTATGGTATTTTTTTTTAAAGTAGCTACTTTTTAGATCATATAGAATTTAGATCATACTCAACTACACAGAACAATATGTCTAACAATTGTATTATTAATTAGAAGTGAAAAATCTGGTGTGTCCACTCACATGCCTTTCTTACCTATTTCAGAAATTTTTTTATATCGTTAGACCTTATGTCCATCAAGAAACGAAAAAAATTAATTAAATTTATTTTCCTGAAAATTTATCAAAGAAAACCTATTAGTACGATTTATTTTATAAACTAAAGCAATGTAAACCGGCTTGTGGTAGATCAGTGTAAAAATTTCTAAAAAATAACGTCTAATTGCTGATCAATAACTTTTTGCCATAGCCTAATTTAATTTAATTCAATTACCTTTTAAAAGTTTTATTATAAAATTTATAATAGAATATATACTTAGCGAGTTAGGCCCCAAAACATTTTTTTTATTTATAACTGTTTTTGCTGATTTTTTTCGAAAATTGAGTCCATGTACAAAATTTGAAACGACAATTATAAGAACATTATAAGAAAGTTTCATCAAAATCGTTTTCGCGCTACAGTATTTAGAAAAACATGTTTTTCATTTATTGCGAAACAGCTATTGTGCTTGGAGCACCCAATTTGTGTCACAGACATCAGTAGTCAAAAAACTACAAAAAAAATGGCTAAAAATGTGTTTTTCGGACTCAATGGGCTCTGAATACCGCATATCGGAAATTTGATCCGACCGCAATACTTTTCTTACCTAGTATAGGTAGAAAAGTAAAAATATTCTGAATTGACTGAGGAGAAAATACATCTAATAACTGTATATCTTATTTATTTTAAATCATAAAATACAACTTTTCATAAAAAAAAAACTTGTGATAAACATTATTTTAAAAAATCATATGTATCATGTGTAGTTGAAAAACCGATATCATTAATATATAGAATAATTTTAATTTAGACTTATACTAAATCGATTTAACCTGAATAATAATAATTTTTCAATATGTGAACAAAATGTTAAAACATTTAATTTATTAACGATGGTGTTATTAAGGAATAGGTAACAGGTAACAGTGGAGAGTTTAACACGTGGCGAGAAAATTGTTCTGATTCAGCGAATAAGAACCGACCAAAGGAATTCCGAAAAGAAAAAAAAACGGGAAACACATCAATCATGTTCAGGGACGAACGTTAGCATCTCGGAAGGTTCCGGTATTTGATCCGAGCAGTTCGTTCGTGTTTGCAGAAGAATCTGGTTATCGCGTTGGAGGTTCCCTCCATTAGCAGAGAGCTGGGGCTGGCAGAGAGCAGAGGGCTGGAGGAGCCGAAAGGAGCGGGGTTGAGGCAGGTCATGACTGCCCGCGGTGGGTATTAATCATCATCATCCCGAGCAGCAACTACTCTCATTTATCTTGGCCCGGTGGAGGGGGTGCGGGAGTGCTGCATTCTGCCAGCGTCGGAGGTCGATGGATAGCCATCTTTTGGCACGTCCATTGATGGCGTAGTCGGCTGCGTCCGAGGGCTCACCGAGCGGCCACGTTAGAACGAGGGAAATCGTCTGGAAGATCAACATCATAGTATCATAATTTCAATTGAAATAAATCATGAAATAACAAGTTTTCATTTTTTTTTTTTCTTTTCTGAAGGCTTTACATACCTTGTAGATCTCTTCCCGCCTTAATCAGCCTATTCCCCCTCTTCCTTTCTCGGACGATTTCTATCCAGGTATCTGCATGCAGCTCCACGGAATCTTTGTAGATACGATCTACCCATCTGCTTTTTGGCCATCTGGTCTCTTGCCCACTATTGTGGCAATCATGTGCAAAAGGCTTCCTGGTGGATTGCTTCGAGATTTATGCACGGCCCATGTCAACTTCTTTGCCATCATATCATGAGATATTGATTTACCAGTTTTTATTAGCAGTTGTTTAATGTTCCATCTACTCTATGCGTTAGTCCCAGATCGAGGACGGGATGGCCGAGCACGTTAGGCCGTAGGTCCCAGAGTGCCCAAGTTGTGTAGAGAATTTAGAAAACTCCTTTTCCTGCCTATTTTGTCTGAAAGAGTGGATATTCTTCAAAATTATAGCTCAATAATTGGATAAGTAATAGTAGTACGGATAGCAAAACTATCCGTTGTGGGTACGAAACATGACAGCTTACGTCAGGGAAGCATTTTTTAAAATAAAGTAAAAGGAAGAATACTCGGACTGAAGAATAGTGAGTCAACCGAAGTCCCAAAAGTTCTAATGAATTCATGATTTGCTGTTGCGGACAGTAATAAGAGGTTTCTAGGCCAAGATAAATAATTTATAGGTTAATTAACCAGTCCTTAGCATTTTTTTTTCTTATTAAGGAGGCGCTTGAAGGCAAGTATAGTAGGTCATGGGATCCGCAAGCCCAACCGGAACCGGGTAAAGGTTGTTGGTGGCCGGAGGCGATTCTCGCCCAGGGTCGCTAAGCCGCATGCTGACCGTAGTCATCTCCGCTGGAAGAGGAATGGTTTCAACCGTGGACAGAATTCTTTCAATACCAAATGACTTGTAACAAGTTTGATTTATAACAGTATTGAAAGTACAGAAGATATGTATTTCATATGTAACAAAAAGTATAAGAAAAAGGATAACAAAGAAGTTAGGATGTGCAGGAGCCTCGTATTTGCAAATCAAGTTACGAATATAAAAAAAGTTAATATCTTTCAGCTCATTTGAGTCAAATTTAGTCTTTAGATACTTTTATTTATCAGGATTCATTCAGTGATGATTCGATCAACTTGTCAAATGTTTAACTTTGGATACCAAGTATCATTAGGTATTTGAAAAGGTTCGTTGACAACCTTAACAAAGAGGTAATGATTGTATGAGCATGGTCCAATTCCTGTAACAGTATTGCTCCTATTTGCAGTTTAAATAGCTAGAACATGACCTTTTCAACCCTCCTCAACCTATTTCCTGGTCCGCATAATGAAGGCGGGCCAAGGGCACTTCATGCCGAACTGTCAGTTTTAATGATAGCCGAATTGAACTCAACATGCACACGACCTTCGGGAAAGAGATTCAGAGACAGGCTTCAGAAAGTGAAACCAAGACTTATTGGAGAATGGTCTTGTAACAATTTTGTGACCTTACATAATAAAACACGAATGTAAGACCTCAAATAAAACATAAAAATCATGTAATTGCCTATAAATGGCCATTGTCATATTGAGTGCCATACCGGTTCTCCATGATAGGATTTGAATACAATAAGTGAACATGAGATTGCCCTCCCGGAGGATCATTTATCTTAAACTACAGATAATAATTACAGCCTCCATTGGGAGATAATATGTTCCGTATGCTCCTCAAGGATACGCTCCCGTGAAGGCTGCTTGTTGAAAGAAAATTTAATTACAGCTTTGCATATGCAGATTGATGTTAATGTCGTTTCCTTTTTGTTTGCGAAAGGCCTTTTTTGGTGGTAACGCATACCTCGAGTACGGTATGTCCGGGGGGAAAACGTTTCATCACTGCTACTTCATAAGAAGAAAATCAATTTATCGGTGACTGATTAGGGATATCTAGGTGTTGTTGAATCAATCACTGGAACACGAAGAGATTGCTGATATTTAAAAAAACAAAACTTTGATTTCTTATCCTAACCTAATTATTACAGAGTCTTATTTCCATCCCAAAAGCATAGCGAGCTTGAAAATGAACGGAATATGCCTGGCTGCAGAAAGCAATTATTGCACTAAACCTCAATCGTTTGACGATAATAGATGATTCGTATCATAAGGACAGCTTTAGGTAATAAAATATTAACCATTGGCACATTGTTCAACATCAAGCTGAGCTCTCAGGTATATAATAATCTGTAAACGATTTCTAGACAACTAAGACATTTGCGGTTTTTACAGCTTTTAAAAATCTAGAAAGAAAATCTATTAACTATAAATCATTTAAGAAAATTGGATTGCGTTAAATGTAGTAAGGACAGTTTTTTATTGGTTCTATAGGATTCGAAGAAAAAAGCTTGCTCATTGCGCTTCCTCCACTATATACATAAAAAAGGTTAGAATGGTGGCACACTGCATCCATGCTGGCAGAACAAACTCCCAATACTTGAGAAGTAGTAATGACTCATTTAACGTTCGTTGCTCCTTTATGCTTTTGGTCAGGAATGCCCCAAAGGCGCAGAAGGACGCATAGCCTTAATCATAATTCAGCGAGAAAAGAAGATGGATAGTGGAGTGCCGTTTAGGGCAGAATCGTAAATCATCCGAGTGCTTTGACTTTTGGCAGGGAAGTGAGCCGCTCGTTATAAATAGGCCCTTGCGAACTAAATCGACCAACTGACTTGACTCGTCTTCGGGGCTCAGCTGGCTCAAATTAGACCCTCGGCCTTTCTCGGGCCTCTGGATGCGTTTGTCCATTCGGAGAAGTGCGAACAGGGACTTAAAGGTCTAAAAGCTCTATGTGGCACCACCGATAAAGTTGACAACATAGCCGTTAAAAATATGTATATATATATATATATATATATATATATATATATATATATATATATATATATATATATATATATATAGAGAGAGAGAGAGAGAGAGAGAGAGAGATGGATAAAATATAAGTTGTTTAGGATTATTTAGGTAATTCTAAAATTTAGCATAAGTAACCTATCCAGCTGACATTATATCTTCCTTTTCACGACTCCATTTCTTTTTCGTTTCTTTTCGAGAGTTTTAATGGCACCAACCCTCATTAAAACACCATCAGCGACTTTAGCCTTCGCCACTTTTTTCCAAATACCGGCGCCAACTAAACCATAAGGAATGATAATAATTAAATATATATATATATATTATATTAGAGAGATAACCATTGATATTATATTCATTCTAATGAATTTATATTAAAAGTAATATGAATTATATTACTAAACTGAATCAAAAACATAAATTTTGGTGGTCCTTTCTAGATTATAAGTTAGCTATTATATATTTTAAAAAAAAGTTTTTGATTTATTTACATACCATCATATCAAAAATTAGATGATATAAATGGATCTTGAAAATAAGTGATATGAGTGGATAAGGATACCCAAAGATGTTTGAATTATTCAAATAAAAAAAAAATAAAATGTCTGAGTTCCATGAATTTATTACAGACCTAAGAAAAATAATCTGGGTTTTTTAAAACAGATTTCCGGATTATCCCGATTGCTAATGTTTCCAATTTTACAATATATATATATATATTTTTTTTTTCTTATCCCCAAACATGAGCAATTGAGATTTTCACATTTTTAAATTTATGAAATGGAATCCTCGAAATGCACATAGATCGTATGTATTTATAAGTAAGGGAGTTATAAGTAGTTCCTTAAAATGCATACGATCTATGCATTACATGGGGCTTCATCTCATTAAGTTAAAATAATAACGACTATATGATTAAATTTACTGCAGTTGATAAACAACGTTAGTAAGAATAATTTAGAGTTTTTTTAAAACTAATTTAATCTAATCTGAATTTCTCGAAAATCCTGGAATTTTAATGCCTGTTGCAACCCTTCTTTTTTGTCGGCGTTACAAACTATCTCAACACTTCTCACCATAATAAAAAATAATTCACTAAATTTTATGTATATTTTATATAGGTGTGAATGTGTTTTATATATTTCCATTTCATTTAGTTTCTCTCTATTTATTTTTTTTTACCTATGTATGTTAATTTTCTTATTTTGCTTTCTACAACTCTTTTTCTTTTATCTCTATTTTAGTTATAATTTGAATGTATATATTGTGTGAATGTTTAATGTAGACCTAATATTAATGCCCTCCAATACAGCAGAATGTATTAATTTTCAAATAAAAAAAAAATAATCATAATAAAATCTTATGTAATTCTCAATATCATTATATATTATCCAATTGGGTATTTTTTTTTTTTTTTTTTATAAAGTCTAGTAATTCGGGTCTAGACTTGTATCGATTTTATGTGCTTATCAAAAAATTCAAACTTTGAAGAATGGTTTAAACTATTGCTTTTCTTTATTTATTTAAATATTATTTTTTTTCTTTTACAATTAAAAATTGAAGATGATGCGCAAGCTGCTAAGACACTCGGATCATTAATATTGATAAAATATTACAGGCCGAGAAAGATACAAGTTCAAGGACTGCCCGAGGCAGGTTCAAGAAGGCCTCTCTAATTGCAACACGTACCCACTATTAATTACCCTTTTATGACAGCTTTCAAAATAAGAACAGCATCACTTATATATTATACCTCCTATATTATTAGCACTTATTTATAAATCAATAAAAATGTATGTGAGGAATGTTACCTATGCAATAAGTCATTTATTAGGTATATAGATACAAGAATGCTCAGGATGGCAACATTTATAAAAACGAAACTGACTTTTTCGTAAATCAGAAATGGGGGTCCAAGGTATCGAAGTGTATTGAGTCTCAAAATCAAATCATTAGACTAGATATTTTCACTGTTTTACCGAATTAGAAAAGCCAGAATGATATCAAAGGGTTTTAATAGAAAAACGGCGAATTTCAAATGGGACCGGAATCGATGCTCCACAAATCATTTTTTTTAGTTAGATTTATGTATCCCAGTTTTCAAAAATATTGTATAAAATCTTGCGTTGTTTTCGAACATACTAACTAGCAAACTAGTAATTTGTGGTAGTCATTTAAAGCAGTTTTATGATATTCTTTAATTTGTTCTAGAATAAAGTCTTTACTGGAATCCATCTTTCACGAGTTGTAGGACAAAAAAATAACTAATATTTCATCAATTTTCGGCTGTTAAAAGTTTTTTCTAGAAAGTTTGTGTTATTTATTTATTTTTATTTTATTCGTTTTTAGCATGTTCGCGCCCAATATGAAATTTTATTTTTTATCTTGTATAATATATACAAGATAAAAAATAAAATTTCATACTTTACCTTTTATAATATAAATCCGTTCCATGTTCTGTTATCTCACATAATATATTATTAACTAATATTTTTGAAATTAGGGGCTTTGAAATGGCAAGTGAGGTCATTTAACTTCGAAGTGCATGCATTTTCGCAATTCATATGTAAACCTTCTTAAAAAAATAAGTATCATATTTTGACCTTGGTTCAAATACCGAAGATCTGACAAGATTTTTAATGTGACTAAAGTCTATCAAAATTAATTTTAATTAAATTTAACAAACTTAATTTTAATCAATTTAATTAAAACTTGACAAAACTAATTTAATAAAAAATAAATTGTATGAAAAATAATGAAATAATATTATTAAACGCATTATTAGATCATTACCTTGTAGTACATATCTTTGAAGGTAAACGACATCATATCCATTTTTTATTAAATAACTTAGTAATTAAGAAACAAATTTAAATGTCTCAAAGTTGTCGAAAATTGGAACCTTAATAAGTACGAAAATAGATATTCCATAAATCATTACCTCCGGGGTATAAATATATGATTTGAATATATTTATGAAGGACCATACTGAATTGTTTTTAACAAGCTCCTTCATAAATAAAAAAAAAAAATATCGCCAATTCCTACATGTATTATAAACAGAGGTACAAACTAATTTAAAAGATTAAAATCCAAAGGATTGATGGGCAAATTAAATACCTAACGTTAAAAATTTGTGATAATAAAACCCATGTAACACCCACACAAATACATTTCTTGTAAATCTTTACAAAAGACAAAAGAAATGTTCATTAGCCATTCAGCTCCCGATTAGAATACCTTACATACGCGATCTTGCACTTGATAAAAAAAAAAAAGAAAAATAAACAAGGTGAAAAAGAACGAACAAGAACAAGGAGAAAAAGAAAAGGTGGGATAGCAAGGAAGACAAATTTATCCCTTTGAGAGATTTATTTTCATCCGTATGTGTGCAACACTGTTTCCACCGCTTTTATGTATTTAAATGAGAATATTAGACGTAGTGATAAAATTAAACGTTCATTTGCGAAACAAGAAATTGAAATAAGTTTTGATACCTTTACTAATTATTTATGTATACAAATAAATAAATATATTCTATCTAGTTGACGTGATGTATATTAAATTTACTCAGAAACTAGCCTTGAAAAATATGTTATTAAAAAAATGATAAAATTTAATTTTTTTTACTGAGTAATTGATAAAAAATAATTTAATCATTTTTTAATCATCCTCCAAAGATATGCAAGGGGGGAGGGATACCTTTAAGATGGTTGGTTATCTTATAGTATATTCATACGTTGTTATGAAGTCATAATAAAATACATAAAGATAAATATTTATTTCAGGAAAAGTAACGAGAAAGCTGTAGCTCGAAGTATACAGAAAACTTATTCCATAACTTGAAAGGAAGAAAAATTAAAAAAAAAAAACAATAAAAAAAAAGAAAATGAAGGGACGGTAAATGATCGATTGATCACAAAGGTCAAGGACAACCTTATTGTCTTTGAGTAACGCCTTAGCTCCTCGTTCCTTACAACGGTACGTTAAAAAATAATTAGTATTGTAATTAATTATACATGCTTACTATTATTTTAACACTATACATGATTTATTTACAATACTTAATTTATTATTTATTAAATTAACACCAACTCAAGTTTATATGAATTTTTTTGAATTCTATAAAAATATAAGCATCAGAAACGTTTTATTCTTCATTTATTAGTTTCCGATATAATTTCTATCATCAGAAAAAATAACTAAATTCCATGACATTAAAGGTCACAAAATCAGAAAAAAATGTTTCAAGTTATAGTTAGAAAGGTATAAATAGAAAGTTAGTTTTTTTTTTTTTTTTTTTTTTTTTTTTTTTTTTTTTTTTTTTTTTTTTTTTTTTTTTGTACCATGATTATATAGAAATTTTCCGGCTTATAGTTATTATCACAATGATAAAATAAAATATTATACGAATTAAATAAAGTAATCACTAACGTTCTCTGAAATATACACACATATATAAATAAATAATTTACATAAATTCAGAGGTGAAAATCATTATTTCTTTGCAATATAATAGATAATAATAAATAAAATATACTGAATAAATTTTAATACGTAATACTAAAACCAATAATAATAAATAAACATAAATTTACCCCAATAAGTTAGACATTAAAAAATTAACTAAAACAAAAACACAAGGATAAATAAAATCATTTAAAAAGTAATAACTAATACTAATAAATCCTAACTATTGCCTATTGGCATATTTAATTAATAACTATAATTAATTCTAAAATCTTTAACTTAATGCTAGTTAAAACGACATCGAGTATTTAATGAAGGGTTTAGTGATTTCTTGAGCAAAAAAAAGATCGATTCATGGCTCAATAAAACAGTGAAGGTACAGTAAGGAAGGGAGAATTACGGAGTGAAGATTCACTGGAAGGGGAGAAAAGAGTTACTTTGATTCACTCCCTTAGCTTTTTAATTTCATCTGATTCACTTGCCGCTCATTCAGTCTTAAAAACGATTCATAAACTAACCAGACATCAAATACGAATTTATAGAGCTTCAATAGACGGGCTACACTAAAATGAGAGAGCAGCTTGGACTGAAAAAGAGACTGATCCGGATTGAATATTAAATATATTCGCTTCCCTCCATCAAGTATCGAAGTTTATAATCTTCTGTCTGGAAGGATTTGTCAAACAGAAACGCTTGAACATTCACAAGAGGGTTTGTTTTTGTTCCTATTCCAGCCACTCACATATCGCATGAGATCATACCATTTCCTATTTTATCATCATCTGACGCTCTTAGATGACATCCCCTGCCAGAGGAAGGTCCCAGGAGACCCGGATGATCTCCAACACTCTCGGGGTCTGGCTTAAGGTTGTTCACCCTATGCACACACGTGCTGATGCAATGTGGAATTAGTGGGAACAGCTGCCAAAAGGGACGGTCTAAAAAACGACACAACAACAGAGAAAAACATAAATTACTGCTCTCCGTGAGTCCTAACAATGTTCAACCCGGCCCGTTCCTTAAATCTTGCGAAAATATCTTACCTTAGGGATTCCTCTAAAACATGCTTACCCCAAAAATGTTTTCGTCAGCACGTACCTGAAACAGAACAAACCATTGTATGATCAACGAGAAATAAGACAAAATTAGTATTATATTTAATATTTAACACAGTATAAAGTAAACTAAAAAAAAAATGTCAAAACTACTGGTATAGAATAAAAAATGTAACAAATTTTTATCGGAAAATTATTAATTTATTTAATAACTAATAAAATATTAACAATAATAAATCTGTATCCTTGAATAAAAATTATACTTCTATAACACAAATTAAATATGTATATAAATCACAGAAATGAATAAAGAATTATATAAATTTCATCAAAATAAAACCTCATTTAACTGGTTGAATGAAACTTCTATCTAGGATTTCATTTTAAAATTATACTTAAACCAAAATAATAAGTTATCCGATTCATACAAAATATGCAAGACAAAACATGTTACAGAGCGTAATAAATTTTTGTTAATGGTCATAAATGATAATTAATGGGAGATAATAATTTGCATAATGTGTTCCAATAATAATATGTAAATAAGAGCTGTCATTTAAATATTGCGATTCCTCACAAAATGGCTACCGTGCGCTTTTCAAGTACTACAGCCGTCAACAGTGTTTCATTAATTAATATATTTTTTTTTTTTTATAAAAAGTAACAATTATAAAAAATATTTGTCAGGAAAATTAATAATTCAACAATTCTGAAATCAACAAAAAATATATTTTGTCATATGTGCCAAGCGTGTGACAAAGAAAACTACTTTTTTAACAATTGGTAGTACTCCATGAATAATTGATGAATGGAAGAAAGAAAATTTATGAAGGATTTGAGATTTTAAAGTTGGGAAACGGGAGGGATCCGACAATTTTTTGTAGTTCCAAAACTTAACTCAATTCGTCCAAACAGGCATAATTATAATTATAATTAATGTGTGCCAAAGTTAAAGTCCCCTACCTAGGAACAAATCCAGAGTAATGTTCAAGAAGAACCCAAAACTTTACTTATTAAAATTACTTTATTCTTATCTGTGTGTTGTTCTTTCTTGATTGCACATAGTGTTGCCCAAATGCGCACTGAGTCTTATTCTTGTCTTGGTATTGCGCAAGAGTCTCGCAATTGTCATGCAGTTACCTATTTACTTATTACTATAGATATATTACTGCAATTTTTCAGATAGCAGAAATCTGACGCCCGAATGAAAAATCGAAAGAGTTAAATGCAAAAGTATATTGGTTATACCAATTCTTTACATGTAGTTACTAAATTGTCAATTATTAGTAAATATTTTTCCTTAATTTTTATTCACAAAACTTTTTATTTTTTACTAGGCTAGGTCTTGGTCTTGCAACAGTTAGGCAGTCTTGGTTTGCAAAATGCACCGATTTTGGTAACTGCACTAACTAGCTAACTGCATTTTCTCGCCTAATCTCAAATTAATTCTACAGCCATTAATACCTCCACCATTATGCATAATTATATTTACATCAATAACCTTTTTGCGTATGACTGGAAGTGTAAATGCGTTTGTCTATGAAATGTTGAAGCGATAAAAATCGACGCTAAATTTCAAAAGATATTAGTGTTGTACGTAACCATTCTTAACATATTTCTATTCAGCAAAATGTTCTACAAGAGAATAGGATATAATATAGATTCGTAGGCTTTCGAGGAAGGATTAGAAAAATCGAATTGTACGTTTGAAAGGAATAATTGGTTTAGGTGATTTAAAAAACAAAAAAATAAAACTTCACGACTGTCAATGATTATATGCTGACCTTATTTTTAAGCTTCAGACAAAAACAGACTGCATATAAAGCCAACGGTTCCATCAAAATCTTCATTAAAACAAAGTGCGAAAATAGTCTCCATTAGTGCATTCCATTCGCCATGGTGGAAAGAAATCCATTTATTTTTAAACATAAGCGAGGTCGGGTGTCTTGATCACCTGCGCCCGGGCCCTGACCAGCTCAAGGTGTCGCAAAAAACGTCTTTACGCCAAAAGTTCTATTTCGGACGGCATACCTCAAGGAAGTCGTAGTTAGAACGCTCCTGTGTGCAACTCCACTGCAACGCCCACTCGGCCTAGGAGTTCTAGGCGGGTTCTAAGAGACGTTACCACCGATTTAATTCTTGGCAAGCGGCTGAGGTGAACAGCGAAACCTGAGGTGTCTGGCAACGCGAGAACTTTATGAGTGTCTTTTTGTGGATAGTGAACGCAATACTATCAAAGATATATTTCTTTTAAAAAAATACGATACTTCTGAAATAAAAAAAAATCATGATCTAAAAGTTAACAAATGAAAATTAAACTGGATCAACACGACAAAAAACAAATTAAGATTATTAACCAATTCAAAGCATAAGATGACAAGAAGTCATACTGACGAGATTTCGAATAGGACACTAACTACTTACATGCCAATATTTGCACTTACACAATGCAACGTACTAACTGTCAAACACTACAGAGAATTTATAGGTATCGATCTTCAATGCCATTTAACAACTTTATTGAATAATTACAGTCCTTACATCCCTGACATATTTATTTATTTAAAATAAAATTCTTTAAGTTATTTTCTTTTTATTTATTTAATATATCTTTGATTATTATTTAGTTGATATTTTATTTTTATTTTAGCTTATGTTTGTATAATATTTTCTGTACATATAGTGTGAATCTAATCTTACTTAACTATAATTATTGCCCATCTGACCAAATATTATATAATTTATTTATTGAATAATATAGTTTATTTTATTGAATATATAATTTTTTTTAAAACAAATACGAATTAACACAAATGAAATGATCTTGAAACATATTATTTTACTAAATTGAATACAAGTTTGTCTTTTCCTGTTTTCTTTCTGATTTTGGGCCGGCCTTCTCCCTCAAACTATAGAAGGAAAAGCAGGACTTCATTTTTTTTTTTTACTGATGTTCTTTAATTGTTTTGCCTTAGGAGTTGTTAAAACAAGTCCTGTTTGCCAATATATTACTTTTTTTTTTAATTTATTCATGAGGTTTACAAGGTTGTTCCAAAACTTGGAGGGTTATCAGGTATCGAAGAGGAAGCAAGTTTTGAAACGACAGGGTTCGGATGGTTTTGAAGTTTGATATGGAAGCATAGGTATCTGGATTGGGCTAAATAGGAAACATGTGGTACGTTAAGGTCTTTGTGCTAATCTCTCAACCGCGTCAATGGTGCTAAAGCCAGCGGAAAAGTATTTTAAACACAATCTTATGTGCGACTAACTCAATTTCATTTCCTAAACAACTCGACTCATTATTTATATAATTTTAATTTTAATGACTAAATACATGTTTTAGTTATTCCACCATTTTTATCTGCTAACAATTTTACAAGATAGTTTATATGACTTATAAAAACCAGGAGTGAAATACGAAATATTTGTATTGGAGAGACACGAGTAAAGATTTTTTATAAAAATTTAAAAAAATAAAATAATTTTGTATAATAAATAATTTTATTGATTCATGTAATTTAAAGACAGATAAATTATAAATATATTTATAGTAAAAATATATAACTTTTTGAATATATTTATATTTTTGTTTTTTGTTAAACCACTTATAATGAAGCTTTGCGCGCGGCAGTGCATAATCAGCAACAACAGGTGCATCGCCAAGACTGATAATTTTCAGTTGAAGGCCATGAACACTTTTCATTTCATATCATAACCTGACCTACAGCAACGTTCAAACCAGTCCTAGCGGGCCTTTATACTTTATATACATTTGCGAAACACTGAGAAAATATAACTAAATATATCTGCCTCCTTATTTATATTTGTTAAATAATTAATAATATTAAATAAGAAAGTAAAATAAAATATTTGAAAAAAAGGAAGCTGATGGTCTGGGGTGGCGGTAATAAATAGGTTAAATAGTGGCAAAACTATTTTATTAAAAGCCAACGTTTCGACCCGACTTTGTGGGTCTTCTTCAGGACTAGAACGGACAAGATACAAAAAGATATACAGAATTGTGGAAGTTACGTAATATTTAGACGAAAAATTATAAACAATGTGAATAAGCTTATTAAAATTATAAACAGAAGTACATTAAAATATAAACAGAGTAAGCTAAGTAACAAGATCGTAAACTGAAGTAAATAGATGGTAACAATAGTTGTAGTGTAATATATAACATACGCAAATGTGAATATACTTCTATAGATCTATAGGGGATTGAAAGATAAGGAAAAAGGATATAATATGAAATAATAGACATAAAGGAATGTGGAGAAAGATAAGAAAAAAGGAAACCAAAAAATAAATAAATAAGTAAATAAAATTAGAAGAATAAAAATAGAGACTTACAGGTGTCTTCAGAACTGGAAAATCAGGGTAAGGTTAGGTTTGGGGAATTGGCTGACCTGTTTGGGTAATGGGAAAAAAGCTAGAAAACGTTGGCTTTTAATAAAATAGTTTTGCCACTATTTGGCCTATTTATGACCGCTACCCCGGAACATCTCCTTCCTTCATAATGCAACGGTCAACTATTAAATATTCAATTTGAAAAAAAGGTTTGAACTTGTTAAGAATTGGACTGTTTAAGATAGTAAAATATCTTCATCTTCTAAATTGATTTAAATATAAACAAACTAAATTTCAGTTTTGTTTCTCTCTGGTTAGGTATGATAGCCAATGGATTAAGAGAGTTCTCGTGAACCGACACTACTCTCCATACCTACTGGCTTTTTTGTTTTAATTTCAAATAGTTTTTTTAATTGCACAGACAATCAATTTAAATTCTCCCAAGAAGCTTTATTTAAAAGTATTAACATACACAAATAAATAACTACACATATATAAATAAATTACATTAAAATCTATTATTCTCGTATAAAGATTCGCGCTTCGACTCGTTTTCATGTTAGTTTTATCTAGAATAAAAAATAAACTTTTAAATACATGACAATTGTCATTTCAACTACTATGAATGAACATACCAAGATGACTTTATATAAATAAATTGACTAATTATATCTAGTCCCTGAAGGGAAAAAATGTATAAACTATCGAAAAATGAAAAGTTACCAACAGTATGAGACTGTTTTATAGAAGATTGTTTAACGATACGAAATACAGAACGAAAATAAATTATGTTCTTTCAATTTTAACTTTTATTTTTTATTTAAAAGCAAAATAGCAGCATAGATGCTTTAATAGATAGCAAAATAAAAAAATATATTTCTAAAAAAAAATATCAGGATTTAATACATTGGTTTAAAATCAGAAGAAATATGTTTCTGTTTTCTTTTTAATGCTAAAATAATAAACATTGTGTTTCAGTAGAATATCCAGAATTTAATTTTTTTGATGGAAGTGTACTTCTTTATTTTTTTTAAATGCATTATAATTTAAAAAGTGTCTAGATCTCACAACCATATATTATAAGTGGTTTTGTCATAGCACTGTACACCATTAATTTGAGATTTTTCGAGATTTAATACGTTTGAAAGGAAAAAGAAAGAGATATTTGCGCTAGTTATACGTTGGCCTATTTCAGACCGTTGGTCATTCACTAACCAGTCCCCCAGAAAAAAGTATTCAAAGATTTGAGAGAACATTCCACCGCAAGATAACAGGAGGGATCAGAGCACTAACATATGGAGAAGAAAGAACAATACAGAACTGCTTACAGAAACTGGTCAGTCAATATCCCATTATATGATGGCACGGAGGTTAAGATTGGCGGGGTACGTAGCTCGTAGCAATCCATCTGGAAGCCTCTACGTAACAATGAATACCTCAATAGAAGGAAAAAAAAAAACACGTGGAAGAGTAAAAAGCAGATGGACAGATAGAGTCAACAAAGTTGAAATAGAGCTGCGTGCAGATAACTGGAAAGAAAAGGCCCAAGACAGGTAGAGATGGAGCAGGCTTGTTAAGGCGGCGAAAGATATACAAGGACTACAATCTGTAATGCCAACAGAAAAAAAAATTATAAAGAGAATATACTGGGATTTTTTAAACGTTTAGCTTAAGTCATTCATATAAACAATTATGGGCCAATGAAAAAATATATATATATATTTTCTATTATGGCATTTGGACTGAATTATCCTCCCCGCAAGTGCTGTACTTATTCAATTGAAAACTTAATTAAAGTGAAGGAATAGAAAGGAGTTAAAAAGAAAGGAAATACCGGGACAGCGGTGTATCTAGGTTGGAAGTTAATTTATTAAAGTAGTTGAAATTTTTTTAATTTAAACTTGAAATAAAAATGTTTGCAGTACTCTGGAACAGTACCAGTAGGTAAGTACAGGACAGTAAGTTATTCTTTATCGTTAACCAGCAGGTATGGGGAGTAGATTGGGTTTCTAGACTCCCTTACAGGCTATCAATCCTATGCGAAAAACCTATTTTTATACCAACTAGGACAGAAGAGATGGGCAATCCTACAATTTATAAGGGTAGTGTTATATACAAAATCGAAGATATACAAAAAAAACTAACTTTAAGATAAAAAAAAAAAAATGAAGCGATTATTACTTGCTGGACTATCCTTGAAGGCGCACGGGAATGTGGAAGCAAAATACTGCCTTAAAAGAAACAGTAACCCCTATAATTATACATCATGCAACTCTCATCTTGACGTCCACAATCACACCTTTCACAGTACCCTGCATTTATTCACATGCATCGCTTACAACGCTGGAATCAGTTTATCAATTCGCTGTATTTTCCGCATTACCCACCGGTAAGTAAGAAAAGACCAGTCCTTCGAGTAACCTCCAACCAGAGTCCCTCTTCGAAAAGTCTATTTTAATCGAGAGACCTCGAAGAGAGGAAGAGGCTAATTTGATTGTAGATGTTTTGAACAGGATTTGGCACATTGAACCACATTCTCAGCCGCTCCTCGCAAACCGGTTTCGTCAACATCCAGCCTGGCGAAAAGTCGCAGATTTTGTTGCTAGCGTTTTCTCCTCTCAACTAAACCAGCTGATCAGAAACTGTTTGTAAAATTATTTATTGTTAAGTATCTTTCAAATATGATATTTTTTAAATATCCAACAATTAAAAAGCTTGAAAATGAAAAAAGCGAGAAATCAAAATGTATCCTAAGAATATCAAAGTAGCCATGCACCAGGGTATTCTGCTACAAATTTACGAAATAAAAGATACAAAAAATATTGTGTGCGAAAAACCTGAATATATTTGAAAGGTAATGGCGATAGAACACTGTAATCCAATCTAGTCCATTTTCAGAAAAGTTAAATTTGAAGTTTAAGCTTGCCTTAATCCATTTCAAAAAAGTGATAATTACTTTCGCATAAAATATTTCTCTTACACAAATACTTGTTCATTAATGTGCAAAATTTCAAAACCAAAAATTAATTCTTAATATCCCAGAAATAAGAAATCTCCACTAATCTGTCATTGTTTGAAAAAAACAAAACAAATAACATCATTGTTTTAAAAAATATACATAAAAATATTTAATTACATTTTTAATAATTTCATTTAAGCTTTTTCTAAATTATTATGAATATCATGCGTTATTAATGAATGAATTATGAGTAGCATACGTTTAGAACCTTAAGAAAAACACACAAAAAATATATTTAATAATAAATTTGCTATACTTAAATGAAAAATAGGAATTATTATTTTAAATAAGCCATGAATGTATCATATAAGTGATATTTTTTTTCACACATACATATTTCAGGTTTCATTCGAACAAAAGCAAAGGTGTTAGGATCAATCCTCAATCGTTAGTTATCTCCTTTTTCTTTCGGTATGTATTTGGATGGCTTTGTAAGATGTCTGCAGCAATAATTTATATTTTTTTTTTCTTTTTTTATTCTGCCTATGAGTAATCTTGGTTTTTCTGCCCTGATGATGTCTGAATTGGCAAATCAACTATTCATCTGTATATTGGAAACTCATGGCTTTTTAATTTATAACGTGTCTCTTTTCTAGTTTAATGCTTATTTTAGTTATCTCATATTATTTAATTTATGCTTAAATTTCTCGTAAATATTTCCCCATATTTTCATATCTTTCAGGACTACTGCTGTTTTTGCCACACATTAAATTGTTATTTTGTATCCAACTGTAATGTGTACAACAGAAAGAACACTTCCTATAGTTTCAGGTGGGAGCACCTGTAATCAAAATAAACAAAAAGTGTACAACCACGATGTTTCTCCCGGGTCCTTGATTTATATCATAGAAATATGCTGTTGTGAGTTGAGATACTACCTATCAAGACTTCCAAGAGTAAAGAGTAAATTAGTCCGAATCTCACTTAAAGGACACCAATTATATCTTTGCACTAAAATTAGAGAACTCATTTGGACTATATTAAAATTGAACAGCTGTTTACTCCTACCCCTAGTACTCAAAACAGCAGGGAAATACGCACTAAAACGTCACAGTTTCTTCACCCCCTTGGCCCTGTGTTAATTCCAATTAATCATATCGCTTGGAACATCTCCATCTCTCATAGAGGGGTAATGAAGATTGACAATGCCAAGAGCAATTAGCAAGACCGGAGCAATTTGCGAATAATGAGAGAGTATTGCGCGAGCTGCATCGGCGGCAACTGCATCAAAACAGATCCCAACTCAAGGCCATAACCTACCACAATTGTTTATGACAACCCTCACTTCAATTATTATGAATGGATATACCATCATAGCTTTATGTAAATAAATTGACCAATTATAGTCAGTTGGCAAGGTTAAAAAGAAATACAAATGAAAATATACCATAATGAAGGACTGTGTAATAATAATTCCAAACATTATATATATATATATATATATATATATATATATATATATATATATTCAGGTGTCCTGTGAGTAGATGGGAAATATTTAAAAGGTAGACATGAAGACCCACGAAAGAAAAAAAAATACCTACGAAAAAAGAAAAAGGTCTACGAAAAGACTAGGAAATTTAAGATGTGTGTTTTTTTAAGCGAGTCACGTTTTTTGTCGATTAGAAAGCTATAACCTAAAAAATATTTGATTAAAGTAATTAAACATTGCTCCACAGTAAAATAGATGAAATCTACTTTGAAAGAAAGTTGACTGCTCCAACACTTACTAGACAAACGCTCTAAACTTTCAATTAATTATAAAAGATTTATCAACATAACTATAATAAGACCTATATGGACATACGGAGTTGAGCTTTGGGGATCCACGAAATCATCGAATTCCTATCGTATCTATTCCTTACAACCCAAAATCCTTAATGTACCATATATCGTTGATTTAGCCCCAACCAGATATCTATCCTTTCATGATAAACTCCAGTCCCATTCATATCCCGTTGTTTCTTCCTCGATTCCTGATAATTCTCCTGAAAAGGAGATGGCCTCGTGATCTTACCTAGAATTATTTAGGGAGTGCTACCACTGGGTAGTATCTCTTCAAGCCTGTTCATGTCATTATCTCTAATTAGTGCATATTTACTAGTTGTATTTTTATACAGTTGTAAATTTAAGCTAAAATAAAAAAAAATTGAGTGTGCCATTGTTTAAACTATTTATAGAGGACTATTGAGCGGACAAACACAGCTAAGATCCGTTTTAAAAAAAGTCAGCAATTATTTGTGATTTTTTTTTTTTAATATCCTTCAATTGTACTACATTTGGTGGCAATCATTGACAATAAAAAAACGAGTACCCACAATAACCGACGAGTACCGACTCGTAATGCAATCTATTATATAAAAGATACCTCTGACGACAGACCAGAAAAATCAAAGCATTCTTAACGCTATGATATTTATTCTGAATACCAAGCAATGCGGTCCCTTCCAAGGATTGATTACATCCAGGTCTTCACGAAAGGATGTTTAAAGGTCCTCAATGGCAGTTGGAATGGTCAGTAACAGGAACGAATGGATGCAAGGCAGCCAGCTGTTGCTCCGGTGGAAGGGCAATATATTTTATGTTATGAATTTACTACCTCTTTTTGAGCGGGACAATGAGAGGAAGCGGTGAGTACGTGAGCCGACTCCGAGTTACCAACGCCCCCGCGGATCTCCATCTTTGTGCCGTTACACCTCCCCATAACATATATACATCCTTTTTACAATAGGCTTAGGGATTTACTCCGGATAGTCTTGTTTTCAATGTTTAATCCGGACAGTTCCTTTTCGAATTTTATGATAATTTAATACTGGATCTGTATTTACGACGCAATATATAACAAGTAAAGGAAAGTATTAGGACAACATGGAAATACATATTTTTAAAAAGTTTATACAACGTAAATGCATTGATGTGAGTTCCTCTTTTTACACAGTCATCGGCATAAAAAAATTATGAATTATTTCTTGGACTATCCTGAGTTCTTAGGCTTACTTATTCTGATGAACAATGAAAGTTTGGATCTTTCCAATAATTTATATTTATTTATCATATAGAAAAAACACATATTTGTATGGTTTGGTTAGCTCCCATGGCTACTAAGTATGAATGGACGGTTTCCATTATTTAAGATCTAGAACGGAGTTGTCTCAACCTCTTATTTAATTAAACATCATCTAATAATTGTTTTCTTGCATGGGAAAAAATCTCATAAAATTGAGAAGCAATAAAGGTCAAACGGTAAAGAAAATTAGAAGGTTGAGACTATTTACATATCTTTTTTTTTTTAATTTATCTAAAAATAACGAAATAATAACGTCACAGAGGTACGGTGGGGACGAGAGGCGTAGCGTGAGCCCACTGTACCGTGACGTATACGGCTGCCAAACACGATACTCTTAAAACCCTTAGCACAATTTTATAGACATAAAATTAAAAAGCTAATAAAATACATTTTAATTTAAATATTTTTATTCAGAGAAAACAAATTGGGGGAAAATGGAAAAAGATTTCTTGGATGGAAGTATTGAAGCTGGAAAAACTATTTTCAGCTAAAAAGAATAACATTCTCCTGACCTAATGCATTCCCAAACTATTTTTTCTAACTCTAATTTTCTTTTCAAATAAATATTTTAAAAAAAATGTGTCTTTTATGGACATTTTATAACATTTCATTACCAGATCTTCATTGAAAAAAAAAATGAAAATTTACCTACACACAATTCGTTTAAGATAACTTCAATTTTATTTTTATTAATGGCTTTAAAACTTACATTTAAAACAAACAAAAATAATTATTATATAAAAACACTTTCAATCTACAAATTGATATTACAAAGAACATGGAAAAGATTAATAGTGACATCTAATCTTTATTTGTAATAACAAATTTTAAAATTCATTTTATCCATTAGCTCTATTTTTTTTCTTTTACATCCAACGTTTCATTCGTTTACAATAGTTAACAATATTTCCAAGGAAAGAAACTTTTTGAAGAAACAACAAACATCACGGAATAATCACACTTACATGTAAACTATTGGGCTAATTATTTTTATTTTATAAAGTAAGGTTTGTAACTATATTACAAATTATAAAAATAATTAATATGTAAGTGAAATTAGACTATGATGTTTGTTGTGTTTTTTTTTTTAAATGTTTCTTTCCTTAAAAATGGTAGAAGTGCTGAAACGTTGGATATAAAAGAAAAATATAAAATCAAGCAAGACTAATGGTTCAAATGAGTTTTTTTTTATTATTAAAAATAAAATTGAAGTTCTAACTAACATTATTTACAATTATATCTATTTATATAATATTTAATAATTTATTTTTTTTAAAAACTACTCACCTAATTACAAGCCTTAATAAATTAAAAATAATAATAACTAAAAGTGTCATAAATAAAAAATAAATCATCTTTGAAATATTTATTTATATAAGTAAAAATAATAAATTATGATGTTCAAAACAGTTAAAATTACAATACACTTGTTTATTCTCTTTACTCTCTATCATACACAACTGTATATTATCCAAAATGTCATGGGTTAATATATACTTTTTAATTTTATGGAATGAGTCAATTCATATATAGTTATACATTTTTGGTTAAGTATTTATTCGCTTTGAACTACGATTACTCCACTTTTACGTTCCCCACTATTATAATATTTATTATCAGTTCTACTTTAGTTCATTTCTGTGCCTCACTTTCAAAATTAGAGAAAATATATTAGTAAGAAAAAAAATTTATGGTCATATATTGTGAATAAAGAAATAAATTTTAAGCATTTAGACGGCAATGGCAAGGTCAATACTTAAAAAAAAAAATTAACAGACTTTTTTGGCCCACCCTCTGTTAACTAAAATTTCATAATTTACAACCTCCTAGTTCCCATATTTCGATTCGAAAGCTATCCTTCAGGCAGGTTTTTCTTTTCGTCCTTTTTTCGCGGTCAGCGAAACAAGTTCCGAAAATGTCCCGGGCCTTGTTAAAACATTCGAACATCTTCACAAATCATAAAATGAACGAAACCTTGTCGTCATATAACGTCATAATTCGTTCAACTGCTGTTTAAGAAAAAATAAATAAAGTCTTGAGTCTTATAATAACCCGAGGCATTTAGAAAAAATATATATTATTTTTAGAAAATGAAATTTTACTTATGTTTAGAATATTTAATTTTTTATTATAAATTAGTTATTATTTTATTTTTGTTAATATTATGTTTTCTGTATATATGGTGTGAATGTGTTCATATCTCACTATAATTATTGTCCATTATTATATTTCTAAAAAAAAAAAAAAATTTTTAAATTAAATTTTAAAATAATAATTTGATTACAATTTTCGACTTATAATCAAGTATACCGGGCTACAAATCACCGATTATCACACATTGTTAAAATGCCACATACATTTTTTTTTTTCCTTTCGTATATTATTAGATGAAATCACATGTCTTGTGAATCACTATGACTCCCATTGCATAAAAATAAGTTTGACACAATGTATTTCCCCAGAGTAAAATCAAAATAGAAATGACACACAATCCATTTGTTAAACAAAACGTTTCGATTATCATAGCTAGCATTGGTTTATAATTCTAAGGAACGAGGAGATGTACGGTTAAGAAATACTTAACTAAAACAATGGAAGAGATGGAAACCTGAAACTTGGTCGGCGTTCCCAGAACAAAATGCATTCCTTAATGAAGTTCGTTCGACATCCGTCCTCATACTGCGAATTAAGTCTTGTACGTCTGCATTCTCTTCATTCATGGACAGGGAGAGTAAAATCGTTGTCATCACTAATGTCCGTTACTAGGTGCTTACTTCATGATAGTTTATTTCCAAGTATTCATTTTTTTTTTTTTTTTTCCAGAGTTGTAAACATGAATCATGAGCATTCGATTTTCGATAATTATTATTCTTACAACCCATGATTTTATAAATTTGATTATAATAACTGTTGAGTTAAATGCATATAACACCGACACAAAGGGAATTATCGTATACCAGTTCCGGTATTAAACCAACAGATACAACTTGGTATGCAATTGATTATGATGGTGTCGCGATTTGAAAAATAAGCTAGATTTTCTTCTCGTTCTAAAGATTGTGTTCAGAATTTTTAAGAAGGTTGTAATATTTTAATTTGGTGATCCAGAGGATCTAATTTATAAGGCTAAAACATCGTTTTTTAAATCAAAATTCATCAGAATTATTATTAATATCTCATACGCAGTTTGGCTAAATTACTTTTAAGGACGGTATATCAATGAAGTTCAAAGTTATGATTTTAAATCAATAAGCCATTTTTTGTGTATTTGTAGTATTTTTTTTAATCAGCTTAATGTTATGGATATAATCACATATGAAATAACCAACTGTGTTTTCGCAATTAATTAATTAAGCATCCCTTTTTATACTCCAATGCAGACTAATGTTGATAATTATGGAACCCTGTTATTATTCTTAGGGGACTGTGGTCCCAGAATAAAATTATTTTTTCATTTCATTTCTAATTAAACAATTTTAAATTAAAATAAAATAAAATTCGATACAATTTTGAACCTCCCAATATTTAATATTAACATTAAATATTATTTTAAGTCTTAAATTATCTTTATATATAATTTCTCAAGTATTATTTATTTTTGTCGGTTCGCCTTGTCTTTGTTCATTCTATATCAGATTTAATTATTGAGCTATTATTTTGAATATTATCTTCTTCATGTGCGGAAGATCAGCACATCCCCAGAAATGTCAGGATAAAACATTAAGAAGAAAACGAAACTTTATTTACGCATAACTCAAAATTATACAATTTATGGTCGATTACACCCACAATAATTGAAAGGGTTTCCAAATTTCTTACAAAATGACAAAAAAAATATCAAACTCAAGTAATTTTTAAGCTAAGATACAGGCAATCTAAATTTTCTAACGTTTTTGAATGAAAATTAATTCTTCCGTCTCACAGTATGTTGCATTCACTAATTTCCATATTATATTGTCATTTGTGCCCTTACTAATAAATACTATGCATAAAATAAATACTATGGGCCAACTGTTAATATAATATTTTAAAATTTCAAAGATCTAAGTCTCGAAGTTATCAGTACGGGTTCTCCGCGCCAAAAAAGCGGTTCAGTTCCGTTGTAGGCATCACTCGATCATCCACTTAACAGTAACAGATAGGGAAAGTTACTTGTGTTACGTGGTTTTACTGTAATAATAAATAATAATGAATATACAAGACAATGAATAGTATTAAAAAAAAAAAGAAGAGAGAAGTGATAATGATTCACAAGGTAAGAATGTTAGACTGTAGGATCGCATTAAGTTGGGCTAACAGAGTGCCACTCCTCAAGGTTAACAGAAGTTGGCCTTTACGACAGTTCGTGTTCTTTTTAAGGCGACGTCTCAATAAAAAGTATATTTAACACCTATTGAGCCAACAATTTGAGGAACTTTGCATAGGCCCTTGGAAATAAATGTTTGCTGGATGGGAGGAGAAGGGGGCAATGAGAGGAGGGGGAGGAAGAAAAATAACGTGTACATGATAATGAAGACAAATTAATTCAGGGCAAAAAAAGATTTATACGTGCTCCAACGGTGGCACATTGTTCCTCTACAAGAATAATAAATTTTACAGGAGTGCTTGAATCGGATCTTAACGATTAGAAAAAACCAACCACAACACAAAGTTAATTGAAATAGAATAGGGCAGAAAAAGAAGTCCTTAATATACAAGTATATCATATAATATACCGACAGAATGATTAAAGTAAGAATAAAAAAACAAAACGATTACAATCGAAAAACAATTTTAGGATAGGAAGCTAGTTGGGGTTTGCAGCCACAATGAAAAACTCAAGTAAAAATTAATACAAACTTTTTTTTTTGTGTCAACGTATCGACTTGAATTTCAAGCCTGCATTAGGGCTGAATAAAGAAGAGATAACAACCAGAAAAAAAATTTAAAAACTATTATAAAAGATATGAAAATAAAATATAAATTATCTGCTAATAAATAAATTCTAAGAATTGAATTAAAAATATATTGTGTATGATCAATTAAAAAAAATAAATATATATATATATAATAGAAAAGCATGAAAATATAAGTAAAAATATTGTGATAAGTAGTACAACGATACACTATTCTACTTATAGTATAATATTTTATTGATATTTTCATGCCTTACTGTTTCATTCAATACTTACACAACATATATGTAGTAATAATAAGCCGGTTGCTAAGTCACCGGTTGATCGAGCCTTAAAGTGAAATGCATATTCCTTCCTCTTACTCTACTTGAACGTTTCGTCAAGATGGAATACTTTTATTAAGCTCAATTAAAAAGGACTCCCTTCAATCAATTTGATTGCAAATAAGCTTCTATAAAACAACAACATTGTTGTAAATTGATATGTCCGATTACATCTTTTACTTACTCGATGCTCAATCGATGCTTTGACGCGTTTTTCCGACAATATCTAAGAGAAGAAGAAAATCTCTGTAATGAAATTGGCTGAAAAAAATTCCTCTTCATTGAGTTTCATTAAAGAATTCCTTTTTGACGGAAGGTTTAAGTGGAGTTAGAGGAACGATTGTGCATACCACTTATATTTCGGTATCAATCTATTCTGAAATCAAAAGAAACATACTGCCGGTTCCAGATTCTGACTTAAATCATCCTCAAGAAAAGTTCATCGCAATATTAGTTTATTAATTTTTTTTTCTGCATAGAGCCACCAAAATATGCTTTTAAGCAATACTCAACGTATGAGTATTGAAACATAAGTCTCATAAAGCTAATTTCGTTTGCTTATTGATTATACAAATTATCTCCCTCGCCAGAGGCCTTATTGACAGGTTGCTATCCTAATTGCTATGGAGAGGAAACTGTTTAATATGCCGCCGCGGGTCCAGACGCCTAAGGACATATGATACATATGGAAAGAAATACTCTTATGATTACGTCACCGGCCTGCCAATCTTCAACTGCCACTTCATTCTCAACGTCCGGTGATGTATCGATTTCATACGGATCATGAAGTTTCAAAATCAGAATCCGAACAGTAAAAGTAACTAAAGGATCTAGAAAAAAATCTAATTAAAAAAAACCCGAATCCAGGATCGGAAAATCGTATCCATCCTAAATGAATATAAATTGCGTATTTACTTAAGCATCTTGGTAGATTGTTAGGAAAAATTAAAGTCAACGAATATTCAAACGTGGTTTAGTAGTCGACTACCTTATATTCTCGAACAAAACTTAAGACTTATATTGACATGCACGAATACATAGAAAGAAATCTACTTTCCAAGATTTGCAAAGTAATGCAAAAAAACATTTTCATCATCAAGACTCCATGAAACCAGTATATACAGCTTTCCTTAAAATACTATAATGAACACGCGTTATTCAGCACTCTGATACCCTCATTCCAAAACACCAACAAAAACAGACATTGATGACAAATCAGAGAAAAGAGCCAACGCATAGATGCATTATCAGATGGGCTTGAAGCCAAGTACCGGTATAAAGAATGAGGTTAAATCCCAGTCATGGTATCCAACTCAAATATCCTGGAAATAGTTTAAATAGTTGCAGTGAGACTAATAAACAGACCATGTTTAACTGTTAGCGGTTTTTTAATGGTATGATTAAGCTTTACTATAAAAATAATAAAGTTAAATATATATATATTCAGTTCTGTTTAATACTCAAATTACTATCCATCCCATCAAATTATCCTACAGTATCATTTAATAATATTCCACTTATCTCTGCTGAACAGATCCGCTAGAACTCCATCTGGACAAATGTCTTACTTGCATGGGCGAATCTACGGGGATGGAGACTTTCGGGCTGAACCCCCTCTCCCAACCCCCCAAAAAAGGTAAAATATAACCATGTTTAATGAAAAAAAAAAGATCTATAAAAGTATTATTGTTCGTCTAATTACGGTTAATAGGACTTAAAGGATCACTTAAAGACCATTTAATATAGGTAGGTAGTATCTTTCTTTCTTCTAAAGTAATTGTCCTAACATATTTTAAAAAAAAACCTTCCGGGCTGAAGCTCCTCCCCCCTCCCCCGCCCAATTAAATCCTGGATCCGTTAGTGCTTATTTGCAACCCACATACTAGAGTGAAACGACAAGAAATCGAAAGACGTTTTCGACTACTTCAACTTTTACTAAACAAACGCTCTAAACTTCCAATTAACTATAAAAGATTCATTTACCGAATTACTCTAAGACCTATTTGGAGTTGAGTTGAGCTTTGGAGCTAAATGCTCCTTATTTTATCACGAATATTTATAATAACCTTACTGTTTCATATGTTGCCGATTTAGTCCAATGCGGATCCTTCCACAACAAAATTCGCATCTATCCAAACCTACATATTTTTAACCTTGAATTCCCATCGATTCCTGACGATCCTCCTACTAGGCTTCTGAAAATAAAATTGCCCCTTAGGATTTTTTAATATAGAACTGGAGTGCTGTCAATGAGTATTTTCTCTTCTGGTCGTATTACAAAGTCACATTTACCCCTATTTGTATTTAACAATGAAAATACGAGTAAATATGACTAACATAAAGCTATACATAAATTAAAACAAAAAAAAAAATACTATGCAGAATCAGCTAGAAAAAAATATTTTTCAAAGATCTGATGAAAGTTTTTTCTTTATTCTGTATCCAAATTACATACACATGCTATGTTACATACACATGCTATGACGATAATAAAATAATGGGGGCATAACAGAACTCCACTGAGTTAAGTGAAGCTTAGAGTATCAGATGTTTAACCACGGCAACTTTCTACCTCAGGAATGTAGAGCAGGCCTATGCTTTTATTTAAAACAAGTCGGGCAATTAACATTCTTATTGTTTCAACTATCTCTCGGTTATGATTTACAATTTAACGATTTATCTTATTGCAATGATTTAGAAATCTAGAAAGTAGTTAAAACCTCGGTCGTAAATTATCACCACACGGCACTTGTTCTAATTTAATGGATTATATCACAATATTTAAGACTGCTTATCATTTCTTCTTTTTCATTTAAAAGTATTTTATTTCAATATTTGATACTACTAAGTTCAATGAGCATTTACAAACAAACTCATAAAAGAGTTATTTCCTTTAAAAATTCATATCCGTATACACAAACAATCAATAAATTTATACCACAAATTGTTTTTTTAATTTATTTATTTATTGAGTAATATAACATTCCGCCACAATATAGACCATTGTTATAGTAAGGAAGGAGTACATTCACACCATATTTACAGAATATAATATATTAAATAAAATAAAACAGAAATAACCAAATAACAACTAAATAATAATTAAAAAGTATATATAATAAATAGAAATAAAATAACACAAAAATTCCCATAAACACTATTAATAATACAAGCTGAACTGATGTAGACACAACTAAATGTTTGAATATGCAATAATTTAGATCCAGTAAAATTTACAACTAGAATAAGTTTAATTAAATTTTTAAATTTTGAATTGAGAATATAACTAACATATACACAGATGTACAAAAATTTATTTATAGAAATAAAGCAGAAACTATTCGAAAGTCTCAAAATAATCTAAAAACAAAGGAATAATCAGTCAAAAATAAAAAGGGTATATAACACATTTACACTAGTTTTTCCTTCCCATTATTTAAAACAATATACTTATAATTATATGAATATATATTTTTATTTAACTATTTTTTCTACCCTTTAAAGTCGTTGATGCTTTAACAATAATTCAATTTCTGTGAGAAAAAATAGAACCATATTAAATAAAATTACTTTTTAATATATAAATAAATTGATTTTTTGTTTATTTTCTGAAAATGGCAGATTTAAAAAATCCTTATGAAATATGTTTGAATTGAAGCTATCTAAAAGACCAAAACTGGCTTTATTTCAATCTTTAGAAAGTAATAAATGCCATTAATATGTAGCAACTCAAAAATTTAATTTAATTATTTTTACATGATATTTTATATCCTTATTACATCTTTATTGATCGATAAAGAGAATCGTTCACGTTCAGAAATATTTCAAATTTATGACATTATATATTTTTAAATGTTGATCATCCTAATCTAAGATCGGGGGGCAAAAATAATACAAAATTATTTAATGGAAATAAAATAAATAAACATTTGGTCCAACCCTGCAAGCATTCTCTAAAAATACACAAACACAAAAAATATATGAAAACTCCACAAACCTATGCATTTATTTTGTTTTCTTAATTTATTTTTGTGACATGTTTTTTCTATTCAATATATTTTTTTTTTTCATATATTTTTTCTCCTTATAATATTTGTTTTGTTGTATTTCAATTTATTCTTTTGTTATTACTTTATTTATTTATATTTCTGTATATACGGTGTGAATGTGCTCTCTGAACTCTATTATAACTGTCCTTAAGTGAGATAGATTTTAATATTTCCCAATAGAGAAGTTTTAAAAAAAATATGTTTATTTATTTTAATATATATTTTTTTACGAAAACGAAATCGAACAAGGTGTGCTACCATCTTTAACGACGTGTAATTGTTTACAAAAACCAGAAAACTATATAGAAACAGAAATAAATCACAACTGATGTAGAATTCTCAAGAGACTATCGTGCGAAACGTAAATAAACATTATTTATTGATCCGGAGCAAAATGTAACGGTAAGGTCAATATTGAGGCGAGGATATATACATATCGCCGTAGATGGGACACTAGCGACACCTATGTAGGAAGATCCTTGAGCTGTTTACGGCGGAGGAGATGGTTACCCCGGGGACATCTGACTTACAAAGCACGGGCGGATGATAATACCCTGGGTCAAAGGACTCTGCATTAGATAGTGTAATGCCTCCGATCCCGTTCGCTCAATACATATACAGTCGATTCACAACTGTCTTCTGTATCCACTCTCTACAATACTCATCCTCAACATACGAAACATGAAAATATACCATGCCAAAAATAAATAATTAGCAAGAAATTGAATATATTTGTGTCCTAGCATTCTAAAATTAAACATACAGATCCTAGAAGATAGATCTTTCTAGTCTCAGAAGAGGAAACTTCCAGTCTTCATTCAGTGTAATTTATGCTTAGGGGCAGACCTGCCTTGCTTAGATTAAGCCTCGAGGAATAGAATGTGCTTGAATATCCTCATCAAATATCTTGCAGGGCTTGCAGTACCCGTTGGCCTTCGTCAGCCAGGAACTTGGAGTATGCTTGCTCCTTAATTCACCCGATAAATCAAAAGGGATACTGCCATGATGAATAGCTACTATTCTTTAGCCTCGAAAAGTCCGTCTCATGGCCGCCAACGAACGGGGGATGAATAGTAATAATGTTTTATTCACAATCCGTAACATATAACGATTTATAAACAATTGTATACTTGCATGAAAAAAAATTACGTAAATTTTAGTTGTGATATAATTCGAGAGATAAACTAGGTATATGACATTGACATTGCACTTCTCAAATAATAACTAAAAAAAAATCTTGAAATAACAGTGTATCTGGAAAATATGGTGGGGATTCAGGGGCGTGGCCTGTCTCATCGTATACGACTGGCAAATAAGATGCTATCGATATCAAACATCTTTAAGCTCTAATTTATAAAAATACATTTATTAAAGCCGATAACTTACACTTTAAACTAAACATTTCTATTTAGAGGCGATAAGTTGAGAGAAAAAACAGAAAGATATTTCTTGGATATAACTTTTTAAGCTGGAAATACAATTCTAAGCTAAAAGATAAAAGACACTCAACGGTATGAGCTTGACGCTAGAAGTAGCTGTCCACTCTCACGATGTATCTCTGTCCCCACCACTTTTCTTCAACCCTGATTATATTGGCAAACATCTAATCTTCAACGACGAATACAAATTTCAAGTAATAAAATTACATTAAAACGAAGTAAATAATGAAAGTTCGAAGGTTTGAAAATTTATGTTTAGAAAAATCCAGTTTTCCTACCATCGTATAAAGACATATATTAACATTGAGTGTCATTTCAAATTTTATGAGCTTATGTCATGGAAGTGCGTGAGGGTTATCGGTCAGTTTGCAGTGAGATAGGAATGCACAATGAGCGTAGCTTACCTAAATAGACGATAGCAGCACGACATTTTAAAACGAATATCCAACAAACGTATTTTTGAACTCTAAAATTTCGTCAGGGTCAATTACTTCAAAGTGTTTTTTCATTCTGATTTTTTTTCACTCCATTATGCAATGTTTATCTAAGAAATAACTCATCCATAAATAAATATTTGATATTAACAAAATATCTTGTACACTATTAAATACAATTTTAATTTTTAAATGAACATCGCTCTTTTATGGACATTTTGCATTTTAAAAAAGTTTTTTGTGTTGTTATGCTTCATAGTGACATCACACAACACTGTGTTTTTTAAAATCATTTTGAAAATTCATTATAGAACAATCTATATCTCACAATTTGCCACCATACCCTACATTTGTTAAATTTCTTTGTGTTGTAAGCTAAATAGATGAAAAGTAACCAAAAAAGACAAAAAACATTTTATTTAGACACCTACAAGTACTAATATAAAAGTACTAAAGTATAGAAGTTAGTTGAGGAAAAATAAATTCTAAGAACATTCATTATATCAAATTATAATCTATAAATTCTTAGTTGCGGATTGATAGTTTCATGTAGTGAATCATTGAAGAGAAGATTGGTTGGGATGATCAGTAATAAAAATAAATAAGATATTTATTATAATTTAATACATATCTTATTTATTTTTATTTATTTATTTTTTTACTGATCACTCCACCCAATCGTCTCTATACATTCTAAGAATTTATTTACGAACAGATATCATATATTTTGTTTTTATATATTTTTTTATAATAGGTTCGCAATAAATTTTGGTTTGTTGTTATATCATGTCTTTCCTTAGTCCTGATGAATGCCTCAAACTTAGGTCGGAAAGTGGGCACAAAATAAAATTTAGTGTGCTTTAGACCACACGATATAAGTGAAAAGATCAACAAGGCGAGGTTAATAATATGAAATATAAATTATAAATAATAGATCATTACAAAGAAGATGATATGCTGATCATTTCCCACGCTTACAGTATACAGATCCGATTTTTAGTATCTGAAATATTTTAATCCATATGTTCAACTAACCTTATCATTTGGTTTTAAACAACTTTTTTCCTTTTTGCCACTCTAACACGGTGTGGCGTTAAGATACAATTTTATAGTTATATGCTATTACAGAGAGAATGAAATTCTGAACAGCTTCCTCACTTACACATATTTCAATTAGTCGACTCTAGCCGACTTTGCCTGAGCGTTAATGCCGAACGAAATCTGACGGATCAATCTACTCCAATCTTCACAAAAAAGTGCTAAACGCGCCTGAATAAGTTTTCGTTTCAAAAATATTTTTAATAGTGACTGCAATCTTCAACTAACTACCCAATTAATAACAGTCAATTTTTGTTTCATATTTGTAAAATCAAGCCAAATATTCAATTTAAATATGTATGAAAATGTTCCTCATCATTTGGAAATGTTTTCTTTATATAATTTTTTGAACTATATAATTCATTTTTTTGCTAGTAAGTATTGGAGGCAGGATTTTTTGAATTCCGAGAATATTTTTTAAAAGATAAGTTTAAAGATTAAAAGAAAATATTGAGTTTGTTCAATATCGAAAGTGCCAGTAATTAATCCGTTACATAATGCCCATTTTTTTCTACTTGAGTACGCCAGTTCCTCTTGGGTCAAACTCAGAGATAATTGCATACGTAGTGCATGTGCACGAAGAGTGTTTGCAGAACACTAGAATGCATGCGCAAATCAAACAACGGTACAGCTGGGAAGACGGGAGAACAGTGTGTTGACCCTAGAAACGCCATGCCAAACACCCCCGGGCTATTCTAACTCCTCCTCCAGTTTTAATTGCCGGCTATCACTCTTCTAAAAAAAGGAGCGCAATCCATCTCACTGGATTAGCAAGCACCTTCAAGGATCCCTCAGTCTTTCTCGCTACTTTCTTTCACTTCTTAGGCACAATCATTTTCTAGCTATGGTGCAGAATTCTTAATTTAAAATAAATTGGCAGTAGAAGCAAAAATACCAACCAAAATTTCGAATGCAGCCTTCAAATCAATCAACTTTAGAACCTCCAACCCAAAGTAGGTCAGGAGGAATTAATTTATCATAAAAACATTATAATATACTAATTTCAAGGAATGACGAATAGATTCTGGTGAATCGTTATAAATATTTTTATTTAGTTGAAAATTAATACATTCTGCCACATTGGAGGAGATTAATATTAGGGCAATATTAAACATTCACATTCACACATATGTACATCCAGATGATAACTGAAATAGAGATGATAAAGAAAAAAAAAATATATTCTGTATTTTACTCTGTAGCTACACAAGAATTTATAAATTAACAACTTTTATTAAGTAGGTATTTTATTATTATTCATTGTATTTTTTTTGGGTACATACTTGCATATACATATACTTATACATATTTCAATGTTTTATTTGAAATTTAATAAATTAATAGAATCGTTTGAGAATAAAACCTACGTCAAGATCTTTGTAAAAAAAAAACTGCATTGGCGCATGTTCAAGCAAAAGTAGTTGATTTTTGCAAAGTATTTTATTGGAAGAATAATAACACAATCTAGGGCATTGGTTATTAAGGCTCTAGGTGTACTTTGATACATGTTAATTAATTATTATATTCAAATTGAGAAAACATGTAATTAAAAAACAGCAATAAAAGAGTAACAAAAAAAATTAGCAAACAAAAAATCATTAAAAGGATAAAAAAATAAGTACTTGTCATACATTCATTCCTATAAAGAATATTTTATTTTTTAAACTACCTGGATCATTTGTACGCAAGCCTTTAACTTCACTCCATCTTTGAGCAAAATCAAACGAGCCAAGAAATATAAGCGTGACCAAGAAAATTCATTTGTGCATACTTTCGCAAAACTAGTGGACGGAATTTAATAAAATGATACTAACTAAACCTTAACGTTCCTCTGAATTCAGGATGAATGGGGTGAATGGTTTTCGAAAGATGGGTATGGTGAGAACCTCATGTTTGAGCATGCATATTAGAGGATGGAATTTGACAAAATCGATATGAGAACATCTAGACACCAATCTAAGCAATATAGGTACCAACTTCATCCATGAATGAAAGTATCCCTTAGATCGGTCAATCCATAAAGTTGAAAGTATCCCTTAATTCGTTCTTGAGAAAGCAAAGTAAGTGGATAATTGTTATCGGTTAATATTCCGTTGCATGCTAAATTAGAATAAATTCAAACCAAATTTTCAATGATAAAATTTGTTAAATAAAATAAATAGACTGGAAAAAAATTTCTCATAAAAAAGCAAAGAGAAAAGATTATAATTTCAAGATTTTTTTTTTGTTAAAAAAAAAAGGAACCATTAATCCCAAAGGTTCAGGTACACCCACACAAAGAGATAAGAAACCCGTAGACCCCGGTACAAGAAGCTAGACAAATATTTCCCTTCAGATTTGGACTAAGCCCAGAAAAGCAAGGAGGGCAGGTGGTGTTCCCACCGCCATATCTCACATAAATCTCCAACAAAGTTGGCAACATTGTCTTTGGTCTAAGACCAACAACGGTGAGCTTTATCCTGGAAATTCTTCGTCTTTCATCCGTAAGATAACTATTATATTAAACGGTAAAAAGGTTGCTGAATAACTAGAAAAATCAAGTTATATAAAAATGAATAATCTTATTCAATAAACATTTATCGATAACAAAAAAAAACAAAAAAAAAACAAACGATTAATCATAAATTACACAGATGAAAACTTATCTACGATTCTCAGGCATTGACCTCTAGATAAACAGAGAGAGAGGAAAAATAAAATAAAAACCTTAAATAACTATGATAAATAGCTACTCGCTGTTTAATATTTAAATCGTGAGAACAGTTAAAAATAATCAATATTCGAAATAAATATAAAAGTTATTAGCATAGAGAATACATATTCTTAAATATGTTGAATTAGAACCACGCTCTCAGGAATGTGTGGTATATCACATATCGTACAAGTGGCATGAGTAGCAGGTCGTTCACGTCCCGTTGACCTTAGGAAATTAAAGACAATTCCACTTGTCGTTGGGCAAACAACACTCAATCCATTTGACAGCATAACAAATTACATAATTGTTAAATGTACATCGCAAATATCTTATTATTTATAGCTCTTTAATGGATGCTATGAATATTGCAAATAATATAATCTTATTACTCTGATAACTGAACAGTATGTAATTGAAATAATTTAAAATCGAATATTCTACATATATAAAATACAATGTAACTAAATATATACTTAATTCATGTAAGCGGAAATACATTCTTGTCGTATAGCCAGATGCGGAGAAAGAAAAAAAAAAATCATGACGGTAAATTATTAATATTTCACAAGTAAGACGTCGAAAAGTATTAAAAGTTAATGTCAATGAAGATATTTATATATTGTTCAATTTTTATTAATGTAGTTTTTGGCCAGATATATATTTTTTGTTCCTAATTGATATTCCGAACGAATCTTGCTCCAGAATAAAGTTTATTTTCTATCTATCTATATAAATGAAGAAATTTTTTTTTTCTCTTCGGAGGTTTTAAATTCAATTTCATATCTCTTCTTTTTTTGCTTAAAAGTATGATTAAAAAAATATACAAAGGATATAAACAAATATATGAATTTCTTCTGCACGATTCTAAATATGTAAAACCGGTCTAACGCAAAAAATTATCTAATAAATTAGCAATTATAAATTTATCAACCGGTTAAATAGTGTCTTTCGTCATCAAAAAAAAAAGAAAAAAAACGTTTTCGAGCGTTTTCAATCGGCTGCAAGAACACTTTAAAAATATTTTTTAATTAAATTCAGATCAAATTCAAGACCTTGAATAACAGAAATTAAAAAAAAAAATTCGTAATCCTCTCAAAATAATTTATTCGCTTTCATATCTGGTTTTAACCGGATTCAAGTTGTTTCTAATTTCTGCACATGGTGGACTTGAGAAAATCAGTATAATAATCATAACTGATTCAGAGACGATAAGATCAAAACTTGTTATTATAATTTAATATATATACTAAGATACCATATTGTATATTATTACATGTTAAGTTGGGAGCAGCGAAAGCCCTTCCTCTGAAGCCATGATGCCAAAATGTGCCCTAAGTAGGGCGCCCGCTAGAGCAGCCATGACTCACAACTGACTCATTTCTCTGAGGCGCCTACTTCCTACACCTCAACACATGGGTGTCCTCAAACTTTATTAATTTATTAATAAAGGATTAATCCATAATAATATACAAAGAAAATCATAAATAAAATTAAAAAAAAAAAAATATATATATATATATTTAACATTAAATGGCTTGTTTAGAAACTACCCACTGGTAGCACTCAAATAATAAATTTACACAAGAAGATCACGAGGCCACCTTATTTTCAGACGCCTCAGAGGGTTACTAGGGATCGAGGAGGAAGCAAGGTTTAAAACGAGAGGATTCAGATGGTTCTGAAGTTATGGGAGGATAGGTATCTGGATTAAACCAAATCAGAAACATTAAGGTCATTATGGATGACTTTATTTGTTACAAAGTAAGGAGCGTTTAGGATTTTACGAAGGATTTTGGATTGTAATGATTAGATACGAGAGAAATTCGATGGTTTAGTGGAGCCCCAAAGCTGTATTCCTTAAGTCCAAATAGGTCTTATTATTATCATATATAGAAGTCGTTTTTAATTTATTGAAAGCTTAGAGCGTTTGTAAAGTAAGTGCTGAAGTAGACGAAAACGTAGTTTCTAGTCATTTCGGTCTGGTATGAGGATTCCATGTGAGTCGTTTGTCCAGTTGGAGTCCTAGGTAACGGATTTGTTCAACTGGGATAAGTGGGTAATTGTTAAAGGATACTGTAGGACAGGCCGTAGGTTTGCGACGCATTTTAAAAATATAAGTATAAAAAATGTTTCTGACATATTTTCGAAAACCGAATTTTTGGGGTTTGTTAATGGAGCAAGAAGTTGGAAAAAGCGGTTTTGTAATGAAAAGCAAATCAATAAAGGCAAGAAAAAGAGAAAAGAATAATTTTGTTTTGATGATGGTGTAAATACTGAAACTTTCGTATGTTTATATGTATTTTTTTCTTATTTACCGGCTGGTGTTTCGGAAAACATGTTAATTTAGAAAGCCTGTTAAAATAATGATAAACATTTATCTTTTAACTGACAGATAAACTTTCGTAAATATAAGGGGGTGGAAATGCATATGCATGTTCTAAACAAAATAAAATCACTCTGGATCTGAATAAAAGATTTTGAACAAATAATAATAAACCTAATGATATGAATTCGAGACTTTTTTCTTCAATTTACAATGACGTATCCACGGGGAATGGAAGGCGTTCGGGCTGAAGCTCCCATAAATTATCCCTAAAAATAATTTGTAGTAAAAATAATGTAATATCCCAGATTATAAAAATATTAGTAGCTCTGGCAAAGGAGAACAGTATTTAAACTTCAAAACAAATAAAATATATACAAATACAATAAAACAGTTAGATTAGGGTAGTCAATATAATGTCATATTCAATCATAATAACATATAAGAAGGCGAAGAAAATTGAACCATGTGTGACCTCCAAAAAGCTGCAAAACCAGTACCATTTTTAAAATATAATCTTCAACGTAAAAGTAAGAAATTATTACATAATTAAATATATTAATGAAGACGTCTAAATTTTATTAAATTTAATTTTAAAAAATCTGGTAAATTTATATAAAAGTAAGCAAATGTCAAGAAAAAATATACAAAAATTCATCCACAAAAGCAACATAGTTCTTGTAAATACCAATTTGTATTTATTTTTTCTTAATAGATCTTCAAGGACCACTTAAAAAATCATTTCATATTTCATTTTTACTTTTTTTTTTTTATTATCTAATGTTTCTTCTAGAATAATTATCGATATAAAAAAATAATAAATTAAATCCTGAATCTGCACTGCTTATAAGGTTGTGAGTTTTTGACATTAATAGTCACCACTCACTTCTTAATCCACAATAAATATACAACGTGAATCGTATTACTTATTAGAGGCAAATGTTGGATGTTTATCACTGATTAGCACTTGGTATAAGCTTGATGGTACCCATTTTTGAAAAACTCCAATGGAAAGGTAAAACATTTATTTAGGGCACCGGAGGGATTATTGACCATCGGCTGACTGTTGCTAGGTGGAAGGGCCGAAAGCCGTCCTTGGCTCCGATAACCTCTCATCTGGATTCCGGCCCTTTGTTCTACACACAGGGTCGCGGGGTCTATTTGAATTTAAACGGGCCCACCTGATCCCTGGGGTCGAGGTTTGGACAGATCTGATAGGAGAGCGCTAACCCAGGGGCCCTTTCAGAGGAGTCGTTCACCCCCGTACGGAGGAAGCCCATGTCATCTCTTCGTCCCTGTCGATCTGCGGCCAGAGATAAACCTCAGGCTGGATACCACCGATGTTCAAACAATTGAAGAAGTTCAGCGCCATTTATTTTAAGACAGAAATAGTATTTATATGTTTTGTGATTGCTGAATTTGGAAAAGAAAAATAATAATAAAAATTGAGACCTTTTTAGGTGGTCTTATATAAAAAAGTTTGATGTTTACAAAATCAAATACACACACACACACACACACACACACACACACACACACACACACACACACACACATATATATATATACAATAACGCTAAGAAGCAACATGAAAATGTATCAGGTTTCCTTTTAAATAACATTCAGATCGCTATTAAAATGACTGGTTTATCAACGAGTGGTAAACATCAAATTGTTCGAACTTGTATTTTAAACAATTTAAGTTAAATGATAAATTCGACTGTTAACAAAGCAGTCATCGTGAGCAATCATTTAACAATATCTTAATTTATTTTTGATGTATTTTTTTTTTAATATATTTTATTAACTGTGTATATTTTATATAGGTGTGACTGTTTTTATGTTTTTGGTTTAATTTAGGTTATTTTATTTTTTTATTTTACATAGTCTTTGATTATTATTTTACTTTTGTTAATTTTATATTTTCTGTATATATGGTGAGAATGTGTTCATGTATCACTGTAATCTATTATTCACATGACAGATTGTTATAATTCTAAATAAATTTTAAAAAAATTATTTACAATTCTCATTATTTATTTAGTTTGAAATATATATATTTTGAAATAATAATATATTTGTTTAACTACGTGGCTTTAGAGTTGACTCAAACCATAAATTCATTTAAAATTAAAATATACATCTACTTATTTTTTTTTATTATATGAGGAAGAGTAGAGAGTGACAATTTTTTTTTTTTAATTATTATTAAGTCATAATACATAATTGGTGTAGAGGCCCTGATGAAGACCTGAAACTTAAGTTAAAAGTGGTCACAAAATAAAATTTTAAATAAATTATTTTTATTTTTTTTCTCACTCATTGCAATTCAAAATTTCCCAACTATATTATCTAGTTAAATTTTTCCTGGCCAATTAGATATTTAATTTTTTTTTCCTATAAAGAATTAAACTAGTTTTACTTAAAAAAAAAGAAAATTGTTATATTTAAACAAAAAATAATAATTTAATTTAAAGCTATGGATTGACTATCTATAAATCATAAAATTTCTTCAGTTTTTTATTATGACTAAGTTTTTATTGATGTCATATCGTTATAATTATTTTTTTTAAATTTCAATATTGAATTTTATTACATTTTTTTCACAAATAATGACACTAGTAATAGTTATACAGGAATTTATTCGCACCATATATACAATAAAAAAAATTAAATGGAATAACGGAAAAAATAATAAAAAATAAAATAAATACATACATTATAAAATAAAATAGATACATATACTACACCAAAAAAAAATTTAAAAATTAAAAATATTTTTTTATCTATTCAAAATTTGTAGAATTATCAGTAAATCCTAGCTATTTACCGAAGAACCGAGATAGACTAATTAAACACGAAGATGCCTAAGTAAATTAAGAGCGCCTAAATGGCCCGGTGTTGAGGTACGCCCAAATATAAGATAAGACAGAGAGGAGAGATAAGGCGGAGCAGACGGCCCTATCTCCCGGTAGCCGGTCGTTCACCCCGGGCCTCCCTCCCGAAATTTTACGGCTTCTCGGGGGACTAGGCAGATAAAAACAGAAAGGGAAACCGTCGTCGTTAGGGAGTACGCTCACTGGCCGAGGGTCGATATAGCACCGCCGGATTGGGTTTTATACCTCCCACCGGGTCACAGTCCTCATCAACTCCTAAATTAGACAATTCCTGCCAAATTAAGGACTTTAATTAAATTATCAGTCCTATAATTAGACAATATCTAATAATTTAGTCGTTAGGAATATGGTTAATACCAGTAATTCGGCTGAGTGAGAGGCGCTGGGATCTCCTAGAGTCCTGCCTCTGCTTCCACGAGTGGGGAGAAGGACTTGGCTCGAAGATCTTGAGTTAATGAATTTTGTAAATATTGTATAAAAACAGTAATTATTTTGATTAGTTTGGTTTCATTTAGTTTATATACATTTACTTTTAGTATTATTATTTTGCAGTTAATTTATCTTCATCTATTGTACTTAGTGTGACTGAGCTACTCTTTTATCACTATTACTATTGTCCTTGTATGTGACAGATTGTAATATATCTCAATAAAGAATTTTCGACTGAAAAAAAAAAATGGAAATGTTTAGTTCATGGATAAAACTAAAAAAGATTTTTAATTTATTGAAATTAAATACTTTATATCTATTGTTACCCCCATACCAGACTGAAATGACTAGAAACCGCCCGACGTTTTCGATTACTGCAGCACTTACTAGACAAACGCTCTAAGCTTTCAATCAATTACAAACGACTCATATATGTGACAATAATAAGACCTATTAGGACTTACGGAATACAGCTTTGGGGCTTCACTAAACCATCGAATTTCTCTCGTATCTAATCATTACAATCCAAAATCCTTGACGATCCTTACTTTGTAACAAATAAAATCATCCATAATGACCTTAATGTTCCATATGTTTCCGATTTGGCCCAATCCAGATACCTATCCTCCCATAACGAACTGCAGAACCATCCGAACCCTTCGTTCCAAATCTTGCTTCCTCCTCGATCCCTGATAACCCTCCGAGGCGTCTGAAAAGAAGATGCCTCGGGACCTTCTAATATAGAACTTTAATTTGAGTTTTACCAATGGGTAGATTCTCTTCATGTTGTACATGTCATGTTACCAATGTCACATTTACTCGTTGTATTTCTCATGTAATACAGTAGTAAATTTCATTAAAATAAAAAAAGAAAAAGAAACTTTTAATATTATTATTTTGATATTAATTTATCTTTATATTTTGTATAGTGTGATTGAGCTACTCTTTATCACTATTATTATTGTCCTTAGATGTGACAGATTGTAATATATCTCAATAAAGAATTTACGACTGAAAAAAGAAATGAAAATGGTTAGTTCGTGGATAAAACTAAAAAATACTTGGTCACTATCTTTCAAGAAATATGAAGAATTTATTAATATCTTCTTTTTTAATTTAATATTATTATTTGTATCTATTATTAAATAAACAAACCTAGTAAACGTGAACTAATCAACAATAATGACATGAACAGACTTGTCGAAATACTACCCAATGATAGCACCCCCTAAATAGTTCTAAGAAGATCCTGAGACCGTCTTCTTTTCAGACGCCTAGGAGGATTATTAGGAATCGAGGAGAAACCAAGACTGGAAAAGTGGGTATGCAATTCACCGTGAAAGATAGGTATCGGGCCACATCAGCGACGTATGAAACATAAAAGTCATTATGAATGATTTTATTTAAAATAAAATATGAAGCATTAAGAATTTTGGATTGTAAGAATTGGATTAGAGAGATATTCGATGGTTTGGTAGGACCCCAAAGTTAAACTCCTCTATGTCCCTACAGAACATATTGTAGTTATGAGCATATTTCAATTAATTAAAATTTTACATATTTTGTCAATAAATAAAAGCAGACGGAATATGAACATTTAATTTGGAAAACAGCAATCATAAAAAGCAAAAAGATAGAAAAAAAAAACTTTTTACCACTACAAATAGAACGAAATTCTGAAGAGATAGTCACAACCTTGAAACGTTAAATGCTCTAAAAAAATAAATGTTAAAAAAAAATTAATCCTATTTTACTTGAACACCTGAATCGGACACTAACTTTTCAGAAAAAATAAGAATGTGAAACGAGAAATATTAATATTTACAAATACAATAGAAATATTTATTAATTAACATTAAATGAAAAATTCGGATAGAGATTCATACTAAGTGTCCATAACTTATTGTATTTTATAGTGCAGTAGAAATTCTTAACCAATTAACGCCAAATTTATTAAATACAATAAACGAACAACTATTTATACTTTAACAATTTGATATCCTTAATCCTACAGTAGTTCAATTTGCTCAGTATTTTCTCGTGATTATTTGAAATACGTTAACAATTTTTACTCCCTTTTTTGGAACCAGAATAAATGGATCTACTACTGATTATGTCAGACTCTAAAAACGAGAATTAAATTGATTATATAATATTTAGAACCCATTAGAATGGCAGCTAGTATACAGAATAAATGTAATTTATACAATCAACCTGAACAGAAAATGTGAAACGTAATAAGGTATTATATGCGAACTATGATCCGTATTTTTTGTTGTATAAATATAATAATAAAATAAAATAAGAACGAAAATACGGATTAGTAGATCGCCAGATACGTATCTAAGGATCCATTAATCTGTTGTTTTTTTTATTAAAGAACTGATATTTAAGAAATATGACAGTTCGTCGAACTCACACTCAGACGATGACATTCATTTTGACAAAACTATTTATGATGAATGATGGGCAGTAATAGATTTTTTAAAAATATTTTTTTATTTTAACTAATCTGTTCATGTGTGTAGAGTGAATTATATTTATTTAACACATCATTTGTTCATTTTATAACTACTGGCAAATTATTATTAAATAATTTCTTTACCTTATTAAAATCAGTCTTATTTATTTGCTTTCGGGTTGTTGAGAAGACGACAGTTAAAAAGACCATTACTAGACAATCTTGCGATAGATATCTGCGATTCGACAGTTCATCTATCTCAAACTAATGATCCAACCATTACCAACACAAATAGCCATCACGTCCTTGAGTTGACTAAGTTTCGGTCTCAGGGAGAAATACCTTCCACGTGCAAGAAGTTGCCAGCTGTTTCTTTTCGTTCTGTTTGGCATAAGACTTCTGTTTGTATTGGACCAATTGTTTTCGTCTAGAAGAAAAATTGTTCGCAGTATTTTTTATTATGTACACAAGAAGCAAATCAACACACATATTCTTTAACTGTGGTTCGCAGAACTTATTGTCATTGACATTAAATTCCTAGACTTTTCGCTTTTAAGAAAGAGAAACTTTCGCGGTTTGACGTTTTGCGTTTTTTGGTACTTTACTAGTTATTAACTTTGCTGTAAAATACCTAGACTTGAAAAGAACCAAAACTGTTTTTTAAAAAGGGATCCTCGAACTACATAAGTTTCAGAACCCGATACTGCTGATCTAATTGTTATTTTATAAATAATAATAATAATAGAGCACCACACCGCGCATTGTTGACAACCGGAATAAAGATAAATGGACAAAATAATTACAAAATCGCATTCCGGTGTCCGGAAGGAGGGGCTTTTAACCCTGGCTTTAATAATGGCTCGAGAAATCCCCATATAGCCTTAAATGCGAGAAAGAGGACACATTAAAAAAAATAAATAAAAAAATAACAAATAAAATAAACATATTTAGTACAATGCTAAAACAATTGTCCATATCTAAACTAAAATTTTCTACGATTTTCTCTTTAATTAATTTTTGAAAAATAATAAAAAAAACATCAAAACTCAAAATTTATAATTGTAAATGTTTAAAGAATATTTTTTTTTTTCAAATCAATGTTTTCAAATACATGTTTCTTCATTATTCAATTCTTAATTTGACGTCAATTATAAATTTTTTTAATACATTTGAAATTTTTGAAATTTAGTGAGAGAAACACTGTATTAAAAGAGATGCTGCGGAACTATATTGGTTTTCTAAGACACACCACACTACAAAACTTCTTATACCAAATTTTATACACATTTTTCTTTATTTACAGTAAGATATTTTATTTAAGAATTTTTTTTAAATTTATATCTATGATATACAACAAGAACAAAGGACAGCATATTTCATTTTTATCTCTTTATTAATATTCATAAAAGGCATAAAGAGGAATGTACGATATAAATTAATAAAAGAGAATTGAGATGGAAAATAAATTAAATAGTTTAAAATGTTCCTTCTTTATTTTTTTAGGTGTGCTTTATAGAAGTAAAAAAAAAAAAAAAAGCAAACCATACATAAATTTCAATCAGTTAAGAAAACAGGAACTTTGAAAGTACACACAAATAATGTTATATGCAATACATCGGAGCTTAGTGTGTCAATGAACTTACGTTGATCGGAAAATACTTTCTAAAAAAAAGTCTTTAAATGTGTCCAAAGGTATTATTACGACCACAATAGAAAACTGTTTTGTATAAAAAGAATAACAATAATAATAAATTAACAAAAAAAAAAAAAAAAACTTGACTAAGACACCATTACCCACTAACACACTCTTAAGCCACTTGAGCGAAAAATAGAGTTTAGCAAAAAATATCTCGGCCAGCTCATTTCCCTGGATATAAGGTCAGGAGGGAAAATTATGAGAAAAATTGGTCCAGTGAGACGGGAGATTTTTCCCGGGAGAAACTCCATTTTGGCCATGTTTTTCCATACTTTTTATTATGAAGGGTAATCGACGGAGGCGTGAAGCGAGGTATTGTGGCTGAGCACGTTGCCTCTAGGTGAGGGGTGTGTGTGGGAATTTAGATGGGCTATAGCGGTACCCCGCCCCACATACGTACTTCATCTACATGCTTTTTGTTTGTTTTTGTAGGACTAACTGCGGTCATGGCGGTTTTCGACCAAGGACGGATCGCTAACCCGTCTTACTGGAACGATTGTTACGATTCTGCAATACGACAATACGAGGTTGGGGAAATTATCTCAATATGAAAACTAAGTTACTATTTTGGGTGTAATATTATTTTTTGGGGTCTTTTACTTCTTCAATTAACGATTGAATAATGTTTCTTCAGAAGACAAATTGTAAATTTTGGAACCAAGCATTGCTGAAAAGTCAATTTGTAGAACCGTACGAAACCTAACGTAACCTCTTGTATTTACTTTGTTAACCTACAGTTGTGTTATTACATAGATACTCATTAGGTGAAATAATTTATTCCTAAATCAGTTGTCACATATTAGTCCGTGGCACAGACACCTTTTTATCAAATTATTAACATCCGGCTGAAACTACGTAAATAGCTTTTTCTCATCGTAACCTACAAATAATTTATTTACGAAAATTCTCGGAATTGGGTCGTTTTCAACCTGGAAGTCGGCAAACTTTATCCATTTTATTAGATACTAACAAATATAAATACTCATTTGCTTTCCACTTGAATCGTAAGTTCATTTGAGCACAAACTCGAAAAAAAAAATATCGAGTCATTTGGAGTGACCTACATCTCTAAATTTTCAAAATAACAAGGTTACATACGCCGAACGGTCCAATATTTTTGTAGGCCACGTTTTGTGATCAAATTATCTTAGGATGCATGTGGAAAGCAAATGGGTATTTACGAGTTTTTGGTACCTAATTAAATAGACAAAGTTTGCCGACCTTCAGATTGAAGACGACCAAATTCCGAGAATTTTCATAAATAAAATATTTGTAGGTTACGATGAGATGAAACTATTAACGAAGTTTCAGACAAATGTTAATAATTTGATAAAAAAGGTTAATGGAAATTTATTTAATTTAAGTATTAATTTAAAGTAATCAATTAATAAAAGTATTTTAAGTATAAAGCATAAAAATTCCAATAGAACTTGTTGAAAAAAAGCTCTGTTTTTTGGACAAATTTACCTTTAGCATTATTAGCTTGCGCGTGAGATTCTTTTGATTATTATTTATGCATTTAAGTTTAGTTATGTTTCCTTCCATAATAAACTTCAGAACCATCCTAACCCTCTCGTTTCTAACCTTGCTTCCTTATCGCTACCTGACAACCCTCCGAGGCGTCTGAAAAGAAGATGGCCTCGAGATCTACTTTTGTAAATACATTTTTAGAGTGCTACCAGTGGGTAGTTTCTCAACAAATGATTTCATGCTATTGTATTCTACTGTTCACATTTACTGAATGTATTTTTACTTGTAATACAGTTGTAAATATCATTAATAAATAAAAAAAGTTTAGTTATGACATGCCCAAATGTACATAATTGTAAATTTGCCCGTTTGTATATAAACAGAATAAATATGTTATTATATTATTATTGCATTTATTGTTTGGTTTACTTATGTTTATATAGGAAGACTATACACCTCATGCTAAAATTTTCTTCTTTTTTTTTTTTGCCATTTCCTATATCTTTTTGTACACACTGTTAATATTGTATATATTGTTTCTTTGCTGCTTTATTAATTCAATACTCTTTCTTCTGATGATACTACAATTATAGTTTTATGCAAGATTGATAATGATCAATGGGTAAATAGTTATTTTTTTCAATTTTTCTCTTTGGAGATTTAAGAATAGTACAACAAAAATAAAAAATATTATTATTAATTTTTTGTCATAATTTTAGTATTAGCTATGATTGCTTCATTTAGGAAAAAAAAATTAATTTTACGAAAAAAAAAAGTGTTCTAAAAATCAAATCTTATTTTATTCGTGAAATAATGATGGATACAACGAACTTTTAACGTTATCTGTCATATTCGTAGATAAGCTTTTGATTTATTACTGTCGACACTATAAACACCTTTAATCTATAAACTTGTGTAAAGATTTCTATTAAATCATCGTTATACAATAAGGTATAAACAACAAAAGCAGGAAACGTTTTTTGGCAGTAAACTTTCAACAGATGTTTATTCCAAAGATCCTAGATACTTTCTGTTCCGTGTAAAATCAATATATTTAGTTTTAAATTACCAATATAGAAGATAATTTATCCCATGGCATAACCCAAAGGGAGTGACATTGAAAGGTGTCTGGATATCGATAACAGATACATTATCGATTTCTCAAGTGGACTAAATAATATTTTTTATTTCCCCGTTGTTCTTTGCAGATATCAGATGTCATTGGCCTTGCTGTGGTGACCTTCGACTTTATCTTTTCCGCATATGGCCACTTTTGCCATTTTTGTGTTTCTCATATCATGTGCAAACCGGATTATAAAAATTTTATTTATATTAGAATTTAATATCAATTATTTTTTAAATTAAAGATAATAAGTTAATCTTGTAGATTTTCACTGTATTTTATTATTTTTTTATTTTTTTTATTTTAATTTAAATTCAAATTTTTTAATATTTAAGATATACGAGAGGGTGATGATCGAAGTAGAATAACAGTAGTAGTACATCATAAAAGAAATTATTAAATTATTCACATACTGGGAAAAAAGCAAAATTCTCTTAATACACTTCCATATACTGTCACCTTAACCCATTTATATATTACATTTATCAATAATTTTGATACTAACTTTTTTTCCCCAAAAAGAGATATTATCTTTCGTCTGTTATACAATACTTTAACATCATAAGATGATTTATATCATTTAATGAATGTTCTATCCATCAAAAAAACTAGATGAGTACCTTGAAAAAATTTAAAGCAAAATTCTCTCACCTCCACATTGGAATTTGGCATGAATCTTAGTAATATATGTCTCAATAAAATGCATTAGAAAAAATCTGTGTAGTAATTTTTGAAAATTTAATGTTTTGAAAAAAAGTAAAATTATTCACTTGATTTAAGGTAGAAGTCAGTCGACTGTTCTACATATCATGGGTAATAAATATTCAGGACGCACTCATTATAAAGTTTTTATTAGTGCCGACGTTTTAACCTAAACATGTGGATCATCATCAGGGCTTAAAATTTTTAATACAATCAGAGATATAGTATTATACGGCAGATAATCGTTAATAACAAAAATTGGGAAATACGGATATTTTACCTATTTTCAGGAATCTTTATTTAAAAAAAAACTACTCAAATAAAAAATAAGGAGAAAATAAATTGTTATTTATTTAGTGAATGAATAAAAAATCATATAAATAAGGAACATAGAGGTTCAGATCTATGATGATTTCATGTAAAATCATCATATCACATCGTCATATTACATGTAAAATAATTTCACAAATCTCATTACCTCACACATAAATCATATTTATCCTCACACATCATGTTTCATGTGAAACTCTCTTATTTTCCTGTTAATCACAGTTTTAAATCATATTTCAATAACCTAAATTGATTTTTGGTGGAGAATATCAAAAGTCTGTATTTATTGATAGGGTGGAATAAAATCTCAACTTAAAAAAAAATATAAATAAACACTGATTCGGACTGAATTATTAGTTTCATCCAAATCTTTACGCAGACACAAAGATAACAAAGTCAAGACAAACCTATCCGAAGAATTGACTTGGTACGAGGTAATCTGGTCTATAAATTGATTGCTATGACCATAATTATCTGTTATTTTGAACCAATTAGTCGAAAAATTATAAATGGTTCTAGGAAGCCGATGGTTCTTTATCACAAGATAAGATCTATTTATTTATTAGTTAGAGGATTCAGTTTATCTAACCTATCATGCGGCATTTCTTTCCTGTATTGGGTCCTAGCTCTGACCACAACATATCTTATATTCTTAACATCGTATTATTATTCCAATAAGTGATATTTTGAATCGAATTGTACTTATTCGGAAATGATTACACTAGGTTGTTATAAAATTCCTTGTACATAGGCATAGCTTTATTTCATATCACATACTTCAAACAGTATCGAATACTACCCTTCAAAGTTAACTCCGTTGTTTTTAACTACTTTCGCCCATCCAGACCCTGAAACAGCATCCTTAAACCTACAAAGACATATCTACCTAATAGAGCAGCGGTGCAACAATTATCGCATAAAAATCAATGAATCAAAATTCAAGTATGCCACTTTTAACCTCCGGCGCAGATCCTGTCCACATATCCTTTTCAACTCTGTACCTCTTGCTATCTAAGACACAGTTCGGTACCTTGGATTCTCCTTTTAGAAAAAAGAAAGCATGGAACCTACATACCAGACTTAAAAGACAATAACTTAACCGACGACTTGGCCAGTTATACAGACTAATAAACAGAAAATCTAACCTCACCATTGAAAACAAATTATTAATATACAAAACCATACTGAAATCCATCTGTACCTACGGACTTGAACTGTGGTGGACAATTTTCGAACATCAGACGCATCCAATCCTTCCAGTCTAAAGTCCTCTGTATAGTAGTCAATGCTCCTTATTATGTTACGAACAAAACCTTACGTCATGCATGACCTGAACATCCCTTATGTGCTTGACGTTATTCCATCCCGATTCTCATATTTTCATCACAACTTAATCCATCATCCTAATCCCTTGCCACAATTCTTATCGAGTTCCAGTCATTCCTACAATCCTTCTAAAAGGTTGAAAGTGGCCTCGAGGTATTTTGTAAATACGTCACTGGAGTCCTGGAAATGTCCACTCAAGTCATGACCGTATGTAGCTTTAGTGCCTTCTCTCAGTCTCCACTGGATTTTCATCCCAATGATGCGGCTGAGAAACGCTGGGATCTTCTGGAGTCTTGCCTTATCCTCCACACGTGGTTCTACTCGGAGCTCCCTCTATAAATATTGTAAAGTATGAATGTGTTTTTATTTTTTTTTTATTTAATGTTTCATTTATTCTGTTATATTAAGTTTTCTTTTCTTTTCATTTGTTATAATTTTCTAATATTTTTGTTTTATTGTATATACGGTATGATTGTATCTCATACATCCCAAATACTCAATGAGTATGAGCAAAAAGTATTTTTTATGAGAGTTGGAATTAAGGGTTGTGTTCATGCACAAGAACCTTTGTAACAACCTAGTAATTTAACAACTCCTACGTTTGAATTTTTCGCATATCTCGGTGTGTACAAAACATCGCCTTTTACTGTTAATTATTACTGTATTATTAGAAATACAACTGTTATTCATCTTAATCACACATATTTTTCCAGTCTACTGGCGTCGTCCAAGGTAACATCCTTGGTCGTCTTCATTGACTATGCAGCCTAAATCTCGAATATCGTGCTAATTACTTTCGACCTTCGCATAAAATTACAGTCCTTTTCATCCTTCGATAACGTTTCGTTTCCTCGTGTCATAAAGGACATCTTTATAAGAGTATAGCATGTTAGGAACCTGACTAATATGCAATAAACCTCGGGGGAATAACTGTTTGGAACGGACTTATAATTAAATTAATAACGATATCGTTAATATATTTAGCGGTGTAATAAATAAAAGCGGGAGAGAGGGCGCCCGAGTAAGGTAATGATCCTATTAATGTGAGGGTAATAAAAGTAAATAGATGGCAGCACCGGGGATAAGTTATTAGGTCTAATGATGCCACAGCGTCGGGTTCGAACCAATGAGACTGGAGCTATTTAGCTCTAACTGCTACAATTTAGCGGCCAAATTATCTACTTGGAAAGCTTTTTCCGAAGCGATTGTTTGATATCGGCAATTATTATTTTAAATTGCCATGATTGGAAAAACACTTGTTAAAGGGAAGATTATTAGCTAATGGGATTCTGGTCAGTGTGTCGTATATCTCGGCCAACGGACTATACTTTCCTTCTTCTCTCACATAAAAGCCTCAAACGTAATTACAATAAAATAATTATTTTTTTAAAGAATACGTTTCAAATAAAACTTCAGTGACTCGTTTTATTTTTTAATCTTTTGTTTTAAATGACATTTGAATTTTAAAAAATATCAACAAATTTTCCTTTTTTTTTTTTATAATCCTATATTAATGTTATTCTTATTAACAATTGATGCCTTGAAAACCAGTTTACTGTTTCTTGAAACAAACAAAAAAAAAAAACAAGATTTTAAAAAAAATACACATAATAATGGAAACTAACAGGGCTTGAAACGAAAACAAAAAACGTTTATTTTAAAAAGTGTCTCCGGAATTTTTATTGTTAATAGTTTTTTAATTCTTTTGGAACTACAATTTTTTCTCTTGTAACATTTTAAGTAAAAGATTCAGAGAACTATTTAAAAGTTCTGTCGATTTCGCTAAAAAAAAATTATCCAAAAAATGACTTTTATCCACAGCTACTCAAACATACGACACATTAGAATCATGTGTAATTCATTTAAGACGCATTGTAACAATAATATAAGCCAAATTACTGTTTATTTTTCATTTGAAAGATTTTTTTTAAGAACAAAAAAGTTAAACTTTTGCCATAGCTCTTAAACTTTATTACTATAAAATTCCTTAGAACTTCACAGGAATTGTTAAATGAAACTTTTTTAAAAAATTCCATAAAACTTCCAACCACTGGAATTTAAATATAGAAAAATAACATTTAAAACATGCTGTGTTTATAACAACCCAATGTAATTGGAAAGCACAATTATAAGAAAGTATTTCTCTCTATGTAAATAACCATAAACGTCCATGTACAAATTAAGATGTCAGAATTCATTATATTTGATAGATTTATAAGTCCATTTACATATTTAGTACTGCAATGAATGTCAATGAATAACTTTTTTAGTATGTACAAACTGGAAATTTTTCCAATCTGAAATTTAAAATTATAATTATTATAAATTATATACTCATTCTACCTATACCTGTATTACTTTCATATTACAATGTATGAACTTTATTTTATATTTATAATGTACATATTCTACCTTATGTATAATTTTATAAAGGGAATTTAATTATATTAAAAAAATAAAAATTTATTTCCTAATTTATTCAATCTTGTGTTGCTGGAAAATTAAATTCATTTATTTATTTTGCTATATTGAATAACTAAAGTTGTATAAAATTTTATATAAAAAACATGACTAGAAAGTGTGTTTATTAAAATTACTGAATAAGCTGTAAGTTATTTATTATTACTATTATTTTGTATCCTACTTACTATAATATTAGCATTTTTTAAAGATATAAATGTATCTTCGATTTTAAATAATTTTTAATTAATAGTTTTTATACATTAATTATTCTTTAATTTATTTGTAATTATTTACAACTTTATTTAGCGTACAATATTGCATTATGATTTTAAAGTTTTCAGTGAATAGAACAATGCTAATGGAAACGACATCAAACGTGTCCTCTAAGCCTTTCTATTTATTAAATTAATAAAACTTTAGTCAATACTTATCTAATAAAATTCTCTCAAAAACAAATTTATTAAAGAACCTTAAAATAATTATTTTCTGCATGATTTTGTTCTCCATAATATCTAAATAATTACGGCCCCAAAGCCTCTACACGGCAAGGAATGGTTCAATAGAAGGCAATAGACCATATGGTTGTTTCGATCTATCCATCTGGCTTTTGAATCAACTGAGATGCAATAGGGCTCCATGTAGACAACTGGAAAGAAATAGTACAAGAAAGGCTTTGGTGGAGTAAGCTTGTCAAGGCGGCAAAGGTCTACAAGATAAGTAATGTGAACAGAAAAATAAATAAATAAATTACGGCATTGGCAGAAATTACCTAATTTTTGAGTAATTATATTCTACGCTTTATTTATTTATTTTTTTCTGTTTCCTAACTTCCATTATCTATTGAAGGTATCTGTGACAAGAGATGTTTTTTTTATTTTTTCAAAATTTTTGAATCTGGTTCCTTCTTCTAAATGTCGCTAATTTGAATCGAGAGTTCATTTGTAATTGGTTTCAAAACCGTAAGTTCGAAATTTCTCCTCATTAACCTAAAGCCCTAAGCAAGCGAAGACAGGGAAAGGGCGGTGGAAGAAGTGGCTGACTTGGGATCTTGCTAGTTAGTACGAGCTAAGAAAAAAGGGAGGGAAAGAAACACCTTCACGCTGAGGCTATTCATAAACATTTCCCTTTCTACTAAGTGAAAAACTTCGCAGGTTGTTTGCGAAGCCAAAGAAAATAAGCAAAGGAGTTGAAAAGCTGTGATGGCTTTGTTTTCTCCTGAAAAGAAGATGAGTGCCTGAGGCAATGACTGGCTGTTTACGGCTCAAACCCGTCTGCAGCTCCTCAGTGACATCTGACGTTCGGCCTTGGACATCTTCTGTAACCACCTCCCATTCGGCAGGGCATGTCATTAAGACGTTTACAATCCACCTACGTTATGTATTATTTTTATTTATAAATATATTATAATAAATACTCTAAAGTATAGTTTCATCGCATCATGAATAAAAATTATTTTTCGATTTTTCAGCCACTGAATTTTTTTTTTAAATAATAAAAATAATTGGCTTTTTATTTTAAAATCAAATGATATTATGGGTGTTTTCAAAGAAATTTATGTATATATTTTCGATAGGTTTATACAACTAGTCCATACAAAAAATGATATACACGTATATACGAGAAAAACCATGGCCTCTTGTTACATTCCAGTTCTATTGCTGATAATTTATTTATTGAATTTTAATTTTAGACATAAATTAATTATCTCAATTTTTTTATAATAAGAGATTCCTTATCCCTCTATTCTCTCCGAATATTCATGAAATTTAGTTTTTATCGTTGGAGAAAAAATAAATATATTTTTGATATCAGGACATTTAAAATTAAGACATTGTTTAAATTAAGACATTTACAATCCGCCCACTTCAAGTATTATTTTTATTTATAAATATATAATAATAAATACCAAAATATAGTTTCATCGCATCATGAATAAAAATTATGTTTCGATTTTTCAGCCACTGAATATTTTTTTAAAATACATAACAATAAAAAAAATACTTGGCTTTTTATTTTAGAATCAAGTGATTTGATGTGGTTTCTCAAAGAAATTCGTGTATATATTTTCGTTGAGTTTATACAGTCCATACAAAAAATAGAATAATAATAATATACATATATTTATATACATATTTATACGAGAAAAACCATGGCCTTTTGTTATAAAAAAAAAAAAGAGAGTTTTGTATTTTTTCAGTATTTAAAAAAATGAATATATTTTTTAAATCAGATTTTTAAAAACGAAGACATGTTTAGCTATTTTTTTCAGAGCTCATTATAATTATTAGAATAGCAGTTTAATGAAAAAAAAAATGTTTTGATGTAAAAAAAAAATGTTCATGATGCAATGAAACTATATTTTGGTATTTATTATTATATATTTATAAATAAAAATAATACTTGAAGTGGGCGGATTGTAAATGTCTTAATTTAAACAATTAAATTCACTTATAAGTGAAATAGAATGGAATAGTGAGTGTTATATGATGTTGTGGATGTTATAATAATTTGGAGGAAAGCAAAGAAATATTAAATATAATATATATATTGGGGTACAATCAATATCTCAAAAATAAAAGATAAATAGATAACAATAGTAAAAAATAGTTTATAGTAGTCCAAAATAAATCTAAAAGAATGTCTGATGATGAAAAGTATAAGCATGATTACACTAGAAAATAAAATTGGAACAAGTTTATAATATGAATATTAAATATCATTTCAATTAAACATCATACAAATACAAGTTTCCAAAAAAAAAAATCATTTATTCTAAACAGGCAGGGACCAGTCATTATACCACTGATGGGAGAAGGGATGATGGAGTTGGGAATTTAAATGCTAATTTTGAAAAATGGTAGTCATATGGGGGTTTGTGGTTCCTTAAATGAGCTACTATCAATACTGAGTCTCAATGCAAGCACGTGCCGTCTTTGCAAGGAAGCCATCAACCTGATCCTACAGGACCCTCCCTATTCTTAACTGACATTGATGGCAGCGAGGTCATTATTTAACTTGCCTCAAAATTTATTCCTTTCTCAAATCATAAAAAATAAATAAAACGCAAAGGTATATTATAAATAACAAGACGAATTGCAAGTGTTTTGATGAAGTGTGTACAGGGTCCCAAAACGTGGATCCACAAAAAACAAAACCAAGCAGTGATGGAAGAAACTCGAAGCCAAAATTAGCAGAAAGGAACCGTTAGATATATTAATGTAAAAAAAATAATAAAAAGTTTAAAAATTCTATTTATAATGAGTGACAAACAGAGACTCCTAAAACTAATTGTTAAAACCTATATAGACCAAAAAATTAAAATCATATCGAAAATTCTCAAATTTTTCGTAAATGTTTATATAATATTTTGAGTATAAATAAGCATACTAACTTCGAAAAGCAATCAACATTTTTTGTTAATTGAATAGGAATCTAGTAAAAATAAATAAATAATTTCTAATCCAGAACTAGCTAAGAAAAATATTTTTCACTAAAAAATAATAAATATGAAGGTTCAATAATCACACAAACATAAATTTAAAATGACTCAAATATAAAACACAATATAGGTAGAAACTGTTTGAAAAATATAAATAATAAACATATTTGAGTTTTAATAAAATATTATGTTTCTAATTCACGCATTTATTCACCAGATAGTATTTTTTTTTTTAAATAGCAACCAGATTAAAATATTTTCCTTACTTAGTACAGACAAAATAGAAACAAAATTACGAATTATTAGTTCAAAAAATACTTTTTAAATTAAAAAAAATATATTTTTTAGAGCACATATTTTTTGTGCACTAAAATAGCTTGTGACTGTTGATCTATAACAATAAAGAGTGTTTGAATTTTAACAGTAATATGTACTTAACATTTATCTAGGAGTATCTATCATACCTGGGTTTATATAACCAATACCCTTCCTACATTTAAATCCCGCCTGTTCAATCATTTCTTATACATCTACATCCAGTCTCCATAAAATTGTAAATAGATACCACTGTAAATATGTATATAAATTATTATTCATTATTTCATCTTTATTTTCGTTCTTCATTATTTTTACTTTATTTTCAATTTTTTATTATTAACTTATTGAAGTTAGAAAGTAATTTATAATTTTTTATTATGACTATGACATTACTCAGCATTTTTTTTATGTATCTCTGAGGCGCCTTAGCCCACATTTCTGTCCTTCTGTATTATTCTAAAGGGACTCGTCCCAGAACAAATAAAGTATTATTATTATATATGAAAAATAATTTTACTGAACCTAAACACGCTTATAAAAAATAAAATATGATAAAAACTCTACCTCTATTTTAAAACAAATTTTTAGTTTAAGAATGTGAAATGAAGAGCTAAAACTTTAAAATTAAATATTGATTTTAATCAGAAATAATGCGAGTTTTGGTTTGTTTTAAATCTTGAAATTTCTTAAGCATGACTCTATACGAATCAAGGAATATACGAATTATTAGTGAAATAAGTGAAAAAAATGAGGATTCATATAATAAATTGATAGTGAAATCAACCTCAGGAATTTTTCGTAAACGGAACCAATACAAGAGAATCTTTCAGCAGAGATGACATAATTGTTGAATATGTCATACGACATTACCCATTTTGAAGCATTGACGTAATACTTCTATTTGCCTTTCGACTGAACAATCATTAATCAAACTTTAAAAATAAAATTAAAAGAGACAATCATAATCGTTGAGTTGTTTGTCACACTGGCATCCTCTTGCTAGTTATTCTCAATGGCTGATAATTATAATAAATTCTTTATCCAACATGACGAAAATAAAATTATGAATTAAAACAAAACAATTTAAACGTTATATATAATGATTGAATAATATTAGTTTGAATTTCATGTTTGAATAACAGAGCATGGACGGGGTATTTGGCCGAAGAAGAACAACGTCCTTGAGCTGTGCAAACTCTATTTAGAAGTTAAGCAAACCATCTCTGCCTATCACTTTCTGCCAAGCGAATATATCTTCATCCCGCACAGCAAAACATTATTATAATAATTAATATAACAATGTTTTATTTAATAAATAAATTATATTATAATTCAGTTATATACCGACAACAATTGGTCTATTGATATTTATTAAACGAGTTATATACGAATAATTTTTGTTTTAATCGAGATAAAAATTATCTTGAACACAGTTTATTGATATTTTTTTTTCTAAAGATTAGTTTCAAACGATTATGTAACAGTTTTTAACGTATGATTTAACATTAAACATATTAATTCCCCTAACTTATACTCTTTTTATTTACTTTTTTTTTAAATTTGCAATATGTAATTAATAATTGATCGTTTATTCTATACACACTTTATTCTTGAAATAAAAAAAATAGAGAACTTTACGGACCCGAAGGTTCGATGCCGATACTAAAAATAATCACTGACTACATACCTCCATCTTAATTTCTTTATTCAACTTTGACTAGATTAAGTAAAATTTAATTTAAAGTTATATTGTCAATCATTAATAATAATTATTTTAGTGGCATGATGTTATTTGATTGGCGAGGTTTTGAAATACATGAGATTTAGCTAATTAAAAACTGTCCTGTATCATACTTATATTTATATTTTTTATGAGTGGACAGAACATTTTATTTTTAATATATTAGAGTGCTACTAATTGGTAGTTTCTAATCAAATATGTGACATAATCTATTTTACATTTACTTGTATTTTTAGTACAGTTATAAATTTCAATAAATAAATAAAACAAAAACTATTTATAACATGAAGAAAATGAAATCATCTTAATAATACATTACATATAAAAGTATTGTATAGTCATATATCCTTGTCGGAAATCACTTTGCATGTTTCCTGGTAATTTCTGAATGTAATATAATTTTGAAGAAGGGATGAAAAAAAAAAAATCGTCTTGAATCCCTGGTCTCAAGAAATTAAAACCATTATTATTTTTTCCATTTTGTTACGTAGAATTAATTTAATTTTAATTTTTCTTTTTTTTTTTTTTTTTTTTTTTTTTTTTTTTTTTTTTTTTTTTTTTTTTTTTTTTTGTACGAATCCTGGAATACCAAGAAATTAAATATTTTTCTGCTAGCTAGATTCAGTAAATACAGTTTAGTAAAATACATTTAAATGTATTTTAAATATAGTTTTAACTGAGATGAAGGGCAGGTTGCTCCAAAGAAAGCACTCGTATTAATAGACAGTTATAATGAGAACAGGTTGTCAGTGGGTTCTAGTGCGGGCTAAAATAATGCTAAAACCGGTGACGCATTCCCGTCAAGTTATTTTTATTTTTGCGGGCTGTTTCTCCTGTTTTTTGTTTAAGCAGTTCTGCTAGAAAGCTAAACCAAAGATATAACGTGAAAACACAATTTTTCGAAAGGTTATTTTAAGAAATTTCAGATTGAAAAAATGATAAAAAAAGCTAGTGGAACCGAATCGAATTATATATTATAAAAAATCAGTAATTAAAAATTTAATTAAATATAAAATTATGAACTCGTCTGAACATTCTAGAATAAAGGATGAAATTTTAAAGTTCCATTTTTAATTTTAATTCTATTTTATTTATTTATTTTAATTTTATTATTACTATTATCTATATTTTCTTCCCTCATTATGGTATTTTATTTCGTTCTTATTTCGCTGTATATTATTTTGAAATTACCTTCTTTTTTATTGATTTTGTAATTATGGTGTGAATGTGCTCTCTGAACTCTATTATAAATGTCCTTTACTGAGACAGATTGTAATATTTATTAATAAACAAGTAATCTATAAAAAAACAATTATTTCTAGCAATAATTTTTTATAATTTGAATGCTTTTTTTCAGTATCTAAATTATTTATAAGACAAAAACAATTACTTTATATGCTAGTTTAAAATCAACTCTCAATAGATAAAATTCATTCTCTTTGTCATGAAGTAGAAAAAGCAAGAAAAATATTTCTCCGGATTGAATATTCTATATGCTGATATTTCTTATTAATAATTTTAATATAATTGGTACGATAATTTTACACTTTAAATACATAAAAATATTGGAGGTCTAATATTAAAACTATATTACAATTAACTATATTGTAACTATAATAATAATGCTGACTTTTAAACATGTTCAACAAAGTCAAAACTGTATATTTTTTTGTGGTAAAAAAAAAGCAATTTGTTTGGTTTAATGATGATATATCTTGATAGTTAAAAAATTATTGGGGTAAACAGTTTACGCATTGCGAATATTATGCTTTTTATATTATTATAATATGTAAATAGACGAATACATTCCTGTGAGCTGTTGTAACATTATCGATTATTATCAAGAATAATCTAATAATATAATGTAATACATCTGATCTATCATACGTATAATAGATCACTTGTGTATATATTTTTATTATATAAACTTATTTTTACTGATAATGCTTTTGAATCGTAACAGAAAATTTGCAATCACATCAAAAGACCATGTGAAATTTTTCGACTTTTACTGTTTTTCATGAATTTTCTGATTTTTCCAGACAATGAATTAAAAATAAAAAAATATGAACAAATATTTGTTTTCTATTATAACATATGATGAGGAGATAATATTCATTCAGCCCATAACATCACCTTGTCTTCGAGGCCTAAGCAACTAAACTTGAGGAAGAAGTGAATTACGCTGAGGATAAGTAAATGGGATGTTATAAGAAACCTGATTTATATGACCTTCTGTCCTTATTTGTTTAGTAGGCTAAATTATTATATTGGTCACGTTCAATTACTTCAAGAAGAAATAGGTAATCATAACAGTGCTTATATCCAAATATGAAATAAAATTGTTGTTAGCCTTTATAATAAAAAACAAAATATTGTATATATATAAATTGTACAAAATAAAGAAAATTATATACATACATGTATGTTTTATTTATGTGCTTTCAATATAAAATAATTTGATAGACGGCATCTGAATTTCGAATATTTAGTCAATTATAAACTAGATTTTTAAATATTACATACAAAATTTAAAAATTATTTTTAAATTGTGCTCAAAACATGGGTAATTTAAGGATATATAGGATATAAAATAACGTCATTTTTTTACAATATTTAAGATGAATCTCAATTTATTCCGCAACGAACCTCAACTTAATTAATAGGTACTAAAACCTTATTAAAGAATGAAGTTTTTCTAAAAGTGGAGTTTATCTAGTATAGATAGATAGCAATTAAAGCAAATTTCGAATAATCCATGATTTGTTTTTAATAACAAAACTTAGCTTAGTTTATCCGCTGAAAAGTTTAATTTAAATGGTTTTTATAAGGACAAATTCTAATTTCATTTGAAGCAAATTTTGTCTAGTTTATTTTAAAGCAATTTTCACTCAATAAAATAAAATATTTTTTTTATTTTCGCTTCAAGAAAAAACGTGACTTACTTAAAAAAATAAAGCACAAATCTTAAAATTTCTACTCATATGTTGAAAACCGGACAATAATTTATATAAAATTTTTTGTAAGTCTTGTGGTCTGATATCACCCCATTAAATATTTCTTTCTACTAATGGGACATACAGGAAGGTGGGGGAAGAAATGGAACAAGACTTTAGTAATTAGTCGAAAAACCTCTTGCCGTTAGTTCAACTACAAATAAGTCAGATTTTTTTTTTATATATATATTATATATCATATATTTTTTTATACATTTAAGTTTCAAGTAACACTAATGGAAAAATTAGTTGCAAGAAATACATAAGTGAGTTTTTTTTTTGTTTGGAAATACCTTATTTAGTTTTATTGAATTCTGCGCTATTTTGATCCTTAAACCTTGCTAATCTACAAAATAGATTAAAAAATTTTAGTGAATAAATTATAACGATTTACTTGTTCATTTAACGCAAGTTTGAATATTATAAGTAGTCTAACAAAAGAATACACCCAAAACGATTTCTTTCTTTCACTTTTCCATCCTCGATTTTAGGAAAATTTGCAATCGGATCATTCCGGATGTCCATCTTCGGCAAAATGATAACGACATTCATAAATACTGGAAGGGTAAGAGCACTAGTATAAGGAAACTTTATGAATGAAGTATACCTGGAGTTGGAGAGTGATGGACGACGGGGCCGCTGGAACAGACTGGAGAACTGGAGGTGGCGTGCACCTGCCCGAGTACCCTGTATGGTCGGCTACCCAACATGGGCATCGGGTACTTTGACCCCGCTCTCCGCGTACCCTCTGCGCGCATCTTGTTGGGTATGGTCCGACCATGGTTTGGCGTGGTTCCTCATGATAAATGGTCAAGTCCTGTATCTGTTCCGCCTGTTGTACGGAGAAATCGGCCAAAATATCCTATGTTCATATACTACTCCTTCGAAATAAGGAAAAGTATACATGTACAGTAATATACCCCCTCCCCAAGGACAATGACTAATACCTGACCCCATTCCAATATTATTGCTCTCCTCTTTTTAAAAACAGCTCAACTGAAAGTAGAATTATAAAAATTGTAGTTTCTTTACAACTAGACTGCCTGTGCTCCACGTTTTTTTCTTGTTTGTGAGCTTCAAGAATAAGGTCTCAATCAAAAATTCATTACCCAATAATAATATGTTCTTCCTCAAAAGTTTTGATAGCGCAACTTGTCACTCTCTTTTGGGCACCACTGGATAAACCGAAGGATATAACTTTGTGTAGGTGGGATGATTGTATCAGATTTACCTTTGTTGGTTAGTGCTGGATTTAATGAAGGAAGACATATAATCAAAATCGGTCATAATCGTTTCGTTTAAGCATGATACCCACCGAATTAAAAGAGTTTTTAGGCTCCAAATATAGCACATTCGATCCTTAGAATCACACCTTCCATACATGAATGGTACTGCAACTCTTCAAATTATAATTTTTAATCTAAATTATTAAGATCCATAACAAAAGCACCTTGATACGTGACAAAGTCTACATACTGATCTCCAACTTCAATCCACCAAAATATAACGATTCTTTAACAACGATTTAATACACATTTAAACGGATATAACTACAGTTTAACAGGAGATATTGCTACAGCTGATATACCATTAAATATAAGGAAGTGACTAAAAAGGCGCTGGATTAGAGATCTCCTTCTTCAAACAACTAAATTAATCGAATCAAGCTCGGAAAGAACCGCAACTGGGTACTGTTCTTTCTCATCCATGACATGTCATTATTTCATGTATATTCAGCTTATTTACTGACTGAAAATATACATTTGAAAGTTGAAAATAAATGTTTAAGAACAAAAAATCACCTTTTTTTTTATTATAACGAAAATGAATATATAGGTGACCGAAATGCTTCTAAAGTTAAAAATATACAACTTATTGAAATCTCATAAAAAATTTTAATCCTTCGACATGGAGGATTTTGATCGAGTTTGAACTCATTTTGATTGGGATTTTATCAAAAATTAAACATATCTAAATTTAAACTAAAAAAAAAAAATATATATAATGAGCCACTACCAGAAGTAATGGAGAATAGATAGGGTCCAGTGATCATCTTTAATTCTCTGGGTAAAATTGTCTAAGCGAAAATAATATAGCAAAGTCCATATCGAACCATTATAATTATTATTGAATAAAGTAAAATTATGAACAATTTTAAAGTAACAGAGTAAAAATTTCGTTACAAAGTAATATATCAAATGTATAATGAATACATTTTATGCAATCATTAACGAATTATCCAAAATATTTGCCTAAGATGAGGTTAAACTTCCATCAATGGCCACAAGGCCCCGCTGGGAGTTGTCGAGAAGACAGGCGTAGGATTTCATCCTTGAGGACTACTTTCGCTTTTCAAAGAAAGTGAGTTGGGGAAAGTAAGAGTTGTGAGGAGCCAGTTTGCCTGGGGAAGATAAGAGCAATTTTCTGCCAGGGCGTTTGGTAATGGCTTTAGGGTATTAACAAGGCTTCCTTAAACAGAAAAATTAACATTTTTTTTTTACAGCGTGACTTCATTTATAATTTCTCAATTAGCGCCTGATAATATCTCTGCGAAATTATATTACTTGAATATATAATAGTCAAAGTTCGACATACATAGGACGAATAAAATAGAAAATAAAATATACAACAGCCTACTTTTTGTTATGACAATATTATTGTCAAAATATTAAGTTTTAAACTAATTCAATTAAAATAAAACTACAGTTCGCTCACAAATCAATAAAAAAAATTCCGATAGGTAGAGCATTTTTGGAAAAATTTCAAATAAAATGTATGAAAAATAAATCAAAAGGTTCAGGGCTAAAAAATATTGTTACTCATTTTTATAAATTTTCTGTTGATTATTTGTCTTACATAAGTAGGAATTTCGGGAGCTCAATTCTTTATTTATATTTTTTACATTAGACCAGAAAAACATACATAGACGTCATTCTAACATTCGAATAACGAAAAAATATACAAAGGTTTTAATTCTTATTTTCCTTTAACTCTTTGCCCACAGGTCTAATTAGAACGTTGCAAAAAGGGAGGAAAAAATGACAATTAAAGAAGAAATAAACTAATATGTAAAGTATTTAAAATTTAAAAAAATGAGAAAACAATTATTTATAAAATATACCAGATGAGTCCAGAAATGAAAAAATAGAAAAAACCGAAATATCCTTCTTCTGTTATGACTTCCATCTTCCAACTTATATTCAACTATAAATATTCCATCAAGAAGAATATAAACTTATGTGAACTATATATCATAAATATCGCTAATATGAAAGTGTTCACGTAACAATTTTACATATTCATTCTATTTTTTGATTCGATGATGTCGAAAATATCATCAAAAATATGATATTTTTGATGATAGCCTGCAACTGCAACTGCAATAAGTAATCTGTTACTACGGAAAATATTAATATGAGAAATAAAGTATGAAAGTATACTAATGCCCTTCTTTCAACAAAAAAAAATTTACATACGACGTTTTGCACTAACAATAGCGATATGAAACTAATCTGACTAACAATACTAACTGATTATAGTTACGTATACGTTATTATAAATAAAAACTAAAAATATTTATCGTACATACGGTACAAGAACAAATATGGTATAGTTACCGAAGCCTCACAAACCAAACTTCTGATAATAAAAAGTGTTTGGAGTAGTGAAATAATAATATATATTGAATAAATTTACATAATAAATGTAAAGAAAAATGTGATAGAATTTTCCTGAATTGGATATTCATTAAATCGCAGAGTGTCAAAAGCAGACTTGGTTACTTGAGCTAGAAAGAGGATAAGGTTTGTGCATTTGACAGCTGTGACGTAAATGTAGCCATAACATTTTAGACCGCAGGGCTGTGACAGACTTTATCGCTATCACTCTGTGCGCAACCTTGAAATCCTTTATCAGTTTGTCGAGTGGCGAATGGGGAAAAAGAGAAATTTCGAGTATTTAGTGGATTCATTTGGAATTTTAAAATCTTTTCTTCTCTTGAATCGAAAATTATTTCCAATACATAAAGCGAGTTTTCTTACGCAGAACATGGCATACAACACGTAATATAAAACCATAAAAAAATTATTAAATATGCAGCGAAAAACCTCCAAATATGTATACTAATATGGCATAAAAAGTTGTAAGGAAGAGTTAATAAGAGAGTAATCAACCAATGCTATGAACCAAAATATGAAAATATTTTAAACAAAGACAACCAAATAATTGAGTAATAATAACTCAGCAAACAGTAATTGATAATGTTTTTTAAAAAAAATTAATAAAATGTAAATGAGTGTGGAAATAATATCACGTGCAACTTGTTTTGAACAACAGCTAGTCAGTCACAAATGAAAATTTTTCAAGTAGTCCCAAAGACTTTCATGTATGTAATTGTCACTCCAAAATTTTAATTTTGAAGAAACGAGGCACATTTCAAATAAATACGAATCAATTTTACCACTCGAAAAAGAAGTTAACAAGAAATAGAAGATAGAAAATTATATTAGTGTTTAAACAGGAGAGAAAAAATCAAATAATAAATTTGTGGTAATGATGGGAGCGTTATTTATTTCATATTTTTACTATTGAAATATAAAATTTCCTCTTCTTTGTTTTTTTATTTTATTATTTTTTTACTTTTCTTTATAGCTGCTCCCCTTCTCCCGTCAATATCATTATTTTTTAATTCTATAAAGTTAACAAATATCAACAAGTATTTAAATATACTGAAGAATAAAAAATATTACCAAATTAAATTAAACTAACTCTCCCAAACTTAACAGTCTCCTACTTATATAAAATTTAATATAAAATCTTCTACCAATATCAAATTTTAATATGAAAGACTTACACAACCCTTTTCCTTTCTTGAGAAATTACAAAAGTCATGCCAATGTCCTTTCAAGCTAATGTTAATTAAGTAAATATAGATAAAAATTTTAACTGACAGCGCTTTAAGTACAAATGAGATAAAAATAGATAAGTGTTTATTCAAAAGATAAAGGATATTGACTATTCCGCAAGTATATTATTTGATGAAATTGTGGTTTCTCGTTTTAATAATGGTTATAAAGTTCATTCCATATGGAATATGTATTACGGTACAGGTGGAGGAGGAGTGGGAAGGGAATGGTATAATATATAAACAATAAAGTATGAACTTGTATGAAAAATTGGAGGTAAAACGTCGAAAGTTTGTTGTGAAAGAGCTTAGGGTAAAAGCATCAATACCTCACAGTGTACCAATACCTGCCACCCTCCAAGAAAAATGAGAATAATAAAATTTCAGGACCTCCTAGACCTGTATTCATATATTTCTTGTTTCAATATTTTCTCCTTGTATATTTGTCTGCTTTCCTTTAGTCTTTCCGCAAATCGCAACCAAAATAATGTGCGGCATATTAGGAAGATCCCTCATGGTCCATTTAGTGTGCCAGGAACAACCATTTTTCAATAAGAGCATACCTTAGGTTTGCCTTTTTCTGTTTAACTACTCAGATTTATCCCAATTTTTGTTCACAATTTTTTGGAGTGTTTTTAAATTATGTTTTATCAAGTTTAACTTATGTTGATGAAGGAATTGGATATTTAATGGGTGTACGCTACTGGAGCATTTATACTATGTCTATTTGTTGGTATGAAACTTTCTTTGATACTTGATACTTGAGGTTATTTATTCATAAATACATTTAAACGATTCTAACCTCAATGCCTTATCTTTCTATAATTTTAGTAAAGAATAAAAATCGTCAACGTTTAGCCAATTCAGGAATCATCGAGAAAGAAAAGAAAAGAACACCAAGATGCTCCCAATCGCATACTGGAAAAAGGATGAGGAAGATTATAACCAAATAGCTGACCAGGAAAAAAAAGAAGAAACGAAAAACATGTAATTAACCACCGAAATCCATACATATGCCCCTAAAAATAATAAGAAAAAGATTTTCTTTTGGAATTATTTTATGGTATATTTAAAGATATTTTTTTGTAATTACAAGCTTTTCGTCTAACCGTTTTATTTCTCTGATCAGCTGTTTGATAATAACCATCCTCAACTGTGTTATCTCACCTTTCTTTCAGGATTGAAATGGATGGAGAAATGAGGATGAATATAAATGGAGTGATGTGATCTTGAGTTTCTTTTCTTTTCTATCCTGATGATACCTGAATTGGCGAAACATTGACGAGTTATTTTATTATTTACCTGCATTTTAGAAACATAAGGCTGTGTGGTTGGATCTTTCAATTATGACCTAGCATTGATGTTCTGCCTTTTCATTAGTTTTTATTCATTTACATTAATACATTTAAAAAACAGCTAAAAGACCAAATCTTCGATTGCCTTTCTTGAATACTCCTAGACCAACACCAAATAAAATTAAAATGCTTCCAAGAAGGGTGGGGGGTCGGAGAATACACGTGGTCTACACGTGTGAGGTGAACGATCTGGCAGGCATTGTCTCGCCCTAGTCATTATGATGGAGGTGGTACAATAACGGGCAGGTGGCTACTGCAGACCTCCCGTCTCGGACCATTAAGCTAACGCAACTGTCTAGCCGATGTAACTCACGCTAGTTACAGGGGCTTCACTTGTCTAGCCAGCAGTTGCACCACTAAGTCTAGTAATTGAAGGATATCAAGAAATATAGATAAACATTATACAGGAAGTGAACAAAACCACCAAACGTATTCGAAAGCTGTTCGTGATCGACTGAATCCACTCTTCGAAGTACACAATCAATGATTTTACTAACTGAAGGGGACCCAATCTGCTTTTTTCAACAATAGATACATTTTTGAAATTGTAGACAATAAACTTAAAAAATTATAACATCCATCGAAAACGTAGATCTAATGACAAGTCGGCCTGGGGAAGAGTAGCAACAATGATTAAAAATGAAATATATTCAGAGAAAATAAAAATTAAATATAGTTATGGAGTTATAGCCACAAAAATTTACAATCCTTGAACTTTTGACGATTTGTAATGTTTACATACCGCCAAACAAAGATTTCACTGACATTTCTCTTCAAGCTAATGTAGACCACCGTTATGATTGTACCCCCCTAACTGCGAGATCTACAAGATGCCCTGAACAATGGAACACATTTTGCTGGTTTGTGAAGCAATAAGGATGTGAGGAGAGATTGCAATATATTTAGCAGACTGGAGATCGCTCTTGGCGAATTTGAAACTGCTGTTGAAACTTTATTCAAATTAAAAAAAAATCTACCATCTTATTAGCATCAAACTAACCATGTAACAGTTTGGGTTAAAAAATACTCAAATTGTAAAAACCTTACGTAGTATGCTAATGACCCCCCTAGAGGGTAGATGCATCGGCAAAATAAACGGATTAATTTACGATTTTATCCCTTTATACTTTCCTAATAAGAACTAATGAGAATTAAAAAGATTGAGATTTAAAAATATAAACATAAGAATATAAAACGGTCCCAATACCACGAAATCGAAGAGTTCTTACAACAATTTTGTTATGCATAAAAATATTCTCTGAACTTTAATTTAAAAAAAAAATTCAACGCCATTAAAATGAATTTAAATTTCCAATCCATCAGAATGAAAACGTTATAAAAATTTATTCGCAGATAGAGAGTTCATGGTCCATAGGTCAATGTTGGCGCATGTTTTAATTTTTTTTTTTTTCATTAGTATGGCAACCTTCAGACAAGAATAATTCGAAATCCTTGACGTAAATCCAGAACACTTGAACGTGGATTGAGATATGATATGTTACTGCCGATAACGGAATAATATTTTTTTTAAAACGAGAAAGTTGTTGATAGAAAACAAAAAAATAAATAAAATTTCAAAAATCCAGAACCACAACAATATATCAAGCAAGTATGCAATGCTGTCTCCGAACCCAATATAGTATCAGCTATTAATTATGAGATACATGTTCAACGGACATTAAAGTTGGATCTACTGATCCACTTGATGTTAAACAAGGTAACTAATTATTATTGTTGTAAACAATAAAATATATCATTAAAAGCTTAGTGTAAAGAGTTTAGTATCTCTTACTAATAAAGCAAAACTGGAATTCAAATACTCTACTCATTTTTTAGCCTGATATTCATATAATTACTTATTGAAAGTATTAAACTTCAAAATCTCGAGTTCGTCAATTACTTAGCAAAGTTTGTTAAGACTCGAAAAGTAACATTATTTTTTTTTTTAAATTAAATCAATTATCATCACCTTGTCTCCATATTGCTACTCCTTGCTTAAACTCCCACTAACTGACAAATCCGGACTGGAGGCACCGCTTGCGGGAAGATTCTCCTGTCATTTGCAGAGGGTTATTATGTAACGTTTACCCGATCATAGCCGGAAAAAACCGATGTTACATTTTAATTTTTAAAAATTAATATTATTTTTATACAAATTCTCTATTTCTAATAGGGGTAAAAACATGAGGATGAAATACTGCAGACATTAATTGCCAGTCGTGATTTTTGTTATAAATGAAATTTAAATATATTTAGATGATTTAGTATGATCAAATAAAGTGTTACTCACATTTTTAAGACAACTAAGAAATAATGAGAGCACTGTAAACAACTGCATTCACATACCTGAAACATAAAAGAAAAGTTTTAATTTAATGGGAATTATTGTATATAATTAAAAATTACATATAAATGTGCAATTGAGTGTGTTAAAGAAAATAGCACCCATTGAAATAATTTACTAAATCTTGAGACCCGAAGAACCCTTACAATTTATTTAAGACCTCTTGTCAGAAATATAAATGTCAGTTTAGGTTAATAACTGTTTAGATTACAAGTTATGTATGATCGGCTAGAGCGTGGGACCGTTATGGAAGAAAATGAGTACAAGGCTGTACATTGTAGCCAACTCACAATCTAACAACTACAGAAGGACTCGACAGCGTTCGTTCACTACAACACTAGCTTCCTTTTTCTGAGGTGAAAAAGTCCTGAATAGAAGTCAATGGAGTCACTCTGACACTTCCCTGATTTTACAGTGCCATCACTGTGCACAAATAAGAATCAGTGGAGAAGTGGTGACGGCCTTTCACTACTGACCAACCGGGCACGTCGCGTGTGCGATAGTCCCGAGGCGCTGCTCCGATGGGGCGCCAACGATTGTAGAAAACATTAAATTAAGTATTTAATATTTATATGTATTTATATATAATGTAACATTAAATATGTAAATTATGTAGTCAGAAAGTTGTAAAACAAATATAAAAAATTGTTTACATCTACAATGTAAATAACGGTAAATAAAGGTAAATAATGGCACATACTTTTATCATAATCTGACACTGAATCCTAACATAAAATATTTATGTGTCTTGGGTACTTGTGAGCGACGCGGATTCTATGGACTGCTATCTGCAGTTATCTTGTTATTTAAAGTGTTGTTGTTATTTATATTTCTTATTGATATATATATATATATATATATATATATATATACTTGTGAGCACATATATATATATATATATATATATATATATATATATATATATATATATATATAAAGAAACATGCAAGAAAGAGACAACACCAAATATATTTATATTTCTTATTATACGAGAGTCTAATTTCATATGAAGATAGAGAGTATTTAATAATAAATAGTTTTTAATAATAAGAAGCAGTAATTTAATAACAAGAAATATAAATAACAACAACAACACTTTAAATAACAAGACAACTGCAGATATCAGTCCATAGAGCCAGCGTAGCTCACAAGTACCGTGTCTTGTTTACAGTTTGAAGAGAAAAGAAGAAAACAGTAGAGGATTTGTTTGTTGAGCTAGGAAAGGAGACTTGGACGCCTGGTAAAATATCGCTTTGGGCGCCTTAAACCCACGCAACGGCCCTACTGACCAAAGTATAAATACCTGCATATCCATGTCTAACAATATTATTATATTATATAACTATACTATTATTATTACTACTATTATATATACTACTATCTCCCGTAAGTCAATAGGTACCCTTAAGCTATTTCATCGCTCCCGCCACCTACTTTCACAACCCATCCGCAAGCTCCTTGTATCCTCTCTCATTTTCTCCCACTTTGACTACGGCTGTGTGGTGTACGGAGGCATCCCGATGGTACTCGAGGATAGATTGAAGCGACTCATGAATACGTGCTTAAGATTTGTCTTCGGTACATCAAAGCGATCTCATGTGTCCCACCTTTACGACGAGTTAAAGTGGCTCTTCCCTTCTTTCCGCAGACAATATTTCCTCGGATCTTTCCTATTCCAAACAATCAACACTAGACACCCTTCTTACATCTACAGTCTCCTACAGTTTAAACCCGTGGTCCACTCCCAGAAAACAAGATCCCGTGTTTCCGACCTTTATATCCCTTCCCATAGAACTAAGACGTTTGAATATTCCTTTATTTCCCGATCCACAGCCTTCTGGAATTTCTTGCCACCTGAAATCCGTCATGCCTCTTCCTTGTCCTCATTTAAATATCATCTTTACCAATTCCTTCTCACATCCCAAAATGACGTTATACAATAAAATAAATATTGTGAAACAGATTTTGACTGAGGTGAATGATTGATAAAATTTATTGTCTTAATTTTAAAAATCAACCCATGCTTATTTTATTTTATTTTTATTTTCATTTAAATAATGTTGTTTTTTTTATTTCGTTTTTTCTCAAAATTTTATTTTATTTTTACTTGTTTTAATTTAATTTCACTGAAGATACTGTATATATTCTTTAATATTGATTAATGTAATTTTTGGCCAGATGTAGTTTTAATTTTTTTGTTCATATCTGTTATTCATAAGGGACCTTGTCCCAGAATAAAGTTTACTTTCTATCTATCTATCTATCTATCTACTATATTATAGCTAATATAATAACAATAAAAAGTAGATCGCAACCGAATATTCTATGACGATTCCACCTTGCATCCATTCTATACACTTCTATCCATAAATCGCCGTCCATAATCAACGAGACCAACGTTAACGCAATGCTTTTACCTACACCTAAGTCTATTCACCCGACGTCTACTCAGCGCTAAACAACTTTTTACAGAATCATTCGTTACTAGGCACAACAATTCGATACGCCCACGCTTTTCATCTTGCCATCGTCTAAATTATATTTACTAGATAAATTTTACGCAATTCTTCATATGAAGCAGTCTGAATTATTCGATTGATAAATCAGAAAAAAAATAAAGCCTTAATTGCTTTTCCTACATTTAATTCTTTAAAAATAAATGATCAGGACACAGATGAGTGGTATCGCCTATAACGGGCCCCTAGATAGGCTACCACAAGTAGAAATATGGGAGAACAAGGAGGCAGTACCCTCGGACGAATTCCTGGAGCCGGGCGCAGACTGGTTTTGGGCGAGTGTGGGCCGCAAGGTCGCCTCACTCCGCCCAAATTTAGTGACTTGTACGAATTTCCCCCCGCCACGGTACACCGCCAATCTAAAGGTAACATGTAGTACATATATTTTTTTATTAGTAAAATTATTCACATAGAAACGGATTTATATACAATCAAAAGGTTGTTGTACAGTGTGTCTCAGTTCATAATTATCAAACTCTGGAGGGAGAGAGGGGAAGGGGTGATTCTAGACAAAATTTTATGCATGCATCTATTCTAAAAAATGAGTTAAGAAAAATTTTGTGTTTTTCTTAAGGTGCTCACCTCATTATTTTATAAGAATAAATTGCACAAAAACTGTACAAGATAATTAAATTCTAAGTACACTATCCTAAAGTAGAAAACATTTTCTTTGAGAAAACAGTGATTAAATATACTAAGGCCAATGATAAGAGAGACTTTCAGGATGTACAATCACGCAAAGTCTACCATTATCCCGAATTATTTCACGAATCAGGATTACAGAGAAAAGTCGTTCGGGTATGGAAACTGCAGTAACAGTACTGTAAGTGACTTTAGCAAATTTAATTACTATTTTCTCAAAAAAAGTGTTGTCCACTTTACGATGGTGTTCTTATAATTTAATTATCTTGGATAGTTTTCGAGCAATTCCTTCTTATTTAAAAAAAAACCGTGAGCGCCTTAAAAAAACAAAAAACAACCACAACTACTTTTCCTTTCGGAATCGGTCCATGTATGGAATACACTTTTTTGTTGGAAATTTCGTCAAGAATCATCCTCCAGAGTTTCGCCATCAAGAACAGTGACACCCTGTGTACATATATACATACATAAAACAGAAAATAGTAATATTTTTAGTTGAATCATATAAATAAAAACAAATTAAAATCAATTAATATTATTCAAGACAGAAAGCTATAATTACTATCGCATTTTTTTAAAACGGTATTTTTACAATGTATCATTAATGTCAAATGAACAAATTGCTTGTAACTTTGTTTATTATTGTTATTAACTATTGCATAAGAATAATACCTGTCTTTATTTCTTTTCTACCTAATACGTTTTTACATGATAGCGGAAGAATTTTTTTTTCAATTATAATATTAATTTTAATCAGAACTTTTCATTTCATTTTATGATTACGAATGCATGTGCTTGTTAATTATATTTTTATTTACAAAGTTATATTCCACATAGTGAATGTAACTTTTTTTTTATTTATTCATTTAAAAATTCGTTTCGGTCTTAACTTATAATATTTTCGAAGTAATATTTTTACCTTAATATCATTCTCAATAGACATAACTCTTTATATTTTTGTCTATTATATTCCATACGGTACACAGATAAATAAGTGATACATCCAACCAATGTTACCTATTTGCACTATTTCTTTTTAAATTTTTTATAATTAATCTTAATCTTCAAATCTCCATAGTATACAAAATTTAAATATTTTAACAATGATAATCCTCCACCAATAAATGTGTTCTACATGTTCGTATACATACTAAATTGTATTCTGTTTATTTTGTTATTTATTTTTGCTTAGTTAATCCTCATATGCATTATTTTTTTTTAACTACTATTTGTAGTTCACCAGATACGAACTTTCTTCTGTATTATAATGTTATTCTTACAAAATAAATCCTAATTGTTGGATACAATTTCTTTATGAGAATTGCCTTTTTTTTCGGCTCTATTCATTTACGTATCAGAATATATTTAATATGTACTATACGTTCTATATATTATACTATCATACGATATATTTATTACATGACCTCTCTGCTAGGTTAGCACGGTAAATAAACTTAATCCAATAAATAACAGTAACAGCACAGATGTCACTCAAATACGAACCCGCATCCTACGTACAATTAACTTATTAACAATATTATAGAGTAATACAGCCCCCCTAAAGTAGGGGCGGGTATCGTAATTGATTTTTATTGGTCATAAATAGATGTCCTGTAATTTACTCTAATAGTAACCAATTAAACGTAGGATCAGTCATGGACGTTAAAATAAAATAAAAAACATTATCTCAACTTCCAAAAGAACAAAAATGAACTTGATCATTTATATTTTATATAAATAAAATAATTCTACATTTATTGTTTTATCATATTAAAAAATATATATAACTAATTAGTTAATGAATTATATATATATATAGATTTATACATGATGTATAGTTGGTTTGTTAAAGACAATTAAATAAATCTTAATCGTCTATGATGCAATTTTTAATATTATGTTAAAATTGAATTTGATTACCGTTAACACCATTGTTTCTTTATTTTTTAAGGTTTAAATTATTGTACAAATTATTAATTTTTTATAATAAAATCTATTTTTATTTTTATTTATTATTCCAGACCTTAAAGGCATAAGGGATGGTAACAATTAATATGCAAATCCATCACCGCTGCGCTGTGATGCAGTTTAGTATTTACAAAACTCGCTGACTAACAACATTAAAAACCCCTTAACGAATATAATTTAGAATATTGTTTTAACTAATAAATATCACTATTTATTATTTACACACAATTTAAAAAAAAAAATCAGAAAAATTAAATATGAATAATTTATTCAACATTGATACATCAGATGAATAAATTATTTATATATTTTAATGAATCGTTATTCATACTTTATGATAAAAAATAGCAAAAATTTTGCTGAATTTATAAAAAAATTAAAATAATTTATTTATTAATAATAGGAAATAACTTATTAATCTCGTGTTAATATTTGAATTTTATTGAACATGATCATTCTGTTCCTTATAATAATTTTTTTTAAATTTATTTATTGAAGAATATAACAATCTGTCACATGGACATTGGTTATATAGAAATAAGACAATATTCGCACAATGTGAAAAAAAAAAAATTAGACGGAAAGTATCCAATAATCAAATAGTATACATAATAAATAAAAATAGTGTATAGTATGCATGTGTTTTAGGTGTTATTTTGATTAGTTTAGTTCTTTTGTTATATACATTTACTTTTATTATTATTAGTTTCTGTATTATTTATTTTTATTTATTGTAAATTAAGTGTAAATTTGGTCTCTGAATGCTATTATAAATGTCCTTAATTGTGATAGATTGTAATATTACTGAATAAATAAATATTTGTGTGATCTGTAAAAAAAAATTAAAATAAAATAACTTAAAGATAAATAAATTATTTAAAAAAAACACATACCTAAAAATAAATTAATGATATTTTTTACTTTTTTATTGAGTTTAAAATTATTAAGTAAAGGAGATAAAAGTTTTATTTAATTAAGTCTAAAACTGAACTTTCGAAGGGTTCACCATCTACGTCCTTTTTTTTCATAATTTTTTTTTCTTTTAAATCTTGGCTAAAGGAAATATTTTTATTTAAACAAATATTTATAATTTATTGAATTTTTATTTCTTATTGTTAAGCAAATTATGAGTTTAAAAAACAAAACATGTACACCAGGAGGTATGGACTGCACAAATTCTTTTCAAAGTGAGTCAATTAATATCAAAAGCCGTATCGAAATCAAAAAGTCTATTGTATCATAACTTAGATAATCAAGTTATAAGTTGTGCTATATGCCTTGAAAGGTTCTAGAACCACCATGGAGATAGTGTGGGAAGGTCATCTTTCAATAAGAAGGGTATTATACTTAAACTATAATGGCCCACGTCTGTATTAGCTTCAATAGTATAATGATTCGGTCGCTTGTCCAATTTATGTGAAACATAAAACTACGCCGTGCAATACCTTTTCTGGATCGATACATTTTTTTCTAAACGATACCAATTGCAGAAATGTCCTCAATTAGTTAGGTACTAGATAGGACATAAACTAGAGTGAGTAAAACTAGTGAGAATTCATTTATCAGCATTTTAAAGAATTCAATTTACTTCAAAATGAATATAACAATTACTAGAGTAGTAAATTGAAAAAAAAATTCATTGATATTTATGACCGTCGTTTATTTCAGAATATTTGAAAATAGAATTAACGTTTCTTAATAATATAGGGGAAATAAAACTTCTTGTTAAAAAAAGTTTTATTAATGATTAGAGAGTAAACCTGTCCAACGGCGAATCAACCCCCATTTATAAATTATACAACTGTCCATTTAATTGCACTACTCGTTACTCAAATCGTAAAACTGTCATTTACACGTATTCTGTAGTAAATACGGACAACATCATTTTGAAAAAATTGAGAAAATGCCAATATTTGCAGCACAGTTAAAATTTAAACAAATTCTAGTGATTTTTTTTCATGATTTAAGTTGAAAATTCTTAAAAAAATCATGAAGAACAGTTTGAATTGAACATATAAAACAATCTACTTTTCTTTCACTTTCCGAAAATGACAGATGTCTATCTTTGATATGAAGCCTTGATATGAAGCCATCTTTGATATGTTTTAATAGTTTACTATTCATAATATTAATTGTACTGTTTGATATTAGTACTATTAAATAGGAATTTTTACCACACATATCGCTAATGATAGCGCAAAAGGTCGTATGTAAAAATTGATTTTTGTTGCAAAAGAGTATAAAAACTGATTATTTCTTTATCATTTATTAGTATAATTTCATATTTAACTCCCCTCTACTATTTTCCATAGTAGCTAATTAAAGCTGTTGCAGTCTACAAAATGTCACCGTTAGGACAAATAAAATATTTTTTTTTATTTATATGATATTTACAACTCAATAAAAAAAAATGCATCTAGTAAATTCGCACATGGATATAATGACATGAAACTCATGTTGTGGAAATTACCCATTGGTAGCACTCTAATAATATGTCTATATTAGGAGATCGGGAGTGGGTTAGCTCAGTGGTAGGGCACTGAGCTTCCAATGCAAAGGTCCCAGGTTCGAACCCCGGCTCATGGCAGAAAATTTATTTATCTGTTTCATTGGTCGTGGGGCGACCCTGGGTCGGGAGACCCTCCTGGGGCACACCCAGCCTCTATAAAGTGGGTACTCTTAATAAAATAATTGGTTAAGGGGGAAAACCTGGCGGTTGAGCGTGATCTCGGTCAAATCACCTCCTTGAACAACCGTTGACCTAGAAACAGTGCTTTCCCTAAATAGTACTGAACCCCAGATCCTTCATGGGTTGTAATAGTACAGGTTTTTTATTAGGAGATCACGTGGCCATCTTCTTTTCAGACGCCTCGGAGGGATATCAGGAATTGAATAGGAATCAAAGTTAGAAACAAGAGGGTTGGGATGGTTATGAAGTTTATTATGGAAGGATAGATATCTGGATTGGGCCAAAAATCTGATACATAAGGAACATCAGGTCGTTGTGGATGAATTTATTTGTAACAAAGTAAGGAGCATTGAGGATTTTACGAAGGAATTTGGATTGTAAGGATTAGTGGAGCCCCATAGCTCAAATAAAAAAATTTAAATTACATACGATCTTTTGCATTGTCAGTAGCAATATTATCTCTTCATCAACCATTCGGCGCCAGTTATAGTATACCATGCTACTCATTTACGTATATATTACAAACATATGTACATACTACAACTATGTATATATGAAGAGGCTAGAAGGTAGAAGTGTGGGTGAGTCAGACTGACTCAGGCTATTCCCGAAATCCGAAGTCCGGGGTTAGCGGACTGCCAAGGCCAACACCTACCCCCTCTCAATTTAGTACAATAGGCCTCTGGGTTAGGAGAAAGTGATATGCCTAAATTTTAGAACAGCTTCTATTCCATCTGCCTCTATTAGGAAATCTTGTATCCTCTCTTCCCAATCGATCCTTACCCGACGATTCAACATTATTTATTTAAAATGAATACGTCAACGTAGCGATTACTTTATAGTACTATTTATTCAGATGTTAAATAAATCGTTATATAAAATTTTAAAAAACTATCATAAGAGAATAATCTAAGGTTTCTATAAGATTGTTTGATCACATTTATCTATTGAAAATATTTATAGTAATATCTAACAAACCTCTAACTATTCCTCATACCTGACTGAAACGACAAGAAACCGTTCGACGTTTCAGACTACTCCAGCACTTATTATAACAAACGCTCTCAGCTTCTAGTTCACAACAAAATACTCATTTTAAAATATTTGGGGCCTTGGGGCTCCACAAAGCATCGAATCCAACCCTTACAATCCAAAATCCTTCGTAAAAGCCTCAAAGTTCCTTACTTTGTCACAAATAAAATTATCCATAACTACTTTATGTTTCTTATGTTTCTGACCTGGCTCAATCCAGACAGCTATCCTTCCATAAAAAAACTTCAGAACTATCCAAACCCTTTCGTTTGTAACCTTACTTCCTCTTCCATTCCTGAAAATCATCTGTGTCTGAAATGAAGATGGCCTCGAGATCTCCTATTGTAAATACATTTTTAGAGTGCTACCAGTAGGTAGTTTTTCAAAAAATGGTTTGATATTATAATATTCTTGTGTTCATATTTACTGAATGTATTTTTAATTTTAATACAGTTGTAAATATCAAAAATTTAAATATATATATATATATATATATATATATATGTGTGTGTGTGTGTGTGTGTGTTATATATACACATATATATAACTCTACATAACTACGCCATCGAAAAATCAAAACCGATTTCTTGAAAAACATCTCACTGTCCTCCCATCCGTGGCAAATCCAAGAGAGGGTTTTGGATTGCAGCTACCTCCCATTTAAAAAAAAAAGTATATAAATATTTTTTTTTATTGGTTCATATTTGTTTCTGTGACTGATCTGAGATAAATACTTAAAAACCACATGTTCTCATTTTAAATTATAACGCATATTAAGCTACTAAATAAATATAAGCTTATGCACATGGAAGTGTCAAGAAAAATATATAAGAAATTTATCTCTAAAAGTATTATTTTTTCTACATTTTAACACGCCTTGAAGAACCACTTAAACATCATTTAACATAGTGACTTCCTTTTTCTTCCAGGATACTTAAACCCTCCATTAAATTCGGTAGATCACGTTTCGGTAGATCACTACAGTTTACCTTAGATATTTACTCGCCAGTTTAACAATGATTGCTCTTTAGATGACCATTCGTTATCTATTTAGAACATTTTACCCGCCTTATTTAAACGCCTTAAAAATGACATATTTAAAACTAATATTAATATTATAGTATATTAATACTACATTTTATATTTATATTACATTTAAATTAATGCACTTTAAAAATGTGGATTATATAGTCAGGGCAGATTAAAGGATCAAATATCAAATTTACAGACGTTATTGTTTTCCAAGAGATCTCTCTACTGAAAAGTCAAATCATAACTGATTGAACAGAAAATAAATTTATGTATTTGCTTCGCGGCTACATAAATAAAATAATAAAAAATGTAATTTATAAACTGTAAATAATACACATGAAAGCTAAACATGTTTGGAAATTGGTAATTTTTAGTCAAGTCATCGTTAATACAAAAATCAATGAATTCGGAAAAAACATGAAAAATAACCAGAATGACATATTTTAAATAATTTCAGTAATACACAACAATTCAAATATATAATAATTATAATAAAATTCAAAGAATAAATACAGAATACGCACAGTTAATAATCTAGAAGCAATATATTTTTTTTTCTAAAGGAAATGTAGAAAATTATGATTCAGCATACTTATATTTTCGGTAAAAGAAAAAATAAATAATATAAAGTACAATCAGTAAAGATGATACCTACATGAGTATTTAGCGTCTCAATGAACCATCCTAGGATCTTAACTGCAATGCGTGTCTTGGAAATATTAAGAACCACTATCAACTTAGAAAAAAATTAAAAGGATATTACACTCCGGCAATTACACTAACCTGAAAGCCATCTCGCTCTCACATATTTCCTTCCGAGAAGTAGATGAGTGATTTCCATTCTCAGAATTTGAAAAATAAATCAAAATACTTAGGTCGGGCTAGCGAGAATCTAATATTACTTCGTGGAAAGACGAAGCCATCTTCAATGAACTAATCGGAAAATCCAGACAGACGTCAGAAATTTGATGAGGGCATAAATTACACAAAGTTTAAATATATAAGTTCATTCACATGTTTGAATAGAATTAAATTATTAAAGAACAACGTATTTTAAAAAAAATTAAATAACGAAACCACTTTTAGTTATTTTTATTTCAGTAGGGATACCTACATACAAAAGAAAAAAAAATATGTGTATTAGACCACACGATAGAAGTGAAAACATCAACAAGACGAGATTAATAATATGAAATATAAATTATGAATAGATAAATTCTGAACAGGCGCGAGGTGGAAAAGAAAAGAAATGTAGCTGTTTTCAGATCGACATTTCTTCCCATTTTAACCTACTCTTCAGAATCATGGACGCTGACAAAGAAACATCGATCAAGGATACAAGCGTCAGAAATGTGATTCCTCCGAAAGACTGAGGGGAAAACGAGAAGAGAACGCAATACCACCATCACGTCGATTGAGGAGAATCGACTGAGATGGCTAGGACATCTTCTGCGGATGGAACCAAACAGAATAGCTAGCGAAACCTATCGATCTAAAGTAGATGGCAAGAGAGGAAGAGGACGGCCTAGAAGGAAATGGGAAGATGAAGTAAAGAGCGATTTCCAGAGAAGAGGTCTCCAATGGAACGATAGAAGGCGCCTTGTTGAAGATCGGCAGAGCTGGAGAAGGCTCTATAAACGTCCTCCTCACACTGCTTAATGCGGTTCAAGAGGATGGATTATGATGATGAAATTATAAATAATAGCTCATCATAAAGAAGAATAAATGCTAAATCTTTTCCTCGCCACAGTATGCATGTCCGATTTTTAGTATCTGAAATATTTTAATCCATATGTTCAACTATACTCGTTATCAATTGTATTCCGAAACTATTGTTTTTCCTTTTTGACTCTCTAACTCGGCGTCGAGTTAAGAAAAAAATTTGAATTATAACCCATTACAGAGAGGATGAAATGCCGAACAATTTCCCCGCTTACAGTATGTGGGCCCGATTTTTAGTTTCTGAGATATTTTAATCCATACGTAAAACATTTCAATTAGTCAACTCTAGCCGACTTACCCGAGCGTTAACACTTCGGAAATCTGACAGATCAATCTAATTCATTCTCCACTAAAAAGTACAAAACGTGTCTAAAGAGGTTTTCAATTAAAAAAAAAAGTTTTATTACTGATATTAAATTCAGAGAGGGAAACAAATATCATCAATTAAAATAAATAGTATTCTAATTGAAAGAATATTTTGATTCTAAAATGATACTCGTAAACAAATAAACAATGGAGATCAAGTACTCCAATATATTTTTTAATAATACAAATACTTTACCAAACCTCAAGAATAGAATTCATCCTTGGAAAAGGCATCTTAAGAATATATAATTAAAGCCCTTAATTAGTAGTTTTAGCAGGTATCTATGGACCACTAGACTTGCGTGACCGAATTTTTAATCACTTTTTGCCATTGCGGACAACTGGACTTCCCGATTAGTTTACTATCATTGGAATCTGAAAATTCTCTGAACAAAGGACTTTAAATTTTCCAAGTAGCTGGAATATATGTAATATAAATTCTCATGTACATTCCAACGAAAAAAAAAACTTTACAAGTGTTCTTTTTCCGAACTATTTATAGTCGCATAAGAAATATTAATTGCATGAATATTTAAAAAAAAATAATCTCATTGTTTATAAATAAAAGTTTACTAAAAGGTTTTTCGAAGCGTCCACAGCTTTACCGAAGGGCGCCGTGATTTGAACTGATTTTAAGCCGCTTAGAGCAATTTTCCACTAAGGTTTCTTCTCAAGGGCGAAGAGAATGTGAAATTAGAAAAAGTAAGTCAAGAAAAAGAAATAAAAGAAATATTTATAGGGGCGAAAAACGTTTATTATTTTAAAAGTTATCTTTTTATTAATTAAAAAATAACATAAGATTAAATATTTAAGTTTATAAGCACAGAAACAATCCACTGAAAATGAAATTATTGCTACTTCACATATAATATTTTTTTCCCTCTCTTTCTGTCAGAGAAATAGAGGGAGGAGAGTTCATTAGATTTATATAAATATTTTTTAATGTAATAAATAACCAAAAAAAATAAATTTACATTTCATAAAGAAAATTATTACTTCATACTTTTTTTTTCTGGTCTGAGAAGTTAAGAAAGTATTTAACTTTTGTTGTACTATTTATATATTTACTATTTAGTTGTTTTTTTTTTTAGTGTGCTATTATGCTTATATCATCATGATCTGAAGTGTACTATTTCTTTTATCTAGAGTTATTTATGTATTCTTGATGTAATTTTTAATTTTTAGCCCACATGATAAACCGCATGCTCAGTATCGAAACTTGGTGTTAACTTAAACCTTTGTCAATTTCTTTTTTAATCTTTTTGCTTATGACAATGTTTTAAGTAGACTTTGTCGTACTTTATATATCAATTTTTATTTTTTTTTTATTAGAAAATCTTAGAAAGGTAAAGCACATTTTTTTTTTTATTTTTAGTAATTGTTTAAAGCTAAGGAGCTGATTTTGAAATAATTTAATTAATTGTTTTTTTTGTTTTTTTTTTATGAAATTATTTCTCCAGTCATCTTAAATATATATTACTGCCTGTTGATATATACAAGGTCAAAAAGGTCTTTTCTTAAATTATAAAGGAACATTGAAGAATACAGTAAACCTTTGAAAAATAATTTAGAAAGTGGGAGAGACTGTTTAAAAACTTTTCAGAAAGTTTTATAATTATGTAAGAGGACATTGACTCGGCCCGCAAAGGCCTTCTTTATCCATTTATTAACGTCACACACCGCCAATATGTCCGCCTCCCAGCCTTCTCGATATATAGTTCTCTCTTTTATTTATTTATTTTCTCATCTTTCTCTTTTTTTTCTTTTTTTTTTTTTGGCGTATTCTTTTTCCCTTTTTGGAACTAGTTTAATGTAGCTTTAATATGAGACTCCCACATTTAAACTGGACGTCCGTTGAGAAGCCCATAGTAATGCTTCTTAATGAGGGCTTAGCTACTAACAATAGCTTTAATGAAGCCAGAGGGACTGCCCAAGTCGAATCACCAATCCTAATACTCACCGAAATGAAAAAAGGAGGAAGAAGTCTTTTGTTGTTACTTCAGAGAGAAAAAAAAAAACAGCAAAAAAAGACAGAAAAAATTAATACGATAAAGAGTAACAAACGTATGCTGTAAGATTGTTGTATTTAAGCAACGGAAAATGGCGTTATAGCAAAACCTGGCATATTTCACATTACAGTAATATTGGAGAGTAAAAAAAAAACAGTGTGTTGAAGAAATAGTTCACTGTACATTCTGATAAAAGAAGATGGTTGGGGATATCAGTAATTATAAGTAAACAAAAATATTTATTTTTTTGTGTGTCGAAGTTTCACCCTATGTTTTTGGGCCTCATCGGAGCTTAATAATACTGAGAAAAACAATTAGATAGGTGAATGTAAAAATAATTAGACTAGTATATATGTAAATAAACTTCATATTTATAAATATATGGAATGGAAAAAATATTATATTTATTTATATATTTTATATAGTTTTCTATTCCATATTAATGCTAAGTTTAATCACTCACATATACTAGTAGTCTAAATACTTTTGCATATACCTATTTATTTGTTGAGTTAATCCTGATAGACGCCTAGAACTTAGGTCGAAACGTCTGGAAAAGGATTTTTTAAGTCTTATAAAAACACATAGCAAAAGTACTTTGTTTTTCATGTTTCACAAAGATTATTTAGAGCTGAATAAATATAAACCCAAGAATTATTAAGTGCATCTATTCTTTGTTGATTTTCTAAAATTTTGAAAACTGTAATTTATTTTATTTTTTTAAACACGTATCATTAATCCCTTCACACTACATTAATTTATATTCTTAAGAGCGAGACGTTACTGTTTTGTTATGGGATATACAACTAGAAACTCGGAATTCCATAGAAATTTCGGAATCCAATCTAATTGTAAAAACTCCTTAGGGATTCAGGCACACAGTAATACGGTTCATAGTTTTGTGGTTCATCCACTAAACCAGGCAGCCTATCGATATATTTTTCGATTAAATTTATTACTTACATACAAACTGAAAAAAATAATTAACACTTTTTACTACTAAGATAAATACTATCCAGCCTTTGAAAAACAATAATTCGCTTCTACATTTCTAAAATAAAGTATAAAAACTGAAACGCATCTTCCATTAAGAGGAACCATTAAATGGAATCCACTCCAACAACCGACACCCCATGCAGTAATAACCCTCCATGTAGGTTAATGTTCTTGTAGAGATTAGCGTGAAACGTTTTGTTAATGGAACCCTGATGTGCATGCAGCTGTTCCAGTATTTCAATTTATGTATAAAAAAAACAAAAAAAAAACGAATAACAATTTTTCGATTTATTCATTTTCTTATTCTCACCAAGTGGCATTTTAGATTATATATAATTGGATGAATCAATAAAATTTTCGTTTTTCAACAATATAACAGCACTAGCAAACATTCCAAAACTGGGAACAATTAAAACATGATCTTTTTTTATTAATTTCTTAATAATATTTATAACTGTATTAAAGAAATACATTTAGTAAATTTAAACATACGGATATAATGACGTGAAAACACTTCACCCAATGGTAGCACTCTAAGGATATGTCTACATTAGGAGATCACGGAGCCATCTTCTTTTCAGACGCCTCGGAGGGTTATCAGGAATTGAAGAGGAAGCAAGGTTAGAAACGAGAGGGTTGGGATGATTCTGAATTTTATTATGGAAGGATAGGTATCTGGATCCTCCTGAAAGTCCCTTTTATCATTAATGTTACTAAATGTATTCACTGTTTCCTTTAAAAAAATGTTCTCTATTTTTGTGTACGATGGTGCCCTTTGAATTCTAGAATAGTTTTTGAGAAATGTCTTCTTATTCAATAAAAAAAAACTGATTACCATTAGAAAAACATAAGATTGGCCATAACTCCTTTTTGGACCATGTATCATATAATTTTTATAACATATACCCGGATTATAATGTATCATATAATAATCGGACCCTGTATCAAATGAAATTTTTGTTGTAGATGTAGTCTAGAATCATTTTCCAGAGTTTAACCATTAAGAATTGAGGCATCATGTATATCAAATTTACGTAAAATCCACAAAAACAAACTATTTACTTTGATGTGATAAGTTTACAAAATATATATAACAATCCATAAAAAGTCATTATTTCGATGTATTCGTAAAAAATAAGCGAATAAGCGAAATCAAATCCTCATTATTATATTTTAAAATAGGTTGAACAATTAGATATCTTTATTTGAAATATGAATCATTTCTAGGAAGAAGTGCAAAATACATTCAGACCAAAGAGGTCTTACTTAATCAGTCTAAATTAATGTTAAGACTAAAAAAGAAGGGACACTTGCAATCCGCATCCTTGAAAATATCACACACCATCCCATTAGTGGAATACTTGCCAAAATGGACTGACTCCAAAGGGTAAACAGGTGTAAAATTATTCGTAACACTTATATATTGAAGGCTCGAACCAAGGTCTTTCCATAACCACCTACATACCTTAACCAGGAATTTCTTTGTTTCTAACAAAGAAATTCATTATTAATAAGTGCAATATTTCTACAGTCGTTCCTAAACGAGAACATTTATTCAAGGATATGATCTTAGGTTCCATAATACCAATAATATCTAAGAAAACCAAATTAAGTGGTTTGGACATATCTCGCGAATGGCTGAAAACAGAACAGGGAAGACCAAGAAAAATATGGAAAGAAGGAGATGAAGAAGCCTTAAGTTTAAAGCAGAGAGGAATGGAATGGACTAAGAGAAGACAGCTGGCACAGGATAGAGATTCGTGGATCAGGCTCTATAAGAAGGAACCTCACACTGCTCAGCGGTAACAGAGGACTGGATTAAGTAAGTAAGTAAGCAAAAATCGGATCTGTATACTGTAAGCGAGGGAAATGTTCAGCATATCTTCTTTGTAATGAGCTATTATTTATAATTTATATTTCATATTATTAATCTCGCCTTGTTGATGTTTTCACTTATATCTTGTGGTCTAAAGTACACACCTTAGTTTTTTTTTCAAAAATAACAAAACAAAACCTATTTTAAAAAAAGAGCAGATACACGAATACACACACACACACACACACACACACACACACACACACACACACACACACACACACACACACACACACACACACACACACACACACACACACACACACACACACACACACACACACATATATATATATACATATATATATACATATATTCAAATTTTGGGCAATATTTTTTGAAAGCTCTCTATGATTTGTCTGATATTTATTATTTTATATTCAGTTAACTGCAACACAGAAATGTGGAATGATATGAGAGTTAAGTGTAAATGATCAAAGTGAAAAAAAAAATAATGAAAAAACCAGACCTTTTAGTTTTAATAACAATAATATGAAATAATTGGATTTCGAAAAAAAAAAACAAGTAAATTACTCATGTTATGTCTAAAATTGTAGGACAGAACTACACTAAAACGAAGCATTTTTCTGAGTAACTGAGATCAGTCACAACAAAACATGCGCGAGCTAAGAAACCCACTTTTTACTCCCTTTTTACACTCCCTTTTTACAGATTCTGGTGGTAGTCATGGTTTGGGTGAATTAAAACGCAGTTTAACAAAAAATTTTAATTAAAACTTTTTCACCTGGTTTTACATCGAACTTAGATTTACAATTTAAGAAAAAATTAATGTTTCGTTATTACATGACAAATGTAAGTTATACTAAATTTTAAGAGCACACAAGACAATGTCGCAAAGTAAATCCACCAATGAGAATTCTGTCCCCGTTTGAAAACTTTTATATTTTTTACTGTTATAATCTGATGAATACAGATGAACCAAATCGCTGCAATATGAGTTAGTTATTGCGCCGCATTACGCTAGGAAGCAGGTCCATGCTCGCAAGTGAATGGTATATTCTTAGCGGTCCGTCAGTTTGTTTTTAGAGCCAAAAGGTTGGCAAGCAACCTTTCAGTCAGTGTGCCTTCAGAGCTGACAGGTACACAAGCCATCGGATCAGTAACCGGATTAGTTCGGAATTAAGGAATTAATGAGGAGGATTATCTTGAGGGGAGACCTTGTCCTGGGACGGCTCCTCCAGTGCCTCCAGAACCTCCAGATGTTGAGGAAATCCCGAAGGCAAGCCATCATCCCACATATTTCTAAGAGGCCTGGAACATTAACTCGATCGTGAAAAAAATCAACAGTCCTCAAATAACGCATTTCTTTAAAACAACACCGAAAATACTTGTCTAAGAGTACTTTTACATGTAAAAATGAGAGGAAGGATTCAGCCAGTGGTCTCATCGCGCCATTTTGCTAATTCCACAGATACTACAAAAGTAAATCTCAATTTAAACATTTCAGAAGCTTCTAACCATTCTTCCCTATCAATTTATTAAATATAATTTTATATATTAATGTATAGATTAATATTATTAATCGTTTTATTTTTACATAGTGTATTTGTAATAAACATTCATATTTGAGTTCTTAATTCAAGAAGTGGGTCTTCACTATTTTTTATGCTCATCTGTTTCATTTTCTCAATTTGTGTTGGAACGTTGAATAATACACACATGATTTTTTTAAATGATATTTTAAATATTATAAGCAGGGGTGGAGGTATAGCATTGTATAGCATAGTATCAAAATTTTTGAAGAGAAACACATTTTTATGAAGTTTCAAATATTTAAGGGAATCACATTTTGCTGGTGTTATGAATTTTCGGAAGACATCATCTAATTATGGGGTTTATTAATTTTTAATCAGAGAACAAGGAGAAATACAAGGGACAACCACAGCAAGGATAGTTGTATATAAACCACAATTTTTTATATTCCTCTTTCGCTTGCACTGTTTTTAAGAAGAAGATACCAATAAAATTTCTTGGGAGGAGCCTACTCCATTGACCATCAAAGGTAGTGTTGCCCAAAATCGGTCTTTACTATGTGTAAAGAATTGATATAACCAATATACTATTACATTTAACTCTTATAATTTTTCATTCATGCATAGTTAGGCTTCTCCTATCTACAAAATTACAGTAATATCTCTATAATTTTGGGGTAAGTACTAATGGGCTAATGGGTAAGTACTAGACTCTTGCGAGACTCTGGCGCAAGACCAAGACTGAGGGCGCAAGACTCGTCTTGGTCTCGCATTTGGGCAACAACAGTCAAAGGGTGGAGAGGATTGCGTACTCCTCATTATCAAGTACAAATGTTAACATTAAAATTAGTAAATATTTCAATATATATATATATATATATATATACTCCAGTCGGTGTTATGAATTGTTAATAGTAATAATTATATTTTGTGTATACTATCCTTATTTCTTATTAATTTTTTGATTATATTGACTAGGGCTAACATTGATAAGTCTGTATCGACGTTCTACGGTAATTTAAGATATACATAGAATTGGCAAATATACGTTCTAACATTTAACTAACGTTTATGTACAACGTTGATCATTCGACACATTTCAAATATTTCTATTTATTTGGCAAAAGATTTGCACATATTTTAAATTCTAAAAATAATTTTATCCAAGCTTGAAGTATATATTATTCATCGAAGGAGGCTATTCGACTGTTCTGCATATCATGGTGGATAAATAGGCAGGACGCAGTTATTATACAATTTCTTTTATTTGTGCCAACGTTTCAACACAAACATGTGGGTCATCTTCAAGGCGTGGTTCGAGCACTGAAGGCTTTCAAGTACTGACAACGTTGGCACAAATTAAAAAAAAAATGTATAATGACTGCGTCCTGACTATCACCGATTATATATTATTCAATATTATTATCCAAAATAAACTCCGTTACCACCACAATAAATCCAAATTTGGCAGAGAAACGTTAATGAAAAATTGTGATAAATCTTTTTTTATTATATGTATCATTAGAGCAAGTGTTTTTCCTTTCGCCGAAAACAGAGTATAAGGAAATGTGGAGCCAAGGAAATATTTAAAAAAAATAAAATAAAAAAATCATCGACTAAAAGGCACCGATTCAAAAATAATTAAGTTGTCAAATTGATACGATTAACAGTCAATTAACTCGCCGTCTATTCTTTCAGAGAGGGTTGATTGCGTCGAACTAACAGTTAATTACCGCGGCCGAGCCAATAAAAAAATTAATTATATAAAAAATGAATAATTAAATAAAATATACGCATTTCTTCAGCAAGCAGAGGGTCCGAATCCACTCCGATGCAGAATTAAGAATTAACCCTCCTGAATATGTAAATCGGGTATCGATTCTTCGGTTTCGTTACTTTGTGACTGAGCAGCTTATTTATTGTAACAATAACTCTCTAATGTAAAGTTCAAAAGCCTTCCATAGCTTTTAGTTACGCAACGTAACGAAATCTAATCAAAACTCCAAGTAGAAAGTGAAACTTACCCAACACTTACAAATAACAGTAGATTGAAAAAGCTCTTATGAAGATTTTAAAATTCTTACTCAATTCGAAGTAGTATTAGTATTAAGCATTTTCCAATAAAACATTATGATTTAAATATCGGTTATGAAACTATACTATTTCGATATTCGATTTCATAATTGTACAAGCATATGGACATGTCAAACCGATCAACCCATTGAAATATTCAATATATATTAATGTCGCAAGGTAAAAACAAGGAAATGTTAAAATACAATGAACTTGTTTGTGAAAAAAAAAGAAGGATTATCTCGTAATTATCATTAATAGTAGCTTCCTGCACAGAATGTATTTAATATTTTTCTATTAAAGAATATTAAATTGTGTATCGAATGAGAACCTAAACTTTAAAATTTGATTAAACGGTATGGTCGAATTTTACCAAATTTGTCAAATACTGAGACAATTTACTATAAATGGCTCTGCTTCTTAGAAATGAGTTCTCTAAGAGAAAAAAAATCCATATGCAGGTCAATTACTCCTTCGCAAGTTGGTAATCTCCTGATGGCTGGTTATCGATTATGAAGGAAGCAGAAGAAGAAAGAAGAAAAAAAAAATTATTATGGGAATAAGTCCCCTCAGAATAACTACATTGTTCAATTTAATGACAATTGGCTGGCATTAGACAATTGTTAGAAATAATTAGGAATGAATTAAATCACAAGGTTATCTAGATCTAAAACTATAAATTAAAATAAAGAAAAGGCACTGATAGATATATGAAATTATAGATAAATTCTGATGTGCGAGTTCACATATTTATACACATTAATAGTGCGGCTTACAGGTGAACGTTATTACAACGTGAACGTTATTTTACACATATTCGGAAGATTGCTGAGGAGATGGATAAATCATGTTTAAATGAGGTCAAGGATGAGGATTTGCGTATGGAGGATGTTAGAGAATTCCAAAAAACGGTAGCACGTACGGCAAACGATTTTTTAAAGAGTGCCGTTCTATGAGAAGGAATAAATAGGTTTGAGGATTGGGATCTCGTGTTGAACGAATGGACAGAAGAACAAGGAGTAAACAAATTAAGAAAGTACGTATGATTTTCAACAGTATCAGTGTTTATTTTAACTGAGTTATTCTTTTTTGGAGTCTGTATATGCAATATAGTTTTTTTTTTTTTCACCTTTCGGCAGCGATGGATTTTGAGAAGCAAAGTGTCAAAAGAAACTTTATGAAGAAGTGACAAAACCCAGACCGATTTCGATTATATTTTTTTGGAGAGAGGGAGAGGATATTAATGGAATATTATCAGCTGAGCTGTAAACTTAAAATAAATTACCTTTTTATAAAAAAAAGCCGATTTTTTACCAGCTCTATTGATTATGATTATTATGAAAAAAAAATACAAAAATGTTCTGTACGTATGCGACGCGTTCCATATCGCGAGATGTGTTAGGGAAGGTGCTTGGGATTCCTCCTGCGCCACGGGGTACCATGCAGGAACTGAAGGACCCAGAAGAGAGGCCCAAGGTATCCCCGGAAGTGGACGGAGGGACAGAGGAAGGGTAAACGACCCGACTTCATTATCTAGTTAGCCGTTTGGACTCATGCCACCCTCACCACCTCCCGTCCACTTTTAACGAATTCCAACTTCCCACTCCTAGCACGCAGCTACCATCTCTCCTTATTCCATTATTTTCCTTCGGGCCTTTTGGATCTTATTTCCCATGGAATTTTTCTTTTGTTTATTGCAATTTCATCAGAGAGCCACGAAAAAGGAAATGATGTATTAGGTAATTACAACACAAAATATAACCAAATAGCTGAAGATAATGTTACAAGTTAGGTCTTCCCTTCTTTAAAATCTTGGCTATATGTATATAGCTTAGGAGTTAGAAAAGTGATGGAAGTGTGTGTTCATTTAGGACATAGCAATATCATCCTTACTTCTTAATCTTTACTCTACGTTCCTCTGCCCACTCTCTTATTACCAAATCCAAAACTATCCTAAACTATTTTATTCCTTCCAATAAAATCACTTGGAACTCCTTCTTTCTCATCTTTCTCCATAAGTCCACAAATTTCTTCTAACAACTCACATTTCACTATCTACTTCAGATTGAAATTTCCCCAAGCTTGTAAGATTATTTTTCAATTCATTCCATATTATACAATGCAATATTCAGCTAAAGAAGACCTGCCTAAGAGTTGTTATAGTTCATTTTCATCGGTCATAGCTAATATATTTCTTGTAATAAGTCCTGTAAGTGTTATCAGCATTACTGTTAATCAAATCCTCTCTTTCAGTATGACGGTTAACTGCAATGTGAACAGAAATAGAATGGAAGACAATTAATAACTGGACAAAATCTGTATGATATGGCATTATATATATGATTTATAAACACTAAAAATTTATAAATAAAATATACTATTTTAATTTATAATACTGTGATATAATATATATATATATACTTATTCGAAAAGTTGTTAACGCGCCATGCTATATTTATAATTCCAACTATGCCAAACGAATTTAATATTTAACAGTAATATCTTACATCCAAGAAAAATCCATTACATTTAACTCTTCAACCAAAAATCATCATAATTGACTCTATAAAGATTCAAATTATTAACATCCGCCTGAAACTTCGCAATTAGCTTTATCTCATCATAACCTACAAATATTTAATTTACGAAAATTCTCAGAATTGGGGCGTTGTTTATTTTGTTTTTTTATTTAATTAGGTGCTATAAACTCATAAAAACCCTTGAATTCGAAATTAGAAAAATTAGAAAAAAAAGGTGGCGTACAAAAATATTGGTCCGTTTGGTGATCCAGTGATCCGTGACATCCATCCAAAAAAAAGTCAAAAAAACCTGATTATGTAGGACAACCGGCCCAAAATTTTTTAGATCACTTTTTTCCATCTTGTGATCATATTATCTTACGATTCAAGCGGAAAGCAAATGGGTGTTCGTGAGTTTTTAGTACCTAATTAAATAAACAAAGTTTGCCGATCTCTACATTAAAAAAGACCCAATTCCGAGAATTTACATAAACAAAATATTTTTAGGTTTAGATGATAAAAAGCTATTTACGAAGTTTTAGGCAGATTTCAATAATTTGATAAAAAGATGTCTGTACCACATCAAGGTCATTATCAAGAAAGAAATAAGCAATTAAAAACAATTTTACAGATGTGCTGATGTGCATTTGTAAATGGTGTAAAATAATAAAATTAATAAAATAAAAAAAAGAGTAGTGAAATGTTGAATGGTAAGACAAACTGTTGTAAACCATTGTGTAATCAGTGAAGGTTGTGAGGGGGAAAATTTTTTGTTTTGTACTTGAGGCCCCCTTGAACAACTTCCTGCCTCTATTGGGGCAATGGGATAATAAGGGACAATCCTCTTGGCTCTTTGCTCGGATCGGAAACCCTCTCCGGTGTATCAAACACCATGTTATGTCATGCCGTATCTTGTGCGCTGCGGAGAAAAATGCAAGTCTGCTAAGGGACAATTAGAGAACAATTGCAGCAAGAAGAGAAGCGGAGGACGAGAACTGAAGCAGTGATTACAGGAAGGCGAAATTATTATTCAGGATAACTCATAATCCAATTGGCGAGAGGAGAGGGTGTCGTAATGGAGAAAGTTCGGGATAGCGCTGTGCAAAAGTCAATTGCACTGCAATGAGCAAGATTGAGGGGAATGCTGCAGCTTACACATCTATAGCGAAATCTCTTCGCGGAAAATTTGCAAAATTATGGGGGAGCGACGGTTGTCGACCTTTCAATGATAAAACGTGCTCTATAAAACGTGCCTGGTATCCGATAAAGAACGATTTTCAACGTCTAATACAAATTAATTTTAAATTTCTGGTCACTCCATAAATAACCTCGATTTTATATAAATTTTAATTTTATTTTGTCTTTTGAGAATAAATTGAAAAAAAAAAACAAATAATATTTTCTTGAAGTTCGTATAAATATTTAATAACAAAATACATATTTTTATAACATCATGTTTTATTTTTAAAAAAATGTTCCATGCCCCGCGTTCACTACAAACGTGCCTGGTATCCGATAAAGAGCGATTTTAAACGTCTAATACAACTTAATTTTAAATTTCAGGTTACTCCATAACTTAACCCGATTTTATGTAAATTTGAATTTCATTTTGTCTTTTGAGAAAAAATTGAACAAAGACAAATATAAGTAATCTGGCAAAATAGTATTCTGTATAAAATCTAACGCTATAAAAAAAAATACAAAAAAAAAAAACAATATCAACCCCTTTAAACGACAAGTTTTTTTGGTTTTTTTTTTTATAGCGTTAGAATTTTACACAGAATAATATTTTGCCAGAAATTTATGTTTTTTCAAACATTCAAGCTGTAACTTTGTTTTTCTTATTAATTATCTAAGTTGAGTGAGTCCTTATCGATGTTACTCTTTTATTGTTTTAAAAATACATTGGTGTGATAGTGTGAATGTGCTATCTGAACTATATTATTATAAGTGATCTTAATGGAGGCAGATTGTAATATTCCTCAATAAACAAGTTACAAAAAAAAAGTATTAATAAAAAAATAGAGTGTTGGCATCTCAATATATTTACTCCTTTCGTTGCTAAAACGCTCACAGGATATCGCTAAATGTATTGGATCCTCTTTTCTAAAATACTGTGTGTGTATTTCCGTAATTAAATTTATTGTATTAGTCAGTCTAAGCAGTTGTAGTTGAACCCTTCCATTACAAACACAAAATCACTAGTACTTCAAGAAATGAAGTTCCAATGAATTACAAGTCATAAAGGAATATTTTTTTTCCAATTCAAACGAGCCAAAAATAATTTGTTTAGAAGAATGCAGAGAAAATTATAAATAAATAGATTAAGAAAGCAAATTTATATGTTTTAATCACACATTTTATTTTTATTTTTTCATATAATTTTTTCTTGAACTTCGTATGAATATTTAATAACAAATACTTATTTTTATAATATTACATTTTATTTTTAATATTTTTTCCAAGCCCCGCGTTCACTTTATATAATCACACCAAAGTTACAGCCTATGACAAATCTGTCTAGCCTAAAATGATTACTCAACATACGACTTGAGCAACGCGAATAAAGAAATCTTTATTGTTTGATAAGAGAAATTATAAGCATCTATAACGTTACAATGTTTCTCTAAGTTTAATTATATTCCTTCACGAATTAAAATCAATTTATACTTTCAATATAATCCATGAATTTAAAAATAAATGAACAAATATATCTATGTAAAATGTAAATAACAAATATTTTAAGAATAAATATCGTTGCAAACAAGCCTCCATCTTTCTTTCTGCCGACTAAAACTGCCCAATCACACGACGGCACCGAGCGAAGGCCTTGCTGTGATTGGATAGAGTAACGCACAGGATAAAAAAAAATGGTGGTTTTCACAACCATGTTTAGTTAGAAAGTTAAGGACCGTTTAGAGGCAACAAGCAAAAAATGTTTTAAAGGAAGTACAAAAACAAAATGGTTCTTCAGGTTTCTTTATCCTATAAAGTCAAAAGGAGGATAGTAATAAATAGCTTCTGCCTTAGAATAGAAAGTTTGAAGAATCACGGTTATTCACTTTGGAATAGAAGACAAAGTTCGCCAGGGCAGTTATTTTTACTTTAATAATATTCACATTATATTAAGTCTAAAAAATATTAATGTAATTAATTGTTGATTTTCCTAAATGAAATATACATACAAATTTAAGTTTAAAAATAGAATGCATACACCTGTAAAATAAAAAAATTATCATATTATTGTTGTCTCATAATAATAATAGGTAAATTTAAAAAATACTAATGACTTCTCATGATTATAAGTAATTTAAATAAAACATGATTAAAAGAAAATAATGATATCCACCTAAACTATGTTAGGAGAAACTAAAAACTCATGAGCACCCATTTGCTTTCCACTTGAATGGTAAGATAATCAAATCGCAAAATCGAGAAAAAAAGGTGGCCTGTAAAAATATTGGGCCATTTAGTGTGACCTCCAGTTCCAACATGCCAAAATAACGAGGTTTTATAGGCTAAACAGTCCAATATTTTTGTAGACCACTTCTTTTTCTCAATTTCGCCAAATTACCGAACGATTCAAATGGAAAATAAATGTTTGTTCAAGAATTGTTCATCTTTTTCATACTTATGTAACATAAAAAAGTTGAGGGTTACGATAAAATGAAGTGACCCATATTTTAGATGCGTGTTGATGAACTAATAAAAAGGGGTTTGTATTGCAGGTTTTATTTTAAAATATGGTGCGGTACACGCATCATACCTCTAACTTACCATCCTTTTTATCAGAAATAAATAATTTCAGACAAAGAATAATAAGTAATACCAGCATTGGTATCGGATTCTCTATTATATTAAACCCCTGTTGCATATGGAAGCATGTTCTAATCTTTCGGGAGTACTCGGGTGATCTCGGGTCTCGCTCGGGTTTCTCATTTCCCACTATTACTACCATTATTCGTTACGATACCTCTTTTCTTTTTTAGTTAATTGTCAAATTCTTTCATATTTTATATTTAGCCATTTTTTATAGCAGATTATAATGTGAAATAGTTAATTATTTCAAATAAAAAAAATTAAAGGCACTTTAGAAGAAGAAATTTTGAAAATTAAGCATTTAAATCCTGTTAGAGAACATCAATGAGAATAAGACCTATATTGTATTAAAAAAACGTTAATTTTATAAAAATCATTAGAGCCGTTTTTGAGAAAAATGTGAAAAATCTATTAAATAAAGTGACTCTTCCGGTAAACCGATTATGATAAAAAAAAAAAAGTTGCTTTGAAATTCCAGACATGTTCAAACCTTAAATACGCAATTTTAGTTGCGTCAGATTACTTCAACACTTACTAGACAAACGCTCTAACCTCCTAATTAATTATAAAAGACTCATTTACATGACTATAATAAGGCATATTTGGACTTACGGATATTAGGCATATTTGGACAAACCTTCAAATTCCTCTCGCATCCAATCCTCACAATCCAAAATCCTTCGTAAAATCCTCAATGCTCCTTACTTCGTTACAAATAAAATCACCCATAATGAACTTAATGTTTCTTATGTATCAGATTTGGCCCAATCCAGATATCTGTCCTTCCATAATAAACTTCATAACCACCCCAACCCTCTTGTCTCTAACCTTACTTCCTATTCGATTCCTGATAACCCTCCGAGGCGTCTGAAAAGAAGATGGCCACGTGATCTCCTAGTATAGACATATTATTAGATTGCTACCAATGTCAACATGTGTTTCATTTCATTATATCCATGTGCAAATTTACCAGATGTATTTTTTGTATACAGTTGTAAATACCATATAAATCAATTTAAAAAAAAAAAAAAAAAAGAATATGTATTTCCGCCGAAAACTCAGATTCGAAAATTTTCATGATGGCAATACTTTCCCTTACTATACATTACATATAGTAGTTGAAAGTAAAAAAGTTGTAATAACTTATTCGCAGGATCCAATCTACGTAGCGGCTGGTGCATCACACAACATTCACTTACTATCCTACTTACAATTATAACAGTTAAAACTGCTTCATTTACCCCAAAATTATATAAATATCAATATGACGTATTTCGGTTTAGAAAAAAAGGAAAAGTTCAACAAAAAAAATTATGAGGTATTTACTAAACAGACTGAGGTTATGCTGAAAGAGAAAACTTCCTCAAGGATCGAGGGAGAAAAAGGAAAAACTAAACCCGACCACATTTCCATGAATGTCAGCAAGGATATCTACCGTCATTAGAATAAATCCAGGGTGGATATCTTGGAGGGACAAGTAGCTATCTAGATGCTGGATGTTGGGAGAGAGGGGGGAGTATTTGCAGATACCCATCTTGTCGACGTGCAACATCCAGCGAATAGTCAAATTGAGCTCGCAGTCTTGGGATTTTGTTTTTTATTTTAAAGTTTATTTTCAGTCTTGGAATAGATACCTTGCAAAGCAGTTAATTACAAGATTCAATGACAAAATACCTGAAACATCATAACAACATTATACAAGTTGCCTTCCAATTAAGTCTTCATGTTAGATAAGTTTACTTCTTACCACCATACGTTGTGAATTTATTTTTCAATTTTCTCTAATTAATGGAAACATTTATTTCAGCTGTAATACAATTTGAGAAATGCAAAACGTTTTTAACACACATACTTTTTTTCTTCAGTTTATAGCGAAGTTATGCGACGAAAGAAAACCAACATAAAATATTAATAATCAACAAAGTCGAGAAAACTAAATACTATGTAACTCAAGAAGTGCGGTATTTGTGCTTGTATTGCAAAAACTGTACTTTTCTACACCGAGTTTAAAAAAAAAATTAATTTAAAAAATAATTTGTTGGTGTCCCCATTTCTGAGAAATTCCACCTCGTACTTCTACTGATTCGATCAAAACTAAGCTGTACGTAGACGTCAGTACAAGTTTTATCTCCATCTTAAACCACTAATGCAGTTTTATTAGTTCTGGAATGGAAATGTGCTTCACATTTCTTAAAGGTTTTCTGTTGGTATTGAAATATTTCTAAAATACGCAATTTACCGTATTTTTTACTACCTTTCAAACCAGGCTGATCAAAGGATACCTTCAATTTTTATTTATTTTTTAAATTGCGGTAAATATCATGGAATAGTCGAATTTACTAGCTTGTACAACATAATCAGATGATTTTACTAACAAAAAGAACAGACGTTACTATACTGTAGTGTTAGCACCTTTTTTTAAAAAAATAAATAAAAAGTAGAGTTACCAATATGCCCACCTTAAACTGAAAAGATTTTTTTAATAAATAAAATAATAATCAGTCAATAAACGATAATATTTTCAAAATATTAACATTATAGTAGGTTAAAGTTTGGAATAATTCACATCAAACGATGTTTGTTTTTTTTATTTTTTTTTTTAGTTACATACACTCAAGATGTATTTAATGTTGGAACGACTAAATGAATATGCTATTTAGAAACAATCTTCATTAAAAAAAAAAAAAAGAATAAAACCATTAAAAGTTAGATGAGGAAATATACCTTTTAAAGTAAATTAGGGTATATTTTATAATTTTAAAGAATTGGAATAATAATACTAAAAAGTTTATCCGAATCCATTAGCATTTTAGATAATTCACATAACTTTTAATTTTTATTATTCATTAAAATATGCCTTTATTTAAGTTGGTTTTGATTAGTTTAATTTCTTTTAGATTATATGCATTTAGTTTTAGTAGTATTATTTTGCAAGTTAATTTATTTTGCATTTGAGTTTGAGTGAGGAGTTTTAGTAAGCAACTACATCACTCTGAAAAAAAGAATAGATTTTTAAATGTGAGGGTAAGAACGATACTGTGTATTAAGACAGTTTTACTTGTTAAAATAATTAATGTTTTGTTTTATGTTTGTTATATTATTATTAATATGAAACATGTATAACATTTTCACTTTATGAACAAAAATCTTCAAATACGACGTAGACTACCTATGAATATTTAAAAAATCCTAAGATGATTAATTAGATTTAGAAATCAGATAAGTAATATCGACTAATGTTTTTTAAAAAATAAGTATTTTCGTTTATTATTTATTTACAGTTTATAACTAAGATTCAGAGGACAGAAGGATATGGAGGAAATTTGAATTAAATCTCGAAAATTCCAGAGCCAACACCGTAGTAATAATTGCTTCTATAATGAAAGGTACAAATAATGATTGATATCCATAAAACGTATTAATATTATATTTTGTATAAAATAATAATTTAATTATCGAACGTTTTTTGTCACTGAAACAAATCTCATCGAACAACCAAGGCCAGTACTTCAGAAGTCGAGATTTGAAGGAAGGGCAAAATTCGGCCTTGTCAAGCTTTATCACACGGCGTATGTCGCCGATAAACATAATCGGAGATTAAAATATATATTTAACGGCAAATTAACAAAAAAAATAAGAGATATATAATATTCGTTTTCACAAAAAACAAGGCAAATTAAAAAAAATATATATAATAAATATTAAAAAATATATAAACTTAAAACCAAAAGGTAAATTTTAAATTTAAACAGGACGTAAATTTTAAATGAATTTTAAATCAAGTTTTTTTTGCGTTATTGTCAATTAAATTTAAAATTCTCTCTAATCATTAATTTTAAATTTTCAAATTACATTGATGATAATATATATATATTTTTTTTTTTTTGTTTTAATAAAATCGAAGTTAACTTTAAAAAGTCAGCGAAAAGAATAATTATTTGAGCGTTTTTGGACAACTTCACTTATATCCATTATTCTCTTAGGTCTAAGTTTGATAAAAATTCATGGTGTCTCTAGGGTATTTCTTAGGTATAAAATTTATCTTTAAATTATATTCCTAAAAAGTGCTAAATAAAAATAAACATTTAACATTAAATTAAAATATCAAGTATTGTACCAACTCTATATAGATTAAAAAACCTCTAAAGTGATCACACAACACAAAAAAGAAAAAATAGAAAGGCATGAAGGGTATAGAGAGCTGAGTATTTTGTAAGGAAATAGAATTTCTTGTCATCATACTCAACCGCATGTTAATCAATTATTTAATTTCACACACTTTACAAGAGGCTAAGTGTTAGTCAGGGTCGATCTATGGCTGAAGTAACAGAATAAATTATTACCTACCTCAACCGGACTCGAACCTGAGTGCAGTGCCTTACTCACTGATGTATACATATACTTAATAACTTCCCAATAATCATGTCCTCAATCTTTGAAGAATAACATCCTTCAACATAGATTAAATAACCCTCAAGGGCGTTGTTCGAAGATAAATTATAATTCACATCCAAGATCAGAAAACCCATAACGAAAAGACCTCGCCTAATTTCAAAGGTTAACTGAAGGATCCAGGCGCTACCAACAGACAAAGGGGTCTTTATTAGGAGGTAATAAGATGGATAATTTAAGTAAGAGATTGTCTAAGGATAAATCTTGTTTAAACGGATAAGAAGGGGAGGGGAAGAAGCGGGAGAGATTGAATAAGCGGAGAGGAAAAAAAGATGAGAGAACAACACATAGATAAATAATGGAACAAGATTAAACATGATGAGTTCTTTGACCCAGCCTCTCCCACCACGGATCATATGGCCCCATCGTAGGATCAATGTCACTCTGGAGGTGGCCCTAGGAGGGTGCGCTCGGTGAGGGATTGATGACAGATCGGGAGGGGCTTCGATAGTATGTAGCTAAACTGAGTAGCTAACTTAAAGTAAGTCCAACGAGATCGGTATGGCAGCGGTGCTGAAGAAATCATTTTTAATTTGAGCAGAAGGACAAGAAATAGTTCCGTTATTCTCCCCTCTTCCCCTCCCCCAAAAAAAGGTTTAAAAAATAATGGTAAATCTATCTAAAATTCAGAGCATCTTAATAAGCCAGTGTTCTTAAAAAAGAAAAATATAATTTACAAATCTATTCAGTAAAACCGCACTGCTCAATCATGATTTCATTCATTGCAAAAAGTTCACAATGTCAAACTATTAATATCAAATTACAACACTGAAAATTTAATTAAAACTTTGTTGTGTAAACGTTATTTTTGAACATGATCTAGCTAAGGCAACATATTGTAGTCAATAAAAAAACGAACAAGTCTGCTATCAAGTAGACTCCAATATGCTTATGAGTTTGTCCCTGCACTTCATTTACAGTGATACTAAACGATATTTGCGAGAAATCGTGCAAGCGTTTCTACAGGTTTCCTAATTGATTGACATTTATGGCATTAAACGTGATGTTATAATACCTGAACATTGGATCGATAAACGGTCAATCTACAGCAAAAAGAATTTTTTAAATCGGACTGTTATGATGGAAATATGCACGGTAAAAAAAAAACGAAAAAAATATTCATTCAATTATTTTAGATATATCGTGAAAATTAAAAATACTTCGAATCGTGTAATATTGAATCCCAAAGAACAGGGCTCATACCTACATTACAGATTTCTTAAAGTTTTTTTTTAACAGTTGTTCAAAGATAATTATTACACCCACAGCAAGACAAGGAGATATTTTATAAAATACTCATTATAAAAAAAAATGTATAAATCCTTCTAACACAATAAGAATCTTGTTACAACTATCGGCAAACGACTGACAATCCATAACAATAAATCTGATCGTTTGAGATAACCATTTCCTGAAGAATGTAGAAATATTTACATTTATTCAAACCAAGATATTTCATAAACGACAAATCTATTGTCTACATTGATTGTCACGACGATCAGCACAGTAGTGAAGTTGGATAAAAATGCTAATAAAAAAAAAGTAGATAAGTATTGAATCCATTTTACATTTAAGAAGTTTAATACAGTCGATTAAAAAATATTTTCTATAACACGTTTAATTTTATATAACGTTTAGGATTTCCTCGAGAACAAAAACATGATTTTTAGGATGAGATTGTCCTTGAATTATTTAGGAACCACATTCTCGCAGACTAATAAACGGATTCTGATGAAACTTAAAACAGCCACTGAATATCCCTCCAAATGGACCGATGGAATGAAGTGGAGACACAGAAGTGATTCATGCTCCACCGGACACTTCATAAAATTTACAGTCTTCGTATATTTTAATGTTTATATTAATATAACTTTAAAGAATAAATAGAATATTTAACATTAAATAATTATTTTTATAATAGAAAAATAAAAACACAGTTGACTTGATTAGCACTGGTAAAATAAATTATAAATCCATTAAAATGTTTATTTCCTGCTGCTAATTAATATTTAAATTTTTAACATAATAAACAGCAAAAAAATAGTAACTGAAAAGCAAAGTATTCATCTTAATATTATTGCAAGATACTTTATATAACTAACACATTTATATTTATTTATTACTAAAAATTTTATCATTATTTAAAACATGATAACATCCTGGAATTTCAAAACATTTTATCTTCAAACCTTTATTTATTCAATTTATTTTTTTTATGTTTTTAAGAATCCTTCATCCACCAAAATCAACATACATTATAAAATGTATGTCTACCATCTACAACTTAAAGATTTTATTTATTTTTTTATTAACTTAAAAAAATTATTATATATTGAACATGCGTTTAATATGTTTATTTATTTTCATTATTGATGAGGAGTCTAAAATATGTGTGAAAAACTGCGCAATTCATCGATCCAGTTCGTTCGAAATCCGATGGAATTCCAGTCGCTCCGCATGGCTCCAAAGAATCCACACAGGATTTTGCACTCAAGTTCCATTTGGCGCGGAGTGTAATGCTCGTAGGTAGCCACCTTAAAGATTTACATAAAAAAATTGTCATACGTTCAAAGACTAAAAGTTTCACGAAAAATCCTTCAAAGGCGAATGTATAAATAGTCTTTAATTAAATTCATAGAGATAATTCGAGTTTACCTAAAGGAGCTTAATTAATTTAAATCATCAAAATACTAAGAGGTGTATAAGGAATTCGAAGTAACTAAAATTTTAGGAAATCACTTGTTTAAATTATACTCCTTCAAATTTTTTTTTTTAATATCACATAAGTCTTTCAGCCTTAGTTTAGTTAGTGCTTGGTTTTTTTTTTTTTTTTCATATATGCATGTTATTATTTTATTTTAAAAACTCGTTTATTTTTTATTTATGTTACTCCACTATATACAATATAAATATTTAAATTGATGATATTGAAATACTTATAAAGGAACTGATAACCAAACAGAGTAATGAAATTACTATACAAAATAATTAATAAATTTACTTTTTTTCAATCATTTTTAAAAATAAACCAAAAAATTATTAGCTGCCAGTTAAATGAAACATTTTAATGTACAAGAGTACAGTAAAAGATGATGCATGACGGGATTATCAACGTTGAGTAAAAAAAAATATCATAACCTTATTATGTAGTAATGAAATAAACAAATTATTTATTAATCACGAAATGACTTATTTTAAAACATTCCTTTTAATTTAATAAGAAATAAATATAAGGAGAAGAAACCAGAATATTCTTTTCGACAATACCGATCCTGCTGGCCTTGGATTCAGGTATCCCGGCACGTTGCACTGCGTATATTGCCAAAAATTTTCGTTAACAGAACAAGAACGTTCTCAGCGTTTAAACACGTGGTCGGGAACACAAAATTTAATTTAATATAAGCTATCTCCGGTGACTACGAAGGGTATGGAAGAATTTTCAGATAAAAATATATTTAAAAAATAGTTTTTAAAATATTATTTATTATTAAATTATGTTCCGCATTGCTTATGAAAAATTATGTGTAGCAAAAGCTGACATTCATGAACATAAAAATTTAGCTTCAACAAAGAAATTTCAAAGCGTTAAGAAGTAATCACATGCAGTTAGTAAAATGAAAAAAAAAAATGAAATAAAATAAAAGTGGCGCCCAACAGCTGGTATTATCGCGTGGCTTATCTGACAAAATTTATTATCAAATATTTGTTTTACCTTGACTAACACACGCGGGTAACTTTTATATACTTCAGAGCGTCGAGGCTAGACTTTCAAGATAATTCTGTCGTTGCATACGATCATCAATTAAAACAATTCAAAATTTAAATTAATTCCAAACAATCCTGAAAGTACCGAGTAAGAATGAAGGAAAACAAGATATTTATAAAGGAGAAAAAAATGTTTGAATATTTTTTTTTTTGTTTTATTGCATCATACCAAGGTCATATAAGAGTACTTGAAGAATGTGCGTTCAAAATAACCAAAATATACGTCTCCATTCGTGTTCTAGCAGTACATTTAATATAATTTTTTTAGTTTAAATTGGTTAAACAAATATCCTTACTATTGATTAATTATCTCCAAAATTTAATTACTTTTTATCAGATAATTCAATTGTTAGCAGTTTTTCTCGCCTGTTGAAAAATATTTTATAACCTTATCCCACAGATTAAAATAAAAATGTTAATACTGCATTAAATAATATTTTTATTACTTGTAAACAGATTATTGCATATAAAAAGGAAATTTAGGTTTTTCATATTCACATATCTAATCTTAATTCAAGATCTAATCGAGCCAAATTAATTTTTACACCATGCTACTCCAAACCGAAAATAAGAATTAAACGTTATTTTTATTTCTAACAAATAACTTTCATTCAAGCAAAATAATGAAAACAAAAGACCAAAAACCCAAAAAGAGAAATAAACTAATTATATATAAATGTGTAAATAAAAAGCACAATTATATTTATTATGTATTATATAAATAACAAAAATAAGTGTATGTGCATACACACACAAATATTTTAAATATTATACGTGAATATAAATAAAATCAGTAGCCATCTCAGGTAACCGGAAGTTCAAGAAACACAACGTAATACTTGCTAATATTAATATATCATGTGTGTGTGAAAGTATGTATGTTTTTAACTTATGAAACTAGGGTAACAATTTTTAAAAGGTTTTCAAAAGACTGGAAAAAATAAACATTTTTGAACGCTGCTTTAAAATTCTGCAAAGAATTATAAATATATTCATTCTGACCGATATAGTAATGTCAACGCTTAAGGAAATAACTGATGGATTTTTTGAAAATATGAATTGGATTTTAATTTTGATAGTAATAGTATATTACATTATTCATTATTGATAATAATAAAATACTTTTGGTTATCCAATTTAAACTAAAATAAATATAGACAAATATAAATATTAAAAAATATATTGTGTGTGTAAATACATATATACACACACACACACACACACACACACACACACACACATATATATATATATATATATATATATATATATATATATATATATACACATTGATTTATTTATTTATAAAGTAAATATAAACATTTACACATGTCTCACTTTTACACATCACTACTCAATTTTCCACCGTTCACACCCTATTATATGAGACAGAATGTAAGTCATGCATAAGTAACATTTTCCTTAAAATATCAATATACAATTTCTTTCAGATTTTATAAACTTATTCGATATAAAAAATAAATAGAAATTATATTCACAACCAGCAGCAACATACAGGATTTTAATTTATCTTATCTTAATAGTAAAAAGTATATTTTTAATTGAAAATCTCTTCTAAAAAACATCGAAAGAGAATATAAACGGAATTAAGAAGTTTTGCCCCTTAAAAAGTTTAAATTATTCCGAAAAATGTGAAAAAAGTAATATAAAGGGAAAGTATCATAGACATTAAACCACATTTCTTAAGATAAAACAAAATACTTATTTACTAAGCCTAATTGACATTACAATGTCATACTCTGATTTATTTAAACAGCGTCAAGTCTCAGCCTATGTACATTAAGATAAAAAAATCTTTACGCAATCTCCTGGAATCTTCCTGCTGTAAACGTGAAGAACAATACGAGTGTATTTGCTCTTACTAAATCAAGAAACAGTAAAATTAAAATTAAATTAAAATATAGGTATGTATATATGTACTTTATATATAAATATATATATATATATATATATATATATATATATATATATATATATATATATATATATATATATATATATAATTTTCAACATATTTTTAATATATTTAATATTTTTTTACAGGTCATTTTCTTCTATAATTTGTTTGAAAAACTCTTTATTGGATATTGTTATAATAATTTAAAAAAAAAAACTAATGTGTGAGTTTAGACCACACAATATAAGTGAAAACGTCAACAAGTCGAGATTAATAACATAAAATATAAATTATAAATAATAGCTTATTATAAAGAGGATGAAATGCTGAACATTTCCCTCGCTTACTGTATACAGGTCCGTTTTTTTTTAGTTTCTGAGATATTTTAATCCATATCTTTCATAAATTATCATTTGGTTTTCGACACTATTTTTTTCTCTTTTCCGCTCTCTAACTCGGCGTTGCGTTAAGATACAATTTTGAATAATAGCTCGTTACAAAGAGGATGAAATTATGGACATTTCCCTATCTAACAAAATGCAGGTCCGATTTTTAAGTTTTGAGATATTTTAATCCAAATGCAAACACTTTAATTAGTCGACTCCAGCAGACATTACCCGAGCGATACACATCGGAGATCTGACGGCTCAATATAATTCACTCTCCGTAAAAGAAATGCAAAACGCGCCTAAAAATATTTTAACTTTAAAAAAAAATTAAAGATTTTAAAATAATATATAAATTTCATAATTACTAAAGGGCATATGATTTTATATCAACATAACATTTTATTCTTAAGATATAGGACATTTCTTTGTGTACGATGTTGACTAAATATCAACTGAAGAGGTATGGAAAAAAAATTGGTATAAATTAACATTCTGGCGGAAAGGAAATTAGTTAATTAAATCCGATAATAATTAATTACAATTCCACTGTTCATGAATTGTCCCATTCTGTGTAATTGACTTGATCCCATTACGTTATAATTACAATTACTATAAACGTTTTATGGTAATTACCGCTCAAGTTTATTTTAGGAAGAATTTACAGCCAATTAAATTTTCTCAACTGGAATTGAATTTTCTGAAAAGGGACTTAATTGTAATTAGCAATTATTTCAAATAGCTCTCATCATATTGTACTCGCTATCTCTTTATAGATTGATCCGATTATATTAAAAACTGTATGTATGGATGATTTTCTTCTTCAGTCTTCACTCATCTCACTGAAAGCACACTAAAACACATTCAACGATATCAAAATAGTATATAAAAAAAAAAAAATGACCCGGTCAATATTAAAGAAATTGTAGATCAGCTGCACGACATCTTTGAAGCTCCAATTATTGAATAATTCATTCGAAAAAGACCCACCAAAATTATAGACTCATTGAAAACACGTTCGATGACAGAACAGCTTTGTCTCTTCTTCAACTGTTAGAGCGTAAGTTAATAATAAGTTAGTAGGTAATAGTAAGAAATAGAACAGTTATAATAATTTTAATAATCTTTATATGTAACAAAACATAAACAATTTACAACTACAATTAAGTCTTGAAATATAACAAATTCACATAAAAACGCGTTTAATACATCAATTATCACATGTCATAAATCATTAAAATGTAATTATTGCTTAGTGGGGATATAAAAAATAAATATAAATTTTAAAAATAAATAATTTTACATCTTTTATTTGATGCGAAAGTTTATTCAATAATCATATTTAATTATTTCAAATTTCAATATAGCTTTTACCAAATTGTTTTTTTGGAAACATCTAACATATTTTATTTGCGGTATGAAATGTGCATAATTGAAATAAACGAATAACTGAAAATAACTCAAGCATTATAAAAATTATATTTCTATTTCATCAATTTACTTCACATATCGAAACTATAATGGTGAGTTTAGATATTTCACAAACTATGACACAAATAAATATATAAATGTTTATCTAACTATGGTTTTTTTTTTACATTTTCCATCTGCTGTCGGTAACAAGAGAAATAAAATAAATAGTTTGGTTTAGCAATAATGTCGCTTTTAGTTAACTTAGATAATTGTGTTTCATAATTGAAGAGAAAAATGTGTGGAATGATCAGTAAAAAAAAAAAAACAGTAAAAATAAATAAGTATATTTATTTTTATATTTTTCCGACGTTTCGGCCCAAAGTTCAGGCCTTCACCAAGGGCTAAGAAAAACTCAGATAACAACAGGTATGAGAAACTGTGTTTCCCAGAGTGTGTGAAATGTCTAAACGCAGCTTCACAAAATGCAAAAAAGAGGAATAGAATGTAGGAGTGAAGAATCGGGAGTGGCCTTTAATTTAAGATAAAGTTAAACCGTTCCTTAGTTTAAAAATAAAACGAAAAGGCATCCTTTAAAGGACTCTTTTTTTGTTTTGCAACGTTGTCGTAAACACGTTTAGTTTATTCACTTTAAGTTCCCTGGGGTCAAAAAATACTAAAAGAAAACTTACAACGCAAGATTAAACTCCTATGGTGTAGTTATATAGTCAGTAATGTTTTTTTAAAAAGACATGGTAAATTCCATAAGATATAGTATATATTTATAATGTCCAAATGAATTATAATACCCTTGAAAACGATTTACATATTTCAGAATAATCATATATTGTCACATAATGTTTAGTAGTTATGCCCAGTCTAAATTAGGTGTTCTTTTTTTATGTTATTAAATAGTCAAAAATATGAGGAGGCCGTAAAGAATGAAAGAATGAAAAAAAAAAAAAAAAAGGGAGATACTAAAACCTACTATAGACGTCTTTGAATTTTTGGGACTAATCCAAAATGAGTTGACTTTTATTTCTGAATTAACCTTGATATTATAAATATCCAGACTGTGCTCTATGGTACTTGGACTCAGGGTGTTGGCATTAATGGAGAGAATTTATATATAAAGATTCGATAGAAGACTGAGAAATGGTATGTTAAATGGAGAGAATAACAAAGGAATCATGACGTCTCCTTGGGGGACCGAAATTATTTTCACTATTTCAATAATTAATCCATAAAATTTCATCAAAACTTCTTCTCGTTCATAACATAAAATCCTTTAATTAATAATTTATTTTACAAATTTTTAAAATATATCTATATTATACAGACATCCTATGCAATGTGTTATTGTAAAAAAAAAAAAGTTACTTGAAGTTATTTTAAATTGAACATATATCTTTGTTTTAATTACCTTAATTAACCTGCATTGATTGATTTCCAGATAAAATTTACAAGATAGTAATATTTTACCAACGAATAAAGCTCACACAAACTCAACATGCATTTGAAGTACTTATTGGACGGATATGCTTATATGTGTTGTACTATTTCCGTGGGTGTTCAACCCACGTACAAAGTTTTTTTAATACTAAAAAAACCAAAACAAAAAAAAACCTGAGGCTAAAAATAGTAAACTACCCTGTTAGGATGCCTAGAAGGAACAATTATACCTGCCAGACGGTTTTTTTTTCTTAGCTGTAGAGTACCATCTCATTCTAAATATATATATGTATAACGTTGGGCGTTAGTTTGGTTGGAACACATGTATTTCCGTTGTTCAAACTCACTTGTCACAGCTCTGACCCGGTGTGGTAGGGTTCAAAAACCAAGAGTTAGAACAGTTCCAAAATACCTCTGTGTCTTCGAAGACAGCTGCATTTCCTTCGAACAGCTCAAAGTTGTCAGTAGTCAAAATATCCAATTATAACCAATCAAATTAAGATATATATATATATATATATATATATATATATATATATATATACCCACACACAGGGTGTAGTACAAATAGACCCATAGAGCAATATAAAAGTTCAAATTAATAATGGTTCGATTTTCTGCAGAAAAGTAGGATATTTAAGATTTGCCTGTTTTTTTTTAGGTAAGTAGCGTTTTTTGTTGAATATGAAACGATAAATAAAAAAATATTTAATTTAATTAGCAATTGATTCAAAGTAAACTAGACAAAATTTACTTCAAATAAAAGTAGAGTTTGTCATTGCTAAAATTATTCACGTAGGACTTTTGAGTGGATAAATAAAGCTAAGTTCTGTTTTTAAAAAAAATCATGCATTATTCGCAATTTTTTTTTATCATCATCCAAGTACACAGATGATACGCTTTTAGACAAACTTTCTTGTTTAATAAGCTTTAAGTTCATATTAATAAGTTGAGATTTATTAAAAAATAAGCTGAGATTCACGTCAAGTTGTCTAAACAAATGAGGTGATTTGACATCATGCTCCTAAAAGTACCAATTTTTGTTTGTGGAAAAAATGTGAAAAATAAATTTTGAAAAACTTTTAATTTATTTTATTTTTTCCATTAGCTGGAAATCATTATAATTAACATAAATACACTTTTGTTTATGTAATGATTTTTCGAATATTTATCATCTAAAGAAAGAATGAAAAACATTTTTTCTATTATAGAAAAAAAAAAATCTTTACTATAGAAATTTATCCATTTATCCATATAACTAACTAAATGTTCGTAAGCCTAATATTTAAATTTTTCTAAAAATAATTAAAGCAACCAGCTGGTTTCTTTATTAATATATATATATATATATATATATATATATTCCCTGTCCAGTTAATCTATGTCTAACACTAACAGAGCGTAACAAATACTGTTACCTTAGAACGTGAAGCAAAATGACATAGATTAACTGGACAGGGAATTAATTAATTAAAAACCGATAATTATTACTAACAGTTCCACTATTCGTGAATCGTTCCATTCTCTGTAATTGACTTGATCTAATAATTATTATTCCCATAAATGTTTCACGTTAATTATCATTGATGCTGATGTTTGTTTAATTATTTTCATTTTGTTTTTTGAATTATTTTAATTTTTTTCTTAATATTAAAATATATATTATTTTATTTTTGATTACATAGTACATAAAAAGTCAATATTCGTGGAAAAAACATATTTATTTTTCGATGGATATGAATTATTGAATATAAAAGGGATTCCTAGGCAATGAAAGGTCTAAAAAACGTTCTTTATATTTACTTATCTATTGTATTTTATAATTTTTATGCTTTGAAACAATGAAAATTAATATGGATTAAATAAAAGAAAAAAAAATAATGAATCCCAAATACAATATAAGCATTACTGTACGAAATATTAAATGAAACAAAATAAATGAGTAATATAAAACATTAAAATTAATTATTAACAAATGATTTTTTACTACAATAATCATTAATAAAAGAAATCAAATAAATAAAAATCACTACATTTAAAAAAAAAAAAAGAATAATGCAAACAAGTACACGGAACTAGCTGGTTATCTTATTTACTGACATATTATTAAGGACGAAGATGTTTGAGTTTCGTAATTATTAAGGAAAGAGAGTAAATTCCATTCTGATAATTACATAGTTTCGAAATTATGAACTACATTTAGGTAAGTCAGAATATGACTGACTATTATATGAGCCTTTCAGTTGACAGAATGGCTAACTCCAATTATAATATTTTTATTATTCATTTCAGTAATATTTCTAGTGGGAAAATTTATATCTTCATTCACAGATCTAGATTTCAACATTGCAATCTACCTACTCCGGAATCAACTTATTATAAATATATTATAAATTTTCCAACTGGAAATATCACTAAAATCACTTTACTCTAAAATCTTGAAATTGGAGTTAGTCATTCTGTCAACTGAAAGGCTCGTATTTGAATATGATTGAAACAGTAAAGCTGGAGGTCCGTTTAGACATTTCACAATCTATGGAACTCAATTATCTAATTTAACAAACAGCGAAATTATTGCTAAATCAAACTATTTGTTTTATTTCTTTTGATACCAACACCAGATGGAAAATATCAAAATCGAGAAACAAAAAACGAATGTGAATGTGAAATAAACGTTTACATATTTCTTTGTTCCATAGTGTTTGAAATGTTTGAACGCACTTCGAGAAATTCTACTACATACCATTCATTAAATTATGACAGATTTCTCAAAAGTAAATTTCGGGATATCTTAATAAGTTTTAAAACAAATATTAATGGAAAAAATTGTATCTATGCGATGTAATGTAATGTAAGGGATGTAAAATTGGGTACATTCATATGAACCAAAAGTAAATCATTGTCACTGAACAATGTATATGAGGATGAAATTAAACAGAACATCTTTTTAATTTTCTCCATTCTCTTTAAATTAAAAACTTAAAAATAAAATCTTCCAGAGTATTTAAAATGTTTGATCTTTATATTATATGTCTATTTACACTTAAGTTTATGTCTCACAGGTCAGAATAATAAAATTTCACAAATAAAAGAATGGATTTTCTTGAAAAACTAGAGATCGGGAAGAAAACAATTAAAAAATAACTAAATGTCCGTAATACTCAATTTGAGAATTGAGCACTTGTTAATCCGTTAATTAATCAGATGAGAAAAGCCCATTTGGCCAACAGTTTTATTTTTGTTTTCGATCGACAAACACGAGAGGAGGACTGACAAAAATACGGTAATAATTAGTTTTTACTTAATATGTTTAATTTTTACGTATTTATATATTTTAAATATTATTTTGTAAATTTTGGGTTTTATTACATTTAATGAAGGACCAAAACCTGTAGTAAAAATAATAAACAATTACATACAGGAAGTCAACGCCTTTTTATCTAATTTGATCCCACTGCTGTAATATGGAGCTTCGATTAAAGAATGAAATATAATCTTGTCAAATAACAACGGTTCAAATAACGGTAAGTATAGTGTATTCAAACAAAAATAGGTTTTTTAGTTTTCTTACAACCATTCTATTGTTTTAGTACATATTTTTAGTGGATGTTTTTATTTGCTTCTGCTCCAATGGTTTCTACAAATGTTGTTCTTAGGTAAATATGTGTAAAATTTTTTTTTTTTTTTTTTAGTAAATAATTTCAAAATTCCGAGGTTGGGTGAGTTTTGATCGTTTGGCAATGAAATTTTAAATGATTACTCATTAAAATGGAAGGAATGATACAAATGTCGGATGAAAACATAGATTTTCCTCCATAGTCGTTGTTTATAGGTTACCATGGCAGCGGGAAATGGGCTAGTGAACCACCTTCTCTCTCCCCTTCACTCTCCCTTCCCCCACTAACACACAAACCGTCACGGTGGGGCCGTTCTTACTACGCCTGCGCCATGGAATATTGTTTTTGTTTTTTTATATTTATTTATATGCAATAAAAAAATAATCTCCATTTTTTTTTTAAATATGAAAAATATAATATTAAATTTTCCTAAATTCCATAACCGTAAAAATCATTTTTAAAAAAATCCTGATTTCGCTCTCTGACTCGAGAAAAAATAAACAAACAAATTCATTAAACATTTTCAAGTGCAAATAAAAAATTAATTTCTAAATGTAAAAATATTTTTGTAGAATTATGAAAGAATGTCAACATTCTTATAAATTATTTTTGAATAATAATTTCTATTTTGAGCATAAATATATACAATCATGGAATCCTTCTTAGAGAAAAATATGTGGTATCATCCTCATCAATTGGAAATTATTAAAAAATCTTTATCAACAGAAATATAGATAATAGAATATTCAACAAGGAATAAAAACAGTATACATGTTTGTATATAATATGTATATATAAAGCATTGCAGATCATTCTATGCTTATATAGTATAGTATAATTAATTAAATAATTACTAAAATATGATAAAAATACACAAATAATATAATTGTCCTTATTGAAGATTTGAATAATATATTTTCAAATATCAAATTTCAAATGTGTTTATTTTTTACAATTTTAAATTAAAGAAATTTATTAATTCTGAGAATAAAACTCAATAATTATGGAATGTGATTCTTCAATAAGGTCTAATAACGTGAGTGGTACAGAAATATGAAATATAAATATATGCTAAATTTCTCTTTTTATGATAACCACAATAAAAATAATGAAACGGATAAATTTAAATTAAAGTTAGGATATTAAATTGTTGTTCTGCAATCTTTATTCATTTGTAATTCTTAGAAAATTTAAGTAAAAACTATATTAGCTATAATTGGACAATTTTCGAATTTTAATGATATTTCGAGACCAGTTGATTCAAATAGTCTTTTTAGATTCAGTTATACGAAATAATGAGAGTTGATAAAATACGAGAAGGAAATAAAGTAAGGAAAGAGGTAGCCAGGATAAGAGAGAACCTGGAAGATCACTTTCACCCGATGGTGGCCGAGCACACCGCAACACCAAAACCGGCCTCTTGTTAAATGGTTTTCCGAAACTTAAATCGAATAAGAATAATAAAATAAAATAAAATAAAAGTACAAGGGCACATAAAGAGGAGAAAGAGGAATCGTACGGAGAGAGAGACGACGTGTTATCAGGCATTGGCATACTTTATCACTCCTCGGGGAAGGGCTATTTCTGAGCGGGGTCGTTGACTTGGCCCTACGGCTCGGTCCACAACTAAATTTACACTCGCTTAAAGTATTTTCCACACTTACCAAACCAAAACCAATCCTTTATTTACATAAACTATCTACATTTCACTTTCTATCATGCCTTAAAAAATTTCACGTCTACGCCCCGTTACGAAACGAAATCTAATTCCGTCCTCTGAGGCCTATGTGCTCCCAGGTTTCGCTCTATTTTCACATCCAGTTTTATTTATCTTTATATTATTTATCAACTATTTACGTACATGTTGACATGAACCTATTTCCTTATTTTAAAAATATATAAATTATATTAATTTTGAAAGTGCAACAGAGATAGATAGTGATGCATCAACTAGTGAGGATGCAGACAAAGATGAGGCACTGACCTGAGGTTCTTGGTGGTTGTCGGCCTAGCCATCGCCCTCTTCTCGTCCTTGGGAAGGCGGAGGTAGTCCTGATCCCCGAGGAGGAAGAGGTCCTTGGATATGATCATATTCCTTGCTAACCGGCAGACAGACGTACAACAGACAGACGACAGTGAACTAAGAACACTCGGCGGAAAACCCCATCTGTGACCGCGGCGAGGTGCCAGGGCGAACTGGCGGTGGTGCCGCGGGTGCCCCCCACCCTCCGCTCCCCTCCCCCCCACAGTTGGTCCCGAAGAGGAGAGCCTTCGGTGGTCCCAAAATCCCAGTCCGCTTGGTCCCGCGGCCTGACTGTACATAACGTTTTTTTTTTTTATCCCAGCTTGTCGTATCTTACATAACGTTTTCTACTAGCGGTGTACGTCTCTACCTTACTCTACCAAAACTCTTTTTGTTTTGATCTTCTAAGTCAGGCTTCTTCGGTCAAGGAAAATTTTAAACGAAAACAAGATGCTAGACTATAGTTCGCGGTACAGACCCCTTTTTATCAAATTATTAACTTACTTATAAAACATGGTGGATGGTTTCATCCTATCCTTACCTACAACTAAGTCTATTTAATAGTCTTTTTTTTTTAAATATTTTTTTTATTATTTTAATGGAATTTACAACTGTATTACATAGAGAATACAATAAGTAAATGAGAAATTGGTAACATGGCATGTACAACATGAAGAGAAACTACCCATTGGTAGAACTCAAATTAAAGTTCTATATTAGAAGATCCCGAGGCCATCTTCTTTTCAGACGCCTCGGAGGGTTATCAGGGATCGAGGAAGAAGCAAGGTTTGAAACGAGAGGATTCGGATGGTTCTGCAGTTTGTTATGGAAGGTATCTGGATTGGGGAAACATATGGAACATTAAGGTCTTTATGGATGATTTTATTTGTGACAAAGTAAGGAGCGTTGAGGATTTTACGAAGGATTTTGGATTGTAAGGACTGGATACGAGACGAATTCGATGGTTTAGTGGAGCCCCAAAGCTAAATTCCGTAAGTCCAAATAGGTCTTATTATTGTCATATATACGAGTCGTTTATAATTGATTGAAAGCTTAGATCGTTTGTCTAGTAAGTGCTGCAGTAGTCGAAAACGTCGGGCGGTTTCTAGTCGTTTCAGTCTGGTATGGGGGTTCCAAGTGAGTCGTTTGTCAAGGTGGAGTCCTAAGTAGCGGATTTGCTCAACAGGAATAAGTGGAGTATTATTGAAGGATACTGTAGGACAAGAAGTCATAGGTTTACGACGGAGGGTAAAGGTGGTTTGATGGGATTTGTTGGAATTTATTTTTATTCTCCAATTTTTACACCATTCTTCAAGGCTTGTGATATGTGATTGAAGAGTTTGGGATGCAATTAAAGGATCGTTATTAACTGATAGGATACACGTGTCATCGGCATAGGTGGTGATGACAGTGTTGGCTATTTAATAGTAAACTAATTAATTTTTTTTTTTTAATTTGTAAATATGGTGTGAATGTGCTCTCAGAACTCTATTATAAATGTCCTTTGTTGAGACAGATTGTAATATTTATCAATATACAAATAATCCACAAAAAAAATAGTAAATTAATTATTCAATAATGTAAATCAATCAACACTTATTTGCTTTCTACTTGAATCGCGAGAACAAGGGCCTGTGCGCACAGTGGGACAAGTAAGGGAAAACGCGCTATCCGCTAATTTTTTTTTTCAATTGAACTATTCAATAAAAACAGAGAAAAATGTATATTCTGCTAACTAAAAATATTCTCGGAAACTCAACGAACAAACACAATAATACTAATAATGCTTTATTTATTCTGGGACAAGTCCCTTTAGAATAATACAGAAAGACAAAAATGTGGGCTAAGGAGCCTCAGAGATACACAAACAAGAATATAGTTTAATTAAATAGTCAAAATAAAAAATAATAAAAGAAATTATAAGTTACTTTCTAATTTAAATCAGTTAATAATGAAAAATGAAAAATTGAAAATAAACAGGAAGTAAAAATAATAAAGAACGATCTAATAATTTATATACATATTCACAATAGTAACTATTTACAATTTTATGAGGACTGGATGGATAAGAAATGATTAAATAGTCGGGATTTAAAGGTAGGAAGGGTTTTGGATTGACGGATGTGGAGAGGGATGGAGTTCCATAGGGATGTATCAATGTATCAATAAAACGGTTAGTTTTAGTTTTTGGAGTTATAAAAAAAAAAAGATTTAAATAAATGTCGCGAGTTTTCTCTTACTCGTCCCACTGTGTGGCGAGGTGACCGAACAAGCTGACGTGTGTGAAAAACACGCGTCTCTCGACAACCTGATAATAAGCTTAAATAAACATGATAAAATAATTGCGAGTTGGCGTTCCGGTGCCGAAAGGACTTTTAACTTTGGCATTAATTCATAGCCCTCTGACCTAGCCCACGAAAAAAAGTGTAATGTCATGTATTGTGCGTTCAATCATAATACTTTTATGAACTATAATTACTTCCTAGATAAACAACATTAGCTAGATTGTCTCGAAAATGGTTAAACCACAACTGCTGTTTTTTCTCAACAGACTAGATATAATCATTAGTGCAACATTAAATATGTAACATTTACTGAACTGAATTAATACCTACTATAGATCTTTCAACAATTTCGAAAAAAGTGGCAAATCTCCTGATATTTTTTATTTTATTTATTTATTGAGTAATATAACGTTCAGTCACACAGAAAATGGTTACAGTGAAGTGAGACTACATCCACATTATATATACATAAAAAATACAATTAATAGAAGCAGAATAACAACTAAATAATAATAAAAAATTATATTCAATAAGCATTATATAATATATATATATATATATATATATATATATATATATATATATATATATATATATTGTATATAGCTAAATCTGTGTTTTTTTGTTGTTTAATTATCTTTAAATTATTTTATTTTTATTTATTGTATATAATTTTTATACGGTATATATAAATATATATATATATATATTCACTATGATAAATAAATATATATATATATATTCTTTTAAAATATACCGGATAGAAAGTAAAATCCACTTCATGACAGTCAAAACATATTCATCAATTTTCGAAATCACTATAGTATCAAATAATGTTAATTTAGGTATACCTATATATATAAATAGCTATTAAAAAATAAAATATAGAGTGACGAAATTACACAGATAACTAGAGGGAAAAAATACTATGATAGTATGAGGCAAGGCACTACACAAAAGGAAAATCAATAAAGTAATTAATGAGAAAGCTTAGATTTCTTTCTACAATTCAGGCCACCTCTCTATTTGTCCTCGTAAATAACGCTGGCAACTTTATAGTTGTTTTTTTGTTATTTTAGTTTCTCTATCCCCATATTACGTAGTAATGAAAATTGGAATGGAGGAACGAAATTCAATTAACACTCTTTTACTATTTCCCATGCTATGTTATTATATATCATAATTATTTATTAATTTACAGAAGCAGACACCCCCAAAAAAAAAGGACATGTCTAATTTTTAACGGTTTTCAGTTAACACTTATTCCGCATACACCGTTTTAAAAATAATTTTAAAAAAAATTCATGTTTTTTATTATATTTTCATGAGTTATTTTTTTAGTACTTATAGAAATTTTTTAAAAATCTAATGAATATGTTTCTATACTTCATTGCATCGGATATTTGCTGCCCATTATACATAAACATGTACTTTAGCCTGAGAGAAAGTTCCTAACATCTGAAAAAAGTCGATTGCGGAATTTACATTGCATCACAGATAATTGAAAATAACTAGAGATGAAATCTACAAACATAGCAATCTATTAAGTCCATCGCAGATGTATATGTCAAATGATCGGGAAAGAGAATGTTTAGGAGAGAATATGCAATAACAATGTATATATATATATATTTTTTTTTTTTATAACAATCATCAGAGGAGAAACAGGTGAAAAAATCATAAAATACAACAATATTAACCATTTTAAAATAAGAATACTATATCAACGAAGAACGTAGATATTTTTAATAAGAAATAATGTTTATCCTTGAATCTTTAGTTCCAGCCTTTATTAATTATTTTTAAATTTACAATGTAAATTTAAACATTTATTATAAATCAGTTTTTATTTTAATCTTTCTGATTTCTAAAATTTTCGCCAAATAATATTGAATTTAATTATTAGATTAATCTTTATTCAGAATTTATTAAAATTTAAAACATATTTTTTTAATAATAACAACAAAGCGTAAATCTGTTGATTTACTTTCTGTTTCGTTCTATTTATAATTTTTAAAAAATACATAAGCAATGATCCTCATTTGAGGTATTGAAGTGACATGTCTAAGGTAGAAGAACTTTTTATTCCCTAAATAAGGTGCTTTACAGCACTGCATGATGTAGCTGTGTGGGGTTAATCATTTTTTAGATAATTTTTTTCGTTATAATGACTTATATTAAACATCGTTCTGCTATGAAAACTAATTAGCTACTTCAAAAATCATTATTAATTTAATCAATAAAAATAAAGGAAATAAAAATAAATAGAACAGCAGAGGCTAGTAAGGAAAATATAAACATAAAATAATAAAATAAAACTTTTTCAGTTCGTAAATCTAATTTTCGACTTCTTTTGAATTTTATTAATTAATACAAATTTTTAATAAAAATAAATAAAAAACGAAGTTAAAAAATGAAGACCCAATAGGAATTGAACAAGAGTTAGTTAAGTCGAACGTGAGCCCACTGGAAGCAGAAAGCTGCGAACTGTGAAACTGATGAATTCGCGGAATCGTCATTCGTGCAGAATGGTGCGTGAGCTCTTCGCCAACTATCATAGGCAGTCATTCTTATTCTCAACAGGAGGAGTGCTTCATTCTGATTTTTGGCTTTACTAATACTATCAGAAAACGTATCTCGTTAAAGGTACCAGGTGGACACAGATTTTTCCTTTTTTTTATTAATAAATTCAGCGAATTTAGCCATAAAATTAACGAAATCGAAATCAGTTCTAATGAGTACCTTCAATACATACAATATATTTTAAAATTTACATAAATAGAATTATATTAATTACCAATAGTCCGGGAAAATCCAAAGATAACTAGATCAGTCCACAATTTTTATACTTTCGACTTTTAATCAAAGAGAGAAATACTTTACTGAAAGTAATGCTGCCCTACTTCGTAGGATTGATTTGTAAACAGCATACTAATCAATCCATATGGACATAACTCTTCCATTACATTTTTTTGTTATTATACATGTATATATTCTTCTTATCATAACACTAGTCATATAAAATATTCGAAAAAAAAAAAGAATGCTAGAAATACAAGACAAAATCGCGCACATATATACCAACGTAACTCCATTAATATAAATAAAAAGATAATACTATGCTAAAAATCAAAATAGATTAAATAAATTAATAATTAATAAATGTAATCCTCAATTGTGGTCAATTACAGTATAAATGTTTCTTCCTCAATTATTGATAATATTTCAAATATTTCCATATAAATTATTATTCAAATGTATAATAATTTTAAAATGTATTTTCAATTGATAAGTACGTAAGCGATCGTTCGATCATTTTTTTTTATTTTTTGGAGAATATTTCAGAATGGATAAAATGATCACCACAATGGTCTATAAGAATAAAATTTATTCCAAACAAACTATTTGTACATTTTTCTCGACAATGTAACATGGGTTAATACCCAAATTCCAATAAGGAACAGATAAATGTCGAGATACGAACGTTTGGCTGAAGGCCCTTAAAACTGCTGAGGTCGCCCACTACCTTGTCTAAACAGACATAATATTTTTCGTTTTTTTTTTTAGTAATTATCATTTACTAACACTTAAGTAGCATATGTATAATAAACTATTATACATGATATTAATCGTAAATCGCTCAGCGAAATAAATATATATTTAATTCTTGTAAAGTGAAAACAAGAAACAGCATGTTTCATAACAAGAGTCTGAATCAACAATTTAAACAATAAATACAGGCGTGGAATAAATGTTATAGGTAAATAAATGTAGTGAAAAGAAATTTTTAAAAAAGAATTGAAATTACAAAATAATAAAACTTATAGAAAACATTATAATTTGTAATCGTAATCATGGAAACAGATAAAGAAAAAAAAAGCACTACATCTAATATCATACCACAGGCATGGAAAATCTTTAAATATATATATATTACAAACTTATCTGAATAATAAAAAAACATTGTAATACAAAACAATATCGTAAAAGGTTCAACATTTCACGAAACAAATCTAAAATTTTAAACTTCTATTATATGACTTGCATTATTTGACAGACAACTATTTGAATTTATAAAAAGTTTAATTCTCGAAAACGTAAAATGGTCTGATAAGGAACAATTTTTTTTTTTAATTCACGACTGACTTTATTAAATTGATTAATACTATCAACCTAAACTTACTGGCTAGGCATGGATAGCGTAGGTAATTTCTTGTTGACTTTATTGAATTGATTTTTTAAATTTAATTTATTTAGCTTTATTTTTTATTTTTTATATTATATTCTAATTTTTCATGTGATACCCTTTTTTTTCTAATTATATACCCACATGTTTTAAAACGTACATTAACTCTCAGTAAAATAGTTTGAATACTTAATGTTATACTCTTTTGTGTGTGCGTTCTTGTTTTTATGACGCAAAAGACAACAAATACCAAAACGTTGATAAAATAACAAAAAAAAAAAAATTATGTTTTAAGTTTTATTTCAAATTGTTTACCTTTCATCTAACTAATGGTATCCTTAAAAATTTTAAGTTGGTCATTATAAAAATAAATAAAATAAAATTAATAAAAATAGTTTACATAATTTAATGGCTACTATGGATTTTGATATACTTGTATATAGCAAATTTTATAAATTCGAAAACCCTAAGACGATTGTCAAGAGCACATTTTTTTTTCCACCAGGAGAGAACGAGTTACCTTATTTCAAGGAAGGTCGCATTACAAAGTATTTTAAATGCGTCCTTGGTTTTCATTACGAAGTTGGACTGGTCAATGACAAGGAAGTGAACTTGGGAATTTTCGGGTACATTAAATATCCATTTTTATAACAGTACAAATTAAGATATAAATTTCACGACTAATAGTGTCGTTAGAAAGGCACTACCCTTGAACGTTTCTTTAGCCATCTCGTCAAATATTTACTCTTAGAATTGATCTCGTGTCCTGTACATGCAAGGCCGAATTTCGCTCTCAGTAAACGGCTAAAGATTGATACCATTTCTAAGGAATTAACACTACCAACACTCTTACATTACACTTATAGTTCTGTAATATCATTACTTTCAACAAATAAGCTGTCTTTAAGAGAGGTCAACATAAAACTATTACCAAACATAAATTCCATAAATCGGCGGCATGCTTCTAATTTAAAAAAATACTTGTATCATTTATGATAGATGGGCGATTTCTACGGGTACGCATTTATTAAGGTTGGAAGATCATCGAGTCACGTCAAATCTGCCTGACAATAAAATTCAATAGCTCGAAGACTTATTATTCCTGATTACAGTGTACTGGTAATGGTACTGCTGCCGCCGCGTACTTGCCAGAGTGAGATTGTCAAGATTCATTTCTCGAAGCCGTCGGGAACCGAAAATTAACTGATCCAGGTGAGAATCGAACCCACATCCTTCAAACCGAGTACTCCGGGGCCCAAGCTACAACGTGCTTGGCCACCCCGTCCTCTGATTTCAGTGTACTCTAAAAGGACATTTATTAAGTTTAATTTTATTTATTTACATTTTTTTTCTTAATACCTGAATAATTTTTAAAATTATTTAACATTTATAATTCTAAGTATACATCATTATTTAAAATATTAATTAATTTTTTATATTATATTAATACCAGACTGAAACGACAAGAAACCTTCCGACGTTTCCGATTACTTCAGTACTTACTAGACAAACGCTCTAAACTTCCAATTAATTACAAAAGATTCATATACATGACTATAAAAAGGCCTATTTGGACTTACGGAGTTGAGCTATAGGGCTCCACTAAACCATCGAATTCCTCTCGTATCCAATCCTTACAATCCAAAATCCTTCGTAAAATCCTTAATGCTCCCGACTTTGTTACAAATAAAACCATCCATAATGACCTTGATGTTTCTTATGTTTCAGACCTTGCCTAATAACCCTCCGAGGCCTCGGAAAAGAAGATGGCTCTGTGATCTCCTAATGTAGACATATCATTAGAGTGCTACCATTGGGTAGTTTCTCAACAAGTGTTTTCACGTCATTATATCCATATGTTCTAATTTACTAAATATATTTCTTTTATACAGTTCTAAATATCATTAAGAAATTTAAAAAAAAATTATATTAATTCCATTCTAGTAACAACTGTTATATTAATTACATATCTGGAAATATATATATCAATGATATTAATTAACCAACAGTTGGGATTATCGCTTAATTATATAGATAAATTAGTTCTATACAGCTATACGTTATAGCATGAATAGAATCAGAGCCCGGATTTTTAAGCAGTAAAAAGGTTTAAAACATGCCACATAATACCGTAATATGTGTGGTAATAAAACATAAAAGATGCATTAAAAAACAACTCCGAATATGTAATAATTAAGTTAAACTATTTAATTACGCTAATTATTGTGTGAATGAATACTGTAGGCCTTGTACCAATGCCCTTCAGTGCGGCAGATTGTATTAATACTCAATAAAATAATTTTAAAAATTACATTAATGCACTAACAAACTGTTCTAAATCGAAAAAAAAAATGAGAAAGGATTAGTAATGAGAAAAATAAATAGAACGCAATATATCGGTAAGCGAAATTTTCTGAGTGAAAATGAATTTCAAAGTTTATTTGTGAAAAATCTAATTTCTATATTTTGAATTATGTTTCTAATAAGAAAATATTTGTTCTTTCCACATCAATAAACGTGATCTTGAAAATATTCACTCAATATTAGCGACTTGTTTTCACTATAACGCAAAAAACTGTTCACCTGTGGTACTGTTAAGGTCGATGTAATATTTAAGTTATGAAGAGAAACGATTAATTTACTTTTATATTTTATATTTATTTAATATAATAATAAATATTACTGTCTATAAAGAGAGTAAACATGAAACTGAAATTGTAACTAGATATGGTGATTACTGAAAGGGAAAAGTGAATGTATCGATTTCAATGAAACTTCGCTAAAGTCTTATTCTCGATACCCTTTAAATTTATTTATATAACATACTTCAACGAAAAGAAGCTGGAAAAAAAGATACGAGGGGCGGTAAAATTAGATTCCGAATAACTAAAAAATTACACACTTTTTTGTTGATATTGTATGGTTATTTAAAAGTATACGGAATTTTCCAACCAACAAAAAAAGCGTTAAAATCGTACAATTAGGAGCAAAGATATGGTCTCTAGATGTTTTTTATATCTTACACTGCAAAGGTTATATTCTTTGTTTTGGTTTTTGAATGTGTTAATGTAAACAAAAATGTTTAGTCCAATAATTAGAATCACTTTTTATTTCTTTTTCTTTGTCACTAGGAAGATAATGTTACATTAAATGCATAATTTTTTGAAAATAATAAAACATTGTGAAATAATTTGCAGTATTTTTTTTTTTAATTTAAAACAAATCATATAATTTAAAATTGTAATCTGAAATTCCTTCTTCAATGTCGAATTTTCGTTTTTTATTTTTATATTTTTAATAAATCTATTTGATATTATGTTTATCGTTAAACATGAAAAATAAAAATCTTAGCATACTATTTTTTAAAGACATTCTATCTACAGTTAAAAAAAATACAAAGAACAAAATATGCAATTGCATAAAAACTTGATCATATTATTCATATACATGTGTTCGCTATGTTTTGTAATGTATTATTTCACGGTACTTCAATAAGATAATGAACACTTTGACAAAACGTCGTTGCTAAGCATCTACTAACTCTATAAGCGTTCTTCGACTTAGTGTAAATGCTGCTTGCATTATTTCATTTTATTATTATAGTATCTGAGTCTCATATGTACATTAGTCATAATTTTGAAATAATAGAGAAACTAAAGACATGCGATGGATAATTAGGAAATATTCAGTACTTTTTAATTATCTAAGCCGAAAACTAGACCTCGATAGGAATTTCTGCATACAAAATTATAATTGTAGTGTTAAAAAACCAAACAAGAATTCTTTTATTGAGTACATAAAAAATTACACAAAAAATTTCTTCTTATCATGAGAAGAAATATAAACCAGATTTAAAAAAAAAATACAATAATAACCATTAGTAAATTATTACCCAATAGACACTTCGTTAAATTAATCGAAATAAGTGTAATGCTACTTTTTTTTTTTTTATCTTATGACTTTTTCGAGTAATCTAATTTTTAACCATCATATATATATATAATATATATATATATATATATATATATATATATATATATATATATATATATATATATATATATATATATATATATATATATATATCGCAGTATTTATATATCAAAGTTATTGATTGTTACATACTTAACAGATCATGCCAGTTATATATTATAGTTATATGATAGTTATATTTGACAGATGATAACAGTTATATACTTGTTAGATTATGGAGGGAGTTAACAACTTATCAACAAAAAAAATCAAGAACACTATCAGGATTTCTTATCTCATTCGAGGAAATCAGGAAACACCTGGTTGCTAATAACAGATATTTTTTTTATAAGATTACTTTTGATTTTTAAAATACAATTTTTAAGTTCATTTGTGTAAAACCTAACCCTAATGACAATAAATACTATACATTTCGATACGTTAATAACTTCATGTATTTTATTTCTTATTTTTTCCAACTTTTACTACTAGAACAGACGGAGCTATTTATGAATTGTTGGTATTCCGAGTTAGTTTTTCTGATTTCCTAGGCAATGCTCCTTTTTTAATACTTACGAACCGAAATACCATACTTTATTTGTGATATTTCGAACATAATTCTCTGCAATCACTTCTCAAACTGTAAATCTAGACTAAATAAACTAACTTGTAAGTTAAATACATCATATAAATCATGCATGAAAAAAAAAACAAATTACAAATTTTAAAAGGAATATAATTAAGGAATATCTTGTATTATAAATGGATATTTTTTTTTTATTCTAACGATAGTGAAATGCATAAATATAGCAATCGCGATTTCAAGAGTATGGCTATTGTATTATCTCTAGTAGTAAGCAGTGAATAGAATTTTGGGAATAGTATATTATTTTCTTCAACTTAAATCCTTAGGTCTTTCTATATAAATAACCAATATTTTTAAATAAACATTTTATAAAATATGCATTGGCGAATATCCCTAACTTTGCACATAAGAATGTATCAATACCGATACGATTGCAAGAATATTAACAGTTACTACCTAAGAGTGACCGAGCGAGCTAACGCGTCTAGGCAACACTATAAAATAGTGTCTCATCAGTTCACATCCCAGTGTCAGTTGGACTTTTAACGGCCATCATCCCCTGGCTCTGAACCCCGTATAGCCTAAATGGTGAGGAAGAGGAGAACAAAACAAAAAAAAACATCTAAGAATCTATAAGCTAAGAACTCGAAAATACCTAAGGGTGTCTTTTAATGTTCATGTGATGGGAGGACTTGCACTATGAGAAAGATGTTTGAAGCTATAAGGCACATTACGTAGAATTCGAATATTGCCATCAATTGTGACTGAATTCGTAAAGATATTTTATCACTTTAACAATGAAAGGTTGAGCATTTTACAGGCAGTAACATATTACAAATTTTCTATAGTGAGCATTTTTACTTTTTTTTTTCTTTCGGATTTTTTTGTTGGTTGTTTGTATGTAAGTTAACGCTGCCCGACATGTGCATCTATTTTATTTTCATATTTTTCTCAGAAGACGATAAGATAAAATTACAAGTTAGGAAAACTCTATTCAGAACTTACTTCGAAGATCACCATTATTTTAAAGGGCTCGGAAAAATCGAAAATGACAATTCTTTAAAATAAGTCTTACAGAAATAGAAGACGGTGGAAAGGGACGTTTGATTTTCTAACAACTTGCTATTCCACTTAAAAGAAGTTGATTTCAGCATTAAATTTTTTGCTTGAAAATATTACCTCGGTTTGGACATCGACAATAAACATCATGAATTTGGGCCATAGAAGATTTGTTTATACTCACAAAGATAAAATAGTAAAGTTATTGTTTTATAAAAGCTTCTCTGAATCAAATTGGATAAAAGGATTCCTATTTCATTTAGTTTCATAAAAGTATTCCTTTTTGACAGAACCTGAAGGTGGATTTAGAGGAACGAATTTATACCACCTTTAACAACTGATACTGCCTCAATTTTGTGATTAGTGTTGCCCAAAATTGGTCTTGGTCTTGCAAAGTGCAAGACCAAGACCGATTTTGGTGGTCGAAATTGGTGAAACCCGTATGCTTTTGCATTTAACTCTTCTAATTTTTCATTCAGACTTAGTTACGTTTCTCATATCTACAAAATTACAGTAATATCTTTCTAGTAATAAGCTAATAGGTATCTGCAAGACTGTTACGAGAGTCAAGACCAAGACCTAGACCAATAATGAGTTTGCGAGACCAAGACTCGTCTCGATCTCGCATTTGGGCAACACTATTTGTGATATAGATGAGAATTTCTTATAAACAACTATATAAATAAAAATAACACGTGATCACAGAAAAAAAAACTCTGATAAAAGTTCACAGAATTATAATTTTTTTAACAAAACATTAAACTAGAAAATAATTTGACTTCGGTGGAAAATACCAAAAGAATCTTTTTAAATAGACCTAGAGGAGGTTCTTCTAAAGGACTCACGATACCGAAGAGGTTACGAGATCCTAGCCGTATCCAGCGGGTGTCTTGTTACATCCAGGATATCTTACATAAGACCCGAAAATACCTTCCTCGGACGAAGTCTCGTTAGTGATGCTGATGAGAACAGATTGGGTTGCGTTATGAATAAATTTATAAACTGAATAAGTAGATTAATGGCTTTCCTTTGTAGGGAGTTTCCATACCTTTTTGAAGAGTTATTTGATAATCATTAAAATGAATTGATGTAACGTTCTTCCAGTGACGCAAGGTGCAATGAGGCAGCTCGGCTCCTTGGTCAAAGAGTGCAGCCATGATGTAGTGGAAGATAATTGTAGGTAACAATATAATTACAAAAATTAATGTCAATAACTGTCATTACTGGAATGTTGGAGGAGATTGCTACCGTGTTTCTTTTCCCATTAGGAACTACGAGACACGTGTCACGGCGGAGCGACCTTTCGTCACGGCGCACTGCCTTCCATTTCGTGTCAACAATTATCTCCGGGGCACAACCAATCTCTTTTCTAGGATCTAATGATCTAAAAGACAAGTCCATGTTCTAAAATTATGGTATCTGTAAACGGATATTTGACAATGAACTACAAGAAATGTGGAACTTAGATAGTTCTTCAAGCCGAATTGTTGCAATGGAGTTACATCTGGCAATTGAACTGGAAATCGTTCATTTATCTTTGAAAAATATAATACTTCTTATAGTACCTTATCTATATCCTTCAAATAGTTCACCTCATATATATATAAATATGGGTGGTATGCATAGTTGTTTCTCAAACCCCACTTGAACTCACCGTCAAAAAGGAATACTTTAAGGAAACTAAATGAAAAAGAACTCCTTTTAACCAACCCTTAAACATTGGCGAGAAAACGCGTTGAAGTATCGTTGGGCATAGAGTAAATAAAGGAGTAACGGGACTGTTTTAATTTACAATAATATGATTGAGAAGCGTTCCTCATATTGGCTAAAAGGAGTACTTTAAAATCGGAGTTTCATAAAAGTATCCTTTTTTGAAGAGAATTAAAATAACAACAATGCATATCATCCATAATTTAAGCAATATGTGTCCCACAACTAATTCTCTGATATTTTTCAAAGTAAATTTAACATTATCATGGCAAAAAGTCATATTAATTTAAATCTAAAAAAAATTAAATTATGTTTTTATTCCTATTTTAGATTAGTTCACTCAATTTCCAAATTTTGATAATTAATACAAAATAAGGTTTAGAAAATTAAAGCAGGTGCAATGTAGAAAGATGTATTTAAAATGTTCTTCAAAATAAATATCCTTATATTTCCTATGAATGTCACGTAACGATTCCTCTAAACTCTTTAAGAATAAATGAATTGAAAGAAAATGGTTCTTGTTCCAATTTCCAGAATCTAACACCATATTACATAACATTTAAAATCACAAATAATCTGGATTTAATGTTTTTTAGGCTTAAGGGAGTTTACGGCTAAGTAGAAGGATTCCTGTAAGGCCTAAAAATAATTCTTTTCTTACATCTAATCACCTAAAAGACAAGTCAAGGATTAAAAATTATAGTATTTGTTTACAGAAATGTGACACTGACCTACAATTGAATTTTTAGTCCCAATGATGAACCACATGATTAGGCCACATCGGCAAACCTAACCATTTATTGACTATAAACCCAGACTATTTGTCATACTCATAATTTTAAAATAACAATCAACAATATAACCATCTCTAAATTTCAATATAAATATGTGAAAGTCACAAGGCCCTCTGCCACATATGTTACCCTTAGCTATTCCAAATCCTTAAAATGCCCTCGGGCAGTGGAAGGAATTTGTTACTTGTATATATTGCATTGTTATGTGATTTAATACTATATATTTAATTTGATTAAATAAACATTTTGGGGGGTCAGAAAAAAGAAAACAAAAAAAAATTATACATATGACATGTTTAAGGCCCAAGGCCACAGAATGTAACGTATGCTTACCGCGTAATCAGTCCTTTACCTTAAAATACCTTTGAGTAAGAAAGGTTCACTTATCGTTGTATATATATGCATTACTTAGTATCATTGTATATTGTAATTTGTTTAAATAAAGTTTTAAAGGAAGAGAAAAAAGTTGAAAATACGACAAGATTAGGCCACATCGTCAAACCTAACCATTTATGGACTATAAAGGCCCAGTACAACGTAGGTTATAGGCACTGTGTCCTTGTTACATAATTTAAACCATTATTACAAATAGTGAACATCTCTAAATTTGCATAACAATATGACAGTGTAAGCCATAGAGAAGCCAAATTTTGAATCCATCGAGAATGTAATGTCTATTTATTGCTCTGAAGGTTCTAGTTATTTATTTCAACCAGGGCAGGAAAAACGCTTTATCCTAACAATTGGTCAAACTGTTCAAGTCAAAGTATTAAAGTCTATGTTTATTCCTTGCATTTGCTCTTATGAATATAAAGTCGATAGAAAGTACTCCAAGATACGGATAGGATGTCAAGCGTTACGTCACATCGCCGTTAATGTCAAAGAATTGTATTAACCTGAAGGATTACACAACAGTTTCACAGTCCTATATTAATTCAATTGGTTTAATTCCGAGAGTCTTATTTCCAACAACGACGACGGTCACGACGTTTCGACCAGCGGCCATGAGACTTCGGGGTGGTCACGCGATCCCGAAATAGGGCAGTCGAAAAGGGTGTACCATTTTCGGGGAAATGATCGACCGAGACCTTGGCTGATTTATTCAACATTGGCACTGACCCGGGGCAACGTGCCCCTCTTCGTGGATCGAACCCAGACCGAATGAAATAATCATTGCAAGGATCGATACGTCTCTTCGAGGAATGACCATGACCTTGTGGGGCACTAGGCATCAGAAAGAAAACGGTTTGAACTTCTGTTGCCCTTGAGCTCGTAATCATAATAATTTAACATAGAATGCGCTAAATTTACTAAAAATAGAGATAAAAAAGTTGATCTCACATAATGAATATTAGTACAATCAACAATTCGTATTGTAATCAAAGTTTCATAACAAAAAATTTTGACAGTAAATGTCTTTATTATTATAATCCTTATTTGCATTAGCAATCACCCGTTCCCACGAGTCCATGCAACTTAAAACATTAAGAGTTCTATTTAATAAAAAGTAAATACTTTTCAGGTAAAAAGTTTCAGAACTATAACTAAAACTCCATGATACGTCATAAACATCACATTACATAAAGTAAAGACCTTCAGATTCCGACAGTTAACGACCACATACGGACATACTATAATATTCCACCTTAAACTTAACATGGATACACAAGGTATGGCCTCAATCTAGATGCCCGAGAATGAGGAATTTTTCGACTAAGCTATAAATATAATTCTAGATAGGAATGAATACACTTCGGCACTATTCTTCCTCACGCCTATCGATGTATTTCACCATTCTGACAGGTGTAAGTGGAGCATTCAATTAAAGAATTGTTTAAGCGTCTCAAAAAGGTCTAGAATAATTAAACATTATCAAAATTAAAACAAAAATAGAGAATCTAATTAATGAAAACAGATCTTACGATTACCACAGAGGGATTTCATCAGGACTAAAAAGAACAAGATACAAAAACAATTAAAATTAAAGAAGTATATAAATAATAGAAAGGGGAAGGGGAAAATGATAGATCGAACATTTAAATTCAGGAAAAGGTGTTAATTTAAAAAATATATTGAAATTTCGTACAAATAAATAAATATATGAATTTAATAGATAACATTAATGCTGATAACATTTTTATACTAATTCCCAATTTTCCTGCAAGTTCAGAAATTGTGCCTAACGCTATTTTTAAAATGATATGCCCTATATAATTATGACAATTATTAACAAAGTAATAAAAGATTTGGTTTAACTTTTTTTATTTTTCATGATAACTAACTTTTTTTTTTTTTTTTTTTTAAAGTATTATCATCATCATTCATATTAACTGATTATAAATTATAATTTAAAAATACACCGAAGTGAAAAACCATTCCTTACAAGATAATGATTAAAACCATTTTTACGAAACTTGACATTTGCTAACAAGATTCCCTTGACTTTGACTTACTACTACAGGAAGAGGACATTACATTAACCTTCCACAATTTTGGAAATGGGTTAAATATGCATGGAAAATTTTCAGATGTGACATTTATAGGGCCTTGGATAACGTATACCATCTGGTAATAAATATTGGGTTTTAAATTCTTTGTTCGAATTTCTGTAGATATTTTATATTGTTTTTTTAAATAAACAAATAAAATATTTAAGGTAAAAGTGAAATATTATAATATATAATCATTTAATTTATATCATAATAAATGAATGACACAAACAGAATGAATCTTTTATTGAATCCGAATCAGGTAAATGTTTTCTTTTTTAATTTTTCAATATTAGAGATAACATTCATACTTTAGAAACAAGAGTCTGGGAATAATAAAATTTATAAACATGAATTAAAATCAATCAACTGTACAGTCTTAGCTAAAAAAAATTGGATATCTACTTTTTTTTATATAATTCAATTAATCACAGTAATTACATATTAATTAACTGTTTTATAGCTTTACGTAAAATCCTATTTTGCTTAAATAATATTTTGTTTGTTATAGATAATTTAGCAGAGCAAAAATGGATGTTGGAATATAATTTTTCAATGAGATCTGCACTAAGGTTTGGAAAATATATATTTATTATAATCTTTAAAAAAACAAGTTAAAAAGCGGCAATAAATATATAATTAATTTGGCCTTGGAACGGAGTGTAAATGAAATTGAATATTCCGGGGTGCAGATCCCCTTTTATCAAATTATTAAAATCATTTTATAACCTACAAACTTTTTATCTATGAAAATTCTCAGAAATAGTGCACTTTGTCATTAAATTAACTATTTTAATGAGGGGGTACTAAAAACTCATAAATATCCATTTGGTGGTAAGATAACTCGAACATAAAGTCTAGAAAAAAGGTGGCTTTCATAAATATTGAGCCGTTTGGAGTGACCTACACCCCCAAATTGTCAAAATAACGAGGTTATATAGGCCAAACGGCTCAATATTTTCGAAGGCCACCTTTTTCCTCGACTTTGTGCTCAAGTAATCATATGATTAAAGTGTAAAGGTTTTTGGTATAAATACTACTAATCCGTGGTATGGACCACGTTTTATCAAATTATTAACATCCGGCTGAAACTTTATAAATAGCTTCATCTAATCGTAACCTACAAATATTTTATTTACGGAATTTCTGGAAATTGGGGCGTTTTCAATCTGGAGGTCGGCAAACTTTGTCTATTTAATTGGGTACTAAAACTCGCAACTACCCATTTGCTTTACACTTTAATCATAAGATAACTCGACAATAAAATCGAGATAAGAGGTGGCTAACAAAAATATGGAGCCGTTTGGTCTATATAACCTCGTTATTTTTACATCTATGGAAGATAGGTCACGTCAAACGGCCCAATATTTTTGTAGGTCACCTTATATCTCTGTTTTTTAATAAAATTATCTTACAATTCAAGTTGAAATCTAATGCGTGTTCATGAGTTTTTAGTACCTAATTAAATAGACAAAGTTTGTCTATATCCAAATTAAAAACTCTTTAATTATGAGAATTGTCGTAAATAACAAAGTTGTAGGTTACGATGAGGTGAAGCTATTCACGATAGACGTATGTTAATAAAGAGGACGTGAACTTGATGAAGAGGATTCTGTACTACGGAATAGAAGAGAGGTCCAAAAAAGTATTAAATGATGACAGATTTTGTTAAACTAATCCAAATCAAAGGTATATTTTTAGCAAATCCTGTATTTGTATGAGAACACTAAATATAGAAATGAAAATTCAAAATGCGTTTCATATTTTCCTTAATCAATAGCTTCTAAAGGTTGCAATATCCCTTTTAATCTTGAAGAAATGAATCCGAAAGTTAACCCAGACATCATCGATCATCAATAATCATTCTTTGTGACGTTCTTCCGACAGCTGTAAATAGCTAATGATAGAGAAGTCGAAAGATAAATGGAGTTCTTTTTATCGATGACTCCTCTTCAACCATATCATAAATGTATTGTATTTTTCCTATCCTTGTTACCTAGATTTTTTGTTTTGATCATAAAAATATTTTCGATGGTTTAATTTATAGGAAATTATGCAAAATCAAAGTGGTATTTGGCCATACAAAGAACTAAAAGATTAATAAAGATTCACCCAAAATTAGTTGGAAAGCTCAAAATGTCATTCCCATTCAGTACTAAAAAAGAGAGATTACCGAGGTCAATTACAATGAAACTTTTTTTGGGGATACTATGTCAAACAATATTAGACCCATGTCCAAGAGTTTTTGTCAATGCGTGCTTGGAGCTGAGAAACAAATATTTTAAACAAAATTATTTTATTTATTTTTGCGTTTGCTTTGTGCGGATATTAGGTTATTATATGAGAATTTCAGTTGCCAGAATGACTAACTCATAAACAATATAAATTATTTTTGACTGCAATAATCATTAATAAAAGAAATTAAATAAATAAAAATCACCACATTTAAAAAATAAAAAGAATGATACAAACAACTACACGGAACTAGCTGGTTATCTTATTTACTGACATATTATTAAGGACGAAGATGTTTGAGTTTCCGTAATTCTTAAGGAAAGAGAATAAATTCCATTCTGATAATAACATAGCTTCGATATTATGAACTACATTTAGGTACGTCAGAATATGACTATTATATGAGCCTTTCAGTTGACAGAATGACTAACTCCAATTATAACATTTTTTATTATATATTTTAGTGATATTTCTAGTGACAAAATTCACACATTTATTCATAGTTCTATATTTTAAAAAAACTTTAATCACCTACTCTGGAATCAGCTTCCTCTCTGTCTGTATATAAATTTTCCAACTAGGAATATCACTAAAATGAATTTACTTAAAAATGTTAAAATTGGAGTTAGTCATTCTGTCAACTAAAAGACTCATATATCAATCGATTTTTTTTTTGTTCAAAATAAGAAAAAAATATCAACTATGGTATTAAATAATTTATAAACTATCTTAATAAACCAAAAGGCACTTCCAATAAAGTAGGCCAAGTAAATTTTTTATAAATTTTTTTTATGAAAAAGAAATTTTATTTATTTATTTATATGATATTTACAACTGTATACAAAAAACACATCTGGTAAATTCGCACATGGATATAATGACATGGAACACATGTTGAGAAACTACCCATTGGTAGCACTCTAATAATATGTCTATATTAGAAGATCACGAGGCTATCTTCTTTTCAGACGCCTCGGAGGGTTATCAGGAATCGAATAGGAAGCAAGGTTAGAGACAAGAGGGTTGGGATGGTTATGAAGTTTATTATGGAAGGACAGATATCTGTATTGGGCCAAATCTGATACATAAGGAACATTAAGGTCATTATGCATGATTTTATTTGTAACAAAGTAAGGAGCATTGAAGATTTTACGAAGGATTTTGGATTGTAAGAATTGTATGCGAGAGGAATTTGAAGGTTTGGTGGAGCCCCATAGCTCAACTCCGTAAGTCCAAATAGGCCTTATTATAGTCATGTAAATGAGTCTTTTATAATTGATAGGAAGGTTAGAGCGTTTGTCTAGTAAGTGTTGAAGTAGTCGGAAACGTCGAGCTGTTTCTTGTCGTTTCAGTCTGGTATGAGGATTCCAAGTTAGACGTTTGTCCAGATGGAGTCCTAGGTAACGGATTTGTTCAACAGGAATAAGTGAGGTGTTGTTAAAGGATACTGAAGGACAGGAAGTCATTGGTTTACGACGAAGATGAAAAAGAAATATTCATTTTTAGTGTTCTTTAAAACGCTTAAATATAAATTGTTTTGCTGGAAAAAAAAAATTCAAATTTTAGTACCTGATTTTCATGCCGTCATGCCATGCCATTTTGATGCCGTTAATTAAAATCTTCATAATTTCTCAATATTTTCTCCAAATTTTTTACGAATATTTTTTTGCTTGACTTTTAAACTGAAGATATATTTTCCATTGGGACAAGCTAATTACTAAAGTAAGTAAACTGTTACTTAAACACAATAATTATAAAATACGTAGGTTCAACAATTGTGCGAGTTGAATAAACTTTCTTGATATTTTTTTTTTCTGAAAGCATCGAAGACCTTGTAGATCTTTTGCAGCCTTAACAAGCCTACTCCATCTCTGCCAATCTTGGGCAATTTCTTAACTGTTATCCGCATGCAGCACCAGTGCATATTTTGTTGATTCTGTCTATCAATCTCGTTTTTAGTCTTCCACGTGGTGTTTTCCCTTCTATTGAGGCATTCATTTTTTTGTAAAGGCTTCCAGATGGATTGCTCTGATAATATTATATCATATTGATATTATTATATTGCTTATACTAATAAATATGTTTCCCTAATATCGATTATATTTGAATAAATTTATAAGGAGAATGGATATAAAACACGAGAGCCCTCGCACGAGTATGCTAAATCAATAATTTACTATTTACTATGAAATCATGCCTATCAGTAAAACATGATCGTTCACAGTTCAAATACTGCAAGAAACATTATAAACAGGGTGGTGTCTAACTTCTTAATGGCCAAAATCTGATAGGTGATTTTAGACGAAAATTCCAACAAAAATGTTCATCGGATGCATGGACCAATTTTGAACAGAAAAGGAGTTAAATCCAATTTTGTGTTTTCTTATGGTGGTCATCTCTTTCAAAAAAAAGCATTAACAGATTATTTAATTTAGGTAATTAACAGTTGCTTAATAGTAAACTAGAAAACATTTGCTTTATATACAATCAAAACCATATAAAGCTCAAGATTACCTGTATTTTCAGAAAAACTAACAACCGTGAACTTATTATAAAGTTTTGATCCCTTCTGTCTCTTGTTATTTATTTATAAATACACTTATACAAAAAATATATAATAAAATCATATAATTTTGTGTATCTGTAGTTCATTTGTAGAATAAATATCTCGAATAATCCATGATTTAATAAAAAAATACAATTTAGTGTAGTTTATCTGCTCAAAAGTCTCATTTTTTTAATTATTTATTTAATGTAATTTACAACTGTATAAACAATACAACTAGTAAAAATGCACAAATTAAAAATCATGACATGAAGAGATGCTGCCCAATGGTAGCACTCCCTATTTAATTCTAGGTGAGAAGATCACGAGGCCATCTTCTTTTCAGATACCTGGGGAGATTATCAGGAATCGAGGGAGAAGCAAGGCTGGAAACAAGTGGATTCGGACGGGACTGGAGTTTACCATGAAAGGATAGATGTCTGCCTCGGGCTAATTGAGCGGTATATTTGACATTAACATCTTTATGATTGGTTTTATTTGTGGCAAAATATGGAGCATTAAGGATTTTACGAAGGATTTTGGATTGTAAGGATTGGATAAGATAGGAATTCGATGGTTTGGTAGAGCCCCAGAGCCCAACTCCGTATGCCCATATAGGTCTTATTATGGTTAAGTAGATGAGTCTTTTATAATTAATTGAAAGTTTAGAGCTTTTGTAAAGTAAGTATTGAATCAGTCGGAAACGTCGAGCAGTTTCCTGCAATTTCAGTCTGGTATGCGGATTCCAAGTGAGACGTTTATCCAAGTGGAGTCTTATGTAGCGGATTTTTTCAACAGGAACCAGTGGAGAAAAGTCTCATTTGAATGGTTTTTATGAAGACAAATTCTACTTACATTTAAAAGAATTTTGTCTAGTTTACTATGAAGAAGCTTTAGACTATTTAAAATAAATAATTTTTTTTGTAATTGCTTTGTATAAACGAGAAAACCTGATCACCTCAAGAAGACACAAAATTGGACTTAATTCCTTTTCTGCTCAAAATGGTCACATGCATCAAATAAACTTTTTTGTAGGACCTTTTGTCTGGAATCACCTCCCAGAGTTTAGCCATTGAGAACACCTTTCATATAAAATAATTAAACGGTTTTGAGATTCAGAATCGTTAACATTGTAAACGTGTGGCAACAGAACTACAAAGGTTAATGCACTTAATATAATGATTGAGGAGACATCAGTTTCCTCACAATTTTATTCCGGATAACTTTTATAGCAGCCAGCGACGAGAATACTAAACCCGACTGCCTTGCTACAGAAAGCTGAGGCCGTGCAACAGGAGGAATGTATAATTATTCCGACTGATCTCTATTCAAACCGAGATGTTCCAACAACATGAAAAAACTTATAATTTATCATACGATGTATACATAAAAGAAACGTATCACACGACAGCATTGAATGGGAATTATTCAAACAATGACTTTTAGAAAAAAAAAAGAAAATATTACAAAAAATGGAACGGACATTGTTTAATAAAACTAAAAGCCCTCAGGTTTTCTGAACTGAGCTAATCATAGACTGTTAATTAAAAAAAATAATCATCAATAAATATTTGATTTATTCTATCAAAGTTAGACATGAAACCCAGGAGACCAGCCCCCTATGGTTACACTAAGAATACATTAAGATAAATCAAAATAAAACCAATGTATCCTTCGATATTCTCTCATTATTTATATTTTCATAAAATAATTCAAGTTTTATCTAAAATTAAAAGTTAAATTAATTTTTTTTTAGTTATAATTAAAGAAAAAGGACAGAATTATGTTTGTCGATTGTTATTATTTTGTATCAACAGCAGAGTGAAATTCTTAAAAACATTTTTTTCATCTAATGGTACATGCGTTGTTTAAACCTGGTATAAATAAATAATATTATTATATTATTAATGATATTATTATATTATTTATTAATAATATAAATGATTTAATTTCATGTTTAACTGTCATTAAAATGAATTTTTTTTTAAACTTGTTTCTTGAGAAATATATATATTTTTTTAAATATTATTTATATGATATTTACAATTTTTTTAAAAATTGCATCCAGCAAATTCGTACCTGAATATAATGACATGAAACACATGATGAGAATCTACCAATTGGTAGCACTCTAATAATACGTCTATATTAGGAGATCACGGGGCCATCTTCTTTTCAGACGCCTCGGAGGGTTATCAGGAATTGAAGAAGAAACAAGGTTAGAAACGAGAGGGTTGGGATGTTTATGAAGTTTATTATGGAAGGATAGGTATCTAGATTGGGCCAAATCTGAATCATAAGGAACATATTGCGGATGACTTTATTTGTAACAAAGTAAGGAGCATTGAGGATTTTACGAAGGAGTTTGGATTGTAAGGATTGGATATGAAAGGAATTTGAAGGTTTGGAGGAGCCCCGTTGCTCTACTCCGTATGTCCAAATAGGTCTTATGATAGTCATGTATATGTGTCTTTTGTAATTAATTGGAAGGTTAGAGCGTTTGTCTAGTAAGTGTTTAAGTAGTCGGAAACGTCGAGAGGTTTCTTGTCGTTTCAGTCTGGTATGAGAATTCCAAGTCAGACCTTTGTCCAGGTGGCGCACTAAGTAACGGATTTGTTATATGTGAGGTGTAACACTACAGGTTCAACAGGAATATGTGAGGTGTTGTTAAAGGATACTGAAGGACAGGAAGTCATTGGTTTACGACGTTGAGAAATATCACATTATATATTAAATATCTATCTCGATTAAGAACACGATTTATAGATTCATGAATAAATAAAGTAATAACAATATAATATAGATAGAAATAAGAACAAAATAAAATATGATAATGAGAGAAGAAAAAAAATAATAAAGTAAAGATCTTAGACGCACGAATACCTATTTACAATCAGCCAGAGGAACTCCGAACAAGTCTTGTCCCCCACTTGTGTCGACTGAAAAGCGAGGTTTCAGAAGATCCCTGCGCTTCTCCCTCAACCACTCCATTAGTATTAAAAGAAATTGGAACCTGAGTAAACGCGATACCACTACAATAACTATAAATTAAATGCAGGTAAATATAATAGCAGTTAGGATCTTTTAAAACCAATTAATTTCAAAAGTTGTATGTAGTTGGAACAGTTAGCTAGTTTCATTCATTATTTTTCATTTGGAACGTAGATAACTTTGTTGTGATTGATTTTTAAGTGATAGTTCAATTTATCCAATTTCAGTCGTTAGAACCTTCTCAAACCAAGACCAAAAGATGGCGGAGTTTGTTTACAATCACGCCCTCGCCAAGCCCATCTAGAAATCTCACCGCGTAATCCCAAGTATTCTAACCTCCGCACCTTACATAATCAGGTAATGTAAACATTATTATTACATATATAAAAAAAAAACTGAGATTGGATATAGTCTTGCAATAGATCCATGCTCGGATATGAACCGTAAAAATCGGATTTCCAGTTTGAAAGAGCTCTGGCGCCGTGTCAGAGGCGGGTATAGTATCCACCAGCGCCTGCCCTTGCGTCACCACAGCTCATTTAAAAATTTATGTAATTAAAACTGTTATCAAGAAACTAATTTATAAGAAGAATGGTACTTTATAACTGCCATCGTTAATTAACTTATAAAGGGTGTCCCGTAAGTAGAGGGAAATATTTAAAAGGCTGATAGTAGACATCAAGGATCTATAAAAAAGTTTATATAAACAACTGCCTGATTTTCAGCAGAAAAGTAGAAAGGTAGCACGAGATAGTAGACTTGTATATATATATATATATATATATATATATATATATATATATATATATTTACAACTTTTTCTTAATCGACCTTTAAATGTTAAATTTAAACTTAACTATTTAATTGAGAATAAGGTCACTAATTAATTATTTAATAAACTATTGAATGTTCATTTCTTCTATGTTTATTGACGTTTCGATCCCGGTATTTTCTTTTTATAAGTCAAAGATGGGATCCTCTTCAAAGCTAGAATTTTAAAAAATAGAGCTTCGATCAGGCCAGGGACACATCGACAGTCTCAGCACCGTCCACTAGCACATATATTAAGCTACTCTAGAACATTCAATAGTTTATTAAATAATTAATGAGTGACCTTATTCCCAATTAAATAGTTAAGTTTAAAATTATAAATATATATATATATATATATATATATATATATATATATATATATATATATATTTTTTTAATTGGAAACGATAACATAAAAAATATTTCATTTAAGCATTTAAACATTGCTCCAATGTAAACTAGACAATATTTAATTTAAGAAAAAGTAGAGTTTGTCATTGTTAAGACTATTTACAGAGGACTATTTACAGACACTATTTACAGACACCCCACTTTTAGTTATTAATTAAGTCGGGGTTTATTAGGTTAAATTTGGAGATTCATCTCAAGTTGTGTAAAGAAATGATGTGATTTTCAATCCTGTCACCTGTTGTATATAGGAATGATTGTGACAAGTAATTTTTTTTCTTTTTATTATCCTTTTAATGTATTTTTTTTTTAAAGTATCTTATTTAGAGGTTTTCTTCTTAGTAAGTATTGAAGTAATCGGAAACGTCGAGCGGTTTGTTGTGGTTTCAGTCTGGTATGATTCCAAGTCAGACGTTTGTCCAGGTAGAGTCCTAGGCCTATTTGGACTTACTTTTACTCAATTTGTTCGTAATAGTATGAATGTACACATAGAGCCTTAATACGCAATTCCCTTGATTGTGGCAAATTGCATCATTATTCTTCCAACAAAAAGATTTTTAAAAAATCCTGTCACCTAAAAGTATCTGCTTTTTCAGCAAACAATTTTTTTTTTACTAGTTATTTATTGAGTATTGCAACGATCTGTCACATGGACATTAGTTATAGTGAGGTAGGATAACATTCACACTATATGCACACAAAATATAAAATAAATAGTAGCAAAATATAATGTTAGATAAAAAAATAATGTTAGAAAATTTAGCTGTTCCCAAATAGGTTTCAGTATTGTCTTGTAGATCAGTAACTTGTTTTCAATGGAAAGTTTAGATTTTCTGTTTAGTAGCCGGTATAGTTGGCCGTATCGTCGGTTTAGTTCCTGTCTTTTAAGTCTAGTATGAGGGTTCGAGGTTAGTCGTCGGTCTAAGAGATAGCCAAGGTACCGGACTGTATCTGAGAAGGGAAGCTGGATGATGTTAAAATAAACTAGCAAAAATTACTACAATTAACTGTTGCAAAGCTTTTATTTCTTGTTTTTTCGTGATATGGGATGTATTATAATAAGCATAGTTGTCTGAAACATATTTTAATTATAAAAATAAAAAATTTAAAAATATTTTCAAATAATTTTTATCTAAGGTGATTATGAAATTGTGTTTTTCTCCCAGATTTCTGTCATATGTGTTGATAAGTATTTATCAGTTACAAACATAATGTTTTTTATTGTTAGGAAAGAAACAAAAAGTAGGAACGAACTTCCACGTAAAGACTGGACATGATTATCTGCAAAAGGCATTTAGATAGGATCGAAGTTATGGAAAGCCTCGTGTGCCCTCTATGTCAGGAGGATGAGATGTACGACCAGAATTTCCCGGTATGCCCCGCTCTGTCAGATGTTCGTAGTAATCTCTCTGATGGGAAAGGTATAAATACAATTAAAAAAATTGAGAAATCCGTAATGGCAGAATTGTATTGGGCTGCCAGGAACTGAATGGCCTAATAGCCAACGGTAGAGACGTTAAATAAAAATAAAAAACTTAGATCATTCATATAAAAAAAATATGACCCAAAAAAAAAAAATATATATATATATTTTTCATTTTGGAAGGGGGAATTCCAGCCTGAAAATTCCTCCTGTAGAAAAGCACCAGAACTAAGAATGGCCAAAACCCATGATCATAGTTTATCATAGCCTGCCTGATATAGCTAAACAATGAGCAGGCACATCACTAAAATATCTTGTAAGATATTTTGGATCTCGACTTACTTCGACTTCGATCTCTGCCTACGGAGTTATAGTTGTATTACACTCTATTGTATTATCCATATCACACATAATCGCGAGCAGCGTCCTTCGATCCGTTTTTACAATATAATAAATATTCACGCAGTTGACGCTATTAATTCTGAGCCAACAGAGAAAAGAGCTAAACACAGAGATCCTCATAGAAAAAAAGTGAGTAAATTGTTCAAATGGTTAAGAAAACAGATGCGTGGAATGAGATTGCAAGATAAATTGAGAAAAACAGCGTTTTTATACACTCCGTTGATTTCATGCACACATTTTTTTTTATACGTTGTAGTACTAAAAAGTATCCTTAGCATTTGTCACTTTAATTTTTAAAAAATCTATATATTACGTGAACAAAAAGTAACAAATTGATGGCCGGAAAATATCAAAAATACTCTATCGTTCAAGATACATGTGGCAGTTTCATATTGCCGAACTCCTCAAGAGATCGTCTATGTACCTGAGTCATATGGGTTAGCAACATGAAAGATTTGTAATACTAAAAAAAAAACGATGAAATAAACCATCAATTAAAAATTTTGATACGAAATACATATATGAACCCTCACAGACGTCTGCTCGATGTTCGATTCTGGCTTGAAAATAGGCATATTGCACCAAAGCGCTCTTCAGAAGCTTGATTGATTCTTTACTAAGGAAACATCAATAAATGACTGAGAATCAGAGTATGTGTGATTTTGCGACTATAAGGGTGAGAAAATGGTGTTCAGAAAATAATAGATAATAATATTGGGGGCGGGGAGTACTCGACAGGATTAGTTGGAGAGATTACTACATCATCATCGAATAAGTAATAAGTCATTTCTATTACCATATAAATAAAGTAATAAATTTAGGAGTATCCAATTATATTCCAAGGGAGAGGTACGAGCTATATAAAATGATGGCGTAATCGCTACTGTTAGTGCAAAAGGTCGTGTGTAACAATTTTCCATGTTCTATTTGTGCTAAAGGTGACATTTTGTAGTCTGCAATTACAATAAACAGTCTCTTACTACGCAAAATAAAATATTAAAAATAAATCATGAAAAAATAATCATTTTTTATGCTCTTCTATAAAAAACCTCAATTTTTACTTGCACTTATGCACTAACAGTAGCGATATTTTTTATTTTAGCAACAATTAATTTTTTTAATATCAGGGTATAAAACGCACAACGGTTGATAAAACATTAATATTTAGAAACTATTATTGTTAATTAATACTATATTTATCTCTACTCTAAATTATTTTAAAATAATTTACTTCCGTTTTCGTTAGGCCGTGGTTCCTTTGAGGCGTCCCTCTCATAAATTCAACCTCCTAATTTATTTATAGCCATCCCTCTTCTTTTTTTTTTCTTCCTCCTGCCTCCTTTGTCCTATCTCGAAGGGGTTATTTCTCTCAAGATTGTTTTAATTTGGCATTTCCTTTCCAGATGTTTCCTCAAGAATTTCATCGTAGCTTCCTATTTCTCTTATTCTCCGTGATGATAACAATAATACAGATCTTTCGTATTAAATTACAATTTTTTTTTAATATTAAAAGGTCCAAAATATATTTTTTATATGTGAGAAGGAGTTGATCGGAGGGTGCGGTCAAATTAATACTAAATTAAACAAGTAGACTTATTTAATTTTTGCCGACGTTTCGACCCAATTTGCAGGTCTTCATCAGGGCGTAGGATGTAGCACTGTGGGAGGGAGTTATAATAGTTTTTATATGGCTGGACTATTTTATCATACATTTTTTACTTTAGTACCTATACTAGGTAAGGAAAGTATTGCAATCGGGTCAAATTTCCGACATGCGGTTTTTGACGGATCTATGCGTTTCAGAGCCCCTTGAGTCCGAAAAACACATTTTTAGCCATTGGTCTGTCTGTCTGTCTGTGCCAAAATTTTCTCGGGAACTACTGGGATTTCGTTGCTTCTTTTTTTATTTTGTAGAGTTTTGGGTACTGATGACTGTGACACAAATTGGATGCTCCATGCGCAATAGCTGCTGCTCAATAAATGAAAAATATGTTTTAATATAGACTGTAGCGCAAAAACGGCTCTAACGATTTTGATGAAACTTTCCTTTAATATTCTAATAATTTTCCTTTCAATTTTCGTATATGGACTAAATTCCGGAGAAAATACAGGATAAAAAGTTATAAAAAAAAAAGAAAAACGTTTTGGGGCCTAACTCGCTAAGTATATATTCTATGTTAAAATTTATAATAAAACTTTGGAAAGTTAATTAAATTACCAACAAAACAAACAAAAAATCATTGGAATCAAACCAGTATTAGCGATGATACAGCATATTTTGTTTTCTATTTTAATTTATTACTTTGCTACCTGTATTAGGTAAGGAATGTATTGCAATCGGGTCAAATTTCCGATATGCGGTTTTTGACGGATCTATACGTTCAGAACCCCCTGAAAAACACATCTTAGCCATTTGTCTGTCGGTCTGAAATGAAATTTCCTATAAAACTGTATAAAAATCGGTAATTTCGGACAACTATTAACGAAGTTAGAGCTATTCAATTTGCAATGAAAGATTACGGGTTCATATCTTGGTGTCAGAAAGGGGTGAATGAGAGAAAAGAGATAACTAAGTGAAAGTAAGAAAATCTATTGCCCGCATCACACAAGTTTCACTATTTCCTCTACTTTTAACAGAAACAGCAATATTATAGGGTAATGAAATTTTTACACTGATCAACCTTAAACCGGTTTACATTGCTTTAGTAAACCAGGAACATACATCTTTTGTAATCTCTGTGATATATTTTGAGTCTGGAATAGTAGGTGGAGAATATTGTTGTAAACTATTAGCAACAGAACATCTTTATTTCCGAAGTTCATTAGATTTATTAATTTCCAAAAAAAAAAAAAAAAAAAAATATATATATATATATATATATATATAATATATATATATATATATATATATATATATATATATATATATATACATCTCTTCTTGTTTTTCATTCTCTAGGAGGTTTCGGTTTATATTTTTAAGGTTAAGGCAATTAAACGTCCATTTTTTCTTTAATCTTTTTTAATCACATCTGACGTTTCGGGATAATTTTCCCATCTTCAGAGATTCCTTTATATTTACATATAGATATGACAGTTATTGTAATTTTTGGCGATTGGTGCCACATTACAAAGTCAAGTAAATATAAAGGAATCTCTGAAGATGGGAAAATTATCCCGAAACGTCAGATGTGATTAAAAAAGATTAAAGAAAAAATGGAAGTTTAACTGCCTTTATCTTAGAAATATATACATTTAGCAGGGACCGCGTGCACAATTGAAGCTATTTCAGAAATATAGTATTGAAAAATGTGAGCATTAATGACGTATGCATACATATTAATATTTAAATTTAATTTGTGTTTAAAAGGTGATTATTATTTTTTATCAACGTTTTGTTGTCACTATTTAATCATATTATTTATTATGTAAAATTTTATCACTCAGAGAATGATCATTATTTTTAATCGAATCAATAAACATCGAAGATCGATTTCTATTTTTATTTATAAACCAGGCATGATTTTTAAATTAAAAATTAATTATAATAATTATTATGATTTTGTGCAAAAAATAATTACCAATTTCCAACCTTGCAAACAGTGAAGTAATACAAGTAATATAAGCATTTTATCCATCATAGAAATAGCTCCGACATAAAAAACTAAGTGGATAACACCTAAATTGGAAATTATGAATAAAACTCGTGTAATAATTTATAGGAAATAAATAAATGTCTCTAATAAAGAAGTTAAAAAAATAAATGCGTAAAGGCTGACCCAAAAACCTGCTAACCACTTGATTGGACCATAAACTCCAGGATCAACCAATTGCGTTAATAACTGTTATCGGTGAGTAATAACATTTACTGCAAATCATCTTCCAAACGGCAATTTAAAAGTAACCTATACTAATCGGCCGGTAGCGATATCATTACGGTGGATCGGAACCAGCTCCAAACAATCATCGTTAGCTACCACCTTTCAATTATCCCTTCATTAATTCTACAAGTTCACCCACTTCCTGCTCATCCTCATCGACAATACCTCAGCCGTTTCCTCATCAGAATCAACTGGCAATAGAGAGAACAATAATTAGATGTAAGGAACTGCGGGAAAACGAGGTTACTGCAACCGATGAGGAGTTCCAATGTAACTGGATTCAGCTGATTGGAGGCAACGGGACGAATCGTAACCCAAATATTAACTTGAGCCTTCAAAAGCATATCTTTTTTCCATAAAAAGGTACTAAATAATTTTCTATCGACAGTTCGATTCGATAAAAGACAAACGTTTCCAACAATATAATTGAAAAGGATGCAGTTCAAATATAAATTTTAAAGGATAAAACCAAATACTATCAACAAAACCAAGATAAAGTTTAAAAATATATTTTTAATATTAAGAATTAATAGTTAATAAATAATCAGGAAGCACTAATTTTTAAGATTTTTATTGATGCTGACGTTTCAACCCAAGCATGTAGGTCATCATCAGGGCATGTCTCCAGTACTGAAGGTGTTCAAATACTCAACACCTCAGTACTTGGGCAACTTCAGTACTGGAGACATGCCTTGATGACGACCCACATGCTTGGGTTAAAACGTCGGCAACAATAAAAATCTTAAAATGACTGCTTCCTGATTATTTGTCAAATATGATATATAGAACAGTCGGCCAACTTACTTCAATGTTAAGAAATTGCAAACCTTACTTAAATTGTCATAGTTGATAACTCAAAGTAAAATATTTTCCGGAATCGCTATTTTAATATTAGTTCTTTTAAAGAAAAATCCGAACTCCATTTCAGATTTTGAGTAAAACACATGGCTAACAAAATAAGCTAAGAGAAATGGCTATCTGGCGTTCCGAATACGACACATAGTAAACTATTTCTGAGTATCAGATACATATTTCAGCTGTCTGTCCTTGTAGAAGTCTAAGCTTTAAAAAAAAGTTAACTAACATTAAGTCAATCATTTCACTTGATTATTGAACAACCAGTGAACTGGTCTGTATATGAAAAAATACAAAAACAATTACAAGAAACAATTACCAAGCACATGTTTACAGTTTTCAAAAGGCTGTAGGGAATTGAAAATTTACTAAAAGGATGAGCAAAAGTACTTGAACACCATCGATGCAAGTTACCACCACCGAAAGTGATCAAGTACTGATGATGACCCACAAACTTTGGTTGTAACGTTGGCAATAAAAAAAAGAAAAATTGAGTATCTATTACCCATGGTATGTAGAATAGCCCACAAATTTTCTTCAATATGACCAAAAATATATAATATTAAAAATAATAGATAGATCGGTTCGACAGAGATTAATTAAACCACAGTTTAGATATATCTCAATTATACCATATAAATACACCGAAACAACCAAATATCAGTATATTTTAATATATAATACAAAGTGCACTAAGCAGAAATTTTATTTTAAAAAATTGTAACGATTGAAAATTACCAGCTGACTTGAAAATACCCATGTTTAATACGGTAAAACTTGAAATGCTATGAACAAAAATAAATACAAACTACATGAGTTACAGTTGAACGAAAAATTCGATACTTATTTCTTATGAATCTTTAGGGGTAAAACAGCCACTCCATATCTTCGTGGAGCACTCTTGACAACCTTTGTCTTCTTCGAAGAGTATGAATATTTTTTTGAAGTTTTTCTAGTGAATCGTTACCAACTCCTATCTGAGATAAGATCTGCATACATTGATTTTATTTATGTAGAGAAACTTCTAAAGACGAAATTAAAAGGCTGCGCTTATTAGAATTTCTTCCTCTTACATATTCGTCCCTAAATTCTTTATATTTTAAACTTTATACTTCAAACAGAAAAATCCAACTATCCATCTACCAGATCCGGGATGTAATTTCTTTCCCAGAACTGGTTGAGGAACCTTTCACCATTTTGGAAATATATTACGGTACTAATGGTAGGTTTCTTCGAGTACCCTCCAACAAGAGATGTTTAGATGGTTCGATAGAGTAACCTATGATCAACGGGAAAAGTAGCCTTACATCCTGGAAATAGTTTCACGAAGGTAATTGTAAGAAACTGGATTTTACAACTAGATTGAGCAATTATTTAAGTTTTTGGCTAATAATGAAGCACTTTTTGTACACCAACACAATAAATGTAAATAGCTTCCGATCTACAAGTTCAATACACCTCCATAAACATTTTTCATCCACCCTTAAAAAAATACCAATCGTTACAAGGAGATAACAAGGTCAACTGATTCGTGAGTTCTATGCCGATCATACAAATCATATTTGTATGATCGGCATACCTCTCTCCTAAACTCTCCTAACAGAACCTCACCGTGTCTCTACTAGTTTAGAACTCATAAAAGTTTAAAGAATTTGCTCGTTATCCATGCCAACAACTTTACAGTGAGATCAACGATATCTCTGATTATCGCTGTTTCGGTCAAATTGAATTGCAGAGTTCTGTCTCTGTACTGTCTCTCTTTTTTCTAGCGAAAGAGAACAAATCGTTTTTTTGCCTTGTCAAACCAAAGCGATTGCGTCTACTATGTTTGTCCGACGTAGTCCACAAGTAGTACAAACCTATCTTATAGAGAAGTTTCAGAATCATTGCATAAGAGGATTTCGAAGTAGCCTTCTGATCCCTAATACAGAAACAGATCAGATGTTTTCATTTTCATAGAGAAGGCTTATGATCGAGGTAAAAATTTATACCTAGATTTTTTTTTTTGACTGCTTTTGGTCCTTTTTCAAGAACATAAATATGGAATTGACAAAAGAAAAAATAAGTCCCTTCAGTAACTTATTTATTCTATTAGATCCTATTGTAAAGACACGAGGAAAAATTCAGAATAAAGAATTCGGAACTTTGATATGAATATAAGCATCACAGGAACTGTTTAATCCCTATTCTCCTTATTGGTCTGATAAAGGCGTCCTGAAAATACTTAAGCTAGGGTTGGCACGAGCAGCTTTAGGTAAATAGGACTTGAGGGCAGTTCTTGTCCAGAAGTTTTCCTATACAGCAGGCTACGTCCAGAATCTTAACTAGTTCTAATAGAATGAGAAGCGGAGATAAAAGAGAGTATGTGATGAAAAATATCTACAATAGCTCTCTGACAAATCCAGAGGTCGTACCATCTAAGACCTGCTGACCACCGTTGGGGAACCAGGGTTAAAGAGAATCCATCATTTTGATTTTCGTTAGTTATTTTGGCAATGAGAAAAAAAAAACAACTGAAACGGTTTATCTTCATCAAAAAAGCAGTTACAAATAACAGTTCTGATAAACCCCAGTTATCGTTATAACTGTCTCCATATCCGCTCTGAAAATCTTTCTGTAAACGTTGCGTCAAGCCAAGTATAGTAGAAGAGGACAATGAATAGAACATGACTTTTCTCAGGTGAATCTAGAGCACATATGTGTACAGTGATAATAAACAAAATTATAGCGGTAAAATTAGAAATTATAACTTCCTTGTGACTTGTATATTTTTTTATTTGTTACAGGTCATTACACTGTTAACACTTCGGGAATTTTTTTCTATCAGAACCATATTCACTATTGTCAGAACTGATTCCCTCTTCTTTTTTTTTTTTTTTTTTTTTTTTTTGTGCTACCTTCGCCGTTGTATAAACTTTGTTTTTTACCTCTTTAGTTAAACATATTCAGGGGCAACATTTATCTTGATCAATAATAGTAGCATTTAAGAATAAAACAAATTTTAGAACAGGTTATCAACTTTGTGTAATAAGGAATAAAAAAATCTATTTTTAAACAACAAGAAAAATATATCAGAGAGTTATTTGAAAGGCATTGAAATCCGAAAATCTCGAGGAATAAAGCTATAAATATGATAAAGCTAGTTCTAATACACATCTGCGAGGCCTGGATTCTAACCAGCACTCTAGAAATAAGTATTCAAAGATTTGAGAGAAAAACCCTTTACACTATAACCGGAGCGATCTGAAATCAGAGTACTATCGAATAGAGGAGGGCCAATAAAGAACTGCTTTCAGAAATTTGCCAATCAATATCTCATGACAAGAAGGCAAGGAGGTTAAGATGGACAGGGATTAAGATGGGAGATTGACACAACAGAGGCAAGAAACGAGATGGATAGATTGAATCAAGAAAGGTTGATGCTGTAGAGCAGCATGCAGATAACTGGAAAGTAATAAGGAGATGGAATGAAAATTAGGGAAGGGACTTCTTTTACTCCGCAGGAAGCGTTTTAAGAAGGAGGAATAGTGTTTATGTCTAATGTAATTATTGTTCAAGTTATGAGTCTAGTGACGGGGCTCACTAATGTTCTGTAAATGTCTGGTACAATTCTTTTTCTCAGTCCAGCCTGAGGTTTCTAAAGTAAAATTACCATCTCATTGGTTTGTGTTTTGGGGTATGTTTTGAAAAATGGGTTCGTTACGTATTTGTACATGCCAAAGAATTTAATATACCTCCGTTTAATGAAGTCGCCCAACTCCAATAGTTCGAGAGTGGTATGTAGTAGGTCTGTATGTGTTTTTTGTAACGTTGTATATCTTACTATTTTTCTTAGCACACCTTTCGGAAACTGTTGGAGCTTCTTCGCTTGTGATGTGTTTGATGGTATTGGAACTCCATAAAGGAGGACCGGTCTTAAAATACTTTTGGTTAATCAGTCATTTGAGGCTGAGGGATAAGTTAGGATAAGTTAATAGATGGTTCAGCCAGAAAATAAACAATACAATTTTTTTTTTTTTTTTGTAACTATGTACATAAAGACTTCAAGCACGGGCATTGCACTTTTCTCTGAAATTAAGTGTGATAGCTGGGACCCGGGTACGGCTGTGCAACTGTTAATCTATGATCTACAACTTTCACTAACACGCTCGCCTCACATTGCCTGAATCAATTACCATAAATATAGAGATTACTAGAAATCAAACCGTGCATTGCAGAGGCAATAAATTATTCAGGAATAATGGGGAGCGAGGGGAGGATTAGGACAGGGTTTATGACGATAGAGGGTAGGGACCTGCAACCATGTGAAGTACCGTTAAATGTATTAGCTACTTTCTATAGCAAACAATTAACCGAACCATTACATCCAACTATTACAATTCGGCAACAGAGAAAACCTTTTAAGCGATTTTCTCCTGCCTCATCGGAAGGAATCGTAACTCGCTGTAGCTACCATCGCTATCACCATCTATGTCACCATTTAAATATATAAAGATACCATAAAACAATAAATGGCACACTTAAACTGTTTATTGCGTAGCTGGTTAGCAATCTTCTTCCAATAGCCATTTTCTCTAAGCTCTGTTTAGGTCATGTCATTGGTATTTAGGTTGGAAAATTGTAGCAATAATCATAACAGTTTCCAACGTCAAAACATCCTGAATACCAAACTTGAAAACTAGTACAGGAATCCCAGAAATATCCACACTGCTACTGCTATTAAGAACTGGATATTTTTTTAACCGTTATTCAAGAAACATCTGATTAGTAAAAAAAGGCCTTTTTAGTCTCGATAAATAATTAATTTATATCAAATTTATCCAAATTTTCGCCTCTTCGGGCATCTTCAGGGATAATCTGATTTTACAAGGAATTTAAATTTTCATTCGCTTATATCAATTCACCTACTTGCACAATTAGTCAAATAACACAACCGAATGAAACCAAGATGTTTTTACTAATATTTATTACAGTCTCTTTCCCAAGAACATCTTTTATGAAACATCTGATGTTAAAATGATTTGGTAATAGAGCACAGTATTTATACCAAAAATCTCGACAAAAGTATTAAACACAATTTATCGAATGAAAATGCACGAATAAAGAATACGAAGTGTCTAAGTCACTCAAATTTACACATTCCAACATAAATTCCTCATCTCACCTTCCTTTCAATCTTTATTTCCATTTATCAAATTCTATTCTTTCATTGTAATTATATTTTTATTTATATTAATGTATCTTTTTAAAAATGAAAAAAAAACGGCTGGATTGATCAACATTCATATACAGTGGCTCACAGTGAAATCGATACATTCCGTAGAAAAATAGAAAAAAAAAAGACTTAAATGGTTACAGTCAACATATAAAACCAGAAACTCTTCAACCACAAATATATAATCTCATTTTTTTTTTTTTTACTAAATTTTTCAACTCACACCTGTCAGAAGTTCAGACAATAAGCGAGTGTGATGTAGAAGTGTTGTTTCTACTTTAGAATATAAGGGAGATTACATGAGAATAAAAAATACCTTAACAAGCATACAATAATTTGAATAAAGAAAAGTTTACAAATTGGCTTACTTTAATATCCTTTTTATTAAATGTTTTTTTATTTTTGATGAGTTAATTAATAGCATTAAGAGACAATTTTGTTAGGAATTTACTTATATTTGAGAAAACATACACAAAAAAAAAATTGCCACTCAGTCTAATGAATTACGAAATAAAATTTGTATTATTCCCCTTTATTTATTTATCTTTTAAAGACAATTATATATACTTTCATTTTATTCACAATATTATGTTTTAATTTAAAAGAATACATAAATCAGTATGTTTTAAACATATATTTTACTATGAGTCATAACAAGAAATAAAAAGAAATACTTGCGTATATATCTCAATTGTGGAAAAGTAGAGCAATGTGGAAGTTATGACAACTTCTGTGATTTAAAAAACAAATTGAAGGGTCCTTTCTGACTTGACGAAAATCTGAAGTAAAAAATTGTTATTTTTCGATATCAATGAAAATTCGTATTTGAGTGTTTGTCAAGCTAAGTATTGTATATATATCTCAATTTAAATATGCGAAAACTCAATAACATTAAAATATTCAATTCTGATAATTCAAAAAATAAAAAATTTAATAAACTGGATTATTTTACCTCATACTCAAAATGATACAGCTAACTTCTTATTAACTTTTATATACTATTAATTTAGTTCAATACTTCGTAGGCAAGTCATTATTTTCTAACAACTTTTTCGGTATGTTTTTAATGGATTCTACTATTTCTTTGGTGAATTCTGGGCTTAGTCTTTTCCACTCTTCGAGGAGATATTTTTTTAAGTCTTCTCTGGCTTGCTTTCTTGTTTTATAATTTCTACCTCCAATTCTTCTCACAAGTGTTCTATCACATTAACATCTGGTGACTGTGTTGGTGTTTTTAAAACATTGGGTCAGTTATACAGTAATCATTCCTTAACTAACATGACAGAGTGTTGGGACCATTATACTGATGAAAATTAATTTTTTTTTGTTTAACTCAGGGTTTTCTGCATTTTTTTTTTTCAAGTTTCTTCTCAAAATGTCTATGCAAACATGTTTATCCACGATACTGTGTGAATATTTCCACAATAAAGAGAAGACTTCCAACACTAGAAGATGCCATACACCTCCACACCAAAATACATAATATCAGAAAAGAACATAAAACATAACGTAATATAAGAACGAGAAAATAAAATATTACTAGGATGTTTATTGATGACAATAAATTATTGTTTTCAATGTAGTATAAATTGAATAATTTATTTATTCAATAATTTCTATCAATATCCAGTGTATCATTTTGACTCTGAGCCACATTGTATAGTATAGTACTGCCCGTCAGTGTAAACTCCAAATTTTTCAAAGTCAATTATATGGTCGCAAGATATTGAATATAAAATCGCTTTGAATTTGGCCTCACCATTGTTTTGTTTTGTTTTTTTATTTGGAAAGCTCCTTCAACGAGAATAGTGAAAGATTTTCCACAAGATGTCTCATTTCTTTTTTAAATCCTTTTTTAATTTTTTTATTTAGTTTGGAAAAGTACATAAGAACAAAGAATGGACGATATTAACTGGGTCCTTTATTTTCAAAGTGAACCCTAATAAATTTTTTGGGAAATCGAGATAAAGATCGATTCTTATTTAAAAACACCAAGTGAATTCGATGACGCAACAATGTTCTTCAAAAACGAACTAGAATATTAAAAAAGGTGGTGTGAAAACAAGTTTATTTTCAAGAGTATCTTCTTTCCAAGGAATCTTATAATCCTTGCAATTCTTAAGTTTTTTTTTAATTATTCATCATAAGCTTTTTTACGGTTTTATTCGAATACAAATTAAAACAAGCTTATTTTATTGTACCATTGTTGTTAATAATATCTCTATATCTAATATACAGTTTTACTGATTTTTTATCCCCGAATCACACGCTATTTTTTTTTATCCAAAGCGAACCTTGATCAACCATTATTATGTTCCGAATTCATATGGTTCAACTTTAATTCGTTTCAAAAGGGACCCTATTTAAGTTTCAATGTTTTTAAATAATTTTCAAATAATCAAAAATTTTCGGGAAAAAAAATCTTAATTTATTTTTTTTTAAATGTTGGTTCCAATATTGGGATTGGAATTGAAAATATTGTTTTTCGTCTTTCCTGAAAAATTGACAATAATGATTAAGGTTCACTTTGGAAAAAAACGACTCATAAAAAAATTACCATTTTCGTTTTGCAACGTATCTCTTTTTTTGATACAGCCATCCTTAGAAATTAAATCCAAGTCTAAAAAGTATGTCTGGCAAATGTCGAATCAACGGGGGGAGGTGGCTTTTGGTACACCTAAGTGGAAATTTTTTTTTAATAGGTTCGTCTTTGTTAATGTGAGTGATCTGAGCAAAATGAACTATCAAAATACGTACTCTTTTTAAGTTATAACGTGTATATTTAAATGTATACGGATGTTAAGAAAAAAGTATTCATAAAACCATTATTGTTATTTTTCTAGTAAATAAATGCTTTTTATTTTTTAACCAAGCCTTCAAGTACTATGTAAAGGTTATTTTATATAATTTATATCTTTTTATTTCAGGTTAATTACTGTTATTAAAAATAAAAATATAAAATAGAATAAAGTTTTATTATAGGTAGATTATTTTCGATAACTCCTTCGTTAGGGAGATATTTTTTATTTAACTTTTTTCACTCTTATCTCATTAGTTATTTTTAAAATAACTATTTAACTACTATTTAACTAATCGTATTAATCGGTTTCTACTGAAGCCCAACAGGCGTATTAATGGTTCATTTAGATGTTGTTGAACCTAACGGTCACAAAGATAAATTTGAAATTAAAATTTCCCGTTTTAGCTCTTGTATCACGGAACGTTTCCTCGACAGAGGCTAAATTATAGCGAAGAGCCGTTACCAAAACGTTAACAGAGGATACAGCCGGAGGAGTGGGGGCAAGGAAGGAGGTTGAGGTGAAGGACGCGCGCCCTTCTGACCGGGTCATTGCCTGGGTCGATGACCGAAGGGCTTCCATCGATAGCCTCAGCGCGCTATCGATAGTAGTTCACTTAGCTCCACGCCATCAAGTCTTCTTTCGGTGGTACTGAAAGAAGAGTGGAGGGTCAACTACTTTAGGACGTTCATAGGACGGCCTTATAGGGCATCAAACTACAGGAACAGTTAGCTACGGCCATACCACCTTTAGAGGTCGTCGGGAAAGGTTTGGTTTTTTTTAGACACCCACACAAAAACACAGATTTACTATACAAGAAGAAACAGTAAACGCATCAGGATATCACACTTTAAAGACAAGAAAATTTCTTTGTATAAGTCCAGTTGTACAGATAAAGGTGTTGAGGATATCAGCTTATATTTTATAAAATAACGTTATAGGGTTGGATTTAAAAACTTTATATATATATTGGTTAGGTATATCTCTGACTTATTAAAATCAAAATAGGGAGATTCTAAAACACTACATATAATTTAGTTACAATCAAAAAGACATATTATTGCTTAAAGTCAACTACACAGAGAAAAGTTATTTTTCCAAACTTTACGGAGAATTGTGGGACTCATGATTTAGATTTTTTAATTCTACTTATTTAGGAATCGGCTTATTCAAATACACGTTCACAAACAATAAATGCCGCCTTATTAACTAATTAACATAGGTAGTAAAAATTCGTGATCGACCAAAAAATTCAAAAACTTAATCCCCTCTCAAAATTTGAGGTTTCACGTTTCAGGATGCGAAGAATTCAAAAAACTTATAAAAAATTGTTTGTCCGTCCGCCGTCCGCGCATTTTCTCTGAACCGATTTTTTTCAAATTTGCATATAAAATCAGAGGTCGCCCGAGGATGATCCTCCTTCATCGATATTACCATCCGCCCTTTACTTTCAAAATGGCGGCCGAAAAACCTGCGTTGCTCCTAAACGAATGTACCGATTTCAATGAAACTTCGCTAAAGTCATTTTATTAACGCTCTTTAAATTTATCTATATAACATACTTCAACGAAAAGAAGCTGGAAAAAAAGTTACGAGGGATGGTAAAATTTAATCCCGAATAACTCAAAAAGTATACACCTTTTTGTCGATATTGTACATGATTATTTAAAAGTTTACGAAATTTACTAAAAAAATCTTTAAAATCGGACAATTAGGAACAAAGATATGGTCTCTTGTTTTTTTAAAAATATGTTCTACTGCAAATCTTATATCCTTTGTTTGGTTTTTAAATTTTGAATGTGTCACTGAAGTAGTGCTATTTTTTTTTAGCATTTTACTAATCATAAAAAAAAAAGTTTAGTCAAATAATCGGAATCACCTTTTATTTATTTTTCTTTGTAACTCGGAAGGTAATGTTACTATTGTATAGTTGTTTGGAAATAATATACCATTGTGAAATAATTGGCAGAGTTTTTAATATTTTAATAAATCTTGTATTCGACCAAGAAAAAAAAAATATCACCCCTCTAAATATTTTATGGATAGAGTTCATGATTATGGAACCCGAAAATACTCCATCCTCGATTTTTTCCGACTCTGTTCAGCAAAATTATGTCTGTTTTGACTTCAGTCACAAGTCGCGGCAAAGATCGACGAAACTCGACATATCAATCCGCCATTTCGTTTCAAAATGGTGACCAATTAGTGGATTCATACTCCAATATCTCGGCCATTTATGAAGATAAAAGATAAATACAAAGTGTTTTGGATCCATTACACCAAAGGAAAAAGAAAATAGAAAACTCAATGTTTTTTTTTGTTATGCCTAAAGTCTTTATATATTTTTTTGTATTATTCTTAAATAACCTACATCTGAATCCTCTACTTTTTTATTGTTGTTTTGGAAACAATAGAAATAGTAAAGCATTGAGTAATAATGGCCAGCAAGTTATTAACTTTTTTCTATGAATGATTTTAAATTAAAATTATTTTTGTCTATTAGTTTTCAGTATTATTGACGGTTGTGAGTAAAAAAAAATATCGATATAATATTCTTTACCTCAGTATTACTTCCAAATATATTAGAAAAGGATTAGTTTATTTTATGGGAAATATCTTCTGATACCATATTTATTTCAGTCTGAGGTTTTTTTAAAACAACAGATATTTTGTGATCTGAATTTTTTTAAAAAAGATATGACAGTAAAAATTAAAAATTATTAATAGATAAAGTAAAAATTCATACCTTAACATTCCTTGAAAAAATCCCAGCGTAGCTCCATGGCGCGACCGGATAACTGAAAAAATGAATAAATTAAAAATAACCCAATTGGTCACCTATTATTTATTTTAGCATTCAATTTTTTGAACCCACATGAAACAATTTTTATTGTTATTTCGAAATGCATGATCACTATCAATATTATAAGTATGAAGTTATTGTTCTACATTTAATATATTTTTTTTCTTTTTCTTTGCCTTAAGACTTATCAAAGCAAGTCCTATGTCAATATATTACTTAAGTTGTTACTTGTAAGTTGAAATTGAATCCGAAACGCAAATATTCTGAGTGAAACTTATGATGGTTATATTACAACTTAATATTCTGTATGTCTAGTCACATGAATTTTATAATGGTTACATTAAACTTTAATAGAGTGCTACCAATGGGTAGTTTCTCAACAAGCGTGTTTCATGTGATTATATTCCTCTGTACACATTTACTTGATGTATTCATACTAATACAGTAGTAAATATCATAATAAAAGTTTTTAAAAAAAACTTTAATAATTCAATATTTTTATAAACTAACATTAATTTATAGTTTTTACATGTATTTTATTGAACTTACATATGAGTTTCATAAAACTTAAATGAGCATAAGAGATTATATAAGTGCATTTATTTCAAATACAAAATGTTCTAATCTACGAGTATTTTCTATGCGTATCGATCTTAGAAAACTAACATTTTCATCCACAGCTTGCGACCATAAACTTATTCCTTTTTTGTTTTTCGAATTTGTTACACTGAAAGTCAATGACATGGATCCTCCAGGCATTGTCATGTTGGACAGTAACTATACCCATTACATGTAGAAATTTATTTGTTCTACCATGGTTTATTCTAAGCATAATCAGCTTCACTAAGGCAGGGCAGTCGAGAAGAAAGAGTGGCAAACTATGGAGCTAGGGCTGTCTTCTGATGAACTGCATAGTGGTCCTTACCTTTAGATTGAAGGCACATTCCCATTCGTAAAAATGCTTTACATACTTACAACCTTTACATACTCTTTTCAAAGATAAAAAAAAGAGGCCAGATAAATCGAAATTTCGATACGATATGTCCTAACTCCAAGAAGACTATACATCAACAGAATATGCGCTTGGGCAAACCTTAACAGGCTCACTATAAATTCGTCGAGAAGACGAAAGAAAGCCATACTGATCGGATCCCCCTCAGTCCTCAACTCCATTCCTGTTCCTCCCAATCTTCTCTTGAACAACACATATATATCAACATATACTTCCGTTAAAAATGTTGGTGTTACTTTTGATCAAACCCTCTCCTGTAAACCACACATAACACAAAAAATTCCCGTCGCAATATTTCTATCCTGAAACAGTTCAACCGTCTACGCTGTCTCCTTCCACTCAAAATCCGTCAACTCCTGGTTTCTTTTCTTGTTTTCTCTCACTTTGACTACGGCTGTATAGTGTACGGTGAACTCGCGGGAGACCTCGAAGCCAAACATAAACGCCTAATAAATAGTTCAATACGATTTGATTTCGGGTTCTCAAGAGATATTTAGGAATAGAAATAGAAAATAACTTTATTCTGGGGGAAAGACTACATTTGGCCTAAATAAAACAATAACAAAAAAGGAAAAAGTAAAGAAAATATTAGTTAAACCAGCTATATACAAAAAAAAAAAATCTATATACAAAATACTTAAAACTATGACAAGACACTTAAAACCATGTACAGTACGGAAAATTATAATTATACACTTTTGAGGAAAAAAAAAATACATTGCGTTCTTCTTTAAAATATAATATGTCAGGGTATTTAAATAATAAATAATATGTAAACACATCATTATCTTATATCATTATCGTAACTGTAGGTACAGATTTAGTTGTATAAGAATACAAAAACAAGCAATAGATGCATTCAGTGGCATTAAGAGTAGGAAGATATTTACGCGTATTAGCCAGTACTACCTAGATCTAACAACTTAAATCCTCCAATCAACTTCATCCCACTAGATCCCGTACGTCCGACCTTTATCCTCTGCTAATTCTCAACACCCGATTTTCGTCAAGCGCATTCAGTTTCCTATTTCAAATCTCTCCTCTTTAACAATCTTTCCCAATCCGAGTGATTATAAAATGAACGTAAGATTTTTTTTTGGTGTATATATATCGATATTTTGTGTAATTTGCAGCCCTGATTATAGTCTTCTATTCCTTATTGTAAGCCTTATCCCTACTATCTAAAATCAAATGATTAGAAAATAAATAGATATTGATAGAGTTAACACGTAACCGGGTAAGCACAGTTTTATAAAAGACAATGTGTACCATATTTATATATTGACTTTATATATTTAGAAGAGTGAATAAAGTGAAGAGCTACCCAGAATCCGGTTTATTTTTCTCGACACTATTGTGACCATATTTGATAAACAATGAAGCAATTAGGATGTGTATAGTAGAGGCGTTAGGAACGATTAGCCGATCAAATTGAAATAGATGGTTCATCCAGACTGATGGATACGTCAAACCTACCACTAGTAAACAATTACGTGTCATCTACGTCTAAACTAAACGCCAAGGTTGCGGGCACTGATGCAACTGAGAGAAAGGCAACGCAGCCTTAACGTTAGGTCAAAGCTTTGAGTGTATCGATATGATTTCAATAGTTATCGTATGTATTCAGTCCGCCATCCTTAAGGAGTAGGAATTTTTACATTTTAGAGCAGTGCGGACGGATTACTTTATGATGATTGTGTTTTTGTTTTTTTAACGTTTTTACTGATTTATACGGAATGGTTCATTGAGATGACAAAGTTTTGATCGAAATATCAGAATTAGATTAAAAAGATTTGATATAGACAGCAATACGAGAAGTATGAGGGAATATATTTTCAGCTGGTAGCACTAACGAGTCCAGAATTTACAGCATTTTTATATTGTTTATTGAACACGTCCACTGCACTTTATGTATGTTTATGCATTTTATGAATTAGGTTAGGAAGAGAGAGGAGAGAATATGAGGAGTAGGAAAAATGTATAAGGGGAGAGAAGGGAGAGAAAGGGGTATAGAATGATAATAAATGAATGAAAGAAATAGTAAAAAATAAATAAATAAATAAAAAAAGGAAAAAAAAATATATATATAATTAATTATATATATATATATATATATATATATATATATATATATATATATATATATAAAATATTATATACTAATATTATATATCATACATATTTTTAATCCCAATTATATAGGATTAATTATTAGTTTTAAAAAATTGTCTGTAATGATTAATAAGTATGCTGTGTTTTTAGCAACCCAATGTAATTAGGCAGCAGCCTTTTATGATAATAAAGTGATTCTCTCTTGGTGGAGCCCGAAAGATGTTTATGTTTTTTGTATGAGATGGTCTTCAAGTGATCCTTTAAGTCCTATTAACTGTAATTACACGAACAATAATACTTTTAGAGACAACATTTTTTTCATAAAACATGCTTACATTTTATCATTTGGGGGGGGGGGGTGAGCTTATTCCTGAAAGGCACCTCCCCTCCGTAGATCCGCCCATGGCTGGTAGATATACAGAAAAATATTTATAAGAGTGATAAGAGACTTAAAGAGCTACAAAACAGTTTATAAATACGTTCGTCAGAATTTCGGCAGACAACTAGGATGTGTAAGTTTTGCGTTGTTTTTTTTTAAATGCCATGCTTTTGTTGAATAAGAAGTGATAACTAAAAATAATATCTAATTTAAGTAATTAACAAGTGATTTGCTGTAAACTGGAAAAAAAATACTTCTAATGAAAATAAATAAAATAATGACAATAATATGTATTGGTTAAATTATATGTATGTTCTTCATTCTTACTTTTTAATTACAAACCTTGAATAATGGTGTCAAAACTGAAGGATTAAAATAAATTCCAATAAATCCCATCAAATTACCTTTATCCTTCATCGTAAACAAATGACTTGCTGTCCTACAGTATTCTTTAATAACACCCCACTTATCCCTGTAGAACAATTCCGATGCCTAGGACTCCAGCTGGACAAACGTCTCACTTGGAATCCTCATACGAGACTGAAACGACAAGAAACTGCTCGACGTTTCCGCTTACTCCAACAATTACTGGACAAACGTTCTAAACTTGCAATTAATTACAAACGGCTTATATACATGACTATAATAAGACCTATTTGAACTTACGGAGTTGAGCTATGGGGCTCCACTGAACTATCAAATTCCTCTCGTATCCAATCTTTACAATCCAAAATCCTCAATACTCCTTACTATGTCACAAATACAATAATTCATAAAGACCTCAATGTTCTATATGTTTCCGATTTGGCCCAACCTAGATACTTATTCTTCCATAATGAACCTCATAACCATCCGAATCCTCTTGTTTCTAACCTTGCTTCCTCTTCGATTCCTGATAACCATCCGAGACAACTGAAAAGAAGATGGCCTCGTGATCTCCTCATGTAGACAAATTATTAGAGTGCTACGAATGGGTAGTTACTCAACAAGCGTATTTCATGTGATTATATTCCTCTGTACACATTTACTTGATATATTTATACTAACACAGTTGTAAATATCATAATAAAAGTTTAAAAAAAAACTGTTTAATTATTCCTTTTTAGGCTAAATTTATTTATTCATTATTTAATTAATTGTCATCGTTAAAACAATTTAAAGAGGAGTTTAAGTATGCTAAGTTCTGTTGTAAAAAACAACATAACTCTTGGAGATTATACATTCTTCAACTATACTATAAATACCCCACTTTTGGGAAAACTTCCTCGTTTAATAAGCTTTAAGTCCATATTACTCAAGTGGAGGTTAACAAGGGTAAAACTTGGGATTCACCACACAATATGTGTAACAAAATATGTTTTTATATCCTGCAATCTAAAAGTACTCGTATTTTCAACAAACATTACTGCAATAAATTGTTGAAAAGCTTTTATTTCTTAATTTTCCATTATCTGGAATGAATTATAATAAAGTTTTTAGTTTGTAACAAGCTAACTACAATTGGACAAGACTGTCATGAGTACGTTGCATTAAAGCCAATAAATATATTATCTATCTTTCTACTGCCAGTTTTTCTAAAACGGACTAAATTTGATTTAACATAGGTTTCGGCTACTGAGAAGTTTTATTGTATTTACCAATTCTAGATAAATCGATTATTTAAAGAACACGATATACCCTGTTTACTTTCGATGTCCTAGTCTAGATATTTGGGGTATTGACGGAGCTAAATATAACTATGCAAATTAAGCATAATTATTTTCACTCATGCAAGGGAATGCATTAGCATAGGCTAATGGCAGACATTTAACGAAAATACATTCTTTGTTAATGTTCAGCGTCGTGCAAAGGACACTTTTCCTAAGATGAATTCGTCGAATTCGAAAACAATACTTACAAAGCACAAATCTGTTTAGACTAATTTATTAAAATTTCATTTTTTTTTTTTTTTTTTTTTGGGAGAGGAATTCAAAATATAACAGCTGGCATAAATATCCAGGTCTAACTTGTTACTTACAATAGGAGGTTACGGACAGTCATTGATCATATTTGAGACTAATAAAAAAAATATTAAAAAATTCCTTATATTTATTAAATCTTAGAATTTTAATTTTATTTTAATAATTTCTTATTTTAGTTAACACAACTAATCGATAAACATGTACGTTACCTACAGCGGATGTGAGTGATGTGATTTTTAAAATACTAATTATTGTAGTTGGCTGTCTGTAAACAAGAATTCGACAAGAGTTTTTCGATTCTTTGGTTTAAATTTATTTATTTTTTATTTTTTTATTTATTGATAAATATAACATTCTGTCACATGGACAATGGTTATAGTGAGGCAAGACTATATTCATACTAGAATAAAAAAAAATAGAAAATAAACAGAAGCAAAATAACAAGTAAATAATAATCAAAAAGTATATTCCACAAATAAAAATTAAATAATATAATAAGTAAATTTAAAAAAACACAAATATACCAGTATACACTATCAGTGTATATCTATATAATAACCCTACTTTAAAGAAATTTGGAGAAAAAAAAAGTTTGAAAAATTCCGTAATTTTGCGCGAGATTTTTATATCCGTATTTATTTTATTTGTAGTAATTATCACCATCTTTTACAAGAAATTTTAATTACATGTTTTTAAATATGAGTTTTTTTTTTAGCAACTTTTTAATCAGGATAAAATTTCCTAAAACAATCCGGAGCCAGCTTTTTTTTTTCCTCTCTCAAAAACGCTATTTCGGCCAGACCGTGCGACCTTCAATTGTCTCTAAACCGCACCAAGTATAATTTTATCATTAATAATGATTATTAATTGTGAAAAAAAAAGATAGAATTTACAGGTCAGAAGCCCTCAAGAATATTGTTGGTTTCTCAAATAATTACCGTGGTACGATTCACTTATTCGTTTGTAACCGCTAATCGCAATTACGGTATTTCTAAGATGAAGTACCGAGTGAGACTTAAGGAATTTGTTTGTAAATATAAACTGGAGGGAAAGTATTTTTTTGAAGAGTAGAGGCTATATGTTTGAATTTACCATAATTTCAACCATTCTTGTAATTTAAATAAGTGATGGAAAGTTAGTGAGACTTGTATGGGATCTTGATGTTTTGTGAGAATCGTTGTGTCATCAGCATAAGTAGCTGTCAAAGTAAAGCAAAGGAATCAGTACTGAACCTTGAAGAACTCCAGCTAAGATTGGACGAATTGAAGAATTTTCTGAACCCTGGCGAAATGAGAAAAATCTATCAATGAGGAAAAATTGAAGCATAAACATAAAAACAAATCTTAAGTTTAAATAGAAGGCCTTAGTGCCATCCTTTGTCAAACACATGAGCGACATCCAAAAATGTTTTTGTATTTTTTGTTCTAAAGTTCCAGCAATGTATCAATACTTCTTCGTATCTTTCAGTAAACCTGGGGTCAGAACCCCTGGGACACCAGCCTTAGGGGCTGGCGTGCTACAAACCAGTATGCACATAAATATATAGTAGAATAATATATATATATTAAATCTTCTCGTATGTAAATCTCCTTCTTGCAAAATGGTTCAGCAAGAAGCAGTACTTCCTTACGAAGTACTGTTTCCAAGACTCTCCTTGGGTTGTAGAGATACAGGTTTTTAGATGAGCTGATTCTAAGCTAACGTGTTTGGTTTTCGTTTAGCTGTTAACTTTGTATTTTACCTTTCTATAAACCAATATATGATATATATGATACTATATAATATATCATGCATGTGACATGAAGTATATTATGTATTCATAAAAAAAAAAATGTATGATGTAATTCAGTTCACACAATATCCCATGGTCATTTAATCGTAATAAAAATGAAATAGGCATGGGTAAACTAAATTGAACGCAATCGAACCACGTAGTACGGCTAGTTTTTATATTGTATGAATAAACATAAGGGTATAAATAAATTACTTTAAACGATCCATAATTTAAAATTTTCTACGGATTCTAAGAGTTAATAATTTTATAAGACTGTTCTCGGACAATAAGTTAAGAAAAGAGTGGAATGGGATAGTAACAATCAATGTTAAAATTATAAGTGGTTTATATAGGTAACATCCAATGTTAGCAGCTAAAATTAAAAACCAAATAATTAACTACGAACCAGCTCATCTAAAAACCTATATCTCTACAACCGAAAGAAGGTCTTGGGCACAGAACTTTGCAAGGAAGTACTGCCTCTTGGTCAACAGCTGTACAAGGAGAAGATTTAACAGAGATCCCGCAGAATCGCCAGGTTTCCTCCATTAATTTGTTATTTAATGAAGGCTGGGTGAGTTGCAGGAGGTTCTCCGGCTCCTGAGTCGATCCACGGCTTGTGTAACAGAATAAATAATCACCTGCCACAAGCAGACTCGAACCCGTACTTGGAGTAATGGAGCACAGTGGCTTCACGGTGCTAAGACGTTCCCTAAACAATCTCGTCTGTTGCAATGGTACATAAATCATAGCGGTGAGTAAAAGGATCATTCATGACAGTTGTAATTCCTTTATTTATTGCCCATCATCTAATTCCAAATTATTTATAAGTCTTTTTTCAGATATAAATCCAGAGGATGACTCAACACCATGGCCAGCAGTGAGCGAAACTAAACCAACGCGCCACACGGAAGGCCCGCTGTGGTATGACTAACAGCAATAAATCAATCGATTGGAGGACAAATGGAAAAATGAGCGTGCATGGTGGCTAATCCTCTCCTCTTTACAATAGTAATGCCAGGTATCCAAGGAGTAATCTCAGGCATTATAGAGAGTGTGGTTCGGGGCATCCATGTCATTACCTCCCCGCCTTCAATTACACTCGTGCACGCGTAGCCTATCGTCCTGGCTCTGCCTCCAACTGGATAATAGCGACTTGTCTAAATGGTATGCAGTGAAGGAAAACGTGTTTGGTAGTCATTTATTTCTTTAAATTATTTTATTTATTTTTTTTATCGTTTTCATTTTTCCGCATTCTATGGGGCAAGTATGAAGGCAGATCGATTTTTTTTTTAACTGAGGCTTGTTTTTTAAATCACATTAAAAAATAAAATTTCAAGAGATTTTTCTAATATGAGCCAAATTAGAATTAGCCATTTTTAATACTACTAACAATAAAACTTTTAATTGTAGCAAATTAAATGTTCGAGCTCTCCTCAAATAAAAATAAATAGCAGAAGTGCTGTTTTAAAGGCAATCGATCCAAATTCCAAGAATCCAACACGGATTACAGCAAATGTAGCATCAGAACTGGCTCATGTCAAAGCCAACTCTTTCTGGAAATGTAAAACTTCTGCCTCCATCAAGAGATTTTCCAACGCAGTAGAAAAAGCTTGGTGGTTCTGTTGAAGGGAATGGATTCCACAGACAATCTTGTATCATAGAGACCAATCTGCCTTCTGACCGTTACAGACAAGGAACTGGAGAGGATTGTGAGTAGTCTAGCAACAGATCTCAGTGAGATTCAGGACTGTCTAAAAACCTGTTTTTAGAGGGAAGATCGATAGTCTACAGAATTCATTTTATAATAAAATTTTCTGAAGAAGCCATTACAGGCAAAAATATGGGGAAGCAATGCACGTGAAACTTTGAACGTAAAGAACAACGTAGGATTACATCATGAAAGTATTGGGAAGAAATTCTCCCTTCTTCTTCTTCTTCTTCTTCTTCTTTGTCTTCCTCACAATGCCATTTCTAGCGTCGAGGAGCCACTCTTCCCGGTCTCTGCTTAACCGCTTCATTTGGTTGAAGGATTTGTCTCTTCTACGATCCTCTCCAAGAACTCCTGATATGAGACTCTGAGACGCCCTCGTGGCCTCTTCCCTGTGGGTCGAGCCTCTAATATCTTTATAGGGTCCATGTCCTCGTTCATGCGGCAGACATGTCCAAACTACCTTAATTGCCTGTTCTCCAAGGTGGAAAATCTCCCAAAGAGCGAAAAATGGTAGTCCCAGAGTACTTCATTAGGATTATTGTCAGTAACTTTCTAGCGCCTTGAGGCATACAGAAGCTTGTCCAAATACCTATAAAATCAAAGGTGGCAATGGATCTTACATCCCCGAAATTTAGACAGTGGAACACGCGTTCTTCAGCTGCATGAGTTTCCTCGAAAGAGAAGAGTTGCACATCGCCCTGGGACAGAGTTCAGTCTCGGAAAACCTAATCGCTCTGATAATGACAACAAGACACTGAAGAGCTGTCCAAGAATATACGACACAAATGGAGCGAATACTCAGAATACATGAGTATTCCTCGCAAAATAATGCCTGGCAGCGATCCTGCTGGGTGGCAACGAAGAACTGGTAGGTAGTTTTTTAGTGGGTAGAAATGACGACTGATGACTTGGTGTAAGACTTCTTGTTATGAAAGATCTTTTTCATCCCAAATTATAATAAATAGTAATACTAATGAAAAAAAAATATTAACACACATTTTGTTGAGACGTGCTTAATTGGACTCAGGATACCTTAAACGTTTATTTCCGTTGAAAAATTCAATTTAAAATTTGTCATGATCACAATCTAACTATGTGTTTCATGGCAGAGTTTCATTTTTTTACTTTCATACAGGTATATGAAAGTAAAAAAAAGTTCCTATAAATAACTCCACGATAAATTAAAACTGCAAATTTGTATAAAATTTAACTTTTTTAAACACATTTCAATATAATGGTTTGTTTCTAAACTGGTGCTACTTTAAACCAACCAACAAGATAAATCATTTTATAACGAACTGACCAATGAAGTATTAATGTGTAAGATAATTCTATAACCTTCTGATAAAATGCCAGAGGGTCAGTTAAATTATTTAATACCAAAGGTAACCAACAGATTCTGTCCAACACAAAGTCCTTCGAACAATACCAATGTACCATGTAACACTATGTAACAAACAATACCCTACATCAGGCGAATCGAACTTAATTGAATATTTGATGCAACTGCTAATTCAAAAGGGCTACAATCTCACATTTATAATTTTTTTTTTTAAATTAATATTGAAGTAGGGATTCAGCAATATGGATCGACATAAGAAAAAATCATTATGCAATTAATGACTTTAGCGTAATAATTTATAACATTGCAAAAAAGAAATGATCTTAATATCCAATTATTTTTAAGAACTTATCCTAAACCTAATTTTTCAAATGTCTTTTCAAACTTATTCGTTGTCTAAATACTTTATATGATCGTCGAAGGTTTAAACAGCAGTTGCTCCGAGACATTTTGTAAATATCTATTTCCCAATTTTCTACTTGTTAAAAATTATTCAATTCAGAAAAAAATAAAAACAGACAAAATGAATAGCAATGAATACCGCTAGATTAAAAATAACACTGACCTTGAAGGAAAATAATCAATATGGCAGTGGTCTAACACAATAGTTTCGAGGAAATAATAATGAAATTTATAATTCAAACTGCATGCGACATTGGGAGCCAATCTAGCAATAGTTTCTAGAAGCAATTTTTATGGCTCAAATCATAAAATTTAATTTTAAAATTTCGGAATAATTAAAAAGTAAACTAAAACAGCAAAGAATCGCATTAAATATTTGGCGTTTTAATCTTTCCACCGAGCACAATATGAACAATTAATCATTTAGGAAGGAGATGGTCCGGGGTTGCGGTCATAAATCGACTAAATAGAGGCAAAACTATTTTATTATATTCGAAACTATTTTTAATTTAAACTATTTTATATATGCGAATTCTAAGTGAAACTCCTTGCTGAACACACCTCCCTGAAGAAGACCTGCAAATTCGGGTCGAAACGTTGTCTTTTAATAAAATAGTTTTGCCACTATTTAGTCTATTTATGACCGCCATCCCGGACCATCTCCTTCCTTAATAATACAACGGTCAACTATTAAGTATTCAATTAATCGTTTAGCCAACTATCTCAAAAAAGACATTTAGAAGCCTAACTGTCTAAATTTCGTTTACATATTTCACAAAGTATGGAAAACACGACGACCTAACGACTATTAGCGTTTAGTCCAACCTTTCTTCATTTCTCTCCCAGTTATTAGTCTTATTTTTTTAGATTGAAAATATTGTAGTTTTTGCCCATTATTACATAATAGATTACAAAATTCCCTAGGAAAGGAAAAAAAAAATCATTGAAATCGGAAAATTTTTAGCAAAGATACAGCTTATTGAAATATTTAAACATGTTGGTTCCAAACATTTAGATAGATAGATAGATAGGAAAAAAAAATTTATTCTGGGACTAAGTCCCTTTAGAATAACAAAATTGTAGAAAAGAATATAATACTACTGGCTTAAAAGTTGGAAACAATAAATAAAATTGATAAAATAAAATAAAAAGTAACGAAAACCATAGGTGAATAAGCTATATACAGTACAGATAAAACTATGTACAACATTTAATTATGAAAACATATTTAAAATATTTAATTATGTACAACATAGAACATTTAAAACTATGAACAAAACAGTAAAAACTATGAACGAATCACTTAAAACTATGAACAAAACTATATAGAAGGGTTGAACAACATAAACATTCACTTTGAGAAATTAAGAACGAAAAAGAGATAGAATAAGTTCATTTCATAAAAAAAACTTTACTTGTATATATATGTAAAAAAAAAGTTAGTTATAATTGAATTTAAAAAAAAAAAATGTATGTATTGAAATTCCTACGTCGATAGTAGGAAATGCATGTACTATCTCTTACCAAGTATTATCGTATGATTATATGATTGCTACTCAATATATATATATATATATATATTAATTGTTAGCTGGTATCTGACTGTTTTTGGAACAGGAATTGGAATAGGAGTTTTTTGAATGTGTATAGGGAGGAGGCATGCCGAATTTTGATCGGGAGGGAATTCCAAAAGTTGACAGAGCGGGCTATAAAGGAGTTTTGGAATGAAGCAGATTTATGAGAAGGGATGTATAGGTCAGAGGGTCGAGATCTTGTAGTGACGAAATGGATTGATGACTTAAATTGGAGAAGGTTATAGGGCATAAGAAGGACAATGATCGTTAATGATTTGATAAAGGAATGTGCCTAGAAAATATTGTCTTCTTAAGGAGGGGAAGAGCCACCCTAACTCAGTGTAGTGGTGGGAGACACGGGAGCGTCTCGGGGTCCCAATTACCCCTTTCAAAATTTATGAAGTTTTAAATGAATTTTTGTTTCCTTTGTCGATTGTATTCATGGATAAAGTAACAACTGATATCTTTTGATACGTTGCATTATTTTATTTTCTTATTAATTTGGCATTCGATCACTTAACAATATGCTGTGAGAATTGTTCGCACAGGCCTATTAGTATTATAATATTATAAATTGGGCCTTCAACTATTTCAAATAATTACTCAAGGTTACAAAATAATCAGGAAGCAGAGACGACTGCCATACAACAGGCCTGCCGCTTCCTCCTGCCTCCACTGCCCCGCGGATTGGCCCTTACCTAGCCCCTCCATTATCAGAAGGGGGTCAGGCCTCGTGGGCCCCCTACACCCCCAGATGCCCGCGGTCACCGAATGATGGGCTAAATGGGTCAGGGGGAGGGGGTTGGATATGGACCGGCTAACGGTGAAGGGAACTGGTTTAGCGAACCCCGACCTTAACGGTACCTCCCCCAACACAGCATCCGCGTCCTTTTTTACCGCCAAAATAGCCGCTCTATTCCGGCAAATAACTAGGCCCACTTCCTCCACGTTTTTTTTTTTCTTTTCCTTTTTGTATTTCGGCGGGAGACAAACAACGCTACTGGGCCAGGATAACTGTAGAAGGCTTCAAGGGAGGTTCCAGGAACAGGGGAGGAAGAAAGATCTCCAGCTCATAATAGCCTGGTGAGGCGGCTTCTGGTTTTTCTTCAGCAGCCTCTGTGTATAATATCATCGCTAATCTGGACTTTGAATTTCAACGGAGTGCAAATATTAATAAATAAATATGTATTAATTATTTTTTTAGGATAATGTTTCGATACAGTTAACGCTAATGAAGGATCATATTACTGTTCATAACCAGATCAAAACATTCTCCATTTTCCGAAAGTTTATTTAAATTCAGCATATTAAAATCATTTATTTTCAGGAGTTCAAGAGTTAGGTACCAAATACAATACCAAATAAATAAAATATAAATCAAATTTTAGTACGACTGGAATGATCCGTAGAGGAAGCCGTCAAGACTGCTTCCTGGAGTTTAGTGGCAAATTTTAGTACGACCATCATTTTGCTTTTAAAAAACCTGTACCACTACAACCCATGGAGGGTCTTGGGTCCAGTACTATTTTAGGGAAAGCACTGTTTCTAGATCAACGGTTGTGCAAGGAGGTGAACTGACCGAGACCACGCTCAACCGCTAGGTTTCCCCCCTTAATTAATTATTTAATTAGTGGTACCCACTTTATAGAGGCTGGGTGTGCCCCAGGAGGGTCTCCTGACCCAGGGTCGCCCCACGGCCAATGAAACAGATAAATAAATTTTCTGCCATGAGCCGAGGTTCGAACCTGGGACCTTTAGCATTGGAAGCTCATTTTGCTTTTATGAATCGAAAAATCTGATTATGGGTATTTATTTTTTTTCCACACTCCACAAAATGTCTGTTGCAATATTCTGTGCTATTGATAAGCGAGCATAAAAGTAAATATTATCCATTTCCGTCATATTTTAAATATCACTTATAAAAATGTAAGTGAGCATCACTCACTCAAAAATCTGTGGCCTTTATGAGGACAATGCCTTAACAGATGTTAAAATTGCTTTCTGAAATTTCGAGTAGCAAATTGTAAAATACAGAATCATGATAATCTGGCACGGCGTTTTATACGGATTAGGTCAAGGAGATGTTGAGGTAAATTGGGTTTCTTGAGGATTTCTGAGGAATGATCAAGAGAGGATGCCGTCCAGACTGCTTCCTGGATTTTAGTGGCGAATTTAGTAAGACCATCATTTTGCTTTTATGAATCGAAAAATCCGATTATCGATATTTATTTTTTTCCACAGTAGACAAAATGTGTGTTGCAATATTTCCTACTATTGCTCAGCGAGCATAAAAGTAAATATTATCAACTTCTCTCATATTTTATAATATCACTTATAAAAATGTAAGTAAACATCACTCACTCAAAAATCTGTAGCGTTTATGAGGACCATGCCTTTAAAGATGTTAAAATTTCATTCTGAAATTTCGAGTAGAAAATTGCAAAATACAGAATCAGGCCCACAAGAGATTCAAATTATAGACACTGATGATAATAACCTCTTCTAAATATATACGAGAGATCGAAATGACCCTCGATATTTAGAATAAGCACATGAAAATTTTTTTGCATAAGCGATGCACTAACAAAAACTGGAAATTAGGAAAATTTGCACTGAAAATCTTGGACACAAATAAGTGAAAAATCAAAAAAAGTCTAAGCTCAAAAGGCGGGATTGCATCCAAAAATCAGGTGGGACCACTCACACTATTTTTACCTACTTCAGACAAACTTTAAACCAATTTTTTTTAATTACGTAGCGATCAAAATAGCCTTTCAAAAAACGGGCTTTAAATTTGGAAAATCAAATATGAAAATTAAAAGCGCTGGGTTAAATATACGTTGTCTGGACTTGGATAGTTCTAAAACGGGAAGCATTGAAAAGTGTTTTTAATATCCGGATATGAAAGCTGCTCTTAGCTTCTTACTAAATACTAAGAAGTAAGAAAAGCTATCTTTGTGCACAGCTTTGTAAATTGTAAACTCTTTTACTTGCAGTAGTGTGTGATTTAGCATTCATCTATAACATGAATCCGTATGGCATGGCACGGGTGGATCTACGGGAGGGTGGGAGCGGTTTGGGGCTGAAGCTCTCCCCAAAATGGTAAAATATAAGCATGTTTTGTGGAAAAATAAATATAAATATAAGTATTATTGTTCGTGTAATTACATTTAAAAAGACTTTAGGAATCACTTAAACACCATTTCATATAGGTAGTTAGTTTCTTTCTTGTTTTCTGAAGTAATTATCGTTATTTTTATGAAAAAAAAGCTTTCGGGCTGAAGCCCTCCCCCTCCAAAATTAAATCCTGGATCCGCTAGTTTGGCATGGGATGACAGAAAATATAATAAGGTGTTATTTTATATTAACTTTATTTATCAGGATTGACGACTGATGTGACGCGATTATATTAACAAAATTAGATCAAGTAATACTGGAAAAAAGAGAAAAACAGAAGTGGAAGATCGGAAGGTTGATTTCCACACCCTCCCCCCTAAAAAATGACAGGTCGTATAGCTATAAATAGCCAACCGAAATAAAATCTAAAGATTCGGATGAAGCGTTTTACTCGATCCAAGCTATCCAGCGGACCTAGTTCCGAGCGACCCACTTATTCCGGTCCCTACACAACTCCCTATCTGGAAAACGCTTTCAGAACCAACAGAATCCACCAACATCAGTTTTTTTTTTACGGCAAGTCTCAAGGGCTTCATAAAACGGGATCATGGATCTAAAATATAGAGACATTATTTGTATTAATGTTTAAATTTATAACGTTTTTTTTTTCTTTCATCGCAATATATTTTCCATTATTACGTTTCGGATGTTTCAGACCATTATATGATGTACGCTTTATTTATTTTTACTTCCACTTACATATATATGTAATACACAGGGTATTTCGTAATTGCACGGCACTATTTTAAGTATGCGTTCACTAACACAAAATAAACAAAAAAGTACATATTAACATATATCTCAAACTCATTTATTAAACAGCTACCAAAGGTTAAAGATTTATTATTTATTTACTACATTAAGACTGACTGTACAAAATATAACGTGTTCAATACTAAATAAGAGGTTTTAATCACCTGATAAACAAATGAACGATAAGCAAACAGTAGTTGCTCATCTGTCTAGTTCTGTGTGAGTGAATACTGTGATACAGTTCAATTTATGATTATCATGGGAGACACCATAAATTTATTAACTTTTTCAGAACAAACAGACATGCTTTTAACTTATCGCGAGGTACATAGAAACGGTGCTGCTGCTGTTCGAAAATATCGTGAAAAATTTCCTAACCGAAGAACACCAAATCGTAAAACGTTTGAGGTCATCGAAAGACGCCTTAGGGATAATAGCACGCTAAAACCTATACGAGTAAATGCCAGTCGACAAAGATTTCGACGAACTGAAAACGTTGAAGAAGAAATACTCGATGCTGTTCAGTTATCTCCTACTACTAGTACCAGATGACTGTCACGTCGTTTCGATGTTTCCTCTACCAGAGTATGGTGATTATGGCAAATATAGCAAATTATGTTATACGAAGAGCCAGAGAAGCATGGATTCGTCGTGCAATCAACAAAACGGAGGCCTCTTTCAACAGTTACTCTAAATGTTGTAATAATAATAAATATATAGTAATAATAAATAATAAATATTTAACCTTTGATATCTGTTTAATAAATGAGTTTAAGATATATGTTAATATGAACTTTTTTGTTTATGTTGTGTTAGTGAACACATAACTAAAATGGTGCCGTGCAATTACGAAACACTCTGTATAGTAAGAGAAAATATTGAAATCGTGAATATTTTTAGTTTTCAACGTAAATACATGTTTTGAGGTCCCCTGGGTCCAAATAACCAAGTCCCGCAAAATGGTCTATGTGTCAGTATGTCATAGCTCAAAAACGAAAAGTCGTACGAAACTGATGTTGCGTATTTAAGATAGGTATATTCCTTAGCACAGCAACTTTTCTCTTAAAATCGGCTGACCGGAAGTGCCACTTTATATCAACGGTGAAACACAATTTTACAATTTTCTCAAAAACGGCTCTAACGATTTTGATTAAATTCAGTTTATCATTGTATAATTAAGTGATCTTTAATATCATTTAGGTCTTATCCCCATTGATGTCACTTAAATGCCCAATGTTCATATACGTCTTCCTTTAAAGTACCTTTAATATGGTTCATTTAAAACACATTTTCCTTCCCAAAATAACCATTGAGACAAAATATATACATGCTACAACCAGTACTCTGGAATAACAGTGAATATATTATCATTCATTATATTGAGGGATATTAAAAAATTTAATCAACTTGTGAGAAATTGATGTTATAGATGCATCAATGAAATTGATCACCTTGTCTATGAAATAGATTGAAATAGTTAGATAATTGATTTATTACAATATCTCTCATAGACAAGGTAATATTTCTCCAACATCAACCTTACAATCTCTTCCTTCCCCCCCCAAAAAAAAAAAAAAAAAAAAAAACTACCTTTAAACCGCTCCTACATAAAATTAGTTCACTATTCATTGTGAAGGGCTCTTTTAGGGATAGTATGAAACCGGGATCAGGCAGGACCAGCCAGCTGAAGTAAGTAGGTCACCCAACGAGGTTAGAGGTTCGTTAAGTCCGAGTGATTGGTGATGCTGAGGTTTACGGTTATATTTCTACGAGTTTTGTGTTTGGAATAATTTAAAAACAGAACCATTTTTGAAAATTTTATTTTGTTCAAAATATATATGAAAGTCTCTCCATTTGAATTTATTGTACATATATGAAACATTTCTAATAAAAAAAAAAATAAAAAAAAATGAAAAATGTATTAAATATTACTTGAAAAAAATTGAATTAATTCAAATATTATGACTTAACATTTAAAGATGCAGTTTTTTTTTTCAACCAATAAAGAAAATACAATATTTCCACAATGGTTTATATAAAGCCTTAAAGAATTCAAGCTATAGAAAAATAAAATAAACTTCATATTCTAAATACAAATAATTTTTTAGAGTAAATAAAAACGGGTATATACTTTTTTTTCATAAAATTCGTTGGAGCCGTTTTTTAGGAACGTATCAGCTGTAAGCAGAAAAAGTGTGCGATTAAGGCCTCTAAGTTCTCTATACAAAAATCAATGAAATCTTCACACAAAATGTTAAAATTATTGTATTTATGTAACAAACTTTAATTGTTTAATCCAGCAAATGTTTAATATCAATTGTTAATCAATATATATATATATATATATATATATATATATATATATATATATATATATATATATATATATATATATATATGAATGCATGTCTGTTTTTCCTTTATGCATTACTAAACCATTCATCCGATCGCCATGAAACTTCGGGAAGTTGTTGCGTACACTCCCGCGAATGTTTCTGGCATATTACATCCGTCCTACGATAATGTGTAAAAAAATATCGCTATAGACTATAGTGTCAAAACGGCTGTGACGAAATTAACGAAACTTGGTTAAAGTCTTCCCCTTGAAACCCTTTTAATTTATGTGTATAACTTGCTATCCCGAAAACAAGCTGCAAAAAATGTTATGATGAATTCAAAATTTTATTTATCAATAACAAAAATGTACAACAGTTTTGATTGATAATACTTTATTTGAATGCTTCCTGAATCATCTAGAAATTAAAAAAAAAATCATCGAAATCGGACGATTCGTTGCTGAGATATAGAGTTTTAAACATTTAACATTGGCTGTGTCGTTTGCCATAAGGTTACTTTTACGAGTAAGGTTTATTTTTCCACTACAATTTTTATAACTCTATATTTAATCAAGTTGTTGTTAAGAAGAAGAGGGCAATCAAATATCTTAGGAGGGGTATCGGAAATCTTTTTAAGGAGGTGGAAGGCAGCTCTAATACACACGAAATGAACGCTATGGTAAGCGGTATAGCTCAATTCCAATGCATTGCCACGTTTGGTATTTGAAATTCTTTAACATTGAAACGATATCGTAAAATATTTTGAACTGATAGTGCGTTTTTAATAAATAAATATAGTTTTATCTTATATTTTATAATAGTAGGTATACAAAACCACGCATGTATTTGAATGCAATGTTCAGCCGAAATTTCAAAGCGATCGGTGAAGAAATTTTCGAAATTTAAGAATTTGAACAAACGAATATTTTTTTTTATTTACCATAAAATAACCAAACAAAGTTGAACATTAAACAATACATTACATTTAAAAAATATTAATAATAAAATTAAACATGAAAATGTTCGTATGAAATATGGATCTCGGTCATTTTCAGAAAATGGAGAAAAAGTCAATTTTTGTTTTATAGATTCAGTACAAACTGTTTCTGATGATTTTATTTAAGAATATTCAAGTTGAATCATGAAAAAAAAAAAAAATTAGAATTTACTTAAATTGAAGCTTAATTAATAAATGTTACAGACAATTTTTTTTTCTTAACTTCTTAAAATGACAGATGTCCTTTCATATTATCCCACTCATATGTGCTTTTTATTTTTTTTATTTTCCAATTTGCCATTGGAATGCCACAACGCATGGGTAAAAGGGAGGTGGTAGCCAGTTATAAAAATTAAAGTTATAAAGTTAGCAAGTTAGTTTATAAATTTTTTTATGATTAATATCTTTAATTAAATTGATTTTTAATGTCCAGTATCAATACCAAATATCGCTTTTTGATCTGAACTTTGAATTTGAGTTTTAGAATCAAAATATCAGAAGCTTAATCTAAGTTCGGAGGTATAATGAATTTCATTTATATTCTAATACGTCATAGTGCAAATGTTAAATATTTTAGTAGTGAACGTATAATTAATAATCGATTAATGAAACAGGCAGTATTTTTATTTTAAAATCACATCACCTTATTGTAAATTGCAAAAAAATCTTTAGGTTCGATGGTCAGATAGTTACAAATCGTAATTCAATAGGAGATGAAATTAACATCTTTTATAAGTAATGATTTCAATAATCGTTGGTACGTGTATCGGTACGGAGTTGGGGCAACACAACTAGCGGATCCAGGATTTAATTTTGGGGGGGCTTCAGCCCGAAAGCGGTTTTTTCCATAAAAATAATGATAATTACTTTGGAAAAGATGAAAGAAACTAACTACCTGTATGAAATGGTGTTTAAGTGATTCCTAAAGTCCCTTTAAATGTAATTACACAAACAATAATACTTTAAGAGATAATTTCTTAATATTTTTCGATAAAACATGGCTATATTTTACCATTTTGGGGGGGGCTTCAGCCCGAAAGCCACCCCTCTCTCCCCCGTAGATCCGCCCGTGGGCAACACAGGGGGAAGTAGGAAAGTACAATGTTCGAACTTGCACAGATAGACGAAGTCTAAAGTAGTATGTTTATATGAAAATAAAGTAATTCTTGAAGGAAGATAGTCGATTGTTCTACATATCATTGAGTACTTGAACAACCTCAGTGCTCAAACCACGCTCTGAAGATGAACCACATGTTTGGGTTGAAATGTTGGCAAAAATTAAAAAAGACTGCGTCCTGAATATTTATCACCCATGAAAATAAAGTAATTTCATCGTAAACATTATGACTTATGTTATTAATAAGATCAGTGTAATCAATAAGACTTCAAAAATCAATTCATAGAGGTAGTTAGTTTCGTTATTTTTCTTCGAAGGAAATAATAGTTCTACATATAAATTTTCTCCGTTGTCGAGTCTCCTTCTTGGGTAATTAAATTAAATCTTGTGTTCGGTACTGCAGATAGAATAACTCCAATAATAGTTTAGAAGTCCATCGGTACGGAGCTGAGACTATACTGAAGACAAAGGACAATATTCGAACTTGCACAGACAGGCAGAGTCTAAAGTTCAAAGCACTAGAGGATCCAGGATTTAATTTGGGGGGGGGGGGGAGCTTCAGCCCGAAAGCTTTTCTTTCATAAAAATGACGATAATTACTTTGGAAAAAAATAAATAAACTAACTATCTATATGAAATGGTGTTTAAGTGATTCCTTAAGTCTTTTTAAATGTAATTACACGAACAATAATACTTATATTTATATTTATTTTTCCACAAAACATGCTTATATTTTACCATTTTGGGGGGAGCTTCAGCTCCAAACCGCTCCCTCCCTCCCGTAGATCCACCCGTGCCATGCCATACGGATTCATGTTATAGATGAATGCTAAATCACACACTACTGCAAGTAAAAGAGTTTACAATTTACAAAGCTGTGCACAAAGATAGCTTTTCTTACTTCTTAGTATTTAGTAAGAAGCTAAGAGCAACTTTCATAATCCGGATATTAAAAACACCTTTCAAAGCTTTACGTTTTAGACCTATCCAAGTCCAAACAACGTATATTTAACCTAGCGTTTTTAATTTTCATATTTGATTTTCTAAATCTCAAGTCCATTTTTTGAAAGGCTATTTTGATCGCTACGTAACTAAAAACAAATTGGTTTAAAGTTTGTCTGAAGTAGGTAAATAAAAATGTGAGTGGTTCCACCTGATATTTGGGTGCAATCTCGCCTTTTGAGCTTTGACTTTTTTTAATATTTCACTTATTTGTGTCCAAGATTTTCTGTGCAAATTTTCCTAATTTTCAGTTTTAGTTAGTGCATCGCTTATGCAAACATTTTTTCATGTGCTTATTCTAAATATCGATGGCCATTTCGATCTCTCGTATTAATTGGAAGAGGTTATTATCATCGGAATCTAGGATTTGAATCTCTTGTGGACCTGATTCGGTATTTTACAATTTCCTACTCGGAATTTCAGAAAGCAATTTTAACATCTATTAAGGCATTGTCCTCATAAACGCCGTAATTACACGAACAATAATACTTTAAGAGATCATTTATTAATATTTTTTCCATAAGACATGGTTATATTTTGCCATTTTGGGGGGGAGGGCTTCAGCCCGAAAGCCCCCCGTAGATCCGCCCTTGGTTCAAAGTAGTGGGTTTACTTAATATGAAAATGAAATAATTCCACCGGGTAAATTTAATCTATAATTATAAAGAATGTCAACCGCCATCCTACAAAATAATAAACTTACAATTTTAGATAATTATTTAGATATGCACCGCACGGGTTACTCGTGGTTCACAATCACTTAGGTCACACTTGTTCAAGAAACGCCCAAAACAGTCTTCGGATAAACCGGGATGCATTCGGCACTCCATTAACAAGTGTGATCGAAGTGATTGTGAACCACATGTAAACCGTGCTGTCCTCTTATAAATTTTCTTCGTTCATATTCAGAAAATAGACAAAAACGTTATTTTATACATTACACATTTTTTGTTGTAAGCATGTGACAAATATTGAACTGAAGACCTAGTTTAATACGTGATTTATTTAAACCCATGAATAATTTTAGTTTTTGCACTTACTGACTTTTGCAACGTTGGTTCCAATGCAATGATATTTATTCATTTTTTTAATAAATAAACTTCGCTTATTACACATTTATCTATATACATGCATGTGTGAACATTAAGAACAGATTAACATGACACTCAGAAGTATTAATTTAAAATAATTTTAGAGTGAAATAAGAGACTACTGATTTTTCAGAGCTGTCATTATTGATAAATAACTGAAGGAAGTTAGTCAACTGTTCTATATATCATGGGTGATAAATATTCAGGAAGCAGTCTTTTTTTTTTTAATTTAATTTTTTATTTATGCCAACGTTTCAACCCAAACATGTGGGTCATCTTCAGAGCATGGTAAACTGGTAAATGGTAAATTACTGGCATAAATAAAAAATTTAAATTAAAAAAAAAAAAGACTGTCCTGAATATTGATCACCCATTAATAAATAACACATTAATTATTAATGCATTATTATATTAAATGTATATTAATGCAAGATAGAAAGAACCCACAGACATCAAAACCGATAAAGATTGCTTAATGAAATCAAAGAAGAAAAACACGAATTAACATCAAAATATAAGTTTATAATTCAGTCATTTTACACTGTACGTGACAATACCAAAACACAAATATTTCTAATCAAATCGAGCTCAGATGGAAGGTACTTTTGACAACAAATTTGACGATTTTTTAATATTTCTAAAGGAAAACAAGGCTAACATGAAATCTACATCAGGTATGTTTCAAACAGCTAAAGAAATACCTTGTACATTTCCATATGTTGAAACCTTATTGGATCTTTCTTTAATTCTTCCCCTATCTAATGTGTCAGAAGAAAGATCATTTTAAGTTCTAAAGCCAGTAAAAAAATATTTAAGGGAGAATATGAAAGAAAAAAGATTAAATACTATAGCTATTATTCATGCTAATGATATTGTAATCGTTATTATACAATTTGATTTTTTATAACTTTATGAGATTTTTCTTAAAAATTCAATTTTGGAGAACTCAAAGTTTTAACCACTTAGGGCCCTCACTTATCTCGATCAACCCCTGACCGTTTTAGCACTACAGCCTATTGAAAAATAGGTTTTGTATTTTGTTACATCATTTTGGATTAATAAATTACTAATATTAATTTTTATGTTAAATAAATATCAACATTCTACACACGGCATAAATGAAATTTGTTACCTATTTACATTAAAATTTGGATGTTTAGGTAACAATTACTATTGAAGAAACTTATTACTTTAATTATGCTGAGGCTCTTGCTATTTTTATATTTATAGAGTGAAAAAATAAATACTACAAAAAAATTAAACAAAAATTATAAAATATAATAGAAAATTACTATACAAGCAGTTTATTTATAACAAATATGTAAACTGAGCCTTCCTAATTTATTCATTATTTCATTAGAACATTTTATTCAAAAGTTCGAGGCATTTTTGTCTCATCTTCAGGATTTTAGTACTATATACTACAATTTATATATGTACTACAATTTCCAAATTATTACCTTCAAAGATTTTTTAAATTTAATATATATAATTCATAACCACAGAATGTCATAACAGTGTTGCATGATTGAATACAATTTTTTAATGGGACACATTGGATTTTTGGAGAAACCGTAATTTAATTGAATTTCAATTTTGGGAAAGTTTAGAATGGGCAAAGAAAAAAAGAGGAACAGACTACAGCAAATATAATTATAAACAAACAACAATTTGTATAATTATACTTTCACAAGTACTATCTTTACGAAGAGAAATGCAACAAATTATTCATGGAAGAGATGAGAGGACTATTGTCCTTGGGGATGGACACCCTGTTCATAATTACATTTTTAATTATACTAGTCAAATAATAAATCTGCATCATTTGGAAGTTCAGATAGGTTCCATTATGGAAATTTAAGTATTTGACTGATGCAATTTACAATGTGTTTGTATATATAATATGTATGACTTTATTTAAGACAATATGAATAAAGAATTAATGGGTTCATAACTTTTGTTTGTTCTATTTATTTCATCAGGACCATGTAGAGAAACCAAGGCATAATTTTTGTGTACCCTCTTCAAATATTAAATTTACCACGAAAACTCAACCTTATATTTTATATTTGAAAAAAATATTATTACTTAAAAATATTAAATAATTATTGTTTAGTATTTAATTGTTATATATACTTTATTTTAATGTAATTTTAACACTTAAAATATAAAACCTTTTTCGCCAGGCCAGGGGCATATTTCTGCATAGTAATTAGCAATCAAGAATAGCCCAGATGGCTTGAATTATCTTGGTAGTATATATACTTAAAAGAACAGAGTAGTATATTAAGTAGAAAAAAGTATATTAAGACTTATCAGCAGGAAATCTGTACCTATTCAGTATACTGAAACTTCAGAATTGAAAGTCGGTCCAGAAAGGCAAAATGTCTATTATATAAATCAATCACAAGAGCAATTGTGGCATATGGTTATGAGGTACATGGTCACTTTCTAAATAAAATACAAGAATTCTTAAGGTGTGGGAGATAAAATTACTATATAAAATTTATGGGTCATTCAAAGTGAAGGATCGATGGAGAATCAGGACTAAACTGAAAAAACAGGAACCTTAATAGTTAACTGGAAATTGTGAGTCATTTGGTTCAAGACTATGATGGTTGGGTGGCAAGTGAAAAGGATGGATCCAACTTAAATTGCAAGAAAACTATTCTATATTTAATCAGGGCCGTAAACTAAAATAAAGGGCGTCTGGATAATTTTTCTAAGTGATATTAACAGAGACGATAGTTCTTCAAGGACTGTAGAGGCCAATGAATGAATGAATCCCATAAAGACCGGACAGTAAATAAAACTTTAAAAAGAACAGAATAGATTATGTACACTTCTTCCTCCATTATAACTACGACAGACAATACATGCAGGACATCTTGAAGACTCCACTGCTATAAGGGTGAACCTCAGATTCTACTCCTATTGTGACCAACAGTTAGCATAATAGTCAAAGTGAACATTAATAACCGTACTGTTAAAATATAAAGACAAATATCCTTCAAATTTGTATTAATAAGTGCCATTTAGTGGAAAGAATAAACCTTTAGATTAAGTATGAAATGCAATGAAAGTTCATATTAATATTTAAGTAATTTGGATTCCCTGAATTAAAAAAAAAAAAATTAAAAACATTGTACCTAGAGGCATAATTAAATTTTCTCATCTACAAAACAATGGTAAGGACAGTGGTTATGTATGGGTGTGAGAAATTGACCTTAACCAAAAACTCATAACGCATGCTCAACTCCTGGGAGAGAAAAGTATTGTGAAGAATATGGAGCAGAGGCGCTGAGAATATGATTTGAAGAAGAAGGAATGAGAAACTGCGTAAAATGTTAGGGGAACACAATATAGAGACATTGATAAAAAGAACCCGTGTAAGATAGGTAGGTTATGTGGAATGCATGCTCAACCAGATAATGCCAAAGAAGATGCTCTATGAAAAGCTGAATGGCGAAAGAAGTAGAGGATGCCCTCGGATCAGATGGCTGGAGAATCTGGAAGACAATCTGAGGCGGCTGGGTGTTCAAAGATGGAGGGAGATAGTGCAGGAACGTGGAGAGTGGTTGGCTGTAGTGGAGGAGGCCCAGGTTCTTGCAGGATCATAATGTCATTTTAATAAATAAATAAATAATATCTAGAGGAAGTGAATTAGTAAAAAAATGTTTAATACATTTGTACCTCATTTTCACAGGAGGTCCTAGAAATATTTAAATAATATGAAAGAAGTTATTGTAATCGTTACTTACTAAACTTTCTGCAGCTGATGTCCACTAGTTGCAGCTGATCTCCACTGGTTCCAGCCACTTGACACTTTTACACGACACCACTAACCCCACTTCTTGAAACCAGCTATTTCTCCTTTTAAACCTATTGTATCTACTACCACCTATGATTTAACAATAGAGTGGAACCTACAAAAAAAAAATACATTCATGGTGAAAAGAAAACAAATATTAAAAAATGTTTGAATTTTAAATTGTCATAAAAAGAAAGTAACATGTTATAAATGTGACTCCATAGTAAAAATAAAATAAAAGCAGATGAAGTCATTAGTAATAATGTATTTTAAAAAATTCAGTAATATATAAAATAACGATTATTTTGTAGTTATATTTCACTTACTAATAAGATTAAATGACCAATTTTCTTTTTTTTTTGTCTTGCTAAGTTTTCTTTATCTTTCTTATTATCATAACATTGTTATCTTGTCTTTGCTTAATCCAGATGAAGGCCTAAAACTTAGGCTGAAACATGATAAATTTTGATCATGTTATCATATTTGTATCATGGAGATTACTATCATTCATCCTTTATTTCAATAGTAAAGTAAATAAAGATAAATGATTATTAAGTGTCAATTAGTAAAGTATTGTCATTGCAGTTCTGATTTAATGCCAATATTGGAATTTAATAATACTGTCTTTATTGGTTTAGCTAGCCCACAAGATGTCTCAATGACGGTGTGGTGTATTTGATGTACAAATACTTCTTCAAAAACAAATTCAAACTCTAAGATTCAATTCGATACAAATAAATTAGCCAATTATAAAAAAAGATTGATATTATTGGTTAAACTTAATTTAACATAATTTAAGAAGAGAGTACAGTTTAAATTAAAATATTTGCAACACATCAATACATGGGACTATATTGTCATATATGTAATTCATGAATTTTTATCATGTGAGTAGCTAATGGTAATTACATTAATATCAGTTGCACAAACACTGGGAAATACTGCACACTTAATTTTGATGTACTTCCATTTCACATATTTGTTTCTATTAAATTTCATTTGGTTAATAATTAATTATCATTTATAAAAAATAATACTTAAAGGAATGGACATATTTCATGTAACTATATGAAACTGTTAAAATGAAATATAATAAAAACAGAAGTTGGTTTGGGAACCGGTCAGAAAAATACATCAAATAATTAAAGCATCAATAAATTGAGTACATAATATTTATTTCATATTTTTTTACCATCTCTCAGCCCATCTCCTTATATTATCAAACTGTTAACTATCTACATATATAATAAAAATTCAAATTACCTAATTAATTAAACAGAACAAAGAGCACTCCAAACTATTTCATATGAAAGTATCAAGAAAGCAAATCGCAATAAATAATGAATACTATTTGTATGGATTAGTACAACCAAGATACTTTATTGTTAACAATTTCCCGCTCTCTAACCGTTAAAGTTCCAGTGCTGACAACAAAAATAATTTCTACTCACTCACGAATTTCAATCATTTGAAAAGAAATGATAATACTTAAAATACAATAAGAAGTCAAATTGTTAAATCTAAAGTAAAGGAATGAATGATTCTTACTACTTTTTTCTGTATAACTTTTCGACTCCGGAATATAAACATTTCATAATTAACAAGACTTTTTAGAGAGAGAAAAATACCAACCTTAAATGAAATATGGTTTTAATGAACGAAACCTAGGGACGGAAAATGAATTTCGTATAAAAATGTAAAAACATCTTCGAAAATTGATGATCATTTTTGGGGCACCGACAACGAAAATGCCCCCTCTTCTTCTGTGAACTCTTCTATATATTTCGTAAAAAAATAGGATATTTTAGAGTAATAATTACACAACACAACCATAACTTAATAGCTCGAGATTACCAACATTGATTTTTTTTTTAACCGGTTACAGAAGTTATAATGTAAAAAATTATTAATGGTAGTTTTTCAGGGGTGCACAGAAGGGGGTTTCTTGGCGCAAGGTGCGCCATCAAAATTTTTGAGGGGGGCATATTTTGACGGGTTATTGAATTTTTGAAGGGCGCACATTTTGACAGGGTTATGAATTTTCTGATTGAAAAGTTTCATACTAAGGGACAAGGAGAAAACATGAAACAGACCGCAGCGCATGTAATTGTGTATGATCTACTATTTATCTAATTCTATTTATTATAAACTTGCTCTGTTTTTAAGAAAATTAGAGCAATAAAATATCTTGGGAGTGGGAAGAGAGGTAGGGGTGGGTTCTTACGCCTTAGACCTTGGGGAGGATGGGCTCTACTGGTTTTATCTTAAGCTACGACGTAGCCAGAAGTGGATGGAGGAAGTTACTTTATTTGTGAAGCCATATGTTATGTTGCTCCTACCTGGAAATTCTCATAATCTTAAGTAACTGATATATGGTAAATTTTCAGTATGCGTACTTTCTTAGGCAGTCATTAGCCGTGGACGAAGAACATGAGTTATTTTCAGAGCTAACGACAGGCACTGGTACTTGAGAAATATTGAGGGGAGGGAAGGGGGCGAAAGGGTGAAGGTTAGAACGCCATATATAAAGTAGAAGTCTAGTCATAGGTTTATTACCTGTAATCAAGGATGCTTACCCCCGCTTCCACTATCCCCTCCCCCAAGGCCGATGGCGTATGAACTCCTCACTCCCTCTCAAGAAAGTTTATTGCTCCCCTCTTTTTAAAAACAGTGAAGCGAAAGTATTATTAGAAAAATCGTGGATAAAATACAAATATACTTGTGGTGGACCGGTCCATGTTGTTTCCTGGATTGAAACTTTTCACTCCGAAAAATTATACTTAACTTAATCCTGTAGAAATGTGCCTTCCTCAAAAATTCGAACCCTCGTAAAAATGTGTCTCCTCCCTCTCTCCCTTGCGTCATGAAACCCCCTAGTGGGTATTCCTGATTTTAATACAATATAATTATTAATTGTACAATTTATTGAACTTTTTTGTGAGTTATTTTTAAGTAGATGGCTGAGAAATATTGGAAGGCTAGAGAAACACTAGCCTTTTCATAAGACATTGAGAGGGCGAGTACAGAAAGTGTCTTGCCTGCTGTAGTTGCGCTAATGAATTAAAATAAAAATAGTAATACTACGAAAGAATATGACCATAGAAAAACATCTAAATCTACTTGTAACTATTAGACTTTGAATGACAATTGCAAGCTATAACGTATTTTTCTATCTCAATATTCGATACAATATACTTATGATACATCGGTGTTTTATAAACGTCTTTATTTTAATCAGCAATTTTTCCTTCTTTTGTTTGAGGGTAAACTCTAGAATAGCTTAATTATTTAATCAATCTCTGGTGCTATGGGCTGCTCTCTGAACTTCAAATATTCATTTGATGTAGCACTGGATCTATGAGGAGGAAGGGCTCTCATATTGAAACCCCACCAATCAAGAAAAAAAAAATTATTTTCTCTGGTTCATATTTTTAGGAGTATTTTTCACTAAATATATTAACAATTACAATATGTTCTCTTTTTAAATTATAATGCATATAAGCTAGTAAATGAAAGCACATCAATAAAAAGTACTGTTACTGCTTTTTTTTTCCTTTATATTTTGTCATCAAAATTCACTTAAATATGATTTCATATAGTTAATTTATTTTTATTTTTATTCCCCAGAGGAGTAATTGCTGTTTTACACACACACACACACGCACACGCACGCGCACGCGCACGCGCACGCACACGCACACGCGCACGCGCACGCGCACGCACACGCACACGCACACGCACACGCACACGCACACGCACACGCACACGCACACGCACACGCACACGCACACGCACACGCACACGCACACGCACACGCACGCACGCACGCACGCACGCACACACACACACACACACACACACACACACACACACACACACACACACGTATGTGTGTATATATTAAGCCCTCCTCCTAAATTAAATCCTGAATCGCTACTGGTTTGTAGTGTAACAATATCGAATACTGATATTTTACCTTTAATATCCCAATTGTAATTGTTGATTGCAGCATCCAACTTTCTAGTTTGCTATGCTTTATTTTTAACCAGTGCATTAGGCCAGTGAGAAACTTTTGGATTTATCAGGAAATTAAACATTTTTTTTATCCTAACACATCTAACTATGAACTTCTTATTTCTGTATATTTATACAGGAATAAGAAGTTTGACTCCAAACTAAACAGAAACTAGAAAGAACCCATTTTGCATTCCATCCATTTAGTCCTGACCATTCATTACAGGATCTTCATTCTTACCTAATTGGACCCAACTCTTTGGTAATCTTGTCCAACTAAGGAACCCACAGTTAAAAATTATAGCTCATGAATGTCAATTAATATGATGCCTTGTTCTGTTGTAATTGAATAAATGTATAAATTTATGAAGGATATTTTGGAAGGTCACACTGAATTAAACTTACATATACTTACACAGAGAAATTTTACAAGATATTTTTTATATGTACTAAATAAAAGACACCGTGAAGTAATTAAACGGTGAAAATTGGGGTAATTATACAATACTGTGCATGCATATAAAATAGTCATGGTATGGGCCTTATGTGCCATAAATATGAATATCAAATTTAGAAGACCAATTGAAATATTTTCTACTTTATAATTCAAATTTGGAGGCAACGCTTTTTATTATTTTTAAATTCAAAAACCAGGTTATCATATTTACTTTATTTATTTTAATGATTCAATAAGTAAGTGAAGATTTGTTAACAAGGAGTAGACCAAAAAAAAAAGCTCTTTGATAAATCACAAATACAGTCAAGAGTAATTGTTGGCTAGTCCATAATTGAATTACTCAACTTCTCCCAGTTTTCCTAAAATGTGTTTTTGTTCAATAATTGGTTTATTGGGTAAAGTAATTAAACAGAATAAAATAACAAAGTTCCTAATTTGATGAATTTTCTCAGGGTGGAACCACAACACTTACAAAGTGAGGTCACAGTCATGCACGGTTACCAATGTCATTCAAATTTCTTTGAGGTGATCCTACACCAAAAAAAAAAATTGAACATATATCATGGTGTTTTCGTTCCGATGGGCCTTAAGAATCAGAAAACAAAAATTTAAACTTTTGAAAATGTTTTTTCTTAACATAAATTTGTTTCATTCTTTAAACAAATATTTACTTCCCTTACTTAGAGCAGGGATCTCCAAACATTTTGGCCTGCAGGCCACATCAAGAACTCCATTAAGTTCTGCGGGCCACGGCTTGTGATGAAAAAAAACAAGCTTGTTCTATTAATGTCAATTCAGTTGTGAAATGAACTTTCTATGAGAAACAACTCATGCAATAAATGATGTTTCCTCGTATTCATAAATAAATGATATTCTTGAGTTAATAAATTTCATATTTTTACTTTCAGTTACCTAGATATGAAATATTTAGTAAGGAAAAGTATTGCAATTTTGAACATTTTTTAATCAGAGTTTTCAACAGAAAAACATGTTTTGAGTTTCCCCTGAGTCGAAATAACCAAGCCCCGCTAAATGGTATGTGTGTGTGTGTGTTATTACAGTCTAGCTCAAAAACGAAGTCGTATAAAAGCAAAATTGCATATTTAAGGTTTTTATATGCTTAGGATGCTACAGCAACTTTTTCATAAAAATTAGCTAACCGGAAGTGGCACTTTATATCATGGGCTAAACTCATTTTTACGATTTTCTCGAAAATGGCTCTAACGATTTTGATTAAATTCATTATACAAGCGTAAAATTAAGTAGTTTTAAATAAAAGTAGGTTTTGTTCTCTAACAGGGCTTAAATGGCTAATTTTCAATATTAGTTTCCTCTAAAGTACCTTATTTTTTTTTATTTGAAATAATTGACCATTTAACATTCATCTATAATATAAAATATGAAAGAATTTGATAATTAACTAAAGGAGAAATTAGTTTTAATTGAGGATCCAAATGAATACGAGGGCACCCGAGCTCGCCTGAAGATTATAAAACACTTCCATATGTAACATGAGCTTAATATAATAAGGACTCCAACAATATTATGTAAGTATACATATGCGGTTTTCATAAATGCTATTGTTGGTGTAATTCAATATTTAATTGTATAGATTACAGCGATATAAATATTAAAATTTGTATATATAACAGTACTTATACAAATAAAAATACCCACAATGAAATATAAATCAATATAGCATTTATAATTTTTATTTTCACTTCCTCTTTGTCTGAAAATACTTATTTCTCCTAAGAGGGTGATAAGTGAAAGTTGTGATGCACCCACTGCACCAGATTTTTAAAATAGTATTACCATGTAATCAAAGAAACTTTCACAGACCAGATTGAAAGTTATTGCGAACTATAGTTTGGAAACCCCTGACTTAAAAGTGACTACTGGTTTTTAATCCTTATCAAGGACCGAAGCTCATTAAAATATCTTGAGTATGTTTTTCTGATTTTAGATAAAAATATAGAAATATAGGTATAATGATTATATACAGATACAGAATGATAGTAATAATAACAATAGTTTCTAAAAGTTTGATATTTGTTTTCATGCCTCCAAAAAGGCCCAGGGAAAGAAACGCTGAGATATGTCCAATATTTTCTGATACAGTTTCAACAAAATTAATTAGTTAAAATCAGTAATTTACTAACTATCTCTCCTTATAAATATAACATATAATAGGGTTTATGTTATTTTGATTTGCTTAATTAGTTTTGCATTAATAAATGTGTTTGTTAATCAAATATAACTACTTGAAACGTTATAAAGTTTGATCAAAAGCATTTAGTGATTTTTTACAATAAACAGACAATATGTACATTCACTGAATTAAATGAATCATTTTCAATAAATCAGGTTCTCCGTATAAACTTAAAGAAAAAAACAGTAATATAGCTATATAGTTCTCATAAAATCATAATTAAACATTATAATCACAAGTAAAATAAAACACAACATAATTGAATATTCATCAAGTTTTAAACTTTTATATTAAGTGGTTTAGTAATAAATAAGTCTTATAATAGATAATATATGCTACTAAAAGGATAGATAAGTAAAAACAATAATATTAAGTATTTATTGTTTAAAATACATAATATTACGTGACAGTAAGATTTGAAAGATTTATTTCTTTAATGAACAAGTAAGTAATAACCCACAGAAAATATGAAACTTGGGTTTTCATATACAAGATTCAAAACTGTTTCATTTTACAACATAAAAAAAATTTTTGATAATTAGTAACAAAATAAAATATAATCCGTTAAAATTATAATCCATTTCTCTGAAAATTTAGTTACATAAACATAAATTATTTATTTTTATGAGTCATAAGAAGTAAATAAAATTACAGAACTACTTAATACGTTTCTTAAAAATTCAACTATAGCATCAGAAGAATGTTTGTAATGGAAAAATTATTATTTATTCATTTTCTTTAAACAATTGTCCAAATATATGAGTGGCCAAGGTAGGACATCTGACATTTTTTAAAAGTTGAGAAAAATCCAATTATTTTAATATAGCTTATATTTAAAACAATTCTAATGACTTTGTTTCATGACTCAAGTTGAACATTCTTAAATAAAACCATTAAAAACAGTTTGAATTAAACCTATAAAATAAAAATGGCTTTTCCTCCTATTTTCTGAAAATGACAGAAGTTCCTCTTTGATATGATGTCACTCATATGTTCAAATTAGAGCATATATGCACAAACCTGGTTTTAATTAAGGCATTTTTTGATAGATGCATAAATTTGTAACAAATATTTAATATTTTGATAGCAACTATTTTCACAACAAAAGTTTATTACAAAAATAAATTTTTAATGAAAAGTTTAAATTTAAAGATTTTGAGAGGTTAATTAAAACCAAAACATGTTTAAAGCAAAAACTATATGAGACCTAAAACATATTAGGTTTTAACCTTCTTTTTTTTTCTAGCAAAAACAAAACAGGCAAACAAAAATAATACTGATGAACATAATTTTCTTCTAAGAAAAAAGAAAAAAAATAGAGAGATCTATTTTATCAACTAAATAAATTACACAATATTTCAAGATAACAAATGTACAATACAGTATATTGTATTGTATAATTGTACAGTATATATAATTACTCAAACATCATTGCATTCGATTCTTTAATACTGATAATAAAACAATTTATCAAAGCTGATAAAAAGTAAAGATGACAAAATTAAATTCAATATTTATTGACAACAATTAATTTTGGCCTGACTTATTTATACATATACAAACAATTACACCATCATGCAGGTCAGGTCAATTGATAAATTCTGTCCCTTTACTCATTTAAAACAGTTCTCCACCGAGAACAGAACCCACAGCATTGTACAAATCACTATCTTTAAAAGCTTTTTTAAAAACACTTTTACAAAATTGATCCACAGCCTATTTAGACAAAGAGATTCAGTATAAATCATCAGAAAAGTCACTTTCATCATAATTCACTTCTTCATCTTCTATTGTAATCAATTCAACAATGGCCCTGAAAATTTGAAAAAATAAAATGAAATAATGAATAATTATTTTTGTGAAAAATAAAAAAAAAATTCTTGAATTAGGAAAGTAAAGTTAATAAAGTGATGAAACCACCTTAATAGACGAGATTCGACAGATTGTGAATATGGGTCACATAAATCTGAGATGCCAGGATGAGCAATTTTATTTTCCAAAATCCAATCCAAAGCTGTTCTCAAATCCTATTAAAAATAAATACAAAAAATTAAATATCCACGATTAGTTAATAAAATATATTTATTAAATATATTATGTGCTAGTGGAGGAAATTGTGTTACATTGAACTTTAGGGTTTTATTATTCTACTGCTTTACGTTAAGGGCAAAGAAGTTTAATTTACAAAAGATTTAAGAACCTAGAGTTTCTCATGCATACATAAATAAAATTAGTGAAAAGCTCACTAATACACCACAATAGAAGATAAAGAGGTCAATGGAATGTGCTTGCTCATTGAAAAAACTATCGGTAATGGAGAGTCTCATACAAGTCTCTCTTTGAACTCTTTGAAGTTGTTTTAAGTTAAAAAATAATAACAACCAGGCTTTGAAAAAGTTCCCACCAATTTATTCTAGAAATGTGGAGAGCAGCTCATTCATTATAAAATTTTCTTGTTGTGATCTGGGCTAAGGATGTCATTCTGAACTTAGGAAATCAACTTGGAATAAGACATTTTTGTGTCCTTCACGCTAGACCTCTGTAATGGCTTATCATGCCAAATGGAGAAAGAATCAGCAGTATAGTAGACTCCAGAAAGTAATTACAATAATATTATATCTTTTAGACTTATACTTTTGACTGTATAATAATAAATTACCTGTATTAACTGTGCCACATAACTGGAACATGTAAATGTAATGTAGTCATTCACTGTTATTATTTTTTCATCTCCATCTGCGTCATCAGTGACAGTCAAATTTTGGCAAAAAAATATCAATGCCAAAGGAGGTATCATAGTAGTATCGTGGAGTAAAATCCCCGAGCTTTTAATTTTTTCATAATACACCAAAAATTTTGAACCAAAATCACATTGGTTATTATTAACTGACTTAGGATGTAATCGAACGTTTCCGTCTTCTGGAGTGTATAAAATAAGGAGAGCCATCCCTGTTTTCCGCTTTACTTTCTGTTTTCTGTAAAGTTAAAAATAATTTTGGATATAATACAAGTCTTTTAAAAATATGAAACTAAACATAGAAAATATGAATTTCAATAATTTATTAAATTATCACATAATTATTCAATTATTTATTAATATAACCAATAATTATATATAGATCTACAAAAGAAATATAATGACACCAGTTGTTTAAGATTAGGCGATTTTAGAGCTATTGTTACACAATAGACACCTATATCTCCTTAAATGTTTTATAAAAGCAGTTCAGGAAAGCAAGAAGTCAAGAAATAGAGGACAATTAAAAGAGAATGCATTTATATCATTTTTCAGGTCTCTTTAACTATAAAACATATTTATTTATACGTGGGAGAGAAATTTAATTTATTATCAATTAACCTCATATAAAAAAAAAAAAAAAGCTCCCTTTCTTAATAGTCCTGGTTTCCTTTTAATTGATTTTTTTTTTTTCAGTCTAATCCTTACTTATAAAATATTGAAAATAAAATTGTGATTTATTAAGTCAATACACAAATGAAAAACAGTTTAAAGTAAAATTTGTAATATATGAATAAGTTTGAGTAATAAAAAATCATTTTAAACAAGATGCTCTCTCAATATGCCTCAGATTACCTCACCTTCAATTTGACCGGCTACTTCAGTTTTTTACAATAATCTATGCATTCTCAGTGGGAAAGCTTAGAAAGAAAATTCCTATATTATGTTTTCGAAATTTCTTGATATATTAAAAAATCTTACTTTATAATTGCTATGTTTGGGTAGAGACCAGCACAGACTATAGCCTTCAGGAGTCCTGGATAATTGGAATTGAAATTTCCAGAGGTACATCTTGACTTGTCGCTATCTAAAAATCTCATGTCATACAAATGCCGAGCAAACTGATTCTTCATTTCGCTGCAAAGTAAAGTTAAATATTACTTGAAAAATTTTAAGGAAAAAAAAAATCAAAATAAATACATTTAACAGAATATATAAATTCTTCACAAAAAAGAATTTCTACAATTTTTATGGGAAGATTAAGGGGTAAAAATAAGGTTATTAATTTGTCTCTTCAGTTATAAGGGATCGATTTAAGAGTTAAGAGTTGGAATCAGTATGTTTACAATGAGAGAATAGAAATATATTTTATAATTCTACACACAGCCTACAAATCAAACGGTCCTTTCGATCGCGTCCCACCAGATCCCGTGCGCCCGACCTCTATCCTCCTCACAGAACTGCGGCGTTTGATGAATCCTTTTTAATAGAAGTTGTCTCCCTCTGGAACTCTATACCTTCAGGTATTCAATACGCAAAATCAATATCCTCTTTCAAATCTCTCCACTTCAAACACCTACTCCATTCCCAATCCGATTGATCACGAAATGCATTTAAAAACCTAAGCTGTAAAAACATCAAAGTTCACCCAGATACTCTGATTATTTTGTGATTCATCGATATTTCTTGTTCTAAAAGGACACTAGTCCCAAAATAATAAAATTATTTTCATTCATTCACATGGATGTGACAATAATTATGTAGGTAAGTGGTTGTTTATTTGTTTAAATATAATGTTTAAAGTATGTCTAAGGATCACTGAAGGAATAGGATCAACCACGATGACTTCATGTTCTAAGTTGAAATTAAGATTATGCGAACTATTGTAAAACTGCTGACCGTATAACCTTTATATCAAGATGGAATCAACTTTGACTTTGCTGCTTCCAAGCAGAATTTGAACTGTGTGTAATCAAATTACTCCAATAAGTATTGATTGATTTAATGAACAATTGATTTTAATTACCAAAGTTGAGTAAGTGTATTGTTGGAGAGATAATTAGCACGACAGAATTCCCACCCTCTCCTTCTTTCTTCAGCTCTTTCCCACAAAGAGACAACTTCAGAAAGCAAAAGGTGATCGCTCTTCATTCCAGCACAAAGCTCCTTCTTTCTCTGATCAACATCCTTTTCCTTCCCCTAGAATGAGTAGCATAAAAATTTCATTATTTTATACATACAAAGTTGCAATGCAACTTAAAAAAAAACAATCAAATCAAGAAAAATTCTTGGTTGTAGTACTTGATGAAGAGATACTGTTCTTAACTAGAGTAAGATAAGGTAATGTAGTCAGTGTTTTGCCTCCGATGAAGGGTCAGACCCACAAAGTCTAACTCATAAGAGGACTTATCAACCATACAGTTGGGCAAGGCTGATGGAAACAAAAATGAGTTCTCTAATTTAACCAAACTCAAACCTGAGCCTTGTAGTTGGAGATGGGATGAGCTGGGTGAATCCATTGCCTTACCACTCACCTATCTTCCTCCAATAGAATATTAAGTAAAATTACAGCCTCCTTCAAGCTTTCAAGGAAGAAACATCATAACGCATACCTTTTGAGCTCGTGAACGATAGTCCAAACCCAAATGTGGTGGCTCTGCTACAATCTAAAGACTACTGGTATAGAGACAGGTGAACTATTGCAAACATCCTTTTTTGAAGCTCCTTTCATGGGTTGGGTTGATCCATCACTTATTGTTTATTTTTTTCTCCAGGCAACAGTGGAAAAGGCTACAAAACAAGACAATGGGAAAAATATCTTCAATAATATCTACTAACACAAATCTTGGAAAAAGTACTCATGGGCAATCTTCTTGACTATTACATCATTTTTTTGTAATTTATCAGCAAAATCACCTCTACCAAATAATCTTGATAGATGTGAATCTATTACAATTTTGTTTATTCTTTCCTTTGGACTTATCATTCTTACAGGTTATCTAACAGGTAAACAACCTAATCTAGCTAGAGTGTGAGGGTAGAGATTTATTCCTTGGGTCCTCTAAACAATTCAACTCAGGCCAAATTCAAATTAATCCTACTATTGATCCAAGAATACTAAAGCAGAAGACTTAAAACATTCGACCGCAATGGCCTCCTATCACAATTTAAAAATATTAAATATATTAAAATTAATTAAGCACAGTATTCTAACTTAGCTAAATTATTATAAACAGTATTTATCAATCGCTTATTAAATATTACTTTCAAACTAAATGTTTTTTCCATTATGGGCTTAAAAGTCAATAGTAATATTAATACAATAATAATAATAAAGCACTCACCAAAGGAATGATAAATGGGTCCTTGAAACCGAGGCAAGCAGCAATTGAAGCAATCGGGTCAAAACAGGAAAACAAAGATGCAAAGATCAACATTTTTCCTGCTTGAGGATCCACGGGTAAGTTTGCCAGGTGATAACCAAGAGGCGTAAGATTTTCATCTTCATCTAATGCTCTCATCCCCAATAACAGCTGAAAAGTGTATCAATATTTGAACATATTTATGTTAAGTATTTACTTAAGTAAGTTAAATTAAATTAAGTATTTACTTAAGTAAAAATTGATTTGGTAAATAGTTGTTAAAACTGTAATGGTGGAGATATCATAGATCTTAGAACAAATTCTAGGAGAAATTAGGAGAGGGATAGAGTGTCGAAAGAAAGATACACAAATAAGTGAATTTATTTTAATGTGAACCAATGTTTCCACCTAGGTTGAAATAACTAGAAGGGAATCCCTTTCGTACCTCCCACCCAAAACAGATTTCTATAAACCTATCAGTACTTGTCTCGACTTCTAAATGATAGGTAATTGTTAAGAAACTATTCCTATTTATTAAATTCTATTTTTTTTTTGTCATATTTGTTAATTTTTATTTATATACATTGTTTTTGCATATTTCTTATTTATGTTCTTGTTATTTACACTGATTGTTTGATTTATTAATTCTTACTTTTGATATATTTATCTTTTTCATTTATAACAAAAATTAATTTCCATGTTTATATTCCTCATCTCAGCTTGAAGGATCTTGAGGTTAAACTGTAGATTACGGCAGTCATTTCAGAACACCACCATATCATCAGCAAAAGCAAGTACTGTATACTGGACACGCTGTAGGTTCCTATATCCGAGGTTGTATGGCCTCATTTTCTGTTTTGCTTGTTTTAGTGCAGAGTCCAGCACTAGTATAAACAAGAGGGGGCTAAGGCTGCATCCCTGTTTGATTCCTTGATCTGTTGAGAATTCTTTTGATGTATGGTTGCACATCCTGACATTTTTCTGTGTTTCATATAGACTTAGGATGGCTTTTCTCAATCCTATATGAACGCCACACTCCTCCAATGCTCTTGATATGTCTGCCTTCTGCACCCTGTCAAAAGCTTTTTATTTAGAACTACAAAACAAGCGAAGACCTCTCTGCTCTTCTCCATAATCTTCTCGGATATTTGTCTCATCGTGAATATCAGGTCCTGTGTACTCCTGTTAGGCCTGAAGCCATATTGTTCTTCCCCTATCTTTTGTTCTATGAGGATTCTCAGCCGCTTTGACATAGAAACATGGAAATTAACATCTCCAAAACAAAATTTATGAGGATTGGGAGAAGAAGTGACCGAGGAGACCGGAATGTTCAGCTGGATGGGATCCGTCTCCGAGCAAGTAATGGATTTTAAATACCTGGGTTCTCACCTCAACGAGTACGGTTGGGTTGATGGAGACATAAAAGAAAGAATTAAGATGGTAGGAAAATTCTTCTACTCCCTCAAGTCAGACTTCTTGGACAAAAAGGAAGACTCAAACGCCACTAAGAAGATTGTCTTCAAGAATACCTTCCTCCCTATATTAACATATAAAAGTGAGTTCACTTTTATATGTTAATATATAATCTCTCACTTCCAAGCACAAAAGCGAAATCCATATGGAAATGCGATATTTAAGGAAAATTGAGGGGAAAACAGAAGAGATCGCATTAGGAAAGTGACCATAAGAGCTAATCTGGACCTGAGGCCTGCAGAGGAAATAATCCAAGAAAACCAACTTAGGCGGTTTGGACATGTCTGAAATTGAATGGCTGAAAACAGAGTTGCCTGGGCTACCTACGAGGTCAAAGTGGAGGGAAGACCAAGAAAAAGATGGGAAGAAGGAAAAGAAGCCTTTGACAGGAGAGGAATGGACTGGAGTAGGAGAAGACAGTTGGCCCAGGAAAGAGATTCTTGAATCAAGCTCCATAAGAAGGAACCTCACACTGCTCAGCGGTAACAAACAGGACTGGATTAAGTTAAGTTAAGTTAACAAAAATTACTTTTCTTATCATTTTCCAATGTTTTTATAACCATTATCTCATTTGTAAATTTCACCTTTTACAATTATAATTTTGCTGAGTTTATTCTTTACTCTTATTATTATTACCTTACTTATACAGAGTGTTTCAGGGTTAAGTGGCCAAACTGCAAAAATGATCTAAGGACCTCAAAACAAGAAAAAGATTTCTTCTGAAGGAATGTCCGCAAACGCTTTGTTTAGGTGATATTCACATCTAAAGATTTTCGTTGTTATGAATTATTTATATTATATGAAATAAATAAAATCTATTTATTTGTTCTCACCCCGAATATTCTTATCTAGTTACTGTTATTCTTCACTCTTATTACCCTTACAATTTTATAGTTATTATTTTACTGATGTTAGTTAGATAACCCACATATTTGGGTTGAAACGTCGTCTAACCCATTAAAGAAATTTTGACTGAAATTCCTGACAATCTTGTTTCATCCTTATAATTTATCAGTCAACTACTTATCGATCTCTATTTATCAAGTTTGTGATACAGAATGTCTTAAAAATCTTTTTCAAGCATTGGAGAATTTCAATTCCTTACAAAAAATTGTATTATGTAATATTTTAATATTCTTCCATTTTAGACAACTGGTGTAATAACATACATTTAAGTGGTAGAATCCCCAATACTGGAAGAATGATTAAAAAAAATATATCTATCTTAAATTGTCAAATATAAAAAAAATTAAACTGCCTTGGACATACAAATAATGTTGATGTGACGATAAGTAACTATCTCCCAGAGCTGGATTCAAAACAGCCCAGGAGACAGGAATAAGCTTAGTCAATGAGCTGCCATGCTTTCAATAAAAATATTCTTTTTAAAAATTGCCTTTATTGGCACTGAAATAATTGTATAACAAATTGTTATATATTTTGAAGTTATAAAGTTTAAAGATTGTCACAACCCTGTTAAAACCCTAGAAGAATATCGATAACAGCTATGTAATAAAATATGAGCCTAAAATTGTGAATGATCAAGTCGAATTTAAAAAAAAAAAATTCCAACCATAAAACCTACCTTCAAAGATAATGTAACTGCTTTGGGAGAAGGAGGGTCGAGTACTTTTTGCAAGAAAGGTTCAATTTTTCCGAGCTGAAGAATTTTGGCTTGTAAGATAACTTCCTCAAGTCTAGTTCTAAGCATCTCTGGAAGCTGGTACTGGTCCAGAAATTTCTCTCTTCCACGAGTAAAAAGGTGATAGCATACACCTTCCTGGACTCTATAATGAAAATAATTTAATGATTCTATTATTTCTTTAAATATATGATTAGGAAATAAATAATTATATAATTTTTAGAAATCATAATAAAATTCCTTGAAATAAGGAATGGATCACTGAACGAAATGTATAAAAACTATTTTAAAAAATGTATATAAAATGGTGCACGATAGGTAATTTGCAATAATTTATAAACCAAAATAATAAAATTTTATTTTATATACCATGGTTGAAATATAATCATAAGATAGAATAAGGACAATATATTTACCGAAAGTTTAAAAATTTAAATATTTTAAGGATAAGTGACTAAATTAAAATTGTTTACAGATTCTTGAAAATGGCTCAAAAAGTTGAAACATTAAAGATATTAAAGATAAAGATAAAGAAATATAATACAAATGTATTTTATTAATGTATATAGTATGACCTCGAAGTAATGTACCTGAAACTTGTAGCGATAAGGATGGGAATATAGTGGCCTGCAAGGGTGACGTCCTATTGCAAAGAAAAGCCATTTTGATGAGCTTCTGGACTTAGCTCCCTGTGGAACAAACACTGGATTTGACACAAGAGAGGACTTGTTCCTGGATGTCAGGAACCAGGGACCAGACCTTGAACCACCTGATGATGAAGAAATAATGGACGACATTAATCGGTTAAAGAATAATAAGACACCTGGAGCTGATGACCTGCCTGCTGAACTCTTCAAGAACGGAGGTGAAGAGCTGATTAAAAGGTTCCAGAATCTAATCTTGACCATTGAGGAAGACGTTTTGCGGAAGACTGCAAAAAGTCAGTTATATGTCCTATCTTCAAAAAAGATGACAGATTCCAGTGTAAAAATTACAGGAGTATCTCTTCTCTCTTCTGGATATAAGATTTTATCTACCAACTGTTCCAGCATCTTCTACTCTTGGCAGAGTAGAAGCTTGGTCTCTACAAATGCATATTTAGACAAGGAAGATCTACGACAGAACAAATATTCTGCCTCAGAACAATCCTAGAGAGATGAAACAAACATCAGATTAAAACCCACCATCTTTCTGTTCACTTCAAGGCAGCTTACGATAGCATTAACCGGGAAGAACTGCAAAAGGCACTTAAAGGATTCAATATCGCAGATAAACTATTACGACAGGTAAAGCTGACCATAAGAGATGTTAAGTGTACTATGCAGGTTGGTGGTCAAAGGACAGAAGAGAGAGTTCTCCTCAACATAAGGAATTTGCCAAGGCGATGCTTTAGCATGCCTCCTCTTTAACTTGCCACTTGCAGGCAGTGAGGGATTCTGGTCTGCAAACTAATGGGACGATTTGCAACCGGATGGTTCAGCTAGTAGCCTATGAGGATCATGTGGACATCGTGGGGTGGTCGTTACATTCTGTTAGAGAGGGATTTTTAGCTTTGTTGGAGGCCGCCAGAGCACTTGGGTTAGAAGAGAATTAAGGCAAAACTAAATATAAGGCCACAGGAGAAGTCCCTCGACCTGACGAGCCCATCAATATTGGCCCCTTAAAATTTGATAAAGTAGCGCAGTTCAAGTATTTGGGGTCACTGGTAACACAAGACAATGCACCCGAGGTTGAGAAAAGAATATTGATGGCTAACAAGTGTTACTTTGCCCTTCACAAGGAATTCACCTCTCATCTTCTATCCCGGTAGAACAAGCTACATCTTTACGAAACAATAATCTGCCCAGTCCTGCTGTATGCTTCAAAAACATGGACGACAACTAAAATAATTGAACAAGACCTCCTAATCTTTGAGAGAAAAATTCTTCAAATAATATTCGGAGGAGTACAGATCGATGGAAATTGGAAAAAGCGGACAAACGCCAAAATTTACTTGATTTTTAACGATCAAGATGTCGTCCCAAGAATGAAGCTTGGAAGACTGAGACGGGCTAGGATGGAGAATGAAGCAATCCCTAAGATGATCCTGACAGAACCTCTCTATGGCACAAGAAGAAGAGGGATACCAAACTAAGATGGTCAGACGGTGTGGCAAGAGATTCAGGGGATGTGCTGGGAGTCAGGAGCTGGATGATTGCCGCACAGAACAGAGATGACTGGAGGAAGCTGGTGGAGGAGGCCAAGATTCGTCACCGAGTTGTAGCGCCGTGATAGTTAGTTAGTATGACCTATGGCCTAAAATCAATTAAACAAAAACATAATAAAATGGTACCGAACATAAAAAAAATGACAAAAAAAGTAAGCTATTTACTAATATGAAAAAATTGAAAAACAACACTGCGAACGTCAGCAAATAAAGAAATATAATAAAAACATGTTATATTGGAGACCTGTAGCCAAAAATCAATTAAATAAAAACATAAATTCCATTTTAATCTTTAATTACATCATGTTCTTATTTTTTAGTTATGGGTCACAAAATAGAAAAACTCATTAACGCTATAAAATTTACAAACACATTAAAGTGTTCATGCACTTGTACATGCTTAATGTGCTAACCTGCTAAAGTGTTATCAGTTATAGTAAGGTTAGGGCTGTACTGTAAACAAAGTTTGCGAGTTCTTAATTGATATACTAACGTTTAGAAGTTATTTTTAAAATGCTAAAGCGAAATGAAGAGTGAATCTTCATGCTAGATTATTAGGTTAAAAATACGTTATTAGAAAGAATGAATGAAGATTAAGAAGGCAAAGAACTTGATTAATACATCAATGAAATCTAAACTGTCTTTACATTCCATTTCTGTGGATATTGTACACAAACAAAGAACAAATAATAGTAGGTGCAGTCACACGATCATTCGGAATTGCATTCTGAGGCAGTAATGACGTTCTGATTGATCTTGTAAGGTACTGAAGGGCCGGTTTGGCGGATTTCCGAAAATCCGGAAATCAAACATTCAATCATAGAAGTGGAGAGGAGACTGAGGTAAAAGTGATGGAGAGACTAACCTTACTACTAGATAGGTTAATTTACCTAAGCCTCACAACCATTTTAAAAATTTCTGATTTTCATTAAAAGTAAATAGTTTTTTATATCCCTTGTTTATATTTTTATAGAGCATCTTCAACTATTTTTTTTTAAATAGTTAAGTGGGCAATAAATTTAAAAAAAAAAAGTGGAAACTTCTTAGTTTACAAATAGAAAAAAAAATCTTTAACTGTTGTATATATTTGTCAGTTTTTTTTTCCATTTTCTCAACAAATTTATTATTTTCGCAATACTTTTCTTAATTTTTTTGAGTCAAATCAAAACCTTACAATAACCTTCTCCATGCTTTTACAAATTTAGCAAGACTATATGTGGCCCTAGGCTGCATTAAAATTTGAGAGTACTAGTGGCCATATTTAACACACATTTGGTAAATAATTTTCTCGACTTTACACATTTAAGAGGTTTGCAATACTTAGCACTCGTTGCATGAATACCCCTATAACTTTTATTGTCTAATAAATCATTTTTAACTAAATAATCCAGCATTAAGATTCACTCTTCATTTCGCTTTGGCATTTTAAAAATAGATCGTTAGTAAATCAATTAAGAATTGATTGATGGAAGACACAAACTTTGTTCACAGTACAGACATAACCTTACTATAACTGATAACACTTTAGCAGGTTAGCACATTAAGCATTTACAACAAATGCATGCATACCTCTATTGTAAAAACAAAATAACTAAGAGAAATATATTAAGGAAACAACTAAATTCTATTATATGATACCTTTCTTCTAATTACTAAGCATAACTAAAACTTGCCTTCCAGCTCGTCCTTTCCTTTGCTGTGCATTGGCTAAGCTAACCCATTCTTCTTTCATAGTCGTGATATTATTATCAATATCAAAATTTTTTATCTTTAACTTTCCGCAATCAATAACAAAAACAACATCATCTATTGTTATAGAGGTTTCAGCAATATTTGTCGCAATTATTATCTTCCTTTTTCCTAGAAAGAAAAAAAGAAAAAATAATGGTAAAAACAGCAAAATTTCAAAGTTTATTACCACATTACTTCAACAATTAAGAATAGCTTAAACTTTTGTTTAAATTACCTGGTGGGGGGTGGCTGAAAATAGATTTCTGAGAAACTGTAGGCATTAAAGAATGTAAAGGATAGATTACATAGCGACCTGAAAAAATAAAACGTTTTAAAAACAAACAACTACGATTCAGTTTTTTTTATTACAGATTTAAATATTGTCATTATATAAACAGGCAAAGGCAAAAAAGTTCAGTCCATTTTTCTTCTTTATTTCTCAATTGATTTTCTTTTTTTGTTAAGTAGCTTTAATGTTATATCATTGTTATTATATTGATCGGCTTTAGTGTTGCATTTTTTCTGTTTATATTTTTTAGGAGAGCTCTATTATGACAAATTTATATTAAGCATATTGCAATTTATATGTGCAATGTTGAAATGAAACAATTTGTGCCAACAAAAGAAACAAAGTGGATTCAAATATTTTTTTAAGAATTTTTACAAGAACACAAATTTTTATAGCCATCGAAAAATAAAAAAATTGTTCAAGTTCTCAACTAGGCTGTTACCTTCGTTTTTATTTCAGAAATCACAAAATGTGTGATAACTTCAGTATGACTCCATTTATTCACAGAAAAATTAGTCAGAATTTAGGGCCACGTAAACTATATGAAATGCCACAAACTGGACTTCCGTAAACATGTTAGAACTGGAGATCAGGATGCCGTTTTTCTTTATTTATTCCTTTGAGTTATTGATATGGTATTGAAGAGCAATATTTTAGCTTTCAAATGGTCATAGCAGCATTGACTTAAAAGAAAATCCTGAGGAGTTATGAATATTTTAGTAACCGTCATGAAAAAAATTCTTTCCATAAATTTAGGTCCAAAAATTTATATTTTTTTATTGCAAAACAAACTCTTAAGAAAAAACACCTTTCTTTTAACAGTATAATATATTTATGTTTAGGAGCTTTCGGTCCTCAGCACTATATTCACCAAAAAATGTTTTTAAATACACATTTTTTTATTATTATTTTTTTTTTATTAACGAAATTTACAACTGTAATTAATAATAAATACAACAAGTAAATATGAACAAGTAATATGACATGTACAACATGAGGAGAAACTACCCATTGGTAGCACTCCAAAATACACATTAAATTAGAAAATATATACAATGTACATATATATATTTACTCGAATCTGAATCTTTTTTTATCACAAAAAGTTAATTGGCCTATTTTTCTGGAAGCATCCTTAGGTTCTTGTAATTTATTATACATTAGAATTCGTTTTATACAATTAGCAATAATATTTTCTTATTTTACACAAACAACCAAATCGATTGATATATAATAATTTATATGTTATTATGTTGTTATTCGTGCAGAGCTAAGTCAGAAAATAATAATATAAAAAATAATATATATATATTTTTTTTAACTAACTAATTTTATAACTAGGGCACATTAGCAACCCTTGGACATGGGTCAAATATTTTTGGAACAAGTATCACCAAAAAAAGTTTGATTAAAATTGGTGACCCCACGTCCTTGACCTCCATTTGTTAGTTAGAATCTAATAAATTAAAAAGATCACATGACATACTTAATGAGAAGAAACTGTTATCAGAAATCATTTTGTGAAGCTTCGAAATTTTATCCCAGCCAGGAAGGAAAATGAGGACGGCGCCTCTCGCGTTTCTTGGGTCTGAGCAAATATGCTTCAACAGGGCAACAATAAGATCTAAATTGATTTCTTCAGATGCAGGGTGCATTAAAGAGGTAATGACTTCTTTTGGATATTTTTTTTCATGTTCCAACATCCTATAAAAACATAGATCATGAGAAATCAAAAATAATACAAAAAAAAAGTTATTTGTAAAATCAAGAAACACACCTCAAATATGGCATAACACTAGTTTCTCTCTCTTTTGCAGCATCCTTTGGAAACTGTTTATTCAAACTGAACTGAAATCTACAACAAAAAAATATTTATTTTTTAGAATTTGCCGTATTGGATTAAGAGGCCATTGTCATAGCAATTTAGATGGAAAACTGTATGTGTACGAATATATTAAAATTATTAAACAAATTTTTAACAAACTAAAAAGGATTAACCACTTTTTAACAATGTTGGTAAATTAATGAACAAAATTAGATAACAAAGAAAATTAAGCTAAAGAAAACTAAATAAATAAATTATAAAAAGTAATTGAGTCCCTTTCAATTTATTGAAATATTTGAATAAATTCATTTAATAAAAATATTTAATATTTTAGACATTCAAAAAATAATTTTTTAACTATTTTTGGATTACCTTGACTACCATCAGATCATCTTACTACTAATCAAAATCAATTATTCAATATATGTAACCAGATTATTTCATCCTATAAAACGTATGATTATCATTTATAAAAATAAATAAATATCTTATTTGTCTGTAAATACCCTGTCATTTCAAGTACTTCTTCTAAGTAATATTCTGTCACTGGATAAGTAAAACCTGGAATATGTACTGTAGGACAGTTGTCAAAATACTTAGAAAATTTTTCGGCATTAAGCGTAGCACTCATCAGTATAACTTTTAAATCGGGTCTCTGAAAAATTTAATAAAATTATTTAACTACTTATTTCTTTAGTTTAAATCAGTTCTATTATAACACTGATTTACTTACAACAGGCAAGATATCTCTGAGAAGGGTAATGACAAAGTCTGATAAAGTATCTCTCTCGTGCACCTCATCAAGGACAATGTGGGAAGCGAAAGTAAGAAGTGGTTCCGTTTGCATATACTTCAACAAAACTCCAGTTGTGCAGAACATTATAGAACAAGAAGAACGAGGAATCACTCTAGTAATAAAACAAAAATATGACATCCAATCTCATTTTTTAAGACTAAATAAGACACAATTGATATATGTGACAATAATACAGTAATAGAGTATGATCTCAAAACTGAAAGTTTTGAAGTTTTTTCTGCAACTTTATTTTAAGTGTAGGCATATGCAATGAAGTTTTAAGTTTTACTGTTGTGGTTTTCATACTGAAATTGCCCATAAATGTTGTATAAATAACAAATATCTGGTATAAGTTTATACAGATACTTGACATGCTTATACTTATTAACTTAAATTATGTGTGGAGGAGAATGTAAAAACAATTAATTCATTTGAACTGGCATTGATGTTTTTTTAGAATAATTTACAGGAGATAGATACAATGGATCAAATAGTTTGGTTCTAATAATTTAATGAAAGAAATACGAGTTGAAATTTCCTTATTAAAAATTCAATATTCTTCAAATAATAATCAATATAAATTATTTCTTATCTTATAGTTTGAAAGTGTGAATGGGACGATGTCCCATGTAATAGAGTTCCCCCAAGTTTGCAATAATCCACATTAGGCTTGAATAGTGTGGCCGCTAGATAATGCAGATTATTAAAAACATTGGCATCCCCACTCTGGCTAGAAAAGGTTAGTTATCTGAAGTATAGAAGAAATAGGAAAAGTGGGAGGATGGAGAAGATAAAAAATACTATTGCAGGTTATCAAAATAAAGAAATAGATGAAAGAAAAAATAAAGAATAGTTAATATAAATTTTAAAAAGGAAGTATTATTATATTTAAGATAAAAAATACTATTGCAGGTTATCAAAATAAAGAAATAGATGAAAGAAAAAATAAAGAATAGTTAATATAAATTTTAAAAAGGAAGTATTATTATATTTAATGCAACTATTTTGCAGTCTCTAAAGCTACAGCAACGGATATGATATTTGTATAAATTACATTTAAAGAAAGGTATTACAAAAACTTAGATAAGACAAACGACAAATTAGTAACTTATTTCTTCAAAATACAATTTCAAGGAGTACACTGAAGATTTATAAACAGCAAAGTTTTAATGTTTACAGTTTAAGTAATGTAGATTAATATGAAAATTATTTTTTTTAAAATAATATATATATTAAAAACAGGAATATATGCAATACTAACTTTTCTAGTCTTATTTGATAACCAATGCTGTCTCCAAGCCTCTCTCCCCTCTCCACAGCAACTCTTTCAGCAACTGAAATAGCACTAATTCTTCTTGGTTGGGTGCAAAGAATGCAACATGTTGAACCACGATTCGAAACTATTTCATGTTCCAATAGAAACTGAGCTACCTGAGTAGTTTTACCACAACCTTAAATAAGTATAAAAGATAGGTATTAAAATGTATTTAATACTTTAAAACACAATGTTTAACATTTTAGAGCCATTGCTATCAAAATTAACTTTTCTTTTTTTTTGTTGAACCAGTCCACATTATAAGAAATATTAATTTTATAAAATTTAATTACTTACTTCCATTTATAAGTAAATAGTAAATGTAAGTTTTATTGAACTGTAATTAACTGTAATAAAGATTTGATGTTTATAGTTGGTATTTGCAATTCAGTAAGAATCAAATATTGCAAACCTAATAAACTATTATACACAAACAATCAATTTAGATTTTATTAGACGTCAAGGAAAGATAAAATGATTCTATAGTGCTGTCAAAAATATCTTTTTATATATAAATATCAATCCAGTATATCATTGGATCTAAAATCCAACATTTAAAAGGTAGGGAACCTTTTTACGATTAGAGACTGCACTTAGGTAAGACGGTGATAGTAAATTTATTTATAATTTTCACTATGGGTATTTCTATTTCTTTAAGCACATACGAAATTCGATTTTATTAATGTAATATATATAATTAAACATTAATTACTACCATAAATGACATTAATGAATAATGCACAAAACTCACGGAGGCAGGTTCTCCACCTGTCATAGATTATATGCAAAACAATTCCTTATAGTTTTAACATTAGCTCACTTAATCTCTTTAAAAAAAAAAAAAAAAAAAACTACCTACCTGTTTCTCCACTAATCAAAAGCTTGTTTGTTTTTTCTAAAACATCAATGATCTCTTTCTTTTTTTTAAATGCTGGTAAATTTTCTCGAACAGAAAGATAGTGCTTAAAATCTTGATTATAAACATATTTATCACGCAACTCTTCTTTATACCGTAAATCAAGCTCAGGTCTTTTTGGTAACTAGGTAACATTAGAAATTCAATAAATAAAGAGAAAAAATTAATCAAGCATAAATTATAAAATGAAAAACTGTGGTTACAGATGAAGTATGTATTCCTCCTTTTTTAATTTTATTTTCTAAAGAGCCAGTAATGGATTTCAAGAATCTCCTCTTAAACTCGCTATCTTGCATATCCATGTATTTCTCATTTATGTTAAATCCAGACCCACCAACAGGTTCTGAGCTGTAATGAAAAAAAATAAATAAATAAATGGAATAGGTTCCAAAATAGGTACAAACAATATTTATTTTAAAAACAACCTTAGCTTTTTGATTTTGTCAAAATCAACATCCCCAATCATCTTTCTGATCTTTTCTATTCTTTCATCACCAAGTTGCAATGGTAAACGTTGCTAAAAAAGAAATCAGACAAAATCTTTTTAATGAATACAAAAACTTGGTCACCAATATGATAAATTGTTATTAAACAAACATTCACTCGGTTTGTTAATTTATATAATCTTTATTTTCAAAATTTTAAATGTTGAGATGACTTTTACAAAAATATATTAAAAAATTTCCAGGAAAATAGTACCATATTTTAAAACTAATAAAGGTATATCTATTAAAATACGACTCCAAAACAACAAAGCTGACATAGATATGCAACTTTCAACAAACTCCAGAGATGGATAAAATATTTTTCAAAATTATTTACCAAATAGGATCAGTTTAGGTTCCCCGCCATTTCTTTTGTCATATCCCCACAATTGTCTATATTTCAAGGTCTATGATTTTGTTTGAGAATACAATTTACAGGAGAAACCATTTTAGAACCATAGTCTTGTCAAGGATATCGCACCTCTAAGCAAAAAAAGTAGATAAAATTTGATAAAACCAATATTGGAACATCTATGCATCAGCCCTCTCAATCCCTAAAAATTTCATTAAATCGAATTAATGGCAATAGGTGTTATGCTCATCACATTGATTTGACTAGAGATAGACAGTTTAAAAACTTATTACTCTATACAACTAGAATACAAACATAACCTCCCTTTCTACACATTCATTTCTCTGCTTAGGCCATTTTACAGTCTTTGTGTTCTTAACAATTAAGTACATTAATTTTAATTGTTAAAATTTTTTTTTGATCTTCAAATATCCATCCGCACCTGTCATGGTAGTGACAATTATTGGATTGTTAAATTAAAATTTGATGAAAGCTATACTGTTGCACATTATAGTACAACTTTTATTATACCTGAATGTGTAAACTATTCCAAATATTTCCTCCAATTTTGGACAAAATCAATCAAGCCGTGTGTTTATAGGTGTATCAAGGAAAATAGGTGCATAAGCAAAAGTAGAAGATAAAATTTCATGAAATTAATATGGCCCCACAAATTTTCGTTTTAATTAAGCAGAGTAGTTTTAAATCTAAATTGAATATAATTTTGTGAAAAGAAAATGGTACAAAATTCCATATGAATGTAATATTCAGGTTTTTCTTCATTAAATTTGACCCAAGGGAATGATTCAAGCTGAAGGAATGAAATTGTCATAAAAATAAAATTTGTTGTATTTTCAAAATTTTAGGTCAGGAATAAATAAAAATATACCTAGATAACAAAGACAAAAAATGAAATAGCAGACTGTTGATTATTTTGAGTCACTGTTATAGTTACGTTTCTAGGAAAAACAGGAAAGCAAATTACAATGGGACATAGCTTCAGGTTTCTTTTAAGGCCACAATTTCAACAGAGAAAGAATCAAATTACATGGCATTTATAACAATCATTCCGTCAAATAATGCGTTAACTTTCCGTGTCTTCAGTTTCCGATTAGAGTTAACTTTGCCATGGCAATAACCCAATCACAGGGACAATGTTTAATAGGATTAAGCGATTAAAGAAAAATCTTAACCCTAACTTTACGCTTACAGTTTACAGTTCTTTATCAAGAAAATACATTGAGTTATAAAATATTATCATCTTAAAATTCCTATTTTTTTTTAAACTCAGTAAAATGGGAAGAAATAAAGAAATGATGGATGGTCCTCTTGTTGCAGGATTTTTAAACTAGTACTTTCAGAATGAATAAAACAAAGTCAACTTTAATAACAAATTTGAGGTTTTAATTTTAGGAAAAAAATAATAACACCATATCCACAATTAAGCACAACCATCTAATTTTAATAAGATAATAAATGCCATATTCCAACATTTTTTGAGAGACTACTAGTAAGTAGTTTTAAATCTAACACAAAACTTGTACCCTACAAAGTAAACAGAACAAATTCCTTCAAAGTGCGCAGTGATACATAAAAAAGAAATGAAAAACTAATGTAAAACTGAATGGAATAATGGTTAATAATTTAATGTGTTAAATGATTCTTTTAAAATCCTGCCTTGAGTAAAAGCACTTACCACATTCTTTTTCTTCTGTTTTTTCTCAGTTCTCTTCAGTAGCCTTTCTTGTTTACGCAATTTTTTCTCTTTCCTTTTTTTGTCCCGATGCCAAAAGGCTAAAAATAAATAATTTTATCAAAACAAAACAATAAACTTTTGACAAAACAAAAAATCACCGTCAGTTAATATTTGTTTTATAATACAGGATTTTAAGTCAATTATCTTCTTTTTGTTGATCTATATATTTTTTTTCTTCCTTAATCACCTTTTAGGATATAACGGGTTTACTTGGACCAGGGAATGAAAAAAAAAATTCCATCTGAAAATGGTAAAATTTTGGTGTACATATATATATTTTTTAATCCTGTCTTTTACATTGCTGCCTAGTTAGTTAGCTCATTGTGCACCAAACTTGCAGCTATTAGGTGTATATTACTGTATCTCCTTTAAAAAGTTCATTGGTACAAATGGTAAGCAAAGTTTGAAGTTTTTTTCTTTTTTTAATAGAAGTTAAAACTGTCTTCTTTTTAAAAATATCTGCAAACAGTTAAAATATTCCATATACGATTCATATTAATTGATTGATATAACATTATCCATCATCAAATATTGTAGAAGCATTCATGATATAAAGTAATAAAATTAATATCCATCTCTTTCTATTAAATGCATCATGCACAATTTTACCAATGGTTTAATGTTTACATACATAATTAAAAAGCAACATAATGGAAAATAAATACATATAGATTCGTCTCTTAAGTATTTATTAATCTTTAAGATCAAATTTATCTAAAAAAATAAAATAAAAGAAAGTGAAATGAAAAAATAAAATGAACTTGGTTCTTAAAATTAAAAATAGTGATTTTCATGTTGATAGTATACCCATTATACTCATCACAAAAAAGTTTATAATGAGATATTTGAGCTAGATAAATTCTTCATATACTAGTAACATGTGGCCTTATATGGAACAATGCTACTCACAATTCATTACCAAATTAGATAAATAATTTTTCCCTTTTATTACTTAATGTTGTCCAACATTTAAAAGTGTCCCTTTTTAGAAAGTACTGGATGTTCCTCTAGAACAGTAACCCAAATAGTTTTAAGACCAACCTCTTTAAACATAAATTTTAATGAGGTTTTGGAGATTGCTGAGCACCATATTTTCCAATACTAACACCTGGAAAATAGCTGATTGTATTTGTTTTTAATAAAAAGAAATATTCTGTTATAAGAATTTTGATACGGTTACATGAGTGCCTGTTGCCAGAACAAATCTTAATTTTCTGTAGTAGAGACTGTAGGCTGTGACAAATATTCTATACATAGAAAAAATCTATATTTTGTAATATTTCTATGATTAAACATGAAAATGAAATCATTGATGCGCTATCTTGAGTTTTTGACAATGCTTATATGTAGTTATCATAACTAAAACATTTAATTTTTTGAAAATGATTTCATATAACACCTACAAGAGGATGACGGAACATCAATGTTCTGCGGAACGATTGGACGTGACATCCAGATTTACCACTTCCAAATGAATATTCGAATAAATGGCTATTGATAATTAGAGAGAATTACAATTTATTGTATTGTTAATCAACTGTATTGAGTTGCTGACTGACACAGCATACTAATCCATCTGATTGACAATATCTAACAATTCGGCTTGATACAATTCGTATATAAAAATGTCATTTTTTTTTTTCTCATTCTCATTGTTCTCTATTCTGTCATCCGGATCCATGAAGCAATGACATAATTTAATAGAGTTGGTGCAGGATTCCCAGTGAGTCCAAAATAATGGACTCCGCCATACCCTGTATCTCGTTCCTTTCAACATCTAGCTTTTCCGAAAAGCTAGTAGCAGAAAGAGGAATTGCCTCTCTACTTCCAAACCGAAGTCCTTCTAACGAAAAATTTCTCTCCCCAAATTCCTCTCTATATTTCTCTTACAAGTACGGAATGCATTTTTTATATATTTCCTCCTTTTTAATTTGTAGTTTAAGATCTTGCTGGTCATCATTTGTCTAATATATAATTGTATAATCAACTATAAGAGCCTCTTTTCCTTTTGCACTAAAGGCCAAGATGTCTAGGAATCTTGCTGAGCCTTCCATATCCAGACAATAAACATCGAAGAAGCATCTATAATTTTTCTTCTCCAGGAATTTGGATATTCGATACTTTATATTATTGTGCCGACGAGTGACGAGAAACATGTTATTTGGACATTTGTCCAATACATGAGCAGGGATTTCTGACTCGGTAACATTTGTGGCAGAGGGGGCCAACATCCCCATTCATCTGCCCTCCGGTCTTTGTCATATTTAATTATTAATTGTGACGTTTTTCTGTGAGAGCTTGCAATAATGTACTAAACATTTTTTTTGTATGTAAAATAAAATATTACACAGTCACAAAAAACTTTTTTATAAAATAGAGATATATAAGAAGGAACTAAATCACAGTACCTTGTAACATCTGATTTATTATTCATAATTTTAATAATGCAAAATAATAATTTATCAGAAATAATTCACACAAGATAATAATCAAAATATTAAAGATTTTGTAACTAGGTGATTGCATGGATTCATACATCATTATAATTGAGAAGAGTATTAAGAGTGTAGATCTCCTAGCAATAGTAATTTCAAAATTTTTATACCACTAGTCTAGAAATATCTACTGATGTAACTTAATATCACATACCTAGAGCTTTTCCTTTTAATCCTGGGGGAGGGCGGCTATCATCAGTTTCTTCCCCAGAGGTTGATGGGATATCATTGGGTGCAGTAGAAATAATTTCAGAAACATTGGTGTTTTCTTCAACAGCAGAAGCTTCATTTCTCTGACGAATAAAGTCGTCAGTAGGTATTGGACCTCCATGAGTGGGAAACCTTACTAAATAAAAGAAATACTGACTTAATTTTTTATGACAAAACTTAGAAGATACTATAACAGGAAAACTTACAAAATATTTTTAAAAAGGTGGTTTAGTTGATTGATTGATATAGTTGAAGTAAAATCTTTTCATTTTTAAATGAAAATGTTAGGCTTAAATTTAATAACAAATATTTCAAGTTAAATAATAAGGCTATTATGCTATGTCTGAACTATAAAATATTAACCATTATCTTCGAATAAATGAAATGAAAATGAAAATATTGTTTTTATTATCCTGGGACTGTTGTCCCTTTAGGACATATTATAGATACAGAAAAAATGCCTGTGTGGCCATTCATTAAATTAAATATTTACAAATCTTATTAAAATAAAAATATTGGAAGAAGAAAAAAAAACACTAAAAACTTACAGATATATATAAAACAAACATGGGAAAATAAAATAACAAAAGTGGACAAAATCATTTCTGGGAGAACTTAAAAAGTTCTCTTATCTACAATTCAAGATCAATCAGGTTGGGAAAGGAGTAGGTTCTTAAAAAGGAGATATATAAAGTAACATATTACTGCGAACATATTAAAGTGACGGTTTCTTGTAAATTTTTAATAGAAAATATTAGTCCCATGGTAAATATAAAGACTATATAGTAGAAAGATTATGGCTAGAGACCAGATTTTAGTGCAGTACAAATCTGAAAAATGTGCAGCCTAAAACTCAAAATGTACAAAATCATGTAGTAAAAACACAAAATATGTTAAATTGTGTAATTAAAACCTAAGAATGCGCAAAAGAGTCGATGTTGTTTCATTTATAATATTAATACATCAAATTAATAAATCTTATCAGACCTTGTAATGTTCTGAATTAAAATAACATGTAACAAGAAAAGTAAAATAAAATGCAACATTGAAAATGAAATTACAGACTACAATCAACAAACGATAACAGTACATAATATAATACAGCTAACCTAAATCTTAAAGAAAGAGAAATGTAAACAATAACAGGATGGCTACCAGAAAATTAAAGTGAAACTCCCTGCCTTTTCCTATTTAAAGATAGTTTTCCATAAACAATATGTCTGGGGACACAAATATTAATAATGTATAATTTTTAACTAACTTTTCTTCAATATATCTATGACAGTCAACTACCTATCAATCCACTATTATAACTAAATTTATTTATTATACATGAATTGAAATTGACTACAAAATGATTTGAGTAAAAAATATTCAGTCTTTTAAATAACAATGTTATATAATGTTTTAGAGGGAGTAAAATAATATTTTCAGGCATTCCAGTATTAGAGTTGAAGCTGTTTTTCATAATAACTAATAATATATATAAAATGAACATCTATCTGTGATTTCCTATCACACCGATTAATTTTTCACAAGGCATATAGGAGACAACTTTTTTATAAAATTTCAAATTGGGGTATTTTGATATTCAGATTTTAATTTTTGACGAGAGACCATATCTTACATTCAGCATTATTATTTATTTATTTTTTTTAAATAATGAAATTACTACAAATCAGTTCTAAGCAAGAAGGAATACAGAAGGGCTGAACGAATAATGAGAATTCAAGTCAAAATAATAACTATACATGTCTTTCTAGCAAAACAGCTTATTTTAGGCATGCAACTTTTTATTGTTATCCAATACTTTAGGCAAGTTCTATTCCGAGAATATTTCTCACTTATGTTTACTTCTTTCTTTTGTTATATTAAATTCGATCTTTGTCATTCGATTATTTACCTTCATCATATTTTTTTATTTTGAATTATGAATATAATTTGAACACTATTGTAAAATAAAATTGGTAAATGTTGACCCACACATATACATTTATTTTTATAAATGATATAATTTAGCACAAAAAGTGGAAAATGTGCAATTTAAAGTAACAAAAATCAAAATTGTGTAATTTAAGCCGAAAACAGCAAAATTTGTAATTTTGTACCATATAAAATTTAAGACATTCTTCAAAGCAATAGTATTCAGAGGGGCGAATGTGGATTCCAATCACTTTTTAAGCATCATCCATTTCAGAGCACAAATAGCGCTAAAGAAAGCAAGCCTACCACCACAGAGGTCTAATCGAAGCAGCCTAAATAAGATTAAGGATCCAATAATACTCGAACAATATGAATCGGAACTGGATAGGTGTATTTGGCAGGTTGATGTTCTGAAGGGTGATATTGACACCACATGGACTGCATACAATTTCAGATACAGCCAATTAACTGCTTGGACCACAAGAGAGTGACTTGAGATCTCTAAGGTTTAACGAGAAGTGTGAGAGAGCAACACGTTTGAAGAACAAAGCATATAAAGCCAAGGTGCAGCAAGAAACAAGGAGTAATGCCGTATTATATAGTAAGAACAGCTGAATAGAAAACGTCTCCACCAGTATAAGAAACAAAATGAAAAAAAGAATATTTAGAAAAGATTAATTACTTAGGGGAAATAAGCAGGATAGGGAATTCTTCAAAGCAGTCAATCAGAAGAGAAAACCTTATGAAAGCAAATTTATCTACTACTTGAATGAAGATGGTAAGCTTCTTACAATAGAATGGATGTTCTTGAAAAATGGAAGAGACATTTCTCTCGGCTTATTAACACAGATCTTTTGGAAGAAGGTAGGAGCAACAGTTATGTTTCCTTTATTTCAGACAATGGAACCGCCGCCAGATGAAGAGATTTTGTACTTTACCGAAACTTAAAAATAATAAGGTGCCAGGTATTGACAAAATTGCCTGCAGAATTATTTAAGTGTGAAGGAAGTGAATTTCTGAAAATCCTTCAGAATATTATGATTTGGATGAGGACTGATGAAGTAATGCCAGAATCTTGGAATAAATCGATAATTTGTCCAATCCATAAAAAGGCTGATCGGCTAGTCTGCAGTAATTGTAGAGGTATCTCCTTACTCTCTTGTGCTTACTAAGTGTTGTCCAATATCCTCTTTCAACAACTACTCCTCTTTGCAGAAAAAATCTTAGACCTAGGCCTATAACAGTGTGGTTTTTGGAAAGGACGATCTAACATTGACCAAATATTTTGCTTAGACATCATGTTTAAAAAAGGACGCGAATATAAGCTTAAAACACACCATTTTTCTGTTGATTTTAAAGAAGTATATGATAGTGTTCACAGAGAACAGCTGTGTGAGGCAATGAGAGAGCTTGGAATCCCTGAAAAATTTATTAGAATGGTAAGACTCATCATGAAAGAAGTGAGATGCATGGTGCAGGTTGGAGGAGCAAGAATTCACTTCTGGGAAATGACTAAGGAAGGGAGATGCGCTGGTATGTCTCCTCTTTGATTTAGCTTTAGAGAAGTAGATTAGAGATTCTGGTATTCAAGTAGGTGGAACAGTATTCAGTCAGACAGTGCAACTTCTTGCTTATGTCGATGATATCGATGTTGCTAGATGCTCTTTCCAGGCAGTCTCTGATAGATTTTTGAAACTAGTGGAAGCAGCAAGAAAAATGGGCATTTATGTTAACGCTGCAACAACCAAATATATGGTCACTAAAGAAAATCTCAGACTTGGTGAAAGCATTACTATCAGAGAAATCTCAATTGAATATCGGAATTTATTTATCTCGGATCCCTCATAAATCAAAATAATATTATGGATTTTGAAATTAGGCGAAGCGTCTTATGTGCCAAATGTTGTTATTATGGCTCAGTCCATAACTTAGGAGCCATTCTTTATCAAGAGAGATAAAAATCCTACTGTATAAAAAAATTATCCGGCTGATACTCCTTTATGGCTCAGAAACATGGACTACCTCCAAAACTTGTGAGCATAATCTAACTGCCTTTAAGAGGAAGAATCTGCATAAAATCTTTGGAGCTGTGAAAGTTGGCCAGGTATGGAGACGACGGACAAACCAGGGGCTCAAAGATTTATTTAAGGAACTAAACGTGATTCATTTCATGAAGATCGATAGATTGAGATGGGCTGGGCACATCTCCTGAATGGCTGAGAATGAAATTCCGAAGAAAATTATTACAGAAGTAATACACAGAACAAGGCGGAGGGTGGAGTGATGGTGTGGTTGGTGATGCCAGATCCATGTTGGCAGTGAAGAGCTGGATGGCAGCTGCACATGATAGGAACAATTGGTAGAGGCTGGTGGAGGAGATCCTACAAAAATGTTTGCTATCATTTTTTTTAAATTTTAAACAATTTTTCAATTAATTATAATTGAGCTGATGTAAAAAAAAATTAAATAAAACATAGCATTTTGACTGCTATTATCAAAAACTTTTTTTTATACCTAACATAAGTAGAATAGTCATACTGCCAACAACTTCACTGCTTCTAGAGCATTCAGGATAAAACAGGATACAAATTTATTCTATGAGTGATGATGTGATGATACTCTTACGCTCAGACAAAATATGTAATTTTGAACGTATATAAATTCGCGAAAACAGAGGCTAAAAGTTCTTAATTTGATTATTTAACCATCCTTGCCATTGTTTTATTTTATTTTAAAATTAAAATTTCTTGCGAAATGTGAAGAAAATGGAATAACATTTTCCCAGTAGAAGATGGTCACTATGGTGAAGAGGAGAAGTGGAACCGGAGAGAGGTCTTGGAGAGGTGGAGCTTGAGCTGTGCGAGCTCCCTTCCCCTACACGCAGACTTGTCATTTGAAACTCTTAAATACAAATTTTTGTAGAAATCAAAAATTGAAAAATTTAATACTTGATTTTCTTAGAGGAATTTTTTCCTCATCGATAATTAAAGCATTCATAATTTTTCAACCAAATTTAACATTATTATAACCATTGGAAAGCTGAATTAGTGCTCTCCCAACCCATATCAATAACTTTTAGATTTCATTCCTTCCTTAGACTATAAATTTAAAAAAAAAATTGCAATTTTTTATATTTTATGCCTTTAAATTAAATTTGTTTATGTAGATCGCTTTTATCGCTTTATTCGTGTAGCATATAGAGCCCTAAATCCCTAATAATTTTTGTGAAGTTCAGTGGAGCTGTTCTGAAGTTATCACAATTTTTGTGGTTGTCGAGCCTAGGCAAAAATTTAGAGCAGAAAATTTTAATATTTTGATTGATATAAAAACCCTTATCTACGAATTTTCATTTTAAAAATTTGGTTGAAATAGATGACCCACTGACTGTAGCCTCTTTGTTAGTGTTATCAACAAAAATACATTAACAACAAAGTGAAAAAAGATAGATTACAGCTCTACAATGGAAAACGATAGTCCTTGAGCAGCATAAAAAAAGTTGTAGCATTTTATATGAACAAATGAGGCACTCACTCGTGTAGCATGTTAACTGACAAAATGAACAATTTTAGTATGTTAATTATAATGTTTTAGCTTTAACCAACAGTCGCTTATGATATCTTTATACAAACATTAGTTTTAAAAGAACAAATGTCTAACAGACACAACTACTTATGAAACCAGCATTAAAAAATCAGCAGTAATGCCAAAACCTTCAAAATAAAAAAAAAATGTCAGACACCGTGTTATACGGCAGAGAGTCCCAAATATAAGTTCTAATGGCTGAATTCACAGCACATTAAGCACAAAAATGGAGAAGCGGATACACATAAGTAGATATGTTTTAATCCCACTTTATCTTCACTTTAATTGGCCTATCTCATAGATGTATAAGAAATTAAAAGAATTATAAAAGTGTATGATATCTATTTTAATATGCAATAGCTAATCAGAACTAGATTGACAGATTGGGCAGCATCAGATGGACCAGAATTTAAATAAAATATTAACTTACAATGTAAAATATGTTATTATAAATGTAAATAAACACAAACCTCTGTGTCTTTTTGCCATAAACTTTTTCCTCCTGTCATTCATTTTAGATTGATAATGAAAATTGAGAAAAAATAAATCACTTCAGGTACTTGCAAGAATAAAAATCAGCAATAAAACTTAGACAAATAATATTGTACAGCATTAATGTACAATAAGTGACTATTATCCACAAAATTAAGTATATAAAACATTAGATATTTAAGAGAACCCCCCCAAACAGCTGCAGTTATCGATAGCCGGAATTTTCCTACAATTCCAATAATCAACCTCTATCAAAAATTGGAAATTTTGAAAGACAAACCTACACTATGACATCATTAAGCGACTTTTTAAATATAATATAAAATATCTACAAATTCAATTTATCATAGTATTCTTTGCCATCTTTTTTTTCCATAATGATGATATGTATTTAATTTCTCTGACCGAAAACATAAATAAGCTATTATAAATATAATGAATTGTATTCTTGACAGCTGTCTAATGTTAAGGAATTCTACACATGGGTAGTTAAGGTATCGTTAAGGATATGATATTTTTCTCTTGGTCGTAACAGCCTTTATAAAGGCGAGTTATGATGGAGCGTCTATGTAACGTCAGTAGTGAGTAGTTTGGGTAGCCCGCGCTCGACTATTCTCTAGGAAAACATATTTGTACGCTAGGTCTTCACATCTTAAGAATTCTTAAGGAGACAGTTAATGTAGCAATTATCGTCAGAAGTAAGGAGCTTACGCAGTCCGTTCCCAGATCGTTGTAGAATCGTCAAATATGGTTTATTTCAACGCATGGTCGTAATTTTAGGTAATTGATTGTTATGAATTTATGTAAATTTAAATTAACACATGTTTTTAAAACATTATAATTCATTATTATTGTATTCTATGAGTTGAATAAAATCTTACGTTAAAGGTATTCTTTATTTCATTTTAATTTATTCATAAGTACAAGGAGCACGGAAGTGTAAATCTGTCCATTGGCGGACCCAAAGCAACGCTCACTGTATGTGGTCTCGCTGTAGCAAATGTTCCATCCGCGTAACTCTTTGAATACCTTTCACAGGATTGTAAACCAATAGCGATAAAATCATGTCAACAAACTAAAATTGATTCGCAATTTATAAAAGCTGAGATAGAACACCTCCTAACTGACAAGGTGACGTTTCGTTACTGCAAGTACCAGTCATAAAAGACGGATGGTGATTGATTACTCTCGCACTATAAACCATTATACCATACTGGCCACATATCCACTTCTTCGAATAGAGTCCTTAGTCAATAAGAACGGCCATTATGAAGTTTTTAGTACCATCGACCTACGTAACGCTTATCATCAAATTCCTATAAAAGACTAAGATAAGCCCTACATTACTTTTGAAGCAGTGTGGTCGGCTTTTCCAGTTCAAAAGAATTCCATTTGGGGTAACCAATGGTATTGCCGCATTCCAAGGAATCATGGGTCAAATAATTCGCAAGCAGGGCTTGAAGGATACCTTTGCATTTATTGGCGATGTCACTGTCTGTGGAAGAGATCAAAGAGAACACGAAGAAAATATGAAAAAAAAATTGTGGATGCTGCTCAAAAACGCAATCTAACGCTGAACTATGAATAGAGCGCCTTTTCTTTAAGATCTATCAACTACTTGGATATTTAGTAACAAGAGCATTCAACCTGACCCCGATAAGCTAAATCTTCGAGATCTGCAACCTCCAACCGACACGACTTCATTACGGAGAGTTGTTGGTATGTTCACCTATTACTTGACCTACATAAAAGAATTTTCTAAGAAAATAATGCCTTTAACACGCTGTACGTTTCCCTTGTCACGAGGCGTATCCAGTAACCTCAAACAGGAAATTGAAACTGCTTCATTGACTTCAATTGAGGATGATGCCCCATTCACCGTGGAAGCTGACGCTTCAAACGATGATAATGCTGTCACTCTTACGCAGACGGCCGTCCTGTAACATTTTTTTCTAGATCTTTATTGGGTCCTGAAAAAAAGCACTCATCAGTAGAAAACTACTATGCGATAGTAGAAGCAATCCGTAAATGACTAAGCTATCTACTAGGAAGACATTTCCATATTATCACGAACCAGGGAAGAGCATTGAGTAGTTTTCATGTTCAATTCCAAGCATAATGAGAAAATCAAAAAATAAAAAAAATTTAAGATGGAGCTTAAAGCTATCTTGCTTTCATTACGACATTATGAATAGACCAGGTAAACAAAAAGGAAGTAGCTGATCCACTCTCTCGAACTTGTTTAAGTATGGATGATACTGATAGCCTACTTTATCAATTACATGTTTCTTTGTGTCATCCTGGAATCACGAGAATGTATCATTGAGTAGATATTGAAAATTTATCTCTTTCCCTTGAGATGATCAAAAGAGTAAACACATCGTGTGAGATATGTGTTGAGATAAAGCCTCGATTCTTTAAACATCAAGGGAAATTGATTAAAGCCACTTCACCGTTCGAACGCCTAAACATCTATTTCAAAGGACCTCTCCCAAATTCTATCAGAAACAAGTACCTTCTAGTGATTGTACATGAATACTCTCGATTCCAATTCGCTTTTCCTTGCATGACATCATCATCTGTGATCGCTGTTCTAACTCAATTGTTCTACTTGTTTGGTGCTCCTGCGTACATCCATCCAGATAGAGGTACATCGCTGATTTCACAGGAATTAAAAACATTCCTCTGATCTAATCGTGTCGCATCCAGTAGATAAACTCCTTAAAATCCACAAGGTAATGACCAAGTTGAAAGGAATTATCTGGAAAACAATACTACTTGCGCTCAAATCTAAACATTTGCCTGTAACTAAATGGGAATCAGTTTTACCTGAGGCTCTACTTTCTATGCTTTCTCTATTATGTGCAGCAATTAATGAGACAACGCATGAAAGGAAGTTAAATCATCCCAGATGTGCGGAGAATGAAGAATCACTTCTCAGTTTGCTAATGAACTCTGTCCCTGTTTTCTTAAAACAGTTTATTCGCCATTCTAAATCTGATCCTCTTGGATTGTAATGCTGAATATGCTCATATTCGCTTTCCAGAAGAAAGGGAAATAGCGGCATCAACCAGATATCTAGCTCCTATCGGGAGTAACAGAAACTCTACCTTATATGACGAGAAGATAGATAGCAATTAAGGAACACCTATCGTCACGGAAGCGGAGGAACACGTCAGACCTGATTCGGTAGTCATACCATCTGTTCAGAAAGATGACTCCTGTTGGCCTAATGTGCAAAACAAATACCAAGGATACCCTTCTCACGCAACACTTCATCCATGTCATGATTTCTGATTCTGTCGAAGGCCTTAGTTAGATTGGTCGACGAAACAGGTAAGCACCTCTTTGTCTTTTTCAATGTCCTTTTCCGGCATTTGCCTTAGGATGGATATCAGATCTTGTGTACTTCTGTTCGGTCTGAATCCATACTGCTCTTCCATTAACAAGGATTCGACAGTTCCACTTCGCATCTTTTCTAGGATCATATGTTTGTTGTCTCGTCTAACGTCCACACGTGGAATTTCTCAGTCTCATCTTCCCGCTCCTCCTTCCCAGTCCTCATTTGTGTGTAATGAGCCCCCGCTTTGTGCTAATTACAAGTGAAAGAAGAAGAAGGGTGTAAAGGTTTGTAGATGCACAAAGTGCTCGTAAAAGGACCTAGGCTCGATAACGCATTGTTAAATAAATTAAGAATTTCTCGTTAGAACAAAATTTTTCAAAAGAACTGTAAAACTTCAGAAAACAACATTAAACAGTCGAACCAACCACTTGGTAGCTGCAGGCAGACTGGGACATGTCTCGCCTTTAGACACCGAGTTACGTCCATTCTTTCAAAATGTTGGGCAACATTTTTAACGTTGCATAATGTCTCCTATTCCGTTCGGGAGACTTTAGACCTGTGATTTTTGGTCTCGCAACAGGCCTGTAGACGGGGATTGGTCTATAGATTTGTCTACGAAGACAAACTTAGACACGTTTTAGAGACCAAAATCGTGCAACATGTCTACTAGTGTGGACAAGGCTTTAGAACTCAAAAATGTTAGTTTTGTAAAACATTAATTGAAATTTTAATTTTAATTCTAGTTTCATTGGACCACCAATGATTCAATTCGTTTGCAATCCAAAACAAATGAAGCGGAAAATTATCAGAAATTAAAACTTACAACCAGTTGAGTGCTACGAAAATTACCATTTTTAAGTTGCTCAATTATTCCTGTCGGAGATGATATATCTAGCTACAAGTTTAATTTAGCCATACACAGATAATGAATTCATTGTATATTTTCATAAACAGGGAAGTCAAAGTGAAAACGACTGTATAATTCATTTAAAAAAAATAATTACCATGTTTTAGTCCTTGGTGCAGACCCCTTTTTCGTGAATAGCTTTAGCTCATCGTTACCTACAACTATTTAATTTAGAGATCAACAAGTAAAAACTGATTTGCTTTCCACTTGCATAATAAGAAAAGTTGATCATAAAATCAAGAAAAATTGGGGCCTACAAAAATACTGTGCCTTACATATATCATTACGTAGCCGAAACCCTACAAACAATTAATCGGTAAACCCCTTTAAGCAATCATGAAACGAAATGGTTAACGTTAATGTCGGACTTTACTGCCTATTTAAAAAAACACTTGGCTTAGTAGTTTAGAGGAAAACTCGTGGACGACGAACGGATAGTTGGTTTTGTATGATTTATAATCGATATCCGATTTTAATCTTTTTTCTTGATTGGTTATAAAGATTAATTATTGAATGTAATAAACCAAAATTGAGGGCCTTTTACACGGCAAATATTAAAGAAGCAATATTATTGACCTTGATGTATGTACCATAGCGCTACGTATTTGTCTATTAACTGATTTACACTGTTTCTTACCTCTGTGCTTTCGTTTATGACGTCATTCTTTGAAAATAAAACAAACGTGTATACGAAAGGTTACATTCTGTTTATAAACTGCTTGATTTGATTATTATATTCCTATGATAACAAATCATTTAGCTATCACCATTGATCACTTTGAATGTAATTATAAATAAAAAATTAACATTTAAACATGTCAGAACCGTGGTCTTTTAAAGGTGTATCTTCTGGTTCTGAGAAAATGTTTCATGGTGAGAAAAAATAGAGGTTTTGATTTTCTATTTCTTAAAAAAATTATGGATATCTAGATTTATTTATTTTTCTGACAGATCCAGGAGAAGCTATGACAGATATTCTGGCAAATCTTGCTCTGCATAAAATTGTATCTGAAGGTAGAAGAATAGGTTACTTGAATGCATTTGTTAAGTTAATTTCTAAACCTGACACTAAATATGAAGACTTTGGTTTTACATCTGAAGTTATATTATATTGGTAATAGGTTTTTATTTATTAAATATTTTTCTGTTTATATTGATGTACCAGTTGATTACAATGTAATGGGTGTTATCTTATTCTATTAAATTAACTCAACATTATTCTGTGTGTTTCCATCATTTTTCTAATGAACAAATTAAATTCCCTGTTTATTGAAGTCTGTATTCTGTAAAATGGGAATCAAACACTTGTTGGGCTGGTGGCAAGTAAAGAACATGAATTTATTAACCAAGTAGATTTCATATGGTTTATTTTGTAATGAATAACTGTGTAATGTTAATTAGTTGACCTGAATACACCCTTTTAAGTTTTATCTCTGCTCTAATTACTGATTTATAATTTATTATATTCTCACTTTTATATTACATTTCATATTATACAATATATATATATATATATATATATATATATATATATATATATATATATATATATATACATATATATTTATATGTGTGTGTATATATATCGTGTGTTTGTTTTTATCAGACTAGTTACTTTTCATACTTTTTGTTTTAGTCTGAGGCCTATATGTTTTTTGGAATCCACGAAGCTGAAAAATTCTGCTTATCGAGCTGTAAGACACTTTGTCAAAACTGAGGAACATGTAGATATTTTAATCAAATTGAAATACGATTTTCTAATTGCCAGGTGATTTTTGTTTGCTTATACTAACTTATTTTATATCAGGTTTCCAGTCACCCTTAGAATTTATCGAAAAATTCTAGTTATTGAAGAACTCTCAACTATTGACTTTAAACAAATTACACGGAAAGTTGGTTAGGGATGTTGTTGTTGGATAATTTATTGTTACAGTGTAATGGTCAATATCATTACTGATACAGTACATACTTCATCCTCCAACCAACTTTTCCTGGAAGTAGTTTTCATGGAACAACAATGTATTTACTATCGATGGTTATATATTCATATTTACTTAAGTATGTTTTGTAAATTAATGTAAAATCAATTCTTTATTATAATTTGGATTTCATTCGTGATTAATCTTTATTATTTTACGTTTAAACATTATATTAATTTTATTTAATGTATTCCAAAAGAAATATCTAAAATTGTTATTATTTTTTCAAAGGCAATTAATGAGTGAATATTTCAAGAAGACGTGTGTATATAAATTTAGGATTATTTATTTTTGTCTAATGATACTATAACATTATTCCCACTCTGTTTCCAGAGAAATAACAGCTGGTGGAATACAGCTTTGCCGTAGAATTTTAGTTGTGGCGCCTCATAAATTAACTCATGCACCTGTAAGAGCCATGGTTGCATTTACTCATCCGAGTCATACTGATAACCTACAATCTGCTGCTCTTGCATTCTTAGCCGAAACAGGTATTGTGTTATAATAAATTTGCCCAAGTTATATTATATGCTTAAGTTATACTCTAAAAATTGCTTAAGTTATACTCTGTTAAGGTGTATAGGAAAAATTATGGTCTGTAAACAATGAGGTATTTTTTGTCTAGCGGGCCGGCATGAAACCTCACTTCTTATCTATCTTATCTAACGTCACGTCACATTACCTCCCTCTTCTTATCCCGCCAAACCTTTGAGTTATTGCATTGTTTAGTTTTCTGTTATTCCCTTATTACATTCACTTATTAAATTCTTTACTTTTGGCCCGTTTGTGTTTATTTTTAGTTTTTGGCCCGTTTGTGTTTATTTTTCTTTTTTTTTAGTTTGTGGCCCCTTTGTGTTTATTTTTCATTTTTTTTACATTTATTTTCATCATATTTTGGATCTTCTTAGAATATGGGATTTGCATGTGAGGAGAGTTTTACCTCAGCTATGGATGTTTGGTGGAGTTTGCCGAGAAACAGATGAATGTTTTATCGTCAAAATAAATGACAGAAAAGCAACAACCTTATTGTAAGCAATTAAAGACAATATGGAAGAGGGAACGACCATTTATTCGGACTGTTGGAAAGGATACAACACCCGACAACTGAACGAAGCAAACTATGACCATTTCCAAGTGAATCACCGGTATAATTTTGTCGATCCATCAACTGGGGTTCATATTCAATACATAGAACGATTATGTGGCTCAGCGAAGTGGAGAAATAAAGTACATAGAGAAACTGCCAGACAACACCTCGATTCGTATTTGTGCGAATTTTTGTGGCGGTGGGTTCACAGAGAAGAGGACCTGTTCCTCGCTATTTTAAATAGCATAAAACAATTTTGCCTTTCAAAATAAATAACACAAAGTGAAAATAAATTGTACATATGTTGTTTATAGTGTTGATATTTTTTCTTTTCTATGTAAATATCTTCTTTAAATGTTTTATTATTGTTTCATTTTGATGTTTTATATGTACATATCTACTTACAGTGCTTTTTTATTATTTCATGAATATATGTGTCGTAAAATAAAAGTATTTTTTTGTTATTACATTTGGTTTCGTATCTGTTTACACTTTCAATAATACAAATTTAATACAATAATACGAAGATATGAAGTAGGAGAAGGCTTATCAATGCGTTATGGAAATTATCAGTGTTCAGGTTATAAACATTGGCAGATAGCAGTCACTGCCAGCCGGCTCGACAGAAAGTACCAACAATAATCAATGCTCTGTAATTTTTGCTTATTCCCATAGTTTTAATATAAAATAGTTTGTCATATTTACTCCTGTGATATCTAAAGAAAAACTACTCTAGAATTATACATTGAATATACAAAGATAATAAGACCCAGAATCCGGTATCGAAGCATTATGTGGTGGACAGTCCTAAATCGGACTAACTTCATCCTAACTCTCTGTTACATAAAATGAATGGCATGTGTAGGCATTCCTGGAGCATTTGGCACAACACTCAGTATTGCTTTTAAGTTTATTTTTTCTTATACCATTACACTTTTCAATAAAGGGTCATAACCTGCCATCTCAATTATGGTATTTTTAAGAATGAAGGATCATAAACAATGGCAAGAAATATGGAAACCTACTGGCCACATTGAGATAGCAACGATGGTGCTTGATGAAGAGATACTTATTCTACAAAACCACAGTCTGCCACCAACTTTAGATACTAAAATTAGCAATCTGTATCCCAAATCACAGGATTAAGCACATGGCTTATTGGAAACTCCAAAAGAATTTCTATCCAGTTTCAACAAAGATTTGTGGTATGATTTGACCCACCATGTGGTGATGAAAGTCTAGAACATAGGTATAGAATTAAATATAATATTGTCTGAGGGGCTTAGGAAGAATTTCACAAAGACGGAATATATGGCTATCTGCGCTGAGGGCACAATTAATTTTCTGTATCGACGCTCAGACCAGTACTACAGTGGATATGTTTAAGTTTCTGGGATCTTATTTCAACTCCTTGAGATCATCAGAAATTGACATGCCGAAAGAAGTAGAACAAGCTCTGAAAGCTCCTGTCTTGTGGAATGACAGAATTCTAAAAGAAACCCTACCTGAAGTATGCAGCTGAAACCTGGACCATATCATCCCAGCTATATTCAAAGGTACAAGCTGTGGAAATGGACTTTTGGATGGTTGGCCGGAGTCTTCTGGATGGAGATTGGCTTGACTACGACCTTTGTAGCTCAGCCCTGGCCTGAGAAGGCAAACCTCACTGGAAGACCTAAATAATATATATATATGTGTGTGTATAAGATAGAAAGTCTTCTGTATTTCAGGCAGAAGTATTTGCCACATTGTTAACAACCACATATTCGGAAGATATTGGATATGATAAGGCCGATATTACTATCTATTAAAATAGTCAATCAACTCTTCAACTCATAAAGTGACTTCCACTCTAGTGAGGGAGTCCAAAGGGACATTAAGTTATCAACAGTTCTTTAATGCTAATTGGCACTGAACTCAGGTCTTAGATAATGTTTTAATTATTTGTATGGATCAGTGGTTCTCTATAGGCAATTGTTTATCCCTGTTCTATAGGTATTGTATGTTTGTGACAACTAATGGTTGAAATATTCGACTATATTTCCAAGAAGCTAGTGATGTTAAAATTATTCTATAGTTTACATCTGTAAATGAGTGCCTTTTACTGAACTCAAGAATCTTATGAAGAGTAAACCCTTGTTAACTGTCACTTCAACTAGTCTGCGTGTAGTTGTGTTGCATATATTTTTTAAACATTATTTCTCTCTTTATATATATATATATATATATATATATATATATATATATATATATATATATATATATATATGTATATATGTGTTCATATAAAATATATGTTTTTTAATTCAAGTAATTGCTTAAGCACTACCATCAATTGTTTGAGTATTATCAGTTTGTTGTTAAATATATATTTGTTTTTTCAGCTTTATTGAATCCCAGCGTTTTCATAACTTGTGGAGGTGTGAGTGCTTTGATCCAGCCTCTTCCATCTTTGAGATCTCCAAAGATGACAGAAGCACTATTAGGACCACTTCTGTACCTAGCAAACAGACCATCAACTAGACATAAATCTGGCCTTAGTCTTCAATGCCTTACTGCCTCTGTGTATATGGATCCTTCTTTTACCAGCAACAAGTGATTATTACTCTGTCTTTATAAAACATTATGTAGGTTCTCTACATTGAGCTTGTAACTGTTAAGTTGTTAATTATTTGATGCCTTATAAAATCAAATTCCTGATTCTTGTTGGCTAATTTTTTAAAAGTGAATTTAAAAAATTTTCATGATATTTTTTTGATAAATTTAATTTCTATATTTTGTCATTGAAATTGTATCAATTACATCATTATTTAGGTTTTTCTTCTTAACTTCTGATCCAAATTTCCTTTATATATATATATATATATATATATATATTAATTTCAAGTATTCTCCATTATTACTTAACATTTATTTAATTTTTATTAGCTCTGTTTTATACTATCTCCAGATTATTTCCATCCTCTTTTAATTAAACTTTCATTTAATAATTCATAATATTTATCTATAATATATCTCTCGTCCATTATATACGCTTCCGGTACTTTAGTTCAAAACTTTCTCAGTCAACCGTCAGAGATGACGCAACAATACAGCTCCCCCCTCTCTTGCTACCATACCTCCATTCTATTCAAACGATTGCTTCGATCAGGTTGGTTGTCTATCTTACCTTATTTTTATTTTTATTTCCTGTCACTATATTTTCCATATCTCCATCTCGACTTTGTATATATTGATACATTTGCTCATTTATTTTTTACTTTGAGAAGGAGTTAATTGGGGGGAGGTGCGGTCAAATAAATACTAAATTAAACAGATACTAAGTATTATATATGTAGAAGATACAAACTTGATATTTTAACTACATTGTCACCCACTATATCTCTGATATCATCTTTTTATTTCTGTATCTGACAACTTCTTATTTTATATCTACTTATATTCATTTATTTTATTTTCACCATGTTTTGTGTCTTTTGTAGCCCTGAAGACGACCTGCAAAGTGGGTCGAAACATCGGCAAAAATTAAATAATTACTATCTGTTTAATTTAGTATTTATTTGACCGCACCCCATGATTAACTCTTTCTCATATTATATCAACGGTCAACTATCTCTACATCATTATTTTTTACTTTATTTTAACTCTTTATTCTCTTATATGTAGTCAGTACATTTTGATAGACTTTAAAATATCTCTATTTCATATTTAAACTATTCTATTTACAAGTTTTCTATTTCTATTTATTTCTTATATTACTTCATATTCCTTTTCTCTGTTTTACATTTTATTCCAAGCTTACCATTTTAGCTCTTATGTTACCTTATTTTGATTATGTTTACTTCATTAATCCGCATTTTGTAACCGTTAATATTATTTATTTCTTAGTTCTTGTTATTGTCATAATTCTACCTACTTTATTTTATTTTAATGTTCACTTATCTACTAAATTTTTAATTTTATGAAATGTTAGGTTCATGCTAATTTGTTTGAAATGCTAATTTTGTGATTTGATAGGTTGATTTCTATCACAGCAATGTTTTTTGAATTTTCAATGCGCTTTGTGCTCCATCATACAAAATTGTTAAAATGTATTCAATCTCAAGAAGACTGATTTATAGTTATTACCCCTTCAGTAACTGAGGTATTTAAGCTAGCAAGACAAGTTGTGTTGATGGGTTTCACTTTATACAGTCTGTTAACAAAATTTTTGTTTTATTCATAATTTCTATAAAATATTGTGTTACACATGGGTTCAAATTAGAATTAGGGTGGAGTGGTGGTTGCTGACACTTGTGCGAAACATGTGTGTTGCCTGGCAACCTGATAAACCCAAATTTATATGATAAAATGATTATTAATTAGTAAAATGAGTTTGCGTCCTGGTGCTATGTGGAGGGAGCTTTTAACTCTGGGATTAATCCTTCACTCTCTCCCACGGCCTGAGAAAAACCCGTTTAGCCTAAAGAGGGAGTTTGATGCAGAATCTTCCATCTCATGTGAGAAATCCAGTAGTCTTTATTTTAATTTTAAGACATTGTAAGAACTCTTAGCATTATTTTTTTGTCATTTGAAATTAAGAAATTTTTTTCTATTGTCATGGCTCCGCTTATCTTCCCTTAAATGAGTTTGAAGATTTACTTACATTATGTTAGCTATCTTAAAAATTAAAAAAATATTTTTCAAATAAAGTTGCTTCAATGAATTCTTCCACCGTATTCAGAAGGTAAATATAAGGTTGTTAAGTTCTATATTTCATTTTTAAGGAGGATTATGTATAAATGTGTTGTATTTATATTGAGAATATTTATATGCATTTAATACATTTTTAACGAATATTTGTTGTTGTTTTTTTATTTTAAAAAAATGTTAAAAGATGGATTTTCTGTTTGGATTTCTGTACATTGAAAGAGGCAATTTGTTTTTTTATTTTTGGTTGTTTGGTGAACAGAGGCTTAATTTGCATTACTTCCCTTTACTTTTTTGTTTATTTAATGAAATTAACACATAACAATATTTCAGTTTCCTTAATGTAGAATTTGTTTATTTATAATTTTACTGATTCTAACTTAACAGATCATATTTAATTTATAATAATTATAGGAATGAAGGAATTTATAATTATGTGTGTTTAAAAAACCAAGAAAATGTCCTACTAAAATGAGAACAAGCTCAATGATCAGTTCTCTACATTTCAGGAATTTTATTTTAAATAACTTTTAAAAAGTCTTAAGAAAAGATAAATGGATTATTAATAAATTGTATTTATTGGAAACCTTACAAAATACTCATTGATTTATGTGCCAAACTTGCAGACATGCAAACTCTGGTAATGGACACGTCCGATGGTCCACTACGGCACTGATTTGCCTATTAAGGTCATGGACTGGTCTTTTACATCTTTGCCAGGGAAAACGGCAAGCCATATATTCAATTGTCAACAGCTTATATATATCTCATCTTCAGGTACCTATATACTTATAATATATTCAATTTAGATTATACTCAATAAAGTAGATTGCATTCCGTACTTGGCAATAAAATAGTTTTAATTTCAAAATTGGAAATTTTATTTTTCAGAAACCTATCCTTGAATTGTTATATGAGCTCTTTCAACTTGTGCAACCTGAATGGACTGATGAAATGAGTGTTGCACTTTCGGCAGTTTCTCCTTCACGATGGCAAGATAATTATCGAATTGCTGAAGGTTTTGTCGCTGCAGAAGCTGCAGTTTTAGTTCCACACCTTGCTAAAGCTGGGTAATTTATTATTTTCTTAGTTCATTTATGAATTTAAAAGGTCTGTTTTTGGATTAAAATATAATTTCTATCTTTATTTTTTTAAATATATTCTAGTGTGAATCTAGTTGAAGTTCACCGTGCTGTGGTGCTTTATTTGTTCTTGGATGCAAACCTCTTGGATGCTATTGTTCATGTGATTGTTTCAGATGATTCTTTTCTGTCTGTGCATGCCACAATTTTGTTAGGTACGTTATTTTATTTGTTTTAATTTAATAATTTGTTTTCATTGCTTGAACAGTTCATATATGTACATTTTTTAAAATTTAATTAATTTTTTTTTAAATTTAAAAGTCACATTCATACTATTCTATTATATATGAAGCTTCCTTTTTTTGTTTTATTTCAAAATTATATATTAATAAACATGAAAAGTGAGGTTACTATTAACTGATCACGTTAAGGTGTTGCTCATTTTAGCATTTTCGAGTCAGAAGCAGTGCTCGTTTTAATATAGTATGGTGAGTAGATATTTCATCATATAAATTCTAACATTACCTAACTCAATTCTTATAATTATACAGAATGTTAAAAAAATCTGTTCAGTTCTATTGCCTATGACCTTGTTATAATTCTTAGCAAATTTAAAGCTTAACATATTTATGGTTACTATTCAATTGTGTATGAAGAAATTAATTCAGTTAAATATCTACCTCATTATCGTAAAAATTAACTTAGGCGTTGTTATACTTTATATGATGATTAAAAAAAAAAGTTAATTAACATTTTTGGAATAAATGATAGTTTTTAAATTTTTTTTTTTTGCTTTATTTATTTTTTTAAGGTGAAATCCTCCATCTGGTACATACTATACTACCTCCTGAGCTAGTAAGCCTTACACCTGGTCTTCCTAATCTTATATCATATGCAGTACGAGGTTCTCCAGTCAATTTATTTCCTAGCTACAATGAAGTTAAGGGAAAGGTGGAAGAGTGTTTTAATATTGGAAATACGGAAGATCTATGGTCTGCTTACAAGTCATCTTTAGGAAAATTTATCAATTCTGAATTTAATTCACCTCAGTAAGTTTTTTGTTAAATCTTTTTTTTTTTTTATGTACTTATGAAAAAGTTGCCTTGGTTACTGAAAAGGCGAGACAGAGCAGGAAAAGAAAAAAAAAATTAATCATGACCAGACAATAAAAAATTATTATCTTTTTTATTTTTATTTATTCATGAGATTTACAACTGTATAAATTAAAAATACATCCAGTAAATGTGCACACGCTTAATAATACAATCACATGAAAACGCTGGTTGAGGAACTACCCGTTGGTAGCATTCTAATATATTCTCTTTTAAAATAATTGGTAATTGGTTGACTGTCGTGGATAATGAAGAGAAGAATAGTTGGGGTGTTCAGTCAAAAAGGAAGGTAAAAATAACTGATAATATTTATTCTCTTTTAAAGTGTAAATACTGATTAGTTGGTTGTTATGAGTTAAGGTGTAAAACCTGTAGGTTATCAATGCCATTAATTAAGTTTATATATCTTTTATTTATAGTTATATCTGCTAGTTGTGAAGAAAAAATAAAATAATAAAAATTAAAAAGGAGAGATAAGGTTTCAGATATTTTCAAAAATTCCTTCTTTGAAGATAAAAGATATGACTACTAAGAACCAACCTGTACATACTGAACCAGCTCTTCATATCTTCTTAAATTGAAATAATTCTTTGATTACTGAAAATATTTAGTTGTTCATGGCTAAGAGACTTTTGTATTTTTACTGTTAAATATCAACCTTAATAAATTTGAATAATTTTAGAAAATACTTCTTGATCATTTAGTTAATGTAATTTTCTATTTAAGGTTAGGACAAGGTTGCAATCCAAATCATTCTAGTGAAGCACAGGGGCGTGCTTTATCAGCAATACTTGCAATATCATGCCTTCACAAAAAACCTCCTACTCCTTCCCTGTATCTCAGTCACCTTATTTCATGCCTCAAGGAGCCGCAACAAACTGAGGAAAAACCGCCACCTATTGTAAGTCGAAATTTCTTAACTTTTCTCTAAAAAAATAATCTAAGAGTGATCACATTATGTTCTAATTTTGTAGGCTCATTGTACTTGTGATGAAGCCATAAAAGAAACTGGAGTAATGACCTCTAAGGATCCTTATGTATGGAACTGGGATGTCATACGTGCTGTATTAAAGGTATTCCAAGCATATATGTAAATGTTTTATTGCAATAGAATAAAAAGAGTTTTGTAGTAAAATAATGGTGCTGTTATTGAATTCCGTCTTCTACTGCCTATAATATATGCGAAAAGGGTATTTCTCTTGATACCCCTATAGCACAAAAACTGCACTTTTGATTTGCTCCAAAGTCGGAGAGAAGTAAGTGATTGATAAACAAATGATCTAGTAGGAACAAATTTCATCAAATTCTATCCAATATTTTCAAAAATTCCGCTTTCAGATCTTCAAACATTAATTTGCCCGTAGTTTGATAATGGCTCGTTCGATTAAATCCAGTGTTGGAGGAAATTCGGAGAATAATGTACAAATTGTGTAGTATAAATTTCATTAAAATCTATTAACCAATTAAAATTAATATAAATAATTGTTAAAAATATAATGGCTGTGAAATGTAGAAGGCATTGGAAATATGGAATGGTTAAATTTATATATTTTTATGAGGTTAGTTTCACCTGACTTTAGTCTTTATTAAAAAAATTAATTTAAATTGTATTGTGTTGTCTATTTCTTATTGGTTTTTGTAGTTTTGATTTCCTTCCTAAACACTAAAGTAGTAAGGGGTTAGCTTTTTAATCATTTATTGTTAAAGAGTATGGCGTAGATTGAAAACATACAGAATGAGTATTTTTGTTTTCACTGATTATCAAAACGGGATATCAAATACCCGAATGTCGTAGGATTACTTTTCAAATATGCCTTTCTCAAAAAATGTATTCACAAACCAAAAATTATTGACCTTGAGATATGGGTAAGTGTGAAATCAGTGAAAATGGTGAGAAAGCTGGGCTCTTTTCTACTTTAAGCACACCAGTGGTGCTGTCTTTTTCCTTTTTCACCTCGCCAACGTGGCGTCACGTTAAGTTACAATTTTGAATGAAGCTCATTAGAAAGAGAATGAAATTGTGAACATTTTTCTTGTTTAAAGTATGCAGCTCTAATTTTTAGTTTCTAAGATATTTTAATTCATATCTTAAATAAAACTCATTACCAGTTGATTTTCAACTCTATTTTTCCCTTTTCGTCTCTCTCTAACACTGTGTCGCGTTTTAATACAATTTTTAATAATAGCTCACAACAAAGAGGATGAAATGCTAAACATTTCCCCAGCTCCGATATTTAGTTTATGAGGTATTTTAGTTCATATCTTCAATAAGACTTGTAATCATTTGGTTTTCGACATTATTTTTCCTTTTCATCTCTCTAACACGGCGTTACATTAAGGTATAATTTTGAATAATAGCTCATTTCAAAGAAGTAAAAATGCTAAGCATTTACCTTGCTTACAGTGCCCAAGTCGGATTTCTAGTTTCTAAGATATTTTAGTTCATATGTTCAACCAAACTCGTTCCCCTTTTGCCTATCTAATATGTCGTCATGTTTAGATACAATTTTGAGTAATAGATCATTACAAAGGAGATGAAATTCTGAACATTTTCCGCACTCACAGAGAGCAGGTCCGATTTTTAGTTTCTGAAATATTTTAATCCAAATGCAAAACCACTTAAAAAATTCACTGATATGTTTAAAATATAAAAGTGCCGAAAGCTGTACTGTATCACTTGGCAGACATTTTTTTTTGTTCTCTCCTTCCTCACCTTTTAGGCTACATGTGGTTTTCCTGGACCAGAGGGTGATGGCTGGAGATTAGGAGTATTAGGATCTGGGAAACGTTTTTATTATTACTATTAGTGAAGTCCTAACCAAAAAGTTTGAGATATATATTAAAGAAGATTAATTTTAATGTCTCTATGTAAATTTGAGAAGTGCATCTGTATTGTTGCAAACCATCCCATCGATATCAATTTTCTTTAGTATGAAGTCTGACCTTAAATAAAAAAAATCTTGAATACTTTTATTTTAAGTAGTAAATTAGTCGAGACTTGAAATGTTTCAGAGGCACGGAGAGACTATCAGAAAAAGTACTGATTCTAATAGAAAATTATTTTTAAGAAGACTTGTCAACTTCCTCTTACCAGTTACTGGACAGTATGGCAGAACAGAAATAGGCTCTGACCGAAAATTGAGCTATAGATTAACTCTTGCTGCTCTGTCGTTGTTGTCAATGCTTTTAGCATCTCCTGAAGAAGTAAGTATGCTGTTACTATTATTATTATTACTATTTTGATAGTGTTTATCATCTATATGAAATTGATTTTAGAATAAAAAGTATTCTTCAGTTAAATTTGAAAATAGCATTTTACTTTTAGACTATTCATTCTGCTAGCTTTCCAACCAATGTCATGAATGATATTTTCTTCAATATTCACAGCGCTATAGCAAACACCATACTTATCCAATTTTAACAAGAGTTAACATGAATGGTTAAAATTCATCCAACAATATCACAAATAGGATAAACAATCCACCTCAAGGATTAATTTGTCAGATAAGAAGTATTAGTGACATAAAAGTAAACAGAAAAACCAAAAGGATTTATTTGCTAACCTAATGTTTATATACATGTACATTTTTTTTCTGATTACTGAAAAATATTTGTTTGTTTTAGTCTGATAGCCATAAATACCTACTGGAACTATTGGGTGCTATTCGTCTTCAGTTAGAAGATATCACTACTGCGAAATCAGCTCATGATTGTCTTCTTTCTCCGGTCAACATCTCTAGCTCGCTATGTCAAGATTATTTTCTTTTTATTGGTCACCTTACAAGAGCTCCAGCTGGTAGGAAAGCTTTAGAAAAAGCAAGAATATATCAGCAGTAAGTTATCATATTGCTATAAAATTTTGCTAGTATATGTCATTATAAATAAGTTTTATTAATTATGGATGTCAATCTGAAAAAAACATCATGGTTTTTTTTTCAAAACCGACACAAAGTTTATAAATCTTTTTGGAGTAGTATTTTTTAGTATACTGTAGATATTTATAATATTATTGTGTTAGGATCCTCCAACTTCATGGCTAGTATTTAAAGCTTGTGATGGAGCACGATTGCATAGTTGATAAATGCTATTGGGTTGACACTCAGTATAGAGAATATAGAAACAATATACCAGGAGTACATATCACACTAATGCCCATTCTTTATTTTATTTGAACAGAGTGTTCATATTGTGGGGTTTGGTCCTGCTCTGACGTACTTTTGATCGGTCCTTTAAGTGACCTCTGGTAACACAAACTGCTTCTTTTATCTTAAACTCAAAGCTAATAAAATACTATCCATTCTTATATCTAGTCCATTTTTTTTTTAAATGGATCTTCTACACGATTTTATCTTGTAAATATTTTTTTATTACTAAATAAGCTCTCAGTGAATCTATAAATTGCTATAAATATTTTTTTTATATGTTTATTGCAATATATAAACCTGTTTTGAAATGTATATTATGGATTTATTTTAGGTTATTAGAATTGGTCAAAACAACTAATCAAGAATGCTATATAAAACTCATCGTCTCTACATTAGATTACTCTAACGATGAAATGGCTCGGTAAATTAATTATGTTACCTCTGTATTTTATTGTTACTGTTTGTAAATAAAAAACTATAACAATATATTTATATATTTTTTAAGGAGAATATTGAAGTACAGCTTAGAATCCAAGTCGGTTTCTTGTCGGTTATATGCCACAAAGATCTTGCATACTCTGATACGGATTGGAATTGGTCATAATAAATCGCTTATGAATTTTGTTATTGGTTTAATTGTTTGCCAAGCTGGTGATCCGGATAGAAATGTTTCCCAGGCTGCTCTGGAAACATTACAGGAGGCAGCGTATTGCAAGGTATGTATGTAATGTAAATGCATTTATTTATGACTGTATACATTATTTACTTATTTAATGAACTAAATATTATGTAATTTACATGTACCATATTTGCCATTTAATGATTAATGTTAATTGTTTAAGCTCAAGGCTGTCTAACAATATTTATAAAAAAAATTATATTATGTTTTTTTCCTTACATATATCTGTTGCGACATTTAACATGAAAGATTCAGGATATTTCGGAATCGATTAATAATCACTAAAAACATTGAGTTTTTAGCAAATAATTCTAGGTTGGAAAAAAGCCAAGTAACATTTCTAAAATTAACATGAGAATGAATTAAATACAGTATCTAGTTAATTTTGCTTTTAGTTATTGTAATTAATTTTTGAAGGAAGAAAAGATTTAGATGAACAATATAATTTTTGTTCCCATTCTTTCCTATACATGATTAATTTTTTTTTTAACAGCAATGTTTTACTTTTCTTTATCTAAGTGATCAAAATTAATATTATTGACCTTCATATACGTGGCCTCATATCAATGACGGACATCTCTCATTTTCAGAAAGCAGATAAAAAATCAATTTTGTTTTATAAGTTCTACTCAAAACTGTTTCTGACGATTTCATTTAAGAAAGTTTAAGTTGAATAATGAAACAAAATCATTAGAACCAGTTAAAATTGAAGCTATGTTATAAAAATTGGCTTTTTATTTTTAAAAATTACTTGTCTCCCCTTTCCCACCTTTCAGGCTATACGGGGTTTTCCCGGGGCAGAGGATGAGGGCAGGGGATTAATGCCTGAGTTAAAAACCCCCATGGCACCGGCACGTGAACTCGTGATAATTTTTTAATTATCAGGTTTCCAGGCAACAGCAGTGCCGTGCACATTCATTAGCCTGCTCGGCCTGCTCACCCTACCCAACATTTAAAAAAATAAAATGAAAACATTATGAGCAAATCTTGTTTTCAAAAAGTCATGTTTTCTCTCTGAAGAAGGAATCTTTAAAAATCTCTGAATCTCTCACGTACCTCCTCCACCCCCATTTTTTCGTTGTTTTTTTAAACTTAATGTTAATAATCTGTAATAACCTTTAATAACTTTAAACTTGACGTGCATTTTGTATTCTTTTAATTTTAGTTCATTTTTATTATTCACAATCAGCAGATATAAATATATATAATCTTAATTATGGCATTGATAACCAACAGGTTTTACGCTTTTACTATACAACAATCAACCAACCAAAAAATTTATGCTGTTCCAACCGACCTCCTGGCTGATCATTACATGCTATTGCCCCCTCCTCAGTGATTAATGGTATAAAACTAAAAGGTGGAGAATAATGAGGCCTAAGTTTAATTAGCATGTTTATTAAATTTTATCAGTACTGATGGCCCTCACTCCACTCTTTAGATATTGATGATGTACAATCAAACAAATTTTAGAAGGCCTACAAGAATGGAGTATACCATGTTTTATTCAAATTGGCTAAATGCTTCTTTAATGCTGATGAAAACCTCAGCATGAAAGACAGCTAATATACCCATAATTAACCATTAGTAGGTCCATGAGAAATGCTTATGCTAAGTTTCATCAAAATCAACCTTGTCGTTAAAGTGCAGGTACCCCCTCTCCTCGGTATTGGAGACGGTATTATTGTTCAATATTTACTCCCCTTTTTATTTCCTGGGGCCCAATATATCAAAATTTCAAAATGTTTCCTCAATATATTGAATTACTATTTCAATGTGTATTTGAAAAATATCAGTGATACTTTTTTGGATATTCACATCCCTAAACTTACATTATGAAAACTTTTTATTTGCTTACAGGAATATGTTGAAGAAATAGTAGATCAGAAACCTTGCCTTCTTCGGCACGGAGATAGCGGCTTACTCCTTCTTATCCGCTGCTTGTCAACCGAACAGGGTTTCCAGGCTCTGCACCAGGCCAACTTTGTTGAAGGACAGTTTGCCAAATGGGGGACCCATTATAATTACAGGTATGATATATTATAATTGGGTTATATATTTTATTTAATTGATTCGCTTTCAGTTAGAGAGCATTAATTAATTCTTGAGTCTTCTTTTTTTTTTTTTATCGGCCACTTCTAATCATAAAACTTGTTTTAAAATAATGGCTATTATATGAATTAATGTATTTAAAAATTTTATCATGTTTATTTATTTTATGTCAGGAATCATACTGCATATTTCACTTGAAGTATATTTTAATTAGTAGTTCATATCAAATTAGATTGGCTGATTGTTATTTCCAGATTTTCTTTTAATGTATACTTTATTCAGCATAAGTAATTACATTATGTATTTAATTTTTTTTTTAAATATCTGTTTTTATTTTTTAAATATAATAATAGCTTAATAATTAGCTCTATTTTACATTAATAACAATGTGATGTTAATAACATCACTGTTAAAAACAAATGGTTATCAGTGTAAGTTTACATTTATATTATTGTATGGTCTGTCTGAGAATATTTAATTAAATAAATTAAATTAGCAGAGAAATTTTGTAATTTTAATATCTAACAGTACAATTTTATAATGGAAATTGGCCTAGATATTATTGATGATACAATTAATGAATATTTATATAGACAAAGATTTATTGAAGAATGTTGTCTATTAGTCAAATATAGGGCTGCAACCATCATTCAAAAATGGATCAGAGGCTTTTTAACAAGAAATCACATGAAAAAACTTAACGAAGCTGCAACAGTGATTCAAAGGTATTATAGAGGATATTTAGGATGGCAGATTGAAAAGAATTACATAAATAAATATTTTATTTCCCGTATTCGTGATGAATATAATCGCTATGCTACTATTATTCAGTCTTATTGGAGAGGCTATTGTGTAAGAAAGATCTTCGACTACAGAAGGCTCAAACAATGGCAAATTGAAGTCGTGGAGGAAAATCAACGCCTTGTGAAAAAGATGTACAAATTCTACAATATGGAATCTGATTTTTCAAAGTTTATTGACGAAAAGGACTTAATGAACTGGATAGTTTATATTGTTTTCAAAACCCATCACATGCTCAGAACCTATTCTATCCCTGGCATTTACTCTAATAAAGGTAGCACAGAATTATCCAGGATTGAACATCTCATGAAGCAAATTCTAGTGAGAGGATTCATGGAAGGTCTGAAAGATGAAAGGGTCAAGTATATTTTAAAAATTCTTGATTTCAAGAATAGCTCTAACTGGAGAAACGAATTTTCACATATGACTAAATGGGAAAAAGGTTGGCGTGGAAGGTACTGCTTGAGACTCCCAGCCACTCTTTGATAAAGATATTTTTCTGAGTTAAATTTAAATTAAATCTAATACCATTTGCAGTATATTTTTTTTGTTTTATCAGACATTTTAATTTTTCAGCTGAAATGAAGACATAATTTACTAATAAATTAATTCTTATAATCTATAAACTTTTTTGATTCACAAAACCATTATGATTTTAATTATAATTTTTCTGAAGTTAACTCATCCCACCACAAAAAAAAAAAAAGTGAATAATTTGATGAATTTTCCCTTTGTGAAATCCCAACATTGTCCACTTGCAATTAGTGTTACAACTTTTGACGTATCTATGGAAAGGCAATGAAAATCTCGTAATTATGTTTTAGTAAACTTTACAATGGAAAATAACAGGTTAATAACTAATAGTCATAATCATTTATAGGTTAAATATTCAAATATCTCAATAAAAAAAAATAATAATCTCAATAAAAAATACTCAAATGTCACTTTCAAATATCTCTAGGCATATATGAGCTTTTCGGTTGACAGAATGACAAACTCCAATTTCAACATTCTTTATTATACATTTTAGTGATGTTTCTAGTGGCAAAATTTATATCTTAATTCACAGTTCTGTATTTCAACACTGCAATCACCTCCTCCGGAATCAATTAACTCACTGTCTGAATAGATAACTTTTTCAACTAGAAATATCACTAAAATGACATTACTGAAAAATGTTCAAATTGGAGTTAGTCATTTTTCAACTAGAAATATCACTAAAATGACATTACTGAAAAATGTTCAAATTGGAGTTAGTCATTTTTCAACTAGAAATATCACTAAAATGACATTACTGAAAAATGTTCAAATTGGAGTTAGTCAGTCTATCAACTGAAAGGCTCAGAGATTGAAGTTGTGTGGTTTATAAAAGCAGATGGAGTAACTAGATTTTTATTGCCTACCGTCGATATAATAAATAGACTTTTTATAATTTTAATAGTCTTAATGATTTGTTATCTGTAAGCTTTAAGCTTTAGCTCTGTTTAAAAATCACTTCAAAAATTTTATAATAGCCCAACATTGCCAGAAAATAATTTCTATTCCAAATAGAGTGGTAAGTGAAAGTTGTGTGTTGCGCGCACCAGATTTTTGTTGTAAGCAATATTGCACTGGTGCCTTTCTGGACGTAGCTCAAGCTTTCGACCGGGTGTGGCACGATGGCTTGCTTTTCAAGCTCAAAACCCATTTACCTCAACCCTTGTACCTAGTCCTCAAATCTTACCTTTCAAATCGCTCCTTTCAAGTCCGCTGCGGCACTGAACTCTCCAAACATTATCCAATTGAGGCTGGTGTTCCACAAGGCAGTGTCTTGGGCCCAGTTCTCTATATCCTTTTCACCGCTGACATCCCTTCAAGTCCTGATACCTTCCTAGCAACATTTGCTGATGATACTGCCATCCTATCCTCCCACTCGGATCCTCTAATAGCGTCCCAGAACCTGCAAAGACACCTTTCCTTCATTGAGCAGTGGTGCAACAACTGGCGCATCAAAATTAATGAATCAAAATGCAAGTATGTAACTTTCACTCTTCGACGCAGATCCTGTCCGCCAATCCTTTTTAATTCAATTCCTCTTCCCTACTCAGACACAGTCCGATACCTTGGCTTCCTTCTGGACAAAAGACTGACTTGGAACCCACATACGAGACTTAAAAGACAAGAGCTTAACCGACGATTTGGTCAGCTATATAGACTACTAAACAGAAGATCTCATCTCTCAACAGAAAACAAATTATTAATCTACAAGACCATACTGAAACCTATCTGGACCTACGGACTTGAACTGTGGGGGACAACTAAATCATCGAATATCAAACGCATCCAATCCTTCCAGTCCAAAGTCCTTCGAACAATAGTCAATGCTCCATATTATGTCACGAACAAGACCCTACACCATGACCTTAACATCCCATATGTCCATGACATCATCCCATCCAGATTCTCCAACTTTCACCAGAACCTCATTCATCATCCCAATCCTCTAGCGCAATCCCTATCCAGCTCCGAGCATCCATACCATCCCCCTCGAAGGTTGAAACGGCAGTGGCCTCGAGATCTTTTGTAAATATGCCTTTGGAGTCCTGGCAATGGCCAGCTTCTCCACTCATGTCCTGAGCGCCTGTGGCTGTATTGCCCTCTTTCAGTCTCCACTGGCTTCTAATACTAGTGATGCGACTGGAAAAGTGGCACTGGGATCTTCCGGAGTCTTGCTTTGCCTTCCGCGTGTGGAGGTAAAAGCCTGGCTCGGAGATTCTTGGGCAAATGTATATATTGTATATAGTTATGATTGTGTTTAGAAGTTTTTATTTTATTTTATTTTTTTTATTTATTTACCTTCTTCATCAGTATTATTTATTTACTTCTTATATTTATATTTATTTCTTTATTATTTGTATATATTGTATGAATGAGAACTTTTAGCCCTAATGCTTATAGCCCTCCAGCAGTGGCTGATTGTATTATTATTCAATAAATAGATTTCAAAAAAAAAAAAAAAGATTTTTGTTGTTGTTATAATTACAAATTTCAACATTGAATTCATTAAACTTCAATGTATTATCCATTGTACTTGTGTTGTTTTGCATGAAATTGTGGGATTTGCCTGTAACGGAAGAGCTTGCCTATGCTTTTCTACAATATGGGATCCTTCCGAATACACGTTTATGCACACAGAGGTGCTAGATGAAGTTGTATTTCGGGCAGCGCATTCAATAATGTTGTAATTTAAGATTTTGCATTAAGACGTTCAAAAGTAAGTTTCCACGTGTGGTAGAATACTGGCCTCCAGATATTTAATTTTAATGTAAGTACAAACCAGTGTTAATATAGCAATTAATTCGTAAGGTATAATAACAAGTGGCCTCCCTTTAAAGAGAAAGTATCAAAAACAAATGCAAATACAATTTTTAAAATTTCTACAATTATTTTCTGAAATATTGTGGCATTATTTTTTTATACTTATTCGGTTGTGGTCTGTAGAGATAGATTAGTTTCTGATTCGATGTGTTTTTGTCTATTCAAATATACAGATTATTTTCTTGATTCAAATATAATTTTTTTTTACCACAATTTCACTTAAAAGAGATGTGCCAACTTTAAGTGTGTACAATTTGAATATATTATACATATACATTTTGTGTTTTAACATTTGAATAAGCTTGTTTTCATTGGGAAATGTTTCTGACTTATGATGATTTAAATTTGAAACCTGCCTATTTATATGTTAGGTATTTTATATGAAGGAAGAAAAAGATTGTAAAGAAAGCAGCAGCTCCTTTAGGTCTGATTTTCATTAAACATTTGGAACTAAACCCTATTACATATATATGTTATAATTGCTGTCATTATTACCACAGTTTAATAATGTTATTATAGATAATAATAATATATAATAAATAATAATAATTTCATTTAATTGAAATTAATACATTTTTTCATAATAGATCCTTTATTTATTAAGGTAAAATTTAAATTGTTCCATTTACAGGTATGTAACAATAGTGGAAAGCCTTCTATCTACTCAGTGTTCCAATGGGAATAAAGAAGTATTCCTACCTCCACATCTTTATCAGCAACTGGCATGTCATCAACAAGGCCTTGCGATGATTCTTGCTGATCCTTACGTTGCTAAGTTGATTCAGGTAACTTTGATTATGTTCTATAATATTTATTAGTATTGCATTACCTGGTCAATTTATGATTAATGAGTAATTGAGTATCAGCAAGATACTGATAGTCTTTGTACTATTGTTTTCCAATTTGCTATAAATGGTTATGGAGTATCTTTGTTTATATAATTAGATTTTTGTCTCTTGCCAACTTCTTTATTCGTACTACTATTATATCCCAACAAGGAAATATTTTCACTAGAATTGGACATTATTTTTATTTATTAGTACACAGTGAACTGGTAATAAGTTAAGTGGTGCTGAGGCGTGAATAGACTACAATATAAAATTTTACTATTGATGAAGACGACTTCTTAAAGAAATCTGCAAGGACTCAAAGATAAACCTGATAAACCATCAATGAATGAAATAGTTTAGAGGTGACCAAGAATAGGAGATTAGGATGAAACGGACATTTAAAATGGCATAGGAGGTAGGAAAAAAGAAAAGCTTATACTCAATGGAAGGATAGCTTAGCTGGAAGAATGCCTGGTGGGTGACTTGGAGTAATGGAAGGAAGATGAAGATGCTTAGTTGAAGAAATCTCATTGTTATCTGACATCCTCGTGAGTTTCTCAAAAATTATCGTTTTTGAACCTAAAAATTTGTAATTATATTAATTAGCTAGTTCATATGATAACAGGGTGGTTAGATCAATCTTTTAACTAATTATTACATAAAAGTAAATCAAGATAATTATAACTGAATAATAAGATAGAAGTCTGGATTAGCTTTCAAATAATAAATAAATAAAGTTGATTTACTAACTTAAGGATCTTATGAAGAGTTTTCAGCTTGAGAGGATAAAATATGGGAAGAATTTAATGATTGGATGTACTGCTTAGCTCATATAGTATTATATATTCTCACCACTACACCAAGTTAAAGTGGCTCTTCCCCTTCATTCGAAGACAATATTTCCTAGGTACGTTCCTCTATCAAATCATTAACAATCATCGTCCTTACGCCTCCAACATTTTTTTTTGTCCTCCCCTTCCTTGCCGTTAAGGCTATACAGGGTTTTCCCAGGCCAGGGGGTGTGGGCGGGGATTTAAAAGACTCCCTCGGCACCGAGACGCGAACTCGTGACTATTTTTGTATCATTTGATTCAAATATCAGGTTGCCGGGCAACGGCGGTGCTGTGCACACGCGATAGCCCATTCAGCTACCCCGCCCACGCTTACAACATTCTCCAATTCAAGTTCTCAGTCCACTCCCTTTCCACAAGATCTCGACCTTCCAACCTTTACATTCCTTCTCACAGATCTGCCTTGTTCCCAAACTCCTTTATTGCTCGCTCTGTTAATTTCCTTTTTCCTTCCTATCACAGTTCGGCATTCTCCCTCCCTATCTACATTTAAAACCCTCCTATTCCAATTTCTGTCCCAAAAAAAATCAGATAACTCCCTGGTAATCTTTTAGGCAAAATTTCATATTATTCAAAATTATTCACATAATGTTATATTTATATATAATTCATCACTTAAATACTTACTATCAGATTCGTCTTTTTTTTTTTTTTTCTACGGAAACACAGAGTTTATTGCTAAGAAGAATGTCATGTATTTTTTTTTTTTTTTTTTTATGAAAGTGTATATTTATGTTTTACCACTGTACATAGTTTTAAGTGTCTTGGCATGATTTCATGTGTTTTATACATAGATTTTTTTTATTTTGTACATAGTATGTTTAACTAATATTTTCATTACTCATTTCTCTTTATTTTTATTTAGTCCAGATATAATATTTTAATTTTGTTATTCTAAAGGGGCTTTGTCCTAGAATAAAATTATTTTCTTTTCTATTCTATTCTATTAACTATTCTACTAGGTCTGGTAATAATTTTCCAGATTTGGTTTTAAAATTGTAAATTATGGGCTTTAGGCATGTTAATATAAATAGCAATGTTTAGCTCTATCTTGTTAGTTCAGCCTAGCACAAGGATTCTGTCTAGCCCTTATCAAGTGAAGATTTGAAATTCCATTGGAAAATATCAGGAATTATTTTATCCATTTCATCAGGTATTGTATTTGTTCTCTGGTGTATATAGTACATAAAGGAACGTAGAATGTATGCATTCAACTGCCAAATTTAAAAAATATTATCTGTCCCTTTTTTTTGTTTTCATTTAAAGGTATTTTATTGTTTATTTTTATAATATTACTATTACTTCTTTTGTTATATTGAAGTATTCTATTATTTAACTTTTCAAAGGTACTAGAGAGGTCTAAAGATCCTGAGACAGACGAAGAACTGATGGAAGTAAAAACAGCTCTATACTCTCTCTCAGGAATAGCGAGTGTGTTGGATGATTCAATCACCTACCATATGGTTCGCATAGCTACAACCAGCAATATATACAGCTTGAGAGCGGTTGCAATCATTGCAGTCAGTAATGTTGCAACATCGCCCCATGGTGTTTCTAAACTCCAAGCTTTGGGTAAGTCTATTTGTAAGATTATTTTTGAGGCAAGAATTAGGTTTAATTCTAGTTTAAACCCTGTCCTAACCTTCCCACCAAACTTAATTTAAACTGATTTCGGTTTAAGATGCATACCAAATGAACCACAAACTAGTTCACTCCAAAATTAAACAGGATTCAACTATGCATTCTTTTATACACCAAATAAGTTAGATTAAATGCAAGGATATATTAGCTGTTTTTTCAGCTACTGGCTCTAAATTTTTCAATGAACTTTTATATCAGTTCAATTTACTGCTTTTATTTATTCATCCTCATCTTTTAAAATAATTTACCTCTTCTGAAGTGATAGTTAGATAATTTATATTTGGCTTTTTATTTTTTGAACAGGATGGTATAGTGTCTGCCATAATCGACATGAAAGGTGGCCCCTGATTCCTTCTCGTGTAGTGCACCCTGCTTTCGAGAACGAAGTTATAACTAGTGAGGTACTATTTATTCATTTTTCATTTATTTATTTAAGATTTGCGAATTGTGTTATCAAGAAAAAGTTGTTTGGGGGAGTGGTTGAGAAAGAAATTAGATGAATTGGAATACTTTTCTTTGTTTCATCCTTAGTCATAGATCTTCATGAAGAAAAAAGTAAACTAGGTTCAACCATAACAGAAATGAAGAATAAATATCATCCTTGCATCTTCTCATATTTATTCTATACATTTTTTACAGTTGTATATAATTTTTCTTATCCTTGAATCGATTAACTTATAGTGGTGAACTACCAATGTTTCAAATCCTCATAATAGCTTGGAATTCAAGAAAATTTAATTCTTATTAATCATTTATATAAAATTTAATACTTAGCTTTTATTAACTGGGAAATGATACTTCTGAATTGGTATTTATTTATTTTTCATAAACAATGGAATTTTTGTTATATTGATGATTCAGAATTTTTGTATTTTCTCTTTTCTCAGTCATGCCTATCTTGTGGAGATGACTCTGCTGGTAGGTTTGAGAGGGAAGGTTTGATGTCATCTGTATGGTCATGTACCTCTTTAGAAAGTTGACTGTACACCACATTCATCACTGTCTAATCACTACTCTTTTTTTGTCTTTCAACTATCACAATCGTTTCATCCATTAAAAACATTTATTTATTTAAACCTAATTTTAAGTATTTATTTTTAATTCCTAAAATAAAGGAAAATTTACTAGTTCTATATACTGGTCACTAATTCATCATTCCATTGAAAGGTTGCCAATCTCTATTAAATTTACACTTGTGACTAGCTGAACGACCGACTAGCAGGACTGATTTGTGACCAGAAGGGGATCTAATTTATATTAAAAGTTCACTAGACACTAGTCTCATAAATTTAGAATTATCAGGAGTCGACTTAATTAAAAAAAAAATATTAAACATAAATTTTATTTTTAAAAAAGGATGAAAAAAGGCAAACAATATGGAAATTAAAATTAGTAACATAATTAATTGGATTGAAAAACAAACAGGTATGTGAAAAACAAAAGGAGAAAATTTGTCTTGGCATCCTGTCAACTGGTGGTTCCCCAAGCCTGACAACCGATATGGACATATAATGATCATCAAAGAACTTACAGGTCTCTTCTGAATAAAAAAGCACCTTAACATTTGTGGAGAATAGATATTTTCTGAATAAAAAAAAACATCTTAACATTTGTGGAGAGGTAGACGATGAAACTTAATGCTTAAGCAGACATGCATGGGAGAGTACACTAAGCTATATAGCAGATCGTGACCAGTATGTCGCACTAAGATGTAAACAACAGGATTCTGATAAAATCTAGATTCAATATGGAGGAACAATAGATTTCCATTAGTTATTTTGGGGTTTACATAAAGGACCTGTAAATCCTCTTACCAAGCTTGTTCCTTCCACCATTACCAGTACCCATAGGCTTCAATGTCCCTAAAATTTAATGGTTAATAATGTTGGTGATAATTTATTAATACTATGGTTATTATTTTTGAAATTTATTTAAATATTTATTTTGTTTCCTATAGAGTGAAAAAAGTCCACTTTTTGATCTCCCCGAAGAATCTCTGTCTGTTGATGGTTATGGAGAAGAATCATTTTGGAGTTTTGCTGGTATGAAGTTTTTATTTTTGTATTGTGTGATTAGTAATGCTTCTTCATTGTTGTTTGTTGAACATTTAAATTTGTCAGGTAACATTGAACATTCCTAGAATTGACATATTACACCATTTTAATTACGCTTGGCTTCAATTATTTCATATAATCATTCTCATGTGTATTTCAGTTCATACAGTTATCACCTTCATTTCAAATATGAAATTGTTAATTTAATTTTTTTGTAATTTGTATTTGTTGATATTTCCAGGTGGGAGAACACAGCGTGTCCACGAAAGAAGGTCTGCCACTCTTCCTCACAACACCTGTACCCCAGCTATTTATCATAATCGGAGTTATAGTGAAAGCAAAGCCGAACAAAGTGATAGTTCAGATTATGCTAAGTAAGAATACTAAATTATTGTTTGCTTGAATATTATTGTATTCAATGATTCATAGCTGAAATAGTTAAAGGGACTTTGACCTACTATTATTTTCTTGTGAGATAAAAGTATTAGTAAAGGACGTAAGCATTAATAAGAAAGTAAATTTGATAAGATGAGGAAGAATAGATCAGACCTGAAGCCGTGCTTAAAGTTGAATTATTAATATCAAGATAAATTGTTTTGAAGAAATTTATAATTCAAATTTTAGCAAGAATAGACTACAATTATGTACAACAATTATATATCATTACCGATGATACAACTTTTTTTTTTTTTCTTGAAAATGTTTAGATACGAAGGGGGAAGGAAGAGCAGATCTAATAGTTACACCGATAGCAGCACAAGTGGCGATTCCACTACATATATAAGGCATCACAGCATTAGGTAATTAATTCATGTTTTTGACAGCCAAATTTTCTTGTCAATTATGGATCTTAGTGGCTGCGACAAAAAAATGTTTAAAAAAAAACAACATATTTTGATAAGTCTCTCATTACAAACTGTTTTCATGATTAGTTTGTCTATTTTATAAAATACTACTTTGACTGTCTTAAAAGAAAAATCAGTTTTTTATTACTTTTTTTATTTTTATAAATTTATTTTTCAGTGAAAGGGTACAAACTCTGAGCCCGATACCAAGCACCGGTTCCTTGGTTACTTATCACCATCCTCACACTAGAAGAGCCAGCATTATGTCCAGTTTTTCAAGAAGTATATCTATTAAAATTGTTAAATATATTTTAATTTTTTATCATTTCATGTCAATAAAATTCTCTTTCAATAAGCAACTCTTCTTATTTCTAGTTTGTATTAATAGAATTTTAAACATTATTAATCAGTTTCTAGGTTAATCGGATTGGTAAATCGGATACCAAGATGATGTTCAAGTATTATGGTGATCCTTTAACTACTTATAATGATTATTGAATCTTTTAATAGAACATGGATATAATATCAATAGTTCTAAACGTTTTGATAAAACATGCCATAAACAATGCAACATATTCATTTCATTGTTTTCCGTATAAGGTATTCTGTGCCATAGATTAATGTCTTATGAGAATAAATAATCGTTTCTGTTTATTTTTTCAATTTTTATTTATTTGTTTTGTAATAATCCACATTTATCCAAGTTTTTATTAGTTTTATCTTTGATTTTTGAAAGATAATTAACCACTCAAAGAAAATCAAACATAATTTTTTTTTTAAACAATTTAAAAAAATTTTCTCTTTTCATTGGTAAATGTCTATTTATTTGTTATCTGAATCTTCATATTTTAAGTAACATTTTTATAAGAGCTTTTATTTTCAAAATAATGTATTAATAACAGTACTGATCAAATAATGGAAAAAATAAATATTAATTAATTTGTGTAAAAGTAGTAGTTATGATTTTGACTTTTAGCTTGCATTTTTTAAATATTAAATAATTTTTTGAATATTTAAACTTTGAACATTTGCATTCCAAAGTATTTTGAAAATATTGAAGGAACATAGTCGACTGTTCTACATATCATGGGTGATAAATATTCAGGACGCAGTCATCATAAAGATTTTATTGGTGCCAACGTTTCAACCCAAACATGTGGATCATTGCGTGATTCGAGCACTGAAAGTATTCAAGATGAGTACAGTGCTCGAAACACACACTGATGATGACCCACATGTTTGGGTTAGAACGTCAGCACCAATAAAATCTTTATAATGACTGCGTCCTGAATATTTATCTCACATATTATGAAAATAGAAACAGCATAGTTACTGGTTGTAAGTAGGCATTGGTCTGCAGCTTGTGTTGTGTCTCCGAAGTGTGCTGAAATATAGGTTTAGATTTAATAATACTTTACTACTGTGTGTTTTGTTTTATTTTCCATAGGCAGCATAAGAGGGAGTAGGCAGAGCATTTTGAAATCTTTGGGCCAATCTCCTGCATTACCCATTGGATTAATAACATACGGTGAACTGCAGCAGCTTTCACCTGTTATGAGACAGAAACCTGTGTAAGTCTTGATTTAAAAACTTTTATATACATATACATTTTATATATGTCTAATGTTGATAAGGACAATTTCTAGGTTAAACAACGGAGCTTGGAATGAGCCAGAAGTGAAAGAAGAAGTAGATTTTTCTACTCTAGACGAAACTGCACCAGATGTCGTTTCAGTTCAATCTTCTGGGCCGGGTAAGTTTTTAATAATCAATTGATACAAAATTATTGTTATAAATTATTTTTGATTAAAATTTGACTTTTTCTTAGATTTGCCCATCCCTGTTCATATGGGAATAACCCTTCCAGTTTCTATTGAATCTCTTTTCTTAAAAGAAGAAAAAAATCTTGTAAACAATCATGTGTCTTTTGTATCGAAAAATCTTCGAGTTCAAGGTATTTATTTTTAACAGTAATTGCTTTCATTAATTTATTTTTAGTATATTTTTTATCCACAATGAAAAGGTCACAACCATAACCATTCCAATTTAAAAGTAATTATCTTAAATATGTAGATAAATAATTATAATTTTGCGTAACTATATATTTTGCATAATATATTATTTTATTTTTTATTTATTGTAAAAAATATTGATTTTAGACCTGTTTATTAAGAGTAAGAGTGTATATGTGTACCTGTAAACTGTAACATTGTGGTGTATGTTTTTTTATGTTCAAGAAGTTTAAAACGTATTGAAGTGTAGAAGGAAATTTTTTCATTTAATGTACAATCAATGTTTGAACTTATGTCAATTATTTTATTATATTTAATTTTTTTTTAGCCTGATGATCGTTTTATAAGTTATAATTTTTTTTTTTTTTTAATTTGTTGATTTAGCCTCTACTCCTAAGGGTCATTGGCTTAATGTTTCAATTTTATATTCGTTGATAAAAGTGAATATTCTTTAAATATTTGAACAGTTTTTCTATTTCATTCTCTCCATCTTGCAGAATTTCTTTCATTTCCGTTCCCATTTGAAATTTTTTCCTTATATTAGTGTACCTTCTACATTCTACTAATATATGTTTTACAGTTCTGGGTACTAGGCAATGTGTGCAAGTTGGAGCTTCTAATCCTCGCAGGAGTTATCCATGGGAAAACTCACAGTGCCCAATTCATAGCCGACATAGAATCACTTCTTCTCGTCTAGACTTTCTGTTTGATGTGTTCCATTTGATACATTTTGTTTTTATTTCCTGCAGTTTTGCCGAACTCATTTTCCATTCAACTTTCCATTTATTTTGAAAGAAGCAGGCAAGTTGGTGTGTTCAATCTTCTCGAGGAATAGCATCAATTATTGTGGTTTGTGCAGTTCCTTGACGTCGGGCAGAGTTGGCAGCAGCATCGGCTCTCTCGTTACCCAGGTTACAAGTTATAAAATTGTATTTTAGATTTTTATTTGGCGGATTAGATATAACTAAACTTTCTTATTGGTATTTTGTTTTTAATATACTCAAATTGCTTTGTTTGTTTTTACCTGTCATATCGAATTTTGTTCTGATGTCATCTTTATTTGTGTTGAAAATTCAAAAAGCCTGTTATGCTAAACTAATACTTTTGAATCTTTGTTTAATTTTATTATTACTATTGTGATGCTTCAGTGACCCATTTATTACAACAAATAGAATTATATTTAACCAAATCCTTTATATAGACGAACACACGCACACACATATATATGTGTGTGTGTGAGAGAGAGAATGCTTTAAAATGTTTTAGTATCCTCAGTTATATATTTTTTATTAATCAACTTTATTAAGTATTAGTCTTAGATTTTAGAATAAATATACATTGTTTGGCTACTCATTAACATTTATTTATTGAATACTCAATAGTTGACCGTAGTATGTTGAGGAAAGAGATGGTCTGGATTGGTGGTAAAAAAAAAATTTTAAATAATAAAATATTTTTTTGAACTGACATTTCAATCCAACTATGCACATCTTCATCAGAGATACGATAAGGGTGGATTTCGATGTAAAACTAATGTACTAATATAAATTACAAATAATATTTTAGGGTTTCACTGGGTACTGCTTTTTCTTTTCCCCTGCTTCTATCTAACTCATCTAATTATTATGCCCATTTACTGATTCTTAAGAATTATAATTAGCAAGTTTACTTAAATATAATTTATAATTATTAATAACAAATTATATCTATAAAAAAAGGAGAAAAAATTGTAAGGCATTTATCTGTTTAGATTTCTTATCAAATGAGATAGAAGATAGAATAGAAGAAATAGAACCATCCATAATATAGAGATAACAGTTCATTAACTTATCTCTGAATAAAATTTAATCTTATCATGGTAAATTTGTACTTGAATAAACAACCTTACTGTTTAAAGATTAACATTTAATATTTATTAGGTCCATAAATTATAAAATTTAAAAAATAATCATTTACCGCCAAAGATTGGTAAAGATAAAATTTGAGTATTTATTAGCTCCATTTATTTCAAAATTAATTTTTAAAAATAACCTGTACCACTACAATCCATGGAGGATCCTGAGATTTGGTACTATTTAAAGAAGCACTGTTTCTTAGTTAACAGTTATGCATGGATGTGTTTTGTCTGAGATCAGGCTCAAACACCAAAATAAGTGGTTTCCTCTTAATTAATTATTTAATTAAGAATGGCCTATTTATAGAGGATGGGTGTGCCCTAAGAGGATTTACTAACTTCCATCCAAGGCTGATGAAATAGAATGCTCCTGGGATCTGAAGGATAGGAGCACAGTACCTTACTCACTAAGCTACTCCCACCCCTTATAATTAAAACTATACATTCAACAATTTTTACAAAGAGATGGCTGATGAGAACTTTATCAACAATCATTTAATAGTCATCATGAATGAACTAAAATTTTCTGTGCTGTTTGAGTTTTAGTGTTATTTTATTCAAGGCTTGAAAGGGAAAAACGGACAAAAAACTTTTATTTTTAAAAAGTATTGGTATCATCGAAATTTTTATTGTTGATGGTTTTTCTGTTCTTTTGTAACTAGAACTGTTTCCCTTACAATGTTTCAATTAAAGGAATTGCAGACCTTTATTTAAAAAAAAACTTTTATTTGAATTTCAGTTGATATCACTAAAAAGTCTATCTAAAACATGACTTTTATTCACAGCTACTCAAACAAACCACACATTAGAATCATGTGTAATTCATTAAAGACGAATTATTACTCTGATTTAAGCCCAATTATAGTTTATTTTTCATTTAACAGAACTTTTTTTAAAAAATTGAATAAATAAAAGCTTAACTTTTACCATAAACCTGGAATTTCATTTAAAAAATTTCTTTAAAACTTCTATTTTAAGAACTATTTACTAAAAATTTTCACAGAAAATGTTAAAATAGAAGTTTAAAAAAAAAAATTCTATAAAAGTTTTAACTCCTGATTTTATTTTTTATTAAATGGATGATTTTTTTTTTATTAATGATTGGTTAACTTTGTGAATTTGCCTGAATGTAAATTACTATAAATTTTATTTGTATTGCTTTGCTATGATTTTATTATTCAGCTAGCTTTGTCTCATAACAGCATTAAAGTTAGACTATACTAGCCTGTTTCACACACAAAATGAGTGATGACCAAATGCCTCTGATAAACTGAACACCATCTAAAATTTATGTAGAAAAATTAAATAACCCAACATCATCCATTTAATGCCTTTACACTTATAGTTTTTTTTTTTTTTATGAACACAGTTTTTTTTAAACTGTTTGAAGGAAACTTACCATAACTTGTTAATGATTAGTTTCCTTATCATTTAGAAAGAACTAAAATAAATAAAAGAAAATTTTCACAAATAAACTGATTGATTTAGACGTTTAGTAGTATGTATTTAGTCCGTCTGTGTGTATACCGTTTCAAAGATGTTTTGTCATAGTTTCCTATTGTTCGGATCATAGGGTTTTCAGACATTGGTGTTAGCTCAAAAAATCTCTGTGTTTTAAAATAAATATATTTTTTTATTGTGGAAAGCTGTAATTCTGCTAGCATAATAGATATTTTGGTATAACATGGATAATTGTACCTGTAAGTATAATAATTTATTTTATGAACATATGGAGGTTTAGGCATTAGGTTGTATTTATGTATGTTATAATGCAAAAGAGTGTATTTGAGATGCAATTATGTTGAAATTTGAGCTGAATTAATTAAGGATAATCTTTTGATTATTAACCTTTATTTCATAAATTTATTACCTTTTTTAATTTATTCTACATTTAATTAACTTATTGGATTAATTTATGTGAATATATGACTATTTTCAGGTCTGAACGACTTGAAAAATCCTTCTTTTCACCGTGAAATATGTTTTCTCGGTCCAAAGTGTGTTCATAATACAATGGTCAACACGTCAGGTTTGTTTTTTCTCTTTTGTCTCTATTTATTTATGGAAGTATGAATAATATTGTTATTCTTAAGGGAATTTGTCCCAGAAAAAAAATGATTTCTGTGTAGAAGTGGACCTAAAAGTAGTTGGCCAAAAATTTTATTTTTTAAAAAATTTGATGCTCAACAAAATGGATTCCTAAATGCTTTAGAGTAATATATATATATATATATATATATATATATATATATATATATGTTTTGGTCTTATTTTAAAATAAATAAAAATCTATTGTATAATACTTTGATTATTCTATTTGTTTGATTAATGTTTTATGAAGTTACGGTCTTTCTTGGAAAAAAAACCTTAGTCTATCCTATCAATAGAAACTCCATTCCCTCATATCCTATCCTAAGTACTGCTACTGCGGTCAAGTAAATACTAAATTATAGAAATTGTATTATTTAATTAATTTGAAGGCATAATAATTAAATAATACTATTTCTATAATTTAGTATTTATTTGACCGCATCCTCACCCCCCTCCCCCCTGATCAACTCCTTATATTATATCACGGTCAACCATCTCTACATCATTATTAATAATTAAGTTATTAAATTGTTTCCACCATCATCTTAGATATATAAGTTCTTATTTTTTAAGTGTATTTAAATTTTTATATGTAATATTTTAATTTATTTAATTTTTTTTAGAATCGGAAGGCCAGTATATGGTGGACGGAGAGTTGGATCTTGAGAAGGAACCTCTGGATGATAATAGTGGCGATGAAAGTTCTATATCAGACGTAGAAAGTTCGTATTCCATTGCTTTTGTATTTTAGAACTTATTTGATTATGATAAAATGTTTCAATGCTGACACTGAATATTTATTTGTAGGTCTTGTTGAGAAACCAATGCCAATCATTTTTAAAAGTAGAGCAGTTATCAGAAGTGAACTGACAAGAATGGTTGAGCAGTTGTCAAATCCAATTTTGCATAAGACTTGTAAACAATCTCTACTTCAGTAAGTAAAAAATAAATTAGAAAAAATATAATTACTCAAAGTCATACAAAATAAATAAAAAAATTTACTTTTTATGAACAATACTCACAGAGTTGAATCCTGTTATGACATGGGGTATGTGTATGGGATCAATCTAATGAAAACGTTCATAGTAAAATAATCAGAGCCTACATTTTTGTGGATCTTGTATATTTACGGAAGAGCCAAAATTAAACTGCTTCTTCAAGTATCTCTGATTCTGATTTTTTAGTTTTTTGTTATTAAAAAAAAAGAAAAAATCAGAAAATACAGTGCACAAAATTAACTGCTCTTGATTCTACTTTCAAGCCTTCTCAGTTGTGAACCCAAGTCCTTAGTCACTTATTACTTTGACAAGTTGCTTATCTTTTATTTTTTTTTATTCCTTTCCTGTTCGTCAGAGTTTTTGATTATTCAAAACAATTTCCAATTTATTTATTTATTTTTTTTACATAGCATAGTACTTCTCATGTAAACACATGAAAGTTAGGATCAATCTGAAATTTAAAACTTTGTATAGAGAAAAGGAATTAGTCTTTATAAAAAAATCATTATTTGTGGTTATTTTCAGTCAATCAATATACTTAATAAGAATTGATTTTAAAAGTTCATTTATTGAGTGAAATTCTAATGAAAAAAATGTAGAGGAGGTGTATTACATTAACGAATGAAAATGTTTTAAGAAAATATTTCTTGATAGTTATTTAAAAATTAAATTATCTGTGTATATAATTTTATTTTCTGCCCTACCAGTCAATTCCTAATCATACATCTGCCAATCTAATGAAGTTCCAACCAATTTTGACATTACCACTTTCTTTACATTTATACCACTTCAATAGGGCTGATTTTAGTCTGACTTCAATGGGTCTATAACTTTACTGAATTTGTTCCAAACAATGCAATGATTGCTTGTACTTAACCCAGGCCATTACTCGACTATGCGATGTGACTATACTAAAAACTCCTTTCTCTTTTAAAGTCACATAACACCTTTAAAGTAAATAAATAATACACCTTCTTATATATTTTTTAAATGCTGCTTATATTAATTTGGGACATTTGGTATCCATTTAAATTAATTTTTTAAATATTTATAAAAACTTTAACTTTTACAATACTTTTTCATGAGAAACTTGATTTTCCATTCTTCTCAGATTTATTTTCGGAATATAATTATCCTAGTCCATTCTATTTACTTAAATTTGTGTATATAAAATGAAAAACAAAATTATTTAACTTTAAAAATGCTGCAAAAATTGCAAAGATACTTACAATTTAAAATATAAATGCTTCTTGGTATAAATGTGCTTTTTATTATTATATTATTTTTTTTTCTAGAATCAAGCAAGCTCATGGTGATCTGTTTCAAGATGTGTGCGTGTTTAGTGATGTTTGTTATGTGTTATCAACATGTCAGGTACGGATAGCATCCAGGGACTTCTTAAATGAACTATTTGATACTTCCTTTGATGAAATTTGGACGGAGGTCAAGAATATTTTTCAAGAAGCTTGCAGTAGAAGAATAAAAGCAGCGGGCTGATATTTTTTCTTTCACATCTGTATTTTATATTGTGTATATTTAAAACGTGTATTTTATTTTTAAAAAATATTAATATTTTATTATCACAGTGTGTACATAATTCAGTAAACATTGTCTTGTAGATTGTTTTAAATTCTATCTTGCCTCTTTACAATATTGTAAATAATTAAATATTTTATCACCTATTTTTAATAACAAGTGTTTGTTACTATAAATAAAATTAATCTGTTTTAAAATTCATGAGCCAGAATTGAGATTTATTATTTTGGACAAAATAATAATTTTTTTATAATATTTATTAATTGAGTATTATGTAGTTTGTCACAAGTTCCTAGATATTACTATTCCCTTAAGTATACATAATTATAAGTATATGATTTCAGTTTTAATCATTCTGTCTGTGATCAAATTGTATATTACAATTTATTATATTTAATTACAATTGTGTATTTTTATATATCATTAAACATAAATTACTGTAATTCATTGTGTATGATATAAACCTAAATTATATATTATAAACATATATTAACCTGGGAAAGATAGCGTTTGTCAAAATGATGAAGTTTCTGCTTGATCAATCCAATTAGTTTCCCAGTATTCCCTTCTTTTTTGGCACTCTCTCCTCTCAGCAGTGCTATCTCCAACTATTTCACAAATGGCCCTCGACTGTGGAAACCTCTCATAACAGGCAAGTCAGATTATTTTTGTTATTTAGTTGAGGCAACATTGCCTAAATGACATAGTGATACCATTTTGTATCAATTCTTTGTATTAGCGTACTCTACTGTTTAAAGTAATTCATTTATTTTGCTTACAGATACTGTAGCTTTTTTTGCTTGCTCATTGTTGTGCGAGCGCCGTCGAATAAAAAAAGATTGGAAAAATCTATGATGAACCTGTATCTTACGTTTGCCTTTAATTTCCTTACCCGAATGATATTATAAAAGGTAAAAATTATTTTGAGTGGAGTACCTCACTCACCATGTGCAGGAAAAGTTCCAAGTATCAATATTATTTACAGTTCTACACAAAAATATAAAGATGTGTTTGAGCCAATTGATTATTTCAAACAGTTTTTCTCTGAGATTCATTTTATTTCATATATTTATTTTGTTTTTAATATTGTATAAAATAAATAATTCGTTTATTAACATTAAACAAAATTTTGTTCCAATGCCTCCTTATTAAAATTTCTTTTTTGAATAAATTTGAGCAAACTGAATTCTATACTTTTATTAATTATGTTGCTACGGTTATTTTTATCATTGCTTCAATTAGTTTAGCTAAATATATCATAAAATGGTTAATAAACAGTTCTATAAGAGTTTTAGATCACAACAGAGAAAAAAGAACCAAGGAATCTCTAAGAAGGAACTACTTCGACAAAGCAATACTTCTAATGTAGGTTACAATAGAGATACTTTCGATGGGTTAATAGAGCATGGTCAATGGTGAAAGAAAACTTTTATAATCGTTTGGAGATAAAATTAATTTTTTCTGATTGTTCTTATGATCTTAGTGGTCATTATTTATTCGTGGCTGATTAGTGATTTAGTTTTGCAAGAACTCTGATTTATTCAAAAGAAAAGAACAAATAATTTAATATGTGGTGTTCTTTTTTAATTTGGGAAATAAGGCAAAATTATGAAAATGTTAGTATGATCATTGCAAATTTCATATAAAAGAAAAATATATAGAAATATTCAAAAAGTTCATCAACAGTAAATATTTATTACAGTAATAGACAGAATAAGAGACATGTGCTCTTGAAGAACATTACTTCTCCCCCTCCCCCTTCATGGAATATTTTTCTGTAAAGCAATATTACTGTCTTTGGAAAGCTTGAGTTCTTACCCTTATATTCTGACCTCAAAAATGTGAGGAAATATTCCTTGGAGAGAGAAATATTCCTCAAGATCACCCACCTCTTATTCTGACTTCTAATTCCCACTCTGGACTCCCCAATCATCCTTCCTCAGAGTTGCAATAATCCAGTTCGCTTTAAAAGTTCATTATGATTTTAAGACCATGGGTCTTAAAATAAATAAGGAAAAAACTCAATATATATAATGATGGGCGATGAGACACCCAAAAGGACTATTATATGGTAAATCAGGAGGCAAAAGAAGGAGATGGATTGATGATGTGGAGGACGATTTGCAGAAGATGGGAATTGGACAATGGAGAAGCCTACCTGGATATGGATATTATATTGCTGATAGGGAGGATTGGAGAGGCATTGTTGTGGCAAGGCCCTACAAGGGCTGTCGAGCCACAGAAGTTTAAAAAAAAGTATATTTTAAATAATGATGTAGAGTTGGTTGACCGTTGATATGATATGAGAAGGAATTAGTCGAGGGTGCGGTCAAAAAAATAATTTATTTGTAGGAGCATTATTTTTAATTAAAATGTTGAGAAGAGTCATTTTAATTATTAACAACAATTCTATTTATAGTTCATTGTTAAATCCTAAATTAATTCATCTACTAATTCTGACACCTGAGACTTATGTTATCTTTATACAGTTAGTTCAATAACCTGCTAATCACAATATTGACTGATAAACATTTATCCAAGATACTGCAATAACCAACACTTTTGAAGTCATTGCACTCATGTTTATCCGTTTCACATTCTTGTCCTGACTGGTTTAGGTATATTACTTGATTTTAGATATTATACTGCTAAAATAGCATCTTGGTAATCTAGTCTAAAAATAATAATAAATAACAACAGAAAAAGTGGATATCTATTGAGGTTCAATAGATTCTACTACTAATGATCTACTGGATCATTTTTTGAAATTCTTAAAAAAAAAAAAATTTATTTTAAGCGGTTGTCTAAAACACTAAATTGTATTATTTTTCTTAATGAACATTAAGTAAATATTTTACAAAGGAGGAACTATCAGGATCTCTCATTCTAACCATAAGGTTAGTGAGGATGTTACAACTGGGTTGAAATCCCTTATTATGTATCATATTAACAATTATTTTAGCATCACATTTACCATTATTTCGTTAACTACAAAATCAAGTTTAACAAAAGCTACATGAAAAATACACTATTCACAATATGGATAGTTAGTAATTTTATTTTATCACAATAGAGAGGAAGGCAGTAAAGATTTGAATACTGCTCTCACTGTTCTTCTCTTGGTTAATGACTTAATAATTTTATTTTATCATAATAGAGAGGAAGGCAGTAAAGATTTGAATACTGCTCTCACTATTCTTCTCTTGGTTAATGACTTAATAATTTTATTTTATCATAATAGAGAGGAAGGCAGTAAAGATTTGAATACTGCTCTCACTGTTCTTCTCTTGGTTAATGACTTAATAATTTTATTTTATCATAATAGAGAGGAAGGCAGTAAAGATTTGAATACTGCTCTCACTGTTCTTCTCTTGGTTAATGACTTAATAATTTTATTTTATCATAATAGAGAGGAAGGCAGTAAAGATTTGAATACTGCTCTCACTATTCTTCTCTTGGTTAATGACTTAATAATTTTGTTTTATCATAATAGAGAGGAAGGCAGTAAAGATTTGAATACTGCTCTCACTATTCTTCTCTTGGTTAATGACTAACAATATATCACCTCTTCACTGTCACAGCTTAAACATCATGATTTTGTGGTTAATAGCACATGGACAAATGCAGTGAGGTGAGCTTTTTAAATAGTTGAATGTCATTTATGAAACCACAAGGCCAATTGTACAATTTTTATTCTAATATAGTACTAAATAATGCATTGCCTGGAAAATGGAGTATTTTGAGTTCTGATTTTGCAGCAGATGAGCCATATAATAAACATATTTCATTTTTAAATTGCTGGGAACAGATGGAGTCTTAAAAAAAATAATAAGTAGTAATTTAGTGTAGAGTCAAAATATTCTTTACCCTTCAATAATTTGAGCAATTTAAAAAAAATCTTGCAAAATTAATACATTTTGTCTCCAAATTGAACAAACCTTTTTGAAATACAGATATATCAAAGAAAATAATTTTGTGCATCTGTTAGTAAAATCATTTATTGAAAATGGTTGATGGAGTCAGATAAAATTTAAACCTGATTGACAATTTATATATAAGCAAGTCCCTTACTTTCCCCAAACTTAGAAGCAAACCAAACATGCAGTTTTTGAGACTAGGCATAGCATATTAAGTACCTATATGCTGAAAGCTCTGCTGTGATCACCAATTTATTAATTACTTCAATGATCCTAAAAAACTGACATCGTCAAATAAAACAATTTTACTTTGACAATATTTAAGAAACGCTCGAATACTACAGATTCAAATGAAAAAATTTCTACCAATGTTTTTTAAGTACAATGGTGATAGAGGATAAAATAAAAAAAAACATTTTTATTCAATCATTTTTTTAATTGTATGTGTTAACATAGTTTCATTTTTTTACATGTTTTTCATTCCACATAAATAGAAAACATATACAACTTTTAAACCAGCAATATTAACTGGGTACTAAACACAATAAAAAGGAAATGTTAACTCACTTTATTAATATGTTTAATACCGAAACACTTCAACGTAATGTGGATGTTTTTACTATTTTTTTAAAAGGAATTTTTTTTTTCATCAGTTTTTATAAAAAAAATACTTTAAGTCCAGTGACTGACAAGCATCTTACATAAAATTTTAAGCAATAAACACAGGATAATAATGAAAACAATAACAACTGATAATCCACATTTTCAGTTTTTGTAAATGTTTCTAAGCTCGTGTAAATGAAATAAGGACTTAAGGGTATTTTAATATAATGGAAAACAGGAGTGGAATATTTAAGTTAAATCAAGAAAATTGATATAACTTGATGTAAAAAAATCAATTTTAATTTAATAACTGGTTGCTGTGATGAAGTCAAAATATCAATTCATATTCAGGAAAAACTACGGAATGTTTTACTTTAAAATGTAAAAAATATAATAAAAGGAAAAGATGATTTTTTAATTTTTTTTTCCACCACAGCACCACAATGGTCATAAAACAATATCCAGAATAACTTCCAATTAAAAGAAATACATAAAATTTACCAAAACATTTTAATGTTGCAAATAAATGCAAAGATTTATTGAACAAAGACACCATTATAATATAATTAATAGTATGAATACAATAATAATAATTAAGAACCAAGAAAATAATACAAAACAAATCAAGATTACAATTAAGATTAAAAATAATGTCAATACGCTGCAATGTCACAAGAAAGATAGAAATAATAGTTGTAAAAAAAAGAAAAGAAAGAAAAAGGAAAATTACAAAAATAAATTTCGAACAGGAATGGGAGAACATAATTTGAGAATAAAAAAAATATCCTCGCCTGAAGACATCATGGGCAAAAGGGGATTACTGAAAATGATCTGTTAATATTTATAAAAATTGTTTCAAGACTGTTACTTGTTTCTTTTTTATGTTTTTAGCAAATTTTTTGTTTTTTTTAAGTTTAAGGCATTATTTCTGTTCCTTTATTCTTTTCGATAGGTGAAAGGGGCGAATGAAGAGAGCGTGGTCGGGTTTCCCCCATTCCTAAAGTTATGCCTGGCCATGGGCCTAGCCTAACCCATAATAATTTACTTCTCTTATTCTTTTTTGACAGATGCAGCAGCTTGCTTAGCCTGGTGGGCCTGTAGTACAGCGACAGCCTCTTCGACCTAAAGAGCAAGATTAATATTAGTATTGAAATTCATAAATAAATAAAAGAAAAAAAAAAAGGAAGCTTATATTATTATACACAGACTAGGAAAGTAAAAGACTAAAATCACAGTTTTAACAAATATTAATAGTAACAGAAACCTAACAAACACATTCACTCTTGAGAATGAAAAAGCAAAGAGAAGTCAGAATTAGTCAACTTTTCATTATACACAAGCAATGGGCAAATAAAACATGTTTTGTTCTACTTCTAGTAGTAAGGGAGCAAGAATTAATTCACAATGAACTGAAGTCTAATGAAGACTTTTATACACAAAATCAGTAACCACTAACTACTGAATGACCTATTGTAGAATATTATTTTACAAATTAAGGTTACTAGCAATGTTTACCTTAGCCTTACACATTTAACACCTTTGAAGAAAAGTGATGCAAACGCAAATTCTTCTTGCAAGAGTCAATTAAATATCACTATTATGTTATAATTTGAAAAATACAAAAAATCTAAGAGTCTCTAAAATAAAGGTAAAACGCGTTATATTCTGAAGCGTGGAGAGTTCTGGATGTTTAAGAAATCTAAATAATTTGTCATTAATATTTATATGTGCTAACACCTGTTTTTTTTTAAATTACATTTAGCTGCTATGAATTTGTTTTGTTTTTTTTCTTCTGATGCATTCATCATTTTTTATTTTTTTTTTATTAGTATTAGTATTGCGACTTCATGATGTATTTTTGTTTACATCTGTTCGATTCTAACCTTCCAGACCGGTTCTTGTGTATTTCCCTTTCCTTGTCTTCAATAAGTGTCTGGATATTATGGAATGATTTACTGGCTCTAGCTAATGTACATTTAACTGTTGATGAGAAATGTATTGTTTTGTCTGTCTTTTTTTTTTTTTTTTTTTTTAGCTGAGTGTTTGAATTATCTCTACTATCCCTAATATGGCTAATTTAATGTAAAAATATATTAAGTAACTCAATATGTGAGAGTTTATCTTTTAGTTTGCAATACAATTTTTATCCAAATTTTCACAAAACATTACTTGGCTTTAAAATTGCATAAAGTATTTCTTCAATTATATATGAGATTTAATTTTTTTAAATCAAGAGAAATATACTAACCTTGGCCTTGAGGGACTCATGATGCTCCAGCATGTGTAGCAATTCTGAGTTATCAATTTCTAATAACATTCCTGTAATCTTACCAGCCAGATCGGGGTACATACTCTGAAAAAAAAAAATTTTTTATTTAAAATAACAAAGATTAGGCGTAATATTTTTAACCTTAGATGATTTGAAATTAATAAAACAGTATACATAAAAAAATATTATTACTATGTATATAAAAAAATCTAATTTTTAAGGAAATTAAACATATTTTTTTTACTTCCCGAAACTTGAGAATCAAATTTCAATATACCGCCGTGATGAATTTTTTATTAAAATAAGAGTTATTTCAAAGTAATACTAAAATTGTAAACTGTTATTAAGTTCCTTAATCTCTAGGAAATAAATAAATTTATCAGCCATCTTAGTTACACAGAATTACTTTAATGAAAATTTAGGAAACTTACTCTGATAAGGGGGAAGAGCCTTTCTCCAAGCATTTGTTTCTGTTCCTGAGGGTTTGCTGATGACAACATGCTTGCGGTGAGTGGTTCCTGTCCTTGAATGTGTAGGGCTTGCTGTGGAGGTCCACCTGCACCTGCTCCTGCTCCACCTCCCATTGGGGGTGGGTTGCGCATGTTCGCGGTGTACTTGTAATTTGCAGGACGGCCTTGAGCAGACACAGATACAGGGGCACCCTTCAAAAATACAAAACATGGTCAGTTTTTAACACCATATTCCTTTGACCACAGTGAATAATAATAGATGGAATAAAAGAAATATTTATTGAAAAAGTAAACTATATGTGAAAATGTAAACGAAGGATTAAAAAAAAAAAAAGTTAAATTTCTAAAACATGAATGCAAATAACACTATCTTCTAATAATACTCTAAAGAGACTTGTTCCAGAATAAATAAAGTACTATTATTAATCTCTACAATAATTACATACAGACTCAAGCGACACCTAGTATTAACTGTGTTTTGGTAAAAGCAAAGATATCAATGCAGTTTTTGACAATAAAAGATACAAATGTGATTATATATCAAACAAGAATAAAACTGACTAAGACTAAATAAAACAAGAATAAGTCTGGTACATAATAACTATTACTGGAATGACATCATATATAGCTATTGACTGAGAGCTGCTTAACCATGCATGATAAATACAAATTTTGTAGGATCATAGGATCCTATAATTTAACTTCAATTAAATTTGATATAATTTAATTTAAAAAATGTATTCTAAATCTAAAGGATATTGCATACTGTGTCAAATAGGAGAAAAATACAGTGAAACCAAATCTATGAAGATATCTAATTTAATCTTTTAAAATATCAATATTAACCACCCCATAGAACAATGTTTTTAAGTTCTGAAAGTAACTTAGAAATTATGGTTCTTAAGAACTACCTGTATTTTGGAACACACTTATACTAATAAAAGAATAATAACAAATTTGATGTATTAACATTTATTCATTCATTAAATAAAATGTTATTTACTTTAACCATTGCAATTTTTAAAAATTGAACTAAGTTTTAAAATTAGCAATGAGCAAGAAAAGGCCAATAGCTACATTTAAATTAGCGATAAGTAATGGACAACAAAGTTAAACTAGAATTATGCTAACCTGAGAACCTCCTTGGGCCAATTGCCGGGCGACAGCTGGGTTTGCAGCAGCGGCAGCGGCAGCAGCAGCAGCATTGGCTGTTGGTCGCCCAGCCGCTGCCACAGCTGCAGCAGCAGCACTGATAGATGAGCGCATGGCTGCAGCAGCAGCGGCGGCACTTCCTGGGCCGCCACCACCGCCAGCAGCACCTGGACCTCGTGGTCCACTTCTGAATGGGCCTTGCATATTGGGAAATCCTGAACAAAAAAATGTAAAACACTAAAAGACGAATTCAATGTTTTATTAAATAAAAGTATTTTTATTTATATGAATATCTCTGTAGTGTGGCAATATTTCATGACACTACACACAACGTAAGTTGTGTTAGGTTAGCTTCAGTTGTGTGCTAAGTGGACATAATAGAGGCTACCAATAATGTGTCTTTGAAGAAAACTCATTCAGAATAAAAGAGATGAAATAGTTATTAACAGGTTTTAAAAATTTAACTTTTAACTAGGTCACAGAGACAGTTTGTTTGATTGAAAATATCATGAAAAATAATGAAGAGAAGAATATTTGGGGGGATCAGTCAAATAAGAAGGCAAAAATAAATGATAATATTTATTTTTACATTTGCCGACGTTTCGACCTGAAGTTCAGGCCTTCATCAGAGCTGTCTCCAAAAAGTATTAACAGAGAAGTGAACAAAGAAGTGCATTCTGTTCTCTTTGACTGATCACCCCAACTATTCTTCTCTTCATTATTCACGACAGTCAACTATTTACTCACAATTATGAATCATGAAAAATAATATGAATAGAATTATTTTTTTAAATTGAGAAAAAGTAAAACTTCAATTGATACCTGATGCAGCTGCTTGTGTGCTGGGTCTGACTTGAGGCTGAGCTGGCCAACGGGGCTGAGGGCGCATTTGTGCCATTTGAGCAGGTCCAAAAAATCTTTGGGGCTGAGGTAAAGTAGGAACAAAATAGCCCCCTGTACCACCAGTAGGAAAGATCTACAAACAAAAAGAATGTTACCTCCATACTAATAACAGAAAAAAAAAAAAAATGTTCGAAAAACAATTATACCTGTCCCATCTGTTGCATACGCATATTGGCCATTCTTTGCATGTATTGAGATGCTAAATGAGCTTTACGATCTTCTTTACGTTGAGCAAGAGCAACATATAAAGGTTTCGTACCAACAATACGACCGTTCATTTCAGTTACTGCTTTGGTAGCCTCTTCGGGAGATGAAAAACATACAAAGCCAAATCCTTTACTACGCCCTTCCTCTAACATGACCTAAAATAATATTTAATGATTACTAACAATGTATAGACATTAAAATTTACTATTAAATAAAACTAATTTTGAAATATCTACCTTTGCACTAGTGATGGTTCCGAAAGGAGAGAATTCTTTCCTCAATCTTTCATCATCTATAGTATCATCTAGATTTTTAACATATAAGTTGACGCCTTGATAACGGTTCATACGCTCCATTTTGAGTTGTTCAAATTTCCGTTTTAATTCTTGCTGACGCTCAGCTTTTTTCTGCGCTCTTCCTACATATAGTGGCTATATCGAAAAAAAAAAAAAAAGAGGTTAAAAGAGAAAAAAAAACAAAAAAAAAACTACAACTCATATATTATTAAAAATATATATTACTTTTCCTTCAATAAGCTCTTTTCCATTCAGATCTTCAACTGCTCTTTCAGCAGCTTCTGGGTCTTCGAAAGCAACAAAACCAAAGCCACGAGACTTGCCATCTTTGTTTACAACCTACATACATAAAAAAATATTACATAACCAACATTATATAAATTAATATTTAAGCCTGAATTGACAGAGGAGTATATCATATATTACTTAAATGTAACATATAATATCAGATTAAATATAATACAAGTTAGGTATAACCTTGAACAAAAAAAAAGTAGCAGAATAGCTTTCACTTAATCAAAATTCACTAGTTAGGTAACTAATCTGAATTCAGGAATCCTGATCAGAAAATATTAAATTATATAACTAAAATGACTTACAACAGTGTGACTGGTAATTGGTCCATATTTCTCAAACATCTCTTTCAGCATGTCATCAGTAAAGTCTTCCCCAAAATTTTTAACATATACATTGGTAAACAGTTTGGCTTTTTCACCTAATTCCTTTTCACGTTCTTTTCGTGGAATGAACTTACCAACAAAAACCTAACAGAAGATATAATTTAATTCTCATAACAAAAAGCCAATAAAAATAAGAAGGGAAAACATAAAATTAAACTAACCTTTTTACCATTGAGCAACATGCCGTTCACTTTATCTATCGACTTAGTGGCAGCTTCCTCGGTTTCAAAATGGACAAAACCATATCCTTTGGAAACGCCATTTTCATCTTGTGCCACCTAAAAAAAAAAATAAAAAATTAATAGAAACTGGAACTTTTAGGTTAATATACTTTAATGTTGCTTCCAATAAAGTACTGAATATTATATTAAAACCAACTTACTTTGCAACTGAGAATATTGCCAAAAGCTGAGAAAGTGTCATACATAGCCTTATTGTCAATACTTTTGTCTAAATTCTTAATAAAGACATTGCCCACGCCAGATTTTCTGAGAGAAGGATCACGTTGTGACCACATTATACGAATTGGACGACCCTTAAGGTTGTCAAAATTCATAGTATCCAAAGCGCGTTCAGCTGCCAAAAAAAAAAAAAAAGGTACAAAATAAATAAATATGATAGTCAATACCAAATTGGATTACAAAAACATTTTCTAAAAAATAAAAAATCACTGGGAACAGATAATGTTAAGAAACAATATAACAGTAATGCAGATTTTCTATTTATTAACAATATTTAAATGACAATACACAAATATATAGCATTAAGAGCCACACATTTTATATAATATTAATATATTTTTTTTTATTAGATTCTATTTTGGAAGTCTTCAAAATAGTAAAAAAATTTATAGACCGGATATAACTAGCATAGCTCATACTATTCACAAACTTCTCACCATCAGTGGAATTTTAATTTTAAAAAATAATGAATCCATTAACATAAAACGAATTTAAGGAAAAATATACAAAAATTAATTCCATCACAAACTCCACGGAAATATTCTATATAATAACCTCAATTTAGACAAGTTAAACTTAATAACAATGTGGAATCAAAAGGGTAAGCTTCTTAAGAGTTAAAATTAACTTTGCCGTAATAATAGTTAAATAAATTTAACAATGATTAATGACTTATTCTTTAAAAAATAATATAAACTTAATTATAATATTATAAAATCAAAAGATATGAAAAAGAAACATGGAGTTAAAATTAACTCAGCCTTTAAGAAAGGATGGAACACCATGCTTTCAGGGTTGAAATTGATACAAGCCATAATACTATTGGAGTTCCTAATATTGTAATATCCAGGAATATAATAAATGTTGCATTATTAACCACTTAAGGTAATAATACAACAAAATAAAATTCCTATAATACTAAGAAATTACATCACAATGAAACATGGTTGATGACCCAAGGTCATAAATATGGAAACAAAGACTTGGTACCATGCTAAAGTGAAACTTTTAAAATTTGTGAAATTCTGGTAACTTAAAAAATTTATGTAATAAAATTAATGTTGAATATCCTTTTACACATCTAAAAATTCACATAACCTCTTAAAAATGTTTAAAGTTGGTCATAAAATAATAGAATGACACACCAGAAAATAACAATACTCTTTAAAAAAAAATCTTAATAATAATAATTCTAAATAATTACAAGTACAATTTTTTTCTTACCATCTGCAGGTTGTTGGAAATTGACATATGCATAACCTAATGATCTTCGAGTGATCATGTCTCTGCATACTCTAATAGAAAGTACGGGTCCAGCCGATGAAAATTTTTCGAACAGCATTGCTTCGGTAACATCTGAATGCAGATCACCCACATATAAAGATGCCATGGGGTAATTAGGTCCTCCTGGTCCTGTATTCATTTTTGCTGTTTGCTAAAGCTTCGACAAGAACACAAACCGAATAAAAAGAACGGGGCTCACAAATTGCTTCGAACGAATGCTCACAGTACGTCAGAGTCCTATCCCAGACCACGTTGCACTTCTTCACAAACGAACGATAAACGAACAATTTGTTTAATTTTTTTTATAATATTTTACTATTTTTTTGTATTTTTAAAGTTTTATAATTTTTTTGGCGTTTTAACTACTTTTAATCACGAAAAAGTGGGTTGTGTGACCCTGTTGGTAGGAGACACAACCTCACAATAAAAGACCTACACTTCTTATGGAAGAGGGCTTGAAACTGGGTCATAGCCGTAGCGCGCATGGCATTTATTCATCCGCGCCAAATTGTAACAAAATAGTTACTTGGTATTACCTATATTTCTTGACGAATTCCCTTCAAAACTGATGTAATTTTGTTATAAAAAATTATTTAAATAACTACCATAAAAAAGTTTACATGCACTTTCTTCTAAGAAATTTCACAACATTTACTAATTATACACATACACACCATCTAACTTTTAATAACTATTATTTGATTTGAAGCTAAATCATTCAACAAGCTACACAGATTTTGTTAATACCTTTTTAACGATAGTAAATTGTTTAGATGGACATCTCTAAAACAAAAGTTGTATGTTATATATTAATTGAGATAATATTTTCATGTATTAATTTATTATTAAATTGAATAATATATAATTTATTTTTATATTTTTCATCTTGGTATTCATTTTTTAAAATTTACATTTAAAAATACTTAAATATTTAAATATATATACATATATGGGCAGCGTGTAATGGTCGTGGAGGCGGGAAAACGAACATACTCAATTCCAGGTTATTGCTAAGCCAAGATTGACAATTATTTTGATAATTTAATTTTAAAAAGTAGACCAATTATAAGTCGATGATGGATTATCCGGACCCCGATGAGGAATTTGAATTAGCTCATGCAGCTGAAATTGAAATGATGAATGAAATGGATGGTAAATTTCATCAGATATATTTTGTATTGGCTCTTTTAATGTATATTTAAGACATTCACTCAATTGTCTTCTGTATTAATTTATTTCAAATAAAATATTCCTAATTTTGTTTTTAGATTTTGAACCTCCATCATCTAGTTTAACTTTGAAAAAATCCAAAAGAAGTCTTGACTTTAATCAGTGCACTACTCCTAAATCTATTTCTTCTGTAAGTTTCCAGGATTTTTTCTTAAGTATACTCAAAGTATATTTCTGCATTAGTCTGAAGTATAGATGTAGATGCTACTGAAAGTAAAATATGCACCTCAGGGCACGTCACTGGTTGGATAGAAAACCAGCATGACTCAGAAGTTAAAAAAGAATACAATTTGTATGTATTCTTCTTCGTTTAGTTTATTATTATGCAAAAGTGGTAGATCCTTAATTTTGAGTTTTACTGGTCTTATGCAGCGATATATAATTATATATTTGTTATGTAACAAGACAATAAAATTGAATCATTCAATTCAATTTTCGTTTGATATTTATTGATAAATCTGCCTTTTGTGAAGTCAGAACATTCTTAGTGTTACTATTTTTCATTTCGAGTAGGGTTTGATTTCATTTTTAAGTACTTACCGTGTTTTTACAGCAATTATTCTGGTCAAAATTCATTAATATATATTTAAAACTTAACTCAATCGAAAATTTACATAGTGATTTTTTGCTATGTACTGAAATGACAATATTCTCTCTCTAATATACCAATCTCATGTGTTAGTCTGAGTTGCCTAAGTTTTCTACTCAGCTAGTGATATGATCTGACATGCATTACATACTTGGAGTGTTACTCTTATATATTACTTAGATTGCTGCTACGTTATTATTCAAACATGACGGGCATAGATTTTAATAGTTGCTGTATTCCATAGTGTGGGATTTGTTACAAATTATGTTCAAGTTTATTGATGTGAAATTCTGTCTGCTCAAAATACCTTTATTTTCTGCAAAAATTACAATAAATTACTAGAATCCTCTTATTTATTTGTTTGTTCTGTGACCCGAGATGTTTTATATTAAATTAATTACTAAAATACACTTTTTATTTATTTAAAAAATGCTACTTTTTCAAAAAATAAATACTTTATAATTGACAACTAAAGTTATCACACATTTCTGAAAACAGTGGTGCTTGTAGGGGACTAATTGTTTTTTAAATTTTTGTATTGAATAAATGTTGTAACTATATGAATTTTATTTTGAAATCTAACTGAATCATAAGCTAGAACGTGGAATCCTAAGGGTGTAATGCAGCCTTTAACAACTCCACAAGCACTTCTTACCTTTTGTAAATTCATTAGTTATCTTGCCTAAAATTTCTATACTAAGGAATGAAAATCTAGTTTCATTCATGTTTTATTGGGTTGCCTTAAAATATGGTTTTTGTAGCCTGTTGCTGGCACATCTAATCTCTCAGAAGCATTGATTGGTTCTCCACCCCTTAAAGAAAACAAGAATCTTTATAATACTCCTGATGGGTGCATTCCATTGGATGAAACCTGCAATAAAAGAACAGTCGATGATCTATTTGGTGATATAGAAGACATTGAAATGGAAGAAAGTAAGAATATTTACTTATTTGTTGTTAAAATCCTTTTTATGTATAGGGCTGTTTTGATGAAATTTCAATTATATTTACATGCTAATTTTACAAATTATGAATATATTTTTTGGTACTACTTCACAAGAGTTCCGCATGGATTATGCGTGGTTCACAATCACTTCGATCACACTTGTTCATGGAATCACAAAAACAGCCGAATGTTGTCATCTTTTATGACACAACCCTTTTTCATGCATTTTTGAAAAAAAAAAAAAAAAAAACGTATTCCCTTCATGGAACTTCCTTGTTAACAATTTATTCACGAATTGTGTATTTGCTAATTAGTTAATTATTAATTTTTATTATAATGGTTATCACTATGAAAGAAAAAGAAAAAAATACATAAAATAATGTTTGAGTCGTTTCTTCAAGACCTGTTAAAAAAAATGCTAGAAATAACATTTTGATTGACACGTGCTTACATGTAGTGGTTGTAAATACGCATATATTGTATATTATCTTTTATAACTTGTATAAAAGATTTATTTATCATTTGGATAATAAATAATTTGAAGTAATCTATTATTTTTTTATTTGTTATTCGAGTATTTCAATAGAAGTTGGAATAGTTGCATTTATAATTTATTTTAGCAATATAATCCTCTATTTTCTAGCCGTCGGAGCTTTTTATGAATATACTGTCAGATTTAAAATTGTTCGTCGATTTTTTGTAGATTTTTGGATTTCTTAGATATAAGAGTCCACTATTAAGTTGTCAAGGACGCTTTTTATGAAAATAATGTCAGATTAAAGATTTATAAATATACTGATAATTCCAAGATAATGAATAATGAAAATCATCAATAAGAAAAATAATATCGTGAAATAGCATTCAGAGATGTAATAATTAAAGATTTTTATCTATTACTATTTCTTTTTTACAGATCTATAATATATGTACAAGTTCAATTCAGGTTTCATGATGTGTAGCCTAAATTTCGAATGTAAATCGGCTCCTGCTATATAACTGAACATGGTTAAGGTTATAGAAGTACTTAAATGGGGGAAAGTTAATAGTAACTTTCAACAAGAGATCGGTTGCCTTCATTCTCTCTCGGATAAACCCGAACGCATTCGGGATTCCAGGAACAAGTGTGACCGAAGTGATTGTGAACCATGCGTAATCCGTGCGTAACTCTTGTGAACTAGTACCAATTATAATTTTGATGCATTATTTCTTAAACTTTTTTATTACTTAGATGTACCTAATCTTAATTTTATTACTAGCGATAAGCTAGACATTGCCTCTATCTATGAAAGATATTTTCAACTATCAAAGGTTTCAGCCAAATAATAATAATTATTATCATAGTTGACTTGTTATTAAATTGTTTTTGCGTGACAAAAATTTATTTGACCTACTTTAGGGGAAGTTTCTTTTGGTTTTTGTAAAGTAATGTAATTTGAATTCACTTAATACAATCAGCAAAATTGTTTTTTACTTCACAAAAAAAACTATATGTATTATCTGTATATGATATGAATTGATACTTAATAACCCAGAAATCCATCCAGAGCAAAGGCAGAAAGCAATAATGTAAAACAATTGTATTAGTTTATAAACAAAAGTTTTCTTGATTCCTAGGTTGCATTGGTAAGAACACTTGGACATGAGTCTAATATTTGCTGATCTAGTATCCCCCAAAAAAGTTTGATTGAAATCCAAACCTGTAGCTTGTCCCTTGTTAGTGCTTTATAATATCCCGTATATGTTCTTAATGTAAGGTACTCCAGAAACCATCAAATGACATTGCAATACTACTTTAATTAGCTAGAATTATGAGCTCTATAATTTGAACAATGGTCTATGTTACAGCAGTTTCTTTTTATTTGGGTTTACTTTTTTTAATGTTTTTTCACTGCTCGTGAGAGTGAAACCGTCGGATTTTGATATATTAAAGAATAATCTAATCTATATATGTTTTTAACGTCTCTTGACTCTTTTGACTTCCCCCATTAGTCTTCTCGCAGCATTGGGGCTGTTCTAGGCTATAAGCTGTAATCGTTTGGTTCTCTTCTTATGTAGATGATATCAAGGGAACACGTGGTTTATAATAACCCGATCACAATCACTCCCTCTTCATCAGGATGGTTGGCGACCTTTTGCATACGTCTCTATCCTGTTGTTTTTTACGGGATAGCCCCAACCTCTCAAATCTGGAGGACCAAAGGGGCTATGTTATGACACTGGGGTCGCTCTTACCTTCCTGTGAATATCAGGGTGGGGACATTACGGTCCCGTAGTAGTCTAAGCAATCGAGTAGGGACTGCACTTATTTATTATTAATGATTTATATTTTTATCTTTTTTTTTTTTGTTATTTAATCCTGCGAATATTTAAACTTGTGTAAATTTTTTTTTTGCTGGCGCCTTAACTCACTTGACCACCGCAGCCCCAAGAATATCTAAAAACAATGATATAAGAAATTTTTCGACATATTATTTTGCCGCAATAATGGACTATGTTTCAAGGGAAAAAAACCATTCCCTCGAATCTCATTGATCCGAAACTAGCGACTGACTTTCAAACTATCTAGGGCCTTCTGCCTATTTATATAAATTTTTGATGTACTTATAATCATTATATTACTAAACCCGATATAAATAAATAATTTTCAGAAAAAATATATAAAATCATTACAATATATTAATACAAAGCTGTAATTAATACTTAAATGATTCCAATGCTATTCATTTTTAATCTTTGAGAATATTATGTAATAGTCTATTATAAATGTTAATGTATTTTAGGGTTACCTAAAAAGCAGAAGATCTTAAGTTTGGATGAAAAACAGGAGCGTACAATTACCAACATAATTCTCCAAAGAAAAGAATTATTAGAACAAAGAAGAAATTTTTCGAGCACCTTATCGAGAAATATTTTGTAGGTATTCTTTGGTATTCACTGAAATATTATGGTATTGATGGTTATGGTAACCATTAAAAAGTTGTGTTAGAGAGTGAAATCAAATTGAAAAAAAAAAGAATAAAAGGAAAATGATGAGTATGCATCATATTCAGAAAATTTCTCATTTTTTTAAACAAAATAAGCATATAATAATTTATTGTAATTAGATTATCACAAAATTTAGTGATGATAATTTTTATATTCTATTAAATCTTTTTCAAATATAAAATAATTGTTATTGTTTTCATCACAAAACTGTTTGATTATTAATAAAAAAACAAAATTATAAGCATAAACATGGAGACATTGGATTCAATAGTAAAATAATCACAGGATATTGTTGATGTTGGAAAAATGTGATATTCACTTAAAAACAAATACAAACGTGACCTTATAAGCTTTCGTAACTCTATTCTGACAGTCTGTTTTATTCCCTGACTAGTGGCAGATACTCATTTTAGTACTAAGTAGATCCACAATGCATTGTGAGAACTCTTTAAGAAACGAAGTTCCTTTAAGGAAAATAAATTTACATTGAGACCATTTATTGTTGTGTGGCTTTGATTTTTTTGGATGGTCAACACCACATTATAGCCTCCTGTCATAACTTGTCAAAATCAATTAAAAAACAATCTAATATAACGGCTACTAGTATACAGATTTTTATTTGTTGTTTTAAAAATAATGTTTTGTTTCCAATTGTATATCAATAGAGCAAGAAAATATTGTAAATCTGAAGAAGCTTGTGAAGCGTCTTAATAATAAATTGGATAACAGGCCTATATGGAACTCTGTTTAAAATATTACATCACTTGTTCTTCTTGATTTCCTTCTAGTGGATATGAAAATGACTCAGAAATCTGCTGTTTATTATCCACTTGGGCCGATATGGAATGTAGTAAATAAAAAAACAACTCATAAATCTATAACCTTATTCATAAGCTATCTAGTTTTCTGTTATATTTATAGACATATATTCTACTTAAACGGATATGATATATTGATGCAATCATGTACATGAAGTAGTGAGCCAAAATAAATTATGACCACTGAAATTACTCCAGAAATTATTGGATTTTATATTCTTTAGTTGGGTCAAGAGAAGTTATGAAAAAGAGACCTGGTGCATTGCTCTGTTTATTTTTAAAAATATTTTTCATTCATTTTATGTAATGGTCACTTTTATTATTATACTTATTTTTTAGTCAGAAGGACTTAAAAGATTGCATATCAAGAAGTGTACCTGAATGGCCTTTCGTTGCAGTCAGAGGTGCTGAAAGACACAATATTTATCTTCGTTATTATTCAAAAGAGGAAATGGAAGATCAGGTATCAAGATTGATCATGGGTTTATTCATGGTTATGATTTTATTTATTTACTTATCTTATTTATTTTACCAGATCAAATCTGTGACTTTGAAATCAAGTAGAACTGGACTACTTCAAGTACCTTATGCTGTACTTTACAAAGAGGCTGTTGAAGAGGTATGAAGTAATCTAATAATAATTGCTCTATGATTTTCTTTTACATTTTTGTTAAATGTTTTATACTTCTTTTGACATATTTAAATGGCACTTTTATGATGTGAGATAAATAATACAAAAAATATAAATTTTTATTAATTTATCTTTATTGTTGCAAATTGATCTATTTAATGCTTCTTATGATAAATGGGAATAGATGAATAAAAAAAATGAAGCAATTGAGAAGCAAATGAACAAGGAGAACATTAATGAATTAAAAAAAGAAGAAAGTTCGCTTTTAGTTGAAAAATATAAACCCAGAACTTATTTAGAACTTCTTAGTGATGAGGTAATTTTTCATAATTTTATTTTATTCTATTTTTTATTTGATTGTATCAAATTTATTATTAAAATATCTTTTTATAGTCTACCAATCGAACGCTCTTATGCTGGTTAAAACTTTGGGATAAGGTGGTTTTCAATAGGGAGCCGAAGTTCCTTAATAAGAAAATAAAGACTGATTTTATTAATAAAAATAATGATAAACTTGAAGAACTCGATGATACCGGTAGGCCTAAGTATAAAATTGCACTGCTTTGTGGTCCTCCAGGCTTGGGGAAAACAACACTGGCTCACACAATTGCTAAACAAGCTGGTAATTTTCTTATTCAATTTTATTTTAATAATTAAGACTTATTTTAATAATTAGAGCATCTAGAGGTCTATTAGGTAAATTGTTTTTATCTTTAGTTTTTGTGACAAATAAAATTATTAATTATAATAATTATTAATTTTTATTAAATGACTGATATTATTATTTTTCTACAGGTTATAATGTTGTAGAAGTGAATGCTAGTGATGATAGGAGTGCAGATGCTTTTAGAACACAATTAGAAGCTGCTACACAAATGCGTTCAGTAATGTCTGCAGACCCCCGCCCGAATTGTCTTGTGTTAGATGAAATTGATGGCGCTCCACAGGTTGAGAATAAATCAGTTTGTGTGTTAGATATAACAAACAACATAGCTCATATAATGACAGTTTAGTTTTTTTTCTAAGCAACAATTACAGTTTTAAATGTAAAAATCTGGTGCACGCATCACACAACTTTCACTTACTTTGAAAAGCAATTTGTGTCTGGCGAAATTGGGCTATCATAAGATGTTTTTCAAGTGCATTTTTAATGGAGCTTAACTTTAAACTACATATTCATCAATACAAAAACTCATTAAGATCGTCATAATAACATAAAACCTATTTATAATATTGGTTCCAGTCTATAAAAACCTTAGATGTAACTGCATGCAGTTTATTTGAATCACATAACTCCAGTCTCTGAGCTCAATAGACTAAGAGAAATTTGAAAGTTCATATATTGAATTATGAATAAGTAAGGATCGTACTACATAGTATAAATTATAGTTACTATATCTCTATCACATGTAAACATGTATTTAAATCCTTATTTTTACCCTTAGAAAACATACCAAAATACAGTTACTTATAAATATAGCATCTATAGGTCAAAAGTTGTCACACTAATTGTAAGTGTATATGTTGTGATTTCATAAAGAGAAATTTTTTTGGAATAAATTGACGATATATACCTATTTATTTAAATATAATATCGGATCTAGAGTTATTAAACTACAGTAAATGTATTTAAGGTTATAAACTTATGTTTTACACATCCATGAAATATTTTTATATTTCACTTCTTCTTTCACACAAGTACAATGAAATAGTTTTTTAAACAATATTATTGGCTTGATTCAGTGGAATTTAAATGTTGTTTTTTTTTCAAACTAACAAATCTTAAAAATTTTCATTTTGTAATTATATTTCATTTAATTTTCTTGGAAACATGTGATTTCCGTTAAATAATATTAGTTTATACAAATTATTATTTATAATTTTTCGTCATTCTCCATTACCTTTTATGATTTTCTATATTAAATATTGGTTTTTCTAAAATTCTCTGCTTTCCGAAGATATATTATACGTATACTTTCGGATTAGTATTTCCGAAAATTCATTTTCGACCTAAATTAACATTTTACCCTTTTTCTCCATTTTCAAATTATAAAATTCTTTCATACTTTTTATATAGTCATTTTTTACAGGTGCTTTCAATAAGAGAGAGTTAATTTTTTTTAATAAACCAAATTAAAGGTAAAGGTACTTTTAAAGGATGCATATAAATTTTGATAGGTTTTAAAATGTATTGCATAATTTAATACTGTAAAAATTATTATTAAAACAATTACTCCCAGAAAATTCCTAGGATATTAGGTAATAATACAAAAATTATGAAATTGTTGAATGAAGTATTATCTATTATTAATAAATTCAAACATCTTTGTCTTAACTAAATTTCATGTTGTAACTATAAACATTTAAGATGTGTGTGATGGAATGTTAAATATTTTTTGTTTTGTGAATGAAATGCAGATGGACTTAAATTGTTTCCTTTGAATATCATTCTTTCATTGATTTCAAATACAGAAACATGATTTTATTAAGTTTGATTTATTTTATTTATTTTTTTTTGTAGGCTGCAATAGACGTTCTTATAAAATTTGTGACAGATAAAGGTGAAAAGAAAAAAGGAAAGAAAAAGGGTGGAGGAATTGTAAAAAGACCAGTTATTTGCATTTGTAATGACATTTATGTTCCAGCATTGAGACCTTTGAGGCAGATTGCATTTACTCTTCATTTTCCACCAACTGCAACAGCAAGGTTTGTCACTAATTACAATTACAATTACAATTGGATCGGATTTTTGCATTTTATTATATTATAGTGGTATATTTTTAATTATTAGAAATATCCTTTTCTCTGTTTTTACATCATAAGTATTTTATTATTAACCAGTATGTTTTATTATAGGCTTGGAGAAAGGCTAATTGAAATATGTAAGAAAGAATTTATAAAAAGCGATCTAGGGACTATGATGGCACTTAGTGAAAAAACTAACAATGATATTCGTTCATGCCTCTCACTTCTTGCCATGTTGAAGGCAAAAGGTGATCGTGTTACCCTAAGTCAAGTCAGTAGTGCAAAATTAGGTACAAAAGATCGCCAACAAGGTCTGTTTTCAGTATGGCAGAGTATATTCCACATTCCTATAAAAAAGTAATTTTTAAAAATAACATATGTATTGTATCGAATATATTCAGAGAACATGTGTATGATTATATATACTTACATATAATATATAAGTGACTGGATGTTTACTTTTACTATGTTTTAGAAAAGCACACACTGTTCATTCTAAGAGTTCCGATTCAGCTGAAAAATGTAGTGACTCCTCTGTGAAAAATAGGTTAATATTTATTAAATATAATTACTTATGTGGATGCAAATTGAGACCAACACTATGACTTGCCATATTTTCTCAATATTTTATTTATTTTATATTATCTTTATTGACAACGTTTTGGCCAGCAGTAGGACATTAGTAATTTATAATTTATCAGTTTCATTTATTAAAGATTTTAGAGAGTCATGGTGGAAAGAATGCATGAGTGAAATTATCTTTAGATTAATATGACTAATCATTTACAATACACTATAATTATTTAAACTGCCAGATAATTTAAAGTGTATTTCTGTGCAGGTTTCTAAATGTGTTGCGGATTGTGCAAAGTTATGGAGATTATGATCGTTTAGCTTCAGGAGTGTTTGAGAATTACCTTACCATCAAGCCTCATGAAGGTTCAATAAAGCCTGTAAGTTTTTGCCCAATTTTTATTTTATTATTTAATAATTTACTTTCCATTTTTCTTTATTGTTTGCACTCTAAAAGACCTATGCCTTCATTTAAGAATGTTTTGTGTTTTTTGGGATATTGATCTCACTCTATAACATTTCTAAAAGTTCCCTCACTGAAACTTCTAGAAGACCATGCCATAGCAAAATGTTGACGAATGAAAGATTCAAGATGGTACCAAAGGGATGTGTTTTGTTCTGGATATCGAAAATCCATATTTTTTTTCACCCTTATACTCTAATTTTTTATAAGACAAAGTATATGGTTAGCTGCAAATATGTTGGTGATATCGATATAGAAGGGAATATATTTGAAAATGTAGAAAAGTTTAGGTATCTAGGGTCTACGATAACTATAAAAAACGAAATTGAAGTGGGAATTAAGGTTAAGCTGAAGGCGGGAAATGCTTGTTATTTTTCTGTGACAAAACTACTTAGCTCGCGCCTCCTGTCCCGAAACATAAAAAATAGAATCTATAAAAAGATTATCCTACCTATGGTTCTTTATGGATGCCAACTTGGCCACTACATGAACGGATGAACATCTTAAGGTTTTTCAAAATAGAGTATTGCGTCGAATATTCAGACCGAAAAAAGATGAGTTAACCAGAGAGTTTAGATGATTACACAACGCTGAATTGCATGCGTTAACCGTATCTGGTTAATATAATTGAGGTGATTACATTGCAGCAAATGAAATGGGTGTGTAAAATTGTTGGGCTTAGTAACGAAAGAATTCCTAAATGGTTAATATGTGAACGTCCAAGGGGTAGACTGAAGCGAAGCTTGGAAGATTGCAATAGTTATGAATACCCATTTTTTCCCCTGCTTCAATCGTAAGATAGTTTGATCACAAAATTGGTTAAAAAAGTAGCATACAAAAATATTGGACCCTTTAACCTATATAACTTCGTTTTTTTCATATGTTGGAGATGTAGGTTATGTTAAACAACACAATACCTTTGTTGGCCATATTTTTTTTATTTTTTTTATTTCTTGATCAAATTATCTTATGATTCCTCAATCTTATGATAGAACAAACAAAGTTTACCCATCTCCAATTTGAAAACGCAGCAGGTAGGATAAGATGAAGCCTTTAAAATAGTTTTATTGAGATGTTAATAATTTGATAAAAATGGGTGTGTGCCACGGAATATAATAAAAAGACATTTATTTCTACCTTAAGTTTTACCATTCTCTGTATCACCGTCAACCTACAATGGTTTTTGTGAGATTTTTGATTCCAGAAAGGGTGTGTATACATAAACATTCTCAATAAATCATCATCTGAGGCACTAAAAACCATTGCCAACATGATTTAAGTTGATTAAGGTTAGAGTCACCTTGGCTGGTGAACATTAGTTTTCATTGATGGTGGTGTCCTTGATAGTTGAATCAGGAAAAGGCATTTTAATGTCGACTCATTGATGTAATATAATGGTTTCTGTAAATAAACTTTATAACCATAAATATGAAAGGTACAAGTTTATGATTTATGTTCTCTTTATACAATAGTCAACTATCAATTTTTGTAATTAAACCACTTATTTATTTATTTATACATCTATTTTTAATCATTATATAAATTGGTAAACACAATTCACAATTATTTTTTTACTAATAATACCGATATTTATTTGAAAGCTTCCTGAATTTCCTTCAAAATAAACAAACAAATCATCGAAATCGGACTATTTGTTGCAGAGATATATCATTTTAAACATTTAGTACGTTTTCTTTCCCTTCCAAATTCGATTTCTTTTATTTTGTTTTTTGATAAATCGAAAACTTTTCATTTTCTGAGGTAATTGGGTCTATTTTTTGAAGAGATGATATCATGTAATGTTAGCTGAATGGTACATAATAAATTAAATTTAAAAATATATTCTATAGTTATACTCGTTGTTAACTTAAATACTGCACAAGCATTAGTTAATGTGATGAGACTGAAGTATTAACGGGGGCTACTTTAAATTAAAGAATTTTAATTCTAAGAATTAATTTAACATTTTCTGACACTATACTTACATTCGACTTTCAAAGAACAACGTTCCTATTAATACCTGCATTTGCTATTACCATAATCAAATCGCAGGATAAAAGTTTTGGAAAAATGTGTACATTATTGTGACGCCCAGTAATTTCGCATGGACAATTATATGTGGCAGCAATTAGAGCATGTTCATTTAAAATATTGAAATTTATACTTTCAATGGCAATGGGCATGGCTATGCACTAAACAATAACAGAACATTAAAAAAGAACATTATTTACATAGAAGTTCTGAATAAAAATGGATTTAAAGTAAATTTAAATTTATTTATTACTTACTTAATCATAACATTAATTTATTGCGATTATAACACACATAAATTATACTGAAAATGAAATATTTTTGAATGAGTATATTTTGTATTACTTATAAATAATTTTAAATGACTTAAGCTCGATTTTTAATTTAAATTGAAATTTTGTTTGTATTAATACATGAGGATTTTCGAATCGTGATTGACTCTTTATTTATTTACTTTATTTTTTTAATTAATTATATCTTTTTCTCAAATTTTTAATGGCTATGGTCGAATTTCGACCACTGGGCGAACACTAGTATTTATAAACTTCCACTATTATAGTAATTAACTTAGTGTTATTAGAAAATGGAATGTTCTTAATATATATATATTAATCAACTTTCCCTTACTATTTTAGTATTTCTTATGTGTATATATATTTTTTCTTTGTTTACAAAGGTTTATTATTTCATATCTTCACGACTAATAATAATCACTGACTAATTCACGACGAAATAGGATGTGCTATTGTCAACTCTCAAATAGAAAAGTACTTCAAACTTCCGGAGATCTGCTCTGTATTTAGTGGAGAGATGATCGCTATTAGAGAAGCTTTGACTTACATTGATTCAACGGAGAGTAACAAATGGGTCGTGGTAACGGATTCAAAGAGTGCAATCCTGGCCATTGAAAAGAGAACACCGACAACCACACTGGCAAGATCTATTAAAAATATCTGGTGGAAACTGACAGAAAAGGGAAAGGAAATAGTATTCATGTGGGTTCCTTCACACTGCGGAATTGTCTGAAATGAACAGGCAGACAAAGCAGCAAGGCTAGATAGATAGATAGATAGAAATCCAACAGTTATAATCAAAGAAATCCCGATAGAAGATTTCATACATCATATAAAAAAAAAATTGCGGGTAATGTGGCATAACGTATGGCAACAAAAAGAAACCAAATTAAAAGGAATAAAAAAGCCACTGTTCCAAATGGAAAACTAGCAACCGACTCTCTAGAAAAGAAAAGACAGTCCTCTGCCGCTTACGAATTGGGCATTGTGAATTTTCACATGCCTACTTACTAAGAGGACTAGACCCACCGACCTGCGAGGGCTGTAAGGTGCAAAGAACTGTCCAACACATCATTCAAGACTGCCCAGTATTTGAGAATGTAAGGAAAAATCTCGATATGGCTCAGAGCCTAAAAGAAAACCTCAGCGACAACGAAAACGCCGTGGAAAAAACCTTACAGTTTTTAAAAAAAATAAAGTTCTACAATAGAATATAAATAGGAAGTGTTGCCAATGACCCTGCAGGGTAGAGGCAACAATAAAAAACAAATAAATAAATATTTCATATCTTTGTTAAAACATATGATACATTGTTGTCATATGATATGTCCATCATGTGATAAAACAAGTTTTTTTTGGTAAGTTATACTTCAATTTTTTTTTTCTACCATTATATATATACAAATATAATTTTATATATGTAATGTTGTTCAAGAGGGGAGTTAAAAAAACTAGTGTTGTAAAAAAAATATTTATTTAATAATTTTGAATTCTAGTAAAAATTTCAGGAAGTCATATGGTTCATATGTTTTAATTTGTAAGCCACTATGTCCTTGACCAGGTTGAAACAGCAACCATATCTTCTGTAGTTTTTTCATGAGCCATTCTCTTTTGATATCTGTACAGAAAAAGATAAAAAAAATTAATATTTTATTATAATAAAAGGATGGCGACAAAGGAAAAAAATGTGTAAGTTTAAATATAAAATTTTAGTGTTTTTTTGATGGTTGATTTAATTATCCTTAAAATATAACCTATCATGGCTCAATGGTAATCTTGTGTGTGTGTGAATTCTAAGAATTCCTGAATACCTACAGTGGTATCTTCTAAACTGTTGAATTTTTTACCTTACAGAAAAAATGGGCCAATGATTGTAATAATTGAAATTGAGAGGAGGAACAAACATTCTATGACTTCTAATATGTATCACTGATATGTCAGAAATGAAATGAGATAGTTTTCTATTATTAGTTGGAAGAGATTAGGATTTCATGATGCTACCAGACTGACTATGTGATAATAGTACTTCAAAATGTACATTATCTTTGCTCATATTGACATAAACTCTGATCATGGCTGCTGTGACACTTGACCTACAAATAAAATTTATCCTGAAAAAAATTGCGAGACAAAAAAACCAAGTGAGGGAGCAGCCATTTCTTACAGAAGTGAAAATATGCAACGGTTTCAGGTTTTTAGTGACCATTGCATTAATTAACATAGCGCCTGAAAAAGTTAAATGTTCTTATAGTTGATCTGAGAATGTAAATATTATAATTCATTGCGGGGAGAACATTTATATTATAAGTTAAGACTGTTCCAAAAGTCTTTCTTTGTTCAAGAGAATATTATTCCAATGAAATGAATGGGTGATCATAAAATATTCGAAGACAAGGGGGATATTCTATTGCGCAAAATGTGAGAAAATTGTATTCAAAAAAGAAAAACAGGAAACAATTGCGGAAATAATGTAATGGAAATTTTTTTTCTCATTTTTAAGTATGAAAAATCTTATCCACTGTAAGGATGAAAGGCAAACCATAGGTTTAAAATTTGAATAGGGAAATATTAATATTTTACAATACTTATCTTGAAGCAGCTAGTTCAACATGGAAGAAAAAATTATATATGTTAATATAAACAACTGAGAATACATAATGTTTCTTTGATTGTCAAATTAAACTTATAGTTCAATGTTAAATATGATGAAAACAAAATATAAGGAATAAATGTTTCAAAGAAAAAGAGCAGTGTATAGCAAAAGGTATTGTAATACTTATGAACATTGGCATTTAACCCGGAATATCAAGCAACAATAAAAAATGAAAATTAATATGAAGCATTCATTATTCATCATCCTTCAATTAAAAATCTTCTCACATTGGAATATGATGGTTTTTAAGTATGTAATTTTTTTTTTTATAGAAATGTTACAGTTTTTATGAGATGGAAAGCTCATTTCTTCAATCTGTTAAATGTCTAGTAAGGATACTTTCAAGGTGGTCCGTAGCTTTCGATGTTTTCGATTTTTAAGGATCGATTATGAAAGATAGCTTAAATGGAAGATACTATGGTTGGTCATAATGGAAATTCTGGCTGCAAATCATGAATTGTTTGAAATAGAAAATGGGAATGATTATATATCTAAAGGTGGAAAATGAGGTAACAATCTGGTTTCATCAAGTTCTTCAAGTAGTTCCAAAAAACTTTTTGTTTGATGTAATATTTTTGTGACCTTGTCTTGGTTGCTAACCTTGGCAATGATTCATTCATTACATCAAATTTTCATTTATTGTGATTATTTCGTTAATGAACCATCATATCTTGGAACTGATTTCTTAAAAATTTCCGAATAATAATCTCTTTATTATACTACTCCTACTGATCATTTTTATGTGGAAATTTATGAATAAGTTGAAAATCCTTGTTAACATGTCCTCGGCTACAATTGTCTTGTCTATCTTGCCAAAACAGTTTCTTTGTAAGTTTTTTTTTCAAGTTCGGTTATAACTTATAACAAGATATGAAATTAATTGATACTTTGTGCCTTATAAAGAAATTAATTAAAGATAAATAATAGTCTTATTACCAAGAATAGGTGTTTTATTGAATAGGTACACTATTTACTTTTTAGTAACTATAGTGATCATTAGTATTACTTTTATGAAGATTCAGTGATAATATATTCATTCATACATATGAGCATAATGAAGTTGTTCAAGTTATATGAAAATTAAAAGATGGAAGAAGGTTACAAATCAAGTTTTAATATCAAAAGATATTCTATATTACGTAGTATGCTACTATAAGGAACTTAATGTAATTTGTAATACAATCAACAAGTGGAAGTGTGGAAAAAAAAGATCTAGGAAAGCTTCAGAAAAATTACAAGGTAAACGTTGTTCACCAATATGTATTGATGTTAAATACAGTACATATGCAAGTTCATGTGGGGACATTTTTTTTTTAAAAATATTTCAGAACATTTTGGGCTCTGAGATACAACATGGCAAAAATCGTTCACCTGGAATTAACCAAGAACTTTGGTATTTTATACGACGCTTGTCCTTATTACAAGCTTATACCACAGTCAGTTATCGATAAACATCACGTCAAGCTATACTGGGACTAAGTCGTTATAACGGATATAATATTACGAGTAACACTTCTTTGATGACACATAAATGTTTCTTGACTTATAATTTGTAAATAAGATAACCAAATGTCTCAATATCATATGTATATATATTGTTTTAAACATATGATGTTTGTATGGGCAGATGTTAGTCATATGGATACGATATTAGTCATATGGTAATAATCTATATAGTTACTGAAAATAAACTGGTGTACCTATTCTATAGGAGATCTCGGTGAATAAAGCTGAGACATTATTCTCACTAGATAGTGAGAGTGATGTCCTCTTTTATTTATTTTCAGAGGTTTGTGGGTAAGTAGAAAGAAAAACCCTGCCTAGTAAGTTCTTACTGTGTGACCCGATTAAGGTATTACTGCTTAAATTTGTGCCAATGTTTCAGTCTAAATTGTTGTACTTGATCAGGGTGACTTGTTATTGAATTGTTGTGAATTATCAAGAGAATAAAATCAAGTCCATTTTTTTATTTCCATTTAGAAAATTCCTTGAAAACTATTATTTTGCATTGAAGAAAGTTCTAAAAATTAAGTTAAATATCTCACAAGTAATAATTATTTTGTCAGTTTTCCTGAAAAAACACCTTTTTAATTGCAGGCACTATATTTTTGTCTGTAAAATATGGTTATATTTTACCATTTTGGGTGGAGATAGGCTTCAGCCTGAATGAAAGTCCTCCCCGTAGGTCCCCCTGTGATTGCAGGATTGGGTTATAACATTAACTTAGGTAAAATACTATGTATGTAACAATAAAAGATATCATTGTTACAACATGAATATCATTGTTTATATTATAGAAATAGTTTCATAATTAGCAATCTGTAGCTGTCCAAGAAAAATCATTATGGAGTTTTGATGGATCTTATTCATGAAGTTGTGTTCTTCCATTGCAAAATTAATATCATACTAGTTCTGAAGTAAGCAAAGTATATTGAAGATAAATTGAAAATTTATCTATTTTCAGAAAAATGAAAAGTAAATTAAAAGTAGTAAATATAATCAAGAAGTTGAAAAGACCTAATACATTATTAGAAAGTTAAATAGCTTCAGTTGAGAAATGTATTGAAGTCTAAAGAAATAAACGAGAATTATTATACTTACTTAGTGTGAGAATTTTTTTACAATCTAGATAAAACAAACAATGTTTTTGCTTATTTTAATAATATATATATATATCAACTAATGTGAGCTCCAAGAAACCTAAACTGAATTATTTTATTTTTAATGCACAACGAAAATGGAACTTAATGCGCTTGTTATTGATAAATTAGAAGCATCATATACTGAATATAATTATGAAATATAATGCACGTTGGCTTATAATAAAATTTCATAATTTTTGTAATATAAATTGAGATTTTAATTTTAACAATGTGAGGAAGTGGAAATCAAAATGTAAATATGGCTAATAAAATAGTTTAATCCTCAACATATCTCCGTGTAGCATTAAAATTGGTCCTGTTACTTTTGTTTTCATATATAAATTTTTATATAACAATAACTGATTGATTAAATATAGGTATATACAATGATAAAATAGAAGTATTAGGAGTTTTACGCTACTCAATTGTTTCTTTAAATCAAGAGGAAAACCCATTATGATTGATGTGGAAAGATATTTCCTTATGAATTTCATTTTTAACAACAAAAGTTTCATATCAAATACATTTGTGTTGTTCAAATTCACAATTTAGTACATTGTGGGGCTGATTGCAAAATGCTACCAAGTACATTTATGATGGAGCTTATTTAAGTATATATTTGTGAATTTTGATCTTACATATCAATGTCAGAACTCACTAAATGCATCGAAATAACAAACAATTTATCAAAATAGTACAACTCAAATGCACAATGCTTTGATTTCAGAGAGGAAAATTTCATCTAAGTACATAAAGATATAAAACTGTACCACTAACAACCCATGAAGGGTCTTGGGTTCAGTACAATGTGATGAAGTACTGTTACAAGGCCAACAGTTGTACGAGGAGGTGATTGGACCGATATCATACTCAACCGTCAAGTTTTTCCCCTTAATTAACTATTTAAGAGTACCCACACTTTATAGAGGCTGGGACAGCCCCAGGAGGGTCTCCCGACCTCAGATCTGAACCTGGGACCTTGAAGGTCTGGAAGTTAGTGCCCACCCACTGAGCTACTCCGCTCACTATATAATGATATATTGTAAAATGTTCTTTAATGGCTTTTCCCAATAATAATAATATTTCATTTAACGAATTTCCCCAGGGAGTGAAGGGATTGTAGATTATATTATTATTTATTACATTTTGTGATTTATTTTCTAAAATGTGTAGAAAATAATAAAAATATTAGAATAGTTTGATTTGAATAAAAATTTTGTGAATGGTTTAACACTTTAAACAGCCATATTTGAACCACTGTAAAATTGAACATATTTGTTTATTTACTAAAAAAAAGCCCAGTGGTACATAAGAGGTGTTTATTGGGTAGTTAGGTAATTTATCAGAACAGAAAATAAGCTTGTACTGTTAATATTATTCATAAATTTTTAAAATTTGCAAAAATTCTTTATAATACTATTAATTTATAATGTTAGCTGAATCGGGTGTGGATATTATTAATTTATTAACACTGTAAATTAGTATACAATGGTTTATTATTTCCAAATAGATAACCCTAATATTAAAAAACAAAACAAAAAGACAAGTTGTTTGGATCCCAACCCTGGCTTTGTTATAATTCAATAACACTGTATAGTTTTCCTCCGTCTTCATTAGAAAATAAAATAGTGTTGAGTTCCGTGGGTCACCCTGTGGTGACATGTTATTGATACCCAATCTGCAAAAAAAAATTGGCCCAGAAGTCTCGGAAGAAAACCAAGAACAGATGGATTGATTTTATTTTATAATTGGATTTAGAAACATTGTTGAATCTTGTGGGAAGGGGTTAATTTTGCTTCCCGATCAAATTTCATTTAAAATATAATCTTCATTTTTATTCAGTTTAAGTTCATTTTTAAAAATAATATACTTGAAATGTTTCAAACAATATTTATTTATTTATTCTAAAAAACAAGTATACAGCGTGTTTCAGGATTGTGGCCAAACTGAAAATATGAATTAAGGACCTCAAAAAAAAAAAAAAAAAATTCCTATGAAGATATGTCCGCAAAAGCTTTGTTCAGACGATATTCATACCTAAAGATTTTCATTGTTATGAATTATTTACGTTATATTAAGTAAATAAAACTTATTTATTTGTTACAACTACTTTATTAATTAAACGTAAACATTAAATTCATATTAAATATTGTTCAAAGTGATTTCCTTGAGCATTAAGACAGCATCTTTCTTCAACAGCAGCAGTGGCAGAACGGCACTGGATATGTGTTAGTGTTTTACAAGATTCAATTATCCTTCTTCATAAGGAATTAAGGTTATTGACTGGACTTGCATAGACTTTTTGGTTAATGTCACCCCAAACAAAAAAAATCCAGTGATGTCAGGTCTGGAGAGTATGGAGGCTAAGCCACTGGTCCTGCTATAGAATAATTAACATTTAGCCATTGTCGTGGACCTCTTCCGTGATGTGCAGGACAACCATCCAATTGAAGCCACATGTCCCTTCTCAGTTGTAGTGGAATATGTTCAACTAAATCATAGTAATCAAGCTTTCGGGCTGAGCCCCCTCCCCCCCAAAAAAATGATAAAATATAACTATGTTTTACAGAAAAAAATATTAAAAACTATCTCTTAAAGTATTCTCGTTCGTGTAATCACATTTAATAGGACTTCAAGAACTACTTGAACACCATTTCATATAGGTAGTTAATTTCTTTCTTCTTTTTTTTTCTAATTAATTATCGTTATCTGTATATGAAAAAAAAAACAATTTCGGGCTGAAGCCCCCCCAAAATTAAATCCTGGATCAGCTAGTGGCATAAATTAGGCTCTAACTGCTAACCAAACACCAACCAAAAAGAATAATAATATAAGTTTCAAATCAGTTATCTTTCCTACCAATGCCTTCTAAACCTTTCGTAGATTGTTATTGAACTAAATAGATTTATGGAATTGCTAGTGACTTATAATAAAAATTCAATATTTAAGATTAAGTTCATATTTCAATCAAAGAAAATAAACATATAATTCACAATATTTTTATAATACTAGAACAAGTTCTATTATGATTTATATTAGTTATTCAGATGATAAAAATATATTTGCGTTGCCTTATTCTTGGAACAAATGGAATGTTTTGTTTAAAAAAATAAACATTGTTAAACAATATAAACAAATGCTCTAGAATCTACGGTATAATTATGTTGGTATAAATTCTTTAACTAAAACTTATTTGATTAACTTTTATTATTTTGAAAGCAGAAATGTTCTTAAGAAAAGAAGAAATACTAATATGGCTAGGAAAAAGTTTTTTATGAACATCTTTTACTATTGTACATAACTAAATAATGAAAGTTTAATTCAATCAGATCTTCTTTATTTAGTCGTTATATTGGTTTACAACACACTTTAAGTTTTATTCGATTTGACGTTTCACTTAACTCATTTCTTTTCAACATTAAAGTTACATCGCAATCACATTATCAACAAGTCTTTAAGAGCTGCTTGTTAAGGGTTGTCTTGCTGATATCGTTATTGTTGATGTTTTTTCTTTTAACCTTGTTATTTAAGGTAATCATCTGAACATCAACAAAGGAATGAGGCTTCTTTATTTCTGAACTCTTTCTCGACTTTTTTTTCTCTTTCCTTACTGCAACTACATATTGTTAGTGATTCATGGTAGAACTAGATTCAATTCTCTTTATTAAATGTATATTTCCTATTAAGTTTCATCTAGTTGCATTAAGAGTTTTTGCTGGGAAAAGTTTAAATATGGCTTTCAATATAATTAAATATTTGCTCACATACACTCACAATTACATTTTTTTTAAGTATATAATTTTAAATAAGTACTATTAGTTTATACTACATGTCCCATACAAATAGTTCACTTGACATATTTTTCAGTCACTTAAAAATAATAAAGTGTATAAATAAGTTAATGCAAGTATTTATTAATAAAGTATATTTTATATTTATTAGAATGTAGAAATCAGGTATAAAAATATACAAGTCTCACAACATTGTAAATATATGATTGGAATTTCAAAAGAACATTTTGTAGTAATCTTCAAAATGATGGCTTGATCATTAGTTATAATGAAGTATTAAGTATTATGAAATGACTAATACTTACAAAAATAAAACGCCATTGAGAAATAATGTTTAACAATTACACTTGTGAATATATACATAACTAAACAAAAAAAGCTCATATATATTTTCTATGAATGATTATAAAATAATAAAATAAAATTTTGTATTAATAATAACATCAAATAATTAATAACAGGTTAATTTAAAGATATTAAAAATTGAAGAATATTACAATATGACATGAAGGATTAAGATTGAATAGTATAGGGCCATTAGATCACTTTTCCACAAATCAGGAGCTAAATTTAATTTTATGTGTCCTGTGTAAGCATTTGGTTCTATCGAATATTAATTGTTATTAATTTTAATTCTGTCATCAATAAAACCAATAAAAAAAATCACCTATCTGATGGAAATATCAGATTTTAAAAGATATAAGGAGCTGGTTACACTGTACGTGAATAATATTTGTAACCTGTGACTTATTATCTCTTGCACAAATAAAAAATTGAAAGCTAGAGCTTGGAAAGAAGTAATAGTAGTTTGATGACTGCTAACATTTGTGGGCTTATAATATATATATATATATATATATATATATATTTGTTTCCTATTTACTTGTGTAGCATGAAAATGAGAATAAATCTGTTTTATTGTAAAGAGTGCATTCATTTGCAACTTTTTTTTCAATGATATTTGTGGTTCTGTCAATTCCACCAAGTTAGGTTCATTTATAAATTATTATTTCTTTGATAAAAGTATTTTTACATTATTTAATGATACATTATATAAATTTTATTTTGTTTAAATTAAAAATATGAGAGTATTACATATTAGAAACTACAAATTAGTTTATTTAATTTTTTTTTAAATACACTATTGCCAGATTTAATGAAAAATGTTCAGTTCACTGAATAGTGTATAATTATCAGTGACTGGATTGTTCTTGCTGAAAAACAACAATCCTTAAAAGTTTTTAAATACTCGATTTTTTTTTTCTGTTGGCATCGCAGACATTGTAGATCTTTTGCTGCCTCCAATGACTCAATCAATCAATGAACTGGCTTATCCTGTCTTGGGCTATTTCTTTCCATTGTTCTGCATGCAGCTCTATAGTATCATTGTTGATTTAATCTATCCTGCTTTTTGCCTACTAATAATGCCTTAATTTTATAGGCTTCCAAATGGATTGTGCCGAGCTACATGCCCTACCCATCTTAATCTCCTTGCCTTCACATCATGAGATATTGATTGACCAGTTTCTATAAGCAGCTCTTTATTGGTCCTTCTCCTTCATACCTTAGTTAGTACTCTGATGCTAGATCGCTCCGGTTTCTTAAATCTTTCAATACTTCTTTCTAGTACTGGTTAGTGTTCAGATCTGGCAGCCGTATACAAGAACATGATTTATCATCGCATTGTACTCCTTTAATTTGAGATTTTTTGGAATTTCAATACCTTTGAAAGAGAGAAAAAAAACCTCTGCTTACGCTTGTTGTATGCTGGTCTATTTCAGACTGTTGGTCATTCATTGAGGTTTTTGAGAAGTCGAGGTATTACAATTTGTCTTTTCTCTGAAACGACCTTTCTTCTGGGGTGGAATCTTGACTTATCATATATTTTATTTTATTTTCATTTACTTCTAGGCTGATTTGTTCTGCTTATGTATCAGAATCTTAGGGAGTTTCTCAACATCCTCTTGATTGCTTCCAAGGACTGCTATATCATTTGCATATGCAAGAATTTTATAATTCTTTCCGCTCAGCTCCCCTCCATTTTTATATGATGTTTTTATCACTTTCTCTAGTTTTAAGAGCTGAGCAACATCTATATCTCTACTATAAGCCAGTTAGAACTTTAACGATTTCAGATATTTAATGATACCATACAAAATTACAATCATTTTGTTTTTAAGATAATCTATCATTAAAACAAAGCCTAAACAGCAAAATGAATAAAATTAAAATAATAGTTTTTTAAAATTACAATATAGTTTATTGAAAAAAATCATTAAGTAATTTGATGAATTTTCACTCTTTTAAATCAGAACTTTGTGCCCTTAATGAAACTACTTTTGACATACATTTGGGTTGGTGTTATTATGATGCAATTTATCAGCTTTTTTATTGTTAAGTACTTAACGTAATAGCTCAATCAAAATTGTATTTAGTGACTTTTTTCAATAAACTAACGTTATGAGATGTCTATTAAGAATAAGATAACTCCAATTTCTTAAATTAAAAAAAAAAAAAACCTACTTGGTTTGCTATCGATAGAACTGATTTCTGACATCTCAGTCTGCCTTTGTAACTTTATGTTTAGCAGTAAAAATTAACTTTCCAGTAAATATTTATTATAGCTATGCTATAAACTTTTCAAAAATAGACTTAAAAAAATTAAATGGAGTTATTTCTTTTTGTTTTAAACATCTCATAAATTTATTATAAAAATTATATCAAGTAAAATAGTTCTTAGTTCTTATATATTTTGTAAACTTACAGAGCGTTGTTGCTAAGGATGTAATCATCAATGTAATACACATCTTATGATTTTCGAATAAGCTTTTTAGTGCACCATCAATTTTATTAAGCTTCTTTATCCTCATGTCATCACCAAGCTGCTAAATAGCAATCCATAATAATTTTCTTCTTTTCTGGAAATAACAATATTAAACTTTTCTGTATTTTGAAGATAACTTATATCAATATAAAATAAAATGGATAGGAAAAAAAAAAGTTTGGAATCATATGTTTTATAAACTGTTTATTTTTCCTAGTTCAATAAATCTCATGTGAAAAAAAATATATTTATTATACATAGCTTAATATTTATATGATTTACCTGAATATGTGCGTAGGGGTTAGAAAAATATAGGAAAAGGCCTTTCACTATTAAAAGAATAATTATTGAAGAAAGCCATTTTTGATAAGTTAGCATATACCAAAATATAATCATGTTCAAAAGTATCATTTAATAAATTAGTAGTCGTTAATCTTTATTACAGTTACGGTATGGTTTCATCACCTGCTTAAACCTGAAGTATTCATCAAGCCTCAAACTTGTTAATAATATAATAATTTCAAATGATAATTTTATGGTTTAAAACTTTAAATTGAGATCTTTAACTTATCCTTTCAATGTTAGAACCCTTGATTGATCGAGAATATTTTATAATAAGTTTCCTAAAGAACTACATATGATACAAGTTGGAAGGCTTTAAAATTAGCAGGCAATCATATGGTTACTCAATAATGCTTATGTATGTTTTCTTAATTTTTTTCAATCTTGCTAAAAAGAAAAGTGATCGTTCCTAATTAATGTCTGTTAAATAAATTCTATATTGACATGTGTTATTAGTTTTTAAATTCATTTCTAATTTTCTTTTTTTTCATCTTACTAACGTGGATTCCTAAATAATTATCTTAAATCCATAAGCACACAAATTTATAATTAACCTTAAATAATTTAAAATACAATGTGAGGCGAAAAATGTCAATGTTTATTGTTTACTCTGGTTCCCAATTAAACTAGTTTTCATTATATTTCTAAGAGAATAACAAATAAATAAAATAGGAATATAATTACTTTAGAAATTAATATTAATAAAATACTTTTTATTGTTGAAAGTATTACATTAGAATTTGAATAAGAAATGTTTTTTTCTTGTGCATTTATTATTGTTTACATTTGATGATATGGCAGTGACTTAATTAAGTTTTCATTCCAGAATTTTTATATTCTTTTGTTAAAAATAATCCCATTAATTCTCAAAATTGTTCTGTTAATGCTAAGTGTCTATTTATTTATCTTTATCCAGTCATCTCAAAATTTTTCAATAGGTTTTAGAATTAGACTGCATAATTAAAGTATTTGTAAGGTATCGGTTAGAGTTGGAAGGCTTATTTTTATTTTTTCATGAAATCTGTGTATTGCTCCATGATCTGTATATATATATATATATATATATATATATATATATATATATTCTATTTTTTATATCATTTTACAAGTTTAATATATAATGTGTCACTGTTTCCTTGAATCCATATTCATCATATTTTGTTCTTTTGCTTTATTTAAAAAAAATTAAATATTTGTTTAGAATTTTATAAAAACTGTCTACTGGTACAGGTAAAGTTGGGGGAGAGGGGAGGAGCGACGAATCCGATAAGGAGGCCTCCCGATCCTTTTTGCCAAATCAATCGTCTTACTTTTTTTCTCGTTTATATTTCAGTTTTTAAATATGATGAAATATGAAGAATATTCGTTTAAATGTGGAATCAACATTACTGTAATCATGTAAAATAATAAGATAATACCAGATGTGTACAGAAGATAAGTAAATACCTCAGAACTAAGAATGAATGATTTTCATAAATAACCGAAAAATATTTAAAGTAAAATTTTCATTCGTACTTCACCTACTACAAATATACGTTCTTTCATTTTTGAAAGAAAAAATAATATCTGAAACTATTTGTATTTAAATTGTTAATGAATTTGTGTAATAACTCTTTGTTTTTAAATAAATATAAATTACTAGAGAAAAATAAATAAATCACAGCATTTAATATTGGGAATATATTGTGTATTTTTTGAGATATTCACAAAAAATAGAAAAAAGTTCCTAAGGCCAGCACTGATTATGTATAGGTTTTATGTATTGATAATTGACCATAAGTGATTTTTGTTCATTCTTGCTATTTATTCATAAGGAACATAGTCACTGTCTAAATTAAGTTGTTTTTTTCCTTATTGTATTAAATATATATATATATATATTAATTATTTTGATTTTCTAGGTTTGTGTTGGATTAAGCTGGTTTTGTTTTCATGATTTGATGTCTACAATTATTCAAAGTACCCAGGTGTACGCCCTGTACCCGTATTTACCATTTTCATTTGTTACTTGGCATAGACTTTTTTCTGGAATATCTTGGCCAAAATTGGTGTATCCTTCAGCAGCATTTGAGGTATTAAATCTTCATTTTATATGCTGATAGTAATTTATTATTAAAGTGAATGAATATGAAATCAGATAGAGGGTTATTTCTGATGTACTTAGGTATATATTTGTATAATTTTTTAAATCATGATTCTATTTTTTTAAACATCTATCATGATTTTGTTTTTCATTATTATTTATAATACTCTAAATGTTTGTCTTATAATTACTGATTATACAATAAACCATTGATTCTTCTAACAACATTATATTATTTAAGAAAGCTATTTTCAAAACTTAAAAAAAAAAATAATAATAATTAAAACATACATATTTGTTTCTGTATATTAACACAATAATCCACCTTTATCTTAAGGCCTCCTTGTTAAGTTTTGCCAGACACTCCAGTTATTTGTAGATACAGTTGCAGTATGGCATATTAAAAACAGTATTGACAATATGAGTCCCTATATATTCTTGTCACAGTTTTGATTGTTCCTTTCTGACTCCATGAAAAAATTTATAAAGTTTTTTTCATTCATCTAATTTAATCAGTTTAGCTATAGGGCCGTAATGCTACTATTTATGTGTAAATATTATTATCCTTTTCTGTATTTTTTTATATTTGAAATAGTGTATTTGTGGAAACCCATGAAACATATTTTTATTAAAATTTCAGACATTTGTTGAAATAAAACTGATCTGTTGTTTTCATTCCACTATAAAATATTTCTCTGCAATATATATTTTTCTTTTATAATTATTTTTTAAACTAGTTATATGCTTATAAATATTTATATCGATTAAAAATATTAAATCATAAGCAAATAACAATTTGATAGATACTATAATTCTTATTATATTATTTGAAAATGAAGATAGTCAAAATTAATTTTACCTTGAAAGTTGGCTTATTGCGTAAAAAAACTGTCAGGATTTGTTACTTGTGGTTGTCGTTGAATTTTGGCAAGTCTCCAAACTTCTACTCACATTTGATTGAATCAATATTATATTTTTTTCTTTATCAGTTCTGCTAGTTATATTTCTAAAATTGACCATCATCTTATTATTTTCCAAAATTATGTGTTAATTAATGTTCATTTATTCCTTACAAATCAATCTTGTCATTTTTTAGTCCAATTTAAATTAATAACTATCAATGTTGTGCAAAATTGATTTAATATAAATGATGAATGATTCCACCAATTTCATATAAAAATAATTTTTATTCTATACTATTTGTAGATAAATATTTATTTACGTATTATTTAGTTGTGTAAGGTGTGTGGTTTAGACCACATGATAGAAGTGAAAATGTTAAATAGTCGAGATTGATAATATAAAATATAAATTATAAACAATAGCTCATTATAAAGAGGATGAAATATTGAAAATTTTCTCCACTTACAGTATGCAAGTCCGATTTTTAGTTTCTGAGGTATTTTAATCCATATCTTCAATAAAACTTGTGGTATTCATTTCCCTTTTCGCCTCTCTAACATGGTGTCGCATTAAAGTATAATTTTGAATAATAGCCCATTACAGATAGGATGAAATGATGAACAATTCCCTTGTTTACAGTATGCAGGTCTGATTTTCAGTTACTGAGATATTTTAATTTATATCTTCAATAAAACTCGTTATCATCTAGTTTTTGATACTATTTTTCCTTTTCGCCTTCATTAACTCATTTTTGTGGTTCTCTATGTTTGTATGGACATGACGTGAATTGTTTTGAAAATATTTATTGAAACAAGGATCTTGATTCTAATTGTTTACTAAACATTTGTCAATTATTTTTAAGTTTATAATTTAGATTGTAGTAAGTTTAGGTATAATCTTTTGTAGTGGTCATCTAGAAAGTTATTGTCTATCTTTATATCTGTACCTTGTATCAAAAATGGCCAATGTTCTAGATTTTGATATTTGAGTTAACTAAACAAAAAAAATCAGGATAAGGTATACGCTTAACACACAGTACAGTAATAGTTAAAAGGTTCTCCCACAATCAGCCATGAAGGCTAACTAATGATAGGAGGACATTGGTCTTTTTAACAGTTAATTTATATCTTACAATGATTTATTTTGTGCAGTTCTCCTAAACATCAGGATTTGCTACTTATGGTGAGTATTGAACGTTGGCAAGTTTCCAAATTTTTATTCTCTCTTCTTCACCTTTCATATTTGATTAAACCAATATTATTATTTCTTCATTGACTCGGCTAGTTGCATTTCTAAAATTGATCATTATCTTATTATTTTTGAAAATGGAAATTATGTTTTGAAGTCTAACATTAAGTTTCAAGCATTTGTTCTTTTTTGTTCCAAGGTACATGTATGTTCTTTGTTAATATAAAAATAAACAGCTGTTGTTTCAATCCATATGTTTTTGTTTCCTACAAATTAAGGGTCAAGTGGGTAAAGGTGATAGTGACATTTTTGGAAAAATTGAATTATTACTATGGGTGAAATTATTATGTTTTTAATATTTATTCATCTCTCACATACATTTTATAATTAGCTCAGATCGGAGTTGGTAAAGGTTTTAAGTGATGATACACGGTGATAATTTTTCATGAAGCAAAGAAAAATTCTTGTCTCTCTTCAGTATACATATATACAAAATATATACATCTATCGTCCAGTTTAGGCTAAAAGAAATAGTAGAGGGTGACTTGGAAGAGGAACAGGCTGGTTTCTGCCCAGAAAGACAAACACAAGATAATATTTTTATCTAGAAAAATATATTGAAAAGTCATGGAAGAGAGATAAGAACGTCTATCTTGAATGACCTGAAATCGCCTTTTAATTCTGTTCCTAGGAAACGTTTGTGGGAGTGTTTCCAGCTAAAGCAAGTTCCTAAAAGTATGACAGATGCTATAAAGTTTACATATCAAGAACCGAAAGGTATTGTATGTGTAAATGGTCAAGCATCTGAACCATTCTGTTAAACAAGGCAATAGCTTGAGCCTCCTTCTCTTCATAATACTGATGGATGAGATCCATAAGATTTACAAAAGGAGTACATCTTGGACATTGATAGGAAAGTGGAATCTCAGGACAATCCTCACAAAATGCTACTTATTCTCAGATGATATTGTGCTACTTGCAGATTCTTAAGAGAAACTGCAACAACTCAGTGGCGGGAGGAGGAGCTTTTGAGTAAGGGCATGGAGATCAATACTTCCAAGAGCAAAGTACTTATTGTATCCGGCAATAAAACAAGAAATGAGCAATTTTACTGTAATGGAGAACAACTACTAATGATTATACATACTTGGGAACAGTAATTAGCAATACGACAAGGATAGGCCAAGAAATTTCAAATAGAATAAAAATGGCATACAAGGTCTATTATCGGAGTTGCAACACCATCGTCGGCAAACGAGAAGTGAGTAACTAAGTTAAACTCCATATTTTTAAAGCCATGTTTCTCCCCATCCAGAGGTATGGAAGTGAGAGTTGGGTTGCAAATGACAATCAGCAATTACTGCAGTTGAGATGAAATAATTACGCAGTGTAGCAAATAAAAGATAAAATAGGAAGAGATTTTTAAGGCATGAAAGGATAAGGGAAAAATTAGGGATCCCTGCATTCAAAGATACCTTACACAAATGCCATTGGCGGTGGTTCGGTCATATAAGCAGGATGAATCAGAACCGAGACACACGGGAGGTGTTGGATTGCAGGACCTATGTATTACATATTATGAATTACGTATAATGAATATGTCCGCAAGCTGGCAGAAAAAAGAGGGAAAAATCTTGCCCAAATGAAGCAGCTAGCACAAGGTAGGCAGGAATGGATTAGATAGATTGAGGCTCCACCACACTGAAAGGTATATGGAGGAAAGAAGAGAAGATCTCTCTAATTCAGACGTTTCTAGAAAGAGTGTTTGATCATTGACCAAGCTTATTCTAAAATTAATCCAATAATGGGACAAACTATATGTTGAGGAATGAGACAAAGTATCCCCAAATTTTCCAATTAAAAATTGTTAAGAAAACAATGTAAATTAAGAGTATTTATTTAGAGATTAAATTGGACCTGTAGGCATGCGGTGAGGAGAAAATTATATGTAAATTTAAACATAAAGCAAACAACTAATTTAGAAAATTCCACAAGTGATATGGGAAAAAAAGAATAGAAAAATGAACTCGAAAGTAGTGCAAAAATATTTTAAAATGTTATCAAACAATTATAGTTTTACTTTTCTATTAAGTTAAAAATAATTTTAAAGTATATAATCAAGCTTTATTTCCTGATATTGGTTTTTCATCCAAAAGACGTATTTTATGTTTTGTTTTTTTAATTGTGCATCTAAATATAATAAACTAAAGTTTATATTGTATATAGATTCAGTTCCTGTAATTTAATAATGTTTCAAATAAATCTGTGTTTCATACTTATGTTTTTCAATTGTTGTAATTTTTCCTGTTAGTTTATCATACATACATTTTTAAAAAGAATTAATACTTAATGCTTATTACGATCAAGAGAAATGATATAGAGAAATTTTATTTTAATTACCACTGACCAGAAGTCAAGCTGTGTAAGGAAGAGGCTAATGATTGTTGAATAATTCAGAAGGCAGCGGGAAGGGGGTGGGGAGAAAGAGAGGGGGTGACAGCTTTTGGAAACTCATTACATTCTCTTTATTCCAGCTCTTATTATACCTTCCTTCCCTTCGCAAAACTTCTTTTTTTTTCTTTTTTAATTTCCAAGCGCTAATGATCTTTCCTAACCTTTTTCTTTGTTAATATAATGATCTTATAATTATTTAGATTTTTCAACCCTCTTTAAAACAGAAATATAATTGTTTCAAACTTTTAAATCATTGATAATTGTGAAAGTTATTTATTATTATTTAATAAAATATTTCTGTTCTATTAAATATAAATAAACTATATTTTCAAAATCCTCCTTATTTATTTTTCTGAAGCTATAGAGAAAAAAAAATGAATTTTAAAAATTAAATTTGTATTTTCATTAATTATTATCTAAATTAAAAATATCTATTTCATAGAAAATGTATTAGAAGCTACTTGGCCAAAAATTTAGAAAACTGTATTTATTATTTATTTACACTTATAATTATTATTTCTACAATTTTCTTAATAATCTGTGATATATAGATATAAATAATTTATACATTTTTTAGTCTTGTATAAAGTTGTATGTATTTTTTTCAATTGTTTTTCTCCAATCTTAAAAAACTAACTATTTTAAATATGTACCATATAGATATGAGAATAAATTACATAAAATTTCAATATTTCTTTATTCATTTTTTTTATGAACCCTCTCGAGTTTAATATATAGAGGCTCGACTGTATTTTCAATTGTACCTGATGATTTTAAACCGTAAGAAGACAATATCTTCAATATTTATTAGCACATTTTCATCCCGACTATTATGAATGTGTAACAATTCTTGTTAATGGTAGAGAAAAACAGACATATTAAGGTTTTTTTTTGGAAAGAATAGATTTTTCAATTTAAATCCTTATGTATTTAGAAAGTTTAAATAATTAATATATGGAACGATGTATTTCTGTTAAGTCTAATTATTTTAATAAGTAGAATTTACTAAATGAAAAAGTATCGCTAAGTTTAAGGTAGAAATCTCAGTTGTTATTCATAACCATTAGGACACTGTAATCAACCCCAGTTTTAATTATTTCTCATGCTCCCAGAATCAGTAATCCCTGCAAATTCTGCTGAAGTAATTTTCATTTCTTTCAAAAGTTTTTTTAACTCATCAATTATTCTTTCATTTTGTCAGGAATCCTCGTAATCTATTTTTCATTTTACTCTTTACGAATAGTAATCAGTTTTAATTTGTTGGATATGTAGTGTTTCTGAATCATTAGTTTTAATAATTAGCTTTAATTATTGATGAAAAACAAACAAGTTTGCCTTGATATAATATTAAATCGTGCAATTCATTGTTCTTTTGTTACTTAAAATTAAATTTTTTTATTCAATGGGTTAACCATGGCAAAACATGTGGACTTAAGGTATACAGGCCCAACAAGGGAGGGCCTAGCCGGCCCTATGAGCCTTTTTTTTTTTTACTTTAAATTTGGATTAATATAAGGAATCGGTAACATTTCATATAATCTTCACAAAATAATTTTGTTGCATACTGTATAAATGTAAATGGCTTTTATTGGGTTTTAGTGATAAATTTTATATTTGATGGGGGCCTAGGAAAAGTTATCCCTAGAGCCCTTGGTTTCTCTCCACAGTGATGGAGGTATTCTTTGACACCTGCCATAAGAAATATATATATATATATATTAGTTTCGAAGATTGCCCTGTACATTTGGTTAACTTTGTTTCCTGTTTTGATTATTAAATTTTGCAACCATTTTTAATATAAGAACTCAATGTATTATTGTTTTGTAATTTTTTATTAAACAATTTTTTAAATATAATAATCCTGATATCAACTGAAAGAGCTCAAAACGTATCCAATATCCTATAATTATTCCGTATAAATTTAATTTATAATACGAATCATTTCGAATATGGGACAAACTGAAATTGATACCTTAATTCCAAACTAATACCAGTTTTTAATATTAAATTTCTGATAAACTTAAAGCTTTTGTAAAAATTCATGATTATTGTTTATTAACTATAACTGTTATGAAAAAAAAATAAAAAAATGATACAGGGATCAGAACTATATCAACTATAACCTCAAACACTTAATGGAGTTAAAATATTATTAAACAAAATTTAGTGCGATGTTAATTAATTGATGACCCTGTTACTTTTTATTATTAATTTCAAAAAAGTTTACCATACCCATTATATCTTTCTACTACTGTCCTTGAAGAATCGCAGGCTCTCCCAAAATATTCATTCTTTTGTATTTCATAATCCCTTTCACTTTTGTTCATTTCCTGTTTCTGATTACCAAACTGATTTCTGTTCTGGAATTCTAAGTATGTCCAATAATGAATTCAATATCAAGTTAGCTTTAATCCCCAACAAATTTATTCCATTTTTCTTTAATAAACACATTTATACATTGTTTTATTTTGTTTTTTCTTTTCTTTGTATTTATATCAAAAGAAAAAGTATATATATATTTCCAGTAATACATTAATTGTTTTTCTTGTTCTTCTATATCTTAGTGTATAACAATATTTTAAGAACAATTCCTCATAATTTATTTTCTTCTTTTGCACCATGAATGTTTTGGTAATTAATTATATCTTTTTTCTTTCTTTTGATTCTTGGTAAAAGATTCAGTTTCTTTTTTTCTTGTTGTATTAATTTCTATTTTTTTCATTTTTATTGATTATATTCAAGCTTATCATAATAACTAATTGATTAGCTACTATAATGTATGTTTTAGGATATTAACAGGTCATAAATTTCAGAGTTGTTATATGACAGATTTATTTGTCATTATAATATAATGACAAATATGCTTCAATTTAAAGTTATGTTTTTAGATGCACCAGAAGAGAACAAGAATATTACAAATAGTGGATTTTGCTTTCAAAGGAATGCCTCCATATATACAAGAATATCAGCAAAGGGAGAGATTGTTGCTAGATGTTTTTCCATATCTTTTAGAACTTATTATACCTAACATCCGGCCGGTGAGTTTTTTGATATATTACACATTGAGGTATTTTTCTGTTTATTTAATTTTAATATCCATTAATTAATGGAATCTTATTTTTGATAAGAAAACAGAAATCACCAGGTCATTCAGTAATGACCATTGTTTAGATGATCTTTCCAAAGCTCTAAAATCAATGATAAAACAAAAATGGGAATGAAAATTTATAATTAATATATATCATGAAGGATGCAATAATTTAATTCATGAATCATCAAATAATTGGAAGTTATCAGCTAAATAAGGATCTTAGCTGGAATAAAACAAATATATTTATTTCTGTGCATAGGGTTTAAGTGCAATTTTATTTTTTATACATCTAATGTTTTTCATTTGATACTAACTCCCACCTAAATCAGTTATCAAAATCTGATTCAACTTGATCATTAATTCTTATTAATATATTTTCACATTGACATGTTTATTAAATTACTGATAGAAAATGTTAATGTTTGTCATAAAAATAATATGAAAATATTGTTTTTTATTTTTCGATTCATGTGAAATATCAAATATTTTTTATTTCATTAATTTAAAAAAAAAAAATGTTATAAATATATATTTTTTAAACCAAAAACATTGGAATGACAGTTGTTTTGAAAATATATTAAATTTAAATATTAAATTGAATTAAATTTAAATAAAAATATTTTTAAAAAATCATAATAGCTAGTTAATACCAGGCAGGTACAAAATATATACTGTTATATCAGCAAGTAAATATTTATGCTTAAATACATTGTTAAGAATAAATAAAAAATATAGCAAAAAGGATTCCTTATACGTATTTTAGAACAATAAGGGGGAAAAAACAGAAATACAGTAATCAAGGAAAATGATAGTTTTTTTTTTATATACAAAAATACAAATATTGAGTGGATTTGGTTGTTATATATAATTGAATATTAACTTCTTATTTCATTTTTTAAGAGAGATTATTCATTTTATTTTTTGTTTATTTATTTATTTTTTTACGAGAAAGAGTTTCTTTAATAATAGAAGAAAGGTGATTAAGATTTTGTTGTTGCGTGCTTCAGTGATTGACTCATAGAATGCGCTGCTCTCAAAATCATTCAGAACTGGGTTATTTCAAATGCTGTTTTTATCCTGATTTAAAGTGATTTTATTACTAATTAAAAGGAATTTTAATAAATGCTGGTATTGTTTATATCGCATCACATCACTGCTTTAGAGTACTATTATCTCGAGAATAAATTAAATTTTAATTAAACAAATATTGTTATTATAATAATAATCTTTTTCATTATTGTCTAATTAAGGTTTAGTTATTTAAATTTCACATGTATTGTTTCAAGTTGAAAAAATATCTCATTTTAATGGTTTTACAGAAATTTTGAATGTTTTAGTGATCCCTACTATAATATTTGTATATTTTTAAGTTTTATTATTAGAAAAAAGTTAGATTGACTTATTTTCATTAAAAAACAATATCATATATTATTTCATGCTTTTAATTATTCCTGTTTCATGATAGACCATTTCTAATGACATTATACATTTCCTTTTCACTTAGATTAATTTCATGGTTGGAATTTTTAAAGTACACTTTATATTAGATTATTTAAAAATATTAATTTTCTCTTTTTAATTATAAGAATTTATTTGTAGGTTAATATTCAGCTGCATACTCCAAAAGAAAAAAGTGAAGTTGAGCGTGTCATTAATGTTATGATAGATTACAACCTGAATTATACCCAGGAAAGAACTGTTGATGGAAATTATGTTTTTAATTTAGATCCGTAAGTATTTCAAACTCGGTACTAACCGTAATTATATTTTATTGTTATATATTTTAATTTTATCTAACCTAATAAAATATTTTTATGACATTATCATACTCAGGAATATTGAAGAAATAGGAAGATTCAAGGAATATGAAAAAATGCGGCAGTTAGGTTATCCTGGTCGACAGATGATCGCCAAAGAAGTAGAAACAGAAAAATTGAAGCGGTTTACGAAACAAAATTTAGGAAAGGAATTGCATACCAATAAAAATGTCGAAGGTATTTTTAAAAAAATACATTTTATTCTTAATATTGTAAAATTATGTAGGCCACCTTATGTTTTTAAAATTAATTAATTAATTATATTTTTAATTATTTTTAATCCACTTATTATTTTGAGGTGGCCATAACCAGCCAGATACCTATTATAATATTCCCATTTCTTTACTTGATTAATAGCACTTATTTTTTATATTAGTGTTTATTTATTATTTTTGTAGTGAAACATATAACAAAACTAATGATATTTGTAATAATTATTGTTTTGTTTTCTGGAAATTCGAAGATAATAATTTATTTATTTCAACTTAGTTATTTAGTAATTTTTTTTTTCAGTTACAAAATTTAAACCAGAAGCAATAAATGAACAAGTTAACGTGAATAAGTTAAGCTCTTCACCCCTTCCCAACCATCTTCAGAAGCTGACACCTAAAGCATTGAAGAAGAAGAAAATGGACAATGTGAGTACTCAGTTGTTTTTAATTTATTGTTGTTTTTCAATCATAATCGTGCCGATGTCTTTACAATTTCAAGGACATGGTCATTTAAGGTTGTTAGTGTTGATATGCATTTAAAGAAATATTTAGAATTGTACTCAATCATTGTTTGGTAGTATACATTTAGTGAATAAGGTAAAATTTTAAACTTTCATATTAGGCATCTAATCTTAACTGTTCTCTAAGAATTATTGCTACATTTAAAAATAACAAACAAAATTTTGCTTATATAAAACCTTAGTTTAAATTAACATTTTAAGTGAAATAGTTTATTTTATTTTTTTCAAAAATAAATAGTCAATTTATGGATGCTTAATCATTTCTGTATTCAATTTACTCCTTAAAACTTTTTTAAATTAGAACAAGTGATTAATTATTTAATATTTTACTAAGATTATTATTTATTATTTGATAGTCCTCTAGTAGTATTGGTCTTATTACTTTTTCTGAATTTTAAATTTGCATGAAAGATAAGCTTATGATTTATTTAATTTAAAAATCGTTAAATATTGAATTATGAATGACATTGTATTTAAAGTATTTTTTTTTTAAATTCTTGAAACAAATTATTTCTTATGTTAATGTTTTATTTATTATTCTTTTGTTCGGAACAGTAATATTGAATACTTCTATTTATGAATTACGTATTTAATTCAGACCCAATTGCGTTTTTATTTTGATGTTTATGTTTAGAAATAATTAACTGATCTTTAACACATTCAAGTTGACATTGATAATTTACTATACAAGATAAAATAAGATGCTTTTTTGAAAAATTGAAAAACTTACCTACCTCAAGAAATTGTTCCTGATGTTCACCCTCTGAGAGCAAAATCAGTTGTGCTTCTACTTCTTCAGGTGTCTTTAGAAGCCTAGTCAAGGTTGTACAAACTGGTTCCCCTTAAAAGTTGCTAAACCTTCTTGGATTGCACATTATTGAGGTCATATACAGTGTTATAAAAACAAATAAAAAAAATGTTATAATCCCTAAAAATATTTTCAGATTTTTTTAAATTTGTAAAACTGAGAATTAGGTTTAAATTAAACTATGATTATAAAATATACATTCGTCTAAAGCTATGTGATGTCATGCTTTGAATCGTGCGTCTGATTATAGCTAAAATTGTTATATAATTGCTGATAAAAGCAAATAAAAAAAATAAAACATATCATTTATTTAATTTTCAATGATAATTTCTTTTTAAATTACATTTTCATCTTTTTATAAACCATATTAACGCGATATTTTGTGTTTTATTACAAATAACTTCTTGTGGCTTATAGTTATTATCTTCACCAAAAGATGAAGAAGAAGTTTATTAACTTGAGGTTTATTTTCAGTAAGGTTATTTTTTGTAGAGGGGTTTGTTAATTGTAGGAGTATTACCTATTATTTATTTTAAAAAAAAATAATACATTTTATTTTGATATTTAAATGATTTTTTTAAATTAAATGAAAATAATTATCTTAGTTGTCACTTTCACATTTTGTCTACTTTAGTATTAAATTTTTATCATAATATTATTACTATTAATTTTCAAGTTTTATTTTATTGCATCTTTTTAAAACATGTGTGGTCTACATGGCGGTACAAATAAAAAAAATTAAATTTATTGAAATATATATAGCTTATTATCTGTTTGTACCACAACATTACTTGCCACTTTAATTGTTCTTTTCAATTAAAAATTGCATGTATAAATATTTATAATTGTTATTTGTTATTGCCACAATCTGAATCTTTATTTCATTGATTAATTAATCTGTATTTTGAGTATTATTGATTATTTTAATTCATTTCCCCATGTTACATAAATGTTTAATACAATTTTAAGGTTGTTTTTTTATTGTTTATTATTATTGCCGATGCGATTAAGTTAAAATACTTAAAATAGATAGGTTATAGTTAATGACCCACTTGTGAAAGATCGTTGATTCCCTTACCTTGCTTTAACTAATGTCAACCTTAAGTGAAAGATATGATTCTCACTCTCTCTCTTTCCATTCTGCTCTCCCTCCCTCCTCTCACCCACAACTCTCTCTTTCCCCTCTCTACACAGGGATGTGTCAATATTAATGGCTGTGAAATACTCTACTGTACTTTTATTTTATTTTATTTTTTTCATTATACCAATTTGAAATATTTATTTAAAAATTTTGAATAGTTCAATTTGCCCTTCAAAATGTAGAAATCGGTTGTTTCTAAAGTTAGTCCGGACTCGGAGTAGCAGAGGAATCTAATAATACTCAGTGGCAGCTCAAAGGGTGACCACTATAATTAATTCAATAAGTTGCTTTTAATTGAATTATCTCTTAGCTCTAACCGGCTGGGAGAAGGGGGAGAGTTACAAACATCCAAGAAGCCTTTTAGATCTACTGTGCTCCTGATACGCCCATAATTTCTAGTACTCTCATGATAATATAATATATTATTTATTACCTGATTACACTGTAACCCCAACTTCCTTCCCATATACACTCCACCACAGCCGGCTAAATTAATTACATGCTTTTGGGGCTCGTGCTTTGGTTAGCATAGGGATTGCCCTTTCAAATTACCTTTATGGAATTAAGCCGGGTTAGTGTATTCGTTAACTCTGCGTAAACTTCTCTTGGCAAACACTAATTTTAGTTCAAATTAATGTAATGTGTTTTACTTCTACTCTGATTCAGGGTTGTCTTCCTATGATTTTATGTTCATAATTTTTATATTGGTTCATCAAATGAATAATTCACAGGTGGAATAAGTGGCAGGTGTGTTTGTTTTAATCTCTCTAACTATCAAGTCGTTAGTTATTAATCACTGACACTAGCAGATTCCAAGATAAATAAAATTTTTATTACATTGCTTTAATTTTGTTTTTATAAATTATCTGAAACAAATGCTTTAAAAATTACAATATTTTCTTTTTAAATCATAGCACATAACGAAAATAGCTCTGTAGAGTAGATAAGCCTACAATCAAATTTCATTTCTAGGACCTCTCTGTTGCCAAGAAATATCTCTATCCACAAACCTCTTGTGTTAGCCCCAAAAATTATATCCTATATCTGCTACTGAGCATACAACATTACTTTAAAATAATGATGAAAAAAATATTAAATCAAAATGAAGAAAAGAATAGTTGGGGTGATCAGTCAAATAAGAAGGCAAAAATAAATGATAATATTTAATATCTGATCGCCCCAAATATTCTTCTCTTCATTATTCACGACAGTCAACCATTTACCCACAATTATACATCAACATGATCTATAATAATGGTAAAAATCGTTCCTTTAAGATTTTCCATACTTCTAAAAAATAGATTTTTAAATATTAAGATGTTGAACACAGATAAAATTTTTTTGAACAATTATATATAAATCATATTAATTAACTTTATATATCATGTTAATAATTATATATCAATACTTTATTTTGCTGTGCTACAACTGAACTGTTTCATGATATTAAAAATAATAACAATTACTTCATTTCCTTTGATAATTTGAGAAATCTTTATATTTTTATTTTCATACTTATTTAAAGTTGGCATTATTGTACCAATTAAAAAAAAGTCAAATAATGACCATGTACCGAATTCTGTGAATACAAATTCTTGTTCATTAGAAATTTGTATGCTTTGGGAGACAATAATTTTTCGAAGGAGGCAAAAAACCTCATGCTTATTTGATTTGGTTATTTATTATAATATTACTGTTTTATGGAGCAGTAATATTTTAATAAAGTATCATTTTCATTTCAATGAATCGTGTATATCAGAACTAATCCAACTTATAACAAGAGGCTTTATGTATAGCTTTGTTGTTTTCCTCATATATATTGAAATCCTGAAAAATCTCTTTAAATTCCAAACTAAGTGTGTTCAATTTAATGATATACCCAATTATGATATACAGCTGTGAGACCTGGAAACGAACCAGCATCCCAGAAAGAAGAATTGAAACATTTGAAAGTAAAGTTTTCTCCATGGTAACCAGAGCAATCTGGGATCAAAGTATGGACAATGGAGTAGACAATAAAGAACTGCTTACAGAAATTGTTCAGCCTGTATCTCAAGGCAAGGGAGCTATAAAAGGCGGAACATGTAAATTGTATTAATCAGACAGGAAGCAACTATATAACAATGGTTGTCATAACAGACCATGTAGGAGGTCAAATACCCTGAATAAATGGTGGATAAATAAAATCAACAAAAAAGCAAAAAAACAAGATTTTCAAAGATGGAGAAGGCTGATTCAGGTGGGCAAAGATCTATAAGGCCTGTTAAATCAACAGGAGATAGGGGAAATGGAGGAAGGGAGGAGGATTACAGCTTATGTTTGTAAATTGAGGCGACTTTTATTTTTTTTAGACATTCCCCTCGCTGCTTGGCGATGAAGGTTTGTCCACACGCTCATGGGAACAGAGTGCCCGAGCGGACTATCGCCTGTGCAAAACACTCTTTACCCGACAACCTGATAAACAGAAGTTACGATGATAAAATAATTACGAGTTCGCGTCCCGTTGCCAAGGCAGCTTTTAACTCTGACATTAATCCCCCCCCCATTTCCCTGGTCCGGGAAAACCCCCGTATAAAAAGAAAAAAAAAAGAAATTGTAGATGCTTACACGTCCAAGTAATAATCAGGTATCCTCAGACTTTGGATAATAGTAGTTGTCAGAGCTAAAGCCTTTCCACGCAGCTCGGTCTTTTCCTCATTTTTTAATATCGTCATGTGTTTATGTAACATGTTGTGGTAAGAAAATGCTCCGATTTCAACGATCTGAATGAACCAAGATGCTTTTGCATAAGAATCAATTGTCTCACGTCATTCCATTACGAGTACTGCTTATCTAATACTATTGGTATTAGTTAACATCAATATGGTTATTAATACTTAAATCAACAACGAAATTAATATAAAGTTCCATCGTAATAAAAATAATAATAAGTGGAAAAGTATTAAGCAATGTTATAAGTAAATTAATATAACATAATAAAATGAATATCTTACGGGCGTAATGCCTTACGATAATATTATAGAATATACAAATCTGAGCTGGGCATGACGAAAATCTTCTATACGTACAGGTTCAACAGTAAGATTTGGAACGTAATGCTAAGTATTACCTCGCCTAGTATTCTCCATTTCAGTCTTCAGTTCTCATCCTTTTAAAAACTTGCACAGTCTATATGACTAACTTGAACATGTGGATCCGGCTTTAAGATTATTAGCTTATGACTGTTACTTAAGTAATTTTCTAGGTAAGCTATCTAATAAGCACTTGCACTTCGAGGCCTGCGTTGCTCAGGGTGAGGACCGTACCTCGGCTGCTGCGAAGATGGGGAAGCGGCGCCCCAAAGGGAATAATTGATCCGACAATCTGTTTTATCCGGTCCCTATGATAACATTCCGGATGGCTCGTGTCGAGGCCTCCTGTGTCGAAAGCAGTTTTGCCATCGTTTCGCAAGGCTAGGATGGTGGGGAGGGCTGCCGAGGAAAGGAATGTTCTAGTTCTCTCCTAACCTTTCACTGATGATTCACGGTGTAGAGTGTCAGTAGTCCAGGAAACGAAGCACTTTCAAAGTGCAAAATGCTGGGCTTTGCTCTAATTTTTTAAATACACTGTGCATTGACATTAAAAATACAAATTTTAAATCTCAGCACGCTACTGAAAGTTCTTTTGAGTCCATAAAAAATAGCTCCGATTCGCGTTCGTTTATCTTCCAATGCTCAACATCTTGTAAACTTTCTACCTCACGAAAACATATTTGCTAATACTTAAGCATTAATAAGACCACATTTTTTAAAATAGCTTCGATGGTGTTGTTTTTCGAATAACGAGAAATCACTTTCTTATTACTTAATTATAAAAACATGGAAAAGACTGTACTTATGATGAAGATCATTATAAATTCTTGATAATTAAAGTTTTAAAATTTCTTATAATTAAACTATTTTCAAGCGGTAATAAACGTTTTCCTATCGTGCGGTATCTATACTAAACTAGTTTGAATTTTATTAAATACTAGCTTTACCGGGCCACGCGCTGCTGTGGCTTGGCCTGGCAAAATGAAAAAGAAAGAAAATAGAAAGCACATATGAGTAGATTAGTAACAAAGGACATCTGTCATTTTTAAAAAGTTGAGAAACAAATTTGTCTGTAAAATGGCTTCAATTTAAACTAATTTTAATGATTTTTTTTTTTCTCATGATTCAAATTGAACATTCATAATCATCAGAAACAGTCTGAGTTGAACTTATAAAACTAAAATAAAAAATTAATATAAAGAACGTATAATAGTATTGACCTACATAAGGAGAATCAAATAACTTCTTCAAATGATAATTTCAATTACTGTAGTAATTATAAAATTTTCGATTAATCAATAATAATAAAAAAAAAATGCTTGCCTATCTTCGGTAGTGAGGAAGCAAAAGGAAATGGCCTTTTCTGAAGAGAAAGCAGTAAATGTTTAAAACTCTATAACTCAGCAAAGAACCGTCCGATTTCGATGTTTTTTTGTTTTTTCTTAATAATTATAATATTTATTTTTTTGTTTTCGGGGAATGCCAAATACAAATAGAGTTGGCTATAATGATAACAATTAATTTTATTAAATAATAATTTGCACCTTGTTTGCATATAAAATACATGATTTATATGTTACTGTTAACTTTTGTCGAAATAATATAACTTGTTTTAAATATGTGTATTCAAATTTCTAGGTAAGGACTTCACATTAATAGTAATAATAAAACCGTCGTACTTAATTTATTTTTTCATTTCAACGTTTCCTTTGGCCATTATCAAGGGAAGAAACCTATTTTAATAATTAAAAGTCATTATGGACTCATTTGCCCTTGTCAACTACATTTAACTAGTCAAACTCTGAAACGTTGATGTGAAATAATAAATAAGTACGCTATAGTGATGAAATATGTGGTTTTATTATAACTTGTTTTTAACGTAACACTCTCCCTTGTGATGTCAAGCGTCCTTTCACGGATCCTGAATTCCCGTTGACAGTTGACTGCCCCCTGAGGACAATTGTGTTTACATTGCTAAGTAATTAAAAAAATAGGATTGATTACGACGGACGTCCTCCATGCTTATATGTAGGCCTGTGCAGCAGATCAGTGGACAATAAAATTTAGTGAAGAAAGCGAAAGTTATATTTTTACAGCAAAGATATTGGTCTAACAAAGCCGAAACTCTAGGAGTTTGCTGGTAAAGGAAGCAGGGAGTTTAGGCTTAATTTTGCTGCTCATTTTATTCCATCCCATCTTCCATTTAAGGTCAAGGTTCTTATAAAATATTAACTCATCTTATTGACTGAATTAAGATCAAAACAATAAAAAATCAGAAATTGAATATTTAGTAGTTGACCGTTGCATTATAAAGGAAGGAAATGGTCCGGGATAGCGGTCATAAATAAGCTGAATAGTGGAAAAACTATTTTATTAAAAGCCAACGTTTCAACACGTCTTTGCCGGTCTTCTTCAGTCGGGTCGAAACGTTGGCTTTTAATGAAATAGTTTTGCCACTAATCAGCCTATTTATGATCGCCACCACGGGCCATCTCCTTCCGTTGAAAATCAGAAAAAATGTTTGACTTAAATTTTTTTTAAAATTTGTCATCCCCTAAATTCTATCACCTCAAGCAAGTGCCTCATCGCCCCCTCCATCTAATTCCGTGTCTGGTTTAAATTAATATGGGTCATCTTGTTGATGTTTATCAAATTTATTGAATAATAATACAATCTGCCACATTGAAGGGCAACAAGTCTTCATTCATACAATTATATTCATGTATACAAAGGAGAAATTAATATAGATAATTAAATCGATAAATAAATAAGTTTAAAAAAAATATTAATGAGATAAAAGGGTAAAAACGAGTGCACGCAAGAAATAAAATTTTTGAATTGAATAACTCCTCTTACTATATAACCAATCCAAAAATTTCTCAGAGTTCGCCTCTATTGGAATATGTTTGGAAAGAAGTGAGATGACAAATCTAATTAGGTTGAGAACCAATCCTAGCAATACAAATAAATTCTTTAACTTGAAAAATAAAGGCGACACGGAATTGTGAGTTATGTGACGAAGTCGAGGATCCACTACATTTAGCGATACAACGTACGCGGGTCGGCACTCAGTATTCCTAAAATAATAAAAGAGCACCGCAAGGTTAAAATATCTCGGAAAACCCCAGAATATAATCATCCCTGGGAAATCAATAAGAAATCGTTACCAAAGTCATCAAATTCCTGGATAGTGAAAGACTTATAAAAGATATATAACGAGCTTATAACTTTGCAGATTTATTATTATTTTTTTATTTATTTATTTTAATTTAAAAGTTCATTTCTTTATTGATTTCAATTCAATTATCGATTTTACTGCTATTTTTTAAAAGTTTATTTATCTATTCTATGTTATTATCTATAAGTGTCCATAATTATCTTTATTTACTTATTTTATTTTATCAATCCTTTTATTTCTTTTTTTTTTATCCTTTTTATTATATTTATTTTTGTTTGTACCAACCATCCAAACAGTATAAAAGTAGTGTTATTTAGTTGATCGGGCGCTGATGACCTGGATGTTTTGCCCCTAGACATCTAAACAAACGAAGCTAATAAAAGAGAAAGATCGAGAAGGACACAGTTAACTTTAAAATTCATAAGAAAATCAAAATTACGTATTTAATATTAAAAAAAAAACAACATAAATTAACAATAACATAAATCTGCCAAATAGAATTTTGTTTTAAATCTTAACACCCACAAAAAAAAAAAAAAAAAAAAAGCCCTGTTAAGGAAATTAAAAACTAAACCTTTAAATTATTATGATACAGCTATCGCATTCTGTTTTTCGTTTATTACTTAAAGCATATTTACGGCAATTTTGAAAGACCTGTTATGTCACTACATAACAGTCTTGGACTGACTAAGTATTCACATCGAAATTCTTTATAACGTGTCATCTTACTTTCCTACATATACTAGTTAAGGAAAGTATTGCAATAGGGTCAAATTTCCGACATGCGGTTTTCGACGGATCTATTGTTTCACAGCCCCCGGAGTCCGAAAAACACATGGTCTGTCTGGTATGACACACCGCTAAGCCTATCGTTTGAAAGGTAATGAAATTCCCTACAAAACCATATACAAATCGTTCATTTTGGACAACTATTAACGAAGTTACAGCTATTCCAATGAAAGATTACAAGTTAATTTCCTGGTGTCAGAAATGGGTGAATGAGATAGTAAAGATGACTAAGTGAAAGTAAGAATATCTGCCCGCACCATACCTCTACTTTTAACAGAAATTATTGTTTGACAATACTAAGCTTTGGCAAAAAGTTTTTGATCAGCAATATTAGTGAGTATTGAAATTTTTACACTGATCTACCTTAAGTCGGTTCCATTGCTTTAGTTTATCAAATAAATCGTACTCAAATATTTTGTTTGATCAATTTTCAGGAAAATAAATTTAGTTAAATTCTTTTTTGTTTGAACATTTGTAAAGATATAAAAACTTTTCTGAAATAGTCAGGAAAGTCGTGTGAGTGGACACACTAGATTGTTTTAATGTTGTTTTCAATTTTAAATATTCATTGTACTTTCCGCTCAGAATGGTTAATGTTTTAATACTTCAGATTTCTTTATCACCGACCTGAATCATTTTATTATCTGCATTTTTTAATAGGACTTGCTGTGTTACTCATTTTTCCTCACGATAGGTCCTCGACGACCATTGTTCCGCAAACTACAGAAGATGGATAAAGAATTATAAATAAAGCACCAGGGAGGAGATATGAGATAGGCCGGAGGGAGATGGGGCACCAGGCCCCAGGCTGAAGGAACATTTAAAGATAACGCGGATAGTTCATAAAGAGTAGGAAAATGGCTGCTGTCCCCTAATAAAAGGGTGTTTATTCTCGACAAGTGGCCTCTGCATAAAGCCCCCGATGCCGTACAAAGAGCCGGTGAAAGGTTGTTAAAGAGGTTCGCCAGCTCCTAGACCAATAAAAACGGCACTAATGCCTTGAGGGGCATTTTGGAGTGCTCCATTCTCCAAGGCTATTCCCTAAGCCCTCCTTCATCTTCATATGAAAAGGGTAATAAATAAAATAACAGGGGCTTCTTGACCCCCGGAGGAAAGATGATTACGTGGGAGGGGATAGGCCACGCCCACAAACATGTTCACGGGCTACTTAAACTGCTTTTCGGTTAAAGGGAGGGGGGCGCTGTAACTCAGCGCAATTTATATCTCTCCCGTCTCCAGGCCTTCCTTCCGCCGCCGTGTCGCTCTTTACTGCCTCGTAATTGATTCCAGTTCCTCCCTTAGAGCTGCCAAAACTTCCTCCTCTGTTGTTAGTTAGCTACGTGTGCTAGTTCGGTTTGCCGCTTCCTCAATGGCAACGCGGTCGTAGTAACAGCATTGCTTTTCACGATCATTGTTGCTACTTGGTTATCTTTCACTGTAGAGCTTTCTTTCATTTCTTGAGAGAGCGGAAAAGTCAGACAACTATCTATATACACGTAAATTCTATGTTCGTTTTATCAATTTAAATTTAAAATTATGGAAAATTATGGATAACGAAAGTGCACAGGCGGATCTACGGGGGAGGGAGACTTTCGGGCTGAAGGCCCCCCCCAAAATTGTAAAATATAACCATGATTTACTGAAAAAAATATTAAATACTATCTCTTATAGTATTCTTGTTCATATAATTATATTTAATAAGACTTCAAGAACCACTTAAACACTATTTCATATAGGTAGTTAATTTCTTTCCTTTTTTTCAAATTAATTATAGTTCTATGTATATGAAAAAAAAATCTTTCGGACTGAAGCTAGAGTTGCCCAAAATCGGTCTTGGTCTTGCACTTTGCAAGACCGAGATCAAGGCCGCCTAACTGTTGCAAGACCAAGACCAGGACTGGTAAAAAAAAAAAATAGATTTTTAAAATAAAAATTAAGGCAAAATAGTTTCTTTTACTTGACAATCTTAGTTGCTATATGTTAATAATTGGTGTAAAAAATATCCTTTTGCATTCAACCCCTTAAAATTACAGTACTGTATCTATAGTAATAAGCCAATAAGTAACTGTAAGACTATTGCGAGACTCTTGCCGCAAGACCAAGACTGAGTTTGCAAGACCAAGACTCGTGTCGGTCTCGCATTTGGGCAACACTAGCTGAAGCCCTCCCCCTCCAAAAAATTAAATTCTGGATCCGCTATTGCGAAAATGTAAGTATTATCAGTTAAATATTAACACTTTGAAAAAAAAAAACTTCTGAAAATGATCATATATTATGTACGTTGATTCCATGATTTTATTAATAAAGATAACGCCTGATCTCGCACATTCCTTAAAAGTTCATGGCTTCGTTAGTTGACGTATCCATTTGACCACTCCCAGCAAGTATTGTGTTATTTAGGTTATGAAAAAGGAAATAAGTAAAAGTAATTTTCTAGTGAAATAAAAATTAATATAAAAAAATATTCCTAAGCTGCTTTTGAAATTATCAAGCAACCTTTACTGGCATTAAAATCTGCTTTTTCATCCTTCTTATAAAAGTTATCAATTGAAAACTTAGCCTTTTCAGCCACTGTATCCTCGGCAATGCCACATATAATAGTCCGTGGTACAGACCTTTTTTATTAAATTATTAACATCTTCCTGAAACTTTGTAAATAGCTTCATCTCATTCTTACGTACAACAATTTTATTTACAAAAATTCTCGGAATTGGGGCGTTTTCATCTTTTGAGATCGTCAAACTTTTTCTATTTAATTAGGTACTAATAACTCGTAAATACCTGTTTTCTTTCCACTCTAATCGTAAGACAATTTGATCACAAAGTCGAGAAAAAAGGTGGCCTTAAAAAATATTGAACCGTTTAGTCGTGACTTACACCACAAAAATGTCAATATAACGAGGTTGTATAGGCCAAGCGGCCCAATATTTTTGAAGGCCATATTTTTTCTCGACTTTGTGCTCAAGTTATCTTACGATTCAACTGGAAAGCAAATGGGTATTTAAGAGTTGTTACTACCTAATTAATACAGACAAAATTTGCCTATCTCCAGATTGAGAACGCCTCAATTCCGAGAATTTTCATAAATAAAATATTTTTAGGTTACGACGAGATGAAGCTATTTACGAAGTTTCAGCAGAATGTTAATAATTTGATAAAAAGGGGTCTGTACCATCGTCTACAATGAGATTCCTCAACTTCTGAATGACCGCCTAGTCTCAATGTTTTCTGTTTAGCACTAATCATACCAAGACTTAATATATACCTATTTCTACCATAGCGGGTCAAATGACCCGACTTTATGTTTCATGCTTGAATGTATGAAATATGGATGTTAGGAAGGAAATAAAAATATAAATTAAATTTATTATGATTAAACAAAATAATATGTTGAGCATTTCTATTACAAAAGCAAAAAATAAAAACTTTTAATTCATAGTTCATCGCAGTGGTGCTCTTCCAGGTGTGCCACCTACTTGCATTTGTTGCCAAACAGATCCATCATTCACAACATTTTCTTCATTTATTTCTACTTCACTTTCTTCCGAACTTGTGAGTAATCTTATTCTTTTTCGGCCACTACATACATTCACAATATTTTCCTCTTCATCGTCAGTATCTGTAGAATCAAACTCATTTTTATTTGCAATCGATATATCTTCATTTTTAGAAAATTCATCTTCACTAATTTCTGAAAACTCTTCGCCAATATTATTTATATCTTCTAAGAACTTGTACTGTCTTGTTTGCTTCGACATTTTTCTGGGTAAAAAATGATCTGTATTACTATAGCTATCAAAATAAAATATAAGCTAGGTACTTACCAAGACTTTCAATTTTTGCCACTTTTTCTTACACTAAAAAGCTATTTTCAATCTAAAATTTGATATTTTCTTGAAATTATTCTGAGCTATTTTCGTTGAACTACTTTACGCAACAGTCTTTGGAAGAATGTGCAACTTACTGACTACAAATATGACTAGATAATCTTATAAAACAAAAAAATTCTCTCCGGGTCAAATGACCTGTTGTGGTAGATATCGGTATACAACAAGGATTACTCAGAATAAACAAAACAAAAATATTTTTATAACTGCACATTAATTACTTAGAAAAAGTCATGAAGTCAAATGTGCAAACACAATAAAATTATATGTGCATTTTCAATGGAAAAGTTCAAAATGGGTCATTTGACCCGTTATGGTATGTTTAGTGTTAGACACCGCAATACGATTTCGACAATTCCAACGAAGTACACAAAGCAATTCCAGTTCTATGTACTGAGAAATAGAGCCATTCCATTCCGCCTATCGTCGGTCAACTTATAATTTATTTTCATTATTTATTTTCATTCGAATAACCAGGGGGTTCGGATTATCGAGACCGTCCTGTAATAAGAAGGCCTTGTGAACCCGGTGGTATGATTTTGGCTCATCTTCCCAAAAAAAATTTAATTTATTCTTAAATTAAATAATATTTGTATTAAATTAAATGATATTTTAATTTTATTTCATTCAATCTACCCCTATCTAAATTGCTTTATTAACAGTATAACATTCTGTTAAGTACGCATAAAATGCTGATTAGCAGAAACACGAGGGGAAATAAGTACGCATAGGTAAAATTCAATTATACAAAAACTGTTAAATTAAATTTAAAAAAAAAGCTCAAAGGTGTACTACGAGAGATCTATTCTCAAAAAACTCAGTGGGTGCAAGGTCATTCCACAAATAATATTACTAAAATAAGCGTAAAGCTAGAATAGAGACATATAGTGATTATGCTAAAGAGGAAAATAGAAATATATATTCTCTAATCTGTATAAGAGACCCATGGCTTTATAATTTGGATTTTCCATTTATAACATAATCACTTTATGTCTCTTTTCTAACTATATGCTTATTTTCATAAATTATATCTGCATTCTAAACTCAATTCAATTTTCATTTATATTTATTTCGTAACTTAGATAAATAAACATTAAATTCTATTTAAAATTTTTTTTTTTTAAGTTTTAAAAGTGTTAAAATAGAACTTTTTATAGACGTTGCACCCAAGTTTCGAGCTTTGTTGCATACAAGTTGCGATCCGCATTACTATGTTATCAAAGCCCAAATCTAAGATCGTTACAACCTAGATCTAACAATCTTCTCTTGCTTTCAATCAGTAACAATTGTTTCTCCATCGGCTCTGTGCTGGTAATAATATGACAAAGTAGTTTTGTCTGTCTGATTTTGTCCTGAACTCGATTAAGGGCCAGGGTACCATGTTTAAAGAGGTACCCAACCTCAACTTGATCCATGTCTGATTGATAATAAATTTTCTATTGCAGTTGGATTCAAATCCTGTTCTGGGAATCAGTTGTCCAATGCTTTTAGTATAAAGTCAGCATTATTTTTTTTACTGCTGAAAATCGGATGTTATTCCGTTATAAGATGCAATGGGTCATATATTTACCATATACCAACATATGTAATGTAAATTTGACAAAGGTGAAATCAGAATACAGCTAGGAATCTATACACATGACATTCCATGATCTCTTAGAAAGTCAATAATGTAAGTTCGATTGTATTTTGCTCCCTCGGTACCGAAGGAAGAGAACCTTTGTATTTGTTTTAAAAAAAATTCTTAAAATCGAAAATTTGCACTATATTTTAAACATCAAGTAACAAATTTGGACCCATGTCTGCCTTAGTTTTGGGTCGATCGCTAGATGGTCCCATATCATAAAATTTCATCCTTTCCTTTGAATTTCTTTCAAAGTTGAAGTTTGATGGGAAAATGATGCTGTACCAATTGTATCGAATCGCATCCACTTGTCTTACAAATAAACAATATTTCATACATGTATTGTCATTTCGACATTAACATTACGACTTTGTTTACAACAGATTGCAAACAAGTTACAATCAAATTTAGAACTCACGTTACTTGTGGCAGTAATGAACCAAGTGATTTCATTCTTATTTTCGTTTGTATTATGAAAGTCTTACAAGATGCCAAACACCTATTCACCTAGAGAATATACAAATATGTGGTTTATAATTAATTCGTCAAAATCGACTAACCTGTATTTGCACTTTATATCATGGACTGAACACATTTTTGCGATTTTGTCGGAAACAGCTATGACGATTTTGATTAAATTCATCTTATCAGTGTAAAATTAAGCAGCTTTAAATAAAATGTAGTTTTTATTCTGTTTGATGTTTTCTAACATGGCTTAAATGGGTAATTTTCAATATTAGCTTCCCCTAAAGTACCTTTAATTTTTATTTGAAACAAATGACGACTTCACATTAATCTCTAAAATAAAATATAGTTAAATATAAAATATGAAAGAATTTGATAAATAACTATAGGAGAAATAATAGATCTTTACGGGGAATAGTTGTAATTGAGGAACCAAAGGAATACGAGTGCACCCGAGTTCATCCGAAATATTAGAACATGTTTCCATATGTAACGTGAGCTTTATATAATAAGGCTCCGACAATATCATGTAAATATACATATGCGGTTTTCATAGATGCTATTAATGGTATTATTTAATATTTAATTGTATAGATTAAAGCAATATAAATATTAAAATTTGTTTGTATAACGATACTTATAAAAATACAAATACCCACAATGAAATATAAATCAATATAGCGTTTGTATTTTTTTTACTTTTACTTCCCCTTTGTCTAAAAATACCAATTTCAGCTAAAAAGAGGGTGGTAAGTGGATGTTGTGTGATGCGCGCACCGCACCAGTTTTTTTTTATTTCCCTGTGTGCAGCTCACTCCTGAAGTTTTGCTCGTTCAATCCGACACACCCTTAATCACTTGAATTATACTGCAGCTCAATTTACGCTATATTTTTATCCATATAAAGACCCGATTGGTAAGGGAGCTATACTGACGCTACTTGGCAGAGGTTTGAGTTTGTTTGACTGTACATTTCTATTATATCCCTCCGCGGTTATAGTATTGAAGTCCTCGGAGGCTGCAAATCTGATTTGGAATCGGCACAATTAACTGGCGCACCGCGGGGCTGGTTCGAAAACAAACACACTATTGGAGTGGATAGTGCCCCCTCTGTGTGTGGCTAATGACTCGGAAGGACCCCATATGCTTCCCGGTCCTTAATACTCCATTAAAGTGTGATGTCTTCTTCCGGGCGCACGTTCAAAAGAAATGATCCTTTGTGCTCTCCAGTGCCCCCTAGATATCATCATTATAACCCTAGTGTTCCGGTTATAACCTCGCTAAAAGAGCTTGATTTTCCACTGCTTCATAAATCTGGTGGGGACCCTCGCCATCTAATGGGCTGGATGTCCTTGTGTTTCCAATATCATCTTTCTTCCTCCATAAAAGCATGGCGTCATTTCTTCTATATTGTTCTTTTAATGGATCTTTCATTTGTCTTATCGGCCATTGTCGAGGGCAGTCTCAGTTATCAGCCGTATATCCTTGCCATTTTTAGGATCTCCGCTTAGTCACTTCCTGACTTGATTATTGTATTATAATAAAATTTATAAAAAAATCTAGTAATGACTAGTCAGACTACAAAATGAATAAATAAAATGGTTTATGACTATGATTACACCTAGTTTGACCTTAAAAATTTGAGCTTTTGTAGAGTGATTTGATCTGATGTGTATGTATGCAGAGGAAATTTTATATTTTAAAGAAATGGGCAATTAACAGATTTTTCCTGACATGTTTAAATTAAATAAAAATGTATTTAAATTGGATTTAATGTCAAACTGATGATATAGAAAACAACTTGATATTTGTTTTTGGAACATATTGAAAGGATTTAAGCAAACACAATGTTTGGTCTTATGGAAAGAAGTAAATTATACTTAACGGGATCCTTACCAGATGAAATGTATTGCATCGATATATTGATCGTCTGAGAGAGATAAATTGTAACAATTATTTTAATACTTTTATATTTACCATATTCAATTGTATTTCTTCAATATTATTGGATCATATAAAGTTTACTACCGTTGTTATTTAATAAACATAGTATGAAATGTAGGTTTCAATAGCGCATTTAACAAAAAAAATGAAGGAGCCGGATTGCTCAGTGAGTAAGGCGCTATGCTTATATGTTCAAGGTCCTGGGTTCGAGTCATTATTTATTCAGTTGAATCGGGCGTGGGTCGACCCTGAAGTCAGGAGGTGTTCCTGTGACACACCTAGCCTCCATAATATGGGTACTTTTAATTAAAATAATTAATTAAGGCAAAATCTGGACGTTTTATTTTTCGTCCTCGCCTTTTAGGCGATTTTCGGTTTAGATTGCTGAGCAACGCGTGTTTTGCTAACGCGTTAGCCCGCTCGCTCACCTCACCCACAAAACCTGGCGGTTGAGCGTGATCTCGGCTGATATATCTCTTTGCACAAACGTTGGTCTTGAATAAGTACTTTTTTACAAAGTATTGGACCCAAGACCCTCCATGAGTTGTGCTCGAGGTTTTTTTCAAACACAAAAATATATTAGATTCTATAACCAGATTAGTGATGTTAATATATTATGCATGGTTCATTATCCAACCAGATCATCGTATACTATACTTGTTAAGTAGTAATAAAAATGTATTATTTTTATTTCAGATCTTGTTCCCGTTCATATACAATAAGGCGATTCGTTTGCCCTGATCGTTTATCACAATAGTTTTTAGTAGATCTTAAAGAAATAAAGAAAAATAACGTACTAGAAGTGTGAAGGATGTTGTTTTTGTCCTAGTTTAGGAGAAGTGAATTATATATTCAACGTGTTAAACTATTTCACTGGTGAATAAGTGCCTTTTATTCTTGTACCCTAAGGAAACAAGGAAACAGTCCTGGGCGATTTATAACCGACCGGGCAGTTATTTTTTTCTCTTTCTTTCTTTTTGTCTATCTCGGCTGAATATCATAGTCCCATTACTCTCCCCCGGAGTTCAGTTAAAACTTTCATTTCCCTCCCCTTAAGGTTTTTATCCATTCCTTTTTTTATATTTTAATCCCAGCTTTCGCCAGCCCTAAAGAAGTAAAAAAAAAAAAGACAGTCATTTATAAACGTTGCGGACTATGGAAATTCGCCCCCCTCTCCTCCCTTGGTGAGGGGAACTGTAAACAAACCAAGATATGAATACATAAAGGCTCCCTAATCTCCATAAGGAAAAAATATATTCAGTCAGGATGACGGGGTTTGGTTGAGATTGATACAGAGAAAATAAAGGAAGGAGGTTTAGCTATTGTGATGGCAGTGATGATTTATCTAGGAGGCTGCGGGAGCCTTTGCAATATTTTCTTCCTGAGTCGGTGTTCACGGGGCATTAGCCAAGGCCCTCTATCATGGCCGACATTTTACATTTTTATTTATCCTCCACTAGCTCCTGTAGGGGCGCCCTTTTTTTTATTGGATTTGTTTTTTACTACTCCCCCAATGTTGTGTTTGCGTTTGGGGGTGTAGATGTTACCCCGTTGGCTTGGTAATGGAAGTCAACCACCGTACGAAGTACTAAAGTACCGATAAGTACTGGTATACTTTGAGAAAAAGTGTTTATGAAAAATTAATTTTTTTTTCTTGTTTCTCTGATAAATCTATTAAGATTTTTTCTTTGCGGGCAGCAAAATAAGATACGTTTTTTGGACTAAGGACAAATGTGTGTTATGTAACATTACCGTTATATAAATAGGCGAAGGCGAAACAGTTCGTATCTTTTCTCCTCTATTTTTCAACCAATTTTTCTTTTCTTTTGTTGTTTAGTAGCTATTGACAAACTTTAGTGTGATCAATATTTTTTTTTTTTTGGATAAATTGTATATAAATCAAATTTAAATGTTAGCTCGTTCACAATAATCTCCGAAAGTTTAAATTGAGATTTAATATGATGGATATAATGGATAGGTTTGAAATAATATTTTCTAAAGAAAAACTCTAGATATCCGTAAAAATATGGCTTATTTAACTATAAAAAATCAACAACTAAAAACAAGTTATACAAACTAAAAATAATTTATATAATCCATTTATCAAAATTGTAATATTTTCTCTTACTAACCGTGGTTCGAGCACTGAAGGTATTCAAGTACTGACACATTTGGTAGGTAAGTGAAAGGGTCGGGGTAGGATTTCCCAGTTGTCCTTTTTCAGAAAACAAAAGGTAGGTAAACATAGTCAGAGGGGAAGGGAGGTAACATTTCTGTTTGTAGAATGTAAATAATTTGCTGACTAAATATTCAAGATGTGTACAAGATTTGCGTTGTTTCTTATGGTTACAGAATTGTGACTATTGGCTAGTAATGAAATGAACATAAGCAAGAGGTGCCAATCAATATAAATATAACATAGTTTGATTGAAGGTACACAATGATTAGCCACATAATATTTAAAATAATGACAATAGTAATGGATTGAAATGATACATAGGACAATATATTATACAATATTTTAAGAATAGCAATACTAATCATAATAGAAATATGTATTATATTAAGGATTACATAATTTTAATAGTATAAGTATAAACATATGTAGTATATATTTATATATATATATTATATATATATATATATATATATATATAGTATATATATATATATATAATAAATATAGGAATAGTCACCTATGTAAGTTGACGGGGAAATGAAGAAAATGCAAAAACAAAATTTATAATTATTATAGCCTATTGTTTTAGGAGGCGAAAAATATTCGAATATGTGTTGCAGATATTTTCTTTATCTACTTTGTGGTTTACCGGATTATTTTTTCTCCAAATTAATGAACCAGCTTCAGAAAGTAGTCGTTTTTGCTGATTAGGAACTGTGCCAATTATGGTTGGATTTTCCAAATCAAATGTGTGGTTTAGGGTTATGGCGTGTTCTGCTAGTTTCGAGACCAGCGGGTTTCATGTGGAGATGCTGTATTTGTGTTGATATATTTGTTTTTAAAAAATATTTTTTGATTTCTCCTTTTTCTCCTAAGAATTGTAGTTTGGACTAGAGCATGTGATATGGCATACAATATTTTATTGTTGTAGGAGCGCAACAGGATCTTTGAGTTTGGTGTATAGATTTCTTAATTTACTGTTATTTTTGAAAACTATTTGTAGATGGGTGTAAGAAATCACCATTTAACATAATAATTTGCTGTGCCCATGGCCGATATGTTTTACTGTTGTACGCTATCACTCTCTTATTACTTATGAGTTAATGACATTCCTCTCATCGAATGGCAGGAGTATAAATGCATGCATGCAGTATAAATGCATTAAAAATAAGAAAAAGGAAAGTTTTATAAATCTCACTGCCTATGGGTAACAATCGAACTCTCTGTTCGGTAAAAGCAATGATTCTAGTAGTTGGATAAGAACAATGTGTAGATTGAGAATTAATCATGATATCTCAGGTAAATATGCTTAAGAGAAAAGTTACAGATTATTTTTAATATATATATATATATATATATATATATATATATATATATATATATATATATATTATATTAATGGCATGCATTAAATATGCTGCAGAAAGGTACCATTTTATAAGCTATCCTCGAAAGTCTGATTGTCTAGCAAAATTTAAAAAAAACGATTTTCTATGAGACTAACCTTACTACTAGATAGGTTAGTTTACCTAGGTCTCATTTTTAAGTAAATAATTTCACAACAGTAAATAGTTTTTTATATCTCTGGTTTATATTTTTATAAACCATTTCCTATTTTTTCTTTAAACAGTCAAGTGGGCAATAAATTGAAAAATAAAAAGTGGAAACTTCACAATTTACTTATAGAAAAAAAATCTTTAACTGTTGTGTTTATTTGTCATTAATTTTTCTTAACAAATCAATGATTTTCGCAATGCTTTTCCTAAATTTTCGTAATTAGTTGACTTGTATTTTTCTATCTTTGGTCTGAACGGTTTTCAGGCACTAGGAAGTAATTATTACATCTCCATTTTTCTTCTGATATCCAATACTATAAAGGAAAATGTCCAAATAAGCTTATCTATGCTGTTTCTTTGTTTACAACTGAGTTAATATGGCTTCAGTAATGATAAGTTATGATCTGTAATGATTGAACGTGTAGGGGTCTTTAGGATCAGAGCAATCCCGAGCAATCTTTGTATTTCTTGTGACTTTCATTCATGAATGATCGTGTAAGGGTCGCTTAACGTATCGCATGTGTTGGTTCATGCGACCCATTTCCCATTAGAATTCATTCATTTATAATTTCAAAAATAATTATTTCGAGCTCTAAGAGGATTCTATGTTCGAAAATTATTCCCTTTCACGTTCTTTGTTAGGTTATTGCAATAAAAATATGATTGATAAATATGCCTGCATTAGATCATAAATAAACTCTGTATCATTTTACAAGCCTTCACCCTAGCTGAAAATGGCATTGAGGACCTAGTGACTGTTCCGATCGCCCCGCGCTTGAAAGTAACAATGGCAATAACGGGGCGTAAACCATTTAATCGCTGGACGACTGAATGAGGGAGTTAATGCAGCGTGCTGACACTGTGACAATATATCTGCCATCGGCCGATCCTCGACAACAGGATAACTAACGCTCCAGATAGGCCTGGACAATCGCTGGATAAACTGATACCCGCTGGAGCGTCCTCCAGCTCTGGATATGGGATGGGATATTAATTCGCTCTGCCAATGCCGGGGATATGTCCCAAGTTATACGTCCATATCATCCACGGCATTGTGGTCTAGGCTATCAATTGTCATTGCTATTGAAACCACCTCTTATTGTTGTTCTCGTCCCTCATTGTTTATATAAATAATGTATAATAATAATGTATTTTCATAATTTATAATTAAAAACAGAACATCTGAATCAAATCATTATCAGAGAATTGACCTAAGATCTTCAGCCAGAATCAGAGTCATTCCATGCCAAATCATCCAAAGCTCGAAACCCACATATATTTTAATGAAAGTTTAAATATCTTAAGTAATAACACAAATAAAAAAAATAGTTTCAGAATTATGGCCAATTGAACATTTGAAATTTGGATGACAAAATGAGCTCGTATGTGTTTGGGATTCCTAAGTAAATACAAGACCTATTGAACTAGAGCTTCCAAAATGTATTCAGTTGTTCTAAATTTGATTCAGGATCAGATGATACCTTAAATAGTTTTTAAACATAGAAATTAATATGTTTAAAATGTTGAGTCACAGGAATAGGAAAAATATCTGTAGCGAAAATCTGTTTCCAAATACCCTAGTACATAGTCCGTGGCACACACCCCTTTTTACGAATTATTAAAATCCGCCTGAAACTTCGTAAATAGTTCCATCTCATCGTAACCTACAACTATTTTATTTACGAAAACTACTGGATTGGGCCGTTTACAATCTGAAGGGAGGAAAACTTTGTCTATTTAATTATTTACTGAAAACTAGTAAATACACATTTGCTTTCTACTTGGATCTTAAGATAATTTGATCCTTAAGTCGATAAAAAAGGTGGCCTTTAAAAACATTGAGCCGTCTGGCGTGACCTGCACCCTCAAAATTTCAAAATAACGAAGTTTTTTTATCGATTTTGTGATCAATTTATCTCAAGATCCAAGTAGAAAGCAAAGGGGTATTTACGAGTTTTTGTACCTAATTAAATGGACAAAGTTTGCCCCTCTCCAGATTGAAAACTCTCCAATTCCAAGAGTTTTCGTAAATAAAATAGTTATCGGTTACGATGAGATGAAACTACTTACGAAGTTTCATGCAGTTGTTAATAATTCGATAAAAAGAGGTCTGTACTTCGGACCAACAACCATACATTCGAGAAAAGACCGTGAAATTCTTTTATCATATGACAAAAAAATATTTGTGGGCTTTTGAGCTTGAAGAGGAATAAGTTAATCTGAATATCTGAAGGAATCTGTGAGAGTGGGTATAAAATTGAATTTTTTTGTTTTTATCCCTTAATGACATTAAAACTTCAATCGACTTATTTTTTTAATTTAAAAAACACGCCACCTCCATTCTAGATTATATCGCTTTTGCTTTTTCATCTTCAAGATACCTATTATTTTTTCCTTTTTATTTCACTTCATTCTGTTATTTTATAACTTTTGTTTATAATTTTATTTTTTATAATTTAGTTCAAATCTTTTACAAACAACTACAAACAAATTGAACATTGGCATTGAATGACCTCATATCATTCATTAATATTTACAACTTTATTAAATTAAATACATATTAAAAGTAATTTATACTATATTTCAGTACCTGACGAAATCAAATATATTTTTTGATGTTGAAGTAATTAATATTTATGCTAATTTTAGCTTTCTGAATTTTGACCAAATATGGCTTGTAAGTTATCCTCGAGATTTTTGTCATATTTATAATTTAGCACAAGAAGGGAAACAAAGAACACAATATTGTTTACGTGTTATGTTCATTAAGGTAGATTTGATCATTTTTATTTTTTTTTTTTATTTAACACTTGTTTTTTCCCGGATTATTGCATTTATATATCGAAGGACAAGCCTTAATGATTCCTTAACTCCATTTTCGTCTCTCCTTTATTTACCTGTTATCTTACCTAGTAGGTTTTGTTTTCTGATTTCAAGGATAACTTCCTTTCACCCGATAAACTACAAAAAGCATTAATAGCAGTGATTTGCTGCTGATAGGATTTGAATGTATTAATGACGAATGCATCGTGATTTGTCTCACGAGTATTTTTTAAGCATAGTTTTAAAAGTCGTTAACATTTTAAAAAAGTACGCTGAGGGACTACTTTTCATAAAAAGTGGAATAAAAATAGTATTTTAAACTACCTAGGACTCCACCTGGACAAACCTTTCACTTGGAATCCTGATACCAGACTGAAACTACAAGAAACCGCTCGACGTTTCCGACTACTTCAGCACTTACTAGACAATCGCTTTAACTTTTCAATTAATTACAAAAGACTCATATAAATGACCATAATAACATCTATTTGGATTTAAGGAGTTGAGCTTTGAGGCTCCACTAAACCAACGAATTCCTCTCGTTTCCAAGTCTTTACAAACCAAAATCCTTCGTAAAATCCTTAATGCTCCTTACTTTGTAACAAATAAAATAATCCATAATGACCTGAATGTTCCATATGTTTCAGATTTGTTCCAATCCAGATACCTATCCTTCCATAATAATTTCAGAACCATTCTAATCCTCTCGTTTCTAAACTTGCTCCCTCCTCGATCTCTGATATCCCTTCTAGGCGTATGAAAAGAAGATGACCTCGTGATCTTCTAATTTAGAAACTTTACTAGAGTGCTACCAATGGGTAGATTCTCTATAAAAGCCTTGTCATGTCATGTATTTCTCTTTATCACATTTGTTGAATGTATATTAATTGTACCGTTGTAAATTTCATCAATAATAAACAAAAAACTAAACTAAAGTATTAAACTATAAAATACAAATAATCTCAGATTTTCTTCTCATCATTGAACATTGTTGAGAATGTTTGATTTCATAATAAAACTTATTATATATTTTTATCTTATTTCACATATTTCGATTATTAAATTTCTAATTCCTATTTTTAAGGGATTAAGAAAAATTAGGCTTTCTTTGTAAACATGATTAATGTATTATATTTTACCTAATTATCAACAGTTAATCGAAAATAAATTTTTCATTTTATGCTTCTTATTGCCAATTTAATAACCTTATAAACTATATTAAATTAGTCATAAATTTCTGATAACTTATAATCCATAGTACTTCCTAATATTTTTGAATAATTAATTTGTTCTGTACCGACATATCAGACTTGCCTACTCAAGTCTCTTTATTTATATATACATTTTTTTATATATATTTACAACTGTATTAGTATAAATACATCAAGTAAATGTGTACAGAAGAATATAATCACATGAAAACCCTTGTTGAGAAACTACCCATTGATAGCACTCTAATAATATGTCTACATAAGGAGATTACGAGGCCATCTTCTTTTCAGACGTCTCGGAGGGTTATCAGGAATCGAAGAGGAACCAAGGTTAGAAACAAGAGGATTCGGATTGTTACGAAGTTTATTAAGGAAGAATAGGTATCTGGATTGGGCCAAATCGGAAACATATGAAATATTAAATTCTTTATGGATTATTTTATTTGTGGCAAAGTAAGGAGCATTGAGGATTTTACGAAGGACTTTGGATTGTAAAGATTGGATAAGAGAGGAATTTTATGGTTTAATGTAGCCCCATAGCTCAACTCCGTTAGTCCAAATAACTTCTTATAGTCATGCATATGAGTCTTTTGTAATTAATTGAAAGTTTAGAGCGTTTGTCCAGTAAGTGTTGGAGTAAGCGGAATATCGACCAGTCTCTTACCGTTTCAGTCTTGTATGAGGATTCCAAGGGAGACTTTTGGCCAGGTGGATGGAGTCCTAGATTTCGGATTTATTCAACAGAGATAAGTGGGGTGTTATTAAATAATACTGTAGGACAGCAAGTCATAGGTTTACGAAGAATGGTAAAGGTGATTTGTCTTTATATTTAATTTATAAATTACTCCTGGTACTCCATCTTTCAATTATTGCAATAATTATTAATTTATTAATACTGATATGGTTAAATTTTAACCATTTAAATAATAATTATAATATTTAGGTGAAAGGCATGGTTTTATATTATTTTCTTTTTAATGTTAATAGTTTCTCATACCCATTGCTATCTCTTTTTTTCTTTGCCCATAAGGCCTAAAATTTAGGCCAAATCAATTATTCACTACTGGCAACCATCAATCCACAAGTGTAAATAATAATTATTTTTATTTGTTTCATTAATTCACAAAACATTCTGCCTAAACATTATTAACTACTAGGTTAGTACTAAAGTCCTTATGCATAAATATAGGTTTGTTCCATATTACATATTTTAAAAATTATTGAATAGTACTCTTCAAAGTAAAGTCTGTTATCTTCAACTACTCTTTCACCTACCTTTTTGTCAGAAATTTGATACCGGAAGCACTTATTGGTTTTAAGGCGAAGATTTCTTCCTCATAATTATTCCAGATTCGACCTTTGAGCCGTTGATCTAAACAAACAATAATCTGATGATGAAATATCTGTGCTGCACGCAAGATAAGGCAAAGCGTTTTCTGCTTGTAGTTTCGATAATTTTCTCTTCTCAGCCAAACGAGAACGATGTGTTGCTTCATTTTCGTGGTGCAAGATGCCTTAGTTCCTGTTGACCAAAGCGTTTTTCCGCGTTTCTCCTCAAAACTTCATAAACTCTGTCTAGCTATTCACTGTTAAGGTTTGAGTCCACTGCCATCAGGAACAAACTTAAAATGCAAAACCTTCCAAGTTCGACCAAACACAAAGCATCACTTCTTCCAAACCGATCTTGGTAAGCTCGGGTTGCGTAACTTCGCCTGGTCGTACCGATTGCTCATGTTTGCTAGTATTATTTTTTTTTTTAGTAACAATCATTGAATCATAAATCTGCAGTTTTACGTTATAAAAAGTTTGTGCTCAAAGCGCGCCTGAAAAAAAATTAAAATTGCGAAATTATGTGTTGGATTTCATAATTAGTTACAGGAAAAAAAATTGGTGTTACCTTTCAAGGTAAACCATTTGTCCAAATGAGGCGGAAAAGAATGGATTTTTTTCACAATTCACGTCATCTAGTGTTGTTGCTAATTACTTTACTATGATCGATTCTTGAAGGACTTGATTAAATAAAACAAGGGTATCCAAACTATAGACCCGGAAAAGTTTCTATGATTACATTTAAAACAATTTAAATTAATTTACAAAATTTGAAATTTAGTAAATCACAGGTTACTTACTACAACTTTGATTGAATTTTTTTTTTTTTTATCAACAAGTACATTTCGCAACTGAAATGTCATTTGTAGAAATATATTTCAGTTTTTGAAGTGGGTAAAAATCGTTGTTTGTTGACTAAGGCTATCGATAACACTACTTATTAGCCAACTTATTAAACAGTGGTAATAATTTGTACATTTAACATCCTTTTATTTATTAAAGAATATTTTTTTATTTGGATGTACCATTCAGAAGTTATAGGTAAAAAACATAAAATGTACCAAAAAATATATGTTTTTTAACTGCTATAAGTTCTCCTTAAGTAACTGGTAGCTCTCAAATGTCTGGCATATATTTTTTAAATCAATGGCTTTAGTAAACAAAGTTTATACACCACGTGCATTGCTGGGAGTTTTAATTTATGTATTTATTTAATGGAAAATTGAAAAAAAGATAGATAAAGAGAGAGAAAGGGAAATTAAATGTTCCAAAAAAAAAAAGAAAAAAAAGGATATAAAAAAAATTATAATATATATATAAATAAATATATATATTGTATACTATGCTCATACATATTGTTAATCCTATATAATTATATATTATTTGAAAAATTGTCCCTAGTGATTAATAAGTATGCTGTGTTTTTAGCAACCCAATGTGATTGGGCAGCACCATTTTATGATAATAAAGTGATTCTCTCTCTACCTAAAATAACATTCACTTCACATAATTTATATTCAAACCTGCTAAGAGTACCCTTTTTTAGGCAATGCTTATAGGTTTTAGAAAACAGTTTGATGATCTCTGGAATAAAGCTTTATTTTAATTCTATTCATTTTTCCTATTTATGGTGTCATAAAGTTCATTTGTTCATAAATCTAAAGCTGTAAGATTAGCATTTTTTTATTGCTTTTACATCATACTTATTTAACAAGACAATGTTTCGGTCAGTACTTGGACATTTTCAAGTATTTTTTTATCAACCTCTAGCCTATCACTAAAAAATATCACGTATCACTGAAAAAACAAAATTCTCATATTAAGTATTTTGTATTGGCATTATTATAATATAACAAAGGAAACCCAAGGTGACAATTTTGTTTTTTATTTTCTTGCGGAACCGCGTCCTTCAAACATTTGTGTGCTGTATTTCTTAATCTAGTTCTAGAATTGTTTAAAATTTAATTATTTAAGTAACTAAAATTTGGAAATTAATATAATTAAGTTGAATGTATGTTTATGGGTGGGTAGTAAGTGATAAATAAAAATAGCAAAGGCAAGAGAGAGAAACACTTTATTTTCATAAAAATGTAAAAGATTGCTGCCCAATTATATTGGGTTGCTATATACACAGCATACTCTTTAATCCTTAGGACAATAAATGAACTTATATATAAATATACAGAAGTGTTAGTTTATAATAAAGAATTATAAATTTTATAAATAAATTATAAATTATTGCGGTCTCCATTAGCTCTGCCTGACCTTACTGCAGCCTCTAATAATAAAAGGTTTCCCATCTGTGAGCTAGAAATTGATAAAATAACACTTTAAAATGGATCAAATACTGACCGAAACGCTGTCTTTTAAAATAACTATGTTATAAAAGAAATAGTGAACTGATTGTGTATGGAGTTTGTTGTATATGGTGTACTGTTTGAGTATTAGAGTTATTGGTTTCCCCAACCTGGAGTACTAGTGTTGATTGCAGTCTGAAGACCAGGCGATGGGGTTGACAAATTGTGTTACTGGTTTGTATTTTTGAACATTCTTTTCTTAGATCATATTGAGTGATAGGCAGGCCTGGGCCTTAAGATTTATGAACAAAAGAACTTTAATTTAAGTTTCAGTTTAGTTTGATTAATGTCAAATTTTTGCCAGTCATATATTAGATTGTGTTTATAATGCTTATATAAATCCGTTTCTTTGATTCTTGCCTCTGTCATTCCTCACTATTCTTTGTTCTTTGATGGCGACACTACCATTGTCTTTGGAATCGTTAGAAGAAGCAGCTGAAGGAGTCAATATCCATGGAGCGGAAGAGCCACAACAAACAAGCTAAGAGTCGAAGAGGTGCGACATCTGGCCAGCGAGCCAATCCCCCTTCAATTATTCAGCGGGCGCATCGAGCATTCCGTTTGGAGCAGCGAGCTGATGGGGTTGTCGGAGTAAGCTAGTCCGATATTGACCTAGTTGCCGCCGATGTCTAGGTGTCCTGTCCGAGCTAAGGCTACTTAAGGCAATTCGGTCGGTTGTGATCCTAATCCGGCTATCGTCGGTGTTATCGTTCCAGCCCGGAGGACCAAGTTTTGTTATCGAATAACACTGCATCCCGTAGCAACTGAACTCTTCTTCATTCTTAAATTATGAATGATGTCATAGAAAACTGCGATTCGGTAGGTAGCAAGTGATTGTCGCTTAAGATTTTTGTAATAATTCTCGATATTAAAATAACGATAAATACTATCAAAAAGTTGTGACAAATTATATATGTTTTTTTATAAATATATTTGTTGAAATTTACAATTGTTCTAACTAAAAATACAAGTAAATGTAAATTGGTGTAATGATGTAGAGAAATCACCCATTGGCAAGATAGTACTCGAATATATTTTTATATTAGAAGGTCCTGAGATTCTAGAAGGATTGTGAGAAATCGAAGAGGATTGAGGTTAGGAAATGGTGGGTTTGGATCTGTCAGAATTTTATTGTGGAAGAATAGATATCTGGATAGGTCTAAATTAATAACAAATGGAGCATTGAGGATTTTGGACATTGAAAGGAATTCAATGATTCATTTGAACTAGAATTTATATTAAAACATACATAGACATATATAAACTGAAATGATCAGGGCTGGTAGCCGAGCGGACTTACTCGTGTGCAAACAAGCGTTGCCTGGTAACTTCATAAACAGGCACTTTGCAAGACCAAGACAGGTAAAAAAAAAAATCGTTTTTGCGAATAAAAATTAAGGGAAAATAGTTACTAATAATTGAAAATTTTGGGTACTATATCTAAAGAATTGGTATGAGCAAATGGTTTTGCATTTAAATCTTCCAAATTTTCATTTGGGCTTAGTTAAGTTTCCACTACCTGAAAAATTACAGTAATATCTCTAATAGGTATAAGTTAATAGGTAACTGCAAGACTGTTGAGAGACTCTTGCGCAAGACCAAGAATAAGATCATGATTGAGTGCGCAAAACCAAGTCTTATCTTGATCTCACATTTGGGCAACACTAATAAACATGATAAAATAAATACGAGTTCGCGCCCGAATCTGAAGGGCTTTTAATGTTGCCAATAATCCCCAGTCCCCCCTGGTCCGGGAAAAATCCCATATAGTTTAAAAGGCTAGGAAGAGATGGAACAAAAACCTAATATAATTAATATAGTAACAATAAACTAAATACTCTTAAGATGTTATTGGAAGATTATATGAATAGTGGATATAAAAAATAGTAGTAAATAGAAGATAAATAGTTTTAAGTATCTCAAACGCCAATAAATAACCTACTAGTTCAAGTCAAGATCATAAAAGTTGTCATTAATAATCAGCTGTTTTATTAATTCATTAAACACAATGATTAATTTATTTTAAATCGAAATTTATATTCAAAGCTAGTGTTACCTTAACAATCATTAAAAGTAGATATGATCCTTGAAAGTAGATGGAAATATTCAAACTTCAAAGTACTTAGTTTACAGGATTGACAAACAAAACAGGCGTGGTGGAAACGAATAATCAAGTATAATGATGCTTCTGGAATTCGGAGGCATACAGTAGAAGTGCGTGTGATATAGCAGAGGCCGTTGGAATTAGTAAAACCAGGTAGTTAGCGGCAGATGGTAGTTACTTCCGCAGGTAGCTACCCATCCCTCAGGTAATCAGATTGCCTGTATACAAAGGGAGCTGGTGGGAGAATCGTGGTCTCATAATCCTTTATTCTTCAATTTCTGCTCAATTTCCCCCAGATAGGTAGTTCCCCCTCTCCCAGCCGACAACAAATTTCCATTTATATAAGCCTTCTCGAGAACGGACTTATTAACTTTTCCAACGGATAGGGGATAAAGTCCTTCCTGGCCCTTAACGTCATGGCTTAAATTGCGACAAAAAGTTGATACAGAGTATGCTAATTAGTAGTTATAAGGTCTTCCTATTGCGGAGTTGAATAACTTTCATTTCCTTGCCTGCTTCCTTTCCGCGTAAACTTCCAGATTGAATAGTGGTAATTTTTCAATCTTCGGAAAAACTTGTAAAATGATTGATGCAAGAACCAGGAAAGGCCCGATGAACAAATTTTATGTTAGAACATATTAAATTACAAATTAATCAAGTAACTCCGCCAATAGGCTTTGAATATAACAGTAAGTGCGCGAACAATCCAGTATTTCTTTCAAAAGTATTACACATTAATTAATATTGGTGTTAAAAACAAGTCCAACATAATAAATTTTAATATCAACCCACAATAGATTTTCCTTTGGCCGATGATTGCGTTTTCCAACATCATTCACCACACAGGAGTGGTATTGATGTTACATTTTTGTCCGATTCTCGTGTCGATCAAAACAGTTGTATTTTTCTCAGGGATTCAAATGCATTAAAACATTTTTTTTATTTTGGAAATAACCTAGTGCTTAACAACATTGATCCTCTCCTAGTTACTAATTTAATTATTTAAAAAATAATGTGTTTATAGGCCTAAATGAGAAGTAATAAATGAGAAAAAGGAAAAATACAATGACGTTTAATACGTTTTATACTTCTCATGTATGTTGCCAGCCAGACAAATTTTATCATTATGACCATTCCTTGATTGTATATATAAGCGGTCCCGATACAAATACCGACATCTTTCTTCTTCAGAAAGTGGTATAAATGAAAATTTTTGTTTTTTTAGGTTCAATTCAAACTGTTTATGATGATTTTATTTAACTTGAACGTTATTATAATTCGTTTAAATTGAAGCTATTTTAATAAAACATTTGCTTTTTCTCAGCTTTTCAAAAATGATAGATGTCCGTCTTTGATATGAGGCCACTAATACATTTTCTAAATTTATTCTTGTTAATCGATTCCTCTTCTACCGTAGATCAGTGTAGAAGAATTTATTTATTTATTATTGTTATTTTTATATTCTATAAATATGCATATTTTAATATCCACTGTTAGTTTTTGTTTACTGATACAGTAGACATTTTGTGATGACTTTAACACTTAAATATTATTCTTGAGTTTGAAATGATTTTTTTTTCTTAAATAGTTCTCTTGTTTGATAAGATTTCCAACCATAATCTGACACTAGCAGGCGCATGAAGTATTATATGCTGCATGTCAAAGCTTCGTTGATGGTTAGCTTTTTTTTTAGAAGAGAAAAGTAATGGACCGTACATCTGCTTCAGAAAAATTTTATTAGAATATATTTGATTCGTTTTCGATCAAAACTGTGTCCATTTTTACTTAAAGTTGTGTTATTAATACGTGGAGTATCGTATCTTCTTTACAAATGGCCTAAATGTAATGGGAAAAAAAAAAACATTTTTTTAAATTGACATAAATTCAAGAGTTCAAATCAGTCATTTATATCCATAGTTTCTAATTCGGCCAGTAGAGCGCCGGCCTTTTTTATTTCTTTCTACGAGAGCCTTGGAAGGGAGAGCCACAGAGCTGTAGAATTGTTCAAAGGCGATCCAAATTATTTATTTTTATCGAATCCAAAATTTATTAATTTTTTGGGGGAAAGGGTTCAGCCCGAAAGCTTTTATATATATATATATATATATATATATATAATGTTAATAACGATTAGTACTTCGGAAAAAAAAAGAAAGTAATTACCTATATGAAATGATGTGTAAATGATTCTTGAAGTGCTATTAAATGTAATTACACGAACAATAATACCTAATTTTTTTATATGGTTATATTTTACCGTTTTGGGGGTTTCAGCCTGGAAGCCCCCCTGTCCTTTGTAGATCTCCCTGTGGTCAGGGGATTACTTGACTGAAAAAAAAGATCGGCATCTTGGGTGTTTAAAAATCTGAGTGAAATAATTTGGAAAAGTTGAGGTTTTTAAAACGTAGCTAGACAAGGCTTTAAAGAAACATCAATGATCCATAAATCAGATGAGAAATTATACGCATATCTATCGTATGGTTATTCTTTGTTTAAATATTTATATATTATTTGTGGTTTACGTTTAATAATACCTTTATTGTAATTTGTAATTACTACTGCACAGACCTCTCTGGTTCGGCATCAAGAAGTTAGCCATTTAGGATCCGAACGAAGGTACACCGGAGCATTAGCGAATTACTTAATAAATAAGGACTCCTAGAGGTGGCTAACATATTAATTGAGGTTATTTAGTAGTTGCGGAGCCATTGTCCTAACAGTGGTAATACCATAATGGCTCTAGGGCATTTGTTAGCAAGGGCTTGCTAATCCCATCTTGGGACTTAGTGGGATCCTCTTCCTCTTTGCCAGTTCCTCTCCGATCGATCTTATTTCCGGTGTCCACATTGAACTCTGCATTCATGAACCTGATTCATTTCGATCAACTACGTACTTTATGAGCTGTGTATATCTAAGCATCGTATTCCATCTCTACTAATAAGATAAAATGTTAATACTTATTATAATTACATTGAACCCGTTAACATAAAAAAACTATACTATTTTAAACTTTCCATTTATTTGATTGTCTCTTTGATGGGAGGTGGCAAGGTGAACTCCCTTTGGTGGACATACTCGCCGAAGGATGTGGACTGGTCTCTGCGGTCCAAACTCATTAATTTGTATATATTGTAAATAATAAAAAATTAGCAGAACGGTCCTTCCCTGTTCAATGGAAGTCACAAGGCCTTCTGCCACATATGTAACCCTTAGCTATCTCCAATCCTTAAAATGCCCTCGGGCAGTGGAAGGAATTTGTTACATGTATATATTGTATTATTGTATACTATATATGTAAATTGTTTCAATAAACATTTTGGAGGGTAAGAAAAAAAAAAAATTGTCTCTTTGAATAATTACGCTTAGCAGTTAGTTTATGCGCTGATTGAAGTATCTTGTAAAATGATGGAAAACATATATTAGGTTATGATGAAATGTCTCACTATTTTCGCTTTAACATTTGTTTATTTTTTATTATTAATGACAATAATAATTTAATTTTTATTATTTTATTTTTTTTTACAGCAAGCCAGAGATTTCTTCGGACGAATTGTTGAAAAATCTCTCACTAAGGAACAGGAAAAAGGTAAATATTTGATTAGGATTTTATTTAAATATCGTTTATGAATGGAGCAAAAAAAAAATGCAAGCTAACTATTAGTATGTAAAAATGACTTATACATATACATATACTTATATATATATATATATATATATATATATATATATATATATATATATATATATACATTATTCGCCTGCTGATATATAATCGAATATATAAATAATTTTTTTACTTACGCGGTATCAGCTTAAACTATGATTTATTACAGAAATTGTGAATCTACTTTCATTGTGTTTTTACATTTACCAATTTATTGAATGTATAAAAAAATAAACTAAAACCTAATAAACAAATAAACTCGAATCAAAGATTTAAATTATTTTTATTTAGTTATTTGAGCATTTATATCTCCTGCCGTTCAATGTAAGTTTCAGTATTTTTAATAAAAAGCTAAGTTTAAATTATCCCTGATAGTTTATGTTTCTCAATGTATAGTCAAATTCATCGTCTATTGTTTAACTTGATTCGTTAATATTTATATGTAATCAATGATTTTGTGTTAACATAATATTTTTAATAACTATTTTTTATTAAAATTCTTTATTTTTATGATATTTCATTTATCGACTCCATTAACGGTGATTTATAGTATGTTTGAAATAAGGTTGAATCTCTGACGGAGATGATATTTATTGAGTTCAAGATATATTTAATAAATCTGTTACTGATAGCGAGTTTTGATCTTGACCCTAACGGGCGCATGAGATATACTATGCCTCACGACGAACCTTGTTATATGGTTCGTCTACTCTACGTAAGAAAGGAACCGCTCCTAGCTGAAGATAATCGTTATTACGAGATATTTGGTATAATACAGTATGATACATTATCAATCATTTTTAACGGCTATTCTCATGAGAAAAAGTCATTATAAACCAAAGGTTCCAATGTTCGAGAAAAAACTGTTCTCCTGTGTCATGACGGAACGAAATTGTCCATACTACACCAATTAGCTTAAATAAAATTGGTTTTTATTTATAGATTTGACCACATAGAAATAGTCCGTAAGTACAATGGTTAATTCATAGAAGCAGATTAGAAAAAAATGAAAAATATTCACAACTGACCATATCCCAGGAGCGTTTGTGACAATGCATTGGGTCGGTAGTGTTAGGTTCAAAAATGGTCTTTAATCGCTTATAAAGGTTTGGACACACAGGGTAATTTTATCATAATAAAAAATAAATATTAATAAATACCATATCGATGTCGGTGAAACATAAAGCTGAGCATATTTTCTTAAAGAAAAAATAAACGTTTGTGTAAGAATCAACATTTGGTCTTCCGTTTTCTAGGAATCTAAAAACAAAAAATAAATTATGATTGTGGATTGATGGTTGACTGTAGTGAAGAGAAGATTGGTGGGGGTGTTCAATCAAAGAAATCAATAAAAGAAGGAGATGTAAATAGACTAAATAGTGGCAAAACCATTTTATTAAAAGCCAACGTTTCGACCCGACTTTGCAGGTCCTCTACAGAGCTAGAACGGACAAGATACAAAAAGATAGAGAATTGTTGAAGTTACTTAATATTTAGACAACAAATTATAAACAATGTGAATAAGCTTATTAAAATTATAAACAGTAAGTACATTAAAACATAAACAGAGAAAGCTAAGTAACAAGATCCTAAACTGAAGTAAATAGATGGTAACAATTGTTGTAGTGTAATATATAATATATGAAAATGTGAATATACTCTGTTTATATATTAATGTACTTTATAATTTTGATAAGCTTATTCACATTGTTTATAATTTTTTGTCTACATATTATATAACTTTCAAAATTCTCATCTTTTTGTATCTTGTCTGTTTTAGTTCTGAAGAAGACCTGCTAAGTGGGGTCGAAACTTTATCTTATAAAAAAATAGTTTTGCCACTATTTAGCCTATTTATGTCCGCCACCCCGGACCATCTCCTTCCTTTATAATGCAACGTTCAACTAATAAATATTCAAAAAAATCAAGAAATTATATTTATTTTTGTCAACATTTCGATTCAAAGTTCAGGCCTTCATCAGCGCTGGTCAAACGAAAGATCGGTCTTGTGGAAATCTTTCGTCTGACCAGCCCTGATGAAGGCCTAAAGTTTGGGCTGAAACGTTGGCAAAAATAAAAATAATTTATTTATTTTTACACTTTTTTGACTGGACACCCCAACCAATCTTTTCTTTAAAAAAAATTACTTGTATCAAAACCGTATCGAACGCAATCCTTCGCAAAAAAACAATCGCCTTGACAATACAAAATTATCTATACGAAAAGTAATCACTAGTATTTAACTACTATTGTAGTCCTGTGTAAGTTTTTTTCTATCTATGTAGATAGTAAGTTTGGTTTTGTTTTAGTCAAATTTAATTTTTTCCCCTCTTTCAGTGTTAACTGAAATGAAAGTTAATTCATATTCCAAAAGGTTGGTGTAACCAAGATTTGAGCTAACACGGAGTTGATGATCCGCTCTTGAGCGGGGTCGGTTGGGAGGGGAGAGGGATGGTGGAGGGAGGAGGGAGGAGGGAGGGAGAAGTAGAGATACTAATGGGAGTAAGGACGAAGCTATTACATTGTGTCAACTGCCCGTGTTGACAGAGCCCTTATTACCCCGTTGTTAACTATCGCTGCCTATAATTCCTTGACAGCCCCGGGGCAATTATGGTTCCTCCTCTTTAAATATGGGCTATTAGCTCAAGGGCCGGAGCAGCCGCCCATTATCGTCCTTATTGTTTGCTTCGGTATTGTTTAACTTAGCCGGCACCTGTTCAAACTGTATTTCTATCTGGGTAATTGGCTCACTTGTCGTTAGGCCCTTGTTCCAGCGGATCTGTGTGTTTTGCTGGAGCGATTCCAGGTTATACGGGTGGCTGTTTTCTTACCGGAACGCCAGCATTTCTGATTATCTTTCAGGAGAAAGAATATTTAAAAATTAGTTTAAACTTAAAATTTATCAGAAAAGTTTTTATTTATTTTTTTAAACTTGATTTCTTCATCGACGCCTGTCATAAGTAATGACAATGAATGATGATTAAATACCTCCAGAATATGTAAGTCATATGATTTTTTTATACGTTCTAATGCTATTATAATGCGGCTAAACTGGGCCTTAAGTTAATAAAAATAAGACGGTGTTCATGAAAAGTTCAAAAAGAAAAAAGAAAGTGAATAAGGAAATAGCTTTAAGGGATCACAACTTCAGGTCTGTCGACCAGTTCAAGTACCTTGGAAACCTGGTCACATGCAATAATATGTGAGATTTATTGCATGTGAAATAAAGGCCACTATAGCAGCAGGAAGTAGATGCTATTTCTCACTGCAAAGAGACTTTAAGTTCAGATCACTCTCTAAAAGAATCAAAATCCTCATCTACAAAACAACAGTAAAACCACTGGTTATGTATCTGTGTGAGACTTGGCCTTGAACTTTGACCAAAAATTCAGAACAAGTGCTTAACTCCTAGGAGAAAAAAATATTGAGAAGAATATGGGGCGAAATTTCAGAGAATGGAATTAGGAGAATAAGAAAGAATGGAAAGCTGCGGGAACTTTATGAAGAACTTGATATTGTGACGTTGATAAAAATAGCGAGGATAAAATGGTTAGGTCATGTGCAAAGGATGCCAAAGAGGATGCTCTTTGAGTAGCTGAATGGTACAAAAGAAAACGAGGGGTCCCTCGGATCAGATGGCTAAAGGATAATCTCAGGCGGCTGGACCTTCGAAGATGGAGGTAAGACCGTGAAGATTAATTTGATGTAGTGGAGGAAGTCCGGATTCTTGCAGGTCTGTAGCGCCATTATAACAATAATAATAATGCTATTGTAAATATATTTAAATTAGCAAGCAACCTTGTTTAACTTTAGTGCGTCAGCTACTGCATCCGAAATACGCCTTCAGTTTGCTGTGCTTTAACAGAGCGTACCTTCTCACATATTAATTTACCTACATGAGATCTATAAGAAATTTAATGAACTTTCAAAATTAATATCCTACTTTATGTTCATAAATTCTAATTGAGGAAATATTGAGGAAAATCCGACGAAGGCGGTTATTTCCTATGAAGTACCCAAATAGTCAACTTCCTCCCCCGTTGATCGTACATTAAAAGGATATGCATGAGGTCTATAGTAAATTATATCTTATTTCATTTTGTATAGATTAACATTTACTATAAAATGCATAGTTTCGAAGTCACGTCCAAAATATTTGTTCGCTATCTTAAGCATCACACAAAAATAAACAAAATTGCGCAGGAAAACCCGTTATCTAAATGTTTTTTCACATCCTATTACCACTTGACTGAACTAATTTGATGACTTTAATGCCGTCAATTTTTGAAACGCAAATGGGTACATCGTCAATTAGGATGCTTTTGCTTTGAGACAAATTATTGGGATCGTATCAAAATTTCAGTTGTCAGTTCTTTCGTTAAACGGAACTCAAATTTAGTTATTTAACTCAATTTAGTTAACATTAATTTGATTTTCGTAAAGATAGCAACATCTTTCAACTGACTGATCGAAGTTGTATGTTCAGATGAGCTTTATCTATAATTGAGAATGATTGTTAGCTGAAGTTCTTTTCTTAAATGAAATGGTCTTTAAATGGCCTTCTTCTACTCTTAACATTTTAGAAGTGAAAGAGTTATGCTGTGCCGACTTCTTTGGACACTGTCAGTTTACAAATGACTGCCTCCTAAGAAGTCTCGAAGTTCACACATCTAATAAATGTAGCAATATATCTCCAGTCGGTGAAAAAGTTTTTCAAGAATGCTTCCAATTTGAAAATAATAGAGCTGAGGGAAATATAAGATGAATTCTGCAGGGCAATGAAGAGCTAGTCTCTACTTTGTTCAAATTTCTGATCATAACGAATTAATATGAAACAGTTTATAGTTGAACGCAATGATAACTTAGGGTAGAGGCTTAAAAAGGGGAAAAAAATATAACTAAAATTATATGGTATTTCACGATAAATATCGCCGTATTTTTTCCATCATCTTTTCCATAAATGAGGAGCTCCATATTAAGATTAATATATATAATTTCCATTTTCATTCACAAAATTCCTTTAACGAAAAACAGCAATAATGTCGTCTATCATTAATAATCTAAATCACCAGTCCACTTTGATTCTATCCAGCTTCCTTATTTAGACGCAGTATCTTGTCTTTGACTAACATGGAACCTACATTCTACACTTAAAATACAAGAACTTAACAGACGATACGGCCAACTATACAGACTACTGACTAGAAAATATCAGCTTTCAACTGATAACAAATTACTGATCTACAAGACAATCCTGAAACCTAATTGGACCAACGGACTTTGGGGGACAGCAAAATGTTCTAAGATCAAACGCATCCTATACTTTCAGTCCAAAGTCCTCCGAACAATATTTGTTTAGACCTTATCTCTGAAATTTTTCCAAATTCTATCAGAACCTTACAAATCATCCAAATCCAATCCTCCTCGAAGGTTGAAGCGGCAGTGGTCCTTTTGTAGTATATATGTTGGAGTTCTGACAATGGCCAGATTCTCCACTAAAGACTTGAGTGTGTGTGGCTAAAGCGCCCTTGCATAATCTCTACTGTCTTTAGCACAAATGGCTGAGTTGAGAGAGCAGCGCAGGGATCTTTTGGAGTCCTGCTTTTTCCTCTATAGTTGGATTCCCTCTAGAGTTGGCTCGCGGTTTCCTGCCTGATATATTATACATAGGCATGGCTGTGTTTTTATGTCTTTAATTTACTTCTCTTTAATATATTTTATTTTTGATTATTCTTGTTTAGTTGTTATTTTGCTTCTTCTTTTTTTTTATGTTTTCTGTGAATGTATTCGTATCTCACTATAATTATTGTCCGTGTGACAGATTGTTATATTTTTGAACATATAAAATAATCTAAACTAATATAGCAATTTCACATCATAAAGTCCAGTAAAGTTACGTACGTTTTGTACTTCATGGAACTCTCCCCATCCGCTAAAAGTAACAAACAATTGAAACGCATACTGAATGCGACTTTTCATGATAATAATAATAAATAAACAGCAGACACCCGATCATTGGCCCTAGGAATGTCGATGCTGCAGATATTATATTTTTATTATATTTATAACACATCAATTTCGAATCATGACAAAGGAGAACATCAGACTTTAGCCATAAATCGCTATGAAAGTATGGAATTTAAGTTATGAAGTTGGGAATAATTTCCCGAAACGTCAACTTGACATGTAAATCAACAAATAAACCGTTTGTATACCTTGAAGTTTTGCCGAAAATAAAGAATTATAAATAAATACGATCAGCGGAATCATAAGTTAAATTACAACACACCTTTTCATTATTCTTATTCCAAGGAAGTATTACAAAATAATAACATTTAAAACAAACGGTGTATTAATTATAAAGAGAAAATTAACTTTTTGCATTCAAAGAAAGCACTTTACTTCAATGTTACTGGAGGAGCAAATGTAAATGTTATTTAAAACAATACAAAGCGAGTGCATGGAGGAGATTACAGCTTTATCCATCCCTCCATTTTTTTCCATTTAGAACTTAAGTCCTCACAATTGGAATTTCATTTCATTTATGATTCAGCCGGGAGGTTTGTTTTTTTTATCCTTTTTGTTCCTTTTAACACATCAAAACCTGCATTTTTTATCAAAATAAAAATGTTTCAATTTGAAAAAAAAAGAGGCATACAAATGGATTTTAAATAATGGATGCACTTCCCCCGGTTTGTCCACTTGTATCTTCTGCAGCGATCAAATGCATGACTCCATCAATTTTATATATCGCTAGCGAGCTTCCAGCTTAACTAACTTATGTAGTGATAAAAAAAAACAAAAAAAACATTTGGTATATAAATGTTGCCTTTGAAAGTGGGAATTTTTAACGAACTTGAAGAGATTGTTTTTAAAATAATATTTATTTTTCATAATACATCAGGAATGACTTCTTGGTATTTAAAGGTGGAAGATTCAAAAAGGTTATGAGAAAGTTTGTAGCTTTGAAAATAGTTTTATAAATTTTTTCTTTACCGTGACCAGTAGTTGGAAAGCAATGAAACCATTGTAATCAACCTCATTTAGATTTTTTTTTTTTTTTGGGAGGGGAGCACATTCACAATTTACCGTTTTACAATTTATTCTATTTTTCGGTAATTACTCTGAAAGAAACCATGAAAAAAAAAAAAATTCGGTTCACTTAGGGACATTTTTTCCTAGACAGGCATACGTATTGTAGCTGTCTGTATATCTGTTATAAATTACAAACAGTATCTATATACTGATTGCTTAATTATTTAATTCAGTGTGATTTTAATGATATCAATTAGTAATTAATTATGACCTTAGTTATATGTTCAGATAGGATTTATCCAGAATTTAAAGTGGTTACTATAAAAGGCCTGTACCCGTGTACGACTACAACCCATGAAGGGTTTTGAGTTAAGTACTTTTTTAAGAAGTATTGTTTAAGGCCAACGGTTGTGTAAAGAGGTGATCGGGTCGGAATCACACTCAATCACCACGTTCCTCTCATTAATTAACTTGTTAATTAAGATTACTCATTTTATAGAGGCTGGATATGCCCCAGAAAGGTCTCCCGATCCGAGGAACAATCCACAGCTAATGGAAATTATCATATTATTAGACATCTGACAGCTCTTAGTCTACTGGGATGTATATCATGGTATATATGGTTTTGGAATTATTGAATGAGACATGTATATTTTTCACTGCAGGATTGAAATCAATATTTAGTGAGGTTTAATAAACTGTCATTTAATTGACATAAACATTATTTGTAAACGTTGATCATATGCGATCATAAACATGTTAAGTGATCATAATGGCAGTGAGGTTGACATTCACGCATGTTTTAAATGTACAAATGTGCCAATATATCAGTTATTAAGGTTTGTAATAATGATTATACAGTTAGTATTCTGAGGTCTATCAAAGTGGTTCACTACTACAACTGGAAGTATAGCTTCTTTTATAGACTGTTTTATATATATATATATATATATAAATAGTATTATATATATATATATATATATATATATATAAATATAGTATATATAAATAGTATATATATATATATATATATATATATATATATAGTATTATCTTGCGTGATAAGATAAATAGTTAAGTTTCCTCTCCAAGTCTTCTTAAGGTGGCCATATACGATCGTTCCATCTCTTAAAATGGATTGTTAACGATGTTAATCCAATATTGTTTCGTCTTTTGGCGAATTCCGAGTTATTAATGTGGATGAAATGAAATGACAGGATTGTTTGATGATTATGCATTCAATTCGATATCTATTATTTTGGTCCATCGTGTACGACATCCGACTAGAGCTATTGATATTATCTTAGTGCTGTGTTCAGGGCTTTCACTGTATATGTTCTGCCAGAAGTCAATCCTAAATATGTCATGGTTAATCTAATTAAAAAATCTGCTCAATGGCCTCTTGTTTGTTGACGATAACGTTTTGTGTGATAGATAAATAGGATTAAGTTGTTTATCGGCCAAGGATTAGTCCAATTGAATCCAATCTATGTTCTGTTAATCTACTCTAAATTTCTACTCTACTCCTCGTTCTCAACATAGCGCTGGTACTTATATGAATGTGCATGTATAAAAAGCTTCACCATTTTTGCACTTTGTACTCTGATTAAATAAGCTTTCATATAAATATTAAAGGAGGCACCGACACTGACTGGGGACAAAAATTAAAACCAGAATCATATAATTGCTTCATAATTAAAGTTACTTACAAAGACGCGCAATCATGAGAAAATAGGTTACTAATTGGGAGTAGTGAAATTTACGCCTGGTAAAAGCTCGCCCCGTACGCATTTTCTCCACATAAATTTCTTCCTGAATTTATGTATTTTATTAATATTACCCTTCATTGTAAGCCTAGATTAATTTTCTTCATTTTATTTGTATATTATTTATATAATTACGATTGATACCATTTTAATATATATATTTTTTTTATCTTCACAGCTAGGACTGACGATATCGTCAAGAGCGAGGTTTGGTTCCACTTCAAAGAAGGTTATAACAACGCTGTTAGAAAAAATGTTTACATGGCGGATTTAATGTGATATGGTATATAATTTATGTATGATGTGCGTGTTATCTATATTAAGTTAGCTAGTGTAGAAGTTTTCTTACATCCTTGTTCAATTTTGTTTTTTGTCGGATACAATAATTACGGATATGTTCAATAATTTCATGAAGATATAATATAAAAAAACCAAGGCAATACCCTTAATATTAAGTAAATTAAAAGTTTTCATTTTTATATACCTTGTTTAATGACAACCTGACGCTTTTATTTCTGAAGATTTTTTGATAAATAATTTTGATACTCAACTGAAAACTTAACCTCTATAATCAACAAATATATTTTATTTATTTTTAAAAAGATCAATTTTTATTATATATTTTTTTTTAAATCATTGAAATATGACTGTGAAACTCGTTTTGAAATGAAAACTGGTTTTACTTGTCAAGATTTTTTTTTATAAATCATACTCAGACCAGTGTTGCTAACAAACATTTTTTTTACTTTTCAATACAAAATAAAATAAACTTTTAATACTAATTTAGCATTCTGTAGTTTTAACATCCATCCATTTCTTCCTTTTGTAAATCTCATGTCCATAATGTATGTTTTATTTCTATAAATTAATTTAATTCTATGACACATTTTGTACCTTTCTTTTTAAGTGATCGTTATGTTTGTTATTGTTATATTTTTATATCTCATGTATGATATTTTGTTATTATAAATATATTTATTTTTTTTAGTATTATTTGTTCCTATTATTACCTGTTTTCTTATTATACTTTAGCCATTATGTTGTACATTTAATTTTTTTTTTTTATACCTTATATATAAATATGTTTTTTTTTTCATATATTGTCTTAGCAATATTATTTATACAATTTCCTCTTTAATGTATTGTTTATTCTCTTTTGCATTCAATTATATTCTTACGTTCCTATGTTCTTGGCATATGGGTTAAAAGTACTGTTACGATAGACTTTTTTTTTTTTTCTTTTGTTGAATACCTATATCTTTATATCTTTTTTTTTTTAATTGTAAGATTCTATTAGTAAGAGTGAGTTATGATTTAAATAACCATTCATGGAATAAAGTCAGTTCTTGGCATTGAAGAAACATTTGTTCTTGGTACCCATTAATGTTTGTTTTTTTCAATTATTATTAAATATATTTGTTATTAATCAATTCTGTTGAAAAATCTTATGAACATGCAACTATCATATTGAATCAGGTGTGGTACAAAAAAATAAACATATATATTTTTTAAAGATTCTTCTATTTTGTATTGAGTATTTATTAATACATGATTTATTTAATCATATCTTGACATATTGTCTCTAATTTATTATGTACATATCTTTGGTATATAGATTGGACTTTTTTAATCTAACAATTCAATTTGATAGTATTTGTGAAAGGCTCCTCGAAATTACAATTACCTCACGTCAAATCTAAGCGAAACATTGCACATGGCCAGTCTAATAATATACATAACCACTAAATACACTTAATAATATCCACATGTTGTTATTAATAATTAAACTATCAACATTAACAAAAATAATAAATTAACAATTAGACCTTATAACGAACGGTATATATGTATTGTTATTATATTATATATCAATATTTACAGATTATTCTGCAACTTCGTTTAGTTGATGTAATATATCCTAGAAAGTTTTTTTTGTTGATAAAATAGAAAATGAAAGTTTCCAATCCTGTACTATTTTTTATCACTGACAGTATTTCCATTACACTACAAACCTTCCAATCATTAACTTGCATTTTAATGTATTGAAAAGGATTTTAAGTATACTCATATTGTTTTACATACATTTTTTTTTGTAATTAATATTCACATTTAGTATGATGCTTCTTGTATATTTGTCACTGGTTTGTATTGTCTGGTAACGTCAGCCAATGAATCAAATTAATTACTTTGGCTCATAATGCTATTTACAGTTTAAGCAATATCTACATAAGTTACTTATAATATATATCGTTACATAATGAACATGATTGTGTAATAGGTTAACATTGGATTCCATCTTTGGTTTTGTTAATTTGACTTGTTTTAGCTTAATAAGTTTAACATCAATTCTATTTTTGTACATTTATCTTTTTTTTTCTGGTCGATTATTGATGGTTAGTACAATAATTAATAAAAGCAAAACTTAATATTGTTGGGCAAATGTTTACCTCTCTCTTTTCTTTCAGTATATTTTGTTAAATGTTGATGGGAGATGTGCTATTACAGGTCTGCCCTGCTTGTTTTTCTATATTCATTCCTAACATATTTTTAAATCTTCCAATTATTTGTTAAGTAAATACTATGTAATTAATTAATATTATAAATGACCTGATAATTTCTTAAATGATGAAAATATATGAGAAGGTAACATAAAATAAAATCTTATTTGTACAGGGCAGCCAATTTTACATGACTTTGAGCTAATAAAATTTGTTTCTTGGTTATTAAATCTGTACTCCAGAGGTTAAGGACAGCATTACACATTTTTGTATTTGTTTGAGGAGCAAATTTTTTTTATAACTTTGAGCTATTAAAATTTGTTTCTTAGTGACTAAATTATTTAATAAAAAAATGGACATGGAGTCCTTTACCTGTGGAGTGTAGATATGTATGTTTTAAATAATCAAATGAAGGAAACAGATATAGGTGGATCAGAAGCAGAAATGGGGATCTATATGATAATTAAAATTAGGTTTGTTAACAATTTTAAAAACAAGTAAAGGTAGATAAGCAGGGCTGAAATATATAATTAAATAATATGTAATGATCCTCTTCTTAATCTGGTTTGTTATTGCTGTGTTTCATCATGAACGACAAAATGATATCTGAATAATGTAAAAGGTTTCCAAACAGCGTTCTTCCTCTGAGCTGCCAGGTCTTCGCTTTCGGAAGTATCTACGAACACTACTGATGTTAGATTAGATGAGAAGAGCCGCCGCACCACCGCGGGTGGTGGGTTCAGTGGCGCTGCTGCTGCGGCGGCGTCGAAGGAGGCTCGGGCTGCGGCGCCTTGGCTTGCAGCGCCGCATGGAGGCTGGACAGCGACGGCAGCAGCGGCAGGCTGTGGAAGGAGGCCAAGCTGTGCAGCAGGGCTGCCGAGTGCTCCTGGGCCTTCCTCCGCAGTTCGGCCACCGAGGAACTGCCTCCGCGATCGTCGGGGCAGCATGAGCATAGTCCTGGGGAAGGAAAATGGTGAGGTTAGAGTCAGCATGCGCAGAGTAATAATGACATTATAGTACTTATGAGCTTAAATATAGTTAAATAATTGCATATATCAATGTTTTCTGCAAAACAAAGAGTATATCATACCCCCAACACTCCACGCGCCTGCTTTAGAACACAATGGGTAGGGGTACCTATCCCTCCCAAGGATGGTGCATAAATCTATCCCCTCTTATAAATCTCTATACGAAATTTTATTGCTCTCCTGTTCTTAAAAGCAATGCAGATGAGGGAAGAATTGTAAAAATCCTCACTTTTTTTTAGGCTATACGGAATTTTCCCGGGCCGGAGGGCAAGGGCGGGAAATTCGAAATCCCCTCCAGCACAAGGACGCGAACTCATACTTTTTTAATCTCATATAACTTCGGTTCTGGTTTCTCGGCAACTCGCAGTGCTGTGCACACGCGTTATCCCATTCGTGCACCCCGCTTCTATACACAGTTACACTTTTGTGTTTCGTCTATATTTTTAACCTTACCCCCTAGTCGAATCTTTTAATTTCAAACCTCGTTGAAATGTGCTCCCTAAAAATTCAAAACCCCGTCGAAATGTGCCCCTCTCAAAAGTTTTAATGACGCATCTTGCGCCATGAAATCCCCTTCCGGGACCTCCTAACAACGGGTAAAGGTTGGAGCACACATCCTCGATGAAACCAAATATGGTCGTAGCTTGTCCCCTGGTATGTTCTAACCTAAGTGTATGTTTGGTTTCATCAGGAAGAAGCCTACATACGGCTCTAATGCGGCTCGGACGTGGTGCGGGGATCTGAGGGGATTTATTCAATTACATTGCTTTTATGTTGCATTTTTTCACCTTGAGTAAACAATAATTCTTTTAACATGTTGGTTGTTTTTATCTTGATTCAGTGAGCATATGATTCAGTCATTATATGATAATGATATTATTTGTAAATACATTACCAAATGACTTTTTGTATTGTATTTAAGAAAAAGATATGGCAAAATTAAGCTAGTTCTAGTGGTACTATCGGTATTGAACCTTCGGGTTCTCCGTGCCTTTCCTCTCATTATTGTGCCCACTTTTAAAACATAAATGGCAGGAAGTCTCCATTTTTTTTTTTTTTTTTTTTGAAATTGGTATTGACCATTCAGTAAATCAGAACGTCACCGCTGATTGATTTTTGCATATTTAGTAGAAATGGTTCTCATTTGCAAAATGTCGTGCTTGTCCATAGTATAGCTACACAGTTGGTAACCCGTGTGTATACCATACATCTTTTGTGTAAGTATAAGTAGCGAATGAAAAAAAATTGTTGAATACAGTTTTAATGTATCGAAATTCGCATTTGAAACCCATATTTGAGTACCTTAATATATAATTCAAACTGTGTTTATTTAGCTTTTATATGGGAAACTTCTTTTGTAATAGTAACAAAGATCCATTAATATTAGATGAAGATATTTTAAGAAAGATAGTAAGAGGACTTAAGTAACTAATATAATTAAGTAATTGGCTGTAGTGGGTGGGGAGTATAGGATTAGGGCGGTGAGGAGTGTTTGTCATGTTAATACAGCCCCCTCAAGTTTGGACCAATCGGATTACGGGCTGAGAGCATGCGACACACGGGATTACACCACACCCCACCACTTAGCAGGAGTGCAATAACAACTTTAACCCGATTCGCCAACTTTTCCTTCAAGTCTCAAACTTCCACAGTCTCAAATTGTATTGGAATTGACGGAGTGGGGGCCTCCCTCTGCAGCAGCACCTGATGCGATATTTTAACGGGGCCCAATAAGTTGGATAGCCGAGTAGGGCTTTGCAGGATTTGAATTTGACTTCCTCACTTCTGCCTTACTTACTTACAGGGTCTTACTTAAGGGGAGAAGAAAATACTTCGGTTTTAAGTCCGGTTTGAACCCTCTCCAACTTAACGATGATTACTTAACCAAATATTGAGTCACTCATTCCTGGTTCTAATTCATTTTTAAAATGTCGGTCGAAGGTCGAAGCCCTCCTATTCCGAAATTGCAAAATTCTATAATAATAATAATAAAAAGAAAATATAAATCTAAGAAATTTATATCCATTTATTAAATTATGAGTTAAATTAATTTGTTAGAAATGTTTGAAATCCTAAGTAAAGCATTATATAACTTGAACTGTCCGTGCTTATATATTTAAGAAATACTAAGAAGTAAATATTACAATTAAACAGGTTTCAATACAATACCAAAATCCTATTCACAAGGTCAAATTTTGTTTCTTCTTTATTTTCTTTTTATTATTACTTCAATTATTTTATTTTGTTTCTGTATTTCATTTATATTTGTTATTTAATTTTGTTTGTTGCTTAAATATGTTTACTTTCAATATATTGTATGTATTGATTAAACTTTGGTTATGCAGTTTTTGGCCAGTATTGTATTCTGCTTATCTGCAAAAATCTTTTTATTCTTTAGGGATCTAGTTCCATTCTTATAAGTTCTTAATTAATAATTCTTAGTTAAGAATAATTTTACTTGCGACGTGGGTGCATTGAGGATTTTACGAAAGTATTCTGGATTGTTATGTATGAGAGAAGAATTTGATGGTTTAGTGGAACCCAAAGCTCAAATTCGTAGGTCAAAAAATAAGGCTTATTTTTTAATTTTATATATTTTTTTATTATATATATAAGGATATAGCCATGCATATGAGTTTTTTTTTATAATTAACTCGAAGCTTGGAGCGTTTTTCTAGTAAGTGCTGAAGTAGCTGGAAACGTTTTTTTATCGTTTCATTGTAGCGTTGCCCAAATGCGAAACCTAGACGAGTCTTGGTCTTGCAAACTCGGTCTTGGTCTTGCGCAAGAGTCTTGCAGTTACTTATTAGCTTTTTACTATAGAGATATTACTGTAAGTTTTTAGGTAGGAGAAACGTAACTAAGCCCGAATGAAAAATTAGAGTTAAATGCAAAAGTATATTGGTTATACAAATTATTAACATATGGGAACTAAGATTTTCAAGTAATATTTTGCCTTAATTTTTACTAAAAAAATCGATTTTTTTTTACCAGTCCTGGTCTTGGTCTTGCAACAGTTAGGCAGACTTGGTCTTGGTCTTGCAAAGTGGGCAACACTGGTTTTGGGCAAGACTATTTTAGTCTCGTATAGGGATTTCAAGTTAGACGATCGAGCTTAGCTTTTGTTGTATATGTGAAAGTGTACTCGACTTTGGATAAGGAAAAAGTGGAGGGAGGATCTGTAGAACATTGAAAGAACTATACTTTGTTCTGATGGGAGTTGGATATTGTCTCATTTGTTGATTTGTTGATCCATGGATAGGCATTGCTAATGCTAATGAGAAGAAGGGTTAGGACAAAGAGGCGGCGGAGAAGGGACAGCCTCGAAGGGCTATTAGAACATTAGGACTGGTTAGACGTAAGTGGATCATCCTCCGGCAGCCAGGCCACCTGAGCCGGCCGAAGATTTATCAGCCAGTCTCGGGTCTTAATGTGTATTTATTACGGGAGGTGTAGGAGCCGAGCAAGATCTATATTACTTAATCAAAATATATTTAGCCCTCCGTGTCTTGGATGGATTGGCCAAATTGTCTGCCTAATTGTTATTAATAACCCCACTTCCCCGCTCCTCCGCCATATTGCATTATATACCTTTACTCTCAAAGCTAATCGAACTTACACTCTCCTCTCAATTTACCCCTTTAATGTAAGTGCTTCCACCGGGCCCTGATAAATTTATTTAAATTTATGATCGCCCGTATTGATCCACGGTTTATTGCACCTCTGATGTTGAAATAATTTTCCACATTTTCTGGCTATTTTAATCCTATATATTATTTCTATTTTTCGGTACGCCATAAATTCGTCAATTCTTCATAAAATCCAATGATTGACCACTCATTTTGAAGATATTCTTCTGCTTCAAATACGAAAAAATAGTCCCATCCCTCCGAAATTTCTGAGAAAATTTCGGAGGGATGGGACTATTTATGGAGGAAAAGAAACTTTGTTTTCGAATAACTCAAAAAGTATGCATTTTTTCTTGATAGTACCCACGATAATTAGAAATATTACTAAATTACCTACAAAATAAATAAAAAAAACATAAAATTCGGACAATTATTAAGAAAGATACAGTCCATTAGTTTTAATATACTTCATGATGTCTTCCGGCTTAAAGATATTACATTTAGGAGTAGAATAGTCTACTACATTTTTTTTCCTGTCTTTATATCAACTTTATTATTTCTTAAAGATATTTGATTGTTCTTAAATTTTATTTTTTTTAATAATTTAGAATATTCTATGACCGGAGCATAATTTTGTCTTTATTACTTTTATTATCTTTCCAGTCAGCGTTTAAAAATAGCCCCTAGAAAAGCAATTTGTACGAATATTTCGGTCTATTATGTTTAATGGAATATTGTAATCGACTAAGGAAAAAATATTAATTTCTTCCTTGCATAATACATGGGATCTACTTATTTCTATATTGTTTTACTATTTCTTCACTAAACAAAATTTTCTGCGAATTTTTTGCACGGGCCCAACTAGAATATTTATTAAAAAAATCAGTACTTATAGTTGGGTATTCTAAATCCTTAACTCATTTAAGTCATTACATATTAGATTAATGTATGTTTTATTTTTATAATAAATAAATAGAAAATCTGTAAACAAAAAATAAAATAAAATAAAAGAAATGATAATTTTCTTTATACTAATAAATTCACTATTTTTCAAATAGACGCATTATTAATTCCCACACATTAACAATAATAATCAATGTTTATTTAAAATTTATTTTAAACAAAATTAAAACATTATACCAATAGAACAATTTAGTGCAGTAAAAATCCAATTTCATTCATATCTTGTTTTAATGTTTCTTTAATTAATCTGTACTGGAGCGAAATCGCGTAAATTAAAGTAAACCGCGTAAGTATTTATATGGTAATAGTAGACTCGATAATATCTTAATTTAATTGAGTTAGGAGGCAAATCATAAAAAGACTAAAATAGTAGAAAAAAAACTATTTTATTTATTTATTTAAAGCCAACGTTTCAACCTGACTTTGCAGGTCTTGAGGGGGTTGTAGCATGGAGTTTCGGTTGAAACTGGTCTTTGTAGGACCGCCACCCCGGACCATCTCCTTACTCAATAATATACCACGGTCAACCATCAAGTATTCTAATTTTATTGATTTTCTTTAGGATATCACTTCTTATTCATTTTATATTAATATAAATTAATAAATACAGAAATTGAAAACTTCAATGCTATAGCATTAATATTAGGATTTTAAAAAACAAATTATAATTTAATTAAGTTTTTTTATAAAATATTAGGCCAAAGGTCACCAAATGTACACAGTTTTTACATCCTGTATTATTTATTCGACGTTAAATTAATATGTATCTAATAAGGATGTATTTTGAACTATAACAACTAAATTAAAATTAATTTGCAGGATCTTGAAAATGGCTCCTGAAGCCGAAACGTCGAATAAATAATACAGGATGTAAAAACTGTGTACATTTGGTGACCTTTGGCCTAATATTTTATAAAAAACTTATGAGAAAATGGCACCGAACCTGAATATTATGACTAGAAAGCTATAATATAAGACCATGGGAAAAACTGTTTTATTTATCTTTTCTTTTTTCATAATTGAGTTATGCTGTGGGAGAGCTTAAAATGATAAAAAGGAAGAGAAACAGAACAGTTTGGACATGGAAAAGTTTTGTAGCTGTTTGTTGGCCGAAAAGGTGAAATAAAATACCACGCCCAACTGTAATTTCGTGTTTCTCATGTAAGAGAAAAATAAATTGAACGTTTTCATTTCTATAACATTAAATAATTATTAAAGTATGTAATGTATAATTTTTAAAATATATAAATGATAATTTTAGAAATATCAATATTTGTTATCATATTAGTTAGGAGAATCTTCAAGTTTAAAATGTAATTATCTTTAGTGAATGTTAAGTTCAATTTATAAACTAAAGAAATATGATAACAAACAATTTATTCATTTTTTAGTGTTTTTTTTATTATGCACAACCAGCTCGTATAATTATAAATTAACATATATATAAACTTAATTAATGGCGTTGATAACTAACGGGTTTTACGCTTTAACTCTATAACAATCAATCAATCAACTCGAACGAAAAATTCCAGACTAATGCTATTAGTATTGACCCTGCTTCCTCTAGGCCGCATGTGGCCTCTGTTACCTAGCTGCGGCCCAAACGTTTTTTAGCACGATATTTATTAATCTATCGCTAGAATTAATTACTATTTAATTATTTAGGTTAAGAAAATTAATAGAATTAAGTTGAATATAAAACATAGCAACAGTAAAATATAAAAAATTATTTCGGCCTCCCTTACCACTTTATAACCTTACTGCCATCTCTATGGATAAAAAGGTTCCCGACATATGTTATAAACAACGAAACAATTACAAATACAACAATAGTTACCTTTTAAACCAGGGAAGAGTGGAGGCGGAAACTGAGGAGGGAAGAAAAGCCCTGGAGCTCGTGACGTCATTCCTCCTTCCGTTATTGGCCGGAACCCTCCTGCCGTACTGTAACAGTTAGTAAAACTTTGTAATATATTACATAAATGGAATAAATTCTAATATTTTTGATATTTTTTATTGTTTTATTTGAATTAGCAAAAAAAAAAAACATAAAAAAAACAGCTGCGGTATGTGCTTTTGACCACACACCGTATAAGTGAAAAAATCAACAAGGCGAGATAAATAAAATGAAATATAAATTATAATTAATAGCTCATAATAAAGAGGATGAAATGTTGAAAATTTCCTTCGCTTACGGTATGCAAGTCCGATTTTTAGTTTCTGAGATATTTTAATCCATATCTTCCATAAAACTCGTTATCATTTGGTTTTTGACATTATTTTTTTTCCTTTTCGTCTCTCTTACACGGCGTTGCATTAAAATAAAATTTTGAATAATCACCTATTACAGAGAGGATGAGATGATGAACAATTAGGGAATTGTGCATCCATTCCATGAATTCCAGCCAGGGGGCTTACAGTATGCAGGTCCGATTTTTCGTTTCTTTCTTTTATTTTTTAATAAAACTCGTTATTATTTTGATTTTGACATATGTTTTTCCTTTTCACCTCTCTAAAACGGCGCACAGTGGGACGAGTAAGCCAAACCTCGCGACATTGACTAAATCAATTTTTTATTTTTACAGTTGTATTATTCAATGAAAACAGTGAAAAATATATAATCTGCCAACTGAAAATATTTTCGGAAACTCCAGGAAATATCACAAGGTATTAATAAAACAGTTTATCTAGTTTTTGGAGTTTAAAAAAAAATATATTTAGACAGATTCCAATAGATGTGGCGAGTTTTCCCTTACTCGTCCCACTGTGTTGCGTCGCATTTTACATTGGGAGTACAGCCGACTTTACCCGAGCTTTACACTTCGGAGATCTGCTGGCTCTAATCTAATTCACTCTCCATAAAAAAAATGCAAAACGCCATAAAAAAAATGGCCTCTTGGAAACAACTTAGGTGTGTGGTTTTTTAAAACTTAAGGTTAGTTTGTTGTGCGGTATGGAATACCTGACGCCGTAGAAGAGTGAAAGTAGTTCAGAAAACGTATGCTAAGAAATAGTTAAGGCGTTTTTATAAATTTTGTTGAGACGAGGAAATCGAAATTTTAGTTTAGAAAATACACCTTTATTGCATACAAATATTAAAAAATATGTTATTCATAATACTATTCATCACTACAATGCCTACACATCTCTCTGGTAATTTAAGAATGTCATGCCAAAAAACTATTGCTCATTTGTGAAGAAGCATTTCCGCGTCATTTTTATAAGAAGTTTAGAGCAGCTGAGGAAGTGCATGTCCCATCGATGCAAATAAATAATAGTCGGATGGAGCTAAGTCTGATGAGTATGCGCTAATATTTCCAAACTCAACGCCTCAATATATATACCTGGTATATAACATAAAGTAACGTTTAACGACTTCACCTATTTAGAGTTGAAAGTATAGTATTTTTCTATTTTACTGAATATTTCGTTTCGAAATTATTTCAAGTTCAAGTTATAAATATAATAGTTTGAAGAAAATCTGTGTAAAGAGCCTTACGAGAATAAGTGCGGGAAAATCTTTTAGGTCAATGTAATTATCAGTCTGTAATTAATGTACAACTTTACGAGTTAAATAATATTTAATCAATAAAAGTGTACATAATTATTTTTAAATGACGTTAAAAAATATATTAATAATAAAATTATTAATTCCTAAAAGAGACGAGAAGGTACATTGGTATTGGCATTATCGTTATGAAAATTAATTCATTTAATTTAAATGTTTTTTATTAAATGGACCGAAAAATTGAGTGAGAAACAGATTTAAAAATAAAATCATAAATTGGAACATTCGGTTAAAAGAGATAATGTAGATTGAAAAAATTAATTTGTTTTATCTTATCCTCTTAAAAGATAAAACAAATGCTCGAGCGACTTATTTAAAAATTATTTATATATTTCATTTTGTTTTTAATTTGAATTATATATTTATGTGTGTGTGTGTTTTTTCCCTGTCGGATAGAGAATTTTTTTCTGTTGGCTTTTTTTCATCGAAATCCTGTTGATCTAGTCAAAGTAAGTAATTAATAAATATATTTGTCGATTTAAATCAGTTTTACTTCCAAGTAATTATACATTATATATTATGCCTTATAACACACCAGGAAAAAAATAAAGTAAAAATTGAATACTTAATCTTGCTGATCTTTCATTTATTTTGTCCATCATAATTAGTTCTATTCAGAATTGTTTTCAGACATTAGGAAAAAAAAACAATAAAAACCGTTAAGAAGCGTTTAAAAATAGTATAATGATAAAATAAAAGAAGACAAATTTTAACACCCTAGGAAAGATTAAAAACATTAGATTTGTAATTACAATTATATCGAGTAAATGAATTCTTAATTCAAAGAAACAATTTTGTAGATTCATTAAATTAAAAATTTTAGGATTTAAATACACAACAAATAGTTTTAGGATTTTATTCATATGTTAGCACAAAAAAAAAAAAAAAAAAGATTGAAATATAGCATAAAAATAATGATAATCATAAGATGCCATTTAAAAAAGAAAATCAAAAGAATGAAGATATTTTCAGTTGTAATCAATGAGATCAAATGAAAAAAAAAATAAGAAGAAATACTTTATAATTATTATTATATGAGGAGTTAATCGGGGTGAGGGGGGGAGGTGCGGTCAAATAAATACTAAATTTAGCAGATAGTAATTATTTGATTATTAAATAATTTAGTATTTATTTGACCGCACCCCCCGATTAACTCCTTCTCATATTATATCAACGGTCAACCATCTCTACATAATTATTATTATAATTGTTTCATTTGCACTAAATACTTTTTAGAATTATTTTCTACTCAGACTTACTATAATTATTAATATAGTGCTTTCAAAAAAAGTTAGGTGATAATAATAATAAAAAGAAGTTTAGAAACCTATGATTATTCTACCTAGATAGAATATAAAATTCATTTTAACTATTAATATGGCCCATATAAAGCTAAATTAGGTAACTACACTGAAAATAAAAAAGTATAGAAAAGTGATTACTATTTACTACGATAAAAAAAGTCACTAATTTGAATTTACTTGAGTGTGAAAAATTAGCAACTTAACCAGTTTCAAAGTATAAAGTTATGAATCCATTCAAAGAATGCTCTTCATGTTATATAAGTGAAATATCTTGGTTCTCTGGAAATCCCTTCAAGTTACCCCAACGAAATTGAGCCCTAACGGGAATAATAAATTCTATAAATGGAAGGAGATTTATACTGAAGGAGGTGGATGAGTGGGGAGCACGGTAATGTATATATTCTTTTATCGAGTGGGGGGTAAGTAGATTTGTTTGCATGCGTCTTCTTAAGGAAAGGGAAATGGATAAAAAGGGGGAGAACGAGGTAGAAGAAAAAAAAAAAGGAAGGAAATCTTCCCAAGGCAAAACTGGGAATTTAATCTATATAGAAGGGCGGGGAAATGGGTTTTACATTAAAAGCCGGCGGAAAAAAATAGGGATTGAGAGCGCAATGGTATCAGGTTTTCTCTCGGGTTAATAAATATTTAGGGGTTTGTTTTGCGGGTTTGTGTGAGTGTGCGTGCGTGTGCGGGATGGGGGGTTGTAAGCCCCATATGAAATATACAAGGGTTGGCTGAGTCGCGGGGGGAACATTTTAAAAGACTTCATTTGGACAGTAATGGAGGAGGATAGAGGTTGTCAGGGATTTGTCTTGTCCCTGCTTCAGGGATGGAGCTTAAGGAGGTGCTGCTGAGTGCATGTCCAAATGTGAAATTTTGTTTAAATATTGTCAATTCCGAAAGGTATTCAGCTTCTTCTTCCATCAGCAAATCTGTTGATGGGGCTTGAGCCGAATGTTTGGTTCTTTTGCTGCATGCAGTAAAATGTCTATCTTCATTTTTTTTTTTTAATATATTTTTAAAACAAATAATATAAATATGTTTAATACAAAATTTTTCAGTTGTTCATGGAACATATCACAAATTTATAATATCGCAGTAAGTGGATCAAAATGATAAAAACTCTTCTATAAATCAAATATAGCTACAATTTGGATCGATCCAAATTGGCAACATATAGTGGTCATTTTAGCTTATTTTATTAATGATAAAATAAGGAGTATTAAGGATTTTATGAATGATCTTGGACTTTAGGTATTGTATACGGGAGGAATTCCATGGTTTAATGGAGCCCCAAATCTTATGATCACGGAAGCAGCCTGAGACGTCGGGCGATTTATCATCGGTATGGTAGCGAATCTACTCAACAGGAATAAATGTAGAACCTTCAAAAATAAAAATAAATTATTTTCGCAAAAGAATAAAATATATATATCGTGATATATCGTGTATCAGCAATATATCGGCTATCAGAAAAAAAAACTGGTGCGGTGCGCGCATCACACAACTTTCACTTACTGCTCTCTTCTTAGCAGAAATAAGTATTTTCAGACAAATAAGTGAAAATAATAATTATAATTGCTATAATTACTAATATATTTCATTGTGGGTAATTTCATTTGTATAAGTACCCTTATATAAATAAATGTTAATATTTTTATCGGTGTGATCTATACTATTAAATATTAAATAATATCAACAATAGAATTTATGATAACCGCATATGTATATTTATATAATATTGTCGGAGTCCATATTATATTAAGCTCATGTTACGTATGGAAGCCTGTTATAATCTTTCGGACGAGGTCGGGAGCGATCAAATACAACTATTCTCCGTTATTTTTTTTTATTTCTCCTTTAGTTAATTATCAAATTCTTTCACATTTTATCTTTAACTATCTTTTATATTAGAGAGTAATGTGAAGTAGTCAATTGTTTCAAATAAAAAAAGTTAAAGGTACTGTAGAGGAAGCTAATATTGATAATTAGCCATTTAAACCCTGTTAGAGAACATCAATCAGAAAAAAAACTACATTTTATTTAAAACTGCCTAATTTTCCTGTGATATAATGAATTTAATCAAAATCGATAAAGCCGTTTCCGAGAAAATGTGTTTAGCTCATGATATAAAGTGTCACTTCTGGTCAGTGTATTTTGACGAAAAAGTTACTGTAACATCCCTAGCATATAAACACCTTAAATATGCAATTTCACTTTCGTACAACTTTTTATTTTCGAGCTAGACTGTTAACACACCCAAATACCATTTGTGGGACTTGGTTATTTGGATTCAGGATACCTCAAAACGTGTATTTCCGTTGAAAACTGAGATTCAAAAATTGTTTACGATCACAATACTTTCCTTTACTATATATTTCATATATAGGTAAGTGAAAGTAAAAATGGAAGGAACGTGTAAAATAAATGGAATTACAATCATGGTTTTCCAAATTCCTAATTTTTTTGTATGAATAATTAAAAATTGATGACTTCATTCATTAGTTGTGAACGATTCCACATTGTATAAACCTATGACTGTAACGTTTTCTCATCTATCTATAATATATCGGAATCTCAAGGAAGATATTAACGATTCCGATAGACAAGTCTTGGAATAATTGACGGAGAGCGGGGTGGAGCGATACCATTAGCTCGCGACTCAGACATAAATTGCTAACAACGGCAAGAGCTGAGTCGCCGGAGAGAAGTCGCTTGATCAAAGAGCCGTGCATGATTCAGGTCCGAACCGCAACCCTATTTATCAGCCGATCCAGCTCAGATTACAGGCCTTTTGATTGCATCATCATCATCATCACGCCTATAGTGAATATTCAGGCGCCATCCGCTTGGGGCGCTATGCACAAAGCCAACGGTTAATATACAATAGCCAGCTCCTCGAGGAGTCGCTGAATTATTCCCTCCCTCTACCTGATAACTCTACTAATCCGCCCGATAAATTAATTTGATAGCCCTTCTCAAGTTAAATGAGCCTACATCTCCGCCATTAGTCTCTCTCTCTCTCTCTCTCTCTCTCTCTCTCTCTCTCTCTCTCTCTCTCTCTCTCTCTCTCTCTCTCTCTCTCTCTCTCTCTCTCTCTCTCTCTCTCTCTCTCTCTCTCTCTCTCTCTCTCTCTCTCTCTCTCTCTCTCTCTCTCTCTCTCTCTCTCTCTCACACACACACACTCACATTCACTCACTCACATTTTCGAATTAGTTATTCTGCCTGCTCTATTAAATCCTCACAATCCTTTATGAAGTTATTTCTTTAAAAAAATGTACAACAGTGACCCATTAAAAAAAAGTGGCATTGAACAGACGAATCGATTTAATCTTATGAGAAGGAGAATTCGGAGATGTTTTATAAATACACCAATACTTATAAATAATCTAAAATCGACAATCGTATAGACTATAGAAAAGAAGAACCGCTCTTTCCAAGAATCAGAATGATTCATTATTGTCATGATTGTACCGTTTATTTAACAGCACATTCTATGACTCTAAATAATGACCCGGGGGAGGTTAGAAGAGATCATATAAGAGCTACGTATGTAAGTCCCTGAAACAAGGACATAAAATGGATTGTAGATCATGATTCACTAAGAAGAACTCAAAAGAGCAATAGCTCTACCTTCTCGACTCATTTGTGAGCTAATCAACGATCTCTAGTTGGAATGTCTTTTTCGATAAACATATTTCATCACTTTTGATATTCAGTGTGTCGGAAAACTAATCATATTTATCAACTTAATGATTCACATGATGAAATAAATAATGCAGTGAAATATCGGTAACGAATATTTCGAAAGTATATTAATAAGCAGTTTCGAAGGATTATTTTCCACAATCTCGCTTATGGTAGTCGAATACGGGGTTCCACTTTTAGGAACTCCGTAAATTCCTAAATACTTCGCGACGAATCGTTCGCATACCTTTCGTACCTTTAAAACTCACCTTCCAAAAATTAAAATTAAAATCTCATAACGATCCAATCTCACAACTAACATTTTAAAATTATTATATTTATGTACGTACAAATACGCTTACGTATTTTTCTTATTTCATAGATTTATTTATGGATGACTCAAGATGTTTTCTTATTATTTTTCTTGAGAAAAATTTAATCAAGAGAATATCGCGTTTTGAATCCATTTCCTACAAGAAAGACAAACTACAAACCGCCCCGAACAAAAACAAGATGTTCGTCGCCTCGTGCAGACGCTGGAGCGACCTCGAGACATACTCCCACGCTGTCTGGAGGATAATCCCGCAATCATCTCATTGGCCAGCCTCGTGCCTAACGCCATTTACACTGAGGCTAAAGATGTTTGACACATCTCACTCACTTAACTCGTTAATGACTTAGTCTAGATCCCCGTCCGCATACCTCCCGCCAATTTACGGATAATGCTGTCTAGCTCGCTGGCTACTTCCATCCTAACACAACTAGTTATTTCTCTCTTCCATTTCATCCATTAACCTGTTACTCCAATTCTCTCCAACTTTGTAAAATTATTACAGATAAGTTATTTTTTCTACTTTTACCAGAACAAAGGTTCGCAGTAAAGGAATTGTAAAATGGGATGTACCATATAAAATGTATAATTTTGATACTATTTACCGATTGGATGATTGGATTACAAAAATATTGGGCATTTTGGTGTAAACTTAACTCTCACATGTCAAAATAACGACATGTATGTATAGCCCAAAAAAACCCATACCACTACAACCCATGAATGTTCTTGTTTTCAGTACATTGTAAGGAAGTATTTATTATAAGTAATTATAAGAAACGCCAAACTAAATTATTTAGTTAAGAATACACACTGTATAGAGGCTGGGTGTGACCCAGGAGAATCTCTCGATCCCATGGCTGGTGAAAAATTACCTGACAGCCGGATTCGAACCTTGGATCTTGAGCTTGGAAGCCAGTGCCTTATCACTGATCTACTCCTCTCTCCTTATAGTGCTCCAATATTTCTTTAGGCCATATTTTTTTCTCTATGAAATTATCTTATAATTTAACTGGAAAGCAAATGGATGTTCGTGACTTTTCCTTACTTCATTATATTGACTAAATTTGCCAATCTCAAGATTTGAAATACTCCATTTCCTAGGACTTTCGTGAATAAATAAGTTGCAGTTTATGATTAGATGAAACCATTCACGTAGTTATAGATGGGTACTAATAATTTGATAAACAGATGTTTGTACCTAGGAATTTGTGAATATGACAAGAAAAAACTTGATTAGGTGAATATCAAACGGTATGAACGGGGTTAGTAGATATAACCTCGTTTATTCTTTAAGGAAAATCATAATATTGGTGTTTCATTTGAAGATGTCATATCTTGGAACGTTGGCACTATATTCCTCGACATGTTATTGTGAGCGGAATACTTTGATGTCCACGTACTTCCATAGGGTGGCTATCCTACAATCTTTATATTTGTTTTGTTTTTTTAAATTCTATTCCAATAAATGGTAATGGGGTTGAGATTGACGGTCTAAGTATTTATAAAATAGCTGCTGCTTTGTCCATGTGCCTTACCATGTACAGGAGTGTCCATCTCCCCTCCCCCCACTGTCGATGGCGCCAGAATCTTCTCCCTCCCCTTTCCAAGATATTTTATTTCTCTCCTCTTCTTAACACCAGTGCAAACGAAATTAAAATTTTAAAAGGCCATAGACCATTTACAATTACACTTATTGCGGTCTGTTCTCTGTTTTTATGACCCTACCGATATGTGCCCCCCTCAACAATTTAATGCACCGTCAAAATGTGCTCCCCTCAAAAATTTTGATGGCGCAACTTCCGCCATGAAACCCTTCTGGGCACTCCTGCTTACATATGACGTTTTTTGAAATGAGTAAGGACCATACTTTATTTCCAAAACAGCTACAAATTATTAGTATCGTTCCGCTAGTGCACTGGTCCGATATGACACTGATATCATGATTTGTTTTGTTTCAGAGGGATCGGAAAAAAAAAAAAATTATTTCTGCACCATCCTTTTTACTAATCCAAATCACATTGCATTCCTTGCATTTTACAGTGAAAAGTAGATATAAATACAATACACACTCTAAACTTCCAACTATTTACTGGGTGTGACCATGGGTGTGATCATATATTTTACTATAATAACATACTATAGTATGTTTCCGATTTAACTCAATCCAGATAGCTATTCTTCCAGAATAAACTTCTGAACTATCCGAAATCTCTTGTTTCCAACCTTGCTTCCTCTTCTATTCTTGACAACCCTCCGAGGCGTCTAAAAAGAAGATGTCCTCGGGACCTTCTAATATAGAAATATAATTGGAGTGCTACCAATGGGTAGTTTCTCTTCATGTTGTACATGTCATGTTACTTGTTCAAAATTTTAAATAATAATAAAAAAAAAAACCAATACCTTACGATATGCACTTTCCAAATGATTAACTTGTTTTACTAATGGAACATTTGGTCACTTTATAGTGTGAATGAATGCTATGTTATTTTCATGTTTTCAATGGAGTATATGCCTGTGTAGTGATGTAAACATGTTTCGGACCTTCAGCAACCCCTTTGTAGGCTTTGAGGACTCATTATCCATTTAAGATCCGCTATCTGCTACAGACGACCTGGATCGTGGAGGTTACGTTCTCCGATCAGAGAGGACCACCGCCAGACAAAGGCGGCCCTTTGATCCAATTAGCGAGGATGGAAGAGTTTTATCTTAATAGGGTGGCCGCATCTGGTTAACCGCGTTAGCCCGAGTCCGGCTATCAAATATTTAAGAGTGGGGGGGGGCGGAGAAAAAAGCTGCTCCCTGCTTCTACAAATCGAATTGCTCATTAGACCACTTCGGGAGCTAACGCGATGTGGCAGTTCAAAGGGAAGTTGCCTCTAACTGGCTAATGGCGGTGGGGCCGTCATCGTTAAATATACATCCAGCCTTTAAGTCCTTATTATTTTTTAGTTTAAATTGTTTGATAGGTTGGAAGGGTGGTCGCTTTAAAAAGTTATCTTCAATCCTAAAAAAAAGTATACATATTTTTATTTTTGAAAACAGGGCATGCCATTACTCAGATAGCAGCCCGAATGAATAATACACTACCGTATTGGTATATTTAAAAAAATAGCTAAACTTAAAAAATACACCAGAATGCATACAACGCCATATTTTTTAAGCATCATTTTTAGCTATGATTTATGATGAATTTATGATGGAACCAAACTATTTTCATTAATATCCCTAAGGATGAATGATGATGGGCCATTTATAAGGTAAGTAGATGCAAATCGGACTCATTTTCTAGGATTCTAAAAGATTTCGAAAGAAACTTTAAAATGGGTATCTTCATCATAAGAAAATTAACGGTATTCGCTAAAAGTAATAAAAAAAATAATGAAAAGAAATTAGTGAAGTGAATCATAGTATACACTATTTAAAGATGTATTAAAAAAAAAATATGTATAGATGAAACAAAACCCAATTAATTTTTTTTTGGATATTTTCATGAAATTATTGACGTCGAATAAATAAATGCAAAATTAGAAGTTCAAGATTACTCAAATATCTCGAAACGTTAAAAAAGAATTCTATTCAAGAATATGTGAAGGGTTTAATTTTTTTTTTAGAAATAAGATTAAAATATATATGTACATTTCTTATGCAGCTCGCCAGATAATATATTTTATTTTGTATTTTTGAAATTAAACACTAATTTTTATAGTTGCTTATTTTAGATTCATTTTTATACGACCCCTACCCAATGTAACACTACAAGTTTAAATTTATTCTGAAAAAATCAAGGTTAGGTATTTTAAAATCCGCTAAAAAATTATTCAGCAACAGAAAACGTTCATTGGAAAAAATAGTTGTGGAATTGTTAAAAAAAATCAGTCTGTAAACGATGATTAGCACGTAACTTGAAAATCATGTTGTCTTTTAAACTTATGCTACAAATCAGAAGAATTATAGATGAATATTATATAAACTACATTTATGATTAAAACATATGTATTCATCGAGTACTTTAATCTGAGATTGCCAATTTCTAGGATAGTATAAACTGCGTTGTTGTTCCATTAACCACAAGCCGGAAAGAGACGGTTTGAACTAGTTCTACCTACGGGAGAGCCCACCGAAGTTTAAGGACAAAAGAATAGACCTCGTTAAAAAGCAGTTAATTCCAATAATTGTTTAAGGAGTTAATTATTTGCTCAGATTGTTTTGTAATTGTGTAGTTCAATTTTCAAATATTCAATTTAAAAATTTCGTGGAATGACATATATTCGGTTATCCTATATAAAAAAGAAACTTATTTTTTAACCATTGTCGGAAAACGCGTTAAAATATTGATTGACCTGTTTGACAGAAATAAAAAATATTGATTGACAGAAAATGTTGTTTTATAGAAGTATCTATGCAATCAAATTGACTAAAAGAAATCCTTTTCCATTTAGTTTCATAAAAGTATTCCTTTATGGCGAAAGATTGAAGTGAGGTTCGAGGAAAGGCTAAGTATACCGCCTTAGTTCACACTTTAGTGGCTAATGACGAAATATCTGTTTCATACAAAATGCTAACCTTTTATTATTATTATTTATTAGTCGTAAAAGTGAGGATTGTAGTGTTTGTAGTGTTTGGGCGGGGAGAGATATATTGGTAGCCAGAACTAGCTCCCACTTTAATGGCTAAGAGGGCTATAAAGGACTAGGAAGGGCACTTAGGGAGCCAAAATCAGGGCGGTCATTCTTCAGGACGGTTAGCTCACATTGTTTACTTTAATGTTTCCTTAGGGTTCTTATAGGGCGGATCTCCAAGGTACACGTAGCCTCAATAGTTCACTTGTTTGTCTGCCAGGCTAACGTTTATAGGTTTCTTTCTTTTTCTTTTTTTTTTTTTTAATGTAGTGCTTATTTTTTTAACATTACTGAGATGTATAAGATAAAATAAGATCTCTCTGAGGTAGAGGGGGATGGACATCAAGGATCGTGAATAAAAAACAAAGATACAAAAACGATTACAAATAAAAAATAAATTAAAGAATTGTTGGTTGCGAGATTTTTAATAATTAATTTGTTTAAGCTAAAAACAAATAAGTCTTATTATTAAAACAAACGAAAAAAAAAGAGTTGGGTTTCACATGCAGTTATATTATAATAAAACTATAAAATAAATATAGAAATTGGTGTTCAAATGGTCTTTTTTACTTGAGGGCAAAATAATTTATGGCCCCATGAATAACAGACAAGGATAAAAATTTAATAATTAATTTTGATACTATAAATATTTATGTATTTATCGATCAACAATATACAGCCAACGACAAAACAATATTTAGGTTTAACAGTCTCACGTTTCTTAACTGCGTTCAAGTTTCAGTTGTTAAAAAACTGAAAACATTGCTTCTACAGATTAGAAATTTATCGATAATCTTATGAACTGCAAAGGTACTTAACGAAAATAGAAAAAGAGGAAAAGAAAATAGGCTATTCGCCGATTTGGAAGAGTAGGAGGAGTGCCTAGTTAGATGTCGGGCGCCTATAACTCACACAAAGGCCTACTTTATGTAAATATCTACAAATCTACTAAAAACTAAACGAATATTTATATTGTACATTCTACATTTACAAGTTAGATTAATGAAGTATCTCTTTGGGGTCTTTCTTTAAACCGTTAATGATAAAAATGCTGTTTCAGGCTAAAATTTAGATAATCTTATCTTTTTCTATCCTGGAGTTCTTAATTAGTAAATCCCTGATTACTGACTACATATATATTTATATATATGTTTTTAAAATCCATTATACGCTCTTCTTTGATATTTTGTTTTACGTTTGCCATAATTTAAGAGCAAATAAATATTTTTTATTTTACCTATTTGGAGGAAATATTGTAAGAATTTTCCGTGAAGTGATAAGTGAGCAAACAAAGTCGAAAAAAGTCAATGCTTTGGGGAACACAACAAATGTCAGCCATCTTACTGAAGAAAAAGGTTATTCCTTAAATTAAATTATAAACGTTTAAAAGAATTTTAAGTAAAGTATGAAGACTAAACTATTTCAGATAAAAGTAATTTACTAATTTCGTCGTTTTTTGTAAATGTATAAAATCAGTTTTCCTTAGGAATACACTGAAGGTTTTCGTATTGAAACTTATAATAATATTCGCAGAGTATTTCTTGTCAATATATTTTTAATAATATTTACATTAATTTTTTTTTCAAAATCAGTGGTGAAAGACTCGATGACCACCAAGCCTATTCAATGGCAGCTGCTACATCTAAATCCGCAGACAGCTGACTGGCTGACCATAAGGAGGCTAGCAGTTAGAGGAGGCTGATGCGTTAAAAGCTAATGAATTAAGACTAAGATCTGAGGGGGGGAGGGGCGGGAAGAAGAGGAAGCAGGGGCGGTAATGGCGCTGGGGCAAAACCTTATAAACTGCCCCTGTTTCTCCTAATGTTCTCCCCCCTTTCCAACCTCCTTCCTCAACTACATTTTATTTTCACTGCTCCTGTCTCTAATTTATCGTGTCTAGCCCTCTATCTTATTTATGTTCTCAGCTCTTCCTCCCGCTTTCTTTTACGGCCAATTGTCTTTATATGGGGTTACAACAAGAGGTAACGTTTTTGTTCAACTGTGTTATCACTTCTAGAATAAAATTTCTATGATTTAATTATTCGTTAATAATTTGTTTAGATAATTATTAATTATTGTTCATGAATGCAGATTGATAATATTTTAAAATAAAAACAGTTACAAGAAAAAAATAAACTTCCTTAAAACCTCCATGCACTCAATCAATACAACCTATTTTTAACTGATAGAAAGGATTTCTAAAATTATTGCACTTTAGTTGTTTCTTTATTAAAAATAAATTAATGACAAAAATGTCTTTTGCTTCCTCAATACTAAAAGTAGCGAAGCTTTGCATTCGTGCAGGGGGTTAAATGCATTTATATCCTCATAATCGTAAATTCTCACTCACGTTTTATCTTTTAAACATCAAGGAATAAATATGGTTCCGTGTCTAAAGACAGAAGTCTTCAGTCAAATCTATATAACGGAAATATCATCCAATACTCTTAATCAGATTTCGGGATTGGTTATCAAGATGGTCCATATAAAGTTCCCCCAGAAATGATGTTATTTACTTATGTTATTTTATTTTCCCACGTTTGCATTATACATATCAGTATGTGTTTAGCGTTATTGTTTTATATAAACTTAATAACAATTGTAAATAATTAATTTTATGTATGGCCACACAGGCATTTATTCAGTATCTATAATTTGTCCTAAAGGGACAACAGTCCCAGCATAATAAAATAAAAAATTTCATTTCATATACTATCTATAGCGGCGCTACAACTCGATGAAGAGTCTTGGCTTCCTCATCCATTTTTCTCCAGTCATCTTTGTGCAGCCATCCAGCTCCTAACTCCTAGAAACATGTCTTGTATCTCTTGTCACACCATCTGACAATACAAGTTTTGGTTTTGGTCTCCCCTTCTTCAAATGTCGCAGAAAAAAACAAAAACAACAGCGAAAAGGAGGAATATAGTTTTAATTATGCAAATGATTAGAAATAGTATAAAGAAAATTCATTTTTAAAAAATCAGATAAGAACATGTTCAGGGATGAAGGAAAAAAAAATACACTTAAGATAGGAGTTTAAATTATAACACCAATTAATTTAGTAGCAGCTTGAGATCATTCCAATTTGTTCCTTGGATTATACAAGATATCTTTGACATCGAGGAGGGGAAAGGAATGATACTAGTAATATCAACTTATGGATTAACGCTTCCTGCTAACTGAGTAGTAAGAGATATTACAGATTACAGATATTACATAATATAATATTAAGGATTAATGCTTCCCTACTAATTGATCAGTACTAATCCCGAGTTGTATTGGATTAGGGGCCCTTCTCCCTTCTCCTTACACGTGGGTCTACTGCCCTCATCAAATATTTAGCAGATTGTTACTTAACTCGGGGTGAAAAAAAAAAAAGAAAAAGAAAAAAACTGTGAAAAAATTTCTCTAACTCTACTCCTTTACTAATGTAACCGCCCCCCTCCCCCCTCCTTTAATCCCTTCTACTCCTATATTTTCTAAAAAAATTAGTCCCTCTCTGTCATTTTACATTCCATTACTTAGACGTTGAACTGAAATGAAAAAAAAAAAAAAATCTTAACACGGTCCTTCCCTTATTTCTAAACCCCCTTTATACTAATAACATACATCCCTTCTTTTAAAGTCAAAGAGGTATTCTTAATAGAGTTCCGTTTTACTGAAAATATATAAATTTTAAAAATTTCATTCCGTCTCTTAATACTTTGGTGATGCATATGCTTTTAAGAACCACTCAGTTTTCCGCCTGAAATTAATTTCTTAAGGGCTTAAAATAATTCATTTTTTTTTTTTAAATCAGGAGAAGGTCACGCAATTACAGTTGCGATAAGGCAATTTTTTTTTTAAAGCAAAGTAATTTTTTCAGTCAGAGAATTTCAGCAGTGTTTCAATATAACATATACCATAATGGGGGCAAACATATTCTAGACTTGACTTAAAATTTTCAGGAAAATTTCGAATGCAAACAAATTAAAAATTAATAGTTGAGTTGGATCAATCTATCCAGCTCATTTGTGCTAATGCAAACGGGTGAAAAAAAAGAATAATTGGAACTAAACAAAGTAATTCTACCAAAAATGTAGCTCAACACCGTCAACATTCACAATTTGTTGTTGAGATATGAAATTATAAGCGATTAAAAAATAAAATAAAATAAAATAAATAAATAATTTTCTCTAATGATCACCATAGAATCCTACAATAATGATGAATTTTCTATAAAACAAGAACCAATTTCTAGAAAACTATGGTTCTTGGTATGGGTGGAAAGAAAAAAAGTATTAATGTATAATTATGGAAATTATGGAATACAATTACGGAAACCGTTAGAGATATTTGGCTCTTTAAGAAAAAAAAAAGTAGTTTTCTTGGAAACCACTTTAAAATGTTATATCTGGAAAACGTGTTGAGTTATAAATGTGTTGCAAACAGTGCTGATACACTATTTTGGTACACAATCTTCCCCAAATCATTGACAATTTGTTCTGAAATATAGCAGTATATATAAAAATTCCGTCCACTTAAGTAGGATGTCATTCTTTCGCATTGATCTTACTCGATACCTAAAATTGTACGTACCACTAGGAACTCTGTTATTTTAATTAAATTAGAACGATTAAATTGAACCACTTATATTGAACCCGCTTCTACCCTTATACTTGAAGGGTAAATCAGAACTTCAGAAGATCCTATGGCTTCTTTCACATAATTTAAAAGCTAGTGTATCTGACTGAGAGCACTGTTACTATAATAACTAATATAGCATAATTTTATTTAATTTTTTTCTGATTCAAAATAAGCTCCAATAGAAGCTAAAAATCTGCAACAATATCATAAAACAAGTACGTTTTGTAGGGACTAAAATTCAGTAAGTACAAAAATTCGAGATTTAAGTTGCCGTTATTTATACATTGCTTTACATAAGACCTTATAATTTGATATGAATTTTGGCGGATCTCTAGGAGTCTATAAATTAATGCTAAGTGCTTCATGACTTGACAAGTTTGACCTAGAGAATCAAGTTCTTCACTATACGGAATATTTTGGGATTTATGAAAATCTACATAAAGATACTCATTTAAAAATCACATCCGCATGAGCGAGATGTTATTCTTCCGGATTCTTCTTAGTTAATACCTAAGTTATTCAACCTATGAACTCCTTTTTTTGGTATAACAATGGTTGTATATATCTAGAACTTAGGGAGCGGGGTGGCCGAATGGGCTAAGTTGTGTGCACATCACCGCGAGTTGTCCGGCAACCACACAACCGAAGTTATGAGATTAAAAATCTACAAGTTCGCGTTCCGGTGATGGAGGGGATTTTAAATTCCCCGCCCTCACCCTCCGGCCCGGAAAGACCCCGTATAGCCTAAAAGGCGAGGTAGGAAAGATTAAAAAAAAAATCTAGAAACCAATCACCAAGGTTCGCAAAGTTAAAACAGCTTTATTTTAATTGGATCATTTTTTTTTTTCAGTTTAAAAAAGCTCAGTAGAATCTGAAAAGGAACAGCGTTATTAAATAAGTAAATCTTAGGTATAGGTATTTTAAATAGGAAAATATTTAATACTATTTCGAGACTCATGAGTCAATTAATTTACAATCGATTCTAAGAACTTGATGACTTGAAAAAAGTTTGATCCAGAGAATGGAGAGTTTCGACCCACTTTAAGGTGACCAGAATACGGCTAGAGAGGGAAAGCTTGTTTTCTGGATTCTTTGCCGAAGGACGTTAAGTTTAAATAAATATCTCATGTAAGTAAATGATCGGTACTGGACTTGGATAAAATGCCTGCTGAATCACCCAATCCACAAGCAGGTAAACTTTAGCAATGACAAACTAACACAATTATTTAAAGAACATGCTAATTATAAAAATATATATATATAAAACAAACGAAATGTTATCCACTTTTAGTGACAGTTTTTTCTTGTATATTTTTTCTTTTCTTCTTTCTCCTTTTCAGCTATAATGGGGTTTTTCCCGGACCAGGGGACTAATGCCAGACTTAAATTCCCCCCGCACAGTCACTGGAACTCGTAATCTTCAGTTTATCTGGTTGTCGGGTCCCCAATACTGTGACAGTTGTTGAGGTTCAAATAAAGAGGGTTATATTTAAGTTATTTTATTTTTTTCAGATGTTCAAGCTGCTAAGTAGGAAGTCTTACACTCCTACTTAAACAAAACGTGAACATTTTCGTTATTCGGTCCGTATTTTTCGAATTAAGTTTTCTGCAAGATTTACCTCGGGGCTAGGCAATTAATATTTGTCTTTTAAATATGAATGAGAGGGCTATGGTGATGAGAGCGAAGGGCTCATCAGGGATGTAAAGGGCCAGGATGGGGGATATTATGCTAAGTAGCCCGACAACCAGAAATCAAATATCCACTTAATCAGCCGGGTCTCTAACTTTGCCGGTCCTAACGGTGTTAGCCACGAGATTACTTCTGTGCCAGCTTCCCTCCACCCCCCTCTCTAATAAACAGGGGATGGAGTTAGGGCTTGATTCCTCACGGCTGCTTTACAATCATCAGCTGCTTTGCCAAGAGTCCTGGCAAAAAGCGTTAGGCTTTCTTAATAAGAATTTTCAATGAACTATGATTCTAATATTAATAATTCATTCGATAAATATTTTTAGGTTCGATTCAACTGAATTTGTTACCATATATTTAAATTTGAATGTTGAGTCACAACTCCAGAAGATCCTGATAATTACACCGAAGATCCTTCCGCACCTCTTAGACCCAGAAAGCAAGACTTAGGACTGGAAAATGACAAACCAGGACTCTAAACGTCATATTTTAGAATATTTTGTGACCATTGCCTTATCAATCTACGATGATTATTATAGCGATGGTGAAACTTTGTGACTTTTGGAACCTGGAAGCAACGGAGATGCTTAAATTCCCTTAAGAAGGACCTCTTATATCTTATATTATATTCCTTTCGATACTATCTTATGCAAGCGAACCTTTGACCCTAACTACTAAACACAAGGTCCAAATAAATTGAAATAAGATTCCTGAGTAGAGCAAGTCTCGATATAGGATCTATCGAAGAAATAGTGCAAGAGCATCCTCTGAGGTGGTTTGTACACGTTTCCCTATTGTCAGAAAATCGTAGAGCCATACCATTTCAAAGATAACGCAGCGGGAAATAAGCCTCGATAAGATCCAAGAAGACTTGAGAAGAAGGACCAAAATAGCCCTTCCATAGGCAAAGTTGAGTTCCTCGTGGGCAAATCAAGAAGAAGAAGGAGGATAACGATTGATCCTGGGTGTATGGATGATTGGAAAAATTCAAACTTCGGTGTTTAAAAATTCTCAACCTTTCTTAAATCAAACAGGACAAAAAACAGTAACAGACTTTCATAAGAAATTACTGAATTCGAAAAATTTCATTCTTGTGAGGAATATATATATTTATTGTATAACTACTGTACAATTTTTATTTGTGATTTAATAATTAAACATATCTAAAGTACTATATTTGAAAAAAATAATAATAATTGGTAAAAACAAAAAAAAAAAAAAGGTCATATATATTGCATATATAAATACTAGCAAAAACTAACAAGAAGGAATTATTGTAACCAATCCATTGGATAGTATTTAAATTTACTAGAAAAAATAATGTAAAAATATTTTAAGATTTAAAACGTTGTTATATTTATGCCAAAGAAAAAAAAATGTTTAACTAAGTCTATGTTTTTTAAATACTTTTTTTATATCTTTGATAATTTTTATTTTAACTTTGTAAACGGTGGTTAACGGTTATTAATAGACAAATAACAATAGTTTTGGTATAATAAACATATTAAGAAATATAACCTTATTAACCAAATAATTCTTGTAAATTATCATTGTTATTTATTGCATATCTTAAAAGGTTTTCTATTAAATTATTTTTGAAAAAATACAAAAACGCTATATCTAAAAGTTATGTGGAGCTAGAAAATAATAAACTTTTTTTTCTCTTTTTTACACAACTAAGAAGAAGCCGCAGGAAAATGTTTTTTTGTTCACTAAAAGGTATGTAACGATTTTTTTTTGGTGAACGGCTGCACCAATTTTTACGTAATGAATGACTCCTGATATTTCGGTGAGTATTTTGAAAAAAATCGCTAAAAACTATGTGTTTTTTTATTTTTTTATCTAAAGGCCATAGGGCTTATAATTATTGTCTGATAATAAAATTAGATAAAAGCCTAAGTTATTAAGGATGTACAATGCACAATTTTGTACAATACAAATTTACTTGCATTTGGAAGACATAAATAAGATTTAAAAAGAGAAGCTAAAGACAAAAATACTGTAGCCTACCACATCAAACAGATAGTGATTTGTAGCTGTTTTGGGTGACATAAATCGCAAACCAATTTCTTGATTATCCGGTTAAAAAATTGCTTCTAATAATGCCTATCCCTCATTATGAAGGCTTCGACTGAGACATGGACATGAAGGGATGCTGATTGGAAGAACTAAACAGCAAGCGATAGGACATAGAAGAGTGACATGGGAGCGGGCGGTGTAATGTGATTGTGCCTCGGCGCGTGGCGTCGAGGGTGGTCCTATTACTCCCACGGATATCAACTCCCGCCAGATGTGCCTTCTTTGTCCCGGGCAATTAACTCATCGCGTCTTAATTACCGGTGCCTCTACAATCACAGCGAGGAGGTAAGTATTGTCGGGGAAGAAATGTCACGTAGGGGATCATAAAAAAAAAAAAAAAAATGCAATCACTCTTCACATAAGTAAAAAAATACTATAATTATAATTAATTTATGACACTATGGTAAGTACAAGAACATAGACCTCTGTTATTATCTTCAGCAACTCTTTCGAGAAAGCATTTGCCACCTTCGGAGCCCAATCCTTTTTCAGGAAGTCCTCAACCACGCCCAGAAGCCTCTGGCGTGGTCTTCGTGACGTGGCCGTCCACGCCACAGAAACGACCATCTTATTTGGTAATCTCGTCACCGTTTAATGAATAATATTTAAATTCATATCATAGCAATAATTTATGAATAATAAAGACGAAATCAATGTAATAACTGTCGAGTCGTTCATTTAAAGAATGAAATTTAACCGGAATAAATCACTTCGATCGTTAATTAGGAAGTATGTTTCGTTCATACTCTTATTCCATTTTTTGTTTGTTTGTATTGATATTACTTACAACAGTATTAACTAGATATAATTAGTAAATGGTAGCAATCAAGAATAATGTCATGGACATACTTGTCGAAATACTACAAAGCATTCTCTGAATATTTCAAAGTAAGAACAACCTAAGGTCATATTATTTTCAGACACCTAACAGGAATATCAAGAATCCAGGAGGAAGCAATGTTGAAAACAAGTGTTTGTATGGTTGGACCAAACCTGTGAGATTTGTATTTTCTTGTTTTTATCACAGGTCGATTAGTTATTTACACAAACATAAATATATATTTGTAATTGAGGGTTAATGGTTGACTGTCGTGAATAATGAAGAGAAGGATGGGGTGATCAGTCAGAAATAAGAAGGCAAAAATAAATAATATTTATTTTAGCATTTGCCGACGTTTTGACCTGAAGTTCAGGCCTTCATCAGGGCTGTTCCACTGGAATAGAGTGGAACAGCCCTGATGAAGGCCTGAACTTCAGGTAGAAACGTCGGCAAATGTTAAAATAAATATTATTATTTATTTTCGCCTTCTTATTTCTGACCGATCACCTCAACCATCCTTCTCTTCATATACATTTGTAATTAGATAAGAATTTTTCTTGAGTAGAGTATAAGCCTTGAGTAGAGAATAAGCCATCTCTAGGTCTCAAAAATCCTTATCATGCCAAATTTTTCCGCATGATTTCGAAATCCATTTTATGGATAGATAGACAGATGTAACTTGCTCTAATAGTATACAGTAATAGAAATATTATGTAATGACAGTAATGGTCTTAGTCTTAGTAACAGAATATTTTTATTGTCTTCGCCATTTCTTGCCTTGGTTACGGATCGGTTGAGAAGAAGATGAAAGGCAGAGTCCATTAATAGACAGGCACATATCGAGCCGGATCGGCCACAGCACACAGGCAATTACATCATCATCCGTCCTCATGAATATGTAACCAGGGGGGGGAGGGACTCGGGAAATCTTCCCCGCTCACACAATTATCATATTTTTGTACCATCAAAGGGGAAAGTACGTAAAAGTTTAAACATAAAAAACCCCCACTCTATCCCATCTCCTCCAATGAAATTCAATTTATTCGCTGAAGAAAAAAGGCGGCCCAAGTTGGCCGAGTGGCGGGGGAGGGGGGAGATCTTGACTCAATAACAAGGCCAGAAACTTGATAGAATTTTTAAACAAAACTTTACTATATACATTTTTCATACTCCGGGGTGTTGGTTTCTTGGTCAGAAGATGGAAGTTGCTTCATCAAGTATTCAGCTACGGCTCGTGGTTTAATGCGGTTAGGGAAGAGAGATACACACTTAGGCTATCCACTCCGCCGACGCATCAACCTCTCCCGACACCTCAACTTATATATAAGCGAATTAGAAATAATTGATAAGTTTTGGCCCGAGATATCCTCATCCTAGCCATTATCTTGATTAATTACCCCTCATCTTGTATGTGTGACTTTCCGACGTTGCGCCTTCCCCGCTCCCTGCATTATAGATGAGTTCGGGATAATAACGTCTTGAGGTGTAACAAATACCTTGTTTCCTCACCCATAGGCCTCCCTTCGCAAATATTAACTACACTGCTTCATCTACATATACAAGTAACTCGTCTTCAAGATCTCATAGCCATTTTGTTTCTTCAACCATAGTTGTCTTCATAGGCGCTGACTTCGAACAGAAAACGATCGGTCCTGAATATAAATAGACAGGTGGTGAGAATATCGTTTCACTCTCTCCCCCAATATTTCGAAGAACAAAACAAAATCATACAATTAAACAAAAAATCTACACGAATAAAATATGTAAACTAAAATCAATTTTAATTTATGTTCAAATTATATATAGTAACATATCCTATGATTTTATGTTTGTACCCTTCCAATTGTAAGTAAATATTTTATCGCATTTCCCGCTGCAAACTTGAAACATCGGAGAATAGAGAGTTCATCTCACGACCCCAAATATTTAAATAAAAATATGTACTATAGTTGCTTTGTTAATATATTTTTAAATATACCAACACGCGAAAAAAAACTAATGTATATTGGAATTCCTTGCCATCAGATATCCACCTCTTCCTCCTCATTCAAATATCATCTCTACCAATTCCTTCTCAGATCCCGAAATGACTTTGTACATTGAAATAAATTTTATGAATTAAATTTTGATTGAGGTGGATGGATGTTTGTTGAAATTATTTGAGTTTTAATTTTAAGAATCAACTCCTAGTGCTTATAACATTTTGTTTTTTATTTCTCCTAATTTCTTTTTATTTCAATAATGTTTTTTTGTTTGTTTTGTTTTTTCTAAATTGTTTTACATTTTATTTTTATATATTTTCACTGTAGATATTGCAAATATTTTTTAATTTTGATTAATGCAGATTTTGGCCAGATTTTTATGTTTTTTTGTTCATAATTGTTATTCTTATGGGACATTGTCCCAGAATAAAGTTTATTTTCTATTCTATTCCATATTAACATATATACAAATCGTTTCCCTATAATTATATTCATTGTCTTAATTATCAATCATAGTTTTTTTTTCTAATTATCTAAATACTTTACTAAGATTATTCATATAATGTACATTGATTTTTATTTACATGCGTCAAATTATTAGAAACAGTCGTAATATAAGAATTAATAATTTTTTATAAAATTTTGATAAATTTGGAAGTTAGGTTCCAAGAGTACAAATGGAGGATAGAAATCTAAAAATATAATAATGAAGTAGAATTTGTATTTATTTTATATAAATCTCAACATTTAATAACAAAATTATCAACAATTTTATTCACAAATAAAATCGTTGATATGTATATTTCACAGCTAGAACTTGTTTGTTTTTTCAGTTTTCCTGCTTGATTTCTGATGCAGAAAAAAGGTGACAGATGAACCATCAAAGCTTTTAAAACAGTTTAGGATATTTAATTATTAACATTGAATAGCTAATATATATATGAAATTGATTGATAATGTATAACATTCAATTTTCGTCTAAATATTTTGGTGCTTTAATATCACTGAAGGAGATTGATTTCAAAAAACAATTTGTTTTTGTTTATATAAAATTAGTTTATTTAAAAAAATTAATCAATCCTACTTAAAAAATGTGGCTTAACATTCTTTTCAGGAGATATACAATTGTTTTTGGAAGTTAGGTTTCTTATTACTTGCTGTTTTAAATTGTAATATTTTATTGAGGAATCAATCAGATTTTTATTTTTTGTAAATATAGTATTTTTGTAAAACGGGTTATATTTGCAGCGTCTTGATGTTATTGTAGATATGAATTCTTTTTTCTGCCACCGCAAAGGTGAGAGCACTAGTCCACCGCAAAGGTGAGAGCACTAGTTAAACTGTCGTACCGAGGATTGCTTCGATATTTCACATAATCCAATAATATGACAAGTCTCCTCCTGATTAATTCTAGAGCTTTTGGAACGTACGGTAAGTTAAGGAAGTTTAGAGGTTTTTGTTTTCTTCAAAGTGTTGTTTTCACGATCTTCCGCATCGGCGTGTTTTGGAAAATTTAAAAAAAAAAAAAAATTAAATAAATCATACGTGACTGACCTGTCAGATGAGAAGGGAGAGAACAAGGCCTGAGGGAAATGGCTGGGAGGTGTGGCCTGTGGGCTCGGGGCTGAGCTGGCGCCGCCTGTCGTCGATCTGGGCAAATAAAATAATATACAGATAGTATTATATATAAAATAAATATATTTAAAATATTTTATTTTCGATATTGGACTCACTTTGGACTTGTTGAAGGTTGAGGATCTGAGGGCGGGCTGGCAGGAGCAATTGGTTGTTCTGGACCGTTGCTTGAACAGACCGAATTGTCGTCAACAATCACGTCCTGCAAGAATACAAACAATTAAAAATGTATGCAAGTATATTAAAACATTTAATAGCTATGTATTCGAACCTTTGTTTCAATTTGTTCAATACTGAAAAATACTGTCGTTTTCCTTAATAATCATTCCCATTTTACGCTTCTGATAATTTTACAATCCATTTCGTTGCAAAAAAAGTGTATTAAAAAAAATTATAACTGAATTATATACAAAATAAAATACAAAAGTTCTGTCTGAAATTTGTGATTGGTGTTTTAATATATATAAAAAAAAAGTTAAACATTTAGTACATATGAATGAAAATGAATGCATGAAAAAATAATTTTATTCTGTTACTACAGTCCCCTAAGAATAATAGCAGTGTTACAAATTTATGGGTATTAGTCTGGCTTAAAATAATAAATAAATACAAACTAATTAACTGCTTATTGTTATTGAAATTGTGCAGCAGTTGAAATTAAACGGAATACAGATACAAATAATTTTACATGTTAGAGGAAGTTTGAATGTGGAGTAGGTGGTGGAACAGGAGTTGTTTGAAGGAATTTATGGACGAGGATTGACGTATGGAGGTAGGAAGAGAGTTCCAAAAGGAGGTAGCACGAATGACGAAGGATTTGCTGAAGAAAGTAGTTTTATGGGAGAGAATATATAAATCTAAAGGTTGTGACCTAGTATTAAAAGAGTGGATAGAGTAGCGTAGAGTAAGAAGTTCTAATATGTAGGGAGGGTTTTTGCTTCTGAGGACTTGGAAAAGAAAAACACTAAGGAGAAATTGTCGTCGGGAAGTAGGATAAAGCCACTTCAACTCGGAGTACCAGAACGATACATGCGAACGCCAGGTGATCCCGAAGATCTTATGAAACAGTTCATGAGTTTCTTCAGTCTCATTTCTAGCCTGGCAGATAGCCCTCCATACATCAAACAACCGTGGTCAAAGTGGGGGAATATAAGAGAGATTAGAAGGAGCTATCTGGTTTTTAGAGGAATACAATCACGGAATCTTAGGAGTTGTTTAAGTATAGTTATGGATTTTCGGGTAATCTGGGAGATATGGTTATTCCAGGAGCGGTTCTGGTCTAAGGTTACTCTTTGATTTTTGACTGTAGGAAAAAAATGGATGGGAAGGTTATTGAGGCAAAGTATATATAATATAAAATTTAAACATTTATGACATTGGCCATAATAGTTCAGCAACAAAAGGCACATTTAAATGTATATAAAAATTTTAACCTTTAAAAAAAAATGTTCTGATAAAATATCAGTATCAATTAAATTATATAATACTTAAATTAAATTTTTTTAAATATAACAGCAATCAATTTTTTTAGTTTGAAATTCTGTAGAACCCAGTTTCTATGCGGCTCTTCGGATTAACCTGATGTAAAGCAAAACAAAATTAAAAGGACGGCAGTCACGCTTAAAAATCTTGTAAAAATATTTTGTTAAGGTTTTGGGCTTTTCCCAGTATTTTTGGTAAAGATTGATTCTAAAAAAAGTTACTATAATATTAAATCGTTGCCTCAATCATGCAATGAAAAATGAAAATTCATAAAGTCAAATACTGCAGTTTTACTGTCTACTATATATGTTTAAATTTTCACTAAATAAGAATTCTCACCGTGCTGATATATTGTAATAATTTTTTTAATTGCATTTCTTTACCTTATATATAACTTTTTTTTTTTAACTTTTATTATGATATTTACAACTGTATTAGTATGAATACATCAAGTAAATGTGTACAGAGGAATAAAATAACATGAAACACGCTTGTTGAGAAACTACCCATTGGTAGCACTCTAATAATTTGTCTACATGAGGAGATCACGAGGCCATCTTCTTTTCAGACGCCTCGGAGGGTTATCAGGAGTCGAAGAGGAAGCAAGGTTAGAAACAAGAGGATTCGGATGGTTATGAAGTTTATTATGGAAGGATAGGTATCTGGATTCGGCCAAATCGGAAACATATGGAACATTGAGGTCATATATAACTTAAATTGATTTTTTTTTTCTTTCACTGACTTTGGATTAATCGGGTTTTCGGGTAAACGGGGACCTGATTAGGATTAATAAATCTACTGTAATATAAAACAATTTTATTTAATAATTGAGCTCTTATTTTTTAAGCGAATCAATAACAATAAAAATGCAGTTGGTATAAATATTAAAACGTTCCTAATATTACAATTAATAATTTTATGATAATAATAATAATAAAAAAAGAAAATATTTTGAAAGGGTTTCTATTACAAAAAAAAAATTAAAAGTTAAAAGAAAGTTTTATACCGTGGATACAAAAAAGGGGGTAGCTATGAAATAAGGCAGATGGCGTAAAGAATGAATCAAGTAAAATACTTTTACTTGAGCATTTTCATACTGCCATTTCCCCGACCACAACTCCACCCTCCGTCGAGAAAATAAATTACGGGAAAAGTTTCCACAGGAAAAGAAAGTTAAACAAACAGTGACAAAGGGAAGTTGGAAAAGTGGATTGCAGCTGTACTCGGAGTTGGAAAAATGGCTTTCCATCAAAACGGAAGTATGAAGATTGCATGAAAGGATGATTCAAACGGGGAAAAACTTCTAACTTACAACAATCGTAGATTATAACCTCATTGGGATTTATTCCCTTTGCTGTCTTCAACATCTGCCTCCTTGGAAAGTTTAATGGGGGAAAGGGTTAGAAATCAGCATCCTATCCTCGAGGGAACGATAAACCATGGAGTCAGGTGTGGATGGCTGTGCCCTACTGCAATCTGTCTTCTTAATCTCCTTTCATATCCTTATCCTAATTGTAGGCAACCGCTATATGTTTGATTGATATTATAGTAATACGTAATTCAATTCTTTATTGAGAAATATTACGATCTGTCTCATCTAAGGACAATAGTAATATGGTTAGAAGAGTAGCTCATTCCATAACAGTAACTTCATAATATTATAAACTAACCAAATAACTTATCTGCGGATATTATAAAATCAACGGAAAATGTTGGGGCCCATGATCCTAAAGCCTTGTAAAAATTCATATATTGAGCATACGATAACACTTATATTTTCCTCTGTTTATTTAATTTATTATAATTTAAGTTCAAATTTTAATATTATTTCTTTTCATTGTTTTCAGTGACCTAATATTTGATAAATGTTATGGATAATTCACTTTATGGTAAACGTGGTAAAATATAATAACTTTTCTTGTAAATTGTTTCAATAAAATATTTACGATAAAATATATATCGCCACACCAAATATTAAAAGTTCTAGTCACGTTTCAGTAGTCATATAACCAGTCATCAGATTTTTACAACATATTCTTTTTTTTTCTTTATACTTTTTACATAATAATAAAACGTTTTAATTACTATTAAATAATAGTTATTTTTTTATTACAAAAATAAATGAATATATTGTTAATAAAAATAAAAGACTTTTATAGGATAAAATATGGTAACTTTTCAAGGAATTTTTTTAGACAATATACATACGATAAAATACTATACAAACATCCATTATGCGAAAATTGCATTTATCGTTATGTTAACTTTTATGTTATACATTTGGGCAAGGAAACGCATACAGAAATGAAGATGTCAATATTTTTAGGAAAATTATTGAAGGATTGAAAACAACAAAAAAAAAATTATTTGTAAATGTTAGATGATCCTTATCGAAAAAAAAAACACGACACCCTTGTCATGGTTTACAACATCCTTTTAGGACTAAAGTTATTTCCTAGCACACTTACCCTTAAAGGGTTAAAGGTATTATAATAGTATCTTTACCCATTTTTAGTAGAATACCGTTTATATATATATTATATATATGATAACTTAATTTAAATGATTTTAATTTTAATTCTGTTAAAATGATTAATTTGTATACTGTTTATTCATGAATTTGACAATTTTGAACCTAAATATTAAATATTTAAATTAAATAATAGAATATTAGCACCGCCCATCTAAACTTCCTTGCCTTCATATCATAAAATATTGATTGACCAGCTTCTATAAGCAGTTCTATATTGGTCCTTTTAATAAATTCTCTAGTTGTTCTTTGATCCCGATCTCTTCGGTTATTGTGTGGAGGATTTTCCTCTCAAACCATTCAATATTTCTTTGTAGAGTACTAGTAAGTGTCAAGATCTCGCAATCATATTTCATTATAGCACTGTACACCATTAATTTATTGCCGAGGTATTTGAATATGTCTACGCACGGGAACGATTTCGTTTTTATGCAGACCCTATTGTTTGTTGAGATGGAATTTAAGGCTTACTATTAGCTAAATTTTTGTAAAGTCTTAACAACGAACGTTAACATTCCTCAATTTTCCTAGCCGATCCCAACAACTCCTCAGCTCCCAGAGCGGACTTGGATATGAGATGCAGAGAGGAGCGGAGAGGGGATATTACGAGAGCGGCAATTGGCTAATGCCGATTGGGTTCACAGATGTGCCCCGGTTATTAATAATTACCATGCCTTCCTCCGCGGCTTAGATTAATCCGCATCCTCGTCACCTCGTCGTCTTCGGGGTCTTCTATTAGTCTTAGAGGTGTCTCCGGATCCGTACGGCGATGGGGGAGGGGTGTATAAATCATAGGGGTACATTATTTCGATTGGGGGTTAAGCCGAGCGCCTTAATGATCCCTATAGTTTGATAGGGATGAAGGAGCAATGGGCCGGATTGGGGATAATCATCATCTACACCATCATCACTCCCAAGGCACTACCTTCCAAAGTGTCTTAAGTTCTAGAAATGGATTTCGGGTATGAAGCACAAGTGTGTGTAATCCAGGTTAGGTGGGTGTTTTTGTATTTCACGTACAAAAAAAAAAAAAAAAAAAATGTTATAAAAAGTAATAAAATAATTTTTAATAGGCACCATTCGCGGTAAAGTCCCCTTTTTATTAAATTATTAATAATTTGCATAGCCATATTGGCTAGAAAACAATTGACAATTTATGACAGAAATAAGTTAATGCAATTTATTGTGAAATAGAGGAAATAATTTTGTTTTTCTCAGTTAAACCACTCTAGTTCAATCATAATAACAAACAAAAAATACGAAAACATGTCTGTATCTTGGATAAGAAATGTTTAATTTTGATGATTTTTTCTTGTTCTGTAGGGAATTCAGTAAACTTTCAAATAATCATTGAAACAAGAAAAATGTATACATTTTAAGTTAGTCGCAAATAATGTCTCTTTTCCTTCATAACTTTTTTGCCTGAAGTTTAGAGGAAGTGTGACCTTAACTATTGTTGCCCAAAATCGGTCTTGGTCTTGCAAAGTGCAAGACCGCCTAATAGTTGCAAGGCCAAATCTAAGACAGATCAAAAAAATAAGTTTTTGTGAGTAAAATTTAAGTCAAAATAGTTTCTAATAATAGACAATTTTAGTTACTATATGTAAAGAATTTGTGCAACCAATATATTTTTGCATTTAACCATTCTGATTTTTCATTCGGGGTTTAGTTAGGTTTCCCCATTTTGAAAAATTATAGTAATATCTCAATAGTATGTAGTGGTATCATTTTTTAATAGGTTATTCAATTTCCCACAAAACTATAAAAAAAATCTAAATCGGACCAATTTTAGCAACGTATTGAATTTTATACATTGATTTTAATAATTGTTCACTTGTCCCTTTATATTGCGTTCATAAAACAAATCGTACTCTAATGATTTCTCTGATCAGTTATCAGGAAAATTGGTCTAATCCAATTGTGTTATTTTTAATGAAGGTAATTAAAATTGAAAACAATTGTTTAAAATCGGTAGGAAAGTCATGTGAGTGGAATCAACAGATTTTTATTTAAATAATTGGTGACATTGTATAGATTGTCTTTACTCTACAACTCTTCCATTCGTAGGTGGGACATATCACTATCTTTCTTGACAATTCCTTAGATGTATTATCATTGATAATTTTATTAATTTGGTTGGACATTACTATGATTATGTCAATAAAACATCTAAATGTACATATCCTGTAGCATTTTTTCTAAGATCTAAAGTAACATTTTTAATAAATAGGTAACTGCAATAAGTAACTGCAAGACTTGCGAGACGCTTGGGCAAGACTAAGACCAGGATCAAGACACGGTGCGCAAGACTCATCTTGATCTTGTATTTGGTCAACACTAACCTTAACATTCAACCATTTCCAATCCAAAATCCATCACTCTTGAATGAAGCCTGAAAATGGACTTTAATGCGAAAAACTATCGTATTATATATAAAGATCCTTCAGAAAACTTCGTGAACGATTGAATAGAAAATTATCACAAATGGGACGTTTTCCATTAAATTAATCAATTTACTATCATAAGATAATTTTTATCAAAAAATCGGGGGAAAAGTTCGATTACAACAATGTTTGACCGTTTGGCCTATAAAGCCTCATAGGTTGACGTGTTTGGGGTGGAGGGTCACCAGAAATATTTTTGTAGGCCACATCTTTCCTCGATTTTGAGATTATATTTCAATTTAATTAGAAAGCAAATATGTGCTCATGGTTTTCTAGTGCCTCATCATTAAATAAACAAAAGTTTGTCGACCTCCAGATTGAAAATGCCTCATTTCTGATAATTTTGATAAATAAAAAAAGTTGTAGGTCGCGATAAGGTGAAGCCTTTCACGAAGTTTTGTGTGGTGTTAATAATTTGATAAAAAGTGGTCAGTACCGCGGAATAGTATACATTTCCAAGAGAACCAATAAAACGAAATATTTATTCTAGAGAAAAAAAAATGTTTACTACACATTTTTTTAAAGTAACGTATTTTTTGCAAATAATAATTTCAAATGGCTGAAAATATTACTATATTTATTCAGTTTAAGGCGGTTACTATTATTGAAATTGCTCCTTTATCAGAAAAAGGTTTTTAACAACTATCAGGCATCGTTGGAATAAAAATTAAATTTTATTACGAATAAAGAATAAAAAATCTACTCTTTTCACATGTGATACTTTATTGACAGAAATGATGTAAAATTTCAATTTTTCCCATATGCTATTTGCGGATAACAAATGATAAAGAAAAATCTAAGAATACATGTAAACAGTTTATAAAAAAAGAAGAATAATGATTAACTTTATTTTTATTTAAAATTTTTTATTTGAATTCAAATTTCAACTAGTTCGGAAACTAAATAGTAAACACAAGAAGAATATTTTTTAAAACTTTTTTCCACCGAAAATAAACGTCAATTAAAATTCAGAATCTGTTTTGAAGCATTTACAAAAACATAATTCAAAACTTTTCAAATTTAGTATTAGTCTGCAAACGTATGCCACTGAAAAATTGTTAAAATAAATACGGGTGTGAAAATTCTATAATAAAAAAACCTAAACTATCTCATTCGTTTAATTTTCGATATTCGTATTAAACAAATACTAATGAATAATCCCACATGTGTTTGACCCTCTTTCATATGAAAAGTGCGATCTTATCAATAAGCAGCCAATACTTTTTTTTCCTCTTGTGTATGACTATAAATAATAAAACATTTTCCTTTTCAGTTTTAAAACAAATACTGAAGTAAATCTGACCATAACATTGTTAAACTCTGAAGATCATAAAGATTAGGGATATGAAATATTTGTAAGTATGTGATATTTTCATATATTACTAAATCAGACATTAAAATTTCTAGTCACATATATAACTATTCATCAGGTTTTTAAATATATACTTTTGAAATAATGTTAAAACGAGTATAGATTACTATTAAATAACAGTTATTTTTTAATTACAGAAATAAATGAGGTTATTGTGAATTAAAATAAATAAGTCTTTGGAGTGTTCGAAGAAAATAATATGTTTCAAAGCTACCTTTTGTTTGATTTTTTTTTTATAAATAATATTTAAAGTCCATAAGAAGTTATTAAAAAGTTTTGAGGTTGGAACAACTTTAAAGTATTCCGTTAAAAGTATTGCAATCAAACTGAAGATTCTGAATCATCAGACTATAAGAAAAAATATTAAATATATAAATGAAACATAAATAAATAACAAATAAAAATGACACCATGTGACAAAATTCTATTAAACCATACGAAGATTAATGTTTTAAAAATTCAGTTTTGAGATATTACAGGTTTTTCATGGTTTCGTTTAAAATTGACAGAAAAATCATTTTTTCGTATGAAAGTGTACATACACATAAATAAACATCTGGTACGATTTTATTTTCTTCATATGTAAAAAAAAAAAGTGATAATTCGCTATAAAAAATATATGTAATAAATTTCTAATGAAAAATGCTGCTTTGAAGATTTAAAAAAAATGGTTTATTATTTACAAACAGATAAAAAACTATTTCGAAATCATTTATCAAACCTAAAAAAAATTTTTTTGATTAATTTTAAATTGAGTTACGAACGACATATGGTTGTATGATAGCCACCTTAAGCTCCAAATCGTCGAAGTTCCAAATGGACGATTTTAGCTTCTAATCAATCGTCCATACTCCAAATTCATTTGCCGATCTCCAGATTCAAAACGTCCCAATTTCGAGAATTTTCGAAATTAAAATAGTTGTAAGTTACGATGAGATGAAGCTATTTACGAAGTTTCAGGCGGGTGTTAATAATTTGATAAAAAGGATCTGTACGATGGACTATTTTGTCAGCTCAAAGGCTCAATTGTTAGGAATTTTTAAAAAAACTATCATGCAGAATTTGCAATATTTTAAAGCGTGCATGTGATTGTTTTCATATCTTATGGATAGAAACACCTTATATTTTTAAAAATGTTACTTGAACACTTTTATCTATGAGTTATTATTTATTATCTTTTTTTTTTGTAGTTGTTTACATACTATTATTTAAATTACTGTATATATCTTTAGAATATTTATTAAGTTAGTTTTTATCCAGGTACGTATTTTATTTTGTATTTGTTCATTATTGTTATTCTAAGGGTACATGATTTCGGAATAAAAATCATTTTTCTATTCTACTCTGTTCTGTAAGCCGAAAAAAAAACATATATACATCAGTATTTAATGTATAACAGATCATTACAGTATATTATTTTGTAAGAAATGCTGGCTTTAGAAACTTCCCCAATGTCCCAATGAGTTTATTTACCGCGGAAGTGCTCGTAGATTTGTCGAGTTCACTGACATTGTTATTTACAAACTCTTCGGACATAAACAAGCCCTTAAACGTAGAGACACACCGAGGCCATAGATAGCCATACACTGGGAGAGGAGCCGTGGTGGGAGGGAAGGAATAAATCAACTCGAGGGTTTATCCCATGAAAAGAAAATCGGTTTGGAGAGGTTGTATAAAAAAGTGGAGGACTGGTGTAAATAACGACCGTTAGGGGGAATTGGGCGCCATTGGCCGGGCCCCATCTTGTTTGGTCCTTATCTCATTTCCATGCGAATAAATCAGGGGGCCCCGCCTTGGATTAGATAGAGAGCCGGCCTTCGATCCGCCCGATTTATAGGAGCACCTCCCATCCACGTACGGCATAATATTCCCATTTAGGCCCTGAGTTACACCTCTTCTCCTCTATTGCCCCCTATCTATAAATTATTCATTTTCTCATCTTCCTCCCTTTCCCTAGCCTGTATTCCTACTAACATACAGATATATTTGGTATACATAGGCGAGCACTTCAATCCGTCCGAATGAAGTGCTGCCATAAGAAAATATCCGAAATTATTGCTGAACAAGAAGATACACTATAAACTAGTGGAAATATTCAGTGTGCTACTATGCTGAACTATTTTTGATGGAGCTTAACTGCTATGTACATATTTTTGTGTTTCGATCATATTTATAGATGCGAAAACTAATTAAGTGCACCAAAATAATAAATTTGATGTCGAAAATTGTTCCACTAGTTGTAAGCTCTGGTGAATCTACGGTGGGTGGAGAAAAGGGTTTTCGAGTTATAACACCCGTCCAAAATAGGAGACAAAAAAATTGTATTGGTCCAAATTTGTTTTATTAAAAGGCCAAAGCTAAATACTTAAACAATCACAATATATATTGTTTTTAAATTATAACGTATATTCAACTTTTGTAAATCTTCCAAAACTGCAATTCTATAAAACTATAAAATTATTATATTAGTTCCAGTTAAAATTCCAAGTTAATATAGCCATTATGAAATTTAAGACCATCAATTTAGAATTTTTAGATTTAATATAAAAATCATGAATTTCACATAAAATATTTGCGTTTCGGAATCAATTTCAACAAGTAACTATTAACAACTTAAGAAGCATAGTAATATATTGGCAACATAGGAGTGTCTTTGACAAGTCATAAGGCAAATTAAAAAAAACAACCTATATGCACATATCAATAAAAAACAATATCCTTAAAACGTTATTGTTCCATAAATTAATTTTATTTATTTATTTTCGAACTTTATAATAACAGTAACATTAATAAATAAAAATTATAATGTCACCCAAAATGAAATTCTAAATCCGCTACTCATTGTAAGTGCACAACATTTTGATTTCATCTGATAGATATTCATTAAATTACTAAGGGGTTTTATTTTGTAGAACATTCTACATGTCCCTTCTAAAACAGGGAATAATTTTCTTCAAAATAAATTTTCATTAGTTTTATCTCGTATCACTTGTTTATAAATGAGGACACATAATAATATTTTATTACATATAGTTACAAAAACGAATTTTTTTCTTCAAAGGAATAGTTTAGCGTAGTAACTACAGGTGCTTGTTCTAGAACTGGTTGGAAGGACTAGTCTGCCAATTGGACCTTACGATTCTTTTTCCGAACGAATGTTGACGCCACGTACTAACCAGAGTGGGAGTATCAAGAATCATAGGGGCGGGGTGGCCGAGCGGGCTAACGCGTGTGCAGAGCACCACAAAAAGTATCAAGAAACATTTCTCGGTGTCCCTGAGATATTAATATTACCAACACAGTTGAGAATCGAACCAGGAACAACAACCAAGCTCTCTGGAACCCTCCCTCTAACATACTACAGCATATAACTTTTGTTTGAATGCACATATTTTGTATTATGTCATTCATCAACTACTTTAGTAAAATATTGCTAGTATGTCCGTAGAGTTTTTCATAAAATCTTACAGATGAATTAGGAGAAATGTGTAAGCTTATATGAAATAATTCATTAATGCTGTATCAGGGCGAACAAGAGACGAGTATTAAGGGTATATAGTTGTATATGTATATTTAGTGAGTGAATTTATTTAATTGGTTGCTTGCGAGGAATATAATTTTAGAAGTTCTCTTGAGGTGAGTGCTAAGTAATGAAATATGTCTGTTCAATGGAAAATTTACGTCATCATATTACTTATTATTATTATATTATTACTTTTATTATTAGTTAAACATTCCTGTTAATATTCTGAAACAATTTTTGCTAAAACTTGCCATCTATAGCTCTTAATATAAAATATAATATATAAAATTATTATTATATAAATATTTTTACTATTTAATGAATTTATTTACCTGTGCAGATTTTCCCTGGGGTTGCTCGTCTCTTTCTTGTTCCTCTCGCTTTCTCTGTTCCTCCTTGAGCCGTTCAGCTTTCCTCCATTTGGCACGTCTGTTTTGAAACCATACCTGAGAACATATTCGGAAGGACTCGTTGAGAACTCAATTTAAATCAAGTTAAGAAAAAACAAATATATAAATATAATTTTTTTTTTGTTTAATTACTGAAGAGTGTTAATAGTATATATTAAAGTTAAATTCCGTTCGATTAATAAGGATCCATCACAATTAAGAAAGGACTTGTCAAATCATTAAGAGAAAATGTATATCAGTGTTGATTTTAGTTTTGAACCGGAGGTATTTAAAGGATGCCTGAACGGAATCTGACACATATCATCTTTTTTGAAAATAGTTTAGTCGAACACAACTACCTCATTTTTTGATACTATATTTTTAACTATTTTTAACCGTATTGGTAGCGCGTAATATGAAAAAAAAACCTAATGTGGTAAGCTCACCAGTGATGTACAAAGTTAAGAAAATTTTTGTCTTTGTTATTTGGCAATAATTACTTCCAATTGGTAAGAAATGAATATATTTCTTATATTATCAACGTTACATGTTAACAAGTTGACGTTTCGGGATATTTACTCCCATCTTCAGAACAACAATCCCAATAATCTTGTGGATGCAAGGCTAAAAATTTTTTTGAGTCAAAATATAGTGCATGTTACATTACATGTTAGGATTTTGTTGTTACAATAAATTTATAATTACCTTAAGAATAATAATAATGTGCTCCATAGTAAAATTTCTAATTCATGTTATAAAATATATCATCTAGAGCAAAATTAACAACAATAATATAAAAATAGTCAGATCCAAAGGTCAATTGTATTTCAATATGGGAAACACACAATTATTGGTCTAAAGCAAGATGTTGCTCTAGGTGATATATTTTATAACATGAATTAGAAATTTGACGATGGAGCACATTATTATTATTTTTAAGGTAATTACAAATTAATTGTAACAACACAATTCTGACATGTAATGTAACATGCATTATATTTTGACTCAAAAAATTTTTTAGCCTTGCATCCACAAGATTATTGGGATTGTAGTTCTGAAGATGGGAGTAAATATCCCGAAACGTCAACTTGTTAACATGTAACGTTGATAATATGAGAAATATATTTAATTGTTACCAATTGGAAGTAATTATTGCCAAATAACTAAGAATATTAGACAACTTCTCAGAAAAAAAGAAATTTTTGGCTTGTGCCGTCGTAATCTCTAGGGTCTCCTTTTTTTATTTAGAACTTTAAAATTGAAAAAAAAATATTCAGTTATGCAGGTATAATCCCTATTTAAAAAAACAAACGTTTGCACTAGTAATGGATACCCCGAACTTCAATTGTTCTAGTAATGGACATGGGGTCGGTACCGGTAATGGACATACCATTAGAAAAACTTTTAGTAGGAAGATATGACATAGACTGATCTCAAGAGCACTATATAAGTGACTATGATAGGCATTTTAAATTTTTTTTTTGTGAACTTTCTTCATACAGTTGGTACAGTCAATAGAGAGCATTGATTGTTCTTCAATCTAAAAAAAAAATTGGAGCCTTTAAATCAACAAGGAAGCTTCTATTTTACATTTAAAGTCCAACTTGTCCATTACTGGGCTCCCTGTCCGTAAATTGGTGCCTTTACTCAAGTATTTATGTTTTTTTTTTTTTTTATTTAATGTTTAATATTAATTTAATTTTTATTAAATAGGAATGTTTTCTTTAGAGGTAGATGACGATTAGTCAATATTATTTTGACATTTCGGAAAATTGCAGCTCTAGATCTAGATTTTTTTCTTCCATCGTGAAGATAGCCACGGCAGAGAAAGGGGTGTTCGTTAGAGACTAAAATGAGATTGTTTTCTTAAGGGAAAGTATAACGAGTGTTACGCCCTCGTAATGACGTCATTAGATAGCCCTCGTGAGATGCCCCGCTTTTAGGTAGCCCTTGGTAACGACGTCTGCCCTAACTCGCTACTCTTTGATCTGGCTATCTGCACCCGAGCCACTTCAAGTAATGAGAAACTAGACTAATTACCAGCTCTGTACAAATGCCCTCTTACAAATTACAACAGCAATCCTCTGATTTACAACTGCTATTTTAAAAAACATCTATTATAGTATGTAGATGTTACACTATAAGGATACGGGACATCTATAAAATCATTGAAAATATGATTTAAATAAATATGGTCTCTGTGTTTAGGTAGTAAAAAAAGTCTACTAGCAGAGTTAACATAGTCCACTTACCACTTCTATGGGATACACAGCACGTTTTTTAAAAAATATTTGTAACTCTGACACAACAACTGATTACAACGATTTAATATATTGGATCAACGAAAAGGAATGGCTGGAGTGGCAGAATGAATGGTTTAATATAAGGGACAATAAACTAAGAATGATAGAATAATCAGTAAAACATCCAAGAAAAATCTACTGCCGACATGGAGAGTAGAGGTGGTTCTTACTACCCGCCTCAGGATCGGCCATAGTCAACCTTGTGGTTACGCAATTATTGGCCAATTATTGGCTATTTCATGAAAAAAGTACTGTCAAGATGTTCCTACTGTGGATGTAATTCAACAGTACAACATGAACTTACTGAGTGTAAGGCCCATGACTCATACAGATCTATTACAGGACAACATATATTAAGACAGGACCCAGAAACGATCTTTAGATTTATACAATTTTTAAAAACGAACTATATATACAATAAAATATAATGAACAATAAGAGATTAAAGTATAAATGACCGTAGTGGTAGAAACATTTGAATAAATAAATATTTGAAAAAAATATGAAATATGAAAGTGGCTGGACTTCCTAGTCTCCTAGGTGAGATACCCCACCCACAAATCGAGAAAAAAATAATAATAATAACAACTACAATTGAAGAGTAAAGTACTGCGCAAAAATAACTATCTCTTATTTTCACAAATTTGTCTTAATTTTCAATACTAAAAAATTAGATAATCCTATATATTATTTCTAAAAAGTATTTCTGTTTTGTCGGTACGCCATACCGTACAGTGAACAGTCAAAATAGAAAATATTAAAAATAAATAATTATATTTATTATTATACTTGCCGACGTTTCGGCCAGAAGTTCAGGCCTTTATCAAGGCTAAGAAAAGAATCAGATAACAATAGGTATGAGATATAAAGTATCTGAATGAGAATTGGACATAGAAATGCTCATTGGATATGAAGATACTCATTCTCAAAGCATCTCATACCTATTGTTATCTGGTTCTTTTCTTAGCCCTGACGAAGGACTGAACTTCGGGCCGAAACGTCGCCAAATATAAAAATAAATATAATTATTTATTTTTACTACTTTTTTATTTTGACCGATCACCCAACAGTATCCTCTTCAATTTTTCACTAGTCAACCATCAACCCACTATTGAATATAAAGATAGATTGGTTCAATTATTCTTGTATTTTTCGATTTGGTTAACCTTAATAAATTACATTTTTAACTTCAGAAACTTTTCTGAGATGAATTTTACATTTTTTTATATTTTTTATATAACATATGTTTATATAATATATAATATAATATATAATACATAACATGTGTTATATATTTCCTAGGTACGTTCCTCTAGCAAATCATCAACAATCATCGTCCTTTTTATGCCTACAGCCTTCTCCAATTCAAGTCCTCAATACACTCCCTTTTCACAAGATCTCGACTTTCCGACCTTTACATTCCTTCTCACAGATCTGCCTCATCCCAAAACTCATTTATTGCTCGCTCTGTTAATCTCTGGAATTCCCTTCCTATCAAAATTCGGCATTCTCACTCCCTATCTACATTTAAAACCCTCCTATTCCAATTTCTAACCCAAAAACAGTCAGACCCCCCCCCCTCCCTCCCTCCGCTAACCTTTTATGTAACTTTATAATTCATCACTCAAATACTTACTATCAGATTCGTCTTGTTTTTCTTTTTTCTGCAGCAACACAGTTTTAAAAAGTGTATACTTATGTTTTGCCACTGTACACAGTTTTAAGTGTCTTGGCATGGTTTCAAGTGTTTTGTATATAGATTTTTTTTTTATATTTTGTACATAGAATGTTTAACTAATATTTTCTTTACTCTTTTTTCTTTCTGTTTGTTTTTACTTAGGCCAGATATAATACTTTAATTTTGTACTTTGTTATTCTAAAGGGACTTCGTCCCAGAGTAAAATTATTTTTCTATTCTATTCTATGTTTTATATGAATAAACATTTAAAATTAATTTTTACATTTTGTTAATATAAGAATTAAAAACAATTATGTAGAAGATAGCCATTCTCATTAGATACTGTTTAGTGCTAGAGATGCATGATGCGCCTAGAGTGGTGTTGGGTGATCGCCCTCCCCCCCTCTATTCTCCCTCCCATCGGAATGAACTAACCTGACTTTGACTGGGCGACATTTGGACAGAGGGCTCCTGGAGTGCATGGTCAGCGCACACTGGAGACCCTTTGAGCCCGGCCATGGGATTATGTTAATGACATTGGGCCGTTTGATTCGCGGTACACACCCAAGGCACACAGAGCTCCATTAGCTATCAAAGCCCCAATCTATCGGTTTACTGCTATCAGCCACTCAGCTAGTGTACACACATAGCTTCAGAGCCCCTCTATAATGCTCTCCATATCATATCAACCCCTCTTTATTAGGCGTTTATTTGCCCCGCCGCTGGGTTCCTCTTATTTTATAAAATAAATTCCATATCCCAAAGGGTAATGAGATAGAGATGGGGAATTCTCTTCTGTTCGGGAGCGGTTCATTAAACATGAGCAATTACAACGGTGAAAGGATGATTCGATCAAACGTGAGCAAATGTTGTTTTTCAATATTGCTTTCAATTAGGACTCTCCCAGAAAATTTTGCATACGCAATAGTCAACACCAAATCCGATTATCGGGCTCAGCCACCATGTTTTTAATCAAGGATTCGTTTATTAATTAATTTTAATTGTCCCTCAAAGCTGAAACATTACATGTATTTCACTTTTTTGCAAGTATCTTTCACGTGAATAAGAAATTCATCAGATTCCTCGTAACAACTTGACAGAATAACAAATATTTTACAATCAATAAGTTTTTTTTTTTAATTATTTATAAGATTTACAACTTTATAAAATAAAAATACATTTAGTAAATGTGCACACAGTAATAATACAATCACATGAAAACGTTTGTTGAGAAACTACCCATTGGTAGCACACTAATGATGTATTTACATTTGTAGATCACGAGGCCATTTTCTTTTCAGGAGCCTAGAAGGTTTATCTTCAAGTTTATTATCGATTTTGTGGAGCTGATATGTATTGAATAAACCTAATGAATGGTACATATTAAATTAAATATTATAAATGAGTGATGAAGTAATAAAGTCTAATACATTTAAAAGAGATGACAATTTTAAGGGATGTATTAATCTAGGGGAAGTAACGTTCATGTTGAAATTGTTTCGTGGACTACAGTTAAGGAATCTACGCTCTGATAGAAATACATCCCACAGTATCCTGTTAGCAGGTGTAGTTATGATGTAGATAGTGATTTATTATAAAAGAAGACACTTTATTATAAAAGAAGCACTGAACAACTATGACAGGTTGGTAAGCACACAGCATACCTCAAATTAAATGTTATTGACCACTTTTCAGAATTATGTCCATTATATAGCATAATTGCAATATGTATTATCAATCTATTTTTTTAATTTTGTTGAATATCTTTGATATTAAAGTAAATGTTTATAATCTCTATGTTTTAAGTTTGTTAACTGTACCCAGCTGAGTGACATGAAATCATCACCCATTTCATCGTTACTCGATATTTGATAAATGAATTGTTAAAATAAGAAAGGGTCCAGCACGATACCTTGCGGAACACCTAAAAACTGTAGGAAAAAGGGATGTTGATAAACGGTAAAACTATTAAAAAATTATATCTAATTCATTTGGCATAGAAGTAAGCTATCTTGAGATTATATTGTGGAAATAGATTGCTGACATCTTGAGATTAGTTCCACGTGGCAGTGACCCTCAAGAAGACCACCGCCGACCACACTCTCCTCCCTGGAGGACGGCCAGGATATGATTAGCCTAATGGCAGAACCCCTTCTGGAGGGAGGGAGGGAGGTCATGGCAAAGCCGAAACGCAATAGAGAGAAGTAAGATTTTTGAACCCCTGGAGATCCAGCGCTGTCAGAACCGAATTGAATTTAAGCGGTCCCGAAAAGACAAGCGGACACTAACTGCCTCTACCCCACATCACCCGCTAGCCATTTTTCCAATCGACGATATGAGCCAGGGCAGACGTTCATGTCCAAAGAGACGGGATTCGATTTCTCTACTCAATTCCATCCCTCTGCTGTCTTACCCGCCTGGTTAACGTCCGATTTGTATTTTATAGATGCGTTTAACTCTCCCTTTCTTGTTCACTTTTACCTTATTTTTTTATCCTCCATCCCTTTTATTCATCCCTCTTACTACGAAGCTGTCAGAGATCATGTTCTCATAAGAAGAACCAGTTTATCGCTGCATCTATCATAAATACCAAATATAAAATACTTCAATATTAGAATATCCAATATTACTTTCCTAACATCAAATATTTGTAGAATGGCAAGTTACTTCCCGTAACACTTACTGGAAAAATTAAATACAAAAATAGTCCCCTTAACACGTTAGCTGCGGTTATGCGGGTTCCGATATTCGTCTCGATTTCGGTCGGGTTTTTTCGAATTTTGCCTATCTTACGTCGTCTCTAAAATGGTCATTTGTAAAAATATTTGAATGGGAGTTGAATAGATGTAAAGACAGATAAAAACGTAAATAACCATTATATCTCATATAAAGCTATAGGGCGTCGGGGACCGTAACCGAAGCTAACGTGTTAACATTTATTTTTTTCATTTTTTGTTTAAAAAAGTTAAAATAAATAATCTTCAAATATACTACATATCGAGTGCTTCCGCAGATGTAAAATTTTTTGACTAATCAGACGCCGAAATAAGAGAAATGTGGTTAACATTAGAACATATGCAAAAAGTTCAAAACGAATTTTTAATTTGAGAAAAATGTGTTGCTATAATAGAAGCAAATTCGAGGAATAGAGCTTGCAATATATCACAAATTGTCTGAACACTACACAAGAAGGCTGCTTTCTTGTACAATACTTAATATCATAAATTAAAAATAATCTTGCTTTTAGGCTGATAACAAAGATAGATTTTTTTAAAAAGTATTTTATTAACAGCAGCCATGACTAAGATTGACTAATATAAATAAATTAGAACGGAGGGATGAGGTCACAGAGGGTTAACAAAGACCAATCAGACGATTATGAGATACTAAACCATCAGAAGAGAATCGCTGGGAACCACCGGCGTGACGGCGGAAGACTCGATTTACCATGATAATTAACAACATAAAAGGAGAAGCAGAAGAGGAACTAATGGATAGGCGGGAGGAACAAGAGCGAGCGAGGAGGAATAACAGAATTAACCAAAAACTGGCGAGGGGTTATCCAGATAATAATTATAAAAGCGGTCAAGTAACAAAATCGACGACGGGACGACTCTTGTATTCCCTTTGATGAGTTCGGCCCTAATCTAGTTAGGGCTTCAGCTTATAAAGCACTCCTTGTCATTTATTAACGATCTAAACTAAATTGAGGTGGCCGGGTATCGGATAGCCCTCAGCAGCGGATATATTTCACTTCCGAACTGATGTGACAGCTGGCGGCCTCCCCTCTGGTAGGAAAGGGGGGGGGTTTCTTCCGACCTCTTTTCGTTTTAAAGCAGTTTATTTATCGGCTCTCGAATTTTTATGGCTGCTTATAGCATCAAGCACTTAAAAAATTGCCTAGGATGCATAAAACATTAACCCTATACAAGCGTCAACGGCAGGAGCATCGCTGCATTTTTTTGTGGGAAGAGGTAGGGGAATGAAGGAAAAATTGGATGTATAATGTAAAATTTCTCCATTAATTTCAATGGTTGTAAAAAATTGTAAAAATGTTTCTTAAAAATTTCAATAATGAGTAAAAAAACTTCACAATATTGATTGTTGGAACAAAATCCTACGTGGAAATTTCTCGAAAACATCTATTCTAAAAAATATGATTTATTTATTTAACAAATAAATAGTTTTCAATACTCTTTTGGATTTAATCGGCAGTGCAGTATAATATTTTTTTATTATAATAATAATTTGATATATAATAATTAAATCGACAGTGTATCTACAAAATTATTTCGATTAATTTAATGTAAACTAAATTAATCAATATATACATATATATGTATTTATAAATGAATTATCTTAACTAATTCCCAAAGCTCAAAGTCCCTGGTTAGAATTCGTATACCACCCAATAGTGTTGCCCAAATGCGAGACCGGGAGAAGTCTTGGTCTTGCAAACTCAGTCTTGGCCATGGTCTTGGTCTCGCAACAGTCTTGCAGTTACTTAGTAGCTTATTACTGTAGAGATATTACTGTAATTTTTTAGATAGGAAAAACCTAACTAAGCCCAAATGACAAATTAGAGGAGTTAAATGCAAAGATATATTGGTTATACCAATTATTTACATATAGTAACTAAGATTGTAAAGTATTAGTAACTATTTCGCCTTAATTTGTATACATAAAATCGATTTTTTTACCAGTCCTGGTCTTGGTCTTGCAACAGTTAGGCGGCCCTTGGTCTTGGTCTTTCAAAGTGCAAGACCAACACCGATTTTGAGCAACACTACAACCCAGTCTCAATAGTAATTAATTAAAGGATGGAAAAATTGGCGGATATGCGTGACCCGACCTTTGATGTGTTGAAGTGGTACACTTTTTTTTTTATAAGAAATTTACATCTGTATTAAAGTATAAAAAATACAAGTACACGTAAGCTATGATGTAATTACATAATAAACAGTTGTAGAGAAACTAATCATTGCTAGATCCCCCAACAACAGTTGTATATTCTCGAGGCCATCTTCTTTTTTAACGCCCAGGAGGATTATAAGGAAACAAGGTTAAAAATAAATAGGTTCGGATGAGCCTGGAGTTTATTATAGAATGATAGATATCTGGGTTGGCAAGTGCCTTTTTTTTGTAAAATTAAGTACAGAATTTTATGAAGGATTTTGGATTGTAAGGACACAAGAAGAATTCTATGGTTAAGTTAAGTCAAAATCAAATCCAAAATGTATATATTTTGATTAATTAACTTTACAATAAATTGGTCCTTTTTTTTTTTTTGTTTTGTATATATCTACTCTCGATTAAATTATAATACTGCAAATAGCTATTAAAATAAAAATTATTTAACTGCACTGCCGACTAAATAATTCATGTTTTTTAAAATATAAGGTTTGAGACATTTCGACGTAGTTGTAGGATTTTATCATAGTCATGTAAATGAGCCTTTTGTAATTAATTGGAAGCTGAAGTTTAGTTTTGAAGCAACCTGAAATGCTTTTTATACTTTGAGTCTTGTAGGTGGATTCAAGTTAGAAGTTTGTCCGAGTGGGGTTCTAAGCTCAACAGGGATAAGTTGAATATTATTATAAAAAAAAAAAAAAAAAAAAAAAAAAAAAAAAAAAAAAAAAAAAAAAATATGACTATAGAAGGTAAAGGTGATTTGATGGAAATAATTTCTTAAATAAAATCTAATTACCAATTTAAAAAAGAATTATATGGTTTTATTCCGCCGAAAATAATATAAAGTATAGATATATCTCCTTTACATATATATATATATATATATATATATATATATATATATATATATATATATATATATATATATATATATATATAATATATATATATATATATATATATATATATATATTATTTTGCAGCGAACCGACATGTATTTTGGGGCAGGTGAGGGGCCGGTAGATACAGGAAGCTAAGATGGCGGGCCAAGGGTAGGCTCTGATTTGTTATTGTGTTGTCCTGGCAACGACCGCCCCACTGCTACGGCCTGCCCCTGCTATTGGCGCCTTCGGCCCATCAAATAATAATTTATATTTTGATAAATTTTTATATTTATTCCATGACATAATATATATATATATATATATATATATATATATATATATATATATATATATATATATATATATATTATGTCATGGAATAAATATAAAAAATTAAATTTATCAAAATATAAATTTATATATATATATATATATATATATATATATATACATACAATATTTGTTTATATGGATAAAATCTTTTTAATGATTTGAAAATATTTACCCTCGAGCAGTTTAGCTCTTAACCGCTAAAATATAATTCCATAATTTCATAATAACGACACTCACAAGCTGAAATATTTAACACAGCAATAGATGATAATTAGAAAATGTGTTTCCAACTTAATCCACATTTTATTCCCTTGGGCGTTACACCTTTAAAACTTTTTTTTTCTCCCGAATAACTAGCTATGAAATAATATATTATATTAATATACTAATAATTTATTATGGTACACTATTTCACGGATTTCTTCTTTCTTATAAGGTAAGTTAAAAGCGCGTCTGATTGTCTGATACCTTATATTTATTAGTAGGTATGGGCGGATCTACGGGGGGAGGGGGCTTTCGGGCTGAAGCTCCCCTCAAAATGGTAAAATATAACCATCGGAAACATATGGAACATTAAGGTCTTTATGGATGATTTTATTTCTGACAAAGTAAGGAGCGTTGAGGATTTTACGAAGGATTTTGGATTGTAAGGATTGGATACGAGAGGAATTCGATGGTTTAGTGGAGCCCCAAAGCTCAATTCCGTTAGTCCAAATAGGTCTTATTATTGTCATATATACGAGTCGTTTATAAGTGATTGAAAGCTTATGTAATAAGTTTCCGAATCGAAAAAAATACTAAAAAATTGTCTCTTAAAGTATTATTGTTTGTGTAATTATATTTAAAAGAGCTTTAGGAATCACTTAGACATCATTTAATATAGGTAGTTAGTTTCTTTCTGTTTTTCTAAAGTAGTTATGGTTATTTTTATAAAAAAAAAAAAGTTTCGGGCTGCATCGCTCCTCCCCCTCAAAATTAAATCCTGGATTCGCTAGTTAGTAGGTAGGTGATGTATGTAAATAATTATATATATTTTTGACTTCCCTATTAGATATATTATTGAGTTTATTTTTTATGCTTATTTATATTTTATCTTTGATCTGGATTTAGGTCAATCCTTATTTATTGTTAAATTATTTTACGTTTCACGTTATCTTAGTTCAGAGGTTATAACTACATCATAAAGCTAGAAAAGATTTCCAACTATTATTATTAAAATTAAACTAAGAGTTTCGTAGGGTTAAGGGGTTACATGCAATTTAACACATTTTGGAGTTTTAACACACGATATGGTTAATGTTAAATTTTTATTGCACGTTTAGTTTTTTATTTACTTTTTTGGTTGGTGAACAAGGCTCCTCTAAGCTACAAATGACCACAGGGAGAAAGAGAAATAATAAGAAATTATGTTTATAGTAAAAAAGCAGTGACGTCATATTAAAAGTTTCTGGCAGCCTATTCAGGTAATTTTTAGCTGAAATTATTTATTTATTTATTTTTAGCTTAATTTAAAATATATTCAATTTTCTATAATAACAATTAATATGAATTAATAATAAAAAGTAGTATGAAATCTTAAATATCGATCAAAAAATTTTTACGAATTTGATCTCCCAATATATTATACATTTTTATAGCTCCGAAAAAAATAATATATATATCGCAGGGTAAAAAATGTTATTATTCTATGAGTTATTATCATGGGGTTTATTATTATTCTATATATATATTTTAAAAGAATTTTCATTGTTATTCTGGCAATTATTTTGCTCCTCTACAGTCAAGTACAAAGATGGTTGTCCGAGAGAAGAACTCTGATTTGCTGAAGCTCGACAACGAACCCTTGTCTTAATTGAATAGAAATATCCACTAGCTACGATGACTTTTCAAAATGGCGTCCAATTACAAAGCACCCTCCACTTCTTAGTTTGCTTCTTCTTTTCTTTTATTTTTCTTTGCTAACGCTGTTGGAGTTAGGGTCGTGGAGTGGTGCACCCCACTCGAGCCTAATGAAACGTCAAAAATGAATTTGACGTGCAATTAGACTTGAAGTAAAACAAAAGCTTTCTTTCACTTCCCAGTTGCCTCTTCTTCTTCTATTCTTCTGGAAGAGGAAGGTAAACTAGAAGAGACGTGTAACAAGACTACCCGCACTACAATTCTTTTATTTAATTATTTCTTACTAGAACAATACCACAGACTAAAAAAAATATATCCAGAAATAGTAAAATAAACAAAAATAAACGAGCAGCATGTAGTGTTGCCCAAAATCGGTCTTGGCACTTTGCAAGACCAAGACCAAGGCTACCTAACTGTTGCAAGACCAAGACTAGACCTGGTAAAAAGGTTCGATTTTTTAAATAAAAATTAAGAAAAAATAGTTACTAATACTTGACAATCTTAGTTACTATATGTTAATACATGCTATAACCAATATACTTTTGTATTTAACTTTTTTAATTTTTCATTCTGGCTTAGTTAGGTTTCTCTTATCTTAAAAATTATACTTATATCTCTTTAGTAATAAGCTAATAAGTAACTGCAAGACCTTTGCGAGACTCTTGCGCAAGACCAAGACCATAAACAAGACTCAGTTTGCAAGACCAAGACTCGTCCCGGTCTCGCATTTGGGCAACACTAGTATTATGCTATCAAAAGAAAAAATAATCCTTTTTATTATTAAATTAAATTTTTATTAGCAATAAAAAAATATTATAAATTAAACTCATTTTTTGATAGACCACGCCCTGTAGTAAGACTGGTATGCCCCATTCATTTCTGTTCAGGGAGACCATCGAACCTAGCCGGGAGGAACTTCGAGGAAATTTTCACCGACTCCATCTCCAAATCCGATATTGGTGTTAAAGAGAGAGAGAAATACAATAATATTGCATGACTGCTCATCTGTGTTGAGTTGATAAATCACACAGCATATTTACCAGTCCAAGAGATATTTAAAACCAAAACAAAAAAGTTAGTTGGTATAATTTGACCATTGCAAATATTTTAAAAAACAAATATAAAAAAACGAATAAGCGAAGTCAAAAATTAATATATGTGGTAATGGAGGATTCTCAATAAGCCTAAAATAATATTATATTAAATACTAGGATGGTTTCACTCTGTTTTAATAATTATACAACTATTCATTTAATTGCATTACTACTTACTCAAATCGTATTATTGCAATTTACATGAATTCTGTAGTTCAAATTGTATTACTTTTTATAAATATAAAATAAAATGAACGAAACCAAAGTTCGGACAAATTTTTGATTTCTTTAAAAATCTATAACATACATCGCGCATTATTGCCAATTTGTAACCATAACATAGAAGGGATAATTCTTTTTTTTTTTTTTTTATTATTGAAATTTACAACTGTACTAAATGATAAACACAACAAGTAAATATAAAAATTTGTAAACATGAAGAGAAACTACCCATTGGTAGCACTCCAATTATATTTCTATATTAGAAGGTCCTGAGGCCATCTTCTTCTCAGACGGCTTGGAGGGTTATCAGGGATAGAAGAGGAAGCAAGGCTGGAAACAAGAGGGTTCGGATGGTTCAGAAGTTTATTATGGAAGGATAGGTATCTGGACTGAGCTAAATCGGAAATATATGGTACATTAAGGTTGTTATGGAAGATTTTATTTGTGACAACGTAGGGAGCATTGAGGATTTTACGAATGATTTTGGATTGTAGGGATTGGATACGAGGGGAATTTGATGGTTTAGTAGAGCCCCTAAGCTCGACCCCGTAAGTCCAAATAGGCCTCAGAGTAATATATACGAATCTTCTGTAAATAGTTGGAAGTTTAGAGCGTTTGTGTAGTAAGTGCTTTTTTTTAATAGTAGTTCTTTAAAATGTCTCAACGTTAGTCGTTATGATATAATTATGTCTGTTTCGATCTTTAGTAGTGTTGCCCAAATGCGAGACCTAGACGAATCTTGGTCTTGCAAACTCATTCTTGGTCTTGTCTTGGTCTTGCGCGTAACAGTCTTGCAGTTATCTATTAGCTGATTACTAGACAGATTTTACAGTATTTTTTTAGATATGAGAAATCTAACTAAGTCTGAATGAAAACTTAAAAGAGTTAAATGCAAAAGTTTATTAGTTATACCAATTCATTACATATAGTAACTAAAATTGTCAAGTATTTGTAATTATTTTGCCTCAATTTTCATTCAAAAAATAGATTTCTTTTACCAGACTTGGTCTTGGTCTTGCAACAGATAGGAGATGTTGGTCTTGGTCTTGCCAAGTGCAAGATCAAGACCGATTTCGGGCAACACTAATCTTTAAGGTGGTCTCAAGGTTTAATTTATTTATTTTATCTTGACATTGATAACATGTAATTAATAGTGTGTGTCAATTACTAGATTAATACATTGCGTAATGAATATTATTAATAGATTTTTTTATACTATTCATTACGCATAAAAAAATCTATTAATATTAATAATTACCCATCATCCAAATCCCTTTGCACAATCTCTATCCAGCACCACCCATCCATATAATCCTCCAAGGAGGTTAAAACGGCAGTGGCCCCGCGACCTTTTATAGTTTGTAAATATTGGAGTTCTGGCAATGGCCAGATTCTCCACTCACGACATGAGTGTATGTGGCTTAAGCACTCTTGCTCAATCTCCACTGGGTTTAGCCCCAGTGACGCGGTTGAGAGAGAAGTGCTGGGATCTCCTGGAGCCATGCTTTTCCCTCCACACTTGGAGAGACAAGTCTGGTTTGGAGTTCCCTCACCAAATTGTAAATATTGTATATACGTATCCATGTGTTCATTTTATTTATTTATTTTTAGGTTATTTTATTCTTATTCATTGTATATATGTTATTTTTCTGTATAATTTATTTTATTTACTGTAAATAGAGTGTGAATGTGATCTGTTAACACTATTATAAATGTCCTTGAGACAGATTGTAATATTTTTCAATAAATGAAAAAAAAAATACTAATAATTGAAGTTTATTATGGAAGCATAGGTATCTGGATTGAGCTAAATCGGAATTATATGGTACATTAAGGTCATTATGGATGATTTCATTTGTGACGAAGTAGGGAGCATTGAGAATTTTACGAACGATGTTTGGTTGAAAAAATAATTCTAGAAATAAAAAGTGTGGTTTTTTGACACGGTCCGTCCCGCTTTGTAAATGTACAATAAAATATGACACGGTCACTAAATAATTTTTATATGACAGAGAGATAGAATATTATTTTTTGTTCAGTGGAAGCTTCTTTAATACGACTGCGTAGTTTCACTGACTGCCGATTTTTCTGTCCTAACTCTTATTTGAAAAATAAAAAAATTATTAATTTATGGCGTACCGCAGAGGTAACAAAGCGAGTTAGTTATATCCCATAATTGGACGGGAGTAGATGATAACAGTACGAGGTATGGGAGTGAGGAGCCGAAAACAGAGATGAGGCGGGGAGCTAGTAGATGAAATTAGTGGGGCATTAACGGCTCAAGGCTTAATTGCTGAAGCTGATGCTAACAGACTTAGCCGAAACTCGAGTAGCATGTGGAGATAGTTAGCCTAGGTAGTTAGCAAACTCTGTTAGCCCCGGCCTGAGGTCTTATTTCGTTAGCTCGTATTGTACTCAGTCCTCCCCGCCCCCCCCACCCCCTTCCTCTTTCTCGTTAGTCTGCCAAAACACCGGCCTCAAAATTCTCTTCTTTTTCGTTTTTATTGTTTTCTTTTTATTTGCCACCTCTCTCGTTAGAGGAGATCAGAGGTAAAATATGTAAAGCCCACGAAATTGACGACATAGCCTTCTGTGAGGCAAATGAAATCGGCGGGCAAAAAGAACTCTGCTGTATTTATTAACAACACCCAACTTGATCACGCAGTCAGAAATATTTTCGGGAATCAGATTGCGAATTCGTGTGACAGAAGCCTCTTGTTACTTAATTTTCTTTTCACCAGGATACAACGATATTTTAAACAACGCGAATGTTTTGAGAAAAAAAAATTAATAAAAATTCTTTATTTCAAATGATTAGCAATTGAATAATCAAGTTATTTTAAAGATATCTGTTAGAAAATTTTCTGAAACCGGCAGTTCCCTATAACGAAAAGGGGCTATGTTGGTGAATAAATTTCTCGGAAAGAAGAAAACTAGTCCAGATTATATTCTGAAAACATCAGTATTGCTACAGAGAAATATTTTGGATTGAACTATTTTTATTTGTAAAATAAAAACAATTAAAAATCCTAGCAGAAACGCAGATATCCAATGAAATATTGAACAACAAAATTTTAACAACACTTATTTCGCGCTTTCCACAAGCTCTTCTTGGTCTGTCTTGATGTTGAAGGATTGGAACTAAGAAACACAGTACACCTTTACATATGGATGTTTCTCATGATTTGGGCATTATGTTTAGGCACCTTAACATAATTTAATCATAGAGAAAGGAATACTTACAATAATAATAGTCAGTCACCTTATTTACTCTTACATAAAAAAAAAAAAAAAAAAAAAAAACCTGTACCACTACAACCCATGAAGGGTCTGGGGTTCATTACTATTTAGGGAAAGCACTGTTTCTAGGCCAACATTTGTACAAAGAGGTGATTTGACAGAGATCACGCTCAACCGCCAGGTTTTCACTCTTAATTAATTATTTAACTAAGGGTACCCACTTTATAGAGGCTGGGTGTGCCCCAGGGTCACCCCACGGCCAATGAAACAGATAAATAAATTTTCTGCCATGAGCTGGGGTTCGAACCTGGGACCTTTGCATTGGAAGCTCAGTGTAAAATTGTATGACCGTTTTTATTTTATAGAGATAGACGTCAATGCGACAAAATCAAGTTGTTACTTGGCGAAATATTGTTTTATATTTTTGTTCGTGAAAGATATTTCTTTCTATATTCAAACCCACTGTAACTATGTTTCACAAACAGGGGATTTATAAAAAAATATTTAGAAGCATACTATTAAATATTAATTTTATGAGAAATTTCTCCTACTGATAGCATAGTAAAGATTAAGTTAACTTTAGCAAAAAAAAATCGCGATTCGTTTTTTTCTTTTACATGAAAGAGTAGATAAAAACAAATAAATATACATAAATTAATGAAAAAAAAGAAGATAAAAGTGAATGAATAAAATTTAAATAAAATAAAATATATATATTTTATTTTTTCAACGTTTCAATCCAAACATGTGGGTCATCTTCAGGGCGTGGTTTGAGCACTGAGGATGTTCAAGTACTCGCAGGAGTAGTGTGCAGCACATTAAAAAAATTAAAAAGTAAAGTTTCTCAATAAATTAAAAAAAAAAAAATCTATATAAAATAAATGCTTCTACTAAATAAAAACCTAATAATTAAAGGAAAATAAACATAATAATGATTAAAATACGATATAATGAAGCGAATCCCGAATTGTACAGTTCATTCTATAATAGTAATTGTAGCGGGAAAAAAAAAAATATATATATAACGAAATTTCAGAATAAAAATATTTAAATCGACAAATTATTTGGAGTAGAGAAATTATATATTTAAGAGACGAAAACCTTATGTCTAATTCACAGATTTTATAATTATGAATGAAACACATAAAAAAAAATTTAGGTCCCACCGAGATTTGAACTCGGATCGCTGGATTCAAAGTCCAGAGTGCTAACCATTACACCATGGGACCTTGTTGAAACCTCCCCACCACAAAATGGCACTCCTGCGTATTGCTGTTCTTGAAATCTTTGAATTTGTTTTCAATTTAATTTTTTAGGATATAGATAAGTAAACTTGGAACGTTTCATTGGTAAGATTGTTTTTTCGTTTCGTTACGTTACAAATTAAAAACATCAGATTTCTTTGTAATTTCAAGTTTTCAGAATCCTTTACCAATAGATATAGGTATTTATACGTTATCTGTATATGTGTGTAATTATGTACTGTTTTTATTACTGCCTTAAGTTTAATATACAAATAGTTTTTTTTTTAAATATTACTTAATACAAAAAAAAAACCTTATTAAGTTGTATCTATTAGATTTTTTAAACTATAACTAATTAATAGATAAACCTTACAATTAAAATTTCCATGATTATTATTTAATATCAATGACAAGTGAATTCTCATTTTTTAAAGTTTTAATTAATTTCACATATGTTTGGTTAACCTATTTATAGGATATTTATAAGAAAATGAACAAAATTATCTGCAGCTAAAAATGTTAAGCATAAAGTTTATACAAAAACAGCTACATGTAATCAATATGAGTCGTAAAGTCAATCATTTATTATCTTCTATTTTTTTTTAGCTCTATTTCGTTTTCTTCTTATCTGTCTACATAAGCGCTTTAATTGGTACTTGGCACAATTATTTAATTCCCTAAAATGATATAATTGTAATTTTGAACAATAAAAAGATTTTAGAAAAAATGAACAAAAAACATAAATATTATTCTAGGTTTGGTGAATTCATAGTTTTTTTTCTAAAATTAATCCAAATTATTGTTATTTAAACGAATCGTTATTCTGTAAAAGAGACTAAACTAAATTTATTTATTTACTTATTTTATTATTTACAATTCTGTAGATCGATATGGGACAAATTGGGCTTTGAGGATTTTGATGCGTACACCAAAAATGCCCTGTATTTTTAAGCCCAAGAACGTACTATTTTAAAGATAATGCAACACAAAGGATTACCATCCATACAACCTTATATTGTAGTACTGTTATGGAATAAATGTCTCATTTTGTCGATTTTAGTTCCTTGTGATCGAGAGAGAAGGAGTTTATATTATTTATCAAAGGTGTTTTTTTGTCGATAAGCCATCCTTAATTCTTCATCAAATATACAAGATCGAGTCACCAATTTCGAAGGTTTCCTTCTCCTTCAGGGAACAATAGTAGTCCAACCACCCACAAAATTCAGGCAAAAATGTTATAGAAGAATAGAAACTTTATTTGCGAATAACTCAAAAATTACACACTTCTCCTTGATTATGTCTATGATTATACAAAAGATTACTCAATTCCGTACAAAAAAAAAAAAAAAAAAAAAAAAAATGGAAACCGGACATTTATTAGACCTTATTGCTATCTTTAGCATAACAGCTTATTGGAATTTGTAAACATGTTGGATTTTTTTTTTTGTCTATTATATTTAGCAAGAAAGTAACAATTCATTTATTTTATGATACGTTACACTATTTTATTTTTTATTAATTAATACACATTATTAGGTGTAAATTATGTGAATAAGCGGAAATGGATGCAGACCACCTAAACAAATGTCCTGCTTTGCCGGATATTAGGAATAAAACATATGCAAATGATAAAACAAAAAAAATCAAACTTATACTGGGCAGCAAGATGTCGGATGGTCGAATGACCAATGACTATGGGAAAAAATAGGAAAAAAAAACAAAAAAAAAAAACCTATTTTATTTTTTTATTAATCATTATTTGATCACTTGAGCACTGAACAATATACTGTGCGAATTTTCGCCTACTAGTTTATTATCACTACGTATTATTGCAAGTTACATGAACATTTATTATACTAAACAGAAGATGTTACTTAATAAGCGACAGATGAAAGCATAGCCAATCAAATGAATTACACTACATGTTGTGACTAAACACGAATGCCATTAAATCATGCCAAATGCCCACACGTGCTTGGCAACATCGCGAGAACCTTTTCACGGCCCTAAACTGCTTTCTTAAGTTGTCCTTTTGACCATTAATACATTTTTTTATTTTATTTATATAACATAACGTTTGACAAATATAGCATCCAAATTCGACATTTAAGCTCAATGCCCATCCGCAAAATACCACTCAATCACAGGACTGAAGGCAGCTTCATTCTACGCGACAATAGATTGTGTCACGCAAGTCGGTGATCTCACGACGAACTGTCCCTAATGACATCAGATTTCCCCCTTAACACCCCTGCCAATTCGACATAATTTTTATTAATGGGACTGAAATTGTGAAACAGTGCGAAATTGTACTCACTTGCACTCTAGCCTCTGTTAGGTTTATCTTCATCGCCAAGTCCTCTCGAGTGAACACGTCAGGGTAGTGTGTCTGAGCGAAGGCGTTCTCCAGCTCTTCCAACTGGAATTCGGTTTACAAGAATATTATATTACTATAATATAATTAATTATTTTACTTATGTACAATCAATTTATTAATAACAAATAAAGATTTTTTTTAGTAACGTTCTCTTGATTTATTTACTCCATTTTAATTTTTTTTTAATTTATTGGCAAACAAATAAAATAAAAATGTCACCTGTTGAAGCGTAAATGTTGTTCTATTCCTTCTTTGCTTTCGCCTCACGAAGGCCTCATCGTGAATGGCGGGGTGGTAGGAATAACTGGTATCTGGAAGAAACAATAATATTGTTATGGCTTTATAACTGTGAATAATAATCATAACACTAGAAAGAAAATCTAGCTTAAAAATAACAATAACCACTCTAGCCGTGGCAGGACATACAATAACTGAGAAATGTACGAATAAGACTATTACTCTTAATAAACTTTAACTATTTTTAGGTAAATATTGTTTCAGTACATAATATGTTAATTAAAAATTCTAATATGCTAATTTACACCATTAAATTTGATTAAAAAAAAAAAGGGCATTTTGAAGACCGTTTTAATAAAATAAAACATATCAAATAGTTTGAAGGAGAAAACATTGTATTTACAAACCAAACGTCATATAAAAACGAGTAGTTCTTAAAAAATAGGCCAATTTAAGTAAACAAAATACTAAAGTTCTAAAAATATATTATATTTTCTGGAAACCATTGCATTTGAATTAATTATATTTTTAATTTGGTAATTATATTTTCAACCATTATGTTTCTAATTGAAGTCGTTCTGTACAAAATAATATAAATTATTTATCATGAACTACAAAGCAAGAAAGCCATAAATAAAATTTTAGATACTGTCAAATGTGAAAAACTAAAAAGCAATGCTAATAGCACGCAAATTACTAATTGTTATTAAGTATTTAATAGAAAATGGGCATTAAAAGTCCAAAGTCACAATATGAATTTTTATGTTGTAATTTAATATAATTGCTTTATTGAAAATAAAAGTGATCAAATTGTTAATTCTGATTAATTAATTTTCTTTATTTATATATATTCAACGATATCAATCCAACTGAACTGGTTTGCAAACATTTTTTGTAGTGGCATTAGTGTTGCCCAAATGCGAGACTGAGACGAGTCTTGGTCTTGCAAACTCAGTCTTGGTCTTGCGCAAGTCTCACAACAGTCAGGGCAACACTGCGTGGCATAAACAATTATTTACTTGGAGACCATTACACTGACTTTAATAAATGTATTTAATTGTTTTTCGAGGGAATATTTTAAAATAAAAATTTAATTAGGGCGAACATGGCGATAACCGAACTGCATAGAGCTGAAAAGATCATTGGTGGTGATATATTAAAAATGGTTCATGCAGGAGGACCTATGTATAATCTGATATGAGTTTTAATTTATTTACGGGTCAGTTTTGGGTTTTGTTCGTTCTAATTGCTTGGGTATCATGGCCTAGGGGTATATTTAATTTAAAAATTAAGGTTCACCGCTCCCATCAGGCAGTAGCAATTTCCGAAAAGCTCTCTAAGCTTCATCCCAATTTCATTTCCCCTTTCATAAAAATTCAATGGGGGTCGCGGCGGGGTGGCTTTTAAAAATAATTATGTAATCCTCCTGTTTTGAAATGCAAGGGGACCCTGTCATTGGTCCCTGGACCCGGCGGGATAATTCTGTTACGAGTCACTTCTTCCTGCATTCTTTAAAACCGCTGGGGGAGCGTTTCTTCAAAAAGTTTTAAGATACGGCCGTCGTATTTTATATTTAATTCGGTCGGAGCTGGAAGGCTCAAAGCTCGCGATTAAAGCCGTCGTCTTTAAGAAAATGAGTCAAGGAGCTCGGTTATGCTTGGGCTACGTTTTAACTAAACTTTTAGGGCTGTAATTTTGAATTTAATATCAGTTAATAGAGCTAAATTGACACAATGATTCATCTTTATGATGCTTTAAAATATTCAGGCTATAAAATTTAAAAGTTCACAGTTCACCGAGGAAAATTCTATTCCTAAACCTAGGCTATTCAATAAATTCAGACACATTTTATTATTATGTATGATAACTATAGTTTTTATGTATGTATTTTATAACATACAGACAAAATCTATTACTTTTTTATGAAGGTTATTTACTCTGCTTGTTGTCAAAACACATATATACAATATAGAACTTCGAAAATCAGAACTAATAATTTAATTATTTTTTATAAATCTTTAATATTTCGGAAAAGTACTCTAAGAGAAGCATAAGTCTATTGTGATTCTGAATACATTGCGAGTTCTGTCGGCAATTATTTTATTTTTTTTTTATTATTCTTTTTTTTAAGTTTATATAGAATTTTTATTGAAGAATAATAATACAATCTGCCACAATCTAAGGCATTGAGCATTATGACTCTATGTATACTTCCATATATCATCTCCAAATTCAGTAGTTTTTACCATCGTTATAATCGATTGTTTTTTCTATATCGTCATATTTATACTTAAAAAATAATTATTGAATATGTCAATAATTTTTAAATTTAAAGAAAAATAATAGATAGATTTTATTATTTCTAAATTTTCAGTGAACTATGAATGAATGAATTAGTAAATATTTGGTAGTTCAGCAGCACAAATGAAAGACGGGCTATTTTTCTATTTATTTCGTTATCCTGTTTCTTCTTCTTTTCACTATGTCTTCTCGTTTTCTCTTAGCTAAATTTGTACGACGATCAATATTTTAAAGAACAGCAATATGCAAATCCAATATAATAAAGACAATGTATAATTAAACATTATTAAGCATATTTTAAAAATCCTTTTTACTGATGTGAGTGATGATTTTAATAGCTTATAACCTTGTCGGGACAACACAGACCAGTTTGTAAAACAATTATAAATCAGACCGGTAGTTTTCGCGATTCGTAACGGAAAGCAGATTGTCTTTTAAATAACAGTAAGATATATATTTATAAATGATAGTATAAACCTTAGGAATAGGAGTAATATTAAAGTAAAAAAAAAAATACAAAAGTAATCTATTTATTTATTTTTTTTTTCTGTGAGGTTGTGTGATATTCTTAGTTATTTGGCAATGATTACTTCCAATTAGCAACAATTGAATATATTTGTTGTATATCATAATCGCATGTTTACAAGTTTATGTTTCGGGATATTTACTCCCATCTTCAGAACCACAATCCCAATGATCTTGTGGATACAAGGCTTAAATTAATGTGCTCCGCTCTATCGTAAGTTTCTAATTCATGTTATAATAATCTAGGTATATAACATCTAGAGCAACATCTTGCTTTTAGACTAATTATTGGGTGTCTGCCCGTATTTAATTTTTGTTTTCATTTACAGATCTTCAGATATTTAACCACTTGAACGAGTTTTTTCAACTTCTGGGTATATAGGGCTTCTAGTTTTCAGCATGCAACTGTCAGCGTCTTTGTTGATCTGATCTATCAATTTGGATTTAGCCTTCCACGTATTTTGTTTTTGCCAATTATTGAGGCTTTCCGCAAAGTGCAATATTTTCTATTTAATGGATTGTGCGTAGCTAATTAAATATTACAAATTCAATCACACAATTGAAAAAAAAACTTTTGAATTTAAATTCGATTCGTTTTATTTAATTTTAAATCTGAGGGATCATAAGAAATTTTACAAAAAATAAAATACCAAGAGTAATGATGAAACCAAGGCAATAACGAGGCCTTGAAGAGCTGAAAGATTAAAATGCAAAAATAATTTGGAATATAATAATCCTGATGAAAAGAAGGATTTTCTGGTCGGATGGTGGAAATATACTTTGCCGGAGTTAGGAAGGCTAATCCAGGAGCCGGCTAAGCAAATTAACTTCCTGAAAGCCCCAGAACGGGGCGATCTCCGGGCCCCACCAGAACGAGTAACTAGTTTTGAAATTTTAACAGGCGAGGAAATTGTGAGGATTGTTTTAATTACCAGGAGGTTGGTGAGGGGAGGGGAGGACTGGAGAAAGTTTTTCCCTCTCGGCTAAGAGGATCTGGCCGCGGAAGAATCGCGGCACCAGCCCCGGCCTCCTAATGGAGCCACATCTGCCGGATTAGGGGAGCACTCTAGCGGATAAACCAAAAATAGCTCTCTGCTGCCGCCAGCGTTGAGTCGCCGTGTTGTTGATGGGGTAGCGGATCGCGGGGAGCCCTCGAGGCTCGAAGGAGATCGGAGCGAACTTATGATTCGTCGGTGGAGTTTAGCGACGCCGGTTTGGATTCGGTCGGGATTGGTACATATTTATTTCATGAGCCACGGAATGAATCTCGTCCTTCCCAGCCTGGTTAGAACAGGATAGGAGTTGAAAAAAAAATTTCCTCTACCTTTCACAAAGTGTATATATCGCTCATCCTGTAGAACAACGACGCAACTGTAAAATTTTGAAAAATTATTTTATTACATTAAATTGTCAAAAAGTAAGCAATATGTGAATGAATATACGAATTTTTCACTTTTGAAATCAATTTCAAAAATTATGCTACTTATATGGTTATAATTACAATATTTTCTCTCTCTGGCTCTCAATAATGAATATAGATAATATAATACAATAATTACGAGTTCTCATCCCGGTGTCTGGGAGGAAGCCTTTTATTTCTGGTATTAATTCCCTGCCCTCTGCACTGACCGGGAAAACCCCGTATTGCCTAATAGGCAAGGAAGGGTAGGACAGAAAAAAAGTGTAATTTTTTAACATCTGTGGGCAAAAATTATTTTAAATTTGAAATTATTTATAAGCAGTAATTCAAAAAACAAATGCATAAGTTTAAAACGAATCTGTTTTTGTTATTGTTGGTCTTTATAAAACGTAACTTCCTCTTTATATAGGAAGTTACTTTATATAGGCAGTCGCTAATTTCAGAATTTCATGATTTTTGTTTAAGATAATTCTTCTGAATGTTATAACCTATTGTGTTTAGATTTGTAAAATGCAGTTTATCACTCATTAAAAAAAAATATAATATTAACAATAACTAGTTTGTCCGTTCGTACGACTTCCCACACTTCTTAGGGTAAAAAAAATTGAACAAACATTTTTAGCTGTATCTTTACTAATTTGGTCCGAATAGTAAAAATTTATTGATTTTTTTTTAGTTTAACTTTACACGTAATTTAATAATCTTTTAAATGAGCATTTGTAATGGTATGGTTTCTCTTAATCCAATTGAAGATCTTTACTTATATAATTAAGGTTTTGATCCTGGAGTGCCCAGAAGGAGGTTCTATCGAGCAAGTTGTGTCATCATAATTTTTGAGTGGGATATAATTTGACGGTTTTTTGAATTTCGAAGAGAGCAAATTTCGAGCGAGTTATAAATTTTAGGAATGAAAATTTTATATTAAGGGGCATGGGAAAAACATGGAACAGACCGCAGCTAGTGTAATTGTATATGATCAGCGATTTTTCTAATGCTACCATCGCTTGTTCTGTTTTTAAGAAAATGTAAGCAATAAAATATCTTGGGAGCGTGGGGTAGGTTATAGCGGCATCGACTTTGAGGGAGAGGGAGGTGGGCACCCCTGTTTTGATAAAAGCAGCAAAATTTGAAGACTTTAAGAAGATAGATCCTATTTTCACGTTGACGGTACTAGGGTCACTCACTGTACCTGAGAACACATAACAGGTAGCCGTGATGAAATTAACAATGGCGGATTCTGAGAAGGTAATGTCTTCTTGGAGTCCCAGCTGTTTGGCAATGCCAGTTTTCACAGTTTGTTTTTATTTATTGTAATTTCAATAATCATGCTTACATAACAAATTTCACAACCCAGTCACCCTAGCGGAACAGAAGTCAAAATATCGAAACTGGATATTTTTATAGAAAACGGCATTAAAGGTATGTATATACGTCCGTGTAATTAGAAAAAGAAGAATTAGTCAAAAATATTACAAACAGTATTAATATAATATAATAATATACGGTAAACATCGAAAATTGAGAGCTAGTTTAATAATAAAGGGTACTGGTTTGATTGAAATAAATTATAAAGTTAAGATTTTTCCCCAAAATATTTTTTTAGTTTCCGGAGTGGTATATGTTGTGAATTAATCATTATTGTATTTAAAAAAATTGGCTAAATTAAAATGATCTTTTTTAGCACAGTACAAATAATTTTTACTAATAAAAAAATGCAAATACAATTATTAACTTAGCCAATAAATCAAGTTACAAAAATTAAATACATATAATTACTATAATATATGTTTAATTTTTGTAACTTGAGAGAAAATTACAATAAAACTGCACAACTACTCAACTATGTTGAGTTGTTACACCCAGCATACTGATACCATAACCAGCATACTGGTCAGTCCTAATAGATCATAGGTAATGAGAGAGTACAAAAAAGATAGAGTTTTGCAGGACTGTCATCCAAAGTACCGAATGTTATCATTTATTTTCTTATTGTTATACTCATTTTCTTCCTTCTCACTACTGTCCGTAGAGCCCATAGCTCATAACGAACTGCCCAGAATTAATACATATAATGGTGCAGGATTGCAGGATTCCTAACGACTCCAAAACAATCGATTCCGCGATACTCTGTAGATCGTTCCTTTCCACATCCAGCTTCTCCGAAAACAGCAGTTGAAGATGGAATCGCTCCTCTACTCCCGAACCGAGTACTCTCTTTCATCTAATTCTTCTCTATATTTCTCCTGCAGGTACAGAATGCATTTTTTATAGATTTTCTGTTTTTAGCTGAACACACCTGTAAGTCTCTAATTTTATTTATTTAATTTTTTGATTTTATTTTTTCTTTTCTTTCTCCACATTCCTCTATGTCTATTATTTCATATTATATCCTTTTTCCTTTTCTTTCAATCTCTCCTGTAGATCTGTAGAAGTATATTCACATTTACATATATTATATATTACACTACAACAATTTTTACCATCTATTTAGTTGAGTTTAGGATCTTGTTACTTAGCTTACTCTGTTTATATTTTAATATACTTACTGTTTATAATTTTAATAAGCTTATTCACATTGTTTATAATTTTCCGTCTAAATATGATGTAACTTCCACAATTCTCAATCTTTTTGTATCTTGCCCGTTCTAGAACTGAAGAAGACCTGCAAAGTCGGGTCGAAACGTTTGCTTTTAATAAAATAGTTTTGCCACTATTTAGCCTTTTTATGACCGCCACCCCGGACCATCTCCTTCCTTTATAATGCATCGGACAGCTATTAAATATTCAATATTTCCTCTTTTTGTATTTTAATTTCTTGTATAATTTTTTAAAAAATAAAATGTTATTTTTTTAGTTTACGATGTGAAATATCTTTTAAAATTTATCTTTTAATGAGGTACGAAAGTATCCTCGCTAGATTGCTCAGACACTGTGCACCGGGTGATAACCTCGCTTCCCAATCTACCCTTGTGATTTTATTCCGAGGAAGAGGAAAGATGATCTTGGAATTCTCTAAAACAGGACACATTGCAGACCAATCAATGAAAAAAAAAATGCATAAGTTAATTTACTAGATATTTTAATAATAAATGCAATTTTTTCAATAGCATGTTAAGGAAGTATTCTTTGTAGGAAAATCGTCCAAGGATTTGGTTGGTAAGACATCCCAAAGCTTTTCGATCCGCTCATGACTAAGAAGTGCGGCTAGAAGACTCATATGGTAGGACCTCTTCAACCATATATTATACTATAATAGCCATTATAAAACATTGCACATTTGCCGGTCTATTACTGTAATCCATTGGCGAGGAGGAGGCTGTCCCGGGGGTATGGTGTGGCTAGCAGCATGAAATTAGGCAACCCGATCCGGCCTGCTCTCCCCCTTTAAAGTATATTTTATATCCTCATCATTTATTAAGGCCTGCTTCGATCTGGGGCAGCTGATGCCGTAGCTTATGCATAACTGCTCGACGAGCGGTCTGGTTCAAAGATTATTGTTAAGAAAAAAAAGGAAAAAATCAGCCTAGTTATCAATATATATCGCTATATTTAAAAAAAAAGGAAAGGTATTTAATAACGAAAATATCGAAGTCAGAGACAATTTTTTAGAAAATTTATAATCCTTTTAGGCTATACTGGGTTTTTTTCAGATCAGGGGTGAAGGCGGGGGATTAATGTTGGAGTTAAAGAGCCTCCGGTGCCAGGGATGGAACTCATTGTCTTCGGTATATCAGGAGACATCAATCAATAATTAGTTATTGCAGATTAAAGATAATACATCCTATTTCAACAGCTAAATACAGACAATTAACACACAGATTGCACGTGCTCCTCTACTTATTAGATAATTTAAGAGACCCTTGGTGGAATTACGGGGAGGAGAGGACTTTTGTATTTTATTATTATTTGCAATAATAATATGTTCTCTTTTTAAATTATAATGCATACACAGCTTCTTAATTTAAGTTCGTGTAATCCAACACTGTCATCACCACCTATGCCGATGACACGTGTATCCTATCAGTTAATAACGATCCTTTAATTTCATCCCAAACTCTTCAATCACATATCACAAGCCTTGAAGAATGGTGTAAAAATTGGAGAATAAAAATAAATTCCAACAAATCCCATCAAATCACTTTTACCCTCCGTCGTAAACCTATGACCTCTTGTCCTACAGTATCCTTCAATACTACTCCACTTATTCCTGTTGAGAAAATCCGCTACTTAGGACTCCACCTTGACAAACGACTCACTTGGAACCCCCATATCAGACTGAAACGACTAGAAACCGCCCGACGTTTTCGACTACTGCAGCACTTACTAGACAAACGATCTAAGCTTTCAATCAATTATAAACGACTCGTATATATGACAGTAATAAGACCTATTTGGACTTACGGAATTGAGCTTTGGGGCTCCACTAAACCATCGAATTCCTCTCGTATCCAATCCTTACAATCCAAAATCCTTCGTAATATCCTCAACGCTCCTTACTTTGTCACAAATAAAATCATCCATAAAGACCTTAATGTTCCATATGTTTCCGATCTGGCCCAATCCAGATACCTTTCCTTCCATAACAAACTGCAGAATCATCCGAATCCTCTCGTTTCAAACCTTGCTTCCTCCTCGATCCCTGATAACCCTCCGAGGCGTCTGAAAAGAAGATGGCCTCGGGATCTTCTAATATAGAACTTTAATTTGAGTTCTACCAATGGGTAGTTTCTCTTCATGTTGTACATGCCATGTTACAAATTTCTCATTTACTTATTGTATTCTCTATGTAATACAGTTGTAAATTCCATTGAAATAATAAAAAAAAAAAAAAAAAAAAAAAAAAAGTTCGTGTAAAAAAAATTATCCCTAAAACCATTTTTTTTTTCAACATGCTTTCAAAGATCATATAAACTTCATTTCACATGTTTTTCTTATCTTCCAGAGTAAAAAATTAAAATCAATAACAATTAATCTATATAAATGAATAAAATATGTAAAACAAAATCGATTAAGAAACTAGGAAAAGTCGACTACATGGCTAAGCTAATGCCTAGAAGTAGGTATGCAATTCTTTTGTCACTCCATATTTTCTATTATTGGAAGTTTAGTTTATATTAAAAAATAATTATACCGCTTATTTTATAATGTACACATATTTTAATATTATGTTGTTCGTTTTACAATAATTATGTTGATTATAATTCATAATTTGTATACATAATATAAATCCCTTAAACGCATTTTGAAGGTCCATCAGCCCCAAACAGAATGGAAAGTATGCGCTTATGTTCCAGAGTGATTATCTTTCATATTTTTACTTTCATAACTTATATTAGAGCTAATATAATCGATAGGAAAAAATAAAAACAAAATTCTATCGTTTCCACCCCAATTTAATATAAAGCATCTTTTTTATCGTTTTAACGGCTGCAATAAAGCTGTACATATTAGAATAAATAAAAATTTTGTATTTTTCTTGTAATTATTACCCTCCATCTCCATCTTAACTTATGTTTTGTTTATTGCCGGTCGCAAACGCCCTATCAACAATCGTCGCACTTTCTCATAGCTTTCATCTCGTTTAAACAACTTACTAAGGATAAATGGAATGGCAGAAGATATTAGATCGACTAGATGATCCCTTAACAAAAGCTGAATCATTCATAAGCCTCGGTAGCGTTGCCCTGAGGTATCAATTAAGAGCAGTAGTTTGCCAGGTATTGTGTAAGGGGGCTTTGATGGAGTCATGATCCGATACTCTGGCTCCCTCTATTCTCAACAATGGGATAACTCAACTTAAAGTAGGACCCTATGGAGGTATGTATAACATGTTAGCAAGGAATTCACCATATTTAAAAACCATGGTAATTAATGGTGATATCTTAGTTTGTGTTAAAAAGGTGGGTTAACTAAAATTTTATACCAAGAAGTATCCAAATATTCTACAATATGAAGGATGTTTAACTAAAATAAGGCTTAAAAACTTAATATTGTACACTAAAGGACTTCATTTTATCAGGCCGATATCATACAGTTCATATTCTTCCTCCCATAGAATAAATTATAAGGCAATAAATTTAATGTAGGGTTTAAGGAATGTATAGATGCATTACCGCTTTTCTTTAGCTCGTGCCTCTTGTCCCGGAACTTAAAAATTAGAATCAATAAAACCATTATCTTACCTACAGTTCTTTATGGATGCGAAACGAGGCTGATTACATTGAGGGATGAGCAACGTCTTAATGTTTTCGAAGTAGTATTTAAAATATTGCGTAGAATATTAGGACCGAAGAAGGATGAGTTAACCGGAGAGTACAGACGGTTACAGAACACCGAATTGCGTGAACTGTATCCGGATAATATAATTGAGGCTACTTAAATAGGCTTGTAAAATTATCGGGTTTTGTAACGAGAGAATTCCTAAAAGGTTAATATGTGTTGTACCGAATGGCAAACGTCCGAGGGGTAGACCAAAGCGAAGGTGGAAAGATTGCATTAAAGCCGATCTGAAGGGACTGGGTTTTGATGGTGGAAAGAGGTGTGTAATAAGCGATTTTTTTTTTTATCAAGATAATCATTCTGGAACTAACGAAAAGAAACTATGTAAAATGATACTTAAGTGATCTTTAAAATCTTGTTAAAAAAACACGCGCCCTCGCATGTAAGTAATTACAAGACACTTACATTTAGTAGTTGTATATGTGTTATAATAAAAAGAATAAATGTTAAGATTGTTCAAATATTTACTTCAGTTTACCAACAAAAACAAATTTGTACCAATGAAAAAAAAAAACTTTGCGTTTTCGGTGCTTCAGACAGAAAATCTCTTCTGGATCCACCAGTTTCTCTTATTGGATAATATAATATGACGGCGTGGGATATGTAATGGAATCTCATATATTGTTGAGTTATGATTATTTGGATCTGAAATGCAAACTTGGTAATGTTTATTATTTACAATAAATATTATAAAACTCTCTCGTTTTTATTTATTTACATTTATTATTATTAATTTAGTTTACACGCTTGGTTTTTGAAATTTAGTCAGTTTTTCAAAATTTCAGAGTTTATAACCGTAATATTTTGCCTCTCAGTCTAGATATTACTACCGCGACAGAAATTGTCACCGTTTAAACGAAGCTTTATCGATGAAATACCCACCAATTTTAAACCGTTTATAGACCAAATTGTGTATTTTTTTTTTATATAGAAAATGTTGAATAACGAAACAATAAAACCTTGACATAGTAGAGAAAAGTATACTGTTCAAATAAATGCTACATAAATTAATTTGAACTTGCTCGGCCGTTGGAATTGACGTCCAATACAGATGATAAATCACTATCACAGTTGGCAGTGCCATCCTAACTCAAATTCGCTAATGATAGGCCTTAAACATATTAATTAGGATCCAATTTATTTCTGTTGATTCATGGCGTGGCGATATAGAGGGCATTGCGTAACAACTGCCCACTGATCATCGGCCGCTGATATAATTCCTCTTATCTCCTTGATGCTATCAATCTCGCCGATTAATTTCAAACGTTTGTAGACGAGTAACTCTAACCCTCTATCGAATGAATAATACTTTTAATTCTTGATTTTTTAGAAAAGGTTTGCCGAAAAAAATCAAAGTAAAATTATCGAAAGGAGAAATGAAAGTGAAATATAAAAAAAAAATATATGATACAAAACTAATTTTAAATTAATATTCTTAACAAAATTTACAAAATCATTTACTGACTTTACAAAATTGGTGCTCGCTTTGGAAAATAAGATTAAATCATGACAAGTCACAACATATAACATTTACACTTCGACGAGAAACGTGCCCACCAGTTTATATAGTAGATAACCAAATTACTCACATAAACTCAGTACGTTACCTGGGACTAATATTCGACAGACGGATGACCTGGACCCACAAGTCAAAATGAAACGACAGACCATAAACAAGCGATTAAAAATACTGTACTCACTTTTTTCTAAATCTCAATTGAAAGTTCGACAAAAACTAAATACATACACTTACCAATTCAAACCCATCTGGACATACGGCTCTCAGATTTACGGCTCGGCAAAAAAGAAGCACTTAAAAAAACTACAGTCATTTCAATCCAGTTTTACGACTTATAACAGAAGCTCTCTGATAAGTCAAAAACAAAACTTTTCATAACGACTTACGACAACCAACTATAGACCAACACATACGTACTCATGCCTGTAATGCCAATCCTCATAATCACAACACATCTGCTGATTGTCAATACCATGACAGGTGCGAATAAATAGTTAAAGAGAAAAAAAATTAATATTCATAACTTTAAATATAATATTAATATTAACATTCGTTGTTTTATATGTATGTATATATGAATATCTACGTAGAGATTTAGATGTATAGGAAGTTAGAGAAACATAAAAAAGTAAATCATAAAATTTTTTTTTTTATACGAATTCTCTGAGGTGCCATAGAAATTTATAATTGATCTAACTTTTGAACCATTGGAGATACATTAGTAAAATAATATACATTCTTGAAGAACATTTAATTATCATAAACTAAAATCTTCTTCGTGACTTAATCGCATACCGAAGTAATTAGGAGTTAGCTTGTCAAATACAGCAAAAAGCATGAGATGAATTTTTTCTCCAATTTAGCGATAGTTGAGAATGGATATCTCGATAAGCGAGATAGCGAAAAAATGTATATATTCAATCATATTGCAAATATTATCGGCTTTAATTTTGTATAAAACGTCTTTGTCTATGCGATGTATAGTTTGCATGAAATAAGAGAATACCCGAAAAAAGTGACCTTCTAGGCCCATCTACCTCCCCCCCCCACATCAGGCTCACCACCAAGGAGTAGTGACTTTTAGTATGTTTACCTCCTTACTAATCCAAACAATATCCCAAAATCCAATATTGTATCCCTGTTATTTCCTTCTATACTTTCTTTTCGAATATTCATTGACTGGGCTAATATATAGTTCCCTAGTACAGGAGTTTATCTGTTTGGCCTTAGATCAAACTGAAAAGACTTATAAATTTTCTCATAAGATTTGCAATTCCTTGCCTGTATGAAGTTCTTGTTGAATTAGCCTTACCCTCCTTCCTTAATTTATCTCCTTTTCAAGACTTTAGAACTGAAAAATCTCCCTAAATCGTTGATAATTTAACTCAATGTTGATGTATCTACACCCTTCGTATATAAGTATCCTACCTGTTGATTTGTGTATATATTTATAAAAAGATTCTCTTAGCAAATTTTTCTTTATTCGTTATTATTCTTTATTCATCCGTGAATCCCCTCTACAATACTTATTCTTCTCCGTGTTTATAATCAAGACCACTTATAGATGTAAACATAAATAAATGTTAATGTAAATAAGATGTTTACATTAATTTGGGAGTTTTGACCCCTATGTTAATTCTAACTGTAGTTTATTCACGTCAAATTAATAGGATTTTAGTACTACGTAATATATATATATGGCAGATTTGACCAAAGTACTGACAGTTTCCTCAATATTCCTGAAGACAGTGCGACGAGGAGAGCAGGAGGCAGCTGATCTTGACATATGCGGCAGCGGGGGTTGGGGAGGAACATTACCCGGTTAGAGGGAAGGTATAGGGTTACATTGGGAGGGTATTATAGGGCCTAATTCAATCCACCCATTCCCTCCAGTCATCCCTTCCTTATCTTATTTGCCAAGGGACCTGTGACATTCAGTCCCTCGAATTAGTTAATTTTAGTGCAGATAGGATAAATAATTGGTATAGGATATGATGTAATTTGTAACTGTATATGAGAAATTGTTTTGGACAATAGGATAAAAAAAATATGTTTGTTCACTGTGGCTAGGGTACAGAGAAACCTTACCCAATTTTCGACCTATATACTATCATATAATAAGACTGATTGGGTGATCTCAGTCAATAGAGCTAGGCATATATATACCACTAACATATCCAGGATTTAATTTTGAGGGGGGAGGCTTGAGCTCGAAAGATGTTTTTTTTATGTATATATTACGATAGTTACTTCGGAAGAAAGAAAGAAACTAAGTACCCATGTGAAATGGTGTTTCTTTAAAGTGATTCTTTAAGTACTATTAAATGTAGTAAGACGAACAATAATACTTTAAGAGATAATTTTTTTTCAGAAGTATCATTATAATTTTATTCATAAATATATTTTACCATTTGGGGGGAGAGAAGCTTCAGATCGAAAGTCCCTCCTCCCCCCTCCGTAGATCCGCCTGTGATAAAGACGATAACGGCTGAGGCTTGGAATTTATTGATATCCTCTTTGGAAGAATAATCAATGATATAACATAATATACTAACAACATTAATTGAAAAAGTTGTTTCAATAACTTTTTATCAACCGATAGTAACAAAAAATAGGAATTTTATATAATAATGTAATTTAAATTCGACCGTTTAACTGATAAAGGAAAATCTGAAGAGTGACATACAGATGTCATCAATTAGAAAGGGATGCTATATTTTAAAGGAAATTTTGAAAAAAAATTTTCATTTGAAAAAAATATTTAAAAAATCTGTAACACAACCTATGGAGGGTCTTGGGTTAAGTACTTTGTCAGGTATTACTTTTTTCAAGGGTTACGCAGGGAAATGAATGGGTCGAGATCACACTCAATCACTAGATTTTCCCTCTTAATAAATTATTTAATTAAGAGTACCCAATGATAGAAGTTCAGTGTATCCCCAGAGGGTCCTGATTACGGTGTCGATCCATGGATGAAATAACAATTCGAAATATTAATTCTCCTAAGGAAGAAAACGAGATATTTCAATTTAGTATTACGTCTTGAGCTGCAGAAGGCCAATTCAACAGCGTTAATAAAATACACGAGCACAGAAGATAAAGAGGATAGAGGAGATCGGGGACTTCATCCAATAGCCAGATCCCCTAAAGCTGAGGGTAATAGTAAAAAAAGCGCTAGGATCAGGAGCTAACCCCATGTAATAGGGGCGGAGGAACAAATGTCCCCGCCGATGAGGGGGAGCACTAGATTCTCCTTAGCGGTAATACCACACACCTTTCAGTGAATAAAGTAGTCCGCTCAGATAAATTCGAGTAATCCGCCCGCGGCGCGGGGATAGATGGGAGGGGTTCCTTCTGCTTGAGGAGTGGATTTCGTCTTCCTCTTCAGCTACTATACTTCCAACTTCACATGATTCCTGTTTGTTTGCACCTCCATTTATTAATTTTACTTGTCAATTACAACTGTCGATAATCATCAGGGTTGGTATAATCATGAAAAGATAAATAAAATAAAAACATGGAAGATACCTTATAGACATTAAGAAAAACACTACCCAGTGGTGCCCCTTCTAAGACTTTTATTATAAAAACATTAAATATTATGTAAATGGATCCTTCATTTGGACCATTTTCAGGTTTTCCGGTATAAAAGTTGTGGCGATTTCTTTTATTAGCTGGTTAGAGTGTCCAGTTGACTTATTATGAGATCGTTTATAGCAAGATGGTATGTGTTCATTAACCATCCATATACATAATCAGTCGTTATGGTATAATATTAAAACAATTAATAACCATCTGATTCAGCCATGACATTAAAACAAAAGAAAAAATAAGCGAACATGTGTATGGACAGTTTTGAAATGATGCAACAGTCCTATTGGTCAGCATATTTGGGGAGGAAGGAGGTTATTGAAGCGAAATGTGCTCTATCTATGGTCTATATTTAAGTTAAGACAAGGAAAGCTTGCTATATAGCTCTGTGAATTTTGGAATTGGATGGCAAGCGGTCGGCCAGCAGGGGTTCAGTACTTTGTAACGAAGTACTATTTCAAGAACAACGGTTGTGCATGGAGATGATCGGATCGGGATCACGCTTAACCACCAGATTCCCCCCTTAATCAATAATTTAATTAGAGTACCCCCTTTATAGAGGCTAGGTGTGCCCCAGAAGGATCTGTCGATCACTGGGTCGATCCACCCCTGATGAGACAGAATAAATAAATACATCAGGCGGTTTCGAACCCAAGACCTTGAGGTTATGAAGTCAGTGCCTTACACACCAAGCTATCCCGTTACGTTAGCGATAATATACACTTTTAAAATTTATTTATTGAAATTTACAACAATATTAAAAATACAAATAAATCATCCGATAAATTAAATATAATGTCTTCATAAAGACAGATCATACAAAAGATTTCTAACGAACAATGATTCCTCGGTAAAATAAAAACAACAATATTTCTATGTACTTTACTGACTCCATAGAAACCCTAAACTAACTTTTCCTTATCTAGTTATTAATTAGGTTCAGTTAATCATATTGTTATTTTAAATTTAACTTAATTACTAATTATAATTGACATCGAATTTCTGGGATGGATTGAACTATTCAATATTAAAGGATTCGCTAATTTGTGTCTTTGGAAAAAGGGAAATAAAAAGAACAATCCTTGATTGAGATAAAAAAGAAGAGTAGTCAAATTAAAAGCTCTAAGTAATTAGAGCGAAAACAATCTTGCTCACTTCCAAGGCTTAAAGAATGAAACGAATAAATGGTTTAAAAAAAAAAAAATAGTAAGAAAAACGCGTTATGTAAAGAATTTCTTTAAAACAAAACAAAAATAATATAACAAGTACAAAGATAAACATAGATAGCGTATATTGATTGAATACTCAATGGTTGACCGTAATAAAATATTGAGGAAAGAGATGGTCCGGGGTGGCGGTCTTAAAAAAAATTAAAATAGTGGGGAACTATTTTATTTTAAGCCAATGTTTCTACCCAAATATGAAGGTTTTTATGAGGGGTATGGTTCGGATTATGTCTTAATAATAAAGTGGTTTTTCTTCAACTTTAAGTTTTTTTATGACTACCATTCCTCAAGATTGTGAATGTGCTTAAAACCCGTAACGGCTGGAATAAAGGATAAAAATAATAATGTCCTGGCAGATCCGTTAGAAGTATTAATTAATTTAAAAAATATATAAAGGTTTTTGTTTTCAACAATATAATTTAGTACAACTTAACATCTTAAATTTTCCAAAAATAATAATGCCCCTTTTAAATAAGGAAATAGCCGAATTCATCACAAGCCAACTTTAATCTGCCATGTCTTCATTGCCTCGTCAAATCTTGATTGGTTTAATTAGAGTTGATATTTGCATCTGCTACAAGATCTTTGTCGGTAACTTCTATAGCCACTGTTAATTACCGCAAGTAGGCCGCTTGCAAGTGTCTAAAGCAATTAATTTCGAGTGCAATTACAGGATCATTACTTCATTACTCATGAGGGCGAAAAAATGATAGCTATGTTACATGATTAAATTAGCTGAAATTTAAACGGAATGAAAAAGTATAATGTAAGCGCGGACTTCTTATGAAAACAATAAACTTTGAATCCTTAGTACACAAAATTTATTTTCGAGATGTGTGAAATTAAATATTTTTAATTTAATTTAAAAAAGGACTTAAAAATTTTAACTTAAAAATAGTAGGTTAAATTAAAAATAAGGACTAATTGGGCTTAGATTACAGAATTAATTATCCCGGATAAATCGCCTGGTTCTCATGTTAAGAATATACCCCACAAGTTCTATTTTTTTTATTTTGTTTTTTTGATAATTGAATTGATTTAATAGAATTTTTAATTAAACATTTATCAAATATAAAATTTTGTAAATATTAATTGAAAATTTACATGGAAAAAAATTTCGAGTTCAGAAATAAAACAAATTAATTGTTTTTTTAGCATACAGTACATAATACAGTACGGCGCACTGAAGGGCATTGGTACTAGAGCTGTAGTATTCATTCACACAATGTGTACATAAGAAAGGAAAATAAATATAAAAAACCAAAGTAGGAAAAAAGATGAAGTGATATACAAGATAAATAAAATAACAGATTAAATCCGAATTGTAATAAAATAAATAAAACACATTCACACCTATGTACGATAAAAACAAAATAATAATAAAAAAAAATCCAATTACATTGAAATTGATTAATCGACTTGTAGTTTCAAACCCCGATTGATATAGTTCAAACAATTATACATATTTTTGAATTGTTAATAAAACTTTTGTTTTTTAAATATTTGAAAAATGCTGATAGAATATACAACAATTTTAAATGCAAGTTCTATAATCAGAGTATATAAAAAATCTTTTTAATAAGGAAAAGAATCGTGTCATAAAATGGAGGAATGAATTCATAATTTCTTGATAGTTGTAATCGACCAAGGAAAAGATTAATTTTAAAACTTATTAAAAGTATATAGGTAAGTGAAAGTAAAAATCAGTGTCTTTGCAAATAATTGTACAAATTCAATAAATTATTATTTATTTTTTTGGGGGGAATTTAGTAATCTTTCCAAAAAAACATGGCGGTCATCAACAATAAAACGTATACTTTTTGAGTTATCCGTTAATAAATTTCATTTCACTTTATTACTTTTTTCCCTTAAAGTTTATGGTATGTGACTATTTTTCCTAGCTGAAGAATTATGAAAATTATTCATTCCGACAAAAAAACTAAAAATAAAAAAAACACTTTGAGAAATAATACATTAAGATGGTGCTTATTCTATTTTAGAAATTTTTTCTCTATGGAATTTCTTTTTCTTTAAAATAATTTTAATTTAATGACTAGATTGTAACTAAAATAAGTCTAACTTCCATAAATATATGTGTTTTCACATAGATTAATTTCTCTTCAAATATACCCATGGCAACGACTATACTGTTTAAATCGCTGATGACTTGCAATTTGAAATAAAACAGAAGGAAAAGTTGCATAAAGAAGCTATCAAATTTACGTTCTAATAAATTTTATTGTTATTCAACAATACAATTAAGGTTTTATAACTAATTTCTATGGAGCCTTAAGTGTCCAAGTGGCACAACATTTAATGTTTATTTAAAATCTTATTCAATAAAACACTAAGTGAAGAAATGTACTAAAAGACCTATTTAAAATGGTTAAACCCTTTTAAACGCCATCGACACAACAATGATTTCAAAACCGCTTTGAGTCACGCAAACGAAGTAGAGCTTGTTTTAAAGGTAATATCCGACAATCAGGGCAAACTTGTAGTGTTTTTTTAAGTATAATTTTATTCCAATATTAATTAAATAAAGGGCAAATTTATTTGAGTTAGAATTAATTATTAATATAGGCAAAATATTTATTATGAATAGATAATTATTTGAGTAGATGGAAGAAATTAAATCTTTAATATGCATTCTTGATACTTTAATAGGAAAATGAAAAATACATCAACGGTTATTAAATTTTCAAGTAAATAAGGAAAATTGTGATAATATTAAGTAAATTAAACCAGAAATTTTTTTACATAGTGGAAAATATTTTAACTTATCTAACCCGTTTTACATTAATATTAACAGATCTGCAACTACTGTTTATTCAGACTCGATTATAATAATAAAAAGAAGGATAGGGGTGATCAGTCAAAAATAAAACTGGCAAAAAAATAAATAATAATATTTATTTTAATATTGGCCCACGTTTCGACCCGAATTTCAGGCCTTCATCAGGACTGAGAAAAGAACCAGATAACTATTGGTATGAGAAACATAAACAATTTAGGTAAAAAAAAACGTAAAGTAAAATGAAGTAGATATAGGAGGTAAAAACGCGAGTCTGTTGTGAATACACGACCAACACATCAAAGAAGAGCAACACTTGTAAAGTAGAATCAATTAATTTTTTTTTTGTCATTTAGTAATAAAAAATTAAATTAAGTGATTAAATGAAGGTTGATAAGACGTCACCAGTTATTAAATAATTAATGATACTATAACGAATTGAATCATCATTTGAATAATATATTAAAATTAATCAATTCATAAAAAAAAAATCTTTAACTCAACCCAGTGGAAGGACCGTCGATTTAATATTCGGTAACGAAGTGCAACTTCTTCCCAACAGTAATAACAGGAAGGACAGGTCGGAAACAGCTATGGATACATAGAATTTATTGAAACAATGCATAATATATATTAATTTAAATAATAAGCATACATGAGTATGCTCTCGCCCATTGAAGTTAGACATATTAATCCGTCCAAATCGGAATGGTACTGGATTGTAAGATTTCTAATGGCGCAAGCCTGTGAAGATAAAACAAAACCCCAGGAATAATTTTCCCGGACTCCCATCAAATATTTATTTAGCAGTAAAATTCAACCGAAGCCTTCTATACAGTATACAACAAAAATATTACATAATTATTATATAGCATATGTAATGTTGTCCATACTTTATTTTATTTATTTATTTTACATTAAATTTGCCACTGCGTTGTAGCGCATTAAGCAAATGTGTTGTCGTTTATTCTACCTTCTTTTATTCTCGATCCATGTTTGCATTGTCAGCAGGAGATCTCTAGGCTACTGCTTATTTTTTAGTCATCGTTGATGTTCACCAGTTAATATGGAGGAATAAAGAGACAGGAAGAGTAGGTTTGGATGATTCAGAGAAGAAGAATGAAATGTTGTGTACGTGTGAGTATATAGGACTATACTTTTGGTGTATTCATGTCTTTGTGTATGGTGTGATATGAAATATACCAAGGAGGTTTAACGATTTTACGAAGTATTTTGGATTGTGTGATTTGAATTTTTTTTATGTATGCGTGTTTATGTATGCGAAATCCCAAAATTCTGCTCCGTGTAGGTCTTAGTATGGTGGTGTAGATAAGTCGTTTGTTTAGTAAGTTGAGAGGAGATCTGTAGTCCAAAAGATGTGAGTTGTTTATACCGTCTGGTCAGTTCTTGTTTTTTGATTTTGTATGTTCCAGGTGAGTTTTTTGTCCAAGTATAGTCCGAGATACCGTACATGACTTTTGGAAGGAACTGCCTATTGTCACAGGAGGACACGAAACCTTTTTCAGGGAGAAGCTAACATGAATTGATTTTAATAATTTTATTTTAATGTAAATTTAGAAGTTAAAAAACAAGACCTTGTGAAAGTCTTTGGTAGAAGCCAATAATGAGGGCATGATTAGATTAAAAAAGAATCTAACTATAACAGATTGTATTAATTATCTATAAAATAGTTATTTAGAGATCGATTACTAATTATCTAAGTAATTGGAACAAGTTAGGGAAGCGGTACTGCTGAGTACTTTCCTTCCCCATGCCTGTCATGTCATTATATCATTATCGCCATCACATTTGCTGATTGTAAACTTATTGTTGACAGGCGCAAATACATATTTTATAGACCAAAAAAAAAAAAAAAAAATTTAATTTAATGAAGAAAAGGATGGTTGAGGTGATCTGTCAAAATAAAAATTGCAAAAATAAATGATAATATTTATTTTAACATTTGCCGACGTTTCGACCAGAAAAATAAATAAATGTTAAAATAAATATTATTATTTATTTTTGCCATTTTTATTTTGTTTGATCGTCCCAACCATCCTTCTCTTCATTATTCACAACAGTCAACAATCAACCCATAATGATTGAAATATAAAATTTAATTCAGGACAATTCTCATTAATAAAATAAAATTCTCATAAATCCAAATTTAATTATTTTATTTAATTACTTTGGTTTTTGAAAGAATGCATAAAAATAATTTTTTTTTAAACATAAACTAGAGACGTTTTAGAAAAGTTTATAGGTACTGAAATATTCTAACTAATGCCGAATACATTCTAAATTATTTATTCTGAGCTTAGGTACTCGCGGGCTTGAACATGACGAAGGTTGAACCTCAGAATCCTGACAGACTGTATTCGTAAATAAATGGAAGAGAGCAGAGAAAACACTCCATCCAATTAGCAGAGACCTAATGCACTTTACTCGCTTTGTTTTACACGGATTACAAAACTGCCGCCTATTTAAAAGTGTAATTAGTAATCAAATAGAGTTATAAAGTCGACTTAAAAAAAAAAAAAATGGAATTAAAAGTTTTTCCCGAGTTCTGTTTTATTTGAACACGGCCTCCCGTGTTTACCCCTTTAATACTGCTTAATCGCATTTTTGTTCTCTCTCTCTCTCTTTTCCTCTTTTTTTTTTTTTAATTTGCTAAGCCTTTCATAGGATTCTCGGATTCTTGGTATTTAATTTACTACCCGTTTCTTGTTTTTTATCCTTTAATTCCCCTTAAGTATCCCTCCTTCCTCCTTCATAATGGAAAATAATAAAATAATTCATTAGGAGGGTAGCCAGAGTTCCCGAGGAGATTATCTTAAGACTTTCTTGCGATTAAAAACATTTTCTCTCTTATAAGATTATATTTAAAATATTAGAAATTTATATTTGATTATAAATCATCTCCTGGTAAAATAACTGTTACAAACTGTGTTAGAATCGCGGAATCGGATTTTTCACAAAATGATTTCTGAGATAAAAGACCTGTCAAGAAATAGGGTTCACCCAGCATTGCGAGGTAACTGTTACTATTAGCTACTTCAATAATGTATGGGTAATTAAGCAAAGTGCCAATTTTCATTCGTAGGTGAAAATTTATTTTTTTTATTTATGATATCTACAACTACATTAGAAATAAAAATGTATTCAATAAATACGAACACAAAAATATAATAACATGAAATCACTTGTTGAGAAACTATCCACTGGTAGCACTCTAAAAATCTATTTACATGATTATCAGGAATCGAAGAGGAAGCAAGATTAGAAACGAGAGAATTTGGATAGTTTTGAAGTTTGTTATTGAAGGATACGTATCTCGATTGGACCAGACCAGAAACATAAGGAACATAAAGGTAGTTATGGATGATGTTTATGATGAAGGATTATAAAAATAAAGTTAAAACAATAAAGATTTAATGAGACCTATAAAACTTAACATTAGGTTTATGCGTGTCTGATAATAATTATCATATAACTAACGATGTACGACTGATCTGTTTAGGAAAATGATTCAAACATCGCAAGAACAAAAGACTTTTTTATAGTTCTTGAAGCCGGATTAGATAGTAACAATGCCTTTGATGATGATGCACATGCTTGTGTCAAAACCTAACCGAACTTAAAAAAACAACCTAACGAACTTTATCATCTCATATTTTTGGATTTATGTTAAATTATTCATTGTTTAACCAAACAATGTCTAGAGACAATTTTTTCGTTTATTGTTTTATTACGACTTTTCAGATATTTTCCAAGCTTGTCCGGTTCACGAAAACTATTTATTGTTTGTATTTTTAAAAATAAAATAAAATATACCGATCTTTATATCATGGCTCCTTGGACAAACGACCTTAGCTCTAACTATAACCAAGGACATTTTAAATAATGATCAAAAATGGTTAGAATTTTAATAAATATTGTTATTCCCTATATATATATATATATATATATATATATATATATATATATATATATATATATATATATATAACGGACTAAAGTAAATGTTTTCCATGTAATTGCTTTGTTTGTTAGATCTCTTTACTCTGTGATCAGGAAGCGAGGGTAATCCGGAGGATTTGAAAGAGACAACTGGAGCTGAATACGAAATGAGAGCGGACGAAGGGTGCCGGCTTCGTTAGGAGTAGGAGAAAGGTAAACCAATAACTGCCTCTGATTGGGCGGGATAACCGTCCAATGGAATTAGAGAACCAATCATACCTCTCGTTACACCTCTAACGAGCGGAATATGCGCCTGATTGGATTCAGCTCGACCAGCAGTGAGTGCTTGCGGCAGTGGTGTCATCTGCTGGGGACGACCACACACTGGCACGCCAGGGGGTCTCGGGAATCAAAAGACCGGGATAATGAAGTGGCATTGCGGTAGCGGCCAATCCAAATTGCCATTAGATATCTTTTGAGTTTGATTGGTTTACATGCCTCACTGGAAATCGGAATGAGAAGTGTGAGGGATAGTTCGTTGACGGGATGTTTAAAAAAAAAAGTCCAAAGAATAACTATTAGTAAAAAATTAGTCACTTTAAATTTATATATTTAAACTTTTAACTCAGTACTTTGCTTTATTTTGTTTATTTATTCAATAATATAACATTCTGTCACTTGGATATTGGTTATATTGAGGTAAGATAACATTTACACAATATGTACAAAACAAATATAAAATAAATAGAAGCAAATAATAATCAAAACGTGTATATAATAAATAAAATAAAATAACTTTAAGATAAGACAATTAAAAAAAAAAAAAAACACAGACATACATATATAGGGTGTCCCGTAAGTCGTTGAAAATATTTAATAATCGTTAATTCTGACTTCATTTATCGCGAAGGCCAGATTCTCCACTCAAGTCATGTATATCTGGTTATAGTGTCTCTGCGGCTGAGTGAAAGCCGCTGGGATCTCCTAGAGTTCTGCCTTTCCCTCCACGAGAGTTGGGAAAGGCTTGGCTCGGAGATCTTGAATGAATAAATATTGTATAAAAGAATGTATGTTTTTAAGTATTTATATTGTTAGATTAGTTTATTTTTGTTTAGTTTAGAATCTTTTAGTATATATACATTTACGTTTAGTATTATTTTATTGCTGTTTATTACTTTTATTTATTGTGCAAAGTATGAATGAGCTACTCTTTATCACTATTACCATTGTCCTTGAATGTGACAGATTGTAATATATCTCAATAAAGAAAAGTTTACATTTATCGATACAAAACCACATTAAGTACCTCAAAGTGACACAAGCCCTTTTGTGTATTAACTATAGTTACAGTAAGTGCACAATGTTTTGCTTTCACTGAAGAGAAAATAATAAATGTCCATAGTGATATATTTTTAGAAAATTTTAATTACTTGAAGATTTTATATTCATATTTCTGCGTAAAATATTATTAATAATTAATTATATATAGATATATTAATTGATATTAATAAGAATAAAACAAAGGTTTTTTATTTGTTCTCTTCTTACAGATTTGAGTTTTGACTGGATACAGCAAGAAGCAGTGATTGTTAGTCATCTTCGAAACTTCACTGACTAAATTAGTTCCAAATAAAAAAAATAAATAAAATAATTAGATCTTAAATCATAAATATCCTGATAGATAGAAAATCCAATAAAAAAAATAATGGTTTGTCCACCCTCCTCAGATTTTCTCCGCGACTAGGGGGCCGATTTTTTTGAGATTCGGAATCAAAGTTAGTTGTCACCCGAGGATACTCCTTTCTAGGATTTATTTTATTTTTATAATTTTGTATATGCTTCTTTGATGGTTCACAAAATTTCCTAAAAATACACACACCCACATACACAAAACAGATTAAAATAGGACGTTTTCGTGTAGAGATATTGTCTTATAAATATGGAAAATATTATTTTGTTTTATAAATCCGATCTACTTTTTTTTGCGTTCTTAACTGAATCAACAGAGATCGTTGTCTACATCTCTCTCTTATCAAATAACTTTTTAAAATTAGTTATTTCTTAGGAAAATATATAATTCTATGTATAACTATTTAGAAATAACAAACCATTGTGTAATCATTTGCAGCGTTTTTCACTTAATATTTATTTAATATAAACATATATACAAAAAGGTTAGCCAAAATAATATAACTGAATTAAAGTTATCAGCGTTATGAGATTGAATGATGGCAAGATACGAGGCGTGCGACAGTGGATTGAGCTGGCAATTGGTCGATGAACGAGGAGAATTATTAAATTGTGGGACTGCAAAATTTCCAAGAGGGCAATTATGGCAACTGTTTGCTCAATTATTGAGTTTGGTCGGGAGATAGATATCAACCGGCCTTGGTAAACCAAGTGTTATATGCTATCAACCATAAGTGAATATAATCTGATTGGTTTAATAATATAATTATCAAAACGTTTCGTATTTTACAGATAAGTAGGTGCCTATAGGAATTACGTAAATTCTTGAATGTACGAAAAATAATATTAAATGATATATGAATAAATGTTAACAAAACCGTTTTTGAGGAAGAAGCCTGTATGCTGAACCATTACTCTCATGAATTTAATAAATAATAATAAATAAGCATTTATGAAACTATTGTACAATGTAAGGCTATGTTAGTCGTAAATGTTGGTTAGCCGCACGCGGTTAAAAAAAAAAAGGATGGAATTTATATGCGATTTAAGAGCGTGTTTAACTCATTCACTCGCGGATGTTTTACTTATAACTTGATATAGTTCGGCTAACTCTACAAGAGTTTAAAGATCTGGACCCAAAAGTTGTATGCGAAATTCACTGATGAAGATTCTACATCAGAGAGCATAAGTTCACCCATTTCCGCTTCTTCTAATTTATCTCTCTTTTTTCTTATTTAGGTGCAAAGAGTTCATTTCGTTAGACCGGGAAAGGATCTGGAAACATTAATATGGCTTTAAACACTTCAAAACCACCAGACACAAACTGACGAAACAAAAAAACCAAAGAAACCGGGTGTTTAAAAGTGTATATATTTCCAGAGAAAGTAATATGGTTAACATAGGGAACCGCTTTTGACCTAACCAATAGAAATTTTAAAAATAAACAGAATGAAGCATAACAAAATTCGTACCAAAATTAAATTAAATCGTACCAAGAACCATTAAATTCAAGCAACACAAACAGTAAAAAAAATGTGTGAAAAGCCTAATCCAAACTTTCCTTGAATTCTCATGAAAAACCGACGTCATATAGATCGATAATTGATGAACAAAAACATTAGTCTAGAGCAGGGTGAGTAATTTTACAAAATTTCATATTTTTAAATAGGTTGTAAAATTTTATCATGTAATCAAAGGAGCATTTGAGGGCCGTAGTTTGGAGAAAGCTGCTCTAGAGAAACATCCAAATTCATGTTTCTCGTTATTTATTAAATGCGTAAACGTACTTTTAGACAGCATTATGTAAGTGGATCTATTAATTTTGTTGAAATTTTCTAGGCGTTGTCGACTTTGATAAGAGATATCATGGATATTTTGTCTATCAAGAAATTATGAGTTTTGATTCAATGATACTTTTCTTTATGGTGCATTGTAGTCAACTTAAATTTAATTTATAGATACCTCAAAACATTTCTAGGATAAGGTATCCTAATCATTAACAATTTATTAAAATGACCTAGTAAAATTATTTATTAAATTTAGCATAATAAGTAAACAATTAAAAATATATATTGCTGTTCATTCAATGGATAAAAGTTAGTCAAAATCATTAATGGAAATATTTACTTTTACTAATTTATACTCTTGGTCTTTCTTTATTAATTCTGATTTTCTCCTAACTCCTATCTCTCCTGTATGTCTAATTTAATAAAAAAAAAAAAAAAAAAGAATTGAATTAATTTGTTCCCTTCTTTTATAATTCTAGATGCTGAAGAAGGAAACAAACCATCCCCGAAACGTCGAAATAAAAAATATTAAAAAAACAACAACACTATAAATTAGTCATGTATGTCGAAAATATATCCTTATTTTTTTGTTTAACGTTTTGGAAAAAAAAATTTCTATCATCAGAAGGACCTATCCTGCTCAGTTAAGTCTCTTTTTTGGTGTGTTATTAATTTTGAATGAATAAAAAAAGTAAGATTAGCTCCCGAACATGTATCATTATAGAAAATTAACAAACAAATATATATTGACAATAGGAGCACAGAAATAAAAGATACAGACCGACAACTGAAAGTAGTATATGTTACTGATGATAGCAAGAGAATTTCCTGTAACGTTAAAAGCGTAATAAAAAAAAAAAAAAAAAAACTAAAATAATAAGAAAATTTGATTTACCGTCTACGCCAGTAAAACAAGAAAGTTGTCAACCAAAAGAAGAAATTAACCATAAATTAAGAGTGTTTATTTTATTGAATTAGACCTAAGGGTGAGGAGTGAAGTGAAAATAAATATTTGTTTTACGAATATGACAAATAATTAAGATTTGCAGTCTTCATCTGGGCAATGGTTACAATATAGTCTAGCAACAAGAACTGTACCGTTGAGTTTTTTTTCTAGACTGGACAGTAACTATTAAATTCTGACTGTTTGTCATCTTTAAAATAACAGTCAACAATATATCCATCTCTAAATTTTTTTTTTTTCATTGAATTTATAAATAAATTAAAATAATTGTTTCCGAAATGATTTTCCAATCTGTATCTGACCTGGTACGGCAAAGAAGCCCGAAGTTGGCCGAGGAGAGAGATATGACACCGGGGACCGAAGCGACATCTGGTAGGAGCGGATAACCAGCTTACAAGCGCGACGTCTGTAATTGATTGGACAAATAAGGGAACGAGATAGCCGGATAATCAGGGGCCATCTGTCGGCAGGCACCAGGACTACCAGTTTCTTTATAGCAGGAAACGATGACTGGTTGATCGGTGGACATTGCGATTCGCCCAGAGCTTTGCCGAGAGGAAGCATCTAGAAGTGGATGTTGAATGGATAATTAGGATCACCATTAATTAATAATCAATGTCAATACTGACGCTGTGAATGCAAGTAATTTTTATATTCCACAAGTAGCTTGAAAGAGAATCTACTTTCTACGCTACCGCTAGTATGTTAGGAACAGATGGATGTCCTCTGATTAAAATATTTATTAATTTTTCCTTGGTCAAATCAGTTCAGAAAAAAAACAAAAACGATCTTTCCCTCGTGAATAGTAAAGAAAGCCAACATCCTCTCCTCTTTTCTTCTTTGGTATCACATATTCAGATGCACTAGGTATTCTTGAATAAAAACTATTAATTCTTACATATAAATAATATTTCATTGAGGGAGAGTTAATAGAGTGGTTATTTTTAATAAATCGTCGTCTCTATTCCATTGCCCTCATACCTTTTGTCATTTATTTATGTAGCTTACTCACTACCGAAAGTTTTTTTTTGAGTTGAGAACCTGAGATGTAGATACCTCAAGCGAACCGCCATAAGTAATCTCAAAGCTACTACCTCCATCTAATCAGTAAATCATTAAAAAGAATTAGGAGTGAATCATTCTAATCTAATCTACGTAAAAAGTTGTCCTCTATTATTTTTTTCTTATTATAGAAGATCACAATTAATTAATTTATTGGTAGGAAATCTCTTTTTAAATCACATATTATTTTAATTTTTTATATTGAGGCCTCGGGCAACGATTTCACCACATTCAGAACTTCTAATTATTAACAATAATTATTTCACCCTTAATTATAAGTATCCTATTCTCGACTAATATTTATTAGTAACATCGTTTCTACATTCAAAGCCATTTTGCATTTATTAATATAAAAATAAAATAAAAACCACGAATTTCAATACCAGTTCGAAAGATATGGGAGGATATTGTGTTGTAGAGTGATGTAAGCAGAATTCAAATTAAAATTATGCCGGTTCTTGAGTTTTATTTATTTTAAAAAGTTCATGATAATATTTTTTATTTGTATATTTTCTTTATAGATCATTAGTATGATAATGTCTAACCCACCATGACATATACGGATATTTTTGTTTAGTAAGAACAAAAAAGATTTTTTGGTTAAGACATGGTTTGGGCAGAGCTGAAGAAGAGTGGGAGACTGAAGGAGTGGGGACGATCAAGATATAGCTAGCTTAAAATCTATGTTTGGATTGTTTGAAAATAACGATGATAATTTATAATTATTATAATCTATACACTTTAAATATATTCATCTTAATTTTTTCCTCGATGTTATTATAGACCCTCCTAAGTCGCGGCACTAGAAGAACACCGGATATTTCATTAACAAACATCAAGTTGGAACGGAAACACAAGGATTTATCGACTCCCCGAGAGCATTATCGGTTTAGCAGTGATACAGATTTATGTTGCTCGATGGAGGAGCCATAGTTGAGATGTGAGAGGAACAAGATTGGACGGGTTAGGAGGCGATGCCATTTAAATGAGGCCTAATTGAAACGAAGTGGGCCTCCAGTTCTGGGTCTAAATCAAATCATCGGATCAAGCTAAGAGGCAGTTAGCATGGGACGCCTCAATTGGGAGCACTGGGTCCTTCATGCGTCAGGGACCGGCGATTCCCATGGGATGAGCATTGGGAAGCTGAGTATCGGCGGACGGTAACTGAAAATCCAGGAAACTCCCCAAAATACTTCCTCAACAGAATCCTAAACATAACCGTCCTAAACACGAATATCCTCCGTAGCTCTATATATGGATTTGGATAAATCATTAATTATCATACTTAACACTAATTTTGACAATATTAAAACCAAGACAGCTCAATTATTTTCAATCAATTTTGATTATTAAGATTAATTGAGGTCAAGATTATTATTGTATTAACTTGGAGTGGTGGCTTTATCTCGAGATGTATTTTTAAATCTATTTACTTTTATTATCAGATGAGTGGTAGAATGAAGATAGGAGTTTCCTAAAAATAGAATCTAATTTATTGAATTATCATAGAATTAAATTGCTCTTATTCTTTACGATTTGCCATAACTACACTATACGATTACTAATGGTGTATTTGGTGAAACTACAACAAACAACACTGAATCCCAAACACGACCTTAGGTTGCGCCCCACTGCAAGCATCTTCTTGTACGCCCCTCGTCTCCCACCCCTTTCTAAAAAGTAAATACATTAATTCTTCCCTTGGATACTTAATCTCGCAATATTTTTCAAAACCCCTCCTATACACACTTAATAGAGAAGAATTATTTAGAAAAATAGTTATACATAAGAAGATATTTTACATAATATTTTATACTTCTTACTTATTTTATGTCGAAGGCAGAAATAACGTACACCAATCTTTTTAGGTTAAAGAAACGTTTTGGGAGAGTAAGAAACAAATAATGTATAAAAAACTAAACTTATTTAAAAGAAAATCTTTTACTTTATTTTTTTTATTTATTGTAATTTACAACTGTACAAAGTAAATATCAGCAATTGTGGAGACACTACCAAATGACAGCACTCTCTAAATAGTTCTGTGTAAGAAGATCACGAGACCATCTTGTTTTCAGACGCTTAGGAGGATTATCAGGAATTGAGGAACAAGTAAGACTTTAAACAAGTGGACTCAAGGATATGTATCTGGCTTGGGCTAAATCAGCGACAAATGGGGCATTAAGGTCTTTATGAATGGTTTTATTTGTGAAAAAATGTGGGGGATTAAGGATTTTACGAGAGATTTTGGATTGTAAAGATTGGATACGAAAGGAATTTGATGGTTAGGTGGAGCCCCAAACCTCAACTCCGTATGTCCGTATAGGTTTTATTATAGCCATATAAATGTGTTTTTTTTATACATTATCAAAGCTCAGAGCGTTAGTCTAGTAAGTGTTGGAGCAGCCAGAAACGTCGAGCAGTTTCTTATCGTTTCAGTCTTGTATGCGGATTCCAAGTAAGACGTTTGTCCTGTTGGAATCCAAGATAGCTTATTTGTTCAATAGGGACAAGCGGAATATCATCGAATGAAGAAGTTTTGATACCATTCTTCAAGGTTGTGATATGGGATTGGAGGTTTCGGGATGCAATCAAAGGGTCATTATTAACTGATAGGAAGCAAATGTCATCGGAATATCAGCTGTAGTGAAAATTTTAGACAAATGAACAGTTTAGACACATTTGTAATAATTTTGACCCTGTTTCTTGGAATTTTCTACAACAAAACTGAAAAATGTCTAGATTATTATTAATTAAAAGATTTGATGATAACCTTAAAAAATAAGTGTTATTACTTCCTGTATTGTACTTGTATTCGATTACAACAGGACAGTTTCCAATGCTTCTGACTGAAACAATCAATATTATGTTTTGAATTTTCTCCAATATTTAAAAGTATTTGAAATACGATTTCATCTTCAAACAATAATTTAAAACTACTGAGACATTGTTACTAAACCAATCATAATAACCTACTTAATTGATTTAAATAAAAACGGTTCAAACCAAATAAGCTGAAAAGCAGAGAAAAGGTGCAGAAAGGAAAACAAAACATCCTGATTACGAATCAGAAGAAGCCAAACAAAGTAATCATCAAAGAAGAAAAGAAATTGCACGAACATGGAAAAATGATGATAAAGCGGAAAACCTCAGCAAAAATCAAAAAGAGGAAATAATATTACGCATCACTGAATAATACCTTCAGTCTGAGGATAGCCAAGGTTTGGCCAGAAATTCATTTTCTTCATTCATTCATTCTCTTCAACATTCCCCTCACCATATTTTTTATTACATTATCATATCCCCAGTGTTGAATTGTTTTATTTATTTCACTATATCTATTATTTAATTTTTAAAAATGAAAGTCTAATCCATTTTCCACAAACTTAAAGTTTAAGAGATAGGGGTTTTCCATTGTGAGGGAATTCTAAAGTTCTGAATAACAAGCATAACAGAATATTATTATATCTTATTATATTAATATAATGTTTACTTACAAGGGTGTGATGGTGTGAAAGGATAATCCAAAGTAGGTAGCCGTGGCGCAGAACTGGGGTGTAAGCTGGGAGGGCAATGGTAACAGAACATTTCTGAAAAAAAAAATGTTAATAGTAGTATCAATATTGATAACATTACCACATACTCAATAATAATAAAAAATCATATATTTTTTAATATTGTATACTGAGTGTAAAACATATAATATTCACCATGATAAGCGACTCATATATACCACGAAGATACATACTAAACAATTCGAGACTCAAGTTACACCGAACATAGTAAGCATTTGAAAATATAGTAATGAAGTAATCAATTGTAAAACGATATATATATATTTTTTGGAAATGATATATGGAAATCGAACCTTTTTTTTTATATACCTAACCCATAGATCCCTGTTCTTAAGAACCTATTACTTATTCCAATTATGGCTATTCTCTTTAAACTAAAATGTTAAATAAAATAAATAATTTATTAGTGAATTACGGGCACGTTATATAATAGACTAAACTTGGCGTCATTAATAAAATATATTAATGTAATGGTCAAGGTTTGCCATGACTTTCAGAAATAAACTAAGTCAAGAAAGGGGCCGAAACAAAGTTAGCGAGACAAATCAAGTATAAGTCCACCTAACAAAGTAACCTCTTCTGTCAGGCTGTCAATACTTGTAATATAATTCCGTTAGCTTACATAACTTCTTTTTGTGTAATAAGATTACTCAAGTATTATTTGTGGGCCTCGCATTACTCTGAGATTGTTTGAGTTAAACCAATGAACAAAGTCTTACCTCTACGTCGATTTTTGGTAATATTTGTATTAAAAAAAAAAAAAATTCCCTTGTAGGGGATGCCTAAAACTATGGTCAAAACAAACTTGGCTTCAAAGTAATTGCATTTAAATTTTTAATAAGTTCTTAATTATTTTTTGTCTCCTAATTTCTTTTTAAAAAATAGTTAATTAAAGATAATAAATGAATTTTTATTCATAAGCCAAATTTTCAGATTGACTTGTACATTATAATTTTTAATTGTTCTCCCTGGTTTCACACATTCAGTTTAAGTATTTTTATGAACGAAATCTTCAGTTTTAATTTACTAATCTTTCACAAGTTGATGCGACTCATGTATGCCTTGAAATTTGTCTTATTGTTAGTTTACTCGCAAGTATAGCTTAAAATAATGAACTAGGAATTGGAGAGAATATAAAGCTATGCAATTGAAGTTTACTATAAAATTTAAACAAGTTGTAAAATTTTAGCCTTTTATAAGAATTGGGGAAGAGTGGTAGCTCAGTGTGTGATCACTGACTTCCAGAGGTCAAGGTCTCAGGTTCGAATCCAGCTGATGAGTTGCAATTTTTCATTAGCTGTGGGTCGACCCTGGAACCGGGAGATCCACCTGGGGCAAACCCTGCCTCTATATGGTGGCTACTCTTAATTAAATAATTAATTAAGGGAGAAAACCTGGCGGTTGAGTGTGATATTAGCCCGTCACCTCTATGCAAAACCGTTTTCCTTGTAAGAGTATTTCCTGACAATGTACTGAACCCAAGACACTTCATGGGTTGTTAGAGGTATACATTTTTTTTTTATGTGAATTATATACCTTAATATATACATTCAATAAATCTTTCTGGTTTTTCTTTTTCAAAAGACATAATGAATTTTGAGAAGTTTCTCTGAGATGTCAAAATGAAAAAAACTGCAATCATTTACATCAATTCGCCACAGAGTAGTATAGATTAGACAAGGCCAAAGAATAGTTAAAATTGTTTAAATTGGCCAAAGTTTCTGTAAAATTGTCTGAGATGGGAATTAAAAAATTTTGTAAAATTACTGTCCGATCCTTGATAATTTTTAAATAAGTATGTTTTTTTTTCAAGAAATGTTTAGACTTTTACTGGTAAATATTCAAGAGACGTGATTAAAAAAAATTCGAAAACTTATATTTCCAGTGGCTTCAACAGATGCGCGGAGATAAACATACGAACTGGGACAGCAAATGTCTAGCCTCCAATTTCCAACCGCTAATAGACAAGCTCAATGCTGTGCAGCTAGATAATAGAGCAGGCTCATTAACACTAGCAGCAACTGATAGAAGACGTATCGCCTATCGACTGGGGGCGTCATTGTGATGGCATGGGACCGAGCGTGTCAAGGCACTTTAGTCACGGCCTATAAAACCCGGGAGAGAGAGGCACATTGTTTCCGAGCGGCGATCCTCTCCATGTCCGGACAAAGGGAGACCGATAAACCGGATCACGACCGGACGGACTCGGAGGATTCAATCTGCGGGAGCCTTTGGAACAGGAGGATTTATGTGTGGTGCTGGCTGGGGGAGAAGAGTACGGGAGGATATGCGGGCGAGTAACGAACATCGGCGGCAATTAACGAGGGGGTAATTAATTAACAATTAACGAGGAAAGGTTGCGTAGATCTAAGGGAGCTGTCCGCAGGCATCTATTACAAGCTTCCAACCGTTATCCGACATCATAAGGGCGGCCTGTTTATTCAGGAAGGGACAATGAAAGAAAAGATCTAAGGAGTAGGTACTTTTCCAAACAAAAATTGAAATTCGGGCACAATATCGAAGGATATTTAATGAGTTAGGGATGCATTTTGTGATAGTTTCATAACCTCTAGTATATATGTATCGGGGTTTAAATATATATCTCCCTCCCACATTTCAGTTGGACACTTCCAATTTCCATAACTAAGTATTACATAACTAGCCGGGCGAGGTTTTCCTGGGCCAGGGAAAGGCGCCGGAGATTAATGACAGAGTTAAAAGCACGGTACCGGGAGGCGAACTTGCAATTATTTTATATCATTTAAACTTCGTTTCATCATGTAGTTGGTTGCTGTGTTTTGCACACGCGTTTACTCGCTCGTCCAGAGATGAGGTAGATTTTTTAAGGTGGCGAAAGATTTAAAATGTCTGTGATACCAACATAAAAATATTTATAAATTAGTGAATTTTTAGAATCTCTAATAATACAATTGACCATTGGATACGGCACCTCTGGGTGTCCTAGCATTCCAATGATAGCATTTTAGAACACGTGCAAAAATCTATAAACAGGTAATATAGTCTTCCTTTTTTCTTGCTTCCAGGTAATCCTAAACTAACAACAAACAGGCAATGATCTAGGAATATTTCATCTTTTCAACAGCCTTTGGCTATAGTACATCAATAAAATTGTTTGACGAAGAGTCGCAAATCCAATAAATAAACAGTTTAAATAAACATTATAAAGTTAGCTAAACAATAATCGACAGAAGCCTCAACTAAATTAATCAATACGGTATAGCGGTTTAAACAATATTACTTTTGGTATTAATCATTTTAGAAGCGGGAGGGGCTAAGATAAACTGGATGGTGGAGATCAAAGCGATCCAACCCGGAGCAAATATTAATTTAATGATGGCTACGCTGGAGTTGGATCGGGGCTTATGTCGTTAACCGCTTTAGGCGGTTCTAACTGATTTTGCCGGCATTAAAAGGTATCCACGGCGGGTCATTTGGCGGGTAAACAGCTCCCGATAATGAGGATCCAAACGTAATTATTATCTCGCAAATATCTCCAAGAGTTTAAACCCAGTTTAAGACGTTAATCCAATTTGTTTCATAATTTGATACGAAAGGAAACCTAGCTAAAATCATTAATGGATATTGAAATATTTTAGTCTTTAAATTAACTTCCGCATGCCACTTATGTTGGAGCTTGCATTCGTATATTTTTTCAATTTCTTTCTGGAATTAATTTGAAGTAATTAATTATGATAAATAGCCTTATATAGGTTATTTATATTTTTGTGACATTTTAAATAATTATTATTTTGAATACGATTATGTATTTATTATAACCTCTTTTTAATCTCACAGCATTTTATAGTATATTTAAAACATTTAAAAATTATTGTTTATCCTTTTTTTTCCTGCAAATGCTAATTTAAAAAGTAAATAAAAATCAAAACTTAAGTCACATAAAAACATTATTTCTAAAAAAAAAATCTTAAAATATATATGTATATAGAATACTACTCAAGGATAGTGATTGTTTAATTAAATATAAAATATTTTATTTTTTTCCGCCAAATCTCGATAAAAATTCCTTTCTTCTACTCAATTTATCAAAACATCCTGAAAATTAACGCTCAATTATAATGTAATAATTTAAAACAAACGTATATAAATTCAAAACAATATTTCATTTATTATTTTTTTATTTCTTAATGATATTTTAAAGAAATACATTTAGTAAATTTGAACATATGGATATAATGACGTGAAAACACTTGTTAAGAAACTACGCAATGGTAAGCATATGTATACATTAGGAGATCACAGGACCATCTTCTTTTTAGACGCCTCGGAGGGTTATCAGGAATTGAAGAGGAAGCAAGATTAGAAACGAGAGGGTTCGGATGATTCTGAAGTTTATTATGGAAGGATAATAAAGTCATTATGGCTGGTTTTATTTGTAACAAAGTAGGGAGCATTGAGGATTTTACGAAAGATTTTGGTTTGTAAGGATTGGATACGAGAGGAATTCGATGGTTTAATGGAGCCCCATAGCTCAACTCCGTAAGTCCAAATAGGCCTTATTATAGTCATGTATAAGGGTCTTTTGTAATTAATTGGAAGTTTAGAGCGTTTGTCTAGTAAGTGCTAAAATAATCAGAAACGTCGAGCGGTTTCTTGTCGTTTCAGTCTGGTATGAGGAATATTTCATTTAAAAATCTTTTTGGGGGAAAATTTTATTTAATTACTGAAAATCACGACAAAAACTAGATCTAAAAATAAAACATCTTAATAAAATAAAACACCTTAATAAAAATAAAAACCTAATTTCATTCCTTGTAAATCAGATATTTTAAGGATTTTTTAGAAATAATGTTTTAATAGAGACCAATGTTTTTTATTCTAAAAGAGATTTTTTTTTTTAATTTCTCCTGTAAATGGAGCCGAAACGTCAAATAATATTGTTTACAAAAATGTTTTAAATGTAAAATAAAAGGCTGTGAGATTAGAAAGAGGTTTTAATAACCACATAATTATATATAGATTAAAAATAGTAATTATTTAATTTTTCACGTAAAATAAAATCCAAAAACAATGTATTTACACTGACTGCTGTTATAATATGACAGTCATATTTGAATGAAAAGAAAAAAAAAATGCTTAATTAGGAAAGCATTTTAAAGAATGGGTAAAGGAAACAAAAATTTGTTACAAAATCGGAAAAAAAAGAGTGGCTTACAAAAATATTGGGCTGTTTTGTTTATACAGGAGGGTTATTTTTACAGAGATGGAGGCGACGTCAAACGATATTTTTGTAGGCTACTTTTTTCTCAATTTTGAGATCAAATAATTTTGTGATTCAAGTGGAAAGCAAATGCATGTACAAAAGTTTTTATTACCTCACTAAATAGACAAAGTACACCGATCTACAGATTGAAAATAACCATCTCCGAGAACTTTCATAGACAAAAAAGTTATATGTTAGATAAGATGAAGTCATTCTGGAAGATTCAGGCGTGTATTAATCATTTGATAAGAAGGACTCCACGCCGAGGACTATCCGACAAATCCTTAAATTATAGGGAATTATATCATTTATAGAAATGTTATGGAAGCTCTGCGGACACAACTTGCCATAAACTTTTTGTGTTACAGCGTTAGTTTATTCAACTACGGATAATTTATTAAACATAAATAAAGTTTGGATATAAGGGATTTTTCTATATTCAAATCTTGATCCGCCCCTGTCATGTATTTGACAATAAACAGGATAGTATCCAGTAGGAGCTTTTCCTGGTCTTTATTTGCTTTCTTAATTCAGGAAATAAGATCTGTCATCCAGATCCTTTTCAGTTTCCTCAAGAAGGCATGCCAATTATGGTCTTGTCGTTTATCAGTCTACAATAAGTTTAATATGAAATCCGATATAAAGAGTTTTCTAAACAATGCAGAAACTGTAAGCTTTTATGTTGACAACACTTATCAATTTTCATATTCACTTTAATTCTGAGTTATTCAAAAATATCTAACCATGCGGTCAAATTAGTTTGTATTAATTGTTCATTTTTTTTTCTCTTTAAATATGTATCCCACCTGTCATTATTGTGACAATCTGCAAGTATGAGAAAGCAGCACCTATTACTGGTCTTTGTTTACTTCATTGATTTAGAAAAGCAGATCTCTCATATAGTTCCTTTTCAGTCGCCTCCTGATGGGCATGTCAGCCGTGGTCTTGCCGTTGATAAGTCTATTGTAGTTCCCTATATAATTTAATGTGAAACCAGTAGTAAAAAGTATGAGGTAGTCGATAGTTGGCTGTCGTAAGTTGATATGTATTTGGTTGGCAAATAAGTCCTTTCAGTTTTTCTGTTTATTTTTATGTCACTATGATACACTTCTTATCTGATGAATTAATCCCTAAGGTGGATTGTTTATCCTGTTTGTAATATGTCAACAACTATATGTGTTAACTCTTGTTGAAACTAGATTGTGTTTGCTATTTATTGAACAGTGATCATAAAAGAAAATATCATTCATTGTCGTCATATTTTGTTGTATTTTTTTTTAAAAAAAGTAAGCGTGCTGCAAACTCTGATCGCTCACATGAAATTGAAACGAGCAATGTTAAGGTGATTTTTGATCAAAATTCCACCCAATGAGTGCGAGAGATTGCTATGGCCCTAAATGTGTCATTCACAAGCGTAGAAAAACATTTGCACAAGATCGGCTATGTGCCGCTTACTCCCGGCTTAATCTTTGGGACCTGTTTGGGTCACCAGACCTAGATCCAAGTTATCCCGGTCTCTGCAGAACTCCATGAATGGAAAGAAATTCCAAAAGGATGAGGACATCAAAAACCACTTGGATCAGTTTTTTAACAATAAACTCCAGACATTCTATGAACATGGCAATACGTAGATAGTGTAAAGATTGAAAACGTCATATTAAATAATGGTCAATCTATTATAGATTAAAATAAATTTTATGTAATACATTGAGTTTTATTTCTCCATGAAAAACTGAAAGGATTTGTTTGCCAATCCAATATAATTTTGTTATTTACATACGAGAGAGCTACTGGTGGATTGAGGAGATTATAGTTTTTAGCGCCTTATTTGCTGAATCGTAAATCTGTGAGCCGTATGCTCATGTTGGATTTAATAGGTATGTTTATGGATATATTTAGTTTTTGTCTGATTTTCAATTTTGATTTAGAAAAAAAGTGAGCATAGCATTTGTAGTCGCTTGTTTGAGCTACTTTTCACTTTGATGTTTGGTACCAGAACATTCTTCTGTGGAATATTAGTCTAAGACAACGTAAGAGTACAGTGTCCGCCTGAGGACTTCTGTTGTCGCCGAATTAAACTAGTGAGCTCATGTCTCATCGTTAAGTTTAAATGTCTATGATTTGTCATGATTTAATCTATTTTTCCAAAGTTCATTAAAATTCTAATACAAATATTTCTAAACAAGTAACATTTTTACAAGACTGACTCCTGTGGATGAGGAAGTAGCCATTTCTACAGTGACCCGAGCGTACTGCCTAATTGTTCCTGATTAAATCAAGCGGCGGGACCCACATGTATAGACAATGTTCTCTCTCCACACATTGAATCTAATAGCCCTACCTAATGAGGGCTGCACGACCTGGAGCCATGCAGCCATAGCGTTCCACACTCTCAATAATACCACTGAATAAATTAAAGCTTATCATTGGATAATTATACCGTCAGCCTCTGGCTCCAGCCTGACGTCATATCCACTCTTGGAAGATTATTTTCAGGCTACGGTAGTTCCCTCTCCCACGGGCGGGTACACAGGGGATATTTCAAGTTGAAGTCTCCCTTTCTGCCAGAATGGAACCTTATAACATTTTATATATATATATATATATATATATATATATATATATATATAAAATTTATATATAAAATTAATATATATATATATATTTTTTTTTTCTTTCTTGTCTTCCCTTCCTCGCCTTTGCGATTTGCGGATTCCTAGACTATACGGAGTTTTCTCGCCCCAGGAGGGTTGATGACAGCGTTAAAAGCAAATCTAATAATTCAAAAAATTATTTTGAAAATAACTTAATTTCCGAAACATTTTTTTTTCAAGGAATGTAATGAAAATTGCATTTCTTAAGTATCCTTAAAAAATAATCATAAAATTTTTAATTGTTTCATTCTAATGAAAATTAAAAATAAATTTATAATGTGGTTATGTGATAGTTGACTTCAGCGAATAATTGAACACAAGGATGGTAGGGGTGATCAGTCAAAATAAAATAATAAAAATAAATAATTGTATTTATTTTCACATTCGCCGACGTTCTTTTCTTTTCTTAGCCCTGAAGAAGGCCTGAACTTCGGGCCGAGACGTCGGCCAATGTAAAAATAAATACAATTATTTATTTTTATTATTTTATTTTGACTGATCACCACAACCATCCTTCTCTTCAATTAAAAATAAATTTATTTTATTGTACCGTTATTGTAAACAATAAGTTAACTTTTTACAGTTTTTATAACTTGCCCTCCTTTCCCCTTCGACTCATCTTCATCATCTTTTATTTTTGGTTTAAAAACAGGCGTTGAAGTTTAATTCATTCCAAAATATACCCGATTCACGTGTTCAATGCTTTTTCATTATTACTGGGATAATCAGTCATTTTCGGAAATAGGTTCAACAAATAAAGTGTTTCTTAATTTATTTTTTAAGAAATACTGGTTTTAACTGGAAGAGAAAATATTTTTTTTGGATTTCCTAAAAAATTGTTCATAACGATCATGGTTCACTTTGGATATAAACGACTCAATTGTAGACATGTGGCAAGAAAAAAAATTTACCTGTAAAAGCATTATTATTCCTGTAACTACCATTAATAAAAAAAAAAGTTAACCCACACCAAAATTAAATTCTGAATTAGCTATTAACTTAAAGAAATAAATTGTTTTAAAGACTCATTGGGACTTCACCTTCTTTAACGAGAGAAAAATTTTGGTTTTTCAAAGGCTCATAAAATATTATTACTAATCGTTTTATATACCCTTTGTCGTGTCCCGTTATTCATTAGACACGCAATAGGGATATTGGGGCAAAGAAAAATGGATGGTTTTTTTTTTTGCCCTTCAAGAAGCATTTTTTTTTTGTCCTCCCCTACCTCGGCTTTTAGAGTATAGGAGGATTTTTCAGAGCCAGGGGGGAGGGTGACGGATTAATACCAGAGTTAAACCGAACCGTGTTTTGCCGAACGGCCATACCGCCCTCCTTCAAGAACCATTTAAACATCATTTCAAATGGGTTATGAACCCTTTTTCTTTTCTTCTTCCAAAGTGATTACCGTTAAATATAAATAAAAATAATTCTCAGATACAAAAAAAAACTCTTTAAAAAATGATATTTCCAGTTCAAATATTGAGAAAAATAACATTGATCGAATCCGCATCAAGGATCAATTATACAACATTTTATGTAGTTAGTTATTTACAGTTAGTTACTGCATAAACAAATATAATTTATGCAAACTTCTAAACTATATATATTTATATATTTTATGGGAGAAATATAAAATCAACTGAATTTCTCAGGTTAAGATTTTTTAGTAATATCTGAGGTAGAGAAGAAGGAATTCTCATTTAAGAATTGAGTTATTCTTACACAGAAAATTTAGAATTTTTAAATTACGGCCTTAATTACCGCTATGATTCGCTAAGTGAAGAAGATGAGCTTTTTATACCGCCTTAAGAAAATATAAAGCAGCTTTAGATTATAATATTCGCTCATTAAATAAATTGGGTAGGTACTAAGGGGGGGAGGGGAGAAAAAAATGTTATCAGCGGTAATAAAGAGGAATAAATTAACAATTTTCGTCTTTTATCCTGTCCCGAATTAGTGGGAAAATGAGGGGAAGAAAAGCTGTAATGAATTGCAGGATCCTGCCTTTTTTTTCTTTTTTCTTTCTATTTTTAATTCAAGAACCTTCTCCTTTCATTTGAGTTAGGACCCTACCGGCATTTAATAAAGCTTGAAATCCAATTTGGCCGGAATGGAGGTAAATTTATTCAATGAATAAATATTAATGGCGGAGAGAAGGGGCTCCGTGGAAGAAAGGTTTTATTAAATAATTGAGTTAAGAAAGAGAACGGTTATGCAAACGGCCTCGGACTATTATTAAATAGGTACAATAACCCAATTCATTCAATTAGTGAGTCTCAATTGTGAATTAATTAAGACACTGCTTCGCCCGCTGAGGCATGTTCCGCCTTGTTAATTAATTTAATTTCCGATTTACAATATTGTTAATTGAAATTGAATGGAAACAACTGATAGTGATGAAACTATTTATTTTGATATGCCAACAGGTAATTGATTAATTAATAAATTTTTGACAAACAAACATTATCATTTTACGTATTCTACTAATTGAATTATGTAATGTATAATAAATATATGTGGATTGATGGGTTGACTATTTGTAATAATGTTCGAAGAGCACATTCAAAGTCTGTTTTCAATAAATAAAAATAAATAATTCAGAAAAATAATAATACTAAAACTTCCTAAAATCATCCACACGTGTATATATATGCATATACGTACATATATGTATAAATATATATATATATATATATATATATATATATATATATGTGTGTGTGTGTGTGTGTGTGTGTGTGTGTGTGTGTGTGTGTAGTCAATTATAAATCAAGAATGTTTTGAAGTGTAGATGGACATCTATGGATCTATGGACATCATTCAGCTACAATATAAAATGTTTGAGCAACAAAGCACATATTTATATATAAAAGGTGATTAAAGGTTAATTGGCCAAAGTGAAAATATGAATTAGGACCCTCAAAACAAGAAAAAAAAATTCCTATGAAGGTATAGATTTTCATTGTCTTTCATCTGAAAGACATTCATTAATCATTTACGTTATATTAAGTAAATAAAACTTATTTATTGGTTCTAATTACTTTACTAATTAAATGTAAACAATAACATTCTTATTAAATGCTGTTCAAAGTGATTTCCTTGAGTATTAAGCCTCGGTATCTTTCTTCAACAGCAGCAGTGGCAGAGCGGCACTAGATATGTGTTATTGTTTCAAAAGATATAATTATCCTTCTTTGCAAGAAATTAAGGTCATTGATCGGGCTTGCATAGACTTTTTGTTTTGTTTAATGTCACTCCAAACAAAAAAATCCATTGGGGCTAGGTCTGGAGAACGTGCAGGCCTAGCCACTGGTCCTGCACCGCCAATCCATTGATTGGGATAATTAGCATTCAGCCATTGTCGTGGATTTCTTCTGTGTACATTGTACTCGGGCTGGGATTATCTTTCTCACTGAATTACTCACTCCAAAGGTTAACTATTAAAGATGAAAAAAAAAAAATTAAAATATAATGTTTTAAGATTTTATTAATATTTTTACTATATTCAAAAACGAATTCCGGATTAATTTTTTTTTTTTTAGTGGAGAAGGTTTTTTTATTTATTATTTAATTATTTTATAGATGTAATTACTTAGGAAGAAAAAGAAAGAATTATATGAAAAATGGTGTTTATTAGTCCTTGATGGCCTGTTCAAAAAATAAATAACTATTAAAAAAAAATTGTAATATTAAAAATAATATATTTTACACATGCTTACATTCCATAAAAGTGTATTCTTTATAATTTAAAAATAGAATATTTTCTGAATTTTTAAGTATTTTAGTAGTCTCAGATCACAGAAACAAATACAGATTAATGAAAAAAAATAATTATTTTTCTATTTTTGAGAGATGGGAGGCTCCACCCCATTCTCCAACCCCTTCCTCCCGGCTTAGATTACCCAGTAATTCATGGATTTCTGTAATACATTTTTCTTATATCAATATAGTAAAAATTAATTTCTAACATATCTTCAATTGATGCAGATTAAACAATTTATATTTATTTATTTTATTATTTATAAAGCATATAGTAAAATATTAGATAAATAATATCCCAACAGATAAACAGTTTGCGGCAGACATGTACCGTTTTATTCATAAGCCCTTTTCCTTGGAAATTCCATGAAAGGCCATTAATTCACGTCAGCTGAGATTTACAGTTTTATTCAAGACGCCCGAGAGCAGGATGGATGGCGGAGACCCGTCTACGATTCCTGAAAAGCTCTCGGCTGAATTAAACATAATCTCTATAGATCTAATATCTTACTTCTCAAGGAAAATCAGTTTTATAAACACCATACGACCATATATCACTTCTTCAATTTCGGACTGGGGGCGGTATAACCATTTTTCTTATCCCAATATCACTGTTGCGTTTGTAATCGATAACAGAAAATGGAAAAAGGGTAGTTTAACGGAATCTTATAATATAGAATGCTTAATAACATAATTTTATTAATCCATAATATTGTTTAATTAAAGAAGATGAAGTCCCAAGCATCTTTTAAAACAATTTATTACTGCTATATGTATTGCTTTAAGTCAATAACGGACGCAGGATTTTATTTTTTTTTTTTAAGGGTGCTAACTTTATTTTTTAAAACGTTAATTATAGGAAGAATAATTCATTTAAAGGTAATTTTTTTTGTATTTTCTTTGAGATGTATTCAATTTTTACTAATCTTGGACACACTTATCAATATGTATATATATTGTTCCCTCAATCTACGTCTTGATATATGGAATACAATATTTTTTTTATTCTTTTTTACTTTACAGTTATGAGTATCTACTTAAATCTTTTCAAGTCCAATTCAAGAAAAAGTCTACAGCTATCACGGAGAGAAGAGGTAGTTAGTTCTTACCCGCCTTAGGATTCGCCATTGTCTTACTTACCCATGGATGTCTGATGAAGAAGGAAGAACCGCCAATATGTTCCCACTGTGGATGTATTCCAACAGTGCTTCACATGCTAATAGACAGTATGGCTCACAACTCCTACAGACTCTCCACAGACCCAGAACAAATATTGAGACAGGACCCAGACAAGACTTCACGACTTATTAAATTTTTAAAAAATATCGACATTTATAACAACTATAAAATTTAAAACAACTTCAAGTGACTAAAGTGACTTCAGTGTAAATGACCCCAGTGGTCGAAACACTCAAACAAATAAATAAACCTTTTCAGAAACAGATGTAAATATTTCATTAATTTTTTTTTTCTTTAATTATAGTAATTGCAGTAAATGAGAATATGATGTGAATACTTTAGTATTTTTTGCTCAGATCACCCATACAAACAAATATATACCAACAACAAATTTTATATATATTATTATTTTTATTTGCATCCTTCGCTTTCTCAGACTACTGTTTCCATACCTTGGAACTCACTCAAGAGAGTGTAGATGAATGTAAACAAAATTTACTTATTCAGAAATTTTCTAACAATCCTCCACGTTTAAGAACTGCTTCTGTGCTTCTTTTAAATGCACCAAATCACGCCCAAGGTCCTGGGTACCTTCTATGGTGCTTTTCAGTATAAGACCATTTGAAGATATGATTTTGGGGTTATATATGTATATATGTTTGATTAGGTGTTTTAATCAAGTTAAATTAAATAAAATCATTGAATACACGTATCTTCTAGGGTATTGCAACCCACTTATCGTAAAGGAATATTATTGGTATTACAATATTCAGCCTCTCAGGTAGTTAATATATAGTTAGAAACCATATAACATAAAAGAGATTTAATATTTCAATATTGGACTTCTATGGTATTTGCAGAAAACACATCATTCCCAATTTATTTTTTAGGCAAATATGCAAGAGAATTGAAAATGTCGTTGTTTTTTTTTGTTTTTTTTTTAATTTTTAAACTCACGCTTGACAGGATTGGCTGGTAGAAGAGTGTCACCGAAACCAATTTAGCTCCAAAAGGAATTAAAATTTTACCGACCCTCAGCTGGTAATCAAATTAACAGCCATATGAGGGTTGTGAGGGCAATCAATGGTTGTTTTAGTCCCATCCTGTTATAATCCAATTTTAAAATAACGGAAAACAATAAAATGATAGTACTGCGACACAAGTTAAAATCGAACGAAAAAAATGCATATATATATATACATATATATATATATATATATATATATTTTAAATACTCAAGGGTTTGTTTAGAATTTTCCAAATATGTATCTTTTAACTTTTGGAACCTTTAATTTATAATTTATTACATTAAGGTAACTGATTAATTCTTTCTTCTTTACTACTAGTGTTGCCCAAAATCGGTCTTGGTCTTGCAAAGTGCAAGGCCACCTAACTGTTGCAAGACCAAGACCAGGACTGGTAAAAAAAATCGATTTTTAAAATAAAAATTAAGGCAAAATAGTTACTAATACTTGACTAGTTACTATGTGTTAATAATCGGTACAACCAATATACTTTTGCATTTAACACCTCTAATTTTTCATTCGGGCTTAGTAAGGTTTCTCCTATTTTAAAAATTACAGTGATATCTCTATAATAATAAGCTAATAAGTAACTACAAGACTGTTGCGAGACTCTTGCTCAAGACCAAGACCATGACCAAAACTGAGTATGCAAGACAAAGACTTGTATCGGTCTCGCATTTGGACAACACTATTTACTACGACTACAGAAAAACTATTATAAACGCCTTTTTTATTTATTTTATATTATATATTATACAACAAATTAAAAAAGGACATAAATAGAACACAATACACGATTTCAAAAGCAAGATGGGCAAAATAAAAAAAATATATTAAAACTTTTGATTAATTAAACTAAATTAATTTACTGGCTTTAGCACCAGTGACGCGGTTGAGAGAGTAGCGCAGGAATCTCTTGGAGTCCTGCTTTTCCTTCTATAGTTGGGGGAGAAGCCTGGCTTAGGGTTCCCGGCCTAATTGTATATACTGTATATAGGTATGACTGTGTTTTTATGTTTTTTAATTTACTTATCTTTAGGTTATTTTATTTTTTTATTGTACATAGTTTTTGATTATTATTTTACTTTTATTAATTTTATATTTTCTGTATATATGGTGTGAATGTGTTCATGTATCTCTATAAACTATTGTCCACGTGAAAGATTGTTATAATTCTAAATAAAAAAATAAAAAAAATAAAAATAAAAAAAATTAATTGTGCACAATTAAATAAAATATTTTTTTTCTCAAGTACATGTAAAATTTATACAAAATAAATTGTAAGCTTAATAATCATGTTGCGTCATTGTAGGACTGTATTGTAGTTTGACGCTGAAAAGATGGTGAGGCCATGGATCAATTTGTAGATTTTTTTTTCCAAATCTATTGATCAATTAGATACCCATTTTATATGAGGCTATGTATCGAACCTAATGAACGGGGTTTCCGGGCCTCAGAGTCAATTACTGACTCTTAGCAAAGAAAATAACCAGTAGTCGTACAATTGGGCTGTGAGTTCAGTTTCGTTACGATTAAGGCACTTCACGGGTAATTAAAATAATTTTTACATATTATTGATATATTTAACAAATAGATTAAAAATTTATTGGACCGTTTTCAGCTTCGCGTGCTTAGCGAACATTGATTTTTTTTAACTCATACTGTGATTAATTTATTCACAGTGTACAACAAAACAGATAAGGATGTGTTGGATCGCAATCAGTGCTCAGAGAGAAGTGAAGATTAATTGAAATACAATTGATTGATATAATTGAGAGGATTCAGTTATTGTACCTAACGCCCCTACTCACCAAGACAACTCCTCATGTGGGTCCCAACTCTACTCAATTAACCACGTTAATTTAACTGTCCTCTGTACATTGCCACTTCGTGTCTCCTTTAACACTTAACTTTACTAGTTGTATTATCTTTCTCAACCTCCAGCGGGTTTTAGCACCGGTAAAACGGCTAGGATCTTATGGAGGCATCGTTTTCCCCCTCACAATATTATCTAAAGACACTATGTTAAATACATTTTACTTCTTTAAGGCCCCAAACATAAAAAAAAATGAATAAATTTTTCATTAAAAAAAATTTTTTTTTTCAACAAACTATAAAAAGGTGACAATACTTCTATTATTTAAAACAATCAATTTTTTCTATGTGCTATATGCTACTTTACTGTGCGCTATAGATCTATATGTTTCCTTCACATCCTGAATTAGATAAGGCAGCATATATTTATCCGCGTGAAAAAATAGTTTTCATTATACTCGACTCCAATATGGTCAATAGGTTGTCCCTTTGCTGACAGCAAAAAATATTTACAGGAATCTATGCTAGGGTAATTGCTAGATTTTCAGATTGATTAACGTCTATGATTTTTTCTCTGCTTCCGTGTGTCTTAGCATGATTATATAAAATGTTATTCTTTGTTATTTGGCAATGATTTCTTGCAATTAACAACAATTGAATATATTTGGTCTATTATCAAAATTGCATGTTTACAAGTTTACGTTTCGGGGTATTTATTCTCATCTTCAGAACCACAATCCTAATGATCTTGTGGATACATGGCTCAAAACTAATGTGCTCCATCGTCAGTTTCTAATTCATGTTATAATAAATCTAGGTATATAACATCTAGAGCAACATCTTGCTTTTAGACTAATTATTGGGTGTCTAAAGATAGGGGTTCTGAAGATGGGAGTAAATATCCCGAAACGTAAACTTGTAAACATGCAATTTTGATTATACAACAAATATATTCAATTGTTGTTAATTGGAAGCAATCATTGCCAAATAACAAAGGATAACATTTTATATAATCATGCTAAGACACACGGAAGCAGAGAAAAAATCATAGACGTTAATCAATCTGAAAATCTAGCAATTACCCTAGCATAGATTCCTGTAAATATTTTTTGCTGTCAGCAAAGGGACAAACTATTGACCATATTGGAGTCGAGTATAATGAAAACTATTTTTTCACGCGGATAAATATATGTTGCCTTATCTAGTTCAGGATGTGAAGAAAGCCTATAGATGTACAGCACACAGTAAAGTGCTTCCCAGAAAAAAAATAAAATAAAATGTTTTGTTTTCCTCAATAAAACATCTATCTAGGACGAAAATAATGTTTTAAATCGTTTTGGTAGTTTCTGAAATTAGCGAGCTCAAATAAGATAATTTGACGAAACGGATTCCTGAAGTTCGTTTCCGAATTGGACATTCGCTATACAGCCAATTCGATAGGCGGATTCTGATCAACCGGTATAATCCTTATTAAAAAATAGCAAAATATTTAGAATATAATATAGTACAAAAATAAACTTCATTTTGGGATAATGGCCCCTCAAATACACAACAATGAACAAATAAAAAAAATACATATCTGGTTAAAGACTAACTTAATAAATACTCTAACAATATATATAGCAATTTAAATAATAATATGTAAAAAAATAAAGCCTTTTCAATAAAATACTTATAGTTGTAATGTAAGAAGAAAACAAATAAAATATATATACCTTGATAGATAACAGGTCAAAAACTATTTATTCAACTGCTTGCAGTGATCGAAGTATTATTATTTGGGCTATAGTTTCATGTCTGTTGTTATATTTTCTATACATGTATGTAGTTTATATAAATTGCATAAGATTTACAATTGTTTGAGAATGCTCTCTCAATAAGTGATGTTTATAGGTGTGAATTCTGTTTTGTTCATGAACTGTTCAGTCAATATGTAAGTGTAGTACTGTTAAATTCAAATGTTTATTTTGTATCATCAGTTTTAATACGTCTCATAAGTATATTAACTACCGCTGATTTTATATTTTATAGGTGGAATGCCAAGTTTATGAATCAAACGACTAGAAATGATTACCATAAAAAATGGAACCTTTACAACTATTTTTGTATCGAAAACGGCCATCTATAAAAATGTTTACATCAAGAAACGATGAATAAATATAGATAGCTAATTGTTAGAATATAGTTCTTTGAGAAAACCGTGTAAACAAAAATTTGTGAATAATTCTATAAATAACCGCTTATTTAAAATTATTACTAACCAATAATAAACAAAAACAAATAAGAAAAACAATAAATAAATAACTTGGAAAAGTTCCAAAAAACGCTTCCAAATATAAATCTGAAAGCGTTGATGGGTTGGCAGTACTGATTAGCTATCACGTTAGTTTTGCTCGGATTGCGGCTTCGTACGGTTTGTTTCAGATCACAATTGACATTTATAAAATTCAAGTGTTGAGCGATAACAATTATAACTATTTTTAGTAATATATCTATTATATTGTGATTTTTTATTCCATGTGAGTTAATTTACGAGTGTGATATAGTGTAAGGAAAATTATCGAAATGGGTTTGGGAGTGCTCTCTGTTGCTGGACATACACAGACCGTCTTTATGCCGTTCAGAAAACTAAGAGACTTTATTTTACGTGAGTATAAGCTCAAATAAAATTTTGAATACAAACATTTTATGAAAAAAAAAAAAAAAAACTTAAGGGCCAGTTAACATATATTATTTTATAAAAAATAATTATGTAATAGAAACTATAACACTATTAAATCGAATTGTAAAAGCATTCTATAAATTGAAAAACACTAGATGAAATAAACCCGGCATTTGATTAATTGGGTATATATTAAATAAAAATTAAAAAATGTTTTAACTGTGTTTATTATAGAGAATTATTAAAAAAAATTATTAATTAAAATTATTTTTGAGCAGTTAGAAAATTAGGGAAAACTTCCTGATGATACTATTATGTTTTTTGAAATTTCTTTATTGAGATAAACTACAACATGTCACATCTAAGGACATAGTAATAGTGATAAAGATTAGCTCAATACAATTAAGATTTATTTTTAGAAATATTAATAAATAATTATAATTTATGTTTTTATACTCTTCTATGATGAAAACATTAATATTTACATAATAAAATATTATAAACGAGAAAACAATGGTAAACTTATTATTGATCAATATTTTTAAATCAATATGATAGCATGATCCACAATATATAACTAACTAATATATATATATACATATAAATCAAAGTATTGTTTGATATTATCTTTGGCCGAAATTATAAAACCTTGTGAAAGGTGACTTCACCGCAATAGAATCTAAACCTGTCTCCACGGACTGAAATAGAACACTCTCTTGTCAACTGTGTACTCTACAGATTTGGGCGATTTAAGTAAAATACTCACCATTTTAAACTGATATTAATATATCCTTAAACCATTGTAATTATAGAACAAGAATAATAGTTTAATAACTACAAAACTAGTGATAAATTTAAGAAAGTCACATATATTTATAATATATTTTGAAACTTTTAAACCAATCGTAGAAGAAATTAGAAATTATAAAAGTCTGTAAGCACTTATAAAGCTAAATATACATAAAATTATAGTACTGTCCGGCATTATAACATAGGGATTTAACTACAAAAGTGAATTTATCGTATTCAGATATTGTTTGATATTACAATATCTCTTCAAAAAACGAAGACCAATCAAATATATTTTATCCTATCTTGTAATGGATTGGTATTTTTTTTCAGATTTTTCAGAGCAATTACGAATTGAAATTCCAAGCCTAATTAAAATTAAATTTTCAATAAATCATTGTTTTATTACATGAGAGTCGATTAATCAATTATCTTGTTTTTTGGAACAGTTTCTAAACAGCAGAATAAGTAGGAAATATATATTTCTCTCTCCCACTATCTCTCTCTCTCTCTCTCTCTCTCTCTCTCTCTTTCTCTCTCTCTCTATATATATATATATATATATATATAGAGGCGGATTCTGATCAACAGGTATAATCTTTATGAAAAAATAGCAAAATATTTAGAATATAATAGAGTAGAAAAAAATACTTTATTTTGGGACAATGTCCCATCAAAATAACAATAATGAACAAATAAAAAAAAAATTCATATCTGGTTAATAACTAACTTAATAATAATTCTAACAGTATATAGATAGTAATTTAAATAATAATATAGAAACAACTAAAAAAATAAAGCCTTTTCAATAAAATACTTAAAAAGAGGAATATATTTCCTACTTATTCTGATGTTTAGAAACTGTTCCAAAAAACAAGATAATTAATTCTCATGTAATAAAATAATAATTTTAATGAGGCTTAGAATTTCAATCTCTCTCTCTCACTCTCTCTCTCTCTCTCTCTCTCTCTCTCTATATATATATATATATATATATATATATATATATATATATATATATATATATATATATACAAAGGGTAAATATTGTTGAGATCACAGATTTTAATTCAACAGGTCTATAATTCAATTGGCAACATCATTAGTATTTTCTCTGAGTGAAAATATCAATTGGGAGTGCTACATTTCTAGAGATAAGATAAATTTCAACAAGTCCTCTATTTATAATCTCGAGTGCCGTGATAATTATTCAATTAAAAAATGTTATTTACACAGTGGACCATCACAACAACGCGGATCAAAGAATGAAGCGACTCGCGCTGTAGACGAATTATAAACACATACACGTGTGTAAGAAAATGTGCTTTATTAAAAAAAAAATATATATATATATATAATTGAAATAATAGTAATTAATAAAGAACATGGTGGAAACAAATATTTTGACTTTCGACATCTTTTATGCTAAGCCATGTTATTGTTTCCATAAAATATTATTTATTGTAAATAATCTAAGCCGTTTAGTAATGTCTTCATAATAGTTGTGTTAAAAGTAATGGCATCTCTAGAGGCGCAGTTCATCCCGCACCACACTTACTAATAGTTTGAGAGCTCATTTTGTTAGAAAAAATTTGGGAAAAGTTTTTTATTTTTTTTTTACTTGTATATATGGATTTAAACAAGTGAAAAAATTTCTAAGGCGAATCACCAAGAGTAATCTTTTTAAACCATTTATGCAGAGCCGGCATTGCTAACTGAAATAATAATGCCGATATAATAAAACGATTAAGGATTAAAATAAAATATATAAAAATAAAAATAAAAATAAAATGATTCAGATTGTTTGTTTTCGTTTGAGGGTTACCTATAGGTCTCCAACGCCCATAGGTTCTGTAAATCACAAAGATTTGGAATACGTGAATCATGGTTATTTGTTATATTAAAAGTGATAAAATATAATCTTTTTCTTAATATAGAATAATATGAAAAAAAATAAAAATAAAAAGCAATGTTTCGAATTCTGAAAAAAAATCATAATTTAAATAACGTTTTATTTATTTATTTATTTTTTATTTTAGAAAAAAAATGCAGGAGTATATTTTCTAAGGATTGCATATTCCATTCAAATTTTCTATATTTTATTTATAAATGTTTGGTTTACATTTTAGTCATGAAATTGCTTTTTTTTTTTGTTCAAAAACTAAATATTCATAAGAAAGTAACTAAAATAAACGATAAAACTAAAACAAAAAGTAAAAGCTAAAGCTATATGTGGAATAGTAATAGTAATAAATAAAAATTTTAAAGTATTTTGTATAAATAAACAATTATCTAAAATAAAATAAGTAAAATTGAAATTTTAATGAGATTTTGTTTGAATAAATAAATAAAAATATATAGTAAAAAGTGGATAAATTTTTATACAGATAAATAATTTAAATTAATTAAATTTTTGCTGAAATAAATAGGAATAGATAGCAGGTTTGAAGCTTCCTGAATGTTATGCGCTTCAGATATCGTTGTTCTATTCATACTTCAAACATAAAAATTAAAAATTATAGCTTATATAAAAAATATGAAATATATTTATATAACAATATAAATAGTACTTCTGCTATTTGATTTTTTTGTCTCCCGTAGTCAAACAGTAAAATGAATTAATGAAAATTTAAACGATGATTTTTATTTCAAAATCTATCTATCCTATTGCTGATCAATCTATCTATCTATGTAATCTATATTTTTTTTTGTATCTATCTATGTATATTTTTTGTATCTATCTATGTATTCTATATAGTTTTTCTATATTATTCAAAATCTATCTATCTATGTAATCTATATTTTTTGTCCCCCATAGTCAAACAGTAAAATGAATTAATGTAAAATTAAACAATGATTTTTATTTTAAAATCTATAGTCTTATTGGATCCTAAATTTCAAAAAATTTTCTCTTCTTTTAAAAAAATTGAAAATATATTTAATAAATGGTCTAAAGCAGCATTATCGTTCTATTACTATGAAGCTTTTCTTTCAATTTACGAAATAAATAAATATCTAAAATTATGAATTTTTTTTTCTGTCTTACCCTCCAAAATGTTTATTGGAACAATTTACATATATAGTATACATACAATATATACATGTAACAAATTCCTTCCACTGCCCGAGGGCATTTTAAGGATCTAAAATTATGAAATTATTAACAAACATAAATAAATGAATGGTCGCCAACGAACAGCTCGAGTAGATGCGGAATGTAGTAAAACAATTAAATAATGAATGAATGACTAATTACTATTAGAGAGAACATACCGACAGTAGCGTAGAGCCCAGACTGAGGCGGAAAGGCTAAGTAGATATATTAAGTGGAATAGATTGTGATATATAACTAATCTAATGACTGTGGGCTCAGCCTAACTGGCTGCTTCCTTTAGCCAATTAGTTCAGGTGTTCATCTCCTCTCTTATAATATCTAACTCTGTCTCTCTTACTCTCAAATACATTTTTATTTTATTAATTTATTTATTTACTTATATTTATATAAATAAATATTTATTTATTATATTTTTTACAATGTTTTCAAGTAATGACCTACAAGCGTTATAGCGATAAGGTTCTCCCACAATTGGTCGAATAAGAGAGATAATTCAATCAATTAGTTATTTCAATGTTAACTCAACTAAAGAATACACTGACAATATATACTGCACGGAATAACTCGCATTTTTTTTCTAAATATAGCCTCTTAATTACATGAAAGCTATCCGCAAACATAAATAGACCTACGGGCACAAACGAAATAGCTGAGAGGACCTAATTCACAGGAAGATTTCAACGATAGAAGAAAAATAAATCAGTTATAGTTACATCACAATATTCCTAAAGTTGTATTAAAGATTTGTCTAAAAAAAAAAAAAAAAAGAAGATATATCAGCAATCTAAAAAAAAAAAGAAGTATATTATGGACTTAAAAGAAAGAAAGTAAATTTTATTCACAATATTTCTCACTTCTTCTTCGGTACATACTATTTCAAGTTTATTTATTATCAGCCAATTTTACACCAATTTTCAAATTTTGTCAACTTAACTACTGGACTCTCTCAACATACTATGCAAACAAAACATGGATTTGATTTCAGGAAGCAATATACATAACTAAACACTTAAAAAATTCGGTAAATAATCATACAGAGGCTGATAATATGAATAAATTTTACGCGAGTTCAATTGAAAAAATCAAAATTTGAAATAAATTAGCTAATATTACTTAAAATAGTTCCACATATAATACTGGGAAACATCATTGTACATGTTTATAATAAATAGTCTTCCCCTACTCCTATAAGAATAACCAGTCACTGAATAGAAATGAGACGGATGACATGTGGGTGACACATGAACAAGGTAATTTTAACTTATTTGAATTATTTAATAAGAAAGAATTGAGTAATAATAATGTTTTAAAGTAATTAAAGATGGACATGACAAGAATAATAAATTTTATTATGAGTAGACGCATGCAATTCGCAAAAGTGAAAAGGACAGGTACATGATGGGTATTTAGGTATATAAAAAGAATCTTTATATTTTGAAATATGTAAAGTTAATATACGATTGTAAATTGAAAATTTTTTTTAGACTTGAAAATGGCTCGACATTAAGTTGGCCCTTTTAAATAAACTTGAAAGTAAATTTTATTCTGGGATATTTTGTCCCCTCAGAATAACTACAATGAACACAGAAATGACAATTGTCTGGCGATTGTGAAGAATTAAATGATAATTAAAAATAAATTAATTTGCAAAGTTGTCTAACGTTAATATTAAAATAAAAAAACATGTAAATTATTCATAATATTAAAAATTCTTAATATTAAAAATGAAGACATAGTAGTAAACATATGATCATGAAGTAGACATATGAATTTAAAGATCATTACATACGGATCAATTCACGTACAAATAAGCAATATGGCCCATACATAGATATCTATGTAGTTTAACTGACATTTCTAAAGTACAATATAACTTTATTTTATATATATTCGGAAGATTTATTACTGAGGAGATGGAAAAATAAATTATGTTTAAATGAGATCAAGGATGAGGATTTCCGTAAAGAGGTTGGTAGGGAATTTCAAAACTATCTAGTACGTTTACCACTCTTAAAGAAAATTTACGCATCCAGAATTTCTTCTCCTTGTGGCCGTTTATCCTATTGGATGCAACTCTCACAGATCTGGTGTAAGAGAGAGAGGGGCGGGGTGGTCGAGCGGGTTAATGCGTGTGCACAGCACTGCTTCTTGCCCGGATCAATATAATTAGATAACATAATCACGAGTTTGCGTCCCGATGCCCGAGAGAGCTTTTAATTTAAATTCAGACAATAATCCTCCGCCCTCACTCCTGGTCCGGGAAAACCCCGTATAGCCTAAAAGGCAAAGAAGGGATGGACTAAAAAAAAACCTAAAAAAAAAAAAAAAAGAATGATGGTCCTATATCTTAGTAGAAGTATATTCAGTGAAAGGTCTACTTCGAAAAAAAAATATATAAGTGTTTAAGCACCTGCTGACCTTGAACAGCCATAATCCACGGATATATACCGATTTGTTGATGTTCTTGGATCGGTGCGAAGGAAACTACCAAATTGGCTCCGAATAGATAGGTTATGGAAAAAATGAGTAGCTTGCCGTTAAACTATTGATATGATGATTTACATTATTGTGAGCTTAGGTTACCTCTTCTCCCTCCCCAAGCAATACATTACAAATAAATGTTTAAAGGAAAAAAAAAATGGTTACTTAAAATCGATACTTTCGTTTACCTAATTCTAATATTTCAGGATAATAAATACTATTGAAACAATATTTTTTCCTGATAAATAAAGTTTAGTAAAATTGTTACTACTTTTCTGTTTACTTTACAGTAATTTTGTAATTATAAATCATGTACATTATCAGTAATTTATGTTTATTTTTAAAGAAATAAACAAAATACTGGGCTGGTTTGTCCCTACAGTAAATTGGGTAGTTAAGGTCTTAAAAGTAAATTGGGTACCCATGGAAGGGCCAGGTATAATTTGTATAACAGGGCTATAGGACGGCGCAGTCTAATATTTAAGGACTTGTTCTCTTCCCGTTTATTGAAAAATACTGCCGGAGACGGGGAGAGGCGCAAGGCAAAAATTGGATTGCCTTAAGTTATAGGGGACGTTAAAATTATTTCCATGCTCCTTAGATGACATTTACTAGATGACTTATATCCTTTTTATGAGACTTTTATGTCCTCGTCTTCTCTTATAGGACTGTCTTATTTTCCTCTCCGTTTTCGGTTTTAAACCTCTAAGTTGATTTCGTCGGTTTACCGAAATGATATTGAGATATTTCATTTATTATCGCAATATTGAATTTTATTTTATATATATTTTTTAGGCACAAAAGAAATTTAGAAATAATATTAGAGAGATTTTATCTCAGAAATTTGTCAGAAGTCGATTTGCCTTAAGTGAATAAATTTTGCCTGACATTTTATTTGCACCGAATACAACTTATATATTTTATTTGCTAATAGTAAATATATATATATACAGAGACACATTAGATTAATATTTTTTTTTTTGTTTTATTGAGTATTAATAAAGTCTGCCACATTGAAGGGCATTGGTACTAGGGCTATAGTATTCATTCACACAATATGTGCATAAGAAAGGAAAAAAAAAAAAAAAATATATATATATATATATATATATATATATATATATATATATATATATATAAAATAAAGTAATATACAAGATTAGATTAATAATAATAATAATAAAGGAGTGAAACAAATAAATGCCAAGGGAAACTGATGTATGTATAAATAGAAAAACAATTTATAATTATTTAATTGCAATTTTTTTATACTGTGAATTCCTTGATTTTTTTTTTCAATTGATTGTAATATTTTTTTTATTAAATTTATTTATTGAGTAATATAATATTCTGTCACTACGACAATAATTAAAAGGAAGTTTAACAGAAAAAAATAAAATAAAAACAAGAAAAATGACAAATAATTAATAATCAAAAAGTACGTAAAATAAATAAAAATAAAGCAACTTAAAGATTAGTAAAATAAACAAAAACACAGATTTACTTATATACACTATCCAATAATTGAGCCATCATTTTGAAAATTATTTCCTGCTTCAGTTACGAAACATGAGCACAACCACAAAAAAAAAAAAGAAAAAAAAAATTATGAACTATTTTTAGAAAAGATATTAGGTAAGTTCCTGAACTCATCGTTAGATCCATAAATAAAATTCAGGATGTTTCTTTATACATCGATCGAATTACAAATAGTTCAGCGATTCCATCGGCTTTTGGGTTCGACGGATCCGCTGAATTTAGCCGCACTGTAACCTAAATGCTGATATTTCTCCTTTACATATTTATATTTATATTTATTTTTTATATATCTTTATTTCTGATTTGAAATTATTTCGAAAATTCAGTAGGTAAATATTTCCTTCTTTATTTTTTATTTTTCATGTGTTTAAAATCTTCCTCTAGAATTCACCAGGTCGTTTCATAAATCAGCATAATTGCTGTTTATTAGTGTTGCCCAAATCCGAGACCAAGACGAGTCTTGGTCTTGCGAACTCAGTCTTGGGCTTGGTCTTGGTCTTGGTCTTGCGCAAGAGTCTCGCAAGAGTCTTGCAGTTACCTATTAACTTATTACAATAGAGATATTACTGTAAACTAAGCCAGAAGGAAACATTAGGAGAGTTAAATGCAAAAGCATATTGGTTATACCAATTCTTTGCATATAGTAACTAAAATTGTCAAGTATTAGTAACAATTTGGCTTCGTTTTTATTCAAGAACTCGATTTTTTCTACCAGCTTTGGTCTTTGGCTTTGACCAAGACAGATTTTGGGCAATACTATTGTTTATCGATTCTGGATTCCATCAATTAAAGGATTCCTTCACAGAAATCAGCGCTGAGATTGGGAATTTGCTGAAAATCAATTTTAATTTGTGCGCGTGTTTTAGTTTATTATTTTGAATCAGTTCCTCCTTCTTAAAATTCATTGGATTTACTCGTTACATCACTATATTCATTAGAAATATCTATTTATTATTATTTATAACTTATATTGCTTTTTGTTCAGTATACTATACAAATTATTCGCACGAACCAGCTAGTTGATTTTTTAAAATATTTTATTCAATCATAACTTTTTTTTTAAGCCAGTGAATCGGGTTTGGCTTTTGATAGTGACTTTGACAGTTGGTGATCGAAGTGAGTAGATAAAGGAATGGTGGTATCGGCTTAGAATCTTCCGGTTCCGTAAGCATTTTATCTTTGTTATTATTTAAGATGGTTAATTAATTAGGATCTATCAAAGAATGAGACGGTTTCTATCACTTAAACAGTAAACTGAAACCATTTAAATGAATCACCCTATGAACTGTTACTGAATCAACCGAAATTCTGAAGTCGCTTCTATTAATTATAATCGATAATTACCACAGATCTTCATAATCATCATAGATAATTAAAATCCACCTAAAAGGTTAGATCATTAATTAAAATTTGAATGAAGGGTTATCCATAAATTTCAATAGTAAGATCTCAACTCAATGGGGAGCATACGGGTTGGAATATGATAACGCTTTTAATTCATTCTACCTAATTAAATTATGAAATTGATGATCAGATGTGACGGAATTATGCGTTTGAAAAGGCAATGCAGAATATATTTCTTCAATGTTTACCCTGGCTTGAATAGAGAGTTTAAAATTGGAGAAACCTATAATAAGCCGCTAATTACGACCGGAGGACTTGGCAAGTGTTTCAGTATTTGCCATAACGAAAAGAAAAATTATAAAGGAATGAATTTCTCAAATTCCGAAAATATTTTCAACCAGAAGGAATCTGATATTCATAGATTCGACTGAGGTGTAAATATTTTTTGGAAAAATGTGTAGGTTAATTATGTATTGTAATAATTTATAACGATATGATAAATTTAATATAATAGACCATAGGTGAGGAACCGCGGCTACGGAGGCCGCATATGGTCTCTGTGACGTAATTGCAGCCTCGAAGGACATATGCGGCCTCAAAACATGTTTGCGCTACATTTATTAATATACTATTAGAATTAACTAATATATAATTATTTAAGTAACGACAATTAGAAAATTAATAGAATTAAGTTGGATGTATGTAAAAAATAAAAATAGTAACGGTAAAATATAAACAATTACTGCGGTATATAACAACCTTAGTATATAATAACATTAATTATTTTATTTAATATAATCAACCAATGGTTTATTTTTTGTATATAACATATTGGTTGGTAAAAAAATCAATCTTATTGATTAATATGTATATGCTATATTATGTTGATATTATACATAATATTAATATGTATTATGATAATTGTCTTTTATTTATTTTTTAGATTGATTCCCTACTTTTATTAGCTATTGTATTTCCTATATTCTCCGTCTACTTTTCTTAACCATTGTGAATTGGTGCATCCCACACTGTTTAAAAAATAATCCTAGTAAAATATAAATATGTTCTTATTATATTGCTAATATTATTTATAAAATTTTCATTCAGTTTAATATCAAATTGTCATGAGTTACTGATTTAATAAATAAAATAAATAAAAATACTGTAACCCTACTAAGTATAGTTAATATAAATGTACCGAATAGGAATTAAAAAAAAAAAAAAAAAAACAGTTTATATAATTATGGCCAAAATAATATTTATAGTTTTAAATATGATTGAAGTCATAACCAATAGATAGGTATTGATACTATAAATAATTGAATCAAGTCTAAACCTATTCATCATTATTGTTATTAGAATTAATATTTTTGCTTTTGATTTCAAGCTATGCTCAGGATATACGCGTCATACAATTAACTAATCACTAAAAATAAATGTATGTTTTAATTATTAAAATGTTTATAAATATTATACTCGGTAATATAGGACAAACAACGGTCTCCTAATAATAACCAAATAAGTATCGCTAAGGCTGGTTATTGTATTTAATTTATTTATTTAAAATGCCTCTAAATAATTTTGAAAAAAATCTTAATCTGAAAAATTAAAGACCAATTTATAAACTTTATATATAAAATAGAGACATATTTATTTTTATAAAAATATACATCCAAAACAATTATTTTAAATAATTATACAGACAAATATAAAAAATAATAAGTTTAGCAAGTTTCCTGACACCGTTAAAAATTAATTTATTTCTGAAATAATACTCAGAAAAATTGGATTATTCTTATATTATACCACTACTACTAATAGTAAACGTATAACGGTCCGAAAAATGAAGAAAAAAGATATCGCCCCCGGGTGGGCTCGAACCACCAACCTTTCGGTTAACAGCCGAACGCGCTAGCCGATTGCGCCACGGAGGCTGACGGACTTTCACGATTACAAACCTTTACAATAAGACAGGAGAATTTCAAATAATTTTAAATTTTGGTAAATAATATAAAAGTAAGATATTTTATAATAAAAGAAAACAAAACTCGTGAGTTTGGCAAAATCTATTTTTATCGTTATATTTTTCACATACCCTTCCTTAAAAGTTAGCGTTAGGGGAATATATTATTTGTGGTTTTGATGTGACAATTCTTTTCTGTGTTGTTGTTTGTTTCGATGTCTAGGCGCAAAACATCCAGGTCATAAGCGCCCGATCGACTAAATAACATCATTTAATACTATTTGGATGATTGGTACAAAAAAATAAAATAAAATAAAATAAATAAAAAAATAAATAAAATAAAATAAAAAAAATAAAGAAATGGATTGATAGAATAAAATAAATAAATAAGGATAATAATAGACATTTATAGGTAATAAGATGTATAAAAAATGTATAAATAAATAAACATTAAAAAATAGCAGTAGAATCAATAAAATAAATAAATAAATAAAAAAATAAATAAAAATTAAATAAATAAATTAAAAAAAAATAATAAAAATAAATAAATAAATAAAAGCCTGTCAAATGTGTTTTTTAAGTCTTTCACTATCCATAAACTTGATGACTTTGGTAACCATTTCTTCTTGATTTCCCAGGGATGCTGATATATTCTGGGGTATTCCAAAATCTTTTAATCTTGCGGTGTAAAAAGGGCATTCTTCCAAAATATGTTTTACAGTTAGTGATTGGTTACACTTTTGACATCGGGGGATAGAATCTTTTGTTATGAGGTGGAGGTGAGTCAGTCTAGTATGTCCGATCCTCAGCCGCGTGAGGACGACCTCTTCTCTACGACTGCTGCGTCTGGAGCTGGTCCACGGTTGCACCTCTTTCTTTATTGTTTTTAATTTGCTAGGTGCGCTGATGTCCCACCGTCTTTGCCATTCTTGGAATATGGTTTCTCTCAGAGGTCGTGCAAGTTCAGATGGTGTCAAAAAAACTTTACCGCGGCCTGGAAGAGTAAGAGCTTCCTTTGCTGCTCTATCAGCCATTTCATTTCCTTTAATTCCTATATGGCCAGGCGACCAGATAAAATGTGCCGTTGTTCCAACTCCATGAAGCATTTTTATAAGACTTAGAATGCAGTGTATCCCTGGATGGTCTGGATACATGTTATTCATAGCTTTCAGGGTACTTAGGGAATCCGATACAACAACCACATTTGCAACTGGCTTCTTCATGACGTATCGGAGACTCATTGCTACGGCGTTAATCTCTGCTGTGTAAACACTACAAAGATGGTGTAATTTATATTTGTAGGTAGTATCAGGAGTGACAAAGGCTGAAGCAGTAGATGTATCTGATTTGGATCCGTCGGTGAATATTAGAAGATGTTCAGGTAACGTGATGATTATTTTTTGGAATTTTTCTTTGTAATCTGCAGGTAATGTAGTATCTTTGGTGAATTGGGTGAGTTGGAGATTTAATTTAGGTTGTATATAGGTCCAAGGGGCTGTTTCTTTTTCTATTTCATGTAATGTTATTTGTTTTAGTTTATTTATAATAAGAGACATTCTTTCTGCCAATGGTAATGTGGTATTCCTTTTTTCTTTAAATCTTTTTGAGAATTTAGATTGAAAAACATATTTATGGGAGGGGTGTGAAGTTTGCGGGTATAATTTAGTAATATAGTTTATTGCAAGTTTCTGTCTTCTAAAGTGCAGTGGTATAAGGCCAGATTCGACACAAATGCTCAGGGTTGGGCTTGTTCTAAAGGCTCCAGTTGCAAGGCGTATTCCAGTGTGGTGCACGGAGTCGAGCTTGGCTAGAGCATTTTTTCGGGCAGAACCGTAGACAAAACTACCATAATCTATTTTTGCGCCGATCAGAGCTTGGTATACTTTAATCATGGTAGTTCTGTCTGCTCCCCAGTTAGTTCCACTAAGTATTCTCAGAAGCTGAAGTTTTTTAGTACATGTATCTTTGAGTGATTTTATGTGGTGTTCCCAGGATAGACGTTTATCAAATAATAATCCCAAGAATCTGCAGGTGTTGACATATGGTAAGATGGCGTCACCTAAGAGAAGTTCTGGCGATTGTGGAGTATTTCGTTTTCTGCTATAGTGAATACATTTAGTTTTTTCAGAAGAGAAACAAAGTCCCGATGATTTCGACCAGCCATCAATACGATTCAGTGCTTCTTGGAGCTTATCTTTTACAGATAGGACATCTTTCGCTCTGTATAGAATAGCAAGATCGTCGACAAAGAGCATTACTTTGATTCCGCGTGGAAGATTTTTTCCCAAGTCACTAACCGCCAGTGCGAAAAGTGTTGTACTTAAAACGCATCCTTGTGGTACTCCACTCACTTGTCTACATTGCTTGGATAACAGTTTCCCTATACGGACGCGAAAGCGGCGACTAGAAAGGAATCCTTGAATAAATTTTGGTAAGTTACCTCTGAATCCTAGCGAGTGTATTTTGTTTAGGATAGCAAATTTGTCAGTTTTATCGAAGGCTTTTTTCATATCGAAGTAAACTGCAATAGCTTGCTCCTCTTGGATGAATGCATACTGTAATTCGGCTTCCATTTGAACCAGGTGGTCTACAGTTGATCTGCCTTTGCGAAAACCACATTGGAAGTTTTGGATGAGATGATATTTTTCTAGGATCCATGTGAGTCTCTTGTTTACCATTCGTTCCATTACTTTGCATAGACAGCTGGTTAAAAATATTGGTCGGTAGCTGGATGGATGACGTTTATCTTGACTACCCTTCAATATTGGGACAACTATAGAGTCGTTCCAGCTGCTAGGAAAGTTACCGCTAAGCCAAATATGATTGTAAAAATTTAAAAGCCAGTTCAGTGTATTTTTCGGAAGATGTTGTATCATGGAGTAGTGTACATTATCTGGTCCTGGTGAAGATCCTTTGACAGTTTGGAGTATTGATTGGAGTTCCCACATGCTGAATGGAATGTTGTAATCTTGATATGCATTATCGTCAGAGAAGTTTAGATCTTGAGCCATATTATTTCTAGAAGTCGTTGTGTAAACTTCTGAGTAATATTCGGCAAATGTTCTTCCAACAATGTCTGGGTTATCGCATAGTTTTCCATCGCATATCAGAGTATATTTGTAGGAAGAATTGGTTCCTCTTATCTTCCTTATTTTGTTCCATACAACGTTGCAGGGGGTAGACGAGTTAATGGACTCAACAAATGATTTCCATGATTCTTTTTTCTTGTCATTTATAATTCTTCTGCAAACAGCTCTTTGTTTTTTATATTCAATGTGATTAACCTGATTCATATTTTTCTTAAATGTCTTAAATGCATTTCTCCGAAGTTGTATGGCTTTCTTGCAATCACTATCGAACCAGGGGACAGGTGTCCTTTTGTAATGGCCTTTGGTTTTAGGGATTGAGAACTCTGCTGCCGTAACTATTGTCTCAGTTATAGATTTACACCCATCATCTACATTCATACTGTTAGGGTGATTTTGAGGTGGGACAGCTAAAGACGTGAATAGTGACCAATCTGCTTTTTCTAATAACCAACGAGGGACGCTGTAATTATTGCAGTTTGCACTTCTGAATTTTAGACGAATTGGGAAATGGTCACTTCCATAAGGCTCTGGTAGAACTGTCCATTCTATATTATCAATCAGTGAGTAAGTGCATAAAGAGAGATCAATGGATGAAAATGTACCAAAGCTAGAACTTACGTATGTTGCTTCGCCGGAGTTTAGTAACAGAGTATTCGTTAAATCTAAGAAAGTTTCTATAATGCGACCTCTAGGATTTGTGTCTTGTGAGCCCCATAATGGGTTGTGGCCATTGAAATCTCCAGTGTACAAAATTGGCTTTGTCAACTGCCTATGAATATGGAGAAGGTGTTCTGTCTCTATAGTATTGTCTTGGGGGAGATAAATGTTGCAAATTGTGAATGTTGTGTTTAAATGAACTGTAACAGCTATTACTTGAAGTGGGGAATCTATTTCTACTGGGTGGGAATAAACGGTATCTTTTACGGCTATGGCTACGCCTCTACACGCTCGCTCGTAATCTGGATCACAATCTGTCCTATAGATATTGAAGCCTTTAAGGGTGAATTGGTTTGAAGGCTTTAGGTGCGTTTCTTGGAGGCATATACAAAAAGGATCTTCATCTTCCATTATTAGCTTCAAATCGTTGAAGTGACTTTTAATACCATTGCAATTCCACTGGATTAGGGTCATGATTTAGTTACGGTATAGAATGGAAAAAACATATATTAACATATTTGAAGATGATATTTGTAATTTAGTTGTCGGCTATTTTATTTATTATTTGTTTTATTTGGGGATTTTTTTCGGGGTCTTCCTTTTTTCTTTTGTAGGGTATATCCTTCCCCATCTACAGCATTTTCAGCAGATTTATCGTCTGGTGGTGTAGCGAGATCGGGATTGGGGGATTGGAGATTTGGAAGGGAGGTGGAGAGGGTAGGAGAAGAGAGGGAGGAAGAGTTGGGGAGAGGAGCAGAAGGGAAAGACGAAGAGGAGGAGGAGAGATTAGAGGAGAGAGAGGAAGTAGAGGCAGGGAGGGTAGATGAGTGGGAAGAAGAGGAGGGGAGGAGGGGAGCAGTCTGGGTAGGCGCGGGGCTGCCAACTTCGGTTGACTGTGGTCGAGCAGTCTCTCGATCAGAGATAGCTGGTGTGGCCTGGACATCAGGAGAGATAATCTCATTGGGTTTATTTATCTGTGAGTTTGTTGAAGTAACTGAGAAAGAGTACAGAATATTAGCCTGAGTGGCAACATCTACTTTTCTGTTTGTATTATTTTGATTTTTTGCTATTTCCGCGAATGTTTTATTTAACTGGATGGGATTTTTTTCTCTATACATGTTTTTTGCTTCGTAAAGTGATATTTTATTATTGATTTTTATGGCTTTTATTTCCTTTTGTATTTTAAACTCGGTACATGACCGGTCTAGGGCATTATGAGGACCATTGCAATTTATGCATTTAGCCGGCATATTACACCTTATATTTTCTCCATGTCTTCCCTGGCCGCATTGTACGCATACTGATTCTTTTTTGCATTGTGATGTCGGATGAGAGAATCCTAGGCAGTTGAAACATCGTAACGGATTCGGTATGTAAGATTGTACTCTAACTGTTTCGTATCCAATTTGTAATGTTTCTGGAGGTAAAGGTGTTGGAAAGGTAACTATATAGTTATGTGTAAGTATTTCATTATCATTCCGTTTTGATTTTATCCTGACAATATCTTTTATTATCGGAGTTAATTCGTTCTTTATTTCCTGTATGTCCATGTATTGGAAGTCATAGCAACGGATAACGCCCTTACTATAGTTCAAAGATTTATGCGGTGTTATTTCAACTTTCATTTGGCCTCCAAAGTCTGTAACGGATAAAAGTCTGTTTGATTGTTGTCCATTGAGTGTTTGTATCAATAAACAACCGTCTCTTAACTTTTTTACTGCTTTAACATCACCTGCTAACTGAGCGATCACCTTTTGAATAAAAAATGGAGAGGTTTTTTTAAAGTCTTCTTGATCGGATCGTTTAGCAACAAGATATGTTGGAGTTGTATCTGTGATTTGCGGAATGATTTTGTCCGGAGGGAATTTAATTTTAGGGCGAGCCCATTTTCTCTTTTTGGTTAGGACGGTAGATAGATCGGGAGGACCAGGAGGTACCTCCATATTACAATATAAGAAAGACAGAAAATTAATAAAGGATATATAGGATAAAAATGTTTATAAAATGATAGTAGAGGAGAAGTATTAGTTTTAGATTAGTATAAATTAAATAACCCTAAACTACATTTCAATTAACTATTACAAGCTAACTTAATACTAATAGGTAAATTTAAAAAATACAACCAAATACAACCAACAACCAAAAAATACAACCAACACTTTTCTGTGTTGGTTGTGTCAATAACATACGTTTTAGTTTTTTCTACTTTAACTTGGTATTTAGAAATCTGTAGCCGCTGTCAATATTAAAGTCTAGTACATTCCAACAAAAGAAGAAAAAAAAAACAAAAAACAACTATATGCTCTAAAATTATGTGATACAGGTATGCATGTGTTATTTTCTTAGTTTTAATTTTCTTATTTTTAGGTTATTTTATTTTATTATTTATTGCATGTACTTTTGATTATTATTTTGATATTATTTATTTTATATTTTTTGTACATGTAGTATGAATGTTATCCTACCTCACTATAAATAATGTCCAAGAGACAGATTGTTGTAATACTCAATAAATAAATAAAACAAATAAATAAAAAAATAAAATAAAAATTATGTGATAAATTAAAATTCAAAGTCAAATTTTAACAATTCACTTTTGCATTATGTTTCTTATATTTAGTTAAGAAATATCTTTGTTTATATGTTTTTTCAATTAACCACATATATAATTTGTAACCATTGCTCCATACCAATAATGCATATTTTTAATTTTGTAAAATTTACTGCAAATTAATTGTTACCATTATATATTATTATATGTTACTTAAAAATCATTTAATTAATCTAAAATATATAGGGGCATATTTAATTAATTTAAAGCATATTATGTTGCTTATATAAACTATTGATAATGATTGAAAATCGATAAATTAATAAAATAATGAAAATACTAAAAAAAGAAATAGAAAACTATAACAGAATAAAAAATAAATTATCTTTTATTAGTCTCCAAAATAAATTAGTGTTATACACTAGCTGATCTATAATTTTTATTATTATTATTATTTTTTAATAAAAGTTAATATTCTAGAAGAAAAAGAAAAATTTCACCGGCGCCATTGCGGTTTTTTTATTATATATAATAAATAACCTTAACCAGAATAAATTATCCTTGAAAATTGGCCAGAAGTTCGAAAGATCGACAAATAGAAAATAATATATTTATCAATGAAAGAAATGCCTTCTTTGAAAAAAATAAATTTAAAAATATACCAAGATCATATACAACACATAACAATTAAATTTAAAAAAATTCTTCATTATCCTAGGATAATGTCCCTAATGAATAAAATTGAAATAACACTTAATAATGGCCAAAACTCTTCCTTCACTAGTATAAATCCAGAATGTTATTTGTGAAAATCATTTTGTACATACCTTTTGTAACTGTTATAGAAAAATACCAGTTACATTTGAATCAATATTCTTCCATTATATAACCATCTGTTAACAGATCATGTTTTATATGATTTAAGAAAACTAGTTGATGTAAATGAGTAAATAATTTAACAACAGGCATAAATCAGACGTTATGTTACAAATGGAGAATATCAAACCACACAAACTTGTATCTTTAAAACTTTTATATGATTAAGGTTATGTATTTTTAGAGAATTTAGAAAATGCCGTTAACTATAAAACTGATAATAGGAATTTGAATAAGTTCTACACTGAAACGTTGAACATTTTGGATAAGTATAATAAATCTAGCTAATTTGCTCTTTTAACTTTATCAGAGCAATCAGCTGTTTTTGATGATAACCTTCCTCTGCTGTCTATTTTCGTTTCTCTTTTCTTTTGCATTCATAATTATTTCTTTTCTCCTTTTTATCTGTATTTTTATGGCTTATTCATGTATATTAGTCGGTGAGTATATGTTTCTTTGTTTTCATCTGTTCATTTTTGCTTATCAACTATTTGATTATTACCTTCCTCAGCTGTGGGGAAATGTGCCCTTTCTTTCAGTTTGTTTTGTAACACTATTGAATAATGTAATCTCGATTTTTTTTAACAAATGGTGGTGTACATGATGAAATATAGTATGATCTGTTAACAGATGTTTATCTAATAGAAGAATTGATTGATTCAAATGTAACTGATACTTTCCCATAACAGTTACATAAAGTAACTGGCCTGGCTAATGTGCAAAAGGCTCTAAGCATGTTTTAATAAACAGATCATAAAGTGATCGTTTAAGTAATTAGAACAGATCGCTCACAGAAACAAATATGTAAAAAATGGAATGAAAAAACATTTTTGGAGGGGAGAGAGAGGATGAGAGGCTTCAATCCAAAAGCCCTCTATCTCGATTCAACAGTGATTTTATAATTTCAAAAATTCATTTAAGCATTATGACAATATTTTATTTATGATTCGATAATTTTATTCGTAATTTTTAAAACAATTACATGATAAAATATATATTATTATTAACCTTCATTAAATATTTTCTGTATTAATTAAAATCTAATTACACGGACACATGTGGACATCTATAAATGCACAGGTTTTTGGAAGTGTGTGTTGCACTCTCATCAAGGACGCTAGCCCATCGAGTCACGTCAATCACATACCTGCTGATTGCATTTTGATGGATTTGGCGTGAATTAACGGACTGACTTCCACGGTTTGAGCACACCCTTATTTGTCGGAATAAGCATTCTTCAGCAAGCCAAGTTTCTTAATTATCTGTTTAATTTATATATACCTATGTGGAAATTACAATTTAATTTGTCGTTATATTTGTGACCACTGATTTCTATTGGAAAGGAATAGCTACTAAATTATGCTTAATACATGAATTAAATTATACCTGCATAGTGAAGAAGCAATACTGTGATATTTTTTTTTAAGTTAAAAGCCTATTTTTTTTACAAAAACGTATTAATATATTTTGATTCATTACTGAACGAAAAGAAAAAAATCAATTAACTTTAAAGCGAGCCTTAATTCACAAAGAACAAACATCCGTGTTGTTAATTACAAATTACTTCATTACTTTGTGGTTTAATAAATATAATAAAAGCAAATGGAAGAGATGGGTTATTTTAAAAAATACCTTTAATTTTTCGTGGTTCAGTTATGAGATTAGAGAAGTTGAGCACAAAGCTAACTGAATATGATTTTCCACTCATACGTTGTTAAGTAATTTCGCCTTTACGCCGGTGACAATTTCCATAATTCCGTACTAATGGTATAAAATATTTAATGCATGAATTTTATGCGAGCAAATGGGCGCCAAGTAAGTATTTAAATCTATTTGCCAAATGGCTGGTTAATTAAATGACAATTTGATGTAACTCCCGTCTGAGTCATCACTTTATATGAATTGCTAACAGTTTTATCCTTCCAGATTGATGGTGTTGGTGTATAAAAGTCATTTAAAATTATTTGAATTAATACAGAAAATATTTAATGATTTAGAGGTTTATAATAAAATATATTTTATCATGTAATTGTTTTAAAAATTAATAGAATAAAATTAATAGAATCATAAATAAAATATTGACATAATGCTTAAATGAATTTTTGAAATTATAAAATCACTGGTGAATCGACATGGAGGGCTTTTGGATTGAAGACTCCCATCCCCTCTCCCCCCTCAAAAAATGTTTGTTCGTTTCTTTTTTTACATATTCGTTTCTGTGAGCGATCTGAGCTAATTACTTAAACAGGCACTTTATTATCTCTTTATTAAAACATGTTTAGGGTCTTTTGCACATTAGTCCAGCCAGAAAAATAAGGCCGTGAAAATTAAGGAAGTGATTAGGAACCTACGAGTTTCAAAGGGAAATAGGTGATGGGAATAATTTAGACGTTTTAGGGTGGAAATAGTACGGCGGGAAATATTGGATATATAGTTTTTCACGAAAGCGTTTGATCAATGGTTATTCCAAGGTTTTTGATGGTGGGGTGAAATTTGATGGGATTAATATGTAGGAACAGAGTTGGAACATTAGAAACAATTTTAAGGAGATGATTGGAGGGTATTAAAATTGCCTTTGTCTTTTCCGCCTGTCTTTTCAACCTGCTTGCTCTCGCCCAGTCACAAATCCTATCCAAGTCTTCTTGAAGTTTTTATATGGCTGATAATAGGTCGGAGGGCGGGAAGGACAGGTATATTTGGAAATCATCTGCAAAGATATGGTATTGGGGTGATGGATCAGGAGGGGAAGGCCATTAATGCAAATAGCAAACAGAGTAGGAGATAGAGAGGAACCTTGAGGTCCCACAGGAGAGGGGTCTTAGACGGAGGTTGACCTGGGACGACTACATACTGGGACCGATTTGAAAGGAAGGATTTGAACCAGCGCAGGAGGAAATGATTTTGATGGGAGAGTCAGAGATATAGAAGTCTAACCAAGTGTCGGAAAATTCCGTGTGATGGATATATATGGGTATATATATAATTATTTTTCTCTGTTGGCTTTACAGACCTTGTAGATCATTTCCCGTCTCAATAAGCCTTCTGCATTTATGCCTACCTTGTGCTATTACTTTCCAGTTATCTCATGCAACTCATCAGATCTTTGATGATTCGATCTAGTCGACTGTTTTATGGATTTCCACCTGTCTCGCCCATCTTAACCTCCTTGCCTTCATATTATTGATTGACGATGCACCTTTTTATCCACATCGTGCGGAGGATTTTCCTCTCAAATCTCACTACATTTCTTTGTAGAGTGCTGGTAGGTAAATTTCAAGGTCTTGTAGCCATATTATACTCGCATTAAAACTGGCTTTTAAAATAGCATTGTACATAAATATCTGGAGATTTTTCGATATTTCAATATCTTTGAAAGAGAGAAGAGAGCTCTGTTTGCGTTTTGTGTATATATACGAGTATAAATAGTTATTTTTTCCAATAATTTTAATATTGATATAAAGTAATACTGATATTAAAATTTGGATAAAATAGTTATTTGTCCAACAAAAAAAGTAAAATAAACACAAAAAATAATTCAAATTAAAAAAATATATATATATAGTTTTATTACGTAATAATCTAATGGTAAATATCGAAATTTGGCTTATGACACCGACTTTTGATGTCGAGAATCGATTTCATATTTATCGATACGGATCGTGTATGGATTAAGCCGTTGACTTGGGGGAGAGGGGATGTTAGAGACAAGCTCTTCCACCCCCGACAACGGCTCAGTCCATTGTGCCGCTTGATTAATGGTAATTTAAAACAATTTACTCCCTTGCCGCCAACTGAGATGTGTCATTTTAATTAGCTACTAATCAACTGCCCTCACTGTCTAATAACTGTTAATTTCTGGTAATTATTCAATTTAGCCGATTAGTCTCGTTGAAAAAGCGAATGCGACTCGTTTCGTAACCGAGTACTAAGACGGTCTCAGTAGGGTCTGTACCACTTATTCAAATGAATAAATTTGTGTATACCAATGGATATTATTAGAGCGATATGATTGTCCTGTCCGGACGGTAGGTAATTGTAATTGTTTCATTGTTGATACCTGTGTAACAGATTTTTAATAAGATAATATTTTTAATTAAAATCAATAATCTTTATAGTTTTAGATAGGGAAAATATTTAGTAGGCATCTTATAATAAATAAAGTAATATAAAGGAAATCCAAAAAGTTCTTTCTCATCGTTTTTTTTTCTTAACTTAATTTAGCGAAAATTAAAACCGTTGTTGAAGCTCAAACAAGATAATAATATTGTGAACTAAATATAGGTTGTTCAAGGGTAATTAGCACTACAGAACCATAAACATATAAAGAGCACATTAATAGAAAAATAACATGGTTTTTTATACTAACTATTATAGTAATGAAATATAAATAGCAATCGATTCAGAAATCATCTGTTGGGAGTGCAAAAAAAAAATTCTCTATTTGATTTATATTATATTACTTTTAAAGATGAACAATATGGAAATCTATCAAATCTATTGGAAATGATGCTTATATCAATAAAATTATTAAATTATTTCTCCGGGCCATAAGTGATTTTTTTTTTCTCGTGTGTTTCCATTTAAGGGGAATTAGTTTCAAAGTATCAAAGTATAATACTATCTAATTGTTTAATCACGAAACAAATCTTTACTTATTTAGGATATACTATATTGAGAAAATTATATTATATATGAAAAATTTAACGGATCAATACAAAAAGTTATATTCGTTCTTTAAGAATAATTTGGGACTGAAATTCCCACACTTTGTTTAAACTTCTGTTTCTAAAAAGATCAGTAAAAACTTTATGTAAATTTTTAAATATCAAACAGAAGTATTTATTAAAAAAATAATTAAGTTAAAACACACTTTGTACATTATTTTATTTTATGTACTCAGTAAAAAAATAATTAAATAACTGTTCAAATTTCTCCTTTCTAAAAAAAAAATAATAAAATAAATGTACTGATATATCATTTAATAAAAGACCTGCGCTATTTGTGTGTATTTATATAATTACCGAGTTGTTTTGAAATTCGTCTGATTTTGGGTCACAACTATTAGAAAAGCTTTAGCGTTCTTGATATCAATAAAGTGGAGGGGGAATACTTCGCCTGACCAGATTTGGTTAATAATAAATTAAAGAAGGTAACACGATACTCAGAAGTAACTGTTTTAGAAGCAACAGTTAAAAATATAAATCATGGATTCAGAAATAACCCTCACATATAGTGTTTATGATCTGATAATATTTGAATACATTTTTGACATTGCAAATATATTTAAAACAATTATTTCGACTTGAAAAAGTCGAATTTATTTTGAAAAAAGAATTGATTTTCTGAAAAATTTCTTCAGTTTAAAGAATGTTGAAGAAAATTACTGTGGTTATACTTAAATTTATTATGTAATTTGATATATATTGTTTTTTATCATTATTGATTCGGATTATTTTTGAAGTTTATTATTAATGGTAACTTTAACACACTGCCAGTTAATAATACTCTATAATAATTAAGTTTTATGTTTATTTTTTAAACCAATATACCTAACTATATATTTACGAAATTTTAAAAATTGTTTGTATGGTATTATTAATTTTATATAATTTATGTGTTCATATTTATTTATTAAACACCAGCCCTTCGAATGATAATCCATTTAGTATTTTTATTATTATATACATATGATAAGACTATTTTACATTAAAGAAAATATAATTTTTATTATATAAAAATAATTTTATCATTTATACTAGAACAACATACAGTCTAATTATATTTTAATTCCATGAGTATTCCAGTCTGATATTTTAAATTTAATCAATTTTGAAATTATGTATATGATTTTTCAATTAAAACATGAATTTTTAAAGAAAATGTATTCCGTTTTTTGAACTTTATAGACGTTTTTAAAAAAGTTACGGCAGGTTTAAAAAAAAAAAAGGGTAAGAAGGCCTGTAGTATGGCACACAATTAATTTATTTAATTTAAATAAAATATATACATTATGAAATTATAGTAGGCGTGGACAAAAATAAAAGTATCTAATGTTTTCTTATCTTGAACTATTAAGATAGATCTCGTTACATGTAGGAACGTTTGTAACCGGTTCCTTGAAAGTTACCCTTCATCAAGGAAGTTGTTCCTCGGAGCATCTAATTTGTTAGACTGAAGATTACTCCCAACGTAATTAGTTTTAGAGCTATCACTTAATTCGAGAAGCCGTGACGACACTGATATATTAAACAATTTCAATCACAATTTGGATCTATCTGACACCTCGCAATGGAGTGACGGACATAATCACCGGGCAGATCCCTCATTTCTCAGTAATCGCTAGTCTTGTCCAATTACTGTAATGGCTTTATATCCAATCTTATATCTAAACCAAATATTTTATTTTATTTATTACTATAATTTCAATGATATACAAAGTAAATTTAATTTACTTACAGATTTTTTTTTTCATCAATTGAGTAAATTAAAAAAAAATAAATAAAAAGTATTAAAAGTTAATGTATACTTTTATTAAACTACTCTAAAATTTTTCCAATACTTTCTTGAGAACACACCCGTTTATAATAGAATATATTATTTTTTTAAATATTTTATTATATTTATTGCCTGATATATTATACCCATTTTATTATTTTGTTTTAAATATGTTAGAAAAACTATTTTGCAAACAGATTATGTAATTTTATATGAAGTGTTCCTAAAAAAAAATATCACATTAAAAGTGAATTTTTAAAAAAAAATATTTTCTTTCAGAAATAAACATATTTATAATAGCATGTATGTAATTTATGTTATTATAGAGTATTGCATTTAGAAGAAAAAAACTTATTGTTTTTTTTTTTTTATAATGCGATTTTATAACATAACAACAAATCTGCTAATTATGACGGATGGAGTTTCGCAGATGAAAAAAAAAAAAAAAAAATTCATTATAAACTGTTATAAATAATATGGCAAACAATAGAAAAAAATCAATTCAAAAGTGACATTTAGTACAATTATTTTTATATTTACCTACCTACCATCTGTCAGAAATATAGGTTTTTATATTATTTAATTTGTTCAAGAATAACATTCTAATGTCAAAAGAAATATAATAATATTTTGTAATTGATTATTTAGTATTATATAAAGTGTTCCTATAGAAAACATACATTTACATTAAATGTGAAACTTTATTAAAGTAGTTTACATTTTTTTAACTATTTTCTTTCAGTAATTAACATTTATAAGAGATTATATTATATATTATTATAGGGTATCACATTAAAAAAATACTAGGAAATATGAAGCATTTCCATTTAAGAAACACTAGAAGTTAGAGGAAATATATTATAAAATTTTTAAATAATGTGAAATTATAGGAACAATTGAAATTAAAAATAAAAACATTTTATAAGTTATTTTATATTTTTCCACCTACTTTCTTTTTTATAAATATATGGATTTTTATAATAGTAAGTATATTATATTATTTAATTTATTTCTGAATACTTTTGTAATTGTTACACAGATTATTTAATTTTATATGAGGTGTTTCTATATCAAAAATAAATTCATATTAAAAGTGAAACTCTACTAAATTATTTTACATGTTTTTAGGAACATGCAAAATAGATATACATTATATATTATAAAAACATTATTATAGAGTATTATATTTTAAAAAAAACATATTTATTGCATACTTTAATATGCCCATTTCTTGCTTGTTTATTACTATTTTTTTTTTTATTGAGAAGTTATACAAAATATATAACAGTTTTTTAAATGATTTCGCCAAATTATATTAAGAAGTAAAATTGAAAATCAAGCCATCAGGTAAAATTATTTTATATTACACCTACTTTCTTTCAGCAATATAGATTTTTATAATACTAAGAATATTATATTATTTAATTTATTTAAGAATAATTTTGCAACATGGATAATTAAAAGCAATGGCGTGATTATGGAATTAGCAATAGAATTACATAATTACAAGTAGAATTAAAGACAAATATAAATAAAAAGAAAAATAATTTTCTTGTGACTGTTGAGAAAGTTGAATAACTTAAATTCTCCTTATAAATAATCAAGTATTATTAATGTATTTTTCAGTTAAAGAATCAGAATTATAAAATCGCTATGAGAGATTACTTAAAATAAATAAAATTAATTAGGTTTACTGTAATGTTTATTAAAATTTATACATGATTAGTCAATAAAAATAAATAAATTACTAAAAATCATAATATAAATAAAAAATAAATAATAATAATAAACATAATTGATTGAATGATTGATTTTATGGCTTAAGTGCAGATTGTTAATCAAATCATGCCGTGCGATAAGCCTCTATCAATCAGAATATTTCTGATGCCTCTGAGGAAGATAATTAATACATTATTTAAAATTGCCTTTTTAATAATAATACCTTCGGAATTATTATTATTGGAAAAATATAATTAGTCTTGAGATTGAATATAATTAATTACATAAAATCAATATTATAAATTAAAAATTAAATTGAATAATATAGTGAAAGTAAGATGATGTCTACAACGTGCAAAATTTTCAAGAAATAGTTATAACATTTATTAAAAAAGCATAATAGAAATTCCTCCTTGTGATCAGTATTTAAATTATATGAAGAACAGAATCAATGAGTAAAAATGTCCTTACATTTGTCCAAATTAATATTCATTAGATAAATGAAAGGTTCTAAAAGAAAAAAAATTCTTATTGAAAAATTTAAATCTCCTTGGTGGAACAAGATAGTCTTCTAAATAATATGATCATAATTATGACTTTATGTACTTTAAAGATAAATCTATTTGTATCATAAAATAGGAGAATGATTTATATAGGAAATTTTAATAATAGCAGGTAATAAAATATAATAAACATATCAATGCCTGTCTTGAATGTACTGTAAAACAATAAAGACTTTTTTGAGCCCCCCCCTCCCGGTATTGGGGTTGTGAATATTTATTTTCTATGTAGTGTATTTATTTTTAAAATAAATACATTTTTATTCTTCCTAATATAAAATAATTTAACTATATATATATTTATATAAAACATTGAATTTTTATAAATTTAAAAAAAATTGAAAATAGTAAAAACAGAAAGACAAAAAAAAAAATAAATAAAACAATAATTCACTAACGTTTATGTAGTTTAATAATTAGGTATATATAATAATATTCATACTAATATAAGAATGCAATTTTTTAAATTTCACCAGAAGTATTCTAGACGTTTGATTTAATTTATTTGATTTCAAAATTTTATGAAAAAATGTTTTAGATATAAATTTGTTGTATGAATAACAGGAAATTATTAAAAAAAAAAAAAAGGTAATAACCTACTGCAATAAAATTTAAAACTAAATGATCATCATTTGTAGTTCATTTCTTTATTCTTTGTATATTATAGTATTGATGTAAAAATCAGACAAACTATGATTTAGCGGTATTTCACATGATACAAGCAACAAATGACAGAAAAATATTGTGAGCATATTTCAACCTGTTTACCTAATATTAATTATTTTAAATCAAAGTTAATTTCCAAATACCAATACTGCCTCAGTAATCTAATAATTAAGACGATGTGCTGAATAAGGATTATATTAGAAAAAAAAATTCTCCGATTTAACACTTAGATATAACTAATAGCATCTATTACAATATAACATTATAATTTATGGAATTAAAAAAAATATATATATTATAGATTTTAGTTAATTTATTTGTTTTTTATTTTTTTCCAGATATAAGTGTATAATATAAATAATGGAAACTATAAAAATAAATCGGAAACTAACCATCAAAATTAAAAATAAATTATCATCACTTTTGACTAATTTCTGTTTTGTTTTTTTGTGATATATCTAAAAATAATCCAATTGATTATTATTTAGCGGTATTCCACTCAATACAGTTCTATCATTTTTTTTATTATAGAATTTAATTAATTAATATTTAATGACATACCTGCGATGTTTGCCGAGATCCGTATACAATCGTACTAGATAGACGCCTCACAGCCGTGTCGAACCCCAAAGGCACTCAGTCAGACTGTGAGGGCGAAAGCGCCCGAGAGCGGGAGGGGGCGAGGGGGGCGTGGCCCCAAAGTAGGCGTGGCCACTAACGCCATTCCCCCCCACCACCGCTCACCGCAATTAGCAAGGATTTTACCGCCAGTCCCTCCTCCACCAATCCCCACCAATTGATTCTGATACGGGATTTTCCAGCCTTAGCTCCCCTCTCCCCCTTTCCCCCTCTTGGTCTACAGAAATCCAGTCTTTATCAATTGACTATATTAATTACCCCCCCCCCATTCCAACCCCCTCCCTTCGTCCACCCTCACTCAGTTTAATTTACGATCAGTCATCCCTGTAAAAACCTTTATGTTGCCAACAAAGGGATTAGTGTATTTTGTTCTCCTTTAGCATGTCCGGGGTTAAGTGGTCTTTAGAATTTTCTTATAAAGGCAGCGATAATAAAATGCAGCGATTTACTTTTATACTTCCATAAATGTTATTCAGCTCAGTTGTATATTGTATATGCGCCACATTATTTTATTTTATTTTTTTTTTATATAAACCACTTCAGATAAAATATTAAATATACATATAAAACCACAAATGGGGCGGGTACTACATATAATTACAGTAAAACATCATTGTTTATATTTGTATATTCAGGGCCAGTGGATTGAGGGGGAAATTAAAACCGCTATATTACTTAATAATTAAAACCACAAGCCGACTTTGTTTTTTGGCTGTTATCTAGGAAATGGGGTTATCCTACAAGTATAACAAAATCTATTATAATCAGAGTGTGAAAATCGAGATTCATTCCATGGATTTGTCTCGAAATGAATTTTAACATGCCCAGGCCGGTTTCGAAACGGCCTCGCTAGACTCGAGAATATTAAAGTTCAAAGGTTAGCATTAACACCATTACGAGAGACGGATATTGAGAGCATGAGAAAATTAGTTATTGGCCTATTATTGGCATGGGATTAGAACGTTAAGTGAACTCTCTTCTCGAACGCCTACATTCATTTGAAAATTAAAATAATTTACATAAATAAAATCGTTTTTAAATTAATTCTTCCTACATCGTAAGCAACTAACGACTCATTGTATTTGACAACTTCAATATGAATTAAACATATTAATATTGGGAGGCTGAACCTTCCCCTCTCCTCACAAAATGGTAAAATGTAATTATTTTTTATGGAAAAAAACTATCTCTTAAAGTATTATTGTTCATGTAATTACATTTAATAAGACCTGAAGAATCTCTTAAACGCGATATCGTAGAGGTAGTTAGTATCTTTCTATATATGAAAAAAAAGCTTTCGGGGCTGAAGTCCCCCAAAATTAAATCCTGGATCCGCTAGTGTCCTGCATCACTATTACTAATAATAATAATAAAATAATAAAAAGGCTTAGCGAACCCGAAGGTTCGATGCCGACACCACCAATCGGCCGACACCACCATCACTATTGCTAGTGTCCTTAATTGTTACGTAATGTAGATTTTTTTATTAGCCTGTTCCTGCAAATATGGTACAACTTGTAGGTATAATGTTACCCAAATGCGAGACTAAGACGATTCTCGGACTTGCGTACCTAATCTTGGGCTTGGTCTTGGTCTTGCGCAAGAGTCTCGTAGTTATCTATTAGCTTATTACTATAGAGATATTACTGTATTTTATTTTAGATAGAAGAAACCTAACTAAGCCCCAATGAAAAATTAGAAAAGTTAAATGCAAAAGTATATTGGTTATACCAATTCTTTTAATAAATTAACTAAAATTGTCAAGTATTACTGACAATTTTTGGTTAATTTTTATTCAAAAATCTATTTTTTTTAAACCAGTCTTGGTCTTGGTCTTGCAACAGTTAGGCGGTCTTGGTCTTGCAAAGTGCAAGGCCAAGACTGATTTTGAGCAACACTACTTGTAGGCCTCTTCTGATTAAGGGGGTATGGTCTAACTTCCCGCTGGGAGCAGGCCTTTGATCTTTACAAAATGTAATGAAATTCAATAAAGAAATTTAAAATATATAATAGATACATAGTGCTTTGGATTTATATATGTTTTTTTTATGTCGTATATGTATAATATATTATACATATACGACATAAAAAAAAAAAAAACATATATAAAACATATTCTATGATTGGTCATTATCACTCGTTCTTTTCTATTATTTTTATTTATGGAAGTCTCAATAGTTTGATTTGGCAATTTAACTTACTTAAGTTACTTTTTTTTCTCAACATAACATCTTATTTTGACATTTCGAGGAGTTGTTTTCTCACCAGAACATATATTTCATTAATTTCATTTCATCAATTGACAATTATTCTTAAGGCTCTTGTTTGCCCAAATAGACAGATCCACGCAATGCACGGAAGGATTTACGGGGGAGGGTTTTCGGGCTGAAGCCCCCCTCCCAAAATGGTAAAATATAAGCATGTTTCATCGAAAAAAGTATCTCTTAAAGTATTATTGTTCGTGTAATTACAATTAAGAGGGCTTTAGGAATCACTTAAACACCATTTCATATAGGTAGTTAGTTTCTTTCTTTTTTTCCAAAGTAATTATCGTTATTTTTATGAAAAAAACAACTTTCGGGCTTAAGCCCCTCCCCCCTCCAAAAAATAAATCCTGGATCCGCTAGTGACGCAATGTACTAGAAATATCTGCTTTCGAAGTGATCATTCAAGAACAACTAAGAACATTTTTATTTTCCATAACTCAGTTAGCTGTAACATCTTTAATAAAAGCCATAACAGCTTTAATCATAAGTCAATAAGTGTTACTGCACTTAGCAGAAATTTTGAACAATAAACATAAAAATGTATGCAGATAATCCATATTTCAACTGAGGTAAATAAATTATACTTAATTTCCAATCATTCTGGTAAATATTTTTTTCTATAAATTTTCGAATGTTCTTTATTTAAATATATATTCATATTTTATTAATTAACTGTATCTGAATACTAACAGTTTTAGTCAGAACTGAAAAACCATTAGTTCCTTTGTAGATTATTTAATTATCTTCAATATATAAATTAAAAACAACTTTGTTCAAATCTAATCAATGCTGAATAAATACAGAAATAAATAAAAATATTCCAATTAAAATCATAATTTATTTGTGCCTATGAGGAGGAAGTAATATATTTTATGTGAATATAATGAAAATAATTATAACTGGATTTTTTTTAATGAAGCACATTTTCCTCAATTATATCAGTTAATTATTTTTATTGACATATTCAAAAAGATATTAATCAACCGAAATTAATTATACATGTTATAAATGTATCCTGGTCAAGGACTCGTTTATAAGGAAATATTTCGTTAAAATAAAAATGTATTTATCTTCAAATTTACATATGTCGCTTACACATGTGTCCACGGGCGGATCTACGGGGAGGGAGGGGGCTTTCGGGCTGAAGCCCTCCCCAAAATGGAAAAATATAACCATGTTTTATGGGAAAAACAATTTTAAAAATACCTCTTAAAGTATTATTGTTCATGTAATTACATTTAAAAGTACTTAAGGAATAAATTAAACACCATTTCATATAGGTAGTTAGTTTCTTTCTGTTTTTCCAAAATAATTATCGTTATTTTTATGAAAAAAAAAAGGTTTCGGGCTGAAGCCCCCCCAAAATTAAATCCTGGATCCGCTAGTGCATGTGTCCTATCAGTTAATAAAGATCCGTTGATTGCCTCTCAAACTCTTACATCAAACACCACAAACCTTGAAGATTGGTGTTAAAACTGGAGGATTAAAATAAATTCTAATAAATCACACCAAATCACCATTACACTTCGGCGTAAACCTATGACTTCCTATCCTACAGTATCCTTTAATAACACTGAAACTGCTCGACGTTTCCGCTTACTCCAACACTTACTAGACAAACGCTCTAAACTTCCAATTAATTACAAAATACATGACTATAATAAGGCCTATTTGGACCTACGGAATTGAGCTACGGGGCTCTACTAAGCCATCGGATTCCTCTCGTATCCAATCCTTACAATCCAAAATCCTTCATAAAATCCTCAATGCTCCTAACTTCGTCACAAATAAAATAATCTATAAAGACCTTAATGTTCCATATGTTTCCTATTTGGTCCAATCCAGATACCGATCCTTCCATATAAACTTCATAACCATCCCAATCCTCTGATACCTTCCTTCCTCTTCGATTCCTGATAACCCTCCAAGACGTCTGAAAAGAAGATGGTCTCGTGATCTCCTCATGTAGACATATTATTATAGTGTTATCAGTCGGTAGTTTCTCAACAAGCTTTTTCATGTGATTATATTTCTGTGCACACATTTACTTGATGTAAATTCTAATAGAATTGTAAATATCATGAATAAATAAAGAATTCTAATTTTGTACCAGAAATCTTTCTTCCTACAAAATAAATGGAAGGTTGTACACATATAAATATAAGAATATATTATTCATAGAGAAAACCATGTTTTTAAGTTTCATTAGGCACGAATGTCGATAAAACTTCCTATATCTATATAAATAACTTCCGTAAATATCATAAAAATCGCTAAGACATTTCATTCAACTGTAAGATGTATTAACGGAAATCAACTCATGAGAAAGGAGAATTTTAATTAACGAAATTGTTTTTAATTATAAAGTATTTTTAAGCATTATAATGGGGAATAAAAAGAATTTTTCAAAACCCTAGTACATAAATAGAAACAATTCACTAAACCTCTCGAGTAAAAATATATTTAATAAATGAACAGCTTAAATAAGCATCGTGGTTTATAAAATATGTATGTTCAAAACAACATATAATAATAAATTTCACGATGTAGTCAAAATATTCCTGAAAATAAATAAAAAACAAAATAATACGATCTGTCTATAGTCAAATGACAATTTATTTTGATTTATTATAAATCAGTAGGCTATTAAAGTACAAATACAATAATTTCAAGGCTATAATTGTAAGTGCTGAACATAATACATGGAAGTATGAGGGCTCCTGGAGAAAACGAACGAATGCTCAATTAAGTCCGATGTATAAAGACCTCAATATCATTAGCTTTATCAAATTTGCACGACTTTGCTGGGCGGGTCATGTAAATAGAATGGACCAGGAAGTTTTAATCCCATTAAATATTTTGTCGAAGCAAGTGAATGGACCAAAGCGAGTAGGATGTCCCAAGCTTCTTTGGGAGGATTGTGTGACTTCTGACTCTAGAAAACTGCTGCTTGGTTTAAGAATTTGGAAGGCAGTGGCACGCAATAGAGAGGACTGGCGATCTTTGTTGGAGCAGGCTACGACACATCAGGTGGGTCATGATGCCAGAATAAGAAGAAGCCTATCATTTCCGAGCGAAAATTTCAACTGGAATGACACACGTAACAGATTTTGGTTAATATTGTAACTTATAGCCATGTTATATAGGTTAGAAACAAGTATTTGAAGAAGGAGACAAAAAAAAAAATCGAAAAGAAAATCTATTGGTGTTATTATAAGTTTTGGTATGAAGATTTGCGTAGCGAAAAAGTGTCTCTGCGAGAGATTTTGTAAGGTTGAGGAACCTGGAATCTTTTAAATGATGAAGTTAGAACCTAGTTTAGGTTGAATAGTAGGATCTTTTGGGGATATACCCCGCAAGTTGTTTTCAACGGGACTAGTATCTGTTATAGAAAAGTATCAGTTATGTTTCAATTAACGTTGTTATTCTTCTATTATAAAAACATATGTTACAGGTGGCCATCATTTAGTTGGCCAAGTGAATTTAGATGGTTAAGAAGAATTTATATTCTCATTATAAACAAAAAAAGATACTTTTCTGTTATTGACCCATCAGTAAAAAAAAATATATATATTTTTAAATATGTGCCATAACCCTCAGAACCTTATTATATTTCTATTTAGCAGAATTTATGCTGCTCAATTAAAAAAGATAATCATTATTTTTACGATGGTTGTTTTCTTGTTAATAATTTTTTGCACCGCACGTGTTTTTAATTCAAATTTTACTACATTGTATTTTAAAAAAAAACTAAATTTTTTAATTGGTGAGAATAGTTCTAAAGAAAAAAACTTATTACAATAAATTATAAAAATAATATAATTAAATAAATTTAAAAAAAAAAGAGCTAGTAAAACTCCAGAATATTCAGCCGGACAGCGCCTCCTCGCGTTGATCCGCCGGTGATCATCGTTATGCAGCAACCAGGCGTTTAAAAATTGTTCTAATTCGTCTGTTATTTAATATCAAGCATCTAATAAATTCTACCAAGTAGGTATATCATATTTATATAAGTATGAAATTTATACGCGACTGTATAGTAAACGGAAGATTCAAAATATTAATGAATTCATTAATCGAAAATGAGTGATTTTAAAAATCTCTTCTCTTAAGCTACGAGTTGACGTCTTTCTATTTTTCTTGGAAGGAATCTAATACCCGCTCTGAAGAGAAATTTATTTACTTATAAAAAAGATATCCATTTACTTACGACAAAAAACGATTTCCCGGGAGATTATTGCGGGGAGATGAGCAAACAGGAGGGCTGTCCCATTTTTCCACTTACAAGGAGGCCATTTTCCTAAGGGAGGGGCCAACTTGATCCTAAGGCAAACCTCATTTCTTTTTAAGTCAACACCTGCTTTTGGCTTAAATTGTCCCCAGCCTCTTCGGAGGTTACTCTCGTGCCCTTTTTATTTGACTCAGATTTAAATCATAAATCCATTTATTTCTAGGTTTTTTATGTATATATATTTTTTTTAATTTATTATAATTACGTCCGTGTATGATCCAACGTGACATACGTATTGTAATTTGTAATCGTAATAATATAAATGACGGAAACAAATAAATATTTTATTTTAACGTTACACTTTTTTATACGAAATTCAAAAATAATTATTAAACATCTATCTTGAAATAAAAAATGTGGTGCAGGGCGCGCATCACACAACTTTCACTTACCAAACCTTTTTAAAAACAGAAAAAGGTATATTTATCTACTACAGTAGTACTCTTCAAGGGCACTCAATGCCCTTTATGTGATGTCTTCAAGGAATGTATAAGCCCTTAAACTTCCAATTTTTTTTTTCTACTTCCAACGACGTTTCGAGGTGATTAGCTCAGTATCAGTGGGGGGAAGGGAGTGTTGGCTAAGTTGTAAGCAAAGTAATTTATATATTTTTCACACGCTTTATTAAAAACATTCTCCAATTTAGTAGCTGAAGTACATACGTTATAATATAAAAAAGAGAAAAAAAAATTACCTGTTTAAATATTTTAATCAGATCACTTATTGAAACAAAAATAAATAATAAAATTTTGGGGGGCTTCAAACCCAAAGCTCCTCCCCTCCGTGACTTCGACAGAGTACTATTTTGTACGCCAATATTATATAATAATTATGATGCCTAGATTAACAAAATATGAAGAAATTGACACGATTATGATATTTTATAAACCTCTTTTCTCTGAATTCATTTTTCCTCTTAAGAATTTAGAATTTGAAGGATATACCTACAAAGATGCTGCGAACCTCGATATCAAAAACAAGCTAGGATTCGAATAAATTCGTGCAAGAGATATCAAAGAAAATTCACCAAAGTCATTATGAAATCAATCCTTTTTTTCATTAAAACAATTCTTAAAGCCAATCACAATTATATTAACCATTTCTTTTTCTTTTCACTCTTATCATAACATATGTTATAATATAAAATAGACCAAATTATGATTATTTAAGTATTTGCCTCAGATCAGTCCTATAAATAAATATTGGGCAGTAAAAAAAAATTAATATACTATTTTAGGGAGAGTTTCAGCCCAAGAGCCCTCCCTCTTGAAGCTGCTGGAGACAAGAACGAAAAAACATTAAATACAATATTTTGTTGTTTTTACTCAATAAATAAATATTTTATTTATGAAAATAAATAAAATATTTTAAAAATAATATTTTTAACTAGAATCTGGTTGAATTTCCACATACTAAATTCTATAGCTGTACAAAGAAAACATATTAATGATTAAAATATTACGATAGACGCATGATGGTAAGAACAAGTTGCTAAAATCAGCATTGAGTTCATCGATGGTATCGAAAAAAAAACATCAAACAGTTCCTAAAATCGATGGACAGATCAACGATGGAACTAAGCGTGTTTATAAAGCGATTAAATCACCGATGGCTCAGCGGTTGCAACTGATTTTGTGATCGGTGGATCTGCAGCATTTAACCATTTTATAACCTCAGTCTTGTAATTTCTCAATCCACAGTGCATAGTTATATTCAGTTTACTTTCTAAATATGCCTAGTTTTTGTATTGGAATTAAAAAAAATCAATAGGTAGTTATTTCATATATATTGTGTAACCTTCGAGGGGTGTTAAACGCTAGAATCAATCAGATCATTCCAAAACTAATCATAAACATCGTTATTGAATTCAATCGATTAATGAAATCCATAGATGGTATTTGGAAACTTCCCTTTAGTTTCATGCGACTGTTTCGAAAAAAACTCCCCTCTTGTTATCTAGATGTTTTTGTTTCAGTTATTTTGTTTTTTTACAATGGATTACAACCATGATTTTAAAACTTGAACTGTCCATGAATGCAAGGAATCTTCTTAGGTTTTAAACAATAAAATATTTCATTCCTTTCTCCCTGCCGCTACTTCGTCCCATTCTCCATTCTTGGGCCGAAGCAAAGTCCGAGGACTTATCGAATCAAGTTGCGGTATATGTTTGCTGGAGAATCGAGGACCCTAACAAATACCCAAGCCCCGGGGTAGGGTATTATACAAATAGCTGCTATCAAACATCACCCCCTCTTCCCATCCTCCCCTCCCATCTACCACTATACTTCTTGTCCTGAATTATTAACATCTATATAACACCGATTTTTCCGCTTATTCGTCATAGATCGCTTTATATGAAGATTTATATTGGTTTGCATGAAATGAGACAAACAAATAGTCTGGAAGAGTTGTATTAATAATTTCAGAAATCATTCGAATAAATATTTTAATCCAAAAATAGGAGTTTCTTTGACAAGTCTTAAAGCAAAAAAAAAAAGTTTAAATTTAATTATTACTAGAAAAATCCAATATTAATCACAAAGATATGACTAGCTAATTCGCATTTCATTAATTCATGTATTACTAGGATTCACAGGCGGATCTACCGCTGAAGCCACCCCCAAAATGGTAAAATATAACCATGTTTTACAGAAAAAAATATTAAAAACTATCTCTTAAAGTATTCTTGTTCCTGTAATTACATTTAATAGGACTTCAGGAACCACTTAAACACCATTTCATGTAGGTAGTTAATTTCTTTCTTTTTTTTTCAAATTAATTATCGTTATATGTATATGAAAAAAAAATCTTTCGGGCTGAAGCCACCCCAAAATTAAATCCTGGATCCACTAGTGCTAGGATTTAAAACTGCATTACATTAATGTAGACCAGTCGTCACACATTACAGTTCAATAGCTAGAAACAATTTTTTGGCTAATTTTATTTTATTTTCAGTAAAATATTATTTTTTACATTTTAACCTAACTTACAAGGGAAGGCTACAGTCAGTGGGTCGCAGATTTCGACCAATTTTTCTGGAAATTATAGGGCACGTGTCCTTTCGTTCCATTCGTTCCAATGGGCTCTAATAACCCAGATGAAAAATATTCTATGCAGTTTTATATAATTATTTTCTTATTCTGTGCAAAAAAAAAAGGAAAGAAATCGATTGATACATAATAATCTAAAATCCGGGTAAAGAAAAAACAAAAGTAAATAAGTAAAATTTTGTTTGAAATTATATAAAATATTTTTTTTCTCGGTTTCTAAGGTCCACTGGAAGGAACGCCGGAATGTGTGTCAATTATTTTTCGATGTAGTAACATAAAAAAAAAAAAATTAAAAAAATGGTGGAAATCGGTGACCCATTGAGTTGTCAGTGAATAATATGGTAAGAGCCTTTCAGTTGACAGAATGATTAACTCCAATTTTAATATTTTTGAGTAAAGTCACTTAAGTGATATTTCTAGTTAGAAAATTTATAATATCTGTACAGACAGTGAGTAAGTTGATTCCAGACTAAGTAATTGCAGTGTTGAAATATAGAACTGTGAATAAAGACATATATTTTCCCACTAATAATATAACTAAAATTAATAATAGAAAATGTGGAAATTGAAGTTAGTCATTCTGTCAACTGAAAGGCTTATAAGATACGTGTAGGGATAATTTTTGTTATAAAAATTAAAGGGACTGTACATTTTTTTAATATGTAAGTAGTAGTGTTGCCCAAAATCGGTCTTGCACTTTGCAAGACCAAGGCCGCCTAACTGTTGCAAGACCAAGACCAGGACTGGTAAAAAAAATCGATTTTAAAAATAAAAGTTAAGGCAATAGTTACTAATACTTGACAATCTTAGATACTATATGTTAATAATTGGTGTAACCAATATACTTTTGTATTTAACTCCTCTAATTTTTCAGTCAGGCTTACTTAGATATCTCCTATCTAAAAAATTACCGTAATATCTCTATAGTCATAGGCTAATAAGTAACTGCAAGACTGTTGCGAGACTCTTGCGCAAGACCAAGACCATGACCATCACTGAGTTTGCAAGACCGAGACGAGTCTTGGGCAACACTAGTAAGTAGTGATAACATTTTCAAAATTCTGAATATATAATTTCGGATTTAATGATTTTTAATTTGATTTAGAATGTACGATTAAAATTTGATTTTAGTATCAGAAAACATTGCGCTCATATATTTTTTTTTTATTTTAATTTTGAAATATACAATATTGTTTATAGAACTTTCTTGTTGGCTGGATAAAATATACAACTACCAGAACTCGACTTGTTTGCCCGAAACGAAGTTTTCCCGATTTGTCATTCATAGTAGGGGGGGGGAGGGGAGGAGGAGATACGAGGAAGGGGAAAGAAGTTGGAAGGGAAGATATATCATTTGAAGAAGGCGGCAACTCGACGGAAGGAGATTGTTTCAGGTGGAAATGATGGAGAAAGACTACCGCATACATGGGAAGACTACATCGCTATCGGGAAGTATTGATCAAGTTGTCACCCGGAGAAGGGGTCCTTGCTGATTGTGCCGTTATTGCTAAAGTTTCCCCTAGGGTTGAGCTGATTGGCCCTCCCCTCCCAGCCAATCCTGATCCCGGTAACAATAACACTTTCATATTGGCATCAAGGCTCCTATCTTGGCTCCTATTGGTTTCTAAATGGCCAATCCCTAGCAACCAATAGCCGACTTTTATTAGGCTATTTTCGGGCGAAACATCCTTCCGGATCTACAGCAATCGTTGTGTGGGGAAGGGGAGGGAGAGAGAGGAAGTCGAATCAATTCGGGGTCATTTCCTTCAGGAGGAGAGTCCACTTTGGGATAGGATTTGCGGAGTTTTAATTTCGTCAACAGAAAAATTATTACATGTCCATGGTTTTACCGATAATTATGGCAATAATTAATTAAAGTTATTTATGCTCATTTATATATATATATATATATATATATATATATATATATATATTTATAAATTTCATTTACTGCTTAATACAGTTTTCAATAATTAACATAAATTAAATTGAGATTAGGAAATGAAACAGCCACTACGTATCTATACAGTTTTGTAATGAGGAGGTTCAAGAAGCGGCTTATATTCTTTTAACCTATTTATTGAAGAGAAAGATGGCTGGGGTGATCAGTCAGAAATAAAAAGGCAAAAATAAATAATAATATTTATTTTAACACTTGCCGACGTTTCGACCTGAAGTTCAGGCCTGTTCCAAGAGATTGCTAGAAACGTCGTTCAGGTCAAAACTAAAATAAATATTATTATTTATTTTTGCCTTTTTATTTCTGACTGATCACTCCAACCATTCTTCTCTTCATTATTCACAACAAGCAACCATCAACCCACAATTATAACCTATTTATTATTTTACATATTTCTACTGATTTTAAATGGGAATGAATCTAATGAAAATATACTACATTTTAAGTAAAAACGTTAAATACAAACACCCAGTTGCTTCTTTATATTACATCGCAATAACCATTTAAGATTGAAATATTGGACGTTTTCCAAAGATAAATTATAAATTTATTTAACTTATGTGGTGGGAAACAGATATAAAATTCCTAACATTTGAACCATCTATATTATATTATTTTAATATTCTAACAAGTAATACCTGATTAAAATAAAAATTAAATTACAATGTAATATAAACAGAATATTCATTAAAATCAGAATCAGTAATTATTATCTGAACAGGTAGAGGTTCATTTAGGTTTATAACTAGGTGATTCCATTTTACTCGTCTAATTTAATTTAGCAGCCTAATTAATTTGCTATTAGGGAGGTGGTATATACCGAAAAGGTTTTAATCTGGTACTGTAAAGCCAAGACATAGTATAGTTACAGTTTTATAAAAATTAATATAAAAATAGCGACGAAAGCCGATAAATAACAACTTAATACGGACAAAACAAAGCACATGGTTAGTTGCAAAAACGGTGTTTTATAGATATTGGGGGGGAAGAGGGGGAAGGGAGGAGGATACATTTAACCACTTTGCGAAGTTTAGGTATTAGAGGTCTACGATAACTAGAAAAAACGAAATTGAAGAAGTTAAGACTAAGTTGAAGGAAAGAAATTCTTTTTATGTTTCTGTTGTAAAATTTCTTAGCTTGGGCCATCTCTATCGAAGCCTAAAAAAATAATATTTACAAAACAATTAGCCTTCTTTATGGAAGTGAAACGTATACCCTTGCATTAAGGGATGAGCAACGTCTTAAGATCTTTGAAAATAAGGTATTGCGTGGAATATTCGAAGAAGGAAAGTCAGCCGAGAAATTTAGACGGTTGCACTATGCCGAATTGCGTGAACCGTGTCCTGTGAATATAATTGACTTGATTAAAACGGGCACTTAATTTTCTTGGGCTTAGTAACGAAAATTTGTGGGCTTAAATTAAAAATTAGTAACCGTCCCTAATGTGCGCTGTGTCAACTTGTACGCGTCCGAGGGGTAGACAGAAGCGAAGATAGGAGAACTGCAGCCTTTGGATGTGTGTAGACTGAGATTGGTGGAATTGGCATCTAACCTTTGGGTTTGATAAGCCTTTTTATCATTATTATCTGATGAATGACTAGTTGAAGAAATTTGGTAAACCTTGGTCTGGTCTGGTACTTAGTCTTGGTCTTGGATACTTAGTCTTGGCCTTGTAGTTACCTATTAGCTTATTGCTATAGAGATATTACTGTAATCTTTTAGATAGGAGAAACCTAACTAACCCTGAATGAAAAATTAGAAGAGTTAAATGCAGAAGTATATTGGTCTACCAATTTTATACATATAGTAACTATAATTGTCAAGTATTAGTAACTATTTTGCCTCAATTTTTATTCAAAAATTGATTTTTTTAAAACAGTCTTGGTCTTGGTCTTACAAATTGCAACCAAGACCGATTTTGGGCAACACTGCCTTTACCGCTTCCAGTTCTCCTCAAAATATCTTAAAACTTCACCACACACTACAAGCTTCACTAAATATCTTCAGAATTCATCACAGACTACCTCTAGCTTCACTATACTCACTCATCATCAGCTATTTCTGAAGAGTAACTACTTCCAACTCTGTCGTAAGACCACACTATTTTTAACGGCATCCCAAATTTTAGTTAACTAATCAACTAAAAACTAATCAGATTTTGATGAGAACGTAATTTCTTTTTAAAATAAAAATCAAAACTGACTTATGACTAACAGAAAAGTAAAAAAAAAAAGTGATACCATTGAACAGTTTTGTAAAATGCTAATATAATAATTATAAATATATAAATTGTAAATAAAATTAAGCATGAACCTTTTCTGGTGATGTGATTTCTAGATTCCAAATCTTATGTAGTAGGAAGTTGGGCACGAAGTAAATGTTAAGCGCATTATAAATCACATGAAATTACTGCATTTTTGAGAAACTTTTATTTTTTAAGTATTAAAATAAATTGTAAGATTCTATAAGTACATTACGCGCTAATTCCCTTATAACCTATTTGCTGAAATTAGATGCAATCCTACTGCTAAGTATATAATACATGTTTATTAAATACTTGTGGTTTGTGGGTTGGTCGTGTCTGTAAAACAAATAGATTCAATCTGCTCGCTTCAATCGCTTATAGTCGGTTATAAACAGTTAAAAGAGACGAGCAAACAATTGAATAGCCCAAGGGGGCCTGAAGTGGCAACAGTAGCATATGGCTGGCAACAGTTGCAGACCGCCCGGCAAGCATCTCTTGTCCCGCTTTGTTTTAGCAGAGCGATCGCAAATCACTACATCACTGCGATGACAGGTCCTCCACGGACTACAACGGCGCTAATGGGACACTAGAGGACCTGGCAAGCGAACGCCCGCATCTGTGGGAACCCAATCCGAGTAATAGCCAATCGGTTCGTAACTAGTGATTGCCATCCTATGCAAGCTATAACACAATAGTGCTTGTGAAACTACTAATTAATTTTAATGAAAGTATCCCTCCATTGGTTTTGTATTTTGGAACGGATTTTCATGTAAAAAAAAAGTTAAACATGTACATAAACTGATATGAAAATATATTACAAATATCAGAACTATTTTTTAAAAAAAATTCACAAAACATGCAAACAAATAATATTTCGAATTCTAAAATTAAACAAATTCACTAGAATATGTCTCAACATGGAACGTGATAAATTATAAATAATAAAAAGAAAATTGGAAGGTGAAAAACTTTAAACATTCCAGAAGAATAAAACTGGCAGATTTTTTTTATCTCAAAATTCTCCACATTTCTACAATATTTCATAAATATGTTATTTATATTTGTTGTTAATTCCCTGATCCCCCCACCTACACGTCACCCCCTCTCCCTCTCATGGCTACTATCATCTTGAATACATATATTGGGAAGTAGGAAAAAAAATAATATAAATATTTGTAATTTTACGAAAAAAAGTATGACTGGAAAGTGGTTGTGCAAAACAGGATATAAGTGCATTAATGCAAGGATGAATCAAGAATTTGCTGCGACAACACCCATCAACCACAACTGCCTCTCTTCTTTTACAGAAGATTTCTTTTTTTTTTTCTTCTTTTTTGGACCTAATCTTTAGACCTATTGACTTGAACTTTGGGGGACAGCTAAATTTTCTAACATTACACGCATCCAATCCATTCAATCGAAAATCCTCCGAACAATAGTCTATGCTCCGTTCTGTGTAACCAACACAACCCTACATCATGACCTTAATATTCCATTTGTTCTCGACCTTATCCCTGAAAATTTTTCCAAATTCCATCAGAACCTTAAAAATCTCCTGGCACAATCTCTATCTAATTCCACTCATCCCTACAATCCTCCTCAAAGGTTGCAGTATATATCTTTGAGTTCTGGCAATGGCCAGATTGACTAATCTCCACTGGCTTTAGCATCAGTGACGCAGTTGAGAAAGTAGCGCAGGAATCTCTTGGAGTCTTGCTTTTCCCTCTATAGTTGGAGGGACAAGTCTGGCTTGGGGTTCCCTGCCTGATTGTATATATAATAAAAAATAAAATAGCAACAAAAGTAAATAAAATATTTCTGAAAATTGATGTATGTATGCCATCGACAGGTTTGTAATTAGTATTCAATTTTTTCAATATAAAAATGGACAACCATTATAAGAAATAAAATAATGAGAAAAAAAATTGTCTCCTCTTTTAGGGAAAATGAGCTGGTTACGCCGTTGGAATTGAAAGTTAACATTTATTGTTTGCGTTATGGACTTCAGATCCTTCTTTTGGCAGTGCAAGTGGCAAATGATTAAGTTCCTTTATAGCGAGCATCTGTGACTTCCTAAATACTCAATAAATAATCTCCTTCTTTAGTACCGCTAAACTCAGGTGCAACTTAATATAGAATGGAATTCGTATATCCCAGGTGGTGTTGCAGAGAGTTAATCATTTTGTAGCCCCTTGCTCTGTGAATCATTCCCAAACAAGTTTCTTGTGGTTTGATAATACCTGGAGTCTGATTTCCAAATTAATTTTTTAGTGAAATTGAAACCAGTCACAATGTGTGTTAACATTATCGATTAAATGTATTTAATACATTAAAAACTTCCCTTGGTGTTATAAATTACAAATTGAATAAATAACAATGTTGTATAAAATTGTAAATATATTATTTATAATTAAAAAAAAAATAGTACTGTAGGAAATGTTTAAATCTTGTGAATGCGTATTCTCTCTACTATTTCAACTGATACAGATATGTTATAATTTGGCACTGGATATATATTTTTAGATCTTTTTTTCTAGCCATGTATATCTTTCTGTGACATTTCATTTTAACATTTCATATACTTAAAAACGAATAGCAATTTTTATTTTAAATATTAAGATGATATTACATATTTTTACATGATTTGGAAGTAATACATATTTTTATTAATAGTTAGTCCAGAAAGAAAATTCATTTTAAAAATAAAAAAAAAAACAGAGAAAGAAGGAATATTTATTAAAATTGAAAGTAATCCTGACCATAATCAGAGTTGCTAGACTCTTCAACATGAACCGGAATTTCTAATTTAGAGAGCAGGGGATTAATGCTAGAGCTAAAAGTCCTCCGGGAGCGAGATTGAAACTCGTAATCTAAGGTTTATCAGGGCAACGCGTGTTTTTACACACCCGCGCTAACCCGTTCTTCCATTCCTACCCAGTGGAGCAAATTTACAGAATTGTCCAGAAACTTTCAAAATTACCTAAAATTTCAAATGGTTCTCGATGAACAAAATACATGTTATTTTGCTCAATCGACGAGTATTTCTATGATCTAAAAAAATAATTAAGTCGCAATAAAAAAAGATTTTATAATAATTCAGTGAAAACTGATATTATTTATTAGCCAAATCCTTTCTACACCAAATATTTTCTACACCCAAATCTTTTCTACACGTTTTTTGTAACTTCAATTAGGCTCACGAGCTTACAATTTATTTTAGCGCTCTGAATATCTTAGACCTGCTTTGTGTGGGTATAGTTAGTGTTAGTCCAGAGAAGAACATAAAAAATAGCATTATGTCCACTTTTTCACCATTTGGGACCACTGTGCGCCCCCCGAGATATATTTTAGAGGACTCGTTTCATTTAATTTATTATAGTATCGTAATGCATTTACGAATTACCCAACAACATTTTTGTATTATACTTTGGACAAAAATTTAAAAACAATTTGTCAATTTGGAGTTATACAACATAGTTGCAACAATCTTACACTAGGAAAAAAATTAACATTTTTATTTCATTTCACCATTTATAATTTATAATTCCTGATTATAAATGATAATTTTTTTTTCCAGTTTTCAATTTTTCTTAAAGGTTTATTGTATTTTGTTACATATTTTAATGCATGTATACGTATATATCCATTTTTTTATTTTACACAAAAATTCGATACCCGCATGTCCGTTCGTTAAATGAGTAAAATAAAAGAACATTGATGAATAAAAAATAATATAAAAAATAGTGAAGTTATAACAAAAAATGGATGGCACAAGCATACTATTTTATATAAAAGATTATGTTTATATATGTATTTAATAACGATTAAATAATCTCTAATCCAGGAGTTTAAATTAATATTCCTTGAGTCCAATTTATTTATCACTTAGAAACAGTTGCAGCCCTGTTGATATGCCATATTGATAGCATTGATTATATAAGATTAAGGACATAATAGCAAACAGATTCCAAAGACCTTGTTGTGCCAATTCAGTCTATATTCATTCCCAGAGGTCGATATTCATTCGTCGATCAAAGTTCGAACGAATGACAATAGGAATAAATTTATCACTATTTGTGGAATGGGGTGTGTACACCTATATATATAAAGTCAATGCAGAAGCCAGTACGTATAACAAGAAGGACGAATGGTAATATAAGAATAAGAAGAAGTTAGTTAATTATTATTAATGAATTAATTATTATTAACCTGAAAACGGATAATTATTATTCTTGTGGCTTTTAATAATAATAATAGCTTTTTTAATAGAAATTTTACATATATACAGTGACACTCAGAGCTCTAGATACACCTCATGATTTTTTTAATAAGCATCTGAGGGGAATTAAATCACATATCTTAGAAAAGAAAATTACGTCTTCTAGTAAATTATACTCTGAGGAAGTGAGTTACGCATCACCAGCAGCACCACTAAAAAAAAAAAAAAAAAAAAAAAAAAAAAAAAAAAAAAAAAAAATAGGGGGCGGGGTGGCCGAATAGGCTAAAGCGTGTGTAACAGCACCGCTAGTTGCCTGGCAACCGGATAACAGAGATTTGAGATGATATAAAAAGTACGAGTTCGCGTCCCGGTGCCGGAGGGGATTTTAAATTCCCCGCCCTCACCCCCCGGCCCGGGAAAATCCTGTATAGCCTAAAAGGGGAGGTAGGGAAGAACAAAAAAAAAAAAAAAAGAGCACCACTAAAAATTGAAAAAGTGCAAAACAAGGCCCTCCGAATTAATACTGGCGCTCCAAAATCAATGAATAAATAAATAAATGGCTACTGGAAGGAATGTAAACCTGCCACAACGAGGCTTAAAAACCAAGTCACGTTCATGAAGAAATTGGAGACAATTACAGAAATTAAAGGATTTGTTATTTCTTCAAGAGAAAATCTCATGTCGTTTCTGATAAGAGTCTTTACAAAGTCAACACAAATCAATTTACAGCTCCTGCAACTAGACAACAAGCAAAGTTGCTCTAAGATAGAACTAAGGAATTTAGCATTTGAAACCATAAGAGAGAGGTACCCCAGTCCCCAATGGTTACACGTGTACACAGACGGTTCTGCGAATATAGCAAGATGGGGAGCTGGTGTTTATGCAGAACGTTTCCAAATGTCAGAGCCTGTGGGAAAGCAAGCAAGTAACTTTGAAAGTGAAGTAAAAGCAGTTTTTCTAGTGTTAGAACTAATAAAAAAGTCCATCCGCAAAAAGTTGTGGTCCTAATTGACTCGCAAGCTGTAATAATTGCCATTTCAGATCCTTCCAGCTGTTCCACAAATCAAATTAGTATGTGCCAGGAATTGATTGAGGAGCTGATTTTAGAAGGCACAGATGTCGTTCTACAGTGGATACCAGGACACTGTGGTTTGACAGGTAATAAAAATGCTGACCGATTAGCAAAAGAAGGTGCCGGAAAAGATCAGCCAGATATGCCAATCCCTTTCTTGACGGCAAAGAAGCTAATCAAAACAGTAATCATTGAAAGAAATGGAACAGAAACGGCAGTTGGAGTTTAAGGAGAAGCAATGGGCTTCATTACTAGAAGAGAATGGAAGAGTGCCAGTGGATCTCCCTAGAAGTGAGGCCGTTGCACAGTTCAGGATGAAAACCGGACATGACTATCTCCGAAGTCATCTATACCGTATTGGAGTTGTCGAATCAGCAAAATGTCCACTGTGTCGACAGAGATTCATGACAGCTCTGCGTATGGCCGGTGCACTGTTGCGATTACAGTAACTATAAATGAGCAGCATATCTCTGTATAGCGGCCGTATTAGACCTATTGAAAGTCCCTTTTATCGTCGATCTTAGTGAATTTAATCACTGTTATCTTAATTATCTTGAACATTTTTTGAGTCATTTCTTCTTAAAAAAAAAACTTAACCACCTTAGGAAAAACACAAAATTGGTCCTAACTTCTTTTCTCGACCCGTACATCAAATGAACTTTTTTGGGTGAAAATTTTGTCTAGAGTTTGACAATTAAGAACTGAGACACCCAATCGTATTTTTTATAGATATTTTCAAGTACATATAATAATAATAATAATAATAATGCTTTATTTATTCTGGGACGAGTCCCTTTAGAATAATATAAAAAGACAATAATATGGGCTAAAGAGCCTTAGAGATACATAAACAAAAATATAGAGTAATTAAATAGTCAAAATAAAAAAAATAATAGAAAAAATTATAAGTTACTTACTAATTTAGATCAGTTAAAAATAAAAAACAAAAAATTGAAAATAAACATGAAGTAAAAATAATGAAGAACACTCTAATAATTTATATACATATTTGCAGTAGTAACTATTTACAATTTTACTTTTCTATACTATTACAATAGTAGAAAGGAATAATTGGGTAGGGAAATCTGGGAGTAAGGAATAAAAGGTTTTAACTAGGTTCCGGGTATTGCTATTATGTGGTAAAAATTATCAAGGAAATGTTCCTGAAATTCGTTCTAGTGTGCAGTAAGGGATTTTGCATTGATGTGAGAGAAATTCAGGATATTAGTCATGACTGGAGAGTTGAGAAGTAGGATTTGAGAAGTAGGAGAGTAGAGGAGAGTTGAGAAGTAGGATTGAAGTAGGATTAGGAAAAAAAAAAAAATGATCAAGGATGGAGGATAGGATATAGCATTTTTTAAGCACAATGTCAAGTTTATAAATATAAAAAAACAATGCTTACATAAAATAAACTTTGAGATGAAACAAATAAATTTTCGGTGTTTCGAAATAAATATTCAGTTAAAATTAATTTATAACAAAAGAAAATATAAATTTCTCCTTGGTCTACATAAATTGATAAAAATTGGCAAGGAATCGAATAAAGTTCTAAATAATTTATACAAAAATAAAAGAGGCTTAAAATTAAAATAATAATATTTCTGATGAGAAAAAATTGATACAAAAATAAAAAAAACATAAGTAAAACAAATTGATATAATAAGTAAAACAAAAAAAAAAAAAAAAAAATCATTACAACTATACAACTATATAAAAAAAATTAATTTTAAATAATAAATTAAAGATTGTATTGGTTTATTTCATAATAATTATGCTGAATTTTAATTCGTAATGATAATTCGCGCTTTTTTGTTTTTGTTATTTTTTTAATAACGGCAATTACTTCATAAAAGAAAGAAACTATATAAAATAATGTTTATTTAGATGGTACCGGAGGGAGGGTCTATCAAAAAGTCCTTTCTTTCAATATTTCTTTAAACGTACTTACAATTAGTAGCTGAAATAGTTTTAATATTTGATAATTAGAAGTTGTGATTATTATTATATTAATTAGTATTCGGTTCAGGTCACTCATAGAAACAAATGTAAACCACTGAAAAAAAAAAATATTTTTCCTCCATGGATCTTCCAATGCACCCATATTGAGTATTTTTCGCAATTGATCATTATTTTAGAAAGTATCAAGTCATATCTTGTGGTGATAATACCAAACTCCAGATCAAATATTTGTATTAATTTTTTTAGTGATTTTAGTTCTGCAATCTTAATGAACTAAATACTTTCGTTCCTTTGGATCATTGAACTCTGGCTACTTTTTTTTTTTTTTTTTTTTTTTTTTTGAGTACGTAAGCGGGTGATTTGTATTATTACTTCACACCTAAAAACAGGTGGAATCCAAAACGATGTCAGAATTCGACTTTGTATTACTAATTAATGTCTTAAACAACCCTTCATATGGATGAAGATGCAGGATACTTTTCTAACGATATGAACTCTTGTTTTTTTTTTCTATGAACCCTAGCAGATGAGCCAATATGAAATGATAACATGAGCCAATTTTCCACCTGATATGGCAGATAGAAGACGCGATGAGGCTGGCGAGGGGTCGGGACCAGCGACAATAGTGTTAGCCACCATGTGGTCGATTACTTTGTGCGGCTGGTCCAATCTTTGTCCGCATCATTCCCCCTAATTACACCGCCTCGGGCCACGATTAGACAAGTTTACATATTTTTCTCTCCCTTCTGTGGGGCCTCCCAGGGGGGCGAAGCCCTTCGGGCTAACTTCGTTCCGCAGCGAACGGGAGAACAAACCCCACCCCATCTCGATTCGTAATTATGCAGCTCTCTGTACATATTTCTTCTAAGGCCTTTACCTACCAGGATTCGTTACCTCTTGGGATAACGCCATCAATGGTTGATCGACTGAACAGAGGTGAATATTTTAAATTCAAATTTCTCGATGTAGAAAAGGTATCCGGAGAAGAGGGAAAAAAATATCTGATCGAAGGCAATATCGGCCCCATTTATGATGGTAATTTAGAACGCGGATGTGGAAAGAGAATCCAATAACTCGAAATAGCTGTCCACAAAAGGGAAAGCAATTAGGATGATTTTAATAGCAAAGGAATTTTTCAGAAATGTATGGTGGATAGTCATTAATATGCATGGTGTACTGGATTTCAAATCTATGCATATCAGGAATAAGTAGAATTTGTGGTGGCTTCATTGAAATATGCCATTGGTAATTCCATCATGTAAAGTGAGTAAAACTAGTGACTACAGCCAGTCTAAAAAGAAATTTAAAATGTAAGGACTCTTTTATGTAGGTGCTTAACGGATAATGAATAAAACCATTAGAATAGGAATTATAAGAACAATTTTCAAAAATATATATAAATACATAAACATTTATATTCTTAAAATATATCGACATTGTCTCAAATTTTATTCAAAACTAAATCCTTTATTTTAAAAATTAAAAAATAATAATGTTTAATTAACGCAGATGAACCTAAACCTTAAAAATACACAAATCACAATGACACTTCAATGCAAGATCAATGTTGATTATGTCAATATTACATAGTAAAAATAATTTTTATATTCTATCGGTGATTTGTTTAGTTTTTCAGAAGAGAAGTAGATCGGAACCCGCTTGTAAACCTCAATGATAGTTAACCACAAAGGTAACCATAAAAGTGCAATAGCTAATGCCCAAACAGTGAACAGCCATAGGCCAGTAAACAGCAAACCTTAACAAGAAGCGTCGTTACAACTCGAGTGACCGCAACAAGTCTCAGCTTACGGTCGGTTAAGTGCCCCTGTCCCTCCGCCAGTGACGGCAGTTGAATTTTGATTTTTGGTATCCGATATTTGTCGGCTTCCAGTTACTTTCTTGGCTCTTATCACGTCTGGTATAAGGTTTCATATTTTTTACCTTGCTCTGCTTTGTTAGATAAGGTATTGGCCCAACGCTTCCTTCAAAATAATGAGCATACATAGTATTTTTTTCATACACGACGGTATGCATAGTCATTCCTTTTGGTCCACTTGATTGTTCCGTAAAAAATAAATACTTTTATGATACTTGATGAAAAAGGATTTCTTTCAGTCAATTGAATTGACTCCTTCCCTTCATTCAAATAATAGGGTTATTGTAAATTGAAACAGTCCCGTAATTATAGATTCCCATGTAAAAACCCTCATTACACCGAGTGCAAGAATCCAATGGTGCAAGTTTTTTGGCAAAACGAACCTTAATATTTAAAAAAGGTGTGAAAATAAATCTATTTTCCGAACCGGTCTTCATTTTCCAAATAATGTCAAAAGACACTTGTATTTCCTAAGCATTCTTTAGAGGAAAAAAAAAAACATTAGAAGCTTTTTTTATACAAATGAAAAATTATAGTCCCAACATTTCAACAGCGACATATACAGACGACACAGCAATTTTAGAAAGACACAAAAATCCAATATACGCCTCACAGACCCTGCAACAGTATTTAACAAGATTGCATGACTGATTCCAAATTTGGAAAATCCGACTAAATCAAGACAAATCACAGCACAGCACATTTACGCTTCGACATGAAACATGCCCTCCAGTTTTCCTTGACCATACACAGATTCCACAGACAGACACTGTTCACTATCTTGGTCTGACATTTGACAGAGAAATGACGTGGGGCCCACATATAAACAAGAAACGAAAAACACTAAATCGAAGGTTAAGAATTCTGAGTTCACTTCTTTCGAAAAATTCAAAACTAAAACTCAGACAGAAATTGAACACATACAATTACTTACTAAAACCTATTTGGACTTACGCATCACAGATATTTGGAACTGCTAAAAAGACTCACTTAAACAAACTTCATATCTTTCAATCAAAAAGATTCAGAACAATTACAAAAGCACCTTCGTACGTTAGCAACATAACCTTACATACTGACCTCCATATGCCGACTGTTAACGAACTCATTACAAACGATTCCATGACAACTTACAAGGACATCCTAATACACTTATAAATGCCATGGCCTCTACGAATAGGCCAGGTAACGTCTGTAGGAGACTGAAGAGGAGCTGGATGAGGGACCTCCTCGCCTGATGTACCACGCCGAGTGCCGTTCGCCACAGCTCCTCCTCATGCCTTTCATGACATTATATTTAGCAATCGACCTCACATTCACTGGTTGTCATTACCATTACGACAGGTGTGAATACAAAATTAAAGCTAAAAAAAAAAAATTATTTTTTTTGTACAATTATTATTAACAAAGTTATTTTTTCCCCAAAATCATGAACCATTGTTTCTCCTTAAACATAAATTAACCTTTTTTTTTGTTCAAAACAGTTCTCGAAGATTAATTCTTTCCAAAAGAGTCCCTCTCCAAGTTACAATTATTATTGAAATGATCAGTGATTTTCGAAAATATGTTCTACAAATAAAGATTTTTTAAATTTATTGTTAAAAAATATTCGTTTTGTTATTAAAATTGGAATAGAAAATATAGTTTATGGCGTTTCTGAAAGATCGTCAATGATGATTATGGTTCACATTAAAAATAAACGATTCAATTACGAAATTATTGTAATTATCTAGTAGATTCGAATTAGGGATGGGAAATCGAAGACCAAATATAGTTTGTTATCGATATTAATATCGCCCTATAACTATAGATACAATTTGTTGCCTTGGTTTGGTTTGGGCAAACCGCGTGAGAAGAGTCTCCCGCGCGTTATTCAACTCAATTTAGGCGTATCATAGAAATATCGATGTTTTCCTCTACTACGCACTACATTCTTTACGAAACAGGCAAGACAATTCTTTTTTCAGATTCATATATAATTCCTAGCGCTTTCCGGAAACGATAGTTTTAATTTTAATTTTTAAAATTAAATATTAAAATATCAAAGGGACGTTATCGATAGTCAATAATACCGAAGTAGACTATTACTGATACTGGTGGGCCTATTGGTCCTTTTTGCCAACCCAAAAAATTGATACTACCAGTTGCTGTCTATTGTACCTCTAATCTGTATTAAACTTTTTTGTTCTTCCAATGAAGTTCAAAAGGTTGGATGATTTTATGAAGGTAGCTTTGCGTATTTGGATTCTGTCTGCTCCCAGAAGTCTGTATCTGAGTGACGCAAATCGGTCACATTCCGTTATGAAGTGAAGAGCAGTTTCAGGTGCACTTCTGCAGAGATTACAGAGCTCATCATCCACTATCCCACAGATCTTTAAGAGTCTTTTAAGTCTGCAGTGGCCTGTTAGTACTCCGATGATGAGTCGGATTTCTTTCCTAGTTAGACCCAGCAGCCACTTTGTTTTGGAGGGAGAGGGGGCGCCGAAGTAGATACTATCGCTGGTAAAATACCAAATATCGGAAGGAAAATATCGATATTTCGATAATATCGACTGTCTATGGCCATCCCTAATCCGAATCGACCCATTATTTACATATATGTCAATTTTTAAAATTATTAATTATGATAATATAAACTATTTTGTTGTAATGATCAAGTATATATTTTTATTATCTCTATTTGATTAAACATAAAGAAGCCTCAAGAACTAATGATGCCCATTCTTGAGGAAATAAGTAGAGCTTTCCTCTGTCTGGGAATACTTTATTAAATAGCTATCCTGCGGAACAAGATAAAGGAAAACGAGAAGGGAGAGGTAAAATCCGAGGAAATATTTTATAAAAATAAATCGGGAAGGTCTAGGAGGTACAATTGGATAGCGAGGCCGGGGAGGAGGGAAAAGCCCCGGTTAATAGGGCAAACAGGATCAGTGCTGGGGGGTGGGGAGGCTACATTATTAAGAACAATCTATTTGTGAGGCCCATCTACATCTACCCTAAGTAGATGGGGGTGTGTATAATGGAACTGGGAGCTTGTCCTATCCACTATATCTCTCGCCTCTATCAATTATTTACCTTTCCTCCTCTTTTACCTGAGTCTTTTGTCGTCCTGATGAGGGAATTGGTCGTCTCCTGTCTTACCACTTCAATTTAGGGACCGTCTTCTCCTTTTATGGTTAGTAAATTCGGGAATAAATTGTTTTTTGTCACCAGGACTTTTTTTTTTTATTATCTAATAGGATTCTTGTTTATAGTCCTTTCAACTTAACTTTACCCGTGTGAATATTTAGTGAAACATTTTGCCGTTTTTTCAAGACAGTTTTTTCTTCTAACAGTATTGTAATTCATTTCCATCAAGTAAAGGAAACTATTTGCTCCGACCATATTGCTATCTATTTTTGGACATCTATCATATTTTTTAATATGAATTAATTAAACAATTATAATTAATTCGGTGTTGATTCGGAGATTCGAATTGCTTAGCTTACAATGCGCAACTAACATAAACTAATCAGGTCCTTTGAATACTTTAATCTAATAGAGATTAAATTTAACAATTAAATAAAGATATCACTAAACATTGATAAAAAAAAATGCTGATTTTCATTAAAGTTATATTTATGATTTTCAATTTTTATTAGGTTTATATACATATATATATATATATATATATATATATATATATATATATATATATATATATATATATATATATATAAATATAAATTGATATACGGATTTTAATTTATAAATATTTAATTAACTAATAATAAAAAAATTATAACCCATTTTTTCATTCAAAAATTATACACAAACATTAAAACTTCTTTATCAACAATAAAAAACTTTTATTTGGTTATATCACACATTCATATATAGCAATTCGCCCTTTCTTATTGCATTATTGATAAAATATTGCCTTAATTATTAAAAAAAATATGGAACTCAGCAGATGGTTAATTTCAAGCCTACCAAATATATTTATTATTATTTACCAATTTCGACCATATTTTTTTTTCAAATTTATCTTTTAATTGATTTCTTTGCATAGAGATCAGTTATAAGAAATAATAAATCTAGTCTAGTTTCGATTATTATTTATTAGTCAACGTTTCGGGAAATATTTATTCCCATAAATGACCGAACTCATTAGAATCATGGACTTACCCAATTTTTGTCAACACGATCTCTATTTTACATTAATGTTTTTAAATAAAATTTATTAACATTTCATTGGGCATGCACAAATTAAGTTATGGGAATATGAAAACTTATCTGTTACAATAATGCCAATTATAGCCAGTAAGGACTTAAGATATTTTTCCAAAGTAGAAAAAAAAAAGAGAAATCTGAAACAATTGTTGGAAATAATAATGATAAATGTATTTTTTCTTTATTTTATTTTTAGCCTATAGTTCAGTATAATAAAACATGCATTTAGTTCTGATTACATTTTTGTAGTGAACGTTTCGGAGTATCTCTGCTCCCCTCATCATGATATGCCCCAAACATTGGGTAAGTCCAAGATTCTAATTTATGGGAATAAAGATTTCCCGAAACGTTAACTAATAAATAATAATCAAAACTAAACTAGATTTATTATTTCTTATAACTGATCTCTAGCCAAAGATATTAATTAAAAGATAAATTTGAAAAAAAAAAAATATGATCGAAATTGGAAAATAATAATAAATATATTTGGTAGCCTTGAAATTAACCATCTGCTGAGTTCCATAATTTTTTTAATAATTAAGGCAATAATTTTTCAATAAGGCTTTAAATAAATAAAATTTCTAACGTAGTTTAAGGCATATTTCAGTAAACGTTTCATATTGTAACACATTCTTCCGTTCTCCAACTCTTCTGCACCTTCCGCTTCAAGATAATAGGATTCAAGATAATAACAAACAAAAAATGTTGAGTAAATTTAATTTCGTTGGTTCGAAATTACACCATCAATGATTAATTCGCTTACATAGCCTTTCCGTAATTACTACGTTTAAAGAGATATTGTGCTTTAAAGTTTCAAATTTCAATAATGATCTCACAAAGAAGGCGGAATGGAATTTATTACTTAGGGATTAAGTCGAGCCTTGTGGAATGGGGGGAAGGGGAGGAGGGTGTAGAGAGGGTTCGCTATTAAACAAAATTTAAACAGAGAATTAATGGATGTTTTAAGTGATTATAATTTATTAAAAGTCATTCCTTAACTACTAGGGTATTAGGAGCACTTCATCCCTTGTAATTTTCCTATTTAATTTCCATGGAAGGCTGGAAGCCCTCACAAAAGGCTCTTTAAGAATATTCATCCGTATAATAGCCGCCAAGGAGGTGGGGGGGGGGGAAGGAGGGTATAAATCGGTTAAAACTAACGCCAATTTGTTTTTATAGAAGCTTAAGTTTACTTCATCAAAAGGAATTTATTTTTTGCCCCTCCAACTAAACAAGGATGAGAAAGAATGACAGCCAGCTAAAAACATTTCTGGATATTTCAGGTAATCTACTCATCTCAAAAAGAAAAAAGAATTCTCACAGCGATGTACTATTTTCATTCCATATTCTTTTTACTTTCCTACTTATACTACGCAAGGAAAGTATGGCAATCGGATCAAATTTCCAATAAGTGGTTTTTGACGGATCTATAAGTTTCAGAGCCCCCTGATTTCGAAAAACACATTTTTAGCCATTGGTCTGTCTGTCTGTGCCAAGATTTTCTCGGGAACTACTAAACCGTTTTGTTGCTTCTTTTTTTATTTTGTAATGTTTTGACTACTGATGCCTGTGACACAAATTGGATGCTCCATCCCCAATGTGGAATAAATGAAGAACATGTTTTTCTATTAGCGATGACGAACCGGTATTAGCGATGATACACCATATTCTATTTTAATTTATTATTTTCTTACCTAGGTAAGGAAAGTATTGCAATCGGATCAAATTTCCGATATGTGATTTTTGACGAATCTATACATTTTTAATGCCTGTTTTTTTTAAAGGTAATGAAATTCCCTACATTACTGTATAGAAATCGTTCATTTCGGACAACTATTAACGAAGTTACAGCTATTCAATTTCCAATGTAAGATTACGGGTTCATATCTTGGTGTCAGAAAGGGGTGAATGAGAGAAAAAAGATAACTCAGTTAAAGTAAGAAATCTGTTGCCCGCATCACACAAGCTACTTTTAACAGAACAGTAATATTAGATGGTATTGAAACTTTTACACTGATCTACCTTAAACCGGTTTAAATTGCTTTAGTTTATCGAATACATCGTACTCAAATCTTTTCTTTGATCAAATTCAGAAAAATAAATCTAATTCAATTTGTTTTTGTTTCTTGATGGACATATGTAAAGATATAAAAACTTTTCTGAAATAGGAAGGAAAGTCGTGTGAGTGGACACGCCAGATTTTTTTATTGCTGTGAAATCTAAGCGATGCAAGAATTCAACCATGACATAATCAAACACTTACTTTAACGAGATTCAAACACTAATAAGAGAATGCTACTAATCAGTGGGTCACCGATTTCATCCAATTTTTTTTTTATTTATCCAAAATTTATGTTATTTATTTTTGTCTTTGCTTTGTCCGGATTTTTAGGTTTCAATATATCAACCGATTTTCACAACTCCAAAAAATGGTGACAACTTTAGAATGGCTCCACCGATCCACACGAAAATTATTAAGGATTTAGCCCTCGGTACGCTACAGGAAATTGTATAAGCCCAACTTTCGTAAAAAAATTAGAACTAAAGATATAAAATAAAAATGAGTTAAAAGTCTTTCTTGATTTCTATCTTTAAAAGAAACGAAATTCAAAAGTTATTGATGTCGGTTGGAAGAGCACTAATTCAGCTTTCCAACGGTTATATTAATATTTAATTAAATTAATATTATCATTCTTGACAACGTTTCGGTCTAAACTAGACCCATTTTAAGTCTAAATTGAGTCCATCAACCAAGTATCCATATTCAATATCCTTTTTCTCAATCTAAGAAAAATTAATTGTCCAATTGTTTCAGGGTTTCCCTTCGTCATCCATGGACTGACCTAGTCAGTCCCGCCAAGACACCAAAATTAACAGAATAAAAGGTTGCATTAAAGTTGAATTTGAAGAAAATCCTGAGGAGTTATGAATGCTTAGTTGACGGCCAGAAAAAAACACCTCCAAAAAATCAAGTACTAAACGTTATATTTTTTTATTTATATAAAATTTCGTATTTTAGGGTTTTAAAGGACCCTTAAGCCTATTTACTTAGCCTACTTTACTTGATGGGCGTTATAGTTTTTGTAATTTATCATGCATTATTTAATACTCATTTAATACAATAGTCAATACATTTTTCGTATTCTGCACAAAAAAGGAAATCCATTAATAAATATATTGTAAACTACCCAGGGTCACTCCTCGGACAAGAATCTGGAATAGAATAATTTTTCTGCTATGAGTCGGGATTCGAACCTGGTACTTAAAGCATTGGAAGCTCGGTACTCTCCCACCGAGCTACAACATTCCCCAATCCACTGACTGTACCCTCTAAAATTGTGAGAATAGGCGAGTCGATTTCTATCTATTCATGTTCAAATTTCAATTAAGAGATACTTGGTTTTCTGAAAAATGATAAAACTAAAATAAAACCACTCCTTTTTCCTTACACCAATAGCAATTTCATGATAAATGAACCCAACATTATCTCTATTGCTACATTTAAATCACTTCAATTTTTACTTCGCAATTGTATTTTAAGGCGTCTACAGACCTTACTCAGATTATCCGCCATTGTTAAAATTTGAAAACAAATTTTTTAAAACATTTATCCGGTTAAAACAATGGTTCACCCCTCCATGGATTATTATTGAATACAAGCCTCAATAGTGGTTTCAGGAGCTGCTGAAAAAGCGGATTACGCCCCTTCCAATGGCTAGGATTTTTTTTGAAGGGGGGAGGGGAGGAGGATTAAGTACTCCATTTTTTTTATAACATCGGGTGCGCGGTTTCGGTGCGAATATTTCCATTTTACAGAGTGATTCTTTCATTTAAAACCGATGAACTATGTTTAGAAGCCTAATGCATCAAATCGTCTAATGCAAATAATCTCAAATATTGTTTTTTATTTTCCAGTGAGAGTTTTGTGCATATTATTTTACTGATGTATTCATAATAAGATTTGGATAGACTTTATAGAAAATTATAGACTGTTTCAGTATCGTACAAACTTTTCATTTTTGAGCTAGGCTGTTCACGTAAACACGGAAACACATAGAGAGACCATTTTACGAGATTTGGTTACTTGGATTCAGGGGACCTTAAAACGTGAATTTCCGTTAAAAACTTTAATCCTCGGACCAGTCGGCACATCGCATATTAACCTTTTAGAAATTCTTTCATTACTAATCCTCGTAATTTTACATGTCCATTTGATTCGCCACAATGTCATCATTTCAATTTTATTAACTGTATACAGTTAGGACTTGTGCAACCTAAATTCTTCGGTCGACTCATCCTTTTCGGTCCACATTTTCTACTCAATACTTTATTTTCCAAAACCCGAAGACGTTACCCATCCCTTAATGTAAGCGGTCACGTTTCGTATCCAAAAAGAACAGTAGGAAGGATAATGGTTTTGTAAATTCTAATTTTGAAGTTTCGGGACAACAGCCGCGTGCTAAGGAGTTTCGCAACTGAAAAATAGCAAGGATTTCTCGCCTTAAACCTAGTCTCAACTTCCTCTTCAATATCGTTTTTTCTTGTGGATACTATCATGGATACTAAACACCTAAACTTTCTACGCTTTCAAATGTATTTCCTTCAGCATCTCTAACACCGAAAGTGTCGCCATTTTTGCTGCAAACCATATATTTTGTTTCGTCGTAGCCTAATTCTTTAACGGCTTTCATTAACATTGTTGTATTTAGTTTTATTGTTTCCTTTTCTTCGCTTAACAGGCCAAACCACCAGCATACCCAAACACGGAAATTGTTACACAAAGATTCAAATGTAATTGTCATCCTCATTCGAATGCTATAAAGCTTACTTTTAGGAAAAAGTGACTTTTACATTTTTAGCTTATTAAAATAGGGAATGGCACGTGCTTGCGGTGGGGTGAAGTGCCCTGTACTTACCCTTGATGCTTGCCCATGAATTTTTAATTAATATGATCTCACATGCAGCCCCTTCGGGTGGGATCCTGGTAGGAATTGCTGTATCTACATTGAGCTCTTATATCGCCATGTTATTACTCCTTCCGCGGTTTTCGTTTTATGTTCCTCTGGAGTATTAATGTTCCAGGCATGGTCGGAATTAGGGGGGCAGAGGGGCGACTTGCTCCGGACAGCAACTTTAAAAGAGCGGCCAACTTTGGGTGAAATTTTGTTTTTATGTGAAGCAAAAAATATTTTCTTTTGTTTTTTTTAAATTGTTTTCTTACTTCAATCAATACAATGAGTAGTCCGTGGTACAGAAACCTTTTTGTCAAATTATTAACATCCGAATAACAATTCGTGAATAGCTTCATTTCATCGTAACATAAAAATAATTTATTTACGAAAATTCTCGGAAGAGCGTTTTCAATTTGAAGATGGGAAAACTTTATCTATTTTATTAGGTAATAACCCACGAATACCCGTTTGCTTTCAACTTTAATCGTTAGGTAATATAAACAAAAAATCTTTAAAAAGTGAACTACAAAAATATTTGTTTGTTTTGCGTGAACTCCATCCGCAAAGGGTGTTTAAAAACTGATTATTTCTTTATGATTTATTAATATAATTTCATGCTTTATTTTCCTCTGTTAATTTCCACAGTAGCAGACTACTTACTGCAGTTGTAAACTATAAAATGTCTTCAGATTAAATAGAATAAACACGTAGATTTGCTATCAAATTTTTTAGGTAAATTAGTAATAAATACAGTGAAATAAAATGTTTTCCTTTCTTACAAAATATAATAACTTTAAAAAAAAATCAAAATGACATATACATAGTAACCATCCCGAAATAAATAACTAACTTTAATCAAACTACTGAAATACCACAATACTAAACCACAAAAATTCAAATAAAATACAGACTTTTTTACGGATAAAAAATTCCGCCCACTGACTTAATGAGAAAATTGCCTCTTAATATGTTCCTAAACGATGCCTTAGAATTATCAATTGTGCTTTAATGGCAAATGATGTGTCTTGAAATACTTGGATACCTGTATTAACTTATAAAATTTACTGAAGTGTCGTCAGTCGACCCTTCAAGAACGGATTCAATCCATATTAATTATAAGTATGTAACTTTCAACAAAGAATTTAATACAAATGTTTTTTTTTTATTATGGATAAAGTTGAAGGAGCAAATTGGAAGAACATTCTTCAGAGCAGTGTTCCTTTGAGGAGGACGTTTTCAGCATGGATAGTAGGTAAGGTTGATGTGTGCAAATTCGTCTGATGGGCCCCAACCGAATTTGGCGTTTCTCTCTGGGAATTTAACATGGTTACTGGGGAGCTAGCCTGTTTGAGAGGGGCACAAATTGTCGACATCAAACGAATCACACCCCTGGGGCTGAGCTTACAGGCAGAGCCACCTAGTGCCCATGTTTCAAAGTACATCTACACCCTCTACTAACGTTTCAACTCAATCACTCTTATAGCTTCGTTATAATCAATTTGCTGTATTATTATTCATATTATTAAACCATAATTAAGTGCGTCAAATTGATCAATACAAATGCGATCAAAATGAATTGACATAATCTGAAAACAGAGATCAAACTGTAATTTGATAGTTGTTAGCTGTGGGTGATAACCTCATGAAACTTTTTTTAAAAGTTTCATTTTGACAGTTACTTAAAAGATTTTTAGGTTTATAGTAAAAGATTAACTTTTCTTTATTAAAGTTCTTGAAAATACCTTAAATGAATCAATTGATTCCAATGTGTCATTTGTTTGAGAAACTGAGAGTAAAATTCATTTTTTGGATTGACTTTTTGACGAAATCAAAAGAACTTTTGAATAATATTTTAAAAAATAAAAGTTCTATAAACCCTTTACTTGAAAATTTGGGGGAGGGGGAGAGAGAGGGAATGTTGTGGTTCTGAAATAACAGAAAAAAAAATTGAAAATAAAGATATGTGACTTCAAGCCCTCATTGTTAGTTATCAAAATAAAATATAATATTAAACATTGAGAGAATATGTAGTTCAAAACAGAGGGAGGAGGCCATTTTTAAAATTTAATTTAATTTTACAATGTTGAAATACACCTAAGCAGTTGTTCTCAATTTATTTTTCAGAAATTTGTTGATTTATAATAGTTTCTATTTAATTTAAAGTGTTTCTATGTTGAAAGGAGGATAAGGGAATGTCTCACCTTTAGAAAAAAATTAGAATAATGAAAAATTTGGTCAATTTCGAAATGGTGACGGTGTAATAAATAATGAGATGCTAATGTAAAGAAGACAACAATTTAAAAAAAATAATTGTTTTTTGTAGAGAATCATTTTTAAAAAGTTTCGGTTTCGCCAGAATTTTTATTGTTGATAGTTTTTCAGTCTCTAGGTTGGTTGTTTTGATGTTATAGGCACAAAACTTCTAGGTCATCAGCGCCTTATCCATAAAAATATTTAGCTGGTAGGTTAATTGGAAAAAAATAATAAATAAATAAGTAAAACTAATTTGTTATATAGAAAAAATTTAATAGATAGAAAAAAAATGTGTACGATCAATGTTCAGTTACATCTAAAAATAAATAAACAAAAAATAATAATAAAAATTAATAAAAGATTAATGATTAAAAAAATAAAAAGGGGGAGGGTATATATATATATATATATATATATATATATATATATATATATATATATATATATATATATAGGAAAACAAATGAAATAAGAGAAAAAGATAAATAGAAATTATTATTATAATTTATCTTTGTTAGAAATGTTATTATTAGGTCAGTTCTATTGCTGTCCTTTCCTAAGGCTAGTGATATATTTTGTGATATTTCTAAGTCATTTAATTTACAACTATAAAACTGCAATACAGGACAATATTGCAATACTAGCATCTAGGTGGTGAAACTTTAGTGATGAGGTGGAGATGGTTCAATCTTGATTGTCTGATCCTAAGCCGGGCAAGGATGACTTCCTGTCTTGGGTTGGGACTAAAAGAACTCCAAGGTCTCACATCTTTCTTTATTAGTTTCAGTTTGCTTATCCCATACGTCCTGCCATTATTTTTGGATATTCTCTTTAAGAGGCTGAGAGAGATCTGATGGTGTTAGCAGGATCCCTCCATGACCTGGGAGTGAGAGTACTTCTTTTGCTGCTTTATCAGCCATTTCATTGTCTTTTATACCAACATGTCCAAGTATCCATATGTAGTTAACTGATTGCCCGTTATTAGTCATAAATGTTATTATCTCAAGTATTCGTTGAATTCCTGGATGATCGGAATACATGTTTACTAAACTCTTTAGAGCACTTAAGGAATCTGAAGCAATTACTATAGTTTTGTCAGGCAATGTAAATGAATAATCTAGGGCCATAGCAATGGCATTTACCTCTGCAGAATAAATACTACTTAATGGATGTAATTTCATTTTATGGGTGGTATCTTTGGTCACAAAAGCAGATGACTTTGTTGAGTCAGATTTGGATCAGCCAGTGAAAATTAAATGATGTTCCGGTCACGCCTGAGTAAATTTTTGAAATTTATCTCTGAGATCTGATGTAAATGTTCTTTCCTTGTTAAATTTAGTTAGTTGTAGATTTATTTGAGGTTTTATATATGTCCAGAAAGATATTCGATTTTCTATTGAATTTATGGTAGTTAATTTTAACTGTTGTACTATCGAGAATATTCTCTCTGCTAATGGTAGAGTAGCATTGGGCTTCTGTTGGAATTTTGAGGAAAATTTCAGCCTTAATAATATTAAGGAGACTTTAAATATAAAACGCATGTGTTTTTTTCTAAATACATCCATTTTTTCCCAACAGTAAAAAACCTAGGAGTTATATTTGATCAGAAACTTTCCTGGAATAACTATATTTTCCAGATAACCCGAAAATCCATAACTGTCCTTAAACAATTCCTAAGACCTAAGATTCCGTGATTCTATATCTCAAAAAACCAGACAGCTCCTTGTAATCTCTGTAATTTTCCCCCACTTTAACTATGGTTGCTTGGTGTATGGAGGGCTGCCTGAAAGACTGGACGTGAAATTGAAGAGACTTATGAACTGTTTTATAAGATGCATCTTTGGAATTCCCAGGTGTTCTCATGTTTCCCAATGGTATACAGAGTTGAAGTGGCTTTATCCTACTTCCCAACAACAATTCCTTCTTGGTGTTTTTTTTTTTTTAGGAGCTAAGAACAAAAAATCCTGCCTATATCATGGAACTCCTCACTCTATGTTCCTCTATCCATTCTCTTAAAACCAGATCTCAAACTATTCATTTATATATCCCTTCTCATAATACTACATCCATCAGCAAATCCTTTGTCAACTATACTACCTCCTTCTGAAATTCTTTACCCATCACCATACGGCAATCCTCATCCTTAAATTCCTTCAAATAACTGTTATTCCACCACCTACTTCATTTTCAAACTTCCGCACCTATGTAACACTTATTGGATTCTGTATTTACAACTCCTTACTAACAATTAATCGAAAAGTTTCATTTGATTTTATTTAATTAATTAATTTATTTTTTCTTTGTATACATGTAAACCATATAAAATTTACTAGTGTTAAAGTTTTTACTATTGTTGTTCAGGAATGATTGCGATAGCAATTGAAATTAATATTGAAATGACCTCTTTGTATTTTTTCAAACCAGACTAACGGACCAATGTTTCATAACATGTTATTATTATTCTTAGGAGACTTCTGTCCCAGAATAAAATTTTTTCATTCACTCATTCACATACTATAAAAATCTAAGTTATTCATTCTGACAAGATGTAGGTTTAAAAATGGATCAATTAAAAAGATACAATATGAAACTAAGTAAATTAAATATTAAAATTCACAATGCTATGTTTCAGTGTTTCTGATTTAGCGGTATCAAACAAATTTCATAAATAAATCATAGCCTAAAATTTTAAATTTTGTACATCTATATTGAAATTATATAATATCAAATAATGTATTTGATTAATGTTATTATGGTATTAATGGAATTATTCATGAATAACTGAGTAAGATATATCTAGCCTATGTAGTTGCACATGGCACCTAAATATAACAAAATAAATAAGTATTAAATGACATTAATGTGTTTAAAAATCTTATTTCAGCCACTTACTACCAGCTATAATATTTAGCCTGTATGATTGAAAAGTCAGAGAGATGGACACTGTTGTAAAAAAAAAAAATGTATAGAAGAATATATATTACAAACAGAGTTAAATAATAAAATATTAAACTAAATAAGATTTTATGTACTTGGGAAAGATGTATTTGATTTTTATATATTACAATGAAACTTTCTTTTATAATCAAAAACAAATTGCCTTATTTCAAATTTATATTTTTCATTATTGAACAAAATATCACACAATGTTCCTTAACACGAAAGAAAAAGAACTGTTTAGGTGCACTCTATGGAGAGAACTTTTAAACTATGAAATATGATATAACTAAATATTAGTATTATTTTATTTATTTAGTTTATTAAGATTAATATTTATTTGCTATTAATGAATGATTAATTAATTATCAAAAACATTTTAATATCCCATTTATAATGAGAAACCTAATAAGAGGTATAAATCATTAATATTTATTGTTATAACGCTAATGTGAGTATAATTTTATGTCAATATTAATTAAATATTTTTAAAATTTCCATAAAGCTTTTTATTAGATACTAAACATTTGATAATCAACGAGTTTGATTGAGTTTACTCATCAATTAGTTGCAGAGGAAATGTATAAAAAATATTGTATGTCCTGGAATTGTTTTTTTATCAGGGCATAGATTAAAAAAATGTATAACTTTTAAATTAGATTTTAAAACTGAGAATCTAAACTTTACGCTTGCAGTTATGAAAATTGCAAAAAATAATTCTTGACAATATCTGTTAATATTTTAAAATCAAGCTAATTTTAATGAATGAATTTAATTGCATTTGTTGACAAGCCTTATCTCTTTTAATACTTTATCAAAACCAATGATTGAGATTACTCATTTTGAAGATTGCATAGTACATGCTAACAAAAAATTTAAAATCAATGTTTTATTTTTTATTTTTTAATTTTACCATAAATGTTTATTAATATGAGACATTATACCTAACCTAACTTTGATACTTGGATGCATTTACTTAATTTCCACATACTATAACTATAAAATAAAACATCTTACATTAATACTCTCATTTATTTATTTCATGATTCTATTTCCATTTGGTCATTTACCAATATGCCATTTGTATTATTATCACAGACTAACTAGTAATACATAATTAAAAGAAAACTCCTGCAAGGAATTTGGAAATCCATCAGATAAAATAGATCTAGCAATAATATGTTCTACAGTATAAATTCCATCTTCATTCTTTTAAAGGTTAATGTCTAAATGGGTTGCTATCATCTTATCCAATTGATGATACAATGGAATAGTACCCAAATTAAATGACTAATGTAAAATGTGAACCGAATAAGAGTAAGTTCTTTCAACTTCATGGAATGAAAAAGAAATATCCATAGATAAAGGGACATACCTTTATCTATGGATATTTCTGCCAATCTATTGCGAAAATGCATGCCAAAGTTTGGTCCCAACCTCCAATATTTGATGTTCATTGCCAAATGATGTAACTGCCTCACTACTTGGCTAATACGGATTATCTTAACCACATACTTATGTGGAATAACAGTGGTAATTATGTTAGTGTGCAAAGCAGCACACAAATAATTTACAACTTTGGCACAAATACTATGATAGCCTTATTAGCTAACAGTGATAAATAAAGAAAAAAGATATTTTTGTAAATTAGAAAACCTAAACCACCCATAAAAGCTGGAAGGTTTTTTTTCGCTGTCTCAGTGGGAGGCTCCTCTTCAGCATTGGTCTATTTCTCAAAAATTGGCCAATGTACCAACTGTCCTGTTTCAGGCAGTTTTTGATTATGCGGACGTGGTGTTCGACACTGTGCTGACCTGTTATGTTTCGATGCGAATAATATAGAAGCAGCTGAGGTAAATAAAATATGAAATTTTACAAATAAATCATAAAGAAATAATCAGTTTTTCTGTAAAAAAAACAAACAAATTTTTACTTACGACCTTTTTGCACTAACAGTAGCATTACAATAATTGTAATAATATAGAAGCATCAACACCAGTCAAGAAAGTAAGTGGAAGGGAATATCCCAAATTTAAGTCAAACCAATGGGGTAACAAGTTTATGTATGATAGGAAAATTCATATGGGCTCAGAGTGGAGAAATGCTTTGAAACTAAATGTCAACTATACTCTTCTTGGTGGAGTTCAATGGACCAGAGGTCAGATGAATGGAGATGTTGTATCTCTCTACCGCAAATGTGGTTTAAGAGTCAGAAACCCAGCTCACTTATTGGGAAAATGTCCAAATAACATGCTTCTTGTCACCTGCCGGCACAATAATATGAAGTATTGAATATCCAAATTCCAGGAGATCGAAGTTCCAGGATGTTCGTAGACATCTTTTTTTTTAGTGAAAAAGGAAAATACGCTCTTATAGTTGATTATACAATTAGATATGAGACGAATGATGCGCATCAAGATCTCAAAGTACAAATTGAGAAGGAGGAAATATATAAAAAAATGTATTTCATACCAAAGGAGAATTTGGGGATAGGTAATTTTCTATTTGAGGACTTCGGTTTGAAGTAGAAAAGGGAATTCCTCTTTCAACTGCTAACTTTTTTTTCAGCTTAGAAAATGTTTTCTTTAAAATGAGATTCCAAAATAATGCATAATACATTAAAATTGGGAAATTTAATTTATTTAATTATGGCCCATCAAACAAAACCTTTTTTTATTCTGAATAGAGGATGTAGTTATAATTATAGTTCTGTTTTAATTTTTTTAATTATTTGAAACTAAATGATATATTTTTTAATTTATTTAAAAATAGATTGAGGTTAAAAGAAAACAATGCTCTGACAATCACATTTCACTTGTAAAAAATCTTTTTAACAAGAAAAAATAATTTTAAGTTCCTAAATGGTAGCTTTGAAAACATTATTAAAAAATAAACTGAAAAAAAGAGATAGTTCAACTTCCCCTTATTATTAAACATACATAGGAATGTAGAGAAAAAACTAAATTACAAATTGTCTACTGAAATAACTTTTACATCTTTATAAAACTTCATAATAATATGTTCGTGTGTAACAGATCGTTATAGTTTAATCAATTAAATATGCAGATAGTGAAAATAAATTACAAAGAACTAACTTTAATCGAATATGGTAGAACTTTAAACTTTTTAATATGATATATATATAAGTGAAAAACTTATCAATAGTGGTATTAGTTGCATTGGCGATTGGAGAATGTGAGACAAATAACAAATTATCTTACCAAAACAGCAGGAATTCACAGATGGGCATCATATGTTGATCAAATGTAAAGGCTGAATCTAAGACTAAAAAAAATTAGTCCTAACAGCAAATATATCCTGGCATTAATTGATCTAAAAAAATATACATTGTAAATCAGAAAAAAAAAGTACACAGTAAATCAGAAAAAAATACAGTTTCTTCTTTATCAATAGGTACACAGAAATGCAACTAAGAGTACATAAACTATATAATTAATATAATAAAATGATCCTAATATAACTTATACACTTTCATTCTTGGTCAAAAGAAAAGTTAAACTAAAGGGGAAAAAGAGACTAACATTAACATATTTTTAAAATTTATTTATTGAAAAACGTTTTGTGTGTTTTTAGGATAAAAAAAATCATCAGTTATAGACCGCTTATAATTGGAATCTTTAATTATTAGTATTTAAGTCTACTTGTTATTTATTGATTTATTCATTGCAAATTCAAATGAAAATTACTTAATTAAATAACCCACCACTTCAAAATTTTGGAAAAAAAAAATAATAAAGTGAATGATGGAATGTATGGCACAAATTCGATATATATATATATATATATATATATATATATATATATATATATATATATATATAATATATATATATATATATATATATATATATATATATATAATATATATATATATATATATATATATAATATATATATATATATATATATATATATATATATATAAAGTTGTTGCAAGCACCTTCGACATTCGGCTCTCCGATACAATGACTTCATCACCACTCCCTAAATGTTTTTCCTATATATATATATATATATATATATATATATATATATATATATATATTTAAATATCCAATTTGCATTGGTACAATAAAGATTTACAGATTTATAAACGAAAACACACCATATATTATAGAAACCAATATGTATAAATAAATGTATAGATGATTTATCCATCATAACAGAAAAAGACCAATTTAAAAATTTGCTGGAGATATTTAATTTATATAACAAAAGAATATTATTTACAATAGACAAACCAGTAGATGACAAATTAAGATTCTTGGATTTAGTGATTATTAAAAATAATTATAATACTCTCAACACAAAATGGACTAAAAAAAAACACAACAAGACAAAAACTATAAAAAACCATAAATTTCTATAGCCAACACCCAAAATATTAAATCATAAATACAGTGAAAAATCTTAATGGTAGAGCAGGTAAAAACACTGATGAAAAATACAAAAAAGAAATAAAAACAAAAATTTATGAGATCTTGATTGAAAATATGTTCCCTAAACCAATTATTAAAAAAGTGTGGTTCCAAATTGATAATCAAAGAGATAATACAAAAAAATCTTTTGATAAAATTGAAAATAACCACAACTTACAACCATCAACCAATAATAAAAAAAACGCAAAATAAAATGAAAGTTAATCAAAAATCCATAACAGATTTTTTTACATCTAATGATAATATAGTTACAGAAAAAAGCAATGAAATATAAGAAAATCATAACGAACAAATAAATGAGTAAAAAAAATACTATAGGTTAAATTAAATCCCTTCTTTAACACATAAAATAAAAAAAATATTCAATGAAAATAATTGCGAGATAAACACCGATTTATTTAATCAAAATAAGATAAATAAATATCTAAGTCCAATGAAGGATATGGTAAATAAATTGAAACAAAAAGACATAGTATACAAGGTGGACTTTAATAATTGTGAAGCGACCTATATTGGTGAAACAAGACAAAATATAGAAAAAAGGATGAATCAGCATCTCAATGATACAAAAAATAGTAAAACTGATAACAAAACAGCCTAAGCCCATCATAGTATTACAAATAGACATAATTTCAACTTAGTAAAACCACAAATTCTATATAAAGAAACACACAGCATACAAAGAAAAATAACATAGTCAATATTCATCATTAAACACAATGAAACAGCTATTAATTTTAAAACCGATGCGGCCAAAATAGGGATTCACTATGCTTATCTTATAAATAAATTAGATATATAAAAATAAATATAAGAATTGGAGTTTGACACCTTGCTTAAAGTTTAATTTTCAGTATCTGACTAGACTCTCCCTGACTAGATTTTCAGGTAATATATTCAACATTGAAAATAATAAAATACAAATAATAATAGTAATAATTAAATAAATAATAATTTTAAAATTAGTACATTTTTAGCAATAAGACAAAAAATAAAACATTTTATTAACATGACAAGTCTTATGGAGAATTAAGATGATGCAGGATACTGGTAAAATTGGCAAAATAAAATAAAAATTAAATTATTGTTGTTTTTATTTATATTGATAAATGCTTTATTGTTCATATATAATTGTTAATAGCGATATGTTTAAATTTCTAGTCTGAAGATGGGATATAAGTGGATCCCGAAACGTTATATGTAATGATATAATTGAGTGAAAAAAAAAATGGGAGAATAAATCACGGTGAAAAAAATATTCTTAGTTATATACCTATAAAATAAGTATCTCCCTTAGAATAGATGAAGAGAAGACTTACATTCTATTTTTAGATGACTGTATAAAGAAGAAAATTTAATAATTCATAACATCATGTATAATGCATGAGAAGGAAAATTAGAGGAATAGCGTTTTCTAGTAAAGAAATTTTAGATTATGCTACCAACTTCTATTCATGTTAAAACTAGAGGTGACAAAAAAGAATATTATTTGGTTACAGATATAACCAAGATTCCAGTACCAAAGGAATATCAATTAAAAAAATGAGAAATATGAAGAAAATGTTCTGATGATAGGGATGAATCTCCAAAACTTCCATATCATATAAGAATTTAACATAAAAAATTTATGAAAATATTTCTTGCTCTGTGACTTAATAATATAATAAACTTCCTTAAAATTTTAGAGAGAAATTTTCATATAATAATGTAATTATTATTGATTTTTATATTTCAAAGACACCATTTAACAAACCTTTACCTCATTCCAATAAAACGTTCCTCTTTCTGCTGACGACCTAAAATTATGTTGAAAATCTCAAAGAAGGCCAGCTAATAAAATATTGTTAAATAATTTAAAATTAAATGAAAAACATCAAAATCAAATAATATATACTATAAAAGACTAAAAAGCGAACCACTCCTGTACCAATGTACCATTGTACATTTACATATTTATCACTTATATTAATCTAAGAAATTACAAAAATACTCATTACATTAATATTTTTACATATTTATAACATTTTATTAAATTCATAAGGAGATTGAGTTCAAATCTCTAGATAAAAATAAAAATAAGTCTTTATCAAGCACAGTTATTGGTTTTGAATATATATATATGAGAAAACTTACTTGACATAAAAAAAAATACACTGTAGTACCATGAAAGTGCAATTCAAAATAACAGGCAAAATGGGAATAAAATATTGAACTGATCAAAAGAAATAACTTATTATTCAAAAGCCTAAGGTGATTCAACGGTAAGGAGCCACTTTTCTTCCCTATTGGCGGGAGGGGATAATTTAATTGTAAACTGTCTGACTCTTGGAAGCGCCTTTTCACAACATTGTTTTCAAATAGGCGTATACATTAAACTTAGATGTTTTATAAGTATTTTTATGTATGTATATAAATGATTTATAAATTAAAATAGATATTTAATGACATACACATGCTTTATTTTGTTGTTTAATAAGAATTTTTTTAATTCAATTTACCTATATTATCAGTGAAATTAAATTTTAAAATGTATATAGATCAAAATCAATTATTAATATCATTGTAAATATATTTTTTAAAATATATATAATAAAATCATTCTCTATTTTATCAATATTTTTTGTATGAAGCAGTTGGTACGAAAATTCTTACTTAGTCAGTGGCTCGGGAATTGATACGCTTCTAAAAACGTCGGTTATAATTAAAGTTACAACTTTGAAACTTTTAAAAGCTTTGCATATTGCCTGATGTGGTTTTATATTGTAGTGTTGATGTAATATCGTGTAGTGTTGTTTTAGTGCTTCGAGAACTGTGCGTTTTATCAATTAAACTTTAAAATATACACTTGTTGCATAGTGTTAATCTGCAATGCCCAATAGTTTTAGTTCCTTTCGTTTCATCCTCAAGTATTGCTCAACTTAATTATTTGCGATCTCCACTATCAGCCATGAGGTAAATATTTTTTAATTTCAATTAATGTTTAGTTCTCAGAAGTAATAATATTTTATTCAAGTATAACATTATAATATATAATTTCGAATAAATCATGTTTAGGGACTTATCACGATGAATATAGTCTTCATCTCATTATGTACAGTATTTTGACTACTGTGGATAACTCATAAGGCCTAAAAACGTAATTAGGATAACGGAAGTAGTCCAGCAAGGAGATATGATCATAACTATTGCTGGTTACATTTTATCTAATGAAATGCATGTATCATTCCATATGAACGATCCTCGATAAGCAAATAATTTATTTTTAATATAATGAATCATAGAAAATGAAAATCTGCCATTAGTCCAAAATTTAATCTTTATCATGATATAATTGCATTGGTCGCCATTTTGTCTAATGTGTGTTAAGGTGCGTTTAAACCCTTCACAAACTTCGGTAGAAACAAATATATAAATGATTATTTCACTAGTATTTTTGTTTCTTGTTTTTGATATTTTCCATATGCTGTCAGTATCAAGAAAAATATAATAAATAGTTTCGTTTAGCCATAATGTCGCTGATAATTAAGTTAGGTAACTGTGCTTCCAGTAGTTAATGAAATGTATAAAACGCACCTTTAGATCAAGAAACAGACGTCGGTATTTCACATTTTTAATTTTACTTTTGTCACTTCGAATGAAATCTTTTATTTTGATAAATTGATTATTCTCAATTAAACATTTTTTTAACGGAGTAATTGCTTTAAGGTAATCAAAATTTATTAAATATAATCAATAACATATGAATTAAGTTCAAATGAAATGTACGTATTTATATTTTTATACGTTATATCTAACGTTTAAAATGCTATGAATTCGATGCTAGAAATTTTCGATTTTCACCACTCCCCTTGTAGTGCTGATATGTCGATCAAAATATCGATATCTCTAATCGATATTCAATGTTTCATATATCGTTAGCCTACAGTTGCTTGATATCTTTCATAGCTATGTATGAAAATTATTATTGAGGTCAAAATGTATGGCTTATGCGCGACAGCACTCCTGAAGTAAAGAAACTTATTAATTTAACTTCAGCGTAAAAGTTCCAAAGTTAAGGTTGATTATAAATAGCAATGAGGTTGTAAATTTAAATATGGATACTATGACTTCAATTATAAATATGAAAAAAGATTTAATAATTAAGAAGGGTACACATTTTATTGAAATAGTTAAAGTACCGACACTCTTTGAAATAAATATTTTGCTGAACATCAACTATTGCTACACTTTATGGTCTACAGACATTAGGTGCTCAGTAACTTTTGATTTTAAAAAAGCATCATCCATTTATTGAAGAAATAGTGGTTTTGGTTTCGTTTTCCTATTCAAAGATGGCGGGTTTGAAGATCACATTATTCCTAGATTCTCGAAAATACCCGAATGTGTCCGAAAGTAGACGAAGCCGATCATAAACCTTTGGTAGAATTAGCAGATACAGGATTTAATTTTGGGGAGGGGAGGGCTTAAGCCCGAAGGTTTTTTTTTTTCATATATATATAACGATAATTACTTTGGAAAAAATAAAGAAACTAATTACCTATATGAAATGGTATTTAAGTGATTCTTGAAGTCTTATTCTTTTTATTAATTATAACAGCATGAACTGGATTGTCATGAATTGCCAGTTTCTATTCACCTAGTCTTAATTTATTTATCTTAAGATTATATTATAAACTCTCAGTTATAAAAGTTAAGTTCTATATTTCAAAGTTTGTAACTTTTTAAAGCCTATTTATTATGAACTATTAAGATTTTACATCTATCCATTATTCCTATTCATGATGTCCCGATTTCTTCTATTCACAAATATAAGGCTGTTTGTTCACCATTATTCTTACCATTGACGAGTAAGACCCAACACGACAAATTTGTCTTTTCTTTACAAAAATAAGTGAAGAAAAAGGGAAATATGCATCGACAATAGATGTATAAAATAAGACTTGAAAAAGATCTTAGTGCTGACTGAAATATTGTTTTTTAAAAAGTTTATGTTATTAAATGATTAAAGCTATGGTGATCGAATGGCCTTATATTTGTGAACAGAATAAAAATTTTATTATTTCATAATTTTTTTTATTATTATTATTATATTATTTCATAATATTAACACTATCAGGTATAATCAAATTTTTAATATCAATTATTCAAAAGAGGATCTATTTTTTAGAACCATTATTGTTATTAACTAAACGTAAACCTGGTGGATTTATCAATAACGAATTTATCAATAGTTCTGTTTCATATTTCTAAATTAACTAAGGCCGTCTAATTGATTTCAAAAATTATTGCCAGAGTAATATTTTTTCAGATCTAAGCATTAGATATTTACAGAGGGAAAGAAACATGGTTTAGCCATTGATTATGAGAAATTTGTTACTATTAATAGTATGAGCGTCCTCGGAAATGCTTTTTATTGCAAAATCTTTATTGAATTGATTAGAAATGTTGTCAGCTATAGAGGTTATTGTCTAAAGTAGAAAACAATTATCCCACAACTTCTCTCCTAATGTTGGACCATTATCTATAAAATGATTTTTATACCATGCTCCCAAGAAATAATATTAATGTTGGTATTAATTAGTTAATAGTTTTTCAATACCTACTTCAATCTTTGACAATTAGAAAATATTGTGTAAAAATTTAAATCAAAATACATGGATTTTTTTACTTTTATTTTGTTATCTAATTTATTATTCTGTTGTGGTTTGGTATAAACAGTTTGAAATATTATTTGCAAATTGCATTTTATAAAGTATGGACCAGGTGCTTTGTGTTTTCAATTTTGCCTCTGTATAGTAAGTTTTATACTTGAAAGACTGAAGTATGGTGATGTATGTAATATGTGAGTTTTATAGCACATATTCCAATTTCAGAAGCTAGGAAATAGTAGGTTGAAGTACCCACCAATCTTTCTTATATATAAACCTTTAAAATTTCTTCAAAGTGACGTATAAGATGTAATATGATGAAATATAGGATTGCCATTAACATCATATATCATATGTACCATATAAATTTACAATGATGTAGATATGGTTGACCGTTATTGCTGTTATATAAATTTACATTCATTATTGATTTCTAACTAAACTTAACATTTATATCAAAAATAAAATATGCGTGAATAAACTACAAGATTTTTTAATAATTTGACTTTTTAAAACAGTGTTGAAAGTCAGAAACATAAATATGAGAATATTTTTTATTTTTATTATTAACTTTATTTTTGTCATGGAGTTTTATCTAATAGTTTGATCTGAAATGTACTCAAAAGTAAATTTAAAGCTTTAGATCTTTATTCTATTTTTATTTTTTTAAACTTTTTCAATCAAGTACTTAAGTCAAAACATCAAATCATGGAGATGTTTTGATGAGCGCCTTCATCCATGTTGACTTGGCAAGCAAACATTAATTTGTCTTTAAATACATTACCATATAATACGTAACCTTATGTTTTTTTCCTGGTCACACTATACTCCAACTTTATTTTATTTATTTTTATTTGATTAAATTTATGGCCAAAAACACATTGAACTTTTGAAACAGTAAAATTCCTAAATTTTTACTTTAATTCTGATATTTCATTTAAATGTTTAAAATAACCTCATAAATGTTCTGCTTTTATAATTTTAACTAGTCCATCATGCTTAGTCTACTTTTATCTTATTAATAATAGTTATTATTGCTCATTGTTATAATTTTCAAAAACATAGTATTTGAGCCCGACATAGGATAAATTGTATGCATTAAATTCCAAGGACCAGATGGTTTCATTACAGGATTCATTGGTGTAGAGAAGTTATTTAATGGTTATGCACCTTGTCAATCTTTTTTGGTAGGAGGCTCAAAAAAAAGGGGTGAGGAGCGGCTGATGTTGTAGCCCCAGAGATAGAAGAACTTTTAAATTATGTTTAATGGGACACCTTTGAAAATCTAAAAAATTTTTGTTGGTGTTGCATTATTCGCAGAAAATAATTAATTAATTCACATGACCAATTAAAAATAGTGATTTTCACATTCATAGGTTTAGCATTGGGTCAATGATACGTGGTATGCTGTGTCAATACGTTTGACCAGTATCAATCGATAAATAAAATATTTCTCTTTCCCTTATACAACATTTAAACGATTTTTGTCTATAGCTTAAAATTGATATTTTTTGAGTTATGGCAATATTGCATTTAATGATTCAATAGATTTTCTCAAACCTTTCTTGCTAACAATAATGTAGAAGCCTCAGGATAAGCCAAGGTATTTCTAGTGAGATTTAATTATGTATTAGAATGATTTAAATTTTGATTGAAAAGTATTTTAAGAGGGACATGAACACATATAAAAAAATATACTCTTGAGTTTTGGTGTAATAATTTTTATAGAATAACATAAGAGTGATAATATATTTATATTTAAAAGTAAAATTGTTATTACATATAATTTCCTACTAGAAAAAATAGGTATGAGTAATATATTATTTTGTCGACATTTCAGAAGAATTTTTCAGGGTTCCATTTTCTTAACCTATTCTTCCTAAAGTCAATGACTGAGGACTTAATTGTTAAGTCCCTAAGGATGGTCCATCAGACTTGATATTGACTGCAATGACTGTGGAAAGGCCAAAGGCAGTTTAAGGCGTCCATCAAGCTGATAAATAGAAAAAAAAACTATCATTCTTAAAAGATCTATATCTACTAATGGATAGTGTGGATAAAGGCAAAAGTAATACATTAGGTAGCAGATGGAAAATTCTTAATAATAAATTTGAATAAATAAATATATTTTATTGGCAATATTCGACATCTGTTAAAGTTAAGTTAGACAATTACTTCGTACAGTCATCTATTTCCACTGTGCCAGTGGAAAAAGACACAGTCATCCATTCAAAATACTTTAGTTTTAGGTAATGGTTCAGGGATATGGGCATCTTTATAATTAGTACGGTTAACACGTATGTTTTTTTTATGAATTTGTAGCTCTATTTTGAATATTACAATTGAACAACAGGTATTGGTATTGCTGGAAGTTCCTGTATATCTTATTGACGAACTGATGCCAGAAGTTTAGTGTACTATACTTACCAGAGTGTAGGTGTCAACATATGTATTTCAGAAAATAAATCTTAAGTTTGCCATGTGGGAACCAACGGTGCCCAGAAGGAAATTTCATGGTTCCAAGGGAATGGGTAGTTGCACCATTAAAATTTTTGAGGGAAGCAAATTTTGACGGAGTTTTTAATTTTTGAGGAGGACACATTTTGACGGGTTTGGATTTTTTAATTGAAAATTTTTGAAAAAACCAGTGGACAAGGGGATAAACATGAACGAGAACACAGCAAGTGTAATTGAATATGATCTACATTTTTTCTAATTTTTCTTTCGTTTGCACTGATTTATAGAAGAGTCACACGATTTTGTAAAAGGGGGGGGGGATTTATGCACTATCCACCTTTGGAGGGATGGGCACCCCTGGTGGGAACTGAACCCGAACTGTGACAAACGATACACATTGGAACCCTCATCCCAAGTTTCTCGCCTATATTATCAACTGCATTCATGTCTTTGTGCAAGGCTGTTTTATTAATTTTTTTATTAAAAAGATTGTGTTTTTATTCGTTATTGATATGAAATTAATTTCCTTTTTATTAATAATTTTTGGTGATAGTTTTTTTATGAAACATTTCATGTATAAATAGAAATTTACACTTTCTGAATAAAGATTGAAGATTTATGATTAATATTACCAAAAAAATCATTTTTAAAGATAGAGTCCTTCAGAAAATACAGGAACATTCCTTTATACAAGCTGTTTTTACTTTGTTCAATAAATCTATCTAATTAAATTTTTTTGGATTTTATTAAAAGTTTGTTATCAATTTTTGACCAAAGATAATGTTAAATATTCTTATTGTGACCCCGTATTATTAAATTAATATTTTTAAAATTTATGTCAAGAAATAAAAATCAGGCAATATTAAAATATTTGAATCCAAAAAAAGGAAAGTATTCTTATCCTAATTACATCTTATTTTTATATATCTTTTTTCATTTGTTTATTAAATTGAACATTTTTTTTTTCTGCATTGATCTTATGTATTGTTCTGATAGCTGGGCATATTTTGATTAATTTGTAATTATTTAAAAATTCAACAGGTGAAATAAAATTTAAAAAGATAAAACGATACAGGTTTTATGTAATAAATGGAAATTAAAACATACTTATACATAATTTTTACTAAATTAGTATATTATTGGATATGAAAGTCATCGGGGGTATAGCTCAGTGGTAGAGCATTCGACTGCAGATCGAGAGGTCCCCGGTTCAAACCCGGGTGCCCCCTTACTTTTTATAAATTTTAACGATTACGTTTATCATTTTTACTTACATTCTGGAAGAGTTTGATGTATATATTTTTTTGTGGGATAAATATATTTTCAGTTTTCTTAAATGCATTACAATAAAAAAAAAATAATACGATTTAAATATGTCAACCATATTTAATTGTATGTAATAAGGAAATCATTTACCAAAGTGGAATCAAATATAGAATTCTAATAATGGTGTTACTAAAAACATTCAGACATTTTTTAAAATATCATTATTTTATACAAAGGAAATTTTCTTTACTGTAATTATAGCAATTAGACGTTAAAGTAAATTAAAAACATCAAATTTCAGATTATCGGTATTAGGCAATTACATATATTTAATATTTGTTTTAAACAAAATTATTCTATGTACTTTAACCTAAATTGAATTTCTTTGCTTTAAAGGAAAGAGCTACGATATAAAATGCGGATATGTTCACAGAGACATTGTACCCGATTAATAAAAAAAGGCACTAATTTTACTATGAAAGGGCATATTTAATAAATGAAAATAATGTTATTATCCTGGCACCATTGTCCCCTTAGAATAAATTATAAATTCAGAATTAGAAAAAATGTCAGTGTGGCCTTACTTTATATTAAATATTTACAAAATAATAGGTAAAATAAATATCATTAATTAATCAAAATATATTAAATATTACAAAAATAAAGTAAAAATATAGAGAGAAGGGGAAAAAAGGGAATGCATCAGTAAGATTAACTGGGTGAAAAATGAGGAAAAAATTCAATTATAATTTCGCAGAATGAGTAATTCTAAGGTATTATGTCATTGTATCTCATTTGCGATTGCGTGGTATCTTACTTGACGAATTTTATCCAATTACATGTTTGTCCTTTATATGTTTCTCTAAAAATTATTTTAGTTCGATTATTTAATATAAATGAAAATATCATTACATAGTGTCAAGGCTTGTGTATCATTCAGTCACGTATTACACTGTGGTTGGATGAAAATTTTTACCAACCGTTTCATGCTGTGGTCAGTATTGCAATGTTTAGACATTTTTTCTAACTTTCAAAGATTGTTCTATCAAATTAACTTTCCATAGACTCGTGATTCTAAACTCTCCGATAGGTGAGTTCTAATTTCATAGCAACCTCTCATGTATACTGGTTACCGACCAACTTAAGAACATTCGTTGGAATATTTTTCATGGCGGTATTTAATTGAGAAAACTGTGGCAAAGGTTAATGCGTTCTATAGCCAGAAGCACGGGCGGATCTACTGGGGAGGGGAAGACTTTCGGACTGAAGTCCCCCCTCAAAAATGGTAAAATATAACCATGTTATATGGAAACAAATATTAAAAAATTATCTCTTAAAGTATTATTGTTCGTGCAATTACATTTAAAATGACTTTAGGAATCACTTAAACACCATTTCATATAGGTAGTTAGCTTCTTCCTTTTTCCCCAAAGTAATTATCGTTATTTTTATGAAAAAAAGCTTTCGAGCTGAAGCCTCCTCTTCCCAAAATTACATCCTGCAGTACGTTACCAGAATTACAGTGACGACAGAAGCGGTTGCGGCTTTCGTACAAACTCGGAAATGTTCGGAATTCCTTCTATAGTGTAATCATTTCAGCATTTGGCCAGCCCTCTTTACTCTACATAACTACCGAAGTATAAATATTTTTTATTATAATTAAAAAATAATAATATTCTAGGTTTTGATAGCGGTCAAAACTTCATCAATCAAAATTGTTAACTAATTTAGAAGGTAATGAAATAAAGTATAATTCATATTTTTAATTCTAGTTCATTAAAATTATTTAAGTTAGAATCAATGTTTTTGTTTATTACAGTTATGTTTGCTATTAAGTATTACCGTTTATTTCATCCTACTAAAATGTATAATTTTTTGTTTAAGAAGTAATCGTCTTTACTGCAGCAATGTTATGGCTAGATTTTATGTCAAATGTAACGAATTAATTATGAGTTTATATCACATAATTAAAAACAGCGATATCAGAATTATAAACTCGATATTTTTAACCCACGAAATTCATATTTTCAATTCGTATGCTCTTAGTAAAAATAATAATATTTATAAAGTTAATAATATTTATAATTACAACATGCAAACATGCTAAGCAAGTCCCTCCCCATAAAAAAATAAAATAATATAAAACAACGAAAGAATAGTATTGTAAAAAGAACATGGAACTTTGCCTGTTCAAAATAATGAAGTAATGGCCCAATTTCAGTTCAATATTCATTCAATTGTATCAGTACAGAACCGGATGTTCAAAATGCAATATCCGATGCAACGATTTTGAAAATTGTTCGAGGCTAGGAAATTGGATATCCTGTTTCCTTGAGAATATTACCGAAAGGAGACGGTTTATGATAAACAAGATCTTTGCTCAATAAAAATCGAGAATTTTAGTAGAAAATAACAGAAAAAAAAAACTGCCTGTTCTTTTCTAAGTTTAAATTAATCTATAATAGGAGAATATTATAATAGAAATATCTTGGTATCACTCCCATTACAACTTTTAAAAAAGTTAATGTCTATTGTCAATTATATTTTGTATCTTTCTACGCTATTATCTCTTAGTTTACATTTTAACCTATATACTAAATTAATTTTTCATTTCCCGTATATTTATTACATTGCTGATAATTTATCTTTTACCACCAATTGACAATTTTTTTGCATCTTCTTATTTTAGCCTCTGTGAAGATCTAGAACGTAGGTAGCAATTTCGGCAAAGGAACTAAGCGTTTCTACCATTAGGGATGTTGCAATATCATATTTTTCCATCAATGTCGCTGAATATCACATCAAAATAAAGGATTGTTTATTATCGCGATATCGAAAGAAAAATTGCCAATATCAGCTTTCGATGTTTTCTTATTAGATAACATTACAAACATAAATCAATTTAATATTTAAAAACAATTATATTTAATATTGTATAAAATAATATCTAATTTAATATTAATATTTTTAAAACCATTCATCTGCAAACCTATATATATGTCTAAATTCATTATAAAATGGAGTTACAATTTCAAAGAAAACAGCTCATATCGTCAGTTTATCGAAAAAAAACCATTGATTACATTTTTAACGGAGTTGAACTTACAAGGACATTTTTGTGAATGTTGACCTTATTTATTGATAAACACAGTAACTATACAAATATAACACAAACCCTTTTATATATTAAATATATATATCACAGTTACAACAAGAGCACAATTTTCTGACTTAACAAGAGGAAAATTAATCAAATTCTTAGTAATTTAAGGTTATGAAAAAAAAGTAACTCAATAATTTTCCTTATAAAACCGACCATATAGTTTAATTACTTAAATCAAATACTTTTTAATTTATCGCTTTCTATTCAACATAAAATTCGTTAAAAAGAAAAATATTAAATTGTCTGTTTTTCTGCTGGATATTGGGCAATTATTTAGATGAACTTTTTTGCAAATCTTGATGTTTACTGTAAAACTTTTAAATATTTCCCTCTACATACGGGACACCCTGTATATATAAAAAAAATGCTTTCGAGCTGAAGCCTTCTCCCCTGAATTAAATAACCTTAAACCCACTCGATTAACCAGCTCGAACAAGAACGAATATTATATTCTATTTACTTTGTGTCCAGTAACTTTGTGTCGTGTACCTGCCAACCAAGTTTGGCGACAATGACTTGGTAATTAGAGAAGCCAGTAAACCATCCGAGTGTTTTCCAAACAGGCAGATGGGTGGAGGAAGTACCCAGTTATGCGGTCAGCACTCTGTTGTTTAACTGGCTAATCACATATTTTATCCTCCATCTTGTTAGACAACTCTTAATTGGTTTATTTCTGAACAGTCTCTAGTGATAGAATGTTTCAAACGGAGCCAATAAATAACTTGGTTGGTCGAAATAACTAGTACATCTACAATTTGGGTAGGTATATTCTTCTTCTTTATACATTATACACATATATATATATATATATATATATATATATATATAAAACGGTCTTTATCTGTGAGCCAATTCAATCCTAAAGTCGTTTTATTTTTATTTTATCTACCATTTTATTTTTATTGTGTGTCACTTATAAATAAACATCAATTTCTATGTCAAAAATCTGGGAGAAAAACACAATTTCATAAGCACCTTACATGAAATATATTTGAAAAATTATTATTTTTATAAATAAAATGTGTTTTTAGGCAATTACATTCATTACAGTACTTCTCATATCGCGGAAAAACGAGAAATAAAAGCTTTGCGACATAAACTAAATAGAATAAAAATCGGATGAAAACGGGTCATCATCAAAGATGTTAGTGAAATCTGATGCTCTGATGGATCCAGGATTTAATTTTTGGGAGAGGGAAGCTTCAGCCCGAAAGATTTTTTTTTTAATGTATATATTAGGATGCAGACAGAAAGAAAGAAACAATCTATATGAAATGGTGTTTAAATGATTCTTCAAGTCCTATAAAATGTACTTAGGCGAAAAATAATACTTTTAGAGATAATGTTTTTCATTAAACATGGTTATATTTTACTATTTTGGGGGGGCCACATCCCCAAAGCCCCCCTCTCCTCCTCCCCGTTGATCCGCCTGTGATCTGATGTATTATACGATATTCAATAAACATATTGTGCATGTTAGAATTCCTCGTACTATCTAGAATACAGAGTAAGCATAACAAGGCCGGTGCATAAACGATTTACTCATTATTTACTACTTGGGCTGGATCTATTAAACTGCCAACTATGCGATAGTATATCGCTGAGTTAGCACTTTTATACACGTGTCGAAAATGCGGAAATGAAGTAGAAACGTGTAAAAGCGATGTTTAGTCCATTTTAAAGAAAATACTTGATCTCATGAAATATCATCTAATTTAAGCTGACGGCGAATCGGAAAAATGCCATAAGTTTAAAATATATGTTTGAATAAATTTAAGGAGTATAAGTTGACAGTCGATACGAAGTGTAATAAATGCCCTTCTATCACAAACGTTTGAATTATTTTATTGAAATTTACAGCTGTAAACATATATACGACCAGTAAATCTGCTATATGAATATATAACATGAATGTACTTGTGAAGAAACTACCCATTGGTAACACTTCAAAGATAAATTAATTTCTTTTCAGAGGCCTGGGAAGATTGTCAGGATTTGTGTTGGATGAAAGGTTATAAACTAGAGGATTGGGGTGACCAAAGAGTTTGGAATGAAAAGAGGTATATCCAGTTCGGTCCAAGTCTTCAACAAGTTGAATGTTGAGGTCTTTATGGATACTTTTATTAGTTACATAATAAGGAACATTTAGGATTTTGGATTGTAAGGATTGGATACGGGAAGAATTTGATGTTTTTGTAGAGCCCCAAAGTTTGAATTATGAAAAAAAAAATATGTCTAATTCCTAGCGCTTTCCGAAAACGATAATTTTAATATTTATTAACGTAAGAGACAACAAGCATAAATAAAAAAATATGAAGAAAATTGGAAATTTTATTGCCTAAAATATGAAAAAATTATAAACGTAAGCTTCCTAATAAAAAAAAAATAATAAAAATAAGAAGATAATTTAATATTTATGTTTAAATGAAAATAGAGAAGGAACGATATCGATGTCTTATAATATCGAATTGGGTACCATCGATTCTGAAATATCGATTATTGGAGGGAAAATATCGATATTTCAGCAGTATCGACTATCGATGGCTATCTCTAGAATGGAGTAGTATTTCTCAGTAACCTTGAGAAACATCGAAATTAGCTCGCGGTACTGACTTCTTTTTATCAAATTATAAACACCCGGCAAAAACTTCGTGAATGGCTTCATCTATATTTTTTTGGTGAGAATTTTTGTAGATAAAAATATTGTAGGTAAGGTAATATGAAGCCATTCATGAAGGTTTGGACAGATATTAATAATTTTATGAAAAGGAGGCTGTAACACGGACTTAACATCTCGAAATCTTAAAAAATAATATAATTGAGCAGGATTGATATAAATAACATCTAACATATGAAATGTATTTCAAAATAACAATCATTCAAAACTTAACAATGCAAAACTTTTTGTTAGTTATCATATTACAAATCAGAGTGACAAATAACAAGAAACAAACAAAAAAACTACTGAAAAGTTATTCAATAGTTTATAATTTAGTAAGTAACAGAATAAATACTTGAAAATATAACATTAAAAATAATTGGGTGGAATAAAAAAAGAAACGAAAAAGTAAAATGTGACAGTTACTAATGGGAAATTACACAAGCGTTAGTAGCATATAGAGATAGAAGAAAAGAAACATTAACTTTTATAGGAACGTTTCATTATAACTACTCAACTAGAAACACGTAGATATAACTTAATATTTTTTTATATACACTATGTACATTATAATGGATATATTACATAACAAATACATTTGTCTTTGAAGCTGTGTGTAATATTTTGTATGTACTTACACAAAATATACATATATTTTAATTTCTTAATGATGTTTACAACTGTATTAAATAAATACATCTAGTAAATTTTAACATATGGATATAATGACATGAAAACACTTGCTGAGTAACTAACCAATGGTAGCACTCTAAAATAAAATATTAAATTAAATTAATCAAAATGTTTAAAATACATCATTTATATATATATATATATATATATATATATATATATATATATATATATATATATAGAGAGAGAGAGAGAGAGAGAGAAAGAGAGAGAGTGGGTGGAGAAAGAAGATAATCATAGATATTTTCGGTCTATACATAGCATTTAATGAAATTGTCTGTAAACTTATAATTGTATTAAGTAGATAGGGGAATGGTTAAAATTTGAACAAGTTTGCATGTCTACTTTGGTTATGTTTTGTCTAAGTTATTTGTATTTAAGTTAGGTAACTTTTGATACTTTATGACTAATATTCAATCAATATCTCTTTTCTCTGAATTTCAAACGTTAGTTTTATAGTTAAGAGGTTCCTGTGTATGATAAAATTTAGCTTAAACATAAATGGATTGTTTAATAAAACAACAAACTACCAAAAATTAACAATTTTCTTTTTTAGATAGAAAATAAAGGTTCTTTCGTTGTATGTAATATTTATCTCTTTTCTGTATAACTTGGAATTATAACATTCCGTCATCAGACATATTACTTTTTAAAAATGCTCTTATGCCATTAAAAAAATATTAACTAGTTCATATTACTAGAAACACACCTTCAGTTATTTACATATAAGAAGACCATGTAAGATGAAATAAAAAAATATATAAATTGTTTCGAATGAAACCTATTTAGCTTAGAAGATACCTAATAATAAATCACACAAGATGACATAAAAAATATATAACAATAATATAGCTACAAATTAAATTTATTATTTATTTTCCTTGATTTTTATGTTCAGGGACGTATCAAGAATTCTATTGTTTTGTTAACAAGAAATGTTGGATTTTCTTAAATGTGTTTTTTTACTTTAGAGTATCAAAGTAATATATTCATTATGATGTTAAATACTATTTCCTCCGTGGACATTACGATAATGTAATGACGATCCTTTTGAATCTGAGGTAGAAATCTTAATTTTATTTACATATGCACAAAAATATCACAGATATTAATACCTCAGACTAGTGGAGAGGTATACCGAATTGGTATTACCTAAATGATACGCTAAGTTGGTAACAATGCCTTCCCTATTTCCGGTAGCATTTCGCTCGACTTCCTGGAAGTCTTATCTCTTTATTATAAATTGGGAGGAAACTTCCCCCCAGATACGAGCACTACCTGTCCCTCAGGTGTAACCACTTGAACATCTCAGCTCGGAGGCCGAACTCGTAGCGGAGTTTCCTGTCGGTTTGCTTGATGAAGACCGGTAACTCCTTGCACTCCAGGAGGCTGACTGGAGGACTCCTCTCGACCAAGGCGGCTAGGCAGACGGCCGAGATGACCAGCCCCGCTCCAAACACCCTCAGGAAGGTGTACGGTTCCTCGAAGAAGGTCAGCTCCCAGATGTAGGAAAAGACGATATCCGTAGCCTGGACCAAAGAGACGAGTCCGGCTTCTTCCGCCCTGAGGGCCAGGATTATGAAGAGGTCGTGGAAGAACGTGAGCAGCGTTATCGTAGTGAGGCTGATGAGTTCCTTCGGTATCGTCCATTCTTCGATCAGGCTCAGCGGACCTGTAACAAAGTGTTTGTCATTTGTAAATAGCAGTACAACAAGATGTGTTTGAGCCTATACTTCTGGAGGTATAGAAACGGTTTGGAAGATTGGCTTTAAAGTGTACTTTGTAATGAAATAGTCAAGTTTACGGAATGTTTTTTAGCCAGAGAGGTTTAGTTAACAATCAAACATATGTTGTAATATTTATTAATTTTTACCCAAATCACATTAAAAAAAGGCGGATAGTAATGTCGATGAAGGAAGATTATCCTCGGGTGACCTCGGTCCAGTAGTTTCGGAGAAAATGCGCGGACGGCGGACGGACAAAAAAAATTTGTATTCGTTTTTCGAATTCTACGCATCCTGAAACGTGAAACCTCATAGGTTGAGAGGGGGTTAAGTTTTGGAATTTTTTGGTCGATCACAATGGTTGATTATTGAAAATAAACCAAAATTAAGTATTACACCAACATAATTTGTGATTGTTTGATTGAAATTAACGAAAAATTACCGATTGTTTGACAAAATCCTGTTATGAAAACTATCGATGATATGCCAGTTTTTTTCGTAGTAAACTGCTCATAATGTTTATTTACAATTGTACATTGCAGCATTTATTACTACAATGCGGTCCATATTGTCTCGAAACTTTACTTTGGAAATTGAAAGAAAAACTTTTCCATGTAGCCTTGACTGGTAAATTATCATTGCGTTTGATGTAACTTGTGTTATCTCTGTGGATCTACGATCTACGGGGATTCGTAAATTGAAACAGTCCACTTTTCTTAAGCGGCCTTGACTCGGTTAATTATTTACTCCGGTAGCTCCGGTAAACAATGTTATCATTATCTGCAATCCTTATATCATCGAGCAGCTGATATTGTTTGGGTAAAGGAGGGATCCCTGCTTCGGTTGTTTTAAAAGCTATTAAGTTAAATATATTTTAAAAAAAATGTTATATTTTGTTATATTGGTTGGACGAGTTCTTATCTTAAAGTCAATGAAAAATACAAGAAATAGAAAAATATTTTCCAGTGAATGAAATTTCTATTTTCGAAATATCAAATTATTATAAAATCTCTGAACCTCAAAACCCCACATTTATGTTCTTGTTTATTATTATAAAGGGACTTGTCCCAGAATAAATTAAGTATCTCTTTATTTTCCACATATACAATGGTGTTTATAATATGTAATAGTTGAGGACCTATTAGGTCAGCCAAAAATTACATTTATATATTTTCATAATTATTGAATATTTTTGAACTTCCTGACTAATATGTAATAATATAAAAATAATAATAATTATTATTAAGCATAGGAAAATTTTAATTTCAACCAGTTTGGGCACATTGATCATTAACTGCATTAATTGCAGTACTTCCTTTTCGATCTAATATATACAAATTATTTTAGGACCAAATTTAGTTTCTGGAGAGTAGTGTGGATTTGATTCCTGCCTGGGTTAGTTAATATTTATAGAATAGTTAAATAGGAATAATTCACACGCTCTCCGGTTTTTCGTTTAATAACTACAAAAGCTGCTGTTTTTAAAAATAAACTACATATCGGAGGGTTGAAGTCATAGTGAGTCCTAACAACAATTCCTAAAATTCAATTCAAATGGGTTACATTATTGAAATAAAATGTGAACTAATTTACAAGCTGTATAGGTCACTGATAAAATTGCATTAACATATTTTTTAAATTAATTGCAAAATGTATTGAAGTTTGTAAGCAGTGTATTTAAATTTGTCTGGTTTTTTTTTTTCCAGGTAAGTGGCATTCAGATATAGACGACATAATTGGTATGTAGCTTTCTTTTCAATAATTTTTTTGTAAGTTTTTGATGCACAATTCCAATGCCATTACAGTTTTTTTCCATTTGCATAAGTTTCAATTCATTTATTTTTTAATATAAATTTGGAAATATAATTTCTGTGTTTGTCTTGTGGATGATTAATTGTTTTTAAAACATTATACCATAGAAACAATCGAACCATTATGCCTAATATAAGAAATATTTATTTTAGATTACTTACATTATATATTTTTTCAAGTTTTTACATATTAAAAACTTGAAACATGAAAAAAGTCCTGGGCCGGATATTACGAACAAAATTTTAAAAACAGGAGAAGTTCTCATTAGGGAAGTTACAGAACTATTTAACTTAATTGCTGAAAAGGAAGAAATTCCAGAACACTGGAAAACAGCAAACATAATTCTACTCCACAAAAGAGACAATAAACAGGATATGGAGAAACATCGGGCGATTTCCCTTTGTTTTTGAGCTAGACTGTTCGCATACACACATGCAGACCATTTTGCTGGACCTGGTTATTTGGAATCAGCGAACCTCAAAACGTGTATTTTCGTTAAAAATTCAGATTCTAAAATTTTCCCGAACGCAATACTTTTCCATACTATATATACATATATAGGTAAATGAAAGTATTTGACAAAACGGCAAATCAAAACCAACTACATCGAATAAACGTGAAGGTCCCTTTATTGGATTTGATAAGAGTAGTGAGGAGGAAAATAATGAAAGACTGGTAGCATTTCTACGACTGAGAATGTGCCTCGAAGGGTAAGGACCATCATGCAGTTCAACAGAAGATAGCACTGGTTCCATGGTTTGCGACCCTTAAATCTCATCTCGACCGCTCCAGCTTAGTAAAGCTGACCAGGCTTAGGATAAACCAGGGTATAACAAATAAATATCTTCATCTAATGGGTCTAGCTAAGAACGGCCATTTCCCAACATGCCAATGCTTGGAGGATCCAAGACACATTGCCTTCAAGTGTAAAAGATTCGAGAAGAGAAGAAGAATTAGTTTAGGATCGCAAACTACGGATGATGGAGCTAACTTTCTTCGGTCGATGAACAAAGATAACGCCCGTGACTAGATAAAGTTCATGAATGACATCAAAGCAGTCGTATAATAAAAGTCGGCACTTATTCTCAGTTAATTGTAATTCTAATTCATCTCAGTTTTTAACCATTAGTCTTTCTAGTTTCCATAATATCTAATATCTAATAATATAATATCTAATATCCAATTGCCATATAAGTTACTTTCAGTTATCATCTAACTATAAATAATTAATATAAATCCAGTGTAATTTCCGTCTACAAAACCGTAATTTCATCTCACTATGACAAATAAAATATTTTACTGACTTCTTTACCTCCGGGACACTGATATGAAATCGAGCGGTAAATACTTATTCCTACTAATAAAAACAATTGGAATTGACGAATTATTACCTTTACCGATAAGGATATAGTTTGTTTATAGGCAAATCTTTCTGGATAAATCCCTCAGTCGCTCTCTAGCCGTGTTGGAGGGTTATACAGTCGTCAACTGACCTAGTAAAGCGTGGTGGTGCCAGCAAGGACATAGAGCTTCCTCAACTGTAGGTGGTTTGTTGTGCTTGATTTTTGTTTTCGTGCGGCATCATCATAGGTTCGTATATGGCAAAGAGGAGGTGCGGGAGCGAGGCGAGCGTTTGCGATGGTATGGAAAATAATTAATTAATTTATTTATTTATTAATTAATTCCATTGATGCAAGAACCAGGTTGAGTCGAAAATATCCAAAAAATGTTTTAATCATGGTTCTAATCATCAGTAAAAATGATTTAATAATTTTTTTTTTTTTAACGGTTTTGGTATAACAAGAACTTTTATTTTCGAAAGTTTTCGCTTAATTTGGAATCACAAATTTTTTTCCGAAACCAATTTCATTATAAGTTTGTATTTCAAAATAAATTTTAGTTAGAAGTTCTAAGAAGTAAATAAAAAAAAAAAAAAAAAAAATGAATAAAATAAAAGAAATTCATATTTGATTTTTATTTTCATGTATAATTACTTAATAAATTATGTAATAACTTAATAAAAGAAATTCATATTTGATTTTTATTTTCATGTATATTCCTCTATTACTTACTAAAGAAATTTCAATTTTAAAAACCGTATTATGGCATAGAATTGAATCTTAGCTTTCATTACTCAATTTCTATGGTAGGTATATAAAATTTGACTTTTTTATTTTTAGTTATTTGGCAATAATAACTTCCAATTGGTAACAATTGAGTATATTTCTATTATCAACGTTACATGTTAACAAGTTAGTTGACGTTTCGGGATATTTACTCCCATCTTCGGAACTACAATCCCAATAATCTTGTGGATGCAAGGCTAAAAAAATTTTTGGAGTTAAAATATTGTGCTTGTTACATTACATGTTTGAATTTCGTTGTTACAATAAATTTGTAATTACCTTAAAATTAATAATAATAAATAGACAAATTCCCAGAAAAAAGAAATTTGACGTCAGTGAGAGTCACGGGCGGGGGAGGGGAGTAATTTTTGGGCTTAAGCCTCCCCCCCAAAATGGCAAAATATAACCATGAAAAAAATTACCTCTAAACTTATTGTTGTTCGTGTAATTATATTTAATAGTAAATAAAGAATTAATTAAACTCATATTTCATATAGGTAGTTGTTAGTTTCTTTCTTTTTCTCCATAAATAAAGGACCTACTACTACATTAATAACAATAAAAAAACTAATGAAGCAAACTCGCTAATGTCTAATACATCAGGCGCGCTGCGCGCTGCAACGCAGGAGCAAATGGCATTAAATGTTACTATAAAATAATGTAATTACCGTTATATATTTAAAAAGAAATCTCTTTCGGACGAAGCGCCCCCCCAAACTAAATTCGCTAATGGTGAGAGTTACTATAACGTTTACTGCCATAGCTGGCGCCTCAACAGTTTACTATCACCTTATCAAATCTAATTGTGATTAGGAGGAAAAATGTTGTTCTCAAACTAAGTGATATTAATATTCTTTGATGATGTTTATTTATAATATTAATTCAAAAGTGGACTTGAGTATTTATTTAAAACCTGATCTTGTAGATATTTGGCAATTTATTTAATTTCGCATGGCTCTAACCAAAAATTTACAAGTTCATTCTGATCTGGTCCTTGCATCAATTTTAATCTCTATATTATCCACATAGTTAAATAATTTGCTAAAGCAGTCTTAGGATAACAATCCTTAATTTTTTGTAACTGTATATTCGTTTATATATAGCCTTTACTTATTTTATAGACAACGAACATACAGAATTATTTGAACTATATTGAATTTATGTTAGATGTGTTTTAGAATTAACTTTTAAATACACAACTATATTTACATATATTGCTGAATGGAATATTTATAAACATTACTGTATCATTTGGAATAAAAATATTTTATTCTAAACGTAATTTAGGCTGATGAGTGGATGTGGAACTAGACCTCTAACTAATATGTAGGAGTAAAAAATTGTTTTATTTTGTTCTTTTCTTAAATAAACATTTAAGGAATAATTTTAATTATTCATCTTTTACTCACCGATTTAAAAAGAAAGTCTCAATCTTTACCATGAGTCTTAAATCTTAGTATTCTATACTTAACTCGGCTTCAATACTACATTTTTACTTACATGTAAATAAGTAAATTACATAGTTATTTTCATTTATTTTATTACCGTTTCGACATGTTTCTTCGTTATCATAAAAAAATGTATTAATATTAGTCCGTGGTACAGACCGCTTTTTATCAAATTATTAACATCCGGCTGAAATTTCATAAATATCTTCATCTCATCGTAACCTAAAAGTATTTTATTTACGAAAACTTTTGGGATTGGGGCGTTTTCAATCTGGAGGTCGGTAAGCTTTGTCTATTTAATTAGTTACTCATACATATATATATATATATATATATATATATATATATATATATATATATATATATATATATATATACCCTATGATTTTAACTTGAATCTTAAGATAATTTAATCACAAAATTGAGGAAAAAGGTGGCATATAAAAACATTGGGCCGTTCGGCTTATAAAACCTCGTTACTGTGACAATTTTGGGGTGTAGGTCACGCAAAACAGCTAAATATTTTTGAAGGCTACCTTTTTTCCAGAGTTGATCAAATTAGATGTTTTTAATGTCTAATTAAATAAATAAAGTTTGACGATCTCCAGATTGAAAATTCCTCAATTTCCAGTATTTTCGTAAATCACATATTTGTAGATTAGGATGAGATGAAGCTATTTACGAAGTTTCAGACGGATGGTTATTATTTGATAAAAAGGGGCATGTACCACGGAATATATTTAGTACTAATATTTATCCTTCCAGTGTTATATATTTTATTTTATTTTGTAACAAATATTTATTTTCTTTTAATTCAATGTTCGAAAAAAAGGGCACGACTTCTACATTTCTAGACACACACACACACATATACATTATTTACAAAACAATTTTCATGCTACAAAATCCATGTAAAATTTATGGACAGACAAACAAGCTAAAAAAACAAAATAATCCTTCAGTTAAATAAAGATGTGATTCATATAAATTATTATTTAAAAATATGACAACCTTCAGACATCAATGAAAAGTTATTTTCATTCCCTATAATACAATGATTAAAATAAAAGAAATCTTTCATATCTCAAAAATATTTTTTATGCACACTTACGAAGTTACTTTGAAAAAGAAAAAAACAAATATAATTTTTAGATTTCAGTTAAATTTGTTGTCTATCTTTTAATTATTTTTTTACATGAAATAATGAACATTAAATAGTCAAAATGGCCTTTAAAATAAATATCAAGTTGAAAAGTTAACCATCAATTCACAATAATTTTTATATTATTTTTTTTTTAGGACAACAACCCTGAAATTATTTAATACTATACTATTAAATAACAACTAAAAAAAATGAATAAATTGATAATAATTGTCTTTAGCAATCCTAAAAGAGATGCTTTTATTTGAAATATTAGAATCAATTAATAATTTTATTTATAGCTTCTTTGTTGACAATTGGAAATTTTCAGCATCTTGTGGTCTTAGCAGATTTGTCTTATTGGCTCTAAAGAATTATTTAAAAGGCTTAATTCTAAATGGATATTACTAACAAGGGTCAACAAATTTTTTTTTCTCGATGATTCTATATCGGATAGATGCCAAGGAGTTGGTCCTAATGGGTCTTAAACGTTCAGAAAAAAAGGACCAGATTTTAACTGAAAAGGACTATTTGGAAGTTTGTGGAAGTCATAATCGTGATATAAATATAGGGTACCAGTGAACACGTAATAAACACTTACAGTGTAATGATGAGATCTTGTGCCCATCCATCAAAGAGGACCATTATAATTATTTAGTTAAAAATTAGTAACTCGTCGGTACTCATGCAAATATTGGGCAATGCCAATGATAAGTCACTTTGATGTGTGAAAGAAAATTGCACCAACTACAACTTCGGTCACTAATTTCACCAATAGGCCAACATTCCGAAATACCTCATCCACATCAACAAGCTATTACTATTGGTTTGGAACTCGGGTTAAAGAAATGGCTTTTCTGAATTTACACTGTTTTTTTTTGTTTGTTTTTTTTAAATGAAATTTACAACTGTATTACATGAAAAATACAACAAGTAAATGTGACATTGGAAATATGACATGTACAACATGAAGAGAAACTACCCATTAGTAGAACTCAAATTAAAGTTCTATATTAGAAGGTCCCGTGGCCAACTTCTTTTCAGACGCCTCGGAGGGTTATCAGGAATCGAGGAGAAAGCAAGATTTGAAACGAGAGAGCTCGGATGGATCTGCAGTTTGTTATGGAAGGATAGGTATCTGGATTGGGCCAAATCGGAAACATATGGTACATTAAGGTCGTTATAAATGATTTTATTTGTGAAAAAGTAAGGAGCAAAGGATTGAGAATTTTACGAAGGATTTTGGATTGTAAGGATTGAATACGAGAAGAATTCGATGGTTTAGTGGAGCCCCAAAGCTCAATTCCGCAAGTCCAAATAGGTCTTATTATTTTCATATATATGAGTCTTGTGTAAATAGTTGCAAGTTTAGAGCGTTTGTCTAGTAAGTGCTGCAGTAGTCAAAAACGTCGGGCGGTTTCTAGTCGTTTCAGTCTGGTATGTGGGTTACATTGTTTTAAAAACATATTTGTTTTTCCTAGTTATTTGGTACAAACCCATTTTTATGTAAAATGATGAACCTTCTCTATGATAATCACACTACAGAGTTTTTTGCTGGGTATATAACATATTTTTCTCTTATAAAATTCAAGGTTACTAAAAAAAAGTTCGAAAGTTCGATGAATAGAAGTTTTCGGTATGCGGTAGTCCCGCTTTATTATAATTTATAGCTCTGTTTTTCGTCATTAGTATTAATTGCGCTCTTTTACGAATAAACCGACTTCTACAGAGAGATTTTTTATATAATGTAAGACAAAGAAATTTCCAAGAAGGAGAAAATAAATAAACTGAGGAGCCTTAGCTAACCTACATAAAGATAATTTTATCAGTGCTTCATAGAAGTGTCACTTAGGAATGCAGTGTCTTGGTAATTTATCCCTCTCTGACACTCATTTTTTAATTTGAGTCGAGACAGATCTAAATTACGTATTTGTTGAGTGAATTTTAAAAAACTGAACTTTTTTTTAAATTGAAGTTTAAAAACATCTCATTTTGTTGAGGGAATATAAAAAGATTTTTCTGACATGGAAACATTAATTATCAATAAATTGGTAGAATTATTTATAAAAGTTTGAAACACTTATTACTGAAATGCTCATTTTTTTTTAAATTCAAATAATTTCTTTTTATTGAGAAAAAAAAAACATTTTGTCTCAATTAAGGGCATTAAGTATTTGGGATGTATGAAACAATCATACCATACATACCATGTATACAATAAAATAAAAACAATAGAATATTATAACTAAAGAAAAGAAAAGAAAACTTGGAATAACAGAATAAATCAAATATGAGGTAACATTACATATATATACACAAAATTAAATTAATAAAAAAAAACCATTAAAAACACATTCATACTTATTTACAATATTTACAGCCGAGGGAGCTCCGAGTCGGGCCCTTTCCCCCACGTGTGGAGGACAAGGCAAGACTTAAATGCTTAATACAGAAATCTTTAGAAAGCTTTACTTCCAAGTCTATAGCGATGCTTAGGAAGAAAATTTACCTTATAAACAATCATAGAATTTTAAAAGCATTGATCAATTTAGTAATATATTTTATTTCATTTTTCCTGTTTTTGACTATATCAATAATACAACCTTTAGCTTTATGTTTATAATTAAGATAAGTTTTAGGAATTTTATCTATTTAGCAATGCACTAGTGAATCCATGATTTAATTTTATAATTATTAAGTATGGATTGTAATTTAAAAAATTAATAACATGTTGACTGAATCGACCATGTCAACTTTAGTTTTCGATTAGACTAATTAAGTTAGGTTAACAAAGGCAATTCAGTCTACATGTTTTTAATTTTTAAAATAGGATTCTTCCCTTGAAAATGGCCTAAGGGCTGAAACGTGGGAAAAATAAATAATGTAGGACTGGTATGATCAAATTATGTGTTTTTATTATGCTAATAAAGTGAAGTCTTAACCTACAAGTTTAAATACACATGTTTAAGCAAATTTCTACTTTGGTAAAGTTGAAGTATGGTACAGTCGTGGTTAAGAATGATGATTTACTTATAATATGACCTAGGACTCCATATGGACAAACGTCTAACTTGGAATCCTCATACCAGACTGAATCGACAAGAAACAACTCGACGTTTCCAACTACTTCAACACTTACTAGACAAACGCTCTAACCTTCCAATTAATTATAAAAGACTCATTTACATGACTATAATAAGGCCTATTTGGACTTACGGAGTTGAGCTATGGGGTTCCACCAAACCTTCAAAGTCCTCTCGCATCCATTCCTTACAATCCAAAATCCTTCGTAAAATCCTCAATGCTCCTTACTTTGTTACAAATAAAATCATCCATAATGACCTTAATGTTCCTTATGTATCAGATTTGGCCCAATCCAGATATCTGTCCTTCCATAATAAACTTCATAATCATCCCAACCATCTTGTTTCTAACCTTGCTTCCTATTCAATTCCTGATAACCCTCCGAGGCGTCTGAAAAGAAGATGGCCACGTGATCTCCTAATATAGACATATTATTAGAGTGTTACCAATGGGTAGTTTCTCAACATGTGTTTCATGTCTTTATATCCATGTGCGAATTTATCAGATGTATTTTTTTGTATACAGTTGTAAATATCATATAAATAAATAAATAAAACTTATAATATGTGTTGAATTGACTATATTTATAGTATTATATTGAATTTAGTAATAAACATACCTGGATACCTCTCTAATGTTGGAGTTTTCACTATGTTATACTTGTATTCTATAATGTAATTAAATAAATGTCCTTTTAACGTAATTGTTTTTTATTAAATGGGCCTCTTATTGTGTTGAACGAGGAAGGGTTTGGTTTAAAAAAACAATGAGGCAAAGAAAGTGATTAAGATGATTGACTGAAAATGGTGATGACAATCACACGGACCATTATTCAATTTGATTGCCTTAGTCACTGTTGACGGAGGCTTAAGTTATTTTAATAGCTAAAATAACCTAAAAGCGATTTAGCTTTCTATTTGGCTGCAGAAAAGCTTGTAATGTTACGTGCGAATTCTTCTTTTCGTTACAGAAATTAAGAAAATTTAAATGCAGCAACTAAAATATAGATTTTTGAAAAATACTGTTGTATGAGATAAAAATTTCAGTTATTATATTTTGGTTATATTTCAGTTATTTTATTATATTATACAGCGTTGTAAACGTTCAAATTTACTTAATTTATAATATTTTCAAAACATCCTAATAAATTCGCTACACCTGCAAAAAAAAAAATTACCTCATTATTGTATCCACTTTATATTGGTACCCTTTTGGATTTTAGCTCGGTGTATTTTAAATTCTCGAATCTTTTCCCTTCTTGGACCTTTTTTTCTTACCTACCTACACTAGATAAAGAAAGTATTGCGATCGGGTCAAATTTCCGATTTGCAGTTTTCGACGGATTTATACGTTTCAGAGCCCACTTAACCCGTTACATAAATTAAATCACATTTTAAACATTGGCCTGTCTGTCTGTATGTCTCTCTGTCTGTGCCAAGATTTTCTCGGGAATTACTGAACCTATTGTATTGCTATTTTTTTTCAATTTATTGAATTTTGCCTACTAATGCCTGTGACAGTAAATTGGGTGCACCAAGCGCAATAAATTAAAAACTGGTTTTTCTATAATGTAGCGCGAAAACGGCTCTAACAATTTTGATGAAACTTTGATGAATATGTTCTTTCAATTTTCGTATATAGACTAAATTTCCTAGAAAATTCAGGAAAAACACTTATAAAGAAAAGAAAAATGTTTTGGGCCCTAACTCGCTAAGTATATATTATATGATAAAATTTATAATAAAACTTTTGAAAGGTAATTAATTTTCAACAAAAGAAAAAAAAAAATCATCGGATTCGAACCAGTATTAGCGATGATACAGCTTATTCTACTTTGTATACATGTTTTAATTTATTAATTTCCTACCTATACTAGTTAACGAAAGTATTGCGATCGAGTCAAATTTCCGATATGCGCTTTTCGACGGATCTATACGTTTCAGAGCCCATGAGGGACTGAAAGTCGTGCGTGCGGACACACCAGATATTTTAGGACTCGATTTCATGAAAATGTTTTCAAAATAAAAATGTTTGGTTGTGAATACCAATATAAACTATATATACATACATAATACATATATATATAAAACGTCTGCCAAGTAAGGTCAGTATAGCTTCCTCACCGTTTTCATTGTATATTACAAGGTATACAATTTTTTGTATGAGAATAAAATCTCTGGGAGAAGCCGATTCGGAAATACAGTAACCCTTCAACATTCAATGAAAGAGTGCCGAATTTGAAGATTCCATATTTGATTATCCTTAATAAAAAAATAAAATAAATAAATAAAGGAATACTGAACATGAATTTCAATACTGTTAGTGCAAAAGGTCTTATGTAAAAATTTATTATTTTACATGAGTGCATAAAAGCTCATTATTTCTTTATGCTTTATTAGTATAATTTCATATTTTATTGTCATCTGATATTTTCCATATTAGCAGACTACTTATATCAGTTGCACACTACAAAATGTCACTATGTGAAAATAACTTTAGGGAATTTTCATTTAAATCGGTACATTTGTTTAGGCGCTACAGTCTATAGCAACGCGCGTAGTATAGTAGCGCATATATAAGAGAAAGAATTTGACAGAATTCAATAAAATTGACACTACATTATTTTTTCACCAATGGCTATTTTTTATCTAGCTTTGACCCAAATCGAACGAGCCCTTTATTAAATATTGGCATATCTACAAAAATACGTTTGCGCGTACGTAAGTGGAAGTGCTGGATGAAAATTGATATGGGAAAATCTAGGCACTAATCCTCATAATCACTGAAAACCGGATGAACGGTACTAGGTGATATGCCCGTCACATCGATTTGACTACAGACAGACGCTGAAACGTAAAACGCAAGTGGAAAGTTTCGATTCTTAGCACAACAATTTTTTTAACCTCTCGAACGAACACAATGCTTCCCTGCCTTCGGTAGTGAGGAAGCAAAAATGTTTGTATTGTAAGAATGTATTTTATTGTAAAATACGGTTTTGTGTTTTAGTTACTTAAAATAAAAATTATGTTTTTATAAGCAGTTTATAAAATTGAATTGAAAATCATATTCCTAAAATACAATCTTTTTGCAACGTTGTAGCTCATTTGTTGAACGTTAAGTAGATAAAGATATATTAACTCATGTTTTTATTTAAAAAGAAGTTTCGCTAATCTTTAAGAATTAGTTAAACGATTAATTGGTGAGGCATACGTTAATCTCAGGATTTTAATTTCTGTACTTCAGGCCGCGTTTTTGTTCATTAATTTAAGGATTGAGCTTTATTAGTTTCATGTAACATAATTCAACTGTCTGCTCATATTACTCCTCATTATAATTTAAGTCTCGTATAACCCACTATGCATAGTTATTCCGATGGTAAAACCGTTCATTTCGAGGGATCAGATCAGAAAGATTCACTCACTGAGTGAACTAGTCTTTTTTATGACTCACATATTTCAATGTTTTTCCGTAAACTTCTTTTTAGTATCGTTAATAAAAATAAATAAAATTATTTTCTGTTAGATAAATCGAAATAATATAACGTATTAGACACATCCACAATCAAACTTTAATGCTTGAACTTGTATTTTTTTATTCCTATTTTATTAATGTTAAATAATTTATTACTTTATTAAAAAAAATATTGAACATTTATCAGAGAATTTCAACTTCACTCATTTTATTAGCTACATTACTTCCTCAAAACTGCTTTGTAAATACAGTAACTTCATAATATATATATATATATATATATATATATATATATATATATATATATATATATATATATATATATATATATATATATAAATACAAATCAAGTTGGAAATAATAAAAACAATATGAAGTACTCGAGATAAGGTTGAGGATTAAGATAAGAGGTAGACCTTAAACGGAGGATTCTGATTTTAAATTTATTTTGGTTAATAAGATTAAAGGTTAATAAAATATAAAAATATTACGATTGATAAATATTCAATATGGCAGTCAAAAATATCTATACAAACTTTTTAAAATTTTTTTTTCTATAACATGACGTTATGAAGATGATATTGATGCCAAATCCTATTGTACAAAATGCTGACAGTTTGAATATTTAATTTTTTTTCTTGATCTTACCAATCCTTTATTGGAAAATATTACAATCTGTCACGTCCAAGGACACTATTAATAGTGATACAAGAGTTGCTCATTCACACTTCACGTACAATAAATGAAAATAAATTATTAAATTTAAAATATAGGCACATACTTTTGGAATGTTCTTTCTTTTTGTGAAGCTATTTAGTTGATAATTTTAAATTTAATAACAACTTTCTAAATAATAGAAGTATAAAAATTTTTTTTTTAATTTCATTTGATTTCAATTTAAATTCAAAGGAAAAATTTAGCTTGTACAATTTCTTTTTGATTGCTACAGTATATTGACTTATAGGTTTTTATATCTCTTCTCAAATTGAATTTTATTAAAATTTTAATTTATAAATTTAATATTTGTGCTGAAATATAAAGATATCGCTAATCCTAAAATGGGTATAATCCGATTTTATTTATAATCGATTCGACTCCTCAAAACCATACCGAAACGAAAAATCTATTAGAACTAAGAAATTTTAAATGAAATCCCACCTACTTACATACAATAATTAATCACTGACGTAGCCACATGTGGATTGAGGATTTTGGGTTTAGGTGAGGGGGGGAGGCTTTAGACCGGAAGCTTTTTATTTTTTTAATATAACGATAATTAATTTGGAAGAAAAATATAGATAAAAACTAACTATCTATACACAATGGTGTTGAAGTGATTCTTGAAGTTAATTGTAACAATGATACTTTTAGGGATGTTTTTTAAATATTTTTTCCTTAAGACATGGTAGTATTTTACAATTGGGTGGGGGGAGGAGGAAGGAAGAGGGCTACAGCCCAAAAGACGTAGGAACTCTAAAGATTATTGTATGTATTATATTTCTTTAATTTTATTAAATAATTTTAGAGGTATTAAAATTCATAATTTTTTAATCATTTTTCCGAGAGTTTGCTTTCTACTTTTCAAATAAATTATTTTCTAAATTTATCTATATCTGCAAGCATACAGACATCATCTTCGGTCATTATTATTGTTTACTGTTACATTTATTGCATAAATTATATTAAATAAAATAAAACATACATTCATTTACTTGTTTATTTACCAACGCTGTCACTGTCAAGAGACAGATCATTAAAGAAAGAATAATGCTATTTTCCTCGTCACTTTTTGACCTTTATGATAATGAACTACAATGTGTGTCGATTCGTCAGCAAAAATCATGCAGCGAAATGAATTTTATATTATTTTTTCATCATGATCATTGATTTATATAACTTATAAATGTACGTATATTAACCATAATATGCATGTAAATATAAAATTAATCAATAATCCAAAATCTTATCTCAAGCTTATACCGTTCTATCGAATCAAGTAAATACGTAAAGCGTTAAAACGTAACATATGTATTTTAATTAAATATGATAATTAAAAGGGATTATTGAGGCAGCTATACTTAAGTAATAATTGGAAATATTTTAATTAATTACTTATTTATTGTGATATAAAATAAAATCACATAACAACTGTTATAATTTTATTGAAATATTACTTTTGAATACGTCCTATGTTTGACTAGTAGGAATATTTTGATCCAGCATCTGACATTTAGGTGTTAAAGTGGCTACATAATATCACGCCAGAGGGAGTAGGAAGCGTTTTTGAACAAAATAAACAAAAAATTGTCATTCTTCTTCTCATTTTTTTATTTATTTATTTTTTTTTAATTTTTCTTTAAAGCTCCCAGTCAATTACAAAAGACTCATATACATGACTATAATAAGACCTATTTGGACTTACGGAATTGAGCTCTGGGGCTCCACTAAGCCATCGAATTCCTCTCGTATCCAATCCTTACAATCCAAAATCTTTCGTAAAATCCTCACAGCTCCTTAATTTGTCACAAACAAAATCATCCATAACGACCTCAATGTTCCTTATGTTTCTGACATGGCCCAATCCAGATACCTATCCTTCCATAACAAACTTCAGAACCATCCTAACCCTCTCGTTTCTAAACTTGCTTCCTTTTCGATCCCTGACAACCCTCCGAGGCGTCTGAAAAGAAGATGGCTTCGAGATCTCCTTTTGTAAATACATTTTTAGAGTGCTTCCAGTGGGTAGTTTCTCAACAAGTGACTTCATGCTATTATATTCTTTTGTTCACATTTACTGAATGTATTTTTACTTTTAATACAGTTGTAAATATCATCAATAAAAAAAAAAGTTTCTTTAAATTTTAAAATAAATGTATCACTCTTAATAACTAATTTAAGACAGATATGTATTTGTGATATTCAATCTGTTGTACTAATATCGTTTCAAATTTATATAACTCGATATAAATTGAAGATATATAATAATAATAATACTTTATTTATTCTGGGACGAGTCCCTTTAAAATAATACATAAGGACAGTAATGTGGGCTAAGGAGCCTCAGAGATACATAAAAAAAACGTTGAGCAATGAAATATTCATATTAAAAAAATATAATTTACTTTCTAACTTAAATAAGTTAATAATAAAAAATTAAAAATAGAGTAAAAATAATGAAGAACAATATAATAATTTATATACATATTTACAGTGGTATCTATTTACAATTTTATGGGGACTGGATGGATAAGAAATCATTGAACAGGCGGGATTTAAAGGTAGGAAGGGTATTGGATTAACGGATGTGGGAAGGAATGGAGTTCCATAAGGATGAGGATCGGATAATGAACGATCTGTCCAAAGCAGCAGTTCGGTGGGCCCTTATGTATAAATCAGAAGACCTGGAACGAGTATTGAGGGAGCGAACAGAGGAATTGGAGGAGCTCGGAGATGTATGACGGTCGGTGGGATTGGATGATATATAATGCTCATATATTATAAAAACAGTACATATAGTTGATAAGTATATTTTGTTATTACCATTTATTTTCTATGTTGAAAAAAAAAATCCTTTTAACTGGGAATATTATTTAAGTATTTTTGTAAAGTAAATTAAAACGTGTATACAAAAGAAGTATTCTTATTTAGATTATGAAGGCTAAGATGGAGATGAGTTGTAGAGGGATTGGTGGTTATGAACGACATGTAATAAATTCCCACTCACACAATATTATATAATTAATATAATTTAAAATTACAACGAATACTAATGTCGTGGTAATCCTGTTAAATAAATTCAAGACTTTTACTTATGTAGTTCTTGTAATATATAATGCATTCGAATCGTTTATTTCCAAAGTCAGCCCTAATCATTATTAACAATTTTTCAGGAATTATATTATCTATTCCAATTGTAATATCAAAACCAATGTTAAAAAAAAAAGGTAAAATATCTCCGAAAATCACAGATTATTCCAGTGGTAATTGAAAAACATTGAAACTTGAATTGGGTTTCTTTTGGAAAGAAATTAACTTTAAGGCCCGTTTTAGAACAAAAAAAATGTTTATTAGGATTTATTTTGGAGAAAAAAAATTGTATGCTCCCGGAGGAAACAAGTTTAAAAAAAATAAAAATTAAGCTATAAAAAAATTATTTTCTTTTACAATAATTTCGCCATAAAATAATATAATAATAAATAATAAAATTTAAATTATTTTAATAAAATGGTTAAAAAAGATTTTGATGATTTCTTTTAGAATGCTAAACAAATACAAGTATTATTACATTTCTTGAAAAAAAAAAAGAAGGCTGGTTTCGGGAATAAACTTATTTTTATACTACTTTGTTAATATTTAGATTTTTGAAAACTAAAATTTTGAAAAAAAAAAATAGTACCATCGGATTCATTGGCTGTTTTTACATGAGAATCCATACTTACCTCAATTTAAATAAAAATCTATTAAGTTTCACCTTGGAATATAACGACTCATTTCTAAAATGCATTAAGATAGATCTAAAAATTTAATAGCGTTAAACATTTCTTATAATTTAGCTCTGGTTCAGGAGAGGATTTATATAAGCACCAATTAATTTATTAATATAAAAAATAACACATTCTCGTAAGAAATGTATAGAATCCACGATCCTTAAATATAAAGTATGAAAGAATTTTATAATTAACTTACTAATAATATTTTATTGAGGAAAAAAAAAAAACCATTTTGCCTCAATAAAGGGCATTGAATATTTAGAATGTATGAAACACAAACATACCATATATACAATAAAAGAAAAACATGATTATAACAAAAGAAAAGAACAGAAAACTTGGAATAACAGAATAAATCAAACATGAGACAACATTAAATAAAAACACATTCATACTTATTTACAATATATAATTAATTAATTAATTCATTTGTGTGCTTCCATGCATATGAAAATCTCTTGCAACAATCAATTCTAATTTCCCAGAGGTAAAAATAATAATTCATGAGCAAATATAATTAATGACTTAAACGAGACCATTGCCAGGAAATGCATTGTTCTTAACTAAATATAAATGAATTTTAAAAGTTACAGAGCAACTATTTTGGAATAATTTTATATTACTTGTGCTTTTTATTTTTTAATAAAGTGATATGGGTGATTATTTTAAACAAAGCAGATTAAAATAATAAAGAAATTTTGAAAATTCGGCAATTAATCCCTGTCAAACTATATCATTGAAGATAAAACCTGCTTGATTAAAGGCCACTTGATTTTAGATTGATATAACGAATTTAATCAAAATCGTCAGAGTCGTTTTTGCGAATATTGTAAAAATGTGTAAATTCATTGATATAAACTGTCCCCTCCCCTCTCTTCCCCCGGTTAGTCGATTTTGGTGAATACATTGCTGTAATATCCTAGACGTATACCTTAAATATGTTATTTCAGTTTTATACGACTAGGACTTTTTAAAAAAATATATATATTTTAAAGAATAATTACACTTAATTAAAGAATTCCATTTTGTTTCAGTTAAATAGTATTAATTTTCAGAAATTATTATTTATAAATTTTTGTTACTCTACATTATTTTCTAATACTTTGTAAGTTACATATTACATACGCTATATTCTACAAATACATAGTGATTCTTCTTTCCGGAAATTCATTTTCAATAGAAAAAAACAATTCTATGTTTTCTTCTTCAGCCAATAATCAAATTCTTTCATATTTTAATTTTTTTTTTTGTCACTACTAACAATGAGAGAGAGAGGGAGATAATTAAATTAAATTAAATAAATTACAGGTACTTTAATTACGATGAGGATAAAATCTATCTTAAATTAAACAGAATATAATAATCTTTTTCAATCTGAAGATCGGCAAACTTTGTCTGTTTAATTAGGTACTAAAAACTCGTAAATACCCATTTGCTTTCCACCTGGATCGTATATAGTTTGATCACGAAATCGAGAAAAAAAATGGCCTACAAAAATATTGTGCCGTTTAGCCTATATAAACTCTTTATTTTGAAATTTTGGGGTTTTAGATTACGCCAAACGGCTCAATATTTTTGAAGCCCACATTTTTCTCGGATTAGTGCTCAAATTATCTTACGATTCAAGTGGAAAGCAAATGGGTATTAACGAGTTTTTAGCACCTAATTAAATAGATAAAGTTTGCCAATCTCCAGATTGAAAACGCCACAATTCCAATGTTTTATATGGTGAGATGAAGGTATTTACGAAGTTTCAGGCAGATGTTAATAATTTGATAAAAATGTGACTATAACCGAAATCATAGATGAAAAAAAAAAAAGAGATTCTATTCTTTTTTATTTGATTAAAGTACGCAATCTAAATTATGCGTTGGTTATTGTAATAAGTTTTTAAAAAATATTTTAGTTGATAAATATTTGAAAATTCCATTTACGCATTATCGATATACGTTATGTGAAACATTTCGGACACTATAATGTTTACATTAACCCCCTCCCCTCTAACTACTGATAAGATTCGAAATGTTTATCCACATTTCGAGGTGATTGATCGGTGGAGATATTAGCTGAACGACATATTTTTCCATTGAAAAAAATCACTTACACTTTTTTTTTTACTACTGAAGGTTAATTCGTAATCATAATTTTGATGTCAGACATTAATTTTTTTTTAAATCGTAGGGTTTCTTTTCTTTTGGGTTTTCATGTTTTATTATACTTAGTTAAATTTAAAAAAAAATACATTTCATTATATAAGGAAGGAGATGGTCCGGGGTGGCGGTCTTAAATAGACTAAATAGTGGCACAACTATTTTATTAAAAGGCAACGTTTCGACCCGAAGCAGGTCTTCTTTAGGGAGGGAATCTTTTAAATCCACGCCCACACTCTCAGGCCCGGGAAAACCCCGTATAGTCTTAACGGCGAAGAATAAAAAAAAAAAAAAGAGAGAAAAAGGGAGGTGTGTTTAGTAAGGAGTTCCTCCCTGAAGAATACCTGCAAAGTCGGGTCGAAACTTTGGCTTTTAATAAAATAGTTTTGCCACTATTTAAATAACCGCCATAGTGCCATTGCCATTATTTAATGACCGCCACCACGGACTATCTCCTTCTTTAATAATACAACCTTCAACTATTAATTATTCAATTTAATTAATTAATTATTATGTTAATTTATTCGTAGTTACTATCTTCAGAATAGATTACTTTTGTGTTTTTATTAACCTTTGTAGAATTTTGAAATAAGTGTTTTTTTTTTTTTATTATTTTATGTATTAAAACCAAAATGAAGAATAATTGATAAGATTTGAATTTCATTTTCCATATACTGTAATTAATTTATTTTATATGCTACTTATTAATTTAAATACTTTTAGTTTCAATCTTATATTGATTATAAGTATAGTTTATTACTTTCTTACAACCGAAAACCGGTTAGAATTCGAGCAAGTGGGAGAAAAAAAAAATTGTTTTGAGAATTGAAAATTATCACTCGTGTTTTACGGTATACATCATGGAACAACTTTGGTCCCATTTCTGTCTGTACTGAAATTTATGCCACGGCATATCATCTTCCACCGTTAATCTAATTTTGATGAAAATTTTAGGAAGTGTGTTGATTGATACCTAAATGGCTCCATATATTTTTTAAATTTTATTCACTTCTTTCCCTTACAAGAGTGTTTTTCTTTAACATTACTTTACTTCAAAAGCTACTAGATTTAATCTGCGACTATTTGGATTGTAAATATAGGCAATGATATAGCCGCCAGATTAGGTGAACATCTGCTTAGTTTACTTATTTTTGGAATAGTTTATAGGTATGTATTGTGTAATGAGTACATAATTAGACAATTTTAACCTTGATAAAACATTGATTAATTTATTTTTAAATTTAAATAGGCTTTCTTTCATTTCAATGGTTTTTAAATTTATGTAGGCCTTCTTTTATTTTAATGTGATTATATGGTAATGTAAAGTAAGATATCCAGTCGATTGATTTCTAAGAGTGATAAATAATTTTCAGAATTTTATTATTCATAATTTTAGATATCGTATTATTATAAATTTAGCTAATTAACATATATATTTGAAAATAAAAATAAATAACGTAAATAAATAAACAGGAAATATATATATAATTGAAAAAATATGGGTTTTCTTTAAATTTTATTTTTGTAAAAAAAATTCATCCTAATTTCGAAAAAAATGCTGTTAAATACTTTTTAGTTTAAATTTTCCAAATAAAATTTTGTGAATTACCAAAGTATATTTAATGTCTTTTGCGATTCATAGAATATTTCTTCTGTTTCCTCCCTACCAAAGATAATGAAGTTCTCTATTCGCCAGAGAGGTTGGAAAAAAATGTGAGATCGGAATCGAAAATTTCCACTCGTTAAATAAAATAAATTTGATTCCAGGTCTCTAGTTAAATGGATGTGACGGAAATATCGTTGATCCGGCATTGATGAAAGTTTCAGGAATTGTGCGGTTTGGTACGAAGATGGTCCCGTCATCAAATTCCGTCCACTGCTTCCCCTTCCGGATGCTTTGATGTATTATGATAGGCCTTTACGTAAAAAAAAAAAAAAAAAAAAAAAAAAAAAATGGCTCGTTTGATTTGGTTATTGGAGGAGTGTAAGGAATTAGAGAAAAAATGATTAAATGTACCAATTTCATTAAATTCTATCGTTATCTCCGCTTTCAGATCCGCAAACGTCTCTACGCCTGTAAAAACAGCTCATTGTCTTTCCCCTAAAGTTATTGGAATTTGGAGAATAATGAACAAATCATCTGATATCAATATCATACAGTTTCATTTTACATAAAAATTAATGTAATTGAAAATCATTTAATGGCTACGAAATCTTACTTATCAACGTATTAATATATAAAACGAATTATTTTGTTGATTATTTTCAATAATCAACCATTGTGATCGACCAAAAAATTCAAAAACTTAACCCCCTCTCTAAATTTGAGCTTTCACGTTTTAGGATGCGTAGAATTTGAAAAACGAATAAAAATATTTTTGTCCGTCTGCCGTACGCCGTCCGCGCATTTTCTCCGAAACTAAAGGACCGATATTTTTCAAATTTATACATAAAATTAAAGGTCACCCGAGGATGATCCTCCTTCATCGACATTACTATCCGCCCTTTACTTTCAAAATCTGCGTTGCTATAGACTGTAGCTCCTAAACGAATGTACCAATTTCAATGAAACTTCGCTAAAGTCATTTTCTTTATGCCCTTTAAATTTATCTATATAACATATTTCAACAAAAAAAATCTGGAAAAAAAGTTACGATGGATGGTAAAATTTAATTCCGAATAACTCAAAAAGTATACTTTTTTTGTGGATATTGTGAAAAGATGTTTCAAAGGTATTTAAATTTCCTACAAAATGAAGGAAATTTCATCGAAATCAAAGCACTATTAGTAGAGATATCGCGATTTTTAAATATTTTTGGTTTATTATTTTCAATAATCAATCATTGTGATCGACCAAAAAATTCAAAAACTTAACCCCCTTTTTAATTATCAGGATTTGGGAGGTAAAATAGTTCATTTTTTACAGATAAAATTTAAATATATCTAAGAATTGCATACCTGTAATGATCATTGAGGCTGTCCCGCAGCTGATCAAGATAACAGAGCACGGGACAGCTGATAGTTCCTTAATGAAAATGTAGCTAGACGCATCACAGAGCGCTCCGAGGAGAGTAAGGACGCAGCCGAGGCCGTAGTGAGGATATGCCAAGTTGGCGACCGCAGGCGAGGATATGAGGGCCACCCCCACGACGATGCAGAACGAGCAGAGCAGCTTCTCTCTACTGCAAGGCTCGCCGAGGAAGATCCTAGCCAAGAGGACGGTGAAGATTATGGAAGTGTACGCCATGACGGCCTCGTCCCCGAGGGGCATCAGCCGCATGGCCTGGTAGTCGGAGAGGACCATGATGCTGTTGAGGACGCTGAAGAGGAGGAGCCGCAGCCGGTGGCCGCTGGGGAAGAGGTCTTCGGAGCGGTAGAGGGCCACAGGGAAGCTGCAGCAGGCGACGACCAGGCCGGAGAGGAAGGTGGCCTGGCCGATGGGGACCTGGCAGGACTTGACCACCACCGAGCAGACCGAGATGAGGAAGGACGCGAGGAGCGCCTGGCCCAGCCCGCGCTGCCGCTCGCACATGACTGCCGCCTGCCGCCTGCCGCTCCCCACTACTGCCGCTGCCGCTGCCGCTAGCGAGATCGCTAGTCACTTTTAATAGTCTCGCAGATAATTTTATGTGTCTATTTTTAATGTGTTGATAAGTAACATAAAATTTTATTGTCATGTCCCCCTCCCCCATTAAAAATAATAGGATTTAACACTGTATTGAAGGTTATTGAAGAGGAGTGGGGATGCATTTAAATTTGTTTTTTAAGTGAAAAAATTTCTAGGCGCGATATGCAATTTTTGTTGAGAGTGAATTAGATTTCCGAAGTGTTAACGCTCGGGTAGAGTCGACTAATTGAAATGTTTTACATATGGATTAAAATAGCTCTGAAACTAAAAATGGGGACTGCATATTGTAAGTGAGGAAATTTTTCAGCATTTCATCCTTTCAGGATTTGGGAGGCAACATAGTGCATTTTTACAGATAAAATATAAATATAACTAAGAATTGCATACCTGTAATGATCATTTAGGCTGTCCCGCAGCTGATCAAGATAACAGAGCATGGGACTAAATTTTTTTTAACGGAATCTTCTTTAGGCGCGTTTTGCACTTTTTTTGTGGAGACTGAATTAGATTGATCCGTCAAATTTTAACGCTCGGGTAAAGTCGGCTATAGCCGACTAATTGAAATGTTTTTACATACTGATTAAAATAGCTCTGAAAATAAAAATCGGGACTGCATATCGTAAGTGTGGAAATTTTTCAGCATTTCATCCTCTCTGTAATAGGCTATAAATCAAAGTTGTATATTAACGCGATGCCGTGTTATGGAGTAGAAAAGGAAAAATAGTGTCGAAAACCAAATGATAACTTATGGATTAAAATATCTTAGAAACTAAAAATCGGAACTGCATACTGTTAGTGAGTGAATTGTTCAGCATTTCATTCTCTTTATAATGAGCTATCATTTATAATTTATATTTGATATTATTAATCACGCTTTGTTGATGTTTTCATTTCTATCGAGTGGTCTAAAGCACACACAGGTAAAGCCATATATAATAATAATAATAGCAACTAAATAATAACAAATAAGTATATAAAATAAATAAAAATAAAATCATTTCCCTGACTTCCAATGCTCAAGGTTTCAGGTTCGAATCGAGCTGATGGCAGAAAAATTATCTATTCTGTTTAGTCGGCTGTGGATCGACTCTGTGGTCGGAGACCCTCCTAGGCACACCCAGCCTCTGTAAAGTGGGTACCTCTTAATTAAATTAATAGTTTATATGGGAAATAACTGGCGGTTGAGGGTGCTATGGGTCATTGAAAGAGAAACAATATTTCCTTACAAAGTACCACGGGCGGATCTACGGGGAGGAGGGGGGTTTCAGGCTGAATAAATATTAAAAAATTATCTCTCGAAGTATTATTGTTCGTATAATTACATTTAAAAGGGCTTTAGGAATCAGTTAAACACCATATCGTATAGGCAGTTAGTTTCTTTCTTTTTTCCCAGAGTAATTATCGTTATTTTTATGAAAAAAAAGCTTTCGGGCTGAAGCCCCCTCCCCAAAAAATTAAATCCTGGATCCGCTAGTGCAAAGTACTGAACCCGAGATCCTTCATGGGTTGTAGTGATCCAGGTTTTTATGTAAATTAAAAAAAAACACAGACATAGCTGCAGGAGTGCATTCTAAATCAGTTTTATAAACATTTAATCCTTAAAACCTTTTTTCCTCGCTAAGCATTTTCTGATTCTCTCTTATTATCAATAGGATTGAAATTCTGTTTACAATATTGTTTTACGTTTGGAGCAATTCCATTGAAGTGGGGATAATGTTTAATTAAAATTAATATAAGTTCAATATCAACGTCCATCCAAATTAAGTTAGAGGATTGAAAATTTGTATTCGAAACGAGCTTATGGTAGAAAAGTGTCTTTGGGGGTCTCAATTTTTTACTTTCACTTATTGATTCAAAAATGTTCACAGTAGCAATACTTACCCTTACTATATATTATATATTGACCCGAGTTTTCAACGAAAATATACGTTTTGAGGTCCCTTGAGTCCAAATAACCAAGTCCCGAAAAATGATCTGTGCGTCTGTGTGTATGTTCGAAAACTAAAAATCTTACGAAACTGATATTATGTATTTAAGATAGGTACATGCCGTAGATGTCCTAGTAACGTTTTTCTTAAAATCGGGTTACCTGAAGTTCCACTTTATATTTACGCTATCGCATTGTATAATCAAGTGATCTTTAATATAATTTAGGTCTTATCCCCGTTGATGTCATTTTACAGGGCTTAAATGCCAAATGTTCATATGCGTCTTTCTCTAAAGTACATTTAATATGGTTTATTTTAAATAATTAACTATCTCTCATTATTAAGAGTTACGAAAAAATGCTAACTATAAGAATTTGAAAGAATTTGATAATTTAATAAAAGAATAAAAAAATAAAAATGCTTATCAAGGTCGAAAATGAATCTCCGGAAATACTAGTCAAAAGGCATACCTATAATATATCGTTGGAAAACGGAGAATTCTAGAAAAAACAAGGTTGTAGAAGGTAACAGACAGTGGTAAAAAAATTATAAATAATAATTTTTTACAACTAATAATATTAAACGTAAATCTAATAATATAAAACGTAAACGTAGTTTCCAAGGAAATTAAATGGAATTTACTAACTAAATGTAAACTTTTTTAAGTTTGAAAAAAGTATTTAAAATTCACCTAATCAAGGAAATGACATTGTTAAAAAAACTATTTCATTATTCTTATGTGAAATAGGAAGTAGAATATACAATCATTTCATGGATGTATAAAGCATATGTTTATAACCTCAAATACATTTACTGTAGTTCAATAATTCTAGATCTGATATTATATTTAAATAATTAGATATCAACGTCCGTTTATTCCGAAATATTGTCACGTAACTTTTTAGAAAATTAAATTAGTGACTAATTTGATGAATCTTTCCTTTGTAATATTCCAACAGTATCCACTACTGTTTCATTGCTTTTGTGTGAAAGAAGAAGTGAAATATAAACAAATTTCATAGATACGTTTATAAACTTAAATTTATTTACTATAGCTTAATAACTTTATATTAATAACTAAATATTTAAGTATCTATGACCTTAATATCTCATTTGCCCTAGACTTTATATCTGAAAATTGTTATAAATTCCATCAGAACATTACAAATCATCTAAATCACCTTACAAATTCCCAACATGAATGGAACTAATTCATCCCTACAACCCTCCTCGAAGGTTGAAACGGCAGTGGCCCAGAGATCTTTTGTAGTATATATCTTGGAGTTCTGGCAATGGTCAGATTCTTCATCGTGTTTTTTGTTGAATAGGAAGGATAACTAACGAAATATTGAATTTAAGTAATTAACAATTATTTTACAGCAAACTAGAAAAATTTAAAAGGGAGTTTGTCATTAATAAAACAGTTTAAAGAGGACATTTGGGCGACTAAACTAAGCTAAGTTCTATTTTTTAAAAAATCATAAATTATTCACGATTTTTTTTAATCATCATCCAACCATAGTAACCCCACACTACAGTAACCCCAGTTTTAGATAAACTACTTCGTTTAATTAGGTTTAAGTTTATAGTAATTAAATTGGAGTTTATTAGGCAAAAAAGAGAGATTCACCTCAAGTTGTGTAAAGAAATGATGTGATTTTCTATCCAGTCATCTAAAAGTACCAGTGTTTTCAGAAAAAATGACTTCAATTAACTGTTGCAAAGCTTTTATTTCTTGTTTTTCCATGATCTGGAATGTATTATAATAAAAAAAAAGTTGCCTAAATGTACATTTTATTTATTAAAAATGACGATATTTTAAATATTTTTCATGTAAAGTGTTTATGAAGTTACGTTTTTCTCCCAGATATCTTTCATATTAATTGATCCGCATTTATCAGTGACGAACATAATGTTTCTATTCCTAAAATTGACGTTTAAAATATTAAACAATTGCGTTTACTATAATACACACATGCCAGATCACGGAAAAATAAGAAATAAAAGCTTTGAAATAGTTAATTGTAGTAATTGGTAATTGGTTGACTGTCGTGGATAATGAAGAGAAGAATAGTTGGGGTGCTCAGTCAAAAAAGGAAGGCAAAAAATAAATTATAATATTTATTTTTTATTTTTTACTTTTTTTTTATTTTTTACTTTTTTATTTTTTATTTTTTTTTACTTTTTATTTTTTACTTTTTTTTAATTTTTTATTTTTTACTTTTTTATTTTTTATTTTTTAAATAAATATTATAATAAGTAAAAAATAAATATTATAATTTATTTATTGCCTTCCTTTTTTGACTGAGCACCCCAACTATTCTTCTCTTCATTAATTGTAGTAATTTTGACTGAAAACAGAGGTACTTTTACTTGACAGGATAAAACATATAATCATTTTGTTACTCATCTTGAGCTTAATCTAAAATTCTTGTCTAGCAAACCTCAACTTAATTAATACGGATTTAAAACCTATCAAACAAAGAAGTTTTTATAAAATTGGATAACTGTAGTATAGTTGGATGACGATAAAAAAAATAGGGAATAATTTATGATTTTTTTTTTAAATAGAACTTACCTTTAACTTTTAACTTAGGGTAGTCGCTCAAATGTCATCTTTTAATGGTTTTAATAATGACAAACTCTCTTTTCAATTACATTAAATTTTGTCTGGTTTGCAGTGAAGTAATTGTTAACTACTAAAATTAAATATTTCTTTAGTTATCGCTTCCTAGCTTACAAAAAAACATGACTCTCTTAAAAAAACACGACTCTCTTAAAGAAACACAAAACTTGGATTTCCTACTTTTCCACTGAAAATTGGCTCGCTGTTTATATAAATATTTTTTAATCGATTTTAAAATAAAAATTAAGGCAAAATAATTACTAACACTTGACAATCTTAGTTACTATATGTTAATAATTAGTACAACCAATATACTTTTGCATTTAACTCCTCTAATTTTTCATTGGGGCTTAGTTAGGTTTCTCCTATCTAAAAAATTACAGTAATATCTCTATAGCTATAAGCTAATAAGTAACTGCAAGACTGTTGCGAGACTCATGCACAAGACCAAGACCATGACCAAGAACTAAGTTTGCAAGACCAAGACTTGTCTCGGTCTTGCGTTTGGACAACTCTAGCTATCACTACTATCAAAATTTCCTTCTGCGTACTGGACACTCTGTATATGTGAACTAATTTAATACCATCGATGATATATTTTTCTTATCAGGAAAAAAATGTATGTCACCGTTAGGCCAAACATCCGTTACATCTCTCTTTTCTGTCCCCAAAAATGCCTTTTGCTTCTTCCTTTATTGCCAAAAATAAAAATAAATATAGCCTGTTTAATACTTTTCTAGATGTCTGCTATGGACAATGAAATTTTTGTCTTTCCAATATTTGTACTTGAATATGTCCTATTAGAATAACCAAAAGTTCACTAAAATCGATCCTTTCAGAATTATTGTAATAAAATTACTTGCTGGCCGAATCACTACTACTAAGAGGAACCCATTACTAGGACTAGATAGTAGTTGCTTCTCGGAATGATTTGGTGATTGCCTATCTAGGGTGTTGATTCAGTGAATTCTTCCCGCCATATTATAACGGTATAATAATATTGAGGTAACGTACGGAGTTCGTGATAGGTGCGTATCATAGGTGTGTATGGGAATAGACCAAAACAGTGATACTACCTTGTGGAGTCATTGGATCGATAATAAAATAATACGAGTATTGCTTTAGATAGTAAACAAGATAATAAAACAGTATGTTACGATAGAAGTAAAATGGACTTTTATGGTGCTAAAATTAAAATGAAATCATAATTTGATAAACATTTCAAGAATTTAATGCCTGATTCAATATTTATGTTTTATTGAAGAAAGAAAAACAATTAGTCTTTTCAGAACACTGGCGGATCTACGGGGGGAGGGAAGAAGCTTTCGGGCTAAAGCCTATCCCCCAAATGGTAAAACATAACCATGCTTTATGAAAAAAATATTAAAAACTATCTCTTAAAGTATTATTGTTCGTGCAATTACATTTAATAGGACTTCAGGAATCACTTAAACACCATTTCATATAGGTAGTTAATTTCTTCTTTTTTCTTTTCAAATTAATTATCGTTATATTTTTGAAAACAAAATCTTTCGGGCTGAAGCCCCCCCCCCAAAATCAAATCCTGGATCCGCTTGTGCCTAAGAATAGTGGAAATGTGTAATAACAGTTTTATTTATCTAGCTTAAAACAATAATAACAAAATAATTAAATTATAAAATAAAGATTGAAATTGAGCATAACTAAATAATTGAAATTTATTCATTTTTTTTTCTGTTGACAATAGAATTATTTATATGCAGCTATAGTTTGATGAATGGATACAGTTACATCTCTTGATCATTTCCCTGATACAAATACAATAATAAATTTGAATATAAATTATGTAAAAAAGGAATATTAAAAGCTATCAATTAAAGCAATGATTTTTTTTTTCTATTGGCATTACAGGCCATGCAGATCTTCCACCGCCTTAACAAGCCTACTCCATCTCAGCCTATCTTGGTCTATTTCTTTTCAGTTATATGCATGCAGCTTTATTGAATCTTTGTTGATTCAATATATCCATCTGTTTTTTGGCCTTCCACTTGGTCTTTTGCTTACTATTGAAGCATTCATTGTGGTTTAGAGAAATCCAGATGGATTGCTTCGAGTTACATGCACTGCCCATCTTCACCTCTGTGCCTTCATATCATGAGATGTTGTTTGACCAGTTCCCGTGAACAGTTCTTTATTAAAAATAATAATCACTGGTCAAATCAAAGGAATACTTAGTCCCCGTCGGACTAGGAAAAACTGGAGAATAAAAGAGCATTTGTGAGGGAATACAGATATATTTGGGTTTAACATGAGTACAGTATAAAGAGCGCCAGTAAGATTTTTTTTTTCCTTAGTGTTCCAGAAATGTAGTTAACAATTCAATGTAATTGGTGTGTAGTTGAATATAATGCGCGAAAATCGGATTGATAGTCAAGAATTTTTGGCCAGATAGAACGCTGATCATTTTAAGTATATTTTTTAGGAAAATATGCTATAAAATAAGACGAAAAAAAGAGAGAATAATTCCAATTTTTTTAAACGACAAAGTCCTAAAAACGGAACAATTGATTACATCACTACAACAGAAGCAGGATTCTACATATCATAAACTGTCATCAAAACAGTTCAATATCTTCGTAGAACTAAAAGTACGATTATGAAACATTTTCAAATTATTATTTTTTTTTTTTGGATAAAAGTTTCTGCAACTTCGCCCCCTTTCTATTTTGGATTCAGGATATTGCAGCTTCTCCCTTCATAAACTAAACATTGTGGCATTTACAAGAAAACTGATTTATCCTATTGCTTATATGAGGTGTTTATAATTGAATAGAATAGATGGAAGGGGTTAGGTTTCGTAAATAAGGAAAAATTCTTTGTCAGTTTCACAAACCTCTGATATTTAAAGGAAGTGTATTTCTGTAATGGATTCGATGAGTTTTAGGGTTCAACAAACGGTTGAGACTCGGAAGTAGTAGATAAAACTGCAATAAGAAAATAGATTAACAGGCAGTTAAAATTATGGGTTCGTTGCCAAGTTTTGAATTTTTTTCCTTTATTTATGAGTCACATAGCAATTTGAACTCATATGACATTTAGTTTTTCATTTTTTGATTCAATGTACCAAATTTAATGAACCAAGAAATAAGTACTTGAAAACATTTATTACTGAATCCAGGGAAGATAACTTGTTTAGAGGATATACTGAAAATAGATACCATGAAAAAATCCAATCAACTGTATTATTTCATACAGAGCTGTTCATTAAACTGTTAAGTGGTATAGTTAATAATATAAACAGATATTAATACATATTTATATTGATATCTTTTTATAATTATGGAATACATAAAAAATTATTATTGAAAAAAATAATTGTTTTAATATATATATAGTTTACTAATCAGTTATTTTACTAGTCATATTTAATGCTGTGGACGTTTTTAATGTTATGTTTGAACGCAGTACTAGAATCAAGATCTAAAATTTTAAATAATACCTTTATATTTATTTGTACAGGAATTTCCTTGGACAATTAAAATGAACTATTCTATTCTAATTCTAATACTTATTGATTATGGATGTACACAACGGAAATTATTTATAGTGGTGATATCAGATCTTAAGAGCTACAAAAATCTTCATATAAATAATGGTCCAATTTTAAGCAGAATAGTAGGAAGTTTACGATTTCTATTTTTTAAGTAAGTCGTGTTTTTTGTTGAATAGGAAGCGATAACTAGAAAAGTATTTAATGTAAGTAATTGACAATTACTTCTTAGTAAATGAATCTAGACAAAATTAACTTTAAATGAAAGTATAGTTTGTAATTCGTAAAACCATTTAAAGCTCAACCGTTTTGAGCAGATAAATTAAGTTTGGGTATGTTTTTAAAATGATCATAACTTATTTGAGATTTTTTTTTATCACTTCCCAACTAAACAACAGATACCTCACTTTTAGAAAAACTTTCTTGTTTATTAAGCTTTAAGTCCATATTAATTAAGTTGAGATTTATTAGGAAATAAGTTGAGATTTGTAAGATACTCTGGTGATTTGATAAAAATACCGTTGTTTCCAACAGAAATGACTACAATAAATTATTGCAAAGCTTTATTTATTTATTTTATTTCAATATTCCTTGCAATTTACACCTATGCGGCAGGACATCCATCATATTAGTTTTATTTATATTTTTTGCTGTGCATTTCATTGATTTAGTTATTATGGATAACAGTAGGTCTCGTGGCCATTTCCTTTTTAATCTGCGTCTTTCAGGTAACAGGGAGCAGGAAATAGAAAGAACCAGAGGATTGGAGTGATTTCGAGTTGAAGAATGCAATGTCGTGTATTGGTCGTGGACGGAGGATTTTACTGTTGGGTGTTTAAGTCGTTATGTGTTATTTGAAATATACCAAAGTGCGTTAAAAATTTTTCGTTGATTTTTTTATTGTGTAACTTTAATTTCTTTTTTCCATTGCATGGGATGTATTATAATAAAGTTGGATAGATAAAAACACTTTTTATTTGTAAAAAATATATCCTTAAAAATAATTATTTTATTATCTAAAATAATTATAAAAACTTTTCCTACAACATTTATTGAATGAGTTTTTTTCTTTGAATGCTCATTTCACACAATTGAAGAATCATTAATTGAACAATTTTTTTTTTTTCATCACAACCCGCAGGACTTAAGGTCTGAATATTCGTATTTTTAGCTTAGTATTTTTCTTTTGCTCTTGATATGTGAGCTTCATGCCAGTCTTCTGTCAATTGTTTGCTCTGTATATGGCATTAAATTATTTTTTCATATATATTGTAAATAATTGTGTTCTTCTTAGTGATTTTAAAAAGTTTTTCGTAGATTTTTTTATTGTGCAACTTTAATTTCTTTTTTCCATTGCATGGGATGTATTATAATAAAGTTGGATAGATAAAAACACTTTTTATTTGTAAAAAATATATCCTTAAAAATAATTATTTTATTATCTAAACTAATTATGAAAACTTTTTTTTTTTTGTTTACTTAGCTTTCTATTACAGGAGCTGGTCCGTATTTATAAGTGACTTGCTAAATGTTCCTAATCGTGAAATTTTTACGTTTTCAGGAACATTATTCAGGCAAACATTCTTTATTTTAAAGGTAAATATCGAGATCTAAATAAAAAACCCATTTTTCATAATCAGTTTAGATCAGGGGCCTCCAAACTACCCCGTAACCATAGAAACTTTTGCAGGCCGGATTGAAGGTGTTTGCCAGCCGGAAAGTGTCTATGGTTACTGGGTAACTTTAAATACTATTTTAAGTAAATGGAATTTATTAAATCACTGAAACACGACGTTCCTACTTCATTTAATGAATGAGTTGTTTTTAGAATGCTCATTTCACACAATTGAAGAATCATTTATTGAAAAATATATTTTTTTTTCATCACAACCCGCAGGACTTAAGGAAGTCTGAATATTCATATTTTTAGCTTAGTATTTTTCTTTTGCTCTTGATATGTGAGCTTCATGCCAGTCTTCTGTCAATTGTTTGCTCTGTATATGGCATTAAATTATTTTTTCATATATATCGTAAATAATTGCGTTCTTCTTAGTGATTTTAAAAAGTTTGGTGGCCACTGGTTTAGATGATAAATATTCGAAAAATAATTACTTTTAACAATTTTGTTTACAAATAGAAAGTACGTTTATATTTATGTATTTAATCTTATTATAATGCATTCCTTATGAAATTAAAACTATATCAAAATAATTAGGAAATAACACTGTTATGGGTCCTTTCACATATATCAAAAAATGAAATTAGTTCTGACTAACCTCATTTAAGATCACAGGCCGATCTACGGTGGGAGGGGGGTTTCGGGCTGAAGCCCTCCCTCCCAAAAATGGTAAAATATAACCATATTTTACAGAAACAAATATTAAAAACTACATCTTAAAGCATTCTCGTTCATGTAATTATTTTTAATATGACTTCTTTTTTTTCAAATCAATATTAATTAATGATAAAAAAAAACATCTACATCGTCCTTATAAATATTTCCCTTTACTTACGGGACGTCTTGTATTTATTGCAGATTATATTTCTGAAGTTATTTATTATATTGATCAGCTCTAGCTTCACGAATTTCGGAAAGGAATTTTGGAAGAATTAAAATCGTCATAAAAAAAAATTGTCACTACTTCAGTACAACGATTATACCACCATAGAAACTAACAGCGGATACAATCTAGTGGCATCGAAATATGAAACATCACTCTGACCTTGACAGTAGACATAGATAAATGTTAAAAGATTGTTAGAGTAAATTATCAAAGAAAAATGCCGTAAACCAAGCGATAATTTTATCAACATGCAGTTTATATGTGCTCATTACAAATAATCAGCGTAACCATAATTAATAAAGTACCCATATGGTCACTGTGAAACTGTCATCCAATAATCAGCGTTAACAATTTTTGCTTGCAGTTTTAGAGCAAAGAGTATTAGAATGGTAGACCACAAATAGACAGTGGTACAGACCCGTTTTTATCAAATTATTAACATCCGTCTAAAACGTCGTGAAAAAGTTCACATTATGGTAACTTACAAAGTTCTTATCTAAAAAAAATTCTCAGAAATGTCCATTTCTCATTAAATTAATTAACATAATGAAGTACTAAAAATTAACAAATAATTATTTTCTTTCCACTCGAATTGTAAGATAATTTGATCACACAATCGAAAAAAAAGGTAGTCTACAAAAATATTTGCCCTTTTGGGGACAAAGTTTGCCGATATCCATTTTGAAAATTTACCAATTCCAAGAATTTCGGTAAATAAAAAAGTTGTATGTTACGCTGACTGACAAACTGGAGAGAGAAGTCACTGCTGCAGAAATGAGGTTTCTCCGAAGGAACGCAGGGAGGTCGAGACGTGACTGCATTCGCAACAAGAGAATCAGGGAGGAATTGGGGATTTCCCCGATGAAGGATATCCTAAAGACTCGGCAGCTCAAGTGGTTTGGGCATGTCGTCAGGATGGAAGAACACAAGGATCCGTTAAAGTCTATGGACTATGTCCCCGATGGTGGAAGACCCCGCGGCAGACCGAGAATGTCCTACCTCGAATACGTATACCATCTGTGCAAAAACAGAAATAAGAATATAGGCCAAGCCAGAAATATTGAAAGAAAAAAGGAAAATTGGCAATACTGGATAGATGCACCCCTACGCTGAAAGGTACTTCAGGGTGATGCAAAAGATGAAGTATGTTACGATGAGATGAAACTATTCTAGAAGTTTTAGGCGGATGTTAATAATTTGATAAAAATGTTTCTGTACCACAGACTATAACGACACAGTTGGTTTTGAAGAGAGAGATTACATCAACTTCATTTTAATTTGTTGTATTAAATACAGAGATGTACTTTTAATACAATGATGGAATCAAACGCCACTGACCAAACTGCGGTTATAGTTTTCGGGATTTGGTAATTTTAGAATAGAATAGAAAAATAACTTTATTCTGGGACACAGTCCCTTGAGAATAACAAAATAGAACAAAATTAAAATATTACATCTGGCCAAAATAAAATCAATCGAAAAAAAGAAATAGACATAGACGAATAAAAATAGAAATAGACGAAAAAAAAATATAAGGTAAACATTCTATGTACAAAACAAACTAAACTATATACAAAACCAATAATACTATGACAAGACACTTAAGGCTATTTGCTCTTATTTTTATATCTTTATTTTTATGTTTTATATCTTTCAACTTTCTGTTTGTAATCATCAAATGACCTGACTACATAAGAAAATAATTAAGTTTTTTAAAGAAGGAGATCTCTCATCCAGTGTCTTTTTAGTCCCCTCTTCAAGAGTATTTCGGGTTTAAGTCCGACTTTGACAGGCAATTATTTGTTCTGCTACATAAACTATGAATCGATTCGTTGGTCGCTAAACCCTCCTCAATAAAGTGGTTACGCATACTTAATAAATGGAGAAAGAACTTAAATCTCGATCTCTCACAACCGTTGACCAAGGAAAAGTAATTCCTAACAAATGTATCCATATATAAAAACACTGCACACTCGATTTCAGAAATCATACAACAATCCATATTTTTTAGATGTGTAACAGCGTCCCAAAGTACAGTTGTATTTTTTTAATTTCAGAGATGCATTATTTAAATTGGCTTGAACCATTATTATCGTTAAATATTTATATTTGTATGCACTCAATTATGTTATATATTGTAACTTTGAATACCTTTGAGCGTTTCCATTTTTGTAATGTATTGAATAATTTCAAGTTAATTATATTAAAAAAAGGAAATTCGAGTTATTTCTTTTAAAGGTCCGATCCAACTAATAATATTATGCTTGCAACAGTGAAACTTGGGTCGGATTCTGCATTAAATAATCTTATCTTCTTTGGCTCAAACCTATCTCTGCACTTGACCTGCACAGAATTCAAAGAGCATTAGCACGTTTAGCAAAATTTTTATTTTACAAACGTGTCAGAGAAAAGATAAGAAAGAATATGAAGAATATTTGTTCTGAATGCTGCTACCGCATTTGAATATCATTTATTCTAATGGAGCGATTCTATATTTTGTATTTTTTAAATGAAAATTTTTACAATAACTTTATCGTGTATATTCTGGAATTTCAATATTATAAATTTGTCAATTTAGTATTAATTAATGTTTATTAAATTATTAAGTTACACTTGGACAGATTGATTTGTCAGCTATGAAAAAATATTTTATATTTTTTTTTACTATAGGTCAACGCTTTTTTGGACTCCGAATTTTGTAGGAATATGGGATATGGAATTAAGTCATAAAAAGTTTAAGATTTTTTTTTAAAGATCGGCATGTGTGCTTTTAAGAAAATTTGGTGGAACAGTGGATTAACTCGTATTTACAAAACTCTGAAATCACGATTAAGTGCCAGGCAACTGATCAATTTGGCGCTAGGATCACAGTATTGATCAAGGAATACCGATAGATCGGCTATAAGCCCTTTAAAAAATCTCTGTTTTTATTTTATTTTTATTTATTTAGTAAATGATAATTCGGTATTCATGATTAATGATATAATGAAATATACAGATTTAATATGACGAGGTTAAAATTCATTCTACAATTAAAATATATATAATCATATAATATTTTTCTTATAAATTATATTTTATAAACACTCTTATGGCGGAAGAAATTTGGTACTATTCCACAACCAAGAATAATAATTTAAAATAATTATACTATTGGTTTAACAATTTCATAAAGTTATTTTATTACTGTTTTATGTCATATATTTATAAAGTTATTATTTGTTTTAAATCTCTTGTTAATTTAAAAAAATTAAAATAACAATTCAGTTGAGACTCATATACGAAACTCCTTGAAAATATGTAACATTACCATTAGAAAAATTATATAATTAATTGACTAATGGATGATTTCTTACGATACCAAATTCCACTATTCTTTTTAACTCCTCATTGTCAAGTACAAACTATTTCAAAGTAAGTTGGGTGCTGATATCTAGTGTCTATTAACTGAACCACAGGTTCAGTTTGCATCCACTAGAGCTGCGCTGGGTGCTCTTTAATTTTTGTTCAACCATCAGTCATTTCATGCATAAATAATATTAAATATGTTATATTATTATAACCACTTTTCTGTAAAGATTTGTAAAAATTAATAGTCATTTTATGGTATAAATAATTAATGTGTCTAATTTACGTAAAAAATATATCAGTATAACTAATAAACTTAATTTTTATTCATTAAAAAACCTGTACCACAACAACCCATGAAGGGTTTTGGGTTCCTTATTTTATTAATAAGTGCTGTGTCAGGGCCAACGATTGTGCAGGAAGGTGATCGGGGCAGAATCACCCTAAAACGTCAGTTTTTTCCCACTTAATTAATCAAGTGCCCCCATTATTAATCAGATCATAACTTTATTAGTAATTATTGGTTATTTTATTACTTTTGAATTAATTAAATTAGTCATTTTAATAGCATTTAACTAAAGAATAATAATTAATCAAATTATTAAAACATAGAACAATAATATAATATTTATAATAAAATTAGTTTCATTTTTTAAGTTTATTTAAATGATGGAGAGTAATGAATTTCGATCAAAATGGAAACAATGTTTAAGGAATGATAAAAACCTTGTATTTAATTTTATTTTGTACAATATATCGATTTATCTGATTATTAAATCATTTCCGTTAACATTCCTTGTCTTCTGATTATACTGTTCATCATTTTTTTTTATTAAATAACTTTAAATTATAAATGTTTATTACAAATAACATCTATGACCTGGATTGGCTGTGCTGTATTACTGAAATTTATTCATAAGAGTATTCTTCTGGGCAGGGTTACTTAAGATAATAACATAAGATAAAAATTCCTGACAAAAAAGGGGCATATCTCGTGCATAACAAATGTAATGAGATTTAGTAAAAATTTTCGTTACATTTTTCATATATACACTATTTTCTTGTATGTATGATGTGAATGTGTTCATATATCACTATAATTATTGCCCACGTGGCAGATTATTAAATGTCTAAATAAAAACAAATTGTCAATTTTAGTAGCTTATGTTAAATCAGAACAGTCGAAACAAATATAAAAAAAACTATTTGAACTAATCTTAAAGTTAATCTAGATGAAAACAAAATTAGTAGTAGATCTTAATAAATCTCTGTAAATTGTATGTTTGTTCAAATTATGAATCTATACTTTTATGCTATTTATAATTTATCTCTAAATTAAATGTTTTATTGATATTGAACTAAAACAGATTATAATTTTTTTTGTATACCTTTGTTTATTAAGAAATATTACAATCTGTCTCAGTTAAGGACACTTATAATAGAATTCAGAGCGTACATTGACACCGTATTTACTGAAACATAAATAAAGTAATAACAAAGTAACACATAGAAACAATAACAAAATAAAATGTTATAAGGAGAGACAAAAGAAAAAAAATAAATAGATATGTACATGAATAAGTAAAAATAAAATGTAGTTAAAGCAAAATAAACATCTTAAACACAAACATATTATTTACACCTCTGTTAATGGAGACAAGCAGTGAACTTACTGGTGAAATGAATTACATTCCAATGATAGGAATCATGAGGAGTTGTTAAAATGGGCATAACTTTCTATCCTGAGTTAGTTGAGCAGATCCTTCTTCCAACTTCTTTTGCGACTCTTAATAGTATTGTCGGGCATGAAGTTTGTGTTCAGAACTTGAATTGGGTCTGTTTGTCGATATAGGTTTGTGAATGTCTTGTAAGTTTTAGACTGATGAGTTTGTAGTTTACGTATGTTGGTCTCTTTGGATGATTCGCATATGTGTGAAGAGTAGGTCCGAATGGCCTCACGACAGTGTGTTGGTTTAAATATTAATTTCACACGTTTTGGAAGGAGTGAATATAATATTCGTAGTTTTAGCTTTAGCATTTTTCTTTTGTTGTTGATATGTGAACTTCAAGTCATTATATTGACAATTGTCAGTTCTATATAATGCATAAAATTAATTTGTCACAAATCGTAAATAGTTACGTTCTTTTCAGCAATTCTAAAAAGTTTAGATACCAGTGGTTTAGATGATAAATATTCGAAAAAGAATTATTTTCATCATCTTTTTTTTTTTTTTTAAATAAAACGTGTATTTATGTATTTAATCTTATTATAATACATCTCATATAATGAAGAGAAGAATAGTTGGAGTGGCCATTCAAAAAAGAAGGCAAAAATAAATGATAATATTTATTTTTACATATGCCGACGTTTCGACCTGAAGTTCAGGCCATCATCAGGGCTAAGAAAAGAACCAGATAACAAGGTATGAGAAATATAAAAATTACAGTAAAAGGAAGTTGTTAGAATAATGACAATAGTAAGAAAACGTCGGCATATGTAAAAATAAATATCATTTATTTTTGCCTTATTTTTTGACTGACCACCCCAACTATTCTTCTCTTCATTATCCACGACAGTCAACCATTTACCAATTATGAATCTCATATAATGAAAAAAAAGAAATTAAATCGCAATAACTTATTGTAGTCTGGTACATTTAGGTGACAGGTTATCAAATCACCTCAATTTTTTGTACAACTTGAGGTGAATCTCAACTTATTTCGTAATAAACCTTAAGCTAATTAATATAGATTTAAAGCTTATTAAACAAGTAAGCTTTCTTTTAAAATGGGATATCTGTAGTTTGGTTGAAGAGTGAAGAAAAAAGTTCTGAATGATTTATGATTTTTTTAAACGTTCCTTAGCTTAATTTATCTGCCAAAATTGCACTTTAAATTATTTTAACAATGACAAGCTCTATTTTCATTTAAATTAAATTCTCTAATTAGCTTCTATCAATCATAAAAATATTTCCCTTCACTTACGGGACATCCTGTATATATTGCAGATTATATTTCTGAAATTATTAATTATATCGATGAGCTCTGATCTCATGAATGATTGGAAATTTTGAAAGAATTAAAGCCCCCATAAATAAATTGTCACTACTTCAACAACGATCATATTACCACTGAAACAAACAGCAGATACAATGTAGTGACATCATATTAAAAAACATAGGTAATCACTCTGACCTTGGTATTAGACAGATAATAAAAGATAGCTAGAGAAAATTATAATTATAGAAACTTGAAAAGTCCTAACTTCGTACTAGATTGATTGATTGTCTGTGTTGTCTCTCTGAGCTTGTCAGTATTTTTACGAGTCTCCAGAGTGTACAGAAACAGTTGGAGAAACGGATATACGGCTTTAGATACTAGCATAGAAAATGGAATAGATATAGAAATAGATACTCGCATTTAAAATGGAAGGAAGCGCAGATAATGGTTATAGTTTTGGGAGAAGATAAATATTTATTCAAGACTAGAAGGAAACGCAGCCTTGCGTGCTAATCTCTGGAGCTCTTTCCATTACAGAATAGCCTTATATACAAAAATTTTAGCAACAATCTCTTGCACTGTTTGTTACTTTTAATTTTTTCTCTTTTTTCATTTTGCGAGTTCGGAAGTTCGGATAATTGAGTTTGCTCAATACTTAGATTGGGTATGGTTATTACAAAAAAAAAAAAAAAAAAATCTTAGGTAATTTTAGACTAACTAGGTAATTTTTTATATTCTTATAAGTTCAGTATTTTTTACCATTGACAGTTTATTTTATTTTAACCATTATTTTACACCATATTCATCTGTTTTGTATATTTAAAAAACATAAAGAATAAAAACACTGTTCATGTTCTTCGTCTCATGTCAGCTTTCTCCGAGAATTGGAATCTTCTTTGTATTATCCTCATTTCAACTTCCATGTGCTGTATTCTAGACTGACTCACTACAAATAATATGGCGCCCTCTAATGTGTTCAATTTCCCTTTATTCTGCTTATCATGTCTTAATATTAATTATATTTATTTAACCTATTTTACAATTCTGCATCATTTTGGCTTATGTTTTTTTAATCCGATTTAAAACTTACTGCATTTCCTAAATTTTCTTTAATAGTTATTGCTTCAGGAATTTTTCTTCTGAACCTATATTTTCCTTTATAGATAATTTGTAGATCTTCGGAATCGAATCTGTGTCTTTTATCTACGCTATGTTGAATTAATGTCGTTTTTTAAAATTATATTTTGGATAATTTTTATTTTCGTAGTCATTGGTATGTTAATATATTCTGTCCTTTATAAATTATTCTAGTGCTCCATAATATATCCTTTTCTTTCTTTATATTTTATCTTTCATGTTATTTATTTCTTTTTCTGGATGCGTTCCTTTATCAAGAAGGTGTATAACAGAGTTTGAATAATTATATGCAACCGATGGTCCGACATTTGCATAGGCAAGAGTAGTAAACCTTACATTTTACTAATTGCGAATTTATATTTAATAGTCACATATATATTCAATTCAATTCAATTCAATCTTTATTTGTTTTAAGGGAAGAACCCTATACCAATGGAGTCTATTACAAAATAAAAAATATTATTATCCTTATGGACATTCAAATTTATACCATAATCATAATCATTCCTTTTTATACGATATAACAGATATTATAACACTTTTAAGCATAAATTAAATATCCTATTCGGTTAAAATCAGACAGTTAAAATAGTTATTTAATTATTATTTAATTATCCAATTATCAAATTAATATAAAATTGTCACAATATACATACATAAATACACATTTTTAAAAAAATATTAATATTAAACTATGTTTTAAAATTAAATTAAAAGATTACAGCTATACCTAAAAGAACAAACAAGAAAAATACCCGGACAGATTACATAGCGATGTGCAATATGATGGAGTTTTTACTATAATTCGCAGAGGACAATATTTCAGATTACCCTACCAATTCTCAATATAATTTGATATAGTTGAGATAAAAAAAATATAATTTTCTTATATCTGAATTAATTTCATAATTTTCTCTGGTTGGCTTAAATATTTCTATCCCATCAAGATTTCCCATACCCTGGTAAATTCTTAACCTTAAACTATTGTAAATTGGGCATTTAAATAATATATGATGAAATGCTTGGTTTTCTTTATTATTGCACATTTTGCACTCCAATTGTGGAGTAATTTTCACAATTCTATTATTAAAAGAAATCTTGATCATATATTTTTCAAAGAGTCGGATCTGCATTAATAGTTTCGTATATTTGAAAATAGTCGGTATCAACAAATACTGGGAGATACGATCATTATTAAGAAAAAAGATTTAAATGTTCACTATAAGATGAGCTATGCAATGTTATCATGTCTCCGTCCTGCAAATGTTATTTATATTTATTTAATATTCTGTTAATATTTGTTCTAATTATGGCTGAGTTGGTTTCATAAACTAGATTTACTTCCCCAGTAGTATCTAACAATACTTTTCGATGAGAATACCAATTATATTTCGATAGAGCAGGATTATCTTAGTAACATTTATTTCTTAGCTTATCGAAACATATTTTAGGATATCTAAATTCTTCCATTTCCAAAAGCTTAAATAACCAATTCAATGAACACTTCATAATATTGAAACCAATATGAGTAGATCCTGTTCCTAAACGTCCTAAAAAGTCTGAGGTTGTTTTTTTTATTTCTTTATTGAGTATTATAACAATCTGTCTCTTGGACATTGGTTATAGTGAGGTAGGATGACATTCACACTATATGTACAAAAAAATAAAATAAATAGAACAAAATAATAATCAAAAGTATATACAATAGATAATAAAATAAAATAACCTAAAAAATGAGAAAATTAAAACTAAGAAAAAAAACACATGATACCTATATACAATCAGGCGAGGGAACTCCAGGAGAACCCTGCGCTACTCTCAACTGCGTCACTGGTACTAAAGCCAGCGGAGATTGGTCGAGAGCACGTGAGGTTGTTTTATATATCGAATATGTCTTTTTATAGAAATTTGTGTTGACCTTTTCTAAGAGCTCTATGTACCGGAGACTCCATACTTGGGCACAATATATCAGAGATGTATTGATGATAGCTTTTTTCAAGTTATCTCTTGCCTTTCAGGAGTTTTATAATACTACAGATAGAAGCAGTTATTTAATTTTAATATTGTTTACACTAAAGGCTATAAAGTAATAGTAATTTTTGACTAGTAAATATAGTATACCATAGGCGAATCTACGGGGGAGGGAGAGGGAAGGCTTTAGGGCTGAAACCAAAATGGTAAAACGTAACCATGTTTTATGGAAACAAATATTACAAAACTATCTCTTTAAGTATTATTGTTAGTTTAATTACATTTAACAGGACTTCAATAAACAGTTAATCACCATTTCATATAGCTTGTCAGTATCTTTCTTTTTTTCCAAAGTAATTATCGTTATATATATATATATATATATATATATATATATATATATATATATATATATATATATATATATATACATATATATATATGAAAAAAAAGCTTTCGGGCTGGAGTCCCCTCAGCAAAATTAAATTCTGGATCCGCTAGTGCAGTATAGTTATGTTTTACGAGGTTCATTGTTATGTATGTGTTATCCAAAAATGGTCTTACTCTTGTTCTTGAATTTTCGCCAGACCAAGACCGCCTAATTGTACAAGACCAAGACAATGACGGGCCCTGCAAGATTTGAGCAAGACTGACCTGCGAGACACTTGCGTCTCGCAGTTAAGTCAAATTGAGACTTGAGCGTTATTGAGTATTTGGTTTCAATAGACTTTTTCTAGTATTGTTTTGAAATCACGATTCTTTCCATCCAACAATAAAGTTTATCGTTATTATATTAAGAACTATTGTATTGATTATTATATTTAGAGGATTAATACGGTGATTTATCATTTTAACCTTGCATTAAATTTTTTATTATTTTATCGTGTACTTAAATATAGTTGTTTACGGCTAGAAATGAAATTTTGTAGGCTTCCTTCAGGCTAAGTAACAAGATACAAGAATAATTAAACATATTCGAGGTAAAATGTGAGGTTTATGAAATGTAGTTTTAAATACGTTCTTTAGTAAAATACGAAATTAAGATTGAATGAATAGACATACAACATAAACAACATATATAGACATAATTTCTATACATATTTTATATCTTACATACCGAATATTATAATATTTTATTTTATTTTTTTAATATTCATTAATGTAATTCCGCTATAGATATTTTTCTCATATCCAATTTCTACTATATTTAATTATTTTCGTATCTTGTTTTTTAAGTCCTGAAGAAAACCTACCATTAGGCTGATTTTTTCTGATAATTGTTTCTAAGATTCCATTTAGGCTTAACCATATAATAACAGTAGTAAAAATATCCTTTATTTGTACCCTCTCAGATATTTACACTGTACATTTTATTTTATATTTACAATAATATTAACATTAAAAAATAGGTTTGATTCAGTCATTAGGTCTTTTCTTACTGGAGTGTATGAGCTATAAGATTGCCTTGCTGAATTTTTTTTTGTTCTGTTCTATTTTGGATTAGTTTTTATCTGTGTTAATGCCTTCTATATTATTAATTTTGTGTACCCACCATTTAATAGATCACACAATCCTCCATTTGTATCGATAAGTGGCCCATTGTACGAGAATACTGTAATGGCCTAAAGAGACCATCTTTTATCTTTTTTTATATGGCAGATGTCCTGCCCACGTCCATTTAAGAAATTTTATGTGTCGGATTTTTTTTTTGCTTAACTCTAGTAATTCTTTAAGATCAACTGCTTGAGATTACAAGTATCTACACAATTCAAAACTAAAATATTATAATCATCTATTCGTAGCTCCTGTCCACCACGTTTCTTCCCTAAATTTTAATTTTAGACCGAATTCGAAAGCAGTTATTTTTTATAATAACAAGAGCACAATCTTGGCCAAAGATTTTTTACGAGTTATCGAGATTTTCGAAATAGCGAAGTAATGACTTATTGATTGCAGAATCAAAAGTAAAGTTCAGATTACCGGGATTATGAGTTTTATTAAAATTCCATGAATGTGCAATATCTTCAATGAAAATACACAGATTTAATGAAAGAAAGAAATTTAAATATGTACGTATGTACTTCGTTATCCTTGACAAAAAAAACAAAAAAAAAAACATCAAAAATACCGTTTCACTTTGCTGCTTGAAGGTAGTCCAGCGATGATCTTTTTATAAAATTGTAGTTATAATAGATGAGGGAATATTTATTCGTTTCGCTACATTATATATTTATTGATTCTCCCTTCGACACTGAAGGAGAAAGCCCTGATGAAGGCCTGAACTTCAGGTCGAAACGTCGGCATATGTAAAAAATAAATATTATAATTTATTTTTGCCTTCCTTTTTGACTGAACATCCCAACTATTCTTCTCTTCATTATCCACGACAGTCAACCAATTACCAATTATGTATATATTTATTCGTTAACGACACCGAAAAGACACTTATGCATACGTTTTCTACATATGGTTGTGTACAAGTATAGTGTACACACACTTTTTTAAATTTTTCTTTTTATATTTACTTTATTTCCAGATCGACTTAGTGAGCCATACTGGTCACTTTAACAATAATAAAATTTTAAATAGTTGGTGAAGTGGGAGCCAGTCTCCGACAAAAGATACCCCTAAAGATACATGACGTCTACAACTATGGACTTCTAAAGTTTGTAATATAAATGAATAATAATTCTATAAATAAAGCTTAAGAAAACATAAAATGAAAAAAGAGAGTTCACATTAGAATGTCTTGCATGTGTCTGAGTTTCAGTCGCCGAGATGCTATCGGAATTCCTATGTTGAAAGCTACTGCGCCTTTAGTTCCGGATAATTGGGAAATATATTTGATAAAGCGTTTAGTTATGAATTTGTCTATTGTTTCTATTTAAAATTCACGATGATGTTGACTATTTCATAAAAATCGAGATCAACTACAATTCTCAATATCTTTTTTGGAATGTTGTTATTTATTTTTGTTTCGTACAGGATACTGCGCATACTCCATTACACAACTGTTAATCATTCGTGGCCGAAGTATCGTCTTCTTGGAAGGGTTGTTTCTGATGTAATTCTACATTTAACCAAATTAAAATAAAGGATATCCAATTCAACAGAAAAAATGGTTCAGAAAACTGGATGTTAAGTTACGAACACTGTTTAGTTGGCTTCGGGTAAGAAAATAATTACAAATTACTGAGACTGCTAAAATGTACTGCATTTTTACGAATAACCTCGATTTTTCAACAGTTTATTTCAAACACTAGTTGTTGACGGGTGTATTGTGACATTTAGTCACCTATATCCTTGTAAAATTAGAACTTGATCTGAATATTTTTTTTTCCGATTTCCGGCTAATCCGTTTGGTTAATCCTAAAAATGTATACAACAACATTTGTTAGGCTCGAAGTTGTATCGAATGACACCTTGTACGGGTAGATCTGAAAAAGTTGAAAAATGAGTGTATTTACCCGTGTTTTAAGTGACAACGCGTCACAGATGTTTGGTTGAATAGTACAACTTTTAAATTTGCCTCGCTGTAGAGTAGGTTGCGATTATAATCGAAGTAACTGTCTAACCGGGATCTCTAGACAAATTACTCAAGAATTCATAACTTTGGTTCTACTCAATATTTTATTTTCATTTAACGCCTATGTTTTAAGCCTAGGAACCTTAAATATAATATCAAAATCTCAAAAGTGTACCATTAGCCATTGCTGAGCTTATCCCCGACAGAATTTCGTTGGACAATGCGGACACACAGACACTGAATTTGGTGTCTGTAATGTATGAATCGGAAAGATATCATGAAACGGATTGATTTTATTCAATGTACAGACAAAATCTTCATTTTATTTATATAGATTAGTGGGATTTTATTGTACGAAATTGTACTATAATACATTGTGAGGTCCTAGCCTAGGAGAGTTCTTTGCTGGCGCTATCTATTCTCGGCGATTGAAACGATGCGAGTTGTGCTGCCCCCCGATAGATAGCTCTTCTCCTGAGTGCGCATACCGCCTGCGCGCGATCGAGGCCGCGTGGCCAGTGCCTCAGCGACGGAGCAAGAATGACCAGTCTTAGAATTAAGTTTAGCTGAGCAGGTGCCCTAGTGCGTGTGTGTGTGTTGTCGATGCGTGTCTGTTTCGACGGCTTTTGTTTCGCCTCCCTCGGTGAGGACGAGGAAGGTAGCGACACCAGGCTTCAGGAAGGAGTAAAGCAACAGATCGTCATAACGCAAGGTCAGCAATAAGTTGTAACCTACCCTTGTGTCTTCACGTGTTGGCTCTTGCTAGTTGTTGTTGTTTATTTAAGGTAAGGTATTGTAGTGTGAGTGTGGTTTGGTTGATTGTGTATGCCCGCCGCTGTTGACAACCCTCAGCAACAAGTCGTCTTGTGATGTCAACAGTCAACAGCTAAATGACAACCAATTTGCCGGCAGTCTGGTCTCAGCTCTGTTATGGCCAGCCGCTTTTGATCTGTAGTAAACTTAAATTCACTAACTTTTATCTCTTCAAAATGTAGATTTTTATTAAATTATATCGCTTTAATAACTTATACCCAGTAGTAATAGTAATAAAATCAATTTATTCCTTATCAATCTCTTTCCTGTCTATTTTCACATTATCAATCATAAAAACTAAAGATTTTTATTCAGTAACTAATATTATATTATTTGAAAGTGATTTACGGCCCAATAAATATTTATATATTAGACCTTATAAGTTTGTTTACTAGTTATAATTACTATAATCTAATTTTTATGTCCTCTTGCATGAACTATTTATTGATTTTTTTTTTAAATTTATTAATATGAGTTTATCAACAGATTTATTTATTTTTTATATTAAGCATTTTCTGTTGTTGATAACGGTTATTTTTCTAGTGATTAGTTGACAATTTGTCCCGTTATGTAGTAAAATAAAATATTATATATTTTTATATTTACATATAGTGAAACAATATTTTAAATTGGTACTACAGACATTCTAAATAATTGGCTTTTGTGTACGAACTAAATCATAAAAACTAAACGATAGCTGTTTTAATACACTGTTGAATAAAAAAAAAAAATATTTATATGTATACATGATAATAAATAATGCTTATAATATTAAGTGAAAATTAGCTTGCAGGTTTTATGTCGGTCGTTTATAAAAATTAATTAAAGAAGAATGAAATATTTTACGTAGCACTATAATTTTTATATATAATTTATTCATTAATTATAATGTGTATATAAATTGTAATTAATATATAATTTTTTAACACCACGTAGGGGAACGATAGAAAAACTAAGTTTAAAGAATTCTTAAAATGTTTTTACTACTTTTTAAATTTTATTTTCACAACTTTAAAATAAAGTATTTAAGGAAAATTTTGTTTCTTATACATCTCTGATATTTATCACATCATATCTAGATATTTATTTTTTAAAGTTATTAAAAAAAAAATCATATTTCTACTAAACCAATCGATATGCCTCATAAAAGGAAAACATTCGCCGACGTCGTGTCTTGGATAAGAAAATATTTTTTTGAATTATCTATAACAATTGCATTAAGTTCTACTGAAGAATACTCATGACTCATGAAAGGTCGAAGTCAAAGGTGTAGGAAAAAAAAAATTGTATTAAGTCAATTGTTTAATGCGTATAATTTAAATGTCAATAATTTAAAATCGAAAGTCTTTCAATGTTTATATATATATATATATTATATTTTCTTGTGGTGTTTAATAATTTCGTAAATTTTTCTATGCACAGGATGTTTCATAGTTTTAAACATTTATTCAGAATATCTCAGCCAAGATGTAACAGTTGTTTGTTATTGGCGTACGAATTTACTAAGTTTATAATGAAGTAATTTCAAATTAAATTAAATGAAAAGTAAATAAATTATATTTGACAGTTCTCTGTAGGTAATTTTTAAATTTCATACAGGTTGAATGGTTGAACAGTTAAACCGGTAACAATAATTGTTTACATACTTTTATGATGATAATTTACCTTAAATGATGTGACGTGGTCGAATTTAATATATATGCAATATCGAGAACGTTTTAGATATTTCACATATTCAAATGTACACAGAACAATGTTTGAATAATTCCTGTGAAATATGCACGTTTTAAACAATATATTAAACGTGTTAATACGACTCATTAAATTCAATAACGTCATACTGGAAAATACGTTATTGTTCATTAATTGGTCATTTAATACAACATGAATATGTATAATATTTTAAAGGAAATTTCAGGTTATGTTAATGGTGTAAATACGGAAAATAAACACGTTTAAACTATTGTCTGGTTTTTAATAAAAATATGACATCACATGAAACAAAAATCGTTATCGTTTTCCTCCATAGAATATAGTATTGATGAATTATAATGAATCTTTAAAAAATAAAAAATATGAAATATAAAATAAAATCTTACCATTTAAATAATATCTTTCCTGTTCATAATAAAACTTGGTTGCAATAAATTAAAATATTTATAATGTTTTCTCGGAGAGTTTTCGAGTTATATGTCAATTTTTACAGTGATATTCCTGTATTAAATATTTATTTCCGTTTTCAAATAAATCAACATGTAAATTTATAAGTCTTCTATCTAAAAGATTTCAAATCTTGGTGAGAATATTCAAAATATTTAAATGATCCATTTATTATTTTAGGTTTAAATTTATTAGGTTATTTCATTTAGGTTACTCAATTTATTAGGTTTAAATGCTCCATTTTAATCTCAAACACGCGGAAATCTAGTCAAACTTATTAGTGGTCCAAAGCCGTCCGAAGAAATCTACCTCTTGGAATTATAATGGAGGAATCAAATGCCTGTTTGCCTTGGTTTTTAAATCTACTTTGCGTACAAATTAGTCGAATATCTTAAAGCATAATTTAAGTCTAGTCTATGGGCTAACATCTTTGAACGATCTGAAAACATGAGAAACATATTAACATTATTTACTTGTAAATAAGTTCTTGTAAAACAAATTAGCATTAGTGTTTGAAATATTTATTTATATATTTTAAATTGGAAATGTGTTACCATACTGTAGGTCATTATAATATTCCCTACGGATATTCCACCGATACACTGATACTCCATGTTTTGATAGAAATTAATGTAAAATAGTTTCATAGATTTGTTCAGAATATACCGAAAATACTTGAAAATAACACCTAATCAAGCATCTATATTTTTATTAATGTTAAATAATAATTAATAATAAAATTCATATACTGATAAATATTACGTTTTCAATGATTTCAATTTTATTTTTAATAAAAAAAATACATATATCTAATTACGGAATAATAGTTTAAGAATAGATCATTCCATATCTTATTTAGTTTAATCTATGTATTTTATAATATTTATTAGTTTTTTCCTTATGTTTAAAACTTTACATAGGCAGGAAACTATGTTAAGTAATTAACTAATTGTATCATGTAAACACTTCTGGAAAAAAAAATGGTTTGTAAAAATTTATTATTATTATTATTATTTTTTAAAAGTTGTACTTTAAAGAGAAAGAATTTTAAATAAAAAGCGAAACTGGTAGGATATTTCTGCTTATTCTGGGACAAACCTTACTAAAGTTACGTGAATTTTACGTTTATTAAACATGAAAGTTTTTTCATAAATGAATTATCTATAGTTTAATTGGATGTTAATAAAAAAAAAAAAAAATCAGGAATACGAAACAGTGTAGTTTCACTATTTAAAAGTAATTATGGAATTCCCGTACCAGACTGAAACGACTAGAAACCCCGACGTTTTCGACTACTGCAGCATTTACTAGACAAACTAGCATTATTGCTCTACTAAACCATCAAATTCCTCTCGTATCCAATCTCTGCAGTCCAAAATCCTTCCTAAAATTCTCTGTACTCCCTACTTTGTTACAAATAAAATCATCCATCAACAACTTACTGTACCGTATGTTTCCGACTTAGCTCAATCCAGATACCTATCCTTCCATAATAAACTTCTGAACCATCCGAACCCTCTTGTTTCTAACCTTGCTTCCTCCTCTATTCCTGATAAAACTCCGAGGCGTCTGAAAAGAAGATGGCCTCGGGACCTTCTAATATAGAAATATAATTGGAGTGCTACCAATGTGTAGTTTCTCTTCATTTTGTACATGTTATGTTACTTGTTTCATATTTACTTGTTGTATTTATCATTTAATACAGTTGTAAATTTCAATATTAAAAAATTTTAAAAGAAGCTATTAAAATAGTTTAAAACTAAAAACGAATTCTGCTTGCATTAGATTAGGTTAAATACTTTATAAATTGAGGAAAGATGGTCTCAAAAATAGAACCCTGATTCGGAAATAAATAATACTTCATTAATGAGGAAGAAGATTTCACCATCAAAGCGATTCGATTTTCATTTAAGATCAAAATAAAAATTTCTTGAATTCATTAACTATGAATCGGAATAGTATTGTAAAACAGTATTAATTTATAAATAGTTTTTTTTATTTTCTCATTTTTTGTTAGTGTTCTTTCTTTATATACCTATGTAAAATGTTGGTTTAAAAAAAATATATATATTTTGATATGCATGACTCGCGTTACTTTTCTTTCTTGATTTTTGAAGTGAAAACTTCTTAAAAACATCGTACTTTATTTTGTAGCCGTACTGAGCCGCCAAATAATACAGGTAAATAATTTTTGCATTTGGATTAAAATGTAACAGACCGTGTCAGAGAAGCCAAAAGGGTAAAAGACAGTACAAAAACCAAATTATAACGATTTATTTTGAAAATTTGGATTAAAATATTTCAAAATCTGGTATTCTCACTTGCGTACTGTTAGCGAAGGAACTTTTCAGCATTTAATCCTCTTTGTAATGAGCTATTATTGAAAATTGTATTTTGAAGTCAGACCGGGCTAGAGTTGGACAGGGAAAAAGTTAGCGCAAAAAACAAAACAAATAAAAACGACGGTTTTGAAAATTTGGATTAAAATATCTCAAAATTAAAATTCCATGGAGATTTAAGAAACCGATTTGCAGAAGGTAGTATATATATTTTTATTTTAAATTCTTCTTTTTTTTTTTTTGCTGGGATGTTTTATGCTATTCTCTGTTTTTGGCAATAATAACTATCAATTAAACAACAATTGATTTATCTGTTGTGTTTACAAGTTTACGTTTCAGAAAATTTACTCCCATCTTTAAAACTACAAGTTACAAGTATAAGTTTACAAGAACTACAAGTAGTTCTGAAGATGGGTGTAAATTTCCCCGAAACATAAACATATAAACTTGTAAATATAGGAAATAAATCAATTGTTGTTTAATTGGAAGTTATTATTGCCAAAAACAGAAGATTTTTATTTTAATTTGCTGTGAAAATAAAAACATTAAGCATTTCTATTTCATTTTACGGTGCACAAGATAGTGTTTTGATAAATGTCTGACACTCGTTAAAGAAGTTTTATTAAAAAAATGTACAAATACTGCATAATTGTCTTATACTAATCCTATATGTTATTTCTAAAAGGTGTTTTTTTTTTTGTCGATTCGCCATAACCACTCATATTGAAGATATTCTTCTCCTTCAAATGCGGAATTTCTGGATAAAAAGTTATGTAGGAAAACAAACTTTTTTCGCGAATGACTCAAAAAGTATGCATTTTTCAGGAATATACCCATGATAATTATAAAGATTACTAAATTACCTACAAAACAAACAAAAATTTGTAAAAGTCCTGACAATTATTAACAAATATACAATAAAATAGTTTTGGTATACTTAATAATTTCTTCTTGTTTGAAGATATTGCATTTACTATCCTACTACAATTTTTTTTCTGGCTGGTATATTATATTAACTTTATTATTTCTTAAAGGCATTTGTTCTTAAATTTAATTTTTTTTTAATAATTTAGAAAATCCCATGACCGAGCCTTTATTTTGCCTTTATTGTGTTTTTCTTTCCAGTCAATTCTTCCAGACAGAGGGAAAAATATATATATATATATATTTCATGTAATTAAATCCCACCTTGGTGGTTTTTCCCCTCTGTCGTGTGATTTTAAGCAAATACCGTAGTTTTTAAATTTAATTTTAGTTACAGAGCTCACTTAAGTTAAATTGTGTCCTTATTATTAATTTTTTTCTCGACTATAAATTTAAATACAACACAAATCAAGAATAAAATATACTAGGTAATAACCATTAGTGATTAAAATCCAATGACGTACCTTTGAATATTTTATCTCTCTAAAAATATTTTAAACGAAAGACAAATCTCAATAATGTCTACTGATGCCAAAAAAAAAGTTTAATCCGTTTGGAAAATTTAAAGACGGGCTTAGTATAATCTGGAAGATTTGCATGTTTTTAAAAATAATCAATTGGTAGCTGATAATATTTATTCCCGATGATTAGGAGACTGATAGGCCCAGTGTTGTGTAGGCGGGCTTTTATCAGACCTTGTTATCGAAGTGTTGCTCAACGGAAAAAAAAATCGCTGGCAATCATTTAAAATAAAAACATGATTAATACAATATTATAGTACTGTAACGCTATGTGGTGCAATCGAAAACTAATTTTCAATTGGTATTAAGATGATCCTTTGATGATTAATATGAAATATGATATTGAGAAATTCGTAAAAAAAAAAAAGTAGGCTTGTTTGTGAGCCTCTTTGGAAGAAAAAAGATATTTTAGATATCTTTTTGTGTCGATATCGTAAGATACTTATCTAAAGATAAACTATGAAAAACACAATTATCTAACTTAACTAACAGCGGCATTATTGCTAAACCAAGCTATTTATTGGAAAATATTAAAAACAAGAAACATATGTATAGTGAAATAACCATTTATATATATATGTTTCGCATACTTTGTGAAATGTCCAAACGTACCATTAAATAATTGTAGAAAAAAAAAATTAAAATACAACAGTTGAGTTACTTATTTTCAAAGTGAATCCTATTCTATTTTTTTGGTTTATTATTTTCAATAATGAACCATTGTGATCGACCGAAAAATTCAAAAAATTAATTCCCTCTCAAAATTTGAGGTTTTACGTTTGAGGATACGAAGAATTCGAAAAACGAATAAAAATGTTTTTGTCCGTCCGCCGTCGGCTTATTTTCTCCGAAACTACTGGACCGATTTTTTTTTCAAATTCGGATATAAAATCAGAGGTCATCCGAGGATGATCCTCCTTCATCGACATTACTATCCGCCTTTTACTTCCAAAATGTTGGAGCAATCAAAATCGCGTATTGGATAACATTTTATCCACACAATTTCAAACATTCGATGATAGAGTATTCAATTAATAAAGCTCTTTAGATTCAAGGTACAATAAATTATTTATCTAAATGTTTAGATATGAATATTCTGATAAAAACTCACCATTTAACTTTTTATAAAATAAAACATATATTTTCTTATATTGTTATTTTCATTTAAATAACTGCAATAATGGTAAAAAAATGTTTGTACATTTAACTATTTTACAAAGAGCAGCTTATAATAAATTGTTCTTGCTTTGAGTCCAAATTCTAGATGCGTTTTTATTTTGATTTCGGTTTTGTGACATTTATCACGTAGAGAACTTTTAACAAAATAAACAAATAATAATCGGATGGGGCAAATTCTGGTATAATTGAACTTCTGGGTATTACGGAGGATGAGAGTTAGAAAGTCCCAATCAGACTGTTAGAGTTTCTGTCTTACAGCCAATGCCGCATGTTGCATTATCCGATTATTGCTAGTTTCTTTCGTTGAAAAATTCTCTCCGTGATAAATGTCACAAACCCGTAAATAAAACCCATCTCGATCAATATTTTGCAAGTAAGTCTCAACAATTTTGGAAAAAGGGTATAAGAGGCCATCTTAGAGATGGAAGAAGATAATAGAGCAGAACGGTTCATATATAACACAGTAAACTTTAAATGACAAATAAAGAATAAGGAATGAACATATGGAAAAACTTAGTACAATGAAATAACAATTTATCATTTTCTACATCTTATTTATATACAAATAATTATCGAATTTGTAATCAAATGCATCCCGATAGTACGTGAGTTTAATATGAGTTTAGCCTGATCAATTCGCTAATGCATAATTCATAATGCATTTAAATATTTAATATAATTAAGCGATCGTAGAATTCAATTGCTAAAGTTGTTATTGTTTAGGATAAATTATTATAGTTTATATAAAATTTAAACTCCCTTCAGCTACTTTAAACTATTCCTGGAAACGAACTTAATAATTCCTAGTATGCATGAAACAACAAACTTAACATGCAAATAAACTCAACCTTGAGGGTAAGACTGTCGAGCTGAATGAATAAGTTGCGGTCAGCTCACTAAATAATCGCTATAAATAGTTTGAGTAAATTTTATACTCCTTGTTTGTTTTGTTATTTAACAAACTTATGTGTTTGCTAGTTGATGACAGAAAGCTCACTTGCTATTCTATTTTCGTGACTGTGTGTAGCGCCACGAAGGCGAGTCCTCGAGAGCGATTATAGTATTAGGCTAGGAACCTGAATGTTGGTGGTAGTTAGATAATTATAGATTGAATATACAGGTCGTATTGGATATGATCATATTGGTAGGTAAATGTTCCCACCTCTTTTAATATGTTTTTTGATGGCGGGGACGGGTTAGCGCTTAAGGGCAGGCTTTGGGGGAGTGGGAAGGTGGCGATCACCCACAATAAAAATAAAGAGGATGGCGAAAATATTGTTTCCCCCTCCAATAATTCTAAGATCAAAAATAAAATCAATAACAATTAATCTACACGAATGAATAAAATTTGTTAACTAAAATCAATTAAGGAAATAGGAAACGTCGAGTAATGCCTGAGCTAAGCCCTAGAAGGACATGCGCGAGCATTTTACCTTTACCACTTCTTATGTTCATATTATTGAAATTTTACTTCATATTCAATGATAATATGTAGCAACAGTTCTTAGGATTTTATGATTTATTCATGTGCTCCCATGCAATTTGACTTCAAGATCTTAATCTTGAAGTTCATATTACTGCTTAAAACCTTTACACCTGTATAAGTCCACGCTCAAGAAACTCCAGAGTTATCAAAACTCCATCCTTCGGCGAATATTCAGAGGTACCACCCTGCAAAGGGCAAAGAATGTAAAGATCCGAGAGGAGCTTCAGCTCCCATCGGTGCCTGAGTTCATAAGCCGAAGGCACGTCAAATTTTTCGATGGGCTGAAGGTCTGTGCTAACCCGCTTTTTTAGGAAATAGTACCGCCGCCCAGGCCTGGGAGGTGGCAAGGTAAAGTCCCCTTGGTTGATGTTCTCGCCGAGGGAAGGGGTTTGGACTCTGTAGTTCACACCCACTAACTATAATATAAATAATAAATTAATGCAGGGCGGTCCCTCCACGCCCAGTGGTATAATAAAAGGCCACAGATGCAAAGAACGCATACAGCATAGCTCTCTTACCTTAAAATGCCCTTGGGCAATAAAAGGAAATTGAAAATTTATGTATATATACATTTATATATATATATTGTATTTTGTAATCAAGAAATTCCTGGGGGGGGGAGAGGAAAAAAAAAAAAAATTAAAACCTTTAAATAAAAGTATGTGATATATTGGATTGCTTTGTTTACGCGTTTTCAATTATGTAATATTCGCCAAAAAAACAAAACATTTTTAATTTATTTGTATATATAGTATTATATTGTTCGTTTTTCAATAATTATGTTGATTATATTAATTATCACTCATAATTTTTACGCACAATATAAACTCCCGAGACTTTTTGATGGAGGATCCATATCCTCTAACCACCCCAACCAAAATCGAAAGTTGCTCCTATGCTAGCGCGTATTCAAAAAAACGCGTTGCTCGGAAGCCTGAAAAAGTTGGAGTGCCGTGGGCTTTTAACTCTGACATTAATCCACCGCCCTCTCACCTACCCTGAAAAAAAACGTATAGCCTAAAACGCAAGATATGGAGGGGATAAAAAAAGGGAATACTTTTAAAGGCACAATTACACAAAATGAATTTTGAGCTGCTGAGCTCCTTAAGTTCTTATTCTCCTATTTTAGCTTGAGAAAAAATGTTAAATTGTTACATTACCTTAATAAATAAAATACAATATTGAAATAATTTTTTTTCATTTTATGTAATTTGGTTTTGAGTTTAATTAATCCAAATGACGGAGTGTGAACGGAATTTGAGACGTTAATAAAGACTTTTCTAACACCATCTTATTTCATGTTTACATTTTCAACCCTCTAACTTGATCTCGAGGGGGTTGAACCATATATATATTTAGTTGTTGTTGTTTTTTTCGGGGGGGGGGAGGATCATTTATTAATGATTTATTTCATTCTTACCTACCGGGTATGGTAACGAAGAATACCTTAAAAATTAAAGGGAACTTAAAACGAAATAGTTATGAAAATCCTTTTTACCAGGTTTTTATTGACAATTTTGTCATAACTACTGGGCACAGAAAGTTATTTCCTTATCAGTTTCTCTATTCAAGGGACCCTTCATATATGTTGTACTGCGGGAGTTTTATATTATTTATTTTTTAATTCTATGGGCTGACATTTTTATAAAGAAATAAATTTATTGATATCTTGTTTTTTTTATCTACAGATAATTAACTAGTTGTATGTAAATGAACTAAAAGAAAAAAAAAAAACTGTAAGGAAATACTCTTGGTCAACAGTTGTAAAATTTGACCGAGATCACGTTCAACTCCAAGATTTTCCACTTCATTAGTTACTTTATTAAGATTTCTCACTTTTTAAAAGCTGTGCCACAGGAGGGTCTTCCGACCCCACGATCGATCCACGGCCGAAGAAACAGAATACATAATTAGCTGTCATGAGCCGGATTCGAACCCGAGACACTGGAAGTTCTGCTGAACTACCCCACTTCGAAATAAATTTTGTTTTATATTATTAAAGAAATTCTGTACTATTGAAACTCCGAAGGGTTCAATACTTTAAAATAAAGTAATTTTTATTGTTATTCCATTGTACAAGGAAGTGATTCAAGCGAGATGATAATTCATTAAGAGGTTTTCTCTCTTAATGAATTATTTGTTTATAAGTAACCAATTTATAGAAACTAGGTGCATCTCTCTATCTCACTGCTGGATTTGCAGCGTAAATAATTGCCTGTTATTGCCGAACTCGAACCATAGAAGTGCCTTACTCACTATGCTATTCTGTTTCCTTTTATATTATATATTTCTTTCGTCATATCTGTAAATTCCAAGATATTACATGTTACTGTTAGATGTAAATTCTTTAAAGTTTATAACGGAAGGGTATTGCACTCAATATTGAATTGCATCCGACACTTTCCTCACAACGTGAAATCACTTCTGCGGCTGCATTTTATAATTTTAATTTCTTCTTAGAAAGCTGTGCCGAATAAGACTCTCTATGACCTTTTGAATATACAATTCTATGTGTGAAAGGTTAGAAGCTTGAGTGTCGAGATTGCAACGTTTTCAATATTTATTTGTTTCCCTTTATTTATAGGTAGAAATATTTCTCATATTTCTAGTTCATTTTTATCGACCGGATCAGTCAATTTAAAAGAATGATTAAAACCCTTTGGCTACTTTCCATGGTTCTATTTATAAAAAATTCCTGAATTAAAATAAAATATATTGGGAGGATAGATGATAAATATAGGCGTATTTAGGATTCCATTTATAAGTCTGTCTTTATCCATTAATTAAATCACTCGTCTTTGTCAATTTTGTAAACAAATGTAAAGCAAGTCTGGAGATGGGCTGTAAATAAGAATGTTGAGGAAAATATAAGGCGCCTTGGATGACTGGATATGATAAGTAGCTCCAAAATAGAATTACAAAGACTCGTATATTATTTGCATATGTTTGAGCCTCTTCCTTTGTAGCCGGTTGTTGAGGAGTCCAAACCTAGAGGCGTGTCTGCATCTTTCATTATCATAAGCTTGCTAATTGACTCGTTACGCTTTGGATGTCTTCTGAATAATTATCTTGACTTAGATTAAGGCTCGTTTTTTTATTTATTTTTTTTAATAATAATGCTGCGTACATTTGTATTGTTAAATATAAAACCAGAAACATAAGGTTATAGTCCATAAATATCAGACAAAAATTAAATATATACACTTACCTGTTCAAACCCATTTAGACATACGCCTCACAGGTTTACTTTTCAGCAAAAAATGACTCACTTAAAAAAAAAAATACAATATTTTCAATTTAAAATTTTAAGACTATTAGCAGCCTCTTGTTATGTAAGATACAAAACTCTACATACTGAGCTAATTCAACCAACTATTGACCAACACATACGTACTCTCTACTCCCGATTTCATCTTTAAGTACACGGACATCACAACAGACTTATCAACAACATGGCTGAGATGCTAACCAGAGAGATCTCCTTTTCTGGTTTAAGGATGGAAACAGGACAGGGAAGAGGTACTGCTGGATAGAATTGTTTATCATGCCATTTTGTACCGTAACAGAAAACTGTTAAAATTTGTATATAAAATTAGAAAATTGTTACAGCTGCAGATTGAGATTTGAAGATAAAAAACAATATTCCAGGATCTACTACAGAATTAACTATATGTTGAAAAACGGAAGGTTTGACAGTTTCGTACTGTAGTGACAATAGTCAGTGAATCTGACGACTAATGGAAAGCATTTAGCTAATAGCTGAATTACAAAATGTGAAAAAGTAGAAAACTCACTTGTTCAATGTCAGGAAAAAAGTGATTGTGATAGTCTTCACATTATTTTGATTATATTTACGAGTACAAAAACAGTACATGAATGATGTTGATTATTTAATTTCGGAATAAATATCGTTCATTATATTCAATGTTATCATAACAATTTTTCGGAAATTGTTCAACATAAATAAAATTTAGGCCAGTATTATTCTATTCTTTTGTACAATTTTGTTATTCTATTGGGATTTAGTCCCAGAATAAAGTTTTTTTTCTATCTATCTATCTATGAGTCTCTTATTTCCAAATTGAACCACAATTTTTAAATAAAACATTTATGGAAATTTAGATACGTGCAGATTTCTATGTAAAAACACACAATGAATTCGATATTGCAATTATTATTTTATTTAAAAAATATATAATTATTTAAAATAGGGGTGTAAAAATAAGTTTATTTTCAAAACTGGATTTTTGTTTTTGTTTTTAATGAATGTTTTAGAACTTATATTTCTTAGGTATTTAAAAAAAATACATATAAATAAATATATTCATCAAAGGCTTTTTTAACCGTTTCATTTTGATACAATGAAAAATAAAATTAATTTATTTTACCATTAGTGTAAACAAAAAATAATTTTTTATAGTATAATTTTTATCACTTTTCTCTCTGAATCATACACCATTTTTTCTATCCAAAACAAACCACTATCAACTTGTTTTGTTTAAAGGTCCATTTTTAGAACCTTTTGAAATTTAAATCAAAAAAAAAAAAAAGACTCTTTTTAAGTGTCAATGTTTTTTATTTATTAATGTAATTATCAGTGATTTTTTAAAAATATGTTCTATAAATAAAGAATTTTTTAATTTAATTTTGAAAAAATATTGGTTTAATATTACTATTGGATGGTTTTTCCCGTTCCCTGAAGAATTGTCAATTATGATTAGTATTCACTTGGGAAATAATTAACTCATGCCACATTTTCGTATATTTGAAAATGTCTGGTTCATGGACAATTATAAAGTATTGTCGGTGTATTTTACTGAATTATTTCCCATAGAAGTGAACTAGTAATAACTATTTTTATGTCTCGTCGATTGGGTATATTTTTCTATTGGATCTGTATGTTTGAACTACATCTTTCTGAATTTTAGATTATAAATTATTTGAGCTTATTAGTTAATTAATACGATCCCGACTCCATATTCTTTTAAGCCTTCAGCGTTGTCATGGATGGTTATTGTAAAGTGTGTTTATCGGAAAGTTTATTGTGTAGTTTACTTTTTAGTTATGAACCTGATTCTCTGAAATCCTTAAGTAAAATATAGAGGAGAACTCTATAATATCAGATCTTATTGTATTTTTTGTTTAATTTAAAATATACATTTTATTGCAGTTTTCGATCTTGACTTAGTAAATTCGATATTTTTTCCAAGGCATGCATTTAAGAGGTTTATTGCTTCCTTTGCATTTTTACAGCTTTCTTGGAAAAAAAAAAATAATAGTTAGGAACTAACTATCTTTACGAAAATTCTAAGACCTCGTTTTCTAGCATATATATATATTTTATTTATTTATTTTTTTTTTTAGGAGTAGACCCTTCCAACTCCTTGTCCCACTTAAAGCGAGATGTTTCTGCGAAAAAAAAAAATGAATACTTTTCCTTTGACATCAGCCATTTAGCCTTAAAACAATATTTAAGACCAGTTTAACAGCCAATAAAACAGCTCTCTGCTAAGAAATGGTTACCAAATATTTTTACTACTCTTTAATTTCGAAATTTATTGTAAATAATCTTTTATTTAAACTTTATTTTTTGGTTTCTGTTAATTTTGAAATCAATACATATTTTTTATAGGAATTGTAACGTTTATTTTTAATTTACTCTCATGTTGACTAAAGATCTATTTATCTAAATATGTACTACATTACATAGAAAATATCTATTATGTGTTTAGATTAGAATAATAATTACAGTATTATAGAAAATTATATTATTTTAAAAAAAATTATAATTTTTTTAATTCAACGATTCAATAATTAAAATTTAAAAGATAACCTCTTATAAAAGCTGCTTTATTAAAAAATTTATTTGGTTATGAAAAATATTTTGTACTTTCAAATCGATTGTTAAATTTCATGTAATGAAATATAAATACTTTATAAGGACTAAAATGACCCGTAAGATGTTGAGGAGTCTCCTATTGTTATAAATAAAAAAATGTATGATTAATATTAAGTAAATAAATGAATAACTAGTAAAAAAAAAATCACATTCCCAGCCTATATATATAATTTTTTAAATTTATTTTTATTCTTTCCCTTACGTGGTAACTCCACATAAGGGCCATTAATTTGATTCGCCTTCGTGCTCTATAAAGGCACTTGAAATCACAATCGTTTACATGATTTTCTTTAATTTTTATATGTTACTAGCTGATGTACCCGTTGTTGACGGATGTATCGTTAAAATTAGTATTAGAACTTGATCTGAATACTGTGACAGGCGGGATGAAATTTTTGGGATTCTTTTTTTCTATTTTCGGCAAATCCTTAAGGTTAATTCTAAAAATGTATACAAAATTTGTTAGGCTCGAGAAGTTGAATCGAATGACATCTGGAACGGAAAGATCGGACTAAGTTGAAAAATGTTTTACACGGGTTTTAAGCGACAACCCGTATGTTGGGGATTCCCGATTTTTCCCGTTAAGTTGTGATCATTTTTTCCATCAGTTGAATAGTACAACTTTTAAATGTGGCTGGAAGTAGAGTAGTTTACGACGAGAATCGAAGTAACTGCCTAACCGGGATCTTTAGACAAATTACTCAAGAATCCATAACTTTGGTTTGACTCAATATTTTGTTTTCATTTATAACCTACGTTTTAAGTCAAGCAAACCTAAATATAATGTCAAAATTTCAAAAGTCTAACATTAGCTATTGCTGAGCTTACCCCTGACAAAATTTCGTTGGAGAATGCGAACATACAGACAGACAAAAATTTTTTTTTAAAGTGGATTTGATGTCTGTAATGTATGAAACGGAAAGATGTCTTGAAACGCGTTGATTCTATTTAATGTACAGACAAAACCTTTATTTCATATCAGTTGACGAAATTTTAGTACAAAATTATAGATAATAACAAATAAAAATTAAAACACATACTTACAAATTAAAAAAAAGGAAAAAAACAGAACTAAATAAATTAAACACCAAATAAAAAAAAAATCAATTTAACAAAGTCAACAATATATATATATATATATATATATATATATATATATATATATATATATATAAATATATATATAAATATATTGTTGAAGTATTTGAATGTTGTTATTTAGGCGTGGCTGTTTGATTTATTGAAAAATCATTGATATAATTCCCGTAACGGCTTGAATGTTTTGATAATAAATTTTATTTTTATTTGAATACTTTTCGCTTATTCAAATTCGGAATAAGTTATAATGTGAACACGAAATGCTGTTTGTTTTATGGTTTATCTTATTGCCCCTAATAACATTGGCCTGATTTTTCACTGTCCTTAGTCATTATGGGAGTTTCCTATATCTTATCCACATCTAATCGAGGTCGCGAAATTATTTTACTTGAACTGCCCACGCCTTAGAGACCGTGCCCTATGTTATATCTTATTAATGAATTGATGTAGAAAAAAAATATATCAATATTTTTTTAATGATACGTATTGAATACTATGGCATGCTTGATCCTGAGATATCGAAAATAGTCCGTATAGATGTTTTATTTTCTATTTGAGTTGTTTCTAAAGCATACCCAAATCATCATAGAAAATTGTTCTTGAAAGTCGAAATAATATATTTTCTATTCCAATTGTAATATCGTATTATCAAATTTCATCTCGACCACTCCAGCTTAGCAAAGCTGACAAGGCTTAGGCTAAATCATAGTAGAACTAACGTGTCTTTTCTACTTCAAGCACACCAGTCAATTTTGAACTGTTTTTGCATTCGGATTAAAATATCTCAGAAATTAGAAATCATATTTGCATACTGTAAGCGAAGTAAATGTTCAGCATTTCATCCTCTTTACAATGAATTGTTATTCAATATTGTATCTTAACGCGACGCCGTGTTAGAGAGGCGAATAGGGAAAAATAGTGTCGAAAATCAACTGATAACGAGTTTTATTGAAGATATGAACTAAAATATCTCATCTATTATTCAAAATAGTATTTTAACGCGACCCCGTGTTGGAGACTACTGATGATGGAGTTTACTTAATTAAGATAACGCCCATAATCTAGTAAAATTTGTAAACGTCATAAAAGCTCTTATATATTAAAAGTCGCTTTTTATTCTCATTTGGTTGTTATGAAACCACCGCTACTTCAGTTTTTAATCTTTCAAGTTCAAGTTCTATATGAGTTACTTTCAATAATCATATATCCAGAAATATTCAATAAATATACAGCTTAATTTCATCTTATAGTAAAACATTTTATTAGCAAAATATCAAAATTGGACCTGCTTTGACAATTCTTAAAAAAATAAAATCGTAGTCAATATTTTTAAAATAAAAAATTTAGAAATTCTTTACTTTTGGAAAGTATTTCCCAAAATCCTTGATTATTTCAATAATAATGAAAAACATTGAAATTTGAATTGAACCTTTTTCGGAAACTTAACCTTTTTTAATCAAACTTAAAGGCCCGTTTTTGAACAAAAAAAAAAAAAAAGAAAAAAGGCGACTGCGGTCGGTTTGGAGACAATCAAAAAATATCTTTTTGTCTCCGAAATTTTAATTACAATAAAATTATTTTATTTTCAATTTTCAATAGGATGCAACAGTTAAAAAAATCTTTTGATGAATTATTTTTTTAATAACACTTAAGAAATGCAAGTTTCATTACTTTTTTATCAACCAATATTAATTCTGCTTTCGAAAAAAAAAATGTTTTGTATTAAACTTAGGAAGTTTTACTTGAAAATATTTCATATAAAATATAATAAGTTAAAGTCAGATGATAGTTTAGGTAATAATTCTTACAATTTAAACTGGAATCTAGGTACAGTCAAAATAGTACTTAATATTTAGCTGTGTTAAATATCATTCTGCCTTTGTGAAAAATAAAAAATTTCATCTAAAACTGATATACTTTTTTCGATACAGTAATGCTGTGCCAGTATTTTTTTTTACTAATCCCTTAACTGACGTTTACGATAATGGATCGAGTATTAGCGGGGATATTAAAGGGGAAGGTAAATTTATAGTCCACAAGGGATCAGGTATATTTATAGATCTGTATGGATATCAACTTATCGTTCGAGTCCAAATCTAGATCTCCTGATAACAAAAAAACCTGTTGAATTAATGATTTCTCAGAATGATGTATGTTTATTATACCGATGATTTTGTGTCCATGACACAGAATTTGCAGGGATTCAAAATATTCTGAAATTTGTATTTAATAATTTTTTTTTAATGAATCAATAATAGAGTTATTATACCTTTTGGTATAAGAGACTTTTGGGTAATTTATCATTACCTCCGCTGTGCGTGATAGTATTACGATCGATAGCACTGCTACAAAAAGTGTAAACGATTTTTTTTGTCAATTTTTTTTACTAATTGTGTTTTAAAAATTTAAAAAAGTTTACCTACAAAAAGTTCCAAAGTGGTAAATTACAAATATCACCGTTTCAACGTAAATACAGATTTAAATTTGGTTGTATATTCTCATTGACGAGATTTACTTGTATTTTGGGAGAATTGGATATTGGAGTCATTTCTGAAGATAAAAACTGCCTTCGAATTCTCAAATCATTAATATTAGTCCGTGGTAAAGACCCCTTTTCATCAAATTATGAACATCCTGAAGCTAATAAATAGCTTTATTTCATCGTAACCTAAAAATATTTTGCTAACGAAAACTCTTGGAATTGGGGCGTTTTCAATCTGGAGATCGGCACACTTTTCCTATTTAGTTAGATACTAAAAACTCGTAAATAACCATTTACTTTTAACTTGGATCGTAAGATAATGTGGTCACAAAATCGAGAAAAAAGGTGGCCTGTAACAATAATGGGCCGTTTGGCCAATATAACTTGGTTATTTTGAAATGTTAGGGGTGTAGTTCCCTCCAAATGGTCCAATATGTAGGCCACCCTTTTTCTTGATTTTGAGATCAAACTATCATACGATTGAAGTGGAAAGCAAATGAGTATTTACGAGTTTTTAGTACCTAATTAAATGGACAAAGTTTGTCGATCTCTAGATTGAATTCCGAGAATTTTCGTAAATAAAATAATTGTAGTTTACGATGAGATGAAGCTTTTTACAAAGTTTCAGGCAGGTGTTAATAATTTGATAAAAAAGGAACTGTACCACGGACTAATATATATATATATATATATATATATATATATATATATATATATATATATATATATAAATATGTCTGTACTTAAGTTGTTGTTTTGATAAGTTAAAAAAAAAAAGTTTCATTTTGCTTAATATATATATATATATATATATATATATATATATATATATATATATATTGAAACAACAACTACAGAAACAAACTGTACATATTTACAAAATGTATGTATGCACTCTGGAGAATACCGAGCACAGCTTTGTCCCCTCTCGTATCTTTTCGAGATAAAGTTATGTTATCTGCAAGATACTTTTAAGCAATATTACCTCAGCTATGCATGATAGTATTATGATAAATAACACTGACACAAAAAGTGTAAACAATTTTTTTTACAAGTTGTTTTAAAAATTGAAAGAAGTTTACCCATAAAAAGTTCCAATGTGATAAATTATAAATATCATCAGTCCCAACATAAATACAGATTTACGTTTTTTTGTATATTTCCATTCACGAGATTTACTTGTATTTTGCGAATCGGATATTGGAGCAGTTTCTGAAGATTAAAGCTACTCTCAGATTATCATAATTTTAATATTATTTATTCTTATTAATAGTTATAAAACATTATAGAATGCCCTTTTATATATACATATACAATATATATATATATATATATATATATATATATATATATATATATATATATATACTATAAAATTTGATGCCCTTGGGCAATAAAAGGAAATTAGAAATTTTTGTATATATATTTCATTATGTATTTAGTATAGTAAATAAATTCCTGGGTGTATGAAAAAAAATTATAGAATTTTATTGAAACAAAGGGCTTAAAAATTATATATATTAGGTATCATGCGAATGTTATTCCCAAAATTTTAGTATTTTTTCTGTATTCTGGCAGTAATGACCCATATTTCCGATGGTAACTAATGAGTGAATATCTGGGTTTCTTATTATTTCTATTTGTTTATTTTATTTTATTTTTTTTTATGTTACTCATGTCTACTTTAATTTTCTCTAATCAAAACAACAAATTAAATACAGGTCAATTTTTATCTGATATTTACAAAATGTATGCACTCAAGGGAACCCCGAACCAAGCCTTTCTCCCTTCTTGTATTTCAATATTAAAGTTATGTTATCTACGAGATACTTTTGGGTACTGCAGTATTACCTCAGCTATGCACGATAATATTATGATAAATAACACTGACACAAAAAGTGAAAACAATTTTTTTTACAAGTTGTTTTAAAAATTGAAAGAAGTTTACCCATAAAAAGTTGCAGTGTGATAAATTATAAATATCATCAGTCCCAACATAAATACAGATTTACGTTTTGTTGTATATTTCCATTCACGAGATTTACTTGTATTTTGCGAATTGGATATTGGAGCAGTTTTTGAAGAATAAAGCTGCCTTCAGATTCTCATAAATTTAATACTATTATAAAAAAAATCAACAGTTATCAAAAATTATAGAATGCCCTTGTATATATATGTATATAATATGTATATATATATATATGTGTGTATATATATATATATATATATATGTGTGTGTGTGTATACATATACTGTATATATATTTCTTTATGTATTTAGTATAGTAAATAAATTCCTGGGGGGTAGGAAAAAAAATTATAGAATTTTATTGAAACAATGGCTTAAAAAATATATATATTAGGTATCATGCGAATGTGATTTCCAAAAATTTAGTATTTTTTTTCTGTATTCTGGTATTAATGGCTCATATTTCCGATGGTAACTAATGAGTGAATATCTGGGTTTCTTATTATTTCTATTTGTTTATTTTATTTTATTTTTTTTTATGTTACTCATGTCTATTCTTCAGAATGGATTTGTCACGGATGGTTACTTTAATTTTCTCTGTTTTAACTAAAACTTTACAAGCAGACATGTAATACAGTTCGCAATAAATACGGCTCTTCCATCTCAGACTGGAGACGGCAACGAGGAGTGGAATACAAACAAAAAATAAAATAAAACGGAGACAGACTGCCGGCAGCCGGGACCGTTATGGGCAGTCCCATTGAGTCGCCTTCGAGAGGGGTGTGTGCGCGGCAGTCGGGTGTCGAGTGTATAGTCTCTAAACATGGCAAACAGATCGCCTCCAACAGTTGTTCTGTTGTCGACCACACCGCTCTCTATTTGCGTTTGGTATGAATGCTTAGTAAGCACTTCCAATCGTCGGTATCTGTGATACCGCTCTCAGTAACCCCGTCATCATTGATCTTATGAGTTGGAAGAAATCATCAATTTTTTTTAAACCGGATTTGGATAAGCTACAAAGAAGGCAATGTTTTGAGCATGGACTCTTTCTAGGAATGTACTGATTGAGTGAACGGCTCAACTGATTTTTAATTTTTAAGTTGCCTCTTGATGAAACTTTTTTTGGTGACGCAGTTCAAAAAATATTAGACCCTTTTCCGAGAGTTCTTGACAATGCCCCCTCAGGAGCTGAGATAAAAAAACTGTTAAAATTAAAAAGACTGTTACGAGAGTCTTGCGCTAGACCAAGACTGAGTTTGCAAGATCAAGACTCGTCTCGGTCTCGCATTTAGGCAACACTTTTCATGAAAAAAAAGTTACATTGATTTTTAGTTTTATTTAAAACTCCTAAGTAATAATTTTTATAGATATCAATAATTACTAATTTTAGTACTTGATATATATGATTGTTTTCTCGTCCATTAACTAAAGTATTCGTAACTTTTCACGATTTTCTTTAGATTTGGCTTCATGATTTCTTCAAATTAATATAGCCGTTAATATATAAATTTCTTTATTGAGTATTATAACAATCTGTCTGTTGGACATTGGTTATAGTGAGGTAGGATGACATTCACACCATATGTACAAAAAAATAAAATAAATAGAACAAAATAAAAATCAAAAGTATATACAATAGACAATAAAATAAAATAACCTAAAAAATAAGAAAATTAAAACTAAGGAAAAAAAAACACATGCATGCCTATATACAATCAGGCGAGGGAACTCCAGGAGAACCCTGCGCAACTCTCCCAACCGCGTCACTGGTACTAAAGCCAACGGAGATTGGTCGAGAGCACTTTAGCCACATACACACATGTCTTGAGTGAAGAATCAGGCCATTGCCAGAACTCCAATTTATATAATCTACAAAAGGTCGCGAGGCCACTGCCGTTTCAACCTTCTTGGAGGATTATAGGGATGGGAGATGCTTGATAGGGATTGTGCAAGAGGATTTGGGTGGTAAGTAAGGTTCTGGTGAAATTTGGAGAATTTTTCTGGGATAAGGTCTAGGACAAATGGGATGTTAAGGTCATGATGTAGGGTTTTGTTGGATACATAGAAAGGAGCATCGACTACTGTTCGAAGGACTTTAGACTGGAAGGATTGGATGCGCTTGATGTTAGAAAATTTTGCTGATCCCCACAGTTCTAGTCCGTAAGTCCAAATAGGTTTCAGTATTGTCTTGTAGATCAGTAGCTTATTTTCAATGGAGAGTTTAGATTTTCTGCTTAGTAGTCGGTATAGTTGGCCGTATCGTCGGTTGAGTTCTTGTCTTTTGAGTCTAGTATGCGGGTTCCAAGTTAGTCTTCGGTCTAAATGAAAGCCAAGATACCGGACTGTGTCTGAATAAGGAAGCTGTATGGAATTAAAGAGTACTGGTGGACAGGAATTGCGTCGGAGTGTAAAGGTAATATGTTGGCATTTAGATTCATTAACTTTAATGCGCCAGTTATTACACCAGTGCTCAATCAAGGTGAGGTGACTTTGGAGATTTAAGGATGCTATTTCGGGATCAGAGTTGGATGATAAGATTGCGGTGTCGTCAGCGAATGTTGCAAGAAAAGTATCGGGATGAACAGGGATGTCAGCAGTAAAGAGGATGTAAAGCACGGGACCCAAGACGCTGCCTTGGGGAACACCGATAGCCGTTAAAAAGCTAAATTTATGCTCTTCTAAACTATATCAATAAGTTTTGGATTCAATTTTTAAGCTAAAAATTTAGAAAAATTTTCTAAATATTTTAATTTTATATCTTTTGTTCTGAAGGTCGAGTTTGTACCATTTTATTTAGAATATATATATATATATATTTTTTTTAATTTATTTATTCAGTAATTTCGGCAATGACAACTTGCAGGTATACAAACAATTGGTTTATTTGTTCGGAAAAATTATACCCATCTTCAAAAATTAAAATCTCATATTTTTATTGCGATTTATGGCTAAAGTCTGATGTGCTCCTTTGCTATGATTTGTTATAAATTTATGTTATAAATGGATAGCTTCATGATTTCTGAATGTCACTTGCCCTAAGCCGGGTTTTATATATTACCTGAAGGTGTATATAGAACCCGCCTTATGGCAAGTGACATCAGAAATCATGATGATTATGTATCATGAATTTATCTTTATCTTTATTTATCATAAATTTATAACATACCTCTATAACAGATCATGGCAAAGGAGCACATCAGGCTTTAGCCATAAATCGCTATAGAAGTATGGGATTTGAGATGGGAATAATTTTCCCGAAACGTCAACTTAACAATTTATTCAGAAATATAACAATCTGTCACATGGCAATAATTATAGTGAGATGTAACATGGTATGTATTCATACCATATGTACAGAAAAAAACATAAAGTAAACAAAAGCAAGATTATAATTAAATAATAATAAAAAAGTATATACAATAAAAAATAAATATTCAGGACGCAGTCTTTTTAAATTTTTTATTTATGCCAACGTTTCAACCCACACATGTGGGTCATCTTCAGGTGGTCCTCTTATATTGAGTGATTGAACACTCCCAGTGCTCAAACCACGCCCTGCAGATGACCCACATGTTGGTTGAAACGTTGGCATAAATAAAAAATTTAAAAAGACTGCGTCCTAAATATATATCACCCATGATATGTAGAAGATAATATATCTATATGAATATAGAACAAATTATTACGGAAGTACTTTTATTATATGTCTTAAGGTACGGGATGTAAATGCATATTTACTTAAGGACGGTAGTGGACCGTATTGAAATTGTAGCGTATGAACATTGAAATTTGTAATGGTTGTCGGGTGCTTTCCACGGGTATATCTCGACTCATGCATCTATACATGTCAACATAGAAAACATTTTTTTTTTTACATAGACATATGTAAACTAACATAAAGTGTTTTGATGTATTTTCAAAAGATTCTTGAGAATTATTTGGGCATCCTATTTCTACATCAAGTTCCGATAGTCAAAGATATCAATATCACAACCTACCAATCATTGTGTTTAAGCTGAAATGGAATTCTCTCACGATAGATAGAGTTAGACAGTAGGAATTCAGTATGCTTTTTTTAATTATATTGATTTTTAGTCCCATCACAGAAATGAAAGATAGCTCACTGTTAGTAGATCTCTTGTCCATCTCTTCTGTAGTGTAGTCATCCTAGATTGGTTCCTTAAACATTTTAGTGTATCTGTCTGTGGTTGGAGGTGGTTTTAGTGTATCTGTGCAGTGGCAGTGGCTTACCTATATTATTTTGGGTCCTGGACACTCTGAAGTTTTATAATTTTTTTTTTATTCTATAAAAGTTGAAAACTGTCATGGAGTTTTCTTGGAAAGTGGGACCTGAGGATACTTGCTACTGAAAGAAAAGAATTGTACGAATGTTGGGAGTTATTATTGCTATGAGCACGTTCTTAGCAGATTACAAAAAAAAAAAATTAAGTTGAATACAAAATTCGGCATTCGAAAATGTAAAATGCTTCTCGACTTCTGGGTACGAGTCCGGTTGCTGGTATGAAATTTATTTTCGATCGACTCAGGGATCAGCATCTTGCTGCACACTCATTCTCTTCATAAACTTCATGAGGTTAGGTGATAAATCTGTCGGTTTTCCTTGAGGACTGACAGCATTATTACCTTCTCGTATTACGGTTGCAGCTATAATAATGCTTCCTTATTGGCTACTGAAAATATTTATTAGATTCAAGCTGTACAGTCATTGCTTTATAGGAAAAAAATAATTGGAAATCATTTTTATATTTAAATGAGTTTCATTCAGTTGATTTTTACATTTATATTAATTTGAGCCAAAGTATATACTGTAGTTCAGATTTCTCTAAAAAAATGTCTAGTCTGCTTTTGCATTTATCCGCCATTTATTTTTAGAGTGATGTATGTCGGAATAAATTATGTAAAATCTACAAAAAGGATAAATACAAAGGCAATGTTTTTCAAAAATTATTTATCTTTTAGAACAGTTCTGGAAGCTTCTCGTGTAGACATTTATATAATACTAGATTATTTGATATCCGTTTGAGATAAGAAAATCTATTTATACCTGACAATCGTTTATAAATCCTGATGCATTTATCTGATTTAGATAACAGAATGCTTTTTTATCTGTTTTTATTTATAAGTTGTATTTAATACCAAGAAATCGTTTAACACCAAGATTCTTGTAAATAAGTTAATGTAAATATCAGTGACGTGGAATTGAGGCTATCATCTTCTCGATCGATTTTTTTCTCTCCTCCAATAAAAGAAATAGAAAGGGGGAGAGAATATCGTTTCGTTTCCACAATATTTTGAAGAACAAAAATAAGTAACAATAAATAAAAATTAATCTACATAAATGAATTAAATATGTAAACTAATAGCAATTAAGAAGATAGGAAAAGTCAACTATATGATTAAACTAAGGCCTCTAATAGTTGGTACGTAAATATTTCATCACCCGCTATGTTCCTATTATTGACGTTTTAGTTTATATCCAATGCTAATTATATGTAGCTACATTTTTATAGGATTTTATGATTATATTTTATATCATGTGTATCCTTCTATATTTGCAGTAAAGATATTTCTCGCGGCAAATGTGGGGAATTGCGAGTTCATTTTACTGCGTTAAATCTTTAAATAAAAATAAAAATATGTCATACATTCAAATGATTTGCTAACATATTTTCAAATAAAAACATACCTCAAAAAAAAAGAAAAGATCCAAACATATATATGCATATTTTTGTTTATATATAGTATTATATTGTTATGTTTTTGATCACTCATAATTTTTATTCTCTCTTACATCTGTTAAGGCTTTATTATTTCGTGAGGAAGGATAGGAAGTGTGGATTGTTTGTTAGTTATCGATCTGTAATATCACTTTATCAGGAGTGAAGAAGTTGGGATACGGTTTACTACGTCATGAAATAAAGTTTATCATCGAAAGCCTGAATCGAAACGATTCAGCTTTAAACTCATGGCGTTTGATGTTTCGATTTGTTTTAAGTACTTATTGCTTCTTAAAAGAAATTCCGAATCGCCTCAGATTTTATTTTTTGGTTTTATCGTTTATTTTTGCGGGATTAAATGTGGAAATTCATGTTTGTCTCTTATATTATGTTTATTCTATTTTCCATAATATACTTCTTCTTTTTTCTTCCTCATATACTTTGTTTCTAAAGATTATGAAACCCCAAAAAATTTAATAAAATATAATTTTGGTAATAAATTTCTTTAAATTAATTTTGATCTGAATATCAAATATTAAATAGTAAGTATCAAACTTCGTTAAAAAAACCAAAAACTGAAACGAAACAAACCTGATTTTTATTAATTATATAATAAAAAATATATACTTATGTAAATGTAATAAATAATTATCTATTATATATCTAATAAAAATCAGTTGTTTGTTTCTTTTCATTTTTTTTTTTTTTTTGTTTTTAACGAAGTTTAATACTTACTATTTTATATTTGGTATTTAGATAAAAATTAATATAAAGAAATTTATTGCGATAGAAAAATATTGCGTATATATACGCAATATTTGTACTAATAATAAACTAATGATGATCAAGTAATAATGAAAATTAAATATTTAATTAGAAACAAGTTTTAAATTCATCTTTTTATGGTTTAAGTCTAAAAATTAGATTTTTCTTTTCTAGACTGAATTCTGATTGTTTATATTCGTATCATTTATTGATAAGAACATTACAACCTAAAAAAAGTATTTCAAATTGTTTTAACATTAATTTAAATTTTAACAATAGACTACCTATTTGTTAAAATGTGTGGAAGATTAAAAATGTATCCATTTTAATTTATATTCTTTACGATTTAAGGCGATATAAATGTCAGTTAGAAGATAGTTTCATGTTCAAACTAATTATACTTTATGTAGTTATACTGCTTTAATACCATCTTGGTTTGAAAGCGGCAGAACGTACATTAGCAATCATCATTTTAGATTAAAAATAAAAAAATGAATTATTGTAATCACGGTTTTTATTAATTGGAACATAAAAATATCTTCAGGATTAGCTAGTAAATAACTAATAATAAAAAAAATAAATAATTGGAGGTTAAAATTTATATTATATTAATTAAAATTGAAACTAATTTAAATTAAAACTAATTAAAATAAAAAGTTTTTAAGTTAATTAATAGATACGGTTTATGTTAACATAAAGTTCTGTAATAAAGTCTATTCCACGAGATAAATAAATGAATTTTATGTTTCATGGTAATTAAATATTATTTTATTTATTTACTGACCTCAGATCATAATTTAATCACTTGTTGTAATATTAATTATTTAATTAAAATATAAATTAAATTCCTAGATCCTTGATGACTTGTGGGGCTGGGCGGATTTTTTTCTAAACAATCCGTCAAAGGTCTTCTGTTATTGTTTAATCGTTTAATTTTCTGTTTTAAACGTTAACATTTTAGTTTCATTAATGATGATTATTTGGATTTTTTAATGATAATATTGATATTTCTAACATTTTATGTTGTTGCAACTTTTTACAAAGATTTTTAAAGATGAAATTTAAAAAATAAAAATAACAATTTACATCTTATTAAGTTGATAATCACAATAAAATGTATATAAAAAGTTGTAAACAAATAAATGGATAATATGTATTTAGTCAAAATGCTTTTGCAAATCGAGAACTATTCAGAAAATTAAAATTAATGAAATGATGTGAATTTTAGCATGTTTAATATATTGGACTGGATATTAAAATGTTTTAGTCCTTCAGATGTATATATATTTATATAAATCGTTTATGCTGTTTTATTATTAAATAAATTGGATGGAGTGCTACCAATGGGTAGTTTCTCCTCATGTTGTACATGTCATATTACTTGTTCATATTTACTTGTTGTATTTATTATTAATTACAGTCGTAAATTTCGTTAATAAAAAAAATAAAAAAATTGGAGATAAGAGACGTATATAGTTAGTGATATTAATACACATTTAAAAGTTTGCTTTCTGAAAATAAAACATTAAAATTGGTTACATTTTATAATGGAATATTTAATGGTAGTCTGGTCGGATTCTACTTTTGTGAGAATTTTAGCCAAAATTTAATTATATATATATATTTCTTACAGTTATCCATCATATAGATGCGGTTTGAATGCTCCATTTGTTATCACAATTTATGTAGAGTCCTTCAGGGCATACTGTGCATTTTTCCTATTAAGATTAAACGGCTACTATTTTGTAATAATTGAATAATAGGATCTCAGGCTTGGCCATTATTTAATTAATAATATTCTTCTGATCCTTAGAACAAAGGACTTCTGTGTTGGGAATAGTGTTGGACTGATTGCGTAATACTTTAGGCTAGGTGGAGAATAATTTATTCAGTTAAAAAAATTAGGGGGGGGGGAATATTTTAATAATATTAAATTTATAACATGACCAGGATAAGGAGGGACAATTCATGTGAAATCGACCTATGATGTTTGATGACTTTTTTTTTTTACGTTGTTCTATATTAAGACCGTTGAAAATTTGTAAATGTTTTTATTAGATATTTAGTTTTTTAATGCAGTTTTCGCATTGATATGTCAGCTTATTTCGAATTTTATTGTGTTTTATGTGGAATTGTGTTGCTGTTTTGTTAAAAAAGGAAATAAAAAAAAAAACGTTCAAACATAAGACTAGATTAAAGACAATGGCATAAACAATATTTTCTGTCTTGTATATATAGGGCTTCACTTCACAGTAAATTAAAAAAAAATGTGAATATTAAACTTTTCAAACTGCAAATCTTCTTTATTAAAATTATTTTACTTAATGTTAATCATACATGCATAATGCCAACTTAAAATTACAGGTTTCAAACGAGGTAAATTATAATTAAATTATTTTCAAAAATTTATCATTGTCTGTTTTTATTTATTTATTTATAACAATGGGTGACTCCTCAACCTCTTAAGGGTCATTTTAGCCCTTATAAAGTATTTACATTACATTGGATGAAATTTAATAATAAATTTGAAAGTACAAAATATTTTACTGAATATTTTTTATAACGAAATCAATTTTTTAATAGAGGGGCTTTTATAAGAGTTCATCTTTTAAATTCTAATTAATAAATCGTTAAATTAAAAAAAATATGTAAACTTTTTTAAGATAATCTAATTTTCTAAAATATCGTAATTTTTATTTTAATCTAAACACATTATTAACATTAAAACAATTTAAGATACAACCGTGTCTCATATTTATTTATTTTTATATTGCATGAATCTAATCCTACTATAATATATGGATATTGCATTCTATGATGATATACTTTTCTAAAAAGTTTAGTAATGGATCTTCTGTTATAGTGACTTTTTTATTCAGCTTTGTTATATCAAAAATTTCTAACAACACGGTTTAAAAAAAAAAGTTCCCTTAGTGTGTTACAAAAAGTAGTTAAAATATTAACACTTATACTTTATTAGTTTTATCTATCATTAATCTTAAAATTTTGGATTTAAATCACTGTACAAGGTGTCCAGACAGAAAAAAAAAGTGGAAAAGTAATGAAATTTTATTAGTCTGTGTAGTAAGTTTGTGATTAAAATTGAAATTGAATCATACCCATGAGATTTTAAAATTTATATCTAAATATAATAAATAAAAGTATCGGTTTAGAGTTTAAACTATTGTTCTAAAACGAAGTTGATTGTAATTTAAACTATAAATTACGCGAGATTAGGAACTAACCGAAGTAGTTATATGTCATCAAGGTTTTGCCTACCTCTAGCGCCTAACAGTAAAATCAACTAAAATAAAGATTTTATTAAAATTATTAATATAATTTTCTTTACAACATTTCTGAGTATGGTGAAAAACGATTTTTACTTCATGTTTGTGTGATTACAGTCTTTGTAAGTGCTTATATTGTTTTTATATCGGTTTCATAAGTATTTATTGGAATTTTTCAATTGTTTTAAGGACATGAGTAATAGTGGTACAGGAATTCATCCATTCCACATCTACTTTCCAGTTTTGATGATCCGAGTTTTGGGTTGTTTATCCATTGGACGCATTTATATTAACGCCTTTTTGTATTATGCAATTTTTGTGGGTAATCTGAAAAAAATAACGTAATATATTGTTATTAGTAATTAAAAAAATAATAATTTTCTACATTAGTATAAATCTAGCAATCAAAATATTACAGAAATATAATTTAGGAATTATTCTTGAATATCAAATAACATCCTTTTTTATTTTTTTTTTTAGCACAATTTGTATAATTTCAAATTATTCGAGAAAAAAACCTGGATTCAATTAAAATGGACTTATTAAACAAGATGGTTATTCTTGAAGTGGGTATCTGTGGTATAATTGAGGGTGGTAAAAAAAATTGCAAATAATTCGTGGTATTTTTTTTTTAAAAGAGAACTTAGTTTAGCCCGCACCAACGTCCTTTTTAAGGTGTTTCAACTATGACAATTTAAATTTTCATTTCATAATAACAGACTTATTATAGACATGGCCACAACTGACATACCTCATGAACATGAGGAGGAGAGTAAAAAGGCGTTGGATGAAGGATCTCCTTCCTTAAACAACTGAAGTAATTGGAACAGGTTAGGGAAGAGGTACTGCTGAGTACTTTCCTTCCCCATGCCTGTCATGTCATTAGATCATGTATTGCCATCACATTTGCTGATTGTCAACAATAAGTTGACAGGCGCAAATGCATATTTTATATATAAAAAAAAAAAATTCATTTGAAGTAAAATTTGTCAAGTTTACTGTGTTGCTTTTAATTTTCTATTTGTCTGTAGAATATGGAACCTATGTTTCTATAAATTTGCTTTTAGTTTTGGGGGTTTACTATCACTTATTTAAATATTTACCTTTTCTTTCGGGACACCCTGTAGAGCATATATTTCTTAATTGGGTTTCTTTCTTGTTCGATCTTGTTTCTTGAAAAATAAACTTTGATTAATTTCTCTTTTCGTCATCATAGAAATGTTATTATTTCTAATCGGAAGAATAGCGAGGTGAAATAAGAAAAATGATTTGTCACTCAGATACCGCTCCACCATTCATTCTGACAAGTACAAATTCCCGCTTTTGACACGTCAAGTGCCGCATAGTGGACCCCAACATGGGATCATTTTCTATTCTGGGGTGGTGAATAGACGTGAGGCCAATGGGCAAGGTTGCGACATTGCCTAGGAGGTCCTTGATACCTACTGCTATTCTTACACCCATTCTGTGGCGTTAGCACTCCCCTATTAATGTGTCATTATCTTCGGCCTAGATGGATCTAGGGTAGTGATTTACTATGACTTAATTACATCCTTTCCCGATCCTTTCTAGTAGGCCTATCTTGTTTTGGAATAGATGGAACCTATCCCGAGTGGTCTAGATTTCTAAATTTATTCATTGATCGAAATTCGTTTCACAGTATCGATCACCTTTGTCGTGATAAATTTATAATGTCAAGGTTTTGACAATAGGTTATAAAAAATTTATTTTTATACATGTATTATTATTACTACACCCTGGTCACTATGTGATTCTTAGGATTCTTAGGATGTCCTACTAAGATAACTAGGTACTAACCAGTGTAGGAATGTCACTATTTATTTCCTGGAACTACTGAGCAATAAATTTTCGGTTTAATTAAAACCCATTATTAAAAATATATTGGTTAAAAAACACAGTAAGTCGACTAAAATGGCACAAACCCTTTTGTATATTAAACATACTTACAAGAAGCGTGAGTGGAAGAAGTGAAACCACAAGGTTTTGAACCGACTACTCTGGATCCTCGCCCCAATGTGCTCGTCCATCGCGTCCTCTTAATATATCTTTATTTTATTATTTCGATTTTGTACAATTTATTTTTTATTTCCAATGTTGTCTAGATTTTGTTTTCGCCAAACCCACCTGTCGAAACATTCCCTCTTTCACATCTTCCATCCACATGTATGTTGGCCGTCCCCTCTTCTTTTTACAACTCTGACTTGTGAATGATTTTTTTTTTCCATTTTTCTTTCTTAACCCCATAGGATTTAGTGTTGAGAACAGAGTGTAGGACGAGGATTAAATATGAACTCTTGTACTGCATAGGGTGCATTATGGATAATTGTATACATTTGTGAGAATCAACATAATTATTGCATGACGAACAATATACCGTATATTTAAAAATAAATTTGTATATATATATATTTTAAAATATGATTACCAACAATTTAATATGTTGCATATTTTTATATATTAAACTTGAGGAGAGGGGCCAGCCACTCTCCATAACATATTTAAACTTCTTTACATTTATAATTGGTAAATGGCTGACTTTCGTGGATAATGAAGAGAAGAATAGTTGGGGTGGTCAGTCAAAAAAGAAGGCAAAAATAAATGATAATATTTATTTTTACTTTTTCTATCTAAATATTCTATTCACTATATCTTAATTCTACTATTTGTTTCCATTTCTTATATAACTTCATATTTTTCTGTTTTACATTTTATTCTGAGATTCCCTTTACAATACTGATGCCACCTTTTTTGACTATGTTTACTTCATCATTCCACACTTTGTACCTGTTATTATTATTTGTCTCTTGTTCTTACTATTGTCATTATTCTAACAACTTCATTTTACTGTAATTTTTATATTTCTCATACCTTGTTATCTGGTTCTTTTCTTAGCCCTAATGATGGCCTGAACTTCAGGTCGAAACGTCGGCATATGTAAAAATAAATATTATCATTTATTTTTGCCTTGTTTTTTGACTGACCACCGCAACTATTCTTCTCTTCTTTATATTTATAGAACTTTTTTTAGCTAAAAATGAATAATGTTAAAACTGAATGTAGAAATATCCTAATAAATATTTTTTATATTAATTTAAATATATATCAGGTTTACTCGAGGAAATCATTTGGTCCTCTTTTTTTTATGATCAGGTTCGATCAGCTCCCTTACTTTTTTAAGTCTGCCGCCATGGTGGGGTACTATCCGGATGACCATAGAATTTATAGAAAGAAATATCTGTTTAACTGTGGAAGCAATTTTAATAAATCTATTATGTTTCATATTTCGAAATATTTTAAATCGATAGTCTTAATCATTGACGAGATATTTAAATAATTTCATTGAAGATTTCTTAGAAGTACAGTCAATTGTTCAATTTTCCTCGACCCAATGAATGTTAATTTACTCATAAGTGATTTTTAAATTAATTCATACTATTGCTTTTTTCGATTTTTGTTTTTCTTACTATTTAAATTGAAAATTAGAAAATTATTTTGACTAATTGTATGTGGTATTCCAACGATATTGTATCCTTCAATTGTAATCCAACGATATTTTCAAAGTACTTGAGGCGTTATTCATTTTTTTAAAACATAATATTCCATGTTTTTCATCCATCGAGTACTGTACTACTGAAGTTAATAAACTGTCTGTTCTAAGACATTGAAAATCTTACTGTTGTTTAGAACTGTTAATGTAATAGCGACTCACGATTTTCTCTTCGAATTAATTACAGTTAAGAGATCTTTAGACTCAGTTAGCTTTAATATTGCCTTGTTGCCTGAAAAGTAGGTCTGAAATAGCTTTGTATTTTTAAACTTTTATTGCTACATGCAATTTATCTTGCACTTGAAGTCTGCCTGGCATTATCATTCCGAAGGTCATGGTTGCGAAAATTGACGCCATACCCTTAGCGCACTTGAGTGATAAGCTATTAATAACGTCTCCTACATTATCCATAGCTGCTGTATGTTACTAATGGGTGATGTGGATGACGAAATGAGTGATATTGTCTCATATTAAGGTTTAAATTATATAATGTAAAAAAAAGTAGAATTTTTAATAGATTTTCGTGTATTCGGGTAAAATATTAATGTATATAAAAATAAACTCTTCTGTTTTACAACTTTTGATGTTTCCTAAGAATATTTTTCAGAATAACTTGACGTAAAGACCAAAAAAGATCGGCCGAATCGAAACATTTAGTTAACGAATTTTCTTGTTAAAAAAATATGCCAACATTTCTGTCTCAGTTGTAGGCCTTCATCGTGGCTTAGTGTAAAAGAAAATGGGAAGTTAATTCGAATAAAAATGAAATGAAAAAAAAGTTTCGTGCATATAAAACATCTAATAGTGTATTTTTATTACTCCTTTATTTCTCACCGCACTTGCGGATCCAGGATATCATTTTAGGGGAGAGAGGCTTCAACTAGAAAGGTTTATTTATTTTTTTTAATATAACGGTAATTACTTTGGAAGAAAAAGAAAGAAATTAACTATCTATACGAAATAGTGTCAAAGTGATTCTTGAAGTCCTATAATTACACGATCAATAATATTTTAGAATTTTGTTTAATATATTTTTTTCTTAAGACATGTTAATATATTACCATTTGGAGGGGGAGGGCTTTCGGGTTGAAGCCCCCCTTCCCCCCGTAGATCCGCCTGTGACTCATCGCACCCTTAATTATTAAAAGTTTATTTTTTTAAGACACCAATAGCTTAGGGCCTTCAAAACTTTAAATCCGATCCTGATTACTAGCACTGTATTAGTTCTTATTAGAATGAAGTCGTAGGAGGAGACTATTCTATTCTGATTGGGGGAGGTGGCGCTGGACCACCCAAAAAAAGTATTGGGGGCTTATATTATGTATAAAAATGATAAGTGATAATGACTATAATCAACATAATTAATGTAAAACGAATAGTATAATGCTATATATAAAAATAAATCTAAAGTGTTTATATATATTACAGTGATTATATTTGAAAATATGTTACCAAAGTAATAGAATATATTGCAAATTTTTATTTAAATGAAGGAAGAAGTGAAATAAACTTTCAATTCTCCGATGCTTCAACTTAAACGCGGAAAAACTGGTAAAATCTTCACGTAAAAATGGATAAGAGTTCAGATAAATTAATCATAAAATGCTAGGATATCTTGCTACATATGATGCTTTAGGTTTCAAAACCGGTTACATCCATTTTTAAAAAAAATTCAGTACTGATCAAAAATAATTTCATAAAAAAAAGAAGACCAATTTAACAATTTTTTTTAAATTTCGTTATTTTTAGTAACAAATCACTTTAAACTAAATTCATTAACAATATTTTATGGTTATTATCTTTTTATTGAATCACATTTAATGTATAGAAAAAAAATATGTTGGATGAACCTGAATTTGATCAGTAAATATCGATTTCTGGTTGGAAAAAAGGACATTTTTCAAAAGTTTTTAATTTTGGCAAGATATACACATAATTTAAAATTTTTATACTTACAAATTTCTTTTGTATCTTGGTATCTTCAACTTTTCCAAGATTCTTCATGTCTCTGCCTTTTCCTGGGTTAGATTTCAGGATTCTTTTTCATTATAAATTTATTATAAAGATTTAAAATTATGGCAAATATTTGAAGGAAGGATTTCGCATTCAAACTGTCCAAACTTTGACTGTTTTGATAAAGAATGAGAAGATTAACTATCAACAATAACAGGTGTATGATCAGAAACCAAATCTTTTGGTGTTGATTTTTTGATCATCAAAACGGTTTTGAAACAAACACATCTCATACCTTATTTTTGATATTAAAAATTAATAAAAAATAAAATTTGTTTGGAGCAAATGGATGTCACCGGTTTTGAAACCGAACACCTCAAATATTTGTCTTTGAATATAAACTAAAATTTCAATAATTGGAACATTGGGCGTGGTGAAACCTGCGTACCTTCTTCTAATTCTTAAGTTAGTCATATAATCGACTTTTCCGTTTTTCTTCAACAGAAGCTTCCAAGTATGTTTAGTGTATGATCAAGTATGTTCCTCCATTCTTCGGCTTAATCTTCCTGCAGATTTTTATTTATTGCATGAACTCAAATATCCAATAACGTTATATTGCTAATCCATGTGCTTCGGCTTCCATAACCTTAAGACCACTAGCGGATCCAGGATTTAATTTTGAGGGGCTTCAGCCCGATAACTTTTTTTTTTTAATATATGTATATAACAATAATTACTTCGAAAAAAAAGAAAGATACTAACTACCTATATGAAATGGTGTTTAAATGATTCTTTAAGTCCTATTAAATGTAATTACACGAGAAATAATACTTTAAGAGATAATATTTAATATTTTTTTCCATAAATCAAGGGTACATTTTACCATTTTGGGGGGGGAGGGGGAGGGAGAGGCTTCAGCCCGAAAGCCCTTCCCCGTAGATTCGCCTGTGCTGAAGACTACATAATTCCTTTTATTACGCCTAATACTGTTGTGTTATTTAAGTTGAATGTTTTAGCGATTTTTTTTTTTTTTTTTTAGTATTATCATTTTATTCATTTTAAACGATTCGAACTTTACAGTAAATGTTGTTTGTTTTTTTATCAGATATTTCTCCTTAGCTGTTTAGTTTGTTACTAAACTGTCTTACTTGATATTGTTTGTTAAAACATTTAGCTTAAATGATTTCTCGTTGTTACAAAGAAATATTTACTTGTGTAAGCGGCCCTGTTGGATTGCCTGCCAGGAACTGGCCTGTCCCACTGCCAAATTGGAAGGAGGTCGATCCACTAAACTATTTTCCGGGCTAACTCTTATATTATGTCTCCTTTAAATGTCTTACTTATTCGATTACTATCTTCATATATATTTTTTCTATATATTACTATTGACCGAAAATTGTCATGAAAACCTCATATCTTCCTTCCCAAATTCAATTGTCACGTTAAAGATATTTTCCGTCATACTGTTTCTAAATGTACACCCAAGCTACATGTTTCTTCACTCATTTCCCCCCATTTTGACTTTGGCTTTATGGTAAGTAGGGAACCCTCTGGATTGTACTCGAGAATAGATAGAAGCCAAACACGCGTTAGCCCGCTCGGCCACTCCGCCCCCGATAGTTAGCTAATCATAAGCTACGCTCTAGGATTTGTCTTCGGTAGATCGAGGTGGTCTTATCACCTTTCTTTTTGAAGAATGAAAGTGGCTCTTCTCCTCCCGTCGACAATATTTCCTTGGGTCTCTCCAATACCAAACTACTAATTTTAAGCATTCTTCTGCCTCTAACCATCCCTTGGTGCATCCACGAAAAATAAGATTTTATTAGGTTTCAAAACCGGTTACATTCATTTAAAAAAGAAAAATCAGTACTGATTAAAAATTATCTCATAAAAAAAATATAAATTAAACAATTTTTTTTAAAATTTCGTTATTTTTAGTAACAAATCACTTTTAAAAAAAATTATTAACAATATTTTATGGTATTATCTTTTTATTGAATCCCAATTAATATAAAAAATATGTTATTTTTTCCTGAATTCTTCTGAACCGTAATTCTTCTGATCTCTTAATCTGAACGTTCCTTTCTTGCCCGCTCAACCGTTTTCTGGAATTTCTTACTATCTAATATAGACAAAGACTCTTCCTTATTCTCATTCAAATTCTTTTTTTCCCATTACCTTCTTAGATCCCAAACAGATCTTCCCTCCAATTTCGAAATTTTAATTTAAGAAGTGAATGTTGGTTAGAAGTGAATAATGATTTCAATATAAAACCCGTAAGCCTTTGAATGAATTCATAGGATTAACTTATTTTGTTTTTCCTTCGTTAATTCTTTTATTATTTCCATAATTAATTTATTTGTTATGTTCATTTCATTTAATTAAATTTATTCTACCATTGTTTTTTATTTTGTTATTTAAATATGCTAAACTTTTTATAATTTTATACTTATTGAACTCCGGTTATGTTCGTCAGGGATATTATTCTATTCTATTTATCTGTACATGTTTTATTCTTAAGGACAAATAGGATAGTAGGATAGTAGGGTAGTATGGTGTTCCTCTAACACTTATACGAAACTCAATGAAAAATGACTCCTTCCATCTAACTTGATAGAGACACTTCTATAAAATAGTCCCGTTACTTAGTCGATATTTTTCGCGTTTTATCGCTAATGTTGAAAAGAAGAAGAAACATCAAATTGGCTGAAGGAGTCCTTTATCATTGAGTTTCACAAAAGTATTCCTTTTTGATGGAACGTTCAAGACGACTTAGAGAAACGACTAAGTTTTTTTTCTATTCTATTATATTTTGCAACACAGAACCTCAAATTTTGAATTTTAAGTTGTTTTTTTTATCTATTACAAAGACTCACCGCAGAAAATCATATATACAATGTTCAATAGACTGAATCATTGCTAATAATGGTCATATTTTAAAATTTATTTATTCATTTTGATGGATTTTAATTACATTTCAAATGATTATAAAGATAATCAATCATAAATTGTATATTTTTTGCACAAATATTACATTCACAAGTAAAGTTGTATTTTATTCTTAATTTTCCTTCCTTTGTTGAAAATTGTTTATTTTTTATCACTCCCGGCAATTCTCAAAATGATTGCACCAATTATTGGTTTTTATTAAGTACTAAGGGAGATATAGCGTATGAGCAAAAACCACTTTAGAATAACGAATAACACATACTTTCTATATCTATTTTTTTCATTTATTTTATTTGTTCATTGATTCTTCCTTTTATATATAATTTCGTGTTTGATAAGAACTTTGTTGTTATTAAATTATTGATTTTAATTTTCCTTAAATGTGTGTAAATATATACAAAAATATATGTGATATATGTAAATATACGTAATTATTAAATAATATATTTAATTTTTTGATTATTTAATAATTGAATCTTGTTCATGAAACTGTTTCAGGTTGTATATATTTTACATCGTTACGAATGCAGACGGCAACCATTTCAGGTCATATCGTTTTTTATATAATTCATTGCAATTGATGTTTGTATAATTTTTGATTTTTCTGAGAAAATAAGAAATATGTTCATGATCTATCTAAACATTACTTTTTAAATGTAATTTAAATAATTGAATTATGATTGAAATTTTCGTTGTTAATTAACATTCTAAACCATGTATTTTCAGTTTTTTAATTTTTTTATTTACATATGCTATCTCCGTAGATAAATAAGTTAACGATATCCATAAATTAACGCGTGGCAACCTTACTTAAGGATTATCACCTAACCTAGACATAGTTAGGTTAATAGCTGCTCTGAATTAATAATATGTTCAGTGGGTTTCTGCTCGTAGAGTAATACCAGTTGAATTTTAATTTATGTGTTGCTAAACATTTTTCTTGATGGGTGGATATATATATTTAGATACAGTTTATAAAATAGTTGTAGTGAAGAGCGGGGGCTAAAAGTTCCGATTTTTAAACAACCTCAAATATTACTTAGAAAATGGCCTATTAACAAAATTTATGCTAGTTTATAATTTGTACATACATTCTTCCTTATAAATCTGAAACACTTCTAATTTTTAACGAATGTTTTTATATGAAACTTAAAAGTTGTTCGCCTAATTACATTCAATAGGACTTGAAGATTTACTTAAACACCATTTCATATACTACTTCGTTTCTATATTTCTTCCGAAATAATTACCGTAATATATACATTAAAAAAAAATCCTTCAGGCTGATGCCCCCCAAATTAAATTCTGTATTCGTTACTGCTAGAAATCAAAAAGTAAAAACTTGTCCAAACTTGGAGTAAGTCGTTACTAGCTCGATCGGATATATAGATTTGAACATATTTGAATATGTCTAATAATTTGAAAAAAAAAAACATGAAACATAAGATGTAATTCTCCGTTAGTGTTTTAATATCTTATAGTAATCACTTTAAAACTCTAAGTTGTACTTCCAGGTTATATATTATCTCGCTTTGCAATTAACATCTAATGTAGGTAACTAGCCTTTGTAATTTGGAACATAATCAACTTACCCCGGTAACTTTTAGCCCCGTTCCAAGCTACTGTAATGTACATTTTTATGTCAGTAAATATATAATAATAATGATAACATAAACTTTACGATCCTATAAATATAAATCCTATACTATCCTAATTCAGAGAATGTAGATATTACAGCATTATTGTTATTACTGATGAATTACCCCCTTCTTAAAAATGAAGATAATGTTACCCAAAGATGTATGGAAAGAATATATACTTTTATTTTATGGAAATTTTTATTTAATAGGACGCTATTGTGGTAAAATATACTTTGACGTTTTTCTCTTGTCCCTTAATCCGAAAATTCATAACCCCGTTGAAATTTGCGCTCCAAAAAAAAAAAAAAAAAATATGTCCCCCTCAAAAATTTTGATGGCGCAACTTGCGGGCACCTCTGGATATTGATTGACCAGTTTCTGGAAGCAGTTCTTCAGTAGTCCTATTCTTCTCTATGTGGAAGATATTTATATATCAAATACATAAGCTAATAAATAAATCAAATACTTCTACTGTCTAAGTCTTGCATCCACTTATCAGAACTGGCTTTATCATAGTATTGTACGCTGTTAACTTGAGATTTTTTGGGATATCAATAACTTTGGAAGAGCGAAAAAAAAATTTGTTTGCGCTTGTCTATTTCCGACCCTTGATCATTCATTGAGTTATTGTGGAGTCGAGCTATTTGAATTTGTCTACCTTAGGGGACGAATTATCTTCTTTCCAGATCCTGCTATTGGGGTGAAATTTGGGCTCATTGTTACATTTCTTTTTAATATTCATTTCCTTGTTGACAGATTTACTCTATGATGTAAACTGTCAATTAAAATCGTAAATGATTCAAAATAAATTATAATTAAGGACATATCACTACTACATTATGTTTATATTAATTATCACATTAGTAATCAGCAAATTATTATTTTGGTCGATTGTCCACTAAGGCACAACAGTTCCGCGTTTTTGTGAATCACTGCCAAGGCTCAGGATCAGGAAGTGAAGGCTTTGATAAACACGAAGGTGTCCTTGCTGGCTTTGTTGATCTTAAAGAAAATGTTTAATCATCAACCATTAACAACGGGTTAATCAGTTTAATTATGATTAATTATACTCGAATATAATTAAATTTTTAAAAGTATTAAAGAGCTGATGTGAGGGATTATTGAATTTTGGATCCATCCCAAACAGATACACTATTACAATACTCGTAAAAAAATGTTAATCGAATGAAATTGTCATATCTTACAAAGTGGAAACAAGTTTTTATTGAGTTCATCTTTGGAAGTGGGTGTTACCTCCTTCTCTGTATGTGTATAACCCACTAGCGGATCCAGGATTTAATTTTGGAAGGGTCTTCAGCCCGAAAGATTTTTTTTTCATATACATATAACAATAATTAATTAGGAAAAAAATAAAGAAATTAACTACCTATATGAAATGGTGTTTAAATGATTCTTCAAGTCCTATTAAATGTAATTAAGCCAACAAGAATATTTTTTTCTACAAAACATGGTTATATTTTACTATTTTGGGGGGGAGGAGAAGGGTCTTCATCCCGAAAGCTCTTCCCTCCTCCGTAGATCCGCCTGCAGTTATAACCTACTCTAAAATGTGTTAGTTACATAACATTTGCTCAGAATTTACTTATTAATTTTTAATTTAAAACTTTTTTCATTAATTGTTTTTTCTCACTTGTTTCCCATAGGTCTAGTTTATTAAACTAAACATTTAATTTATAGTGTTTCTTTATTTGGATGTTTCTGGGGTGCTCGATCCTTCGTCAGTATATAATTTACCTCTGTATTTAGTTAGTCCTCTAATTTAATCCTTATAGTAGAAAGTATGATAAACTATGATTTATGGACAACAAGTAAGAAAAAATAAAGAAATTTTTTATTATAAATACAATATTAGGTATTAAAACAACGTGGACATTGTTTTTCCCAAGTTCATAACATTAGTACGTTTAAGAATACATTTCAGTTACTTACAAATTTTTCTGTTAGTTTAATTTCACTTTTTAACGTTTTCTTTACTCAGTAACTATGTGTAAGATTAATGGAAATCGATGAGAAAGAATAATTTGAAAATGTTTGGGTTGTATGGGTTCCGGGTTTTTTGATGTATTGCGGAACGAAATGATTCGAAAAAGGAGAAATCCAATAGTTTGATAGATCCGCTTGAATTAGCCTCATAAGTCCAAACAGACATGATTATTTTTCCTGTTTTTATTTATTAATTGAATATTAATACATTCTTCCACATTAAAAGACATTAATATTATGGATACATTAATTATTCACACAATATGTTTGTTTTAATTTGAAATTTTGGAGTGTTCTGTGAGCAAATGTTGTATTAAGTTAAAAAGATGAAATTTTTCTTGTCGTTTCTGTGTTGTATGAGGGTTTCAAGATAAAACTTGTGCTTAAAATAAGTAAAATTAAATTAAGAAGAATGCCATTGATGATAATATGCCATTGATCACTAAACTTCTTTAGTCGCGTTTTTGCAATTTTTTGTTGGAAGTGAATGAAACTGAGCCGTTAGGCTTGAATGTGTAACCTTCATTCGGGTAAAATCTCTAGTCTCTAAATACGCTTCTACCTCAATACCTTCACTGGTATAAAAAGGTAACAGAGGTTGAGTAAGAGCGCTGCAGCCACAGACTCTGAGTTCATTAAAAATCGTTTTTATTTTAATTTTAAATTTAATTAAAATATTTTAATTGTCACATTTCTCGATGTGTTTTAGTTATATCCTTACATTCTCATGAAATCGATTTGAAATCACATTATCATAGATATTTCTAATTTCACATTTTGCCGGCAGAATGTATTGAAGTTTTTCAATAATTAATTTTTTTTCCCTTTAAAATGAACGTTAATTATTCATTGACCGGCGATGTTTTGTTTTTTTCAATTCAAATTTTCCCGCTCAAATACCAGGCAAGAGGAATGGTCGGCCTTGGATCGCCTTATGCAAAACAAATGCTAATTCTTTTGTTCACGTAGTCTTTGAAGCTTTTGTTAGAATAATTTTGGTTCTTCCGTTGTAATTTTATTTTCAATAGGTCCCTTCATAATAGGCCTATCTTCCCGACCATCGAGGTATTTTGTATTATAAGCTCAAGATTTTTTTTTCTCCATCAGTTGAATAATTTAGTTGAATATGAACCTTTATTGATTACTTACAGGTTGTACTTTATTATAAAGTATTTATAATTAATTTATAAATTCATAATTATTTATTTATAATTAATGTGAAATTATTTATTTTCTTCTTGAAATAACTTATGTATAATTGTTAACTATTGTATATGTTGTTTATTACATACTCTGACGAATACGGTCGTACATTTTTAAAGTGAAAACTTCTTTAGGCGCGTTTGCACTTTTTTTGTGGAGAGTGAATTAGATTAATCCGTCAGATTTCCTATTTGTAACGCTCGGGTAAAGTCGGCTGGAGTCGACTGAATATTTTTGCTCATTGAGTAAAATATCTCAAAATTGTATCTTAACGCGACGCCATGTTATAGAGGGAAAAAGAGGAAAACTAGTGTCGACAACCAAATGATATAATAAGTTTTATTGAAGATATGGATTAAGATACCTCAAAAACTAAACATCTGATCTGCATGTTGTTAGCCAGCGAAATGTTCAGCATTTCATCCTCTTTATAATGAGCTATTTTCAAAATTGTATCTTAACGCGAAGCCATGTTAGAGAGGAGAAAAGAGGAAAAATAATGTCGAAAACCAAATGATAACGAGTTTTATAGAAGATATGGATTAAAATATCTCAGAAACTAAAAATCGGACCTACATACTGTAAGCGAAGAAATATTATTTAGCATTTTATCCTCTTCATAATGAGTTATTGTTCATAATTGATCTAATCACTTTTATACTATGATCTAAAGCACATTAGTTTTTTTTCTGGATTAATAAAAAATATTTAGGGATGAACTAGATTTCCTAAGGATATTAAAATAACCCTATTATTTTAATATCCTTAGGAAATTTTCTTTTCAAAGAAAATTAAAGGACTTCAATGAAATAAGAACTGTGGTCTCACGTATTGTATCTTCAGTATAATCATCCTTAAATATCTAATATTACCTAACTGATTCCTAAAGTGGAGTATCAGACATCACTTTTTTTTAGGATATTATTTCTTTTTTATTGAATAATGATAAAGTTTGCCTAACTCTAAAACAATAAGTATTAGATCTATAGTTATCTATTCATAAAATGTATACATCCTTAGCAAAATGTATATAAATAAATAAAACTAAATAATAATAGAGATAAATGTAAAATAATATATAAATAAATTACTATTGAAAATATGTTAGGAACAGATAAGGAAAATAAAAATTGATTAAAAATAAAACAAAACGCCTTTTTTAAGGCGTTTTTAACGTGCTTAAACACATTCATAAATTTATGCAATATTTACTTTCGCGTCGGTAACTCAAAACCAAGCTTTGTATCCTCTTATATATGGAAGGCAATGCAGGAATCCAGGAAATCGCAGTGTTTCTCAGCTGTGTCAGTTGAATACAAAGCTGTTCTTGATTCCAAGACTATTAATGAGTTTTTGAAGACTAGTGTTATTTAATTGAATAAAAATGCATTTGTAATTAATTAACATTTTTTAATTATAATATTTTAATTATGTAAAAAAATAATTAAAATAGTTTTAAAATTCTATTATCTTAAAAATGATTGTTATTTTTTATTCCTTTGTTTTACTTATTTCTTTAATTCTTTTTCTATAAATAAAATCGATGTTATTGTTAATTTTTATGAAATTCTTTCCAATTATTAGAAATTTAAACTATTTTTTAATTGTCCTAGTTTTATTTATTTACAATTAAATTATTTCTAAAAATAAATAAAAGTATATTTTTTAATCGTTTCTATTACTTATGTAATTATGTTTACTTGACCTGGTAAGGTTTGCTGACGATCTGTAGTTATGGGATGGTATTCGAACTAAAATGTTGTTTAATGTGGTCTATTTATTTTATCAGGATAATAAAATAAACGTCTTTATTTTTCTTTTTTTTAAAGATAATTTTTACTTAGTTTTTTATTAAAAAAAATAAATAAATTAAAAACACTGGCAGATCCACGAGAGTGGAGAGAGATTTCGTATTACAGCCCCCTAAAAATGTTCTTTTTTCTATTGCTCCATTTTTTTTCCTGTCAGTGATCTGAATTAAATACTTGAAAAATCACAATATTTTCTCTTTTTAAACTATAACTTATATACAGCCACCAATTCTTTGTAAATAGCTTATTCTCATCGTAACCTAGAAATATTTTATTTACAAAAATTCTCGGAATTGAGGGGTTTTCAATCTGGAGGTCGGCAAACTTTGTCTATTTAATTAGGTACTAAAAACTGGTTAATACCCAAAGTATAGAAAAAAGGTGGCCTTCAAAAACATTGAGTCGTTTGGCGTGACCTACACACCCAGACTTTCAAATTAACACGGTTATTTAGGCCAAACGGTCCAAGATTTTTGTAGGCCACTCTTTTTATCGATTTTGCAATCAAATAATCTTAAGATCCAAGTGAAAAGCAAATGGGTATTTAAGAGTTTTTCCAGTCAGGGAACGAGTCTCCAGATTTAAAACTCCCAAATTCCGAGAATTTTCGTAAATAAAATATTTGTAGGTTATGATGAGATGAAGCTATTTACGAAGTTTCAGAAGGATGTTAATAATTTGATAAAAAGGTGTTTGTATCACGGACTATAAATTGAACCACATGCCAAGAAATATATATAAAAATTTACTTGAAGCATTTTTGTTGCTTTAATTACGTTTGTTTTATTTTTTAATGGAACTTCAAGTCATTAAATCCTGAATCCACTGTTGTCCAGAAATGGGTAAATACTCTGAGTACCGAGTACCAAGTATTTTACTCAAATTGAATCACTTTTGAGAATTCAATCACTATTTCAGTTAATCCTTTGACATCAGTTGAAATAGTAATTAAATTCTTTGGTACTCAATAAAAGTTAGTATTTGAATAAAATAGTTAGTACTCAGTAGTCAGAGTATTATTTGCCCATCTCTGCTATTGCCTGTAATAGTAATTAAAATTATTAGTTAATTAATTAAAATACTGTTACCTGTAAATAACTTAGTACTTAAGTTATTAATTTTATAACAAGTGCTACTGCTTACAAATTTAATTACTTGATTTCAGTTTTTTTTATTGTAAATACTTACCTTCTCTCGTTGACCTGCGTTGAGGTGATAAACAAATTCTCTGGTTGTTACTAATTGCTGAGCAATTACTGAAACAGTTTTGTTTTCTAAATACTAAACAAACTATTGCCTCAGCTGATCCCCGACAGCACTCAGAGTCAGTTACGTAAAACCCTCCACATCCATTTCAACCTCAGTCGTAAACCATCCTCGAATATTGTCTCTATCGGTTCTTATGCAACTCCTCTTACGATATGGGACGATTAGTGTGGTGAGTGTCTTCAGGCATTTTGTTTTAAGTAACGTTTTTATTTTGTAATAGCTGGAGTGTTTTTTTTTTTTTTTTCAAACCTATTATAAATTAGTTATGAGCGATGTCTTAAAATGTCTTTCAGACCTCGGAATGTAGTACAAGATATAAAGTGTGTGTTAAACATGTAATAGTAAAAGTTTGAAATATTTTATTTATTATTTATAATTTTACTGTATAAAAATATGCAATAAAATAATATAATTAAGTTTTTTAAAATTTAGTTTTATATATTAAAAAACACATCAATTTTTTAAAACTTTTTTTTAAAGTATGCTTTCTGATATGATCAGAAAATAAAATAATCAGTTCTAAAGATGAAAAAAGTAGTAATTATGATATATTTGATACATGTATAATTATTATTTGCCTTATGAAAAAAATACTTTAAACTTATTTTACAGAAAGAAAAGTGAAATCAGTAATAAAAAACACGTATTTTGATCACCAATGTTTCAGCCACATCATTAATTATTTTCATTTTATATTTACAATATTATATGAAAAAAAAAAGTAGAAATTTCTAAATTTGTTAGAGGCAATATAACCGTAAATAGAACTACTGTTTTGTATATATTAAATATAACTTAAAATATTATTGTATGTACAATTAAATTTTTTTTATTTTTTTTATTGATGATATTTACAACTGTATTACAAGTAAAAATACATTCAGTAAATGTGAACAAAGGAATAAAATAGCATGAAATCACATGTTGAGAAACTACCCATTGGTAGCACTCTAAAAATGTATTTACAAAAGGAGATCTCGAGGCCATCTTCTTTTCAGACGCCTCGGAGGGTTATCAGGAATTGAAGAGGAAGCAAGGTTAGAAACGAGTGGGTTTGGATGGTTCTGAAGTTTGTTATGGAAGGATAGGTATCTGGATTGGGCCATGTCAGAAACATAAGGAACATTAAGGTCGTTATGGATGATTTTCTTTGTGACAAAGTAAGGAGCAGTGAGGATTTTACGAAGGATTTTGAATTGTAAGAATTGAATACGAGAGGAATTAGATGGCTTAGTGGAGCCCCAGAGCTCAACTCCGTAAGTCCAAATAGGTGTTATTGTAGTCATGTATATGAGTCTTTTGTAATTGACTGGGAGGCTAGAGCGTTTGTCTAGTAAGTGCTGGAGTAGTCGGAAACGTCGAGCTGTTTCTTGTCGTTTCAGTCTGGTATGAGGATTCCAAGTTAGACGTTTGTCTAAGTGGAGTCCAAGGTATCGAATTTGTTCAACAGGGATAAGTGGGGTATTATTAAAGGATACTGTAGGACAAGAGGACATAGGTTTACGACGAAGGGTAAAGGTGATTTGATGGGATTTATTGGAATTTATTTTTATTCTCCAGTTTTGACACCATTCTTCAAGGTTTGTGATGTGTGATTGAAGGGTTTGGGATGCAATTGTTGGGTCGTTATTAACTGATAGGGCACATGTATCATCGGCATAAGTGATAATGACTGTGTTAGGATGGGTTGGGATATCAGCTACAATTAAATATTAAAGTAGAATACAATTTTAATAATAATTTATTTATAGTGAATAGAAGCAATATTTGTATACAATAAACATGTACCGTGAATAAATTCCTGTTAATTGTTATTATTTTTTTGTTTATAAAAGATTTATCATTTCATATTTTCTCAACTAAAAGATATGCGATTTCTTCTAATGTGTACATAAAATATAAAATATATTACTGAAAATTTATTTAATTTGTTGGTAAAAAATAAACGCAGGGAATGATCTGTACAGTAAAATAAAATAAAGTCTATTTTAGAGTAGAATTGGGATCTTTCTCCTATTGTTATATTTGGGCGTTGGTTTTGTAGAAACCTATTTCTGATATTAATGGAGTTGACGAGTGTTGTTGAGATTTAAAGAAGGTTAAGACTGTAGTGTTAATGCATTCTTAATTTCTGCTTTATAAGAACATATGGAATGACATCATTCAATCACTTAACAAATGACACTTGCAATTGCGACGAACAGGCACTCACTTATTGACATAATTTTACTGAAAGGTGAAACCAATGACATGTCACGATATATTTATTGGGTGCAAAATACAGCTCAGAAAAATTTACCAATAATATTTATTCGGAATTTTTAAATATGTAAATAATTTGTTGTGTAAAAGAAATAGTAAAGGTAGTATTACATGTAATTAGATAGTATTATATCATTGTAATGAATTTCCATGGAGTTTTATTTCATTCATGGAATTATGTCATAAAATCAGTATTGGCGGGAAAATGATGAAAAAAATAATTTTCTTACAATTTTATCAACGAATTAATTTTTATTTGTCTTTCTTTCATGCTGTTACTTTAAAAGTGATGTACTGTTTAAAATATTAATAGGTATAAATAATTATTCGAAATATTGAAAATAAATAAAAAATTAAATATACGAATTTATCTCTGAAAAATAGAAAATAAATTAATCATTCTAGATGCATTACTCTACATACTAATTGATATTAGAAAAAAACGACCTGTGTTTGTAAGCTTTTAGGGTTTATTTTTTTATTTGTCTTAATATATTTAATTCGCCCTTTTGATCTTATTATCATGGAATGGACCCAATTGCATTTATTTTTGGTGCCAAGAATTATTATTCAGTGACAACGGACTACTAATTTATTCTTGCAACGTATAAATACGATCGTAGTTTATGTCAGTGCTCCCAGTAATGAAAACATGTACAAATTATTAACATACACTCGTTGTATGCAATTTATGAAGGATTTACGAGTTTTCATATTGAATTGTAGCCAATTGTTTTTGGCTAGGCGAACATTTCGACTTTCGGCCAAAATCTTTCTAAAATGAATTTGTTGAAATGTAGCAATAATTAATGGATATTTGCACCATTCTTTGGATTGTTGTCAATATTTTAAATATTTTTTATTTTATTTTATTTTTGTTTATGGTTCATAGTTTTTAGTTCATACTAATAGTCTGAGGTACAGACCCCTTTTTATCGAATTATTAACATCCGCCTAAAAACTTCATAAATATCTTCATCTCATCGTAACCTACAACTATTTTATTTACGAAAACTCTTGGAAATGGGGCATTTTCAATCTGGACGAGGACAAACTTTGTCTATTTAATTAGGTAGTAAAAAACTCGTAAATAACCATTTGCTTTCTACTTGGATCACAAAATCAATAAAAAAATGGTCTTAAAAATATTGAGCCGTTTGTTGGAACTTACATTCCCAAATTTTCTAAATAACGAGGTTATATAGGACAAACGGCCCAATATTTTTCTAGGCCGCTTTTTTTTTTATTGATTTTGTGATTAAATTATGTTACGATCCAAGTAGAGAGGAAATTGGTATTTACGAGTTTTTAGTACCTAATTAAATAGACAAAGTTTGCCCTCCTCCAGATTGAAAATGCCCCAACTCCAAGAGTTTTCGTAAATAAAATATTTGTAGGTTACGATCAGATGAAACTATTTACGAAGTTTCAGGGGGATGTTAATAATTCGATAAAAAGAGCTCTGTACCATGGACTATAATTGTAACATTGAAAAAACAAAACATTAAATTTATTAGAGGATACATTAATTTTATTTTACTAATTTATGAACATTAATTCATTTATTGTGATTATTTACCCGGAACCATAATAAATAAATTTAATTCTAAATATTCTTACATTTATTTCAAGAATTCGGGTTGAAACATTTTATCAGAGTGAGATATTCGGATGTTATCGTAGTTATTTGACACTTAGCCTCTAAACGAGTGAACAAAACAATTATTTTGTTGTGACTAACGTTGGAAAATTATTAATTTATTTCTACTCGAATAACAATTAATTATTGAATTAAGGAATAGTTGTTCGGGAGCGCTGTCAACAATGACACACTATTTTGGTATAATACTTATTTATAACCTACGTTCAGGACTATGTTGTAGATCTCAATCAGGGAAGAAACGAACTATATGCAAAAAATTACCATTAATTGGCATAAGGTTAAAAAAAAACTGATAAAAGAGTTGTTATCAATAACAATTTTTTTTCAATTCAGTTTGGAAGAAACTGTGTGTCTTGTGCCCAGAATTAGTCTTTATTTTTCTGTAAACTATTTTTATTCTTAAGGTACTTATACCAGATCAAATTTTCTAAAGCTTCTTTTTCTTTTCTACTTTACTATATCTCTGTATATAGTGTATATAGGGATATGATGTATATAGTGTCTATGGGATCTGGAATATCTGGCAAAGTCAGAAAATTGTTCGAATCTTGAAAAGCCAAGGAATATTATCAAAGTACACTGAAAGTATATCAGTTTACATAATAGTGATAAGTATTATTATAACTGTCACATGCAGCATATTTATTTATAAATATTACGAGTTATTTTTGTGATAAACAATAATTATTTTTCGCTGATTGTATTCCTAAAAATGGAAGGAAATGGTCCGGTGTAGCGGTCATAAATATGCTAAATAGTGACAAGACTATTTAATTAAAAGCCAACGTTTAGACCCGACTATGCAGGTCTTCTACAGGGAGGTGTGTTGAGCTAGAAGTTTCACTTAGAACTGTAATTCAGCAGTTCTAGTGAAATTCCTAGCAGTGTAGCAGTTCTAAGTGAAACTGCGTAGTCGGGTCGAAACGTTGGCTTTTAATTAAATAGTTTTGTCACTATTTAGCCTATTTATGACCGCCCCCCCCTGGACCATCTCATTCCTTTATAATGCAACGGTCAACTATTAAATATTCAATATTCTTATAAATATTTACTATGAAACTGCTTCTTAACTAATTAAGGAATTTTTTTTATTTTAATATTTTTATTCCAATAATGGGTGTTATGATTTTAAATGTTCGTATTATAGACGATGTTTATATTTTTTTAGTATTAAAAAAAGTACTATGATATTTTTATTTGTATGCCAAGAAGATGTTGCTATTTATTTATTAAATATATATATATAGCCTCCATATTGTGAATTGCTGTATTTAAAATGATAAATATTGTTCTAATTATGTAAAGTGCTTATTAATAATGATCAATTTTGTCGCATTGCTATTAATACTCTGGAAAATTTGAAAAAGTCAAGGAATTAAAAAAAAAATCGGTGCAGTAAATATTAGATTATTATACTGTATGAATGAGATTATTATAATTTTTTTTTGTGGGTATTCAGCCATTGCACCGAAATACTAATTTATTTTCGACCGAGTAATTTATTTATTTTTTCTTGATAGGCTCATATGTTGCTGTAAATTCATTCTAGTGACTGCTAAATCTGAACGTATCCTTATGTTGCCTTTATTTATTTTTGTATATTTTAATCATTCGTCAAATACTGCAGTCATTGATGCTTGACTTTATTATTCTTTATTGAAATTCGTGCAAATGATCTGCCTAGTTCATGAGCAGAAATCTTGAACAGCTTTTCTTTTCTGAGCAGATCAGGTGGTAATATTTCCATTGCAAGAACTTACTGCCTATTCTTTGTGTTGTAGGCTTCGTACATGAAGTGTTCATGTAGAAGTCACTTACTGTCAGTTACAGGAATCTGATTTTCCTTGCGGTCATAAATTATAGTATGAGAGTCAATGAGAATAATCGTTTTTCTGCATTATTCCACATCAGATGATTTAAAAAAAGAAAAGAAAACTAATTACTATGACTTCTCTAATCGCCGAGCTAAATCCAAACGACCCTGAATAAATATTTGTATGCAATAGCTCACCGCCTCTGCTGCTCGAATTTTCTTTTTCTGTTTTAATATTGAACTTGGTAATAGTATATTTTAATGAATTTAATTATATCATTGTTAAATTCCACGGTACACATGTATGCATAAATGTGAAGTTTCATCATTTGAAAAATGAATGAAACTTGATTTTTTTTATTTTTAGTTTCCATAATTTTTTTATGTTTTTGTATTATATTTGGGAATTGTTTTTGTTTGGAAAGTTAGTAGCGGATTGAAAAAAAAAATATTGAAACATTATTTTATTTATGGCCGACGCAGCTTGTCGGCCTAAATTCCATCTTCTTCAGCGTTGAGAATCGCAAGAGAACAATAAAAATATATTAAACAACTATTTTAAAAAGATATGAGAACATGTATGTAGTGGTAAGGTATAAAAATATAAGTAACATTTAATGAGAAGTAGCAAATTTTTCTTTTTATAAAAAATAGAAAACAATTACTACTTATTTTATTATTATTTTATTAATATTTTATCTTACCAATACAATACAATACTCATATATTTCAATTTTTATTCACTTCTTAGAATTTATCAATCAGCAGATAACATATATTTTTGTTTTCATATCTTTTGATAATAGTTGTTAAATAATTTTTTATTGTAATCTTGCCTTGCCTCAGTCCTGAAACTTGAGCCCAAAAAGTCTGCCCGAAATAAAATATTTATTCTTATTTTTACAAGCTTCTTCTCACTGACTGCAACCTTAAACTAACTTTCCAACCAATAATAATACTGAAATATTATACAAAAAGTTGAATAAAAAAAAATTAACAAATTAAAAAAACAACTCAAACCACAAAATATAAAAAATCTATTGACATTTAAAAAAAAAATATTTATATTCAAAATGATCATTTTTTGAAATGATGAATCTTCAGATTCATTAGACTTTTATTAATACTTACATAAAATTAAATTGGACTATGATATACATATATATATATATAAATTCGTTAAGAAAAAAAAAGGCTTAACAGCAGACGTGGTGATCTATTGCAAACTAATGTTTATTTAGGAACGTTTGGATTTAACTCAGCGTTTAGAGGGGTCGTACTGATTGTTTTTTTTTCAAAACAGCTGATCTGCAATATAATGCAGAAAAACGATTACTCTAATTGGCTCTCATACCATAAAAATCAGATTGCTGCAACGAACAGTAAGTGACTTACATAGGAACACTTCATGTAAGAAGTCTACAACACAAAAGATAAGTGGAAAAAAAAAAAAAAAACCATCACAGAGCTTGGAGTACGTTCTTGTTAAGGAAATACTACCTGCTGATTGCTCAGGAAAGAAGCTGTGGTGTGTGGGGATCATGATAAAAATGATGTTAAATCTCTAAAATATAAGCAATGAATTAAAATCACATAAAATATTTTCAATTGCGTTTCCTCACTTACTGCCATCCCAACTAACTTTCGAAACCTTATTATATACAGTCAACTGCTTCTTCACCATTAAGAATATTATTATTATTTTTACATTTTGTGGCAAAGAGCTACTCCACATTAATTCCTACTTCTGTGTCGGTGCTATGGATAGGTTATCGGTTATAGTAAACTTACTTTTGTATTAACTATTTAATATCGATTTATCTTCACCATCGATATGATACCTTATCGAAGTGTCGCCTAAAGACAGCTAGGACCGGTTGTTGAGGAGGGAGCCCTTCCTTAAACCATCAAGGCCATGCCAGGATTTAAAATGATTTCTATTTATAACTCGCCTACAGGCTTCGCTCCACAGTCCTTGGCCTTTCTTACACACATTCATAGGGCCCTCTCCGCGTTTTGTCTTCAGTAGTCCTCAATCGTCTGGTTTGTGTCCCCCCCTTCGTCACCACATCTTGCACCTTGTGATCTGTGATTTAGTGATACAGTGCTTCTAGTGTGATCTCAACATATACCATAGTGACGCGGAAGTGAACGGATGAGCTCCACTACACTGACGTTATCTGAATAATTATGAAATCTCCAGAAATGGGTAAGAAATTCGATTATCGTCACAAATAATATCACAGGAGTATTGTATCTCATGTTAGTCGACGTAGACCGCACAGCGTGGTGCATCAGCTGTAGTACAAGGTCTCGTGTTTTCACTCTTATTAATTATTTCTAATACCGTCGGTATGATTAAAATTTGCAGTGGTCGTCGCTGCAATTAATTGTTATATTCGAACCGTAATAGTCTATTTTTTACCTTGAAATACTTTTGGTTGTGAAGTAAACCGAATAAAAAATCATTTTATAATTTTTCAGAAATTTTTTATATCTATTATCTATTATATAATTGTGAAAATAATAACAAAAACAATTTTTAATAAGTTCCTGTTTGATCCTTTAGTTTTAACATTTTTTTATTTCTAACTCCAAACATAAAGCCTATAAATTCATTACAGGTTATTTTGCCTATCATGCTTATTAAATATTTAATGTAGTGTTAAATATGTTCACTAAATCATATACTATATATAAGTTTCACATTATTGATATAATTAGAACTACTGAAATTATTTCGATTTTGTTTTATTAATTTAATAAAATCTCTCTCTCTCTCTCTCTCTCTCTCTCTCTCTCTCTTTCTCTCTCTCTCTCACACACACACACACACACACACACACACACACACACACACACACACACTCCCTCTCTCACTCAAAATATGTTCCGTCTCATACCCTTAACAAATTAATGAACAATAATATGTTTATATTATTGTAAAAAATTTAAAATTGTTATATATATATATATTTTTTATATGTGTATTATATCAATACAGTTTAATTTCTGAATGATAGAATCGTATGTTGAAGACGATTTCATCTGTTATACGGAAGCACTTAACGGATACAGGATTTTTTTATTTATTTATTTATACATGTTTTGGGCTCTTCAACCACTTGGGTCATTTTCGCCCTATATTACAATTTGATGAATTACTACACACATAACTCAACTGAAGCTAAGAAATACAATTTAAAGTTTGAAAAGTTAAGAATAATTACAGATGATTATGATATTACAATTGAACTAAAATTATAAAAATAGAAACTTAAAGATTTAATAGAAGAAAAGATAACAGAGGCAATAAAAATAAAGATTAATGATTAAAATCCGCAAAAAAACCCCACCTACCCCTAACACACCACACTCGTTCGCCTAACCCTCCCTCCCCTAAACCCCACTCCCTACCACGCCCCCAACCCCAACCCCCAACCCTGCAACGCTCCCTCACGTAACCCCAACCCCCTTCACAAACCCACCCCTGTAACCAATGCAAACCTTCCACACCACACCCCCCCCCACCCTAAACCCCCCCCCCCAACCACAACCCCTCGCGTCCTCCCCTAACTGCCTACCCCAAACCCACAACCCCCAACCCCTCCTCCCCTTCACCCTTCAAACCAAAAAAAAAAAAGTCGTCTTCGCAACCACCCCCCCCAAAAAAATCACACCACACCTCACCGCAACCAAAATCCCCCCCTCCCTACCCTCCCCATGACATCCCATTATACAATTATCCAATCCTACCATACCCCATACCAAACCAATCTACCACAACACCTAACCGCTCATAAAAACCCCACAAAACGACCATCACCCATAACAACACAAACACCAAAAAATTTTCTCTCTCCCTCCGACCGCACACTCCCACCTCCCCACCACCCCCCCAGAGACCTTCCGTGCCCTAAACCACATTGCTGTGCCTCCACCAACCCCCGCCACCCCCCCAACCCAACGACAGCAGACAACAACCCCCCAATACAAACAATCCAAGCAAGCTAGACATCATGAACCGCCAGAACTCAAACGAACATCTCTTTATTATTTTTACTTGTTTTGGATGATAATAAAAGTAAGACACTTTCAGCTTGAAGTTCAATTATTTTCATCTTTTTAATCCATTCTTTTTAACGGTTACATATTAATTTAAAGCATTTAAAGCAGTTCCCTCGTGTTTCCCACAAAACTAGTTGACCACTTTGACGGCTAATAAGTTTTCTATTTCCTCTATTACTTATTTACTTACATTTTTTTAACGTTCGAGCTATTCGGACTCAGGTAAGCTGAGCTTTTAGGTTTTTTGGGAATTAAAGATATCAGTTTTCAACACCAAAAACGATAGTTCATTCGTAGGTTTGATCCTTTTTCCTCGAGCCTATAGAAAATTCCGCCAAATGTTTTAATAAGCTTACTGCTGAAGGCTTCGGTCAGACAAAGGATAACCTCATTCACGTCATCCTTCAATTTTAAAGTTCTCCAGTTATTTTTTATTGTCATTATTACTGTCTCGTCATTTGGAACTCTATTCCCCTCATACGGTTATTTTATCTTGAAGCTGTATTTGATTTATCTTATTTTTTTAATTTTTAAATCCGTGTTTATCAGTAGTTCAGGTTTTGTTATTGCCACCGGCGGATCTACTGGGAGAGGGGGGGGGGAATTAAAGCTGAAGCATTCCAAAATGATAAAATATAACCATGTGTTATTAATAATTTATCTCTAAAGTATTACTGTTCATGTAATTACATTTAATAGGACTTCAAGGATCATTTAAACACTATTTTATATAGGTAGTTAGGATCGTTCTTCTTCTTCTCAAGTGAAATGAAAATAGCCTTTATTTATTCATAAATATTAAAATTTATATAAAACACAAATTACAAAAGAAAAAAAAAGGAAATAATTTTTCACATTATTATAATTAATAAAAAAACTGTTTGCTATTCTTGCCTAGGCCCTCCCTTAGGAGTAATAGTCTTTAACATTTCCCTGGGTGACTTGCCCTACTGGGGAGCGGGATTTCTGACATTTAACCATTTTTCTTTTCTCAAATCTCTGTCCCTAACTGCTTTCCACCAGAGAGGTCCTGCCAAAAGCCTAGATGGATCTCTCCATCTCTTCATTTGTCGGCCTCTCGTCCTTTTCCGGTCATATGGAGTCCATTCGGTGACTATTTTTTACCATCTTTGGTCATTGCATCGTAGGAGATGTCGAGCCCATTTCCATTTGCCTTTTCTTATTTGCGAGAGTCTGTCTTTGAACCGTGTTTCTTCTTTTATCTTCTTGCATCTGATTTTATCTGTATCTATGTTCTTCACTTTCATAATGCTTCTCTCGATGCTATTTTGCACACCATGATCTTCCTCTCTTGGGCTTTTGTCAATGGCCATGTTTGGAAGCCCTAAGTTCTTCACAGTCCCCTAGTAGAAGGTGTTGGCAAAAATAATGTCATATGCAAAACGTAAGTTGCTTAAAAATCGAACATCCACCTTTATTGCCATTTGCAGTTTCCCATCCAAGAGACCAAAACCTCTTCTCCAACACCAGGATAAACAACAAGGGAGATAACGGATCCCCCTGCCTAACACCCTTCTCGACACATAAGATTTTACCCCTCTTTTCTGTCATTACATATTCTGACATATCTTTGTATAGCTCTGCGATAATTCTCACGTATTTCTCTTCGATTCCTATTATTCTTAAAGCTTTAAGAACGCCCTTATATACGACGCTATCGTTCCAAAGTAATAATCGTTAAATATAAATATATGTATACAAAATTTCTTCAATCGATCTTTGAGTATTATATTTTAACATAATTATTTAATTAGTAATTAATTGGCTTCAATTCAGTTATCACCAAGAAACTTTCAGTCATTGTCATTAGAATCCTATCTTGTAGTGAATCATGAAAAAGTAATATTATCTCTTTTATCTTTTTATTTTGATTATATAAAATCACGAGAAATTGGAAAATGATCCATATATTAATTATTTAATAGATTAATTATATTTATATTATTATATTTATACTAAAATGCTTATCGCAATTTTTTCAAGGCATGCTTTCATAAGATATTTTATTTTCAATTTTTATTTTATTTTCTCATCAACCTTAAGCTATTTTAAGAGTTGCAACAATTAGCATACCAAGTAGAACAATAGCCGTGGTTACAAAACAGACCATTGAGGACTGCTTGAATTGTCGGAAGCACCTACCATCAGGCTGAGTAATGAGCCGTAAAGGAGAATATTGTTTTGTAACCAATTTCATAAATCATTATCATTATTAGAAAGCTCAATAGAGTCTTTCTTTTACATGGGAACCTGTGCGCTAACAAACAAGATATGCAAAATATACAATGGTGTAATTGGGAAATGTCTGTACAGTCCGTGGTACAGATCCCATTTTATCAAATTATTAACATCCGGCTGAAACTTCGTAAATAGATTCATCTCATAGTAACCTACAAATATTTTATTTATGAAAATTCTCGGAGTAGGGGCGTTTTCAATCTGGAATTCGGCAAACTTTGTCTATTTAATTAGATACTAATAACTTGTAAATACCCATTTTCTTTCCACTTTAATCGTAAGATAACCTAAGCACATAGTCAAGAAAGAAGGTGGCCTTCAAAAATATAGAGCCGTTTGGCGTGACCTACACCACAAATTGTCAAATCAACGAGGTTATTATATAGGCCAAACGGCTCACTATTTTTAAGTCCACGTTTTTTCTCGCGTGCTGAAGTTATCTTACGATTAAATTGGAAAGAAAATGGATATTTACGAGTTTTTAGTACCTAATTAAATAGACAAAGTTCGCTGACCTCCAGATTGAAAGCGACCCAATTCCAAGAATTTTCATAAATAAAATGTTTGTAGGTTACGATGAGATGTATTTATGAAGTTTCAGGCGGATGTTAATAATTTGATAAAAAGAGGGGGGTGGGTCTGTACCACTGATTGTACATTCTTTGTGGTGTGGTTAGTTTGTTTTTTCTGTAATTGGCTGAGTAACTCGTTCTCTACGAGGAATAAGTCTCCAGATTCTTACAGTAATTCAGTCCTCAGTGCCTCGAAGGTAGTGCAATTCAAAATTACATGCTGAGCCATCTCCGCTATTCTGCATCAATCCATATCACTGGTGGTCTATATCCTTACCAAAGGCATGAAGGAACCCAAGCCCCTATCTATGTCCTCTCTGCAAGGAATCGCGAGACCCAATAGTCCGCTTTGTTTCCAAATGTGTCGGAACGGTAGAATAATACTTCAAAGTATACTCAAAGTATAACCTTTGGTGGTTGTCACTCAGAAATAAACTTTAATATATATTGGTACTTATTTTTGAACTGAAACATCGCGTTATTTTCCCCATATTTGGTTTTCCAGCTCAGACATACCATTGATGGTAGCTGAATCAAGACAAGGTTCTTTTCTAATAAAAATTGTGAACACTAATCCCCGAAGTGTACAGCTCACCAAGTCAATGGCGCCTGGATTTCTCTGTCCCGTCTCAAGATATTTTACTGCTTTTCACTTCTTAAAAGTGGGAAGCGAAAGCAGATTTTTTAGATCGTAGATAATACAGAAATATACTATCTGCGGCTTGTTCCATGTATTCTCCTTGTTCCTTGGTTTGAAACCTTTTATGTGGAAAATTCATTGCTCCGTCGAAATGTACTCCACAAAAATTCAAAACCCCATCTAAATGTGTCCTCAAAAATGCAAAATGGCATGATTTGCGCAATGAAACCCCATTCTGGACACTCCAGACTAATCCCATTCTAAACCATTTCTATGTCTCATTTTTTATTGTTTGTGGGTTGGTTTTCTTGGCTTATACTTGGCAAATAAGACGAGTAAAAGGGACTGGTGAACTCGCTTTATTTCTATTCACTAGATTTAGCTTCTAAGGATCTCTCGACTGTAAATTAATTTCACTTTCTTGTTGAGTGTCCTCCGGCAATCAATTGACATGAAGCACTTTTGCTTTCTAATGATTGTCTCCGCGAGACAATAGGCAGTTCTTCAATGCGAATCTTAATCTCAGTTAATTATTCTCCGATCGTTATGCAACAGTTCCAAGAATGGTTCACGTTGATTAAGAAACGATAACTTTTAAAATGGAAGATCATCTGTAAAATACGACTGTATTTTCAATCTCCACCCTTTTTTTTTTCATTGAGTGAAAAACATTGTTATTGTTTAATCAATGTTTCTCTTAATTTTTTTTCTATATTTCTCTATACAAATTTACTTGATGTATTTATACTAATGCAGTTGTAAATATCATAATACAAATTTAAAAAAAATAATTCTAATTTTTCAAACATTTAAATTTTTTTTTTAACAATTTATTAAATGAGTTTTATCAGAATATTTTTCTAGATAATTAGGATTCCACAGATCAAGAGGGATTTAGATTCGTGGTATTTTTCCCACTGACCTATTTCTCAATCAGGAACGATAACGTTTATTGCATTAACTGACGGGAGGAAAAAAAATAGGCAAAAGGTCGCAATTATTGAGATAATGACGTGTTTCCATGTTTCTTGATGCGATTTAGTACAGCATGTTGGGCATCTGTGGACGTACTGAATTAGAGTACGTTTACATGGTCATTTTCTTACGCTGGCAATGACCGAGTATTATTTATGAATTTATGAAAGGGATGTATATAGCTAATAAATGAATGAAAAAAATAAATACAAAAATAAAAATATAGGGAAAAAAATTATAATAAAAAAAAATATATATAGATAAAAAAAATTGTATACTATGCTCATACATATTGTTAATACTATGTAATTGTATATTAGTTTTGGATAATTGTCTGTAACGATTAATAAGTATGCTGTATTTAAAGCAACCCAATGTAATTGGGCAGCACCCTTTTATGACAATAAATTCTCTCTTTTACTACCGGATCATTTTAGTAGGTAGATTATACCATTCATTAGGTTCTCCTCAAATTTATAACGTAGAAGAATTTCTGTGAAGCATTCTTCTATTTAAAACCTTGTTTGTTATTTGAATGATACGCCAGTGAGATGGCGGATGTAGAAGTAGTTGCCGTAGTAGGTAAAATTTAAAATGACATAATGAAAAACAGCTCACAAAATCCTGCACATAAAAGAACATCTGATGTTATGAAAATAATCAAAAGGAACTCATTTATGAAAAAAAAACTTTAAAAAGATAATTTAAGTAAATAATTAAATTTAATAAAAATATAAATAAATAAATGAATGATAGATGCTAAAAGAACTATGTATATTACTTCTCAAAGGTATTTATTTATACGTCAGAACACCACATCTTCGTCAACACCCATAAAATCCAATGATTGGGTCATCATTTCCTTAGATTATCTTTATAATAATTGTTATTTTACTAAAAGTAACTGTTACTAAAATTGACTGGTGATACTGAAGTAAAAAATACTGATCCAGTTCGAAGTGATTCATGATTTGTTTTTTAGTTCAAAATTTTTTCTTTTTATTGAAAATTCCATGCCTTTTAGTGAATAAATATTGTATTTATGCTAGATCACATTTAATATATTCATATTTATAACGTTACACTTCATTATTTTTTAGGTTAGGTTTACTTTCTAGTCACATGCTTTAGCAACTGTTTATAACTGCGAAATCACTAAAATGGAAAAAAAAATCACTTTCCCTTCAGTGACGAAAAATAAGCACATCTTCCAGAAAAAAAAAATTTTAAAAAGTAAGGTGTGTTCTTTGGACCACACGATAAAAGTGACAATATCAACAAGGCGAGATTAATAATATGATATATAAATTATAAATAATAGCTCATTATAAAGAGGATAAAATGTAGTTTATGTAGTTTTATTTTATTTGTGGAGTTATGGGTAACAAACGAAGAAGCTGTAGCATCATCATTTCGAACCATCAGTGTAAATTAAAAATGGTTCCGCAATATTTGGAAGTAGACGAGATTTTTTTTTTTTTTTTTTTTTTCTTACCCTCCAAAATGTTTATTGAAACAATTACATATATAGTATACAATAATACAATATATACATGCAATAAATTCCATCCACTGCCCGTGGGCATTTTAAGGATTGGGAATAGGTGTAGACGAGAAAATTCGGTTTTGCGCACATAAGGTGAGGTATTGCTTTTGAGTAATCGAGAGAGGCGGAGCATCATTTTTGGAGGTTTGTTGATCCACGGTGGGTTTTGGTTTTCGATATTGTATAAAGGTAACTTCTTAAGGGATTGAGCTGCTGAATAAATTCTTTCTGACATTGGGTGTGTGGAATTTGATTTGTTTCTAAAAGCGTTTGAAAATTTAGGTTTAAAAATTTAGTAGTTATGGCTGGGATGTTTATTTTGGGGAAGTAGCCTTGAAATGTAGTTAATTTTTTCCTTCTAAATGTAATAGGGGGTATTCCCTCCCCGCCCTGAACATTTCCCTCGCTTACAGTATGCAGGTCCGATTTTGAATTTCTAAAATATTTTAATCGTTTTCGGCACATTTTCCGTTTCCGCCTACCTAACACGGTACGCGCTCAGATACAATTTTGAATAACAGCTCATTACAAAGAGAAATAAATGATGAACATTTCCCTTGTTAACAATATGCAGGTGCGATTTTTAGTTTTTGAGAATTCTAATGGACTCCAGTCCACTTTACACCCTACCGAACGTTACACATCGGAGATCTGACGGCTCCGTCTAATTCACTATCTACAAAAAAAGTGAAAAACGCACCTAAATAATTCACTTCAAATAGTTATAACTCAAAAAGTATACAATTTGTGGTGAATCTTATCTATAGTAATTTGAAAGGTTTTTAAATTCCTTATAAGATAAAAGAAAAATGATCGAAATCATACAATTATTAGCCAAAATATAGCCAATAGTAAATTGTATCCATGTTTTGGTTTATTTTTGTCAGTAAAGAACCATTTTAATGATAACATAATGTATTTGTTCATTCAATAATATAATTGGAGAATTATTCATCTGGGATAACTATTATTATTTAAATTTTATTCATATTCTAAGAATTGAGGAAAGTCAAGACGTTAGTATTATTATGATTTGAACTGGATACAATCAATTTTAAGTTTAGAAATAATCAAAACATACTAATTAGGATTTGGCCGTAATTGTCGCGATAGTTTCACTATACTATTACACGATAACAAGGCTTACTACTAGTTATCATTCCTTTTTTTTTCTTTGTCAAACTAGTGTTGCCGGAAATCGGTTTTGGTCTTGCAACTTGCAAGATCATGACCATGACCGCCCAGTATATTATATAGTTTTAACATCTAAAAAAAAAAACCTGTACCTCTACAACCCATGAAGGCTATTGGGTTCAGAACTATTTAGGGAAAGCACTGTTACTTGGTTTACAGTGGTACAAGGAGGTGATTTGACCGAGACCACGCTCAACCGCCAGGTTTTTCCCTTTAATTAATTATTTTAACTAAGCTCACCGCTTTATAGAGGTGTGTGTACACCAGGAGGGTCTACCCAGGGTCGTCTCAGGGCCAATGAATCAGAATAAATAATAAAGCTTAGTATCCTATCACTGAGCTACACCTCTCCCTAACATTTTTAAAAAGATTATTAAATTGACTCAAACCAATTAGGGTTATAATTCATGAAATGTTGATTTGAATATGACTAATAACACCATTATAGCATGTTGAATAGTAATTGTGTATGAATTTTATAATACTATACATTTTTAGTTACTACATGTAAAGAATTGGTTGAACCAATATACTTTCCCATTCTGGAAAATAGCAGTAAAATCTCTGTAGAATATAATGGTAACATTTTTAAAAATATTATTAAATTTCCATCAAAACTATAAAAAAAAATCGTCCTAATTGTTACCAGTTTTAGAAGCATTACTGTGTATTGAATTTTATACACTGATTTGATTACTTCTTCACTTGCCCGTTTACATTGTTTTAGTTCTTCAAACGAATCGTACTTTAATGATTTCTCTGATCGTTTATCAGGAAAATTAATCTAATTCAATTGTGTTATTTTTAATGAGCATATTAAAAATTGAAAATGATTGTAAAATCGGTAGGGAAGTCTTGTGAGTGGACACACCAGATTTTTTATTTAAATAATTGGTGATATTGTATATATTGTCTAATCTCTACCAATCTTCTATTCCAAGGTGGGGGCCTATCACTATATTTCTTGATAATACCTATAATTTATTGTCAAGATAATTTTATTAATTTGGTTGAAATTTACTAAGTTTATTTCAATAAATCACCTAAATGTACCTATACTGTAGCGTTTTCCGAAGATCTAAATTAACATGCTTATAAAATAGCAATAAGCTAATAGGTAACTGCAATATAGGTTACTTCAAGACCGCTACTGAATACGTAAGACCAAGACCATGACTGAATGTGCAAGACCAAGACTGATCATGGTCTTGCATTTGGACAACTCCAAGTCGAACTAAAAAAAAAAAAAAAAAAATGGCATACCTTGTCTAACCTATTCTGTTCTGATTAATTATATTCTAAACCATGTATGAATAGTGATATTTGTTAAAGCTGTTCTGGATATTCTAATTTACCATTTGTTATTCTCACACAGAATCGAGTTTGAACCATGCCTATCTCACATTTAATGACTATTCTTAACAGCTAAATTTTAAATGACTTTTACTTTGACCTTTGTTTGTTTAAGAATGACATTCCTTCCATAATGTGCCTATTAAGATAGTAGTATTTCTTCTCACCTTGAAAAGTAATGATTGCTATTTAGAGAACTCTTCATACACATTTGTTTCCTCGAACTCTTTCGATAGAATATTTATTACATGAGATTGTTGTTATCATAGATCGGCCATGAAATACCATCCTCTCACTTAACTACAAGATATCCTGGTAGAGACTCCTGAAGACTGTATATGGAGGACGATATATACTTTAAATACTTCTTCTGTTACTTTTTGTGTTTTCTGTAATGTTTTGAAATTGCCTGCATATTAAGGTTGGCCCTGACGATAACTTGTAATGAAATATGTTCTAAGTTGTTTCCTCATAATTCTAAGCAATTGAAACCCTTTTACGTAATCAATATCTTTATATTTTTTTTCTAAAACTCGATATGGCACCGGATCGTTTAAACATTTGAGAGAAATTTGAGCTACGAGTTGCAGGAAAGAAATAATGATATCAGATTAAAAAATATATATATATATTTTAGGAAATTAAACAAAACATTTTTATTTTTTTCATTTCGGCTAGCAGAGAGCACTTAACAGATTTCTGTACAGTAAATTGATCTTATTTTTTTGATGATCAATTATTTCAGGAAAAAATCCTTAAAAATAAAGTCTATATGCAGCAATCATATTGCATTAATTTTTTTTTATATACAATATTATGAACATTAATACTTCTTTCTTGTTAAGAAAGAAGTATTTTGTTGGTCAAAAATCAATAAATAAAAATATTACACCAATTATTAACTGGGTGAAATAACTATCATTAGAAAAAAAAATTAATGTAACGGTAAATACATGTCTTTAAATGTATAAATAGTAAAATACTTTTCAAAAAATAAATTCAAGATGATGCATACTAACATCTTAAATTGTTTTATATTCAGAATGCTTTTTGAACTCAACGTAATGATTTCATTTCAATTAACATTACATTAATCTATATTGTCTAGATAGTTACATTGAAAAAAAATAATCTCAACATGAGCATTATCGACGTGCTAAATTTAGAATTACCAAATTTTAGAAGAAGAAAAGAAAACAATGAATTTTTCTAATATTGATTTTTCTAATTAGCGCCTGCTATATTATTATAATATTAGCTTAATTTTGTCCTATTGGTATTTTTTTATATTTACCCAAAGAAAAAATTAAGATTGCTCAAAGTGATCTATATGCACCTAAAAGTGATGATTTTCACATCCATGAGTTTATCATGGAGGCGTCAAGCTTATCAAATTCATTAATGTAACAATACTGTAAAAGTCTTTCACAACAGCTTTGGTTAATTACAGTCATGAATGAAATGAATTTTAACAGCTTCAAACAGCCATGATTGGTATTTTCTGGAAATTCTGTATTTTTTTGTTCTTAATTAACATGCTCATTTAAAAACATACTAACAGACGAAAGAAGAGCATTTTTTTTTTTACATTGGAATAATTATTTATTGAGGTTTTGTATTATTTATTATTATTTTTTTTTATACAATATTTATAAGCATTCATTTAGGAGAACTCCGAGTTATATTGACGAAACGTTGATAGATCAGTTATTTATTTTTATTTGAGAAACTTTTACCTGAGTTATGATGTGCAGTTTCTGGTGTTTGTTTGTGTTATCACTTTTAATCCTAATGAATTTGAATTAACTTAAATTGAAGAAACGTTGATAGATCAGTTATTATTTTTATTTGAGAAACTTAAGATTTTGTTGTGAAATCTTTCAAATTATTGAATTAAATTATTGATATTAATTATGTATAAGTAAATAGATATCGCTGAAAAAAAAATCGATACACCATCATATTTCTTCTGACCATCATATTTATGTAGTTTAAATTAACAATACAAAGAAAAAATGATTGTATTTTATATTTGTAACCTGATTACGGTGTGGTGCGTTATCGCACTGCCCTACTCTAAATTGACCTTAATAATCTGATTGTAAGTCTATCAACAGTGATTGTTTCATTGAATAATATTAAAGTTGTAATTTATTGATTGATTATAATTATATTTATTCAATTTTATGATCCATATTTGTATTATACATAACTAGTACTCATTATATAAGCTCACAGCTCGACAGAAATATTAGTTCATATCCTAACATTTCCTTAGGTCGTATGGATATGAAAAATGTAAACATATCTCGTATCATTGATTATATTAATATAAAGCTCTTATAAGTAAATAAGTTCCTTCTTAATTTCAAAGCACATAATGTAGAAACAATTATGGCTCGATGTGATAGTTTGAATTAATAGCCATGGTACAATCGACCATTTTCATTCGATGTATTAATAGATTTTTTTTAAATGTATAATAATTGTTTCTTTGATTTAATTATTCATATGGGGATGACCTTTGATGGACTAGGACATGATGTTGCTTTTTGGTTGCGCAGCAAGGGGCAAAAAGTCAACAGGTGCATAACAATAGAGGTAGTTCCCATGACTCCATCGCCATCCTCGGATAGTCTTAGGTCATCGATTACATATTTCAGGCATTAATAGCCAGGCATACCGTTAGGCCATTATCCAACTGATTGTGGGTTGTAATCCAACTCCAACTTCTGCAACTCTGCAAATTGCCGTTGTACATTATTTGATTCAAAGGGCAAATTGTATAATTTAAAAAGAAATATACATCTTTGTATCATAAACCTCAAATTTTAATACCCTAAATTTTTTTGTCAATTTAGAATCATAGAATAGTCGTTTTCCATTAGTTCTTAGTAGATAGACATGAAGAATTCAAAAGTTTCAGAGTAAAATTTTGGTGAAGATCTTAAACAATTTTTTCGTTGTTAGTTATCAAGTTATGTATTACTTTATATGCCATATATAGAGAATTTACAGAAATATACAGAAATTTATTTTTGTATTATATCTCTTATGTTTTTATTAATTTTAAATAATTTTTACACTATTTATTCTTATTTCATTTAAAAAAAAAAAAATCACCTTTGAAAAAAATATTTTATTTTTTAAAATAATACCTGACTATAACTAAGTATTTTAAAATTTTCAATTGTAAATTTAATTTAATTAATAGTAGGTATATTGTTCGATCTTAGGTCCTTTAACTTTATTTTAATTTACGTGTAATAGTACATTTCATTGACTCTTTAAAATCTGATCGCTATAAAAACAAATTAATCAAAATTAAATCAAATAACAAAAACCAAAAATATAACAACAATCAATATGCTGTATATAAAATTTTATACATTAAAAATTATTTTCGACTGTTAACTGATGAAAATCACGAGCGAATCTACGGGGATGGGGAGTGCTTTGGGGCTGAAGCCCTCCCCCCTAAATGGTGAAATATATCTATTTTTTATGGAAAAAAAATTAAAAGTGTATCTCTTAAAGTATTATTGTTCGTGTAATAACATTTAAAAGGACTTCAGGAATCACTTAAACACCATTTCCTATAGGTAGTTAGTTTCCTTCTTTTTTTCCAAAGTAATTATCGTTATTTTTATGAAAAGAAAGCTTTCGGGATGAAGCCCCTCCCCCCCCCCCAAAAAAAAATTTAATCCTGGATCCTCTAGTGATGAAAATTGTGGGTATATACTCTCATTTATATGTTGTATCTGTATTATCTTATATAGAAACCACATTTAAATAAATTACGCCATTGTGAATAATTCATAAATGTACAGTTTCTTAAATGAATTAATAATTTAAAATGATTTTTAGTAATATCTTTAATATGATACAGGTAATAGTTGAAAGTGAAGTGTTTTTAAGTTGCATTTTTAAAAGCAGATATGATGATATATAGTCAGCATATCTCAATTAATTATATAAAAACAAAAATCAACCATGACTATACGTAGATTAAAATAAAAATAAAAAAAATTGTGGGACAGAAGATCGAACATTTTGCCTATCATTAATATTAAAAAAAGTTTCAACCAATCTACATAAAAAAATATTTAATTTAATTTTAAATTAAAAACAATTCTAACGATGGGTGTAAACTGTAAAACGAAAATACCAGACATGTGTTTTTTTGTTGTTAAACTACCAGCAATAAAAGATCCAACAGTAGTAACGTTGTAAATGTTTTTATAGCTGCGGTTATGGGGAATTCTCATTAATTACCAGCAAACAGGCGGTTCTATCTCCGACTTCCCCCCTGTATAATTTTTTTAATGATTTCTTATTTGTGATTTACCAATTTCCATATGTTCACTAACCCACATACTTACGAATTATTCCCACCGGTCAACTAGTCCTTTATAATAACCACACCAAATTTCTTTCATTGTGGTGAGCGATATTATCGACAGAAAAATGAGGAAATGAGTGAGGATATATTAATAAGGAAAGATAGAGGAATCAATTCTTATTTTCTTGGTAATAATTATCTTATTCTTGATCGATTATAGAATCGATCAAGAATAAGATAATTATTTAAAACACTACATTTATCATTTAAACCAACATGTTTCCAAATTACAGTACGATGTATCCTTGCTAATAATGGTATGATTTCGTTGATTTTTCACTTTTTTATTTTTTGGGGAATTTAGTAACCTTTCAAATAATTATAGGTGGAACCAACTATTAAAAGTATGGTTTTTGAGCTATTCCCAAATAAAGTTTCTTTTCCTTCATACAATTTTTTCCTTAATTTTCGAGGGATGTGAATATGTTTCTCACCTCATGGAGACAAAAATCTTCGAAGTGAGGGCTCAATCGTTGGATTTGATGAAGAATTAACCAAGATTATGGCCTACCGACAAAAAAAAAAACTTATTATTTACAGTTTTAGTCGTAAAATATATAATTACAATTATAATTAAACTTTTTTTTTTGTGTTAAATCCTAAAATATTTGTTATTTTAATCGAAAAAAGAAGATCATAAAAATGAGGCGGGTTCGAGTCAGGTTTTTATGGATTTTTTAATTGAAATAACAGACATTAAATTCCAGTAATGGAAACGTAAAGGTTTTCAACTACCGTTCCAAAGAATTCCCATTAGTTAGGCATTAATTAATTTTTTTTCCTTTGTTTTGTTTCTCAAAATCGGTTGTATTATTTTTATTTCCTCAATTTATGTTAAGTTATTAGATGTTCAATGCATGTTTTTATTTTCTCATGTGTTAAAATATTTTATTATCTATGAAATAAATATATATATGTATATGTGTATTTATATATTTATATATATATATATATATATATATATATATATATATATAAAACTAATATGATCGTTTTTAGTGGTGTTTTTTCAGTTTTCTAACTATTTTTTTCATATTTTAATTCTGAAAATGAATGAGATTATTACCGACCTTATATATAAATCAAGATAACAACATTAATATTAAATCTCAATTTCTGAGAATTTGTATGAACAGTTATACATAAATATTATACTCAATAATTTAATTTAATTCTTTCTTTTTTTCCCAAACTATTTCAAGAAACAAGATAATTTATTATAAGATTGTATGAATTATTCAGGTTGTATAACCTATAAAAAACCGATGAGTTTATTTTGGGTGTTCAGACTGTAATCTTTTATTATGAACTTTTATATTTATATATTAATTAAACTGTTTAAATATACTATTTATTTGGTAGGTTCTCTTTGAAAGAATAAAAATTAACTACTCTATCAAAAAAGTACAATGTTTGCCTTTTAGTCTTCTTAAACATAGAAAGACTAACTCCTCATGTTCTAAAAATTGTTTTATTGTTGTCTGGCCAGTGTTCCAACTGCCTCCCGCAGTGCCACATCCTACGCCCTGAAGACGACCTGCAAAGTGGGTCGAAACGTCGGCAAAAATTAAAATAATTTATATATTTTAATTTTTTTATTTATTTCACCGCACCCTCGACTAACTCCTTCTCATATTATATCAACGGTCAACCATCTCTACATCATTTGGCCAGTGTTTCAACTGCCTCCCGCAGTGCCACATCCTACGCCCTGAAGACGACCTGCAAAGTGGGTCGAAACGTCGGCAAAAATTAAAATAATTTATATATTTTAATTTTTTTATTTATTTGACCGCACCCTCGACTAACTCCTTCTCATAAAAATTGTTTTATTGATCTAACTATTAGAACATTTTTTTTTTCATCTTCAAACACGCTTCATTGTAGCGATTGTGAGTGTATAATCCTTTGTGAACTTTTTGGAGTGAAGCAGCTGGAATTCCGTCGATTCTAACTCCATCAAGCCACAGAGAAATCCAATCAATGGCAAGCCACCGTGATTGCGGAAAGCTGACTAAATAGAACGAGTTTTTTATATACAATAAAATAATAATAAGCATCGTTGGTCAGTAAATGCATTATCCTTATATCATTTGTATTCTTAGTAATATCTGACAAAAATCAGGTAAAATCTTCCTGCATTCGATACAGCCAGTCGATGAACGTATAGTGGGTTACGTCTTGGGGAGTAGCTATAATACATGTAGAATTGTTTAGGAATTTATTGGAATAGAATCGAGTAATTTTCCCTGATGTTTTGTGCACAAAACAGCGGATCAGGCATCTGTACGCAACCTAATCTATTGTAACGATTACCCAACATTGTTCAACACGTTATCGGGTAGAATCGTTAATTAAACACCTTTTAATTCAGTTTTTTTTTTTAAAGTAAAACATAGTTATGGTATGATGGATTTCTTATTTATTAGGATCAACACCATAAATCAATATTCTATTAAAATAATAATACTGAAAATTGAAGAACAGTCATCCGCTTGAGGTTCTTTAGGTAATGTTACGAATCTTAGTGTATCTAATGGAAAACTGCTGCTATAAGGGAAAGAAGCATTATGTACTAACTTTTTGTTTCAGGCTTGGGCTGTGGAAGTACTTTAACGTAAGGGAATTGTATACTTATACATTTCCAATCGTTATCTGCCTGTTTTGAGGTTCGAAGGAGTTTTACATTCGACGGAGTGTAGAACCTAATCCATTCTTCAGTTGTCGCTTGGGATCCTCTCGTGCACAGACCGGTCGATACCTTCACTGCTACTGCTCTAGCACGTACACCACTCCCGGACCTCATGGAGAGGTGATAGCCCCCACCACCCCCGTCCGGTAGGATTGGCTGCCGCCGATGTTGTGTTGGGCGGGTAGAGAGGGGGTGGTGGTGGGGGCGGTTGGGGCTGGAGACCCCCACCAGGGACCTTCTACCAGGACAGCAGGAATTCATAGGAGCTCCTCTTTGGACCCTGCCCTTGTGTCGTCGGCTCTTTTCCTGTCCTGCCACTCCTGGTAGTTGATGTGCGTAGGATGTGGTGGAAATTTGCTCGGATCACCCCTCCTCTACCGTGGAGAAGCAGTCCCTTCCTACTCCCCATCCTCGCGAGCGCGGTCAGAACTTGCTCCCAGTAGCTGAGGTTGTCTTCGTAGTGGAGCACTTTCTCTTGGTGGAAGATAGTGAGATAGTGTACTGACGCCGCCCTCTAGTTGACGTTAACAGCCTTTACACTTGATCAATAAATAAAATAATAAACTTATAACATATAATATAACACACATATATATATATATATATATACCTTATAATATAAACTTGAAACATTTAAAGACAGTAAAGAAGTGAAGTTTTCTTCACTATGCTGCAGAATTTATCTTATTGCATATGATAGTTCATTTTTTTTTAAATGTCTTTAAATGTTTCAAGTTTATATTATAAGTTATATATATACCTTATAATATAAACTTGAAACATTTAAAGACCGTAAAGACTCGTTCTTCACTATGCTGCAGAATTTATCTTATTGCATATGATAGTTCATTTTTTTTTCTTTATTTTTCAAATTGGGAACATTCTTCCAATAAATGTTTGAATGTATCAGGTATATGACTGCTAATCATTTACTAGCGTTGAAGAGAATCGGATCTTTGTTTTCAAAATCTTTCAATAATATTTTTTTTACAAATTCCTTCTCGAACGTCTCGGGCTATATATATTAGTGTTGCCCAAAATCGGTCTTGACCAAGGCCGCCTAACTATTGCAAGACCAAGACCAGGACTGGTAAAAAAAAACGATGTTTTTAATAAAAAATTAATGCAAAATAGTTACTAATACTCGACAATCTTAGTTACTATATGTAAATAATTGGTATATCCAATATAGTTTTGCATTTAATTCCTCTAATTTCTCATTCAGGCTTAGTTCGGTTTCTCCTATCTACAAAATACAGTACTGTAAGACTGTTGCGAGACTCTTGTGCTAGACCAAGACCATGACAAAACTGAGTTTGCAAGACCAAGACTCGTCTGGGTCTCGCATTTGGGCAACATTAACATATATATATATATATATATATATATATATATATATATATATATATATATATATATATACCTGTTTGGAGTCCGAGTCGTTCGAGAAAGAATTTGTAAAAAAAATATTGTTGAATTTTTTTTTTTTTAAATTTATTTATTGAGTATTACAACAATCGGTCTCTTGGACATTGGTTATAGTGAGGTAGGATAACATTCACACTTATTGAAATATTATTGAAAGATTTCGAAAACAAAGATACTCTTAATCGCTAGTAAATGATTATCAGTTATATACCTGAAACAGTGAAACATTTACTGGAAGAATGTTCCCAATTTGAAAAAAAAAGAAAAAAAAAGAGAGCTATCATAAGTAATAAGATAAATTCTGCAGCATAGTGAAGAACGAGTCTTTACTGTTTTTAAATGTTTCAAGTTTATATTTATTCATATTATAAATGATAGTATAATGATATTTTATAGTCCGTGGTATCGACCCTTTTTTATCAAATTATTAAAAACCGCCTAAAACTTCGTGTATATGGCTTTATATTATCATAACCTACAATTTTTTTATTTATTAAAATTCTCGGAATTTGGGCATTTTAAATCTGTAGATTGAATTGATTACCATTTAATTAGGTACTAAAACCTCATTATCATCCATTTGCTTTACAATTGAATCGTAAGATAATTTTTTCACAAAATCGAGGTAAAAAAAGGTGGCCTACAAATATATTCGGCCATTTGGCCTAGGCAACCTTGTTATTTTGGCATGTTGGTTTGGGGTGATATAAATTGTGAAGTTTACTAATATATTTTTTCTATATATGGTGGAAAGTTCTCATCACGTACGATATAGAAATGGCAGTTGCTCATGTCCTCACATAATCTCGAAACCATAAAAGTCAATAAATTATATTAATTTGTGTTAAAACGTGAGTTAAATGGTCAGTGTAAACAAATAAACCAGAAACTCTTCAATAGATTTATTTATAATCTCATTTTAAATATTTTCAAACTCAATAAAAATAAAATATTTAACTGTGAGTATTAAAAAAAAAACGCTGCAAATGATTTCACAATGGTTTATTATCTCCAAACAATTATACATCTAAAGTAACATTACCTTCCGAGTTACAAAGAAAAAAAAGGTGATTCCAATTATTAGACTAAATTGTTTTTCTTTAATTATTAGTAATATGCTAAAAAAAAAAATAGCATTATTTCAGTAACACATTTAAATTTTAAAAACCAAACCAAGGATATAACATTTGGAGTAGAACACATAGAAACAAACCAGAGACCATATCTTTGCTCCTAATTGTCCGATTTTAACGATTGTTTTTTTTTTTTTTTTTTTAGGAAATTTCATAAACTTTTAAAAAACCATAGTAAAGACTATGGTAAAAACTTTTCGAGTTATTCGGAATTTAATTTTAACATCCCTCGTAACTTTTTTTCCAGCTTCTTTTCGTTGAAGTATGTTATATAGATAAATTTAAAGGGCTTCGAGAAAATGACTTTAGCGAAGTTTCATTGAAATCTGTACATTCGTTTAAGAGCTACAGTCTATAGCAACGCAGGTTTTTCGGCCGCCATTTTGAAAGTTAAAGGCGGAGAGTAATGTCGATGAAGGAGGATCATCCTCGGGTGATCTCTGATTTTATATCAAAATTTGAAAAAAATCGGTCCAGTAGTTTCGGAGAAAATGCTCGGACGGCGGACGGATAAAAAATTTTTTATTTGTTTTTCGAATTCTACGCATCTTGAAACGTGAAACCTCAAATTTTGAGAGGGGGTTATGTTTTTGAATTTTTTGGTCGATCACAATGTTTCATTATTGAAAATAATAAACCAAAAAAGTCTATAATTTTACTTCACAGTCAAAATGATACCACTCAGTTCCTATTAACTTTTAAATAATATTAATTTAGTCCAATACCTAGTTGGCAAGCCATTATTTTCTACCACTCCTTTCAGTCTGTTTACAATAATGGACCAATTTTTGGTGATTCCGGGCTTAGCCTATTCCATTCTTTGAGTGGAACAGCCTGTGTATGTATTCGCAAAATATCACTTCTCAATTTAAAAAAAAAATATTACCAATTGATGTGTATCTCGACTAATAGTGGTCCGATTTCTATGATTTATTTCCCGATTTTTGTAGGAATTAATTCTCTGGAATTGATTGCCGATTAATCATAAATTGCAAATTTTTTGATTAATCAAGTTTCCTTTCTTTATAATATTTTTTCCGGGGGAAATATTTTTTTTATACGTTATATTATTTTAAAAAACATAGATGGGTCTACTATCACCTTAATAGGTTTACATCAGATTGTTTGTATGAGGTCGAGTTTTGTTGTATGTTGTAAGTTGCATGATTTTTGTCGAAACTTCGCCATTAAAATTATAAGATAAATGTAAAAATTGGTGATTAAATGACCATTTACCTTGACAAGCAACATAATAATTAAGTATGTTAATTTGATTATTTGTATGAATTCTTGTTTTTGTTGTATGGACTGTGACGCTTGTATTATTAGTATTTGGACTACTATTATATACAAGGACTAATATTAATGTACTTTGTACTAACACCCAGCAAGATCATTTTTTCTTTTTTTTTTTAGTTTAATAAATCTTACAGATCATTATGTAAAGACATAATTTTATATTCTTTAAGTTATTATTATGTAGTAGTATGTACTGAGTGAACAAACTGGACAATTTTTTTAATTTAATTTATATATATATATATATATATATATATATATATATATATATATATAATAGATATATTTGTATTATATATCCGTGGTAGATTGTAAGTATCTGGAAACAAGATGGGTCCTCGATTTGGGAGATACTACAGTGGCTTAATAATACAGTGCGGTCATACGGATGAGACAGCCATATTGGATCGGCGGGAAACTAATATTTTAATAGTCTGTCTTTGTTATTTCAATTTAAAAAGTAATTGTTGCAACAAACTATTTACTAGAATGGTTTGGGAGATAAAATTGAAGTTGAACAATCTGAATGAAGCATATGAATCACTTATATCACGCGAAAATAAATAATAAAATCAAACACCAAAACAGTGTTTACAACTATTCCATAAAAACTACCTATTAGTAAACTAAATTTATTACTAAAACAACACAATTAAACTTTTAAATAAAATATCACTAATGAAATAAGTCTGTAAAGATGAAACCTATCACTGAACATGAAACCAAAACTATCGCTTTAAACACTAAAACGTACAACTATTCAATAAAAACTATCTATTAATAAACTAAACATATCACTTAAACAACAAAATTAAGCTTCTAAACTAAAATACTGCTAATAAAATATGAAATTTTAACAGTTTTGAGGTGCCTAAAGAGCAAACAGATAGCAAGGGACGATCCAAGATGGCCAACCAATCAGAAATCGACTCCATATGACCGCACTGTATTATTAAGCCACTGTAGGAGATACTCACTTGACCAGACTCGACCCCACTCCACCGAGACCTAGCACTAGAGCTAGCCCCGATGTCCTTGCTCCTTTGTATTGTCCCTTTATCTCCTGATTTACTCTTTGATAAAGAGGAACTCGCCTGCTCAGTAGTGCCCGGGGCATGGCGTCCTCTCCACCAGCTGTTGGTCTTCAGATACCGGTAAATTTCTTATCTAATCTCCCTCTTCCTTCTCGTTATCAGTTGAGGTCGGATGGGTCATAGAGTCTGCTCCTGATCCGGTCGCAAAGAGAACGCGTTGGTAATGTCGTCGCTCGCGCTATCTTTTGATGGTTTCAACATTATAGGTAATCTAGAAAAATCATTACATAACCTTACATTATTTTTGTGGTTCTAACATCATTTAACGTGTTTTATAAACTGCCTTAACCTACAGTTCTAAAACTATGCAGAATGGTTAAATGGTTAAAGTGTTTTATTTATGCTTTTTTTTTTATGAAACTCAACTTTTTTTTTTTTTTTATAAAATGTTAATCGACTCAAAAAATCAACATACTTATACTGAACAGAAAATCTTACATGTTAAAACAATAACGAAAAATTTAAATTAATATAAATTGGTGACTTTATTGAACATTTCGTTACATTTTCTTTATTGAGTAATATTACAGTTTTTCAAAATAAAGGAGATTTGTAAGAGAGATAGCGTAGCTCATTTACACTCTATGTACGATAAATACAAATAAATTAAATGCAGCTACTGCAAAGTAATAATACTAAAATTAAATAAATAAAATAAAAAATCCTAGTTCATAGTATGATCGGAGTGTTTACCGTACCTAGATAGATAAAAATCTATTTTAAAATCGTAGTAATCTGAAAAAATTACAAGGTATGAGAAGCGAACTCAAATTCGTTGTTAGGGTTTCGAATCCATTACAGTTCATAAACATTTTGCGTAATAAACATGACACGTCTAACGTATTACGGTATATTCATAAATTTTCCGTGATGAATTATATTTTTTTTTCCTCATTCTATTCTTAAAACCATTTACTAACTATACGTTTCGGTGACAATGAAGGAAATTCTCGTTTAAAAAAAATATTTGTATGCCAATTAAAGGGCGTTTTGGCTTCTTTAAACGAGTTTAAAAATCAGTAAAATAGTTGTTAGCATTGTGTTTTTCTTGTCAAGACTCATTTAATATTTTTATTTATATGTCAAAAAGAGGCTGCTTAATTTATTTTACATTTCTTACATGTTTATATCATAAAAATTTATAGTTTTGTTCATAAGCACTCCAGTATTGTGAAAAATGAATATTAATCAAGAAAAGTTTATTAAGATTTAGTCAACAGCCAAATATTTTTAAAAAATAATTTATTACATACAGTATGAATTATATATGTTGACAATAAATCATTAATTAGCATGTAATGCAAATATCTGAATTTTTTTTTTGAAAAATTTGAAAAGTCAGGGAATTTCGTAAAGTATTTTTGGTAGATAAAAATTTATTAAATTCAGGAAAGTTTTCATTTAGTGTCATATCATTATCTGCATCTAAGAGATATTAAATAAAACGAATAGAGCAATTGAAAGGTAAATAAATAAAAATTAATAAATAAGTAAAGTACTAACACAAAGTGTTGGAAAGTTTAGAATTAATATAATAAGATGTCGATTTTGAAACAAATATTTTTAGAACATTTACCGGAGTCCATTTGATGAATCTAGAAAAATTATTTCCATCATAAATCACAATATTGAAATTGATATATACAAATAATTTTTTTCCTTGTGATAAAGTATTCATTCATAATTTTAAATGAATAAATCTCCTTGTGTGCATGTTTGATAAGGTTATCAAAGAGAGTGTATATATATAGAAATATCATGGCGGCAGGTTATTATTATTTTTTTTTCTTTTAATTTACAATCTTTATCAAATGCATTTGACATGTTAGGTGCTTATTATTATAACTGAACCTAATGCCAATTTGTTATTATTTCTTCATGTATGATTTTATTTTTAATGCTTACCCTTTGTCGTTTTATTTTTTAAATGAAAAAAAAATCATAAAACGGAGTAAATCATTCAGTTTAAATATATCTTTTGTTAACTTAATTTTTTTTTGACGAATTTGGTTTGAGTCAACTTAAGAGGTAGTTATGCACCATGGTATACCTGATTGTAATTAATTTTTAAAAATCTGATACGTTACCTAATCAAGTAACGACATTCTGTCTAAAAAAATGAAAACAAAATTTTAACTAAAAAAAAAATTAAAAGTTTGACAAAATATAGAGCGATAATGTTCCAATTATATTGACATTACACCATTACATTTCTCAAAAATATTAATATATCTCACTAAATGTGAGGGAGGGAGAAGAAGTTGGGAGCTGTACATATTGCAAAAAATTATACAGAAAATAAAATTATTTTTCTTTCTAGTTTTTATAATTTAAAAAAATATTTATATTATGGTTTTTTTTAAGGCCTAAGAAATGTTTTGAGTCGAAGATTCGGGGATAGAGGTTTTGTCATAATTCCAATTAAAAACAAATTAAAAGTGAACATATTTTTAGCTTTTTATGTTATTACACGAAGTCTTAAATAGCTAAGAACTATTCATAGTCGTTCATCCAACTCCACTTGAACTTAACAAAGGAATACTTTTATGAAACTCAATGAAGAATTACTCCTTCAGATAATTCGAATTCAGAAATGCTTCTATTAAACAATAACGTTATTGTAAATGTTATTAATAGAAAAATCCCAACAACAAAGCCATGAGTTTCCAACATGCAAGTGAATTCATTTTTATTATTAATTTTTTTTTTTTTTTTGTCGCAAGTGTTTTATTATTATATTTGAGTTATAGTTTGTTTTTTTTATTTTTTTTTTTATCCCCATTCCTGTTATGTCATTGTTTCATGTATCGCCATCACATTTGCTGATTGTCTACAATAAGGTGCAAACACACCTTTTATAGACAAAAAAAAAAGTTATAGTTTTTTGGTTTATTATTTTCAATAATTAACCATTGTGATCGACCAAAAACTTAACTCCCTCTCAAAATTTGAGGTTTTACGTCTCAGGATACGTAGAATTCAAAGAACGAATAAAATTTTTTTTGTCCGTCCGCGCATTTTCTCCGAAACTACTGGACCGACTTTTTTTTCAAATTTGGATATAAAATCAGAGGTCACCCGAAGATGATCCTCCTTCATCGAAATTACCATCCGCCGTTTACTTTCAAAATGGCGGTCGAAAAACCTGCGTTGCTATAGACTACAGCGTCTAAACGAATGTACCGATTTCAATTAAACTTCGTTAAAGTCATTTTCTCGACGCCCTTTAAATTTATCTAGATAACATATTTCAACGAAAAGAAGCTGGGAAAAACTTACGAGGGATTGTAAAATTAAATTCCGAATAACTCAAAAAGTATACACTTTTTTGTCGATGTTGTAAACTTTTAAACTTTTTCGATGTTGTAGGTTTTTTTATAAGTTTACGGAATTTTCTTAAAAAAAAAAAAAATTGATAAAATCGGACTATTTGGAGCAAATATGTGGTCTCTAAATATTTTTTGTATGTTCTACTTCAAAGGTTATATCCTTTCTTTTTGAATTTGAATGTGTTACTAAGTAATGCTAATTTTTGAAGCATATTACCAATGATTAAAAAAAAAGGTTTAGTCCAATAATTGGAATCACCTTTTATTTATTTTTATTTGTAACTAGGAAAGTAATGTTACTTTAGATGTATAGTTGTTTGGGAATAATAAACCATTGTGAAATAATTCTCAGCGTTTTTTCCCTTGTATTAAGTCTAATCAACTGTTCAATATAACCTTCCTTAGTTGTTGTTAATAGAACCTTCTCCTTCCTTCAGTATGTATTTGGATAGCTTAGTGAGATGTCTACTGAAATAATTTCTTTTCTGTTTTGTTTTTTATTTTTGCATATATGTGATCTTTTTCTATCCGGATGATGCCTGAATTGGTGAAACGTTGGCAAGTTAAATGTTCACTTGCACGTTGGAGACACGTGGCTTTGTTGTTTGGATTTTTCCATTTATAACATAATCACCTTATGTGTCTATTCTAGCTTTATACTTATTTTAGTTATTGTAAATTGAAACAGTTCCGTCTTCCTACTTTATTCACAGGTTGCTCAATCGATACTTTAACGCGTTTTTCCTGTCGATTTTGAAGATAGTTATCTCATTAGCTTTGCAATCAAATTATCTGAATGGAGTCATTTTATTCATTGAATATCATAAAAATATTCATTATCATCCAAGTGAAGTTAGAACTTTACAAATATTTTTCATTATATTCCGATCCAACGTTTCGACCTAAGTTGCTGATTTTCATCAGGGCTCCTACACCTACTGGATGTTCGAATTGAGTGAATATCTTATGAAATGGTGTACTTAGTGCACTGCACTATCTGTCGACACAATTATAAATAAATAAATAATATATATATATATATATTAAAAACAAAACAAAAATAGCACATGAGGAGATAAAGGAAATAAATTGAGTGAAGGATTAAGGGGATGACTTATTATGCAAGATGAGTGGGCATATCTTGAGTGGGAGCCTGGTGTAAACAGGTTTATTGCTACCATTCTACAATAGCGCTCTGATAAACACATCAACCCAGGGTCAACAAATTTTATTCAGTTACAGTTACTGTCACAGTTATTAGTAACTGTTTAGTGATACATATATTGGTTTCGAAGAATCTTTGATTGATGTATTATATATTGTTAATTCCTTATTTTGTATACCATTAGCATCAGATCTTTTTATGTACTCATTATATCTGTATTTTACAACTCGTTACTTGTTTACTAGAGTTGAGGAGGCATAGTCGTTCCTCTGCCTTTATTAGAACGTTCCGTCAAAAATGATTCGTTTTATGAAACTCAATAAAAAATTAATTGAGATAATTCGTTTACAGACATAATCTGCTATTTCTTCTTCTCTTAAACATTGGCAGGGAAAATGCGTTAAAGTATCGATTGAGCATCATATAACATGTAAGGAAGAAACGGAACTGTTTCAATTTTTAACTGACTGAAAGGAGTTATTTTTCATTCAGTTAATGCCAAAAACAGCAAGTTTCCACTTTACGTTTGTTTTTAATTTGAATTATGTCAAAACCTATACCCCCAAATCATTGACTCCAAACATTTATTATATCTTAAAAAAACCTTAATACAATTTTTTTTTTACACGGATCGACCTGTCAGGACCACGCGAATATCATTTCTTGTTCGTCTTCATACCTTCCGCCTTCCTTCTACTCCAATACTCTAATACTCTTTCATCCTCCTGAACTGTTCCTCTCGCTCTTCCTGTGTGCATTTTATTCCTCGCCTCTCCCTCCTCCCTACAAGAACCCCAAGCTCATTTAGGTTTTTGCCAAAAATCTCTCAATTCAAGCAATCCTTATCCATGATTTTTAGCCTACCCAGTTCCTCTTTTATTTGTTTTACACATCCCCAATACGTAATAAATAAAAGAAATATATTTTTTTTAATTTAAAAAAATGGAAACGATAACAATTTTTTTCTATTTAAATTTTTACAATATGTACAACTCCCCACTTCTCCCCGCCCCATCTCCTCTCCCTATCTCACATTTAGTAAGATATACTAATATCTTTCAGAAATGTAACGCTGATGTACATTGTATAATGTCAATATAATTGGAACATTATCGCTCTATATTTTGCCCAATTTTTCAGACCAATGACCCTTTCTCAGAACTTTTAATTAAATTGGCTCACTATCAAGTTTTAAATTAAGAGCTCATATATTTTAATTTAAAAAAAAAATGCCAACCAAAAGTGAAATGACGCTTATTATTATAAAACATTATTGAATGTTTTTACTTCTTTTAAAATAAATAATAATATAAAATATAATAATAATATATATATATATATATATATATATATATATATAAATAATGTATTTAATAGAATATTCAGATATTCATTGATATGTAAATATTAATTATTTCTTTTTCACCTCTGAATAGTGTGTCAAGTACGATTTTGTAAATTTTTATGGGCATCGCCATTAATTAAATTGAGAAAGCTAATTTTTTTCACTTTATTTCTGTCTAATGGATCGGAGATTAATTTTCAATGCTAGTTTTGTAACTAGATTAGTTTTAATGCTAGTATGAGTACTAAGTACCAAGTATTTTACTCTAATACTGCCCTTTTTATTAGTACTAAAGAATTTAATTTCTACTTCATTTGATGTCAAACGATTAACTGAAGTAGTGATTGCATTCTCAATAGTGATTCACATTGAGTAAAATACTTGGTACGCAGTACTCAGAGTAGCATTTGACGAGCTCTGCAATGGGCCACGTTATGCTGTCATTATGGAGATGCGGTCATATTCCTTTGTGAATCAAGGATTGAAAATCGAAAATTGATTTTGCACCTTAAAATTTCAAACATTCAATTACGTTTCTCCGGAAGTTAGGTTTTTTCACTTAACCCACCCTTCAGAGATGCCACAGATTAAATAGCTAATAGATAATTATTTTAAAAAATTGTTAAAACCAAGGTAGGAAAGATGAATTTATGTATAATTCCAGGCCTTGGTTTGAAAAGACTCTAACTAACAAATTTAGGCAAATTAAGTTTACTGAGTGAGAATGATGTGCTCTATTCAATTCTACTGAGGGATGGCCAGTCGACAGTCAATATTATCATAAAATCAATATTTTTCTTTAGTACGCTATTTCATTTTATATGAAATAGGCAAGATGGATATATATTTTTTTCTAACGATCAGATTCACATATAATTCTTAGCGCTTTTAGAAAACGATAGTTTTAATTTTTAAATTAAAATATAATTGGGACGATATCGAAATAGACATTATCGATTGTAAAATAACGAATATCGGAAGCACAGATGGATGTACGAGGAGAGGGAGGCTTTCGAACTGAAATCTCCCAAAATTGTAAAATATAATCATGTTTTATGATCAAAATTATCTATAGAAGCATAATTCTTCATCTAATTACATTTAATAGGACTTCAAGAATCACTTACACACAATTTCGTATAGGTACTTAGTTTTTTTCTTTTTTCCGAAGTAATTATTCTAATATATACATACAAAAAAAAAAATCTTTCGGCTGAAGTTCCTCCCCCCAAAATGAAATCCTGGATCCGCTAGTGACCTTAAGGGAAATCTCGATATTTCGATAATATCCACTTTCGATAGCCTTCCGTAATTCAGAGTTCGATTTTTTATTTTTTTTTTTAATTAGTGAATCCTGATGACTGGTTTGGGGTTTCATGAAAAAAATTATCATTAGTTTTGTTATACTATTTTATTCACACCAATGAAACATCATAATATGATCCAATGTATCTAATTGTGTGAGGGATAAAATGAAAACAAATAACATGATAGGAATGAGGGAACGTACAAAGACACCCACCTAATCCTTGCACGTAATTAACGTTAGTTGTCAATCAAAGTAACACGTTATACTGCGGGTGGTGCCTGCCATGTGGGTGTAGTAGAACCGTTTGTTGTGCTTCTGTATTTGTTTTTAAACGGTGATGTATTCATTTATTTAATGATGCCATATCCCAAAGAAAAGGAATATCTCCAGTTTAATAGTTCGCTAATAAGACACTTAATAATTCCTGAACTTATACTAATCGATTATAGTAATCGCTCAAGACTTATTTACTTGGTGCAGATTGGCATTAGTTTTTAGTTCTTTCATTAGGAGTATATTACTGAGTGCACAGACGCTATATCTAGATACATTTTTTGGTTTATTATTTTCAATAATGAATCATTGTGATTGACCAACAAATTAAAAAACCTTAAGGGCCCTCTCAAAATTTGAAGTTTTACGTTTCGGAATACGTGGAATTTGAAAAACAAATAAAAATCTTTTTGTCCGTCCGCCGTACGCGGATTTTCTCCGAAACTACTCGACCGATTTTATTAAAATTTTGATTTAAAATCAGAGGTCATCCGAGGGTGATCATCCTTTACCGACATTACTATCCGCCTTTTACTTTCAAAATGGCGACCGAAAAATCTGCGTTGCTATAGACAGTAGCGTCTAAACAAATGTACTGATTTTAATGAAACTTCGCCAAACTCTTCTTCTCGACGCCCTTTAAATTTATCTATATAAGATGCTTCAACGAAAAGAAGCTGAAAAAAAAGTTACGCGTACATTTATTTGAAAGTTTACGGAATTTCCCAAACAAAAAAAAATTCGTTAAAATCGGACGATTAGTAGCAAAGATATGGTCTCTAGTTTTGTTTTATATGTTCTATTGCAAAGGTTATCCTTTGTATTGGTTTTTGAATTTTGAATCTGTTGCTGAAGTAATGCTAATTTTTTTAGCATATTACTAATGATTAAAAGAAATGTTTAGTCCAATAATTGGATTCCCCTTTTATTTATTTTTCTTTGTGACTAGGAAGGTAATGTTACTTTAGATTTATAATTGTTTGGATATAATAAACCGTAATGAAATAATTTGCAGCGTTTTTTTATTTATTAAAAATATCGAAAAGTTGTTTTTATATTATCCGAAGTGTTCAAGGAATCATATCTAGATAATTTTTTTAATTTATTAAAAATATCAAAAAGTTTTTCTTTTACATTATCCGAAGTGTTCAAGGAATCATAGAGTTATTCTCATCTATTTACCTTTTCAATTGCTTTTAGTTCGTCAAACAGTCATATATGGCTATGTTTATCTTTAAAATGTTATATTTATTTTATGGTTTAAATCACAAAGTACCTAGAATATCCACGTCCAAATCTTTAAAAGACAATTTATCCAGATTGGATGCACCGAATTTTAAAATCATCTGAGTTTTGAAACCTCCAATTTTCTTTCAATAATTTTCATTTTAGTACTAGTAAGGATTTGTGTTTTAAAATTGGGAATCGTCGCTTCCACATGAAATTTTCTTTGGTTTAATAGAATAGGCTATCTATTACGCTAGAGGTATTGGTCTTATGCTAGAGTCTCGCAACAGTCTTACAGTTACCTATTAGCTTATTACTATAGAGATATTACTGTATTTTCTTAGATAGGAGAAACCTAAGTTAGCCCGATAGAAAAATTAGAAGAGTTTAAAGTGCTAAAGTATATTGGTTATACCAGTTTTTTTTTTAAATATAGTTACAAAAATTTACAAGGATTAGTGACTAATTTGCATTAATTTTTATTCAAAAAGTGCAAGACCAATACCGATTTTGGACAACACCACCTGAGAGCTGGAAAGAAATGTATAAATTATATTATGCTTAGCGTTAATCCTTGTTTTGTTAGTCTTTTACTACCATTAGCAATTATAAAGGTTTTTTTCACAAAAAAAAAAAAAAAATTGAGTTAAAAATATTGGGACATTTTCAGAAATATTGAAATTATAATGTGGTCGTCTTATTCATAATTAATTAATAAGTGAAAGCAAGCTGTTGATTAGGCTAATCATATTTCTTTACCGTTCGGGATGTTATTGATATGGGCTTAATGGTAGTATCCTTAATTAGTTAAAACCCGATTTAGTCGATAGGAATCGGGTATAAAGGTTTAAGAACCTTGTTATTAAAATAATCCTAGATTAAGGGCGTGCGATAATTAAAATCTAGTCGGATCTAGGTTACTAAATAGTTAGAAAAATAGGCTATTCTGAAATTTTAATTAACGTAGAGTCAGAAAAAAAAATTGATTGATCTACCGAAATTCTTATTAGCTTAAAAGAAGCCGAGTGTAAGATTTTCGTTAATTATGAATATAAATTATATTAAGATTAATGCTGACATTAAGTGAAATCGATGAGCGATATTTTGAAAGTGAGTATATCCACTTTTGAAACAAGTTACTAAAATTTATTAATTAATTTCTATAAAATAGAAAATCATCTTTATTCTGAGACTAAATCCCTTAAGAATAACAGCATACTTCATATAAATTAACAATAAATCTGGCCAAAAGACTAATTGTAATAAAGAATAACTAAAATACGATTAATAAAATAAGTATATACATAGCTCTTAGGATGTATTTACGAAAACAGTTGGGTAATATTGGGGCTAAAACAATAACGTAATAATCATTAAATAAAATTAGAAAAGAACGCTAAATAAATTTTATAAGCAAAGCATTGTAGTGATGGAATAAAAAAAAATAAAAAATAACTGTTGATGTATAAAAAATAAATTGTGACGTTTCTTATGTAGATAAGTATGTTTTTTTTAGTACTGATTTCTAACAGTGGAAAATTTAAGTTTCTAAATAAATTGAATGATTTTTGGATGTAGAGTTTTAATTCATCAAATAAATCGTTGTTTTCGAAAAATATATTAACTTTTAATAGAATTATCCTCTACTATATCTTTATTATTTCTATAACAAATAATATAACAACAAATTGATAAATTATTATTATGATCCAGCATCGAATAAAGTTTTTTATATCTATTTATTCAAACTTGTTTTGTATCCCGGATATTTTATTTATTTGTAGCTTCTGTTTTTTCTTTATTGACTTATCAATGAATTCGGCGATCGTTAATAAATAATAGAAATTGTATGTAACCATAATTTATTTGAGCATTTTAACTTAAATGTATTCCGTGTTCTACAACAGGTTCTCAATAATCCTTCTTCCGATATATTTAATTTTAGTTCTCAAGTTTTCATCTTTTTTCTTTACTGTTGTAAAGCATACGAATGGGTCATCGAGTTTCTATATATTATTTACCCATAAAATATTTATCTTTTTTTCTTGATTTATTTATTATATATTCAGTTCAGCTTTTTGTTATTTATCTTATTTTTGGAAAATCCATCTGTAAAACCAACAATCTATTTGCTGTGACTCACCATATGTAGGAATGAGAATGGCATTTCACTTTTTTGCCCCTCTATTTTTTTTTATTTAAAAAATACAAAAAAAAAAACACACTTACAGACTATTCAAATTTTCCAATCTAAGTTTCTCCGGTATATCACTCATTGTTCCTTCTACATAACCAATAAATCACTTCATAAAGACCTACAAACACCACAAGTGACTGATGTAATTAAAAAATATTACGAAAATTTCCATGACTCCTTAGCTGGACATTCTAATCCACTTGTACAAACATTACTAACAGACACACTACCACAGAACCCACGAAGGATACTCAAACGCCTCTGGAGCAGAGACCTGCTGCATTAAGTCACGTTAGGAGTGCCTTCACTGGGAGGTTTCTCCAATCACGCATTCACGCTAATCCCGGAGAGGAGGTTCACAAACGAACATCACATTTACAAAATATGCTAAGGCATTTGTAAAATTGCTCAATAAATAAATTTATTATTATTATACTGTCTCTTTTTTTATTTGGATCTACTTTGACTTAAGACGTACATTTCCAATCATATTTTCTGAGAACAAGATATGTATTTTTTATTGTTAGGAATTACATATTATTTCTCTTTAATATGCTCCGTAGCTTATTATTTATCTCAATTCTATGCTTAAAAGACGCTCTTTAATTCTTTGTGATTAAAAATTAATTGTTACAAGACTTATAAGAATGTCATTAAAATAATTGTATGCCACTACTAGGTATTCATAAAATAATATATCACTCCGTTTGGCACAAAGAGAAACGTCTCTTGGAAAAGAACAAACGGACATATAAACAAATGGCATGCGTGGGTTTGTGCGCACCCGGGTTGTGTACGCATGGACAGTATTTCAGCCCCTCTCAGGAATGGCATTGCCAATAAATATTTTTAAAGACGCAATACAGTAACTCGAGGCGCGCCTATCGTCTTGGAGGTCGGGCATTGTAATCCCTGTCGGTGTTGTGTCGTTTGTCTTGGGTATTGCTAATGTTTTTTTCCTTTATTTGGTACATGACAAACGATAGTACAAATTTGCTGAATGCGGTTAATTTATTGTCTTTAGTTTCACTTAAGGTACGCATTTATTACTTTTATGTTCTTTGCTGTGCTTTCACGAACGAAAACTATTATTTACAGTTGAAGTGGAACTCGTATACGTCGCTACTTATAGTGGACCTAGGTAGCCTGAATGTGATTCAAACATTTATTATTCCTCCTGCAGTGTTTTATTAATACCATTTTATACTTACTTTATACTACTTATTCTTGTGTTCTAACCATTAGAAAATATTTCTTAAATAGTACTTGAAATCATAGACACAGACTTCGCCCCCAATAAAAATAGAGAGGGGCGGGAATATCGTTTCGCTCTCTCTAATATTTCGAGCAACAAAAATAAAATAAAAATGTATAACAATTATTTACTTGAATGAATAAAATATCTAAAATAAATCAATTAAAAAAATAGTAAAAGTAGATTAGATGGCTAACCTAAGGTGTCTAGAAATAGGTACGAAAGTATTTTACACGCTCTATAACCCTATTTTTTTAATTTATTTTTTTATTTATTTATTTGGAAATATAATAATCTATCACGTAGACACCATATATACAGAAAATATAAAATTAACAAAAGTAAAAAAATAATCAAACACCATGTACAATAAAAAAATAAAATAGCCTAAAGTATTATAGTATTAAAAGCATAACCCTATTATTGACATTTTAATTCATATTAAAATATAATTATATGTTGCTACGTATCCTAGGATTATATGTTTCATTCATGTCCATTCTTCCATGTTTAAGTGAAGATTTTATCATCAAATTTTTCCCAAGCCAAATTTGAAGCATCGCGAAAATTTTGAGTTCATCTTACTGTCTCAATCCTTTAAATACAAATAAAAATATATAATATATTTAATTGATTTATTAACATATTTTCAAATAAACCCATAATCCATAGATAAAATAAAAATAATATATTGTATATTGTATATATTTTACAATAATTATGCTGATTACATAATATAAACTTTCGAGTTTTTTTTATTTGGGATCCCAACGCCTCCAGCTCAGGAAGTATGCATATGTGTAATTGTGTGATAATTTTTAATTTAGATTTGTTTCCCAAAAAAAAAAAAAAAAAATCATTGAAATCGTACTATTAGTTGCAGAGAATTTTTGGAATATGCTACACATTTCTCTTTGAGATTTTTCACCTTTATTTTTTTTTTTGTGCCCCAAACTATAAATCTACCGGAAGATTTGTGATTGATTACATAGCTTAATAAAAAATATATATTGAATAAACATTTATAAAACGACTCAATCTTAGTGAACAAATTTTCCTCTATATGAAACTGTCTGAAAATAATAAACCGTTGTGAAATCATTTGCAACGCTTTTAAATTTTGATAACATTTCTTAGTTTAGCATTCATGAAACAATATATTCCTTTTTAATATTTTTCAATCAATAATAAGATGAAAATAAGACCAAAATTTCTGCCATTCACGCGTTTATTTTATTTTATTTTTGTGATTTTTTAAAGTATATTTAAATAATTGTTTTTCCAAACTTTTATGCTTGCTATATTGATATTTCGATGAAGTTATCCTAATCTTCATTGTATTTATTTTCAGATATGACGAGCCCAGGGATTCGGAGCGCGCCCATGGAAGCCCTCGAGGCGAGGGTGACGTTCCTGGAGGCCGCCCTCAGAGCCAAGCAGCTCGAGCTTGAAGCTTTAGAGCGGCAGAAGGACCTAGAAATACTGGAGCTGAAGTCCCTCCTGGACAAGTTCCAGTCGGTCATACCCTACCACATCAATCAGAACAACAATACCGTCTACAGGAAGGGAGAGACAAGGCGCCGAAGGGCCCAGGGAATATCGGCTGAGCCGCTTTCGGAGGAAGGAGTCAGGGATTCGGACGAGGGGCTCAAACCTGTCGACAAGAGTGAAAGGTATGTCAGATATTTATTCATTTATTTTATTATAATTTTATTTTTTTATTTGTTGGCCCATGACTTCCATTGAAGTCCTACACTGTTGTTATATTATAAAAGAATGGGCAAGAAAATTTTTGACATTGTTTGCAGCTATAAAAGTATGCGGGCATATGTTAAACAAATAAAAGAGGAACTAGAAAGGCTAAAAATTACGGATGAAGATAGCCTGGATAGAGAGCTTTTTAGGGAACAACTGAAAGGGGTTGGGGTTCTTGTAGGTGGGAGGGAGAAGCAAGGAAGAAAATGGACTGAGGAAGAGCGAGAGGAACAGTCCAGGAGGATGAGAGAGTATTGGAGTAAGAGGAAGGCTGAGGGAGTAAAGAGGAAACGGAAATGATATTCGCGTAGTCCTTGCTGGCCGGTTCGTGGGAAAAAAAAAGATCTATATATCTATTAGATTATTATTTATTTTATTTCATTTTATTAAGTTTATATAGGATTCTTCTATAAATTTACACAGAGACTGAATGGTATCCCTATCTATATCTGCTAGTCCTTGGAGGAAATCGCTATTGTTTTGGATAAGAGTAGTGTTGCCCAAAATCGGTCTTGGTCTTGCACTTTGCAAGACCAAGACCAACACCTCCTATCTGTTGCAAGACCAAGACCAAGTCTGGTAAAAAAAATCTATTTTTTGAATAAAAATTAGTAATTATTTTTTGAGGCAAAATAATTACTAATACTTGACCATTTTAGTTGCTATATGTAATGAATTGGTATTACCAATAAACTTTTGCATTTAACTCTTCTAAGTTTTCATTCAGACTTAGTTAGGTTTCTCATATCTAAAAAAATACAGTAAAATTTGTCTAGTAATCAGCTAATAGGTAAGTGCAAGACAGTTACGAGAGTCTTGCGCGAGACCAAGACTAGACCAAGAATGAGTTTGCAAGACCAAGACCCGTCTAGGTCTCGCATTTGGGCAACACTAGATGAGGGGGTATTCGTTCCAGAGTTTATTATATTTGCTGCATTTTAGTGTAATTTGCAATGGGTACTCGATGGAGTTGCAAGTCGAACAATTAAATATTTTTATTAACTCTTGTTATTGTCAAATCGCGATTAGTATGGCCATGATTAATTATCAGTCTTTTACTTTATAATAATTATAGATAAAACTTGTCAAGGGAATGTTGTAGTTACTCTTACGAACGGTTTATTATTTTTTTTTTTTAGAGGAAATATTTAAAATTCGTGTTTTTTGAAATATATAAAAACCATTTGTTATTTTCTCTGATTTGTTATTGTTATCTCTGATTTGAAACGCAAGAACTCAGTGCGTGAATATTTCTTATAATTATTTTCAATAATGAACCATGTATTCATCGTTGAATCGTCCAAAAAATCAAAAAAATTTTTTTGTTAATTCCCCTCAAAATTTGGGATTTTACGTTTCAGAATAAGTATAATTCGAACGCTGATTTAGTCCTAGCCAGATACATATCCTTTCATGATAAACTCCATTCCCATCCGAATCCACTTGTTTCCAGCCTTGCTTCTTCCTTGATTCCTGATAATCCCCCTAGGCGTCTGAAAAGAAGATGGCATCGTGATCTTCTTACCTAGAAAATAATAGGGAGTGCTATGACTGGGTAGGTATTTCTTCAAGTCTTCTCATGTCATTATTTCTAATGTGTGCATATTTACTGGTTGTATTTTTATACCGTTGTAAATTTCATCAAATATACAAAAAAATAAAATTAGAACGTATTGTAATTTGAATCGAATTTTCATTAACATGTTTCCCTAGAAACAAGTCAACTAAATTTTTTTATGGATATTTAGTGATGATACCCCGAAATGTTAAAGTCTTAAATATATATATTTAATGGATTTTCCTCCTACTCACTATTTCTGACGTACGGAGGGGTTGTTATAGAAGTAAAACCAAACCTATTCTAACCAAAGTTGGAGGGTCAAGTTTCATTCCGTGAGTCCGCCACGAAATTAAAGTCAACTCCACCCAGGCCGGATTCGAACTGACGCACAATGGGACGAGTAAGGTAAAACTCGCTACATCTATTTGAATCTATCTAAATCTTTTTTTTTTTTTTTAGAAATCCAAAAATTAGATAAACTGTTTTATTGATACCTTGTGTTGGCGGAGTTTCCGAGAATATTTTCAGTTGGTACAATATGCGATTTTCACTGTTTTTATTGAATAGTTCAATTTAAAAAAAATATTGATTCAACCTATGTCGCGAGTTTTCCCTTACTCGACCCACTATGCGGTGGCGTTAAGTACGAGAATGTCAAAACCGACAACGCTCTAACACGCTCGGCCATCACGACCTCATATTAATTAATAGCTAATTATAATATATGATTTTTTTTATTAAGATCTTAAATCAGTTTTCGTCCCCAGGCACATCTTCATTTTAATAAACTATGCCACCCAGGAAACGGAATCTGGTTCTGGCGTGGGATCGGGTGATCTACTTAACACCCACGCCAACTCCCACTAATCCATGCTCGGACAAGAATTATTTCTGCCCTTGTACTGTGCCATTTGACCTCTAGCTATTCAAGAGTTTATCCTAATGAATTTTACTGAAAACTCTGGGGCCCGTATTTGAACGTTGCAAATAATTTGTCTATTCTGTAACAACAACCGTGTACGAGTTTCGAGAGACCTTCCTGGAGCACAATCAGTCTCTATAAGTTTGGTACCTCACCCTTGATTTAGGGATATTAGGGATCGAGAATGCTGAGATTATCAGCTCTTGAGAGAGTGTCAAGTACTATTGTGAATTCAAGAACTTTATAGGGATTTTGGAAATCACTTCTATAATGAATACTAATAGAGGGAGAACTGCATATGAAGTATATTTAACTCTTCATCAATCTTTTCAAATAAAATAATCAAAATAATAGTCGGTATATGACCATTAATATTATTTGATTATAAATATTAGCTTCTACTAACATTTTTCAAACATGGGGATGAAACATTTCCTAACAGGTGGATTGGTTGTGGTGGTTTAATTAGTTGGCCGCAAAGATTTTCAGACCTGGCAATACTAGATTATTGGATTATTTATGAAGTTGGATCAAAGATGAAGTATATACATTAAAAGTAGACACTAGAGATTACCGTTGCCCAAAATCGGTCTTGGTCTTGCACTTTGCACGACCAAGGCCAAGCCCGCCTAACTGTTGCAAGACCAACACCAGGACTGGTACAAAAAATCGATTTTAAAAATAAAAATTAAGACAAAATAGTTACTAATACTTGTCAATTTTAGTTAATATATGTAAAGAATTGGTATTACAAATATACTTTTCCATATTACAGTAATAAGCTAATAAGTAATTGCAAGACTGTTGGGAGACTCTGGCGCAAGACCAAGACTCTTGGGCAACACTATTAGAGATGCACCAATTCGACTTATTAAAAAGGCAGCTTGCATTATTAAAGGATAATATGAAAAAATTAGAAGGGTAACTGCCCCTTTCAAAGATGAAGCCAAAAATATTTAGAAGTCATCTGTGTTATTTTGACCATTTTCGAAATGAGACTTCGATTATGGAAATGCTAATACATATAGGAAATATTGTTTATTTGTGTAATTTTGTTTTCTTGATTAATTATTTTCAATAATTGGCGAGAAAATTAAAAAACTTAAATCCTCCCTCTCACAATTTGAGGTTTGGCGTTTTAGAATACGTACAACTCGAAAATCTAATGTTAAAACAAAATGTCCGTCCGCCTTTCTCGGCTTTTCTTTTATACTGGACCGTTTTGTCCTGATTTGAAATCAAAGACAGAGTTCACCCGACGATGATCCTCCTACCTCGACATTACGATCCGCTCTTTCCTTTCAAAATGACGGCCGAAAAACCTGTATATATATAACCTGTATGGTATATACTGTAGCGCCTAAACGAATGCAATAAAACTTTGCTAAAGTCTTCTCTTCGATGCCTTTTAGATATATTTATTGAAAATTATTCACCGGAAAGATATTATCGTATAACTTTATTGGCCAATAACTCCAAAAGCGAACGGTTTTTTAATATTACGGTATTGTAATAGTCCGTGGTACAGACGACTTTTTATCGAATTATTAACATCCACCTGGAACATACCAAATAGTTTCATCTCATCGTAACCTACAACAATTTCTTTTGGAATTGGGCCGTTTTCAATCCAGACATCGGCAAATGTTGTCTGTTTAATTAGGATCTAATAACTCGTAAAAACCCATTTCCTTTTAACTTAGATCATAAGATAATTTGATCACAAAATCAATAAAAAAAGTTGCCTTCAAAAATTGTAAACGTGACCTACACTCCCAAATTTCCAAAATAACGAGGTTATATAAGAGAAACGATCCAATACTTTTAGGCTACCTTTTTTATCGATTTGGTGATCAAATTATGTTACGATTCAAGTACGAAGGAAATGGGTTTTTACGTGTTTTTAGCACTTCATTAAATAGACAGAATTGCCTTACTTCAGATTGAAAACGCCCCAATTCCAAGAGTTTTCTTAATAAATAATGAATAAAATAGTTTTAGGTTACGATGAGATGAAACTATTTACGAAGTTTCAGGTGGATGTTAATAATTTGATAAAAAGGAGTCTGTACCATGGTCTATAATAACTAGCCATTAAAGTTTAAATGGATGATAATAGGATAAGTTCGTGTGAGTTTTTTTTTATTTTTATTATTTTTCTGTGTGCGACCCACTCCTGGAGTTTGGCCTATTCTCCTGAAACATTTGTTTTTAGCTTTTATTAGCATTTTTTCGTTCTTTCAGAATAATAATATCGTGATTCTCGAATCACCACAAGTCATTATTGTGTTAGAAATTGAAAGCTTGACATTTACGAACATTCAGTCCCTTCCTGATCGTAGAATTAATTTAGAATCACTTGATGTTGGAATCTGTTTACGTTTGGCTCGATTCCATATACATCAAGGTCTTTTATTCTTCACGGTATAAGAATCTCAACAGCTGTCATTGTTAGGTATCACGCTAATGGGCGACTGTCATATTTCAAAACTTAATACGATGAGAGGACATAGTTATAGAAAAATATATATACGATTCCTCTAAATACCCTTCCATGCCCTTGGCGACTATGTGACTTAAAACTAATTCCACTCAGTAAATCACCGTGTGTGTTCCTTCTATTTTTAGCGCACTCCTGCACTTACTCTGGCCAAAGCAATTATTTACAATGCACTTCGTTGATGGGTGCAGCTGAATTCCTTAACATTTCAACAGAGTAAATTATCTGCTTAAAAAAAAAAATAAATGTGATATATAATCTCCGGTGCTATTTTGAAAGCGTGACTTATAAATCAACTACTCTGTCAGAAAATATTTTCTGGTAATATTTAAAAAATGTACATATAATTATTAGTTATTACTCTAATTTATTTTATGTTTTTATTACCTCCATAAAAAATTAAATTATTATAGCAGGATATTATTAGTGTTCCCCAAATGAGAGACTGAGAAGAGTCTTGGTCTTGCAAACTCAATCTTGGTCTTACGCAAGAGTCTCATAGTTACTTATTAACTTATTACTATAGATATATTACTGTAATTTTTTAGATGGGAGAAATCTAACTAAGCCCGAATTAAAAATTAGAGAAGTTAAGTGTAAAATTATGTTGGTTGTACCAATTATTAACATATAGTAAATAAGATTGTGAAGTATAAGTAACTATTTTGCCTTTTTTTTAACTATTAAACACTTTATTCAGAAATATTACAATTTGTCACAGTTAATGACACTTATAATAGAGTTCAGAGAGTACATTCATACCGTATATACAAAAATATAAATAAATAAAGTAATAACAAAAGAATAAGAAAAAAGAACAAAAGAGAAAAGAAAAAATATATATATACACATAAGTAAATAAAAATAGAGATAAAAGTAAAACAAACATCTTATATAAAACATACAATTTGCCAGGTGATCTCCGAACCAATCCTGTCCCCTCCGCATGTGGAGGGAAAAGGGAGGATTAGGAGATCTCTACGCTTCTCCCTCAGCCACTTCACTGGTATTTAAAACCAGCGGAGGATGAGTAAGAGCGCTACAGCCACAGACACTCATGACTTTTTGCCTTAATTTTTATTTTAAAATCGATTTTTTTTTATCAGTCCTGGCCGATTTTGGGCAACACTATGTATTATTATAATCCCTAAAGCATAACCCTCCAACTGCATTCAAGCTATGCGGGTCGGGTCACCTTTATGCTACTCTTAGCAAATTCATACTTATGCAGACTTACTAGTCAGATAAGCCGTTGCCGTTACGGCTGTTAGCAGAGATATGTAAAATAGCTCCGGAGAAGAATACGACTTCTTCACGTAATGTGATGTATTTAATTATATTTAAAAAAGCAAAAAACTTTAAGTAGAATGAATAAAAATATAAAGGAAATGAATTATTAGGATTATTTGTAATATAAAATATGATTCCGATTTCGAGATCTCATTCATAATATAGTTTTTGAGGAATACTTTAAATAACAATTGTATGAAAATATCTTGTTAAATCGATAAATCGTTCAAAATATTCAGGTCTTGGATTGACTACTGAGAGGATTATTTTATATAGTACTATTCTTTACACCATTTTATTTAGCACTCATCATTATATCAATAATAATAGCATTTAAACTCTCGGATAAGTATTCTATCGCTACACATAGGAATATTGTTTAGTATTAGAAAATTTAATATATTGTTTTTTCATAGATTTTATGTGTAGCTCAGTTACTTATGTATGTACTAGGGGGATGCCGCCTGTCTGCCTAACAGCGGACCAACCCCCGTTTTACAAATCATACAAGTGTTCATTTAATTGTACTGCTCGTTGCTCAAATTGTATAACTGTTATTTACATGTATTCTGTACTTCAGATACTGTTATTTCATATCATCATAAAATAAACGAAACGAAACCACAGTTCGGACAAATTAATTTATAAAAAAATTATATTTTACATCGCCCCTTATTTGAAATATTATACTATTATATAATTGTAATCATTCTTATTGCCAATTCGTGACCATAATAAGGGAAAAATAATGGGTATCTTCATTACGGTCTGTATATGTAAATTAAAATATAGCAGGTCATTAAAATCGTTTTTATATAATTTAGAGGCAACAAAAAAAAAAAAATTGCAATAATACTATTAATTATGCTTAATTGGTGCTTATTTAATCATGATATACTAATCGTATAATTTCATAGAAGTTACTTATGTTGAAATAATAATAATTTCTTCTTTAGAAATATTAAATTAATACACTTATGTTTAAGGAATTTATTATTGAAATTATGTATGTAAGAGATACTTAGGTATGAGTTATGATGTTAGTAGTTATTAATTTTATGGTAGGACTAAGGTAAGACAGAGAAAAAATCACAACAAAATAATCTCACGTTTTTCTTTTTATTATTCTTGTTTACTGAGACAATATTCTCATCTATTTTTTCTAATGATTTATAAGTGTGGCAGTTTGTATTATTATTATTATTATTCAGTAAATGAATGTACAAAGAAGTATTGATTAACTTTAACCTGATAGATTTAAATTTTCTTTCCTTTTCATTGGGAGTGAATTCCTAGCTCAATTATTTTTTTTCAAGGAAAGTTTTAGTGTGTAAAAAGCTTTAAATCGATAACACCATTAGAGCTTATGTGTGATTAATAAAAAATAATAATAATAAAAACCTGTACCTTTGAAGAATTTTTGGAAAATATCTAAAAAATAACTATACCAATAATTTCGTTAAATTTTATTAATATTAAAATACTTTGTTTTTAATTTTCTTTGCAAACATTAGTACACTTATGTTTAAGTAATATATTATTCAAATAAGTAGTTATTTATGCATTATCCTAATAATTAAATGTATAATTATTAATGGTAGAATAAGATGGAAAAAATAATACAAAATAAAAACACTCACGTTTTCCCTCTTTATTGTTCTATACTGTGACAAGTTCTCATCTCTCTCGTTTCCTATTTATTCAGTCACGTTTATTCCATTTTGAAGATTTTATACTCAGAAATTACGATAGTGATTATGCCAGTGTACTTAGAATGCGTAGGAGTAGGGAGTAGTGATACATGTGTGGAACTGAGGTATGTATTTAAATGCTGTCTGATATCAATAACGCTGTTCAAAACAAAAACAATTAATTTCTCTAGAAATTTGCTGTAACATTAAACGTACTCTGCGTTTTTCCTCTCTCAATATACCAGGATGCTTATTTCTAATTGTGCGAGATAATTACTACGTGTTTTCATTTGTACTTATAAATCCTAATGAATTGTAAACTGTGACTATTAGTGGCTGGATTTTTTACAATATATAAAAAATATATTTTTCTTTACAAACGGAAATTTTCCTTCTAATCTTTTTATGAACTAAATTATAAAGAACCATTATTAAATTACATGATTTTATTGTTATTGATGATATATTATTTAAGTAATTAATCTTAGAGACAGTTTTATGAAATAAATACTATTTAGTTTAATAGTTGCATATAATATTATGCCATAGATATATCCTATACTTACAGCGTTTTTTTTAACCTTATTAAGATTTAAAGTTTAAATTTAAAGCAAGGTCTGTTGGAAACAACGAATCTTACATGGGCGAAATAATTAATTTTGTACATAATTTTAATATAGTTTGAAGTTTTGTTTTTCTCATGATTAATAGGTTTATAAATACTTATATAATCCAATTACTCTCAAGATGTTCAATAAAACTAAACTATTGATTTTCGACAACTTACGTTTCTTGAACGTTTTTTATAACGATGACACTGAAAGTGTTTAAATACTATGTGTCTTATCGATATCTCACACAATATCTTAAAATTATGAATATTATTGAGTATAAAATTTCATTTGATATTAGTGGAAATGATGCCTTAATAAAATACCAAATCTATAAATCAGATTTTTAAATCACTAAACAGATAAATTCAACTAATGGAAGACAAGAAAGACATTTTTTTTTTAAATCTCAAAATATGCAATGATATAACAACGTTAAATGAAGATAAAAATCAGTCTATAAATGCTAATCGAAATAGAAAAATAAAAATATAAGAAATATACAAAAAAATACGAATTCCGTTTTTGAAACTAGCATTTTCAATATATGCCGATTATTTTATTATATTGTTTCCCTTAACCTACATTTTCTTTATAAAATTACCCATAATTATTATTTTAAAAATAACTATTCTTTTAAATAAATCTCACTTTTTAAACTGTATTATTATTTCTGAACTTATCAGGGTCATATCTAAAGGGCAGATTTACTGATATGGAGTCGTTAATTAAAAGAATGCAGAAGTTTATGTTATTTATCTCTTGTGTTTTTTATAGTTTTGATAGTGCATTAACTTATTATTTGTATTAACTTATTATTTGTATTATTTGTATTATCTTTTATTCTTAAAACTTCTTTTTTTATAATAATGATAAATAACGTAATTTCTCCTATAAAGTTCTTGAGTACTCAAGTAATATATAAGTAGAAAACGTGGAATAGCTTTCTATAATTTATTGCATTCGTGTCTATTTACGGCACCTGAATAACCCAACTTACTATTAATTATTTTAAGTTCAGAGTTAAATTGAAACGGTTCGAAATATCATTTTTATGGAAGTTTAGTTTAAAAAAAATAATTATCCACTGAAATATACTTAATAATAAATTATTCCAATATAAATTTAAAGTTATCTTTTAAAAGTGCAATTAACACTTTAAAATATAAGCTAAAATAATCAAAATATTAACCCTATATTAATTAAAGTTACTTCCTCTAATTTTTTATTATATAGCTGAATGTTTTCTTGACTTAGTCACAAGACAATATTTTTTATATCCCATCTTTAATATTTCTTCTTGTGTTCTTTTAAATTTTCTTTTCGATTAATAACCCTTTTACTGCTAAAAGTATTAAGTTTTTCATTTCTAAAGCATTGGTAATATTTTTTCTTAAGATAGGTTTTTTTAAAATTTTATATATATATATATATATATATATATATAATAAAATAACTAAGAATTTTATTTAAACATCGGACCTATATAAATATATTCACCTGGTCTGTTTTATATAATCCTCTATCATCTCCGTTCTCCTTTCTAGGTACAAATATAGGCCGTGTTGGTTTTCATCCAATTCGTTTTTTTTTTATCTAGTCGGAGTTCTAATTAAAACTAACATTAATTTATCTTAGTTCTTCGTAAACAACGTCTTGGTATTTATTAATTCTCTCAATATTTATTGGATTTTTTTGAGCGTTTAAAATTTTCATTATTTACGCTCCAATTTTCTACTGTATTTAAGAGTGAAATTGTGTCGCATGATAAATGTTTGAAATAAATTTAAAAAAAAACCAAAGTTAAGCGTCGAGGATCGAAACGAGCGTTTCTTTTTGTAAATTACTAGTTATAATTTACTGTCATAATTTACTTATCGTTGGTTCTGAAGTAATTTTCAATAAATCTGAGAGTTGATAATTAACTAATTTATTTAAAATATTTTTTTTTAAATATTACAAGCTTCCTGAAGTTGTGTAGAGGGATAGGCCTTCTCATTATATAGATTAACCTCCCAATCTAAAGTCTGCACACAATGTTCTTTGCTTACGTCAATAATATCACCAAGTATGAACGTTTAAAAACAAATTTTAGTTTTGACTGAACTTAAATATTTATTTTATTTGTTATATAAATGAGGCCATTATTCACCAACATTTTATTTATTAGCTATTTTATTGCGACGTTTCGACCATCACTAGGGCCATTTTAAAGTCTATTGAGTCCTCCGTTAGATATTCATTATTAATGTCGTATTAATTTTTCACTGAACAAATTATATATATTTGTATTTCTTTTTTGTTTACCAGACGTTTAAGTTTCTATAGTTTCCTTTAAAGTACTTACCGTTATAAACAAAAAACAAAACAAAAAAAAAAAAAAAAAAGGTCAGGACCCTCCCAAATTTAATCCTGGATCTGATAGTGAGCCCAGAATAGTACCAGAGGGCTGTCAAGAAGTATAGTGGCCCTGGATTCTAAAATAATATTTTTTCTATATGATTTTTTAAAATATAATATTATTTTTTTCTATTAATAGAAAGATATATTGTGGTTAAATAAAATAATTGTATAAAAATGTAATAAATAAAATTGTTAGTAGAATCAACTCAACAACAGTGGAAAAGCAAATAAAATCATTTTATTTTCTAACATTTCTAAATTTTATTATATTTTTTTAATTATTTTTTACTGATAATTGTATTTATAAAATATTTATTTTTTCGCTGATTAATTGAATAAAAAAAAAACTAGAAAAAAAAACAACGCAAAAGAACAAAATATAATGCATAGTAAGAGGGTTTGTAGGTATAAAATATCATCGAGGTGAGAGGGAAACAGTGAGAGTAGCGTTCCCCCCTCGTCGTGGGGGAGGGGGGATTTTTATATGAGTAATATGATAAATTAATATTAATATTGCCTAGAATTTATTGTAAAAAGGGACATTTTATGAATAAGGTATGAGGAGGGCATGAGGAGGGAGGAGGTGCGGGCCGAAGCATCGACCACGCCCACCGCTCTACTCCCTTCTTAACCGGTTACTTTTTGGTTATCATACCGGTTTCTTTTATTATGAATACTTTTTCGTAATCATTCATTTATCCTCTTCTACTAGGATCATAAATGTGACGTACATCAGTACTAAAATAACAAGCAAAAATATCAAGACGGTAATAAGATCATATTTCGGATATTATGAGGTTTTGGACGCTTTATCATGAGTAAGGCTACAAAAACCATTGACGTATGTCGTATGATATGCCTTAAAAGTAAGATAATAAGCAGTACTATTTGGCCCGTACGAATAATTCGCAGAAAAATCTCAAAACAATGTGGAAATAAGTAGATCATATGTATTATGTGAGGGAGAAATTTGATTGTTTTTCCTAGGTCGATTACAATATCCCATTTAACATAATAGACCAAAATATTTGTACAAATCGCTTTGCTAGAGCCTATTTTTAGGCTCTGACTAGAAAGGTAACATTCAAAATAAAACTTCGATCATGGGATTTTCTAAATTATTATTATTTTTTTATTATAATTTATGAAATTTACAACTGTACAAATTAATATACATTCAGCAAATGTGATACAGATAAATACATGACATGACAAGACTCTCAGGCGGATTTACGGGAGGAGGGGCCTTTCGGGCTGAAGCCCCACCAAAACGGTAAAATATATCCATGTTCTAACATTTGGATTTTGGATCTGTCGCATCCCCCACAAGAAAACATAAACTTCTTCTCACCTTCTACCACCGCTTGATGGAACTTATGAGGTACAATGTTACTGAACTAAGAGTTTTAATAACAACAACAAAATTTTACGAAGTTTTAGTGAAAATTTATATAATTCAACTAGAAACTTTTTACTATTAATATTATAATAGTGGATAATGTTATAGTTGACTGTAGATATTTAGAGAGAAGCACGGGCGGATCTACGGCGGGAAGGGGATGGGGCATGGTAAAATATAACCATGTTTTATGGAAAAAGATATTAAAAACTATCTCTTAAAGTATTATTCTTCCTGTAACTACATTTAATAGGACTTCAAAAATCACTTAAACACCATTTCATATAGGTAATTCGTTTCTTTCTCCTTTTTTCCTAATTAATTACCGTTATATGTATGAAAAAAAATCTTTTTATTGAAAAAAAAGTCCCGGCCAAAATTAAATCCTGGATCCGCTAGTGACAAGACTTGTAGAGAATCTACCCATTGGTAGCACTCTAATTCTGAATTATTAAAAATATAAAATGCACAAAACAAAAAATTTCTTTGAAAAATAATAAAATATATATCAGCCAGGAAAATAAAATTAAGGATGCGATAAAGGATTAAAAATTAAATAAATAATTTACATATTTTTCTTTATGTATTTTCTTTCCTCATAACCTAAATAATTATAACATTATGGGCGCGTATCCCATGTCTGCCTAACGGCGGACCAACCGCCCTTTTAACAAATTATACAACTGTTCATTTAATTGTACAATGGGTTGCTCAAATAGTATAACTGTAATTTACATGTATTCTGTAGTTCAGATTATATTATTTTTTATCAACACAATATAAAAGTAACGAAACCACAATTCTGACTAAGTTTTTATTTCTTTAACAATCTATGTTATATATCACGATTTATTGCCAATTTATATTATTATATACTTATAAATTATAATTATCGCCAATTCGTAACCATAATAATAGGGAAATAATTCTGGGAATAAGAAGTATGGCGTCTGCGTTACGGTCCTTCGCTATTTTTTTATGTGTAAAATAAGATATTAAATAGTCACTAAAAACTTTTAAAAACTAAAATATTAAAGTGTTATAAATTAGTTGCAAAAAAAACAGCTGCTTGCCAGATAATTAAACTTAAAAATAATTAAGTTTAAAAACCTAATTAACAGTTTAAAAAAAATGCTAATGAATATGAAATATTTTAAACACAAGTGAAGAAGATAAGAAACAAAATGGAATTGAAACCGAGTTTTGTGTTAAATGTGGATAAGAAGGGGAGATGTAAATCTGGGAAATTAAAAAAAAAAATCGTATTCTCAGAACTCAGTAATTGAAGATTGTGTAATTTAATTAATTAGTTGATGATGGTTGATTGAATATTAACTTAGGATTGCTATCTATAATTTCAATTTTTTTTTTCTAGAATTTGCTTTTAATTGTTTCTTTTAGACTTGATTGCAATCGTCCAATTTGCTATTAAATTCATTTACCATCAGATATGCTATATAATCGATTAATTATCTCTCAACACAGGGATTTGTAATGATATTCGGTCAGCATTATAAAAACTATGCTAACAAAATATCCAATGGCATTAAATTCCGGGCCTTGGTGATATGTTTAGTTTGTCCTCATAGCTCTTGAAAAAGTTCTAGGGACATTAAGAAGCGATTAATAATAATTCAATAGCCGAATATTATTTTGTATCTGTACAGTAACGATCTGTAAATTATGCATTGTCAACGCCATTTGTCATTATAATTTCGAATTTGTTGTCAACGTCGGTAGAGGACTGCATGATATATAGCTAGTCGATAAGTCAGGGCCAATCGATGCCACAGTCGAATTCAGGCAGAGATAAGATCAGAATCGGCTTTTAAATACATGATCGATAACTTTATAAATATACTAAATTACTTCATTATTAAAAGGTTGGCAATGAAAAACTTCCATTATAATTTAATGTTATATTCTTGTTTGCCGTTTCGGGATTTTATTCCATTCTCAGAGATATTTTTTCAATATATAAAATTTAAATTCTTGACATGTGTACTCCATTTTTCAAATAACTGATGTAATTTTTTTACATTTAATTGATTATTAATCCATGAGGCTGTACATTACCAAAAAAATAATTGGTAAGTATCATATCTTTGATGAGATACATTTTTTTTTTTTTTTACTTAATAATATTACATTCTGTCTCAAAAGACATTTATAATAGTGTTCAAAGATCTCATTCACACTCTATGTAAAATAAATAAAATAAATTATACAGAAAAATAATACATATACGATAAATAAGAATAAAATAACCTAAAAATAAATAAAAAGAACAAATACATACCTATATACAATCGTTTATATTAATATTACATGTATCTATTATACAGTTGTCTATTATAAAAAAAAATGTATATATATACATTTGATCCACCTTTTTCCACCTCTGTCTTTCTCGCGATATTACTTTATAGTTTGCTGAATGCAGATCACATTGGCAAAAAATGTCGACCATTTTCCTGAAACAAAGTTATAATATTCAGTACTTATTCATTACAGAATTTAAAACAAAATGCCTTTATAATACAAGTTTTAATTTAACTCATTTACATTACTATAATAAGGCCTATTTGGACTTACGGAGTTGAGCTATGGGGCTCAACTAAACCATCGAATTCCTCTCGTATCCAATCCTTACAATCCACAATCCTTTGTAAAATCCTCAATGCTTCCTACTTTGTAACAAATAACACCATACATTATGACCTTACTGGTTCTTACGTTTCAGATCTGGTCCAATACCTATCCTTCCATAGTAAACTTCAGAATCATCCCAACCCTCTCGTTTCTAACCTTGCTTCCTCTTCAATTCCTGATATCCCTCCGAGGCGTCTGAAAATAAGATGGCCGTTGGCCCGTTGATCTCCTAATGTAGACATATCATTAGAGTGCTACCATTGGGTTGTGTGTTTTCACGTCATTATATTCATATTTTCAAATTTACTAAATGTATTTCTTTAATGCAGTTGTAAAGATCATTAAGAAATATAAAAAAAATAAAATAAAATAATTTAACTCTTTTCCACGTCAATTGCAATTTGAAGTCATATATTCGATATCTAGGCAATGTCGGTAAAAATTCGACCGTCAATACATAATCCTGCTTGCCAAAGTTATAACATTATGTATTCTTCTGGGGCAGAATTTCATATCTTTTAGTTCTACAAATGATATATGTTTGTTTGGAAATACCATTTTCGTGTTTAATGTTAAAAGCCGGAACAAAAATCGAAAATTTCCGTTATTTATTCTATGAACATGACATATTTAGCGAACATATTTTTGACCTCACCTGAACCTCATTAAAATTTTTAAACATTTTATCAACATCGTTGCTTTTAACAATTAATTTCAACAATGATTCTTCTAGGGTATAATTTTACTTTTGTTAAAAGTGCAGGACTTTTTATAGTTCTGAAAAATTATTCTGTTGACCGTTGATATCCGATTAGTAGCGGATCCAAGATTACTTTTAGGAGGAGCTGATTTTTTTCTTTTTTTAAAGAAAATCTGTTTTGATTGTTTATTTATTTGTCGTAGATCACTCATAGAAATGAATGTGGATAAATGAAAAAAAAAAAATGTCTATTTTCTGTTGGCTTCAGCTCCTTGAATCAGATGAATGTTTTATTTTATGCAGTCAATCCGCGACGAAATTGATCTGTGCTAATTCCTTATCTGTTTATAAATAAAAATATTAAAAATAATTTATTCATAAGGAGCGTCAAAATTGACGCTATTTTATTTGACATCTTTTTTCCTGTTTTGACTTATTAGCGATTCATCCCCTTCTTATCCGACGAAGATCAGTTGAGAGCTGTTGGCGCTAGATTTCTCCAGCTAGTTGTCCATCTCTCATTTAAATGTCACCGACAGAACAGGATGTAGGCTTGTAATCACCTATTTCTAAAACCTAGTTTTTATCGTTGCTTGAGGATCCAACGTGGCCAAGGAGTTATCCTTTATTTTTGACCCAAATTCCTTGAATTAGAAAACCGTGAAGTAATTGTGTTTCTTAGGAAATCCCTAGGTGGGGATGTTAGCAACTTCGTTCAGTCCACGGGGTTCTTTTAAAAGGTGTACTGATAATGGACTGCTTCCATCACGCTGTGCTTGATGGAGTGAATAAAATAAGAGAAGTTAAGTGGAGGCATTAGTCAAAATGTTAATAAGTTTGGTGGGAGAGAAAGATCGTTTGAAATGTTTCTGTATCTGAGCGTTAATGAGAGACCATCGTTGTCGGCAATGTATTGCAGTCAAATGTAGTCCATTTAGAATCCCAGTTATGTAATTAGGTAGCTTTATTGGTGCATTAAATCTTTCACTCTTTTTCTTCCTCTGTCTCTCTAATAACTTACTTATTATATTATTACTATAAATTATTTAGTTATTTACTTATATCGCCCTTAGTTTTAGTGTTATTACAACAAAATGGTTTTACTACACTATAGGATTGGTATCTTAGAGAGGGTTGTAGACCTCTCTGGCATCTGCCAGCCTCCTCCCAAAAAGTTTTAAAAATATAATACTTTGGTGTAAAAAAGTATAAGTCATGTTCCCCCACCATATCTCTATTTTTATTTTAGTTTTAAAGGGTGAAAAACTTCGATGTTATTATAGCCCATTGTGAAGTCCCATCTCTTTTAAAATTTTGGTCACTTTTTTTCAAGTAAGAGGAGTGGGGTAGCTCAGCGGTGGAGCACTGAGCTTCCAATGCTCCGCAAAGGTCTGTCCCAGGTTCGAATCCGTACTAATAGCAGAAAAATTATTTATTCTGTTTCATTGGCCGTGGAGCGACCCTGGGTTGATAGACTCTCCTGGGGCACATCCAGCCTCTATAACAACTAAAAGAATTAATTAAGGGGAAAAACCTACCGGTTGATCGTGATCTCGGTGAAATCACTTCCTTGCACAAACGTAGACCAAGAAACAGTGCTTTTCCTAAATAGTACTGAACCCAAGAGCCTTCATGGGTTGTATTTGTATAGGTTTTGTTTAAGTAACTGCGGTTTTCAATTAGTGCCTTGGCGAGAGATCGATGATTCTTTAAGTTGGGAATTTCTGCTATTCTTCGGAAAGTCCTAGATTATGTGCCTCACTGAGTGAGGCTGTTTTTTCAAATAGAGACTTATTGAGAAATACATTTCTGTATGATATAAAGTATTGGATGGGGTTAGATATAATTGATATTAGGCCATTATATATGAAGGCCACTGCCTCCATCATTCAACCATCGAACAAGCAGTTGTTTCAGAATAATATTATATCTACTGGACGAGGCGTTTTTTCGAGGTGTGTTTTGCGTAAGCGAAAGGAGTAAACAGTACTGCATAAATTGAACATGAAAACATATCAAAACAAGTTACTAGAAGATATATTTATCCCATTTTATTAATTTACTATTTAAAATGTCTACATTTTGAAATGCTTTCGATTACTCCTAGTTGAATTATGAAATTTAAACGGGCAGAAGTGAAATCCATTTAAGCTGGTTGGAGTTGTTAGAGGCGTTGTAATGTTCCTAAATTTCTCTAATCTGGATTGTGCTCTTTCTTTAATCTATGTAAATTAGTGGAGATATATAGGTTGGTCTAAAGATCTTGCCTCCTCACACTTTCAGTTTGGTCTTTTAGCCAGCAGGCTTCGCTGATTAGCAGCTATTAGATTTGCATAATAAGTCAGATCAAAGACTGCCGTTATTCTAGAAACATTTCTTATCTGGAAATTCGAAACTGGGTTTCTAGCAGAGCAGCCTTGTAGGACTGAATCATTGAGGAAAATAGGTGTTATTTTTTGTATGATCTCTCCTCTAGAATTCGGCCAGTCATGATTTAATGTTAAATATTTTTAATAGTTCATCTTGTTTACCATGTGAGTCTTATCTTTTTTAAATTGTTCTGTCTCAAACAGTAGTTAATTTAATATACTTCAAAATTATTTATAATGTTTTTTGTCGAAAACATGCTCCTACATTGCCAAATGAAGAAAAAAAAAAGGAAAATATATCATTTTTGGGGATATTAAAAAGTGATTGGGTGGAGGAGAGGGGGAAAGGCTTAAAACTTGGTTTTTGCATCTGTCACATCCTACACAAGAAAAGATAAACTTCTTCCCATCTTCAACCACCACCGCTTGATGGAACTTAAGAGGTACAATGTTACTGAACTAAGAGTTTTAATAGCAACAACAAAATTTTATGAAGTTTTAGTGAAAATTAATATTTTTAAACTAGAAACTTTTTATTATTAATTATACTAGCTCTAAACGCTCTAAACTTCCAATTAATTACAAAATACTCATATACGTGATTATAATAAGGCCTGTTTGGACTTACGGAGTTGAGCTATAACCATCGAATTAGTCTCGTATCCAATCCTCAGAATCCAAAATCCTTCGTAAAATCCCCAATGCTCCCTATTTTGTTACAAATAAAACCACCCACAATGACCTTAATGTTTCTTATGTTTCAGATCTGGCCCAATCCAGATACCTATCCTTCCATAATAAACTTCAGAATCATCCCAACCCTCTCGTTCCTAACCTTGCTTCCTCTTCCATTCCTCATAACCCTCCGAGACGTCTAAAAATAATATGGCCCCCTGAACTCCTAATCATAAAGCAGACATATCATTAGAATGCCACCATTGAGTATTTACCCAGCAAGTGTTTTCACGTCATTATATCCATTATGTTCAAATTTACTAAATGTATTTCTTTAATACAGTTGTAAATACCATTAAGAAATCATAAAAAAAAATTATTATAATAGTGGATAATGTGATAGTTGGCTGTAGATATTTGGAGAGAAGTTGGTTGGTGCGTTTAGTCAATGGGAGAACAAAGTAAAAATAAATAAATAATTTTTATAATATAAATAAATTTAACTTTACTCAACACCCCAACCGACTTCTCTCCAAACATTGATTTTATATATTAACCTCATATTGCTTTGTTCCCTGCATTATCAGTACTCTTTATAATATTTTGTGCCAATAATGGTTTTTTAATAAAAATTCTGACTTAATTTTTAGGTATATTTAATATTCAAGTAAATAAATATTATTCTATTTATTTTATATACTTAAATTTATTATAATCTGAATACTTTTCACTGAAATCTTTATTGATTCACATATAACTTCGAAGACTCTAAACAATATATACCTCGTGGCTAGGTTTATGGAGGTTTCAAAAGGATGTAATAGATTGCCTCCTCTTTAAGAGGATGGGGTCTTTGCTCCCGCTCAGTTGGCAGTCATATTTCTCATCTACCTTTCATAGTGTAATTTATTATTAATTCTTAGTAGATTTTATTGGATATTATTTATTTCTTCGTTCTCATTTGCAATAAAATGCTATTTTTTATCTGTAAATCTTATACGTGATTACTCGGCTACAATCGTAATCAGGTTTCCGACAGTTAAAATAGATAATTTATTCAATTGCTTTGTTAACACTTTTCAAATATACCCATAGGAAAAAAATATATATAAATTTATTTTTTTAATATATTATTTATTTTTTATGTTTATCTAGCTTCTACTCCTAAGGGTCATTGGCTTAATGTTTCCATTTTATATCCTTTGATAAAAATCAATATCTTTTAAATATTCCTTTTTCCTCACGTTGCAAGATTTCTTTCATTTCCGTTCCTATTTGTAGATTTTCCCTTATCTCGGTGTACCTTCTATATTCTAAAAATATATACTTCACTGTTCTGCAACTTGATGGTTGCAACTGGGTACTTCGCAATGTGTGCAAGTTGGGGCAAAAAATTACTTCTCATACTCACTGGAGGTATCCATGGGAAAACACAGTGTCCGAATCCTAAGCGACATAGTATCACTTCTGCTTGTCTAGACTTTCGGTTTGAAGTGTTTTATTTCATACATTTTTTTTTTTAATTTGTTGAAGTTTTGCAGAACTCATTTCCTATTCACTGTTCCATTTATTTTGAAAGGTGAAGAAACGTTGGTGTGGCCAATCTTCTTGAGGAAAGGTCTTAATTATTGTGGTTTGTGGAGTTCCTTGAGGCCGAACGAATTTGATAGCAGCATCGGGTCTCTCACTACCCATAACAATTACTCATAAAATTTATTTTTATATATTGTATCGTATTATTCGTTTTACACTAATTAATGTTTTAATTTTACACTAACTAATGTTAATTATCGCTCATAATTTTTATGATCTCTATAAACTCTCTAGAATTTTTTTGTCTGGAGTCCATCGTCCCTTCAAACAAAATGGAAAGTCTATGCTACACACTGGCATACTTGCAGTTAACTACTAAAATAGTTATAGCCCACATGCGTTGCTTCAGAAAGTTGATTGAAAAGGAAATGGCTGACTGATCAGTTTCTATAATTTATTTTATTTAAGCATCTTACTTTCGGGGAATGTCCGCTCAGGGTTAAACTCATTTTCCCACGTTTTCCGTTCCTAGTGGACGCGAGGTAACTTAAGAGTCTTAAGTCTCACTGTTCTTTATCATTCCTCTTCCCTGAAATAATAAGGTAAATATATGAGGTAATTATACCAGACAATATATTGGTTGTGAAGTAAATATTGACAGGTGTGGGCGAATGAATAAAGATAAAAAGGAACCCGATCGAACTGTAGCAGCAACAGATTGCCCTGCGTCAGAAGCAGTTCTCAACAATATATCACCAAGATAGTGAGCTTGTCCCCAATTTGTTATTGTCACTACATTCTAGTGTTAATGGTTCACTGTTCATTTGGTAACTTATACGAATTTTGAGATAAATAAAGCTGTCTCTATATATATTCGGTTTGAATATGATAGAGGACCACTAAACTGTGTTTGAGAATAATGATCGGAGATGAAGAAACAATTTGGACCTATATCCATTTATATATGGTGTCCCGTAAGTTGAGGGAAATAATTAAAATGTTGATAGTAGAAATCAGGATCTACAATAAAGTTCATATAAACAATTGCTCAATTTCCAGCAAAAAAGTAGGAAATTTAAAATTTATTTTTATGGAGCACGTTTGATTTAAGGAATTTATATATATATTTGTTTATTTAGAAATATTACATTCTGTCACATCAAGGACATTTATAATAGTGTTCAGAGAATGAACACTCACACTCTATTTACAATAAAAAAAAAATAATAATAAAAAAATAACAAAAAAATAATAAAAAAAATAAATAATAAAAAAAAAATAAATAAAAAAAAATAAATAATAATAAAAAAAATAATAAATAATAAAAAAAAATAAAAAAAAAATAAATAAAAAAAAAATAATAATAAAAAATAAATAATAATAAAAAAATAAATAATAAATAAATAAAGGACTTAAACATTGATACACAATAAACTAGACAAATTTTACTTCACACATAAAAAATTCTCATTGTTGAAACCATTTAAAGAGGACTATTGAGCAAACAAACAGCTAGGTTCCGTTTAAAAAAGTCATAAATTATTTGTGATTTTTATTTTCGCTTACCTATATATGTAATATATAGTAAGGGTAAGTATTAGGCTTATACTAATGCTAGTAAATGAGGCTTATACTGCATGTAACATACTCTAAACAAAAATAATTTAGTAGAATAGACACCAATACTGTTTAAATATTGAAAATCACGTTTACTTTCATTACAAATTTATAAACATTCGGGTATTACCTATTTTGTTTGGAGTAAGTGACCTACATTTAATTAGAAGGTACTCTCAGGACGTAACATTTTATGTTCTACAACTTTGTTTCTATGGGTTTTTCCTCTTAGGGAACGCATTTCCAAAACACAAGGCCATTTATAGTAATTTGTCTCAATTATTGACAAATTTGGTAAAGATCAGCGTTGGTTGACCATGGTTTTATACATTACCTCGTAATTAAATTATAAAATTTATAGACATATTCGATGCAAAATTTATCGTTCTTTAATTTATCAAGGAGTCCTTTTTTTCGCTTTGATGCATCGTTTACATAGGTAAAAATTATCGAAAAAATATGATTTTATTGGCTATAAAAAGTTTTTCCTTGGTGGCCCGCGTTAGCAATTCTGTTTTTTTTGTTTTTTTTTACATGTTTAAACCCATATATACAAGTTTAAAAAAAAATTATTTTTCTCTCATTTTTTGCTATGGATTTCTCGTTTCTGTTATGAAATTACTGGCCTAATATTCTCTAAATCGGCGGCTATTTGTTAATGCCGAAGCTCTGGAACGGCAGATAAGTTTCTGTTTACTCAGAATAACATACACTTTGGTGATTTACAATCAAAACTTCGTCTGCCATGAGGTCGATTTTTCGGTCCTAGCTCCTAGGACTCGCTATGAGGCGAATCTCTAAACAAATTTCTTAATAAACCTCAAATTAATAATTATGAACTTAAAACTTATTAAGAGAGGAAGTTTTTCTAAAAGTGGAGTAATTGTAGTATATTTTAAGTAGTGTTGCCCAAATGCGAGACCGAGACGAGTCTTGGTCTTGCAAACTTAGTTAGTTAGCTATTAGCTTAGTACTATAGAGTTATTACTGTATTTTTTTAGATAGGAGAAACCCAACTAAGCCTTGCAAACTGCAATACCAAGACCTATTCTGGGGAGCACTAATGTTAAGAGTGATAAAAGACAATTACATATAGTTTTTGACTTTGTTAAATGGAACTTTGCTGAGTTTGTTCGGTAAATAGTCCTCTTCAAATGGACAATGGTGAATGGTTATAACAATGACAAACTCTACTTTTGTTTGAAGAAAATTTTGTCTAGTCCACGATGAAGCAATTTTCGATTCCTTAAATCAATTATTTTTTTAGTTATCGCTTCCTATTCAGTAAACAACATGAAAAAAAATCATTTTAAATATTTCTTTCTACTTATGGAACACCCCATATATCGATTTCTTCTCTTAAGTCGATCATCTTTTCGATGATCTAGCGACGACTATAGATAGGTTTTACTACCGTTGATACTATCGTTAGTGCCATACAAGCTAAACTATCATCTCCTCTTATTCGTGCCGTTTTTCACCATGGCAGACGGCTGTTAACCCATAGACCAGCCGAAGATCTATTCTTAGCCCAATAAGATCAGCTCCCATTATCCAAATCTCAAGTTGTTAAGGCTGTCGGGATAATCATCTTCACTTATAGCAGCTGTAATTACAGCACGAGACAATAGAAATCTCTTGTTAGTGCTCTTCGCTTAATAACTGCCGTCTGCTTCCCGGGCATATTTAAGGAGAGATTCATCGCGCTTGTCTTGCAGTGGTCAGGTGTTTGTTCTTGTTGGATGAAATATTAGAGTATTCGATGTCTTTCTTCTATCAGTAGAATATTACTAATTGTTTAGCCTAATTAATGGCAAATAAGGCCAACGACTATTGGGGAATTCCGAAAATCTCATGTCCCTTAAATACCAACAAATTATAATTGATCTTCAACTGTTTTATAGTTAATTTCAATCGGTGTTCAATAAATCTTTTCTATACTGTCGAAGTAAAATGTGTTATATCTGCGTTGTATGAATGTGGTAGACTACAGAACATTTCTAGATTTTTCAGATTTTATAATACATAATCTGGAAAATGTTGATTATTTATTTAATACTATTATAAAAACACAGTTTGTGAGTCACCAATTTTATTTTTTGGTCACACTACATCGAAAAATATTAAAAACGTGTGCTGAGGAAAACAAATATTTTACATATTTTCAAGCAAAGTTTATGTTATTTATTTTTGCCTTTGCTATGCCCGAATTTTTAGATTACTATATATCAATTTTTTTTTTGCAGAATAAGAAAACAATTTTAACTATTGTAATAAATGATTTATAATGTATCATAAATTATAAAAACAAAAAGGTGCTTCCATTAAAGTAGGCCAAGTCAATTTTCGTTATGAAAAAGCTAATTAGATTCTTTTTAGGGCTCCTTAAATCCCTTAAATACGAATTTTTATATTTAAAAAAATAAAGCCTTTAGTACATGATTTTCAAGTAAGAGTTTTTTTCTTTCCGTTAACTAAAACATTTATTGTTTTTCTTTCCTCAGGGTTTTCTTCAAATTCTACTTTAAAATAAAGCTTAAATAATGCTCTTCCAATTTTTTTTTCAAGTTAGAAATTAAGGAAACTTCTAATCCATATTTATTTTATATCTTTAGTTTTAATTTGTTTACGAATATTAAATTTATACCATTTCGTCTAGCACTCAGAGGCCTACATTTGTTTTTTCATTATTATGCATATGTTATGTATTTCAATTAATTATCGAAAATAGCATTCATATTCAGGATTGCAAATAAAAAATTTGATAAGATTTCTATTTTAGTATTTTTTAAGAAATTGGTAACTTAAAATTGTATTATCTCAAATTCATTAAAATGTTACTTAATGACTATTATCAATGAACCAACGATGTTTCTTTTGTAATATTTAAGTTTTAAACTCATTTGTTAGCAAGGTGGAATGAACTTTCTAAATGTAGAATGAAGTTCATAAATTAATTATTATTTATATTATTTAAAAGTTTGTATCCGGAAAATGTTATCCCTGTAACTTAAATTTTTTTATGAAGATATCAAACTAATGCGACTTATTTCAGAAATATTTTTAGATAACCACTACCTATTGTTAATCATTATTATTACGTACTAATTTTCTGACATTTTGGTTTGTCCCTTGCATGAAAAGCACATTCCCATATTAGTCGATCGGTATTTAACCTCTTCTCCTAGAATAGGAAATTAATTATGTTAACAAAAATTATTTTTGAAAAAAAATTAAAACGTAAAATCTCATTCGAGAATTTTTTGCAGTAAATACTGGTGTAGGGGTCCTTGGACCCCATTGGCAAATACTGAATCAAACGTTGATAAATTTATGTCATTATCCTAAATCTTGTTCACGGGTATTTGATAACGTACTTGACATAAAGATACTTGCAACATTTATATTTATTTATAGGAATATTATAGTATTCTGTTACTTGGACTATAATTGTAGGGGGAACTTTTTTAAAAATGAAACTTTCCTATTTTTTTTTTTAATTCTTATTATTTTCTGTATCTGTTTAAAAATAGAAATAATTGATTCACTTCTGGCATCTGGATCTCTAAGGTATGTCGGCGATTCACCTAAACATTTTTATTTGTTTGCTTTATGTGAATATAATGAAATAGCTTGCATCTTACTTATTCCAAAAAAAAAAAACATTAATAAGTTGAAGTGTATAATTTTTACACATTAATAAATACCTTTGTATTTAATAAAAAACTGAAGCCATTTCGATTATAACACGCTACACAGTAGACGTATTATCTTTCTTTTTTTAAAAATACTATTTTACTGAGTGATATAACATTCTGTGACAATATGTGCAATGGTTAAAACAAAATAGAACAGTAAAATAACAATTAAATAATAATCAGAAAGTATATAAAATAAGTGAAAATTAACGTAAAGTAAAATAACACAAACATACATTAGACGAGAGACCAGACTTATCTATCCACTTAAATATGGAAAAACAGGATTTCACGAAATCTCTGCGATAGTCCCTCAACTCCACCACTGATATTTAAGCCAGTGAAGATAGGATTATTATCAAATTTACGTAATTATTTTAATTATTATTACATTAACCTACTTAAAGCCTGAAATTCTATTTCTTCTGAATTTCCTTGCGATTATTTGAGCGTTGACAATTTTTTGAGGGGTAAATCAAGCTAAGTTCTGTTTTTTAAAAAAATCATGAATTATTTGATAATTGTTTATATCAACCTTAAACAATACTGTATCTTAAAACTTATTACATAAGGAAGCTTTTCTAAAAGTGGGTCATCTGTACTATAAGTTTAGGCGCTGAAATTGTTTTAACAATGACAAACTACTTTACTTTCAAGTAAATTTTTTAGTTTACTTTGGAGTAATCGTTAATTACCTAAATTAAATGCTTTTTTATTTATCGCTTCTTACCCAACAAAAAATGTGACTTACAAAAATATAAAACTTAGATTTCCTAATTTTCTGCGGAAAATGGATCAATTGTTTATATAAACATTTTTGTATTTCTTGATGTCTACTAACATCTCTATAAATGTTTCTCTCTAAGGGACTCCCTGTTAAAGTGTATGTGTGTGTGTGTGTCTGTGAGTATATATGTATGTACAGTAACACATATGAATATTTATTTTTTTTCACAAAGATATTGTTTAATTATATTATAGGTTTTGTTACCTTATGGACTGATGTGTTTTAATATTATTATTTTTGTATTGTTGGCTGTTTTCCATTGGTTCGTGTTCCTGTATTACTCCTACCAATACCAAGTCCTACTTTGTTTTCACAAGTCGTTGTCAAACGTCACTTTTCAAGGATTTTTAAGTTGGCTCCATTCTTGTCTTAATTGCCTGCCATTTCCGTTTCCTCCAACGATGTTTAGGAGTAGGATGAATGTTTTTTTATTGTGAAGCGTATTTCTAACCTAAATTATAAAGGCCTAAATGGAAGTAGTCTGTTGTTACATCCGATACAATGTCGTATATCAGTTTTTTTTTTCTTTTTTTTTCCCAACGGCTTAATTTACTTTTTTTAAAATATGTTTAGTGACTTTTGTAGTGGTTAGGTTTTTATACTAACGCATAGATAGCTCTAGATAGTGGAGTGGTTAATTCTTTTTCCATTACGTTTTTCTCTAGATTATTTTTGATATCAAAAAAACTGATTACTTCTTTTGGCAAAGGTTCTCTATTGTAACTAAAACTCAATGAAGACTCATAATGACAAAAAAAAAAAAAAACTGGTCAATATTATCTTTATTTTTATCTTGAATAATGCATGCATCCCATTATGTTTGGCTATATTTCCTTAAATAAATAATAGTTAAGCCTGAACTATTAGGAAACATTTGTTGAACTAGATGGATGTGAATCATAGAAGTAATGAATCTATTCCCATTCTATTTATTTATATTACGTTTACAGAAACAATAAAATAAAAAAGGACCAGATAGCAGATAATTGCTCTATTAGATTTATTTTTTTGTAGCCCTATGGTTTTGCAATTGAATATTTAACGAACAATAAATGCCTTAAAACATATTTTTTTAACATAGGCGCAGGTGGATTTTTTTTTTTTATTTTTTTTTATTGGACCATATTTGTTACTTGAGTGAACTAAGCTGAATACTTAAATAATCACAATATATTCTATTTTTTAAATTATAATGCTTATACAGCTGCTAAACATAATCATGTATTTTTAAAAAAATTATCTCTAAAGGTATTATTTTTCATATAATTTTGATTTGGACATCAATAGTTATTTAAACCCTAATCCTTTTTTGTTTTCTTGTTCTCTCCTACCTCGCCTTTTTAGGCTATACGTGGGTTTCCCCGGGCCAGGGAGTGAGGGCGGGGAATTTGAAAGACCCCCAGGCACCGGGAGGCGAACTCGTAATTTTATTGTCTCCAAACTTTGGTTATCAGGTTGCCAGGCAACGCGCGGTGCTATTATCACGTTCTGCCACCCCGCCTCCCTAAAAAAAATATTCTATGAATAAGAATTCGAACTCAGCTCTTCAGCGTGATACCTAATCCTTCAGCCATTCCATTTTTTGAACTCTAATCCATGTAGATAGGTAGTTTCTTTCTTTTTCTTCTTACTTAATTGTCGTTATAAATACATAAAAAAAATCTTTTGGGCCAAATTTCTCCCAAAATAAAGTCCTAAATCTGCTACTGTAATAGTTATAAATTATAGTAATTACAAGGCATTAGGAGTTGTATGTAGGTAATATGATAGGTTACCATGGAAACAGCGTATGTGAAATAGGATTATGTTATTTACTCTTATTATTCTAGCCTTGGGACACTTTGTAATATTCTCATGTAGATGGGTTAAGAGATTTACTTTCTACAATATTAGTTTATTTTTTCAATAGATTATTTTACTGTATCGTTTGGAACATTTTTAAGATAGATTTCAACGATCGATTTAGGTAAATTCGACATCTTCTGAAGAGGAAGGCTATCGGGTATCATTACTTTTATATCATGTGTCTTAAATAATGTATTATTATTCGTAACACATTTTTTTTTAAATTTCGTATTAATACGTAGTTGGCGCCACGTTTTAGCTGCCATAACCGCATCTGTTTCACAACAGCTGGAATTATACAACAGATGATATCGGCATCGTTTGAGATGTCTCTCTTACCGGTTGATGATAAAATGGATTTTGGAAACGTTATTTACAACGTTTGGAATGCTATTTAGACATGAAAATCATTGATCCTAAAACTGATTAAAACGCAGTTCAATTTTTCATCAACTCATTACCTGTCAAATTCAACCAAACCTTTAAGTTCGTTTGCAGTTCTTAACTTGGCTAAAATTGACTAGTTTAAAAGAGTTGCCAAAAACTAATTGCGTACAATTCTATAGGAGCTGCACACATTTGTGAGCATGTCGTCCAATGGAGTGGAAACCATATTACGGTGTGTGTAAGAAGTTGATGAAACTGAAGTACTATTCTACTAATTAAAAAAAAAATATATTTAATTACATATCACTCGATTAAAAGTTGTATACAATAACACACACACAAAACAACAACATTATCTAAAAAGAGAAAAAAGAAATACATATGACATAAAAAATAAATGTGTGAATCGAATTATTATAGGTAGGTAGGTATTCATGTTCAAAATAAAGAAGAAAAAAAAAATATCAACAGAAAATATGTAATAAAAGGTCTTGGAATGCCATTGTCTCTAAATTAATTAGAAGCCTTTATGGAATAGTACAGTACAGATCTCCCAGAAACAAGAGTGTAATGTATGTATTAAACATGTTACATCAGGTTAATAACATATAAAAATAAAATCATTATATGATTTCATAGATATATTTAATATAATTTCTACATGGATATAAATATTTTTTTTTAAATTTGTTATTAGGAATCCATATTATTTATTTTTATTAAAAATTACTAAGGTATTAAACATCATAAGATTTTGTATTTGATTAAAATTTATAAAAACTCTGTATGAGAATTAAAAAATAATCTGTTTTCCTTATTTGTCGCTTAAGCTATTATTGGACTCGTCTAAAAAGAAATCTACATTGAATTATTATTTCTTCTTAATAATCGTAAGGGGGTTACTGTTCACCTCTTTCAGGTAGGTAGTTCCTCTTGCAAGAAAATCATCGAAAAATAAGACCTGGTTTTCGTGGCTCCAGCAATGGAATTTGGTCTGCCTCTGACGTATTTCGTCGATTAAAACAGTTTACGTGTAATAATTTTATGAAAATTGTTCTAGTCTCTTAGGAGTTATTTAATCGTCTACCGAAACTATGCACTACACAAGTATCCGCAAGGAACATAGGCAAGGAATGTTTAAGTAAGAATAGTACATTTACTAGGTTTGTGGCTTCATTGCCCATTTCTTTAATCTCAATTTGATAATATAATATTTTATAAAGCTGCTTCGATATTTATCCTGTTAAGACTAAAAAAAAAAAAAAAATGTATGCAGATTCGATCCACGGTTGGTGTGACAGAATAAAGGCTCCTACACAGTCTCGGTGATACGACATACTTGTCGGCGCCGATACAGAGATATAATTATATTACTATCTATTGCCTTATTGCAGTGACCCAGGGTGCGATAATCACCTGCGAAACCCATAAAGGGTATCGTATCGCGGTGGCATATCGCGTCCTGTGGGTAGGAGTGGAAATAATTACACGTTAAACTCGAGCTCAACCCTGAATTGATGAGAATAGGAGCTCCGACAGCGTCTTACTGAGCTACCCCAATATCTAATAAATAAAATAAAATGATATTAATACAAAAAGTAATATTCAATTTAAAGTGTAAATTAAGTGGGTTAGCTTTTTAGGTAAGTTAGCACCATATGTTTTTCCTGATAATATATAAATGCTGATTTAATTTAATCTTTTTGTAATATATGATTTGCAGATGAACATGATGTGTTTCGATAGTGTACAGATTTTTTTATCAGCGTTTTAAATTGACTACTTTATGTGATACATGCATAAGATAACTGACCACTACATTAGCTGGTTACATGTGTTTCTCTTTATTCGGAACGTTTGTAAGTATTTGTTGAAGTGGTTTATAAAATTATACAAGTTGCTTTGTTGTTAGGACTATTTGCTGAGTATAGAACTAGTGTGTTCTCCATTAGTGGCAGGGCCTCCTGGCTCGGCCGTTGCTACAGATATCCTAGCGTAGCCGATGAGAGCTTTCTCGCTCGTAGCCTCCCCCAGGGCAGCTGCGGACTCTAGTGGGAATGTTATCGAACCCAGAGCACTTTGGAGGAGCAGGCTCAGGTTGGCAACAATGGACATCACATCTCTCCTGTCCACTAAGCCTTGTTCTTCCAAGTCAGACACAATGCCTTCGCATGAGTCCTTGTCTGTAGCAAACTCGAAACTAATATCCCTCAACTCTTTTCCTTTGTTCCGTAACCTTAGAACAAGCTTGAGTTTTCTTGTTTGTGGTAAATTTTCGCATTCAGGTGAAGCATCTCCGCCTCGTGCATCGTTAACTGACGTCTCAGGACTTTCTGTCTTGTCAGGTTCTCCTTCCACATTGGTCAGCCAGGCCCACTTTCCAGTTTCTGTATCGTAGTGATAACCTGCTATGCTGTGTGCAGCAGAGGCATCTATTGCAGTACCCACACAGGCGCCTTTATCAAACAACGTTTGCTGCAGGTACTTCTTATCCAATGCCTTCTTAAAGAATGAGTGCTTCAAAAGTTCCGTTGCTGTCGGTCTCTTCGAGGGATCCTTCTGTAAGCAATCGTTTATTAATTTCCTAAAAGTTTTGCTGTACTTACTGTATTGGTTCTTATCTTCGGCATTTGTTTCAAGTGTCGGTGGATCTTTCTGTAAGGTAAGCATTATTACCTTCATTGGTGGGTATTTATAATAAGGTGCTGTGCCTGTGGCTAGTTCTATCGCAGTTATTCCGAAAGACCAAATGTCTGCCTTGAAGTCGTATCCACGGTCTTGTTCCAACACTTCAGGCGCCATCCAGCAAGGTGTGCCGACAAATGTGTACCTCACTCTTTCCCCTGACTCGTCTTTACCAGTCGCGAGCAACCCCGATACTCCGAAGTCAGCTATCTGTACCGAACCGTCATCTCCTAGGAGGATGTTACCTGCCTTGATATCCCTGTGAATTTGACCATTGTTGTGTATGTACTCCAGTCCTTTGAGAACTTCCTTTAAGACGGTTGCAATAGTTACCTCATCGAAGACACCGCTCTTGCAATCGGTCTTCTTCGTCTTATGATTTATGATGTCCAGAAGTGACCCACCTGCCAGTAATCCTAGTACTAGCCAAAGTTCTTCTTTCACCACGAAGCTGGTATAATAGGTCACAATGTTCTCATGTTTGCATGACGCCATCACCTGAATTTCTTTGTAAAGCTCATCCAAACTTATGTGACTTTTTTCTAAGTTGATCACTTTGATGGCACACTTCTCTCGTTTGGGGTTGCAATAAGCGGCGTGGACCACAGCCGTCGCACCGACGCCTATCACATCTTTCAATTCGTATTCATCTTTTGATATTGGCCAAGGAGAGTTGTGTGGCTCATCCATTTTTTCAGAAATCGGAACAACGGCCAAACCTGTACTTCACTTCTTACATCTGTTCCGAATAAAAGTGAAATCTTGTGTTGTTAATTATGCATTTTATTAAGAGTTTTATTATGTTTCCATATTTTTAATATACGCTGATTTTAATCTCCAACATGTGTTTTATTGTATAATTGAATTCTAACTATTTCATTTTGTTAATGCGTGTTCTTTGTTACTTTTTAATAAATGTTATAATGTAAAAAACCCTTAGTGTCTACTAGAGACTACCTATATCCTGTTGTCAATAACAAGGCATTCTAATCTATAACTTGAGGTTTAATATGATCCGATGATTTGAAATTGATGTTTTTTTAAATTTTATATTTCTACGAAGCCTGAAGAAATAGGTTAATTTAATTGAGTTATAAATAAAATCTAACGACTACTTCTTATTGCTCTAATATATTCTATTGAGTGGAGATTAACTTAATGAAGATACCAACTTATTTCTTTTGAATTTTTAAATTATGTTCATAAATAATAAACATAGTATCATGATTATAAAGGAGTAAGATTAACGACGACTACTTGGCCGTTAGTTTAATTGAAAATTCTCTACATCTCTATTTGGCTCTGTGTTATTATAGAAACCATAAATTATCTACGAATTAAGAGCCTATATTTTATTACTGGTAAGATGAAAAATTGAATCTGCTTTGTCAGTCTGCTTTACCATTTTAACCTGATATCTAGTTGCGGTATGCTTGCATGGTGTATTAAGACGGTCTGGGGCGCTAGCGATTAAAAAGATGAATCGTAACCTTACATTCATCTTCGGGCTCCGCAGCATCACCTAGTCTGGGTTTCGGACATTCCTTTCTATACCATTCATTTGGAACTGAAAATCTTTCACTCTTTACCTCATCCTGAATTATTCTTTTTACTTCTATATGGAACAGAAGTAATCGACTATAGCTATGGATTTATCTTGTAACTTTAGATTAAATATAATTAATTGTTTGCTCTCACTTATTAGACATAAAAAATAGGGTGCCTTCCAAATCGGAATGGGCTGCTAAACCTCTAAAAAAATAAAAGCATACAAGATTCCACCCTTATTTTGCAAATAGTGCTCCCTTCTTGTGGAATTTCATACTTAAATCGTCTTCTAAAGCATTCTTTTAACACAACATATCCCTTCACTTTATCACATGTTTGTTGCAAAAAGTCAATTAGTTACATTTTATAAAATTAATTTACTAAGTACTTCGATTAATTTTACCTCCGTGGAATCTGAAATTAGTGCAATGACTGATAAATAGTCAGGCATTTTAAGATTTTTATTATTGGCGATGTTTCAACCCAAGCATGTGTGTATTTCTAAGAGACTGCAAAGTGCAAGACCAAGACCGATTTTGGGCAACACTAGTTCAGTCTTTAATTGATTTATAGCCTCTATGGTAGTAAGTAGTTGGGAGGTTACATATTGTTTTATTATTCTTCTCTTTTATAATATAAAAGACTGCTGCTTGAACTATTAAAGATATCGTTTAATTAACATTTCAATTTAGTAATTATGCTTGTATAGGCATTTAATCCATTTGTATCTAATTGAATTTTCTGTTTCTATGTTCATCCTACTTCCTTCCGAAATTAGTGTACATATTTCTGAAAAAAAAAAATCTGTCGATCGCAATGCAATCGATAGTTTCATTGAAACGGTCTGATAGGTGGTCACCTCACGTGTGGTCGGAGACCTTTCTAAAATATGCAAGCTGTTCGCGCAAACCGTAATTATGCTGACGGCTTGTCGGCTAAGATAAAGAGACCGGGAACATTAAATGCCATTTTAATTGCTTTAAATGCAGTAATTAATGTTATGCAACAATACCATGTTTACGCATTGTTCATTATAAGTTGTCTAAACAACATTCATGGTATATGAAGGAGTGGTCACTGAATGTTCTTCGGCTATAATTTAAATTCAGTATACGACTACGGTGGCGGTCTTGGAGACACATACAAAAAAAATAAATAAATAAATGATTTAAATTACCCTTGTGTTTTTGTAATAAATAAAGTAATGTTACCTTAATGATATTGTACAGTTTACGGTATGCATGCACGTTTTTCCTTTTATTTTGCTTCTGCTTGCAACAAATAAATTCGTGAATAAAATTTTATTTAAGCATTTAAACGATAAAATTATACTTCAGTATTTTAAATTCGGATTTCGTATTTCTCGATAGCGTACTCCGAGGTTGGCAGTATTTCTGAGAGGTGTGAGTGTAAAAATGAATTATTATATTTATTCAATAAAAATTTTATAAAAAGATCTCATTAATCCCATTTAACGTCTCAATATTTAATGCAATTTTTAAACTTTCTTAAAAAAAATCTTCATAATTGATGAAAACACTTTTTTTTTAAGTATATCATTCTACAACAGTAACTGGTACATTATTATTTTAAATCGAGTTATTTTCTCCTTATCACAATGAGTTGGCTTTTTTTCTGTCAATTTGTTATATAAAGTTTTTCTTATTATTTTAATTTTATTTTCGGTAGAAAAAAAGTCGCCAATGATATTGTGATAAAGAGAAAATAAGAACACAATTTAATTTATAATATCTAGAATATTTAAAAACGGTATTAATTGCTGAAACACTATAATATGAACGGAATAACATTTTTATTAAAATTATATATGAAATAAAATCTAATGAAGTATTTTGTGTAACATTAATCGTCTATTGATTAAATATAATAATTATATCAAGACTTCATAAAAGATAACAAAATAAGGTTGTTTATCATAAAGAAAAATAAAGTTTAAAAAAATGATCGAGACCTTGCTCAGTTACAGGGATATCTTTCCATCCATGCCCCCTGGAACCTTCTGGAATGAAAGTGGAAAATTAGTTCCAGCTCTTGAAGGACAACAAACTTTATAAACTCCGGGTCATCGGATGTTAACTCAACCCAGGGTTTAAACCGTATCAGTTTTTCTTGAAATTCGGTACAAATTTAGAAAAAAATGAAATTATACTGAGTTATAGCATCTCATTTTTGAATTACAGAGCTGTAAAAATCTTATAAATGTACTCTTAAGATAAGTTACAAGTTTCATTAGATTTATTAGTTGAATATGTATTATTATCCGTATCCATGTTTATTTTCATGAATATTAGGATTGTTAATTTTCTCCCCACTTGTTTCCTTAGCTCCAGTTTAGTAAATTAAACACATTAATTTTATGTGTTTCTTTATTTGGACTTTTCTGGAAATTCTAGATGCTGAAGAGAGTGATAGAATGTTTCCGAAACGTCCAAATAAAGAAAACATTGCAAATTAAGGATTTGTATTACTAAATTAGATATATTGCAACAAGTAGGAAACAATAATGGGGATGGGATGGCCGAGCGGGTTAACACGTGTGCGAAACACTCGTTGCCCGGCAACCAGATGATATCTTTTAACTGGTAATATCCCCCGCCCTTTCCCCCGGCCCGGAAAAATCCCCGTATAGCCTAAAAGACGAAGTAGGGGTGTAGAGAAAAAAATAAAAAAAGGAATGGACAAACAAAAAAAGTGGGAAAAATAATTAATCAAGAAAGGTAAAAATTATGCACTAGTAAAATAAATTGGCATTGTTAATAATAGCATTATTAGCATTTTTAATAATTAAAATTAATCCCTTATCATATCAGGAAGAAATTTGAAATATAAATTTATTAACTGTCTTTTAGGTTGGGATGTTTCTTTTTCATCCTAGTGTGAATATTTTATGTTTTCTTTAATTATGTATATGTAATTATGTATATTATCATGTATATATTTGAGTTCTGTCAATGGCCAGATTCTCCACTCAAGACATGAGTGTATGTGGCTAAAAAAATATTTAGCAATATAAATTTCTCAGACGGACCAGGATTATTCAGGTTGTAATAATTTAGAGCCAGTTTTTTTATTTTTGGATGGGGGAGGGGCTATCTGTGTGACCACGAAATTTGATAGAAATATTACACTGTCTATCGGAAAAAAAATAATAATAAAAAATAGGCATAGAAATCTATTATTTTGATTGGTGTGTCGATCGGTTTCTCACAAGCTGAATCAATATTTATATTTTTCCTTATTTAACAATTTATAATTTATTCACTAGTAGTCGGTATATTTTAAACAACCATGTTTTTTTTTTCATGCCAATCGTAAGAGGGAAAATTTCCCACTTATTTCCCCCTACGGTCGATCCGCCGCTGTTTGGAACAGGTAGGAGGGGGGATGGGAAGAACAGGTGAACCTCCAACAGGTGAATTGCTACCAGGAGCGCAGGAAGTCTGTGGAATATCCACCCTCCACTTATCCAATTCCTGCCAGGGGAACTGCCTATTTTTATTTACGTTGCTTCCAATCCAATTTATAGAATTTATTTTCACTTTTTATCAGTATTATTTTTTTTATTACTTTAAATTTGAGATTTAAAAAAAAAAAAAAAAAAACATATTGTATGGGCTTAATATTAAATTTCACAGGAGTAAAATTTTATGCAATCAACAATTTTTGGATTATTAGAACTTTGTTTTAGAAATAATATTAGAATTTCGTAAAAAAACCAACATAAAATGTACTTTATGTCAAAATGTATTTTACGAAATGTGCATTTATCGATATACAATAATATTTGTAGACTTAAATTACCTAAAGGGCAGATAATTAATTTTATAAGGCTATTAAAAAGTTCTACTAAGAATTAGTTTTTATTTAAAAAGTCACCAATAACATAAGTTTTCATTTTATTTCTTTATTTGTCAATGTTTCGACCACTCGTGCCTTCAAGATTTTCAAGATTCTGTAAAAAAAAAAAAAAAATTAATTTAGTTATTTTTCTTTATAATATTTCATTTTAAACAGGCTGTTAAATATTTAGTCCTTATTCTACATTTTTATTATATTTAAGAAAAATAATTATTATATAATTTTTTTATTAATTTGGGTTATGCTGGGTTATTACAGAATCTTGAAAATGGTTGAAACGTTGACAAATAAAGAAATAAAATGAAAACGTATGTTCTTGTAAAATAGTTAAAGAATGAAAACATATTTTTCGAAAAAAATACAAAAATTTCATTTAGAGTATTATTTGATCATCTAATTGATTTGACTATAAATATTGATTATTTAATGAAGAATCAAACACGAAGTCTTGATTCTCCTAAAACGGAGTAAATAACTAATTCGTTTTGCATAAACACATTTTACTATTTGCTCACTATTTTCAAACTTTTTTCTAAATATTTTGAAATATAAGCGTTACAAGGAAAATTTGTAAAAAAATTGCTAAAGAAAAATATAGCTACCAATATACACAATCTCTGAAAATGTCATCAAAATTAGAGTATGTGTTTATTATTTCCGTTATATTACAAAGAAAAGTTTCAACATTCCGTCTGAAATTTTTATATCCCATGGTGATGAAGCAAAAAATAACAACATTTGTTATACAATGTACGTTAATGCTTCGATTAATTTTATATATACTGTTTGCGTAGAAGACAATAGAGGCCCATGTATCTGGTCCGTATGTTTTATATATTTACTTAAATTAAGTTTTAATATTAAATTTAATATTATTAAAACTGAACAAATCTATTTATATTTGTTTAATTTCTTTATATTAATGTTTGCTTATTCATCATTAGTAAATGAAGATATATGTTATTTGCGTATATTTATTTAGTTATTATTTAAGATCTCCAAATTATACTAAACGCAGATACATCATTCATCAGCTCTTTTGCAGCAACCTTTTTTAGTCTTACTTCATCTTCTCTTTTCTACATTTATGTCATGTTAATGCCTGAACTAATTAACTGATTTGTTTTAGAACGTTCCAATAATAGACTATTAATAAATTTTGTATCTTTGCTCCTATTAATTATTCTTTTTTTCTTTCCAGGTAAGTGGAGGATCGTATATTTCTAAATCATCATTATCATCATTTGCCGTGTCTCAATCTCTCTGCCAAGCAGGTAACGTAAAATTAAGTTTTAACTAGTTACTGAATTTGCAAAGAAGCATTAGTTTCATAGATGTGTTATTCGCCCCATTCGTTTTATTGCAAACATTCGTAGTTAAAATGCTTGTTTGATGGAGGTGTTTTCTCTATTTAGGAGAATAATTGAAGTATGTTAAAATGCATCATATTTTGTATTACGATTCTTGAGAACTTAATCCATACCTTGTTTACCTAAATTGAAGAGAGTTAAATCATTGAATATTAAGAGTTGATTAACGTTGGAATTAGATATAGGTTCAGCATAAGCCATGTATTGAATTACCATATATCGGGAGTTGAAGGGATTAAATGAGGGGCTCGTATTTTTCATTAGTTATTTTTTACTGTATGTACCCTTGATCCTGATATTATAATTCAAAGTTAATCCCCTAATTTCGAAAGGCCGTTTGCCAACGCTTGCCAGACTTCGCCCAGTGACCTCAAAGGATACCCTTGGTTTTCTCGCCTAAGGTGTGGGCCTCCCGAGGAACGTATTAACCTCCTGGCGGGGTGCCTATTTTAACTCTTTTGCCGTTTCGTAACTCGGGGTGATTTATATCTCAGATGGTGTCGAAGTCACATCACTCACGAGTGATACATTGCTCTGCGACCTTCTTTTGTGAGCGTTTGTCGGTCCGATTCCCGGCCTTTGATGGGATCATCAATTTGGATTGACGTTTAATTTGGACATTTGTTAGGCAATCAAATGCTGATAAGAGTTCAAGCTATAAGTGTTTGTTTTTAGGATCTTGGTCAGCCTTTTCTATAAAAATGTCATTCAAAGTAATAAAATGCCTACTACTTTAAATTATATATTTTAACACAAATTAGTTATTGATTTTTTAAATTATTATTTCTTAATGATATTTACAACTGTATTAAAGAAATACATTTAGTAAATTTGAACATATGGATATAATAACGTGAAAACACTTTCTGAGTAATCAATGGTAACACTCTAATGATATGGCTACATTAGGAGATCACGGGGCCATCTTATTTTCAGACTCCTCGGAGGGTTATCAGGAATTAAAGCGGAAGCAACGTTAGAAACGAGAGGATTGGGATGATTCTGAAGTTTATTATGGAAGGATAGGTATCTCTATTGGGCCGGATCTGAAACATAAGAAAGATTAAGGTCATTATGGGTGGTTTTACTTGTAACAAAGTAGGGAGCATTTTTGATTTTACGAAGGATTTTGGATTGGATACGAGAGGAATTCGATGGTTTATTTGAGCCCCATAGCTCAACTCCGTAAGTCCAAATAGGCCTTATTATAGTCGTGTATATGAGTCTTTGGTAATTAATTGGAAGATTAGAGCGTTTGTCTTGTAAGTGCTGAAGTAATCGGAAACGTCGAGCGGTTTCTTGTCGTTTCAGTCTGGTAAGTTATTCAATTAAAAATAAATATTACTGTCATAGATGTATTTTTCGCTCAATTCAGACGCTGAGGAACTTTTAAATTGCGATCTTAGAGAACAACGAAATCCATGTTTATTTAAACTCGAAGCCAGTTAAATTATTGACAGTTAAAAGTTGATTAGTTTTTGGTTTGATTCCGGGTCATATACGTTCATAATATTTGGATGAACCTTTATTAGACCTAATAAAAATAGTTAATACTTTTATTCGTAATGGCCGCATTACTACATAAATCCACCTTACTTTTTTGTGTTTATATAACTTATGTCGCAAATTCACTAACTTCTTTTTTAAGGCAAATGAAATTTATTATTAAACCTTCGGCTGTACGGGATCGTTCTCGGGCCAGAGTGGAGGGCGGAGGATAAACGCCCGAGTTAAAAGTGCCCGACACTGGGTCTCGATCTCGTTATCTTCAGTTTATCAGGTTGCTGGACAATACTTGCATCGCGCAGGCGTTAGCCCTTTCGCCCACCACGCCCCTACTTCTTCATTCTGTACTTTTAAACAATTTTGTAACTTTCTGTTTTTATGATATCTAGAGATGTCCATTTCTCCCGATGGCAATAGAAGATGAGAATAGAATTATTGCTTTAATTTTTCTTAAAAACACTGAGTGAATGTAGAGTTTTTAAAATCGCCGTTTATATACAATTAAGCCGGTTGGGATCTATTCCCTGTTTTTCTCTTGTTACCTTGTTTGAAATTACCTCCAAATTGAAACTGAAAAATCCATAACTATAAAAATATGCCTACTTGAAATTGCGGTTATCTTAGATTATTATCACTCATTCCTGGTTAGTTATTAACAATAATTTGAGTAAATATCCTTTTTTTAATCTTGATTGTTACTAATTATAATACTTTTGATTATTTAGTCGTTTATATCTAAAAACTATTGAATTATCAATGTTGTACTAAGGCTAATGTTGTAGGCTATCAATAATTGTAAAATTTAATTGCCGGATTTTTGACTTGTAACATCCATTAGCGCTGCACCATGTGTTATAAAAGGCGAGGGAATGACAGTGACAATTTATCATTAATTAGCAAGCTGTCACTGTGTGGGATGGTGCAGGTTCTACTCCGCTCAGATCGCTGTAGTCTCCTGTCCTGGCTGTTGTTGTGTCCGTGTTAGTTTGTGTCAGCTCGTTGTCTGCTCATGCTTTCAATAACTCATTTCAATTTTGTTGTTGTTTAAATATGTGTACCCATGGGATTATAGTAAACAATTATAAAGCTCATACATAACATTGGAAGATATACCTATAAGTCGATTGCCGACAGTATGAAGGTTTATTTTGATAGTCATAGAGAATATGTTGGTAAATCGTGAATATACATGGGCATAATGAAGTGTGTGCCCTGGGGCTTACTAATAGGAGTAATCACTTCATGCCACCTCTCACTAAGATCACCATCCTCTGGAAAGGGACTTTATTTTTAATGATAATTTTATCGCAAAAAAAAATCTATACTACATCCCTTTTTCGGCGATGGATTTTGATGAATGACGTATCAAACAGAATTGAATTTCATGGAAAAGGGAAGAATGTCAATTCCATAATTTGTAACTAGAGACCGTATCTTCCTGCAGTAAAAATTCGATGAACATTCAGCAAAAAACTCAAAATCGTGTTGTAAAAACTCAAAATATGTAAAATTGTCTTATCACACATAAAAACGTGCAACAGATTGTAATAAAAAAAAATTAAAACGCAACATTAAAAACTAATATCCCTATCACAATCAACTAACGAGAACAATACATAATCTAATACAACCATAATTTATGATTAAGCCAAATCTGGAAGAAAAATAAATTACAAAAAAAAAAAAAGAACTAACATAAATAATAGGCAATGTAAAGATAATTCACAACACAAAAATATAAAGGCCTCAATAATTACATATATTTAAATATATTTGTTTAAATTTCCCTCAAATTAGTTAATTGTCTGGCACGTACAAGGAATGAAGTTAATGTAGGGGAACTTAAAAAGTTTTGATGGATAAGTATATATTACATATACCAGACCTATTGATTTCAGATAGTTAATTTTAATTAAAAATAATATATGTACATACATAATTATAAATTGTCCACATTATAAGCTAAAACATACCGATTAAGTATAGATCACTACTGTTAGTGGAAAAGCTCTTATGTCAAGGTTTTTTACATACATTACTCACTTTTTACATACATTAATGTTCAGTATGCACTGGAATTTTTTTTTCAATCACGAATCATCAAATTTACAATCTGCAAATGCGAAACGCTTTCGCATCTTAATATTCGCTGATGAACAAAACTCGTGGAAATCAAACCTGTATATGTTGAGGTATTACTGAATTTCCGATAACGGCTTCTCCCAGAGATTTTATTCTCATATGAGAAATGTTAAACCTTGTAATACAGATATTATTTAACCAATGAAAACTGTGAAATAGTGAGGAAGCTATACTGATTTTACTTGGCAGACGTTTTTTTTATTCGTTATCATTGCAGTATGCCACTGTATATATACTGTGACCATTTCCAAACCTCCTGCTCCAGAAGTTAGTAACTCGTAGCTTTCCTCCATACTTCAGAAATATATAGATCTGCCAGTGGTGTGAATAAATAAGAGTTTGTTTGAATAAAAGTCTCTTTGTTTATCCTATAATAAAATCCACAAGATAGGTATGATAAAATTCGTTTTGCAATTCTCATGTCAATTAATTTCTGCAAATCAACAGCGCATATCAGTTGACTGTCGCTAATGAGCTGTAAGAAATTTGCTATCTCAACGACAAGGTTGCTGATTAGAATCTAGAGCTTGTCCGCATCTGTCGCATTCAAATCCTTAACTCGGTCAAACGGTAATGTTTTACATCTTGCCAATGTGTCAATTCTTTTTTTAACGTTTAACCTTTCATGTTTGAAAATTAGTTATTTATTTCATGGATGAATAAATTATCTTAAGTAATTTGTCATATATTTTATAGGCTCAGATTAAAAAAAAGAAGTAACTTAATCTGCAGAAATTTGATACGTCTGTCTTTCTCTCTCTTTTTTTTATTTTTTTTGTTTGTGAAAGTTGCAATGTTGTCAGTCTCGTGTCAATAATGGCGAAGTATATTTAATAAAATGGATTAAAATAGGTGTTTATTTATTTGTTTATCTTAAGTGTCTATTATACATATCTAGACACTATCTGCTTGATTTTATATAATGTGTTCGAACACAGCTCAATGAATTACTATCATTTACAAATATTTTAATATTAAGAATTATTTATTATTATTTAGATGGAAACATTTTCATAACTACACACAATTTTTTTTATCGCTATTAATTCATCAGTTTTATTATTTAAGCGTATGTATTTTCGTATATATTTTTGGGAAAGTTGAAATTTTGTCGGTCTCGTGTCAATAATTGCGAATTATATTTAATAAAATGGACTAAAAGAGGTGTTCATTTATTTATTTATCTTAAGTGTCTATTATACATATCTAGACACTATCTGCTTGATTTTATATAATGTGTTCGAACACAGCTCAATTAACTACTATCATTAACAAATATTTGAATATTAGGAATTATTTATTATCATTTAGATAGAAACATTTTCATAAATACATACATTTTTTTTCCGCTATTAATTCATCAATTTTATTATTTAAGCGTATATATTTTCACTGTTCCAATTTCTCATCATTACTAATATTTAACACATAATGTGTCTCTTTCTGTAATGCTTGTATGCCAGAGTGTCTATATATTTCAGTTAAATTAATAAATAAATATTTATATTTATGTATATTTTTTTTTTTACTTTTTAAGTATTTTAATGAAACGAATTGACTCTAGTATTTTATTTTTTTTACTAGTTTAGTAATTCTTGTTTTTTTTTTTATTATTTTGTATTATACGTGTTATTCTTGTTTGTTCTGTTCTACTTGATATCATATATATTCCTTAATATCATATTTATTTAATACCCTTGTAGATAGCAAATTTATGTCGAAAGAAATATGCGTATCTTTAAAATAAATAAAAGTATTTTTATACCAGAAATGAAATATTCAATTGTATATTAATATAAATATCATCTTTCTTTATGAGTGAATATTTACATTTACATATTTTTTTAATTATTTCACCGAGTATATTATTATTATGTTTTGTATTTATATTCAGTCTGAATTCCAATTCTTTTGTTTGTAATTATTTAAATTTTAAAATCAATAACCTTACTATAAATTATTTGTAGACAGCTATTTATTGTATGAAGTTGGGGGCCAACTCTTTTTGTAGGTAAAACAAATTACAAATTAATAATAATACATAAATATATCTTTTTTGGAATGAGAATTTTAATTTAGGGATTGTTGCCAGTAGGTTAGATAATTCTGGATTTCTGTGCTTCATCTTGTATAACTGTTGAACACAACAGTTTTTTTTTTTTAGCATTTTTGTACTCTGTTGGGCTCTTGCGAGAATAAAGTATCATTAGAATAAAGTATAATTATTACTGAATTTTTTTTATTTATTTTGGATCTACGACGATGGTACGGTACGATATTGTTCTGAAAGTTTCAACATCCCTCCCCAAAAAAAAGTATTTTTACTAATTTGTTCATTTATATTCTTTTTATGAATTCAAAATTTGTTAAAAATATTGATTCCTATTATTTTTCTTATGTTAGGATATGTCGAATGGTCTGATAACATTAATTGAAAACACCTTTTATTGAACCACTTGGACTTGAGACTCGTCCGTCTATATCGCCTTTTAATTATAAATGCTATAATTTCTTATCGATAAATATTATTTTATTTATTTTCATAATATTTTCCTTTATTCGAGACATAAATAGTAAAAGCTATTGTGAGTGAAGCTGGTTTCTTGCCTGTCCCGTTAAGATAATGCCCTCATGTGTTATACGGCTCAAGGTCAGAGAGTATCTACTCACCCAGGGACGATAACGAGGATAAAAATAATTTTGTTTTATTATTATGGCAGCTCATGAACACTTTTTTTTGACATAGAATAAAAATGTAATAATAAATATACCTAAATAATTTTATATTACAATAAATAGTATTTTATTATTTTTGAATGTTTAGACAAAGAGATATGTTAAGTAATTATGGCATATGTGTCTGTCTGTACCTATAGGAAAAAATAAGACAGATTAAAAAAATTACTAACATGAAACCGTTTTACATCCTAAATTTTAATAACCTCTCCAAATCGAGATATGCAATCAAGAAGAATATAAGTATAATTGTTATCACTAGCGGATTCAGGATTTAATTTTGGGGGGGGGCTTCAGCCTGAAAGATTTTTTTTTAATATATACAATAATTAATTTGAATAAAAAAGAAGAAATTAATTGCCTATATGAAATGGTGTTTAAGTGATTCTTGAAATCCTATTAAATGTAATTACACGAACAATAACACTCTAAGAGATAGTTTTTAATATTTTTTTTTCTATAAAACATGGTTATATTTTACCGTTTTTTTTTTTGGAGGAGCTACAGCCCCAAAGCTCCTCCTCCTCTCCCCATCCCCCTAGATCCGCCTGTGATTGTTATAATGTTATAAATGGAAAAATCCAAACAAAGCCATGAGTCTCCAACAATTGGATAGTTAGCTAGCCAATGTAACGCCAATTCAAGCATTATCAGGGCCAGAAAAACCAAGATCGCATATATGCAGAAGAAAAAATGACAATTGATGTAGAAATCTCACGAAGATATCCAAATGCATACTGAAGGAAAGAGAAGGTTTTATTAACGACAACTAAGGAAGATTATATTGAACAGCTAATAAGACGTAATACTGGGGGAAAATAAGTATAACTAAAATATAATAATACAAAACTTGTTAAATTAAATTTTAAAAAAATATCGTGTCTACGTTGATATTGTTGAGATGTCTACTGCAGTCATTTTTTTCTTTCTGCATTTATGGGATCTTGGTTTTCCTGCCCTGATGATACCTAATTTGGCAAAACGTTGGCAAGTTGACTATTCACTTCTATGTTGGATACTCATGGTTTTGTATGAATTTTTCCAACGTTTTTATAACGTAATAACTTTATGTATCTTTTCTAGTTTTAGGCTTATTTTAGTAATAATTATTATTTCATTCTTTTTAATAACCTACACCACTATAATCCATAGGATGATCTTGGATTCATTACTTTATAAGAACGTACCGTTTCTTGGTCAACAGTAATTCTAAGAGATAATTTGACCGAAATCACGTTAAACCGTCAGTTTTTTCATCTTAATTAATCATTCAATTAAAAGTGCCTCCTTCTAGAGTATCCTAGGAGGATCTTCTGGCCACAGAGTGAGTTCACGCAAGATGTTATAGAATAAATAATTATCACAGCCGAATTTGAACCATTGATGACAACATAGGAGCACACTTACTGATCTACTCCGCTACCTTTATTTAAATAACACTTATGAAAATTAGCATTGATATGTTTATGGGTTTTTGAATTTATGTATCACTTGATATCATTAATCAATGAGGATTTAGAAATTAAATTAAACATCTTATTTATTTCATGGATGCCCAGAAGGAGGAGGGGGGCAAATTGCTCCTTAGTTTTTAAGGGTGTCACATTTTTTGTAGTATCAATATGGAAAAAACTTCCAAACCAAAGAACCCATGGAACAGACACAATTAAATTGTTTTTGATTTACAACTTTTCTAGTTAAACTTTCGCTTACACGGTTATTAAAAAGAGAAAAGCATTTAAATTGAATGGAAGTGCGAGGGAGCACCATTGTTCATAGTCATTAAATGGATAACGATATCGAACCTTCGTGTTTTCCAGAAATTATGTGATTTTTTTAAAATTTATTGTTGTACACTATTATATTTTAAGTCCACCATGTTTACCTTGTTAAATCTTTTATAATACCGCAGCCTAAAAGCTTTTAATGCTGACTCAAGCGTACGAATGACCGGTACAGTGCGGTATTCAATTGGCGCTGTGTCTAAATATAAAACTGTCGACCAATTGCCATAGCTGTGTGAGTTCCAGTCAGCCCGTTGTCTGAGCGAATGGGAACGATGTACAAAGACATTTATTAAAATTAATTTTTATTATCCTTTCTTTCATTCAAAAATCCTTAAATGATACACAACAATATTCAAGTAAAAAATAATAATAATAATAATAATAAGCTATCGATTCTCACCTTCATTGAAAACAAATCCTTAAATGTTTAAACATTTATAGTAATAACTATGTGTAATTTAACAGAAAATGTATCGAATAGATAATTTCAACAGAAAAATAATTATTTTCCAAATAAGAATTAGTTAAAAAAATATTGTAGTTTTATTTATATATTTATTGAAAATACATCATATCGCTACTCTGCAAAAGGTCGTGTGTAAATATTCAATTTAAAAAAAAACAAAAAAAAAAAACGATTATTTCTTTATGATTCATCAGGATGATTTTATATTTTATTTTCCTATGTTATATACCTATTGAACAGGCTATTAATAGCAGTTGACTACAAAATGTTTAGGGCAAAGATAATAAATATATAAAATGTTTACATACGATTGCACTAACAGTTGTGATATATCATTTTTTTAACAGTAATTATGGGAAAGTTCCTAAACTCAGCGCTTAGCTCCTAGTTCCTTAGTTCCTAAACTCTTTGTTAGAAACGATGTATGGTATTCACCGACGTCCTTTATTCAGCGATTGAATCACCGATGGTACAGCGGTCGATACTTTTCGTATTCCATGCAATGAATTGTTATTTCTCAATTTATTTTACATATTTATGCTCAGTTTACTTTTTATCTATATTATTTCTGTTTTAAAATTCAACAATTCATTGAATGTTTATTTCGTTACATATTCCTTTTTATTTTTCATGTGTTTTATAACCTTTTACTAGTGATAAACTTCCGCTGGAATTGCATCTTGTCGTTCCTAAACTGAGTATAAATAGCTATCCTTCGATGTTAGATTCATTCAATTGATCAATGGATGATGGAATTAGTTTCGAGTTTATGAACTTGCTTAATCGTGTCAATATCTGATGAAGGTAGCATTGTTAGAATTTTAATTATTATTTTAACTTTGGAGGTCTTGTGGCCGTTAGTGTTGCCCAAATGCGAGGCCGAGACAAGTCTTGGTCTTGCAAACTCAGTCTTGGTTTTGCGCAAGACTCTCGTAACAGTCGTGCAGTTACCTATTAGCTCACTACTATAGAGATATTACAGTATTTTTTTAGATATGAGAAACCTAACTAAGTCTGAATGAAAAATTATAAGAGTTAAATGCAGAAGTATATTGGTTACAATTCTTTACATATAGTAACTAAAATTGTCAAGTATTAGTAACTATTTTGCCTCAATTTTTATCCAAAAAATCAATTTTTTTAACCAGTCTTGGTCTTGCAACAGATAGGCGGTGTTGGTCTTGGTCTTGCAAAGTGCAAGAAGACCAAGACAGATTTTGGGGCAACACTAGTTGGATGTCTTGTATATTTTTTCTGTCTGTTTTTTTTTCTTTATTACAGTTTCCATCTTCTTTTCAGATGCTTTGAAGGATTGCTTAAAATAGTATTGGGTTAGTATTTAGTTTGGGTTTATGTCCATATGGGATTTATGATTAAAGAGGATATATCTGAATAATATTTCTTAATAAATAAGCAGGATATGAAATACTGCGGGATGAAATAATTTTATCTGTCACGTGAGAACTAATAAACTGTCAAAATTATCGGAATATAGGAGCGTTTATTTGAAATAAGGAATCCATGTAAAAAATTTTGTTTAGAAAATAAAGATATGTATTTGAAAATCTATTCATACATTTTTACTTCTGTCCTCAAGTCTATTTCTATTCTTCCTAGACGAGGACAATCGACTGACTGAAGACCGTACCATCTGCTTGTAATCAATCATAGGCCGCGTCTCTGGGCCATTTCTGTGCCCTATTTCAATGCACAAGATGTCTTGTATATTTTTTCTGTTTTTTTTTTTATTCCAGTTTCCTAATCCTCGAACTAGGTCAAATAGTTCTCAAATGATGCATGTGAGAAATACTCGGAAGTATGAATATTTCATGCAAGCGAAATAATTCTTTGAGTTTAATCTATTAATGAACACAAACGAATTAGCATTATAATCGGAAAATTATATTAAATATATTTTTCATAAATCAGAGAGTGCAGGGATGCATTTTATATCCATTTCAGAACCTCAAGGGACCAATGAAAGGGGAGCGGTGTTCGAGGATAATGGATGTATTTTTTTTTTCTTAATTATTATTTATTAAATGAGTTTAAATTCGGTAGGTGTGATTTTTTTTTCTAGCTTAAGCAGTATCATAAATATGTCCCAACGTTTTTTTTTAAATTTTGTTTTATTAGGTTTTCAAATATTTTAACACCTCTCCAGCCCCACTTATCGGGAGTTAAAAAGTATCAATTTTCTTTGGTTTCTACTTTGATCGCAAGATAATTTGATCACAAAATCGATAAAAAACGTGACCTACAAAAATATTGCGCTGTTTGTCCTATATAACGTCATTATTTAGAAAATTTAGAGGTGTAGGTCATGCCAGACGGCTTAATATTTTTGCAGGCCACATTTTTCCTCGATTGATGTGATCAAATTATCTTAGTGGAAAGAAAATGAGTTATTAGTTCCTAATTAAATAGACAAAATTTGCCCCCTCCCCCTCAGATTGAAAACGCACCAATTTCGTAAATAAAACAGTTGTATTTTACGATGAGATAAAACTATTTACGAAGTTTCAGGCGGATGTTAATAATTCGATAAAAAGGGGTATGTACCACGAACTATTAGTGTTGTAGTGTTATTCATTATAGCTTTTACAATAAGGAATACTTCTTATTTATTAAGAGTAACACCTTTTTTGCAAAAATAAAATGAGAAAAAATTCAAAACTGAGAGCATATAGTTATTAACGAAAATTTAGATACAACGAGACAAAAAAAAAAAAAAAATGGAGATTGATGGTTGCCTGTGGTGAATAATTGAAGAGAAGATTGTTTATTAAGAAATTATTTTTTCTTTTTAATTTTTTAATGTTAATAGCTCCTCATACCTATTATTATCAATTTTTTTCTAAGCCCAGATAAAGGTCTAAACTTTGGGCCGAAACGTCGGCAGAAATAAATATACTTATTTATTTTTATACTTTTTTTTAATGATCCCAATCCAGTTTCTCTTTAAAAAAATAAAATAAATAAACAAACAAAACAAGGTAGATAAACATTTCATGAGCATTGGTTGTGTTTAGATAATATTTCAGTTGTAATTACAAATCCACAAACATTCCTTTCCGGAAGTGCATAATCTTGTAAGCTAGCTGTATATATACCTATAATTTACGTTTTTACGAGTTCCATTATGGTTTCTTCTAGTTTTCTAAAGGAAGATGATATAAAAAACTCACTCGCATTCTTGAAATGAATTCCGTGCACGAGCTTTGAGCTGAAGCCTTGAACTACGAGGGAGCGGTTGTGCCGAAGCACCGTTAGTGACCTTAGTGTCAAATATGGTGTGTGCACTTGTTCGCTGTCTATATCAAGGTTTCCTTTTAGTGGTGCTCGTCTTGTCTGCCATAATGGTGGAATTGCGTTTATTTCATTGTTTAATTGCGATTACGTAATGTAGATACAAGAGATCTGCTATTGTCATAACCATATTTTGGAATATATAGTTAGACTTAAAAGTAAAGTAAAATATTGAAAGAGATGATAGTAGGCATCAATAGCTTCAAAAATGTCTACACAAAGCATATCTCTTAGTAGTTATTAACGAAACTTTATATACAAACCAGGCCAAAAAAAAATGGAGATTGATGGTTGCCTGTGGTGAATAATTGAAGAGAAGATTGTTTATTAAGAGATTATTTTTTCTTTTTAATTTTTTAATGTTAATAGCTCCTCATATCTCTTGTTATCAGTTGTTTTCTTCTGAACTTTGGGCCGAAACTTCGGCAAAAATAAATGTACTTATTTATTTTTACACTTTTTTTTAATGATCCTAATCCATTTTCTCTTTAAAAAAAAAATAAACAAAACAAAAAAGCATAGTTAGATTTCCTGCAAAAATGTTGGAAATTTGAGCTTTGTTTTTTTAAGAGGGCGTTAACATTGATTTAAGGTATATATTTTCGTTCATTAGGTTTATAAATTAACTTAAAAAAAATAAAAATGTAATGCGCCTATTACTTAAATTATTTTTATGGAAACTTAAATATCAAGATGAATAGAGGATTTTGGTTTATCACTTAATACAACAAAGATAAATTCGGAAAATTATGATGTATGTAAACATCTATCTCATTGTAATATTATATGATAAATTAAAAAAAAAAAAAAAAAACATTATACATTTATTGTAATACATCCCAGGTCACAGAATAAAAAAGAGAAATTAAACCTTTGTTATAAACTATTTTTGTATTTTTGGTTAAAAATAGAAACACTAAGGTCACATATTTTTTTTACGCAACTGGAGGAGAATCTCAACTTATTAGAAAAAAAAAAACCCAAATTAATTAATATAGACTTAAACTTATTAAAAAGTAAGTTCGTTTTTAAATTGAAGTATCTGTCTTCAATTGGAAATGTGGCGAGTAACTTCAGGTGCTTCAAGGAAGGAGTCAAGATATATTTATTGGCAGAAGATACATACAATAAAGCTCGAGAAGTACAGGTTGCCAGACTTAAAAATTTAATGGGATCTGAAGCATTAAGACCTGAAGCATTGAAATCTTATTCATCAATTACTACTACAGCCAGTGATAAAGAAACTGTTGAGACAATTTTATCGGTCTTAGAACAACATTGCATCCCAAAAAAGAATGAGACAATGGAAGTTTTCAAGTTTTTCAATAGGAAACAGGGTGCTAATGAAGCCTTTGAACAATTTTGGAGAGCGTTAAAAAAAAAAATCTCAAATAATCTATGATTTTATGAAAAACAGAACAGAGCTTAGCTTAGCCACTCAAAAGTCCATTTTAAATGTTTTCAAAAACTGCATATTCTAATTAAATTTAACGAGTATTTAGTCTGATTTACTATAAACGACTTGTTAAATACATAAATAAAATATTTTGTTAGACATTGCTTCTTGTTTAACAAAAAAATGTAAAAAAATCGACCCATCGTTAATATAATGGTTTTTGTAGCTCTTGGTCTACTATTACCACTTTGATTATTTTCTTTTACTTACGAATTTCTAGAAAGTGAGTATTGACGAACGCAGGTTTATTTGTATGAACCCAAAACACGATGGTGTAGAGATGGTTGTCCGTGATTATGATATAAGAAGGAGTTGGTCCGAGAGTTTGGTCAAATAAAATACTATTCTAGTTTATAGTATTTATTTTATTACACTCCCGACCAACTCCTTCTAAAACACGATAATTGAATAATTTTTTCCACAAATACAATTAGAAATAGTTTTCAGGGAATCAGAGCAATATTACAACTACTATAAGCTACAATATTCATATATTTTGCCAATGAATGATGAATTTTTTATGTATATTAAGACCCACAACCTTCTCCGCGCCCTTTTTCTGGATCTGCTAGCGATCCTGCGTGCTGCTCTGCCAATTCTTTTAAAACTAGAAATAGTACATGTACAATAAGAGTGAGGAATAAAAAAAAAAGGTGGAAACAAAGATGTAAAAAAGCTTTTAGGATGAGCTTTTCGAGGATCGGAAATCATCCCAGAAATAAAATGTTTGAGAAACCAAATGTTCCACCTCAAGCTGAAGGTGATTGTTCAATCAGCTCATCAGACGATGAATTTTGATTTTTCTGTTTGTGATTAACTACTTACTGAATAATCATATATCATTAAAATAATGTGTCCCCCTTAGTTGTCATGTACCGTAATGACATTTAAATATACCTATTTCCTAAAGCTTTTTATTATTTTCTTTAAAAAAAATAAAATATCCCTACTGTTAGTGAAAAAAGTCGTTTTATAAATTTATTCTCTTTGCACTAAAGTAAGACATTTTGTAGTCTGCAACTGCCATAATTTGTCTGCCAAATAGGAAAATAACAGAGGGAAATAAAATATGAAATTTCATACTAATAAATCATAAATAAATAATCGGTTTTTATATTCCTCTGTAAAAAAACTCAATTTTCACATACGACCTTTTGCACTAACAGTACCGGTTTATATACAATTCGTTAATGTATCTATATAAATAAAATTAAGATTTTGTCTGTACATTGAATAGAATCAACCCATTTTATGATATCTTTCCGTTTCATACATTGCAGACACCAAATCCACTTTTATTTTGTCTGTCTATATGTCCGCATTGCAACGAAATTTTGTCAGGGGTAGCTCGGCAATTGCTAATAGTAGACTTTTGAAATTTTTATATTATATTTAGGTTTGCTTGAATTAAAATATAGGTTTTAAATAAAAACAAAATATTAAGTAGAACCAAAGTTATGAATTCTTGAGTAATTTGTCTAGTGATTCCGGTTAGGCAGTTACTTTCTTCAATTCTCATCACAACCTACTCTACTGCGTGCCACATTTAAAAGTTGTACTATTTAAGTGATGGAAAATAATATCACAACTCACCAGGAAAAATCCGGAATACCGAACATCTGTAACGCGTTGTCGCAAAAAACGGGTAAATCATACTCATTTTTCTTTGTCCGATCTTCCCGTTCAAAATGTCATTCGATTCAATGTTATCGTATACATTTTTAGGTTTAACCTAACGGATTAGCCGGAAATCAGGAAAAAAAAAACTCAACAATTTCACCCTGCCCGCCATAATGTTCAAATCAAGTTCTAATTTTACACGGATGTAGGTGACTCAATGTCTAATGTTATTTTCCCAGCGATAAACTCAGTAGAGTTTAAAGAAGTGGAGAGACTACAACTCGTTTTGATTAATTAATCGACTCCACAATCTCCTCGCTTCACCATAAATGAAAATTAAACACTTAACAAATTTTAATAGATCGGTGGTGGTCGGTTTAGTTGTGTGGTACCTAAATAAATAGCCGGATAACAAAGTTTTTGTTATGACTATTGCCAAACCTAGACCTCCATAAGCCCCTCCATAAAAAATTTCAAAACAACCCCATCTCCTCTCCCGACCCAATTTTATGAAATTGAATTTGGACACTCCCCTCTCCATAATACAAAATCCATCTCAAAAAAGATTCTCAAATTTTAACTATACACCCATCAACGACGGGTACATCAGCTAGTAATGTGTAAATGTATAAAGTTTTAATCTGCATATCTTTTTGGATTATTATCTTACGTGCTTATTAGAATACTTACAAAAATAAAGTTTAATTTTTCCATATTTTAATTTAATTTTTAAATTTTTTTTTGCATAAAAACTAGCCAATGCGGTGAGATTTGAGTTATTAGCTTCTAAAATCCAGGTAAACGTTGAGCGGGGTTTAGCCTGAATCTAATCTGTTGCTGATAAGATAGTCCCTCGGAGCCGGTTTTGTGCGTTCCTTTCGGAGCGACCGATCCTCCAAATATTTGCAGGCAGCCTTCGCCCGCAATTAGCCACGATATTGTGATTTACTGCCTTGTAGGGTGGCTAATTGAGCAATGGGCCGATAGTCGGCCGACTGTTAATTAAATATTAATTGAAATTTTTCCTTTCTTTTAACGACAATAAAAAGGAAAAAAAGGATAGTAAATATTACAGAAATATCGATATCTTACCATCCATAGCATCTTCTTTGATATTATTGACTATCGATATCATCCCTTCGATGTTTTGATAATTTAATTTAAAAATTAAAATTTTATTTATTTATTGAGTATTACAAAAATCTGTCACATGGACACTAGTTAGGTAGGTATGATAATGAGGTAGGATACCATTCACACTATATTTACAAAAAATATAAAATAAATAGAAGCAAACTAACTATAAATAATAATCAAAAAGTGTATACAACAAATAAAATAAAATAACCTAAAAAGAAGAAAATTAAAACTAAGAAAAAAACACATGCATACCTTATACAATATTTACAATCAGACGAGGGAATTCCAGGAGAACCCTGCCCTACTCCTCAACCGCGTCACTGATACTAAAGCCAGCAGAGATTGATCAAGAGCACGTTAGCCACATACACTCATGTCTTGAGAGAAGGCCATTGCCAGAACTCCAATGTATAAAATATACAAAAGGTCGCTGAGGCACTGCCGTTTTAACCTTCTTTAAGGATTATAGCGATGGGTGGTGCTTGATAAGGATAGTGCAATAGGATTTGGATGATACATAAGGTTCTGGTGAAATTTTGAGAATTTTTCTGGGATAAGGTCTAGGACAAATGGGATGTTGAGGTCATGATGGATTGGATGCGCTTGGTTTTGTTGGGTACATAGAAAGGAGCATCGACTATTGTTCGAAGGACTTTTACTGGAAGGATTGGATGCGCTTGATGTTAGAAAATTATGCTGTTCCCCTCAGTTCTAGTACGTAAGTTCAAATAGGTTTCCGTATTGTCTTGTAGTTCAGTAACTTGTTTTCAATGGAAAGTTTAGATTTTCTGTTTAGTAGTCGGTAGAGTTGGCCGTACCGTCGGTTAGTTCCTTTCTTTTAAGTCTAGTATGAAGGTTCCAGGTTAGTCGTCGGTCTAAGAGAAAGCCAAGGTACCGGTCTGTATCTTAGAAATTAAGCTGGATGACAAAAATTAAAATTAAAACTATCGTTTTCGGACAATCATAGGAACTATTTATAAATCTGAACTTGATACAAAAATATACTTATCTTGCCTGTTTATATAGAATTTAGTGCGTAGAAGAAGAAAATTTCGATAATACCTACTATCGATAACCATCCTTAAGTAGAGTTGAATAACGCACGTGGGACCCTTCTCACTCAGTAACCTCAATTTGCCAAAATTTGTTAGTTAGGACCTTCTAAAACTAAGGCCACGGATTGTCAACGAAATTCCTGTAGAATGCAAATAAATATATTTCGCTGAATCCGATCGATGGAAGGCATGATTGTTTTAATGGAAATTTATGAAAAAAAGCTGAAGATCCTGAAAGTGGAGAGGAACTAGAATATTAGTTTTACCAAGAATGGTATTGATTGCAGAATAATTGATATTTCCATTAATTAAGTTAAAAAGGGAAATAACATCTTTTTTGATGCGATTATGTGCTCGAGAATCAATATTTATATTGATAGAGAGAGAATCACATTATTTTCATAAAATGGCCCTGCCCAATTACATTGGGATGTTAAAAACACAGCATATTTATTAATCACTACAGGCAATTTTCAAAACTAATATACAATTATATAGTATTAACAATATGTAGGAACATAGTATACTATATATATATATACATACATATATATATATATATATATATATATATATATATATATATATATATATATATATATATATATATATATATATATATATATATATATATATATATATATTTATATGTATGTATTATAATTTTTTTTTTATTTATTTCTTTTTTCTTTTTTTTATTTATTTCTTTTTTCTTTTTCCTTTTTTTTATTTATTTCTTTTTTCTTTTTCCTTTTTTTTATTTATTTCTTTTTTCTTTTTCCTTTTTTTCTTTCTTTATTTTTTACTATTTCTTTCATTCATTTATTATCATTCTACACCCTTCTCTTTCTTCTCTCCCCTTATACTTTTTTCCTCCTCGTATTCTCTCCTCTCTCTTCCCAACCTAACTCATAAAATCCATAAAAATACATAAAGTACAGTGGACGTGTTCAATAAATAATAATATAATTTCATCATAATAATAATATATTCATATTAGAAAATCTTTACAATATTGATGCAAATATCGACTATCGATCTTTCATGTCCGAAATTTTGATGGTATCGATAATTATAGGCCGATATTAATATCTATGACAATAACAAATATCAGGACTTCGATATCCCATCCCTACCTCATGCTCATCCTCTTTCCACTCTTTCAAGGCAAAAGCTCAATCTATGAGATTGTACATTCCCTGCAATATTAATCCAGTACATTTAATCCTCAATTGACTTGCATGAGAGGAGGACTGAAGTAAATAATCCCGACGAAAGACCGAAACCGGTAGCAAATAAGAATAAACAGTTATTTATAGGAAGAAAATTTATTTTTATTAAATTCAAAATCACTCCTGTAATATCGAGCCTCAATGCAAGAATTGTATATTCCCTCTTAATGAACTGGATTCTTCAAAATCCTCTATTCGTAAAACCCCTTCATTAACTTCATTTAAACATATGAAAAAAAAATAAAAATAGGTATTTAATAAAAAAAAATAAAAATAGAGAATAATAAATTAATTAATCAACAACCAAAATAGATAAATATGCCATAAGAAAATATAAATAATAATAAGAAAATAAATATTAGTAATCGTCCGTGGTACAGACCCCTTTTTAACGAATTATTAACATCTGTCTGAAACTTCGTAAATAGCTTCATCTTGATCATAACCTACAAATATTTTATTTATGAATATTCTCGATTTTAATCTGGAGGTCGGCAAACTTTGTCTATTTAATTAGTTACTCAAAAATGGTAAGTACCCACTTGCTTTCCACTTGAATCTTAAGATAACTTGAGCACAAAGTCGGGAAAAAAAGGTGGTCTTGATATATGACCTAAACCCTTAAATTGTCAAAATAACGAGGTTACATAGGTCAAATGGCCCAATATTTTTATAGGCATATTAAAAATAATTTTTTTAATCGATTATGTGGTCAAATTATTTTTCGATGCAAGCGGAAAGCAAATGAGTATTAAGATATTTTTAGTACCTAATTAAATAGAGAATTCTGCGCATGCACTAATTTATTACAAACCACCTGTTACTTCGTCTCCCACAAGTGATTAAATTACTAGTGAACTAGTGAACTATAGTGATTAGAAACAGTGTCATTTGAACAATTAACAATTTGAACAATTACAAAAAATACCTATTCAATAATGGTATTAATAAAATCTATCTTGAGAAACATTTTACAGAAAGAACATTTTGCCTCCGATAATGTATTACCTATACAACTTTTCTTCCCTTGCCCAACATAAAGATTATTTTCGTTGACTTCATCACATTTATAAAAATGATACCTCTTTTAGCTCTGGATCGTTAACTTTTTTCCTACAAAATACCTTTGTTCTGGACCTCATAGGTTCATGTTCAGCCAGCGTACTCGTCATTTATTCAGCATTTTTTACAATTCTAATAAAAATATTGGACTTATCAGAAATGGAAGGTGATGCTGTAAAGTTATTTTTAATTATAGCTCTTGCATTAAGGAATAGTTTTTTTTTTTAAGAAAATAAACATTATAAAGCAATTAAAAATAAAAAAACAAATACCACATCATCATTTTTTTGCATTTATAATTGTCTTCCCTTGCACGACATAAAGCTAATTTTCGTTGACTCCATCACATTTATAAAAAGGATACCCTTGGGGAAATTAGGTTTTACACTTTTTTTTAAGATGTTTGTAAAATCAGCGGGAAATTCGATCGTAATTTTAAGCGATTCCAAAGTTAGACTTTCTGTAAACCAATCGAATGGGTTTCGTATATTTATATTATGTGTTTAGATTGAAACTTCTTGGGTTTTTTTTTTATCCCTGCACCCTTTTATATTTATTTCTATTGTTTAAACCTTCTTTGCATGCTTCAGTTTATTATTAATATTGTAAAGTTTTTATTCATGAGGAATCTCTGATAATAAAGAGTTTATCATTAAGTCTCAAAATTATTACTGCTATACTATACTTATGATTAATAACCATTATTAGGTAATTAGAAGGAAACACAACGGTTTCGTTTTGTAGCCTTTGATGTATGATGATTACATAACCAAGAGTATATTATGTTTATAATCCTTCATTATTCAAAAATACAGGATTAAGTTTCAACAATATATACAAAAAATTCAGATTTTTTTTACGGCCTGTGCCTACAAAACACTTTCCGGATTTTTACAAGCATTTGATGTAGCTTTCGAACTCTATAAAAAAGTTAACGAAGTTTGAAAATTTTGATGAGTAGATTTTTGGAATTTCTATGGGTAGGTGAAACATTCGATATCCCACCTCAAACAGGCAAAAACATTGCACTTCTTGACTTAAATACAATTATTCAGCTTAACATTTTTTTTTTTTTTTTTATATTGTTGGTAAGGTAATGAAATCTTCATAACTCTATCTTTTTTTAAAGCTTACAAGAGATAAAATAACGTTTTAAAAATATTTATAAAATGATACTGATTTAGTTTCTTTAGTTTGTGCTTCGTAGCACTATACTTTTATTATAATAACCTAAAGTTAGAGACATCTAAAAAGTAGGATAATTAATAAGTATGAACTTTATATATTTATTGTATACTTATATTGTTTTATATTTTCAAACTATAATATCATTTTGTAGAGTGCATACAAGCATTTAGTGATACCTTATAATAACAAAATGAACTTCTTTTTATATCTAATATTTTTAAGATATCTATTGCCCTCATTTTTTTATTTTTGAGTTGGATACATAAAATTAAAAAATATTATTATGTATCTTCTCAACTTTCGAAGCTTTCCTTGTCGTGTTGCCTCAATTAGAAGTTCAAGCAGAAAAACTGTAGTGCTTAGCAAATATCCTGTAATATAGTACAATACAGTTAATGGCAATATTATTTATTGTTATTTTTATTTATCATTATAATATGTATTAATCTTAGTTCTAATTATCATAAAAACAATGCGAAATTTGCATTTTTTTGATATTTTTGTAAAGTTTCTGTTTATAATTTAACATACATCTATGTTCTTACCTAACAAACAAATCTTTACCTTATCTTATCAATGTTAAATAATGAATAAAATAAAATAAAATAAAATAAAATTTGTTAATATTCCTTATCTAACTATCAATAATTATAATATAAAAGTATTGATGTAAAGCATTGAGTTTTTACTGAGTTGTGGATATAGAAATATGACACTAAATACTTAAGTGTCATCAAAAGATTCATCTAATAACAACTACCCACTAAGGGCAAGACCATTACCAAGTTTTGATGTGATTTCTAAGCAACTTACCAAGTATCAGGACGAAGAAAGCGACTTCAACGTCTCTTAAAGACAGAACCTTGAAATCTGGTTCCATTTTTTTTAGCTTTTTCCCCCGTGAAAGTCGACGTAACGTCATTTTATACCAAATACTCCAAAGCCCTCCCTCGAATACCCGAGATGTGAAGTCCGTGAGTCGTTTTAGAAATGGGCTCCCCCTCTTCATTACGTAAGACATGGGAATACTGCACACCGTCTCCTCCACGTTGTACAAGTCGGACCTCAGCTCCCCCGCCTCTATGAGCAGCTTGATTTCCATTTCACGGGTCACGAACCCATGCGTATCGAAAACCTCATTCTTCAATCGCATAATTTTCAGTTCTAATTTTAACTTATGATTCCCAATTTCGTATTTATGAAGAATATCTTTTATCGATTCGGAGTCGGTCACTAGTTGGAAGTTCTCTGTTACTTGAGGGATAGTTTTCATTCTTTCGTAGGTGACACCTTCCTTTATGGAATGATACAAAGATGCCTGGAATATAGTTACTATGACCATCCCGACCAAGAAACCCGCTGCCAGGACGATCCTAGCCGGGGTGGATCGCGGCGGCCTGCAGATCGGGGCGTTGCAGAGGGCCCTCAGGGTGGACCAGAAGGAGTTGGGCCAACTGTTGAGCTTGCCTATCCAGAGGATGGCTCTGTTCATGACGAACAGAGCGCCCACGAGGGCCAGCCACACCGTTCTCTGGAAGATCCTTCCGAAGATTGCCCAACCTCTCAGTTTGTCCGGTATTTTCATCACTATGACGACGGAGTCCATGTAGATGGAAGTGGTGTAATCAGGCTTGTCTAAATATTTCTTCTCTCGGCTCAGGAACCGTGCGTTCATGGACAGATCTACTTGGCCGCTGTGTAACTGAAAATTTGTTTTGTTATTATTCTATGGTTTCAACTATTTAACATTTCTATCAAAGAATTTAGTTTTTAATCTACTTATTTTACAATAATTCAGATTTATTGTAGTGCATCATATATCATCATAGGCTCTACTTCATATTTAAAATTATTTTTGTTCTCATGTTTTTTTTTTCATTTTAAATAATTATGTTCTGTTATTTTGTAGTAGTTTTCCAATTTTATTTTATACATCTCACATAATTATGGAGTTAAAATTATATTTTCGTATTTTTTTTTACTGAAAATTTATATTTATTGGAGGTATTCGGTATTGCAAACCCAACAAATGGCATAACGTAATAATTTTAATTAAAAAATGTCAATAATATAATTTATCATTTATCGCTGCTTTCTCCTTTAAACATAATATAAAAGATGTTCCCATATTTTTACAAAATTTATGGTTAAAATCTCAGTGGTGGATTAAGCGGTCAACGGACTATGCTGTCACATAGGATACGGGCAACAAAGGGACCACTTGGTTTAACTATCTAATTTTTTTTTTTTTTTCTTTATGACATTTACAACTGTATTACATAAATACATCAAGTAAATTTGGACATAATTGATATAATGACATGAATACACTTGCTGAGTAACTACCCAATGGTAGCACTCTAATGATATGACTACATTAGGAGATCACGGGACCATCTTCTTTTCAGACGCCTCGGAGGGTTATCAGGAATTGAAGAGGAAGCAAGGTTAGAAACGAGAGGGTTGGGTTGATTCTGAAGTTTATTATAGAAGGATAGGTATCTGGATTGGGCCAGATCTGAAATATAAGGAACATTAAGATCTTTATGGATAATTTTATTAGTGACAAAGTAAGGAGCATTGAGGATTTTACGAAGGATTTTGGATTGTAAGGATTGGATGCGAGAGGAATTCGATGGTTTAGTGGAGCCCCATAGCTCAACTCCGTAAGTCCAAACAGGTCTTATTATAGTCAAGTATTTGAGTCTTTTGTAATTAATGGGAAGCTTAGAGCGTTTGTCTAGTAAGTGCTGAAGTAATCGGAAACGTCGAGCGGTTTCTTGTCGTTTCAGTCTAGTATGAGGATTCCAAGTTAGTCGTTTATCCAGGTGGAGTCCTAGGTATCGGATTTGCTCAGCAGGGATAAGTGGAGTATTGTTAAAGGAAACTGTAGGACAGGAAGTCGTTGGTTTACGACGAAGGGTAAAGGTAATTTGGTGGGATTTATTGGAGTTTATTTTAATTCTCCAGTTTTGACACCATTCTTCTAGATTTATGATGTGTGATTGAAGCATTTGGGATGCAATTGCTGGGTCATTGTTTACTGATAGGATACATGTGTCATCGGCATATGTGATGATGACAGTGTTGGGACAGGTAGGGATGTCAGCTGTATAAACTGTATAGAGGATAGGACCTAGGATACTACCTTGAGGAACACCAGCGGACTGGGAAAAAAGGGATGAATAGGCGTTATTGTGATTTACTTTAAAGTATCTATCAGTAAGGTAGGAACGGATAATAAGGATGTATGTAAGTGGTAGGAATTTTCGGAGTTTGTACAGCAGTCCCGGGTGCCAAACTCTATCAAACGCCTGTTTAACGTCGAGAAAGACTCCCGTACAGTACATTCCGCGCTCCAATGCAGAGGAGGCTACGTCTACCACACGATGACATTGCTGTATAGTGGAATGGGAAGTTCGGAAACCAAATTGGTGATCTGGGATTATGTTTTTAGAATTTAGGATAGGGTACAGACGTTTTTAGATGAGTTTTTCTAGGATTTTGCCCATGATGGGTAAAAGAGAGATAGGACGGTAAGAGGATGGGTATTCTGGTGGTTTTTTTGGGTTTGTGGAACATTTTAACAATAGATCGTTTCCAAGGATCAGGAAAATATGTAGAACGGAGTACTGCATTATATATGTAAGTAAGGAGTAGGATGGCTTTTCGAGGAAGAAGTTTTAGGATCTGGGATGTAATTAGGTCATGTCCAGGAGCTTTACGGGAAGGTAATTTTTGAATGATGTTGGATATTTCTATGGGATGAAATGCTTTGGGTGGCAGAGACATTTGGAGAGGAATATCCAGTTCTACTTCAATACAATTGATGTGAGTTGAATTAAGGATATCGGGATGTGGGTTAAAAGTTTGGAAGAGATGTTGACCAAAGAGTTGGGCCTTTTCTTCGTCGGATTTGGACCAGGTTTGGGAATCAGTAAGTAGTGTGTGATTAAAGTCTTGAAACTTCAGAAGTTTTTTGGTGGTCATCTATAATGATTTGTCAGTAGTTGTAAGTTTTTCAGTAAAATTTAGTAAATTTTTAATTTTGTATTTTCTTATTTCTGATTTCAGTTTGTTAGTAAAACTATCTAAATTTAAAAACTTTGAAAATAACCGAAAAATATTCTCTAGAATAATTGAAAAAAATAAATATCAAACTTGTGGGTCTATATTTTGTTCTTAACTAATTGTAATTAAAGCAAAATATTTTCCGCATAGGGACAAGTGGGGTCTTGATTTAACCCTAAATATATAATATAATGATAATGATTTTCTACATGAAAATGAACTGAATTTTTTAAAATTATAAATAACTTATAGTAAATAATTATTTTACTTACCATCCTGTCGGCTCTACTGACGAAGTGATGGTGCTGCCCGGTGTCCACAGTATCAACGGTCATATTCCAGTACTTTGCTAGTTCGTAGAGCGCCGATCCGTCTATCCCAGATCCTAAGGAGATCCCAAATTCCTTTCTGAAGCTGAGGTTGTGCCTGTACATCGCAACAGCTACCCTGTACCCCTGTAGGTCCCTCCACCTCTCTTCCAAAGCTTTTCCAATATCCATTCCATCCACGCTGAACATTGTATCGTTGAAGGGGTTGTAGGCGAAATATCCGGTCTTAGTGATCAATACGACGTTGACCACTCTTTCGCTCCATAGATATCGGAAGAACTTGGGATGTGGCTCCATCGTGATGACGACTACCATCGCCCTGGCCATCCATCCGCCCTGCGATGTCACCAAGGCTATCTGCTCCTGCATGAAGCCGTCTTCCCCGGCTATGATGGCTCCAGTTATCTCACCGTCCACTATCTCCCCGTAGTCAGCCAGGATGTAAGGTATGTCTATCCCTTTCAGAGTTTCCAGGACGATAGGTGTGGTGATGACCGTATGCCCCAGGGTTTCCAAGAGCGTTGGGTGTACACGGACCCTTGGTGGGAAGAACACCGAATGGAGGCTGATGAAAGTGTGGAGCAAGTTGCTGCAGTTCATCCTGGATAATGAACTGCGTTGGCGCTTGCTTAGTCTGTAACAGCCCTTCATCAAATCCTTAATCACTTTAATGGGAGCTCGAGTCTATTCAGAGGATAAGAAGTACTTGAAAGGTTTTCCATGATTTTCCATTCAATTAATTTTATTTAATCCGCTTATGGAAATCGATTGATTATATATCTTACACGGTAAGTGGTTTGATGGAGAAAAATTATACTAAAATATTCGATCTTACGTATTGAGATATATTAATATCAAATAAACTTTGTTAAAGTAACTGTGATGATTTAACAGTTAATATAAATAACTCTGAATATAGTGTATTTACATTTGTCCTTAAAACTGAAATGCTAATTAAAAAAAAGTTCACTACAATATACTGGAATGGACGAATAAAATAACATATATCATTGTTCATTCATACAACTCAGTACCTTATTTTTTTTTTAATATATAAATATATTTTAGTAGATTTGTTTTAAATAATACAACAAAAGCCATAACTATTCATAATTTTCATATATCTTTCTTTATTTTCATGTCTGAACTAATCATAATATTACTTAGCTTTTTAAGTTCTATCTTCTGCTGTCATTATTCTTTCGTCTTTTTCTCTTGGATTCAAGTTTTATTTATTCATTTTTTGTTATTAATAAAGATTAAGATGAAATGTATACATTATCGACTTTATATAATTTTGCATTCATGTTTCATAATTTTAAAATTTATTTTTTTATTACTATAAATATTTTTTTAAAAGATATTCATTCAACATTTGCTTTTATACTGAAATTCAGGGAAACGTGAATTATTTTATCTCTAATCTTCCATACTATTTTGTTTTGCAAAACATGAAATAAAATAAAAATAGTCGACTGCAAAACATTGGTATTTAAAGAAGAAAATTAAAGTTAAAAGTGGGTAACATATTCAGATTTGTCTTTAACAGTAAAAGTATATGTGTATATTCTTATAAAGAAGAAAATTTTCTAAATTTAAATTAAAATTCTAAACTTATTGAAGAGAAGATTGGTTAGGGTGTTCAGTAAAAAAAAGTAACAATAAATAAATTATATTTTGGTAAATGAATTATATAATATTGGACTTACGAGAACTTTTCGTTAGACTTTGCACCGAAACGTCGGCAAAAATAAAAATAAAAATATATATATATTTTTCTACAATCAATCATCAATCCACAATAAGGAAATTTTATGACATTCCATTGTTATATATGAAAAGTGATGTCTCAACAATGCATATAACCTGAAAAATGAGGAATCTCGTAGGCACCCAAACACGTACAAAAAATTTGTTGATTTATTCTTTCTTTCAACAATTTAATATTCCTCCTACAATTTAAAACGTATAACGTGCATTAGGGAATGAGTATTATGTTATTTTCTCAAGAGGAATCCAGTGAAATATTATTCCTGTTTTTTCAAATATGAATGGATTAAGGGACGTTTTTCTTGGTGCAACTATCACTGCTACTGTACGTTTAACGGTGCTATGGTTATTGTTGAACGATAGTTGAGCAGAGAAAAACCTCCCTTAAATATTCATAAAATTATAAATGAGAAATATGGTTACCTGCTATTAAAACGTAGAAAGCTGCTTCAATGCCAGGATTCCTTCGAGGATCGCCTTTCGCAGAAGTCTTTCTCTTTTTTGTTTTAGCGAACCTGGTGACTGTCATATCGAACCACTTTTGGCTCAGTCCACCCTCGAATACTCTTGAAGTGAATCTTGTTAGTGGACTCAGGAAAGGGCTGCCCCTGTTGACGGTGTAGGTCATAGTGAACCTGGTTATCTCGTCTACCACGTACAGGTCCTTCCTCAGCTGCGAAGTCCCAATCAGCAATTGTAGCTCTTTGTTGAGGATAATTAACGGGTACTTTTCAAACAATTCATTGCTCACACGCTCACGAAATGGTCTTTTATATCTTTTTTCTGTGGGAGAAAAATATTTGTAATACTTTTTGATGAATCTGGATGAAGTGAGTAACGTATCGTAATTACTAAATACATCTGGAAGGGTATTCATTTTCTTGTTTGTTTCTGTCGTTTTCGCGAAGTGGAATAGTGATCCTTGAAATATCGCCACGACAAAAAAGCCTATTATGAAACCTGACAATAGGATCAAACGTTCTCTAGTAGTTCTGGGGAACCTAGGTAGCGGCCTGTTACAGAGAGATCTGACTGTGTTGCAGATAGTTTGGAATACGGATCTCTGCTTTGTGATCCAAAACAAGGCTCTGTTCATCATCATTATGGATCCGAAGAAAGCTAGCCAGAACTTCCATCCGAAAATCCTCGTCATTATCTCTCCAGTGTTCAGTTCTGTAGGTAGTTTCAATGCGACGACGTAAGCGTCTTCGTAAACAGGAGTTGTGAACTCAACATTATCTTCATCGTCAGTAGTATGAATCGCAACTCGGGCATTCATGCCGATGTCTGCTTGGCCTCTGAATAGCTGAAATTCAAAAGCTTTTATGAAATTATTTTATCTTATTATAGCAAAATTGATTTTTTTTTTTTTTTGTCAGAAATGTTAATGAAATAAAAGAAAGGTTTGGACGTATGTCTGTAGATGGAAGAATGTAGACAGCGATTGGTAATATCGGCATCAGATCTTTGGCCTCGCTAAGCCTTTTATGAATATTGTTATTAAAATTAACTTATATTTTAATATTTATTGTATTATGTTAAAACAATCTAGTTACTGAACTGTTATATTTCTTCGGTCATATTTTTGAGTTTTGGTTCAGCATGATTTATTTTTAAAACGATTTTGAGAAAACTAGACGTTCTATATATTTTTCAAATCTATACCTAAAATCAAAGAACAGTGTTGTTATTTCAGCCCTTTTCCTTAAGACATATTATACGAAATATTATTCAAATATACTTATAGTTGGAGATGTTCTTCATTTGTGCTTAGTTACATTTTTATTTTTACGAGGAGATGATAGCATGATTATTAGTGCTAAAGAATCTAGCCTTAAACACCGCTTGGATAGAGACGTATCGTTTATTGTAATTTATATATTTATTTATAGTTAATTTAAATTTTATTTCTCATTCCTCCTCTATTTTTCCCTCTCTCTCTCTCTCTCTCTCTCTCTCTCTCTCTCTCTCTCTCTCTCTCTCTCTCTCTCTCACTCTCTCTCTCTCTCTCTCTCTCTCTCTCTCCCACTCTCTCTCTCTCTCTCTCTCTCTCTCTCTCTCTCTCTCTCTCTCTCTCTCTCTCTCTCTCTCTCTCTCTCTCTCTCTCTCTCTCTCTCTCTCTCTCTCTCTCTCTCTCTCCTCTCCCCTCTCTCTCTCTTCTCCCTCCCCCCATTCTCTCTCTCTCTCTCTCTCTCTCTCTCTCTCTCTCTCTCTCTCTCTCTCTCTCTCTGTATATATATATATATATATATATATATATATATATATATATATATATATATAAATAAATTCTACACATTACCCACCACTTTGCATATTATATTATATATTTTTGGTGGGTAATGTCTAGGATTAATTTTTTGTGTTTGTTGGAACATCGATCATTATTTACAACAAATAATAAAATAATAAAAAACTATGATGTAATAGTTGATAGAATAATAGAATCCTATCTAGATATAAAATAAAGTTTAGTTACCATTGCGTTTGAACGGGCGAACCTGTACTCATCTGCTATGACATACTTGAGCGCCACTGTCATGTTCCAGAGCTTGGCAAGCTCGAAGATGGCGGTGCCGTCAATTCCACCTCCAGGCGAAAGGCCGTACTCCCTCCTGAAACTGTACTTGTGCGAGTACGCCACAACTGGAATCTTGTAGCCCTGAAGGTCACTCCATCTTCCGTACATCGTCTTCCAGGCCTCTTCGGGTTCCAACTTAACAAGCCTCGCTCGAAAAGGATTGTAAGTGTACAATTCTGTACCAGTGAATTGAATTATATTCATGACCCTCTTGCGCCAGAAATGAGAGAAGAACCTCAGCTCTAGATGTTTGCTTACGAGGATTATAATGGCCCTTTCCATCCAACCCTTCTGGGAGATGAGGAAGGCCATCTGCTCGTGGAGGTGCCTCCCGTTTCCCGCGATGACTGCTCCCGTGAGTTCGTTCTCCACCAGCTTCCCGTAGCATGCCAAGATATGTGGGTGGTCCACTGTCTGGAGGCTGTCCAAGACCTCAGGGCTGACGATGACAGAATGACCGAGAAGTTTTAAGATTCCTGGAGGTAATTCTGGAAACTGCGCCGCGGTGTTGAGGGCAATGAAAGCATTTATCATAGTCGTGATGTTCATTCTTCCCCGCTTTGTCGAACTCTCCGGCTCGGCTGCACTTGACCACTGTTGATGGGACAGCCACTCCATCTTGTTTCAAATCAATTAGTGAATACTTTAATCAAATGGATAAAACCTTTTTTGATTAATTACTTTTGAAGTATTTAACTTACATAATGGCGAGGAATCCTTACAGTAATCAAGACTTTTTTTTAAACTTAATTGTTTTAACATTTTATGATGATTCGTTAGACTATTGATGACATTCACTAAGAATATAATATAATAGAGTTTATTCTATACTTGTTAATAACGTCATCCATTTTTTTCTAAAAGTCTCTTTTTCAGATAAATAATTTAATTAAAGAAGACAGACTTATTAAAACTTTTTAAATAAAATACTATACAGAAATCCAAATGGCGAGAATTTCATTTGAAAAATAAAATTTGTAATTGAATCAATGGAGATTGTTTTTCTGCCAAGATATATAAAAAATAAAAAAAAAATAGTTCAACAAATTTCATTCCAAAGATGAAGTTATCATTTTATTAATTTGTTTAGTTTCAGTTTCTCCTAATTACCAATAGCTTTAATGATCATTCGTAATTACTGATGATTGCGGGTTTTTTGTTTGTTTTTAAGTTCTGATTCATATTTTTTTAATCACAAATTTTTAATTATGAACTTTTCTCTTTATATCAATCTCAAGGATCTGTTCCATTGAAATCTGATTATAAAATAACTAAAATACTAAATTTTATTCTTTCAAGTGATCTTAGCCTATTGTGTAAAAAATCCCAATAGATTCTCATCAATATACAATCGTCATATAAGACACAATTTTCAAACATAACTTTATTTTTAATTATAACTAACAAAAAAAGGACCAAAAAAAATATATAGAAATATTTTCCCTGAAACCTTTATTGTTTCTGCGATTACCGTGTTTTTATTATTATTATTATTTTATTTATTTGAACAGGCCTTATAGATCCAATCAAACAACATTTTATGTAGTTAACATAAAGGAAAAAAAATACTGAACCCGTTACTGCATTGCAAGTTACCCATGCAAGGTAACCCAAGTTTAAGCGATGGTATTACTCTCCTCTTCTTAAAACAGTGCAAGCGAAAGCAAAATGTATATTTACACTAGCTTTTTCTTGTTGTCTGAATTTTCCTCTAAATTTAAATTCCACAAAAATATCGTTCCCTCGAAAATCCCGTCAGAATGTGCCCACCTCAAAAATAACCTCCTTTTGGGAACTCCTGCTGGACGCTTAAAGTTTCTTATGATACGCGACGTAAAATAAACAGATCTTATGAAACTATCCCAATGTATCTAAACTAAAATAAAAATTAATATTCCAACATAAGCTTTCTAGGATTAGCTGCGAATTATACATTTTGGATTTGGCCTCTTCGCCCAATCCTAACTTGCTCGCGTCCTTGGCTACACCCCTGGTTAATGTATTATCTATTAAACATGTATTTAATAGTATATAGTATTGTGGAAAAGGTGGGGAAATGAATTATGATGAAGTAAAACCAATTTAATTATTTGAAATAAAATCTTGACAGTTTTCGATACAGTTCGTACCTTTATTACAGAATAAATTTACAGAACTAGCTTTATCACTAATCTAAGAATTAACTTATTTACTATCCATAATACATATAGATATTGCTAATTCTATTGTTGCTTTAATGCTGAATATAGTATAAGCTATTTTCTTTTTATTATTATTGAGGTGTACTGTTTCTGGTGTCCATGGAGTGATTACAGTGGTTATTGGCTTGGAGAATAGTCAACTGGATCATTGTTTACTGGTGGAATTTTTATCTCTTCTTCAACTGGAATTTTTCCTCATATTTTAATTTTACAAATCGTTGTAACGACAAACGTATTTAATTCAGTACAAAAAGAATTGGAATCCATATAATGATAATAGTTACAATTTACTTTTTTTTTCATACATTAACATACCTCTAGGTGTGATGAAGGAATACAGTTTAAATAAATTTAAAAATTATATAACTAATACTTGTTTTGTGAATTAATTTATTCAAACTATTTGCATTGGTGTTATTACATTTCATTATAAGCTAGCAGAAGATTATATCGTATATTTCTTTAATGAAACGCCAGATTTTGCGAAACGGTATTCTTGACCTGTGTTTCACGAGAAGTTCTAGAAGAAATACAACAAATGCGATTCCATGCCCTGAAAATATACATACTTATTTATTTAACAGTTTAGATTATTTTGTAAACATTGTGCATTATTATTTTATGCAATTTCCTTGGTAGTTTTGGACAATTTTCTAAACTCAGCTGGATAGCTATGGATCGGTTGAATTGGTCAACTATGTATGCAATTTATTTACGGATATTATATAAAGTATACTGACTATTATTTATTACATGCTGAATTTAGGAACTTGCCCATTCTTGTCCTATAGTAGATAATTTTCAGCGGTTAGGAACCTTCTTTAGAACTTTTTTTTGTGACTGAGCTCAATTAATGAATAGCCAATGTTGGTTGGGAATGTAGTCATGATGAAACAAAATACACAAACAAACAAAATTATTTTTATGTGTACCGAAATTCCGGCCTTCATCATAGCGCCATGTGAAGGTTTTTTAATTTTGTTATTTCTATCCCTACGTGACTGATAGTCAACTGGGGTATTAGCAGTAGTGGGATGTAACGCATGGCTACGCAACAACACACTTGTGCTTGTAAAACTCACTAGCGGATCCAGAATTTAATTTTGGGGGGGGGCTTCAGCCCGAAACCTTTTTTTTTTAATAAAAATAACGATAATTAATTTGGAAAAACAGAAAGAAACTAACTACCTATATGAAATGGTGTTTAAGTTATTCCTTAAATACTTTTAAATGTAGTTACACGAACAATAATACTTTAAGAGGTATTTTTTTCCCATAAAACATGGTTATATTTTTCCATTTTGGGGGAGGGAGGGCTTCAGCCCGAAAGCCCCCCCCCCGTAGATCCGCCCGTGGTAAAACTTAAATAATAATAATAATAATGATTTATTTGTTCTAGGCCAGTCCCTATAAAATAATATACAGAGATAGAAAAGTGGGCTTTGGAGCCTCAGAGAATAATCATAAAATAAAAAAATCTGGTATGTCCATTCACACGACTTTTCTACCTGTTTCAGAAAAAAAATTTATATCTTTATACATGTCCATCAAAAAACAAAAAAAAAATCGAATTAGATTTATTTTCCTGAAAAATTGATCAAAGAAAAGTTTTGAGTATCATTTATTTGATAAACTAAAGCGCAATGTAAACCGGCTTAAGGCAAATTTAAAAATTTGGCTTAAGGCAAAAAGGCAAGTGTAAAAATTGCCATAGCCTAATTTTGTCAAACAATAATTTATGTTAAAAGTAGAGGAAATAGTGAAGCTTTTATGACGTGGACAACAGATTTTCTTACTTTCACTTAGTTACATTTTTTCTGTAATACATCAGTCATGTTAGTTACATCAGTCATCCCTTTCATACACCAGAGTAGGTACCCGTACTCTTACATTGGAAATTAAATAGCTGTAACTTCGTTAATATTTGTCCGAAATGAACAATTTTTATATAGTTTTGTATTAAATTGCATTACCTTTCAAATAAAGAAGGATAGACTAATGGCTATAAATGTGTTTTTCGGCCTGAAGGGGCTCTGAAACGTATAGATCCGTCTAAAACCGCATATCGGAAATTTGACCCGATCGCTATACTTTCCTTACCTAGTATAGGTAGGAAAGTAACAAATACACATAATGAATAAAAAGATGTATAAATTACTTAAAATAATTAAATTAACTTTAAATAATTAAGAAAAAAAAATGAAAGAATAAAGCAAACTAAACAGTTAACTAACTAACTTATAATTTATATACATATTTATTTACAACTTTTCTATTAACATCTATATACAATTTTATGGAGACTTAATGGATAGGGAGTGATTGAAAAGGCGGGAGTTAAAAGTGTGGAGAGTATTGGATAAATGGATATAGGAGGGAATAGAATTCCATAGGGATGGGGAACGAATAATGAAAGACCCGTCGATAGCAGGGGTTCGCTGGGCCTTTATATATAAGTCTCAAGACCGGGAATGAGTATTGCTGATGAGAACAGAGGATTTGAATTGAAGGAGCTGGAAGATGTTTGAGGATTCGCGGGATAACTTGATAGGAGAAGGATGCCAGGAAATATTTACGACGATAGGAAGGATAAGGCCACTTCAACTCTTCATAAAGAACGAGAGACAGAGGCGTTCCTTGGGATTCCGGAAATGAATCATACAAAGAAATTTATGAAACGTTTTATTTTCGGCTTAGGTTCACCCAAGGTTTCCCTATATACAACAATAGTCAAGCGGGGAAATATTAAGTTATCAGGTGGTAAATTAGATGTTGTCAAGTAGAAAAGACACGGTTGGAGATATTTGATACATGGTTAAATACACTTAGTACTTAGGCTAAATGTCACCACATATTGAAATAAGTTTGTGCTTATTATTGTTGTTTTTCATTACTGGTAACTTGTGTTATTATTATTGTTTTTCATTACTGATTTCTTGTCTATATGTAGCAACCCATTATATTCGGCTAGTATTGGTTACAAATAAAGGAGTAAAGCTAAGTTTCGTTACTGTTTGTTTATCCTAATATTATAATCAGTTGCCATGGTTTTCCCATTCGCATTGGAAGACATTGTATAGTCTTCCATTTATTTAATAAATTATATATTCGTAGTTTTGTTACTTACGATAATTGACCTATGTAAAGATTAATTTAAACAAACCATTCAAGTTAAGCGAAAATTTGCAAGATATATCTGAGTCAATAAATACTTAGTTTTGTAACTTCTTTCTCATTTTAACCTGTTTACCTATAAATAGTACGACGAAAGCGACTTCAGTATCGGACATCTGTAGTCCCCGATTTGAAGGAGTTGCTTCATTTTTATCATAATATCTAGCATATTTGCTAATTGTCATGCGACGCCACTTCCTGTAGAGCCCTGCTTCGAAGACCCTCAAGGTGAACCTGGTGAGGGGTTCCAGGTAGGAGCTTCCCTTCTTCACCGAATAGGCCATCGTGAAGCTCCCCACCCTCTGCTTCAGTACGTAAACGTCGTTCTTCAACAGATTGATGTCCCTCAGCAGGTTGTAATATTTCTCTCTTGTCACAAAGCCAGCGGTTTTAAGTACGTTGTAAAAGTTTTTGTCTTCTTTAATTTGTTTACCCAATTTTCTAATTTCCCTCTTATCCCATGCTAAGAAAAAATCCCTTAAAGCGATCTCGTCTGTTTTTAGAGGTATACCGTTCTGGAAAACATCCGATAGAGTTTTCATTTTGTGATGCCGGACATTGAATCTGACAAAATGGAACATGGACGCTTGATAAATAGTGACTACGATAAGGCCAAAGATCATGGTGGAACTCAATAAGATTCGCTCCCTGAAGGCCGTTGGAGGGCGCACGATCATAATATTGGACATGGTTCTGATCACCATTTGTAAGGTATTTCTTCGATTTTTTTTCTTAGCTAATAAGCGGAAGGCTTTGTTCGTTATAAAAACGGTGATAAAGAACATTAGGTAAACCTTCCTATCATAGATGCGCCACAAAACATCCCAACCTCTCAATTTTTCTGGAATTTTTAGCACTACGCATACTTTGTCGCCGTATACAATCGAACTTAGGTGCAGTCCGAAGATGTTTTGGAATAAAGATAGTCCGGTGAACGATAGATCTGATTTTCCCCGAAGCACCTGAAACATCAATATTGATTATTGTTTTTAATCATCACAAAACATTGTGCCAAGTAAAGAATTGTAATTGTTTGAATGAATATACAAACCTGAAATTCGGAATGGTTCATTTTATCATTTACCCTAATCTTCACTGTCATGTTCCAGTATTTAGAAAGTTCATAGAGTGCGGAACCGTCTAAGCCAGACCCTAGGGATATTCCTGAGTCTGCTATGTAACTGACAGGATTCTTGTACACAGAAACAGACACTGTATTGCCGTTCATGTTTTTCCAACGGTCCGTCAGATTCATTCTAATATGCTCTCCAACAGAAATAATGGAATTCAGAAATGGGTTGTATATGTAGAGGCCTGTTGTCGTGTGGACGATGACGTTTGCTATTTTCCCTCTTGACCACATCACTGAGAACACGCGCTCATTTACACTTTTTGCCAACACGAGCACTGCGGCCTTGGGGTACCACCCTCTCTGCAAAGTCAGCCATGCCATCTGAATCCCGAGGAAGAAGTCGTCCCCTGTCACTATGGCCCCGGTGATTTCCTTACTGATCACGTCGGTCCTGTCTATAAGCTGGTAGGGTTTATCGATTGTCTGTAACCGATTGAGAGCTTGAGGTGTCACGACAATATTGCTGCCCAGGAGCTCCCACACGTACGGAGGTACGTCATGATGAGCTGCGAGGATGTTGCAGACGGTGCAGAGCAACGGCAATGTCATCCTGCACTGGTGGTCTGTTCCGTTCAGTTCCGGGGGAGGTGTCGAGTGCCTCTTGACAAGACAGTCGTGTTAAGTTGAAAGCAACCAATCCATCCCTTCTACTCAAGTGTTGCGAAACCTTTCACCGCCAACTAGTTTTAGCATTAATTATATATCAGGCGATTAAAGGAAGGAAAGGCTCAAGACGTTATTACTTTAATCTACTTTCTGTTAGTCCTCCACTATAATGATGGCTGTTTGTGAAATGAGTTCTGAACTGGTTATGCCCCATATTAATCTCGTTTTACTACTTATCAATCATTCCTTCAATTTATTTTAACAAGTTATTTTATTTATCATGAACAGTTCATGTATTAAGTTAAAGAAATTTTAATTTCATTATTTTTTTATTTATTTTTTCTAACTATTTACCCGCACCTGTCATGGTATTGACAATCAGCAGATGTATTGGGATGATGAGGATTGACATAGACATGAGGAAGGATAGTACCCTGCAGCACCTCTTCCAGGTCATTATTTAATTCTTTTATTTAGGTGAGAAAATCTCTCATCCAGCTCCCTTTTGCTCTCCTCCTGATGGACATGTCAGTCGTAGCCATGTCGTTTATAAGTCTGTTTGTGTGTCCGTGTAGTTTGAGATGAAAGCGAGAGTAGAGAGTACGTGTGTATTGATCTGTAGTTAGTTGTCGTAAGTCGTTATGTAAAGTTTTGTAGTTGACGTACCAGGAAACTCTTGTTATATGTCGTAAAATTTTGGATTTAAATGACTAGTTTTTGCAAGTGCTTCTTTTTTGCCGAACCGTAAATTGAGAGGCGTATGCCCAGATGGGTTTGAGTAGGTAAGTGTATGTATTTAGTTTTTGTTGAACTTTTAATTTCGATTTAGAAAAAAAGTGTGTACAGTATTTTCAGTTGCTTGTTTAAGGCCTGTCGTTTCATTTTATTTAAAAAATTTTGTTACCAGTTTTAAAAGTATTATTAATTATATATATTTTACAAATAATTTTATTAAATGAAATCCAAGAATTCTCACCCGAGCTGTCTTACTTTTATTTATCCTTTTTCTTCACCACGTAGCCTCAATCGCTTGAAATTATGAAATTACGTTTTCAACCGCTAAGGTTTTGGTTAATATTTCTTTTTCCTATATGTTGCAAACTTGTGACGGAATAGATCGAGTGTTTATTTTATATATATATATATATATATATATATATATATATATATATATATATATATATACATATAAATATATATATATATATATATATATATATATATATATATATATATACATAAACATACAGTATTAGAAATTACAAGAGAATTGTGGTATGACTGTTGTCCCTTGAGTATGACTGTTGAGGGATCTCAAGTTTTTTTGTATTCCTACCATTGAATTATAGAAATAACTTTTTTGATATAATTTCTGTTTAAATTTTGCGGAGATCAATATGGGAATAGTTTATATAATTGTAATATATAAAATAAAATTAGTCAGTCCTTTAAATTTTTGTTTTGGGTTGATTATATTAATTATATATTTTTATTATAGCCTTCATATATTTATATATATGATAAATTCGGGGATAAATATGAACTAATAGAGATAGCTGGTTTCGGACCCTGCAGGAAATGTCGATGACAAAACTAATTAAGTATTCGAAGGTTGTAATCTTGATTTTTAAATTTTTATGTCCTAATCCATTCGAAAAGTTATATTTACGACCAGGGTAGGATATCTCCTTCGATATATTTTCCTTATAGGAATTTATCTAATATAAATAAGGAATTGATGAATATTTTTTTATTAATTCTTATACGGTTCTGGAATTTTATGGTATATGATGGTCGGTTACGAAAATTTTTTCAAACAGGTTTATTAATAAATAATAGTTTTTTTAGTGTCATATTCTTATAGAATTAAAACGCTTACATGAAGATACTAACTGCTTTAAGATGGGTTCGGTGACAGATAAGATCTGAACATCTCCCTTCGGTCCATTTATATTTTAGAAGCCTCTAATTGTTTTCTATTCATAAGAGAAGTTAATCGTTTGATGCTCTGCTGGTTTCGGCCTTGGTGGTTTGCAACATGGTATTGCGGCTTTATAAAATGAAACGATATGTCGCCGATTTGAGCAGTAGTAGGATTAACAGTATAATATATCATATAAAATAAAATAATTTAATTAGTTTATGAACAAATTAAATAATTAATAAAATTCTTTCTTTATTATTATTTTTTTCTTTTCATGTTCCTTTGGACTCTGTACTTATGAATTAACATCCCAAACTGCTAATTGCTATATTATTTGTATTATAAATTATATTATATTTATAGATGAGCACTAATCGATAAAAATATAAATAATCGCAGGTTAAACAGAAAATAAAGCACTTTATGTATAACATATCTAAATACGATTAAAAATTATTTTTTTAATTTTTTTTTTTGTTTAATATCCCAATATTCTATATATTTGTCAATTATGCGGTTTCACGTTAAGGTATGATGGAAAGTAATAGTCCTTTTATTGCCTTCCATGAATAAATGAAATGAAGTTTTTAAGAAGTATAGCTATAAAGCTTTTAAAACTAATAGTTTCTAATCTAAGAAAATTCTTCAATTGAACAATAAAAATAAATTATAATTTATCATACTAATTGTTTTTAGTTTCTCTTTTTTATTTATTATTTTTTTATTAAGTCCCTAGAACATTAGAAAAGCGATGACATTAAACTTAACCTCGCCATTATAGATAATATAATATTTATTTAATTGCGTTTTTTTAAAATATTTTGTTTGGTTTGATAGGTCAACTAAATGTTATAGTGTTATTGCCGTATTCAGCGTCACCTATTGGCCCTTAAAATTAATGGAATGTCTCAGAAAACATCATTTGAATTCCTGAATCAAGATATCTCTCCGATATTTTTAAATTCCAACACTGTTAGGTCACCAATACTGTAGGGATAACGATCATTTGGAAATTCGCTTTATTTGTTTCCTTGCTATCCGATTTAGTCCCCAATAAAACATTTTTTATTTAATATATGGCACTCTTATTCATGACAGTGTTTATCATTAATTTTATCAGTCTTATTTTAAATAGTTTATTTACTCCTGGTTGTATTTATTTAGCTTTTTTATTGTTGCTGTTTTTTTAAATTATCATGAATCATCTGATTTTTTGAATCCTTCAGTTGACAGAATGACTAACTCCAATTTTAACATTTCTGATTATTAATTTAAATGATATTTCTAGTGGGAAAATTTATACCTTTATTCATAGTTCTATATTTCGACATTGCAAACGCCCACTCCAAAATCAACGTACTCACTGTCTGCACAAATATAAATTTTTCCTCTAGAAATATCACTAATATGACTTTACTCTCAAATGATGAAATTGGAGTTATGTCATTCTGTCAACTGAAAAGATTATTTAGTTTATATTAGTTTACATTTATTAAAGATAAATATGATATTATAAATAAAATAACATATAAATGTAAGGCAATAATTGTTAAAAATTGATAATCCAGTAAAATCTGATAAATGAAGCTATCATAGAAAAAAAAACAAATTGAAGCGAATTTAACCGTGGTAACATTACTAATAAATAATAATAATATGTAAGTAACATTAAAATAATTTCTAATCAGAAAAAAAAAACATTCGTAAATAAAGGCTTTTATGAATAAAGTCACAACGTAAACCTTGAGCTATGGGGCTCCACCAAACCTTCAAATTCCTCTCGCATCCAATCCTTACAATCCAAAATCCTCAATGCTCCTTACTTTGTTACAAATAAAATTATCCATAATGACCTTAATGTTCCTTATGTATCAGATTTGGCCCAATCCAGATATCTGTCCTTCCATAATAAACTTCATAACCATCCCAACCCTCTTGTTTCTAACCTTGCTTCCTATTCAATTCCTGATAACCCACCGAGGCGTCTGAAAAGAAGATGGCCACGTGATCTCCTAACATAGACATATTATTAGAGTGCTAGCAATGGGTAGTTTCTCAACAAGTGTTTCATGTCATTATATCCATGTTCGAATTTACCAGATGTATTTTTTGTATACAGTTGTAAATATATAAATAAATAAATAAAAAAAAACGTTAACCTTTTTGCGTTTGTTGTTTTGCTTTCCTGTTTTTTATTATTTTTTATTTCAAATATTTAATTTATATTATTATGAATCATATTCAGATTATTCTTTCTATCTTTAATTGTATAATATAAATTATTTTACTATTCCATAGGAACATTTCCGTGGTTTTGTAATGGATTAATGACATTCACCATGGAACTGTTTGGGTCGTTGGTGATATTTGCATTGTAACCTACTACATATTTCGAAATACGGAATGGAAATCACTAATGTATTCTGAATTCTTTTGTTCTATCTGACAATGAGCCTATGCGTGATTCACCTTGGAGTAAAGTCTCTCAAAAGAGGAACGAATTTTAAGTTCTTACCTTCTAATTTATAAATATTTAAGATTCGGTTTTCCATATGTTTTTTCAAGGTCTCTTCTTACTCAATCCGCAAGTTTTAAAGACTTCTACGTTGCGTGGGCTCAGAAAAATCGTGACGTTTCCACGGAGACTCATGTCGCTGAGACATTACGACTGTCGGTTTGAGTCTGACTCAGTTTCCGTCCTGCTAGCAACGACGTTTTCCTATGCCACTATAAATAGATTCCCATCATTGACTGTCCTCTATAGAGTATTGTTCTAGCCTTTGTTCCTAATAATACGTTAAAGACTTTTCCATTTAAATAATACTATGTCAGTATTTTTGTAATTACCTGTAATATTATTTATACTTATAAATCTAAAAAAAACCACAATATCTTCTCTAAAAATTAGAAAGTTAAATTTTATAATTTATGTTATAATATTCATATTTAATATTATGAAAATTTAAAAAAAAAAATTATTATCAAGTATTGATTTATGTGGTATGAAGTTTAAATATTAAAATAAAAAATTATATAAATAGATAAATATATGATCTCTGTGTGAAATATGTATTTTTATAGTAAAATTTAATATAATTACTAAATATATATGTATGTATATATATACATATATATAATAACCAGAAGTGCCCTCCTCTCTTCTCCCCCGAGTTTGATAGAGCAAGAACCCTCCCCCCTCTCCTTTTCCCACTCCAAAGATATTTTATTTCTCTTATTTTCTTAAAAAACAGAGCCAGTTATATTGAATTTGAATAATCGTAGAACATACACAACTACACTTGCTGTGGTCTGTTCCATCTTTTCTCCTTGCACTTTATGAAACTTTTCATGCCGAAAATCATAACCCTATAAAAATTTGTCCCCCTTCAGAAATTCAAAAACCGTTCAAAATTTGCCCCTCCGGCAAAAATTCAAAAATCCTTCAAAATTTGTTTCCCTCAAAAATTCAAAAACCCTTCAAAATTTGCTCCCCTCAAAAATTCAAAAAACCTTCAAAATATGCCGCCTTTAAAAATTTTTGTGGCGCAATTTGAGACATTAAACTCTCCCTCCTGAGCCCCTCTGATAATAACTAATAAATAGTATTGTTTTCAGAAAAAACAATTTTTTAAAAACCGCTGCAGATTATATATTATATATTATAGATATACTATCGTAATTTCCCTCATTACGCAACTCTTAATCTTGAGATTAACTTTTATATATATATATATATATATATATATATATATATATATATATATATATATATATATATATATATCTGCATAATATTTAGAATTTAAACGTAAATTTATTATTGCACTACATTTTGAATGGTTGAAGATACAATAATAAAGTAATATATATTTTATAAAAGATTTTTATGTTCAACAACTTTCTTTTTCATGTCTTTTTCGTAGAACGAAAAGTTAATTAGTCACATAACAAACAAAAAAAGTATTTTTTTTTTTAAATTATTGTATTATGAGAACGGATTTTTCTGAAACTATACCAGGTAGCTAAAAAATTATTGTAACCTATTCTGTTGCAAATTATAACAGCAATGACGTCATTATCGCTAGAACGCATAGTTTCAGTGGCCAGCGGAAAAACTAAAAAGTGAATTTTTCAAATCAATTCAAATTTTCGACTCGAGAGAGAGTATGGGGTAGCGACTGACAATTATTACATGTTTCAGTACGGTAAATAAATTTAAAAGGTTGATAGATTTACATATTCTGGTTAAATAAAAATGTTATTTTGTTTTGAAACTCTATCTATATTCAAATGACCGCCATTTATGTATTCCAGCAGGTTTATGATGACAGTTATACATTTTTCTTTTGGGGTCTATGGGCATAACCGATTTATATGGCCAAATTTTATTATGAAATAAGCCATCTTCTTACCACAGGCTCTGGGAGTTATATAATGGTTTAGAATGCTTATTACTATTATATTATTAGTATACTTATTACTATTATATAGGCATTTAATTAAAATTATAAGGTAACTCTAACAAATTATAAATATTTTGGAATCATTGGACAAGAAAAATTGAAAATGATTTAAAATAATTTTTCTTTCATCGAGTCATAAAATGGTGAAAACACCTAATTAATTGTAAGTCTAAAATTTTTTTTTTATTTGTAAGTTTTATAATTTAGACCAAGACTATATACTCCAGCTCTAGATATGCCATGCCCACTTTCTTTCATACCTATTTTCTTTTCCAAGTTCATCAATTTAAAATAAGATATCAATAAATATAATTCAGATATTTCTAAAATATATATATATATATATATATATATATATATATATATATATATATATATATATATATATATATATATAATATAATCAATAATATAATCAAATATATAATAATATAATCAAATAATATAATAATATAATCAAAGACAGATATATTATAAATATATTAACGATAATATCCAATGTGATGTATCGTGAAAGGTTAAATAGTAGAATTGTTTCGTTAATATTGTTCATCAGCATATATATATATATATATATATATATATATATATATATATATAATATATATATATATATATATAATATATATATAAATAAATAAATATATATATATACATATAATGTACATATATACATTCATATATATAATGTTTGAGATATTTGCTGATGAACAATATTAACGAAACAATTCTACTTTTTAACCTTTCTCGATACATCACATTGGATATTATCGTTAATATATTTATAATATATCTGTCTTTGAGGGACTATTGTAGATATTGTTTGACTACAACAGTACATTAATAGAACTCGACAACCTGTTTGATTGAACCTAATTACCATTCGGCATTCCTCGCTTATTGAAGAAAATTCTTCCCGCCTTACTGACCTTCAAATACCGGTTCTGTAGTTTTCTTTCATTTATGGTATCTGTTTAAATATATATATATAAATTATTGTACTCATTATTTTTTTAAATTGCTGTTGGATTTAAATAAAAGAAAAGGAAAAAATCCTTTATCTAAAGTTGCATACTCAAGGTTACGTAACATAAATAGGAGTTATTTATAGAGTTTATCCATCTTTCAACACCACATACATCTCCTATTATCAGCTCCTGATACTTGCTGCAAATATAAATAAGTTACTTAAAATTACCATTAAGGAAACTTTGCCATCAATTCATATGATGTTTATAGTGTATTGTTTATGGGTTACTGAAATATAATTTTTTTTTTTGTATGAATCAATTAATTTATGAAACTGTATTTTTTCCATTAGGAAAGAAAAATATATTAATGAATAAAATTATTTTGCTAATAAAAATATATAACCAATCTACAAATATTTTTATAAGCAACATATAAAGTATACTCTTACTTATAAAAGTTTATTCGTTTATTAAATATAGTTCCCCACGATTAAACTGGCATTATATACATTTCTCTGGACATTATATTATTATTTTCATTTTTTTTTTTTTAAAGTGTTTTATATCTTTAAAAGGCAATATACTCTGAGATTCAGAGGCTAAACGTTTTCCTCTTTACTATTAATTGTTCATTATGCATTTGTTTCTAGTCAAGTTAATTATTTATTTCAACTAATTACTATTTCTCAATCTTTACAAATGTGCACTAAGTTAGTTAAGTATAACTATACGGAAAGTGCACTTTCCGACCACTTACTATAGTTAGTGCCACTTATATTACATTCTGGAAGTGAAACTCATCCTGTTTCAATTATTAATCCTCATTATGCCCTATTCCTAGAAACCATCTATTAGCCAACAGTTCGAGGATCTAAGGCAAATACGACCTACTTTCTGGGCTCTATTGTTTAACCATTTCTATTTTTAATTTTTTTTTTTGCTTAATATATATTTTTTTTCTCCTCATAAGCTGATGTAAATCATTTATTTTTTCAGTTATTTTTTATTTTATTTTTATATTTTATCACTACAATGATTTGCCTATAAAGTTTATCCAGCGTTCCTTTCTAATTTCATTTAGTTATTTCTATATTATTGTTTTTTGCACCAACATTGTAGTATTGTAATCCTATCAATCATCAACTTCCGTTAAAATATCCTCAAAGCTATGTACACACTTATTTTATTTCGTATATTTTAGATATTTTTTATTGTAATAGGTCTTTTGGCCACATTTATTGTTAATTTATATGAACAATATTGTTATTCTTAAGGGACTTAATCTCAGATGATTTTCTGTTCTAATAGCATAAAAAATTAATAAATAAACATAATTCGTACGTTTTGCAATTTTTTTTTTCTTATTTTTTCGTCTTTTTTTTCTTCAAATTTGCATCATTTTATTGTATGCTGGTTTAAAGTTTTTTAATTTTTTTTTTTTTAATGGTGTGAAATTAATTGTATATTAAGAAATATCGACTAGATGTTTTATAACGCTAAGATATAACTAAACATTTCAAAATACTTATCTAATTTAATAGGGGGGAGGGGAGGAGTCTACAGCCTTAGCACCCTTGACGCGGTTGAGATAGTAGCGCAGCGATCAACGTTACAGATTATTATATTTATAAATAAAAAAAAATTAATGGGACATGTAACAATTTAATATGTACAATTGTTGTTATTCACTTAATAAAAATGAATATACATAATAAAAATCAAATATTTTTAATATTTTAAATAGAGCAAACGCCAAGTAATGAACGACTATTAAGAGTACAGAGGTGGTTCAAAAGAATCTCTTTTTAGACCAAAATTTTATTTGCTTATAGTTTTTTATTATTTTTCGAGGAACATCGCTAGTTCAAAATGAAATATCAGTTAAAAATTTGCTCACAGTATGTTACACGACCACATAGGGCTTTGATATAAAATAATTAAAGGCATCGTTAAAAATGTCGGAATATATCTGAGGATGGTTTAAACGGAGTTAAGGAAATTGTTCTGTAAGGAAATGCGTATTTTTAAATTAGTTTTTTATTCGATGCTAACATTCATCTTGCCAATTATTTGAACTAAATCTCATACACTTACTGCCAAATACACTTGGCAATAGTTATAGACGTATAATGGGAGATGAAAAAATATATCTTATGCATTAATTTTGCAATAAACACTTGTTAAATTTGTAATAAGCTACTTTTTTTTTTCTTCTATTGGCCCGTAATACCGGATGCATACTCTGACAAATAGGAAGCATTAAACCAGTTTCTTCTTATTTAGAAGGGAATTTTCGAAACATTGACTAATTACGGTAATAAATTTTAGTTAATTTCCTAATTACGCTATTTCCGCGAACGCTGGTACCCCACCTTTCGGACGTCCTTAGGCTGAAAGGTGAACCATATTCAGAAACAAGGACCCCTTTGAGGGACCATTACCGACGGACGGAGGGCCGGCGATGGCACTATTAGAGCTGCCCATGGCCCAGTTCGTCATCCTCTTCGTCGGTTGAAGGACGGTCGTCGGCTCTTCCGGTTGTGACCCTGACCCCGATGGCTGGTCGTAGAGGTGTCGTCAGCGAGTGCGTCGATGTAGAAGGGACGAAAGGGAATCCGATCGGGGGATGAGGTCAGTGCCGTTCGATGTAATCATCGAAATGTAGCGGAGAGAATCTTTGATGATCTCTGGAACATTGTGATTTCTCCTGCGACGGCTGGTGTTTGGTTTGATTCTTCATTGTACCAGATATTTTAAAGAAATATGTTCTTGACTTGATAAAAGAATATTTATAATAATTTAATTATTTAAATAAACAAAAAAAAAGTTTTTCTTTTCTTTCATTAATCCTACGCCCACGCTTGTTTCTAAGTCTGTGGAAAGAGATGGATTAAATACAAATTTTTAATTTATAACTTGAGATTAATGTATGATAGGATTTCCTGTAACAAATTGCTTTAATGGGTTAACCAACTTTTAGACTAAAACTTTTTCCCTTGCAAATTTTCATGAAAAATTATAATTCTAATCTAATAAAAACCAAATGTTTTGATTACTTTAAACAGAGCAAACGCCAAGGTATGGCTTTGATATTAAATAATTAAAGACATAGTGAAAAATATCTGAAGATCGCTTAAACGAAGTTAAGGAAAATGTTCTGTATGGAAATACGTATTTTTAAAAATTTTAAATGAGTTTTTTATTCGATGCTGACATTCATCTTTCCAATTATTTTAGCTAAATCTACTACACTTACTGCCAGATACACTTGGCAATAGTTGTAGACGTAGAATGGAAGATAAAGAAATTTATCTTATGTATTAATTTTGCAATAAATACTTGTTAAATTTATAATAACCTTTAATTTAATTTTTAAGAAATTGCATAAATTGAAAGTTAAACTTTTACCATAAACCTGAAAGTTAATTACAAAAAAGTTTCTTACAGCTTTTATTTTAAGAACTTTTCCCTAAAAATTTTCACAAAAACTGTTAAAATAGAACTTTTTAAAAAAGTCCATACAAATTTAAACTTCTGAAGTATATTTAGTAAATGTTTTGAGTTATAAATAAATAAAAAAAGTAGGTATATCAAAAGAAACAAAAAAATAATAATGAAAATAACTGTTGTAAGTAAAACAAAAACAATTAAATAAATAAGAAGTATGGGAAATTAACGTATGTATAAAAATAAAATTAAAAAAAAGACAACATAAAGAAGTATAGAAATAGAGTTAATAACACAACATTGTGATGAAAACTGTTAATTAAACTCTATTTTGCATATCTTTTTGCATTATAAGTATATAATGAAGCGTAACAAATATGGCGAAAAAGTATGCAAAATAGAGTTTAATACATATTAACTGTTTTCAACATAATATTGTGTTGTTAACTCTATTTCTATACTATTTTTTTAATTTTTGTAAATTTTCATTTTTATACATACCTTGTTTTTGCATACTTCTTATTTATTGAATTGTTTTTGTTTTATTTACAGTTAATATTTGGTTTGCTAATTTGTTTTCATCCTTATAATTTCAGCAATCAACTGCTCAACCATCTCTGAAATTCTGAAAGTAGATTTTATTCAATAAGATCCATTAACTTTTGATGCCGCTTAATACACTTTAAAGGAGAGAAGAATAGTTGGGGTGATCAGTTAAATAAAAAAGCAAAAATAAATGATACTATTTATATGACATTAGCCGACGTTTCGACCTGAAGTTCAGGCCATCATCAGGGCTATGAAAAGAACCAGATAACAAGGTATGAGAAACATAAGTAGTGTAGGTAAAAAAATTAAAGTAAAATTCAGTTTTTAGAATAATGACAATAGTTAGAACAAAGAGATAAATGATAATAAGCGGAACAAAGTGTGAAACGATGAAGTAAACATAATGAAAAAAAAAAAAGAAGGTGACATAAGTATTAAAATGGGAATCTTAGAATATAATGTAAAAACAGAAAAATATGAAGTTATATAAGAAATGGAAATAAACAGTAAAATTAAGATATTTTGAATAGAATAGTTAGATAGAAAATTAGTTAGATGTAAAGTCTCTCAAGATGTATATCAACTATTCTTCTCTCCATTATTCACGACAGTCAACCATTTACCAATTATGAATACACTTTAAAGTATACGCATAGTATTAATAAATTGTAAACACCATAGAATTTTTAAGATATAGGAGTTCAAAATAAGTTTGAAATTCAAATTTATTGTAAAGTTTCCATAGGAGTTTCAATAACTGATTAATGTGTAAGAAACGTCTTCATCTAAACGTCTGATTTATAAGTTTCATTAAAATTAGAAACTTTACTGAGTTGGCACGTTGTTTACACGAAGTGGAAGTGTAGGTAACGTGCCGGAGTATGAATATAGTTTGCTGAGATTTTTTATTGTTTAGCTCAAATTTCCATTATTTGCACCGTTTCTGTAGTTGTTATAAGTAATGTTGAAGATTCGGTGAAACCTGAGTAAGGTTTACGTGTCTAGTGGTAAGAGACTATTTAAAAAAAAAAAAATGTTCACTCCCCAACGTGTAGAGGAGTTAGCAGTGCATCAATCGCCAAGCTTGAAGTGAAGGTAGTATTGCTTGTAGAAATCTGCAGTTGGTATTTATTCCATTTTTTAACTTCCAAGTATTGATGTAACTATCAATATCCTTGATTATTAGAACATATAATAAATATTGGGATACTATTAATCGCAAGGAAACACAAAAAAACATTGTAGACAGTTTTTTAAATATTTTTTTAATTTTTTTTTCTCTCTTTCGCGCCTCTACTCTCAAGGGTCATTGGCGTTTTACTATGATTTATATTCTTATGTAATATTGTATTAACTTCAAAAATTCAAATAAAGTATTGACTGTTTCTTCAGTATCTTGGATGATTTCTTTTAATGTTCTGACTAAGCCTGTTTTTTGTCTATAACTTTCAAATTTAGGACATTCTTCCAGTAAGTGTTTTACTGTTTGTGGAACGTTATTACAGTTTTCACACGAGACCTCTCAGAAGGTAGCCATGTGTAAACTGGCAGTGTCCTATCCTTAGTCGGCAAAGCATAACTTCTTCTTTCCTTGAACTTCTGTAGGTTGTGAGCCATTTGTCGCAATTAGGTTTTATTTCTCTCATTTTGCATTTTTTCATTTCATATTCCTTCTTCCATTCTGTTTATAGTCTTGTTTTTGCTTGGTGTAAATTAATAAATAAAATAATTAATATTAACTGTAAATAAAACAAAAACAATTCAATAAATAACAAGTATGCAATAACAACGTATGTATAAAAATGAAAATTAACAAAAATGAAAAAAACAGAAATAGAGTTAACAACACAATATTATGATGAAAACAGTTAATATGTATTAAACTCTATTTTGCATACTTTTTCGCCATATTTGTTACGCTTCATTATATACTTATGTTAATGCAAAAAGGTATGCAAAATAGAGTTTAATACATATTAACAGTTTTCATCACAATGTTGTGTTATTAACTCTATTTCTATACTTCTTTATGTTGTCTTTTTTTTAATTTTATTTTTATACATACGTTAATTTCCCATACTTCTTATTTATTTAATTGTTTTTGTTTTACTTACAACAGTTATTTTCATTATTATTTTTTTGTTTCTTTTGATTTACCTTTTTTATTTATTTATAACTCAAAACATTTACTAAATATACTTCAGGAGTTAAAAGTTGTATGGATTTTTTTAAAAAGTTCTATTTTAACAGTTTTTGTGAAAATTTTTAGGGAAAAGTTCTTAAAATAAAAGCTGTAAGCAACTTTTTTGTAATTAACTTTCAGGTTTATGGTAAAAGTTTAACTTTCAATTTATGCAATTTCTTAAAAATTAAATTAAAGGTTATTATAAATTTAACAAGTATTTATTGCAAAATTAATACATAAGATAAATTTCTTTATCTTCCATTCTACGTCTACAACTATTGCCAAGTGTATCTGGCAGTAAGTGTAGTAGATTTAGTTAAAATAATTGGAAAGATGAATGTCAGCATCGAATAAAAAACTCATTTAAAATTTTTAAAAATACGTATTTCCATACAGAACATTTTCCTTAACTTCGTTTAAGCGATCTTCAGATATTTTTCACGATGCCTTTAATTATTTAATATCAAAGCCATACCTTGGCGTTTGCTCTGTTTAAAGTAATCAAAATATTTGGTTTTTATTAGATTAGAATTATAATTTTTCATGAAAATTTGCAAGAGAAAAAGTTTTAGTCTAAAAGTTGGTTAACCCATTAAAGCAATTTGTTACAGGAAATCCTATCATACATTAATCTCAAGTTATAAATTAAAAATTTGTATTTAATCCATCTCTTTCCACAGACTTAGAAACAAGCGTGGGCGTAGGATTAATGAAAGAAAAGAAAAACTTTTTTTTTGTTTATTTAAATAATTAAATTAGTATAAATATTCTTTTATCAAGTCAAGAACATATTTCTTTAAAATATCTGGTACAATGAAGGTGAATAGGTTGGTCACTAGCGATTACTGAATGGAACAGTTCTGGAACTGGAGTCAAAGAGCAATAGGAGTATCGGGGACGTGACTAATATACCATACAGACCAAAAAAATAACGAAATTCGGAGCCCACCGACCGTTTAGCCACTATTGCAAAGGCTATCAAATCAGATTTTCTTGTAGCTCTAGTAATTCAGTATCTTTAAAATAAAACAAAAACTAAATGATAATTAGCATAATTTTCATTAATACATCATATTATGGACTGAATAATGAACGATGGACGATTCAGCGTTGAATCCATTAGTCAAAGGGATGTATTGCAACAATTATCTTATATGAGAATGTATAGTTATTATTTTCTTGGATTATTTTAATATATTTTTCTAATTGACATAGCATATTACTCAGTACAATAAATAAAATTAAAAAACAATAAACTTGACAACGCTATACCAATACCAAATAGAATTGAAAAAGCGAATCGTATGATTAATTTAAATGATAAGGAAAAAGATAAATAATCACAGAGTTTTTGAGACTCAAATATTACAGATAAAAAAAAAATTATAGCACTCATTTCGCACTTAATTTTTCAACATGGCATTGTCTCTATACCAAAGACATGATTAGTAAATAAATCGTGGATAAAAACATATATCATGTTTTGTTTTTTTTTAATAAAACGCAATTCGACCATTAATTTTCAATGTGATTTATGACTGAATAAATGAACGAATTTGAATCTACGATTTAATTTAGAACCTATTAATTATATCCAATTTCCAATCTATAAAAATTGCAATTAATAAATAGAAGATTAAAATTTCGAATATTTTATTTAACTACTATTTTTTGGGTAGAATAGTGAAACGAAAATATCAATAATAGTGGTAACTCACTATTATTTCAGTATGTCTATATCTCATTTTCAATTGAACAAACCTACGCCGTTTAATTACATTGATACATTACCCGAAAAAAAAAAGTTTAGAATGTATTTTTTATTTCATTTTAAACTTAACGAATCATTTTAACAGAGAAATATAAAAATATATGCAACGGTGTAATTTTGTATAACCTACTTTTTAAATGTAATGTAGTGCTAGATTTTTTCGAAAATGACCATAATACCAAGGCTAAAAAACTTTTATATTATATTATTTTTTTTTCTTTTATTCATTTTCTTGATGTATATATATATATATATATATATATAATATATATATATATATATATATATATATATATATATATGTCTATATCAGAGAATTAAAAATAAAGGAAATTGAATTAAAAGAAATGTACCAAAACTATTTAAACAAAAATAAATAATATAAAAGATACAAAATTATATTTAGTGAAAAAAAGTCAAATTATTCACTATACGATGAGCTGTACATAATAATTGGATAGCTTCTGTCTGTTGATTTTTTTTAAAGATTAGTGTATGTAGAAACAATATTTTAGAAAATATTGTTAAAATTAATTATTAATAATAATTATTTCTTCATTTAAAAAAATATAAGAATTTATTCAATATCTTGTGTTTTCGCTTTCGAAAATCTGATGATTATTATGTGTGCTTTACGGTTTAAAATCTTGAGATCATCAACGGCTTTGTTTACAACTTTATTTTTGTTTGTTTCTAAGTTAAAAAAATAAATAAATAAACAAATAAAAAATGTTTATGTTTTATCATGTTTGTTTAAAAAAAAATCAATAATAGCTTTCTTATATCTTTGTCATTTTTTAGAATGTTTGATGTATAGGTGTGAGTCCTGATCTAGTTAAAATTGAGATGTATGAATGACATTCTTGCATGATGTAGCTGACTGAATGTTGGCATTTAGGTGGTTGCTGTTTGCTGATAAGATAAGAATGAGTTAGCTTTCTGTGCTCTAATCTGTTTATTTTCTCAGTTTAAAGTAACAATATTTTTCTTTTCTTTACTCTAGTACCTTTCCTCCCATGATGTCATAGGGTATCTTGGGCTAGGTCAGATTCCGCCTTTCAGGGTTGCAGGCCATTCAAGGCGAACGTTCTGTCTATATTGGAAACCATTAAAAATGGGCGGGACCGGATACGAGGGATGTTTAAACAAGGACCTTCGGGTATTAAGAAGGACCTTAACCCTTTTCCTCAGCCAATGGGAGCCGAGGTCCTTCGCTTGGAAGGGCTTGCCTTGTTACTATCTCTCCCAACCATCCTCCATCATCCAAATTGCCACCGCAAGATTTATCTTCCTCTCACAGCTCCTCGTCTATTCTAATTTCTACTAATAATGCTCCAGAGTCCGAGACCAGTTATGTTGAAATATATTTTTTTTCTAAAGAGGGAGGAGCCCTTTACGGTTGTTTACATTGCCACCGTGTCGTAATAAATCTATCGGAATATATTTATGGTAACTTTATGCGTTGCGACAGAGCTGCTTGTTAGTCTCCTATATGAGACAACGGAAGAAGAATTATTGTATAGTGTAGAACAGTGACTTGGAGTAATAATATCTTTTTAAGATTCACAAAATAATATAAATCATTACTGTGCATTTTTTTAAGTAAGTGTTTATTGATTACATCCTTTGTCACCTTTAATTCATTTAATTAAAAAAATAAATTAAATTAAAATAAAAACCTTAAATCCTTTATTATTTTATACGAAACGATTTTATATTTTCATTTTTTCTAATTTTAATCATCAGGTAATTTAATATATCCTTTTTATACTGGATGTGAAAAACAAACGGGATTTTTGTTTATTTTTTAATAAAATCGGATGGAAATATTAAGAAAAGTGTTTAAAAGTTATATATGATGACTTCATGGATCGATAAGCCCTTCTAATATTATTACATATTAAGTTACAACGACGTTTAGAGCTACTTTGCTTATTTTCCAGTTATCTATTTCAAGCTACGCATTAACATTGTTAATACAAATCATCATTAATTATCTCGTGACATTTAATGTAAGATGCCCATATTACTATCAGAACTTACCAAAATCCAAACAAACATTCTATACTTTCCAACATATCTCTACAGTATAATTTTTATTATTTATCTATAAAAAATTATAATAATATCTGATGATATCTACAGTATTATTTATTTTTAGTACACAAATACCAAAAGTCAACATAAAAATAACAAAAACGTAGCATTTTCTGCGCATTTAATACGTGTCCATTCTAAAAATTAAAAGCACATTATTCAACACTGTCCTGCATTTGAACCTACAAGGAAAAAGTTAGACATGGCACAGAATCTAAAAGAAAACCTACAAGACTGTGAAAGTGCATTAAAAAAAACTTAAAGGTTTTTAAAAGTGATAAAACTCTACAACAGAGTGTAATTCAAAGGTGTTGCCAATGACCCTACAGAGTAGAGGCAACAAAACATCAAATAAATAAACAAATAAAAATTAAAAAATATCTGTTTGTGCTATTATTAAAAAAAAATATTTGTATTTAAAATTTAATTTAATATATATCATTTTGTTTAACTCTTTAAGGATGTATGTCCCTGTGTTTAAAAGTGTTAAAAAAAAAAAAAAATAAGTGAAACTTTACTGACATTTTATTGTTTGCTGCTATCGGTTCGCTAAGTGTTTTACAATAGTATAAACTGTGATAAATATAAAAATATATTTATTATTTTTTCCGGTTATTAAAAATTTTCTTGGGAAGTCCTCTCTCGTTAAATTGTAAAATATTTAATAATTTCTTTATTTTGTTAATTTATTTTATCTATTCATCAATTTTCATGAAACTTTATATTTCTAGTTTATTTTTGATAATTTTGTTTCAAGGCCCATGTTGTAAAAAAAATACAATCTAAATTAAAGCTAGTTTTAAATTTTAAGGAATATTCGAAGCTAAAAGCAATTTTAGTATTTATTTATAAATCGGTGTTAAAATGAAACTCGTAAATTCTTATTTGCTCTTTAAGTCAGATTTTTTTTCTTTGCCTGTCTTCAAGTGGGCGATGAAAAATGATTGGTGTATTATCGTATTTGTTTTTTTTTATATTTTGTCCTCCATTTTTATCCAAACTTATTTGGAAACCAACCTAAAAAATTACAGAAATGAAATGTATTAGTTTTCTCGCATAAATATTTCTGTATATTGGAAAGGTTTCTTATATTACATATCAAGAGATTTATTTTTTACTCTAATTAAAAAAAATGTATTTAGAATTTATCTTAAGTACAATGAATATTAGTTGTTTTTCTTTTATGCCTTTATTAATTATACTAATGATTCTTTCTTGATTTTCAGGTAATGATTGATTTCAATTGACGAGTAGTTGAGCTATGGTGATGAAATTGTGAGTAAAATACATTATTTTAAGTAATTTTATTCTCTATATGATAATTTAAAAAAAAAAAAAAAGCTTTGCACATCCTTATAAATCAATAAAAAGATCAATAGATCAATAAAAATCATAAAGTGACATTTCATAAATTAAATCACTTATTAATTTCATGAATTTTGTTTTTGCTAATTCAAAATATTCTGCACTTTATGAACTGTATTTGATATATAGATGTACTATGTTTTTGTTATGTTAAAGAATCAGGCCGAAATTAAAAGAAATGTACTTCAAAGTTTAGCTCCATCGACTCCGTGATATTTTAGAAATTTTGAAGAATAGAAAATATTTGTCTACCTATTTTCATGACTTGCCTGTAGCTTATAAAGTTATAATTAACTTATTATTAGTTGATGGCTAACTTAAACTTTTGAACTTATAATAAATTACGTCCTTTTACATTACACAATAAACTGACGATGTGTTTGTTTGATAGGTTCGTATCTCATCTTAATTTTGGACTCCATAACATATTATTTTTGAATTTAATTCGTATAAAAAATATATATATTTATATCATATCTTATAATTTTCTTTCGCTATTCTTGTTGGTGTTTCATGGAGGGCTAAAAATCTCTCTTAAGTTTATGTATTACTCCTTTTCAGATAAGGGAAGAATATCTTAATATAGATTGCACTAAAAAAATCAAGTCATGAACTTGAAGCTATATCAAGTAGACTATAAGTGGAATGAACGAGCTGATGGAAACAAAGGAAGTTATCAAAAGCTCTGATTTATCTTATTTAGGATCGACATTTCCCAATGAATGAACCAGAGTAGCTTAGTGAGTTAGGCACTGGGCCGCTAAGTTCTAGGTTCCGAGTTTGAGTCCGATGGAACAAATGAATTTTTAATTAGTCGGGAATCGACTCTGGAGTTGGGAGACCTTCCTGGGGCACACCCAGCCTATATTACGTCGGGTTTAATTATTAATTCAATAATTATTTATAAGAAGAAACTAGCGGTCTAGCGTAGAGGTTATATATTTTTTGTTTGAATGTATTCGAGAAATAACAAAGAAGATTAAGAAAAGTTTGAATAAACAGGGGAACGTTTACCATTCAATCGCCTCAGCTTGAGCAAACAGAACTAGGCTGCCTCGATTACACCTTACATCAAAATAATGGTCCATAATTAGCAGGCTAAGAAACAATAACCTATAGTAAGTACAAAACTTGTATTTGATGCTCCCACTTCTTTTTACCATTGGTGTTGTGGCGTAACGTTCCAGCGCTGGAACAACAATCGATTATAATTAAAGCTATCGATCCATTGGCCGCCCCGGTAGATAAAGATATAGTAGCTTTGGCTGAATACAGTCATTTAGGGCCGCGGGTGCTAGATAAATGTCAAAAACGATTGCTCTTTCTGTCGTTACCCATTTTTCGAAATGTCAAGGGAGCATGCTCAACATTGTTCAGAATTTCGACAATTATACGAAGGAAGGGTTTTAAAATTTTGAGTTGATTGTGTTATTTAGCCTATAGACTTGATTTATCAGGATGAATATTGTTACAATATTCCCAACACTAGACCGGGTCCAATATTATGTGGCATGTGTGTGTGCATGCATTCGTGAGTGTGTGTGGGTAAATACTTATACCACGATATCTACATCTATATCTATCTATCTACGATATCTATATCTGTACAATACCTATATCACGGAATTTTATAAGATATGCGTAATGATATTTTAATTTTTAACAACTTCAAAAAATTTTAATTATTTAATCTTACTGTTTTTTGCCTAACCATAACCGAGTAAATATTGAAAATGTATGTAAGCAAGCAATTAGAGCTATTGTTTCACTTTTTTTCTATTCGCTCTCCCCAAAATGGTAACATATAACCATGTCTCATGAAAAAAATTATCTCTAAAAGAATAATTTTCCGTGTACTTACATTTAATAGGACTTCAAGAATCACTTATACACCATTTCATATAGTTTCTTTATTTTCGTTCCTAAGTAATTATCATAATATATGAATAAAAAAAGCTTTCGGGCTGAAGCCGCCCAAAATTAATTCCTGGATCGGTTTGTGGGAAGTGTTCTTCAGCCGTAGATCCGCCAGTGGTCATCATGCAAGGATGCTATAATTTTCAAAACATTTGTCGATTGGTGATTAACTGCCGTTGGAGAAACTAAAGGCTTTGTTTGGATTTATTCAGTCACTAAATACTTAATTTTATAACATTAGACCTTAAATACTTTAGTGAAGTTTAAACATTAAACTATTATTTGACAGGAAAATTAATAATATTATTAAAACATGAATAAAAATTAGTCAAAATATTTAATGCGAGAAATCTCTGCACGTCAAACCCACGTCAGATCAGTATTCGTGCCACGTCAGGCCTCACCTGTAGGATTAAGAAGGCAGTGATGTTAGTTAAGTAATTTATACAGGAGCGGACAGCTTGGATGTCGTGAAAGTGATCGGATTTCCTGCCGGCGGCTTTCTTCTGTCAGTATCCTTCAGTCTTTCTGTCGCTGGAACGGCGCCGCTCCGGTTCCAGAGTGTTGTCCAGTTTGGACATTGACTGCTGACTTGTTTGTTTTATATCACTCTCTATCAATTCTGTCCGCTGAGGGCTGAGCTTTCGTTTGCGGTGTCCATCATCTGTTGATCCAGATAAAAATGTCGGATTTGTCGCTCTCTGAACCAAGAATAAATCATATATGCGTAGCTAATATATGTAGACGGTGGTTAGTGGTGTAGATCATGTTGGCCAACCCACGGTTCGCCTTGATCATTTTTCCGACTCGGCGAGACTCATCACACTTTTACAAAATATACTTATTTTATAATGGCCAAAGTTCTCCTGAGAATAGAAAAATTCAAATACCTCGGCTCCACAATAACCTCAACGAATGACCAACGGGCTGAAAGAGACCAGCGTATTAATTAACGCAAACATATCTTCTTCTCCCTTTCAAAACTATTGAAATCTCTAAAAATCTCAAGAAATTTTAAATTAAGGGCGTGGGATGCTATGATAAAGCCAGTTTTAATGTAGGACACTTACCAGCACCCTAGCAAAAAGGGTGGAAAGATTTGAGAAAAAAATCCTCCGCACAAAAACCGGAGCGATCTGGGATCAGAGTACTAACACGTGGAGAAGAAAGACCAATAAAGAACTGCTTACAGAAACTGGTCAATCAATATACCATGATATGAAGGCACGGAGGTCAAGATGGACGGGGCATGTAGCTCGTAGCAATCCATCTGAAAGCCTCCACGTAACAGTGAATGCTTCAATAGAAGGCAAAAGACTACGTGGAAGGCCAAAAAGCAGATTGGCAGAAAGAATCACCAAGGATGCTGCTTGCAGATATATAAAAAGGAATAGTCCAAGACAGGCAGAGATGGAGCAGACTTGTTAAGGCGGCAAATGAACTGCATTCTCTGTAATGCCAAAAGAAAAAAAAAATGGCCAAAGTAGTGAAGAAAATTTTGAAAAATACATTATTTTTGCATCCATATATTCAAAAATTAAATTTCGAATTTATGAGAAAAAAAAACTTTGATTTTAAAATATTTTTTATTAATGAGTTCGGAAAACAATGAAATTATATTCTGTGAACTCATCATGCAATCTAAATTTAGCCAAACAATATAATAATAAAGGTAAACAAAACTAATTATGTTTCTATATGGCCTTTAAGAGTTATTCTGCATTTTCAAAGTGGCGCGCAAAATCATTTGGGTTGCCACCTATGGTAGTAGATAATAGTAGTTACTCGATTTCATGTTATTTTCTGCATATAGAGGCATATTTTATTTTCATTATTGTACAATATATATATTTAATAATATTCATATTTATTAAGATTTAACAATAATCTATTACCGGTTAAGTTGGTAATAATTATTTCCCATCATCAGAACCATATTCACTATTGTTGGACCTATTATTATAATAAAAGAAATAATAATTGATTCATTGTTTTCTATTTTATTATGTATTATCGATCTACTAATAATAAAATTTATCTATTATTTTTTTGTGGTTAAACACATTCAGGAGCAACATATATATTGACGAACAGTTTGCGTATCAGAAAATAATTTTGTACTTTGTAAACTACCTTTTTCACATATTGTCACTCTTTCCATTCGTCTATTAACAATTTTCCAGTTAATATGATTGGGTTTATTGTTTTGTTTTATTTTGATTCCCTTTACTATGTCCTAATAATTAATTTTTGTGTGGCTTCCAGTTATTATTTTCATTATTATTTATTATTTTTAAGATCTGTTATTTGTGGATTATTAAATTTGAAATGTTTTCTTATATTTTTTTTTGCGATTATGTTATTTTTTTTCAACTATTTTATATTAATTTTTTTTTTTTGGACGTTTCTCTAATATATATTTTATGACAATTTTTATCATTTTGTTATGTATATTGTATTTTTTAAACAACATTGAGTATGTTTTTGACGGTAGAAAAACTTTTTTGGGCAGTCTTCAGTCTTATCAATACTAAGACCAGAAATCTTGTGGCAATCATAAAAACCTTCAATTCAAAGGGTCTATACTGCTCGGTCTTCCTTACCTTTATAGGAAGCAAGTATATTTTAAGTATTTTTTTATATTGTTTTTAGAAATCACTATCAATATATTCTACATAATCTCCATTGCAATAATATCATGATTTTATTTCACGTTCAGCTACAATTTTAACACAGTTCCTACTTACTTAGATTTAATATCAATCAACCCCTTTGTGACTTGTCTACAGAAGATGTAAATTTCTTTTATATTCCTTTTCAAGCTCGGCCTTTTCAATTCTGAAGATGCGCTGTTACGACCGGAAACGAGGCCCTCGTTTAGAACAAAACGAAGAAAGCAATAAAACGTCTTAGAGCTCATAAAATCCCGAACCGTGGAAGCTGCCTTATTTCCCTAAACGGCTTCACAGTTATACTAAAAAAAACCTGTCCATTTCTGCTCCTTAAATATCCTTTCCAAACCCAAACAAAGCTTCCCATTTACTTATTAGCTGTAGATGTGAAATTTAGGTATTGTAATATATTAATATATTATTTACGGTTCTTATTATTATACAATTTCACAAACTTATTTTTTTTTAGCAAGTATAACTTTATGGCTAAATTCCGATATTTACTTACCACTTACCGATACTTAATTTTCGTATCTTAATATTTATACAAGGCAATATAGAAATAGAAAATAAACTTTATTCTGTGACGATGTCCTCTTGGAATAACAATAATGAACTATGTTATAAAAGAAAATATACATATCTGGCCAAAATTCTAACTTAATAAAGATTCTAACAATACAAAAACTTAAATAGTAGTATGTAAATTTGTTTACTGGATTATTTGTTTATTGATAAATATTACAATCTGCCTCAATAAAGGACATTTATAATAGAGTTCTGAGAGTACATTCACACCGTATTTACAAATTAAAAAAAAAAATAATACTAAATAAGGTAATTTCAAAATAATATAAAGATTTTTTTTTTCTCTGTTTATTGAGAAATAATACATTTTGCCACACTTAAGGGCACTGAGTACTATACTAAGGCTGAGTTAGGTACATCCATACCATATATACAATACCAGAAAAAAAAAATAAAAAAAATAAAAAATATATATACATCTATATAACAAAGGCAAAAACTATAATAAACCAAGGAAATGTAACTTAGAGTTAAAATTAAATGAAATACAGAAATTTGTAGCAAAATTAAATAAATTATAAGTAATAGAAATAAATAGAAAAACATTCATACTTAAATACAATATTTACAATCAGGCAAGAGATCTCCGAGTCCAGCCCTTTCCCCCACGTGTGAAGGACAAAGCGAGACTCTAAGAGATTCCAGCGCTTCTCTCTCAACCGCGTCGCCGGCATTACCTGTCCAATATAAAGCTAAATAAGAACAAAATAAAATATCGTAGTGAAGGAAGAAAATATAAATAATAGAATAAAAATAAATAAATAAAATAAAATTCTAATTATCTTAAGTAATGAAATTAAAATTATGTTAAGTAATGAAAATAAACATCTTAGACGCAGGCATACCTATTTACAATATTTACAGTCGGCCATGGGAACTCCGAACCAAAACTTGTCCCCTCCACATGTGGAGGGAAAGCGAAGCTTCAGGAGATCCCTGCGCTTCTTCCTCAACCACTTCACTGGTATTAAAAGCCAGCGGAGATTGAGTAAGGGCGCTGCAACCACAGACACTCATGAGTATGTAAATTACTAAAAAATAAAATAAAATCTTCTCAAGTAAGTTCAGCCACTTAAATTGGTAGTTTAGCCATTAAAGACCCCTTAAATTGTTTCAACAAAGACAAACTACCTGCATTTGAAGTATTTGTGTCTAGTTTACTGTGAAATGATTATTAATTACATTCATTGAATATTTGTTTAGTTATCGTTTCCTATTCACAAAATGCGACACTTAAAAAAAAACAAACAATAAACTTAAATACTATTTTTTAAGGAAAATTCCACCATAGTTGATATAGAGTATTTTGTAATTGCAAATGTCTACTATCATCTATCAAAATATTTTCATTTACTTATGGGACATCCTACATATATATTTATATATATATATGTTCGGTTAGTGGTCAAATATATAACTAACCGTTATAACTGATCCCTATTTTCGAGCTAGAATAATTTGAGTACTCTATTTTTGAAATAAATTCACTTTTTATTTCACTAAAACTTTAAACAGAGATTTTAAACTTTTACACTTTTTGACCTTTTTATACAACAATAAATATTCACATATGCCTATTTTAATAATATGTGAAACAATTAAATATTTATAACATAAATATAACTTTTGATTCCCTAACATTATGTGTGTATATATATATATATATATATATATATATATATATATATATATATATATATATATATATATATATATATATATATATATATATATATATATATTACAAGTTGAAATGAACTGTATGAACAGACGGATATATCACAATTTTTCGTAAGGTCGATTAAAATATTTTTGTATTTTAAGATTTATTTCTTATTCATTTTTAATTATTATTTTTAGAATTTTCCATGTTGATTGATGCCATGATACTCGATATAATATAATGACATGTTTTCGTGTTTCTGGAACCGATTTGAATAATTATACGGGAAGAAAGGCCTTAATGGGCCAAGTGATAATTATATAAAAACTCCCACAAATGTCACAAAACTTACTATAATTTATCTATGGCCTGAAGTTTCAAGATATTTTTTTTAAATTATGATATTTAAGAAAACAAATATTAACCATTTGACAGGTTATTTATTTTTATTTTATCGAATCAAAGGCCTTTTAAATTGATTTAATGTAGAATAAACCGTTCAATGTCATGGTTGTTATAATTTAATAAATAATTAATGGAAATTTATGATTTTGGCTTCCATTTAAATAGCTGTTATTAAAATATTATTTGTAACCATGTTTAAAACGAATTGAATAAATTTTTATGCTTTAAGACTAAGACATATGCTACTCACTAAGTTGGGAGGGGTACTTTTAATTTTGGAATTCATTAGTGGGGGTGTTAAAAAAAAAATGTTTTTTGTCAAGAGAACCTCTAATTTTATAAACCATCCAGGAGGTTTCATCTCACTTTTAAATATAGTTAGATTTATATTTGGTTCTAATATATATTTAAATTAAGATCCTATATATTATTTCTATAGAAATAATAGAATTATTCCCCGAATCATCAGGAAAAAAGTTATGAAGGAAAAGAAACTTTATTTGCGAATCACTCAAAAAGTATGCATATTTTTCTTGTTTGTACCCATGATAATTAGAAAAATTACAAAATAACCTACAAAAAAAAAAATCGGACAATTATTAACAAAGATACAGTTCATTAGTTTTAGTATACTTAATAATGTCTTTCTGTTTAAAGATATTGCATTTAGGAGTAGAATAGTCTACTACATCTTTTTTCCTGGCTGAAATATTAACTTTATTATTTATTAAAGACATTTGATTGTTCTTATATTTTATTTTTTTTAATAATTTAGAAAATCCCATGATCGGGGCATTATTATGTCTTCTTTGCTTTTATTATTTTTACAGTCAGCGTTTAAAAATAGGTCTTAATTAAGCAATTTGTACAAATATTTTTGTCTATTATGTTTAATGAAATATTGTAATCGACCAAGGAAAAAATATTAATTTCTTTCTTACTTAATAAATAGTAACTACATGTTCCCATATTGTTTTGCTATTTCTTCACTAAATAAAATTTTTTTTCGAATTATTCGCACGGCCCAAATAGTATAATATATTTAAGAAGGCTTTAATTTTATATTTACACCTATTATATTACGAGACTTTAGTATTATTTTAATATAAATTAGTTCAATACTATTGTTTTTATTATTATTATTCATTATTTAAAATATGTTTTATTCGTCTCTATTTATTATCTTATCCAGCTTATCTAGAATTTTATCTAATTTCTGTAAAAATATCGATTTTTTTTTTTAAATGAAATTGGAATTAATATTAGTCAATATCAGTTGCAGTGAAATATTGTTTAAAAGGTGTTCTAAAATATTTTTTATTTTGTTTTTTCTGTTTTTCTATTATAATGTTATGTTTTTTGATGAATACAACTGTTTTTCTTCTTCTTTTTTTTTTTTTTTTTTTTTGCATTATTCAGTGACAATTAAGTACATTTCATCTCTTCATCTGAATAATTCGAAAACCGTTTGTTTAAAAAAAAATTAATTAATTTAGTTTTTGAATCAGAGATGTGTTCCACATTTATTATTATAATATCAGTGGGATATCACAGGGAGTAAGTTTGTGTGCTCCTATGCTTAAAATCACAGCTTTGAGCCCGATTGTTGTAGGTAGAATTTCTTCGGGTAGATCGGGGACCCTCTACATTGTGGGTACCTTTTATTAGATAAATAATTAAGGGGAAAGTTGTGTTTTTGCGTGATCTCGGCTCTATCACCTCCTTGCTTAGCCTCTAGCCTGGAAGCAATGCTTCCGTACAAAGTATACTTGATCCAAGGTTCCCCTCAAGTTGTAGTACAACGGGGTTTATTATTTAATTTGTTATTTGATTTTATTTAAATCAAAGAGTATCGTCCATTAAATTACTCTATATATTTGGTTAAATTTGACAGATTGGTTTGATGGGTTATTATTGGTTGAAGCTTGTGATGTTTCCGAACGACAAACATGTGGATGCGTTGCAGCAGAAAACAAGTTCAATCCAATTGAGGCCACACCAGGCCGATGTTCCCAGAATCAATCGTCCGTCTGGTCTTCAATTATGTCCAAACTTAGATATCTAGAGTATCCGCATTCTTTATAATTACTTATTATTGAAGAATCTTGATTTTACAATTTCAAGAATGATAATTCCTCTTTTTAAAAAATATTTTAAGCTTTAAAATAGTAATACATCTATTTAGAGCATAGTGCTTATTACAGACCACTTATAATTAAGTTTTCGAATCACAGATGGTTTGTTTCACATTTATTATTATAATATCAGTGGGGTATCGCAGGGAGTAAGTTTCTGTACTCCTATGCTCAAAATCATTTGATAGTCGAGCTTGATTTAAAAAGTATTTCTCTGTATAACTATTTCCAAGAGGAGGACTGCATAAATTTAATTTAATAAAACATATTATCATTGGAGTATTCTCAGTACTTTAAGATTAACTACATGTCGCGACTGTTAGTGCAAATGGTCTTTTGTTAAAATTGATTTTTTTTCTTTATGATTATTTCTTTATGAATTATCAGTATAATTTCATATTTTATTTCTCTCTGCTATTTTTCATTGTAGCAGACTACATATTACAGTTGCCGACTACAAAATGTCACCATTAGCACAAATAGGATTAACATGTAAAATTTTTACTTACAACCTTTTTGCACTAACAGTAGCGATATATCGAAGTGGTTGATATCTCTCTCTCTCTCTCTCTCTCTCTCTCTCTCTATATATATATATATATATATATATATATATATATAATCGGTGTGGATATTATATTTGTGTCACAGTAGCCTTTCTTTTGAGGTAAAAAATATCGTATATAGCACATAAAATACTCAAAGAACACGAGGACCTGTTAATTATATTTGATGTCCTAAAATTGTTAATTATGTCTGCTCGGGTATGTACTTAGGTGCAGAATAGGAGTGTTTGCGAAAGATGTCCTACCTTGCAATTTCGTTGCCGTGACCCAGTATTTTGTCCTGTTATCAACAATATTACATTAGGGATATTAATTTAGTATCTTTTTTTTCATTGTACAGGTGAGGTATCTTTGCTATTTTTTTTTTATGTTTGGTACTATTCCTCATACTTTTCTGTTTTCGAGATCATCCTTAATTTACACTACTTAGTAGGAAAACAGTAAATTTTAAAATACTTTGGTACCTTCGTTTTTTAACCTATCCTCTACTGACTCCCCAACCTTAAAATAGATTCATTGATAATATTTCCTATCCAAATAACGTTTTGTTATCTCTTCTTAAATATTTTGGAAATATTTTAATTTCCAAAATAATTGAGATAGTCATTGCACAATATTGATATTTATATGGCTTTTCTTATTCATCTTCTCTTGCCTTCCCCATCCTGAGAAGAGTATACTGATAAGGAGGAAGCTGAGAGAGCCTCTTGAAAGCAGTCCCCTTATCTCATCGCGGCGGTATCTCTAGAGTCAGTCCACTATTTACACCTCTCATTTTACGTTCTTAAAATATTTCCCGGTGCCGGTAGGTGGTGCGCAGGGCGAGGGCGGTCAGCGTCGGCGAGTTATGATGGGAATGAGAAAATGCCAATGGTTCCTGTTGAGCAACATCCACGACGAAATAAAGAGGTCTGTTATCATGTGAGTTAATTGTCTTCCTTTGTTTATCTTTTATCTTTATCTGTTATTGACTCCGTTCCTCAGAGGTACAATATATTCTCCCTTTATTGTGTTTGTTCACGTTCAGATCTGACCTGCGCCTATCATCTCCTCGAGTGGGTTAGATCACATCACGGATGGTTAGCCTCGTTTAAAATTTTCCACTGTGCGGATGAATCTGGGGTTAGCTGAGTTGTAGTATTTTTTTTTTTTTATTTTACACATGCGCGATTTTATCTTTATTGTTAGCTGAGATAAAAGCAATTTAGTCGCTGCTTGTTTTGGAAGCGAGACGTAATATTTGCATTTGTATTAGACATCTTGAAACATTAAAAAAATAATTAAATAACAGTAGCCCACTCATCAAATAAGATATCATCGATTGAACTGATAAAGATACAACTTTATTTAATTTATAATATTAAACTTTTAGAATAGTTCCGCACGTAAGCCGTTCCCTACCCATAGCCCTGAGCAAGTCCTACATATTTAGGTTGAAACGTCGACTTAATAAAATAGTTCCCACTTTTTCTTTTCTTATTTTTTTTCTTATTCTTTTCTTGAAATTTACAACTGTATTAAGTGAAAAATACAAGTAAATGTGAAACAAGTAACATGACATGTACAACTTGAAGAGAAACTGCCCATTGGTAGCACTTCTTTTCAGACACCTCGGAGGGTTATCAGGAAATAGAAGAGGAAGCAAGGTTCGGATGGTTCAGAAGTTTATTATGGAAGGATAGGTATCTAGATTCAGCTAAATCGGAAACATACGGTACATTAACGTCTTGATGGATGATTTTATTTCTGTCAAATTAGGGAACATTGAGGATTTTACGAAGGATTTTGGATTTTAAGAGAGGAATTTTAATACGAGAGGAATTTGATGGTTTAGTAGAGCCCCAAAGCTCGAACCCGTAAGTCCAAATAAGCCTTACTATAGTAATATATATGAGTCATTTGTAAATAGTTGGAAGTTTAGAGTGTTTGTCTAGTAAGTGCTGCACGTAGTCGAAAACGCCGGGCGGTTTCTAGTCGTTTCAGTCTGGTATGGGAGTACTTTTTTTTTAAATATTAGTTCTTTAGAATGTCTTAACGTTAGTCCTTATGATATAATTATGACTGTTTCTATCTTTAGGATGGACTCAAGGTTTAATTTATTTATTTTATCTTGACATTGATAACATGTAATTAATAGTGAGTGTCAATTACTAGATTAATACATTGCGTAATGAATAGTTTAAAAAATCTATTAATACTAATAATGACTTAAATGCCAAGATTAAGTCAGAAAAAAAAAGATTGCGTTCATTTAACGCCACTCAATGAAGAAATACTTCATTCGGTCAATTTGATGTTTCTTCTTCTATTAAAAATTGGCGGGAAAGTGTGTTCCATTTACAATGATGTTTTTGTTTTATAGAAGCCTTTCTGCAATGAAATTGATTGAAAAAAGTCCTTTTTCATGGATTTATTAAAGTTTTCCTTTTTGACGAAACGTTTAAGTAGAATTAAAGGAACGACGCTAGGTATACTAACCTTTTTTTTTATATACATTACATCATGTCATAATGATAAATTACATGTTTGTAGTTGCAGTGACCTTATACATGACATACTAGTGGTATGAATGCTGTTTAGAAAATTGAAATCCATTTTTTACAGTAGGAAAAACGTCATAAAAGACCTGTTTAAGATATAAATGAAAAACTAGATTACAGTCATTAAAAGTACAAAAAAAATATATATATATATAATTTATATACAAAAGAAAAAAAAAATATATATATACATATATACTAACCTTATTCACCTCTCTTAGTGAGATGAAGTTTTAGTGACAGGCAGTTGACACTTGTTCAATTTCATGAACAAACAACTTATTTATTTTTTGTTTATAATGTTTGGTATTGATCTGCAAAAAAAAAAAATTAAATTTATTTAAAAAAATATATACCAAAGATGAAGTACATGGAGTACTCCATTTTTGTTCGTTCAGAAGTTTCATTCCCCTCTTGAAACTCTTTCGTATAAAACACTAAGATGGCTACGTAAATTTATTGTATTACTTTTGAACATATTATTTGTAAAATTCTAAAAATTAATCATAGTAATCTATTAGTGTGAATGTGATCTCTGAGCACTATTACAAATGTCCTTGAGACAGATTGTAATATTTTTCAATAAATAAGTTTTTAAAAAAAAGTAATCTATTAATAAAATTTTATTTATTCAATAGTGTGTAATGATAATTTTCAATAATATCGATATGTGTGTATGTTTATACTTCATTGAATTTCTAGTTGGTTGTTAGGATCCTCCGTGGTTATTAGTGTAATAATAAAAATGAAATTTGTATTAAATATTTTTTAATAATACGCTGTAAAATATAATTTACTTAATATTCTTAAGAAATGTCCTACAAACTTAGAGCGATATCTCGAATTGTTGTGATGTCCGAAACTAAACGGAAGGTGTTGTAGTCGCATACTACTGGAGCCCTCTATGCAAATGCTTTGAATTTCATCAATTTAATGAGAGGCCAGCTATTTATAGTCTTCCTCACGTCATGCCTAGCTGTATCTCAATTATTATCTATATCTAAACTAAGAGGAGCACAACTAAAATATAACTTATAGTTTTATAAAATTTAAAAATCAATACACTTTAGCAGCAGGCTTATAACACACTATTTATCATCTGATCTATATTTTAAAAAATAAATATATATACAGGTTGTCTCGTAAGCTGAGGGAAATTTTTATAAGAGTGGTAGCATACCTCAAGGCCTACAAAAAAGTTTATATAAACAATGGCCTAATTGTCAGCAAAAATGTAGGCAATCCAAGTTTTGTGCTTTTATAATTAAGTCATATTTAGAACAAGTATAAATCTAACTATATTTAAAACTGAATCTCCTGGATCGTTTATAAAATTAGGGGTTCTCCTGACAAAAAACTTTTTTTTATAACACCCCCACTAATGAATTCCAAAATAAAAAGTACCCCTCTTAACTTAGCGAGGAGCATTATGGCTTAGTCTTAAAGCATATGAATTTATTCAATTCGTTTTTAAACATGGTTACAAATAATGTTTTAATAACAGCTATTTAAATGGAAGCCATAATCATAAATTTCCATTAATTATTTATTAAATTATATCGACCATGGCATTGAATAGTTTATTCAACATTAAATCATTTTAAAAGGCCTTTGATTCGATAAAATATAAATAAATAACCTGTCAAATGGTTAATATTTTTTTCTTGAATACCATAGATAAATTATAGAATGTTTTGTGACATTTGTGGGAGTTTTTATATAATTATCACTTGGCCCATTAAGGTCTTTCTTCCCGTATAATTATTTAAATCGGTTCCAGAAATACGAAAACAAGTCATTATATTATATCAAGTATCATGGCATCAATCAACTTGCAAAATCCTAAAAATAATAATTAAAAATGAATAAGGAATAAATCTTATAATACAAAAATATCGAGAACCTTTAATATGAGGCGACCTTACGAAAAATTGTGGTATATCAGTCTTGTTCATTTCAACTTGTTCATATATATATATATATATTATATATATATATATATATATATATATATATATATATATATATATATATATATATATATATATATATATAATGTTCCATAAGTAAATAAAAATATTTTGATAGATGATTGTAGACATTTATAATTTCAAAATAATCTATATAAACTATGTGTGAATTTTCTGTAACAATTAGAAATTTTAAGTTTATTGTTGCTTTTTTTTTTTTTTTAAATAAGTCACATTTTGTAGTGAATAGAAAACGACAACTAAACAAATATTTAATTCATAATCATTTCACAGTAAACTAGACAATATTTACTTCAAATGCCTACAAAGTTTGTCTTTGTTAAAACCATTTAAAGGGTCTTAAATGGCTAAACTACCCCTTTAAGTGGCTGAACTTTAACTTCTATTTTTTATAAAATGATAGGTTATTCTCAATTATTTCTTATTGCGTTGTTTCCAACGCAAACAACAAAAATCTGTTGTTTCCAACTGTACTATGGTTAACCCACTTTTAGAAAAACTTCCTTGTTTAGTAAGCTTTAATGCCATATATAGATTCTTTTTAAAATATATTAAAATATTCACCACTTTGTGTGTAAAAAAAAAAATTAATTTGATCTTCCGTCTCCTCCAAAGTACTTCTGTGTTGTCAGCAAAAATGCCTTCAATAAATTGTTGCAAATGCTTAATTTTTTTCCATGACCCAAGACATATTCTAATAAACAGAATTTAAAACCTAAAATATTAATTAATAAAAAAATATATTACTGCCTATTTAAATATTTATCATATAAAGTGATAATGCAGCAGTGTTTATTACCAACAAGTTTATTACGGTAATTAGTATTATGGTATTAAGTGGGCAATTAAATGTTCCTAATCCTAATATTTATGTTTTCTTGTAAATGAAAAAGCGAAAAAATTCGCCTTTAAATGTTTTTAACAAAGATAAATTTTACCTCCATTTAAAGTATATTTGTAATATATATTTATCAATTTGTGTAATGCCTTCAGTATAGAAGTATATTAATAATAAAGGATATAAATATTTAATATACTTCAAATTTACTAGCTATACACCAAGAAAGAAAGAGTTGGGGTATAAGGCTAGAAACATATAAATGTAAAGAAAATTTAGCTTACTGAATAAACCTTGAGATCCGGCCTATATCTCAATATATATAAATCCTGGAGATATATAAATGTATATATAAATATATATATATATATATATATATATATATATATATATATATATATATTTATTTATTTATTTTATTTCGTTATTCATGTATATATCTATATTTCAAAATATCGGGCCTCAATGTTATGTATAAAAGAGAAAAACTTTATTTTCATAAAAATATAAAATATATCTTATTATTAAAAATTATCAATTCATTACCATTAATAAAATGATCATTTTTATGACAAATTTACTCAATAAAAAAAAATAGAATAAACCCTGATTCATAACATATATAATATGACAATGAAGTTGATAATGGCAATGTATGATATAAGATGAAATAATATGAAGAATATTATGGATGTGATTAAGAATGTGACGATAATGTAAATTGTGCTAGATGATATGTATGGTATAAGGTTGACTAATAACCAATGAAAGAGAATAATCTAAATGTAGGCGAAAATAATTTTAAAAAATATATAAAAGAATAAAGTTACTAAAATAAATTAATTCACAATATTATGCAATATAAACGTATTTTATTGATTTAAATATTTTCGTATTAGAGTTTAAGGCATATACTGTAAGCTGTTTGCTGTATAAGTGCGATGAAATCAAGGTCAGCTACACGCTAATTTTACATAAATGTTTTGGAATTTGCATTTACAAAAAAAAAAAAATCTTTTTTGCGGAAACACCCAATTAACTTCAGAACGAATTCAGTTTCACTAGAAAAAATAAAGGAACACGGAAACCATGAGCATATCTAATTATTCATTTATCATTAATTGATCCATTTTGAAGAAATAAAGCTATTCATTACCATTATCTTTACATTCTGTGTTAATTTCCGTCATAAAAGTTCCAAATATTTATTGCATTGTCTCGTTTCTGAGGTTGTGATGAACAAAAAAAACTTTTTTTTTCTTCTATTAAATTCAAATAAAAGCATATTCGGCTCAACATTAATATCATACGCCTGAGTTCGATCCGATTCAAAATATTTTTGTTTTGGTCTTTTATCATATAATATAAAATAAATTAATTACAGAATTTTGTTTCACTGTAAATTCATATATGTTCTTTGGTTGCATAAAAAAAAAATTATATTAAATGTTGAAGTAAACACTACTTTTTTTTATGTATACGATATATATCAACGTTTAAATAACAGCTCTGAAAAGTCAGTTGCCACTCATTTGTCTTTCAATTTGTTTTTAATAAATAATACTTTGTGTTTCATTAATAGATTCTTAATGTAAGCTTAAACTTGTATGCACATAAATATTTAACGAGTGATATTTATTTATTATAAAATAAATAAATATCATAATTCGTATATCCACAAACCATATTGCAAAAGCCGATAATCCCAAATGTAAAATTATTCATAAGTTAAAATAAACTGCATATTGTTCATTTTATAAACTAAATTTCATTTTTAATCGCATGCTTAAGACAAGATATAAAATATCAAATAATGATTTTGGTTATTTTTTTTAAGTATATGCGGAGATTAGAAACGAAGATGCAATTGACTACAAAAACACATAACCGTATTTTATAATAAAATTGGACTTACAGGTTTGTGTTGCTTGGTTGTCGATATTCTGTACCATTATAAATTATCTTAATGTACATTGTGAAATTATTTTATTTTTATACATGAACATTACTTTGAACTTTAGACTCCACCTGTCTATGCAAGTTCTTCTATGCATTGTCCTACACATTCATTGTTGTCCCAGCTCCGTACCGAAGCTCTTCGCAATTTCGCAATATATTTAAGTTAAGCCTTACAAAAGAAGTTTATTTTATCTCCTAATGAATTATGATTAATTATCCCTGTCTGGCAATTAACTAAAAATTTGCTTTGCAATTTACTATAATATACTGTTTTTTTATTAATAAATAAATTTTGACAGTTGAATTAATCGATTCTTAATGTAACCACTCATTGTATTATAATTATAAAGTATTATGTAGTCCATGAAATTATTTTATTTTCATATAAGTCCAAAACTTTGAACGTAAACTCTAGTTGTCTGTTCAAGTTCGAACAATATATTTCGCCTTTAGTTTTGTCTCAGCTCTGCACGCATGCATTTCCCAACAATTAATAAACTTATTACTTACAAATGGAGTTGATTTCTTCTCCTAAAGAATTACAATTATAAACTATATCTGGGTAACTAACGTTGAGTTACTAAAGAATTTATAATAAGGTACTGATATGATTTTTAAATAACTAAATACTGCCAGTTTAATTAACCGATTCGGAATGTCTGCACTCATTATATTCTGTATAAGTATAAATTGTAATATACACGATAAAATTATTTTATTCTCTTATAAACCAACTACTTTGAACTTTAGACTCAACCTGTCTGTGCATGTTCGAACATTGTACTTCGCCCTCAGTGTAGTCCTAGCTCTGAACCGATGTACTTCACTTCAATTATCTAAGTTATTTCTCACAAAAGATCTTGATTTGATCTCCTAAAGCATTATGGTCAGGCCGAATTTCTTTACAAATCACAACAAGGTACTGATATTGTTTAAAATAAATTAATATTGTTTATTATATAAATCTATTATTAAAGTATGCTCACGCATGTATGTAAATTTTAAACAATTGCACTCGAATATTAATCAAATTCACCTCTGCTTTGAAGATTGAGTGAGTTTTTGATTTTTTGTTTCTAAAACTGTTGTCTAGTCTCAGTTCGAAAAACTAAAGATGGTGTTGAAACCTGGCTTAGAAATCAATTTAATATCTTTAATTCTTAAACCACTTTTCTTTAAAATATCTATAATTAATTCCACAAACTAAAAGTGACTAACCTATCTAAGTACAATAAAATATTTGAATTGTATCAATAAATATAAAAAAAAATAAACACCTTTAGATTATGTAATACAACACATTAACCTACTTTATAATGAATTACCACCATAAATTTCAATTTTTAATTTTTTAAATAAATTCTAACCCCCTAATTATTCATATTTATGCTTTAACTATTTTATTTCTTTGTATGCTAATTTTTACGTGACATGTAAGGCTGCAATAGCTGATTCAAAATAAAAACCGTGCCAAACAGTTTATAGGTTATTGAAATGTAAATTTATTTATTCCTATTGGATAGATTTAATCTACAATTGAAATAGGAACAAAATTTATTCTAATGTTCAACGTACGGCAACACGCAATGGAGTGAATGTCCTTCTTAGGTGATTATATGAAACTTAAAATAACTGCTTCTACCAGCTTCGGTCTGGAACTCTAAAAATATTGAGTCGGATATTTTTACTAACCTCTTCTACAGTTAGTTTTTTAAATATTTTCATTTATTTGTACTATTGATCGTAAATTAAAATCAGCATTAAAATTTCGAATATTTGGAATTTGTCTTTAATTGAATAATTATATGTTTAATATTTTAATTTTCATACAATCCCTAATATTCTCGATAACCTTTCATAACATCCGAAAAGAATATGACAAAGGAACTTCCTAAACTAAAATATAGCCATTGAATTGCTGTAAATAGGTGGGTATTTTTTTTCAACGTTTCTTTTCTTGGAACGTTCCAATTTCCAGTTTTTTCCAATGGTTTGGCAAATAAATGTTGCCAAAATATAATATTCCTAATTATCGAGGATATCAGGAGGTAAATCAAGATTCGTCACAGTACCGGGTGCAGAAAAATTTATTTTTGGTTTCGTATTAGGCCAAGGCGCTATTAGTCAGCTTTCGGGGATAAGCTTTGATTATGTTATCTGTTGGCAATATCTGTTATGTCCGGTAGTTTATCTAAAAATACTATCGATGCATAATTAGGTCTCAATTCGTCATAGAAATAACAGGTTATATTATTGAATTTATTAACACTACAAACAGGTCAATAATTTCAATTTGACAACAACTTATCGGATTTAATTCTTGTAATTTATTTTTGTTAAAAATAGTGCTTACACTTTTTTGTTGTTATTACACATCATTAAAATTTCTCCTTGGTGCATTATTTTTTTTTTAACATGTGTAGTTTTCTTTCAGTTCTTTTGTGGGGGTTCACACAGCTTATTGCCGCCATGAAATATACTATTGAGTAGCAACATGATACCCATTGCTAGCTCGAAGGTACTTGCTACGGCATATACGGCAGAACAATAAAGTATAGTAAAACATTTATTCTTGACTTGACCCAACAACGAAAACAAAAATAATATGAGTTCTGGAACTCTGGAATTTAAGAACTCTTTTAAGAACTCTGGAATTTATTTTTAAGAACTCTTAATAAAAAAAAACTAAGGTATGAGCTTTAGACCACACGATAGAAGTAAAAACGTCAAAAAGGCGAGATAAATAACATGAAATACAAATTATAAATAATAGCTCATTATAAAGAGGATAAAACGCTGAACATTTTCTTCGCTAACACTATGCAGGTCCGATTTTTAGTTTCTTAGATATTTTATTCTTCCATAAAACTCGTTATCATTTGGTTTTCGACACTATTTTTTTCAATTTAGCCTCTCTGACGCGGCGTCGCGTTAAGATAAAATTTTGAATAATATCCCATGACAGAGAGGATAAAATGCTGAATAATTCTCACGCTTACAGTATGTTGGTCCGATGATTAGCTTCTGAGATATTTTAAGATTAATAGCTTGTTGTCATTTTGTTTTCAGCACTATTTTTTCCATTTCTTTGCCTGTCTAATACGGCGTCGCTTTAAGATACAATTTTGAATAACAGTTCATTACAAAGAGGATGAAATGATGAAGATTTCCTTCGCTAACAATATGCAGGTCCGATTTTTAGTATTTGAGATATTCTGATCTATTTGCAAAAACACTTCAATTAGTCAACTCCAGCCGACTATACCCGACAGATTTCAAAAAACCTTTTTTTTTTAACATCTAATTTTTAATCCCTACTATGGAAAATAGTTATAATGGCTTAAATTGCAGGAGAGGGACCAGTACCCGGCGGCATACCCTGGCGTTGTATTTACGTTAATTTTAGGCAAAGTGATCCCTCACCCAGCTCCTCTTCAATCTTCTACTGACCTTATCTGACAGGCGTATTGTGGTTATGTCATCTATGACTATGTTAGTTGTCCTGATGATTTGTCTTGGAATTGGTGTAAGAATATGTAGGTAACGTACCAAAGTGCTTATGCAATTTTCCTGGATGTTTTTAATATGAATTGTTTTAGCTGTTCCCAAAAATCTCATGCATATTTTCAAATCGATTTCAGTAAGTGTGTATTCAATTTATGAATAAGTCTTAGTTTTGAATGTTTCCAGAGAAGTTAACGTGGAAGTTTTAGTCTTAAATTCAGATTTTTATAGTTTTATTTCGACCTTATCACTTTGTTGGGAATAGGTTGGTCGAACCACTATAACTCCTTCCTCCCTCAGTGTGGAATCTGTAATATCCAAGACAATTGAAATATACCTTTCATTGAAGTAAGAACACGAAGAATAAGCATTGTTCTTTGTAGTAATTTAGTCGGATTTTCCAGAATTTAAACGAGCCACGTAATTAACTACTGTTGTAGGGTTCGTGAGGCATATGTTCGATTTTCGTGTCCTTATAAAATTTGTTACTAGACCTTCACATGTCACTGTTAAAATGTTTGAACTGCAACGTATGTCGTGTTTTTCTGTAATGTAGAGTATTGGAAGATGTACTAAACCTTTGGGTTCTCTTACTGACATAGACCTAACAGAAAATGGTTTTGGTCCGGGTCAGATAAAGAAAATTCTGTCGGAAAGGAAGGAATGCGATGTGTGACTATATGTAGTAATTAACAGTTGACTTTTCTTCTATTACTGTAAATATTGTATTGAGAAGTTAAGGCATCAGACATCGAGGTTAACTTGTTAATTCAAGATTGAATTTTTAGAACATTCATTTATTTACTCCGGACGTTATTAAAGTAATAAGTTCTGACGATTTTACCACTAAAGTTAAAAAATAAATTCGGGTCTACGTCCCATAAAGTCAAGGAAATTTGACAATAAATAACTCTCCTCTTATCTGGTTGTAGCAATTGCATAATGTCATCTCCTTCAAAATTTAACTCCCGAGAGACGACAAAAAAGTTACACCGGAGCTTGTCTACACGGAAAGTGAATTAGGAGGTAGCGTTGGACGGACCGGGCTATCTGATCCGGCAAGGTCGTTAAGATTAGGCACCTTGCCGGTTTACTGCTTCTTGTCAAATCTCCTTTTGAATTCTCTTTTCATTGTTAACACCATCCCTTTTATTCTGAATAATGAGATGTTTAATAATGCTTAATTTATAAATTATGCGATATATATTTATAGCAATGTATTTTTTAGATATCTACTTTTTGTCATCAATGTAAATAATCAGTAGTTAATGGATATTGGATCAGGTTAGGACCAATTAAAAGTTGTTTTTTTTTAAGCGGAATTTGTATTTCTTCATACTGTTTTAAATTTAATAAAATAAAACCAAAATAAATAAATAAAATTAAATTATTTTAGTTTTATTTTATTAAATTTATATATATATATATATACATATATTAAAAGAAAATCAATCTTAAGAACAGTTCCTATTGTAACGTTACATGTAACTACATTATCAATATATAAATATATATATATATATATATATATATATATATATATATATATATATATATATATATATATATATATATATATTACAATATCGTTGATTAGGACTTCGATTTATTTGTAATTTGTAAATGGAAAAATCCAAACTACAAAGCAATGAATAGTTTCCAACATAAAGGAGAATAGTTCACTTAACACTGATTCGCCAATTCAGGCATCAGGACCGAAGAACTAATTTTTCTTTTGAATTTGTTATTTTTTTATTCTATTTAATTTAACATATTTTATATTATTGTATTTCAGTTATGCCTATAATTATTTTTTTTTTTCAAATCAACTGTTCAATATTTCCTTCCTTAGCTGTATTAATAGAACCTTCTCTTTTCTTCACTATGTCTTCGCATGGCTTATTGAGATGTCGACTGCAATATATATATTTTTTCCTTTTTTTTTTTAAGTTCACTTGTTCACTTGTGGGTTGGAGACACACGGTTTTGTAATTTGCATTTTTCCATTTATACCACAATCACCATAATTAAGCCTCTTTTCTATCTTCATGCTTATTTTAGTTTTATTTGTGATGATTAAAAAAAATAATAGATCACAAATGTCTTACTTCATTTTTGTTCCACATCCAACGATTCACTCCCTAGGCCATTTTCAAGTGAAGAAATCTGTAAAAAAAAATATACAACCATCACAGCCTTTTTGCATTTGCTCATTAATTACTTTCATAATCTATTATATCTTCACATACCTATGCTAATATAAAAATAAAGTAATATGGGCTGAATTGCTCTTATCGAAATACCTTCTTAGTAGTCTAAAATCAAAACCTCTAGTGCCCTCTTTCAGTCTCCACTGGCTTCTAATACTAGTGATGCGGCTGGAAAAGTGGCACTGGGATCTCCTGGAGTCATGCTTTGCCTTCCACATGTGGGGGAAAAAGCCTGGCTCGGAGATTCCTGGGCGAATGTATATATTGTATATAGGTATGATTGATTGTGTTTAGAAGTTTCTATTTTATGTTTACTTTTTTTTTATTTTGTTTACTTCCTTCATCAGTATTATTTATTTACTTTTTATATTTATATTTATTCCTCTATTCTTTGTATATATTGTTTGAATGAGAACTCTTAGCCCTATTACTTATAGCCCTTCAGTAGTGGCTGATTGTATTATTATTCAATAAATAGATCCAAAAAAAAAAAATATTAAAACCTCCAGTCATTGATTTTCTTTTTAGGCTTATTCAATGTTGAAGGGTGAAAAAATTCACAATTTTTATATTTTAGTTATCTATGAACAAATTTGGTTCCGCTTTTGTCTGTAGTAGAATCTATATCTAACCCCCATTACCGTTTATGCGATAAAGATGAAATTCTCATGGATTGTACCAACACAGTTCAGATAGTATCTAGGTACCTAGTAGTGTTATCAAATTGTATCTACTACTTTCGTTTGCGAACTTATTTTCCTTTACATATAAATTTGCAAAAATGGCTCCAATGGAAGGAAGTTAGAGATTGAAATGAAAAATTGTTCTAGTAGCGATTTTTTCAAATTTCATCAACTACAGTTGCTTATATATGGGTGAATATATTTTCCTTAACAGGGCTATGTTTAAAAAGTGGATCGTCCCATATATTTCACTCTAGAAATTTACTGAGCTTGAATAATTGGTAATTAATAAAGAAAAGAATTAGCGAGGTAGCTATTGACCATACCTAACAGAATTTTGTTTTTATTGATTCATTGTATTTCTTTCTTTATTTTTCTGTATATTTCTTTCATATAATTATTCAATTATTGTTTAACGATTTCCAATTACCTATGTATTTTTTTCTAGTTTTTGTTTACAAATAATAAGATTTATTATATTGGTAGTTTCATTTTATTTTATTTTATTTTTTTGAGTTATCATATCCGTTGATTTTCATTATATTCCCTTTTTTTCCGCCGTTCACCTACACTTACACCTACTTAGATCAAGCGCGCTAAGCTAAAGAAATGTAGTGTTTAATTTAATTTAATTTTATTTTATTTTACGTTCGGGTGAAACTAATCTTACTTCAAGAAATCTTTATTTTCGCGATTTGCGTTTAAGATTTCAAAGCTGTTCCTTTTGCCTTATCTCGGTTGCAGTTAATCCTATAAACAATATCTGTCCTCGATGAGTTTGTTATCTTACTCTTATGGCAACTGTAAACAAGAAATTTAATTTATAGTTTTATGATTAAATAAATTCAATTTTTTATGACTTGTTATTATTTTTGCTCTAAATATTATTAATTATTTTAATAGAGTTTTAATTTTGACTTCCATGACAATATTCTTATCAAATATTAAAGTAAATTGATAATGAATTATTTCATAAATTTTAATTAATGAAAGTTGTGATTAATTTTTGTTTTGTTTCGAGTGCTTCTAACACATTCTGTGATCCTTTAAGAATTAATAATGAAAAAAATATCTAGTATTAGTTAATATAAATATTGGATATTTGATGCATAGTTTCGCCATTTATGAAATTCTATTGTCATTTCTGGCTCTTAATTCATGAAGAAAACTGATTTAGTTGCGAAACCTTATTACATGGTAAATTATCTGCATCATGACATTTTTTCCTTTCCTTTCAATCTCTTAATTTGCCTCGATAATGTACCCCATTCATTTTCAGTATACTGTCAAAAAACCTTGGAATCATCATTGATTATCACTCTTCTGGAATAATTATATTTTCCAGATCACAAAAAAATCCATAGCAATTTATAAGATTCCGAAAAATAGCTATCAGATTCCAGTATCCTCTTGTTTTTTGTACATTCATTCAAAGCTTGTTTGGGTTAATTTTCAATTCACTCTTCATTTTTATTCGCTCTGTAAATACAATATATTGACCTATTGGCGCTCTCTGTTGGAAAAACTGCTTCCTTTAGCGAATCCTTGGTATTTATGCTATCTCATTCTTGAAGTTTTCAATAAAGCATTATTTTTAAACAGGAGCTTATTATGTTATCGAACAGCCGTATCGATATATATTTCTATATATTCCTACTAGATTATTGACGCGTACATTTTCGTAAGTATTTAGCTAACCACATTATGCTCCATCGATCCAGGTCCATGAGGTAGTTATTTATTTATTCTGTTAACTTGTCGTAGATCGACTATGCATTCGGGAGACCCTCCTATGGCACACCAAGCTTCTATGAAGTGACTACCCTTAATTAAGGGGAGAAACCGTTCGGTTGATCGTGGTCTCTGTCAAATCACCAGCTTGCACAACCATGGACCAAGAAACAGTACTTCCTTACAAAGCGTTGAATCCAAAATCCTGGGTTGTAGTAATACAGGTTAAAAAAAATATATATTTAAAGCCGGACAAATGAACAAGTTATACTTTTTATGTTTTGGATTCACAATGAAATAGATTTAATTTATTTTACAACTGCTTTCAGCCTTTATTAATATATGATAAAATGTTATTTTTTGTATGTTTTTAACAGCCTTTTAACGTATTATTTTTTTTCAGGTAACTAAGAGATTTCTTTTTGGATGTTATTGGCGTTTAGCTGAGTTTGGGGGTGAGACAATATTTTTTATTTTATTTTATTTTTTTTTATGTATGATCACAATGGATTACATTGATCTTGATTTTTAAAAAAATGGTGACTTAAGAACATACTGATCGGAATAATATATTTGTAAAAGTGAAAACAAGATTTATTACAAATAATTTTATTTTATTTTAATATATTCATGTTTTTTTCTAATCAGTGTTCATGCCTGTGCATTAACTACCACGTAAATAATTAATTAACTTAATTAAAACGTGTTGCGTGTGTAAACATTACAAACAGTTCTATTATTAGCCGCATAATTTCCATTCCCCGCACGTGTTTCTACATCACATGTTTGATGAGCACATCGAGTATGCACCGTGCGTGATTGTCCCGAGATGCACATGACTTCAAGAAGAAGTTAATTTCGTCTCTTTACCTCTTAGAAATGTAATGATATAGTTCCTTACCTGAGCGATGATGGAGTCTGTTATGCAGTGAAGAAATATTGATTATTACTTAAATGATTATGATCCCACATAGCTTCGTATACATGAATAACTTGTTCTCCTATATCTTAATTCCGTGTATGCTTTTTTATCCCTACATTGAAAGAATATATAATCTAGTAATTTATTTATATGAAAATAAATCCTTATGAATTTTATATAAAAGTAATATATAAAACTCTACTCAATATAAGGGTAAAAATTTGTACATTTGTACATGGGTTGTAGTGGTATAGGTTTTTTTTTTTTGTATTAGGGGAGCAGGAGCTCTCCTATATCAGCTTTATAATTAGCATTAATTACACAGCTGTTAATCCTATTTCATATGTGTTTTATTATTTCATATGTGTTGAGCTCCCTTTACCTAATATTCTCCTAATACAAAATAATGATTTTTGGCCTGGTATTTCTTCTATATATATGGAAACTGGTATTTATTCATCTGAAGATGGTAGTTTGATTTTACCTAGGTAACAGCTGTTATTTGTCGTTCTAGATATTTCCCCTTGAATGCAATATATTAATTATTAAATTATATATAATATAACTTATATTATATTGTGATATAATTATTATGAAATAGAAAAGGAGCACAATATAACGAACAATGAAAATATTAGTAAGAAAAGGATAAATTATTGTGAACTTATATGAAGCCGGACAAGTTGAATATAAATCATAGTTACAAATTGGCAATAAGAATAATTATAATTATGTAAATTAGTAATAAGTTGCATTGTATAACATAGATTTTTAAAGAAATTAAAAATTTGCCCGAACTGCGGTTTTTTTCAGTTTATATTATGTTGATAATAAATAATACAATTTGAACTACAGAATACATGTAATTTAAAGTTTTAAAATTTGAGCGAGTAGTAAAATTAAATGCTCGGATGTATAACTTGTAAAATGGCGGTTGGTCCACCATTAGGCGGATAAGGGCACCCTCCATAGTTTTAATTAATTATTTATTTTCTATTAACATTTTTAGTTTTTTAAATATTGACAATATTAAAAATTTCCGAAGTGAACCCTAAATATTTGTAAACCGAGATAAGTATCGATTCCCTTGTAAAAATGCCGAATAAATTTTATCGTTTTTATCTTTTTCAAAAATTAACTTAAATATTTAAAAAAAAAAATGGTGTAATGGTGTAAAAAAAAAATAAGTTTACTTATAAAACTTGCTATTTCATAGAAATGTCACGAAATTTGCATTACTCACTAGTTTCATCAATGTTTTTTTTCTTATATATGCTGTTAGATTTCCACTTGCTCTATCGCAGATACATTTAAAGGTATTTCGGTGCAATCCTCAGTTTTGTTTAATCTCTATTTTTTTTTTTTACTGTTAGTCAGGCTGTTGGTCCTCATCTCTTATTAGGCATTCATAGAAAAATAATTTATCTAAAGTTTTTTTTAATAGTTTTATTCAAAACAGCATTAAAAATAAATTAATATTATTGTATCACTATTGCAAATAAAAAGTTATTTTTTTATACTTTTTATTTCTGAATCTTTTTTTTTTTTCAAAAACTGGTACTCTGGTATAGCCGTCATATTTTGGTAATAAACAAGTTTTCAAAGAGGAAAGCAGTGAATTAATTCATTTGCAAAACAAACAAAAAATAGTTTTGTAAGTATAAATTCATACTTCATATTTATTATCGAATTTGTCGCATTTTGGCCATGTTTTAAGATTACTGCCCACACTGCGAGTTCCATCAAATTTTGTATATCTTATTTATTTAACCACTGGCTTTATTGAACATGAATATTTTTCGTATTAAGTACTTCATTACAATTTATTTTTGACCACAATAGCAATCTTAATGATAACGAGGTCCTTTCCCCTTCAGTATTACTGACAACGGGTCCATTATTATGTTTTTGTGCCCTTTCTCCTTCTTCGCGAGATAGCAAGGCCTACGATGAATGATCATCGTAAAGAAGGACAGGAACCGATAGAGATCTCTTGAAGCAATCTAGTTCCCTAGAATCATAGGACACAGGCTCTATTATACCCAGATCTGAATAGGGCCCCGCCGAGGCCTTGGGCGTGGCGATATCTAGGAGGTGGTTGTTCGCCCGAAAAAAATAATATACTCTGGAGGCCACAATATAAATCATATTACTATATATTTATATTACAACATATATTTATATTTATGCTGTTTTTATTACTCCTTGGCCCAAGGTTCCTTGTCCTCGACCAGTTTTTATTACCAAGGAGAAATAAAATTATTTTGTTTTCGAACAGTTAATTTTGAAGTTATCTCCCTCCTACTTTGGCCTCAATATTTTATTTAATTGTTTTACAAGCCCGTGCTATTTTTAATCACTGTACTTGTAAAAATTGAAAAAAATGTTGACAATTTTTTTTTTTAACGTTTATTTAAAATATTACAATCTGTCTCAAAGGAAATTTATGACAGAGGAACATGAATATAGTTGTCAAGAGAAGAATAGTTGTCAAGTAAGTTGTTAGTTGTTGTTGTCAAGAATAGTTGTCAAGAGAAGAATATTGTCAAGAGAAGAATAGTTTTATTCTCCCCTTGACACTTAAGGAGAAAGCCCTGATGAAGGCCTGAACTTCAGGTCGAAACGTCGGCATATGTAAAAAATAAATATTATAATTTATTATTTGCCTTCCTTTTTGACTGAGCACCCCAACTATTCTTCTCTTCATTATCCACGACAGTCAACCAATTACCAATTATTTAGAAATTTATGACAGTGTTCAGAGATCACATTCACACTCTATGTACAATAATCATAATGTATAAATACAATAAATAAGTATAAAATAATTAAATAAAAAGAACACAGAGTCAGAAAACTCCGAGCCAAACTTGTCCCTACAACTGTGGAGGGAAAAGCATGACTCCATGAGATCTCTACACTTCTCTATCGACCGCGTTACGGTGGCTAATATAAATTGACTGTAAATTTTCAAAAGAGCTTGAAATATCAATTACTCATTTACTATTTATGATAACATTTGTTATGAATTGGTTTAATCGTTGTATTATAGGAATAACGAAACATAGCTATTCAATGTCTGTAAAATTTAATTTTTAATTCATAAACAGGTTTTAAAACAGCTCTAATTAAATAAAATGAGAAGCTTAGCTTTGTGGAGGGGGGCGAATGAGACATCTGCCTTCCGTCGTCACTTAAACTAGTAACTGGTGACTGATGCATTAAAAAAAAAAAAACATAAGCTAAAACCATTTTGAATTTCAGATACTCCTCATCTTATCACACTACTCCCATCAGTCGGCAAAAAATCGTTTGTTTTCTGAATGAAATTGGAGTGGTAACATTTAGCGTTTCCTTTAAACTAAAATTGACGGCTATAATTCCGGTAGGAAGTATTGAATATCTCTAACAAAGAATTCACCTTGATTGACGATGTACTCGCTTGTGTTTTGAAAACTGATGGCGTCAAAGTAATCAAATTAGTCTAATCAAATAGTAGTTACATGTGAAAAAAATTTCTTTTAGCCGTTTTCTCTTCGATTCCTTGTGTTTCTTGGGATGTTGAATCTTAATTAATGTTCCTAAAAGAAGTTACCTTGAGGGTTATGAGATATATGTAAGAAATAAGGAAATGTTCGCATTTTTCTATTGTTTCCTTTTCTCTGAAACTATTCAATACCTCGTAAATACTGCTCTGGACATTTGTCTTAAATTTTTAAAGCTAACAATATTTCCCATGATTTTTAATAATATTTTTTAAATATAAATTAATAAATTTATATTAAAACTAAATTAATTAATTATAATATTAAAGTTATGATATGATATGATGATTTTACAAAATAATAATGAGTACATCGATTTCATCCATTTTATTTTTAGATAAATATAACTCTTAGATAAAAATACCCTTTGACAACTTCATTATTTTTTAAAATATAAATTTGTGCATATGCACATGTTTGTAAATACAAATTTAATAAAAATGTTATGGTTAACGGTTCTCAATTTTTTCCGTTTTTTCAGTACGTGTTTGTATCTTATGTAACGTCCACGATACTGAATATTTCATATTATGTGAAGGGTCATCGAGTTTTGTACTAATTTGTTGAATGAATTTTAAATTATTTATAAACGTAGATTCTTCCTGGGGAGAAGAAACCTGCGTCCGGTGTTGATGCAGCTTCTGCTATATGCCGATGATGTAGTCCTTGTCACTGATTTGGCTGAAAAGTTGATGCAGGCGTTGACTGAATGCTACGGGGAACTATACCGGAAAGGAATGCAGATTCATACCATCAAAAGTAAGATTCTACAAGTAGAAAAGCAGAACGAAGATTCACATGTAGATTGCAATGGAGAGCAATTAGAAGTGGACTCAGATTTTACCTATTTAGGAACTGTCATAGAAAGATCGGGGACAGTGGACTTAGAAATAACCAACATAATAAGCAAAGCAAACATAGTCTACTACCAGATTTGCAACACCGTTGTAAGAAAGCGAGAGGTAGACAAGAACGTCAAGTTCCATATATTTAAATCTGTGTACCTGTCAATACTTTTATACATAGCTGAAAGCTGGATATTGACAGATGGGCAAGAGAGCAGAGTCAATGCTGCTAAAATGATGTTCTTGCGAAAAACAGTTGGTAAGGCTAGGAAGGACCGGGTTCGTAACGAAAGTATACGCCAGAAGCTGGGGATCGCCTCATTGAAGGAGGTTCTGAAAATCAGGCAATGGAAATGGTTTGGCCAAGTAATTAGGATGGAGGAACATAGAGACGCAATGAAGACGATGAACTACGCTCCGGATGGCAAAATATCTCGAAGACGCCCAAGAATGTCAAATCTGGACTACACCGATATATTCTGCAAAGGAATCTGGTAAAGAACAGTGAACGGTGGAGTTCGTGGCTGCTCATCACCTTACGCTGAGAGGCACGGAAGGAAAAAGCTAAAGAAGATGAAAGGAAAGTTCCTAAACCAAGCACTGAGATCATGGACGAGCTACGGAAATCCATCAAACCGTTTCTAAATTCATTGATGTTGCAGTGAGCGATTGCCTAAACTGAGGGCTGAGATCATTGATGAGCATCAGAAATTCATCGTTCCCCAAAATAATTTTCTGATTTAAAAGATAAAAATTAAATCTCTTCCACTAGACTTAGAATTAATATATGCATCAGATATTTATTTCGAAACATAAAAGTATGCACTGTGTCAGGCGTTAATACGAAAGTTAAATAATTTAGAAACTAAATCGTACCATTATTCAACGGATTGATTTTAATATTTTCTTTTGTGAGATAGTGCATTGCGAAACTGGTTCTACCGCGTGTAATTGAAGTGGCATAAACCATTAAGTTTCATTTCTGAACTTTAAGAGGATTAAGGTTGCACTCGTCGGCTCTATTTGGAATAGTACGCTAGCTCCCGTCGTATTGTGAAAGCTTGCCTAGTTCAAGGTGCTCGCTTATTCTTTAGACTAGTTTTTCTTGTTTTCTTGCATAAGATATCTTGAGCAATTAATCAAGCTACTGTTAATTAAGTTACTTAGCGAAGTTGTGTTAATTAAGTTACTTTAACCGCTCGGAAGGTGTAAATATACGCTGCTCCGGCAATCATCATGACACATTGATTGATTTTGTTAATTAATAAGTACAAGAAGTTTACTTTTTGTTTAATTTATATCTATGTTGCTAGAATTAAAACGTCGGATTTCTATTAGTTTTTAAAATAATTAATTTTTCAATCAAATCCTCTCCCCTTCTTTTTGTACTTGATTTATTGCTATTAAAAATGTCTTCAGTTTTTTTAAACTTTATTATCCCTACATATATTATTTCACTATGGCTTGAAATCTGTTCTGTACGTTGTACGAAATCTGTTATGTGTAATGTGTGTTGCTGTCATTATCAAATGTAATGAATACTAGTACTCTTCGCTTTTTTTTTTTTTCTTTTTTTTGGAAAATATTGTCGCATTACCACGAAATAATTGAAAAAAGTTATAACGGAAAATAAACTCTATTGCGACTATTTCAAAAAGTATATATTTAATTGCCTCCATGATTATTTTTAGAATTACTAAATTCTAAACTAAACAAAAAAAAATAAAATAAAATTAGCACAGCTTATTGCTTAGGTGGAGAACCTGCGGCCTCTAAGCTGTATGTGGCCTCTGTGAGCTAGCTGCGGCCTGTAAACGTTTTTGCATGCTGTTTATTCATCTAGCATTAGAATTAATTAATATTTAGTTATTTAATTTAGGAAACTTTAAAAATTAAGTTATATATATAACTTAATTTTTAAAGTTTCCTAAACTGTATATATATAATGAAGAGAAGAATAGTTGGGGTGCTCAGTCAAAAAAGGAAGGCAAACAATAAATTATAATATTTATTTTTTTTTATTTATTTATTTTTTTTTTTACATAAATATTATAATTTATTTACATAATTTTTTTTTATTTATTTTTTTACATAAATATTATAATTTAATTACATAATTTTTTTTTACATAAATATTATAATTTATTTTTTGCCTTCCTTTTTTGACTGAGCACCCCAACTATTCTTCTCTTCATTATCCACGACAGTCAACCAATTACCAATTATGTATATATATATATATATATATATATATATATATATATATATAGTGTGTGTGAGTATTTAGTGATAAACAAAAATATAAAATATTGATGATGCCTCCTTTAGCACTACCTCACGTTACTGCGGGCTCTGAAAATAAAAATGTTCTCCATCTATGACTTATTGTAATTTGGAAACAGTTTGGTTTAAAACATAAATGAAGTTTTAAATTTTATTTTTCCCTTTTTTTTATTATAATTACTAGTGTTGCCCAAAATCGGTCTTGGTCTTGCACTTTGCAAAACCAAGACCGCCTAACTGTTGCAACACCAAGACCAAGGCTGATAAAAAAATTTGAATAAAAATTAAGGCAACATTTTTACCAATACTTGACAATTTTAATTAATATGTGTAAAGAATTGGTATAACCAATATATTTTTGCATTTAACTCTTCTAATTTTTCATTCGAGCTTAGTTAGGTTTCTTCTATCTAAAAAAATACAGTAATATCTCTACAGTAATAAGCTGATAAGTAACTGCAAGACCGTTGCGTGGCTCTTGAGCAAGACGAAGACGAAACCCAAGTCTCGCATTTGGGCAACATTAATAATTACTGAAAAAATAAGAGTAGATTTCTCTGAATTATGATACGTTGCATTATTTGATTATCTTATTATTTTTATAATTTATCTAATAAAAACCATATAATATACTGGTTCTAAAATTAACTTATTATATATTGCGAATCATTAAATTTAGCCAATATTTTCTTTAAATTAACAAGAACTTAGTGTCATGTAACTTGTCGCTGAGATCAAATATTTTATCCGTAAATGGAACTCCGCAACTCCCCCCGAAATATATCATGCCTTTAACATCTTCCCAAGACGTCGTGAATTTTAGTTTCTTCATCTTTAATTTATGAGAAATTCCATTTAATTTTGTGAATTTCAAAAGTTATACATCAACCGAGTTCATCCTGTCTATTCGGTTGAGAAATTTTGCAATGATCTGGAGCGACCAGTTGCAATCTGGCGTAAATGTCATCACAAAGGTTATCTATCACCCGTCATATAAAAGCGGATTTAATTTCTTGATACATTGAAATTACAAATATTTAATTTATAAATTAAAACTTCATAAATTGTTTAAAATTATTATATCAAACAAAGCGAAAGTTTTGTACCTGTTAGAATTTATGGTACAGACAAAAATAATTTCTCTTATAAATAATTTCCAGAAATAAAAATTCTCTTACTATTTATTTTTTATTTCATTATTACCTAAACTACAAATGAACAATTCCTACAATAAACTATATATAAACCTTTCCTTTGTTTTTTGAGAAATTTTAAAAATCATTTAATTTGTCTATACTTCAAAAATACCTATAATTTTTCATGGTCCAATTATTTTGTTTTGCTTATTATAATTATCCATACAACTAATTAATATAAAAGAAGCAACTAATATTACCCAAAGAAGCGAACCGAAATGAGAGTTATGTGATTGTGTCGTCCGCTAAAAGATAAGAAATGTTTTTTTGATCATATGGCTGGGTCAATTTTTAAGTTTGATGGCTCAAATTATTCAGTGAGATAATTGCGTTTTTCGAAACAATTTGAGCTAAAAATTCTGACGCGTTATTAAATAAAGTATGTTTAGTCAGTTTGCAAAAAGCTTTGTAACGCTGTTTTAAGCAAACGGCTAGATCAATTTTTAAGTTTTATATCTTAAATTATTCGGTAAGTTGAAACTGAGTTTTCAACTGCAGCTCCATGCTACATAAGCCTCAATAAAGAAAACCTGCAAAGTCGGATCGAAACCTTGGCTTGAAATAAAATATATTTTTCACTATTTTAGTTTTTTTAAAACCGCCACGCCTTACCATTTCCTACCTCTATATTTTATTTTCCATGTGTGGCTACGCTAAGATAAATAGGAAAATATATTCTTGAATATAAGAATAAAAATTCTCTAAAAGTTATACAAGTTAGGAATGACGTATATATTGAAAATGTAGTTTAACATAAAAATTACAAAAAAAAAAAACCCTCAATAATCCAAAATCCACTTACTAGATAGAAGAAATCGCTGTACAAATTATTTCCGTTATAAACATGAGTTAAGAAAAAAAAAAAAAAGAAAAATAATTTGGGAGTATAGATCTATTATTGTGAAGTTTATTTGTGTAAAGAGTAAAACTGAACTTAAAATTAATTCTTTAAAAACATTTTCATCAATTTCAAGCAGTTTGATTTTATATTTAAAAATCAAATGCTACATACTAGATAAACAGATTCACGGAATAATGTATTTTACTCTTTATAAAAAATATTTTTGAGCTTTTTTTTTTTTTTATATTACGATCTTCCACTTACGGCTAATACGTAACAAGAATATTTAATGATCACGAACATTATACGTAGGATAAAAACAAAATACTGTTACAAAGTAATAAAACCTATTGTTAGTTCAGTATTATTTCCAGGTATATTTTTCTTATAATTTAAAGGAAATCCACTGGTACTTTTTGAAAGACTCAGTATTTTAATAATTAAATTTGAACTACAGTAGCCTAAAAATAGGGATTAAAAAGAAGATATAAAAATTCGAATAGCCAATAAAATCGGCATGGCCTTTTAACACTTCTAAATTATTTTATTTATGATTTAATTTATAAATCGAAACACTAATACCATATTATAGTTTGCATAATATCTGTGTTATGATTAAATAATAATATAATTTGTAAGTATATGAGATTCTAACTTTGAACGTTGATGACTACATTTTATATTTTTTTACTACCAACTTTCAAATGGCATTATGTTGAAATGTAAAATTTATAGATGAGGAGACCTTTGAAAAGCTATTAAAATATGAGAAAATTGATATTTTTTTCTTTTAAATAATCTAATATCTTATAATATTTTATTAGCCTATTGGCCTTTTTTAAAATAGTTGTAACAGATATTTTATAGTGGAATCATTGATTTCAAAATGTGTTATTTTTCTTGTTTATTGGTCTAACATAGTTAAGTAAGTGTTTCAGCCATGAAATAAGAGAGGGGATTATGTTTTATAAGCGCTTTGCATATCACATCTATAAAAATGGTCATAAAAAAAAATAAATAAATACAGATTTAGATATATTTAGCAGTTAGTTCGGAAACATTCACTAAGAAATATATAATGTTGACTCATGTAATTATATTTAGTTTTATTTATTTTGGTATGAAGATAAAGTTTAGTGTTGAATTTCAACATTCTTGTTGGATGAAAATGGAAAAAAGTACAATTTTGTTTTTAATGATTTTAATTCTTCATCTGTCTATTCTCAATGATTGTTCTGAGTTAACAATGAGAATTTATTATTTATAATATATAGGTCTTATTAATTTTTAGGCTAATAAACTTCGATTCAACACTTTTTTCGTTAAAAAATAAAAATTAGACACGTTAAAATTTTAACATTTCGACGTTTAACCACTACATGTGCATTGAACACTTTAATTGACTATTTTCGAGGAAAATATGTTAATTAAAATTCAATTCAAATTACAATACGTTGTAATTTTATTTTTTACTTTTTTGTTTATTTAATAGAATTTACAACTGTGTATAAATACAACCAGTAAATATGCTCATATTAGAAATAATGACATGAACAGACTTGAAGAGATACTACCAAGTGGTAGCACTCTCTAAATAAGTCTAGTTAAGAAGATCACGTGGCCATCTTCTTTTAAGATATCTAGGAGGACGTTGTCATTTAAATAATTTTTCTTTAGTTTCGTAGAAAATTCCATTAGCTTTCAAATAAGTATCTATGATTTCTCAGGGAACAATTTTATTTTCAATGATGTAGAGATGGTTGACCGTTGATATAATATGAGAAGGAGTTAATCGAGGGGGCGGTCAAATAAATATTAAATTAAAATATAGTTTTTTTTAGTATAATTAAAATATATATTTTTATTTTTATTCATACTTATTTTCCATTTGTTTGTATCTTCTACATATATGATACTTGATATTTTAACTACATTGTCACCCACTATATCTCTGATATCTTTTTATTTCTGAATCTGACAACTTCTTATTTTATATCTACTTATATTCTTTTTTATTTTCACCATGTTTTGTATCTTTTGTAGCCCTGAAGACGACCTGCAAAGTGGTTTGAAACGTCGACAAAAATTAAATAATTACTATATTTTAATTTAGTATTTATTTGACCGCCCCCCCCCCCCCCCCCGATTAACTCCTTCTCATAATTTTTATTTTCTATTATTTTGAAATTCATTTTTAACATTTCGGTGTACTTTTTTCGTATATTTCCGTTTTTCCAAATCTAACCTTATTGAACATTTACATCATACCGTGTACCGATTAAATTTCTCCATTTTCTTTGTTTGAGATACAGTGATAAATAAATGAATTACATCTTCCATAAAAAATAAATTATTGAGATATTACGAGAAGTAGATATAATCGAACTGTTCACCTGCCAGGCAAGTACATCAGTAGCCATTATTAGGCGAGTAAGTACTGGTTTTAGCAGGACTATAAAACCCGATCGGGCCTCGTTGATCAAGATTGAAATCTGATAGGCTTCGATGTTGGGGGCTTGGCTTCAGCTGGTTATACCATAAGGTTTCATCGGCCAACGTAGTGGGGGTCTTATCCCAACCTAGAGGAAGGTCGAAGATGATGGATCTACCAGAGGGGAACCTTGGTTTCAGGTTCAGGTTGGGACCTTTACATTTAGGAGTTGGTCCAGCTGCCCTCTAAGGTTAGCTATAAAGTTAGGAGGAAGTGATGCTCGACCTTTAAGGATAGTTGTTGATGTCATTGGTGATGTCTTTTATGAGCTAGGATGTGCTATTTTATGTTGTCATCTTAAGGATTCCTTGGAAATTTCAAATATAGACATCTTTTCAATCAAAGGTAGATAATTTTCTGTCTGATAGTCCGTGGTACAGACCTATTTTTATCAAATTATTGACATCCGCCTAAAACTTCGTGAATAGCTTCACCTCATCATGACCTACTCATATTTTATTTACAAAAATTCTGGGAATCGGGGCGTTTTCAATCTGGAGATCGGCAAACTTTGTATATTTAATTAGGTTCTAAAAGCTAATTAATACCCATTTGCTTTCCACTTGAATCGTAAGACAATATGATCACAAAATAAAAAGAAAATCTGGTCTATAAAAATATTGTCCTGTTTGATCTGTATAACCTCGTTATTTTGACATTTTTGGGGTGGAGGTCACACAAAACGGCCCAATATTTTTTATAGGCCACCTTTTTTTTTTCTTCTTTTTTTTTACTTTGTGATCATATAATCATATCTTGATTCAATTGGAAAGCAAATGGGCATTCATGAGTTTTTAGTACCTTATTAAATAGATTAAGTGTTAATAATTTAATGAAAAGAAGGGATCTGTAACACGGATTAAAAGAAATGACTTACTTAAATTTGAAAATTCCTTAATGGTTGCGTCAGTGATTGTTATGTAGTGTTTGTATATATTCATAAAATTCCTCTTTTGTAAAAAAGTCTTTAAAATAAAAAGATATTTAAAAAATACATAACAATTAAAATTAATTTTTTTGTGAAGGCAGTGGATCAGCTGATGAGAAGGTTGTCTCCTCAACTCCTCTCTCAGTTTTTACCAATTTTATAGCGGAATCTCTCTGATTATTCACGTGATACAGTTAAAGTGTATATCAGAGCAGTTGATATTTACTGTTGGCATCTTTTTTTTTGTTATTTTAAGAAAAAAAAAAAAAAAAATTTTTTTTTTTTTTTTTTATTTATTTATTTATTTTTCTCTTATGATATGCGGTATGATCAGCAAGTGATGGCCAGTAAGGTGCCCAAGAGGTCTCGGGCAGACGGAGTTAGCTCACCAGCCAAACAAAGGACTCGTCGCTGCCTACGAGAAATACCTCCAGTGACCAAAATGAACACTTCAGAACCAGAACCTCAGCCCCAACCAGGTACATCTGCACAAGAAACGATTGAAGAATCACCTTTCTTTACTCCAAACCCCTACCAAGTGCTTCAAAATGACAGAGAAGTAATGGAGTCTGCAGCAATACCCAGAGAACCAAAGCCTCCTCCGATATTTGTGAAAAATATAAAAAATTTCCAGATGTTCTGCACCCAACTAAATAAAATCTGCTCTGGCAGTTATTCATGCCTTAACAGGACCAATGACACCAAAATAACACCTGATTCTGCAGAAGCCTACCGAAAAATAGTGAAGTACTTATCAGAAACAAATGCGAATTTTCACACTTACCAGCTGAGGCAGGAAAGAGCTTTACGAGTAGTGATAAGAAATTTACATTCCTCAACCCCCACTGAAGTTATTAAAGAAGAACTAACGACGCTTGGTTTCAATGTACGCCAGGTAACAAACGTTTTGAAGGAGGACAGGGAGCAGCCAGGATTACGAAATAGGATCCCACTACCATTGTTTTTCGTGGACTTGGAGCCATCACCAGGTATCGAAAAAATATATGATATCACAAGAATATACTACACAATGGTGAAAGTTGAGAAGCCATATCCCAAGAGAGACATCGTGCAGTGCCATAATTGTCAGACCTATGGCCACACGAAGACATATTGCCACCATCTGCCGCGTTGCGTGAAGTGCGGTGAACAGCACAAATCTGTAGAGTGCACCAAACCTATACAAGATCCAGCAGTATGTGCCCTATGCTTGGAGGGACACCCGGCCAACTACAAAGGCTGCCAAATTTACAAGAATCTCAAAACCAGACACCAGAAAAACCGGATTCAAGATGAAGCACTAAGAACAAGAAGAGAGAGAGAGCCTTCCAGAATTGTAAACAATGATGTATCATTCTCCCAACTACTTAGAGGTAAGACTTTAACCGATAAATGTCAAGCCCTGCCACAACAACAACCTCAAACCCAACCTCAAAATCCTCTTCATCCTAATATACCTAACCACCAACAACAAATTCCTCATATTCCTCCTCCTTCAAATGCAACAGATCTCACAAGTTTGTTAGCATCTTTCCTCACCGATTTCAAATCCCTTGTTACTCCACTCATATCACTCCTCACGAATCTCGTATCTCACCTCATCCCTCCTTTGAAAAATCCTTAAATGACTCACATCCCTAAACCCATATCCATTCTCCTTTGGAATGCGAATGGTGTTAGAAATCATACAGACGAACTATCTACTTTACTACTTGACAAGAACATTGATGTGGCACTAATTACTGAAACTCGACTAACCACTAAACAGCACTTCAATATACCACAATACCTGACATATCGTACTGACCACCCTGACGGAAAAGCACATGCCGGTACTGCTGTAATTGTACACCAATCCCTCTCCCATCACGTACTCCCATTACCAATACATGATTTCCTACAGTCCACCGCTATCGTGATAAAAACCTTCTCCTTTCCGGTCACTCTTGCATCAGCGTATTGCCCTCCTAACCGATCCATATCCAATGCCCAATTCAGTTCTCTCCTCGACTCCTTAGGACATCACTTCATCTTGGGTGCAGACCTAAATGCCAAGCACCAACAATGGGGTTCCAGAACCACGAATTCTCGTGGCCGAACCCTGCTGTCTGCACTCAATTCCCAACGTTTTCACCTCCTTTCCCCCAACTCTCCTACCTACTGGCCCACAGATCCCAACCGTAATCCTGATCTTCTTGATTTCTTTATCCACAGCGGCTTAAGTCCCCTCAATTGTTCCATTACACGTCTAAATGAACTTTCCTCTGACCATAGTCCTCTAATCCTTAATGTTTCACTTGAACCTGTTCCCAAACCTTCTCCACCGTCATTCATTAGGGGCCCAGTAAACTGGGACCTTTTCCGCCAAATAATCTCCGATAATATTGATCTCAACATATCCCTCAAAACTCCCGATGACCTTGATAGTGCCGTAAATTCCTTTACTACCACAATCCAACAAGCCGCCTGGACTGCCTCCTTCCCAAAAGACTCCTCCAGAATTCCTATAAAGACCATTCTACCCCAACACCTCCTTAACCTAATCCGCACCAAACGCCGTGCCAGATTATTATGGCAACGTACCCGACATCCTACCGACCGCTGCTCCTATAATTACTACTGCAAACAATTAAAACTGGAATTAGCCACCTTCAGATCACAATCCTTCAACTCCTACCTATCCTCCCTCTCTTCTCGCGACAATTCCCTTTGGAAAACCACAACAAAAATCCTAAATCCTCACCGCATTTCCCATCCTCTCCGACGAGGTGATGGCTCCTGGGCAGCATCTGACGAAGATAAAGCTGAGGAGTTCGCCATTCACCTATCCAATACATTTATTTCACATCCGGAATCCCATCCTGCCCACACCGTAACAGTAGAAGAACTCCTTACATCACCAATCCCACTTTCCTTGCCCCCAAAAGCTATTCATCCTTCCGAAGTAAAATTTCAATTAAAAAAACTAATCCCCGTAAAGCTCCTGGACATGATCTCCTTACACCTCAAATCCTTCGACAACTTCCATCCAAAGCAGTCATATTCCTTACATATATCTACAATTGTATCCTACGCACCACCCACTTCCCTCTGTTATGGAAACACTCCACTATTATCCTTTTTCCAAAACCAGGAAAACCTCTCAATAGCTCAACATCCTATAGACCAATCAGCCTACTCCCAATCCTTTCAAAAATTTTTGAAAAGATCCTTTTGAAACGAATCCTACCCATTATAGAATCCCAAAATATCCCTTCCCATCAGTTTGGTTTTCGCTCTCAACATTCTACTGTTCAACAAGGACTCCGAGTTGTTGATCTTATTTCCTCAGCCCTAGAAAACAAGGAATACTGTTCGGGTGCCTTTCTGGACATTGCACAGGCATTTGACCGGGTATGGCACTCCGGACTGCTCTCCAAGCTTAAAATCCATTTACCTCAGTCCTTGTACCTAGTCCTCCGATCCTACCTCTCTGACCGCTCCTTTCGAGTTCGCTGTGGAACAGAATTTTCCAATATCTACTCCGTTAAAGCCGGTGTTCCCCAAGGCAGCGTCTTGGGTCCCGTGCTTTACATCCTCTTTACTGCTGACATCCCTGTTCATCCCGATACTTTTCTTACAACATTCGCTGACGACACCGCAATCTTATCATCCAACTCTGATCCCGAAATAGCATCCTTAAATCTCCAAAGTCACCTCACCTTGATTGAGCACTGGTGTAATAACTGGCGCATTAAAGTTAATGAATCTAAATGCCAACATATTACCTTTACACTCCGACGCAATTCCTGTCCACCAGTACTCTTTAATTCCATCCAGCTTCCTTATTCAGACACAGTCCGGTATCTTGGCTTTCATTTAGACCGAAGACTAACTTGGAACCCGCATACTAGACTCAAAAGACAAGAACTCAACCGACGATACGGCCAACTATACCGACTACTAAGCAGAAAATCTAAACTTTCCATTGAAAACAAGCTACTGATCTACAAGACAATACTGAAACCTATTTGGACTTACGGACTAGAACTGTGGGGATCAGCAAAATTTTCTAACATCAAGCGCATCCAATCCTTCCAGTCTAAAGTCCTTCGAACAATAGTCGATGCTCCTTTCTATGTATCCAACAAAACCCTACATCATGACCTTAACATCCCATTTGTCCTAGACCTTATCCCAGAAAAATTCTCCAAATTTCACCAGAACCTTATTTACCACCCAAATCCTCTTGCACAATCCCTATCAAGCATCTCCCATCCCTATAATCCTCCAAGAAGGTTGAAACGGCAGTGGCCTCGCGACCTTTTGTAGATTATATAAATTGGAGTTCTGGCAATGGCCAGATTCTTCACTCAAGACATGTGTGTATGTGGCTAAAGTGCTCTCGACCAATCTCCGCGGGGTTTAGTACCCGTGCCGCGGTGGGGCGTGTAGCGCCGGGGTCTCCTGGCGGTCCCCCGCCTGCTTGTATATAGGTATGCATGTGTTTTTTTTTTTTTTTTTCCTTAGTTTTAATTTTCTTATTTTTTAGGTTATTTTATTTTATTGTCTATTGTATATACTTTTGATTATTATTTTGTTCTATTTATTTTATTTTTTTGTACATATGGTGTGAATGTCATCCTACCTCACTATAACCAATGTCCAACAGACAGATTGTTATAATACTCAATAAAGAAATTAAAAAAAAAAATTTTTTTGTAAGATTTTTTGTAAGTTCTATACCAATGTCAGTCTCTGATAATTATTTATATTACACCTTAAATACAAGAAGCTTTCGGTGTTCTCATATTATATCCTCAATTGTTTATTGAGAAATATTTGCAATCTGTCACATCTACGGACAATAGTAATAGTGATACAAGAGTAGCTCATTCACACTATCTACAATAAATAAAAAGAAAAATGATACTAAAAGTAAATGTATACATATTAAAATAAACTATTCAAAATAACTACTTAAATTCATACATGCTTTTATGCAATATTTACAAAATTCATTCACTCAAGATCAGTGAGCTGTTTTCCTCCCACTCGTGGAAGGAAAGGTCATGACTCTAGGAGATCCCAGCTCCGCTAACTCAAACGCATTATTCGTTTTAAGAACCAATGGAGGCCGAGTACATGCTCTGTGACCAGGCACATGGGCGTATTATATATAAAATTATATAAATTTTAAGTTAAAATGTATAATAACTTAAATTAAATATATAAAAAATTAAAATTATTTACTGACTTTTTCACTCTGATACGTTTTTTATTTAAATATTAGAGTGCTACTAATGGATAGTTTTTTTACAAGTCTTTTCATGGAATTATATTTCTTCATGACACATTTATTAGATGTATTTTTATTTTGATACAGTTGTAAATTTTTATGAAAAAAAAACAATGTTTCATTGTCAGAAAGAGGAGATTTATCGAATCGATGTCAAGGTATAATATTAGCAATTTTTTTTTATTATTGAAATTCACAACTGCACTAAAGATAAATACAACAAGTAAATATGAAATAAGAAACATGACATATACAACATGAAGAGAAACTACCCATTGGTAGCATTCCAATTGTATTTCTATATTAGAAGGTCCCGAGGCCATCTTCTTTTCAGACGCCTCGGAGTTTTATCAGGAATAGAAGAGGAAGCAAGGTTGGAAACAAGAGGGTTCGGATGATTCAGAAGTTTATTATGGAAGGATAGGTATCTGGATCAAGCTAAATCGCAAAATATATGGTACATTAAGGTCGTTATGGATGATTTTATTTGGGACAAAGTTGAGGATTTTACGAAGGATTTTGTTTTGTAGGGATACGATAGGAATTTGACGGTTTAGTAGAGCCCCAAAGCTCAATCCCGTAAGTCCAAATAGACCTTATTATAGTAATATATATGAGTCTTTTGTAAATAGTTGGAAGTTTAGAGTGTTTGTCTAGTAAGTGCTGTAGTAGTCGAAAACGTGTTTTAGTCGTTTCAGTCGGGTTTGGGGGTTAGCAAAATTTAAATGGATTTTATACCGGTGCAATAAATTTTTATATGATATGTGATTAATTTATGTGTGTATATATATATATATATATATATATATATATATATATATATATATATATATACACATATATACACACTTTATTTTATTTTTTCTTCTCCTAATTTTTACGCATCATCACTTAAATATCTTAGGGAACATATGTATATCATTTTTTTTTTGTACTTACAATTTCTTTCTTTTCATATTAACAGTTGTTATTATTTCTTTTTTTAATTTTTATATTCCATCACTACAATGCTTTGCCTATAAAATTGATTTTGCGTTCCTTTCTAATTTCATTCAGTGATTATTATGCTATTGTTGTAGCTCCAATATTGTAGTACTGAACCCATATTACCCAACTGTTCTCGCTAATTTATCCTAAGAGCTATTATACTTAATTTATTACTAGTATTTTGTTATTATTCATTGTAATAAGTATTTTGGCCAGATTTATGGTTAATTTATACTGTTATTCTAAAGGGACCTAGTCCGAGAATAAAGTTGATTTTTCTATTTCTATTTCTATTAATATAATGATACCAATTATTTTCCATTTCTATAGAATTATATTGTATTCTGTTATCTCATAATTTCTACCTTTCTTAAATTGTTTAGTGCTGTCCTTGCTGAACTAGATCTAAGGCCAAATTGAGTCTCTCTAAATATAACTTATATGAGAAATAATTATATTTGCCTTCGCCGGATCCCATCTGTCGCTCAACCTTAACATGGATTCTTTTCGAATGAAAACATTGGCAGAAATGGTCCGGATTGCTTCATCCGACCTCGAGGCCACTATTATTATACAAATATAATTGCACATTTCGAAGGCGGAAACTGTTAGGGACAGATAGCCGGGATTTTAAAGAACTTTCTCAGCCAGCGGGCCTGCCCTGACCTCAGTGCGCTGTGCGGAGCTGTGCTAAGAGGTTATCATTAGTTGGAACGGGACCTTGGTTCCAGATTATCTCCGAGTGGTGGAGTTGAGAAACTAGACCCCGAAGGTGTTTCGAGGGCCATGGGTCATCTTATTGTACTATTTATTGTACTATAAATTCCTTTCAATATGGATATTCTCCCTTGACAGCCCTTATCTTAGCAGTTATTTCAGCAGTTCATGTTTATAGTGTCTGAATGCTAAGGACTGTCTGAATATTTATTATAAGAAATATGCATATTTATTAAATTCTGGTTTCTGTCATCACTGAAATATATTAATTAATTTCATCCACGCTTCATATTTTCGGGTTAAATTATGTTCTTATTTGAGTGATGTAAATGTTTGTCGGTTAACTTTGGCTACTAGATTTACTTTAAATTTATTCTACTTGTTAAAATGATTTACATAATTGTTTTAACTTTTAACATAATTTTTTATCCCTCGTAACTTTTTTTCCAGCTTCTTTTTTTTTAAGTATATCATATAGATAAATTCAAAGGGCTTCGAGAAGAAGACTATAGCGAAGTTTCATTGAAATCGGTATATTCATTTAGGCGCAGGTTTTTCGGTCGCCATCTAGAAAGAAAAAGGTTTATAGAAATATCGATGAAGGAGGATCATCCTCGGGTGACCTCTGATTTTAAATCCAAATTTGAAAAGAAATCGGTCCAGTAGTTTCGGAGAAAAAGCGTGGACGGCGGACGGACAAAAATATTTTTATTCGTTTTTCGAATTCTACTTATCCTGAAACGTAAAACTTCAAATTTTGAGGAGTTTTTTTTTTTACCATGGTTCGTTATTGAAAATAATAAACATAAGAACCTTAGATACTTTAAATTTTTTTTTTTTTTTTTTTATTGAGTATTATAACAATCTGTCTGTTGGACATTGGTTATAGTGAGGTAGGATGACATTCACACCATATGTACAAAAAAATAAAATAAATAGAACAAAATAATAATCAAAAGTTAAAAAAAAAAATAAAAAAAATTAAATTATTAAAATAACGATTTTTCTGCTGAAAACCGGACCATTGTTTATATAAACTACAAACTTTTTTGTAGTTCTTGAGCTGTGCTTACACCGGTTTTTCCCTTATTTTCCAATAAATAATTATATATAAATAAATATTTTATTTATATATCTTTTAATTATATATAAATAAATATTTTATTTATATATCTTTTAATTATATATAAATAAATATTTTATTTATATATATATATAAAATTATTATTTATATTTATATATAAATAAAATATAAATATTCTATGAAAAATATAAAACATTTCCCTTTACTTACACCCTGTATAATATAATGCTTTCAACAGACTGAAATAGTTGTCTATTCACATCAGGATTATCCAGAATGATTACTGGCTATAAGTCTTTCTTTAATCAGTTCCTAATCTATAATATATGCATATGTTTATCTATGAATCATAAATTTTATTAGTAAAAATGTATGTTGGGTTAGAATTAATATAATATCGACAAGATGTAAGTAAACTATTCGTTTACAAATTCAATTCAATTTAAATAATATCATCATCTCGCTACCCGGTGATATGCTAAAACAAACCATAAACATCGGAAGGTAACGGGCTTCGGCTAAGTAGCGAAGCGGAGAAGTATAAATAAGTACGTGTTGATAACGACGGGGCTACGGGCTTACAGGAGGCGTATAAATTGCTTCATGCATTCATCAAGGTGAGCTCCCAGCATACAAATTGTTTACTGCTCTCCAATAAACAGGCAATCACTGTCAACCACTGTCGTAGTTTTTTTTAATCCTCTCCCGATGTCGTTCCTGTGACAGCGGTTCATGGCTGGGGCTGCTATGCAAATCAGGACGCTATCAGTGCTTGGATTTTTGTATCTTGTGGCTGTTATGAAGTAAGAACTGGGCTTAATTGGATATGTAAAGTCCTTTACAACTTTATCTCGCGAGTGTGGACACGGTTCTAAAATCGCAGAACGTGCTTCGCATGGCTCGACCATTTCAAGAGTTTTTTTTTTATTTGGTTGCTTCGGAGTTTTTATTAACTAAATTTAAGTATATTTTTACTCACTGAACTTAATCATTTTACATTCAGTTTCACGAACTCACAAGATGTAAATGAGAAGGTTTGGCATGTTAGTTTGCGGTATCAACTGTATACATCGTTTAGATTTGAGGTATCAGATTGTAAAACTTCGTCTCGCACTTTGCAAGACCAAGACTAAGACCGCCTCACTGTTGCAAGACCATGGCCAAGACTGATAAAAAAATCGATTTTTTGAAAAAAAAATTAAGGCAAATAATTACTAATGCTTGACAATTTTCGTTACTATATGTAAATAACTGGTATAACCAATATACTTTTGCATTTAACTCACTAATTTTTCATTCGAGTTTAGTTAAGTTTCCCCTATAAAAAACAGTAATATCTGTATAGTACTAAGCTAATAGGTAACTCCAAGACCGTTGCGAGACTCTAGCGCAAAACCAACACTGAGTTTGCAAGACCGAGACACGTCTTCAAAAAATATTTTGTTTGGGTTTTCATTTCTTATAGTATCTGAGGATATTGGTCATCATTATTAAACTCTGTGAAAACTTCCTATTAAACTATTCTTATATAAATCTATTTAAACAATAAAACAGTTATTCTACTAGTTTTGTATTAACAATCAAGTAATATAATTGATTTTTTAAATTTTAAAACAAATTTAAATTAGCTTTATGTAAGAATAGTTTAATAGGCAGTTTTTACACAGTTTAATAATGATGGCCAATATCCTCAAATATTCTAAGAAATGAAAACCCTAACAAAATATATTAACCAATAAGGAATATAAAACAATAAAAAAATAATTGACATTATCAATAATCGTTGAAGATAGACGATTAACAGCTGTTGGTGTTGCCGATTATAATGCTAAAAAAATAATAAGATATTTATATTAGCATTTCTGTTGACTGAATGATTAACTCCAATTTTAACATTTTGGAGTAGTCATTTTAGAGATATTTCTATTTGGAAAATATATAATATCTGAGCAAACAGTGAATAAGTTGATTCCAGAGTAGGTAATTGCAGTGTTTAAATATAGAACTATGAACAAAGTTTTTATTTTTCCAACTAGAAGTATATCTAAAATTAATAATAAAAAATGTAGAAATTGTTGTTTGTTACTTTCATTTTGTTCAAATATATATTTCAGAAGCTTAAAACCATCTTAGTTTCTTCAGACATTTCATATCCCAATATTCCTTTTATAACAACGATTAAACATATATTGTTGACTTGATTGGTTGTCTTTCCTCCTTGATGATTCCATATTCATGCAATGATTGATTATTCCTATATCGATACCCGACAAATCACAAGTCATCACAGCCTATCTTACATCTGGAAGCCCTGTTTTGGTAGCCAGCATTCGTTATAACGGTTGTAATGGAAATCCGCTGAGAAGAATAAGTGCCATATATCTCTCTATTATGACCTTGGAGACATATATCTGCTTTTTCCATTCCTCCACTCCATTCTGTGGTCAATTCAATGGCACTCTTTCAAAATCCTTGTACACTGCGGCCTTTACGATGAGGATATGTATATTTTATGGTATTTGTTGCATTGTATTGGCCAATTCACAACTTGTTTGGATGTCCTTGTCCCAATATATTGAGGAGTGAAAAATTTGTTTATATTTGCATGAATATGCCATGCTTGAGAAGTTCTTTTAGTGACAAGCCTATGACCATCTTATTTATGATAATTCCTAAATACTTCTAAATACTTGGTTCCAATTGAGGTGAACCAAGGTTTTAAAGAGATTCAGCCAATCGTTGATAATTGTTTTACTAAGTGTCTGTTTTGAGAACTTTAAAATTAATTCTTATTGCATTGATAGTATCTCGAGCAATTTTAACTGCATTTGCATTATAGACCCACATTTCCCAGTAACCACTGGAATTAGTATTAATTTCTTGATGTGAAAATTAAGTTAAGAAATTTGTACTGAATGTAATTGGCTATTAGGATCCTTTGTGCATTTTGTAGACAATGGCATTAAGCCCACCTTACACGGTCAATATCGAATATATTGACCATCTGAGGGATATACTGTAACAATTATATTGACATTTGTACTATGCATACAATGTTCAAGAATATTACTTCAATATTATTGATTCAATAATATTGACCGTGTAAGGTGGGCTGGGCTTTATGCTGAATCTGTGAGATCTCTTGATTTCTTATAGCTACAAATGCTAACCTAGAACTTCCTTGATTTTGATGAAACCTAGTGCAATTTTTCAGAAAACTCTCTTATAGAACTCCTTTCATTGTTTTTAATTTCCCAAACCAACTCAATTAGTAAAACATCCTCTATAATTCTTAGTTATTTGGCAATAATTACTTCCAATTGGTAACAATTGTATATATTTCTATTAGCAACGTTACATGTTAACAAGTTGACGTTTTGGGATATTTACCCCCATCTTCGGAACTACAATCCCAATAATCTTGTGGATTCAAGGCTCAAAAATAATAATAATGTGCTCCATCGTCAAATTTCTAATTCATGTTATAAAATATATGATCTAGAGCAACATTTGGCTTTTGACCAATATTGGAGGATTATTGGTCAAAAGAAACCTTCAATGTTTGCAAAATCAAGTCTCAGGTCTTAGGTCTTAAAACAGTCTTTCAAATAAAAAATATTTATCGAATGTAAGGTGAGATAGTAATTGAGGAGCTTAGCACTACTTTGAGTACTTACCGGAAATATGAAAAATACTTCCAAGTATATATGGATATCTACCTCTAATAAGAATTTATCCGCTATTTATCTTCCGGAGTGTTCTTGTTTTTCAACCTTAGCCACTTGAAAATAGCAGTTGTTTGGTTCTCCGGCACCCTTTGATCTTCCCACCTGGTACCGAGGTAAGGTTAAACAGTTACCTGTTATTCTTTACCAAACATAAACAACCTTGGAGTAAGCAGGCGTTTGAAATCGGGCCAGAGCTAAATTAGGAGAATAGTATACTATTTTGCAAGAAACACTTGCGGCCGTTTAGACCCAACGGTTTTCAGAATCCTATTTGATAAGTGAAGTAGAGGAGTGTGATACTGTTTAACATAATGGCGCGATTTAAAAAGAAGGTCAAGTGTTTGACAAAACTAAGTCCTCAAGTACCTGCGATGATTTGAAGGACATACGTGGTGAAGTAGTTGAAATAATTGCTCAATATTGCGATAAGAAAGTGCACTGTTAGAAATGATATTAGCTATCAGACACTCGAGACATAATGGCGTTTCTCAATATATATAATTAAAAAAGCTATTTATTTATTTCTTAACTAATTTTAACCGTATAATCAGTGGTAAAAACACTTTTTATCAAATTATTAACATCCGCTTGAAACTTCGTAAATAGCTTCATCTCATTGTAGCCTACAAATATTTTATTTACGAAAATTCTTGGAATTAGGGAGTTTTCAATCTGGAGATCGTCAAACTTTATCTATTTAATAAGGTACTAAAAACTTAAAATACTCATTAACCCAAACTATCTAAAAATATCCATTTACTTTCCACTTGAATCGTTGGATTATATAATCACAAAGTCCAAAAACATAAAAGAAAAAGGTAGTCTACAAAAATATTGGGCTATATAACCTCATTATTTTAACTTTTAGCGGTGTGGAGATCACGCCAAACTGTCTTATATTTTGGAGGCCACCTTTTGTTTTCGATTTTGTCGGTATTGTCTGACGATTCAAGTGGAAAGCAAATGGGTATTCATAAGTTTTTAGTACCTAATTCCGAGAATTTTCATAAATAAAATATTTGTAGGTTACGATGAGCTGAATCTATTTACGAAGTTTCAGGTGGATGTTAATCATTTGATAAAAAGTTGTCTGCACCTCGGACTAATTCTGAATGATACTTAATTCACGATTCCTCTTATTTAAAAATAAATATCAATATCATTCATCCTTCAATCATAAAATTAAATATGATTATATATTATAAAATTAATACGATATATATTGTATTTGTGAGTATAATACGAAATATTAGTGGACCTAACTGATTTTGTGATAGGTCTAGTTACGCCCACATCCACCAGGAACTACAATACAGTCCATTACCTCTGTATGATGGTATGCTCAGCAGCCGTGTCCATTCCTTTGATTTATTTGTTGCCTCTATGATTGCCTGCTTCCTGTACGAAACCAACGGTCCTAGCAATTTCAGGGTAATCTTTCAATTTATTTTTATTTTATATCTCCATAACATTGATATAATTTAATTTGAAAATAAATATCCCATGTGGATTGTTCTATAAATATCAAATATCATAGAGCTATATTGGCTTTCATTTTTTACCTCTTCTCGATCTCAATAGGAGAGATATAAAGAAAAGGATAAAATAATTTAAATGCATTTTTTTTTATTTCGTTAATTCGGCTTTCTAAAAAAAAAAAACTAATACAGATTTAAATTTTCCATTCTTGATTTGTAGTATTTTCTGAAATAGGTCAAGACTTTTTTTTTTCTTTTCACACTATAAAACATGAAAATCTTTGGCAGCGCGATGTTGTCTTCTAACAGATATACAAGCACAGATAGCCTGTAAGAGGTCCATTATCATGGTTTCCATGATTCGGCGACAGGCTATCATCGAATCACTCGGGTCCATGGATTATGGCACATCGGGGTGGTCAGCAAGCAGAACAGCTTTTATATTTTCCTCTTTGAAATATACCGGTTCTGACCATTCCTCCGTGTGGTCATCATTAAGGTACATAAGATGGGGGCGGTTTGGTCGTGCGGGCTTACGTGCGTGCAAAACACGCACCTAAATCCGGCACCTACTATACTGCTCTGGCAATAATGCTCCGCTCTCTCACCTAGTCTTGGAAAACTCCCGTATAACCGAAAAGGGAGGTGGAAAAAGTACACGTAAGCCTGACGAGCTTTACTTTCCCGAGGGATATAGTCAGCGACAGAATCTCTGTCATAGGCTCGACAATAAGTATATGTGTTGTAATTGTTAAAGAAAATGGTATTTTATGCATGAGGAAATAAATATTTAAAACATTTCATAAAATAAAGAAGAAGCTATTAATATATATATATATATATCTTTAAGTGAGATGAAGATCTTTAAGTGTGATGAAGATTTCAACCTCAAGTTATTCAAATTCGATATGAATATTAATGTGTTTTTTTATCTAAAGACATCAATTTCACCATCTAGAAATATACTTAAAAAGTAAGAAATATTTCTTCTTTTTTTTTCAATAAATAGTTATTATCAAGGAAAATCAGAGTTCTTTTTAATCAATAACTCGTCTCAAAACCTGGATTCGTTACCTCTTCAATCTAGCTACACTTGAATTAAAAATTAATTAATTACAAATACATTCCATTAGCGACGAAATCCTATTATTAACCCACTGCCCGCATTCCTGATTGGCTAAACGGAAAAATCTATATAAATCTTTTCGTAATTTATATTCAATAAACCATTCAATCTGCTATCAAGTATTTATCTTTGACCTTTATCAAAATAGTAAATGTAGACATTATGGTGAACGTTTCCTAGATAAATTTCTTCCATGCATTCGTTAATAAGCGGTTAGAGATCAAAGGGCTGAGAAGTTAGTTTCGAAATATTGCTTTGGGCTGGAATGAGAAAAATATTTCATGCCGGGGTTAGTTTTGGGAATGAGATATTATGTCTTAAATATAGTTGTCAGCTTTTGGTTTAACTTATAACCTCCAATTATCAGTTTTGGCTGTTATTTATAGTGCAATTTTGTTAGGATATCAATTTCTAGCTGAATTCTTACAGCGGTGCTAACGAAGCTTTACGCATTTTTCTACCTTTATGTTAAAATTACTGTTCTTCAAATGCGAGACCGAGACGAGTCATGGTCTTGCAAACTCAGTCTTGGTCATGGTCTTGGTCTTGCGCAAGAGTCTCGTAACAGGCTTGCAGTTACTTATTAGCTTATTGCTATAAATATATTACCATAATTTTTTAGATAGGAGAAACCTAACTAAGCCCGAATGAAAAATTATTGGAGTTAAACGCAAAAGTATATTGGTTTTACCAATTATTAACATATATTAACTAAGATTGTCAAGTATTAGTATTTCGCCTTAATTGTTATTCAAAAAATCGATTTTTTTTTACCAGTCTTCGTCTTGGTCATGTAACAGTTAGGTGGCCTTGATCTTGGTCCTTGCAAGACCAAGACCTTTTGAGAAACACTAGTTAAAATGAAATTTGTTTACTTACTAATATTTCGGCTGAAGGAAAGAGTAACCATTCTGAGTATGTTTCTAAACTCAAACTAAAGTGAAATATATCGTTCCTAAACTCATCGGGGGGATTCATTAATGGAATCCAGTACGTTCCTTTATTCATCGGTGTATCAGTTGTATGTAACTTCATTATAACCTCAGTGATGTACATCGGCGCAGACTTTTCATTCTGGTTAGGGAGCGATTGACTCCCCTCCCCACCCTTCTCTCACTCCTTCGTCTACCTCCCCCTACCAAAAAAGTATTGTGAGTTTATATTATGTAGAAAAATTATGACTGATAAGTAAAATAATCCATATAATCATTGTAAAACAAACAATATATTACTATATATAAAAATAAATTTGGATATATGTTTTTTATTTATTTTTTACATTCTTATCTTTTGTTGCGTATGGGTTTATTTGAAACTATGTTAACCAAGAAATTGAATATATTTCGTATTTTTATTTTTATTATAAGGTTTGAGGCAGTGAGATGAACTTTCAATAATCCGATGCTCAAATTTGCAGCATGAAATGTGATAAAAGTCTTAAAATATGGAAAAGAAGGGAATGAATGAATAAAAAAATCCTAGGATATAATGCTACATAAAATTATCTTTGAATATAAATTAAATTTTCAATAAAGAAATATAGGGCGCGGTAAAATACTTCCGTGCCTACTTCTAGGTCTTAGCTTAGCAATCTGTTCGACTTCACCTATTTTCTCAATTTATTTTAGCTTACATATTTCATTCCTTCATTTATATTAATTGTTATTGATTTTGGCTTTATTTTGTTCTTCGAAATATTGGGGTGGTGAACGATATTCTCGCCCACTTTCTATTTTTATTGGGGCTCTATTGCCTATGGTGATGTTATACCTCAATTTACCTTATATGTTTATTTTCAGTTTACTTTTATCTATATTTATTTTTAATGATGTAGAGATGGTTGACCGTGATATAATATGAGAAGGAATTGGTCAGTGGGAGTGAGGAGGGGGTACGGTCAAATAAATACTAGATTATTTAAAAATAGTACTTTTAATTATGCCGATGTTTCGACCCATCTTGCAGGTCTTCATCAGGGCGTGGCATGTGGCACAGCAGGAAGCAGTTGATAGATTGAGCGTAATTAAAAGTACTATTTTAAAATAATCTAGTATTTATTTGACCGCACTCCCCAACTAATTCCTCCTTATATTTATTTCTGTTTTGAATTCAAAAATTTTGAGCTATGGGGCTCCACCAAACCTTCAAATTCCTCTTGCATCCAATCCTTACAATCCAAAATCCTTCGTAAAATCCTCAATGCTCCTTACTTTGTTACAAATAAAATCATTCATAATGACCTTAATGTTTCTTGTGTATCAGATTTGGCCCAATCCAGATATCTGTCCTTCCATAATAAACTTCATAACCATCCCAAACCTCTTGTTTCTAACCTTGCTTCCTATTCAATTCCTGATAATCCTCCGAGGCGTCTGAAAAGAAGATGGCCACGTGATCTCCTAATATAGACATATTATTAGAGTGCTACCAATGGGTAGTTTCTCAACATGTGTTTCATGTCATTATATCCATGTGCGAATTTACCAGATGTATTTTTTGTATACAGTTGTAAATATCATATAAATAGATAAAAAAAAAAAAAAAAAGAATTCAAGAAGTACGCAGGTAGTTATTTCGTTACAATTCGTTTTTTTAATATTTCATCTGTTTTGTAATCTTCGGCTGAAATCCAACAGGTCGTACCTAAATTCAAAACTAATCGTTGTCCATCGGTGTTGGATTCCTTCGATGGAGTTAGCGATGAGTTCAGGAACTTGTCCTCTTTTTTTTTTTTTATCACATCTTAAAGCTAAAAATTCGGAAAAACTTTCTTTCGAAGCTGATGTCATCCTCTTCTAACAATACATTTGAACAAATCTGTTTCACAGTATGTTTATCCAGTTCTTTGGCATCATATAATAATGAAAAAGTAAAAAAATCGAAATATTTTCCAAATTAAATATTACCTATATATTTTCAATAAGAGCTTTCATTAATATTGTTATTTATATTATTTTTTTAAATTATTCTGCACCATCTGATGAGATGGACTCAAAAGTATCTTTGAAGCACTGGTAGTTTTGTGGAGGTGTCGTAAGAAACACGCTCTAATAGCCATGTTTTTTTCCTGAACACTCTTAAAGATTAGGCACCCACCTAATCGCTGTCAACTCGGCGAATATTTTATGAGCTTCTGTCAAGGTGTAGTTAAATATGCCATTGTACGAACTGATTCGTGTTTCAATAATTCAAACATTAAAAAATAATAAGCATTGTCTTAAGAAAATTATGGCCACTGCGTGAAATAATTATTCTGATGCATAACAACACAAATTAAACAAATTCGAAAACATAATGCCAATGAACGGTAAAAAAATGTTGATTTTTATTTTATATTACTTATTTTGTTGGATAGTTTCCTTTATACAGATATAAAAATTATTTTCTTGCTTTCAAGATCTTGTAAACTAAGTTTTATGTAAACTATGTTTTTGTGGTAGTGCGAATGCTTTAGATTCACAAGGTCACTTATCACTTTTTACCGTCGCTTTTTCCAGCTAAAACTGCATTTTTTTTACTGTGTAGTAGTTTTGAAATTTTTATGGAAACATTGTCTTTTTAATATATAATCAAGTTTACCTCTTCGAATTCAATCTGCATCTGAAAGGTGCAATTCTGTGCACTTTTGAAGAATTAAAAACAAAAAGTTGTGAAGAATATATTAAAAATAACGGTTTTACATTAAAAACAAAGTATGTGTATATAAATATAAACTATCTCTAACAATATTTTTTTTAATTTAATAAAGTCTTGTATTTTGGAAAAGAAATTAGAAATGATTTGGAAAAATCCATTTGATATCTTATCAGTGTTGTTCAAGAAGGTTTAGTGCATATCGTTATGATGCTTTGTTGACAGAGTTGTTGATTTGGAAAATATTCATTGATAATAATGAATTATTCTTAGTTCATACAATTTAGTATGTAAACATACATATTTTTATTTCAGCGGGTATATTTAACAATTTGTTTTATTTATTATTTTCAACCATGAACAAAAAAAAACTTGTTTTCTTTGTTTTATATACCATGTATTATGTTATTTATACTATATATTATTGGTTTTAATCTACGATACAAAGGTTTTTATTTTTATATATATTTGTCATCAAACTGAGTGGCCACATCAGAATGATTTTCGGAACTTGACAACTCGAAACATAATGGCTGCCGATAAACGTTTTCATACGTCCATATTTCTACTATTGATGAAAATAGAGTATAAATGAAGTTTTGAATCATTAAACCAAAAGACTTTAAAAATAAATAAATAATAAAGAAATGATTCTAAATGATTTCTAAATTTTTTTTAAATATTTTTCTTTGATATCTTTTGATGCCGATAAACTTTTTTAGTTGTTTAATAACTGTTTACGTTATCTCATTTAGGAATAATAAATCATTGCACAGCCATGGGTTGCGTTTTATTGTATTTTTATTTCTTTAATAACCAATAATCAAAATCTTTCAATCTTTAAACATGACTTCATTCATCCTTCCGAATATTGTTGATGATGGCTAATTCATATTCATTCACACTTTTAAAAAATTCCTGTATATCTTATGATATATTAAATAAAAAATTTTATTGAATATTTTGTATGTTTCAGTGCTATAAATGTACCATTTCTATAAATAAAATAATAAATAAGTACAGAATATAAATTCATTTTAATGAAATGAAAAATTAATTTCTGGGACTAAAGTCCTAGTAAAGTAAAGTTATTAGAATAATAACAGAGTATAAAAAAATATATACATCAGTCTGGTATGTAGATATAATAAATAAATAAATAAATATATATATATATATATAAATTCTAAGAAAATATACATGTATATACAAAAAGTACTAGGAAAAGATACAGATATATGTAACAAATACAGAGAGAAAAATAGAATGTATTTGTTCATCGGCTTCTGCCATTATCTATTCATAATTTTATTAGCAATATTATAAGTTCACTGCAGTGTTAACTTATTTTTTTTGTTTATTAATATTTGTTATTATTTATTTTTGATGAATGGCTTGAGAAAAAATACTCTGTCAAGTATTGGTTTCGTACATTATTTTGGGAGAAAAAGTTTTGACAGCAAAATCTTGTTTATCAGTTTCAAAATATAAGGTTATTTTATTTATTTTATGAATTGAAGCTAGTAATTTACAAGCTATATGATAGGTCTTATTAAGGTATCTTATTATCGAATCACAAAACCTTCCTCAAATTGAAGGGTCTAAGTATTTTGGCAATGGCCCATTTCCTGAGGGAATTATACAATGATCTAATCATGATGACATTATCCGCTGGCGATTTTGAATTCCTTCTGACTCATCGGAACTGACACTTAATTCACCCTGATGGAACAGATGTGTGGAGATTATTATCTATGTCGCTTGAGTATGTATATACCTATACATACACATGTATACGTAATATACCTGCACCCAGGTTATTGCCCATCCATTAGGAAAATTATAAAGTATGTGTGCTTCATAAAAATATATCTGGACTGATATAGCCAACATCATTTCACAAATCTATTAAAATAGCTGCTACTATTTTCTTTTTTATTATCAGTTATTTAATTAACTCATCTTTCTCACTCTTAGAGAACGTTTCAAACAAAGAAGTTCATCTGATGCATGGGCCAATTCCGAACGTAAAAGTTGTTATAAAGCAATTTTGTATCTTCCATCACGTTTTTTTATTGAAAAAGAAGGAATTTCTTAAAAAATATTCAAGATAATTAAATTCTAAGTACCCTATCGTAAAGTAGATAATATTTTATCTGAGAAAACAGTTATTAAATTTATTAAGATCAATGATAAAAGGGTTCTCATTAGATCTCCTGAAAGCCCCTTTTATCATTGACCTTAGTCATTTTTTTTATTTATGATATTTACAACTGTATCAATAAATAAAATACATTTAATAAATTTTATAACAGAAAATAATAACATGAAATCACTTGTTGAGAAACTACCCACTGGTAGCACTCTAAAAAAAAAATGTATTTACAATTGGCCATCTCCTTAGTAGATATATCAGTTCCTCCCCCTCCAAAAAAAAAAAAAAATTAGTCTACTTTACGACGGCTTACTTAGAATTTAATTACCTTGAATAGTTTTTTGAGAAATTCTTCCTTATTCAATAAAAAAAACTTGATCACCTTAAGGAAAGACGAAAAATTGGTCTTAGCTCCTTTTTCGATCAGAATCGGTGTATGCATCAAATGAACTATTTTGTTGGAAATTTTGTCTAGGATCCTCCCACAGTTTGGTCATTAAGAACTTAGACATCCTGTATATCTTCTAAGGTTGTGTATCACAGTTCTCTCAATAATTTTAAGTATATATCACTCACAATCAGTCAGATTTTTTTTTCACCACATCCTTTTCCAACTCTAAAGTAAGAATCGTTTGGCGATCTGTAGAATGTAATCCGTTCTTTCTAACTATAAAAGGGTGTCAAACCTAACATCAAAATCCAAACTAATCTTGAATATATACATTTATCTAGGGATGTTAAGTTATTTACATACAAACTTTTTCTTTTATTGATGTTTTCTGCATCGTCATCCAAACCTACTCCTCCGTTCTACCGACGACAACTCTTATTGATCAGCTCCGAGCAGTCACTAGGAGAGTTGTTTCCAAAGTGCCATATCATCCTCACTGACGCTAATCCGAGGGCCACGAATGTCATGTCGTATTATAAGCTCTGGGTTTACGTCAATGGCCTCTTACGGTTGTGCATGTTTTTATTACTGCTTGGTCTGTATTACGTTTAGTGTTTGTAAAATTTTGTCGACATTTGTGAAAATCACGGTATCGTTGCGCTATGATTTCATGCGAAATTTGTTAAATAATTATTTGAATTCTTAAATTACATTCCTGTCGACAGAATAATAGATAACGAAATGACATTCATTTAATTATAACATTCATTTAACTACTTAAGTAGGAAATGATACAAGAAAATGAAATGATTATATTCTGACATGACATGAAAAAAAAATTAGTATCGAACGGCATTGCTTCACTAGTCAATATATCCTGCACACGTTTATTTTTCTATAGTCTTGTATTATTCCGTTACTTGAGTCGCAGGCATTTGAATTCTTCTTATTGCTCATTTAACTCATTGTGAAAATAAATTTACTCACTTCTAAAAATGCTGTTTGAAATATGGCTATCTAAGGTTTTTTTTTGTCCTACCTGAGATCTTTTTGTGCAGAAAATTTTACTTGCATCGTCAAAATTGAATACCGAAATAATACGGTATTATTCTAAGATTCGTATTGTTACTTTTAAGTGTATTTCTTTGTTTTGTTTTTTATGGACTCAGTCCTTCCTCGCCTTTTAGGCTTACGGATTTTTTTCCTGCCAGGAGAGAATGCGAGGGATCAATGACAGAATTAAAAGCCACTCCTCCACCTGATCTAAACTTCAGTTTATCAAGTTGCAGTTTCTTGTACACGCGTTAGCCCGCTCTGCCACTCCGCCTCATAGTACAAATTATTAAAATAAATTTCAATTTAAAAGAATTAATCAAATTCAAATGAAGTTCCTCCCAAACTGATTTTTTTTCTTTGTTTACACTTTCTCATAATTGGTTATATCTTATATAAAACCTACGATTAAAAAAAAAATGGCCCAACTGTAAGCTGTAACTTTTATTTTTTTTAAATATCTGATTGATGTTTGTAATTGATTTCGAGAATATTTTTATTTTACTGAATGTTTTTTTTTTTTTTTTTTTTTTTTTGTTTAAAACTTAACAGATATATTTTTTAAATTAAAAAATATAAATTTAGAATTTCTTTCAGTTAGATACTACCATATGAAGATATACACCTATCCATAGTTGAATAGTTATTGTATGTAAATTAAGTATCTTTAATTAACTCAGCTGCTATTAGTAAACATTGGCGCTGCTGCCACCTTGCGGCGCGTAAAGAAACGACGTTAGTTCCATTACCTGCCGCTAGATGGCAGGATACTCTCTGTACCAGCCAAAACTTTAGTTAAGCCACTATTGCTTAGTATTTGTTTTTTGTTTTTGATATAGAGATAAATTTGTATAATTTTTTAAGAATAATTATTTTCTTACTAAAACAGCACGTTACTATATATAAGTTAAAAGTATATTAAGTTATATACATATTTAAAACTATATTTTTGTAGTAAATTATGTAAAATGGTTATATTAAAATAAAATGAAATACTTGCAACCCAAAAAACTAGATATATATTTAAATGAGCATATATTTAAAATAATTTTTTATATTGTTTTGTTTTTAATAATTATATTTAAGGGGAAGAAATTATCTTAATATAATGAACATTTTTTTTTCTAATATACATTCAAAATCCAGTTAGTAGTAAAGACACACACACGCACACACATATGTGAACACATATTTTTGTAAACATAAATTAGATTAATTACAATAAAAGATGATTTAAGTCAAGAATAAAAATCCGATGCGGTGCGTGCATCACACAACTTTCACTTACCACCCTCTTCTTAGCAGAAATAACTATTTTCAAACAAAGGGAAGTGAAAGTAAAAATTATATACTGTGCGAAACATTATTTTCGTTTTTTAGTCAAATAGGCCTTAGGAGCTAAAAAATAAAATAAATAAAACTGTTTTATATTATATTTCAAATGTGAAAGTGATATCGACATGGTTTTAGTACAAAAAAAAAAAAAAAAAAAAAATGCTTTTTCTTAGTGATAATTTTTAATGTAAAATTAAATTTTCGTTCAATTTTTGACTTTTTATTCCATTTTTTTTATAAATAATTTCATGCAATAACTATTCATTCAGGCAAGAATAAGTAACTTGCTCATTTTTAATATGTCTACGAAAGTTGAAATTTACATAAAGTGAACGGGATACAGAATTTTAAACATTTTTAATCTTTTTAGGGAACAAAAAATTGTTTTCGATGAGATATTATTAACATTAGCAAATAATTGTTTATTTGCTGAAGGAAAATATGTCTCTTTTATGCTTCTTTCTTTTTTTTTTTTTTGTCTGAGAATAATTTTCTTGATAATTTAAAAAAAAAATGTATTTATTGAATCATGGAATGTATCTTTTTGACACGATGTATTGTATAAATAAATAAATAAAAAATATTTATTGAATATTACAATTCTGTCACTTGGACATTATTTATAGTGAGGTAAGATCATATTCACACGATATTTACAAATAAATAATAATCAAAAGTATATTCAATAAATAAAATAAAAATTACTTAAAAATGAGGAAATTAAATAAAAAGGATCAAAGAAACACATACATACCTATATACACTAGCTTGATAATTAAAAAGAAACATTTAAAAAAGAGTTTCCCATAAAACAATTATTTTTTAATGTTCGTGTATTTCTTTTAAATTACTCTAAAAAGCGTCATTTTCTTCTCTTTTTTTTTTTATGTATCTTGATAATAATTTTTCAAAGTTGAAATAAAATAGTAAAATAAAACAGTTTAGGCCAATGGTTTAGAGTTTTTAATTTATAATTTATTATTAAACGTTATTATATTAATCTTTTGAAAAATATTAATTTTTTTTTTAATTCTATTTGGTTAGTCGAATTATTGAAAAGATCATCGGTGGTAATCGGTGACGTAGATTAGGAGATGGTCATATAGGGTCTGTTTATGGTGTTGCTCAGTAGAGGAATCATATAAGCAACGATTATTGGTGTTATCGGTATCGAACATACAAGTTTCTTAACCCTTATTATTATTAATTATTCGAAAGTTCTTACTCAACAACATATTAATTCATATCTATCCTCGAAATTCCCCGATAATTATCAACTTCAATCAAGAAACACGCTTAGCATGCCCATTAAGTCTGCACCAGACCAGAATATCTGGTTTTGTATTTTCGGAACACTTCAATTATGAGACTAATTGGTAATTTCTTTTTAATCTGTATTATCTTTTATGGCATTGGTTTTATCCAATTGCATATTTACCTTCTATATTCTATACTCTGGTTGATTTGTAATTGCTGAGTTTTTACTGCTATCTAGTCATTAAATATTTTATTATGAAGTTGATCACTTTTGCTGTGGTCAGGTTATAGTTGCTTAATATTTGAATTAATATATTATCCTACATATTGTTTCTAAAAGGTGTTTTTTTGTTGGTCAATTCTTCAATATTTCATCAAAACCATTTTGAAGATATTCTGCTCCTTCATATGCGAAAAATAGTCCTATCCCCTCGAAATTTCCGGGAAAAAAGTTATAAAGTAAAAGAAACTTTATATGCGAATAACTCAAAAAGTATGCATTTTTTTCTTGATTGTACCCATAATTAGAAAGATTACTAAATTACCTACAAAACAAAAACAAATCCTAAAAATCAGACAATTATTAACAAAGATACAGTCCATTAGTTTTGGTATACTTAATAATGTCTTCCGATTTAAAGATAGTGCATTTAGGAATAGAATAGTCTACTACATTTTTTTTCCTATTATTAACTTTATTATTTCTTAAAGACATTTGGTTGTTCTTACATTTTATTTTATTTTTAATAATTTACAATATCCCATGATCGGGGCATTATTTATATATTAATAATTTTTATATTAATTTTATTACTTTTCCAGTCAGCGTTTAAAAATAGGTCCTAGTAAAGCAATTTGTACAAATATTTTAGTCTATTATGTTTAATGGAATATTGTAATCGACTAATGAAAAAATATTAATTTCTTCCTTACATAATACATAGAAACTACTTTATTTACGTATTGTTTTGCTATTTCTTCACTAAAAAAAAATGTTCTGCGAATTTTTCGCAGGGGCCAACTAGTAATGATTATATTGCTAAATATTGCAGTCCCTATATTTGATTACACAAGATAGGTTTTATCTTAATCACCCAGTAAAAACTTAATTAAATTGTATTTTATTTGTCAGATTTCTATCTGATAAATCTCTAGATATTTCTTTATAAAATTTAAAGCGATATTTTAAAAAACAGTTTTCCAGTAAGCGGTCAAATCGTTCGTTTAGTTTTTTCTCTTCCCAGTTCCTCGCTCCATGGTCCTAAGAAAGATTTTTTTTTTTTAAAAACTATTACTAACGTTGATTAATGGTACCCTATCCCGGTCACTATTTCCAGAAAATTCCATCTCTTCGTGTGACATCTCAATTTTAATATTTTCTGATGAGGACAGTTTTTTTAAACTGGTCATAATTACAGCTTTTATTATGGCATTAGTTAAAACTGAGAAACATTGTTTAAGTTTTCTTGTAATCTTAATAAATAATAAAAGAAGAGCAAAACTATTTAATGGAATTATCAACATGAGAATCGAAAGAAACAGTTGATACAATATCTATAAACACGACTTTATATATTATACTTTACCAGATAAATGATAATTTTATTAATACTTCGTTTTTAAATATTCAATCAATATTATTATATACCATGAGAAAGAGTTAGTCGAGGGTGCGGTCAAATAAATAAAAAATTAAAATATGTTAATTATTTTAATTTTTGCCGACGTTTCGACCCACTTTGCAGGTCGTCTTCAGGGCTACAAAAGATACAAAACATGTTGAAAATAAAAAATAAATATAAGTATATATAAAATAAGAAGAAGTTGTCAGATACAGAATTAAAAGATGGTATCAGAGATATAGTGGGTGACAACGTAGTTAAATATTAAGAATTATATATGTAGAAGATACGAATAAATGGAAAATAAGTAGGAATAAAAATAAAAATAAGGGAGAATATAGCATGTAAGTTAAAAATATACAGATTGCGATAAAAGATATGTTTATTATCTGTCTGTTTATTTTTAACTTACATGCTATATGCTCCCTTATTTTTATTTTTATTCCTACTTATTTTCCATTTATTTGTATATACTACATATATAATTCTTAATATTTAACTACATTGTCACCCGCTATATCTCTGATACCATCTTTTATTTCTGTATCTGACAAATTCTTCTTATTTTATATATACTTATATTTATTTTTTATTTTCAACATGTTTTGTATCTTTTGTAGCCCTGAAGACGACCTGCAAAGTGGGTCGAAACGTCGGCAAAAATTAAAATAATTAATATATTTTAATTTTTTATTTATTTGACCGCACCCTCGACTAACTCCTTCTCATATTATATCAACGGTCAACCATCTCTACATCATTATTATATATCATTTATATGAGCTAAATATTCTTGCTTATGATTCGCAACAAAATATGAAGTTCCATGATAGGAGCTAAAAAAATGTAATGGTCTGAATTTTGTTTTTATTCTTTTCCTTGACCAAAGGTGCTTAAAACGGGTTGGTAACATTCGTCATCAAAAATGTTGTGGAGAACATGTTTAAGAAATTACGAAGTTTTGGCAGGGACCTTGTTTTTGTTTGACTCCAATTTGGAAATAGTTTCAAAACAAAGAACAAAGAAAAACATAGAATTGAACAGCAATTGTAATTTTATAATAACTACAATTTTTATAATTTTCATATACTTGTATCATTTTCTAAGCACAATAAAATTTCTTGGATGAGAGGATGGTTACCCCTGGTCAATGGAATTCAATAATGTGAGTTGTTATGAATGCTTTCTATTGGTCAAACTATAATCAATCACCATCTAGTGATTCTTTTTTTTTCTCATTTTACAATGCATTCATTTCAATAAAATGGATTCCATATTCAAAAACAAGTGGTTTTGTTTAATATTATCTTAATTCAAAAATGTTATATATTGTTTGTTTTTTTTCATCTTACGGTTTGAAGAAAAAAAGAACAAGAAAAAACATGGAATTGAACAGCAATTGTAATTTTATGATAACTACAATTTTCATAATCCTTTATTTACTTGCACCATTTTCCAAGCACAATAAAAAAAAATTAAAAGCATAGAATACTTATAATACTAGAATACTTATAAATTATAGCTAGCCTAATTGTGATTGTAAAAAGAAGAAATTAATATTTACTAGCTTTTGTTCGAATTCGTATTTATTTATTCCTATTATGAAATAATTATTCGTGTTTTGGTCGAAAAAGTTTTAATGTTACAGTAATATTATTGTTGCCCAAATGCGAGTCTTGATCTTGGTCTTGCAGTTACCTATTAGTTTATTACTGTTTTTTTTTTTATATATATCTTTTTATTGAGAAATAACACTTCAGGCCACACTTTTGCCACACTTCAGGGCACTGAGTACTAAAGCTGAGTGAGGCACATTCATGCCATATTTACAATACAATAAAAAAATATATACATTTATATAAAAATGGCAAAAATTATAATAAACCAGGCAAGGAAATGTAACTTAGAGTAAAAATTAAATAAAACATAGAAATTTGTAGCGAAATTAAATAAATAATAAGTGAAAGAAATAAATAAATAAAAAAAAAGATTAACAAGAAAAACATTCATATTTAATTACAAGTTTATTACTATAGAAATGTTACTACAATATTTTAAATATGGAAAACCTAAATATACCCGAATGAATAATTTTAATGCAAAAATTGATTAAATTGTCTAGTAACTATTTTGCCTTATTTAAAAAAAAAAAAAAAAAAGTTTTAAGATTATTAAAAAAAAATTTCAAAAACTATTTTTTAAACAGTCTTGATCTTGAACTTTACTAGACCAAGACCGATTTTTGGTAACACATATAAAGAAAGGAGATGGTCCGGGGTGGCGGTCCTAAATAGGCTATATAGTGGTAAAACTATTTTATTAATAGCCAACGTTACGTTTTTATAAGCTTATTCACGTTGTTTATAATTTTTTGTCAAAGTATTATGTAACTTCCACAATGCTCTATCTTTTTGTATGGACAAGATACAAAAGAGTTGTTATAATTTTATAAAAGAGCTTATACCGTTGATTGTAAGTGAATCAGATATGGTGGATCCGGATAACCGGGTTTCCACTGTACTAAAAATATATAATTAGATACCACACTATTTGATTGCAATCTTGAAGATTTATGGTCCCTCAATGTTTAATAGAAAAAGTTGTAACTTTGAATATTTCTTTGTAATAATATTTCATGGGAGAGACATAACTTTTTAATTGAACTCGTGTTAACATAATCTTTATTTAATGCTAAAATTTATATTAATTACTTCCTAGAACGGACAAGGTTCTAGTCCTGAAGCAGACCTGCAAAGTCAGGTCGAAAGGTAGGTTTTTAATAAAATAGTTTTATTACTATTTAACCTATTTATGATCGCCACCCCGGCTTCCTATATTAAAAAAAATCTGATATCTATTCAAAAAATGGCCGTAATAAAACATCTTTCCGTGAATATATCGTCGGATTAATCATCTCAATCATAACAGCTGTCTATTTGACCGGAGAGAAATCCCAGAAGTGAAATTGACTTGGAGTTGAACTTTTCGAATGAAAAATGGAAGTGCCGCGTTATTGGTTTGGTTTGGAGCCGCAACCTGCCATGAGAGCTGGTGAGGAATCCCATTAAAGGTAACATATCATTTAGAGATCAAAAGCAGAGCCATCGGACCAGACCGCTATCGGGTCCGTGCAAGATGGATGGAGTTGGGATGACCTGGCCAGGAGGGACCTAAATGCAGCCTGTCTGACGGGGGCCGATATCGCGGAATGTCCGTAGTCATCCGTCGAATGGTGTTGGAGGACCGGAGGGTGTCCGACGTAATTGGCCAATATCCGTAAATGGTCACCGAGATATCTGGTTACTCTTCAAAGATAGCTGTCATCCATTCCGATCACGTAACTTTATATTTTTTACCAAACTAGAAGTTGATCTGTGTCGAAATCCGATGATGAAACAAGAGTTGGATGTGGCTCTTAAAACCATTAATGCATACTTCGAAAGAGCTTTCTCTTTTGGATAATACCTAGTTTCATTAATAACTGTAATACTACTGAATAACCTCTTGAAGTGAGGTCTTATTTTAATGAATGACAGAGTAATATGAGAATTATTTTTTTTGTGTTCGAATACTAAAAACATAGACAATTGCTATGTTTTTTTAAATATTTAAGAATTGAAATATCTTAAGTACAAATAAATCTTTGAAAATAAATCAATAATTTTTTTATAACATTTCTTGTAAGCTCAAGCCAATGAAACCATTCTATTATTTTTACAGTGGTGTTAGAAACAATACAAAATAAAATGAAAAAAAAAATCATTATTTATTTAGGTAATATAAAAATAAAATAATTTTATTTATTTATAAATATAACAATCTGCCAAGTGGACACTGATTATAGTGATATATGATATAACACATTCATACCGTATATACAGAAAATATAAAATTAATAAAAGTAAAATAATAATAAAAAACTATGTACAATAAAAAATCAAATAATATAAAGATTAGTAAATTAAAAACACAGTCATACCTTTATAGAATATATGCAATCAGGTAGGGAACCCCAAGCCAAGTTTTTCCCTCCAACGATAAAGGAATTCAAGAGATCTCTGCGCTACTCAACCGCGTCACTGCTGCTAAAGCTAGTGGAGTTTGAACAAGAGCGCATTAGTCACTAAAATATAATTATTTTCATAGATTTGTCATAGTCGGTCGTACAGACTCCTTGTTTATAAAATTATTAACACTCCAAGACATCGTGACTTGTACTTCATCTTATCGTTAGCTAAAACTATTTATTTACGAAAATTCTTTGAAATGGGGCATATATGTTAATTTAATGATGTACTGAAAACTCGTGTACATATATTTGCTTTCCACATGAATTGGAAGATATATGATATATACGTAAGATACAAAATAGAGAAAAAAAAGTGGCCTGTACAGGCCAATATTTTTCAAGATCACATCTTTTTTAGATTTCGTAATCAAATTGCACATTGCTGAAAAAGTTATGCATGAGTATTAAGTACCTCAATAAATTAATTAGTTTAATCATAAAAGGCCATATTTACGTTTAAAAAAAATTGTAGGTTACGATGAAATGAAGCCAATCACAAAGTCTTAGAAGAGTTGTTATAATTTGATATAAGAGGTTTGTACCGTTGTTTGTAAGTGTCGGATATGGTGGATCCGGATAACCGGGGCTCCACTGTACTAAAAATTAGATACAACGCTAGATGATTGCGACCTTGAAGATTTATGGTCCCTGAATGTTTAATAGAAAAAGTTGTAACTTTGAATATTTCTTTGTAATAATATTGCATGGGAGAGGAATAATAACTTATTAATTCAACTCGTATAAAAATAATATTTATTTTATGCTAAAATTTATATTAACTCCTTCTTTGGCTTACATATTTATCTCCAGAAGATACTGTCACTCTCCTCCTCCCCTTCCCCCATCCTACTAAGCACCTGCTTCTTCTCCCCTGAAATATATTACTATATTTATAAATACTGTAGAGTACGGAAAAAAAAAAAAAAAAGAAAACTGATATTAAGTAATTGCAAGCCGCCTCCCACCAAAAACAAAATAAATACGCCAGTGTATTCATTGTAAAATAAAAATCTTGTACTTGATTCTTTTCAATATTTATGACTTTTATCGTTCAGCTCATAATGAAACATTATTAAAAATTTTCGTAGCTCAACTTGTTCTTAAAAGACAAAGAGACCTGTCAAAGTGTTGACATTCCAAACTGCATTAATTTGTTGTATTTTTTTTTACATAAATAAAAAGACAGTATCAATCCAGTTTTTTTATTTATTTATTTAAAAAATAAATTTTTCTTTAAAAAAAAATATATTTTTTAAAATTTAAATGAATTTAGAACACATCCAAATATCTCTAAAAGAAGTTATACTTTGCCGATTAAGCATAGGACACTGCCAGTTTACACACGGCTACCTTCTGAGAGGACTCGAAGCGCCCACTTGTGAAAAATGTAATAACGTTCCACAAACAGTGAAACACTTACTGGAAGAATGCCCACAATTTGAAAGTTATAGACAAAAAGCAGGCTTAGCCAATACATTAAGAGAAATCCTTCAAGATACTGAAGGAAGAATCAATAATTTGTTTGAATTTTTAAAGTTAACAGGATATTATAAAAGAATATAAATCATAGTAAAACGCCAATGACCCTTGAGGATAAAGGCGTGAAAGAGAAAAAAAAAATCTCTCTATTTTATAAAAAAGTATTTAGTTACCGTCATATTTTACATATACAAAACGTGACGGTCCGTGACGAAGACACCACACTTCGTATTCCCAGAGTTATTTCTCCCTTAATATGGTTTTAAGTTGGTAATAATAACATAAATCGGTAGGAAGTATGTGTAATATAAATGTTTGATAAAATTAAAAAAATGTGTGCATTTTGGTTTCGTTTCGTTTATTTTATGTTCATAAAAAATATACAATATGACCAACGGAATACATGTTACAGTTATACAATTTGAGCTAGGAGTAGTACAGTTGTATAATTTGTAAAATGGGGGTTTGTAGACCCCAGTAGATTTATCCCCTAGTTATTTATTTTTTTAAATTACACATGTGTATATTTATTTAGTCAATGAATTTTGAACATTTCTCTTATATTTTATCATGCATTCGCTCAGGATTCAAAATTTAAACAAAGTTTAAGTAGCTTATAAAAATTGGTTTCAATCGGTTCTTCTATTGGTTTTATTTAACTTTGGATAAAACAAAGTTACGCTTAACTGGTTTAAGAAAATATATGTATTTATTTATTGATAGTTATTTTTAATTCAGTTAATATGTATGTACATTTAGTCAACGAATGAATTTTAATCTTATCTTAAATATCCTCTCCGGCTTTCGCTCAATGTTTAATAACAATATATAATATAAACAACAATTAACTTCTCTCCATATGTTTGTTCCATTATCCTACATTTTCAACTACGAGATGCTCGGGTATATATATATTTATTTATTTCAAAATAATTTATTTGTTTTGGATTGACTATAAATAATCTATAAACCTACATACATGTAACTTAAGAAAGAATTAATGATTTTTATGAAATCTTTATTATTTTTATAGTACTTTATGTCTAATTATATTTACTTTTGCAGGTAAGGATCTCATATTGAGCAGACTACATCCTGATCAGCTCCTTTCTAAAGCTGTACGGGAAGTAAGTGATACCAAATAAAGTAGCATTTAATGTTTGATTGATGGATCTCCCTATATCATAAAGGCATTCACAATTGGCAAAGGTTGAACGATGATGGAGCAGCTATTACAATCTGGGCTACTTAGCAATCAAAGATTTACAGTTAATTTCGATATCCAAGAGGCACTGGCAGATCTACGAGGGGGGGGGGTCTTTCCGGCTGAAGTCCCCCTTCAAAAATGATATAATAATATTTTGTTATTTCATTGATTCATATTAGTCTTGATGTGTGATCTAACATTCGTATTGCCATATTGCCATTGGGTGGGTGTATCGGGAGGGTGAAATAAATGATTTATAATATATTCTCTTTAAATTATAATTCATATACAGCTATTGAAAAAAAAAATTTAGGTAGTTGTCCTTTTCCCTCTTTTCTTCCATAGCAACAATAATAAAGCCTTTTATTATGTTCATAGTGGGTATTAATGCAGATGTATTGGAAATATCGTTTTTCTTCAGTTGAAAATTGGTCGAAATTCAAATGAATTAATTGCAGGTATGCTCGTTCAAATAATTTCTAATGAACCATAGCTGTTCACAGTAAAGGCTTTGTCCATTTCCCGACCATCAAGTACAAGCTCAAAACACAAAACCCCTTCGAAATTCCACCAAACACAAAGCATAATTTTTTTCCAAAACCGATCTTGGTGAACATTTAAAATTAGATTATAAATTATTAAAATAATATCTAATAACCCGCAATTTTTCTTTAAGTTTATTTTATATTTATTTATTGTATATAATTTTTTGCTATTATCTATTTGTTTTTTTTTTCTTCTGATTTACGTTGTTTATTTACATTTTCTGTAAATATGGTTTGAGCGTAATTTTACATTTCTATAACCAATGTTCATATTGTGATAGAATGTTATATTATTTAGTAATAAAAATAAGTAAAAGAAATAATCCATGGCATGTATATAAGTAGTCCGCGGAATTCCTCTTGAACATTGTTTTTTTGACTTCCCACAACCCTAGCTATTTTACGTCACTGTTTTAATAACTATTTAAGTAGCAAAAAATATAAAAAGTCTTATTCACGTTGTTATTTAATGATCTATTTAAATAAAAGCAAAAGGTTTGCGATATCGTTGCTAAAAAGTAATATCGAAACGGTTTTTTTTGTATCTCTGGTAATGGCTACACGGATCTTCAGTTTTAATATAATTTACAATTCGATATTCTATACGATAAATTATTAAATATTTCACCACCACTTGTTGTCCTTAAATGTTACGCGTTATTAATATTTGCCAATAAAAAATGAGTGAAAAATAATAAGGAAAATGATTGGCTCACACACACACAGACAAAATGGAAAGCTCCCTGAGATATCTAATAAGAGATATTTAATATAAAAAATTAGAAGAAGAAATATATTACGCCATTAGGAGCTGAGCAAATGAGACAGATGAAGACAAGGAGATAGGAGTAGACAGAGAGGGCGATAGATAAGAACGGGGACAGAAAGCTGTGACTAATGTGGCCTCTTGCCTCCCCTATCGGCCCGATCCATCAGCCACCGGGGCCTATAATCCCATCTCTAATTATTTCCCTCTTTAGCACAATCGCCAAAAGATAATTTTTCAAGCGGATTATAATTCAAGCGTTATTATCGAACGGCGTGGATCATCGCCATTATTAGGTCAATTTCTTTTTAGGACCATCTTTTTCAATTTCAAGACAAGGAGACACATTATATTTTTTAGGAGCAGGGTTGCGAAAATTTTTTTTTACAGTTTTTTAGAGACTCTTTTAAGGTCTTTCTACACATTTAATTTTCTTGCGTCACTTAGGTCGACAAACTTGATCGTGTAAAAAGGTCTCTTTAGGACACGGGGCCAAATTTGTTTACCGAACTATGGCAATGCTCCTTGTGTTAAGGAAACATCTTTTTGTTTTTTAAATATACTTTGTATTCCACAATTATCCTATCTATTATTGTCAATGTGCCTCTGCGTTAGTGTTGCCCAAATGTGAGACCGAGACGAGTCTTGTTCTTGCAAACTCGGTCTTGGTCTTGCGCAAGAGTCTCGCAACAGTCTTGCAGTTACTTATTAGCTTATTACTATAGAGATATTACTGTAATTTTTTAGATAGGAGAAACCTAACTAAGCCCGAATGAAAAATTAGAGGAGTTAAATGCAAAAGTATATTAGTTATATCAATTATTAACATATAGTAACTAAAATTGTCGAGTATTAGTAACTGTTGTGCCTTAATCTTAATTTTTATTTTAAAAAATCGATTTTTTTTACCAGTCCTGGTCTTGGTCTTGCAGCAGTTAGGCAGCACTTTGCAAGACCGAGACCGATTTTGGGCAACACTGTTATTTCTATGGTAAAACCGCTGACCATATCTGATGGACCTTTTAAGAGAAATTGTAATTTTTTTTTAATTTTCTAAAATAAATCTGACATTTTTGGACCTTTCTTAGTTTTTTGCCTGTAACTCCGAAACAATGCAGTTATCTAACATTTAAAGCTTACAGTTAAAGTTAAGCAAGTTAAAAAGCTTCCTTTGGAAAGCTGCTTAAATATAAACTGATAATATAAACATTATTAAAATTAGAATCCTTATATAGGATGGAAGTATTCCATCGACTGTTTATTTTAAAAAAATATATTTTTCTACTTTACATATATAATAATTTTTATTGGTAAATTGAATGCTCATGGAAATTATGTTGCAGCTTGGAATTAGCATATCATACCTACTGACTCAGGTTATAAAACACCTGTTCTTTTATTTTTTAAATTTATTTATTTACATTGTCGGATATTTGTCTTCTACATCGGATAGTTTGTTGAGTTAGTAAGAAAAACATTAAATCTGATGTTTCGCATTATCAGCCTGGGATAACTGAGTAGCTATTTGAATAAAAAATCTCTCTGGTTGAGAAAACCTTAATTATGTATATGAAGAAATATCATTATAAACAGCAATCGATTGAACATTTTTTTCTTTTTTTTTTTACCATAGGTATGTCGATTTTTTTCTTTCTTTCTTTATATGGGAATTGTCGACAGTTTTCACATCGAGGGAGCCCGAAGATTGTTTATTCTCATGTGAAATTCTTCTCTCATTTATATCCTCATGTTCAATAAATTTCCGTTCTCTATTTGGAAAGGGTTGAGGTTTCACTGCTATAAATATGGATTCTCTATAATTTTATAATGCCCGTATTTATTCGCCATCTCTGGTTACTAAGGCCACATTATTGCGCATAATTACTACCGATTGGGGCCGTTTCTCCGCCCCGAATGAATTAAATAATATTCAGTATTATGGATTAATGACCTTAGTAAGGAATCGCTTAACGGTATCTGTCCTCCATAAATCCAATCCTACAAATGATAAATTGTAAGCAGAGTTCTCTCTGGATTCCGATTTTTTTTTCTTTTCTTTTTTGCCGCTCCCCTTATGAATTAGATACGCCGTGGTTTTTAGCCATTCGTATTATAAATTATCGAGAAGAGGCTTATAACTTTGCCGAGCTTGGTTCGCTCCGGATACTTTCCTAGCCTGGCGAGTATTTAACATGTTTCTCATTAGGTCTGCATGTGTTGTGTATGTCTGTGATAAAAGTATCTCAACTAAGGTGTTAACACGAAACCATCGATATCGTTGATCATAGATAATTTCCTACTTATTTATAAAGTTTATTAAACGAAGCCACAAAAACAAAAAAAAAAAATATTATATGTTTCTATGAATAATTCGCATAATATATTTTTCAGTGAGCAAATGAAAAAATAATAAGAAAATGAATAATGCGGCTTATTATAAATTTCTAATTTCTCGGTAAATTTATCCACCTAGAAAACATTTATTTCAAACTTTATTGATGTCTTAAATCAACATGTTTACCACTTACAATAAGCTTGTATCTTTGTTAATAATGGACCGATTTCGATAATTTATAAGTGGTTTTGGTAGAGATTTAAAAACCTTGCAAATAATCGTTGGTGAAATATATAACAAAATATATACTTGTTTAGTCCTTTGCTAATAAAGTTTCGTTTTCCTTCATAACTTTATCCTTTAAATTTCGAGATGCGTCTTATTTTTCCAAGTGAAAGAATCGGAAATTTTTAAAATGAGGGCTCAATAATTGTATTTGTTGAAGATTTAACTAAAATATGGCGTACTGACAATATATAAATATATATTAAATACTTGTCAAACTAGAAAACTTGCCAAGCTCGGAAAAATCAGTGATTTCGCTGTTACACACATAGAAATAGAAAATAACTTTATTCTGGGAAAAGGTCCCTTTAAAATAACAAAATAGTACCTAATTAAAATACTTCATCTGGCCTAAATAAAACAATTATAAAAAAAGAGAAAGTAAAGAAAATATTATTTAAACAAGCTATATACAAAAAAAAAAAATAAATAAATAAATCAATATACAAAACACTTAAAACTATGACAAGTTACTTAAAACTGTGTACAGTAGGAAAAATTTTAATTATACACCTTTGAGAAATAAAAAATACATTGAGTTCTTCTTCAAAGCTGTGTTTCTGCTAGCAAAGGAAAGACGAACCTGACAATATAAAATGTCAGAGTATTTAAATAACGAATAATATCTAAGCACATCATTACCTTATTGTAACTATAGGTACAAATGTATTTGTATATAAATAGAAAAATAAACAATAGATGCATTCAGTGGCAGTGAGAGTAGGAAGATATTGTGAAATCCCTAGTGAAGTTTACAGTATGGAATAGTTTCTCAACATTTGATGATGAATGATGTAATAGAAATGTATAATATCAAAAGCTAAGCAAGCAACTGGCAGTTTTTGGGATAGGAATTGGAATCGGGGGGTTTGAATGTGGTGTGTTTGAGTGTAGATATGGAGGAAGAACGCCGAATTTCGATAGGTATGGCATTCCAGAAATTGACAGCGCGAACAATAAAGGAGTTTTGAAATGAGTCAGATCTGTGAGAAGGGATGTATAGATCGGAAGGTCGAGATCTTGTTGAAAGGGAATGGACTGAGGACTTCAATTGGAGAAGATTGTAGGCGTAAGAAGGACGATGATTGTTGATGATTTGATAAAGGAACGTACCTAGGAAATGTTGTTTTCGAAAGGAGGGAAAGAACCACCTTAACACATAGAGGTGAATACGTTTGAACATATAGAGAAGTTAAGGTATTTTGTTTCTAGGATATCTAAAAAAATCGAAATTGAAAAGGAAATTAAGGCTAGGTTGAAGACGGAAAATGCTTTTTACTTTTCTTCTGCAAAACTTTTAAGCTCGCCTCCTGTCCCGAAACTTAAGAATTAGAATTAAAAAAAAAAAAAAACATTACCTTTTCTGTGGTTTTTAGTGGGTGCAAAGTACTTTTTTGTTGTGGTCGTTTTGGTGGTTTCAGAAGGACATCTTTCGAACTAATTACTTTTCTATATTTAACGAAAAAAAAAATAATCTGTGATATTTCATATTTTTCTTAATAAAAATGTTAATCGTCATAGATCAGAAACAATCAATGAGATGATTCACCTCAGATTCTCTTAAAGAATATCTGATTCTTTAATCTTTCAGTTCAATTTTATGTGGTTCTGGAATTTGAAGAAGGTTCGATTGGTCACAGTAAATTCCTAGCTTGAAGTTCTATTGGTCTATATTCTTTCCGAATGGTTAGCTCATATTTTATGAGCTGAGATTTGGAGTAGGAAGGGCTCTCGTATTGCGTGAGCGACCGGGAGCCTCTAAGCGAGGCGAAATGGCACAAAGTGAACTATATCTCATACAAATGACCCGGCGATAAATTTGATATCAGTTTTATCTAGAACAAATTGGCCCCTCGGTGAGAGTCATTTATTATAGCTCGCAGATTTTGTATACAAATGGACTCGATACCAAGGTCATTATCCCGAGCCGCCGAAATGAGCTCATAACTCTCGGAACAAAGCCGCTGACAAGAGCGTCCTTTTGAGTTATGCCATCCACTTCTGCCATTTGTCCTCCACCACCACCCTACCCTCCATGCACCATCATCGCTGTTAGCGGTCCTGAAGCATTTCTGATGGCCTTCACCTAACAGATCCGTGGTTGTTGAGCATCACCTAAAATACGTCTAGAGATTCTTGATTATCGATCTTTGTATTAACAGCGATTAATTTGTGTAGGGAGTTGCGTTGTATTTAATTGTTTTTTTAGTATCTAGAACATCGATAACTATGTCAGAAATCAACATATTTTAGAATCAAACAAAAAAATTACTGTCCTTGGTCAGCATTTAAGTTAGGTCTCTTTTCTGTTTGAAGGGAACGTTTAAATAGTTGTTCACTGGTACTTAAGATTTAAATACATTAAAAAAAAAGTAATATAAATAGTAAATAGATCTTTTAACCTTTTTTGCTGCTTTATAAAAATACCCAAAATAACCCCTTCTCACCTGAGCTAGCATGGTAGCATAAATGATTAATCGTGGCCAAATAATGGGTAAGTAACTTATATTCTCTATAATTATCTCTTTAGAGATGAAAGGCTAGTAAAGCCAGGCGCCCAACAAGTAAAGATTCCGATAGAAAAATTATATTTATTAAAAATTATTTTATTATCTTTTTATTTATCCTTTTTTTGGTCATACTACATAGTAATCACATTGCAATTTTCTATTTCTGCGGTTTGGGGGTGGCCAAAATGTCACAAAAATACAGGTTTTGACTTTGCCTGCGAACCCATTTTTCTTCCTTTCATTGATCAAAATAGTTCTCTAACCTAATTTAGCCATTAGCGGTAAACACGTTCCCAGCTGTTAATTAGATCAAAATTTATCCTTTTCATTCTCTCGCCTTGTTGGGGAGTCCAGTCCTTGTGACTTTTTTTGTCCGAGCCCTGCGGAGTACTTCGGCTTCAACTTTCATTTCCTCCGGTTGCAAATAGATTAGTCAATTGGTCCGTTCTTCGCAACCGATGACATGCCAATGTCAGGCCTATCTGACAGCCTGCAAAATGAATAAGGTATAATATGAAAGGGTAGTCTTTCTACTCGCCAATTATGGCCCATGTTTTCACCCATCGGTTTCTGATCCCGTATCTGATTTATATTAATGGTAGGAATGTTAATTAATTTTTTCTTCTTCCGTTTATATATATATATATATATATATATATATATATATATATATATATATATATATAAAATCATATTTTAAATTTTCATCTTCGAAAGGTATCAGGTGTAAGACAGACAATAGAATACACTTAATACTCTTTGGGTGTTGGTCACAGCTTGGATGATCACGGTATATGAAGAAATAACAAGTTAATTTTTATATTGCTGTCAATTATCATTATTAACTTTCTAAAAAATTAAGTACACTTCTTTCTTTCTTTTTTTAAAATAGAATGCAGATTTGTTCTTAAAATAAATTTATTTTATCTGAAAATACATTTACTGTGGAATTCGATTATAGATGATAGGAGCAGAACTATATAAAATAAACATATTCCGTTATACTTAATTAACAATATACGTCATTTTAGATAAACACTAAAAAGGCAGTGGCCCAAGGATCTCCTAATGTTAAGTACAACTAATAATTAATTAATTAATTAACAAAATAAACAACACATTTGCTTAATCCGTTGCAAATCAAATATTGTATATTGTTAAAATATAGATAGTAAATAATAAATAAATAACTGCGGATTGATGGTTGACTATCGTGAATAATGAAGAGAAGGATGGTTGGGTGATAAGTCAGATATAAAATGGCAAAAATAAATAATTATATTTATTTTAACATATAAAATAAAGAAATCGTATTTATATTAGCAAATAATAATATTTCTTTTAATAAATATTAATATTTATGTTAAAATAAATATTATTATTTATTTCTGACTGATCACCCCAACCATCCCTCTCTTAAATAAATAAATAAGAATGATATATTTTAGTTTATAATATTTCATTTGTTACAACGTAATCAATATATTTTTTCGCCATTTAGTATTTTTTTTCTCATTTACTATCATCATTTAATGGTAAAAATAATCCGAAAAAAATATTATATATTTATTTGTTACAATATTTTTAATTTTTATGTTGAAAAATATTTATCAATAGTTAAAATTATCAAGTTCTTTGGAAGTTAAATTTATGTGGAGAAACTTTGAGCATATTTTGTGAATAACTATTTGAATATAGAATATAACTATTTTATGTTGCGGTTAAGGACGATCGAAATAAACTTTTTCTATGGATTCTAAACCTGTAATTTATTTTTAACATATGTCGTTTTGTATTTTGTATGAAGTTATACGTAAAAAATCTAATATTAAAAAATTTAAATAACTTGAAAGTCAAGACCATTAGGCAGTGCTAAGACCGCTACAATCTTTTATATTTTACTGTCATTATTTTTATTTATCAATAAATGTACATATTCAACTTATTCTATTAATTCTCAAATTTTCGTAACCCAAATAATTGTATAAAAACTAATTCTAGAGCACCCCTACAGCTCATAAGAAGGGTGTCATGTCACAAATTGCGCCATCTCAATTTTTCATTGGAGAGGGACACATTTTGACGGAATTTTGAATTTTCGAGAGGGAACATTTCGAAGGAGTTATGAATTGAATAGTTTCGAACAAAGGGAATGTATGGAAGAAACCCGAGCAAGTGTACGATTTCTTTCTTTTTGACTTCCTGAGTTGTAATTTTTTACCCTGATGGCAATTGAATAGATAAATTTTCTCGTTATCTTCTCAATATTTCGACAGAATTAATACACACAAGCATTATCAAAGATTAAGTAGAAAATGTATTCTTTAAAGAAATTCAAAAAACACGAGACACAGAGAGCGATTGACGGGACGTATCATTAAGAGGAAGCGGATTGATGCTGAGGTTGAGCGGTGAGGCAAGAGGTTGCCTAGCGAGGAGTCCATACTAATGTCACTTTTAGCCTCTCCCTTCCCAACACCCAACAGCCAACGCTACCGTGTCGGTAGTTTTGTTGTATCTCATCTTGTCGGCTTCGCGATAGGTTCTGTTAGGCTGCTTGTTGTTAATTAGCTTAGTTCGAAACATCCTTATTCTACTTGTTATTGTTTTATTTTACAGGCCATATAAAGATGATATTTAGGTTTTGTCTGCCTTGATGTGAGCTTGTGCATGTACTTCCGGAAAGCATGTGTTATGGCATTACTATGAGGAATATGAAATCGGAGGTTCGAATTCGGAAGCCCTGAATCCAGATATTATTCACATGTAGGATGATAGACGATGTAATTTAGTAAACATAGAAAAATGTATTAAAAAATATAAATTTATTGCCATGGAGAATTTCACGTAGATACACTATGATACAGGAAAGAATGTTTCAAATGATGAAAAAGGTAGAAATCATATTAATGAATATAATAATAGTTTTATTCTCATGATGAGGTTTATTCCTCCCAAACGTAAACCATGATTTGATGCGTTAAAGAATGAATGATAAAAATAAATAACATTGAAATGTCCAGGCCATATGTGGAGGACATGTCACCGTGAGTTACCTGTAGTGTTGCTCAAAATCGGTCTTGGTCTTGCTCTTTGCAGACCAATTATTTTATTACAATTATATTTATTATTTTATTACCAATTATTTTATTACCAATTATATTTTATTACAAGGCCACCTAACTGGTACAAGACCAAGACTAGAGACTGTTGAAAAAAATGGATTTTTAATAAAAAATAAAAATTAAGGCAAAATATTTACTAATACTCGACAATCTTTGTTACTATATTTAAAGAATTGGTATAACCTATATACTTTTGCATTCAACTCTTCTACTTTTTTATTCGGGCTTAGTTAAGTTTATCCTGTCTAAAATATCACAGTAATATCTCTATAGTAATAAGCAAATAAGTAACTGGAAGATAGATCGGAGATTCTTGGGCAAGACCAAGACTGAGTTTTAAAGAACAAGACTCGTCTCGGTCTCGCATTCGGGCAACACTAGTTACCTTCAATCTCCACACATCCCCTCCCTTTAAAGGGTGTTGGCGCATAAACCTCCCCCTCTCCTTCTAAATATATTTTATTACTTTTCTCTTTTCAAAAAAATATAGAAATAAAAGTACCGTAAATTATATAATATTACACTTGCTGGGGTTTGTTCCATACATTCCCTTTGTTCGAAACTATTCAATCCGAAAATTCATAACTCCTTCGAAATGTTCCCTCTCGAAAATTCAAAATTCCGTCAAAATGTGCCCTCCCTCCTGAAAAATTGAGATGGCACAATTTATGCCATGACACCCTTCTTGTGAGCTGCAGGAGTGCTCTAGAAATAATTTATATTCAATTATTTGGGTTACGAAAAGTTTTGAATTAATAGAATAAGTTGAATATGTGTATTTATTGATAAATAAAAATAATGACAGTAAAATATAAAAAAAATGTGCTGACTTCATTAGTACTGCCTAATGGTTTGGCTTTTAAGTTATTTAAATATTTTATATTAGATTTTTTACGTATAGCTTCATACAAAATATAGAAAAAAAACGACATATTATATGCTTAATGCATCTAGTGATGATGAAAATACCTAGTGAGTCCAGAATAGTGGTTTCTATGCCTTCTTACGCCGATTTTATTTATTTATTTATTTTTTTGTAGAATTTCAAAATATTTACTGATTTCGCTTACTAGGTGTAACTTTGAATGGAAGGTACGGGGATCACACGCCTCGAACTTAATTTGATAATTATTCAATCGTTAATTAATTCCAAGTTAATTTTGGAAAGTGTTATAAAATTTATGACTTTTTTAAAAACTAAAACTGGAGATTCAAATTATGTCTATACGTAGTATTGCCCAAAATCGGTCTTGACCTTGCACTTTGCAAGACCAAAAATAAGCAGCCTAACTCTTGCAATACCAAGACCAAGAATGGTAAAAGAAATCGATTTTTTGAATAAAAATTAAGGTAAAATAGTTACTAATACTCGACAATTTTAGTTAGTATATCTAAAGAATTTGTATAATCAACATACTTTTGCATTTAACTCTGCTAATCTTTCATTTAGGCTTAGTTAGGTTTTTCCTATTTAAAAAAAAATATAGTAATATTTTTATAGTAATAAGCTAATAGGTAACTGCAAGTCTGTTTCAAGACTCTTGCGCAAGAACAACACCAAGGCGAAAACTGAGTTTGCAAGACCAAGACTCGCATTTGGGGCCTACCTATATTCTTAATAATAACTTTATATGATAAGGGCTCCAGTATTGTTGATTACATTATATAAAATGCTAAATGAAAAATAATCATGAAGATCAGTTTATAAAAATTCGCTCACTTGCTTACAATTCTTTTTTCCCTTCCTTCATGTGAAAATAAATTATATATATTGAAAAAAAAAATTCTAAACTATCATGTAGGAAATCTTATATAAATTATAAATCTGAAGTAATATACTTGATAAAGTGGATTCAACAATTTTTTAGATAATTGGAAATCATGTTGGAGACATTGTTAATCGCACTAAACAGTAACGAATAACTTTTATATTTTTTTCTTACTGCCCATATACAGAAATCTTGATTCCGCGCATAGGTTCACGACGCGATACTAACGACTTGAAACACAGAATAAAAATGCTTTAAGCGTTCTAACGTAGATCGGAAAAAGCGATAAATTCTACTTTAATTGAACCACCGTTTAAAGCTACATAATCACTTTGTTAGCTTCGAATGAAGAAGGAAAAAAAAAAAAAAAAAACCAACTGATATAAGAAGACGGTAATTGCGAAATGGCAAACTAAGTTGTGCTTGAAGAAGTTCGCAAAAAAGTACTAGTTTATGTAGAAAAGTGTTAATTAGATCTCAGAGCAGTCTTGCCTTTACGAAGAGACTGAGTATTTGTGTCTTTTTATAGCCGATATTAGAAAATTCTCATATTTTAAAGCTTTTATTTTATTTTTTTTATGTTTTTTTATTATTTTCATTATTATTAGATAACATGAGCTGCAGTTTCCAATATTTTTTCATAGTGAATTAATTTAAAATTATATTTTATGCTTGTATTTTATAAGATATGAAATATTTTTATTTTTCTATCTCCCTCTTTTTTCTTTCTTCTGTGTTAGGTATTATATTTCTAGAGGGATAATTAAAATTTAACTTAATTAAAAGTTAATTTAATTAACTTTTAATTACTTTATTAAATATAATTCATATTATTTAACGTTTTTCAATTACTTTAAATAGATAGATAACATGAATAGTTTATTTCAAATTGAACCCTAATTATCATTAAAAATTTTGAAGAGACCCAAAAAACTATATTTTCTATTTCACTTGTAACTTCAAACCCAATATTTTTTAAAAATAAATTAAGAAATTCTTTATTTCTAGCTCATATTTCGGGAAATCTCTGATGTTTCTAATATAATTATATAATATTTCATTTTATTTTAAAAGTTTATTTGTCTATTAATTTGAATTCATTTATTGACTTTATTGCTATTTTGTTTAAGTTTATTTATTTATCTATTCTATCATATTATCTATAAGTGTCTATTGTTATTTTGTTTATTTATTTTATTCTATCAATCCCTTTATTTATGTTCTTATCTTTTTTTTAATATTTTGTACCAACCATCCAAACAGTATAACAGTAGTGTTATTGAGTTGGTGGGCGCTGATGAACTGGATGTTTTGCGCCTAGACATCGAAACAAACGAACAAACAAAAATGAAGTATGATTCAAGAGGAAAAGTTTTAAAAATTTTACTAAAAAGACCTTTTTGTTTGCTACAACGCTACAATAAAATTAATTAATTTTTAATTTTTATTTGAATAAGACGGTTAAAAAAGCGTTTTAATGGATTTAAATTGATGGTTAATTTTTTTAGAATACTTAAGAAATGATATGTTCATTACATTTATTTAAAAAAATCGTTAGAGCCGTTTTTGAGAAAATTGTGATAATTTCAGCGTTGATGTAAAGTGGTACTTCCGGTTAGCCGATTTTAAGGAAAACGTTGCTGTCACATCTAAGGAATATACCTATCTTAAATACGTAATATCAATTTCGCAGGACTTTTCGTTTTTGAGCTAGACTGCTAACATACACACACACAAACACACAGCCCATTTTTCGGGACTTGGTTATTTGGACTCAGGGTACCCCAAAACGTGTATTTCCGTTGAAAACTCAGATTCAAAAATTTTCTCGATCGCAATACTTACTATATATTACAAATATACGTAAGTGAAAGTAAAAAGACTAGTTCGGAAATAAACGTATTTTCATGCCACTTGTTTTAATTTTTGGGTACTTTTTTAAAAAAAAATAATTCATCCTAATCATTGATTGTTTTTAAATGAGAATCGATACTTATTCCGATTTCCATAATCGATTAGGGTTACTATTGAAATAAGCTACTTAATAATCTTATAATTGTTTTAGACAAAAAAATTAAGGTGGCTTAATTTTATTTTTCGTTCATCATTTACATACTTGTTTTTATCAGTTTATTTTATATTCATGACTCGAATAATGTGGAAATGAAGACAATGATATGGAGAAATACCTTTCGCCTCGATAAAATCTGAGGCCATTCTCAGCCATTAAGTAATTGATTTTTTTTTTCTTCTTTTGTTAGTAACAGCTTTTTAATGTAATTAGTTAACGTTTGTATTTAATTTAATTAATATACGAATTACTTTAGCATACCTCCAATAATATTAACATGTAATAGGGTGTAAAGCAAGGTACTAAAATACCTTTTTGAGATTTCACACTAAACGAAAAACCTTAGAGTGTATTACATACATTTCTATCTCGATTTTTTTTTCTAGTAGTACTAAAAATAACAATTGTTTCATGAGTAAAAATTATAAACATAGCTGAGTATAAAACTATATTTATCGAAAAATTATGAAACCTGACCAAGAATACATTAAAAATGAGTTAGTTAAAGTAACATTTAAATATAAAAATAATGATAAGCTATTTATACTGTTATTTAATATTATTTTTTTGTTATCTGGTAATTATCTAGATATGTGATTATAGTGTTCAAATTTTTTTTACCTAATATTTCTCACTATTTATATTTATATTTCCCACTCAGTGGTGCTAAGTTTTTATAATCTATTATATTGCTTGGCTTCAATTAAATATTGGAACAAAGTTTAAATTTTATTTTAACTGTCTCATAATATTTCCTTCAATGTCGTTAATAATTTTAATTTTTGTCTCAATTTTTTTTTTTTTTTTTTTTTTAATTGAGGTCCCTTAAGTAATAAGTACTTGACTGTCTGCGGTCCTTTGTTCTTCTAGGACGTGTGTGTTTATAAGCCTCTTAAAAGGTAACCGTGTGTAAAAAGGCAGTGTATAAAATCTAGTTGATTTTTGAAAAATATTATTATAATATCGCATTCAAACTTTTTTTTTCGTTTCTGAGTTAAAAAAAAAAGATTTTATACATTTTTGTTTGTGTGTTTGAATCCTTTCGTAAGCCATAAAGACATATTTTAAGGATTCGTCTATTTCCATTGAGGATACTGGGCAAAGTTTATTGCACTTTGACATGAATGGACCATTTGAATTTCGTATAATTGTGTGAGCTGTGCCAGAAGTTGTGAACTGTGAACGGCTATCTTTAGGTTATTTTCTGTCATCGCCGCTTGTTCCTGCGAAGCCGTTAATGAACCAGTATGCAAATGTCCCGTTTAATTTAATTAAGAAGTCCAAATTTAAACCATTGAAGATAATATAGATAGATAGATAGATAGATAGATAGAAGAATCAACTTTATTCTGGGACTACGTCCCTTGAGAATAACAATATTGTACATAAAATTAAACATTACATCTGGCCAAAATGTATATTACAATAAACAAAAACAAACAAACAAACAAAAAAAACAACTAAAAAATAAGGGATAAAAGAAGTGTTTACATAACTGTACAGATATCGGAAGCCATAATATGAGAAATAATGTCCTAATACTGCAAAATAGTTGCTATACACAATACGCTATGAAATTATAAATGAGCGACAAATAATAATAAAGATGTTATAGTAATAGTAGTATGTTCGTAGAACATAATAGTATAATCGAAATACAATAATAGTGTAATCGTACATACACAATATATACACCCAATAATACAATAATAGTGAGAATACAATAATAGTACAATAGTATATATACAATATACATATATTAATATATATATACATATACATACATACACATATACATACATACAATGCAACAATAGTATAATAATACAATATAGGCTACCCAGCGTCTGATTGAATTGTAAGGAGGAATTGGAAAAGGAGGGTTTTAAATGTGGATAAGGATGGTGCATGGCGGATTTTAAGTGGGATGGAATTCCAAAATGTGGTGGATCGGACAATAAAGGAGTGTTGAAATGAGGCCGATTTGTGGAAAGGGGTATAAAGGTCGGAAGGACGAGATCTTGTGGAGAGGGAGTGGATAGATGACTTGAATTGAAGGAGATTGAATGCGTAGGACGGACGATGATTATAGATTATTTGGTAAAGGAATGTACCTAGGAAGTACTGTCTTCTGAAGGAGGGGAAGAGCCACCCTGACTCGGCGTAGTAGTGGGAAACATGAGAACGTCTCGGGGTCCCATTGACAAATCGTACTAAGCCATTCATTATTCTTTTCAGTCTGACTCCAAGTTCCGAATAATTAAGGAATAAAGGAGTTCAAAGTATCGCTTCCGCTATTCTCTTATACAGGTATGCTCGTAAAGCTAAAACAAGCATGGAACTGTTGTATAATACTATACATTATTTGTGGGTTGAGGAGGGAGGGGGCCTTTCCGAAATAGAAAAATAAGTTTTTTTCTATGGGTTTTTACATATTTGTTTTATGAGTGACCTAAACTGAATACTTAAAACCGTCACTCTACATTTTCTTTCAAATTACGTCATAAACTTCCGCTGCTAAAGTTACCCAAGAAAACATATAAACATTTTGTCTCTAAACACATTAATTGTTCCAATAGATACTGTTATTTAAAAAAAATAAATAAAAATAAAAAAGATTAGTCCTTCCATAAATTAAATTCTGAATCAATTGCTATACATATTTTATTTAATCATCAGTTTTTGTTCTATTTCATGAACTGTTGAGCTTATTTTATACGGTCAGTTAAAAAAATATTTGAAATTTCTGGTTTATGTTTTTTTTTTTACCTCTATAAATAAAAACTCTATTGTTTCACCTTCCGATTTGTCCTAAGTCGAATTTTAATAAAAAATAATGTTCTTTATTTTTTTTCTATATTTATGTTTTTTAGATATGCTTCGTCTCCTTTTCAATATTTAATATGTACCAGTATTTCTGAATAATTCCAAATAATAAGTCAATGACCGAAGTTTTACTTACCCAGAAATACATAGGCATATTGTCTGCTGAAGAAGGGATCAAAACATCCCCGAAATCTACATATCATAAAAAAAATAATAAGCACTTCAGTTGATTAATTGATTATAAATTATTGTTTATCATTATTATTGTTTGAAACGGAGCTGATACTCGGTATATTTTTAGACAGTAAGATACATTTTCTTCTCATGAAATTATTATAATTATAAAAAATCGACTCCAGCACTCATATATTCTCCTTCGTACTCAGTCTAATTCTCATAGGATGTTGTCTGCTTAAAACTAAAATACACTGCTTAAAACTTGTTTGTGTGTTTACAAAACAATTTGTGATTGTGTAGTTTTGAACGCTCGTTTAGCTACTGTTGATATCTGATCAAAACTAGCCGAGATGATTTGGCATGTTGATTAAGTGCCCACACTGTGTTCGGAATCAGTAATTGTTAATCAACATTTTTGTCGTATGTCATCATAGCTGCGATTTCTAAGTCGGTTCTTTTGAAGATTTTCTAGTATTCGTTCGAGGTTAACGAAGTGAACAGTAATATATTTTTTACGATTTTTTTTCCTTTAATACATCCATGTTATTTTTAACTAAGATATTCCCTTATTCTATTGTTACAGTTTTAATGATTTAAACCAACGGTCAGTTATATGATTACTCAGTACTATTTAAAACTTCTTGTGTACCATGTGATCTGAATTCATATTTTGCTATCCACAGTAGATGATCTTTCTGCATTCAGAATATTATTTTTTTTACTTATTTTGTCACATTATTTTTGTATATCTAAAGTGTCTATTCGAATTTTTCGGTATGGTTTATTTTTGTAATTTTTATTGCAATTATTTATTGATAAATATTATAATCGTGTCACATCTAAGAACCATAGTAATAGTGATAGAAGAGTAGTTCATTCACACTTTATGTTCAATGAATAAACAGAAAAATAATTATATTACAAGTAAAAAAAAATGTATATGTATATATATATATATATATATATATATATATATATATATATTAATGACCAAAAAAAGGATAAATAAAGTAAGTTTTAGTAAATATAATTTTCTACAGGAATTTTTATTTGTTGGGCATCTGGCTTACCAACCTTTCATCTCTAAAGGGATAAATCAGAAAACATAAGGTACTTACCCATTATTTGGCCATCATTAAATATTTATTCTACCATGCTAGCTCAGGTGAGAAAGTTTGGATATTTTTATAACGCTGCAAAAAAAAAAAAAAAAGGTTAACAGATCTATTTACAGAAAGAAATATTTACAGAATTAATACTATATACAAGCAAAATAAATAAAATGAAATGAAAAAGAGAGAATTTAAACATAATTACTATATACAATTCTCTGAACTCTATTATAAGTGTCCTTAACTGTGACAAATTGTAATATTTCTGAATAAAGTGTTTTAATAATAATAACTATATACAATTAAAGATAAATAGGAAGATATTTAAAATCACAAAAAAGACACTTATTCTATATACAAAATAGTATGGCATGCCACATATAAACATCAAGAAACGAAAGTCAAGATAAAAGATATCAGAGCACATGCACATGCTAAAATAGGAATCAATAATTAGTCACAGGAAATAAAAGAGAAAAGAGTTTTTTTTTTTTTTTCATTGCTTCCTTAATCTTGGTTACAATATATACTAAAAGAAACTAAACTAAGCAAAAACAAACTATACTAATCAAAATAACTACTTAAATAAACGTGTTTTTATACAATATTTACAAAATTCATTCACTCTAATCTCCGAGCCAAGCCTTTCTCCCCACTCGCAGAAGGAAAGGCAGGACTCTAGGAGATCCGTGTGCCTCTCACTCAGCCACATTACTGGTATTAAGGACCAATGGAAGCTGAGTAGAGGCGCTCTTTTTGTCATAAAAAGAAATATCACAAACTGCTGTAGGAAGAGATGTAATTATGATTCATTAGGTTACACCTCAATCCTTTTAAAATTAGAAGATTTTTTAATAAGAAGTTTTTAATAAGATAGATCTCGGAATACCCCAGAATATATCAGCATCCCTGGGAAATCAAGAAAAAATCTTTACCAAAGTCATCAAGTTCCTGGATAGTGAAAGACTTAAAAAACACATATGACAGGCTTATAATTAATGATCCTTTGCAGATTTATTAGTATCTCTTTATTTATTTATTTTTTTTATCTATTTATTTTTATTCTATTTTCTCTTATTATTATTATTTTATTTATTTATTTATTTTTTTTGTACCAACCATCCAAATAGTATTAAGTGATGTTATTTAGTTGATCGGGCGCTTATGACCTGGATGTTTTGCGCCTAGACATCGAAACAAACAAACAATAAGAAGTTACTCGAATGTCAGAGATGTTTTTCTCTAGGATTCGTGTTGTTTTCAATCTTTCTTTTTTTCTTTACAAATTTTACAGTTTTGAAAAACCCTGAAGCCTCATATCAGAAGCATTCTTGAACTTATATAGCATTGGATGCGGTTTTGAAATAGTTCTCGCCTGTAATATCAATAAATCTAAGTATGTTTAAGGAATTTTTTGTTTAAACATTAAATTTCAACTTCTATAATTATTTTATCTACATAATGTACACACAGTATATGTGCAATAATTAAAAAAATTATTAAAAGTTATTTGGAAATTCAACTTCCTTTTTAAATGAATAATTTTACATTTCAGGAAACAGTTTCTCGGTATCAGATTTTTTACTTTACATACATAAAAAAAAGAAGAAGAAAAAAAAAGGTTTGAGATTGCGCCAAGGTTTTTGGTTTGGTTTAAAACGTTTTTCGATGTTCCGTGACATAGGAAAACATGCATATATTTTTTTTAAATGATTCTTGGTTTCCGATTTAGCTCGATCCAGATATTTATCCTTCCATAATAATTTTCTGAACCATCCGAACCCTCTTGTGTCCAACTTTGCTTCCTCTTCTGTCCCTGATAACCCTCCGAGGCGTCTGAATAGAAGATGGGCTCGAGACCTTCTTATATAAAACATAATTGGAGTGCTACCAATGGGGAGTTTCTCTTCATGTTGTACATGTCACGTTACTTGTTCAAATTTACTTGTTGTATTTATCATTTATACAGTTGTAAATTTCAATAATAAAAAAATAAAAAAAATGATTCTTCCGATTTTTTTTCGAAATTTTAGTTATATTTATACAGTTGTAAATTTCAATAATAAAAAAATAAAAAAAATGATTCTTCCGATTTTTTTTCGAAATTTTAGTTAAATTGAGGATTAGCTCTTAAACGGTAAAGTAACAAAATCATCACACTTGCAGCCGTATAGATTCTATTTGTTTTTCCTTATTTATTGTTTGCATTTGTTTTTCTTAATATTGCCTATTTAGTCACGCACCAAATAGAAATATATAAAAATATATTTGAAAAATTGCCACTGCTCTCCATCCTCTTTTCGAATTCCTAATCTCCAGTAGTACCAACCCCCAGTGGACAGGTCCCGAAGAGGAGGAGTAACTCCTGGCCCGTGGTGGGGAGTTCTGTCAGAGCAGTTCGCTGCCGACAGCTCCAGTGCAAGCAAGTCGTGAGTGTTCGTGTCCCAGCTCGTGTTCTTTCGACCTTTCTTGTAATCCATAATAGGTAACCATAAATATAGTAATGTCTGTCTGTCTGCCTGTTCCAATGGAAGAACTCCGCAAAGTCTCCGTGTACCAGCAAAAAACAATAAACAGAGTGATGAAAATTTCTCTATGTCAAAAGGTATGAGTAGAAAAATGATGTGTGCTTCACTATAATAATTCCGAAAACGGCGGTATGAATAAAAAGATATACATATTTTTGGAAGTTCGCCGAAAAAGTTTATCGAATTATATGATCACGGAAAAAAAACAATGTTAGTATTATTATTGATAAAAATTAGTATTAAAAAAAATGTACAACTATTTGTTCGTAAAAATATTGAAATAGTGACACTTACAGTAAACATAAAAAACAAAAGAATCAAATATAAGAAAGAAAAAGAAAACAGCAAAAATATATGGTAATCTATTAATTTAATTGTTTTCGATTTAATGTTATTATATCGATGGAATGTTAAGGAAAAATCGAAAAACTTTCCTGTCTACAAAACTATCACGGTATTATTTATCGTTAAAAACCTCAGTTAAATACCTATTATGTCCGATATTTACAAAAACGTATTACGAAATTTACGATTTGAATTTATGACATCTCAATTTCCAGTCGCCCTTATTCAACATTAACAGCCCTCATCTGTTATTGTTTTGTTTTTTCTTTTTGTGGCAATATTTTTAATTTTAAAAGCATTACATTTTGTTAAAAATATCTTCAAGCTAAGTTTTCTTCTCTGGTGTAGAATCTTGATTTATTTATAAATAGTTTTGTTTTACAAACATTGTTTTTAATTAATGATGTTTCGCTGAAAATGTTGCTTCGATTTTTATCAGATTCAATTCAAGATGGTTTGGATGGTAAAACTACTAATAAAATAGTTTTTATCTCTTAAAAGCCGGATAGTTTTTTAGTACATATGGATTCAATTTTAAATTCCTGTTTTTTCATTCATCATAGAATTAGCGTTGTGAGTACAATTCCTCGTTTAGATCAAAATAAAATACAGTTAAGCAGTTTCACGAAGCATGTGATCTTGGACTGTGAACAGTGAACTAAGAAAAGAGAGAGAAACATTGATGTAGTTTCTTTTTTCCTTTTTGTTTGTGATAATTAAAGAAATATGAAGCAATATTATTTGGGTGAGATTTTTATTGGCTATTATTATCATTTTTAGTTAAATAATAATAAATTTCGTATATTGTTGGCAGCACTCCATCCAACTTCTAAAACAAAGATAAATAAATAAATAAATATTTTCAAATACCTTCAATGATTGACAATAACTAATAATTGACTGTATTTAATTGTTATCTAGAGAAAAAAATATTGTAACTTAAAACTGTTTTAAAATCATGAATTCAACTATAAATGCTTTAATAATATGAATAACGATGGAATATTTTAAGAAAAAAAAATGTAGAGGACAGTACTCAAACGATATCTTTTGTTTACTGATTAAAAGTAAATTTTATCGGACGACTACTGGTCGACTTGTTACTCTTTAAATAATATTTGAATCGACATTAACTTCCACATAATGTATAAACTGATTTATAATGAACTCAATATTAGGTTTAATTAATATATTTGGGAAATAATTCAATAGAAACAAAAGAATGCTGTGTAAAAATATTAATTTCCTAAAATAATTAAAAAAATGATTAACTGTTTTTTTTCGTTTACTTTTTACTAATTTATGATAAATATTATTTTATTATTATGTTTATTCAGACACCAAATCCTTTCAGCTCTAATACGTTTTTACTTTCATTCTCTGCTATTTCAAGCGAGCTATTATAGCTTTACTGTACAAAAGTCTGTATATAAATAATATATTTTATATACAGATAAAATATATTATAATATCTATAATATATTTTAGATTATTTTTATTTAATTATTTTATACTGATACGTTCAACGCACAAATGTTTTGAAAACATAATTGAAGTTGGGATTTTTTTTTTATTCTATTAAATTATTTATTTTTTGTATCGATACTTCTTGATGGATATCTCCGAGTTACGTGTCTCGCTACTGTTAGACTTATTTATTTAGATAAATCATGAAATTGTAATGAATATCATAAAATTGATTCGATATATTGAAAGATTTCCTCGATCTAAGGTACAATTGTGTTTTTGTTTTGTTTGAAACCACTATTCGTCCTTCATCCTTTCAAACCGTATGTCATTTAATCTTCTATAGTTATTATATTCTATAGTTAGATTTTACGATTGTAATACACAATGAGACAGATATTTTTCAATAAACAAGTTAAAAAAAAAAAATGATCTATACAATTACGTATTATTTAATTTTAATTACGTATTATAAAATTCATTTATAAAAGTTATTAATATTTATCCTTTCATTTTTAGTATTAACATATATTAAGTAGTATCTTACATCAAATTTTATTTTTAGTTACTTACACATAATTCACGACTAATAAAAAATATGTGAAATTTCTTAAAATTGTGGCATTTGTTTACATGAATAGCGAGTAATTTTTAGTGGCTACTTATGGTTCTTGAGAAAATATGAATTGAAATTTTTTGTGTAAGACTCCGTTCTATATCTCTTGTTTCGTGTTTATTTTAACTAAACAATTACTTCATTATTATGTATTCTGGTATTAATTTCTTAATTTAATTTTAATTTTATTGTAATTAAATAACTGTACTTATTTCGTTTTTGCGTGAAGTATAAAGTGAACAGAGACTAAATGTCCGGTAGAGTAAACCTGGTAGTAAAATCTTCTATTCAACATTTTCTCATTTTATTTTAATAAATTTCATCTAATAGGTTTTATTTACTAGTCGTCATATTCTTATTTACCCTTGTCACATTATTCCGGATAAACAGGGTTCTCCCTTAATTACTTAATTAAAATTTCTGAAAAAAAGTGAAAATTAGTCTTTTGTTCTTATGATATGACTGAAATTTTACTGTAGGACTCCGTCCCAATACTTTCTTTTTCATGCGTATTTCATCTAAGAAATTTCTTCATTATTGTGCATTTTAGTATTAATTTCTAAGTGTTTTCAAACTTTAATTTTTATTTTATATATTTATGTTGATTGTGATGTACATACTTACGATATGCTTGGTTAAAAAAAAAACGGGTTTTAATAATATCTATAATAAATGTCCGTATTTAATAGTCTTATTTATTTATTGAATATTTGATAGTTGATCGTTGCATTATAAAGGAAGGAGATGATCCAGGGTGGCGGTCATGAATAGGCTAAATAGTGGTAAAACTATTTTATTAAAAGCCTACGTTTCGATTCAACTTTGCAGGTATTCTTCAGGGAGTCGTGTTCAGCTAGGAGTTACACTTGAGTTCTAAAGAAGTTAGAAACACTTGAGTTCTAAGTGTAACTCCTAGCTGAACACACCTCCCTGAATAAGACCTGCAAAGTCGGGTCGAAACGTTGGCTTTTAATAAAATAGTTTTACCACTATTTAGCTTATTTATTTATCATATCCGTAATAGTCCTTCCCACATTATTTCGGATAAACAGGGTTCTCTTGCAATTTATTTGTATATTTAGTTCCTCTGTACATGAAAAAAACTCTTGTTATCCGCCCTACATCAGCCTCATGCATAATGCACCCGAGGACGGTATTGTAAACATTTTCGCTCCATTTCTGCCCCGCGCTAGAGAGCCGATAACATCTTGGTTGTTGGTAGAATGGCTTGAGGACACTTCGGCCCGTATCTTCTCTGCATGGTAATGCAGTCTCCTCTTCCCAAGTATTCAATTTCGACGCGATTGCCTCACGGCTTTCCCGAAAAGATGATGATAAAACGTGTTTGTGATGTTCCGCAACCTTGGATTGCTAATGCTCGGAAGATATATTTGACAGCATCCATCAGCTGCTACTAGATAGGATCGTATGGATTACAGAGGACCTTGAATCAGAAGTAGAGACCAGCTCTTAGCAAACGGGAGGTGATTCTATCCATTGAGTAAACAAAAAAATGAATGAGTACATACTGGCATTTGTACTATACTTGTACTTAAAAAAAATAATAAAATAAGTTGAGAATTATACTGGATGATATAAAGGGGTTCTTAATATTTTTTTTTACGTTTTTCTATTTATTATTGTAATATTTTGTGACCGTTTCTTGTAAAGTATTAATTTAGGCCCATTTGGCAGTGCTGAAAATATTTTGAGCCTTTTTATTAGTGTTGCCCAAATGCGAGAGCGAAACGAGTCTTGGTCTTGCAAACTCAGTCTTGGTCTTGTGCAAGAGTCTCGCAACAGTATTGCAGTTACTTATTATCTTATTACTATAGAGATATTACTATATTTTTTTAGATAGGAGAAATCTAACTGAGCCCGAATGAAAAATTAGAGGACTTAAATGCAAAAGTATATTGGTTATACCAATTATTAACATATATTAACTAAAATTGTCAAGTATTAGTAACTATTTAAAAAATAGTTTTGTTATTTAAAAAATAGATTTTTTTTACCAGTCCTGGTCTTGGCGTGCAACAGTTGCATCCTTGGTCTTGGTCTTGCAATGAGTAAGACCAAGACCGATTTTGGGTAATACTATTTGTTATTATACTGAATGTACATTTCCTAACACTAGTATATTAAATAATATATATTTTTTTCTGTTCCGTTAGCAACAAAACTTAATCTGTGTCCTTTGCTTTATGTTAAATTATTCTCAGCTCACTATTTTGAAATTAGAAAAATATTATCCTATTCGTAGTTGTGTTCAATAAAAGTCATTTATAGATATTTAAAAGATATGTGGTAGAAAAAAACGTTTTAAGTTTTGTTCTACTCCAAACAAGTCCAACATTTCCAAAAACACAGTAATATTACCAACTATATCCAACTCAGAAATCGACAGCCATCATGCAAGATCCTGTAAGAAAATATTATTAGAAAATGCGATTTTAGATTTCATATGTATATATATAATAAATATGGTCTAGTAATATACAAATTTCTCCCCTCCTTTACTTTAAACGTGGCTCCCAAATCATCATAAAAATTTAATTCAAGATGTTCGTCATTTATCTTTTATGGATAGTACGTGCTGACAACGATCATAAGTTCGACGCGTAATATGGACTCATTAATTATAACGATGCATTGTGTAGTTTCTAAGTTGTGAGAGAGAATGATCTAGGTTTTTGTGTCCTTTTATACAGCGTCCTCTACCTAATGCATATTAAACAAGTTGCTCTATATTTGTATTCAATCTGACTGACCTTCAATTGTCATTCTAATAACAACACATTCCTAGAAACGGTACGTGTATTATAAAATCTAAATTTATAAAGTTAAAAAAAAAACAGCAATGTAGTATTTTAAGCAGTGATTTATAATATGCAATGTGCTGTGTTTTAGCATGCCTAGTGCATCGAAGTTATCTACCTTGTTTGTTATCTCGTTTTATAGATAGGTTTTTCTGTTAGTTCTGATTTTATTTTATTTTAGGTTTTAAATGATCCTGATTATAAAAATATATAATATGTCACCTCCAAGTAGGATTAAAAAGACAAAAGGACACGCTGGACCATATCTTTATTTTAAAACAGCTGCTCGGAACTAAGTAGCTTAGGATGTGCACGCCTTATTTGTCGATTTCAAAGCAACCTTTGATTCCGTAGACAGAAACCATCTTTGTAAGATCATAACTTAAACTGGGATTTCCCAGGAAATTTGTAAGATTGGCATAGGTTTGTGTAAATGATTCAATTCAATGATTAAATGCTGAGTACTGATACGAGGAGAAGTAACAGATGCCTTAAAAGTTTGATGAGGGATAAAGTACTCTCGCCGATGCTGTTCATCTTAGCTCTAGAGCAGGTGTTCAGAACTTAATGTGAAAATGAAGGTGCGACCGTTGGAATGAATCATAAATTTCCTTGTATATACAAACGATATGGTTGTCCTCAGAATCAGTCAAGGAAGCATTGAGTGTTTCGTTAAGACTTGGAGAAACAGAGAACATCGGACTAAAATTTAACAAACATAAATCAAAATGAATTATAATGAGGCTAAAAATTCATTTCAGAAGCTGATCAGATGAAAAAATCGTTGCCGAGTGTAGACAGGTTCAAATATGTCGGCTCCTTAACGTTTTTTTTTTAAAGATCTTTTTATTAAGAAATAACACATTTTGCCACACTTATGGAATTGAGTACACTATACACTACAAAAAAATAAATAAAAAAGGAATATATATCTATATAACAAAATAATATAATAAATAATAATAATAACTGTATTACATAAATACATCAAGTAAATTTCGACATAATTGATATAACGACATGAATACACTTGCTGAGTAACTACCCAATGGTAGCACTCTAATGATATGACTACATTAGGAGATCACGGGGCCATCTTCTTTTCAGACGCCTCGGAGGGTTATCAGGAATTGAAGATGAAGAAAGGTTAGAAACGAGAGGGTTGGGATGATTCTGAAGTTTATTATGGAAGGATAGGTATCTGGATTGGCCAGATCTGAAACATAAGGAACATTAAGATCTTTATGGATAATTTTATTAGTAACAAAGTAAGGAGCATTGAGGATTTTACGAAGGATTTTGGATTGTAAGGATTGGATGCGAGAGGAATTCGATGGTTTAGTGGAGCCCCATAGCTCAACTCCGTAAGTCCAAATAGGTCTTATTATAGTCAAGTATATGAGTCTTTTGTAATTAATGGGAAGTTTAGAGCGTTTGTCTAGTAAGTGCTGAAGTAATCGGAAACGTCGAGCGGTTTCTTGTCGTTTCAGTCTAGTATGAGGATTCCAAGTTAGTCGTTTGTCCAGGTGGAGTACTAGGTATCGGATTTGCTCAACAGGGATAAGTGGAGTATTGTTAAAGGAAACTGTAGGACAGGAAGTCGTTGGTTTACGACGAAGGGTAAAGGTAATTTGGTGGGATTTATTGGAGTTTATTTTAATTCTCCAGTTTTGACACCATTCTTCTAGATTTATGATGTGTGATTGAAGTGTTGCAATTGCTTGGTCATTGTTTACTAATAATAATAATAAATAGTAAATAATCTATAAATTACCAGCTTTCTAAGATGAATAAGATGTAACAAGCGTAATCACAGCTTTCTTCTCATTTTCAAGATTTCTGAAATCCTGAAAAATTTCGAATAAAATCAAATGAAAAATTTGATCGAAATCTCAAATTAAAGGAATAAAACGACATGATAAAGCGAGTACACGCAGCTGCGAAACCTCGCCATAGGAAAAAGAATTGAAAGGAAAAAACTCCGCTCGATCGCCAGAGTGATCTGGGATCAAATCATATTATTAACACTTGGAAAAGGATAACCAATAAAGAACTGCTTACAGAAATTGGGTAATCTATCATGATGTCGCGCGGGAAAGTCCAAAAAAACAGATAAAGTAAACAAATATTTTTCAGACCTGCATGCAGCAAATTGGAAAGCGGTAGCCCAAGATTGACAGAGATAGAAGAGGCAGGTTCAGGCGGCCAAACATCTAGAAGATCTTTAAAGCCCATAGGAGAAAAAAAAAATATGAACGTCTGTAAATTCAACAATTTTATTAGTAATATCGCTACCATGTTTGTATATATAACTTATTCTAAAAACATCTGTCAGATGTTTTCGCCCTTTTTGCTATTTCTTTTTATAGGCAGTTCTCCACTAACATTACAAAAACTAGGAAGTTCTCTTAGTCGTTGGTTGCCCACATTAGTGACTCAGCCCGCATTGTAGAGTCGTTCTTACTATCGCGCTAACAACAACTCATGCACTGTAATATTAATTCATTAGCTAGTAAAATAAATTGTAATATTACATCATTCTAATTATTTCATTAAGAATTTTAGCTGTTATTACTTAAATTGAAAATATCGTCAAACATCACTCTAATAAAAATATATTTTTTTTTTTTTTGTTCTTCAAATCTTCATCCGCACCTGCCATGGTAGTGACAATTAACCTATTTCTTGTTAGGTATAAAATGGCATGATAGGCATGACCCGAAGAAGAATAGTAGCAGTACCTCTTCCCTGGTCTGTTTATATCCTGAAATCTCTCATCCAGCTCCTTTTCAGTCGCCTCCTAATGAGTATTTCAGGCGTGGCCATGTCGTTGATAAATCCATTGTGATGTCCGTATAGTTTAAGATGAAATCGGGAGCAGAGAGTATGTATGTGCTGGTCAATGGTTCGTAGTGTTAGGTCGGTATGTAAAGTCTTGTTGTTGACATACAAGCAGGCTGCAAATATTAGCCTTAAAATTTTAGATTGAAAAGATTTTAGTTTTTATAAATGGGTCTTTTTGTAGAACCTTAAATCTGTGAGGCGTATGTCCAAATGGTTTTGAGCAGATAAGTGTATGTATTTAGTTTTTGTCTAATTTTCAATTTTGATTTAGAAAAAAGTGAGTATAGTATTCTCAGTCGCTTATTCAAAGAATTTCGTGTCATTTTGACGTGTGGGTCCCAGGTCATCCTTCTGTCAAATATTGTGTACGTCTGAGGAATTACATTGTTGCTGGTATAAAAATAATTAAATACCAGACTGTATTGATTAGTTTACTTTATTAAAAACTAATCAATGCATTTTTTCTGGAAATATTTTTAAGGGCTAGGCGTCGCAACTATTGATAAAAATAGTCTAAATAAATTACTAAAAAAGTAAATGCTTTAATTTAGGCTATGTATAAATCAACAATCCGATTAAAGTACCAATTCAATAGGGCGTAGCTTGGATTATTGTATGTCATATTTGTTTTTATTTTTTCATCGATAGACGATCAATAGACGATGATAAATATTTGTTTTCTTTTTCTAGTAACGTTTTATTTTATGGAGTTTTTGGAAGATTTTAACATAATATTAACTGTAATGTCGGACTCGCAAGGCTTTGCTTTTTTTAGGGATTTCAAATATACCATAACTATATTTTCAATATAATTTCATTTGTTTTATTTTTAAAAAAAAATTGTTGTCTTTACTGAATTTGACTTATCGCACGATAAAATCGAGCTGTATTTACAATTTGCATTTAAAATCAACATTTGTTATTTTTCTTACATTCCTAGAGAAATTAATTATTGTAATTAATTTTAAAAAATATTATCACTGACTTGTAATATTTATATCGAAATTGGTCCGATCAACAAACGTGAAAAATAATTGACAAAATTAAAACCAAGTCTACATAACTGTTTAATGGATAGCGGATATTTTTATTTGCATTTTTTATTTAATTTATTTTTTAATATTAACCTTAACAGTACATAGTGCTGTCATAAATATAATCTTCCATCTAAGGGAAACCATCAAGTAGAACATAATAATTAATTTCAATATCTAATAATAATAACTGTTAATTACAAATGAGTATTAGATATGCTGCTATTGCTAAATAGGATATAAATTTAGTTGATTCCTTGAAGTAACTTTTCTAAAAAAAAAAAAAAAATATTAAACTGACATCAATTAAAACTTGCAATAATTATTAAGTCATTAAAATTCCGCATGCGTTTATTATTGCCCTCGCTGGCTATCGATTGATCCATGACGGGTTCCGAAGCGGTTTGAAATTCGTTCCAATTAACTCTTCAAGAAATTCTCCATTCCTTGTCAGTTAATAAATTACGAGTCCTTAAATTAGAATTTTGAAAATGTGTTTCAGATGACATGGCATTTTGACGCGGCGGATGGCGAGAAAAAAGAAGTAAAATTTAGACGATTTATAGATAATTGCTTAGCCCAAATCTCAATTTAAGACGTCTCAATCTATCGAGAGAAATTAATGGAAAAAATATGTTTTTTTTTTGTTTTTTTATTTAATACATACAACTTTTATACGTTTTAAATCGTTTATGAAAGAACGATTTCGTTATAAAAATCCTTCTTAATGTCTTCCACCACATTATTATGTCAGAAATAATACTTCCTCAAACATCTACTTTGATGAATATGCTAATTATTAAAACTTGAAAATTTGTGTGCGTTTCTAAGTATAACTAAGATTGAAAAATTTCATTAAAAAAATTAACAAGAAGAAAAGAAATGTATACATATCTTAGCATAGATTTGGAAGCTTAAAAATGAAAGCGTTACATCTATTAAATACCAGTATTAAACTAATTAACATCAATCAATTAATAAAATTAATTGAAATTTAGTCCACTTTTCTGAACACTTGATGAATTAATCAGCTGTTTATGCCAGGCATACAGTTTTTTGCTGCGTGATATATCTGATTATTAAGTGGATGGGGTTGATTTGGAATGTCTTTTCTTCATTTTTCTTTCTATGTCATGATGATTCCTGAATTGGTGAGATGTTGGCTAATCATTTATTTCCTGTAGTTTTAGAGACTTAATATTTTGTTTTTGTCTTAACAATTCATAACTAAATAAACACTTTATTCATTCCCCTGTAATCATCTTCCCTTCCGATAAGAATTCGTTTTCGTGTCCAAACATGGTATTCGTTTAAGGATTCTAGTTTTTCATTGAATTTTGATAACAATTTTTTATAAAATATTTAGTAAAATATCGATCCTAGGTTGAATTTGATCGAGTTATGGAATGAATATGTTTGTTAGCCCTCAAAAAATTGTTTGAATAAATTGATCTTTTCTGCTCCATGCTACATTCATACATTATTTCTTGTTTTTCAATTTATCTTCAAATAAAATTGGAGAATCCATGTCTTTTTTTTGTAAGAGGACGAAATCAAACGGTAACAAAATTAAAAGACCAGTGTAGTGATTGGTCATTTCTGTGCCATTTTTTATTTATCATTTAAAAAAAAAAATTATATATATTTACATATATACATGTGTGTGTAATTTGTTTTTTGGTATATTCACATATTTTACTTGTATACATTAGGAGAACCAGGATTTAATTTTGTGGGAAGGCAAGATTTTATTTTTTAACGGCTTATTCTGAACAAAAATACTATGTGGGTGCTGGAAGATTGGTCAAAAAAATAAAATAAACAAAAAAACATAATGCTTGTAGCAACATTGTTACTGTATGAAACAAGTTCCATTTTGTGCCTTCAGCTCAAAAGTCGCTCCCCATGAATCCGCCACTGCTTGTATACGTTTTCTCCAAAAAAAAAAAAATAATAATTAAATCAACTTACACATATTTTTTTGTCGAATTCACATTATTCAGTTTCAGAAAATAAATCACTAGCTAGTGTTTGCATTGATAATGATGTAAATTAACATAAGGAGTTAATAGTTTAATATTATTTTAAAAAAATCATTGTGTGCGCTATCAACAAATTAATTTATCTCTATTTCTATTGTGTTATTATGATTACTTATAATAAGACCATGTTGTAATAGTTACCATAATTCTAAATCTATTTTTTATTTTTGAATTTTTTTTTATTTACTGTGTTCGCTTAGCAGGGCTCTACAAAGTACAGCCTGCCAGCACCTCCAATCTGGCAAGTGAATGCTTCTTTGATGGAATAGTAAAATTTTAGAGCTATTAAATTAATGTAGAATTTAGTAAATCACTCGAACACGAGGTCACTGCAATATTTATTGCATGATTAGGTTCGCTTAGAAAACTCATAAAACAACTGAAGTGTCATTTATAGAGCAAATATGTTTTTCTTCATCACAATCCATTTCCTCGCGAGACTTAGTGGAGGTATCAATATGTCCCGTGGGTCAAATAGTTTGGAGATCCCTGCTTTAGCTTAATAAGTTATACTTCTTCGTGATGACGAAACCAAATAAATAGGATGGGTCACGATGCCTTAAGATATCGCTTAAAAAACTTTACTGACATTAATGTTGCCTCAGAATAATTATAGTTGGTCGTCACCATTGTGTTGAGAATTATGCAACCCTAACGAGAGAGGGTGCACTTTGTGGCAATGCATTTTCTCCGTATTCGTAGCCGGTTGCAGGCTTCGGGTGCATTGTGTGCAAATTGGATCTGATCATCGAGTCCTTCCGCTTTGGGCTTCATCTCGGCCAGGCGTCCTTCTGGTAATTTGTAAAACATTGTGGTTTCTTCAAGCGCAAAAACAAGAAGAAATGATGTTTATCGAATAATTATGGATAAAAAAACTTTATTCCGAGAATTCGTTCTGTTCTGCCGCTTGGTTCACTCACCCTGGAATAGGGATGGTCATGATAGTCGATAATATCGAAATATCGATATATCACCATCGATGGCATCTACTTCTATATCATCAAATATCGATACCGAAAAACAAATATTTAAATGATTTTTCTTCAAGCTAGTGTTTTGTTTCTTATTTTTGCTATTTTCTATTAGAGAAATAAAAAGAAAAGTTAGTCTTATAGTCTTATACAGGCCCCTTTTTAGCAAATTATTAACGTTCGGTTGAAACTTCGTATATAGTTTCATCTCATCGTAACCTACAAATATTTTATTTACGAAAATTCTCGAAATTGTGGCGTCGTTAATCTGAAGGTCGGTTAACTTTGTTTATTTAATTAGGGACTAAAAACTCATAAATACCCATTTATCGTAAGATAACTTCCATAGTAATTTGGGGGAAAAGGTGGCCTTCAAAAAATATTAAGCTGTTTGGCGTGACCTACATCCCAAAATTGCCAAAATAACGAGGTTGTATAAGCCAAACGCCCCAATACTTTTGTAGGTCACCGTTTTTTATCTATTTTGTGATCAAAGTTTCTTACGAACCAAGTGGAAAGCAAATGGGTATTTACGAGTTTTTATTACCTAATTAAATAAACAAACCCCAGATTAAAAACGCCCCAATTCCGAGAATTTCATAAATAAAATATTGGTAGGTTACGATGAGATGAAGCTATTTACGAAGTTTCAGCCGGCTGTTTATAATTTGATAAAAAGGGGTCTGTTCCACGGACTATTAGCAATAATGTCGCTATTAGTTAATTCGTTTGCCATAGTTTGTGAAATGTCTGATCATACCTTCACATGTTAAAAATTTCATATAAATGACACAAGGGTTCTGAGCTAAACATCTTGTCATTTAATTAATTTGGTTTGTATATCATCTGAATGATAATACAAAAAATGGTTTAAATCATTGATTGTTTTCATTATAATTGAGACATAAAAGTGTGAGAAAGGATAAAATTCAACTATAATTTAATATTCCTAAATGAGATGATACGCACTTCGTCAAAAAAAAGTACATATTTCATTTACATTTTGAAATTTTCTTTTAGAATTAAAAATTAATTATGTTAAAAAAAGTCACCATGAATTAATATCACGCTGAAGAGTGACATGAGTTGAGATTGAGGTTATTATTAAACACATATCTCAAGTGTATTATTTTTAAGATGTCTGAGTTCAGATTTGAAATAAGTTTTGCAGCTATGTGTTACTTATATATGTATAATATATCTTTTATCATTTATTTAATAGCTAGATCTAAGTAATAAAAAAAAACCTTAAATGTTAAATATTATCGGTTCTTAACAATGATTTATAGTGCTTCAATGTCAAGAGCAATTTCAAATTTATTAGCCTCAATTTCAAGGCTGAGTGTGGAGATCGCGTAACTTAAATTCTTGGATAAAAGGTTCCAATTATTTCATTAATAGAATTATTATATCGTCGATTAACCGACAACATTTTGAATGGAGCTAAATATTTTTGTGAATTACGACATTATTTATTAATAAAAAAACAACTCAATAAGTGCGGACAAATCACACCTTTTCTTTTATTTATCAAATGTAGTTACACAAAAAATTGTATGTAAAAATCATCATTGATTTTAACAAAATTTTTTTTGGGTGATTCTGCATAAAAAAATATTGGATTCACCCACAAGCGTTCGTTGCAATAGACCTTTGGAGCGGAGAAAAACAATTTTTTTTGTAATTAAGAAAATATATTACATATAGTATTAAATGAGTTATAATGTATCATAAACTACAAAAACAAAGTACAATTTCAGTGAAGTAAGCCAAGTAAATTTTAGTTATGTAAAAGCAAGTTAAGATTTTGAGTGTCCTTTAAAACACTAAATTCGTTTTTTGGAAAACAAAAACATAAATTTTAGTACTTTTATTAGAGAATTGTTTTCCCGACCGTTGACTAAAAAATTTATAATACCTTAGGTTTTTTCTTAAATCAAGGTTAGTAAAATCGTTGGAAAGCTGAATTACTGCTCATGTATTTAATTATAATTCGTATCAGTAACTTTTAGATTTTATTCTTTTATAAGTTAGAAATAAAGAGGAATTTCTCAATGCCATTATATGGAGTCGTCTTGAAGTTATTACTATTTTGTGATTTTCGAAAAAATTATGAAGAGTCCGATCAAGGAAAAAAATTAGTATTTATTGATTGCTATAAAAATAGTATTTGGGGTGTGAAAAACGCTTATGAACTTTGTTTCTCCCATGATTCTTTTCTTGTATTTTGTTCTCGCGAGGGATTTGTACCGGAATAAATAAATACTTTATTATTGTTATTATTAACTTCAAATGACAAGGATTACGAACCCACTGACTGTTTATCGATAACGTTTAGTACTCAAGACAGCCGTGTAAATGTCTTTACATTTGCATATGACAACAAAAGACACAACTATCTCGTTGGCATGAATATTTCATGTTCGGGAGTTGAGAACCGTTGTGGTTCTGTTTGTGTCCGATCAGCTGTTAAGTTCGGATTAGATCCTTGAACTTTATAGCTTTAATCCGACCGACCTGAAGAGTCTATATAGCCCATAATTTTAGTGGTTAAGCTACGCTCCGACTTCATTTTCGGTAATTTATGGTCGCTTGAAAGTCACTGGGCGGAAGTCATTTTTCAGGATATGCCACAGGTCAGTAGCCATCAAAGACTGTTCTGTTTTCTTGTTGTCGAATTATTGCAACCTTCCTCGACTTTGCTTCAAGAAGTTTTTGAAATCGATAATTTTTTCCCCCACAAAATCGTATAACAATTATTTAAATCAATCTTGGATGTTTATCGATTCGATTAAAAATAATGATTACTCAATGAATAATATTTTTTTAAATAAATAAAATTATTTATTTTTAAATAGATAAATTTTTTTTTTAAATAAATAAAATTATTTATTTATTTTTTACCATTTCAATTTGACTGAACACCACAAACATCCTCCTAAATATTTATATGTATGTATAGGTTATAAATGTACACATTTTTAAATATTATATTTCGGAAATTGCTTTATTTTTAAACTCGGTACATGCACAATAGATATGTGTATATTTCTTCTTATTTTTTGGGAAGCTAAAATTTCTAATGAATTTCGGAAATAAAGATGTTCTGTTGCAAATAGTTGATAACAATATTCTCCATCTACTAACTCTAGACTCAAAACATATCAGACAGAGATTACGTTAAAATTTATATTTCTGATTTAAAAAAGTATTACTCAAGAATTATTATTATTGCCAATTATAAATTTTTTTTAAAAAAATAAGGATCAGGATATGATTTTTATCACTTTTGATCAAAAAGAAAAATCCATTTTAATAAAAACAATCAAACGATTTTAAAAAATTCAAGATAAAAATTTTGATCAGATTTGATTTTGATTTTTTTAATTATCTATTTCAATCCAGTTTTCTCGAACAAATAAAATTTTCTATTTTCAAGTTTATTTATTATCAGCCAATTTTACACCAATTTTAAATTTTGTCAACTTAATGACTACACATCTAATTACGACGTTTCGGCTCGTTGAGCCATTTTCAAGTCTAAAAAATTTTTACAATTTACAATCATTTTAGACTTGAAAATGGCTCAACGAGCCGAAACGTCGTAATTAGATGTGTAGTAATAAAGTTGAAAAATTTAAAAATTGGTGTAAAATTGGTTGATAATAAATAAACTTGAAAATAAATAGTATGCACCGAAGAAGAAGTGAGAAATATTGTGAATAACATGTTCCAATTCTATTTTATATGATATGAGATTGTCTCTCGGGTTTATTCTTCAGTATATATTTGTAAATATTTTGAAAAGTTTTTTTATTTTTTATTTATGATATTTAAAAATATATTAGTATAAATACATCAAGTAAATTTGTACGGATTTTGAAAGTTTTTTTTTAAAAACTTTTATTATGATATTTACAACTGTATTAGTATGAATACATCAAGTAAATTTGTACAGAGAAATATAATACATGAAACACGCTTGTTGAGAAACTACCCATGGTAGCACTCTAATAATTTGTCTACATGAGAAGATCACGAGGCCATCTTCTTTTCAGACGCCTCGGAGGGTTATCAGGAATCGAAGAGGAAGCAAGGTTAGAAACAAGAGGATTCGGATGGTTATGAAGTTTATTATGGAAGGATAGGTATCTGGATTTGGCCAAATCGGAAACATATGGAACATTGAGGTCTTTATGGATTATTTTATTAGTGACAAAGTAAGGAGCATTGAGGATTTTACGAAGGATTTTGGATTGTAAGGATTGGATGCGAGAGGAATTCGATGGTTTAGTGGAGCCCCATAGCTCAACTCCGTAAGTCCAAATAGGTCTTATTATAGTCAAGTATATGAGTCTTTTGTAATTAAGGGAAGTTTAGAGCGTTTGTCTAGTAAGTGTTGGAGTAGTCGGAAACGTCGAGCGGTTTCTTGTCGTTTCAGTCTGGTATGAGGATTCCAAGTTAGACGTTTGTCCAAGTGAAGTCCAAGGTATCGGATTTGTTCAACAGGGATAAGTGGGGTATTATTAAAGGATACTGTGGGACATGAGGTCATAGGTTTACGTCGAAGGGTAAAGGTGATTTGATGGGATTTATTAGAATTTATTTTAATCCTCCAGTTTTGACACCATTCTTCAAGGCTTGTGATGTGTGATTGAAGAGTTTGGGATGCAATGGTTGGGTCATTATTAACGGATAGGACACATGTATCATCGGCATACGTGGTAATAACAGTGTTAGGATGGGTTGGGATGTCAGCTGTATAAACTGTGTAAAGGATAGGACCAAGGATACTACCTTGAGGAACTCCGGCAGATTGAGAAAAGAGGTATGAATAGGTATTATTGTGATTTACTTTGAAGTGCCTATTAGTAAGATAGGAACTGATGATAAGAAAATATGTAGGGGGAAGGAATTTAAGGAGTTTGTAAAGCAATCCCGGATGCCAGACTTGATCAAACGCCTATTTTTTTTTTTTTTAAGTAAAATCGGAAAATTATTTTTTAAAAATTTATTTATTAAAAAATATTACAATCTGTTACAATTAAGGACATTTATAGCAGTGTTCAGAAAGCACATTCACACTCTAAAGAAAAATTATAGAAAAACAAAATGTTTGATTTAACTTTAAGCTGTATCAGTTCGTTTTCAGGCTGCTGCTAACAAACCTTAATCCAGCAATTGCGAATACTTTTTTTACGTCTTTACTTTATTGTGGAAACTTAAAATGTACCACCTAATGTGATTATTTTAATTTTTTAAAAAATCATAATGAACTAATCCGTTCTATTATTGTTTGTGAATTTCGCTTCAGGAGAAAACGATTTACAGCTTTTTATATTGCAATACCGTTGCATTTTCTATCCTTACTTCTCGCTGCAGTAATTTTCTCGCAGGGCGACTTGAAATATGATCGTTATAACTCATCAAGGGTGAACCAGTTCCTTCAGAATGAGCTAAATTATTTTCGCTCCAGCCTTGTATTAAATAATTTAGTCATGTCGGATAAAGCTGTATACAACATTTATTATGTACAATATTTTGTTCAACATGAAAATTAGGTTAGCTGCGGTTTCTAGTGCAATTATAAAGGTTCTTTTCTTAATTCAGATCCTGAATATATTATCTGAATATGGTAAATAATAAGAGATAGAGCGCTTTTAGAGAAAAGTTTTTTTTTAATTTTTTTTTTTTTTTTGTCGTATTTTTCTCCCCAACTGACGAATGAAAACCTCGTTATCTACCACTGTTTTGTGGTTTTAAAATTGGCAGAAATCCATTTCTAAATAGAGCTAGAAACGATATATGCCAAATTTTGATTCAGATGTATGAGATAAGATCTTTCATTTAATTCGTAAAATAAAAAAGATACAAACAAATCTTCTGTCAAGCATATCATGTGAGACCTTCATATGACATTCTTCAATATCGAGAAATAGGAGCAAAAAACAACCAAAAAATTTTTACGTATGAATTAGATTTATAGGATTTTTATTAATATGGGCATGTAAGGAAATCGCGATTTTGAAGTTAATCTCTAAAAAAAAATATCTTTGAGATTTAAAATCTTTATAATTATATCTTTATATATCTTTAATAAGAATTATTAAATAAAAAAATAAGTTCAAGTGACTAAAGAGACTTCAGTGTAAATGTGAAATTAAATCGTTCGAAAAATCTCGATAGTTATTCTCTGAGAGTGAGTAATTTGCTATGTTCTATTTTCTAAGCAGTATCTGCTACTGAGTAGAGACAGCTCTTAATAGTATTTATATAAAATGGACAATGTTTTAAATTAAAGTTGTAACTTTTTCTAGTTACATAGTTCAATGCAAGTAAACATATCACATAAATAGTGTAAGAATTTATTATTTATGCTATAGGTCTTATTACGTATATTTATCTATGAAAATTTTAGTACTAAGTAGTGTTCACAATTATAAAAATGTAAAATAAAAAAATAAAGTTAAATATCTATTTGTTTCAGACATAATCGATTCAATTAAGGTCATTGTCAGTAGTTTGATAAAAGTTCATCCACACCATATCCACAGAAAATATAAAAAAATTAAATTAAATAACTGCCAAATAAACTTTAAGAAAATTCAAAATGAAATAAACATTTTAAACACTGGTGCATCTCAATAGTTATCATTCTTCCCCATAAATTTTTTTTTTGCATGTCTTCAAGATTTTAATTTTTGAAAATGATCATTTATCTTGATGCACGACTCAACCAAATCTTAGCTTTGTGGTGTTCATACAATTTGTACTCGAAAATGTTTAACAATAGAAAATATCAACACAGTACCCTTAATAAAATAATTAATTAATGGGGAAAAAGCTGGCGGTTAGAGTGATCTTCTTCTTCAATTCATCTGCTTTCACAACCGTAGACCAAAAAACAATGCTTTCCCTAAGTAGTACTGAACCTAAAACCCCAAAAATATATATATTTTTGTGATAAATCATTTGTAAATTTATTATTTATCATTGTAAACTCATAGTAACTCCAATTAACTGTTGTATGACATTATATTACAGTTGCAATTATTTTTAAAGGCTCAGAGAAATTATTTTCTAAACGGCTGCTTGATCATTGATTTCCTGTTCAGCAGTGAATCTCTCAACCTATTACTTCCGTCCAGATGTGGGAAGGTCATGTCTGGGTATTAAAGGCCTATTTGATCATTAGTTTGGATTGTTATAGAATATAACTAATTAACCTAAAATATCTAATTTATTTCAGAAGTACGAAAATTCGGATAGTGTAAAGGAATAAAAAAAAATATTATTATTTATACAATTACCAAGTCTACTGAAATCATGCTATGCTATATGGATTTCGTTAATGGGTTAATGATCAGTCAACGATTTCGTTGAATTTTTACACAAATACAGATTGAATAAACCATGTCTGACTAACGAATTATAGTATTTGAGGCCTACCAGAAAACCAATTATTAATAATACTCAGTTAGAAATGAAACAACGGTTAAAAAATAACAATATCTTTTTTTCACCTAATTAAAACATAATTCAAATATAGTACACAAATCTAAATATTCCAGTAAATGATTCCATTATGCCTTATAAAAATATGTTAATACATTATTAAAAGAAAAAAAACTATAACAATATATTATTCTATATCAACAAAAAAAAAAAATTAAAAAGCGACCTACAGAAATTAGGAAATTCTATCCATACTGAGAGAATATATTTGTATTTCTGCTTAAACAGATAGATTTTTTTTTGTCTTTAATTCTTCATCCGCACCTGTCATGGTAGTGACAATTAGCAGATTTTTCGTTAGGTAGAAAATGGCCTGATAGGCGTAGTATTTTGGTGTATAGAAAATGGTGTAGTATTTTGGGCACAAATTGTTTCAAAACATTCACAGAATCTCTCTGAGTCATTTGAACCATTCAGCTTAAAGATAGTTGCTTTCGTTCTTTCAAAAAATCGTCACTTATCTTTTAGCAAATTGTTTAAAATATTTTTTAGATGATGATTTCTTCCTGTTTTTAACACAGAAAATCTTTACATACTTTTAAACGGAAAACCCTCTTTACTATCGTCGGGTACAAATTTTATTTAATATTCGCGAGTGCTTAATATTTTTTAAAAGTTCTAGTGAATCACTCTAATTAAAGTAAAATAACTCAAGATGAAATTTGTTGTAGGAGGGGTGTATTTTCAAATAGAATATATTCCTACTTCTCTCGCTGCGGGCTTACAAATTGCTTTGCCCTTGCTCGTGAAAAAAAAATAAAAAATTTTCAAATGGAGAATTGGATAAATTGATATCTCTCCTCGTCTATTAAACGTTCCCGTGCGTCAAAAGTATGATTCAGGAACCATTATACCAACCACATGCTAATATCACTTCTGTATTTAAAGTGCATTACGTTGCTGATGGTTTCGTTCCAGCTTAACCTAATGGTGTAGTTATTGGAAATCATTTTAGTGAGAAGTTATTTTGCGTTATTTAAAACTTTATTCATTGCAAACAAGCTAAGCAACAGTGTTTTGATCCACTGAGTTTATAATTAAAAAAGTCTATGAAGTGTACACACTATATGAGTCTGCGACTAGTTAACTAAACTTTTGGAGCTATAAGAGCCAAACTACTGATAGAAACCGGACTCTACATCTTCACGGAGGACGATTTTCCTCAGCTTGTAAGTAAGCATAACTACCCGTACATACTATGAAGCATTCGTGTATGGGTGGAAGGAATCAGTCGAGAAATCTGCGCTAACGAACACTAAAGAACCTGAAGATAAGTGGTAAATGTATCAACAAATTCTACCAAAAATCTGTATTGCCGAGAGGCAAGAGTAGAAGGAAATAAAATAATGGAACGTTACGGACGTGGGTTACTGATTTCAATGAACTTTTTTTGGTGATACTAGGTCAAACATTATTTGACCCATGTCCGAGAATTCTTACCAATGCGCCCTAGGAGCCGAGGAAAAAAAAATTTAATTTCAAACAAAATTTATTTTATTAATTCTTGCACGGATTTTTAGGTTATTATGTACCAATCGATTCCTTTTTTGCGCTAAATAAGAAAAAAGTATTGATTATGGTATCGAATGAGTTGTAAAGTATTATGTAAATTACTATAAAAATAGGACGATCATTGTATTCATTAACAATGGTGAACTATTGCAAGAATATTTATAATATTTTTTGTTTTTTGTCCGTACGTTAATATCTTGATTAATTCTTCATCAAATCCAATGATTGGTCATTCATTTTAAGATCTCCTTCACGTGCAAAAATGTCAGAGTTAAGAAGGAAAATAATCCTTATTTGAGAATAATTCAAAAAGTATTCTGCCCATTTTCCGTCTTATTAAATTAACAGTATTGTAAGAAAAGTCGGTAACACTCGTTACGTTTTTCTCCAAATTTTGGGGACAAACACATTGTCTGCTTTACAATCAAAGTATTTGAGACAGCTAAAGAAGGTATCTATAATTCGAAATACAATCATATAACAGTAAAATTCTTCATGGTTAATTTTTAACCATGGATAAATATAATATTTATCCATTAATTTTTAATGGATAAATATTATCTCACATCTTAGCATGAAGAACTTCACATCCTCGGACTCTAACATTCGCTACATTTGTTTGCATACACATTGAGATATTTCTTCTTATGGTTGAGGTAGATTAATTTTAATGTCACCATTCCGTTTCTCAAAAACAATACAATAAATAATACCATTACTTTTTTCAATCTTTTAAAATAATGTAAAGCCCGCGGACATCAAATGGTCAAATAATATTACGCTCCATTGATGATACTATTTTTGAATGGAGATGTTTTATAGAAATTCCGTCTATTTAATTTTACAGGAATTATAAGTTTAAATGTTATGTATACACGAATTTAATTGGGTATAACATGATGCTAACTCGCAGGAATTCGAGTACGTCCTGTTATCTCTAAGCAGTTTCCATGTTGAAGAGTACGCATTTGGATCCTCTGGGAGAACAGGTAAGGAAGATGGAACGGTACAAGGTTGGGTTAAAGCACTCGTTAAAAGTGAGAGTGGATGTCATGCATTCCTCTTTGCCCCAATAGGATTTCCAGCTGTTCCTGAAGGATTTGTTCCTATCCCATATCTGCCATTGCACCTTGAAAACTTTCCATTTTGTACATCTTATAATATATTGCAGTATTTATTATTGATATAGTTTAAATTACAAAATAAATCATAAATTAAATATGAATCCGTTGTGAAGATTTCATCATTCGTCTCAAATCTTTCGAGCGGATCCCCCTCTTCCACCCCCAACCTGCGCCCTGATGAAGCATGAAAATTCATTCAAGTCGGCACAAAGAGAATACAAATAAATATAATATATATTTATTTTTTACTTTGTATTTTGACTAAACACCCCAAACAACTTCTCTTGCAAGACTAAATGAGTTTTTAAAAAACGATATTGTGTTCCGTATAGCTCTATCCGTATAGTCAGAAGCACTATTTGAACTTTTTTAATAAAAATAAATTTTGCTCATAAGATGCTGAGAGGAGAAAACAAATTGATAGTGGATTACTAAAAGATTGCATGTGTCATTGACAACTTCTGTAAGTGTTTACGCAAACTTTCTCGTTATTAATTCAATTTTAATCGAACAATTAGCTATCCGATGTTGTCAGGTTGTTATTTCATTGAAGAGGGATGGATTTCCAGCATTATATTCCAGCAGTCTATTAAGCACGTACCTCGCATGTAACTACCATATGGTTACATGATTGTGAGCCATGTTTAAATAATTGCTGTTACATGCGGTTTGTCTACTTTCTATAAGATTAGCTTCGTGTATCAAGTGGCCACTTTTATCATTTTATTTTTTCTTATTGAATAAATAGAATAGTTCTAAATACAACCTGTATTATTGCTATATACATAAAGTTTTGAGTTTGACGTTTATTTCTTATTTATTATTCAGTTTTTTTATATTTTACAATTAAATTTATTTTATTTGAGCGGGTACCAGTGGGTAGTTTCTCAACAAGCGGTTTCATGTTATTATATTCCTGAGTGCACATTTACTAGATGTTTTTTTTTATAATACTGTTGTGAATATCAATGAATAAAAAAAAAATATATATTTTAATCTTAAATTTCCCTATATTTCCTAACGACTAGTTTTTTTTAATTATATTTTCATTGGATGACTCTAAATTATGCGATTCCGTTCCTAATTAAGTATTTAAAAATGATGTGGCTTTATCTGATTATGATCTTGCCAAGATGGTTGTGAATAGAATTTTAAACTCTTTTATAGAGCACTTAAATTTCTCAATAAAAGCTATAAAGGATTGAAAAATAACTGGATGTTTATTTTTGTACCCGTTACTTTTTGTATTCTTTTATAACCATATGGAACATGTTACTTACTGCCTTCCTATTTTCCAAGTTTAAATTTATCAAGATATTATTTAACCCAGAAAACCTTTATGAACATCAGGAAGTCTTTATAAACGCATAAATTAAAACAAAGACAACTGAGTTTCAATTCATATTAAGTTAATTAATTGGGTAGTATATTTACAAGGCTGTTTATGTTGTGGGCGGGATGGCCGAATGGGCTAACGCGTTTTGCACAGATCCACCGTTGCCCGGCAACCTGATACATGAGACAACTGCATAAAAATAGTCACCAATTCACGTGCCGTTGATTCTTTTAAATCATCGCCCTCACTCCCTGGCCCGGGAAAACCCCGTATAGCCTTAAAGATGAGGAAGTGGAGGGCCCAAAAAAATAAAGTCTGTTTATGTTATTATTCTTGATTTGTTGATATTTACTGCTTGTATTTATTCAATGCAGTTTTAAATTTAAATAGTCGTAAACCAACTACTGCCTGTCCTACAGTTTCCTTTAACAATACTCCACTTATCCCTGTTGAGTAAATCCGATACCTAGGACTCCACCTGAACAAACGACTAACTTAGAATCCACATACTAGACTGAAACGACAAGAAACCGCTCGACGTTTCCGAATACTTCAGCACTTACTAGACAAGCGCTCTAAGCTTCCAGTTAATTACAAAATACTCATGTGCATGAATAGAATAAGACCTATTTGCACTTACCCTGTTGAGCTTTGGGGCTTCACTAAGCCATCGAATTCCTCTCGTATCCAATCCTTACAATCCAGAATCCTTCGTAAAATCCTAAATGCTCCTTACTTTGTAACTAATAAAATTATCCATAAAGACCTTAATGTTCCTTTTGTTTCAGATTTGGCCCAAGCCAGATACCTATCCTTCCATAATAAACTTCAGAATCATCCCAACCCTTTCGTTTCTAACCTTGCTTCCTCTTCAATTTCTGTTAACCCTCCGAGGCGTCTGAAAAGAAAATGGCCTCGTGATCTACTTATGTAAATATATTATTAGAGTGCTACCAATGGGTAGTTTCTCAACATGTATTTCATGTCATATCCATGTACGAATCTACTGGATGTATTCTATTTGTTCCATTCTCACTTTGACATTTTAAGAGAAAGCCCTGATGATGGCCTGAACTTCAGGTCGAAACGTCGGCAGATGTAAAAAATAAATATTATAATTTATTTTTGCCTTCCTTTTTGACTGAGCACCCAACTATTCTTCTCTTCATTATCCACGACAGTCAACCAATTACCAATTATGAATATATTCTATTTGTTTTTTTTTTAACATTTGTAAATATCATATAAATAATAATAATAAATAAAAAATGTATTTAGCTAATTGACTTATTACAAAAAGAAAACACAAAACAGAAAAAAATATTTATTGTTAACATAAAAAAAACATGGCCGCGTGATCTCCTAATGTAGTCATATCATTAGAGTGCTACCATTGGGTAGTTACTCAGCAAGTGTATTCATGCCATTATATATATTATGTCCAAATTTACTAGATGTATTTATTTAATACAGTTGTAAATGTCATTAAGAAATTTAAAAAAAATTAAATAAATTAATAATAAAAAAAAACTAATCTTGAAACTTCAGGAAAAAAAATGTAAACCTAGAACATTGTAATAAATAAATTCCTTAGAGCGTTTTTTTTTTTAAAAAGTGGAACTTTTCATTCAGAATTATTTGAAGTAACGTTTTTATTTCTAGCTGTACAATCACGGATATTTATCAGAGCCTCAGCTAAGATTAGGTGAACGAACTTTATAAATTTATTATCCAGTATTAAAGGCAATGCTGGAGCTCCCGGTGTTCACTGTCCAGTGTCTCAGAAGAACTTGGAGCTAAGTCCGAGATCGTGTCGCACTTTATCACGGCCACTGTACCATTCCATCTGGAGCCTAAACGGACTGTTATAAAATGGATCCCGAAAACCCCGGAATCCGGAGGCACTTAAGCCTAATTAATTTGGCTTAAAAATGTGCTCGTGGAGAAGTGCCTTTTATCCGTACTAAGAGCGAAGACGCCATTACCTTCCCTTATCGCCGCCCAATATATCCTTCCAGTTCGGGCTAATGTTTCCCACCTAATGGATTTATTTATAATAGCTCTCTCTCGGGTACCGCTAGCTTATTGTCACAAGTTCCGTTCATTACCCTCTTTGTAATCGTCCTGATGCAGAATATTAAAATCGCTACAATTCAGAAATAAGTTTTAAATTGTTATCCTATAAAATTATCATTATGTATCATTTCTCAATAGTACTTTTTTTTATTATATATCTTAATCACATCCAATGAGCCTCAATTCGAAGACTCTTTCCTTCAGGGGAAAAGAGTCACTCGTTTCATGTCAATCACAGCGCAAACCGAGCAGAAAAAGACATTTTTAGCCATTGGTCTGTCTGTCTGTGCCAAGATTTTCTCGGAAACTACTGAACCGACTTTGTTGCTTCTTTTTTTATTTTGTAGGGATTTGACTACTAATGCCTGTGACAGAAATTTGGTGCTCCGCGTGGAATAGCTTGCGCGCAATAAATTGAAAAGCTGATGGTTATATTATTATGCTTAAAACTTCGATTTCAAGAATTTTAGTAGCCTGTCGTTCGAAAGGTAATGAAATCCTACAAAGCCATATAAAAATCGTTCATTTTGGAAAACTAGTGAATAAGAATCAGCACTATATTACCGACACTTGATAGAATATATTTCGCTGGTAAATTAGAAAACAGATGACTAAGTGAAAGTAGAAATCGATGCCACACCACACAATCTTCACTATTATCTCTGAATTTTCAAAATTTTAAACTAACGGTTGTTTGCGGTTGTTATGTTTAGTCTAAATAAATCGTACTAAAATCTTATGTTTGATCAATTTTCAGGAAAATGTAACTAGTTCAATTCTTTTTTGTTTCTTCATGAACATATGTAAAGATATAAAAGCTTTTGTGAAATAGGTAGGAAAGTCGTGTGAGTTGACACACCAGATTTTTTTATTATATATCTTCATCAAATCCAATAAGCCCTCAATTCGAAGACCCTTTTCTCTTTCAGGTGGAAAAAACGGTCACCCCTCCAATCTCCCCACCGAAATTTGAGGAAAAAATGTTATGAAGAAAGAGAAACATTGATTTCGAACAACTCAAAAACTATTTTTTGTTGGTTGCACCCAAGATTGTTTAAAATAGTACGTAATCCCCTGAAAAAAAATATAGAAATCGAAGAGAAATTCGTACAGTCGAACAAATTATATCGACAATTATTCAAATACGAACGATTTCTGAATTATTTATATTAGAAGATTAAAACGTAAAAATGATTTCATCAGTGTCTTATGTGACACTTAGGCTGGCCGACGAAGTGGAAACAAGGAGCCGGGCACGAACTCAATCGCTAGAAGAGGCGCGGGGAACATGGCCAAGGATGCCAGATGGATATCTTGCTGTCAGCTCGCGGATCACGAGATACTTGAAGATATCGTGTGTGGTCGACTGCCTTCTGTGTTTGCCCATCATTGCATTCTGATATGTGGGGAGTGTTTCAATTATAGATCTATACTAATTTTAATTTTAGATTGCTCGGTAGTTTTTTAAATGTTTAATTATGTATGATCAAAAAATATTTGTTTATGTACCTTACTGCGGTTCTAAGCTCACTACATGACTACTGTTCTAATATATTTCGAACGGGAACTCTTGCTGTAGATATCTGTCTTCATCCTAATACATTACGAATTAAGCAATAAATGCTGATTGCTTTAAAAAATATCGTATCATGGAAGTCTATTCCATACACCCAATTCGTCGAACTATATAATTTATAACGACTGTTGAAGTAATATTTATTTATTGCCCTCTCCCTCCATTGTCTTTCGGCAATCCGGAATTTTATTGGTTTGTTGTGTAAAACAATAATTTAAGACTTTTTCTATTTTAATCTTCTTTTATTTCTATTCTGGAGTCACCCCGGATTCTTAAATTTCCCAGTATAACCTTAAATTGAATTTCGGTCTCTTGGTGAATTTTTGAATTGTTTACATTGATATACAACGTTTCTTTGTCAATATCATAATTAAAGGCTTAATAATTTTTTTTATTTTCAAGCTATCCGGTTTTTAAATAGTCATATAATGGAATTTATTACAATGAGAGAAAATGACACGTCTTATTAGAACTAAAATATTAATATTAATGCTAATGAAATATTATTGTTTTACTTTCACATGTAATGGACCTGACCTTGAAGATATCGCTATCACGTGGGCGACTCTATGAATAGGTTCGAAAAATAGATTTTGTTCTAGTGTTAAGCATCTGGGAGGAAAGGAAAAATTGAATAGGAAATACCATGTCTCCCCTGAAGGTTGATTTTAATGAGTTTTCTGGTTAGTATTGTCCCATTGTGTCGTTAATTTAGTGTAACGTGGAACGAACCGAAATGCTTATGTATTCTATTAAACTATCTCAAACAAGGTCCTTTATTTTTTAAATGGGATTTTATTGATACTTGTTTCGTATTTACTCATTTTTTCGTCGAAAATGACCTTTAGCTGGCTGTGAAAGGTGTGATTTTGAAACGCTTGATGATTTGGAGCTCCTGACATTTCAGCCTTATGAGGACATCCTTTTAATTTCTTTAAGCCTTTGAGGAATCCACTTTAATAACTGAGAAATGCTGGTAGAAGTCGGTTCTAATGCACCGCCAGCCCTGTGTAACGCATCCATCATATCAATCCTAATGATACTGCGCTATCCTTCTTAACGACAGCACAGGGCGCAATCCAGGAAAATTAATAGATCCAGAAATTCATTACGTGTACAAAGTATTTCTTCTATGCTAAGAATCTACGATGGTGACAGTTTGAATTCCTCATTAACTAACTGTGGATTTTTGCTTGAGTTTTTAATATTTTTGAGCCATTCCTTGTTCGGATTATGTTGGTAATTGGATTTTAATAGATTATGAGCAAGAAAGACGATATTCTGCATGATCAGATTATTTTATTTTATTTAACGACTTTTACATAAGTCATATGTTCTAGTTCTTTACGCCCTCAGTTTCCCCTCGGGCAATCTTTCTCCCGTCTTCTTTCCTCTTCCATCCTCATCATATCCATAGCGCTTAATCCTCATTGTGCCGATGTTGTAAAAGATGTTTCGTGGTTGTTCCACTTGATTTCTTATTCCTCTTTGGAACTTTTTGAACCCAATAGATACCACATGATTGTCCCCAGTAATCTATTTCTGGAACTAGCAACATTTTTTATTGAATCTCTTTAATTGTCCGAAATTCGCCTGAATAGAGACTTTCCAGGAATATATATATATATATATATATATATATATATATATATATATATATATATATATATATATAAGGACTCTGCATTATTCTATGGTGCCGACTTTAAGATTCTGATAATTATATTCACGTTGCTTATGGTCTTTTCAATGTTTGTCTAATATTCCTACCGTATTCATTCAGCTTACTGGATACTTGAATTGAGATTTAGGTTTCAACATTCATGTAACCAAACTTAGATATTCGACTTGGTTATTGCAGTCTATTATATATTTTTCTATGTCGACTTCCCGCTACTCAGCTTAAATATTTCTGGGGAATTTTCACATAAAGATTTTGTAATTATCATTTGATTCTTAATACATGATATATTTTTTTCACCCAGTCTATACCATTTGTTTGAAATTTTTGTTATTAGCTTAACCAAATATCTAAAAATTTCTTTTATTTTTTTTTCTCTCCATAATCGTAAAAAAAAAAAAACATAATTGAGGATTAGATGTTTTAATGTATCGATGTACCTATCAGTTGAAAGTTGAAAATTGAACATATATTTTATAATAAAAACAAAATTATCCGATGTTACCTATTATTATCCGATAGTTTTATATCTATATTTTGTAATGTCGATGTTAAGATTTGAGTAATGCTGGATTCTCTCAACAAAAAAAAAAGTATGATAAATTAAATAAACAAAAAATAATATTAAAAATGTCTACAAGAGAAATCCCTTTCCTGATTATCACATTAAAATCAGAGTATTTTATACACAATACCTGAGAAATATTATATGAGCTAATTTTCTTTTATCTGAACAATAAATGTTTTTTTTTTTTTTTGTGTTTTCTTTTTGTAATAATTCAATAGCTAAATATATATTTTTTTATTATTTATTATTATTATTTATATGATATTTACAACTGTATAAAAAAAAAAAATACATCTAGTAAATTCGTACATGGATATAATGACATGAAACACATGTTGAGAAACTACCCATTGGTAGCACTCTAATAATATGTCTATATTAGGAGATCACGGGGCCATCTTCTTTTCAGACGCCTCGGAGGGTTATCAGGAATTGAAGAGGAAGCAAGGTTAGAAACGAGAGGGTTGGGATGGTTACGAAGTTTATTATGGAAGGATAGGTATTTGGATTTGGACAGATCTGAAACATAAGGAACATTGAGGTCATTATGGATAATTTTATTTGTAACAAAGTAAGGAGCATTGAGGATTTTACGAAGGATTCTGGATTGTAAGGATTGGATACGAGAGGAATTGATGGTTTAGTGGAGCACCATAGCTCAATTCCGTAAACCCAAATAGGCCTTATTATAGTCATTTATATGAGTCTTTTGTAATTAATTGAAAGGTTTGAGCGTTTGTCTAGTAAGTGCTGAAGTAGTCGGAAACGTCGAGCGGTTTCTTGTCGTTTCAGTCTGGTATGAGGATTCCAAGTTAGACGTTTGTCCAGGTGGAGTCCTAGGTAACGGATTTGTTCAACAGGAATAAGTGAGGTGTTGTTAAAGGATACTGAAGGACAGGAAGTCATGGTTTACGACGAAGGTAAGGTAATTTGATGGGATTTATTGGAATTTATTTTAATTCTCCAGTTTTGACGCCATTGTTCAAGGTTTGTGATGTGTGATTGAAGGGTTTGGGATACAAAAATATATTTTTTTAATTATGAAATTTTCGAAATCTTTGATCTTTAAAAAGTATAAAAGAATAATTGATTTTTGAAGATCGAACTAACTACATCACTTGCTAATATATTAATCGTTCAGCAGTTTCTTACCTTTCGTACACGTGAGCCTTCATTATTCCTAGTCGTTCAAACTGTATTTATTGTTTGAATTAATTATAATATTATGAAAGTTAAGTTTTGTTGTTGAAACATCACAGCTTGATTGTTAATAATACTAATTTTATTATGATTAATATTTGACCCCAGTCGTGGTTTGACATTAACAGCAGGACGTATCGTTTCGGTCCGATTGTTATCCGTACTGTTGGGCTCTGTTTTGGTTCGGTTACATCACCTAACAACATCTTATAATGTATTCCCTTGATTGCAGTCTTGATCGTTCCAGAAGTTGACTTCAAGGTGTGTATTAGTCCTTGAGGTACACAAACCATTCCATTGTAAACATCCCGTCATGATATCTCCACACGGAATTACTACTGTATTTTATTTTAGTACTTGGCTGTTTTAAGATCTATATTATGACGAAGGATTGTAGAAAACTATAATTTGTTTTTAACCTCTTACATAATTTTTTTTGGGTCTTTTATGGTCCAAATATTGTTTATCTTTTGCATATTAAGGAGGCTTGTATTCTCATTATAATTTCTTGTTTATTTATATTCTTTCTAATTTCCAATAAGATGATGGGGCTCGCTCTTCACCTACGTGTTATAAATGAATCATAATTTGAAGTAAGAATAGAAATGAGGGAAGAGAGATTTTATTTCATTTTTACGAATTGAATATTTTATAAATTCAAAAATTATAAATTATTCCATATAGTTTAGATGAATAACATGTATTTTCTGTTTTTTCCCTAAAACAATTACAATAGCTTTTAAAAACTACAGTAAGTGGTTATTTTTACTCTAATTCGATTTAACATGGTCTTGTTAGAATGAACGTTTATGAACCTAATATTTTATTCGTAGTTTCCTCTAAAATAATATCTTTTTGTACTGTATTGAAGGTCATCGAAGGGAGATGATATTATACTCCATATGTTTTGTAGTATTGTAGCCCTGCAGAAAAACTTGATTTAACATAATTTACCCTAATGACCTTAATGTACCTTATGTTGCCGATTTGGTTCAATCCAGATAGCAATCCTTCCATAATAAACTTCAGAACCATCCGAATCCTCTCGTCTCTGACCTTGCTTCCTCTTCTATTCCTGATAACCCTCCGAGGCGTCTGAAAAGAAGATGGCCTCGAGATCTCTTATTGTAAATACATATTGTTTTTAGAGTGCTACCAGTGGGTAGTTTCTCAACAAGTCATTTCATGTTATTATTTTCTGTTATCAAATTTACTTAATGTATTTAATTTTTTTAATAGAGTTGTAAATATCATGAATAAATAAAAAACACAGTTTTTTACCTTCTTCAAAGGAGGAACCTATCTTAACTGATCGATAGAAATATCGATGAAATTTAGTGCGTTTTTTTATTTAATCAGTGATTTTCCGATGGACCAGAAGTTTCGTTGGCTTTTACGATCGATGGATTCGCTGGATGCAACCTCATTGCAATTTCAGCGTTATTTCTCCATTTACATTCTTATAGTCAGTTTACTTCATATCAACATTGATTTCTGTTTTCAAATTGAACAATTCAATTGATAGGTACTTTATATATATTTTTAAAAAATATTATTCTCGTGCTTTGTAACGTTCTAGGAGTGTTCACCTTCCGTGGGAATCCAGCAGGTCGTTCCTAAACTCAAGCAAAAATCGCCCTCCATCGATGGATTCCTGTTGCGATCGAATGGGATTAGCGTTGATTTTAAGGGCTTGTCCAGAATTAATTCTTTGAAGGATAGCTAAATATTATGCCGGTATTAATCCACCGAATACAATACCTAATAAAATATATTTCAAGAATTGAAAAACACAAAATTGTGCGTCAAATGAGTAGTGTACATTAACTTGGGATCAGGATTATGATCGAAATTGGATCTCCGATCTCAATTGGGTTACGTTTTTACTTTTTCTATTACATATTTAGGCCAATCAGGCTTCGAAAACGTTCGGAGACACTTAATCCAGAGGTTGCGAATCTTGATACCTGCTCGATGTTCCCCTTGCACGTTCCTACATCTTGTTTCCAATCGCGGACTGTGACTCAGTCGCTGTCGATTTGGTATTCGACCGAGCCGGATGTTTCGGACCACCCTGCCCCCTCAAAATGGATCGCATACATCAAGACGTTTCCAATTAACAGCGGAATCCCTAAGCCTGCTCCGTATCTTGTTAATTATCCATTCCTCGAGCTAAGAGAGCTGGCAGCCTGTTCCATCCTGAGAGGAGGGAAGCGAGGCTGTCCTTATTTACAGCTTTCGGGTCGTGTTGTGCACATCTTAGCTCTTGATATCTCCATAATGTGTGGAATAGATTAGATTCAGGTGTTCCCTTGGCAAGAGATTCATTCTTAATTGCCTCATTTAACAGCCCTTGTCGCCTGTATAATTGCTGGTTCTCTGCATTGTAGGTCATTGTAGATCAGAATTATTTTTTTTTTAAAAGGGTTTAGTCCTGTAAATGGGTCAAATCAGTGTTATTTATTTAAAATGAGGCTATTTTGCGGCTTATATTTATTTCTTAGTTACCTTCAAGTGACAAGATTTAGAGATTTCCTTTTTTTCATTTAACTATGCACGTTAATGATACAGAAAAAATACATATTATAAAATTTACGCTTGTCTTAAATCACTGATAAATTGCAAGTTACCAATTGTAATCCATTTACCATGTTAGTAGTCGATAATTTATTTTAATCATATTATTCGTAATTATGGTTGGTTAAGGCTTTTTTTTAAACTTATTTATTGAAAAATATTACAATCTGCCTCAACGTACAAGTGGTTGTTTTAATTTTTTGTTTTTTATTTCATGATTCACCTAAATCTCCTAGTGGCAGGATGTGTAAATCAACCGTTGAAAATGGATATGCGATGTTTCTATGTGCAACGATGTCTGCTTCTTCGATTGAATTTTGTTGAATTAAAAAATGATCTATTCTTTATTAATAAAATGAATATATTGTCAATCACAGCTTGAACGCGCGCAAGTACAAAACCTTTTTTTTTATATATAATTTTTTCTTGCCCAAATTTTACGATCCGCTATTAATTTTTAATTTATCTTTTTTTTGGTTTTTCTTGAGTTTGTGAAAACAGTTGAATCACAACATGTTTTTGATCGCATATGTGCTCACAAATTTGCAACCGATTGGTACATAAAGATATTTAATACTCCATGCAATAGCTTTCATGATGTTATATAACTGAAAAAAAAGATATAAGAAGGAGTTGGTCGGAGGGTGCGGTCAAATAAATACTAAATTTTTAAGAAATAGTATTTTAAATTGTTTCGCCGACGTTTCGACCCACTTTGCAGGTCTTCATCCGGGAGTTTTTTTTTTCATAAGGCACTGCAGAAAGCAGTTGATAGATTGGGAAAAAAACTGTAGCATCTTACAGAAAAATAGATGGAATGAAGTCTTTTTGTCAATTGTGTTACATTCTGGAAAGATAATGTACTACATATTATTCAGTAAATGTCTCATTACGAACAATGGATGACTGTATATGTTTTTATTCATAAAATTAAAAAATTTATTAAAACAACTGACGTGTTTTAAAATTTTCAAAATTATGATAACAGGTTGTTTTTAGGCTCTCATGTTTCATCTGAAATAAAAGCCCATTTAATAATCTTTAGAATTATCTTTCTAATATCCCTTTGGCTCCATAGTTTTTGTAAATCTACGTGCATTCATGTAATAAAAAACTTGATGAAATTCAGCTGTTACTGAATTTTTCTACAAAAAAATAACTACTGAAGAAAAAATATTAAAATAATATATTTGTAATTTATTTAGTTGATATGACTAACATACTAAAAAGCATGTAAATATGGTGGTTAAAAATTTATCTTTCATGGGGTATTTTGACTTGAATGGCCTTTAATCATGACCGATTCAGATTTTGTATCGACTAATAGTTTTTTCTGAATCATGTAACTGGTTTCTCAAGAGAAATACATGTTCAGGATGTAATGATGAAAAAACAATCCATTAGGATAGCTAGAACTAGATCCAGAATAAGGAGAGTTGGATAGAGAGAACAAAAACAAGGAAACGACTGAAATAAGAAGATGAGATCCGAGGAAGGATTATTTAAATAAGGAGTGAGGACCTCTGACGTGCAAGAAAACTGTCCACATTCTAAAATATAGGCTATTCCTGGCTTGTCCGATAGCACTGAGCTCCTGTCAGCGGGTGAGTTTACATATTCAAACAGGGCATAACAGGACCTGCTTGTTTTATTCAGGGACGTCAGATTCCTACCATCATACCCGGAATGGTTATTGCCATCGTGACAGGGGGGAGGGCGGGGGGCAGCCGATAAACCCCTCGCCTCTGGGAACCACCCAAGTCTAATTGACGTCACGTCAAGATGTCCATCATGTTATGTCCTTCTCCAACATTCGTTATTCGACGTCCCTTTGTCATGCAAATGTGGAGGTGTCATCGCTGAATAAATAATTATCCTCAGGACAATATCCCCGTGTATTTCCAAGTAGTGTCAACTTCTGCTGTTTATCAAATCCCTGTTCCTTTTATTTATTTTTTTATTATAAAACGATTTAATATGTCAATGTTCTCACATGGCAACCTGAGAATAGAGGTAGTTTATCTGTAACATATAAATGTTATATATATATATATATATATATATATTTATATACGTCAACTCTGTATTAAAAAAAAAAAAAAGAAGAAGTAGATAAAAAATGTATAGCTCTTGCTCTCTGTGCGTTCGTTTAATACCCATTTATTGTTATATCCCATGTCCATTATCCCCGGCGCTACGGTTACTCATTGTATTGATTAAAAAAAAAATTGTTTTTGCACTAACAAGTTTATTGTTGAATTAATGAAGGATGGTCCCATAAAATTTAGCTCTACTTCATTTTCCTCTCTTCATTCTCCTTCCTGAACAATTTCCTCAGCATTATTAAGACAATTGTCGCTTGATTAGTTAAAGTTCATTTCATAAGCCTGGAATTGGAAATCTATTCCTATGTTGGGAACAGTCCTCAAGATTCTTAGCTTCTCTTATTTTATTCACATAGCTCGAATGAATACTCTGGAAAAAGGGGTAGTATTGCTATCTTGAGAAATTCTTTATTAAAACATTTTTGTCGTTTTGCTCAAATTTGGCAGCTAGCAGTTCATGAGTCCTTGTTCATGGAAGGAAATTTTCTTCCCTGTACAACCACTATGGAGAAAATTCTTGCCTTAGCCCAGGGTATGATAACATTCAATTTACTGAGGTTTTTTAAATGAACAATTAAATCATATTTCATCTGTTTTCTAAATGAAAGAAATTTAACGTTTTACTGAGCAATAGCTTTTGGTTTTTTTTAAATATCACATAATAACGTAATCTTTAAATTAAAATTTTATTTTTAGATAACTTTAGTGACCTATAGGGTATTTAGGGATTTATATATATTTGCTGATTTAAAAATATTTGTATTCTTTGTATTGTTCCTCAAGGTAGTATCCTTGGTCCTATCCTTTACACGATATTTACATCTAACACCCCAACCCATTCCAACACTATCATCACCACATATGCTGATGACACATTCATCTTATCAGTTAATAACGATCCATCAATTTGTATCCCAAACTCTTCATGCACATATCACAAACCTTGAAGAATGGTTTCAAAACTTTCACTATTCCCTTCACTCTTCGACGGAAACGTATGACTTCCTGTCCTACAGTATCCTTTACCAATTCTGTACTTATCGCTGTTGAAAAAACCCGATACCTATTACTCCATCTGGACAAACGATTCACTTGGAATCCTCATGCAAGACTGAGATGACAAGAAACTGCTTGACGTTTTCGACTACTCCTACTATAAAAACGCTCTAAACTTTCTATGTATTACAAAATACTCATATACATGGCTATGATAAGGCCAATCTGGACTAACGGAGTTGAGCTTTGGGGCTCCATTAAACTATCGAATCCCTCTCGTATCCAATCCTTACAATCCAAAATCTTTCTCAAAATTCTCAATGCTCCTTACTTTGTCACAAATAAAATCATTCATAACAACCTGAGCGTACCATATGTTTCCGATTTAGCCTAATCCAGATACCTATCCTTCCATAACAAACTTCAAAACCATCCGAACCCTCTCGTTTCAAGCCTTGCTTTCTCTTCGATACCTGATAATCCTCCAAGGCGTCTGAAAAGAAGATGGCCTCGTGATCTACTTATTTAAATACATTAATAGAATGCTACCAATGGGTAGTTTCTCAACAAGCGTTTTCATGTGATTGTATTATTACCGTGTGCACATTTACTGGATGTATTTTTAAATTTATACAGTTGTAAATCTCATGAATAAATTAAAAAAAATTCTTTGTAACGTATTCGTAAAAATTTACAACTGCACAATTAATATACATTCAGCAAGAATAATTTAAATCTATTTTCGTTTGTTTGACAATGAGTGACTTTTGGTATCGCACATAACAAGATCTGGTGATATCATTTTTTTATTTGTATTATTCATGAGATGTAGTACTGTATAAAAATGAATCTAGTTAATTTGATACAGAAAAATACAATGGAATGAAAAGATTTGTATACATTGTTAGTACTGGAATAAAATTTCTAAATTAGAAGATCACGAGGCCATCTTCTTTTTAGACGCTTCGGATGGTTGGTTATCAGGGATCGAAGACGTAGTGATTTATATTCAGTTTGCTTGTCTGTTTCCCCGGAAAATTCTGACAACTTCAACTAAATTATAGTATGCGTCTAGATTACGACCCCTTTGATGTTGTAATAAACTAACAATTTGACGACTCCCTAATTAGCTCGGAGCAAGGTTTAAATTATTTCAGTTTAATTCTAAAACTAAAGGCGGTAAATCAATCTCTTGACATTATCATGACTTGACACTTTATGAGTTTCAAAAATGATTTCTTATTGCACTCAAAACGTTTTTGGTTTCCGTGTATGGCCAAGATAGCGTCCGACACCGTTGTCATCACACACCTTTATCATATCTTGATAACGAATATCCACATATATTTTGAATCTCCACGTGTGTATTTTAAGTAATCTTATTGAGTGTACAGCTATGGAATGTGTCGAACTTTAAACCTTTTTTTTTTTTTTAAATTAGCCCTAATTTATTTGAAGAAGAAAAGGAAATATTTTTTTTTATGATAAAGATTATACCGATTTTATGATTGTTTTTTTGATTATGAATAATTTTATTTAATATTATTAAACCTATTTATAAGAACGATTTACACCAATGGTGAGTTGGTTAAATATCATGAAAATAAAAATAAAAATGTCCACCTATATCAACAATAATTAAATTACGTTTTTTTTTTCGAACATTTAATGCAGAAAAACAATTTTTTTCTTATATTTTAAATACAATTATTTAGATGTTATCGTAGGCTCTGTTAGCGTCTTCTATTAGAAGCTGTTGGGATACGTTTATAATTCACGAATTAGTAACATAAAAAGGGATATGTAATATGGAATATAAGTAGTTGGCACAGGAATAAGATAAAAATACTAGCATACAAGTCTGTCTTATTCTGAATATTATTTCAATACACGTTTTCAGAACATACATGCGTTTCGATAAGTCATTACATGTGCTTGTATACTTCAACAATGTGATATAATGGTAACGCACTTTGCTTTAGAACTATAGAATTATTTTATTGTAGATTCTGAAAACATCAATAAATTGTAGAGAAGAATAGAAAAAAAATCTGGTGAGCGCATCACACAACTTTCACTTACCGCTCTAGTTTGAATAGAAATTATTTTTTGAAAATGTTGGTCCATTAAAAAATTTTAGAAGTTCATTTTAAACGGAGCTAAAGCTTAAACATTTTAGCTATGAACTCATTGATAACATTAAATGACACAAACCGTATTTATTATACCGACGGTAGGTAATTAAAACATCATAACTCAGTCTGTTTTTGTAAACCACGTAACTCCAGCTTGTGAGATATATTCAGGGGTAAAATTAATTATTCGTTAAATTAGATAACAAATAAAGAATCAAGTAAAGGTGAATAATATAAATTAATTTACCTACTCTGAAATAGTGTTGCCCAAAACCGGTCTTGGTCTTGCAGTTCGCAAGACCAAGACCAAGGCCGCTTAACTGTTGCAAGACCAAGACTGGTAAAAAAAATCGATTTTTTAAATAACAATTAAGACAAAATAGTTACTAATACTTGACAATCTTAGTTACTGCATGTTAATAATTCGTATAACCATTGGTAATAATAATAATTGGTATATACTTTTGCATTTAACTCCTCTAATTTTCCATTCGGGCTTAGTTAGGTTTCTCCTATCTAAAAAATTACAGTAATATCTCTATAATAATAAGCTAGTAAGTAACTGCAAGACTGTTGCGGGACTCTTGCGCAAGACCAAGACCATGACCGAGACTGAGTTTGTAAGACCAAGACTCGTCTCGGTCTCTCATTTGGGCAACACTACTCTGAAATAATGCATATATATATATATATATATATATATATATATATATATATATATATATATATATATATATATATATATATATATACATATACATACATCACTTGTTTTAACTTTTCTCTGACCGGCCTTGAACCAATGGCAGCCAAAATAATGCCTCTAGATTTGAGCTGGAGAGGAGACACACCGCTTTCCATGCCTCCACACAGCTTCCAAGGTCTCTACGAGAGATGTCCATTATTTACTGATAAAAATACAAAACCTTCCTTCCTTTCCGGTTGCGACACGATAATTGGTCCACTACACCCGCTATTTATTCTTTTCAATGGGTTTAAATATAGTAGCGGTTGGTAGCACTGTGACAGTGGATGGACGAGGTTCCATTCCATTCAGATGTAAATACTCCTACTTGGAGGTCTTAACTTACCATATCTGTCAATTACTTCGGGTTCCGTTGGAATTATGCTTAGTACTAATAAATCCAGTTTAATAGGGCATTTCCATGTCTATTGTGCATTCGAAAGGTAGCTCGAATCAGAAACTACCTTTTTAAATTCAATGAGAGTTCAATCTTATAAATTTCTTTTTCTTATATATTCCTGATTCACTGAATTTTCATTCTCCCCCCCCCTCCACGTATACAATATTTGAATATCCTTCTAAACATATTTTTTAATTTTTTATTTTTATTGAACAGTAAATAGTACAATCTACCACATTGAAGGGCAACAAGTAACAAGGCAAAATGTGTTCATTCATACCATATATAATAGGGAATTAGAAATAAAAATGAATAAAAATAAATGAGTAAACTAAGAAAAAGTAAATATAATAACATATATAAATAATACATAAGCGAAATAAGAAATAAATCAATAAGTAGAAATAAAATAAATCATCTTAACAATGTTCTGATTTTCATAAAATTATAAATTATTAGTCGGTAGTAAAGACCTCTTTTTATTGAATTATTAAAATCCTACTGAAACTTCGTAAATAAGTTTCAACTCATCGTAACCTACAACTATTTTATTTACGAAAACTCTTGGGATTGGGAAGTTTTCAATCTAGAGGGGAGTATTTCAAACTTGGTCTATTTAATTATGTACTAAAAACTCGTAAATACCCACTTGCTTTCGACCTGAATCTTAAGATAATTTGATCACGAAATCGATAAAAAAGGTGACCTACAAAAATATTGGACCGTTTTTTCTTCTAACCTCGTTATTTTGACAGTTGGGGTGGGGTGTAGGTCATGTCAAATGGGTCAATGTTTTGAAGGCCACCTTTTTTATTGATTTTGTTTTCATATTATCTTACAATTCAGGTGAAAAGCAACTGGGTATTTACGAGTTGTTGTGTTTAAATAAATAGACAAAGTTTGGCACCCTCCAGATTGAAAACAGCCCAATTCCAAGAGTTTTCGTAAATAAAATATTTGTAGGTTAGGATGAGACGAAATTATTTATGAAGTTTCAGGCGGATGTTAATAATTTGATAAAAATCTGTAGCACTGACTAATAATTCATAATTTTATGAAAATCAGAACATTGAGCAGTTTGTTCTTTTGAGATTCCCTTTTAAATGAGAATTCTATTTTCCTTAGCGATTGTAAATTACTTAAATGAAATATTTTGTTAGTTATCGCTTCTTATAATATAAAAAACTTCACTTGAAAAAACAAAATACAAAACCTCCAGCTTTTCTACGAAAAATCAAAGCTTGGTTTATATACACTTTTTTATAGCTTTTGACATACGCCATTATTCTTTTCAATATTTCCCTTCATTAACGGGACACCCTTTTTATATTTATATTTTTGATTATTTTTATGTTTGCGAAATGAAAAATGATGAGCTGAACGAATCGTTGCAAGGAGGAAAATAGATTTGTTTTCCTCATCTGTATGTTGATCAAAGAGCGAATCCGATTGCATAACAACCGCTTCCGCTGCAAACAGAAATAGCCACAGCTTATTAAATAAGTTTGCTGGTACACTCCGCATTATTTTTAGTAATGACTGGACGGAACCATTGGGACAGGATGGCATCGTTTGATATCTAAAGAGTGGGGAGGAGGATTTATTATTGCAATTTAAATATTCTCAATAACTAACTCTTAAAAATATTTAACTCTTTTTTCAATTTAATTATAACATTAAAAAAAATATAATAAAAATACTTTTTTTCGTTTGTTTTGTTTTTCAAAAACCAATTAAAATATCCACTTCTAATTTATATAATACCAATTTATATATTTATTTCGGAAATTATTTGACTTTGCAATTATTTTTTTTAGTATGACAAAAAGCCCAACATTTTCTATTATTCTATTCTATAAAATAACCTTTCATGCTAAAAGATAAAATTATAATTTTTGGTTATTTAAAAAAAAAAATTAAAACCGCAAAATAAATTTTAAAACCACCGGTTGGGAAGATTCGTTTTGTATCAATGATTTAATGAAATAATCTGTATTTACTTAATTTTAAATTATAAAATATTTGAATATGATTTTGGCATATGATTTACTGATTTTTTTTTTTTTTGTCTATAAAATATATATTTGCGCCTGTCAACAATAAGTTGACAATCAGCAAATGTGATGGCGATAATGATATAATGACATGACAGGCATGGGGAAGGAAAGTACTCAGCAGTACCTCTTCCCTAACTTGTTCCAATTACTTAGGTTGTCTAAGGAAGGAGATCCCTCATCCAACGCCTTTTTAGTCTCCTGCTCATGTTCTGGGGTGTCATCTGTGGCCATGTCTCTTATAAGTCTGTTATTATGTCCATTTAAATTTGTGTAAAATCGTTGATATAGGGTCGTTATATGTTGGTCAACTGTTGGAAAGTGGAGGTCAGTATGTAGAGTTTTGTTAGTCACGTACCAAGGTACTTTTGTTATGAGTTAAACTTTTTAAATCAGTGAATCGAATGTTGATTTTTTAAATCAGTAAATCATATGCCAAAATGATAATCAAATATTTTATAGTTTAAAATTCAGTAAATACAGATTATTTCATTAAATTATTGATACAAAACGAATGTTCCCAACCGGTGGTTTTAAAATCTATTTTGCGGTTTTAATCTTTTTTTTTTTTAAATAACAAAAAATTATAATTTTATCTTTCTAGTATGAAAGGTTATTTTATAGAATAGAATAATAGAAAACGTTGGGCTTTTACTAATACTAAACAAATAATGGCAAAGTCTAATATTTTTCGAAATAAATATATAAATTGGTATTATATAAATTAAAAGTAAATATTTTAATTGAATTTTGAAAAATAAAACAAACAAAAAAAAGTATTTCTATTATATTTGTTTAATGTTATAATAAAATGAAAAAAGAGTTTAGCGTAATAAGTTTTCTTTTGACAAAACATTGGTTAGCTGTGCCTGGTTGAGAACCGTGATATAATTTTTTTTTGTTTCTACCCAACCAAGAAATGTGACATATATCTGAGTATAAATGACTGTTGGAACTTGCAGCACACTGTTTATTTTCTTTTACTCCTCCCCGTTCGACACTCGTATTCAATGTTCACTCTTTAACGCCGCCTGAACCGAACACAGGGGCTATGCCGGAGTTGACAGCAGAGGCGCAGGTGCGGCGGCTGCAGGCGGCGCTGGAGGCGGCCGACGCGGAGATCCTCTGCCTGAAGAACGAGCTGGACAAGTTCCGGCAGGTGGTGGCCATCACTTCGGTCTGCTCGAGGTGCGGGGCGGGTCTCCCGGGGCTGGGTCCGATCCATGCCCGCAGGCAGGCCATCTCTGCCGAGCCCACCCAGCACCACCTCCACGAGCACGTTCCCGTCAAGCAGCCCAAGTCACAAAGGTCAGTATGACTGTAAGGTTAAGCTATATTACTGTATTTGATAACCTAAAAAGAACTTTTTTACCATTTAGTTATTTGCAGAGACCCGATTTTTATGAATTAGCACTAATGAATTTATAATAAGGCACATATGAAGTAAAACATTCCCAAATGAAATAAGGTAGTTAAAACATTAAAAGATTTAAAGGTTCTAAGAAAGAAGGAATAACATATCCGAAAAAGAAATTGGAGCAAGGACTAAAAATTAAAGGAATGAAAATACACGTTTACTAATGTTGAAATCATAATAACTTACCCTATTAAATTGTTTTTTAATTTTTTTTATTTTAATGAAATTTACAACTGCATTACATGAAAAATACAACAAGTAAATGTGGCATTGGTGACATAAATGTACAAATGAAGAGAAACTACCCATTGGTAGAACTGAAATTAAAGTTCTATATTAGAAGGTCATCTTATTTTCAGACGCCTAGGAGGGTTATCAGGAATCGAGGAGGAAGCAAGGTTTGAAACGATAGGTTTCGGATGGTTCTGCAGTTTGTTATGGAAGGATAGGTATCTGGATTGGGCCTAATCGGAAACATATGGAACATTAAGGTCTTTATGGATGATTTCATTTGTGACAAAGTAAGGAGCGTTGAGGATTTTACGAACGATTTTGGATTGTAAGGATTGGATACGAGAGGAATTCGATGGTTTAGTGGAGCCCCAAAGCTCAATTCCGTAAGTCCAAATATATCTTATTATTGTCATATATATGAGTCGTTTGTAATTGATTAAAAGCTTAGAGCGTTTGTCTAGTAAGTGCTGCAGTAGTCGAAAACTTCGGGCGGTTTCTTGTCGTTTGAGTCTGGTATGGGGGTTCTATTAAAATTTAAAGTGAACAGATCCGCAACCTAGGACTTCATCTCGAAACTGCTAGAAGTTTCCGGCTACTTCAATACTTGTTTAATAAACGCTCTGAACTTCCAATTAACTATAAACGATTTATTTACTAGACTATAAAAGGGCCTATTTGGATTTAGTGATCTAAGCTTTAAGGCTCCACTAAACCATCGAATTCCTCCGTATCCAATCCTTACAATCAAACATCGTTCCCAAAATCCTCAATGCTACTTCCTATATCATAAATTAAATTACCCATAATGAATTTAATGTTACATATGTTGCCTATTTAGCCCCATCCAGATACCTATACTATAAACGTCATGCCCACACAAACCAGTAATTTCTAACCTTAAATCCTGTATGATTTCTGGCAATCCTTCTAAGTATCTTTAAAGAAGATGCAATTGAGATCTTCTAATATAATAAATATGATTGGAATGTTTTCAAGGGTTAGTTTACTTTAAGTCTGCCCATATTATTTACATTTAATTGTTGTAATTTAAATAAATATATTAGTATTGCCAAAGTAATAAAGACATACAAAATGTTACAAAAGAAAAACAGCTGGTAATTAGTAATAGTATTTAAAAAGAATGACTAATTGCGTTTTATTCTTTTGTTGAAAAAAAACACGGGTCGGTACAGTGTATAATAAATAGTGGATATTATTTAAATACTCTTTTCTCAGAGCATAAATGCGTTTAGAGAAATTGAAATGTATATATGACTGGAATTGAAATTTAATGTATATATGACTGGAAGTCAATATACATTTCATTTATACTTAACAGGTTCTTGAACTAACGTTGTATAATACTGATTTCAAAACGACGGCAGATAGGGAGCGAGTTGTAATTTAGATTCTTGTTTGAGATTAATATAAATTAGTTAAATATAAAAAGTAATAAAGTAAATACATGAGTGTTTGAAACGTGTTATCAAGTAGGATTAACCTTTAAAACGTGTCATAACGTTTCAGATAATAATCTGATAAAAAATTGTATCGTTGATTTATTAAAAAAAGTCATTTATCACATTATTGATGGAGTTAAATTTTAAGTTCGTTTATTTTGGCTTTAATTATACCGTCGGCCTTATTATGGATATTATGAATACCAAAACGAAGTAAATGCATCAAAATAGCGGAAACCCTTTTGTACATCAAATATAACTATATACACTAACAAAGGAAGCCACAGTTAGAGGATCACCTATTTTAACCAATTTTCTTTTTTCGTGATTCTACATTCTCAAATTTCGGAAACATATCCCGGCGTTCCTTCCAATGGGCCTTAGGAGTAGTGTTGCCCAAATGCAAGACCGAGACGAGTCTTGGTCTTGCAAACCCTGTCTTGGTCTTGCGTAGGAGTCTCGCAACAGTCTTGTAGTTACTTATTAGCTTATTACTGTAGAGATATTACTGTATTTTTTTAGATAGAAGAAATCTAACTAAGCCTGAATGAAAAATTAGAAGAGTTAAATGCAAAAGTATATTGGTTATACCAATTATTAACGTATAGTAAAGAAAATTGTCAAGTATTAGTAACTATTTTGCCTTAATTTTTATTCAAAAAATCGATTTTTTTTACGTCGTGGTCTTGGTCTTGTAAAGTGCAAGACCAAGACCGATTTTGGACAACACTACTTATGAGGTGTGAAAATTTTTTTATATAATTTCAATTTTTAATACCTCTTTGCTTTGGTTTTTCCCGGATTTTCGGATTATTATATACCAATCGATTTAATTTAATTGTGTAATATGAAAGTAATTATTATTGGAATTATTAAACGATTTCAAATCTATAAGAAATTACAAATAAGATGCTTCTCATAAAGCTAGCCAAGAAAACTTTTGTTGTGAAAAATCGAATCGAATTCTTTTTAGCCTTGTTTACGACTCTTAAATACGAATGTTTATAGAAATTAAAAAAATATATATATTTCTGCACTTTATTTTCTTGCAGAATTTTTTCTCAGCGTTGACCGAAGCATTCATTACTTCTCTTTCAATTCATGTCAATATCTGTTTGATATATTTCCTTTATGAAGTATAAATAAAGAAAAACTTGAACGTTTTTATTTTATATTTTTATGTCTAATTTGTTTACACAGGTCATGTTCCTGTCATCTCGTATAGTCTACAGAGCCTAAAATCCTGAATATCTTTGTAATGTTTTATTGTTATAAAAACTCATATGTTCAGAATTTTTTAATATCAACTTTGTTTCAGACCAAAAAATATTTTCCCAAATTTGTTACTTTGATCGACTGAGTTCTATAGCTATCTGCCCAATATGTTTTTCCTAAATCGCCAAATATATTGTATATACAATTAGATGCACGAAACCGGTATTCACAGTTAACATGAATGATGCATTTATTGCAGACATTGTATGTGATATGATACTTGATTTTGATATGTCATTTCGTTTATGCCTTTTAAGGTTATGTTTGACTATAAATAAATTTTTTATTAATAATTATTTTACTTTACGGGAAATGGTTGTACTGCATATTTCTAGATAAACAACTTCCAGATAACTTTTCTTTTTTTTTGTTTACGTAAATTATGAATTATTATTTTATGAAAGACTAAAATATGCGTTAAGCGGTAGGAGTTATTTTAAAATTGATTTCATCATTTCAGTTTCTTCATAAATCAACAATATAATTAAAGGAAAATGCATATAATGAAGCCTAGGGTGGGCGGGGTAACTCAAGTGAGTTTATGACTCAGGATCTGTTTGTAGTCAAGTCAACCAACCACAGCATTGCCTTGGTTTATAAATATCAGGAAAATACTTCAGGAATATTATCGGGAAGAAAAGTACACAGCTGCGCACCTCTTCTCTAACTTCTTTCAATTACTTAGGTTGTTTAAGGAAGGAGATCTCTCATCCAAAGCTTTTTTTAAGTCTGTCCTTTTAAATTAGTGTAAAACCGTTGATAAAGGATCGTTATATATTGGGCGACTGTTGGAAGGTGGAGAGCACTATGTAGAGTTTTATTAGTAACTGTAACGTACCAAGGTGTTTTTGTTATGAGTCGCAATACTTTTGATTGGAAGGTTTGAAGTTTTTGTAGGTAGTTATTTTCGCCGTTACTGTATATTTGTAATCGGTATGTCCATGTGGGTTTATGCTGATATGTATTCAGTTTCTTTCTCAGTTTTAGTTTTCATGATTTAGCTAAAAGGGAATATGTGATACTTCTGTCGAAGGTAAGTACCATGTCCGTTTGAGGAATTGCTGTCAATATAAACTGGAGGGCAGGTATTTTTTCAAAGAGTAAATGTTATATATTTGGATTTGTCATGATTTAGTCGAATTTTCCATAGTTTCAACCAATCTTGTAATTTAAGTATGTGATGTCTTGTTAGTGAGACCTGTGTAGGATGGATATACTTAATCTCTTTAAATACAATAATGAATCATGTACTTTCGCAAGTTATGTATGAAAAGGAACACTACTTTTTTGTCATTTAGAGGGAAATTAAGAATAGGTGATTGCTAATATTGGCCTGAATATTTTTTTCTTTTTATCATTAGTAATTTTCTCAGACTTATAGACAACAATCTCGACTGCTTAAGTTGATGAAAAACTTTCCGAAAAATCAAAATCAAATCATGGATTTTGCTATCCACATATCTTGAAACGTAAAACCTCCAATTTTTATAGGGGATTAACTTTTTTTTTCCTTGGTAGATTACAAAGGTTGTTTATTTACTGTATGCACTTGTTCCATTATAACTATCTTCTTTGCACTTACCTCTTTGACCCGGAACGATACTCGACCCCGAAGGTTGAAAGTTATACGACATCAAGTATCTGCGGAACCCTAGACCGCCTCCGTCTGTTACCTGACCCTTCTGGCTAATTAATAAATGGAAACCCTACACCCTCGTATCATTAGTGAAGGATAAAATTGTTGTGAAATATTTCTCATGTTCCATGGAAATCGCAGGGACTGATCTGGTGTTGTGGAATGTTGTGTCAAGATTTCATTAATGCCTGCTCATTAAGCTTTGTTGATATTGTCGTCCAATTAAGCGAGATCAAGATGAAGGAAACATGAGCTTGTGGAAACTTGGAAAGTGGACCGGAGCATTAACTATATTCAACTACGGATCGCTGCATACTCAGGTGCCTAGTGTCCGAAAATGTTGGATTATATTTTTTCAGCACATTTTACCAGACTATCAATGGCATTTTTTCCTAAAAGAGAAAATAAATAAGTATATATATTATACATGAGCCTTTCAGTTGGCAGAATGACTCCACTTTCAACATTTTTTATTATTAATTTTGGTGATATTTCTAGTATGAAAATTTAAACCTTAATTCGCAGTTCTATATTTCAATACTACAATCACCTATTCTGGAATCTAATTACTCACTGTCTGAACAGATAAAGAATATATAACTAAATATATATAAATATAACTAAAATGACAGTACTCGAAAATGCTGAAATTGGAGTTAGTCTTTCTGTCAACTGAAAGGCTTGACAATAGGAAGGTTACGGACGTGGGGTCTCAGATTTCAATGAAACTTTGATTGGTGATACAAGGTCAAACAATGTTTGACCTATGTACTAGGATTCTTGCTAGTTCTAAGAAAAAGAATATTTTATATAATTTCAAATAAGAGGCGGGATGGCCGAGCGGGCTAATACGTGTGCAGCACCACGCCTTATTCTGAAATCCACATCAAAGATAATTTAATAATAAAAGTTATAATAAGTTCGCGTCTCTGTGGGGCTTTTAACTGTGATATTAATCCCTAGCCCTCATTGTATGGTCTGGAAAAACCGTATAGCCTAATAGGCGAGTTTAAGAAAGACAACAAAAATAAAATAAAATAATAGATATAAAAATAATTTCAGACAAAATTTATGTTATTGTTTCTTGCTTTGCCTGAGGTTTTAGGTTATTATATACCTATCTATTTTCTGATGATTCTCCACTCCTAACATCACACGAGGTTAAAATTAATAATAAAAGCCTTAGCAAAGCTGATGCCACCAATCGAAGGAAACGGTTAAAAATGGACGATATGAAAATAGTATTTATTTTCGAAACCATTATCAAATACATACATCAAGTTTTTGCTCTCATTATTTTTTTTTAGTTTTTGAGAGTAAAATTTATGACAAGCTTTTTTATGTTATTGTTTAAAAAAAATTGTTTACTAAATATATAAATATAATATAAAAATATAAATAACAAATTTATTTATTAATGTTACTTACTTTTTCTGTTCAAAAAATTAGAGAACAAAATAATCGTTCAGTGACCTTTCCAAAGAAGCCAGTTTTCACTCATGATTTGTGGGACCTGATGTCTAGGCTGTAATTTTATATCCAAGTGTGCAATTATTTGTAAATTGTTCATAACGATCAATCCTGACATTAGGGAACTTCTACTTTCACTTTAAAACCTTTTGATAACATATTGGTATTTTATCAATTGGCCCCTAGAGATATTAAATGGCCGGTATTGAATATAAAATTTGTATTAACGTAATTGCTTCTTTAGTATTTTCGCCTACCTTTCTTCCAGAGATTCCTCGACTTCCGATCATTAGTAGTCGTCTCAACAGAGCATCATAGGGCCAATACCGAAATTGTTTTAAAGGATCCAGAACAGACCGAACTATAGTTAGAGATAGTAGATTATAGATAAGTAGCCGGTCGGTTTGTACACTGGATACTTTATGGTCCTCCAGTTCCCACGGGAACGGTAAGCTGGCAGAAGTCTTATCGCATTCACATTTCCCAGTTGGCTACCAGATTCATGTTGGAATCTGCGCGGATCTCGGTTTCGGGTTTGTTTATTGTTATTTTTCATATGAAACTGTACTAAATGTCTCTCTATAGCAAGTCTAGAGAAGGATATTCGACATTCGGAACTTAAAAATTGGTGATAATATAATAAATAAAAATATATTAGCCTTTCAATAGCCACTGATTAATCTTACAGCAGCTACTGATAATAGTATTTTAATCTGCACGATGTTCGTAGTTGTTATGGCGTAGAAATGGGTAACTGAAACTTGATTTATTTCCCTATACGAGGTAATGCCTGAAATATTCTAGGTCACAGGTCGTCCGAAATGTCATATTAACAATTTACAATAATTATTTTGAGTAATATACCTTTTCTAGAGCTTGGAAAGTATTAATGAAGATTCAAGAAGTTAAAAGCAATTTGATTTTTGTCTTATTCCAATTGAAGAGAAGAGTTCATGAAAAATTAATTTACTAAATTACCATCAGCTTATGGAGAAATCCATGATGATTTTACCTTTGAAACGATGATATCCATTTGATCGAAATACGCACAGATTCTATCCCGTTGAGAAACACACAATAAGTAAATGTGACTATTGGTAACATGACATGTACAACATGAAGAGAAACTACCCATTGGTAGAACTCAAATTCAACACACATCAGTGATAAATCATCTGAGGCCATCTGTATATGTATGTAGTATTCCTTCTATGTGTCTCCAGAAACGAACACTCAGCATCAAGTGCTTTAAACCGTATGATAAGTTGGCCGCACCACTTGCAGACTTCGTTTGTATTTATGACGTATGTAATGTTCCCATGGAGCAATTTAGATGGACACATATGGAACATTAAGGTCTTTATGGATGATTTTATTTGTGCATAGATAATTCCAAGCAAAACGACGAAATGACAAACTTTGTTGTTAAAGACACTATTGGGTCAAGCTAGTGATAATCCATGGCTCAGAATGCTAAATGCAAAATAAATGACAAGAAATCCATGTTTTTAGATTTAAATATTTCAAAAAGTAATGGCGTATGGATTAATTGAAATGAAGATTAGACAGGCGTTGATGATCTCTCGTGGTTTTACTCCTCTAATCCCCAAATAATAACAACAATAAGTAATGGCGTATGGATAGCGACATCTGAGAGTTTTTGATCTTTCAAAGAATCTTATTATTGTGAGTTATCAACGTTGGATGGCTCTTGTTCTCAGACGATACTGTACATAAAAATATATTCCACTAGACGAACAGGAAGACTCAGGTTACGATGGCCGTATTGAGGTTTGTTCACTTATGCGGGTCTGTCCATCTTGAGTATTCCACTGGAGAATGAGCAGCAGCCAACAGAGATCACTGACAGATTTAATTGCGGAGGGCTTTGACTCTCCAAATGTTGTACCATCACGAACGAAGAAAAATAAGAGTAGTTGACAGTCCTGACTATGGGGAATTAATTTTAATCCTAATACTATAACTTTTCTATGACAGGAAAGGAAATCAGTTCTGCTCAGACTGACATGTATCAGTATGCACTTGGTGACATCAATTGACATTCGATCTATGACAGGATATGCCCGACTGATTTAATGCTTCCTTTTTAATCTGAATAAGAACTTTAAAAAAACTCGTTATTTGCATTGATACATGATAAATTCCATCGGTGGAGGCTGTAATCAGTAGAAGCTCGGATGGAAACCGGGCGACTACAACATTCCCTGAGTTATGTTACGGCGCGCGGTATAATTTCGTCTGCATTCCCATTCTCGATTTCTCTTCGGCGTGGCTACAAGGTCGCTTTATGAAGCCCGAGGCCCGCCTTGAATACAAGAAATCAAGGAGCGACCTGCATACTAAACATGGCCGAGGAATGGATGGGATCATCCGTGAAGAAATTACGCATATTCCAATCCGAGCCATTCAGCCATTCCATTCTGAGGATCGGGTATTGAAGCTGTCGTTGAAGAAGTTCATTATTCGCAATCCATCAACTCGCTCCCCATATCTATCCCTCATGTCGATTTCTCTCATCATCTTACCTTTTAAGTGTCAGAGCTTCAACAGACAGATATTTTTCTTACCATTCCTTAGAAAGTCTTTCAATAGTTGATGTAGATTAATTTATATGGAATTATATACATTTAAAAGTCGTAGAAGAGAAATTAATTTTAGTTTCGATGTATTCAAAATTTTCTTATTATGATTAGTAGTAATACTTCATTAATGTTTATGCTTTCATCTCAACCTAAAATGGACAAAGTATGGGTTTAATGGTACATGCTATGACAATTTGGGACAGTGCGATTTCAATATGCGATACGAGCACAGACTCAAACTTTTAAGCATAATACAGCTCACTTTAGATAATATATAGTAATTTGTCCCTTTTTTTCTTCGGACACCAATAACTATATATTGTCCCTGAATCTGATACTTGCACTAGAAAAATAAACAAATAAATACATCGTTTACGCTGATTTTTTAAAAAATATTTATTAAAATATCGTGTTCTTAAACATTTTTTTTTCCATATAAGTTTTAGATTTTATCAAGTCAATCGAGTACACTTGACATGTACTCATGTTTGGAAACTTTGGAAGATGAAAGGAACCAGATACAGAGAATGGTGAAAACCATTATATTTGATCAGCTGGGGACCCTTCTTCATCATATATATTTATTCTGACATTTGCTTCTTGAATTCTATCGATACAAAGATAAAGGAGAAAAAACGATCTTAACAATCGGTATTTATCATAACTCCGTCTAACTTTTTCATTTTTTTTCTTTAACATTATCTATTGCGTCCATAATGATCGGGGTGCCACAGTTGAAGGATATTTAAATTTGAATTTAAATTATCTTTCTGACTAAATACCAGGAATGTTGTTTATCTAGTTGAAGTATTTGAACGCAATTGACTTGAATTTTTAAAAACAAATATACAGGAAATTAAAATTTAATTAATTGATCAATGAAGTTAAAACTGATAGTAAATTAAAAGTTCTTTTTTTATTTTTGTTTTAATGAAAGTTACAACTGTATTGCATGAAAAATACAACAAGTAAATGTGAAATTAGTAACATGGCATTTACATCGTGAAAAGAAACATTGGTAGAATTAAAAAAAAAAAAAAATGTTTAAAAGTATATTTGATATTATTTTTTTAATAAATAGTTTTACAGTCTACAATAGAAACATAGCCTTTATATTATTTTTTTTTATGACCAAATAACTTCAAATTATCCTAGGGAATTCCACTCCAACTTCTAATGGGTTTAACGACCTTCACAGAAGAGACTCGTAATAAAATTCAAATTTTCTCGTAAAACACAATCGATATCCGAATCTTGAATATTTTTTTTTTTCATTTCTTCGGTGGCCGTGCCCATGACATTACATACTAATTCGCTTCGGAGAAAAAAGTCGAGAAATTTGTGCTTAATTAGTCAGGACGAAATCTCTTTTAAAATTCCTTAGATTGAATAGAAATGCTACTTTGCCGATCCGATAAGAATTCAGAAGAAACTAGACCACTCAATCTCCTCCGAAGGAATTCGGGCACTTCTAATTCCTCCATAATTTCGCAACAGAATCCGCTATGGTGTAAAACTACTCCGGTTAGTTGAAAAAAAAAATTATAATTTTTAAAACAATATAAACTCTGCATAATATTTATTTTACAAAGTATATGTACTCTTAGTCACATCCATTGACTGTTGGGTTGTGAATCAATTTAATGAATGAATGAACTGATTAATTTGAATGGATTTATGGTCGGGCTGTAATCTAGATTTATATTCATATATCGCCATCGTAACGTTCGCAATATATTATAGCTCTCGCGTGATGTCACGAACGTTCTTTCACAGCATCCTGTCGAGTACTCTTTTAAAATTGCATCAGTAGTTAAATAGTCAAGCTTAAAATTATTTTCGCCTTGAAGTTGAGGATCGCATGCTGTTGTATTGAAATGAGCTATGACAGAAGAGTGGGAGTAATCTTAATGACTTGTCCTCATCTTTTTTTGAATCAATAAAAGACATATTCAACCCCGCATCGAAATAAATACATGAAGCAGTTAAGGCGATATTATCCATATTGAATATTCTTTTGTTCGTCTTGTATAAAAATTGGGTAATATAAAAATTAATGAAACCTAAAAAAATGAGCAATAACTTTGAAGAATAATAGTGACCATTTTTATTTCATAATTTGCAGGTTATAATAATGGGAGTAGAAATAACAGTTTTTTGTACCTTTCATTATTTTTTTCGTTTAGGATCACTCAATAACTATTTAACATGACGATATTAAAGGATGTGTAGATGTCAAAGCGAGAAAATCATCCGCAGATAATATGGAATGAAGGTTTTATATTTTTTATTCAAACTAAAATTTAAAGCTTTACAAGCAATTTTTTTTTTAAATCTTCCAAATAGGATCATTATAGCTTTTAAATTACTTCTATTAGGTTCGTAATTAAATGTGTTTCCAATGATTCAGTAGTCTCTAACATAATTTCCAACAGTAGTCTACTGTTTCGAACCAAATCATAGTTAACCAGTTTTGAATCTTAGGCATGTTAAGCATATGCTTACTTCCGTCTATGATTATGCAAAAGTAGGGGATAAAATTAGATAAACTTTATTTGGGACCATCTAAGCATCCACTAGCGGATCCAGGATTTAATTTGGGGGGGGGAGTTTTCAGCCTGAAACCTTTTTTTTCATAAAAATAACGATAATTACTTTGGAAAAACAGAAAGAATCTAAATACCTATATGACATGGTGTTTAAGTTATTCTTTAAGTACTTTTAAACGTAATTACATGAACAATATTACTTTAAGAGGTATTTTTTAAATTTTTTTTTCCCATAAAACATGGTTATATTTTTCCATTTTGGGAAGGATGCTTCAGCCCGAATGCCTCCCCCCCTTAGATCCGCCGTGTAAGCACCAACCCGCTTCAATTCAGGGCATCAGTACATAATTTAATTTGTGATAACATACGTCTGAAAAGGACAAAATCCCGGAAGACTTATTGGCAGGCACAAGTACGTAGATAAAACTTCAATATGCCAACAAATTAACAATAATAACAAGGTAAAACAAACTATAAAAATTTATAAAGACGTATTCCGTGAATAGTGGTGGACAGAATTTTTCTCGCCTTGTCAAAAAGTAAACCTTCCAGATAAGATTTCATTTACTGCATTAACAGCTTCTCTACTTGCGGTAGGAAAATAAAAACTATTTTGTGAAGTTGGCGATTAAAACTTCCTTATGACTTTTATATTTACTTTATTTACCTACCTAGGACTCCACCTGGACAAACGTCTAACTTGGAATCCTCATACCAGACTGAAACGACAAAAAATCGCTCGACGTTTCCGACTACTCCAGCACTTACTAGACAAACGCTCTAACCTTTCAATTAATTACAAAAGACTCATATACATGACCATAATAAGACCTATTTGGACTTACGGAGTTGAGCTTTGGGGCTCCACTAAACCATCGAATTCCTCTTTTATCCAATCTTTACAATCCAAAATCCTTCGTAAAATCCTTAATGCTCCTAACTTTGTAACAAATAAAATAATCCATAATGACCTGAATGTTCCATATGTTTCCGATTTGACCCAATCCAGATACCTATTCTTCCATAATAAAGTTCAGAACCATCCTAATCATCTCGTTTCTAACCTTCCTCGTCGATCCCTGATAACCCTCCTAGGCGTCTGAAAAGAAGATGGCCTCTTGATCTCCTAACTTAGAAACTTTATAAGAGTGCTACCAATGGGTAGATTCTCTACAAGCCTTGTCATGTCATGTTTTTACCTGTATCGCATTTGCTGAATATATTTTAAATGGACAGTTGTTAATTTCATAAATAATAAAAATAAATAAAAACTTTATTTGCTACATATCATTAGCAATGTCCATTGCATGTTGACATTTTAGGGTATATTATTTTTTTATTGTATGCAGAACCATATAGACTTTTGTCAGAATATTCTCTTTTTTTGTGTGTGTATGTGTGGTCTCTGTGTCATTATATATACTTTCTTACTGTTAATAATTAAACACAATCGAGGGCAACATTTACTTTAACTATCAATTGGTATTGTTAAATTTATTGTGTTTAATTAAAAAATAAGATACAATAAATATAGCATGGTTGATGAATAAAATACATAATTCATTACTTATTCTGACAAAGCTTCGTGAACCTTCTGTTAGTTGAAGAAACACTCCGCACCTCATTGGTTTTCCTAAAGGACATGTACCATTGATCCCAAATCATTTCCTTTGAAGCGTATTAAGAATCAATGTTTACAGCGATATCCATCTTGCCCGCTCAATTTCGCTACTTTTAACAGCTCATAAGGGCTTGATTTACTTGTAAGTATGCCGCGCCGCAGTCCCTGGGGACATTGAGTAATGCTAACTGCCTACCTTGGCCAACACAGCCTCCAAGATTATAAACGGCCCATGTTCATGCGAAGACAGGAATTGATGCTAACAGAGGACAACTATTGCACACACAGGGGATAGTTGTCGCCGAGCCGCTGGATAAGGCAAGCTAGATAGGCCGCCCGAGATAAGATAGCGATGGAGTGGCCATTGTCTCTGCAATTACCTCTTCAGGAGCCAATTATCTAGGGTCATATCCAGTCAAAGTGCAATCCAGCTTCTGTATCTAGTCGAGGATTTATAGGAGATAAGACTTTATTACCTTATATCTGTCCATAATTTGATTTGTTACTTGGCTTGTAATTGATGAATAATGGCTTGACTTACCAGTGTTGGAAGCTCTCAACAGCAATCTTGCTAATTTCCCTTACTTCTCTTATTCTCCATCACAGCATATATCCGCTATAGCCCAGTAATCTTGTCATGATAAGAGGCTGTTTAAGTTGCATCAAATAACAGTTGAAGGTTTTTTTTTTTTCTTCTATGAGATGTGAATGTGATGGAAAATCCAATTTTTCGACTTCGACAGCCCATCGGATCACTTTTGAATATCCGAAAAAGGTTTTCCTCATTTTGACCATGAATGAACTCGTTTTCAACATAAAATATTTCATATTTTTTAAACTAAATTAAATTTACTACAATTTAAAGCCAGTATTGGCTAAGAAAAATTGATATGTTACGAACTACAGGCTTCCAAAATGTGGAAAAATTTTCAACCTTTACTTTATAAAATTATAATAATTTTCATGTTCTATCGTTCGCAATTGTCTTTATAACTGTCTTCAATCATCTGTCTGATGAGAGTCAGTGAAATAACATTTATTCAATTTAATATTATAAAGGAATATTAAATGAACTTCAATCTGTCAGATTTGTTCCTTACCCTTTTATCTTTAGAGCTTAGAAAAACATAGTTAAAAAACTAATCTATTGTTCAAAAAAACGTTGGTTCGAAATTTCGGTTGACACTGATTCTGAACTATTTACTTTTGCCATAATTTTAATCATCATCTTCTTTCCCAAAGTGAGTTTCCATTAACGATTATTTCATTGAAATATTAATTTATTTTTTAATCTATAGTCTTCTGTATAGCATAGTTTTTACTGATTCTATTTTATCATTATTTCTTATCATCTTCAATTATTTTCTGACCTTATATTAATCCATAGAGGTTCTTTACATACCGGATACTCCTTGCGTTAGTTATCATCGCCATCTCAATCTGTATTTAGTTCGTCCAAGATTTTTCCTTAGAGATCAGGAAATCTGACTAGTATTAAAGTTTCCTGGCATTATTTGTTCTGTTTTGGTACTCCATTTTGTCTTCATATAAGTAAATTAGCTAATCACTTTTTTCCAATTCACATGAATCATAATTATTACAAGTACCCATTGAAAAATAATTGTTAATATTTTCTTTCTATATTTTTTTCATAAATAGGTTGATTCTGAATTTAGGTTCACACGGATTCTGAAGTATCTATTTTTGTCTTATTTTTTCGTTTACCTTCCTTTGGCTAAGTGAGTTTTCATCAACAGTTCCATCCTCCGGAATGGCTTGTATACATTACATTAGCCTAATGCCGGTATACATTACATCCCGTTAATGGGCCGTAATGATACCGAAGCTAATCACTTAAGACCCATCAGATAATTCTTGCCAACGACAGAGCAATGCCAGAGGATTTTTTTTCCTCGGGTTCTGATGGCTTTGTCTAATGACACTGGCCATTAGCGAAGGTGTGTAGTTAGTGGCAAGCTGTGAGGCAGGAGAATTCAATACCAACATTTCAATTATCCTATTCGCCTCATCACAGTTTTTTATTCACTAAGGATTAGGACATCGACATCTTACATAGGACATACATCTTCCTGCTTTTCGTTCTGGAAAATTCAGTAGACTAAAAAATATTTTTTATTGTTGGATTTTTTTTTTTAAGAACGGCATCCACTTACTCGCTACGGCCTTTCTCGGCTCGACCTAAAAATGTATATATAATTAAATAGGTATTTTTTGGTTCGAAAATCGCTGATCGGCCTAGGGTGTGGACTACCTATTTAGTCAATATTTACATTTTAAGTCGGACCGAATACGAACGTGGCTAGTTTCCCACCTCAGTTACTCAATCTTAAAAAGCGACAAAAACAGAAGAAATAGAGGAAGGGAGTAGACCTACCCAGCCTCGCCCCACGGCTAGTGTTGCTCAAATGCGAGACCGAGACGAGTCTTGGTCTTACAAACTCAGTCTTGGTCAAGTTCTTGGTCTTGCGCAAGAGTCTCGCAACGGTCTTGCAGTTACATATTAGCTTATTACTATATAGATATTACAGTAATTTTTTAGATAGGAGAAACCAAACTAAGCCCGAATGAAAAATTAGAGGAGTTAAATGCAAAAGTATATTGGTTATACCAATTTTCTACTAACAGTAACTAAATTTGTCAAATATTAGTAACTATTTTGCCTTAATTTTTATTCAAAAAATGTTTTTACCAATCCTGGTCTTGGTTTTGAAACAGTTCGGCGGCTTTGGTCTTGGTCTTACAAAGTGCAAGACCAAGACCGATTTTGGCCAACACTACCTACGGCCAATGAAACAGAATAATAATTTTTCTACCATGAGCCGGGATTCGAACCTGTGACCTTTAGCATTGGAAGCTCAGTACTCTACCACTTAGCTACCCCATTCCCCCCCCCCAAAAAAAAACATATAAATATATATGATATATATGTACATATATATTTTTTTGGTACAAAAAATGTATTTGCACCTGTCAACTTATTGTTGACAAATATCAAATTTTCTGGTGATATAGGAAATAATGACATAACAGGCATGGAGAAGGAAAGTACTCAGCACTACTTCTTCCTATTACTTAGGTGGTTTAAGGAAGGAGATCTCTTATCCAACGCCTTTTTAGTCTCCTCCTCAAGTTCTGAGATATGTCAGCTGAGCCATGTCACTTATATTCGTTTAAATTAGTGTAAAATCGTTGATAAAGGATCGGTATGTAGAATTTTGTCAGTCACTTTTTTGCTAAATCTTCAAAACTAAAACTGACTTAATACATGTATATACTTACTTTGACCTATATGAACGTACTCATCTGAAATCTATGGTATCGTTGAAAAGACCAACCTACAAAAACTTTAAACCTTCCAATCAAAACCAATGCGATTCATAACAAAAGCATCTTGCTACGTGATTAACATATATATAAATAGGAATATAATATACATATATATAGCGCCGTTTGTGTGCAAAACAAATAAAAATCTTACATTCAGTATTCACTGGAGAAAAAAAAATTGGCATTTGATACAAAAAAATTGGACGTATCAGCCCAAGTCAAACTATTTAATTTTAATCTGAATTCAACTTAAAATATACAAGAGTTTTCTTGTATTTTCGTTTTTGAATGACCCGACCTCCCAGCAGGCTTGGTATAAATTAGCTTTTAAAGAACTTATAAGTAGGCAATTCTTATTGCTCACCGTGGAGCCAAGACCAGGTGAGACAAATTAATTCAAATAAAGGAACCCTGACGAAGCGGCCCGCTGCATAATGACCCCGCTTGGAAATTATCCTGTAAACACAGGCGGTTGGATTTATTGATATCCCTCTACCTCCCGGTGGGACGGGTCCTTGTTGGGGCTTCTTGTCTCCTCTATATCTCTTGTTAATTACTCTTGATTATGAGCGGATCTCAGGCACTGCTCGCATCTCCTCACTGTTTGTTAACAACCTCATAAATAGCCGTTATAAATATTACTTTGCATTTGTATCAATAGTCTTCCCCCTTGTTAGCTATTAGGAGCATAGTTTTTACTGATACACATTTCTACTTTGTAGTTTTAAATTTTATGGTTCTGTTGAACATTACGTACAGGACATTCGTTATGTTTCTCTAAAAGCAGCTTTATCTTAATCTGCAATTAGCTCATATAAGTTTTACTTAGTCGCTTAATTCATCTTCATCTACCAAGAACAGTGTAAGGCTTCCGGTTAGAGCCTGGTCCATAAGTTTCTTGTCCCAATAGTTTTCTTCTTGTATAATCTAATAACCTCTTAACTCAAAGTCTTCCTTAGGTCTTCTTCCTCCCTCCTTCTTCTCATAAGTGAGCCTTGCCAATCTGCCTTTTGGCATTCGAGAGACGCTTTCGAACCAACTTAGATGGTGTTCTTTTGTATTTTTCTTTGCATCTTGCAGACCAAAGTTGGATCGGATAGTAATATTCCTCACTCGTTCAATCCTGGTTTCATTCGACCCTTCGGAGGTAACGCATCTCCATTGCTTGGATTTGGGTCTTATGTTTATTCTTTAAGATTCCAGACCCGCTTAAGTATTTCAAGATTGGTAGAAAGATGTTTTTGAAGATTGTTTATTTTTAACATCTTTATTTCACAAAAAAAGCTTTTCTTATAGCATTAATCCTTCCGGCTGCCTTAATCCTCTTTTTTACATATCTACCCATCCAGACATTTTTTTTCAAGTGGGCTCCTAGGTATTTGAAATTGCTTACCTATTCTATGATGGTTCTATCCAGTCATATGACACAGTTATTGTTAGTATAGTTGCCATTAAACCGCATTATTTTACAGTTTTGTCTCTTTTACAGCTGGCAAAGATTTTCGAGTTTTAATAGTGTTTCATTAGTGTTGAACAAGTCGAATTTTCGCCTGCAGAATCGAATCGAATGCTTGTCGAAACTTACATTGTACATGCTCTTAATAAATCATAGTTCTTTAAGTGGTTTAAAAAAATCGCGATTTCGATGTGACTAACGGATAATCTAGAAGACTACTAAGAGCAATTGTGAGCTGCTAAAACTTATGGAATCCTTTAAAACTGAACTCCATTGACCACAATTAATTATGGGTGATATTCAGGACGCAGTCATTATAAAATTTATATTGGTGCCGACGATTCAACCCAAACACGTGCGTCATCATCAGAACGTGTACTCACTTGATTCATTCAAAGTATTCAAGTACCTTCAGTTCTCGAAATACGAAATGATGATGAGCCACATGTTTGGGCTGAAATGTCGGCACTAAAAAAAACTTTATAATGACCACGTCCTGAACATTTATCACCCATGATATGTAGAACAGTATTAACTTCCTTCAAGACTACAAATTATTGTTGTTGTTTTTTTGGGATAATACGAAGTAATTTTTGTTCATAATAATGCATCATCATGCCCATGGAAACCAGTGAAGGAAACTATTGAGGTGTATATTTTATTTAGGTGTTTATTTATACTATTTAATTTGTACGATTGTGGTGTGTCATGAAATATTAGCGCATGGAGTAGTTTTCCTGAAAACCTATGAGGGTAATGAATACGATTTCATTGGTTAACTAAAGCGATATAAATAGGCACGTGAGTCATAATTAAAATCAGCATATCAAGAAGTTCTGTATAAATTTTACCGTACATACTTTACGAATTTTTATTTACGTTATTTACGAATTTTCTCTGAGTTTCACTACATATAATTTGAACGAACTTTAAGTAGATAATTATTTTTATTTTTTTGTTTTTTGTTTTTTATTGAGAAAAATACGTTTTGCGTTAATCAAGGGTATTGAGTATTTGAGATGTAAGAAACTCATTCATACAATATATACAATTACAAAAATAATAGAAAATATAACAAAATTAAGAAAAAGAAAGCTTAGTAAAACAGATGAAATAAAATATGATACAATACAAATTAAAAAAAAAAAAAGAAAAAACAACATTCTTATTTCGCTTATTTACAATATTTACGGTCAGCCGAGGGAGCTCCAAGTCGGGCCCTTTCCCCCACGTGTGGAAGATAAAGCAAGACTCTAAGAGATCCCAGCGCTTCTCTCGCAGCCTCATCACTAAGAGAGGGATCCAGTGGAGACTGAGAAACAGCACTAAATCCACATATACTCATGACTAGTAAACAATTATAGAAAACTTGCATCAAAATCTTCTTTGCCGTTTTTGAGCTGCAGTCTATGGAAAAACATGTTTTTCGGACCCATCTCTTTCTGAAACGTGAAGGTTCGTAGAAAAACCGCACGTTGGATTTCAATACGATTGCAATACTTTCCTTGCCTATTAGCGGCAGGAATGCAAATAGTTTAAGAACCATACAAGTTTTTATCGAAATACAACTGATATTTATTATAATACAATAATGATTATCATCGTGAATCGCCTTTTGTTAATGACGATTCTAGTTATCATCAGGAAAATTATATTTTACATCAAAAATAATTATATTATAATAATATTAGTCTTTATATTATATAATAATAACAACATCAAAGACTCGTTTATAAAAGCATCTTAATTTCTAAATTAAAGGTAAAATGCGGAACTTACATCCCGTTAGAGCTTTCAGTTGCATTCCACGTCTTCCGAGAAGAAGAGTTGGCGAGTATTATAAATAATGCAGTCAGTATTTCGCAGCATCACCTCATCTGCTACCGTTATATTCTTACCTGTTGCCTGTCCCTGGCTTTTTACCCTCGTCCTTCGAAGGCGGTATGCTCTGCGGGTGGTTATAAGGATCAGCTAATGAATTATGGAACTTACAATCCCTGTAAATTGCCGATTGACACAATCTTAACTACCTTCAAGGGTGAAAGAGTTACAACTGCTCTCTATGCAATTCAAATGTACCAGATGTAGATCACAGAAATTGTTTTTCAATATAAGAAAAATTGGATGTAATGATCGAACAGCTCAATATTCAACTTCTGTTAACTAACACAATCTAGGTTGACAAATGAATCAATGTGGTTTTTTAATTATCAATTTTAAAGTATCCTTCCAAGCAACATCCTTATTTTTCCTGAAATGAGAAAGGAAATGGGTGCGGTCATAAATAGACTAAATAGTGGCAAAACAAGATCGGGATGTAAGTTCCGCATTTTACCTTTAATTTAAAAATTAAGATGCTTTTATAAATGAGCCTTTGATGTTGTTATTATTATAATAATATAATAATTATAATTATTTTTGATATAAAATATAATTTTCCTGATGACCACTAGAATCGTCATTAACAAAAGACAGTTCACGATGATAATCATGATTTTATTATACTAAATATCAGTTGTATATTTATAAAAACTTGTATGGTTTTTAAATTGTTTACTTTCCTACCGCTAATAGTTAAGTATTGCAATCGTATTAAAATCCAATGTGCGGTTTTTCAACGGATCTTCAAGTTTCAGAAAGCGGTGAGCCCGAATAACAAATCTTTACTCATTGTTCAGTCCTGCGCAGTAAGAGAAAAACATTTGTTCATAGACTGTAGCTGAAGAATGGCTCAAACAAAGTTTCTACTTGTTCTTTCAAAGTAAATGTAGTAAAACTCCGAGAAAATTCAGGAAAAAATAATTATAACGTAAATAAAAATGTTTTGGTGCCTAATTCGCAAAGTACACATGCTTATGCATTTAATGATGACTCACGTGCCTATTTATATCGCTTTAGTTCATCAAAGAAATCGTATTCATTACCCTCATAGGTTTTCAGAGAAATTACTTCACGCGCTAATATTTCATGACACACCACAGTAACTATGTTAAAATATTAAGAACAATAAGTTGTATAAACAGAGTAAGCTAAGTAACAAGATCCTAAACTTACTCTGTTTATACAACTTGTTGTTCGTAATATTTTAATGTACTTACTGTTTATAATTTTAATAAGTTTATTCACATTGTTTATAATTTTTTATCTAAATATGATGTAACTTCCACAATTCTCTATATCTTTTTGTATCTTGTCCGTTCTAGCCCTGAAGAAGACCTGCAAAGTCGGGTCGAAACGTTGGCTTTTAATAAAATAGTTTTGCCACTATTTATGACCACCAACCCGGACCATCTCCTTCCTTAATAATACAACGGTGAACTATTAAGTATTAATTTTTTCCTAAAATGGTTTCACAACTTTTCCTTCGTTTTGGCTCTTCAATTGAAGTTTATTACAATTATTCTTATCAAACCTGATTTTTCTCAAAATTTAAATTAACAGCCCTTTACCTCTCGGTCTCTTTTATAATTAAAAAAACTATTAATTTATAATTAATAATTGAAGGTGTGAGTGAATAAAGTAATTATGTAACATTTTTTTTTCAAATTGATTTTTTTTTTCTCCTTTTCTCTTACAGTAACTATGTTCGAGTGCCGTTTATTACTTTTTACATACCCCATGCAAATAGCAAGTGTATCAACATAAAAATTTCGTTTTAATAAAATTCACAAAGTACGTTGCTATGGTTGTAAAATAGATTGCAGTGAGACTCATAAGCGACGCTGAAAAAAAAAAAAAAAAAAAAAAAAGTAGAGGAAAATAATACAGAAATTAAAAATATATCAAAAAGAAGAATTTTTTTTAATGGAACAAAAAATAAATCTGACATATTAACCTCTTAGGTCTTATTGGATGAATTGAAGATCAACTTCATGAGTAAATATCTTCATCTCCTTATTGTATTTTTCGAAGATGTCTTTTTTCTTGAAGTTATCTTGAATTTATGATAACTTGAATTTATCTCCTAATAGAAGGATACTTCTCATGAAACGGTACCGTTTACTGACCAAAATAGGACAGTCGAATAAAAAATGAAATTTTGGAGAAGTGTGTCCATCGCAACGCCAAGTATCCAGTACCCGTCAAAGTTTTTTAATAGCATTTAATTTATTTATTTCTGATTGAGAATTGAACCTTTTTCTAATGCGTGCATATAATTTTATCATTTTAATTTTATGATCTTATGAAATACACGAGGTTATTAAAAAAAAAAATAGTTAGCTTATAACTTTGTATAGGTAGTTATAGATAATTAATGTTTTACACATCATTCTTTCACCATAAATATACTTTGACGTTATCACATAAATCCTTAATTACAAAAGTATGTTTAAGCCTCGGCTTGTTGAAAGTTGTAATAAGTACTGAATAACAGGGCAACCTAAACTAGAAGATAAAATCTTGGCAAAATACGATTCAAACGAACCTGTCCTTTACAACCAATGACAAACCCCCTATTACAACTTTCTAGGAGCCAAGGCTTAAACATACTTTTGTAATTAAGGATTTGTGTGTTAAAGATAAAGTATATTTATGGTAATAGTATGATGTGTAAAACATAAAATATCTATAACTACCTACACAAAGTAATAAACTAAACTTTTTTTTTTCATAACCTCGCCTATTTCATAAAATAATTTTTTTTTAAAACTTTCTGAGTAGATTTTTCTATGCAAATTTATATTCTATTCATCAGTTAAAAGCTAAGGTTTGAAATCGATAATTATTTTTTTCACGAAATCATATAATAATTATTACATTTGATTTGTAATTTTAAAAAATCGTGCCTGATTTATAAGAAAATATAAATTTATCTTTGATGTTTATTGATTGAATTAAAATTAATGATCAATCACTGAGTGATACTGTATTACATAAATAATAATGATTAAGTTGTGGATCAGCAATTAAAAATTACCTTTTACACACAAATTAATATGTATGTATGCGTTATCAATGTACGTATTTTTTAATATTATATTTCTGAATTCCCTTGTGCCCGTAATGTGTACCTATAATTGTGTACCTGAGTACTTGTAAAAAAAACCTTATTTTAAAAATCAACTCTTTCAGCTCCATGCAGTGAAGCAGTTTATATATATATATATATATATATATAAACGCACAAGCGAATTCAGAAATATAATATTAAAAAATGCGTACACACATATATATATATATATATATATATATATATATACCTAATATTTAATTTTTTATAAAAATTATGTAAAATAATTTTTATAAATATTTATGTACAATAAAAATATAAAAATAAATATAATTATTTATTTTTACTAGTTTTTGTTAACTGATCACCCCAACCAATCTTTTCTTAATTATTCATTGTCAGGGGGTCATTGTCATTAATTGAAGGAGTCAGCAGGTTTCAGTATTTTAAATATAAATTTTAGTAAGGAACATTAAGTTTGTCACTTATTAATAAGCACTAATTGCTATAACAGAAATCTGACAAAAAAAACACAATTTCATAACCACCTTACATAAAAATTGAAGAAAAGAATGATTGGAGTAATCAGTAAAAAAATAGTAAAAATAAATATTTTTATGTAAAATAAAAATATAAAAATAAATTATAATTATTTATTTTTACTAGTTTTTGTTAACTGATCACCCCAACCAATCTTCTCTTTACTTATTCACTACAGCCAGCCTTTAATCCACACTTACATAAAAATATTAGAAAATTCGTTATCTTTAAGTTTTTTTATTTTCATAAATAAGATCTGTTTTCAGGCAATCATATTTATTACAATACATCACATATCACGGAAAAACAAGAAATAAAAGCTTGCAACTGTTAATTGTAGTCATTTTTGGTGAAAACACGGGTACTTTTGGTGACGGAATAGAAAATCATATTATTTCTTTAAATCATTCAAAATTTTCCAAACTTAACTTAATCTTAGATCTGTATTGATATATATTTTATAATTCTTAAAGATTAGCTAGGCAAAATTATTTTTTATACTCCGTACCATTTCTCAACACCTGTGAAGAAATGGGACGAAACAGTGAATGTGAAAAGCTTGTGAACGAAGAAAAAAACTAGGTCGTTGGTGCATTAAGTCATCGTTTTAATTCCCAGTTCTTTTTCGGGACCTTATTGCCTCCGCTGTTTTTTATTTACATTTATTTTGGCTGGAGGCCCAGTTGAAGATATATTTCACCGTTGCTAATCGCACGCCCTAGTGTCAACGACTTTTTCACGTTTTTGCTTGATCATTTCTAATTCAATATTTTTTTTTTTTGTTTCAGGTGAGTTTATCATACCCTCGGCTCGTAAGTACAATACATTATCTTATATTTAAATTATTTATCTTGATCGAAAAGTAGACTCTACAGTTCTTCTCATCTCTATGGGGGCCTCAGAGGGTAAGCGTATATATATATTTCCCATACTCGGATTTTACTTACAGAATATATACACATATTCTGTGTAATAAAAAATAAAATATCATCTGTGTATATCAATATTTAGAAAATAAACTAGAGAATTATAAAAAAAAAAAATTACTTGCTAGTGAGTCACACCAAGCACATGTCTATAGTTATGCATACTGATTTTTTTTTTAATTAGATAAAGATACTTAGGTCGAAAAGGTATTATATCTGAATTGGTATTTTAGAGAAAGGTTCCAAATTTTTGTAATTTAGTATTTTTTTTTTTTACTGCAAATTGACAATTCTTTTTTTTTAATTCAAGATTATTGGGGAGATAATCTTACTAAAGAATATAACATCAAATTTGTATAATGCATTATTCTATTTGTAATTTTAAATAGTCGGAATTTTCAGTATCTGTTTGAAAAAGTGAGGAAAAAAGACAAATTTTCATATGAGATTTTCAACATTTTTTTTTTCCGATTTTAAATGAACTTATTTTAAAATCGTAATTTTTTTCACAAGTAGGTGGTTGGAGACTCTTGCTATTTCCATATTTATAAATATAATCCTTTCCACGTGGCGTATATGTTCTCCATTGATTCTCAATACTGAGTTAGGCATGAATGAATGAATATGGACGAGGGGTCAAGCTGGCTAAAGCCTTTATGATACGTGCATTACCCGGTAATGTAATCACCAGATCACGAGTTCTAGTCTTGGTGCCAGAGGTATTTAAAGGACATCTGACATTAATCCCTCGTCCTCGCCCCTGGCCCAAGAAAATGTCCTTATAGCCGAAAAAGGGAGATATGAGAAAAAGTGTCGATGAATAGATTTTATATAAATTACAGTTATATAAAATAGACTTTATATAAATTAGGGGGGGGGTACTCCTGTCTGCTTATGGCGAACCAACCTTCATTTTGCAAATCATACAACTGTTCATTTAATTTTCATGTATTCTGTAATTCAGATTGTATTATTTTTTATCAACATAAAACTAATTTTTTGATCAACATAAAACAAAACCATTTCCTATACAAATTTTTAGTTTAAAAACTTTATTTTGTATTAGGAGAGTAAGAGTTAACAGGAGCTCAACACATTTATAATTAAATGAACAGCGATATAATTAGTAAAATAATCGCCAAGCTATCTACTACTATCCTAATACTAAAATAATGTATGAAAGTCACTTAAAACGGTCTTATATAATAGAGAGACTTAATAGTTTTTTGCTTGTTTTCTAAATCGCTCCTCTATGAATGAATTAAATCTATGGAGTTTTCGAATTGGACTAACTTCCATTTCCTTAAGAGTGAAATACTTAAGGAGGCAGAAGCCTCCTCATTGCGAGGAGATACCATTCCTTTGAAGTCTTGCCGCGAGGCCTAATGAGTGCTACCGTCACGACCTCTTTGGAAGGAGCCGTCAACTATTTGTGAATATTCGCTGATTGATTCCTCGCGAATCCAGGTGATTGATTGATCGATAATCAGTGCCAATTCCCGAGGCTATTAGGTCGGCATCGGGGAAGGGTATTGGTAGCTTATGGGGGCGCTTCGGTGTGTTCAAATCTGGGTATATATTTGTTAATAAATATACCAAAATTAAATCTGTAAATTTTTTTTATATTAGGGTGGATAGCACCAATATTACTTTAGCTATATAGATGATAGGGAAGAGAAACGGAAGATGTGAAGATAAAAGATATTAGAAAGGTGATATATAGTCTGTTTGAATTAAGATTACGAAAGAAAATACCATTAATATCCTATTAATAATATTGTCACTGCGTTTTTTATTTACTTTAACAACTATTTCTATATTGAATGCTATCAAGAGCATCATTGTTTTACGAGGAATTTTATTATTTTTCAGCAGTCTTGCGGCGATCCCATACTTTCGAAGCCGTAAGGCATTGCCTTGATATTATATACGATTATGGTATTTACTATTAAAACAAGTAATCATTTCTAGATAGGAATAATTGTTATCAGTATCATTATTATCCCATTATCTATCGTTGAATGCACCCATTCATTTATATAGAAATTTGAATATATATATTGAATTCGCAGACTCATTAGTCCTCGGTTTTTTTTTTTCAGAATAAAAGTAACTAATTTTAGTATTATATTATATTAATTATATTAAATATATAATATATAAATATATTATTAAATTATATTAATTTTAGTATTATATTTGACCGCACCCTCGACTAACTCCTTCTCATAATTTTAGTATATATAATTCAGGGTTAAATTCTTTAAGAACCATTATCAATTACAATCAAAAAGAAAGAATGGAGTAGAAAATAACAAAAAAATTAATACAGGCCTTAAAAGGTGAGTACGGTTATAGTCAGTGCCGGCCTTAGACATTTCGCGCCCCTGGACGATTTCTCTCCAACTCCTTAACAATATTAATTTATTTTTTAAGCTTTTATATATTATATAATATTTGAATTTTATTTCATTGAACATTTCTCTAATATTATTGCTTTATTACAACTAACATCGATTATGTAATTTTTTGTTTTTAATTTCTTGCGGGAGTCTTTCTCGACGTTGAACAGGCGTTTGATAGAGTCTGGCATCCGGGACTGATGTACAAACTCCGTGAATTCCTACCACCTACATACTTCCTCATTATCCGTTCCTACCTTACTGACAGATACTTCAAAGTCAATCATAACAATGCTTATTCATCTCTTTTTACTCAGTCTGCCGGTGTTCCTCAAGGTAGTATCCTAGGTCCTATCCTTTACACAGTTTATACAGCTGACATCCCAACCCAATCCAACACTGTCATCACCACCTATGCCGATGACACGTGTATCCTATCAGTTAATAACGATCCTTTAATTGCATCCCAAACTCTTCAATCACATATCACAAGCCTTGAAGAATGGTGTAAAAATTGGAGAATAAAAATAAATTCCAACAAATCCCATCAAATCACCTTTACCCTCCGTCGAAAACCTATGACCTCATGTCCTACAGTATCCTTCAATAATACTCCACTTATTCCTGTTGAGCAAATCCGCTACTTAGGACTCCACCTTGACAAACGACTCACTTGGAATCCTCATATAAAACTGAAACGACTTGAAACCGCCCGACATTTTCGACTACTGCAGCACTTACTAGACAAACGATCTAAGCTTTCAATCAATTATAAACGACTCGTATATATGACAATAATAAGACCTATTTGGATTTACGGAATTGAGCTTTGGGGCTCCACTAAACCATCGAATTCCTCTCGTATCCAATCCTTACAATCCAAAATCCTTCGTAAAATCCTCAACGCTCCTTACTTTGTCACAAATAAAATCATCCATAAAGACCTTAATGTTCCATATGTTTCCGATCTGGCCCAATCCAGATACCTTTCCTTCCATAACAAACTGCAGAACCATCCGAATCCTCTCGTTTCAAACCTTGCTTCCTCCTCGATCCCTGATAACCCTCCGATGCGTGTGAAAAGAAGATGGCCTCGGGATCTTCTAATATAGAACTTTAATTTGAGTTCTACCAATGGGAAGTTTCTCTTCATGTTGTACATGCCATGTTACAAATTTCTCATTTACTGTATTCTCTATGTAATACAGTTGTAAATTCCATTAAAATAATAAATAAAAAAAAAAAAATTCTTGCAAGAAGCAAGCGCCAATGAAGATCGACTCCAACGTCTAGAAATGTCGATGACGGAGGATCATCTTCGGGTGACCTCTATTTTAAATAAAAATTTGAAGAAAAAAAAATCGGTGCAGTAGTTTTGGAGAAAATGCACGGCCGGCGGACGGACAATAAATATTTTATTCGTTTTACGAATTCTACGTATCCTGAAACGTACCACCTCAAATTTTGAGAGAGGGTTAAGTTTTTGAATTTTTTGTTCGATCACAGTTTATTGAAAATAAACCAAAAATGTTCACCTTAAGAAAAACACAAAGTTTGTCTTCTTTTTCTTTCGAAATTGGCCCACGCGTCAAATAAACATTTTTGTTGGAAATAATGTCAATAATGATTACCCCTCTCCCCTTCCTTCCAAAATTTTTGGACAGAAAGAACGGAGACACCGTGTATATTTCGATTAGTTTATTTCTGAATTGAAAGTACAATAAAAAAAATGTTTAGGCAACTTGAACGCTGTTTAATATCTGATGAATATTCATCTGCGATCTAATCTTATGAGGAGTTGTTGATTTATGTGAGTGAAATTTCTCTCGAGGGCCTTCCGGTAATACAAGTATTTAATTGCTGGTCTGTTGAGGCCTGGGTATACTTTCTCTGGCGAAAAGGTTCCCTTCGGACTCGAATTTCGTCAATCAAAGGGACAAAAATAGGTCAATTTAAAAGAATTTTCAAAATACTTTTAATTGAATCAGTAGTTTCCTTGGTATTTTGATTATTTTTATATTTAAAATATCTATTTAGATTTTGATCAAACTTGTTTTATCGATGTGAAATCATTTCATATTCGGTAAGTGTGATCATTAACACGGTTTTTGTATTATTATTTAGTATTAGTTTACCTCTTCAAATATTTCGCTTACACATAAATTAAAATATTTTCACACGATATGCTCAGGAACTACTGATATATATATAATAAATATCAAAGATTTAAGAGAAAAATCCTCCTCACGATTACCGAAGTTATCTTGGATTAGAGTACTAACGCATGGAGAAGGAAGAACAATAAAGGCATGCTTACAGAAACTGGTCTGTTAATATCTCATGATATATAGGCAAGGAGGTTAAGATAGGCGGGACATGTAGCTCGGATCAATCCATCAGGAAGCCTCTACACAACAACGAATGCCTCAATGATAGGCAAGAGACCACTTTGAAGGTCAAAAACCAGACGGTTAGATCGAATAAATAAATATATAACAGAGCTGCATATAGAAAACTGGAAAGAAATGGCCAAAGAAAGTCACAGAATAGAGAAGGCTTGTAAGGCAGCACTAATATGAAACCCTTTTTTAACTTATTTTTTATTTTTTTTAATATTTTGAACCTGGCCAAACTTTTTCGTATCATAATGGTGTTTTAGATAAGGGTTCCGAATTTTTTTAGTTCAGTATTTTTTAACTACAATTGACGATTCTTTTTTTTTTTTTTTAATTTAAGGTTATTTGAAGGATTATATTAATAAACGAAATAGCATACACTTTTTATAATTCATTGTTCTATTTGTAATTTGAAATAGTCGGAATTTTCAGTATCAGTTTGAAAAAGTGAGGAAAAAAAGTTTTCATATGAGTTTTTCCAATTTTCTTTTTCGATTTTAAATGAACTTAATCTTAATTTTTTTCTTAAGTGTGTGGTAGGGGAGTCTTGTTACCTTCATGTTTATAAATATAATTCTTTCTATTTACCATATATGTTCTCCATTGATGCTCAATGCTGTATTATGCCATACGTGCGTTGTCCAGCAACCTGAAAATCACGACTTCGAGTCTCGGTGCCATTTAATGCATAGTTTATCATGTCCCCTTCGTCTATAATAACCAATAACTGACTCCGTTCCCCATCATATCCCCTTTATCTATAATAACCAATAACTGACATTATAATTCTAATACACCTCAGTTTTTAACTATTAGTCTTTCTAGTTTATAAGTTACATTCAATGTTTAGTTACATTCAGTGATCATTTATCTATAAATAATTAATAAATATTCAGTGTAAGCTCATCTTACTATTTAAAATATCTTATTGGCAAAACAGGACTTGCTTTTACAATTCTTAAAGCCAAAAAAGAACAAAAAACATCTGACTCCAGGGATCATAAGGTGTCCCAAGAAAATATTCACCAGGGTTCAACACTTTTTTACATATAGCAGTTTCAAGGGGAAAAATCTGGTGCTGTCACACAATCTAGAAGTTACCACTCCACCTTGAGTGGAAATAGGTTATTCCTTTTAAATGTATAGGTTATGTCATCTATATTTTTTTCGTTCACTTCCCTACATTTGAAAACATCTATTTCTATTCAAGGTGGTTCAACTAACTTCAAGGTTGTGTGATGCACGCACAGTACCAGATTTTTCCCCTTGAAACTGGTATATGTAAAAAAGTGTTGAGCCCAGGTGAATATTTTCACTTCTTGGGACACCTTATGATCCCCGGAGTCAGTTATCGGTTATTATAGATGATGGGGACATGATAAACGACCCCGGGGCCTAAGCCGCGGAGGACATTAATTATTCCTATTGCCGCGAAGCTGAACACCTGCTCCATCAGTCACCTCCCCGTCACAACACACACCTAGCTCCAATAAAATGTCATCGTCCGCTTCTTTCGCTCGGGATGGCATTCTCCTGTTCTGGCAGGAAATGTCACATAACTCTGCCCTGATTCATCTCCTGTCCCGAGAGAGAGAGTCTGCCTTTTGCCGAATCAGTCGAGCCGTCTTTTGCCAATTAGGTGATTTGTAAAAATGGGTTAAGGTGATTTAGAGAAATATATATTTGCTATATAATGAAAGTCATGAAATTTAAAAGCTGCTAACTCTAGCCTGTATGTGTAACTGTGTTTTCGTATTTACTAGCTGATGAACCCGTCGTTGACTGCTGTATAGTTAAAATTTGATAATCTCTTTTTGAGATGGATTTTGTATTATGGGGGAAGGAGAATCCAAATTCAATTTCATTAAATTAGGTCGGGAGCGGGGAGAGGGGTTGTTTTGAAATTTTTTATGGCGGGCTTATGGAAGTCAAGGTTTCGCAATAGTAATAATAAAAACTTAAATTCCTTTTCTCTGTTTTAACTCTTTATTATATTATACGTTGTCTGTACACCTTGATAGACTTTACAATATCTCAATTTCCTAAATAACTATTCTATTCGCAATATTAATTTTACTATTTATTTTCATTTCTTATATAACTTCATATTCCTTTTTTCTGTTTTACATTTTATTCTAAGATTCCCATTTTAATACTTATGTCACCTTTTTTGATTATGTTTACTTCATCATTCCACACTTTGTAACGGTTATTATTATTTATCTCTTAGTTCTTACTATTGTCATTATTCTAACAACTTCATTTTACTTTAATTTTTTTACCTACACTACTTATGTTTCTCATACCTTGTTATCTGGTTCTTTTCTTAGCCCTGATGAAGGCCTGAACTTCAGGTCGAAACGTCGGCAAATGTCAAAATAAATATTATTATTTATTTTTGCCTTCTTATTTGACTGATAGCCCCAACTATTCTTCTCTTCATTATTCACGACAGTCAACCATTTACCCACAATTAAAAACTTTGTTATTCGGCTATTTGTTTAGGTGCCACACGACTGAACCGACCACCTATTAAATTTTTTAAAGTTTTAAATTTTCATTTATGATGAAGCGAGGAGATTGTGGAGTCGATTGAAATAATCAAAAAGAGTCTCTCCACTTCTTTTAACTCTGCTGAGCTTATAGCTGGCAAAATAACTAAAATAACATTGGACATTGAGTCTCACCTACATCCGTGTAAAATTAAAACTTGATCTGAATATTGTGACAGGCGGGGTGAAATTTCCTCTCCCCCTCCCCCCCCCCGATTTCCGGTTAATTCGTTTGGTCAATCCTAAAAATTTATACGACAACATCTGTTAAGCTCGGTAAGTTGAATCGAATGACACCTTGAACACGAAGATGGGACAATGTTGAAAAATGAGTGTGTTTTAAGCGACAACGCGTTACAGATGTTCGGTATTTGTGATGATTTTTTCCATCAATTAAATAGTGCAACTTTTAAATGTGGCTCTCGGAAGAGTAGGTTGGGATGAGAATCGAAATATGTAACTGCCTACTGGGATCTCTATACAAATCACTCAACAATCCATAACTTTGGTTCTACTCAATATTTTGTTTTCACTTAAAGTATATGTTTTAAATCAAGCACAGCTAAATATATTGTCAAAATTTCAGAAGTCTACCATTAACCATTGCTGAGCTTACCCCTGACAAAATTTCCCTGTACAAAGCGGACATACAGACAGACAAAAACAATTTTTAAAAGTGGATTTGGTGTCTTTACGTATGAAAAACGGGTTGATTTTATTCAATGTACAGACAAAACCTTTATTTTATTTATATAGATTACAGAACTTGGCCGAGTTATATGTTAATACTTCTGAGGTGACATAATTGGCTTAATTACAGTAAAAGTATGGTTTCAGCTACACGTTCGTTAGCTAGTACTCTAGAGTTTTCTTAGTATACCTATAAGTTTTACATGTACTCTGTTATCAGCACGCACAACATATTAAATATACCTCACAAAATTGGTAAAAAAATACTTTCTTTATTTTTAACAATACCTATGCCATCGATAAAGAGATCGTTCGACTTCTCTAAGCCTAATACAACTTCGCTCTGATATCACTGTCCAAATTAGTAATATGGCTTCCATAGCAAGCTGATATATCAGTTGCATTTGGAATATTTCACTTAATAAGAATATTTGAAAGAACGGGGCACATTGGGAAGTGCAGGTCGTACATCTCATCATCAGTCAATCCATCCAACACTAATTTAAACCATATTTGACTGAAGAACCTACAATGGAATATTCTCTATCGAGATCTCCACTATCACACTCTGTATTCCACGGTTGTAAAATCTATGAAATAGTTTGAGATTTCCATTATTATTTGATAAATAAAATTTATATATAAATTTCAAGGTTAATATGTCAATTGAAAATTTTATAGGATAATGATTTTCTTAAATGTTAAAAACAATCAATTTGGAATTTCGTGTATTTACGGAATTCCAAATTGATTGTTTTAATCAGCTAAAAAAATCAGTTAAAAATCTTTGTTTTAAATTGAACCTAAGTATTTTTGTTTTACAATTTGACAAGTATAAGATTTAAATAAAGTTGCTTATTTTAAAATTTTTAAGTTTTTTAAAGTTATTTATTTATTTTACTTTACAAAATTAAGTAAAGTTACTAAATAGTTTTCGCCTTACTACCTACTACTAAACATACTTCATTATCCGATTCAGTACGATAAAGTATATACCAAATATTTTTCTCAACGAAGATAATATTGAGAGGATATTCGAGTAAAAAAAGACATGTCTTGAGAATCAAATTTTTCGTCCTAATGTATGTTTTGACTATCGGCTATAGACTCTCTATTAAACTTTCCCAGTGCTTTCTAATTGCATAATAGTTTAGTTGGTTACTCATCTCTTCCTACTAAAAGGATTTTAAAATCCTTTTAGCCGAGCTGTAGGGCAGGATAGGAGCCGATACCCCGAGTCCATCAGCTTGTTTCCTGGTAGACTGCAATGGTTTGGAACCCATTGAAATGTCACTACATTACGAAATTGAAACGATAGAGAAACCTTTCATGGTCCTTACACCCAACATAGGAATCACTATAATCGAAATAATAAGTTTTAAAAAAAACTAATATTATTAGAAGTTTATGTTTGAATGACAAACCGTTCCATAGTATGGAAGCCAAATTATTTCATATCAGTTATTCACAAACTATTTATTTCTTGATTTTCTTCCCTTAAACTGTTAGCCAAACCTGGTAAATGCTCTCCATGTTTGAATATATGAATTAATTATATATACAATACGACTTGATTATGAATTTGTGTATTGTTTTTAACTGTATATTTTTATTTAATGACGGCATCCGCATAAAAATTGCACAATTAATTTTTAAAATAAATAAAACTAAAAAAAAAGTGAATAAAATGACGTGCTGATTCCGGTCGCAGTTCATATTCCATATTTTGCCACTAAATGAGCATGGAGTGCTGTGGCAAACGAACGAAATTTAATACGATAACTGGTATGTCAAGAATATCTAAATTTAAGAGCCACTTCGCAATAAAATGCTGGGGTATTTCTACTTCGTGGCTGATGATTTTAAATCTCTCCTTCCCAAACTTATATATATTTTTAGTTTCAACTTAGTTTCTGCATTATCTAGTGGGATGATGACGTAATTTTATTTTTTATTATGAATTATGTAGTGGTCATCCTTTAAAAAATATTTAATGATTATAGTACAAAAAATAATATTGATTTATATAGAATAATATTTTATAGTTGTCCATTAATTGTCTTTTATATCAAAAAGCTTAAAGAATGGTGTAAAAACTGGAGAATTAAAATAAATTCTAATTAATCCCATCAAATTACCTCTATCCTGCGTCGTAAACCTATGACCTCCTATCCTATAGTATCCTTTAACAATTCTCCACTTATCCCAGTTGAACAAATCCGTTACCTAGGACTCCACATGGACAAACGACTCACATGAAATCCTCATACAAGACTGAAACGATAAGAAACCGCTCGACGTTTCCGACTACTCCAGAACTTACTAGACAAACGGTCTTAGCTTCTAATCAATTACAAACGACTCACATATATGACAATAATAAGATCTATTTGGACTTACGGAATTGAGCTTTGGGGCTACGCTAAGCCAACGAATTCCTCTCGTATCCAATCCTTACAATCTTTTGTAAAATCCTTCGCAAAATCCTCAAAGCTCCTCACTTTGTCTCAAATAAAATCATCCATAGTGATCTCAATGTTCCATATATTTCCAATTTGGCCCAATCCAGATACCTATCCTTCTATAACAAACTTCAGAACCATCCGAACCTTCTCGTTTCAAACTTTGCTTCCTTCTCGATCCCTGATAACCCTCCGAGGCGTCTGAAAAGGTGGTGCCCTTGTGATCTTGTGTAAATTTATTATTTGAATGCTATCAGTGGATAGTTTCTCAACAAGCGATTTCATATTATTATATTCCTGAACGCACATTTACTAGATGTATTTTTTTTTTTATTAATACAGTTGTAAATATCAATGAGTAATAAAAAAATAATGCTTCATCCCTACAAGAATGGTGGTCATTTAAGATTGGATATATTTCTGAATCTATAAAGAGACTGATGATAATTTTTTAATATAATAAAAATATGTAAATAATTAAAGTTATCTTTTAAAATTGTTGTATGTAAAAGTGATAATTTCCAAGAACTGTTAATAATATTTTATACCTGTCACAACGTTGTTATCTCTTACAGCTTAATTAAATTATTAAATTGCCTTTAAAAAATATCACTGATTAATTTATTGAAACATGGAAGCATGGAATACTTATCAAGTACTTAAATAGCGATTGCAGAGAGGAAATCAGGATTCTTATCTGAGAAGATAAAATCGAAGCCCAATGAATCGATTAGAATGAAAGATAAGACTACTACTGTTGCTGAAATAGAGCGGGATTACCATCTACATATTAGATATCAAGGACGATTATTCAATTAGAAATTTACATAAAACTTGAGATAAAAAAAAATAAAATAAATAAAACATGTAGCGTGCAGGTAATTGAATAAATATGCATCAGTTAACTATTGGTGTCGAAATCTTTATTGTGTATAATATTATGTTTTTATAAAAAAAAAAAAAAAAAAAAATAAAGTGTTATTGTTGACTGTCTTTATATTCTTTATTTATAACATGGATCATCTTGCTAAATATATACATTATAATAAGGACATGATTTATGGATTAAACATATATTTATGTTTCCTTATCGCTTCAACAAGATACGTTCCGTGGTACAGACCCCGTTTTATTATTATCGAATATTAACATCCGCCTGAAACTTTGTAAATAGTTCCATCTCAGCGTAACCTAGAACTATTTGTTTACGAAAACTCATGAAATTTTGGCGTTTTCAATCTGGAGGGAGCCAAACATTGTCTATTTAATTAGATACTAAAAACTCGTAAATACCCATTTGCATTCTTGGATCGTAAGATAGTTTGATCACAAAATCGAGACAAAATCTTCTCTCAAATATATTGAACCGCCTTAAAAAATATTGAACCGTTTGGCGGGACCTACACTCCCAAATTTTAAAAATAAAATTGGACAAACGGCCCAATATTTTTTTAGGCCACATTTTAAAACCCCAATTCCAAGAATTTTATTTAATAAAATATTTGTAGGTTACGATGAGGTGAAATTATTTACAAAGTTTCAGGCGGATGTTAATAATTCGATGAAAAGGGCTCCGTACCACGGACTAATAATAAATATTGGTTTAAAAAAGTATTCAGTTATATATAAACTTTTTTTGTTTAATTTATGACCAGTAAAAGGCATTTACAGATTTTCAATTAATTCCTGTAAAAATAATGTGAAATTCGATATATGAAATGTTTGAAGCAGGAATTCAATGTTTCATGTACTTTTTTAAAAATTTAGTTTTAACATTTCCTGTGGAACTTTCTAGTAAAAAAATTCCTTGAAATATACTTTTTTATAATAAAGTTAAAGGTTTCTGGTAATAAACTTTTATTTATTGAAGTCCTTAAATAATGTTACGACAAATCAGAAACTAACAGTAATTCGGCTTAGGTAAGAGTTATAATTTATCTTAAATGAATTTATTGATTCTAACCTGTCGATTGTTTTGAGTGACTAAAAAAGTAAGTAATTTTTAGATCGCCTTTTTGGCAAAACCAAAAGAACTTTTAAATAATTTCTTTTAATAATAATTGTGTATAAAATTTACTTACCATATTGCAAGGATGTGACTTAAAAGTCATAATAAAACGTTAAGAAACAAATCTATATTAAATTAAAATTTAATTTCAAGTCCTGGTTTCTACTTAAAAGAAATAATGAATTCTGTCATATCTACTTAGTTAAGATGGTTGTCCTTCATGCAATATAGATTCTTTTATATTTATATTCTTTAAGTTCAATTCAATAAATTTCTTTTATGTATATTGGAATTTTACTAAATACTGTGATCATAAAATTAAAATGTATAAAGTTTGACAAAAGGTTTTCTGGCTATTTATTTTTTATTAAATACAACGGTAGAAGTGAACGCGTATTTCAGAAACGTCACATTTGTAATTTTTATAGATTTTGAGTTGTGACTCATTAGGGATACATTGATAATGATACAATTTTCAATGCAAGAAAACACCAACAATGGTATAAAGATTGATTATATTTTTTGTAGACTTATATCTGTAAAAATTAAGTATTTTTTTATTTTATTTGATTTTCAACGTAGTAAAATTTTTGCATGTGTTGTTCCTGAAATTAGCGACTACATTAAAACATTGGGCTATCAAACAGAGATCTTTTTTCATCATGTTTTAAAAATATAAGATGATCAACATTCAGGAATTCAGTAGATATAAAAACACTCCAGCGCTTGATATGCAACTATAATAACTAAAAGAATTGTGTCGTTGAAAAAATATATTTGGAATTTATGAATACATATATGATGAAGATAAAAAAAATATACAAAACAGGAGTTCTTTCGCTTCTAATCTGAATTCTTGCCAGTTAACGACACTGATTATATCGCGTAAAAATAAAAATTTAAACAAGACGTCCAATTAGTTCCAAACGCAGCCGAGATATGCCAATTCTGCATAACAAGGAATTAGTATAATTTTGCTCTGGAATCGAGTTTTTGCTTTTTTTTTTTTTATTTTTTTTTTGTTAATGCGTTGACACTTGGAGACCAGTTGCCATGGCGTGGGTGAGCGCCATTAATAAAATTCGCGTTTAATCTTTATTGAGAAATTTGATTCAAATTAGCTAGACTTGAGCAATTGAGATCTGCGTTGTGAATTCTCAATTACAAGAATAATTTTTTCATCAATCAATATTTATTATAGTACGATATTTTTTTTTAACTTATTGCAAGCGGAAGGTGCACCTCCTTCCCGATTTTAATTTCATGAGATCTCTCACCCAATTCCTATTTTCAGCAGTGACGAATCTAAAGGTATTTTAGGGGAGAGGAAATTATCATAGAATTGTGGAGAAATATTACATTCGACATGAGAGAAACTCTCTATTATACAATCCAATATCTAACAATTCTGAGGGTACGATCGATTTTTCGCTAGATGAGTCGATTATTTACTTCTTTGCCCCTTCTTGATAAATAATAATTTATTTCTAATTAATTCATTAAAGATGAAGTTAAAAGGGATTTAAAAAAAAAAACACTATTACTTCATTATTGATTTTTTTTTATTATAAAATTATGAAATTGAAGTGATCATGAGTTGGAAAATGAACTTGACTCAAATCGACACTCATGAAAATTATGAGAATTAGTCCTTTTCACCTTCTTACTATTTTAGAGTAAATGTAGAAAATTATTTAATTTACTTTTAGATTATATGTATTTACAATTTTAGTTTATGTCTAATTTGCAGTTGATTTGAAAAAAAAGAGAGAATTGTAATTTCAAAGTAATCAAAGTTTTCTTTCTTTTTTTTTTTAATTTACTGTTCCTAAAGCATTTGTTGGTTTTCAATGTGTATTAATGGGAACGTGATGTTTCATGATGGATTTTATCAGTTATTGTCCATGTTTCATCTATTAATGACATGAGATTACATTAAATTTATATTCGTTTTTCTATTTATATCTTAATTTTTTTTCAATGAAATTAAATACTTAATTGAAGCATATTTATTAACCAATACGAAACCTTGGTGTTTGAGTAATGTAGCGAGCTGAACAAGGAGAAAGTTGAATCATCTAAATAAATACGTCATTAAAAAGTTCATAAAAGTTTTTTAAAATTCCTATTGTCTTGAATAATAGTTTCGTGTATACTACTGTGTAAACTTGTTTCATATTTTTTTAAATAATGTTAATTTAAATTTTGTAGATCATTGACTGTATACATTATAGGCACAGGATTTTATAACAAAAAGATATATAAATAATGCTCCTTAAAAAAATACACAAGTAATAATTTATTTTCCTTAAAAAACAAGCCTAATTTATACAGTTTTATGCTCTCTTAATTTTCATATCCATGTCTAACCTAAAAAAAATTCGTAATATTCGGGATAATTATACAACCTTTGGGAACCACCGGAACAAGCCGAAAGGTTGTTATAATTTTCGAACTTTAATGTCTTGTAGACATTTGTTATTCCTGTGACTTGCCTTTAATATATCTGTCACCAAATATATGAATATTCAACGCCAACTAAATATATAACCTGAGGGATGGCTGTTGGCTGGCCGTGTTCTCGATATAGTGTCGTAAAAAACAAAATGTTCTAAAATAAACTATTTTTCGGTCATTAATTTATATTCGACCTCATTATGAATGGCTATCTGGGACATAGTATATTTTTTATTTCACCTGATTTTCCGCTGTTGTATTAGTATATTATTTTTATCTTGAAATAAAAAAACAACTGCTTCTTAATTTAACAGTTCTAACTAAGTAAATGGAATGCATAATTAACAATTTATGGAAAATTTCTTTAATTTTCTGAGATTAATTTGATCAATATTTGTTTTTCAAATAAATAAGAAATCAATTTTCGTTAATGTTTTCTTTCTTCTTTTCCTTATCGATATACTACCCTATTTATGAACCGAATCACCATGCTTTGATTTTAAAACAAGAAACATCATACACTAATCCAGATAAAATTTACGTATGGTTTGCCAGTAAAAAAAATTAGAGCCTTTTAATTGATAGAAGAATGAACTAAACAAGACATGAGATACTATTCTTTTTACAGAGATCATTAAAACATTAACTATAAATATAATTTAATAGTAAATATCTGCCAAATAAATCAGTATAGTTTCCTTACCATTCTGATTTGGTATATAAAAAAATATGCATACGTTATTTACTTTATTTATAAAATTATTCAATAAAAATAAATCTCATGAAACACATTTTAGTTGACATAACGACTTACTCTAATTTCAACCTTTTTGATTAAAGTCATTATAGTGATATTTTTAGTTGGAAAATTGATACTTGTACAGGCAGTGAGTAAATTGATTCAGGGTAGGTGATTACAGTGTTGAAATATAGAACTGAGAATTAAGGTATATATTTTCTCACTAAAAATATCATCTGAATTAATAATAAAAATGTTAAAATTGGAGTTGGTTATTCTGTCAATAGGCTCATATATTAGTTTTAAACTTAATGTGATTTATGAGATGTTCTTGATTGAATAATTCTTAAAATAAGATAATGTATGCTTACTTTTTCATGCACCAACCTTTTCTTTAGAGCAATCTACATATTTATATATATATATATATATATATATATATATGTGTGTGTATTTATATTCATCAAAAAGTATAATAGATTTTTCTGTATAATGATATCTTTTGTTATGTATTATTCAATTCATAAGAAATAAAATTCTGATAAACTAAGTAAAATTAATAAAGAAAGAACAAAAAACTGTTAATGGACTCTAGTTTATTTTTCACCTACGCTCTTTTCTGTTTCCTTCCACAGCTATTGTGTCTCATAATTCATTAAAATCATGCTCATATTTATTGATATAGATAAAATATCTATTCATTATCTAATAAGAATAGCTGAACACGCAATTATCGGTTGTATAATGTATGAAATGTAGTTTATTTTATTTTATATTGTTATTGTTGTTTGCTCTCCTATTCCACTTAATACTGATTTATTTATTAAATTATTTATTGCTGTGGCTACGTATTATTTATTTTATTGATGTTAGAATGCAGTTTCTTGACTGGTAAAAATTTATAATGTTTATAAATAATGGATCGAGATTATTAATCCCCATTTCGTTCCTTAATCTCCCTTCCTCTCTTTCGGCCATATTTCACGCCTGGCCTGCTATTGTAGACGTAAACCTCTTAGCGATGTTATAGGCACATAATACACGGAACTAATGCAAACACGACAGGGTCCTTATGTGTTGGACACGTCCAGCCAAGGATCAGAGCGCTAAATCAGGGTATTAGATGTGAATAGTGTTGTTATATTTACATCTGCCTTCTGATCTTTATCCGTCTTATACCTCGATTCAAGTTTCTTCTTATTTTAAGCTTCCGCTGTGTGGTTAATTCCCGTGAAATCGCAGTGAAACCTCGTATTTGCAAGATGTAAATCTCCTGCCAAAATAATTTTTGGTGAAACGAAAAAAAAAACTTAATGGCGTTCAAAACATATTCTTTGAAACTGGTTCAGAAATTTTTGAAAATAAATATATACTAAGTTAGTATTATATCACACAACCAAATGTAAAATAGTTTGATTTAATTTTTGAAAAGTTATCTATACTAATTTCTACAATTAATTTTAATGAAAAAATGAAATTTTAACTTTAATTTTAATTAGTTTTGCTATGAATAGAAGATTTTCATTTGTTTTTCTGTAACTAGAACTTTTTTCCTGACAACTTTTTGGTTTTCCGAACTTCTATTTTATAAAAACTTTTATTCAAAAGTTCTGTCGATTTCGCCAAAAAGTTGATCTAAAAACTGACTTAGTTACTCTAGCTAACGACAATTATGAAGTAATTTATTTAAGATAAATTATAACTCTAATCTAAATCCAGTCACTGTTTATTTCTCATTTAACGTAACTTTTTTTTTTAAGAAGTTGAATAAATAATAGTTAATCTTTACCCAGAACTTTAATACAATAAAGTTTCATAGAACTTTTGTTTTGAAACATTTTTCCCTAAAAAGTTTCAAAGAAACTGTTAAAATGGAACTTTAAAAGAAAAGTCTCATATAGGTTTCAACTCCTGCTTACATAAGGCAGTTTTACGTTGGCGAATTTTACAATAATAACTCCGTTACTTTACAGTTTTTTAAGCTTTATTTATTCAGTTCTATTTATTTATTGTCATAAATTCTTTTTATAATCAATTAATTTCAGAGACTAAACTTTAATAGAAGTTTGTATTTTAGTAATGCCGGGGAATTATTTTGTTTTGGTGGAGCAGTGAAATAAAACACTGACAAATGTGAGTCAACAAAATAAATAAAATTAACAGGCTATTTAAAGATTTCTTTACGGCATTGTAACTTACAAGTCCTTCTGGTTTTATTTATTTTTAATTAATTTATGTCCACTTTTGTTTGACATCGTTCCATTTAGTCCCCTTTGATCTTTCAGCACAAGTGCCAGGAATAGTCTTGTTTTAACAGCCAGAAGAAAGTTTTAAAACTTTTCTTCTGTGTACAGCTATTTTGAAACTTAATTTTTATTTTTTTTTTATTTTCATTTGTTGCTCGGTTTCAGTATTTCTATTATTTATAAAATAAATTTAAAAACCTTCACAGTGATAGAAGCTTCCTAATATTAATTTTATTTAGCTTTGTGATTGTTAGCTTGATCTATTCAGTAATCGTAAGGATGAATAAAGTTCAAAGGAACGAAGTAAATCATTTTTTTATTTCTATTCTTATCTCAATCTTACGTTAACATTCCATAATAATGAGTCCAAATAACATACCTTTATACGAGGTCTGTCCCTACACGAATTATGAATCTCAGCAAACTGTTAAATGAATACCCAATATAATTTTTCCCTTCCAGAAAGTGTGTATCTTATATGCTTCTTGAAAAGAAAAACTGAAGTTTATCCCTTACGTCATAGATATTTATATAGATTTTATACATCTCAAAAGTAGACGATGGTGAAGGTTAAAAAAAATTTCAGAATTCATTTTCTGTTAAGAACTGAAATTCACTTCCAGAAGAGTTCCCATCTGAACTTTAGCCATTCCCTCCAAAAATAGCATTTCAGTAACCGATGGAAACCAAATCAAAATTTTTCGGGAAATTTCGCAATCTAGAGAGAATTCTCTTAATGCTTGCCTTCAGGTTACGAAAATTGTTTAAATCTTACGTTTGACTATTAAGTTTAATTTAGCAAACTACTGGCACTGCAAATGTCAAAATCTTTTTTTAAATTTCTCCTGGGCGTTTGTCAAAACAGGTATCCGAAATTAGCTTATTTTAAAATACTGAAATAGCTTTGTCTTATTGCGATTCTAGTGGACAATGGAAAATTGATGTAAACCAAAGTAGGGTAACGTGGTGGACTGAACTGAATCCAACTAAAAATATAGAATTTGAATAGTTTTTTGGTTTTATTAACACCGCTCATTGACATCACGGAACTAAATTTCACAAAAGCGACTGTCGCACAGAGTATGAGCAAAATGAAAATTTCTGACAAACAGTTTGAAATTTACTATTTTTATGATTTTACAGTCTTATATTTTAGGTTCGGTGCCATTTTTTAAGTTTTTTAATAAACATTAGGTCACGAGATATACACATTCGTCACATCATGTATTATTTATTCGACGCTTCAGGAGCCATTTTCAAGATCCTGCAAACTAGTTTTAGTTTAGTTGTTATTCTTTAAATTATATCATTATAAAATACATGTTAATTTCTTTCATCAGTATTTACACCATTTACCGACTTCACGAACACAGAACATGAAACCTTAGTATTTGATACTCTAGACATACCATTACAGATGACACCTCCCCCTCTTCCTTTCACTCCTTCACAAGTAGCACAACAAATCAGACATCTCCCAAAAAGAAAAGCTCCAGGTTATGACTTAATAACTGCCGAGGGTCTCCAGAAAATGCCTAGGAAAGCTCTAGTGTTCCTTACGACAATATACAACTGTATTCTGAGGACAACTAACTTCCCATTACAATGGAAATACTCACATATCAAGATGATACACAAAAGGGACAAAGACATTTTCAATCCCTCATCCTACCGACCTATCAGTCTCCTTCCGATATGCTCCAAAGTTTTCGAAAAATTAATATACAAAAGACTGGTTGACATACTGACAGACCAACAAATAATACCTGACCATCAATTCGGTTTTCGTACATTTCATTCAACTACACACCAATTACACAGAGTTACTGACTACATTGCTGGAGCGCTAGAGCAAAAACAATATGCTACCGGCGTATTTCTGGATGTTGCCCAGGCATTTGATAAAGTCTGGCACCAGGGACTTCTCTTCAAACTCAAAACTATACTGCCTAATACATACTATCTCATTCTCCAATCTTTCCTTTTCGACAGATTCTTCTCTGTCCGACAGGGTTTAGAAATTTTCTCAATTCGACCAGTATCAGCAGGGGTACCTCAAGGATCAATATTGGCACCTTTACTCTACATTGTCTATACTCATGACATGCCTACCAACTCTGAAACATTGACTGCTACTTACGCTGACGATACAACAATTTTAACAAAACACCATGACCCCAGACTAGCCTCATTAAATTTACAAAATCATTTACTAAATTTACAAAATTGGTATTCACTCTGGAAAATTAGATTAAATCATAACAAATCACAACACATAACATTTACGCTTCGACGAGAAACATGCCCACCAGTTTATATCAGCAACAATCCAATTCCTCAGACGGACAGTATACGCTACCTCGGACTAATATTTGACAGAAGGATGACCTGGGGCCCACACGTCAAAATGAAAAGAAAGAGTTTGAACAAGCGACTGAAAATACTGTACTCACTGTTTTCTAAATCAAAATTGAAAATTAGACAAAAACTAAATACATACACTTACCTGCTCAAACCCATTTGGACATACGCCTCACAGATTTACGGTTCAGCAAAAAAGACTCACTTACAAAAACTACAATCCTTTCAATCTAAAATTTTAAGACTAATAACTGCAGCTCCCTGGTACGTCAACAATAAGACTTTACATACCGACCTAAGACAACCAACCATTGACCAGCACATACGTACTCTTTACTCCCGATTTCATCTAAAACTACACGGACATCACAATGGACTTATCAAAGACATGGCCACGGCTGAAATGCTCATCAGGAGGCGACTGAAAAGGAGCTGGATGAGAGATCTCCTTTCCTGATTTTAGGATGTAAACAGGCCAGGGAAGAGGTGCTGCTGGGCTCCATTCTTCGTCATGCCTATCATGTCATTTTCAATTTAAACAGCAAATCTGCTAATTGTCACTACCATGACAGGTGCGGATGAAGATGTAAAGACAAAAAAAAAAAAAAAAAATTATACGTATTAGACAAAAACTAAATACATACCCTTACCTGCTCAAACCAATTTGGACATACGCCTCACAGATTTACGGTTCAACAAAAAAAAACTCACAAAAACTACAATCTTTTCAATCTAAAATTTTAAGACTAATAACTGCAGTCTCCTGGTATGTCAACAACAAGACTTTACATACCGACCTAAGACAATCAACCATTGACCAGTACATACGTACTCTCTACTCCCAATTTCATCTTAAACAACATGGACATAGCAATGGACTTCTCAGCGGCCACGGCTGAAATGCTAATCAGAAGGCGTCTGAAAAGGAGCTGGATGAGAGATCTCCTTTTCTGATTTTAGGATGTAAACAGACCAGGGAAGAGGTACTGCTGAGTTCTATTCTTCGTTATGCCATTTTCTATCTAACAACAAATCTGCTAATTGTCACTACCATGACAGGTGCGGATGAAGACCTGAAGACAAAAAAAAAAAAAAAATTATAACAATCAGTCACATAAATAGTCCAAATTCTATTTTATAATTTTTTAATAATATATCATTTTGGATAAAATTAATGCAAAATTAATTATCTTCCTACCATGCACCCATAAAATTTCTTAAAATTTCTGTGTGAAGGGACCTACAAATTAATCTCATATTTAAGGAATGAATGTAAAAACTCTGTGTGATTAGGCTAAGAATACCGAGAAGGCTTCTTAGTTCTCGAGGATAGAAATAGAAAGGCGCAAAGAAAACATTGTCCTAAGAATAACAATGAAAGATGTGAGAGCGTTTGTAATTACCAAAAATGAATAATATGAAAAAAATCATTCATCTATTTGATGTATCTTATGTTCACCAGATAGTCCTTTTTTTTCATAGAATTTGGAATAGAATAAGAATATTGTTGGGATGTGATACTGTTATGGCAGTCACGTGAGGTAAGTGTTGAATTTACTGATAATAAAGAATTCGAAACGATTCACTCTGACCTCAATCAGTTTTGTGAATAGTAGAATTTTATATTTGATTTTTAAACATAATATTTTTTTTATGTGCCTTAAACTGTATAAATTTAATTGTACGTTGGTTGAACCAGTAACGATGGTTGAGAGCCGTCTGAATTTAACTGTGACGGAATAGCTTTCTCAATAGTTTATGCCGGATCATGTCTCATACTAAAAGTGGCCTTTGCCTATGTTTAGTTTAGCTCCAACCTCATAGCAGAAGTCAGGTAACAAAATAATTATTAAAAATTATTTTTGCTCGGTTTTAATTAAAATAGGCACTGGTTCATGCTTTGATTGGGCAGATGTCACTCTACCCTCTTCCCCTCCCGGTAACACAGAAAAATTAAAGATAATAATTACAAATATAAATAACAAAGTTCTGATAAATCGAAAGGCAGTATGAGGTTTTTAAATAGTAATATATTTAAAAGTTTTTATTAATTTATTATTATTTATGAAATTTACAACTGTACAAATTAATATACATTCAGCAAATGTGATTCAAGGAAATACATGACATGACAAGACTTGTAGAGAATCTATCTATTAGTAGCACTCTAATAAAGTATCTAAATTAGAAGATCACGTGGCCATTTTCTTTTCAGACTCCTAGCAGAGTTATCAGGAACCGAGGAGGAAGCATGGTTAGAAACGAGAGGATTAGGATGGTTCTGAAGTTTATTATGGAAGGATAGATATCTGGATTGGGCCAAATCGGAAACATATGGAACATTCAGGTCATTATGGATTATTTTATTTGTTTTAAAGTAGGGAGCATTAAGAATTTTACGGAGGATTTTGGATTATTAAGACTGGATGCTATAGGAATTTGATGGTTTAGTGGAGACCCAAAGCTCAACTCCGTAATTCCAAATTGGTCTTATTATGGTCATCTATATGAGTCTTTGTAATTAATTGAAAGGTGAGAGCGTTTGTATATTAAGTGCTGAAGTAGTCGGAAACGTCGAGCGGTTTCTTGTTTTTTCAGTCTGGTATGAAGATTCCAAGTTTTAGACTTTTGTCCAGGTGGAGTCCTTGGTATCGGATTTGCTCAACAGGGATAAGTGGAGTATTATTAAAGGATACTGTAGGATAGGTATATTTAAAAGTAAGTTTTTATTTTGTAATAAATTAATTACGAAAAACAGGACAATTTCTACAAGGAAAAAAATATTTTAAATATGGCCACCTTCTATTAATTAATTAGGCATTAATAATTAGGAAGTGGCTGAAGACTCCACTATGGTTCCTAAAATTTATTCAAAACCTCAATTTACTCAAGTAAATTTGCTTGTCAAACAATCATCCCCATAAAGAATCACAGTCCAAAAAGTATTTCTATCCAACATCTGAACCTTCTGGATGTTAGATCTTTCTAGATCTTTACGAATTTTCTTAAACCTTGCCTTAGTTATCTTGTTCTATAGGTAGTCGATCCTTTTGGACGATCTTGTTCTGTCCATTCTATGCAAGTGCCCAATAAATGACAAACCTTTTTATTCTCGTGGTCTCCAAAATTTTCTTCAGAATTTGATATTTAGCCCTTTTTGCTACAATACAGTATTAAAATGTAATAAGTAAAATGGTAAAGCGATAACTTTGGAAAGGATATGTGATAGTAGCAACAACTCAGGAGGTATGTGACTTCTAGCTTTTCTTATTCATATTAAGTATATAATTAGTATATTTTAAATAAATAGATTCCCTTCTGAAACCGATATATATATATATATATATATATATATATATATATATATATATATATATAAATATTTAAAGTAGAAGTATATTAAATAAAGTAAACATACATAGAAGCCATTTCTTGTAATCCTGCCTGCCATAGAAAAGCGAATTGCGAGAAATGAAGCAGTATATTCCTTAGATGTTGCGAATTTTAACTATTTCTATAAATCAAAAACCTCTCGTAATGTGTTGTTAGGGATAGACGTCGTTTATTAAACGTTTGCAAAGGCGTGGAAATAACATTTCATTGACCCATTTTATACTCGTGTCTGCCCACCAGAGAAATTTAAATTTATAATATTTTTTTTCCTCAACATTCGAGTCGTACGTAACTGGAGCATTCATTCAACCAATCGGTTGTGGCGATTTCGCTTCCCTTGCTATTGTGAACATAAATTTAAAAAACACTTGCAGCTGTTCTAGCTCGATTTGTCATAGAGATAAATCGAGTAACACCACATAAGCTTTTAATTTAAAACTAAATACTTAATCGGTTATGGTCAGACACTTAGTTAAGTTTGCAGTTGGGGACAGTTGTTTTAGACATGCCGTAAATAAATAACCTCCTTTTAGTGTTGTTACTTGCAATAAATACATGATATATTGCATAAATGGAATAATGTATAAAAGATAATAACTTTATAAATAATAAACTTTTAAATAATGTATAAATAACTTTTTTGCCTATCCCATTTTCTTCATTTAGTGGCGTCTCATGCTAAATATTTAATTATTTCTTTATCTTTAAATTATTATGCATATTTTATATTTTTTATTATGCAATATATAGACAGGGAAAGTATTGCGATTGTGAATATTTTCGAATCTGAGTTTTCAACGGAAATACATGTTTCTGTTTTTACGGAAATTCCCTGAGTCCAAATAACGAAGTCCTTCAAAATGGTCTGTGGTCTGTATGTTTTCTTTCTTTTTTTTTTAAATCATTTTTCTTATTATTTCTTTATTTTGTTACGGTGTTAAATATCCATTACTCTGAGAATAATAGTACAGATAAGCAGATAATACAATGACCGGAAAAATAAATGAATTCGTATATTCCTACAGAATTTCCAACTTATATTTTTTTTTCTGTTAGCAATACTGACGTTGCAGGTCTTTTGCTTTAACAAGCCTTCTCCATCTCGGGCTATCTAGGGCTATTTTATTCCAGGTATCTACATGCAGCTCTATTGCATCTGTGTTGATTCGATATATGCATCTGCTTTTTTTCCTTCCTCGTGGTATTCTTTGCCTTCTATCGAAACATTCATTGTTGTTCAGAGGCTTCTTTGCTCCGAGCTACATGCCCCCCGCCCTTCTTGACCTCTTTGCTATCATATCATATGATTATTGATTGACCACTTTCTGTAAGTCGCTCTCTAAATCATGGAGCAGGAAGGCCAATCATCTATGCGTTAGTACTCTGATCGCTCCGGTTATCGTTAAATAAAGTTTTCAGAAATTATTATTTATATTTTTTCTTCACTCTCCATTACCTTCTACAACTTTAATTATTTGATATTATTATTTTTTTTTAAATTCTTCGCTTTCCAACGATATATTATACTATACATTCTGATTATTCATTTTCAAACTGCATAAGCATTTTTCTTTTATTCTCCAGTTTCCAATTATCATATTTTTCAAACTTAAATTTAGTCATTTTTTATAGTTAATCAACAAAAAAGAGTTATTTTTTTAAAATAAACCATATTAAAGGTACTTTAGATGAAGATGAATATGAACATTGGGCATTTAAGCCCTGTAAAGTGACATCAATGGGAATACAATTATACACCGAGTTTAATCAAAATCGTTAGAGCCATTTTGGAGAAAATAATGAAAATATGTTTCACCACCGATTTTAAGGAAAAAGTTACTGTGACCAAATCATATACCTATCTTAAATACGTAGTATCAGTTTCGTACGACTATTCATTTTTGAGCTAGACTGTTCACATACCCACTGACCATTTTGCGGGACTTGGTTATTTGGACTCAGTGGACCTCAAAACGTGGTTTCCGTTGATAAATCAGATTCGAAAATTTTTACGATCGCAACACTTCCCCTTACTATATGTTACATATATAGGTAAATGAAAGTAAAAACAAACAAATCAATTACTGAACTGTCGACGAACTGTCTTATCAATTAATTATTATTGAGCACTTTAGTCTTGATAGAAACGACTCACATGGAATCCTTCACTCCAACACTTACTTGACAAACGCTCTAAGCTTTCAATCAATTACGAACGACTCATATATATGACAATAATAAGACCTATTTGGACTTACGGAATTGAGCTTTGGGGCTCCACTAAACCATCGAATTCCTCTCGTTTCCAATCCTTACAATCCAAAATCCTTCGTAAAATCCTCAACGCTCCTTACTCTGTCACTAATAAAATCATCCACAAAGACCTTAATGTTCAATATGTTTCCGATTTGGCCCAATCCAGATACCTATCCTTCCATAACAAACTGCAGAACCATCCGAACCCTCTCGTTTCAAACCTTGCTTCCTCCTCGATCCCTGATGACCCTCCACGCGTCTGAAAAGAAGGTGGCCTCGTGATCTTCTTGTGTGAATTTATTATTTGAGTGGTTGGTTTCTCCTAGTAGTGATATTCCTGAGTGCACATTTACTAGTTGTAATTTTTTTTTTTTTTTTTTTTATAATACAGTTGTATATATCAATGAATAATAATAATAAAAAAAGTCTTGATAGAACACTTCGGATACTCAAACGAAGTAAGTAGCTACAAAGGCAGTAACAGCTGATCTACAACGAGATGCCTGACTGAGCTCGGTAAATTAAGATCCAAGAGCACGCCGCTACACATGTAGATATGGTTGATCTACAGCACTACATGCCGGCCCCTCTGTACCACACTTGCCTACCTTCCTCCACCAATCTAGTACTCAAGAATTATTCAAATTGCTCCAACAGATTTATCATACCTTCTCGCCAACTTTCACGACTGTATTTCCCTACCGGCGCGCACCAATTTGGAAACTTCCCCATGCTAATGTAAGTATGCTAAACAAGAGGTTAATATATTTCATCTCTGGCCACTCCTAGGTGCTACAATTGCTGTGAATAAACTGCTAAGTAAAATTTATATTCGTCTATAGTTAAAGGGTCCATATCTAAGTAAGACACCATATACTGCGAAATGCATATATTATTCAGTCAAACCGTATACTGCTAGACAATATATTATCCCATGTCCAACAATTTTGATCCATTTTATGTTTCTAAGCTTCAAAGAAACTAGCTGATACATGGAATTTAGGGACCTATAAATATCGAAGAAAATGTAAATAGTTAAGATATTTTTTAATCTTTATATATTACATTAATATAATATATATAATATATTAAGAATAATCCTATATATTATTTCTAAAAGGTATTTTTTTGTCGGTACGCCACAACTTCGTCAATTCTTCATCAAATCCAATGACTGATCACTCATTTTGAAGATATTCTTCTCCTTCACATGCGAAAAATTGTCCTATCCTCTCGAAATTTCTAGAAAAAAGTTATGAAGGAAAATATACTTTATTTTCGAATAACTCAAAAAGTATACATTTTATCTTGGTTGTACCCATGATTAGAAAGATTATTAAATTACCTGAAAAACAAAATAAATCGAAAAAATCGATTAGAAATTTGTAAAAGTTAAATAAATTGTACAAAACGAAGGAGTAAAGTGTGTTGAATTATATATATATATATATTTTTTTTTTTAAATTACAATCATTAACAAAGATACAGTCCATTAGTTTTGGTATACTTATTAATGTCTTCCTCTTTAATGATATTGCATTTAGGAGTAGAATAGTCTACTACACTTTTTTCCTGGCTGATATATTAACTTTATTTCTTATAGGCATTTGTTTGTTTTTACACTTTTTGTTTTTTAATAATTTAGAAAATCTCATGATCGGGGCATTATTTTATCTTTATTACTTTTGTTATCTTTCCAGTCAGCTTTTAAAATAGATCCTAGCAAAGAAATTTGTATAAATATTTTGGTCAATTATGTTCAATGGAATATTGTAATCGACCAAGGAAAAAACATTAATTTCTTCCTTACATAGTGCATAGGATCTACTTATTTCCATATTGTTTTGCTATTTCTTCACTAAACAAAATTGTCTGCAAATTATTTGCACGGACCAACTAGTATAATATATTACTGTAAAAGAATTTATATATATTTTTTTTTTTTTTTTTTTTACGCAGTATATATTCGCCAATTCTTCATCATATCAAATTATTTACCTCTCATTTTGAAGATGTTCTTCTCCTTTAAGTGGAATAAATTGCCACATCACTCTGAAATATCAAGAAAAAAGCTATGAAAGAAAACAAAATTTATTTTCGAATAATTTAAAAGTATTTCTTTTTATTGTACCCATGGTTATTTGAAAGATTGCTAAATCTCCCCAAAAAAATGAAACGAAAAAAAAATAGTAAGATGATATTTTGAACTTTAACTAATAACAGCTTCGAAGGTTTTTTATCTATATATTATATATTGAATTTAAACAATTCTTAAAACATTCAGACTTCCAAAAGTAGACTGCATCTATTAATTTTTCATTTTAATCTTAATTGATTAATCTTAATATTGATCTCAACATATCCCTCAAAACTCCCGATGACCTTGATAGTGCCGTAAATTCCTTTACTACCACAATCCAACAAGCCGCCTGGACTGCCTCCTTTCCAAAAGACTCCTCCAGAATTCCTATAAAGACCATTCTACCCCAACACCTCCTTAACCTAATCCGCACCAAACGCCGTGCCAGATTATTATGGCAACGATCCCGACATCCTACCGACCGCTGCTCCTATAATTACTACTGCAAACAATTAAAACTGGAATTAGCCACCTTCAGATCACAATCCTTCAACTCCTACCTATCCTCCCTCTCTTCTCGCGACAATTCCCTTTGGAAAACCACAACAAAAATCCTAAATCCTCACCGCATTTCCCATCCTCTCCGACGAGGTGATGGCTCCTGGGCAGCATCTGACGAAGATAAAGCTGAGGAGTTCGCCATTCACCTATCCAATACATTTATTTCACATCCGGAATCCCATCCTGCCCACACCGTAACAGTAGAAGAACTCCTTACATCACCAATCCCACTTTCCTTGCCCCCAAAAGCTATTCATCCTTCCGAAGTAAAATTTCAATTAAAAAAACTAATCCTCCGTAAAGCTCCTGGACATGATCTCCTTACACCTCAAATCCTTCGACAACTTCCATCCAAAGCAGTCATATTCCTTACATATATCTACAATTGTATCCTACGCACCACCCACTTCCCTCTGTTATGGAAACACTCCACTATTATCCTTTTCCCAAAACCAGGAAAACCTCTCAATAGCTCAACATCCTATAGACCAATCAGCCTATCCCAATCCTTTCAAAAATTTTTGAAAAGATCCTTTTGAAACGAATCCTACCCATTATAGAATCCCAAAATATCCCTTCCCATCAGTTTGGTTTTCGCTCTCAACATTCTACTGTTCAACAAGGACTCCGAGTCGTTGATCATATTTCCTCAGCCCTAGAAAACAAGGAATACTGTTCGGGTGCCTTTCTGGACATTGCACAGGCATTTGACCGGGTATGGCACTCCGGACTGCTCTCCAAGCTTAAAATCCATATACCTCAGTCCTTGTACCTAGTCCTCCGATCCTACCTCTCTGACCGCTCCTTTCGAGTTCGCTGTGGAACAGAATTTTCCAATATCTACTCCGTTAAAGCCGGTGTTCCCCAAGGCAGCGTCTTGGGTCCCGTGCTTTACATCCTCTTTACTGCTGACATCCCTGTTCATCCCGATACTTTTCTTGCAACATTCGCTGACGACACCGCAATCTTATCATCCAACTCTGATCCCGAAATAGCATCCTTAAATCTCCAAAGTCATCTCACCTTGATTGAGCACTGGTGTAATAACTGGCGCATTAAAGTTAATGAATCTAAATGCCAACACATTACTTTTACACTCCGACGCAATTCCTGTCCACCAGTACTCTTTAATTCCATCCAGCTTCCTTATTCAGACACAGTCCGGTATCTTGGCTTTCATTTAGACCGAAGACTAACTTGGAACCCGCATACTAGACTCAAAAGACAAGAACTCAACCGACGATACGGCCAACTATACCGACTACTAAGCAGAAAATCTAAACTTTCCATTGAAAACAAGCTACTGATCTACAAGACAATACTGAAACCTATTTGGACTTACGGACTAGAACTGTGGGGATCAGCAAAATTTTCTAACATCAAGCGCATCCAATCCTTCCAGTCTAAAGTCCTTCGAACAATAGTCGATGCTCCTTTCTATGTATCCAACAAAACCCTACATCATGACCTTAACATCCCATTTGTCCTAGACCTTATCCCAGAAAAGTTCTCCAAATTTCACCAGAACCTTACTTACCACCCAAATCCTCTTGCACAATCCCTATCAAGCATCTCCCATCCCTATAATCCTCCAAGAAGGTTGAAACGGCAGTGGCCTCGCGACCTTTTGTAAATTATATAAATTGGAGTTCTGGCAATGGCCAGATTCTTCACTCAAGACATGTGTGTATGTGGCTAAAGTGCTCTCGACCAATCTCCGCTGGCTTTAGTACCAGTGACGCGGTTGGAAGAGTAGCGCAGGGTTCTCCTGGAGTTCCCTCGCCTGATTGTATATAGGTATGCATGTTATTTTTTTTTTTTTTTCCTTAGTTTTAATTTTCTTATTTTTTAGGTTATTTTATTTTATTGTCTATTGTATATACTTTTGATTATTATTTTGTTCTATTTATTTTATTTTTTTGTACATATGGTGTGAATGTCATCCTACCTCACTATAACCAATGTCGAACAGACAGATTGTTATAATACTCAATAAAGAAATTAAAAAAAAAAAAAAAAATTACATGATTGTCCATTTTATAGAAAGATTTCTTTTTTTTTTTTTTAATACTTAAAAGATAATTCTATTGTTACAGGTGAGCCAGAATAATTTCTAGTGGCGGTGGTAAGTAATCTTTTATCATATATGTATGTGTATACAGTCTGAATGATATCGTCTTGGTAGTATCTGTTGTTTAATATAAACATTTTCTTAATCGACCAAGCTGAATTAATGTTCTAAGAGCTAATCATTGCAAACTATGCGACGCATTTCAGCTAAATGAAAAAAAAAACACTGTAATTAGTACACAATGATTTATTACAAACAGTTGTATATCAGATGTAACTCTGCTTGTTACACAGAAGTAAACAAATTAAAGATGATTCATAATATTGACTTAAATATATTTTTTTCATTATATTTTTTTTATTATTTATTGATAAATATTATAATCTGTCTCAATAAAGGACATTTTTCGTTATTAGTAATATGCTAAGAAATATAGACAATATCGATTGCTTCAGTTAATGTAAGGCTTTCCATAAACCAAAATAAAGGATATTAGCAGCAGTAAATACCCATTAGCTTTCACTTTGATCTTAAGATAATTTGGTCACTAAATTGAGGAAAAACGTGGCCTACAAAAAGATTGGGCCGTTTGTCGTGACCTCCATCCCAACATTTCAAAATAACGAGGTTATATGGGCCAAAAAGCCCAATATCTTCGTAGGTCACCTTTTTTCTCGATTTTGTAACCAAATTATCTTACGATCCAAGTGGAAAGCAAATGGATATTTATAAGTTTTTAGCACCTAATTAAATATAGTTGCAGGTTATGATGAGATGAAGCTATTCACGAATTTTCGGGCGGGCTTTAATAATTTGATAAAAAGGCTTCTGTACCACGTATTATATGTATTTTTCAGAATTACCTTTCAGCGAACGAGGTTACAACTATACAGTTTTATAATTTATTTTTGTAAATATTCTTATTAAAATTATAATTGTATTAGCTAAAAATCTGGTGGGCGCAATTTTAAAAGTTTACATTTAGCAGGAAAATTACATTTAATTTTCTTGAAAACATGTGATTTTCGTTAAATAATTTTAGTTTTTATAAATTATATCTTATACGACTTTGTATATTAGATATTGTTTTCTCTATAATTCTCTGTGTTCCAACGATATATTATTCGTATACCTTCTGACTTGTATTTCCGGAGGTTCATTTTCTATTTTCCTCCTTTATTTAATTATTAAATTCTTTAAGAATTATATTTAACCTTTTTTTTATAACTCTTAATAATGAGAGATAGTTAATTATTTAAAATAAACCAAATTAAAGGTACTTAAGAAGAAGATGTATATGAACATTGGACATTTAAGCCTTGTAAAGTGACATCAATGGGAATAAGACCTAAATGATATTAAAGACAACTTAATTAATTCAATGATACACCGAGTTTAATTAAAATAGTTAGATCCGTTTTTGAGTAAATTGTAAAAATGTGTATCGCCTTCTGGTTTGTCGATTTTAAGGAAAAAATTGCTGTTACGTCTAAGGCATAACCTATCTTAAATACGTATTATCAATTTCGTTTTTGAGCTAGACTGTTCGCATACAGACACAGATCATTTTTCGGGCTTGGTTATTTGGACTCAGGGGACTTGTGTAACTTGTGCAAACAGTGTATTTCCGTTGAAAACTCGGATTCGAAAATATTCATAATAGTTTTTCTTACTATGTTTTACATATATAGGTAAGTGAAAGTAAAAATACAAGTAAATTTGAACTTATAATATGACATGTACAGCTTGGAGAGTAACTGCCTAATGATAGCACTCCTATTATAGTTGAATATTAGGAGGTCATGATGCCATCTTCTTTTTAGACGCATATTAGGATTGTCAGGAATCGAAGAGGATGCAAGGTTAAAATCGTGTGTGGGTTTGGACGGCCCTGGACGTTACTATGGAAAGAGTTTTATTACTTTATAAATTGAAAACTTTTTTATTTTATTTTTATTTGAATGGTTGTGTATAGCTAAGGTATTATTCCATTGCCAACTATAAATCATCGTTAATTATATGAGTCTACTTCATTCACTAATGACCGCATGCGCCGGTAAACGACCCGACTCCCATGACCTGTTTTATGGACTTTCTTTAAGGTTTATGTAGCCTTTGTCTTATATATATCGCCGTCCTGTCGGTCCACTTATTTCCCATTCAGCAGTCGGCTTGTTAGGCCGCGGCTCGCCGAGGATTTTAATGAAGCTAATGGACTTATAAGGCGGTCCTGGGGGAGCCCGGCTGTGTCGCAAGAAAATATGGACGGACCCCCCCTCCTCTTCGCCAATTTGCCAATCCGTAACCGCATACTTTTTTTTTCTTTTTTACCACGCCCGCCTAAATACCCTGCGGCTTTCTCCAGAAGCAGCTGGGAGGAAAAACCAGATCCAGGCTGCGTATTGCTCGGAGTATCTTTGCTTAAAACAAAACTCTACGTTAGGATGAGAAGCATAAGATTGTTTAGTGTAATTTAAGAAGTTTATAGTTTGTTGTAAGAGTATATAGGTCCAATACCTTAGAAAATATTAGATTTCTTGCTCTAGGAGCAATCTAGGAGAAAACCATCTTAAGCAACCTGTCGTTTCTCATGGGCAACTCCTCGGTCGGAATTCTTCAGCAAGATATTCGTATAAATAACACCAGAGAGGGAAAAAAGAATTTCCTTTCGGACTGAAAATAGAAATTTCTATTATTCATTGGGCAAGAAAAAACGGTATCTCAGACAAAAATTTTTCTTATATCCTGCTTTATTGATGTACGATTTTTAGTATATATTTTTTGCATTATATATATTTTTTCTTTCATATTCTATATTGCAAAGGTGATGGTATGCAGAAATAGCAGTTATTCATATTATTTGTTGGTTTACACCGTATCATTGGTTCACCAAAGTTTATTGAATGTTTATTTCCAGCTAACCTACGAAGATTCATTGAACATGTATTTCAAGAAAGTGAGGTCTCTATGACGCCTTAATCAACCTACCTTGACTCCAATGTAATGAAAGTAGAATGTTTTCACTGTATGAGATAAAAATCGTTTTTGGGTATAGAATACCACTTCACAACATATGTAGCAAAAGTTTACAGCACATCTACGACGCATTTTCTCAGTTTCTGTAAATAATATCTGGACATGTAGAAAGTATCACTGGCTCTCACATATCCAACAGTGTGATCTTCAAAATAAGAGCTAACTATTTATAGGTTCAAATAGTTGTTTTTAACCAAAATAGAATAAAAATTTGCTAATTACAATCCGGAAGGATTTTTACTGTAATTATTCAATATATCAATTCAGTTTTTTCCAATTCAGTCACCTCTCAAACGTTTTTCCATTTTTGTGTTACCCGTTGCAGATTTGATCGTATTCACTTATATCATATTCGAATATGCTTAAATGTGGAGCGCTGATGTATAAATACCATCTCAGTTCAATTTTAACTAATGCCAGAACAAAAGCCGTAATTATGACCTGTATTAAAAACTGTCCTTGTCAGAAAATATCGAAATCGTGACGTTACATAAAGTAAGTGAATTTTCACGGGAAATAGTAACTAGTATAGGGTACCACAAATCAACGGTAGTCAACGTATAGAAAAAAAGAACCACGCAGCGAAAGAAAGAAACTAGGAAGAGAAAAAACAAACGAAAAAGTTTTTTCAAGACCACTTAATGGTGCGATTGTTTTTAGAATATCGTTTCAAAACTGGAAAAAAATATAAGGAGATCTTATCTACTTATCAACATATCAGTTGATGATCTTATGTTTTCATAAATAAAAAAATAAGATTGAATAACTGAAATATTAGGCTTTACGCTTTTGGACATTTTTTTCGTTTTTTTTAAATATTTCAAGTTATTAAGTAAATTGTTGAATGACTAAAATCTGCAAGCATAAAATGTACTTTAAATAATATTAAAAAAAAAAAATATCGGCATGACAGATAAAAATATAGTTCATGTTTAAGTGCTTTGATAGTGCTGTTTTACTGTCGATGTTTTCTCATAAAATTTATGTGACGAATTCAAGGATAATCCACTCTAGCCGTTCGCTATGTATACCGTTAAATATTCTTAAACAAATACAGAGTTATTATGAATACTTTTAAATTTTCTAGCTATTCATTGCAAAAAAAAAAAAAAAAAAAAATGGCCTATCGCCGTAATAATAAAAAAACATTTATTTTATAATATTTTTCCTTTTTTTCTGATCGAACTACTTTCCTTTCCATAACTCCTACGATTACGTGAGATTTTTATTGGGAATTTCGAAAAAAAAGTAGATGTAAAAACAGCCGATAAAATACCTTTCAAATTTTTTTTTTATAGCCCATAAAATATTTATTGGCTATAATAATAATCTTGCTATCGCTTCATCCAAGTTTGATCAATGGGGCTTTAATTAATTCAGAAGGCTGCTGAGAAATGTCATTCATTGATTTAATACTTCCCGTTTCCGTTTGTCGTTAATTCTTTTGTGGGGAGTTTAGTTTAAATTAGTGTTATTCAACATTTTATCGGTATCTTATTGGATGTTTTTCAACAAAAATAACTCACAGGGAGAGGATATATAATTTTTTTTGTTGATATTCGTTTTTCTCACCTCAACAAACCCTTAAATACTAATTTTTGTAGCAGTCGAAACATTAAAATTTTCTGCATGACATTTGTGATGACTTTAGAATGACTTCACTGCTCTATACAACAATTAATAGGTATTTAGGCTTTGTGTGCTACCCGAATTGATACAAAAACGATCTTCGTAAACAAATTTAAACTAAAGATATAAAAAAAAATGGGTTAGAAGTTTTTCTTAAATTCTAGCTTGAAAAAAAAAAAAAAAAAAATGAAATCCAAAAGTTGTTGGTGGAAGAGCAGTACTTCAAATTCCCAATGGTTATATTAAAGTTGAATTTGAAATAAATCCTGAGGAGTTATGAATGGTTTAGTTGTTGGTCGGGAAAAAACTCATCCAAGAAAACCAAGTATTAAATGTTATATTATTAATTTATATTTATATTAAATGTTTTTTTATTTATATAGTAATTCGTATTTAAGAGTTTTAAAGAGCCCTAAATAGGAATCCAATTTACTTTTTCATAACAAAAATTTACTGACCCTACTTTCCTGGTAGCACCTTTTTGGTTTTTGTAATTTATGATACAATATAACCCATTAAATGCAATAGTTGATATTTTTTTCTTATTTTGCACAAAAAAATCAAAACAAAACGCCTCTTAACTCTTGACTTTCTTCATTAGTCCTCTCGCAGCATTGGGGCTGATCTAGGCGACAAAAGACGATATAATCGTTCTATCTAGGGTATCTTCTTATGTAGATGATATCCAGGGAGCACGTGGTTTTATAATAACATGCCGTGGTTTTTATAATCACTCCCTCTTCATCAGGATGTTTGGCAACTTGGCAAAAAAATTTTTTTTTTTTTAACTTCTTTATCCACACTTTTCATAAGCAATGACAATTAGTGGGTCTGCTGTCGCTAAGAGTACAGGTAGTGGCATGATTTTTTTTTAAAAATATGTTATTAAAATTGTTTACATTGAATCTTATATTAAGGGATCAATTATGACCTTTTTTTTATATAATTAACTCCTGGTTTGTTGCTAATTAATTGTTCCTAACGGTATAGTTTAATTATTTATTCTAATAATGTAACAATAAGATTTTTTTCAGAGGAAATAATATTGTTGTCCGAATATATGTTCACACCTGTCGGTCGGTACCAGGAACTAACTAATAAAAAAGATTCCAAAATAAATAAAAAATTAGTATTTGAAAATATTATTTTTTATACAATAAATTGGGTGTTGTAGAAGCTTTCATGGTTCATCAGATTTATAAAATTCAAACTCTACCCTTAAACTAAACAAATTGGGGAAAAAAATTAAATAAAAATATAATTAATTGCAAAAAAAAAAAAAAATATATATATATATATATATATATATATATATATATATATATATATATATATATATACATATTAAAATAATGAAAAAGGCTGGTAGAAGTGTTGAGAAAAGTAGCTCAAAACTACTCAAGCAGGTTTTTAAATATTTTATTTCACATCTTTTCGTATTTGATGTATATACCTTGTTATAATAAACCGGTGCTAACGAGAAGTGTTATTTTAAATCATTAGTTGTAGGAAAAGAATTCTTTTTTTTTTTTAAATGGCCCACAATTTGTTATTGTGAATCAAAAGGGCGCCGCCAAAATTTAGCCTGCCACTGGACAAGATATCTCCGCTCCTCTATCAATTTGGATCCACTATTAAAGGCCTCTTATCCTACCGTAATAAAATCTCAAATTATAGCTAACCATATATATATAACCTTCTGGATATACCAGTTTCGTATTATAAATTCGGGACTCTCTTTCTCCCCTTATCGCTTTTGCCATTAAAAAAAATAAAATGAAATGAAAAAATACAGAATAGGACCTATAACTTAAGATAAAGTAGTAAATTTCTTCTTTTATTTATTTATTTCTAAATTATTAGCGTCGAATCGATTCAGCCATAAATTTCTTATCTTAAATAAAAAAAAAACATAACGACCCGTTCCGTATTTCTAATTAAGTAGTTTGTTTGAGATGATGAAGCAGCTGTCTGTTGTAATGGCGTTTATTCAATTTTATTTCATTCCTTTTTTGATTGGAGTGAGTTAGTGAGTGAGTTTTGCTTTTTTATCCAATAGAATTGCAGGTCCATCAACTCTGAGTGGATTTTCGATCCAATAGGTTAAATAATTCGATTCGTGTTTTGCTACTGTTTTTATAACTTAAATTTGATTGCTATAAAGTTATGATAATCTTAATTTTTATTTCTTAGCCCACTTAAGATTCTGAGTTCGTTCTTCTCAACTCTGAATAATTCGCCATGTATGTTACAATTCTCTCTTTTGAAATTTACAACTGTATAAACAATACAACTAGTAAAAATGCACACATTAGAAATAATGACATGAACAGACTTGAAGAGATACTGCCCAGTGGTAGCACTCCCTATTTAATTCTAGGTGAGAAGATCAAGAGGGGGATTATCAGGAATCGAGGAAGAAGCAAGGCTGGAAAAAAGTGGATTCGGATGGGACTGGGGTTTATCATTAAAGGATAGGTATCTGGCTCGGGCTAAATCAGCGGCATATGAAACATTAAGGTCTTTATGAATGGTTTTATTTGTGACAAAATATTGGCATTAAGGATTTTATGAAGGATTTTGGATTGTAAGCATTAGATACGATAGGAATTCGGTGGTTTGATAGAGCCCCAAAGCTCAACTTCGTATGTCCATGTAGGCCTTATTATGGTTATGTAGATGAGTCTTTTGTAATTAATTGAAAGTTTAGAGCGTTGGTCTAGTAAGTTTTATTCTTAAGGGAGCAGTCGTAAACGTCGAGCAGTTTCTTGTCGTTTCAGTCTAGTATGTGGATTCCAAGTGAGACGTTTATCCAAGCGGAGTCCTAGGTATCGGGTTTGTTCAACGGAAACAAGTGGAATATCATGGAATGATATTGTAGGAAGTTTGTTAAATATCATTCTTATATTGTGATCGTGAAACGTGTTTAAATTAAGTTACTTAAAGTTATTTTTAATGTTATATTTCTTTTTAATTTTTCGAATTGCCCAGTTTGGGACACGCTACAATTTTATTTCTTCTTTGTTATCAAGTTTCTCCTTCCTCCAGTACTCCTTCATAAGGACGCAGTCGCTGTAAACGCAGAGAGGAAGTTGTCCTTACGCGACTAAGAATAGATCATACCAAGCTTAGGCACCTTCACGTAATTATAAAAGAAAACTCGGCCATTTATCGGAAGTATGGAGAGATAAAGACAGTGGTCCATATCTTCGAAAGTTGGGCATTTTACATCAGAGAATTAAACAAAAGAGGAATACCAGCAAATACATCGGCTGCTTTGGGAAATGACGTTGAAGGAGTCTTTAAAAATCTCTTAACCTCTCACGCAGTACTCCTCATCTCTTTTTTTCTTTTTACCTTTTTTTATTTTAATTTTATATATTTACTTACGTCATAACTTTAAATAACTAACGTTTAATAACCGTAACAACTTCAACCTTAACTTGCATTTTACGTATTTTTAATTTAATTTTATTCCTATTATTCACAACAGGTTTTACATAAGGACGCTGTGTCGCTCCTTCAGTCCACGATCTTCAGGTCCTTGGAGTTCTTTTTACTTGAAACCCTCATAAACGTTGAATCACGTTCCGAAAAGTATCGCTATCCAACATCTGATGCTTACGAACTCCCTTAAATAATAGAACAAGCCGTCGTTGTCTTCTTGTTCCACTTGTAGTCGCATATACTTTTGGTTTCCGTTCTCTGCAAGTGTCCGGAAATAATAACCTTATCTTTTTCATGGCCTACGAGATTGTATCCACATTTTTGTTGATTTCATTATTGTTTCCAACAGGTTTCAACCTGGATTGGGCTCATGACTTTCCGTTGTATTCTTCTTTCTAGTATCTCTAGCTTTTTCAACTAGTAATTCATCAATAGGCATTCGCTGGCATGCATTCTGTTTTTACCATTGTGCCAATTGCCACGAGATGCATTAGATTTTAGAGTTAAAGCTGTTAAATTCCAAGCTTCGGAGCAAGTAAAAACAAGGAAGATTTCAGATTAAATTTTCGTTTCTACAGCCATGATATCAGGTCGGCTTGCGGCTATTATAAAACCAACTCTGATTTATTAATGATTGGAAATAGAAAAAGTCTTGTATCGAAATATTGTTTTATGCCAAGCTGTATGTAAATACGAGAGGCATTTGCATAAACAATTAGCAACAGAGATGGCGCCACAACTGAGACGCCTACGCTGACTATGTTACTCCATTTTAGGAAGTGATAAGATAGAGTAAGCCGTGTTTTCATTATTTATGTTTAGTATGCGTTCTAAACTAATTAGAATAGGTTGTGTTTCTTGTATGTATATATACTGACAGGCAAAAAATTCCACCCACTTGTAAAAAAAGTTGTGTTTGTATATAATACATGGTATTTGTAGATAATACTTAGTATTTATGGAATTTTATAATCTTTTTTACCTTTAATAATCAAAATGTGATTAGGTAAGAAAGATTAGAGAAAAACAATTGAAAAACGAACCATTATTATTCTAAAAGAAATTAATTACATCATCGTTTAGTAGCGCGTGTTTCCTCATCTTGCCTTCACTAATTCTTGAAGACGCCTCGGCATACTTTCCACCAGTCGGGAAATGTCCCTTTGCTGGAGGATAGCCCATTCCTCCCGAAGAATCCTTTCAAGGTCTTGCAGTGTATCAGGAAGTGTTGCACGCTCTCTTATCCGTCTTCCGATGTTATTCCATAAATGCTCAATGGGGTTCAAATCTGGAGAACGTGCTGGCCAGACTAAAATCTCAATATTGTTCTGTTGAAGGAACGTCTGCACTATGCGGGCGACATGTGGGCGTGCATTATCGTGCATTAGAATTGAACGATCACCGATTTCGTTGAGGATAGGCAACACATGAGGTTCCAAAATCTCATCTACATAGCGAATGGCCGTCAAAGACCCTCAACGAACAGCAACCAATACTGTGCGGCGCTCCATTGAAATCCCAGCCCACACCATTAAGGAACCACGTTGGAATGGTTGGCTCTGGGAAAAATTACAGGCTGCATATCTTTCGTTTCTTCATCTCCACACCCTTTCACGCCCGTCTGGAGATCGAAGAGCGAATCTTGATTCATCTGTAAAAAGGACAGCACTCCATTCGTCCATAGTCCAATGGACTATGCATTGTCCAGTTCTCGAGCAAAAGCCAGCCGTGTTACTCTGTGAGTTCTGGTCCTCTTACTGGACGAAGAGCCATTAATCCATACTCATTTAATCTTCTCCGAGCGGTACGTTCAGAAATTTGCACACCTCGAACTTCTTCGAGCTGATGAATCGCTTGAACAACGGTAAGGTGCCGGTTTCGTAAAATTCTTAAAGTAAAAAACCGGTCATCCCGTGGTTCTGTTACCCTAGGCCGTCCAGAAGCGGGCCTTCTATTGTAAGAACCAGTTTCGAGTGGTCATTTCGATTAGTTTAGTTTCTTTTTATTTATATATACATCTACTTATTTAGTATTATTATTTTTTTGTTTAATTTATTTTTATTTATTGTGCATAAAGTATGAAAGAGCTACTCTGTCACTATTAATAGTTTTCTTGAATATGATTGAATGGAATATTACTCATTAAATGAGTTTATAAATAAATAATAATAAAAAATAAAATTTCGCTATTTTCTACTAATGTTTTCTGGGAATATTATCTTCATAGCTTTCATTGAGTAACCATAAAGTATTCCTCCTATAATAATATGTAAAATATAATAAGAAACTCATAACATAAGATGACTAACATGATAAGAAACTAAACTAATCAAGATGACAACTTAAATAAACACACACTTTTATACAATAATTAGATAATTCATTCATTCACAAATTATTCGTTATTAATATTGTTTTCTATATCGATTGAATGACAATTGGTTTATTTACGAACCACGTTCGATATAATTTAATACAACAAATATAAAAATGATAGATGAGGAATTCGAATTTCGTGTTAACAACGCCATCATAATTCATATCAGACAAATACAAGAAATATATTCGAAATCTGTATTAGTTGTTTTCGCCGCGTTCGGGTACACTACATCAGTCATAAATCGATTCTGGACAGAAAGGGGTTTTCAGAAATTTATTTCCAAACAAGATATAACCAGTTTCGGACTCTAGCTTGGATGAAAACAAAGAGAAACAAGCCGCTTTTTAGTAGGAATCTTGTTAAGACAACGGCGGCCTAATCTTTTCTCTGAGAGCATTTTCGTGTTGCCTTTGTTTGCGAAATTATAATATATATACTCTAGAGGACAGGGGAAAGCAATTTAAAAAAACAAAGACATATTTGTCATGTTATATTGTTCTAGTGGTGTAATATTAACTTTTATAATTTACTTGTTTCTGATATATTTTTTAATGTGCATTAAAATGAACTACTCTTTCATAACATATTATATTAAACATAACATAAAATGATAATTTGATGTTTGAATTGAGTTGCCACATAATCCTGGTAAAATTAAAAATCCGATTTATTGATTAATGCAGTTTAAAATAAATTTATTTCCTTAAATAAATAACTTTTTTTTTTCTTTGGAAATCATACAATAGATTTAAATAAATAAGTTCAAGGACTTCATTTGATCGAGGAAGAGCTTTATAATTAAGTGAAGCGTTCTCCCTAATTCAAGCTGTTTTTAATTTTCATAATATATAAATCTGATTAGAAAGATTAGTATATTATAAATTTGAAATCTATTAAAAAAAAAAATTATTGCCTAAAACTAAGCATTCCACACCCACAGTTACGCAATCCATTTGGCGTAGTGCGGTCAGAATGGAGTGATCGTTAGTGCACATCTTGTTTATCATCGTTAGCAGTAATTGTCAGTATTACAAACATCTTAATTATTTCTATTATCAATAAGATATGATACAAATTTTCGTGAGTGATTGGGTAATATAGTATTCTGTAAATTGGACAATACTTATAGTGAGGTAAGACCACATCCACACTAATAAAAAAAATGTATATACAATAAATAAAATAAGATAACTTAAAGATAAGTAAGTTAAAAAAAAACACAGACATACTTATGCTTTTTAATTTTACTTTGAAAAAAAAAAATATTTTCCGGTATTGTTTATAACAACGCCAATTTGCTTGTCCACGAGGACCGTAAGAGAAAGTGTTTTACATTTTTTACTACCCAAGTATTTCGTATTTTTTTTTTACTACACTACTTTATGAGTTATTGCACTAGAATCATCGTGTTTCTCTTCAGATTTTTAAATAATTTATTTCCAACATTTTTTTACTTTTTTTGTGTTTGATGTACTCTTAAATGTTTCTCCTAATTATTTATCTATTTTTATGAAGATACTGCCGTGGGATTTATTGCACATGATTAGTTTTCTAAATATTTCCTTCATTCGCCATCTTCTATACCTTCTCATTTTAAAATAATAAACCGCTTGTAGTTTATTACAATATTCTCTCTTTAGATGTAATAAATATGATCGAGTCTGACACCTGAGACTGCTTTATGAACTCCGTTAATTCCTTCCCACTACATACTTTAAAATTATTCGTTCTTACCTCAATTGTCGCGTTATTCAAAGTAAATCGCAATAACGCGTTTTCATCACTCTTTTCTTTGCTTGTGTTTTTCAATTATCGTCTCCTCTCCAGCTCCCGCCTTCTACATAGTTTGTACGTTGACAACCGACTGGTATCAACTCATGTTTGGTAACACATATTTGCTGTTGTAACGAATTATAACAATATAGTTAATAATGATATATTAATTGCATCCGCCTCTTTCCAGTCACATACCTATATACTAGTGTAGAAATTGGTGAATTAGGCTAAATTTTAACAAACATCAAATCCACTATAGTGTGCTGAATGTTCGATATGTTGTCAATTCTGCTAAACCAGATGCCTATCCTTTCATAATTAACTCTAGGTCTTTTCAGTTCTAATTGTTACCTTTCTGGCGTCTTTCTCGATTCCTGATAACACACCTAGACCTTTGAAAAGAAGATGAAGAAGATTTAGAACTTGTTGGAATGGTACCAATGTGTAGTTTTTCATCAAATCTGCTCTTGCTATTCTTATTGTTTTCTGCTCACATATATTTGTTGTAATCTTATTTTTAAAAATATTTGTTAACCTCAAAAGTTATAATATTTAAAAAAAGGTACAATAAATTAAATGTAATAAAATAACTTTCTGCTTTGTTGAATACAAATATAAATCCCACCATAAATTTACTGACAAAAAGAAGTGTTTGTCTAACTAAAAAACGCAAGTATTTTTTAAATATTAGATAAAAAAAAAAAAATACTCAGGTCAATACAGTATACAAAAGTGATGTGTTTGAAAATGACCAAAATACAGTCAAACATTACGAATAAATAAAATGTAATGAAAATTAATGTTAGTAAAAAACTTGATTTTTATTTTTTCCGAATAAAAAAGTTCTTATTTATCAATTATTAATTAATAAATTAAAAAAAAAAATTTGGGATCATATTTTTATTTTATTTTTTTTTTAAACTTATTTATTGAAACATATTACAATCTGTCTCTAGGACATTTATAATAGAGTTCACAGATAACATTCACATTCTATGTACAATAAATAAAATAAATTATACAGAAAAATAATATATATACAATAAATAAGAATAAAATAACCTAAAAATAAATAAATAAAAAGAACACATACACACCTATGTACAATATCTACAATTTGGCAAGAGAACTCCAAACCAGACTTGTCCCTCCAACTGTGGAGGGAAAAGTATGACTCCAGGAGTTCCCTGCACTCCTCTCTCAATCGCGTCACTAGGGCTAAACCCAGTGGAGATTGAGCAAGAGTGCTTTAGCCACATACACTCATGTCGTGAGTGGAGAATCTGGCCATTTTTATTAAATATATATTTTAAAAAAAATATTAATCTAATGAATGGTGAAATTCATATATAAAAATTTATTGTTAAAGTAAAGCTTGACAAAGGAACTAATAATATCGTTACTCAAATAATTTTCAGTTGCTAAAGTAGTGGAAAAAGAGGTTGTTATGCATATACAGCATATATATATATATATATATATATATATATATATATATATATATATATATATATATATATATATATATATAAGCATATAAGCTAAGACTTTTTTAACATTATATCATACCCCTCTGCTCAGTCTCTTGAATTGATTAATTTTAATATAATTTTATTTCTTGATTTAAATACGTGTTTTTTACATTTGTCCTAGTCGTAAGTAGTACTTTACATTTTACTCCCACGTGTAACTTAAGAGTGTGCTTATTCCATTGGGTTGTAAGTAATGGGCTTGAAGTTGGAAGTCCTACTTTCCCTGTCCCCTCAGCGAAGAAAACAGCGCATCTCTGCCTTGTTTCCATGTAAAGGCTGTGTTCTCCTCGATACCATTTTATCGTCTGTTGATTTTAAATTTATTTTGGATCAGGTCTTTCTTGTTGAGCAGATTTTATTTCGGTGTCGCTTCTTTAGGTTTTTATGTACTGAACTGTATCCTGCTCTTAACTGTGTCTTGTCCTCTGATGTGTCAGATTGATTTGTTTGTTAATTGTAAAACGTTAAATTTTAATGTAAATTATAAATATTATTAAAACACGTATTTTTAGTTGTTTTTGTAATTACAGCTATATTCTCTGACTCATACCTATGTAGAATTTCTTCTTTGTCGTTTTTAGGAATAACGTTATTATTTAATCATTCATTTATGTTTCAAAATAAATTCTTCACCTCACCTTCTCTCCAGTTCTTATTTTCATTGTTCGAATTCTATTTTTTCATTTTAATCATATATTTATTCATATACCTCTGTGGAATGTTTATCAATAATGGTTGTCTTCTACTGTTATCACCACCACCACCTTCCACCTAGTGCATTGTAAAGTTAATATTAATTGTAATTGATAAGATCTAATATTTGAACATCTTATTTTTTATCATCGTCATTCTTTCACGAGTATCTAGTCCAGCCAATTATTTCATTTAAACCTCTGTTTCTATGTTACTGTAGTTTTGTTTGTATTTAGTATCTTCTTTCCTCATTTTCAAATATTTATCATCTCTATAATTGTCTTATGTTATTTTTTTTTTAATTTACGTTTTGGTCAATATTTTATACCATTAGTCATTAGTTGCTTATTTTTCATTCTGTCTTTCTTTAATTGTTCTCTTTAGTATAAGCACGCCATTGATAGACATGGCTGAGGGAATTTTTGTCTTATTATTATTGTTTAATATTATTATAGTTTTTGGGAATTATTATTGTTATAATCTTCTCCGTTGAACATTTAGAACCTCTATGGTCCCCTTTTTCTATTTAGCACTTTAAAATTGAAAAAAATATTCAGTTATGTAGGTATAATGTTCATTTTAAAACATCTTTTTGTACCTTAAAATTCTATTGTTCTGGTAAAGGACGGGGGGTCGGTACCAGTAATGGACTTACCTGAGAAAATTACTAAAATATTTATGTAAATATAAAAATAACGATAAAGATAACATAACATAAATGTTCAACTTACTCTTAGCAAAACTATTAATAGGAAGGAATAAGACATGCTGATCTTAAGAGTACTATAGAAACAACAATGATACGCATTTTAAAATTTTCTTTTGAACTTTTTTTTGATACAGTAGTCAATAGAGGGCATTGTTCTTCAATCTAGAAAAAATTGGAACCTTTAAATCAATAAGGAAGCTTCTTATTTCTTATTTATATTAAAGTGCAATCTGTACACCACTGGGCTCCCTGTCCATAACTGGTGCGTTCACAATGTACATCTTTCGATTCTTTCTAAAGAAATTTCGATTTGGATATTTTATGTATAATTATATATATTTTATTTCATACTTTATAATGAGATTTCTATTTTCTTTTATTTAAAATATTTTATTCCTTGTAATATTTTTATTTTTAATTAACATTTTCATTTCTATATCTAAATTCTATTCTGCATCTATCCAGTTATATAATTATTACGGTTCCTTAAAAGTAGTTATATTAACGCAACCTCACTATGGTCTTTACTTTTTTCATAATGCTTTGTTAAAAATTAATAAAGACTCTCGATTACTCAATTCTCGATAGATAAAAAGAAAATGTCTGCCCTGCTTCTCTTTGATTTCTCAAAAGCCTTCGATTCAATTAATCATGAAATGCTCCATTCCAAATTCCAAAACCTCTCCATATCGAGCACTCTTTTAAAGTGGTCCCATTTCTTCTTATCTCATAAATCCCAAACAGTTATAATTTCCAATAAAAATCCTTCCTTTCCCTCTTGCTAAATGGTGGTGTTCCTCAGAAATCATTCTGTTTTCTTTTATATTAAAGTATTTTATTCCTTTAGATATTTAATCAAAAATTTTCATTCTTCTATATAATTTCTATCCTGCATTTATTTATTTCTTACTGTTCCTTAAAGGTAGTTTTATTGCCGCAACATCGCTGTCCACCAACGTTCATGTTATTTATTACATTTTTGTAAATATTATGATATATGTCGTTTTAATTAAAATTCATTATTTATTAATGATTATCTAAGATTAGGATGATGAGAGGAGAAGGGAGATAGCTTTGAGACTACAGGTAGCTGGTTGTATCCAGCCGGAGCGATAAGATCTGAGAACACGCTACCTGATTAATAAATACAAGGGAGACACCGGATTCTTCTGTCGAGACCATTTTATTCACCTGACCTTTAAATGGTAGCTCTGATTAAATATTTACAACGCTTTGTAGATAGGTATGGATCGGCTTGCACTATAATTTTTATCGGAGATACGATTCCACTTTCATCCACATGTCCATGGGATGCATTCCCAATGCCCAAAACGTCATTATTCATTTTCAGATAGCATCATCGTAAAATATTTTATTCTTTTTTTGTTTAGAACTGATATTACTTCTGTTATTATTTCTGTAAGTTTTCTCTTAAAATAGATAGCTATGTATTATAATTTTCCTGTATAAGGTTCAGATTATAAAAATAAATGATCAGCTACTCCGTTCTAAGTAATAATTTGGAGGAAAATAACATATGTTCGTAATTTATTCATTACTTTTAAATTTACCCCCATACCAGACTGAAACGACTAAAAACCGCCCGACGTTTTCAAATACTGCAGCACTTACTAGACAAACTCTCTAAACTTCCAACTATTTACAAAAGACTCATATATATTATCATAATAAAGCCTATTTGAACTTACGGAATCGAGCTTTGGGGCTTTACTAAACCATCAAATTCCTCTCGTATCCAACCCCTACAATCAAAAATCCTTCGTAAAATCCTCAATGCTCCCTACTTTGTCACAAATAAAATCATCCATAACGACCTTAATGTACCATATGCTTCCGATTTAGCTCAATCCAGATAACTATCCTTCCAAGATAAACTTCTGAACCATCCGAACACTCTTGTTTCCAACCTTGCTTCCTCTTCTATTCCTGATAACCCTCCGAGACGTCTGAAAAGAAGATGGCCTCGTGACCTTTTAATATAGAAATATAATTGGAGTGCTACCGGTGGGTAGTTTCTGTTCATGTTGTACATGTCAAGTTATTTATTTCACATTTACTAGTTGTATTTATCATAATTATACAGTTATAAATTTCAATAATAAAAATTTAAAAAAACTTTTAAATTTAGACGTTTTTTTTTCACTAACCGAAGTCATATTAAGAAAAAACGCGTGTTTTTTTTATTTTAAATACTATGTGATGTTTTCAATAATGTTTTTTGTTTGTATTTCCAAATGCAAGCGATAATATATTACCAAAATGGCTCAGAAAAGCTCATAACACCACTCTCTAATAAATTTATACATATAGGCTTTTTTCATTATTTTTTTCACACAGATTCAGAAATATATATATATATATATATATAAACCTCCAAAATTTACTCTTTACTTTTGAAATATTAATGTTTAACTGATAAAATTACATATTAACTATTATTTTTGTTTATGATTTTAACCTTTCACCAGGCTACCCATTTTTTATAATATTATATATTACATAAAAATGTGATAATTTTTTTTTTTAAATCGTTGATTGATTAATAGTTACAAACAGTGTAAATTATACCCTTTTTTGTATTTCAAAAAATATAATCTAAAATTTCTTATTAATACAAAAAAATATTCAATTGCATTTTATTTATCACCAACGTACTTCTAAAAAATCATTTTTGCTGTCATCATATTTAAAGATATTCATTGGTTTTTAATTTTGACAAAAACCTTTCATTTTTGTTGGTATTTGTCGGTATATGGTCGTGGGAAAACCAGAGTTGGAAAAGATGCCTAAAATTAATATATACAACACACTCTACCTTCCATCCCAACCATATGCTAGTGAGAGAAGTCCTACTAGACAGAGTAGCGCCATATATTTATGTATGTACTAGACCAAAAAGTTGCAAGTTCCCAATTTTTTGTGTTCGTTTTATATTATTTGGGTGCTTCATTTTACAACACCACTTACATGAACTTGAATGTATTTATTTACTAAGTAAAACAAAATTGTGAAAGAAAATTATGGTTACTATAGCTCTAATATTGTTTTGTTTTTTATCATGGTATGCACATTTCTACTTGCCCTGCTACTTTTTTCCAATAAACATGTTAAAGGCAACTATTTCCAGGATCTACTTGGCGACCCCGCCTCCGTTAGGTTCCCTCCCTCGGAGCCCGCGGACAGGACTACACATAGGGGCAGCCTTTAAGATGGATCATCCAGGAGCCCCTACACGGCTACTATATCAGGCCTACAAGATTAACTGGATATTAACCGGCTTATCTGGAAGAGCTAGTTCATCCATTACAGAGATATCTTGCCTCTTATCTAGCAACACCTCTACTCTATTATAGCTGACGGCTAAATTTTACAAATGGAACAGGCAATACGGCTACTTTTTAATGTAATAGCCCCTGCCATTGAACTTATCTCGGTAATACTTCTTAATAGAAAAAAAAATTATAATTCAAGATAAATATCGACCTATAGGACATCGCTCATTAATTTTAATTAGCACGTCATAAATAAAAACAGAGGTTTACACTTAGAGTTTATTCACATTATCTAAGAACTTGAAGGGTATTAAGTGTTCATATTTCATGTTCTGGTCTTCGATTAAATAACAATTGTTATATCTGCAGCATACCTCAGCTGTATTTCAAATGAAATATTTTAAAATAAAATACGATTTTGTATTTGAAGAGATAAAATATAAAATGCATTGTTTGTAACTGAATATTCCTTTTAAAATGTACAAAGTATTTGTATTTTCTTTCCTAGGCACTAAAATACAATAAAAAATGTAAATGTATTAATATGAAAAATAAATTACGTAAAATGTTCAATTAAGTATTGTAGCAAGGCCGGTCGTTTGTACGAGGATTATCACATGTGAAAATCGAGCACAGAACTTTATTAAGGTGGATTGTGTTAAATTTATTAAGCAATTTGGCTATAAAATGCATTAGCCTTACCAAACTTACTGAGAACCTGAAGGAAGAAGAGAGTATTTTGTGTAATAAACATTTGTTTTGAAAAAAAGAAGTATTGTGATAAAAAAGTTGTTCTTTTTTAAATGACAGTGTCAGATACTTTCCAGCAAAGATAATTGAAGAATTTGGTTTATTTAATACTTTAGAAAATGTTTAAAGTCAAATAATTTGGCAATACGTCACTTGCATTAGAAATTGTTACGAAATAATATATTTTTAAAAACCTATATCTCTGCAACCAATGATGGGTCTTGGGTTCAGAACTACTCAGGAAGTACAGCCATATTCAGGAAGTACAGTTTTCATGCCAAGGAGGTGATTTGACCGAGATCACACTCAACCGCCAGGTTCCCCTTAATTAATCAATTAATTAAGAATACCCACTTTATAGAAGCTAGGTGTGACCCAGGAGGGTCTCCCGCCGACCCAAGGGTCGATCCACGGCTTATGAAACAATAAATAATTGCCATCAAGCGGATTCCTGCGTGGAACCTTGAGCTTAAGAAGTCAGTACCCTACCCACTGAACTACCCTGCTCCATAGAAATAATATTAATTGATTCAAATAATTAATTCCTAATCAACTATTTTATAAATATATCTACTGTCTAGTAATTTCATTACTCTTTTTCTCGCCAGAATAAACCTATTTTTGGCAACTAAGTAATTGCAGATTTTTGAGATGAATAAAAAATACTTAGGTTTTTTCAAAAGCTTTCCTATGCATGTATCTGAACAAACCGAGCTTCTCTAAGTTAACAGTAGTAAAGATATGACAATTGACAACCTCTTTGATTGGTTCGTCTTCAGCGAAAAATTGCTCGTATTAAATTTTGCGAAACAACATGCCTTTCTTTTTAAGGCTTCGGTACCGAAGCTATATATATATATGAGCTATCACAGCACATCATTTTTTGTGTGCTTGTGAAGCATGTTTTCGTTTGCAAAAATAAAAAAGCAGAATATGTCGAAAATGCCGACTTTAAGCTTCCATTTCAAACACGATTTCAGAACTAAACTAAACATTTGATTACCAAAATATTTACATGGAATTATAATTGAGGTATTCAAGGTCAAGCAAGAATAAGCGGATCAAATTTCTTTAAGTATACAAAGATAACATTGTTATTAATATCATAATATCCGCAATTATTTAGTTACCTCTATATTTTGTATTTGTATTTTAATCTTTTTAATTATTTTTTTTGTAAATACAATACAAAATAATGAAGAGAAGAATAGTTGGGGTGGTCAGTCAAAAAAGAAGGCAATAATAAATGGTAATATTTATTTTTACATATGCCGACGTTTCGACCTGAAGTTCAGGCCTTCATCAGGGCTAAGAAAAATAACCAGATAACAAGGTATGAGAAACATAAGTAGTGATGGTAAAAAAAAAATAAAAAAATAAAGAAAAAAATTATAAAAAATAAAGTAAAATGAAATTAGAATAATGATAATAGTAAGAACTAAGAGATAAATAATAATAACCGTTACAAAGTGTGGAATGATGAAGTAAGCATAACCAAAAAGGTAAAATTTCATTTTTTCATTCCACTAAAATTTCATTTTACTTTATTTTTTTATAATTTTTTTCTTTTTTTTACCATCACTACTTATGCTTCTCATACTTTGTTATCTGGTTATTTTTCTTAGCCCTGATGAAGGAATGAACTTCAGGTCGAAACGTCGGCATATGTAAAAATAAATATTATCATTTGTTTTTGCCTTCTTTTTTGACTGACCACCCCAACTATTCTTCTCTTCATTATCCACGACAGTCAACCATTTACCAATTATGAAAATACAAAATACTTTTGGTATTTTGTATTTGAAATCCTTTTTATGCAAAACAATTTAAATACTTTGTGATTGAAATACACTATATTTTAAAAATACTAAATACTTGGTATTTTAAATACTATATCTTAAAGTATTTTTTATCCATTTCTGAGCTATAGCATTTTACACATAAGCACAGAATATTTCTTCATCGCTACCGTTGTTAGGTAAGCTTTGCATTCGTACCGAAGGTAATAAAATGTTGGTGCTTAGAATCGATAATTTCCACTAGTGTTTTCATTTTAGGCACGCCTTTACATATTTAAAAAACGGCTCGTTCGAATCGGCTCATAGTTAGGAAAGCGTTGGAAAATGATACTGAATCATTTTTATCGAATTCCGTCCTCTGCTTCCTGTTTTGCACAGATTTATTTTCCTTGTTACGCCTATATCTCAAATATAGCACGTTTTGTTTTTTTTTTGGTCCAAGGTCGGAAGGAAGATAGCGATTGGTGAAAAAATAATGAAATGAATATTTTTGCAGACACGTATTTTTCTCGATACCCCGGGGATAGAAATACATTTTGTAACATTTTGTACATTTTGTAAGTACCGATTAAAAGTACTGCTTAATTGTTGTAAGATCAAGACTGATAAAAAAAAAAGGGTATTTATGAATTCAAATTAAGGCAAAATAGTTTCTAATACATGACAATTTTAGTTATTATATGTAAAGAATTGGTAGAACCAATATACTTTTTTATTTTTCCTTTCGGGGTTTAGTTAGGTTTCTTTTATCTAAAAAAATACAGTGATATCTCTATAATAATAAGCTAATAATGAACTGCAGGACTGTTGCGAGTCTCTTGCGCAAGACCAAAACCATGACTAAGACTGAGTTTGCAAGACCAAGACTCGTCTCGGTCTCGCATTTGGGCAACACTAAATACAATGGACTATTTCCACCGTCGGTCATTTATTGTGGCTATAGTTCTCTACTAATAGAATTATTTTTTTTAATTTTCAACTATTGACTAAGCTATGCGGATGTCACACAGTTTGATTCAAAAGAGAAAAAAAAAACCTCTAGAAGTTTTATCAGACCTCTTTTTTTTTAGAACAAAATCTTTTTCCATGTAACTCCATATTCCATGTTATTCCAATATTCCATGTCTTTTTCCAACTCACTTTTTCCAAATCTTCAAAACTAGAACAGAGACCGAAACTAAATACATACTTATACTTACTTAAACCAATATAGACTTACACCTCACAGCTATACGGTATAGCTAAAAAGACTCACACAAACTTGAAACTTTCCAATGAAAAATATTACGACTTATAACTAAAGCACTTTGGTACGTGATAAACATAACATTACATACAGACTTCCTCCTGCCTACAGTTGACCAACACATGAGAACTTTTTCCAAGCGATTTTACAATAATTTACAAGGCCATACTAGCACACTAATCAGAGATATGACTTCAGCTGACTTACCCATCAATAATGAGGAGGAGACTAAAAAGGCGGTGGATGAGAGACCTCCTTCTTTAACAAACCATGGCAATTGATTCAATTCAGGGAAAAGGTACTGTTGGGTGCTATCCTTCCCAATGCCTGACATGTCAGTTTCATTACTTCTATCAGACAATCTGCTGATTGTCTACAGGTGCAGATTAAAATTTAAAGATGAAAAAAAAATTAGCAGTAAGCTAATAGGTAACTAACTGCAAGACTCTTGCGCAAGACCAAGACCAAGATCGAGAATGTGTGCGCAAGAACCAGAAGACTAAGTACAATAAAATACAAGGTTGCACACAGACTAATATGATAATTTGTTTCGAGTAGGAACGTAAAAATAAACACAAATAAAATAAAATATTTGTGTTTTTTTTTATTTATTTTTCCCAGACATGAAATCAATGGTTCTTCAACACTTGAAATTTATCATTAGTATTTATAATTTATGATGTTTTGAAATGTGCTTGGTTTGCAATGGATATGTTGATACGAATTATGTTGGCTCTTACTTTTTAACATTATTACACTCTTGGGATTGAGATAGTAGCCCAAGATTGCATAAATCTTCGCAGCTATAAAAAGTAATATTCTCGAATAACATTTCCTTGTCATGAATCCTGGCATAAAATCCTGCTGCAGAACTGTTTACTGCATATTTCGTTATGGCATATTACGTGCAATGTTTTTTATGAAGATTTTTAGACGTTTAGGATAATTGATATACGTTCATGATTTAAATATGGAATGATAATAACGATGATAACCATACAAATGAAACATTATATTATAAATAAATCGGTGAAATAAATAGTAAATAAAAATAAATAAGATATGGTGATTGTTATAAAGCAGAAATTAAAGAAACATAAACTAATGATAAGTACGTAGTAATTAGGATGATGATATGCATAGAAATGACATATGAAGTATAATAATTCTGTAAGACTTAAGTACAAAATAATTATTATAAATAATATTATAATATTAATAAAATAATAAAGATGGTCTTGGGAAAGAGACTATAGTATTTATTAGTAGAAAAAGGCCTTTTCAGTCTGGATAAATAATTGCTTTATTTCAAATTTATTCAAATGTTCGCCTCTTCAGACATCTTCAGAGATAAGCTAATTTTACATTTAATTTAAATATATATATATATATATTTTAAATATAAAAACTTACTCGTTTATAGCAGTGCACCCACTTTCACTCTTACTCAAAGGACACAACTGAATGAGACCAATCTTTGAAGAAGGAGAGGCGTTGCAAACATTTAAATATTACGTGTCTAAAATTGAAACCAGGATATATTATTATTTTAATATAAATTATTTAAATCTATCAATTATCTAACATTATTGTTTTTAATTCTGTAACAATAAGCTGTAATGTGCTAACTTCTAATACTCAAGTCCCAGGTTCGATCCGGCTAATGGCAGATAAATTACTTATTTTGTTTCGTCGGCCGTGGATCGTTCCTGGATTCTGAGGACCATCCTGGGGTCGCACTCAGCCTCTTTAAAATAAGTACCCTTAATCAATTAATTAAATAAGGAAGAAAACCTTGAGGTTGAGTGTGATCTCTGTCTAGCCACCTGCTTGCACAAACGTTGAAAAAAGTACTGAACCTTACAAAGTACTGAACCTAAGAACCTTCATGGGTAGTATTGGTACAGGTCAATACCGTACATAAATCATTCTTTGCCTTTATTATGGGATGCTGATACATTTATTTTAAGCATTCGGTTACTTTGGCAACGTGTTGTCGGTGAGGGCTGTGCGGGTTTACAAGAAAGCTTTGATGGAGTTGTCTTCTTCCATGAAACGGAGCAAACATCTGGAAGTGTGTTGTAGTTTTTCTCTTTTTATAATAACTGAGCATTGCACATGGTCTCTGTCAAGATTTTGTTGTTTAGCCATTTCTGAGTTTTAAAAAAAACTAAACTTGATCATTGATAACAAGAATCGACTTTCTAATTATAGTGCATTTCTAATACAGGATTTGTATGCTTAGATTTAGATTCTCATATTCCTGAATCCATTTTCATAGTGAATTATAGTTTCCTGTTCTTGGAAGCCGTCGGGTGTTGTTTCATGGAGTTGCTCAGTGAACATTGTGCCAGATATCCCTTTCCCCTGGCGTAGGTAGGTTCACCTTTTTACGACACTAATTGGTCTTATGTTTCCTTTAATTGATTCCCCCCACCCCAATATTTCCCCCAAGGCCATAAATTCCAACCTTTGATCCTCACCGGCCTTTCCTAAGGCGTCAAGAACCTTCCCCCTCTTATTTTTGTGACTGGAACTCGGTCAAGTATTTGCAAGTAGAATTGAATGTCGTTTTTTTGTCGTCTTTACCTTTAAGGAGATATGTACCCGCTGATTAATATAACTCTTGGACGGGGTTAGAAAGTATCGTTTTTTTTTTTTTAACATTTTCGAATTCCGTTAATGGCAGGTATAAATGTGCCGATCCGTTTAGCTTCCATTTAAGGAACCGAGCTGGATATTTTCGATGAATTAGCCTCGGATAATTATTATTATTACACGTCTACTAATGCTCCTTTCTTTTCTTCGCATAACTTGATTTGATGTAATAATTTTCGTTGCCTTAGTTGGCCAGAAATGGTTAGATACCAAAGATACGAATATATGCCTTAATTTAAAAAAAAAAAAAAACCTGTACGATTAAGACTCACCATGTATAATGCGTGCAATACGTCGTGATAAAATCATTTTGCATGATGTGGAATGGAATTCAAACCCAGCTTTTTTTTTCAAACTAGCTAAAGATAATGTTTTAATTATTTTGCGTTTCCTTTAAGAAAGTACGAATAAAAAAAAGTAAATTAATTTATACCATAGACCTATTGTAATCTATGTTTTGGGGTTGGAAATCTTTACACCCCACTTCTAATCAATTGATAATTGCTTAACTAATAAGTACATGAATTTAATTGTAATTTATTTAAAAAATGACATTTCTAAAATATACAGTGAGAGACAAAATAAATTCTATACAGTTGTGAACTGTTGGAGGGGCCTCACGAAACATTGATGGAAAACAGAAATTCATTAACACTTCGTACGTGGACTGTACATGGAGCTTAATAACTACTAATACATTATTTTTTAACCAGATTGACTTTGACAGTTTAGCTGACAGATGATAGGACATCGAAGATGAGGTTCTCGATTTAATTAATTATTATCAAATCTTATAATATATTTGTTTATTTGGCATAACATCTCGGCATGATCTTTATTAGTTTACTTTATTTAATTTACTTAAAATTTATGCTACCTTCTTCGTAAAAATAAATAATACCTGAGTTACAGAGCTTATCCCTACCCTAAAAATTAACATAAATTAATGTTAATTTTATCATATAAAAAAACAAATTCGGTTTATTATTTCCAATAATGAACCATTGTAGTAGAACAAAAAATTCAAAAAATTAACACCCTCTCAAAATTTGAGGTTTTACGTTCCAGGATGCGTATAATACGAAAAACGAATAAAATTATTTTTTCTCCGAAACTACTGGATCGATTTTTTTCAAATTTGGATTTATAATCAAAGATCACCCGAGGACGATCCTCTTACATCTGATATTACTATCCGTCTTTTCCTTTCAAGATAGCAGTCGAAAATCCTGCGTTGCTATAGACTGTAGCGCCTAAGCGAATTCACCGATTTCAATGAAACTTGACTTAAAATCTTCTTCTCGATGCCCTTTAATTTTATCTATATTACTTATTTCAACGAAAAGAAGCTGGAAAAAAGTTACGAGGGACGGTAAAATTAGATTTAAAAAACTCAAAGAGTATTGTTTTGTGGATATTTTTATGATTAGTTAAAATATGAAATTTCCTAAAACAAAATCGGACAATTAGGAGCAAAAATATGGTCTATGGTATCTAGATGTTTTTTATATGTTCTACTAAAAAAGTTAGATCCTTTATATTGTTTTTGGTTTTTGAATGTGTCACTGAAGTAAAGTTATTTTTTTTAGCTAATTACTTATGATGAAGAAAAAAATGTTTAGGCCAATAAATGGGATCACTTTTTATTTCATTTTCTTTGTCACTAGGAAGGTAATATTACTTTAGATTTTTAATTGTTTGGAAATAATTGAAATCATTTGCAGCGGTTTTTTTTTCTATATTTTGGGACTAGGAAACAGAAATAGAACAGAACCAGAGACGGATGACGGATCATTTGTATGTTTGTTTTTTTAACTCTCTGGAAGTCTTCCAGTAGATCTCCTTTTGTTTCTGACATAAAAGACTCACGCAACTGTTCGCTGACAACTCAGTAAACATTGAACTTCCCTCCCATAAATAAGCAGGCTGGTCACTGGACTTGGATTATTTGGAGTGTTTCTTCAACAAGCTAGAAAAGACAATGTGGAATTAGTCCACCATATTCATTAATGTTTAGAGGAAATCCCGTTGACAACTACGATAGTTGCCTTCATTCAGATATAAGTTTAACCTGAAGCAGCTCTCGCTATTTTCTTCTTATGGGACATTGTTGGTGCAATCATTATAGGTTATTTCTTTTTTCCTACGGAACATAAAAGCTGTGAAACAATGGAATAAAATTTTCGATCGGACTAGAGATAAAAGCATACAAAACCATGATACTACCTACATAGTCCGTGGTACAGACCCCTTTTTATCGAATTATTAACATCAGCCTGAAACTCCGTAAATAGTTTCATCTCATCGTAACCTACAACTATTTTATTTACGAAAACTCTAGGAATTGGGACGTTTTCAATCTGGAGGTCGACAAACTTTATCTATTTAATTAGGTACTAAAAACTTGTAAATACCCATTTGCTTACTTAGTTGTTTGTTACGATGAGATGAAACTAATTACGAAGTCTCTTCCCTTCAGTATGAAATTGGCTGGATTCGTGAGAAGTCAACTGCAATCATACATATTTTTTACCTTTTTTGTTTTTTGTTTTTTGTTTCTGCATATACGTTATCTAGTTTTTTCTGCCATGATGATACCTGAATTTGCGGAATGTTGGGAAGTTTACTATTCATCTCATGGTTTTAGTTTGATTTTTTCTATTTATAACATAATTATAATTTGTTTGAAACTATGTTAAAAAAATATGACTTTATCTCGACTTTTTAAAAATGTTAGATGCCTTTGATATGGAGCCATTCAAGTATATTATCGATTATTTTCGGAGAAAACCCTATAAAAAATTCTCCAAATCTATAAGATAGCTTTGGGGTGTGTACGAAATGCAGAAGTTTGAACAAACGCGTTAACTATTTTTTTTGTCTTTTATAGATAGCGAACACGCCAGTTTGTTATCGTTTGTTTCCGCTAAGACTTGTGATAACATTGTTCTAATTTTAGATCGACCGCAAGTTTTTATTTTATATCGAGTTTCGCTCTGGAGGAAGGTCGTGTTTTATGCTATCATTTTATCTTCCAGTATAAAATGATTGATAGACCCAAATGTTTTTTCTTTTGTGGTTTTATGTACAATTTCACAACACGTTACGAAACGGGAATAGTTCAATAAAACGATAAACGTTTATGACTGACGGCTGATCTTATCTTTGTGTAATGATTTGCATTTCAGATTGCTTGGTGCGGAGAGGTATTAGAAATTTATTTATAATGACTAAGTAGAATTTGTTTATGAATAAGTAAAACCTGCTGTCCTCTCTCCGCACTACCCGTCAGACATCATTATCAGAAATCTATTTCCTAAGACAAAGCTGCCATCTGGTGGGGCAGTTTCTGCTCTAGATTTCCTAGATATGTAATCCATTGGTTATATATCTCAGCTATTGCCGGATATGGTACCGCTGCTAGCCTCAGATGATATTGCTAATTAGAGTTTAAAGAATTATAAATATATTGCTTTTTTTTTTTTTTGTATTACTGATTATGCGAAAGGCCAAGATTGATAAGAAAAGATCTAAACCACACTTTCTGTTAAAATTATACTTACAGTCTTTTGCAGGGAAAACTTAAATATATAAGTCCTTACAGCTACGAACCCAATTCCCCCAACTAGTGTTGCCTAATCTTAGTTACTATGTGTTAATAATTGGTATAAACAATATACTTTTGCATTTAACTCCTCTAATTTTTCATTCGGGCTTACTTAGGTTCCTCCTATCTAAAAAATAACAGTAATATCTCATAAGTAACTGCAAGGCTGTTGTAAGTTTCTTGCGCAAGACCAAGACCATGACCAAGACTGAGTTTGCAGAAAAAAGACTCGTCTCGGTCTCGCACTACTCCCAACATTAATAGAGCTGAGACACATGGTCTAATTTCATATCCATCTACTGTCTTCTTATTGTTTATAGCGTATTACAACCTCATTAAATAAGAGTTTCCCTGGTTTGAAGAATTAGTAAATTTAATTTTGTTACCTTATTTAAACTTTTTTAAATTGACCATATTACTGGATGGAATTTATTTACGACAGATTTGAGAAGAGGGGAGGGGAGTCTGTTTCTGACCCTATCCCATCCCATCCCCCAATAGTTTATGAATTGGGCCCCCACGTCGCTTGTGTTACACGATTTACAATCTGCATATTTCAAAGTCATTCTCTGTGTATAGTATTTCTACTCCATATATAAAAACTGATGATTGGACTACTCTTCTATGAATGACATTCTAGAATCACTTTCCTCCTATGTAATACTGTCATGTTGTATGCATACTGTCAGTGCCGGCGCATATGAGAATACTTGTTTATCATCCTTGTAATGATTTGTTATCGTATGAAGTACATGATGTCAGTGCTATAAAAAAATATACTGAACTAGTTAACCCGAGAGAATAATTCGCATAATATATTGGTCTGTGCACAAATGTTAAAAAATTAATGCAATGTATTGTGAGATGAAGGAATTAACTTTATTTTTCCGGTCGAATTACAATAGTTCATTCATAATAATAAACCAAAATGTGTGTACAATAACTAAGGCTGTATTTTTGCTTATAATGACATTCGATAATTTTATTTTTGTTTTTTACGGAATTTAGTAACCTTTTAAATAATCTTGGATGTATCAGGGCTCGGGAAAGTTAAAAAAATATAAACTTTTCTCACATTTTTCGCAATGGATTTCCCGTTTCGATCCTCAAATTACTGGCCTAATAGTCTTACAGTCTCATAGTCAGTCACCGTTTTTCAAATCAGCGGCTCTGGAACGGTCTTTTTACTCCGAAGAACATACACATTTGTAATTTGCAATCAAACCTTCGCCTGCGATGAGGTTGATTTTTGGTACAGGGCTGTCCACCCAACTCCCTCGGGCCATAGTTTGTGATGAAAATAAAATATTTTTCTATAAATGAATTTTCCATGCAATAAATGTTGTAATAACATCGTGTGTAAATAACTTAAATTTCTAAATTTTAAATAGTTTTTAAAGCTTTACCATGTAATCAATTCGGACCGAAGAAGGATGAATTAACCATAGAATTCAGACGGTTACACAACGCCGAATTGCGTGAACTATATCCGAGTAATATAATTGAGGTGGTGTCATCCCGGCGTATTAAATGGGCCTGTAAAATTGTTGGGCTTAGTAACGAGAGAATTCCTAAAAGGCTAGTATTTGCTGTACCGAATGGTAAACGGGACGCAGTTTGGAGACCCTTGGTTAAGATCATAGATCGATTCTTGTCATCTGATTGTACTTATAGCTGACCTATTTTTTGTTTTTTTTTAATTAATGATTTAATTTATTTTTTTAATTTAATAAATATGTTTTTATAATCAATTTTAAGTAATCAATTAATTACTGCTATTTTAGGATCGATTTAGCTGGGAAAAAATCAAAAGGTCAGGTATTAATTCGTTTTTTAGTGGAACATAAATTCAGTTAATTTTTTTTCCACTTTAGGAGATTCGACCTCGTGCCTTCGCTGAAGTATGCGACCCATTGGCATATCATATAGGGCAAAAATCTCTTTGGAATTCGTCGAAAATTATTTATTGTGTAAGTGGCAACTTGGCTGTATTTCATATTTCCATAATGATATCGAATTCTCGCTCTTAAGCCCTTTTTTTTGCGCGGAGCGGACAGGATCGGATATTATGATAAATACTTCGTGATAAATGGTTGACCGGACGGGAATGGACCATCTGTCACAACCTGTCGACGTGTCTCCTAACCTAATTGACTAAATCGTACTTCATCTGTCGGAATGCAACGCTCGCTTAGCGTAGGTTTTACTGTCATTTCAGACGTTTTTAGGGTATTACAATAAGTCTAGATATGGTTTGATTGCGTGGGCATTCCACAATGTGGACTTCGTTTGGTTTCGAATTCCAAACATTGCAATTTCGAGTATTTTTTACCAACAACGTACTCCAAAATGGAACCACAACTATGTAAAAATTCGAAATCACTAGCTTGCTACAAAAGTTCCAATTGTCATAATTAATCCTATAAGAATGTTTTTGTTTCTACTATTTATTATATATCAATGTTTACATAGACTAACCGTTTAATTCTGCGTAACTTGAGTTGGCTTAATGTAGTCTTTTATATTTTTAAAACGCACCTGAAAATTCAGAAGAAAATTCATGATTTGCAGTAGTTTGAGATATTACTGGGAAAAAAAATCTATGCGCAAAGACAGCTCCCCAAGGAATTTGTCCCGTTGAAGTTTCAGTTATCCATCGAAATACTCGGAATTTGGTTTAAGCATTTCTACAATATGAGCCGGTTGCCAAATATATTTTGCATTTTGAACTTGTTCCTGATGGTCAAGCAGTGGACTCAAAGTTAATTGTTCATTGACCAGGCAGAGTTTATGGTGTTTTGAGTGCCAAGTACTCCGCTTTGGTCAACAGGAACCAAGGTTTTAATGTAAATGTTTTTCCTTTTCCTGCGTATGATCCATATATTGCACCATTTATGTCTTTTTTTTTAGATCAATGGCTCATTTTTTAAAACGTCGGATATTTGATAATTGCGAGGACATAAAAATTGGATATGAAGAGATCTTTGCCTCAAATGATGATTGGTCAAGTGATTGATGATGATTGATCATAAGAGTAACGGCATTAAATCAAATTACTGGCAGAAAGATGGGTGATAGTAGAGATGGGGAACAGCTACTGTGAGTACGGAGTACCAAGTATTTTACTCAAATTGAATCACTATTGGGAATTCAATCACTACTGCAGTTAATCGTTTGACATCAAATGAAGTAGTAATTAAATTCTTTGGTAGTCAAAAAAGATTAGTATTTGAATAAAATACTTGGCACTCAGTACTCGGAGTAGCATTTTCCCATTTCTGGATGGAACTAGGGGAAAACAATGGAATTTCTGTTGAGTCATTTATATTTTATCCTTTTTTTAATTTCTATCCTTTATTTATTTTATTCTATTAATTCTTTTTTTAAATTTATTTATTTATTTTATATAACCAACCACTTGAACAGTATAAAAGTAGTGTTATTTAGTTGATCGGGCGCTGATGACCTGGAGGTTTTGCGCCTAGACATCGAAACAAACAAACAAACAATGGAAATTACTTTAAAGAATAACATTCACTAATGTTTAAAATATCAAATAAAGTTATTCTTATGTACAAGGACTTATACCTAACAACCTAGTGATTATACCTGGGAAAAAAGTAGTTTGATTATTATTTTAAAAACTAAGTATTTGTAGTTTTTAAAATATAGCCTATTTTAATTTAATAGCTTTTAAATTATTTTCAGTAAAAGTATTTCAAATACAAAATACTAAAAATATTTTAATTACAAAGTTTCCGTCGTTCTATTTTAATGTTATCATCATATTTACTAATTCCTCAATTAGACAATGCATCTCTAGTTTACCAATGAAAGGAAATACCCGAAATATTTACAACTCTAAATACAACGCCAAATCGATTTATGTTTTCCTTTACTCTTGGCACATACCCATAATTTTTCCTTCGTTTATCATATTATCCGATATAATCGTCCTTGTCGTCCTTTCAAACTTATTTAATTCACATCAGCTATCGTGTTTCTGGTTTCGATATATTTTGCTACATTTCTTTTTTTTTTTTTATTTCCTTATTGTTTTTATTATTATTTTTTTTTTTTTTGGAGTTCCATCATAATTATCTTTACATTTTAGTTTTTTAAAAATATCTCGTTCTCTTATTCATCTTCGATTCACGCTTCCTTTATTTATATTTTTTAAATCCACACTTTTTATTTACTCCTACAAAAACTGAAATTCACTAAATCACACAGTTTCCAAATAAATAAATTAAAATAAATTTATTATGTTTTAATTATTTCAATTGATTTAAAAATATTTTATTTTATTGATCTTGAGGAGTGGAACTCTATTCAGAATAACATCAAGACACAACTGGCCGTAGGAATTGGAATCGCAATGACCTCTGGATGGTTGCCAGTTTAAGGAGTTACCTAGAACTAATCAAGAAGGTTTGGAAGAAAAAGACGTTTGTACGCCTTTGCCTCTGCTTCATGAAAGTTATCTGCTATATCCAGCTATCTCCCTGCTTTCTGTATCAATATATTTCACGATACCTGCCAAACTAATTATCATAATATTTATTATGTAGCAAGATACTTATTTATAATAAATAAAATATAATAAAAATAATTTAAGAATTTGAACGTTTTAAGGAGATCATTTATACCTGTTAAACGAGCAGTCCATGAGGAGTTATGGCTCTTCTTGTATACTATTCGACTGTGCTATTCCACACACACTTCCATATTGTACCACAGCTGGATCTACGGGGAGGAGAGGAGGCTTTCGGACTCTATCCCTCTCCTCCCCAAAATGGTCAAATATTACCATGTTGTAACGAAAAATATTTTTAAAAATCTCTAAAAGTATTATTGTTCGTGTAATTACATTTAACAGGACTTCAAGAATCACTTAAACACCATTTCGTATAGGTAGTTAGTTTTTTTTTTTTTTTCTTCCAAAGTAATTATCGTTATATTAAAAAAAACAGCTTTTGGACTGAAGCCCCCACATCCCCCTCCCCCCCAAAAAATAAAAATTTCTGTTCATTTATCCTAAAGTTGGTGCTTGAGGTTTTGTTTTTTACATAAATTAGGCCATTATTCACCAACATTTTATTTATAAGCTATTAATTACGACGTTTCGACCATACTAAGGGCCATTTTCAAGTCTGGAAAATGGTAATACCATTATTAGTTAACATTTAACATTTACACAAAGAATTTTTTTTTTTTTTTTTATTACACATATCTTATCTAACGATCTATGTCATAATATTTTCAATTCACATAAATTTATAAAAATCTATGCAATAAAAGTGTACACTTTTTCTTATAAAAACCTTACATGTACGTAATTTTACTCATTAAAAACAATTGAATATTACCTTAATGAGTTCTTCATTAGATATTCATTATTAATGTCGCATCAATTTGTTCAGTGAAAATTAAATTGTCCTGCTATCACTTTCACTGTACAAATTAATGCGACATTAATAATGAATATCTAATGGAGGACTCATTAAGGTAATATTCAATTGTTTTTAATGAGTAAAGTTACGTACATGTAAGGTTTTTATAAGAAAAAGTGTATACTTTTATTGTATAGATTTGTATAAATCTATGTGTATTGAACATGTTATGACATAGATCGTTATATAAGTTAATTATCTGTAATAAAAAAAAAAGAAAATTCTTTGTGTAAATGTTAACTAATAATGATATTACAATTTTAAAGACTTGAAAATGGCCCTTAGTATGGTCGAAACGTCGTAATTAATAGCTTATAAATAAAATTTTGGTGAATATTGGCCTAATTTATGTAAACAAATCTTTAATCCGCTAGTGTATCGCACGGTAATGTTGAATTCTTCCACATGTTTCACATCCTTCACACTTGTATATACTTCCATATGTCTGCTTTCATCGTGGCTTTATAACTTCCCGTCACTTTTACTATTTTTTTTAAGTTTTATTGAGTTATGGTGAAAAGTAAAACAAAAACTGATTAATTAATAATTTTAATCAATTGAAGAATAAATTAATTTAATACGTAATTCGAGTGTTTAGGTATTATGCGGACTCCACCCCACAATTTTTACATTTTTATTAGATATGAACTTGTTTAATTATTATGAAACATAAGTAATATTGATATATCTAGTCGTGTTTCGTGTGAATTATCAGTGGTCAGTTTGACAATATGTAATTTTACTGATGTCTCGTTGTTGTTAATCCAATTTATTTTACACGTGTGTGCTCCAAGAATGATTAAAGCTTCTTTAATTGGCTATATTCTATTTTCCTCTAGATCGTTTCTCTTATATTTTACATTTTATTGAATATTTAATAGTTGACCATTGCATTATAAAGGAAGGAGTTGGTCCGGGGTGGTGGTAATAATTAGGATAAATAGTGGCAAAACTATTTTATTAAAAGCCAACAATAAAAGTTTCGACCCGACTTTGCAGGTCCTTTTCAGGGAGGTGTTTTCAGCTAGGAGTTTCACTTCGAAGTTCCTTAGATCTCTTTCCTTTATTTTACATTTTATATTGGATTTTTTAATCGCTGCACTCTAACTGTATAAGCTAAACTGAACGCCTTGCTTTCAGATCACGGGAGTTGATCAAAGCTGCCATATTAGACAACGACTTCATGAAGAACCTCGAAATGACGCAGATCCGGGAGATCGTGGATTGCATGTACCCGGTGGAGTACGCAGCAGGTAGCCTCATCATAAAGGAGGGGGATGTCGGCTCCATCGTCTACGTCATGGAAGGTAAGTTGATATTTATCTTTCTCTTTTCTATGATATTGCTTGAAGGTCGAGTTAAACTACAGATGACCATCCTAATCTGTCTATCAATTTTCTCCAGACTGGATTTGAACCTAGAATGCTGAGTACTTTCTCAACATGCCCGACCCCGTTTTATTTATGTTGTCCCCAAAATTTTTGAGGATAATATAAAATATTTGTATTAGCGAAGGATATTAAATAAAATCCGGACTTATATTTGGAAAGTAACCAGACCAAAAGTAATGAAATCGCATAAAAATTCATTTATATAGCTATCGATTTATAAAAGTACTAAAGGAAAGATAATTATTATACACTACTCATAGGATTAGAAGTACACATGATATTTGCTGACATAAAATACCAAAATGGTGACTTGTCGTATTTTTTAAAGAAACATGTTGTTTTTGACAAACCGTTTCTTTGGAACCATTGAACGTAAATAGCTTTCATCAGGGTTCAAATTGAATCTGTTAGAACCAGAGGTGGACAAATGCTACTCTGAATACTTAGTACCAAGTATTTTATTCAAATACTGACTCTTTTTGAGTACCAGAGAATTTAATTACTACTTCAGTTGATTTCAAACGATTAACTGGACTAGTTATTTAATTCCCAATAGTGATTCGATTTGAGTAAAATACTTGGAACTTGGTACTCAGAGTAGCATTCGCCCATCTCTCTTGTTAGAACTCATTATAGAAAAAAATTATTTTCATAGAAGTAGCTGTTGATACTTGATGGTGGACCGTTGTATATTATTGAGTGAGAAGATGGTCCAGAGTGGCTGTAATAAAAAGACTGAAATAGTGAAAAAATATTAGTAGCTGTATGGAGAAGGATTGTTTATGTCCTTATCTGGTTTGAATAAAAATATTTTTTTCACTATTTTAGTCCTTTTATTACCGCCACCCTGGACGACCTCCTTACTCAAAAACTTTTAATTTTGTCTGTCGGTGCGGCGCCTCTTCCAACTTCGGTAGAACGTTTATTAGCATCTGGGTGGTTTATTGTTTCATGTTAATTTGAAACAAATCATTCTCCAATTATTCGATTTTAACACATTTGATGAAAGTGGGATCATTCAATTGATAACATTTTCAAAATCCCCTTCACTTTGAGTTTTCAGACTAACAGATAGGACATCATAACGGTGTATAGCTAAAAGTTTTCTTCAAATGGGGCATAAAATTTCGATCCAGTTCCAGGACAATTACTAGTATGGAGAGGTTTTTACATAGGACATACGAGAAACATCCAAGCTAGTATCTCGGATCTACGCAAACTGCATACAGAGCAATCCAGTGTTGAGGGAAATATTTAAGATAAAGTCGCTACTCGCACTTGCTAGAGGTTTTGGGCGTGTATGAGCCCTCATCTTCCATTGTACAGATTTCAGACAAATGCTCATCCCCAACACCTAAGAAGCTTAGCTGTTTGTACGGTGGATTGTACTTAGAGTTTAAGTACGCGCTCTGCTGAAATTAGGTGATTGTTCAATCTCTCCAAGATTTCATTATTTTTGTTCAGAAAACGAATTAGAGTTCTCAAAAAAAAAAAGAATTATAATGTTATGAATGATTTCTTATATTTTTTTTTTATATGAAAAGATAGAAGTTTCTCGCATATCAAACCTACAAATAGATGTATTTGGTCACTATCTGATAGATGGTCTCGCCTGGAGAGATGAAAACAACTACATTGCAATACATCACGAAGACTTATATTAATCGCTTCCTATCACACTAAAATACAAATCGCTCCTAGTACTGATGTACGCCGTAGTGCAATAGATCATAATGGATTGAGTGGACAAGCGAGCTATGGAGAAACCTTTCAGCTAGGGCTCAGGCCTATTTCGGAACAGCGGTGATATATGCTAACGGCCGCTATTTATAGTTAGGATAGCATCCAGCCCATAAAAAGACTATTCTTCTTTTTATGGGCTGTTTTATTGGCATCATTAGCTCAACAGGATTCGCTTTATAGTTCTTTTATTTTTTTAAGTGAATTGTTGTTGGACTTTTCATAAGTCAAATTCATGAAAGTTTTTCTGTTTTATATAAAAAGTAATTATATATTTCATGGTAGTATAAAGAAGACCCTGGTATCAGACTTTTTTATACACTTGAGCGAAAAATATACTAATTGCATTCAGTTTCTGTTACAATACTCCAACAATACAAACAACTGTAACCCCATGTAATTGGTATGTCGTCGAATGGAATACGAGAAAACAGAACTGATGGTCTGGTATTGTATATTAAGTTTTCAAATACTTTGTAGCATATCGGAAGGAAGCTGATTGGTCTGTAGGATTGTTTGTGTCCTTACCTAGTTTGAGCGTCATTTTAATGAGTAAGTATTTCCACCGCGTACTTATCAGAGTAGGAGTGTCAAGATTTTATCGAGAAACAAATATTAACCGAGCCAGGTGCGAATCGAACTCATAACGTTCAGAACCTTGCACTCGAATCCACGTTAAAATTTTCTATGTAAATCACGGGCGGATCTATGGGGAGGGGAGGCTTTCGGGCTGAAGCCCTCCCCCCCCCCAAAATAGTAAAATATAACCATGTTTTATGGAAATTTTTTTTTAAAAATACCTCTTAAAGTATTATTGTTCGTGTAATTAGATTTCATAGGACTTAAGGAATCACTTAAACACCATTTCATACAGGTAGCTAGTTTATTTCTGTTTTTCCCATGTAATTATGGTTATTTTTATGAAAAAAAAAGCTTTCGGGCTGAAGCCCCCCCCCAAAATTAAATCCTGGATCCGCTAGTGATGTAAATTAAATTGGTTTTGGTTCCTTTCAGGTAGTTAAACCGTAAGACTACGCTGCCAAATAGCGGCTTTTACTATTTCTATGAAATTTCTCTTAATTTTTTCCTTGGTAATAATTTGTAACGATTACAAAATTCATAAAAATCTAAGAGAAAATAACATTTATCATATATAAATACTTGAGGAGCATCTATGCTCGGTTGTTGCAGATTTTCGTGACTTACTTAATCCAGGTGTACGATACGTCTTTATTAACCGCTCACGACATTTATTCAGGGATTGCTTTGAAGTTGAAGTTGTGCACGCCCCCACCTGGTTAACGATTCCTTCACGAAAGGAGAATTACTTGTTACGTTGTTTATTCCGTCGACTTTCTCTACCGGCATTAAAGGATCCATGTGTGGAGGATGTTTCTATATATAAACAGTTACTCATCGTATGATGTAATAATATAGTGTTACAAGTTTATTGAATAATAATACAATTTGCTGCATTGATGGGCAACAAGGGTTAGAAGTGTACATTCAGGCAATATAAAAATAAAACCTGTTTCACTACAACCCATCAAGGGTCTTGGTTTCAGTACTTTGTAAGGAAGTATCGTTTTAAGTTCAACGGTTTTGCCTTGAGGTTTTTCTCCTTAATTAGTTTTTGATATAGGGTAACCGCTTTATAGAGACTGGGTGTGCCTCAGGAGGGTTTCCTGACCCTGGGATCGATCCACAGCTGATGAAACAGAATAAATAATTACCTGCCATCAGCCGAATTAGAACTTGGGACCTTGAGCTTAAGAAGTCACTGTCTTGCCCACTATCCTTCCCCGTTCCCACAGTATGTACATATGAACGGGAAATAAATATAAACAGTTTAAAAAATAAATTCACAGTAAATAATGATATGTGATAATTAAATATATAACTTTTTTCTATTCTAAATCATTTCAACTTTGTTCATATTTCAATTATTATTTATCCACATACGATAACTTTTTTATGAGATATTTCAGGAAGGAAACAAACTTAGACTGTATTCATGTAATGAATAAGTTTGAGATGTTAAATGTTCAAGATATAAGGAACAAATTTAAAATAATAATGAGGATGAAACAAAATTGTCCGGTATTCCAGTCGATATTTATTTTTGGGTTAGCTGACATTTTAACCCAAACATTTGGATCATCTTCAGGACCTTTTGAAGTCGAGACAAGCCGTTCTTGGCTCGACCTCCTAATGATAATCCTGAGGATGAACCACTTGTTTGGTCAACTGATCAGTTGACTACTCACGCATCTCTAAAATAATAATAATTAAAATAAATGATACAGTCAGATGTGATATAAAACTTTTTTCAATTGATAATAAAAAATATATATCAAACCTATAACATAGATATCAGGCCATCCAATATACAACAATGATATAATAATCTAAATAATTAAGTTTATTAGAATAATAAAAAATAATGATGGCGTTCATAAATTTAGGTTTAGTAGTATAAAATACTATTTCTACTTTAACTACTATTAAAAATGTTAATAAAATAATATATTAATTTATATGTCTTTACGTCTATACATCCTGCATCATTAATAAAAACAGTAAGGTTTGCTATTAAAAATAAATTTGAAACCATCTCGTTATCTAATGTAATTTCTTTGTTTTCCGAAACTTTTTATAGTGTTGTAATAAATTTATTTATAAATTCTTAATTAATTAGTATTATTATTGGTTTTATAAGTTAAATATATTTAAAATGATAGTATCTCAATCAGTTTTATATTATACTTATCTGTCTTACCAATCATAAAACATTGTACGAGTAATATGTTTTAACTGAATGTCTGCCACTCTGATCAAACATCTTGATGAAATTTCTATATAAATTTAACTATAGAAATTCTTAAAATGTTTAAAACACATTCAAGTAACCCTCTGAATACAAACAAAGCCAACAATGCCCTCTACATTTTAATTTGCTGCTGGAACAGATTATTATTCCTGGTGGTTTTGGTTGTTGAAAGTAGAATAGATAACTAATTCCTGCTTACTAAAATATTCGGACTTGAAGAGGAAAATTATATGACTAATGTATTTGTGTTTTCTGCATGAAATCAATATTTACTATATTTTTGTTCTTAAGCCGAATTATATTAGATCTTTTAATAATTTATCTAGTATATTCTATAAGCTTTGATGTAGTTTTCTTCATTTCTTTACATGCTTTATATTCATATTGACATAATACCACTCTTATAAATACAAATACATCTCATACTGGCCAATATAGATTTATGATTGAAAGGATAATAGAATATATTTTGCTTAACAGTAACAGTAGCCAATGAAAAATCAATAATAATATACGATATTTAAAAACATGTCTTAACTTTAATTTAAAGAAATTAAAAATTATGATTTAAAGAAAAAATTATTATGATTCACAAATTTATAGTACGGCCAACAAAATAACCCATAAATTACTAGGTAATTTGTACTGGAACATAGAACCTTTCTGTTACGTCAGTATAATTTTTCTATATCTGCAGCAAACATATCTCTCCTTGAAATATATAACGAACTAAAAAATGAAGGCACTTGGATAATATTGATATGATTTTTTTGGCAAGGGTTCTGGTGTATACGGATCAAAGAATATTAAAACCAAATTCTTTAATTAGTTACTTTAAAAGTCTGTCTGAATTCCTAAACTTCAGAGTAGTTTTGATGCCCCAATATGTGCATCCTGCCACATTATTAAAACTGTCAAGTATGCCCCTTTGAAATTCTTGAAAATTATTCTTCATCCTACGGACTTTGAGGATGAAAAGCATTCTTAGAGAGATTGTAGTAGACCTTTCAGGTTCTGTTGTGATACTTACCAATTTTATAAATAAAAATTAAATATTATATCAATTTTTTTCCAATGTGGTAAAGATAATAAACAAATAAATTAATAAAATTTCATTAAATTAATAAAGTTAAATACAATCATTCCAATTTGGCCTATGCCTCATCAGATATGTTACATTTCTTAAATAGTAATAATACCTTATATAGCATAACTTACCTTAACAAAAATGCAAACTTTTTTTAGTTTTATAGCTTTATTAGGTGATTATATTTGGCAGAATTAATTGTTAATCTTGTATTTTCTTCAAGAATAATAATCATATTAATTTTTCTTCTGATTTATTTTAAGATGGTAGATTAACTCAAATTCAAGCAATAAGCAATGCACAACAGAATAATACATAATATTTACTTAAAGTAAGATAGAAACAATATGTTTTGTTGATTTTTATTTAACATATCAGTTGTGAATTTATTTAACTTATAATTTTTTTTTCTTCATACTTATTTACTTCTTTACACTAAAAATGATTAGGAGGAGAAATAAAAAAAAAAAAAATTGTAGTCTTAATTGCCTTTTCTTGATCTTATAGTAGTTTTTCACTCATTGCATAAAATTATAGTATGATTAAATTAGCGATTATTTGTAAAAAAACATTTCATTGATATAAATATCTTTGGAAGTACTTGTTTAAAAATTATTAAATGTTTCTAATCATATGACTGAAATTCATTATTGAAGTTTCAAAGGTAAAATATGCCAAGAAATTCCCCTGATATGTCTTATATAAACGAAATTTGTTAAACATGGTGACTTGGATTTAAAGAAACATATTAAACCAGAATTCTAAAATAGAATTCTTATTTATTCTCTTCTAAAACTAAAATGATATAAATTATTTCTATATCAATGCTTGAGAAATAAGAAATTTTTGAAAACAAAACAGGAAATATTAATTAATCTTAGACATAAGTAAATTTATAGTTAATGTGTTAAAATAAAAATTGGGATTTTAAAAAGAGCTCACATTATTTTTTAAATGAACACAAGCCCGCTCTGGCGTCCTGGCGGTGAACTAGCAGTGTTTCATGGTTTCACCGCTAGATGCCTCTTATCTCGTAAATTTTCAGAAGTAGTATAGTGATAAAATGTTTGGTTTTATGAAATGCTTAGGAAAGGATTTTATTGGTATGTATTCCTTTTAATTTAAATAGTTTTAAAATGACTCATTGTGGAAATCTAGATGGTGTTATTTCTTTGCCAATATTTTTCACTTTTCCATATTTGTTTCAATGATTGTAACTAAGTAGGTAGAGTATTATTCAGTGTAGGTATAGATATTATATATAACTATTAAATCTAATTCAAGGAAGTTATTTGTAGAACTTTGTATTTCATATTACTTCTAGTTGTATTAGTAATTTAGTACCTAAACCATTTATTTATTAAAATTATATCAATAATTTCAATAAATGGGAAACTCTTGATTTTTTCATTTCAGATCCGTTTAACAATAATGAACCTTTTACCACTAAAACTATTAAATCTGATTCAAGTTTGTGTAACTTTTGATTCTATATTACTTTTAGTTGTATTAGTAATTAATTACTAAATTATTTTTTTATTAATAATACCAATAGATTTTGATCAGTTAAAATATTCCTTTCAAGAATAAAGAATGAACTAATTTCCAGCAAAATGTTTAATTTATTCATTTCAGATCTGTTCAAAAATGAATAATGAAACCATTTCCGCCAAAACTTTTAGTTAATCATATTCATACAAGTTTTTCTCTTTGAATTATTTTTAGTTTTAATTTTGTAAGATTCTTTTGAAATCATTGTTATCCGAGCTAATTGTTTTCTATTTTTATGTTTAAATTATTGTAATTTTGTAAATTCCTTCTTGATTTCCTTCAATAACAAGCTCTTGATTTATTTATTTATGTGAGATATTGAAACTACATTTAGGAATTATTTTCTCCTAATATTTTTAGTTAAGTCAGATTTGTATAGCTTTTGTTTTCATTCTGAAACGAATGATCGTAAATGTTGATGTTTACTTTTATTTTTAAAAGATCATTTATATTTATTTGTTCTTAATATTTTTATTAAGAGGAATCATTTTTATATAGTTTCTTATCATTGTTATGTTGTTTTGAGTATCTTTTATTTTTATATTTTTAACTGATTTTTATTTCATTATTAAGATATAAGTTCATATTACACATTATTATTATGTGTATGAATACGATGCTAATCTGCTGGGTATCCTGTTATTTACCGAATATTTATTGGTTTTGTATATTTCAACAGGTTCACGATTTAAAACAACATTATGAAGAAAAAAACTAATTCAAAAGTCTTATGTTTCTGTAAGTGTTAATTTCAGTGAATCGGTTAAAAATAGTTTCTTTTTGAAACAGTTTATTGAAAATAATCCATTTACGATACTTCAAGTTTTTATTATCAAGTAGATGAATTGTAAAATTTTAAGGATAAAGAAAACCATTCAGACTTCATATCTTTGATTTACTTTAATGGATGAAGTTTCGAACACAACCTGGTATCTTGAATGAAATCAAGTTTTCTCTGTAGAATACTATAATTTTTTTATGCTCTAATGTTACAACATTATCTTTTAAAACAAACATGGATTTTTATTTTTTAAAGATGTCTCATATTATCTTTTATTTATATACCAACTCACTCTAGTGATCTAGCAGTGAACTATTAGTGCCATATTTAGAGATGTTACGATATTAGGGTATAGAACATTCACTGTATCTAAATACAGGCCTTGATTTCAAATTAGTGTATTTGAAAATAGGTTTTGTAATATCATCAATTTAAATAATTAAAAGGTATGAATTCTGAATACATCTTATTGAAATTTCACAATTCACTTGTCATAGTAACAGTATTATTATTCTTTAAAGGAAGGTTAAATTTGTTGGATGTAAGAGTTCCTTGTTGGTTTTTGATTATTTTTTCCACAATTTCATTACACACAATTTAAAATATTTGGTTCCCTTGATCGATGCTATGATATTTCATAAAAGATCCAAATGCCCCTTGGTAAGATAGGGTTTTCCATTTTGCAATATAATAATAATTATTACTGTTATCCAAGCTGTAAATTATAATCAACAGTATTTCAGGTAATATATTTAGAAATAAATACCATCTCATAGTATTTACTCATTTTATTGGTAGAGTTAAAATCAAAACATCATAATGATAAATAATCTGGATTTTCAGTCTAGATTCGTGTTGTTCAGCTTGCTGATTTTTCGATCCACACGTTTGAGTCTGTTGTAAAAATTAAAAGTTACATGAATAATATAAAATATAGAAAGAAGTGCATAAATAAGCCATTTAAGGTAATATTAATTTAAACATAATAGTACTTCTAGAGAAAAAAAAGAAGATAAAAAGTACATATTAATTAAATGAATAAGAATTATTCACGAAACAACTAAGGCTTTATACATCATACAGTGAGATTTAATAACTAAAAGGAGTATGAATAAGTTTGTGGAGCAACAAATGTAATCATATTATAATTTTTAAAAAGTAAGTAATATAAATCGGAGCTTGAAACGGAAAAAACTTTTTTTTTTTTTAAAGTTTCGGTGTCACTGGAATTTTTATTGTTGATATTTTTTCAGTTCTTTTGGAACTAGAACTTTTTCCCTTGCTACTTTTCAAGAAAGTTTTTACTGTTCCTTTATTTTTGAAAAACTGTTATTTCCGTCGATTTCACTAAAAATCTAATATAAAAATGACTTTTTTTCACAGCTACTCAAACAAACCACACAATTAGAATCATGTAATTTATTTAAGAAAAATTATTGCTATAATATAAGCCTAGTTATTGTTTATTTTTCATTTGACGGGAAATTTTTAAGAACATAAATTAGTATAAGTTAAACTTTTACCATAAACCTGGACCTTTATTACAAAAAAGTTCCTTAGAACTTTTATTTTAAGAACTTGTTTCCTAAAAAGTTGCATAGAAACTCTTAAAATGGCATATTTTGAAAAGTTCCATAAAAGTTTCAATCCCTGAAATAAATAATTGTTAAGCTATTATTTATATTAATTATTTTATAACATAGAAGTAGATGGAGTGAAACATGGAAACTGTCTCTGTAATACGACATTTTATTTAATTAAAACATGAAGGCCAAAAATCTTTTATAGGTTAGTTTCATATATTTGTTCTCCGGAGGTAAAGCACACCATGTCCATTTTTGTATTTGTTCAGGGAAGCCAATCTTCAGTAACTTTAAGCTACTAAAATTTATTTCTTAGTTACTAAATCTGTATCCCGGCAGTAAAGGATACCATGTCCATTTTTGTATTTGTTCAGAGAAGCCAATTTTTCATAACTTTGAGCTATTAAAATTTGTTTCTTAGATATTAAATTTTAATAAATTAGTTACCATTTTAATAAAAAAATGGACCTGGTGCCTTTTACTTCTGGAGTACAGATATATATATATATTTTTTTTTTTTTCATGCTTGCTTACATTTAGTAGCTATACGGGCATTATAATTTAAAAATATTATTTGATTTTTTAATTATTTAGCTTAGATCACTTGCACAAACAAAAGACAAAAACAAAGGACCAGTGGAAAAAAAAAATTTATATTTTGGGGAACTTCAGATCAAAATACCTCTCCAGAGATAATGACTAATCTGCATTAATGTGATTTGGAAATTTAGAGTGCCTGATTGGCCAATATATAGGAAATATTTCTAGATAACATATTTTTTTATTTCATTTAGTCTTATTATTTGAATGATAACTCTTTTTCTTAGTTCCTAACAGCCATAAAAGTGAAACTATGTTTGAGGGGGCCACCTACAAATCTCTTTCCCCACTAGACCAAGACAGTACCGTTATAGTGCCTGTATAATTGACAGGCTGTTACTCAAACCACTTCTTTGCATATTTCACAACTATCGATGGGACTTTTTAAATCGATACATAAATCGATACCTTCTCCGTATTCGATACATCTATTAAGGATTTATTTTATCCTTTCCCTTTCCATTCTTTTTTTTTTCTTTTTTTTCGACAACACAAACGACATTAATTCTCTAACAAGGTTTCCTTGTCATGTCTACATTACTGTTAACTCTTAGCGTTGACTGAAAATTACGTGTTTTGAGAAATATGTTTAAAATTAATTTATGAATTTACCAAACCGGTCATAGACTACACCGTTTTACGCTATTCGATCGTAAAAGGTCATCTATTTGAATGATTTGATTGTTTTTCCACAGTCATTTAAATGTTCCTTCAAGTGAAAATTATAAATTATACAGGAAAAAACCTTTCTTCAAATTGGAAGTAGCCGAATTTTAACTAACGCATTGGTCTCATTCGTATAAAGATGGGATCTTAAGGTTATTAGAATTAAATTAATGTTTAGAATTTCTATGAAGACCAGCTATAACTATCCGATTAATTCATGAGAAATTAAACTAATGTTCTTAGATTTAACCTTGAAAATCTTTGTGGCTTAAACTGCTTGTTCATGTGAACATATTTCAGATAAAACCATATATTCAATGTATAAAACAGTGAAATAGTTACAGTTATGTATAGTTGTACAAATATCAAATTGTAATCTAGTAAGGCATCATATTTTAAGATATGAACTGTTGTAAACTTTCGATCTAGAAGGGTTGGCTAGTGAATTCATCAATTTTAAATAATACACGGTTTTAAACTATGTTGTGAATAATACTCAACCATATAAGTACGTTTGAAATTTTTTCCTTTTAGATTATTAAACAAAACTTATCTATACAGGAAATAATTTTTAAAAAGTAGATAAAATAAAATATATATTTTTTTTAATATTTTAACGCTCAATTATCTGTGTTTATGGCGATCTAGACCTAGCCAAAAGGGCTTATTCTATTATTTGATATGGAACAAATAATAGGACATTCAGGCAAAATAATATCGTAACTACATTATTTAAAAAAAAGAAATTATTCTTAATGATATTTACAACTGTATTAAAGGAATGCATTTAGTAAATTTGAACATATGTATATAATGAAGCGAAAACACTTGTTGAAAAACTACCCAATGGTAGCACTCTAATATGTCTACATTAGGAGATCACGGGACCATCTTCTTTCCAGACGCCTCGGAGGGTTATCAGGAATTGAAGAGGAAGCAAGGTTAGGAACGAGAGGGTTGGGATGGTTATGAAGTTTATTATGGAAGGATAGGTATCTGAATTGGGCCAAATCGGAAACATATGGAACATTAAGGTCATTATGGATTATATTATTTGTTACAAAGTAAGGAGCATTAAAGATTTTACGAAGGATTTTGGATTGTAAGGATTGGATACGAGAGGAATGCGATGGTTTAGTGGAGTCCCATAGCTCAACTCCGTAAGTCCAAATAGACCTTATTACATGGGCCTTTTGTAATTAATTGGAAGTTTAGAGCGTTTGTCTAGGAAGTGCTAAAGTAATCGGAAACGTCGAGCGGTTTCTTGTCGTTTCAGTCTGGTATGAATAAAAAATTAATTTAAAATTTTGAAAACTTTCTGTCTTGAAAAAGATTATTCTATTTCAAAATGGCTCACAGTTCTATTGACCTTTAAACACTTTATATTTCCACATATCAAGGGATTACGGACTTTTTCATTAATTTCATAATCAGCTATGAAAAAAAAAAAATCATCGTTTATTTTACATATATGGATATTTTAATAAATTCATTTGTCTTATTTATGAAGTCCTCGTGTTTTAGAATTATTATTATTTTTTTTGTAATGATAGTTTGGTCGAAGGTGCGGTGAATAGCCACAAACTTTATATTGTAGCAGTGTTTTACCTACCTTTTCATCTACTTTGTAGGTACTACATGAGGGCATTTCATCTAGCATTTTCGGCAGAAGCTGGGAAAAGCAGTTGGGAATGAAACGTTACTATTAAAATTGTGATGACGACCTTTAACATAGGTGGAAACGTTGACAAATGTAATAAAACACTACTACAATATACAGTATGCATCTAATGACCGCACCCCCGACCAACTTCTTAAATTAGAATTCCAGTAAACTATCACCTCAGCATTATTGTTATTTTCTAAAAAAAAAAAAATGTATTTGTTTACCGATTCAGTCCAAAGAAACATTATCCATTCATAAGGAGTTGCTACCTTCTTAAAATTCTTTTGTAAATACTTTTAACAACTCAGGCTTACACAAATAGGTAAAAACGTATTTAAAAAAAAAAAATAGAATATGTTTTTCTTGTAGAATTTGTTAAATAATCAACAAATGTTTTGTAACACTTATTGATTAGTTTCCCTTTTTTTGTAATTTTTTTTTAAATTTATTTAGCTATTAAGCATTTATGATTCAATTTTATAAATCCAGAAATTCTTATAAAAAAAAAATTTTTTAAACAATGCGTGTTTTTTTTAAGTTCCCGTTTTCCTTGTTTTTTTGTAGGGGTCGAATCCTTTATTAATAGAATATAAAACATTATGGGAATTAACGATTTAATTTTGGGGGAAGGGAGTTTTTTTGTTTATTTTTTAATACCTTTAGTTCTATGGAAGAAAGTGATCCTTGAAGGCCTCTTAAAAAAACAAAAACAAAATACGATGGTAATCACATAAACAATAAAGGGATAATTATTTTATATTCTTTTTCTAGTAAAGTGCTTGTATTTCGTAGCTGTATATGCATTAAAATTTAAAAGTATCTAACTTAGATCACTCTTAGAAACAAACTTAGGCCAGAGGAAAGGCATTTTCTATTTTGGGGACTTTAATCCGAAAGACCCTTCATGGATCCGCCAGTGTCTTTATATAATTATTCATAACGGCTATACGGGTTTTATCTACTTAAAAACGACAGAGTTATTGCTAAAACGCTGCATTCTTATTCACTGAATAATTATAAGTATAAAAACGTTAACAGAGAAATACGTGTGAAAGCTATTTGATGAAATTGTTAGTATAAGTCTCATGGGAATGTACCCATGAACTTGCTCCCTGATTAGTAAATATCGGTTCTGTGTTATCTTTAGGCAGCTCATGTGAAACAGCATTTCACAAGTACCGCCTTACGCCGTGGCAGTATCCACGAAATTACGTTTTGAGAAATCCTCCAGGGACGGAAACCACAGCACACGGTCCGTTTACGGACAAGGGTACCCCCGGTACACGATTCTTCACGAAGGATTGCGATTTCCTGGATACGGTTCGATCCATGCTGTTCTACTTCTGAACAAAAGTGAGCGGGCCCCCTCGCTGGGAAATTTAGAGACGTCGAAAGCTGATATAACCGATTGGTTCCGTCGGTTTCAGATTGCAGAGTGGAAATTGAAAGTCCTTAGTTATTTTAAGTACCATTTCACACAGACATTCTGGTGTTTTTTCACACTTCTCCATTTCGCATCACACCAACATTTCTGAATAGAACAATTAGAGTAATCTGTCGAACTTCGTAGTTGGAAAAGAAATAATCGAAACCACCGAATGGTTTGAAAGCTAAGCTTTCGATGATGGGAAACTTTATGGTTCACAGACAGAAGATTGTCTTTATGTAACCAACACCTTGCAAACTTTTAAGATACATTCATGTTCCTCTCACTTATCGAATCTTCTAAATGATATACAACATGATATATATATATATATATATATATATATATATATATATATATATATATATATATATATATAAAGGAACATTAAAATTTTATCGGTATTTAATCCTTAACTCCAACCTTTCCACACATGAAAATGGCTGCCGTATAATTATCCAAATGAACATGAAAATATGATTCCAGATTTGAATATCGTCGATTATTTATGGGCTTACACAGCTCGGAAATCAAAATATAACGTCAGTCAATGATCTTAAAACTAATCCATTTGTAAATAGCCTCCTAATTGACTTCATAGTTGATCCAATCAATGTCTAAATGGTACTGAAAAACTGTATGTCATAAATGTAAGCATGTCAAATACATTTTTTATTTCTCTCTCCTTTCTCGGCTTTTAGGCTATACGGGGTTTTCCGAGCTGGGGGATGAGGGCAGGGAATTTAAAATCCCTTCCGGCACCGGCACTCGAACTCGTACTTTTATTTAATATATCATACCGGGAAACTCGCGCTGCTGTGAACACGTGTTAGCCCATTCGACCACCCCGCCCCCATGTCGAAAATAATTACAAAATACTATTTATGTTGGCTGATTTCTCTCCTTAATGCACAGAACCCGTAGGCCTTTTGGTTTCGATGTGTTGGCGGTTTCCATCCAATAAAAGAGAAGATTAGCAGTAAGTGAAATGGTAGCAATTTCTTTTATCGAAATGATATGCGGTCGGGGCTGTGAAAGTGCTGTCCTCAGCCGGGGCCTTATGTTAATGTCTCTTTGAGAGAGTTATTCCAAGTTTTTTCCTTTTTTTTTCTTAGGTCGGTTCGAGTGTTGATTTAATGTATACTTCTCCAATGTGAAAGCACTAGTATTACTAAGTCGAAAATAAAAAGTTCTCCGTTTTCTAAGTTATGAGTTATTTGTACCAGTGTTCATCTGGTGTTCGAAGTTCGATCATAATCATTGAATATTTGAGGAAATTATAAATGAATTTATAAATATCCAACATTTTCTTTTTTCTATTCTTAAACATTCGTACACACACTTTTTGTATTTACAAAACAAAATTGTTCAGTACCATTGGTTTTATTTTCTTCAGCCCATTTTTGGGAATGTATGTTAAATACATAAATTAAAAGGGCTTCAAGGAGAATAATTTAGACAAGTATCATTGAATTCAAAACAGACGTTTTGGATATAATCTATAGAGATACGCGTTTTTCCATCATCATTTTGAAACGTAAGGCTTGATTTTAATGAAATTTATATAAAATCACTTCTGAATTTAATTGCGATAATGTACCGAAATTACAAAGCAATCGGTGGAGAACCTTCGGTGATAAGTAGTTTTGAACAATGTACATTTACCAACTTGTAGGCAACCATTATTTTCTACCACTCCTTTCAGTCTTTTTGTAATGGAGTAACACTTTTTTTGGCAAATTCTGGTCTCAGCCTGTTCCACTCTTCGAGGAGATATATTTTAAAAGACTTCTTTGCTAGAAATTCAGTGATTTTTCAATCCTACCTCCAATTTTGCCCGCAGGTGTTCTGTCAGATTAAGATCTGTTGCCTGTGGTGGAGTTTTTATGTCATCAGGAGTGTTTGGGGTCATTACTCTGATAAAAATTAAATTTGTTTTTATCCCGGAATTTTTCGAAATTTCCTTCGAGTTTCTTCTCAAAATATCTGCGTAAACATATTTATTCACTGTACCATGTGAAGATTCCCTACACCAGAATCCGCCGTACACCCCACACCAGGAAACAGAACACAGCATAAGAACAAGAAAAGAGACAAATTAATAAGAAGTTTATTAATGGCAATAAATTATTATTTTATTAGCCAAAGTTCACGAACATACCAACGTACTTATACAAAACATGGCCACGAGGCATATGCCAGAAAACGCCCTACGAGTGCTGAAAAGGAGCTGATTTGGCGACCTCCTGAATTAACTTTTTTTCAAGTTAGGAGTAGGTGCCGATGGGTACATACCTGTTTTATTCCTGACATGCCAATTCTATCAATAAAGATCACATCTACTTATTGTTACAGGCTGTGACGGGTGTGGATTAAAAAAAAAATGTTAAAAAAAAAAATTGGTCCAGGAGTTTTGGAGAAAATGCGCGGACGGCGGACGGACAACAAAAAAATTATTCGTTTTTCGAATTCTACCTATCCTGAAACGTAAAACCTCAAATTTTTAGAAGAGACTAAGTTTTTGAATTTTTCGGTCGATCACAATGGGCCATTATTGAATATAATAAACCAAAAATATTTAATAATAGCGATATCTCTACTAATAGTGCTTTGATTTCGATGAAGAAACTTCCTTAATTTTTAGGAAATTTAAATATCTTTGAAATATCTTATCACAATATCAACAAAAAAGTGTATACTTTTTGAGTTATTCGGAATTTAATTTTAACATCGCTCGTAATTTTTTTCCAGCTTCTTTTCGTTGAAGTATGTTATATAGATAAATTTAAAGGAAGTGGAGAAGAAGACTTTAGCCAAGTTTCATTGAAATCTGTACATTCACTTAGGCGCTACAATCTATAGCAATGCAGATTTTTCAGGCGCTATTTTAAAAGTAAAAGGCGGATAGTCATGTCGATGAAGGAGGATCATCTTCGGGTGACCTCTGATTTTAAATCTAAATTTGAAAAAAAATCGGTCCAGTGGTTTCGATGAAAATTCGTTGACGGCGGACGAACAAAATAATTGTTATTCGTTTTTCGAATTCTACGTATCCTGAAACGTAAAACCTCAAATTTTGAGAGGAGGTTAAGTTTTTAAATTTTTTGGTAGATGGCAATGGTTAGTTATTCAAAATAATAAACCAAAAATTATTATTTTCAATATAATGTAAATTGAACTATTTTATTCAAAAATTTCTATTAATATCCAAGTGTATCATTTTGACTGTTAGCCGCTGTAGTTCACCATTGAAAGATATATTATTATTAGAAAACCATCTTGGAATACGGTATACTTTCTCATCCAGATGCTTAAGGTTCCTTTAATTATGTTTCATGCGGGCTGCCCACAAGTCCCACGAGTGGATATTCCTGCCTTCTCAAGAAGGATGAGGGTACCTATCCCTTTGTTTTCTTCACTATGTCCGTGCGCCTTCCTTCACAGATCAGGCAAGTGTTGATGTGAAGGAATGTGAACTGAACTGGACAGACATGTCCGATTACTTGAAGCTGATCGATATTTCGTAACGCTGTTTCAAACATCTGTACAATTGCAATAACTAGGGGGTCATGCAGTGATGTGAATTTTTTTTTAAAATGTACTAAATGAGCTGATAACATAAGAACCGAGTTGATTATACATCAAAATTAATATTAAATCCATAAAAGGTAGTTATGGTTGAGAAGTTGCGGGTTGCAGTCTCTGAGAAATACAAATAAAAATATTTATCTGAGGTATATCAATAAAAATTAAGTAACAGCTTTACTCTCTCAACAATTTTTCTTTATTTTTATGGCGTTTCGGGCTCTCTTTCAGACTAGAAATTACAAAACATTTTTGTTATTTGTATTTTTATATTATCATTACAATATTTTTTTATAACTTATAACATCAATAATAGATTTGCCAATCTTACCCGTATCTCATCCTTCTATCGTCTTATTTTTATACATTTTCTTGTATCATCTAGAAGGATGAGATACGGATAAGATTGGCAAATATGTTATTGATATTATAAGTTATAAAAAATATTGTAACGATACTATGAAAATGCAAATAACAAAAATGTTTTCTAATTTCTAGTCTGAAGATGGGATAATAAAGTGATCCCGAAACGTCATAAAAATAAAGAAACAATTGTTGGGAGAGTAATAGTAACATCCGCCTGAAACTTTGTAAATAGTTACATCTCATCGTAACCTACAACTATTTTATTTATGAAAACTCTTGGAATTGGAGCGTTTTCAATCTGGAGGGAGCAAACTTTGTCTAGTTAATTAGGTACTAAACAATCGTAAAGACCATTTGCTTTCTACTTGGATCGTAATTTGATCACAAAATTGAGAAATGATGTGGCCTCCAAAAATATTTAGTCGTTTGGCGTGACCTACACCCTCTAATTTCCAAAATTACGAGGTTTTATAGAGGACAAATGGCCCAATATATTTGTAGATCGTCTTTTTAATCGATTTTTTGATCAAATTATCCTATGATGATATACGAGTTTTTAGCACCTAATTAAACAGACAAAATTTGTCCCCCTCCAAATTGAAAACGCCCCAATTCCAAGATTTTTCGTAAAAAAAATAGTTGTTACGATGAGATTAAACTATTTAGGAAGTTTCAGGCTAATGTTAATAATTTGATAAAAAGGGGGTCTACCATGGACTATAAAGCGGTTACTTAACATTTATTTATATACCTCAGATCTAAAAGCATTAGCTGAAAAATCTGACTCGCTTAAGTTTTAGGTCTAAAAACTATATTTGAGAATAATGTTTTATAGATAGAAGAATTCGAGCATTATTTGTGCAAAATAAGGTACTCCAGTGGTATAAACAATGATTCACCTCATAAATCTGCAATAAATAGAAAATATTAGTTATCTTTTTGTTGCATATAATGCTTACAGAACTATTGATGTTGAGTAACAGGACAGATAATGTTGAGTAATAGTGTTCTGAATAATATCTAAAATAGTGTTGTTTTAAATACTTACAATCAAGATAATATTACTCTGATGGAAATACATATATCTTTACAAAATTCATAAGAAAAAAGATCTAATACAATGTTGCACTAATGTCATTTGCTCATCAGTCGGTGACAGACTAAGAACACAACATAATGTTTTAAGTTCAAGTCATTTGGACCACGATTTCACCATACACCATCGGAATGGAGCGATCGATCTCGTGGTTTCCTCACACACTATCAGTTGGTTTAATGGCATTATGGACTACAAATGATGGATATTCAACTCACTGGATATCCAAATAATCCTGTCAGTTCATTTCTTCCTCATCGGTTTCCCCACAGACGGTAAGATAATAATGCGACATCACTCCATTTTGATGAATAGACTGGTCGTGTATGAGATGTGTTTACAGAGCCAACTCTACTATTTAAATATATTAACTATCACTCGAGTTTTAATTAATATCCTATTGTTCAATATTCTGTCATTTTATTATTATATTCAATAATGAACCTCTGTAATCTACCTAGAAAAAAAAATATATAACTCCGCTCAAAATTTCGGATCTTACGTTGACAAGATGAATATGGTTTATCCTCCATTTTGTTTCAACATGGTGGACAATTAGAGAAATTCATACGTCCGTATCTCAACCATTCTTGTATATAGAAGAAAAATAAAAGTAAAAGCCTTCAAGTGCCAAAACTACAGTTTTTCTTAAGACGAAATAAACCGTGAATCTTTTTTTTAATTAATTAGATTTTTCGTTCAGTTTTTATTCCATTCTCAAGACAAAAATCTAATGTTTTAAATATAGAAGAGAGTAATATAGAAAATCAAGAGATATTTATATAATTTGATCTATACCCACTTTAAGCCTCTGTTAACCTTTGAATGTTACTTGATTGGAATTTGTAAATATACTTGAGTATCGTATCCAATCAGATCAAGGTATTAGCATATATTTGCAAACTGAAGTCGTAAATATACCAAGTCAATCCCTAGTCGTAAATTAACGAGACAAGTCGCATCTTAATAGTTCCTCCTCGTCCATCTTCCATGACCCACTTCAGAAGGTCATCTTCATCTTTAATTATTTGTTATTTATATTATTTTAATATAAATAATTCCTAATTCCAAAACCCTTTGGGTTGTAGCGGTAGAGATATTTTATTTTAATATTTTAATTCTAGTTTTGAAATGAATAATGAAAAATAAAATATAATACCAAGAACGTTGTAATGGAAGAAATTCGCTATTGACTTATCTTTACTCGTAATGTATTTAAACCCTTAAAGTTCCTAATTTTTTATTATTATTTTTTATGATATGTTGTTAATATTTTCAGGTTAAAGAAATATTGAAAACAGTTAAACATTTTTAAATAACAGTAACTATTTTTATTTTAAAAGTTGTCTCTTTTTATATATATGTATCTTAAATAGATTATTTACTTTACTAATACTAATGAGGAGTTTTCATTCGCTGTTGTATCTACCACGAACGAACCCCCAGAGATCGGAGATTTCCTTGAGAGACACCCAGCCCATTGGAAGTTGATCCCCTTGTTACGGACATGGGATAACTCATGCGATAGAATTTTCATATACTTTAAACTATTATATTTAGAATAGTACCTATTTGTAGAATAGATACGTTAAGTTTGGTAATATAGAGAGTGCGTGAATTTCTCTTGAAAAGGTCCGATGAATGTATTTAAAAAGTTCTATTCTATACCTACCATTTTTCCTACTGCCACCTTATTTACTATCAGCGTGTAGACTAGAACAATACCACTATCTCACTTTCATGTCAATACTGCCACTTAAATGAAATTGCCACCGTGTAAACGTGGCTTTAGAATAAACCCACCCTCACGCGCAGTATCAGAAATGTGAGAATCTCTGGAACACATACAATGAATCTCATGTAGGTATTAGTTAATCGTCTTACAGCCGTTTCATAATAGTTTCCTAGCTAATATATATTTTTTTAAAACTTTTATTATGATATTTACAACTGCGTTAGTATGAATACATCAAGTAAATGTGTACAGAGCAATATAATCACACGAAACACGCTTGTTGAGAAACTACCTATTGGTAGCACTCTAATAATTTGTCTACATAAGGAGATCACGAGGCCATCTTCTTTTCAGATTCCTCGGAGTGTTATCAGGAATCGAAGAGGAAGCAAGGTTAGAAACAAGAGGATTCGGATGGTTATGAAGTTTATTATAGAAGGATAGATATCTGGATTTGGCCAAATCGGAAACATATGGAACTTTGAGATCTTTATGGATTATTTTATTTGTGACAAAGTAAGGAGCATTGAGGATTTTACGAAGGATTTTGGATTGTAAAGATTGGATACGAGAGGAATTTGATGGCTTAGTTGAGTCCCATAGCTCAACTCCATAAGTCCAAATAGGTCTTATTATAGCCATGTATATGAGTCGTTTGTAATTAATTGGAAGTTTAGAGCGTTTGTCCAGTAAGTGTTGGAGTAAGCGGAAACGTCGAGCAGTTTCTTGTCGTTTCAGTTTTATATGAGGATTCCAAGTAAGACGTTTGTTATTTTCTAATATTAATTCGATTATCGAGTGTAGACATTTATTACTCTTTTTTTTTTTAATATTTTATGATTTATTGAAGGAAGTTAGTCGACTGTCATATAACAAAGGAGGTAACCAACCAGTAAGTAGTCATTTTTCAATAATAAAAAATCTCATAATGACTGCTTATTGATTATTTATCTTATGTTAATATTTTATAAGAACAAATATAGGTAATTCTTTGGGTGCATTAAATGGAGTTTATATGATTCGAGTTTGATTGAGAATGATCCGACTGGATGATCAGCTGGTGAAGGGTGAGCGGTGGGGGGAGTAAACGACCGCCTCCCCACTCCAGTTTGAGATCCTCAGTAGTGCGGGAGCCGTGGCAACGTGAGGCTGCAAGGTCGTGTCATGTTCCGATGAAAGTGCGAGCTTACCCTGGCCGGGCGATGCTGAGCTACGAGGCCAGCTGGGCCGGGCTGGACCAGCTCTGGGCGGCACCCTCCATCACCACCACCGCGTCATCCTTCGAGTACCTCCCGCGGCTCCTCCTCGACAGCGACCGCGAAGAGGAGTTCCTCATCCCCAGGCCCAAGCTCATAGTCCCAGTGCACACCTATGGCATCAGGAAGCGGAGGACGGGCAACCTCCACAGCCCGCGGACCGGGAGTGGCGAGCAGGTCACCTCTAAGGAGTCCAATCAGCGGCAGGACACCAGGGCGCACCACAAGTCTTGTCCAGGTAGTTAGTGCCTTATCTATGTATCTTATTCTATGGAACTTGCTAAGTCCCGTAATATACCAAAAGCTATAGCAAACTCCAACAAATACAAAATTAAGGACTGATGATGTTTTCTATAAATCATCATATGTACAAAGTCATACATTTGCCTCCTAAGTAGTTGTCAGAACTGTATTACCAGCAGTAATAATATATATCTTATATATTATACATCTCAGACAATGTTACTCCAGAAAGTATCGTTTTCTGATCTCAGTAGCTTCCATATTATATCACAACCCCATAAACTATACACAAACTTTAACAAAGAATTCTAATGAAGCCCTGTTGGTGTGTTCTGGACGTAATCTTTTCCCTACATTTATACTTTTTCTACCTCAATAGTTGTCAAAAATGTATTCCTTGGATTTATAATCAAGAAATGGCATATCTGTTCTCTAACTCACCTTGTCCATGTAATTGGAGTCTTATATACTTCTCATCTCCGATATATTATGGAACCTCTATAAGTAGCTTCCATAATATATCGGAAGCCATCACAAACTCTTCCAAACAACACTAATGAAAGCCTGTTGACATTTTCTGAACATTATCTTTTACTGACATCCATGCTTCTTATTCCTTAATAGTTGTCAAAACTGTATTCCTGGCATTTATATTAATAAATGCATAATGTATAAATAGTCTTATTTACTATTTATCTCAGACAATGTTACTGAGCTTCGATACTATACTACTACACTACATACTACTTATAGCTTTTAGAGTTCAAGGAATGATATGTATTTCCCAACTCGCCTTCAAGCTCTACAGTCTTCGAGGTAGAAAACCTGGACCTCCTTCCCAATTTCATTTAAACTATACGCAAACTCTTCCAGAGAACACTAATGAAGTCCTGTTGGCGTTTTCTGAACATTATCTTTTGCTGACATCCACACCTTTTATTCCTTAATAGTTGTCAAAACTGTATTCCTAGCATTTATTGTGAAGGCATATTTTTTATCTAACTCACGTCATCCAAGTGATTAAAGTCTTATTTACTATATGTCTCGGACAATTTACTGAGATTCCATACTATACTTATTCATAGCATTTAGAGTTCAAGAAATGATATGTATTTCCCAACTCTTCTTCAAGCTCCACAGTCTTCCAGGTAGAGAACTTGGACCTCCTTCCCAATTTGATTTAATCTTTGATTTAAACTATACTCAAACTTTAACAAATAATTCTAATGAAGCCCTGTTGGCGTTTTATACCTTAATAGTTGTCAAAAATGTATTCCTTGCATTTATAATCAAGAAATGACATATCTGTTCTCTAACTCATCTTGTCCATGTAATTGGAGTCTTATATACTTCTCATCTCCGATATATTATGGAACCTTTATAAGTAGCTTCCATAATATATCGGAAACCATCTCAAACTCTTCGAAAGAATACTAATGAAGGCCTCTGAACGTTTTATGGACATTATCTTTTACTTACATCCATACCTTTTATTCCTTAATAGTTATCAAAACTGTATTCCTAGCATTAATTGTCAAGCCATATCTTTTCTCTAACTCACGTCATCCAAGTGATTAAAGTCTTATTTACTATATGTCTCAGACAATTTACTGAGCTTCCATACTATACCTATTCATAGCATTTAGAGTTCAAGGAATGATATGTATTCCTCAACTCGCCTTCAAGCTCTACAATCTTCCTGGTAGAGAACCTGGATCTCCTTCCCGATTTAATTTAATCTTTGGTGTCTTTCATTTCATGTATGGTCATCACAGCTTAGATCATTATAATCCAAAACGAATTATTTACATTAATTTTTACATTAGCAAGATTTTAAGTGCTGAAGCCTTGCAAAAGACCGGTTGCTATGATCGATAAGCTTAGAAACTTATTTTATTTCTATTCTACCTTGCCTTTAAGACAATACAATGTCGGAAGAAAATAATTACGTAGACTTGTGTGCGTAAAATTATTTACTATTTTTAAGTTCTTCAGTGTCTAATTCCTGGATTATATCTGAGTGATGACATATTTGGTAAAGTTACTTTATCATAATTTATAAGCTTTTCGACTCTCAACTTTAGTGCCTAATTCTATAAAAAAATAAAAAGTATTTTTTGTTGCCGGTACGTTTTTAGTAGAAACCCTCCTTAGACCCGCTCAAGTGGACCCTAGACCTAGCACCTACCTCTACTGTCACTGGCCCTTCTACGTCTAGCGTGTGCCCTCTGTCTCTCAGACACCCTCATGAGTTATTTGGAATACCAATTTGCCTGTATACCGCCTTTTTGATCTTCTGCCGCCTAAACAGCCATATTCATATTTATTTATCTGTTTCTAGATACAATTGCTCTATTTCCTAAATTATCTCATCTGTTCATATTAACTATAATTTAACTGAATATTGTGCATATATTATATTAAGCATATCATTCTTGAAACTTTGTCCATGATGTTCTGTAACATAGTTTATTGCCAGTTGGCAATTGTTTCTGTCATCAGTAGCATTTTATCAAACGATTCGTTAGTATTTAAAGCTGCCGTCTTGTCAATATTACGTAACAACTCTACAAAACCCCGTGTCTTCATCTATTTGAGTATTTGTTGGACATTTTTAACAACCGTGTGTTAATTTCCCACAATTAGAAAACAATGTAATGTTTAGTAAAAAAATATCAGGATTCTGTGAAACATCATGTAATCATATCAGGGAGGACAGTTGATATTTAAATTTAAATCTTTGCAGATGTGGACGATTTTTTATTATTAATTAATAATGCAAATCAACCTGTTAATAATATTTTTTTAATTACATAAATGTGTACGTATAATTACTCACCTAGAATTAAAATTCAGAACAATTTTGTTTGCACAGTATACAATTTTGTTTAGAAATAATTTCGAACGGCACATCTTAGTTAACTTTTTCAAAGCTTAATAAAAATAATCATATAAACTAATTAATTGTTCATTTAATAAAGTTTTGATTGGTATTCCGAGACTTTATAGGTTCGTTACGTTTTAAAACAAAGCAATTCCCTTTCACCTGTCATATTCAATTTACTTATAATTTTTTTTACAGATGCGAAGCGCTGCAATTCCATTTAATGACGCATTATTGTTTTTTTTTTGGGGGGGGAGGGAGAATGAGGTATTGTGTAAAATATTTAGATCGAAGAAGGATAAGTCAATCGGGAAATTAAAAAAAAATCCCAATATATTTTTACAAAATATTTGATTTGTTTGTATAAAATGTGGTTGGACTATAATATATTTAATGAATAATTATAATCAATTCATTGCCATGAGCCTGTCAACTTCGTGCATAGCTTGTCAATAGTACTGGGCGTTCTTATCGTTATAAAAAAATTGATGTAAAACTTACAAAAAATAAATCGAGGTCATTGGATTTATTTTAAAAAAAAAGTAATTTTCCCCTTGAAATGTTGAGACCTGGTTTCACTTCAACGGTTCGCTGGTTTTCCCGAAGACCATTAAAAAGACGATGGAAGGCCACACTTACATTCGTTTGTTCTAATCACATCTTCAAACTAAAATTACAAAAAAAAATAATTGGATGGAAGTGTTGCCCATTTGCGTATATTGTTATTTTCGAAGGTAGCAATCGGAAAGCTTCGGTTGTATCATTATTTTGCTAATGCATTTTGCCTATTTTCTTGACAAAATTCTGCTACCCGAATCAATTGTCCCTTTCGCTCCCTCTAATTCGTCTTTGATTCCACTACTTTCTTATTCTACATTTTATAATTTACAATATATTTTACGGATATATTTATTATTTACATTAATTAAAGATAATCTGATAATGAGCGAGGATATTCTAATAAGCCATTGAGCGGTCCTCCGCAGAAGGTCGGGCTACATCCATGATTAAATAATGATCCAATTCATCTACTCGTTCTCAAGGCTCTGCTTTCAAAATTTCCTTCATTCAGTTGCTATTTATAGCATATTTGAGCCTTTTTAATTTGTAATAAACTATCATTTTAACTATAGATCTACTTCTTAATGATGTTTTGTTCCGGCCGGCCGAAAAAATGAGAAAAAATCAATTGCGATTTCCAAAATAATCCTAGTTCGCTTTCAATTAACCATGAAAATAATTTAGATTTACTCGAGTAATTTCAATGAGTAAAATTTTATTTTAAGTTGTATTTACAAGTAATGGTAATAATAAATTATTTATTTATACTGTAGGTAAGATAATGGTTTTATAGAGTCAAGTTGTTAAGTTCCGGGACAAGAGCCGGGAGCCATGTAGTTTTGTCACAGAAAAATGACAAGCATTTCCCGCCTTCAGCCTAACCTTAATCTCCTCTTCAATTTCATTTTTTCTAGTTATCGTAGACCCTAGATACTTAAACTTTCTCAATTGCTATCGATATTAAAAAGTTATAAATAGGAGACCTCGCGCGGGCTCAAAACTAAATACGACAACGTTAATGAAAGCCGGTAAAGAACTAGGACTCGAAATAAACGTGGATAAAACAAAATATATGGTTAGCTGCAAAAATGGCGATACTACTGGTGATATCGATATAGATGGTAATACGTTTGAACAGGTAGATAAATTTGGGTATCTAGGTTCTACGATAACTAGAAAAAACGAAATTGAAGAAGAGATTAAGGTTAGGCTGAAGGCAGGAAATGCTTGTTATTTTTCGGTGACAAAACTACTTAGTTCGCGCCTCTTGTCCCGGAACTTAAAAACTAGAATCTATAAAACAATTATCTCGCCTACAGTTCTTTATGGATGCGAAACTTGGCCGCTTACACTAAGGGATGAACAGCGTCTTAAGGTTTTTGAAAATAAAGTATTGCGTAGAATATTCGGACCGAAGAAGGATGAGTTAACCGGAGAGTTCAGACGGTTACACAACGCCGAATTGCGTGAGCTGTATCCGGGTAATATAATTGAGGTAATTTCATCGCGGCGAATCAAATGGGCGTGTAAAGTTATTGGGCTTAGTAACGAGAGAATTCCTAAAAGGTTAATATTTGCTGTGCCGAATGGTAAGCGTCCGAGGGGTAGACCGAAGCGAAGGTGGGAAGATTGCATTAAAGCCGATCTGAAGGGACTGGGTTTGGACGGCGAACGGTGGAGGGAGGTGTGTAATAAGCGATTGGTGGTGTCGGCATCGAACCTTTGGGTTCGCTAAGCCTTTTATTATTATTATTATTAAATAGGAGAAACTTAAGTTTCAAGTTTTACATTTCTGCCATAAATTTTTAGTTACGTGAGTAAGATTGTAAACAAATGTCAAGCCTAAATAAATTATTGTCCTCTAGACATTTTATCTAGTTTTAGTATCTTATGGATCGAGGATCGTGACTTTTACGTTTTATGGCTACTTTATTGCCTTGAAAGAATAGGTCTCTGACGTGATCTCTATTCGCTGTCTTATTGCCGTTAACGTTAATATTACCGGTAACGTTTTTTTAAATTACTTTCTGTTGAATTATGTATTGTTATTTAATATTTTTAAAATTTTTTTTTTTTTACAAGCATCATTATTAATGCCCATTGTCGCCTAATATAACTCATTTCCTGTAGCTGTTTCTAAATAGGGAACCTCTCCAAGGTGAACTATGAACATTAATCTTATACGCCAGGGTTGATCTTGAACCGCTGGCGAATTGTCAAGGTTTTTGACCATCTCTCGGTCGTCGTGTTTCTAACCTTTATTTAAACAATACTTATGTTTATTTATTTACATGTATATCAAACTGTGCATTTCTGCTCTTCTTAAATATGTTTATTAAGTCTAAAATTATAATTTATTTTCGTGAAAATGTAATTTCCCTGTTGAAAATTATTCAGTTTTAATGAAACATTAAACTATCGCATGTTATTAAAATTTTTTTATGTGCCTTCCTCTAGTTAAAGAACTGTAATTCGTATCAAATAGATATTCATTTTTCATTTAACTTGTTTATTGAAAAATATTACAATCTGTCTCAAAAGATATTTATAACAGTGTTCAGAGATCACATTTACACTCTATGAACAATAAATAAAATAAATAATACAGAAAAATAATACATACAATAAATAACTACCTAAGAGGTTAAAAATTAATCACTAAATTATCCTGGCCATCCCTACTTTTAAGATCCTCTCGTTCTTTTTATGTTTTATTCGCGATGTTATTTTATTTTTTTTTTTTTATTGAATGATTATTTGAGTTATAGCGGAAGTGAAACTTTAAAAAAAAAAATCATAATCTTTTGAAGTTAACTCATACAATGCGATGGCAATTAATCTAAATTAAAATTGATTTTAAAAAATTTTCATTTGTTAAGCTAGTAAATTAACTGAATATATATATTTTTAAATAGTTTTGGTTAAATTCTCTCATCAAATTTATTTTAAAATTAATACTTTTTTTCATTTTTATCGGAATAAGCCTTATGCACAGCGCATATAATATGACCTAGAATACACCCTTGAGAAACACCTTTAATCACCTGAAATTATGAGATTGCGTCGAATTTATCTTATGGAAAGATAGCTACGAATCATAATAATGTGATAAAATTGCACTCAAAACTTAAAATAACTTTTTTTTTAAACATTACTGAGAGGGTTGTGTTTCAAATATTCCTCTAAAGCTTAAATTAAACTTCTTCATTTTTTTTCCTCAAGAAGTTATGAAACATGTACGAAATAATGCGTTACCAGAAAATTATTTTATTATTTCCATCAACGAAAGAAGTTATAAAGAGTCTGAGTTTCATATTTTACAATCTTAAGTGTGTCATGAATGTGGAATTAATTTTGATATCATCAATATTAATATTTTGTTACTTTTTCTCCTAAAGTAACAGATCAAATTACATCTTTTTAAAAAAGTAATTTAAAACATACTTTCAACCAAATTTACATATCATTCTCTTACGTTTATAGTATATATTTATATTAGAAAAAAAATACATATTTGTAAGTGATTTAAAAATAAATAAAAATAAAATCTATAAATACAATACGAAATCTAATTTTAGTTGGACACTTTTGACTGACGTCACCAACAGATGGCTTTGTTTGTTATGAAAAGCCTAGACCAGTCCTTCGAAATACGGCTGTGAATTTTAAGTTAAAAAAATAAAAACATTTTTTTACTAATTTTACATATTTTTTGTTTTGTTTCTAAATTACTTTAAAATTATATTTCAAGAACATAGATTAAATAATTTTATTTAATCTATTCATAATTTCATATTCATCTATCCATATCCATAATTAATATAACTTTGTGCTTTATGTTGTTATTTTCTGAATCCTTAGTTTGAATGGACCTTTAATGTTTAAAATGAATATTGAATATCAACACCTTTCATTACTGTTATTCGAATGAATTCGTTGAATATTTATAAAGTTTGCACATTTGTTCAAACATGTTTAGTGACGACCGAGTCTGATTTTTTTTTTTTTTTTTTTCTATTGGACCTAACTGTTTTGTCCGTACATTATTACATACGTCAATATGATGTGTATCTTGGGACGTATATGTGACGATTTATCCATCCATCGTTTTTTAGAATAGCGAACGACTTTGGTTTCCTTTTTTATTAATAACATTTATTTTAATACTATTGACTTTTTCGTACACCACTTTGATTATTTTATATTATTATTTTTTTTTTTTTTAAGGTACGGCTGTAATCTTTTTTATTTGGAAAAGGTTATATTACAACCAATACAAAATATGTGACGACTTATATTTTTTTACTGTCCACGCTTACATTACAAAAAAAAAATAATAAAAAACGTACAGTTGGTCGGCATATTAATCATACGAAAAATCAACACGGTTTTTTTTATTATTTGTTAAAAATTCGTAAGCTAATCCATAAAAGTGTTTTAAGTGTGTCCATAAAGGCTATGTTTAACAATTCACTTCTCTGATAGTTTAATTTAAAAATCTCAGGTGCAATAGAAGAAGCAGATTAATTAATTAAAATAACATAATATAAATTACAAGACGACTTAAAACCGAAAATCAGACGTGATACATGGTCTGTTGACCGTCACAGGAGTCTATGTTTTAAAACAAAATTATACTTCAATCTATTTATATACAACTAATTAATAAGAATAATTATATTTACAATGTAAAAATTATATAAATATTTTAATTACAAAAAGAGTAGTACCAAAATTCTCCAATTTATTAATTGTTAAATTCTTTGGTGATCATTATTCTATAGGAGAAAGCAGACTTGCAGTCATTTACTAATGCTATCCAATTGTTTCCATTTATTAAATCTATTACTTGATTCCGAGATAAATTTCTAGATTTTAACCATTTCTCAAATGAAATAGATTTTATTGAATAAGATATCAAAAGAAAGGGAATTGATTGCATGGAGAGATGGCGATTTCGACTTCGATAATGTCCCAAGTTGGTAAATCGATGGTACGAGATGGAGCTGATTTTATTTTAAATATTTCTACAAGAGTATCAAGACCCGGTTAGGTTCTCTTGGAACATACTTGGGTTTTATAGGCCATAAATACCACCACCATAGGTACCACGGATGCCCTAGGATACTTATGACATTTTCTTTAAGATTTACGAAATTACAACATTGCTAGTTATTACAGTTTAAGTCAAAGTAAAAGTTATTGAACAATCAAACGAATAAGAATAGTTCTGAGGTACTTAGGGCACGGCGGACAATGTATTTATTTTTCTTATTTTTTTAAAAATGTTTTTCAAGAGAGAACTGTTAAGCTATTTGAGATTATTAGATAGGTTTCATTATTCTCTTAAAAATAAAAACCATCAAAATTTGTCTGATTTTAGTTAAGATACAGTCAATTGTACTTTGTACTCATATTTTTTGGTATTTTGAATTAAAATTAATTCTTTAGCCTCTTCATAAACTTTAAATTCAATCCCACGTAATCTGTCCTCCCAGGAGTCCAACATAAATATATCTCATTTGTTTCTTTAATTTTTTTATCTTATTATGGTAATGTAGATATATGTTCCAAATCATCCCCAAATTCCTCCCTCCCCAATGGCAATAGATTCTCCTTCCTACCCCCTTCTCCTATGTTATCCCCGACGGCTCTCCCAGAGGTGAGAACTGGAAAGTAAGAAGAGCCTTGATGTGCCACTAATCCTTTCACTTGCCACACTTCACAACAGCTTCACAGGCCTTTTTCGATTGTGGCCGAGTTTCAATGTTCCGTTCACTAATTTCATCTAAACGTCCTGACCTAGATTTGTTCGTAAAGATATTTTCCTTTTTCTGAAGTGTAGAGTATTGGTACTTTTTGAGTTGTACACAAAAAAAAAAAGTTCTCCTCAATTTTTAAGTGATTTATTATGTGATATATTATATAACACATAAAAAGGAAACTTCAGGCAAATGTCTTTAGCGCTACAGTCCATAGAAAAAAAAAACAGATTTTCAGTAAAAGTACAAGGTATACCAGTTGCTGACATTATTATTATTATTAAATGGCTCTACATCCACTATCATTCGAGACTCGGCCTGCTCCAGCATGGATCTCCATTTCTCCTGGTTAGTTGCTGCAGCCTTCCAATTTCTGACACCAAGTAGTCTACATGCATCAGCAGCCACACAGTCTTTCCTGCTCCAACATGGTCTTTTTCCATATACAGGCTCATTCATAGCTCTCTGTGGGGGTGCATTCATATCCATACGCGCGACATGTCCCGCCCAGCGTAGTCTTTCCAGTACGATGAATTGGCTCACTTCAAGGTCGTTAAATAATGTCTTGATTTCAATATTTGTCCTCCTCCAATTTTGTGGTGTTTACTGGACCCCTCCGAATATGCGTCGTTTAATCCATCTTACAAATCTAGCAGGGATTTCTCAAGTGTTTTAGTTAAGGTCCAACTCTCACAGCCATATGTGAGTAATGGTCTAATGAGTGTTTTATATACTAGTAAGCCCGTGTGAAAAACTGTATATTGTTAAATTAAAAACTGTCGCACTGTATATTGTTATCAAATGCTAAATTAATAAGAAAATAAAATAATTCAAAGTATCAAAAGATAAAGGAATCAATTCTTACTTTATCGACAAATATAATCGACAAAGGAAACAAAATTAATTTAAATCATCATTTTTGTTTGGAACCATTATATTTACAAATTTCAATAAGCTGTATTTTTCTTTACGAAAAATTGTCCGATTTCAATGATTTTTTTTTTTCCTTTTGTAGACAATTTAGTAATGTTTTATATTATTATGGGAATAACCAAGGGAAAAGTGTGTAATTTTTTATTTATTCACAAAATAAAGTTTCCTTTCTTTCATAACTTGTTTGCCTGAATTTTCGGGGTGATTTGACTATTTTGCCCGCCTGAAGGAGAAGGAAGCCTTCGAAATTGGTGGCTCAATCTTGAGATTTGGTGAAGATATGAGATTAACGATGATATGGCTTGCCGATAAAAACACCATCGATAAATGATATAAACTCCTTCTGTCTCGATCATAGAGACCTCAAGTCGACGAAATGAGACATGTATCCAATGACAGTACTACAATTAACGTCAGGTTGTATGGATGCGAACCCAATGCCTTGCGTTATCTCGAAAATAGTATGTTTTTGGGCTTAAAAACGCAGGATCCTGTACCTGTACACATCAAAATCATCAAGGTCCAATTTGCCCCGCATCGATCTACAGACCTACCACCGTTCCAGTATCGAAGCCTAGCAAAATGTTTGTATCGCCTTTATTTAACCCTAATAAATATTTTTTGGTTCCAAAACGGGCCTTGAAGTATACACCTCTCCAAAAAGGATCCCATACAGGTTTCAATGGTTTTGAGTTAGTTTCAATGCTTTGAAAATATATTATTCTTATTAAAAATAATATAATAATTAGAAATAATCATTGATTTTTGGAAATGCCTGCTACAGATAAAGCATCTCTTAATTCATTATTTAAAAAATATTGTTTTAGAAATAGAAATAGAAATAGAAAATCATAAATAGAAAATCATCTTTATCGTGGGACTAGGTCCTTGAGAATAACAATATTGTTTAAATCAATTTACAATAAATCTGGCCAGATGACCTATTATAATAAAGAGTAAATACAATCTAAGTAATAAAATGAGTATATACATAGTTTTGGAGGGTATATTAAGGAAAGCAGATGGGTACAACGGTTACAATATTATAACATTGGTACAAAAACAACAATACTTATAACTAAATAAAATTGGAAAGAAATGCTAAATAAGTTTTATAGGTAACCAATTTTAGTGTTACAATATAATAAAAAAATAAAATAAAGGAAAAATAAGAATAAAAGAAAATAACTAGAGTAAATAAATGATTTATATATGTTCCTTAAGTGAAAACATTTGAAGGTATTGTGAAAAATTAGACAAGTATTGTGATCTACCTATGACGCAATAGATTATGAACAGAAAAAGTAAAAAACAAACACATACATATATATATATATATATATATATATATATATATATATATATATATATATATATATATATATACCCACATAGAGAAGGGCGTGCAGAAGAAAAGTAAAAAATAAAATACTTTTAAATAAAATACACTTCAAAAAAATACACTCTTATGAAGAGAAAAGAGTGTAATGTAACAAAAACAATAAAGAATTATACCTACTCACACTGTTTTGTGAGAGGTGATCGAAATTCTGTTTCATACTCAAAACAGTAGAAAAAAAATAATGTATACAGGAAATTAAAACCTTGTTACATAATATATACTTAGCCAGCATCTGATTGAATTGTGAAGAGAAATTGGAATAAGAGGGTTTTTAAGAGGGTTTAGGTACTACAATATGAATGGAAACTATAGTTTTCCGCGTTTTCTGAAAAATTATCAGCAATAATTATGATTCACTTTAAAAATTCTCATTTATCCGAGGTATTTCTGTCGGGTCAAATGGAAGATAATTTGGTGGCGATTTCAATGTTTTATTATAATTTTTTTTCCGAAGATTTATATTTAAACCATAAATTTGTTAATTATGCCTGTCTGTGTTTAGAAGCATCGTTACATTCCACCGTTAGGAATTTACCCTATAGTTTTATTTAAATGTCTTCACTTCCATTGGATGCCAACGAACCTTTTACGGTTCCGGGGCTCCTGTTCGGACCATGCATGCATTGACGAAAATCGTAGGAGCTAAATTGGTCCCGGTGCGGTGACGAAATTGGCCTGAAAGGGCTGCCGATATGAAATTGGGCGCTCGTGACAGCCCGGTTAGGACATTGCGCTTCACGCTCGTAAATTCGTGACCGTCCGACAAAGCCCTTTATGGCATTTATTACGTCACTCTTATTGCTGTGACATTTTAACAATCGAGCCCATGTAATGATTCCCAATACCGTTCTTTATGGTCCTTCGATAGCCATGAAATTAGCAAAGATGTTATAATAGTACCCTGGGATAATGGCTTTTATTATTAAAGTCATATTGCTCAGGAATCCAAGTAATATCCTGTCTTGTACGCCTTTACTCGGATTTCATTTTAAGTTTCACTCCTTTCGCCAAGTTTAGGTATTTTAGCAATTATTTTAGTAAGAAATTTCTCATTTTTTTTTTCTATTACAATTAATTATCGGTTTGATTTCAATGCAATATAGATTTTAACTATATCTTCATCAGTGATCAGAATTGATTAAAGTGTAATCTAAATTACTATTACATAAATTCTGCAGGATAATGAAGAACGAGTTCTTATCCTGTTTAAATTCTTGAAGATCACAAATTATTTCAAAAGATACTTGCGAATAATAAATTATAATTTTGCCTTTTTTTGTACTATTTCTATAATCTTAATCATAGAAGAAGATTAGACATTGTTTCCAATCAAATGAAATAAACTATTAAACATAATTTGTAATGTTTTTTATAAAATAATAATATAGGAGTACCTAATAAGTTGTTGAAATACTAGCAAATGAGTAGATATTTTTATGTGATATTAAATTTTAACTTCCTGTATTTTTATTCAATTTAATTAATCTAAGTAAAGTTAATTAATTTATATAAATTAATTATTGTAGACTGAACGAGAAGGTTAGACCAAAAGCTGAGGCAGCGGCCCTCGGGCGTTGAACCCCTTTTGGTACCGGCCTCGGCCTCATACCTGCCCTATATCTCTTCTTTCTTTGTTTTGTCTTCTCCAACTTTACATGGAAATAGATTTTGTTCTAGAAAAAAGGGGTCTGATAAAACTTCTGAAGGTTTTTTTTTTTTTCTTTCGAATCGAACTGTGCGACATCAGCATAGCTTACTCAATAGTTGAAAAGTTAAAAAATTAATTCTATCAGTAGAGAACTATAGCCTCAATAAATGACCAACGGTGGGAATAGTCCATTGTATTTAGTGTTGCCCAAATACGAGACCGAGACGAGTCTTGGTCTTGCAAACTCAGTCTTGGTCCTGGTGTTGGTCTTGCGCTAGAGTCTCGCAGTTACTTATTAGCTTATTACTATAAAGATATTACTATATTTTTTTAGATGGAAGAAACCTAACTAAGCCCGAATGAAAAATTAGAGGAGTTAAGTGCAAAAGTATATTGGTTATACCAATTATTAACATATAATAACAAAGATTGTCAAGTATTAGTAACTATTTTGCCTTAATTTTTATTTCCACCTGGACAAACGACTTACGTGGAATCCTCATACAAGACTGAAGCGACGAGTAACCGCTCGACGTTTCCGACTACTCCAACACTTATTTAAACAAACGCTCTAAGCTTTCAATCAATTACAAACGACTCGTATATATATTACAATAATAAGACCTATTTGGACTTACGGAATTGAGCTTTGGGGCTCCACTAAACCATCGAATTCCTCTCGTATCCAATCCTTACAATCCACAATCCTTCGTAAAATCCTCAACGCTCCTTACTTTGTCACAAATAAAATCATCCATGAAGACATTAATGTTCCATATGTTTACAATTTGGCCTGATCCAGATACCTATCCTTCCACAACAAACTCCAGAACTATCCGAACCCTCTCGTTTCAAACCTTGCTTCCTCCTTGATCCCTGATAATCCTCCGAGGCGTATGAAAAGAAGATGGCCTCGAGATCTACTTATGTAAATATTTTATTAGAGTCCTACCAATGGGTAGTTTCTCAACAAGCGTTTTCATGTGATTGTATTATTACTGTGTGCACATTTACTATTTGTATTTTTTTATAATACAGTTGTAAATATCAATGAATAAAAAATAAAAAAGTATTCAAAAAATTTATTTTTTTTACCAGTCCTAGTCTTGGTCTTGCAACAGTTAGGCGTCCTTGGTCTTGCAAAGTGCTAGACCAAGACCGATTTTGGGCAACACTAATTGTATTGTGTTGACCGGAAATTAATTGAGGTTTATGATTCTAAAATAAAATAAATGATACGCTATATTACTCTATATATACATCTGCTAACGTGTTTACAACTTGTCCATTTTCTCTAAATAGAATGTTATAACGTTGTCAATAATCTATTTTGAAATTAAATTTTCAATTGTATGTACTATGTATGTAATAGTTGAAAAATAAAATGGAGTATCAGAAAAAAAAGAAGAATTTTGATCCATTAAGTGTTTACTTTTTAAAAAGTGGTCTAGATTTCTAAAATCATGGCAATCGGTAGGAAAGAGGTCCGTTTTTGTTTGCACCAAGATGTATAGCACTAACTTCATAATGATGTTTTTATTTATTTATTTTTTATTGGTTGTTTAATTTTGAAGAAATTCAAGTTTCAAGCTGTTTACCTTTCCAAATACGTTATAGTTATTATTTTCAACTATAGATTCAATTAATTTGAAACAATGCTATAGAAAATAAAAAAACATTTTTGTCTGTAAGATGATACTTTTGACACCCATACAAAAGAATAAACTCTCAAACGTAAAAAAGTTTAGCTAGAGGGTTGATATAAGAAAAACTTTTAAAACGGTAAATGAATGTCAAACTCGACATTTCTATAACCTTTTATAGTTATATGGCAGCGAAAACTGGGCCATCCAAGACAAGCACTTAAACGGCTGCGGGAATGAAAATTTTACGAAGAATTTATGAAAAAAAAACAAAAAAACAGGAGAGATACAATAAGAAAAGAGCTCCTGATATGCTCGCTGAAACCAAATATAGCATGCCGCCAGCTTTGATGGTATGGACACATCTGCCGAACGGGGAAAGGCTGAGTACCAAAGAAGTGTATGTAAGCGCGGCCAACTGGCATGAGACAACGAGGCAGGTCTAGAAGAACTTACCTAAATCGTACACAACTGCTAGGTGAAAAAAGAGGGAAGACCCTAGTCGGTTGAAGGAAATGGCAAGAGACTGAGATATGTGGTTGGAGGAAGTGGCTGAATGCTCCTCCACGCTGAAAGTCACATACGAAGGAAGAAAATATAAGAAAAACATGAAGAAATCCTGCATTATATCCCGGACAATCCAATATTACAAACGCAAACAAAGGTTTATTTACTCTTTCAAAGGTAAAAAAATCTCTAAAAACTCAAATCTATAATGCTGCGATAGAATGCGGTGTATAATGCTATGATAAAACCAGTTCTGATATAGGGTTCCTAGATACTATCCACTAGTTTTGAACAATTTGAGAGGAAAATATCCACGATAACCGGACCGAGCTCGGACCAGAGCACAGAAACTGGTCCATCTGTAATTTTAATTATATAAAAAAATTCAATTTTAAAACATACCTGTTTATTGATCTCGGTCACGTTTATGAATTTTTTTCAGATATTATTCGGCAAAAATTGATAATGATAGAGAGAGAGAATGTTATTGTCCAGAAACTACATAAAGCTTACTGTTGTAAAACTAGAAACAGTAAAAGAGTACTAATTCTTCAGCAGCATATACTCACTTGTGGGTAATAACAATTTTTATAACTAGCAGTGCCGTTAAATTGTTATAGCTTCGTTTCATCACGTTTGGCCTTTGAAAGAAGTTATATATTCATAATTGGTTTGTCAGACCGTCGCTACTAGGAACTCAAATGAGTTATAGTCCTTTCTGTCAGATCCGTAATGGTCCAACCTAGCTTAGATTTTTTTTTATACTATCATTTTTTTTTTGTTATTTGGGTTTCTTGATCTCCACATAGCTAGTTTTAAATGTCGACTTAATAACTAAAATCTGGTACTGCCAGAGTATTGTTGGTTTTTAGGCTTACACTCGTGGTAATAACTTGATTGGACCTTTCTTCTAAGGATAATAGAAATCATTTATTCTAGATGTCTAAAAGTTTCAAGTTTATTTAATAAAAATCTACCATTCTACCATTATTATAGTCTCTATTTTTAATAATACTTTATTTCCTTATTACATCCCAATTTGTATATATGTATAATCGACCAAGATCTCGACCTTCTGACCTTTACACCTTTTCATATATCTGCCCTGCTTCCAAAATTACATCATTGTTGGCATACATACATATTTAATATTACTTTGTACCGAGTCCTTGGTTCCAGATTACTATTACTTTTATTTATTTCTTACTTTTTCTTAACAGTTATATTTATGTACATTAGTTATGCATGTTTTAAATAGCAGGAGTAATTAGACAGAATAAAATCATTATGTTAAGAAAAATGTATGTTGAATGATTAAAATTTTTAGAAAAATAATTCCTTTTTTAATTAGAAATTTAATCCATTACACTCTTTTAATTGAATCTATTTCGGTTTGAATTAATATACTTTGCCTTATCATCAAATATAAAATATTATAATAAAAAAAGACTAAAATAATATATTATCTTGCACAGGCTGTCCATTATATGAGTGTGTGTTGTTAATTGAAATAAATTGACCAAACGATTGGAGATCGTTTTTAGATTACTCTTCATTTATGAAGTATTTCTTTACGTTCTAGTCATTTATATATTTATATTTTGTATTGGACTCCTGTTCAACGTTACACATTTATTATCAGAATAATCGTCTTCTATATGATATATTTTTTATAAAGTTATAGAAAAAATGTTTCTACCTTTATTGTTTTTCAACTGAATCTTACTTTACTTTACTTTACTTCAACTTTTGAGGATTTCTCAGTGAGTAATGCGCTGTGTCCCTTTACTCTTGGCCTCGAGTTCTAATCTGGCTGTGGCAAATAATTACTAATTCTATTTCATCAGCCGTAGATTCACCCTGGAGTTGGGAGATCCTATTAGGGCACAACCAGCCCCTATAAAATACTTACTCTTAATTCAATAATTAATGATGAGGAAAAACTTGGCGCTTGTTTTAACTTGGAAAAAGTGATTCCTTACAAGGTACTAAACCCAAGACCTTTCATGGGTTTTATTGCTACAGGTTAAGGTTGTTTAAAGGTTCACTTTCATTTTCATTTGAGGTATGAGCAACATTTGATATGATTTTATCGTCTTTTAGGAATTTTAGTGAATGGATGTCATCCATTGACTGATGCATTTCATGGAATGATCACTCTAAACGATGGTCCCACTCTTACCCGGAGCCAACCGTGGTTCAGCCACCCACCTTTCCCGTCGCACACAATGGTACCGGCTGTTAAGCATTGGATACGCATACTTTCTCCGATCCTGTCGAGCAATCAACGATTGACCCGCATCTTTCAGTCTGGCTATCACTTTCTAGTGCCCGTGATCTTTTTCTCCTTTGGGCGTGTCTCGAACTCTCGGACCTTGACCTCTGTCGACTGCAGTGAATATTCGTGGCGTTTTTTAGTGTAGGTAAGACTCCTGACTTTATGTGAAAGATGTGTTGTCAGATGTAGACTTCGAATTATGTAACATTAAATCATAATTCATTGTTATATAACAAATTAATTGGGTTAATGTTCACAACAACATTGCCGTAATAAAAATAAAGGAAAGGCCCGGAAATATTTTTCTCCAGAATATTAAAATAAGGCAGAATCTTGGCCAGGTAGAACCAGTTTGGTCTGGGAACATTCTCTGGAGGATATATATTTGGTTAGATTGCACCTATTTCGTTCTGCCCGTTCCTGTTTCTTGTCTTTTTTCTCTTATAATGAACCATGCAGATGAGGGTTTGATACTGAAAAAAAAATTGGTTCCGAACCCAAAGCATCTCTAGTTCTGCCTAATTAATTGTATCCACGGGAATAAATACTACATCCAAACATCTTCCTCCTTCTTGTACACGTGTATGATTTGTTGCATATGAAAGGAAATTGAACCAAATCGTAATTATCTAATCTTCACTATTATTTTTATTATGTAAAGTTTTGTTTTCAAATCGGTTCACAAAGGCATTGTAACAATTAAATGAATCAAATATAGAATTTAATGAAATGGAAAGAGGTGATATTAAAAATATGCCGCATTTATTTTGCCCAAAATGTCACTTATCCAATAGACCAGACCCTTCAATCGTAAAATAAATAAATAATAATTAATCAAATAATTTACATCATTCAGATATTGAAAAAATATGATAAATGTTAATATAATAAGACGGAAAACGAATGCGATAAGAAAATAAATAAATATTAATATTTATTTTAAAGAATTTCAAATTAAAAAATAAATAATAGACTTCACAATATTTTGTGTAAGTTCTGGTTTCAATCTACATCGTTGGGGTTCCTATATTGAAATCTATGGCAGCTTCAATTGCTGATAATTTGGAATGAAATATGGTGTTTAACGATTTTATAATTAATTCGTCTTCGTATTGTATTTGTTGATTGATTATTTTTCAATCCAAAGGGTTTTGTTAACCGTCAACTGCAATTCTTAATATTAAAAAAAATTAAGGTATGTTCATTATACCACACAGTGGAATTAAAAACATCAACAAGGCTAGATTAATAGTATGCAATATAAATTATAATAATAGCTCATTATAAATGGAATGAAATGCTGTAGAATTCACTCGCTTACAGTATGCAGGTTCGATTTTTAGTTTCTGGTATACTTTAATCCATATCTTCAATTAAACTTGTTATCATTTGGTTTTCGGCACTATTTTTTTTTTTCCATTTGCGCCTCTCTACACGACCTCCCGTTAAGATACAGTTTGGAATAATAGCAGCAAAGAGGATGAAATGATCAAAATTTCTATTCCTGAAAATATACAGTTTCGATTTTTAGTTTTTTGAGATCTTTAAATTCGTATGCGAAAACACTCCAATTAGTCGACTCCAGCCGACTTTACTCGAGTACTTCTCTTCGGAAATATGTCGGCTCAATCTAATTCACTCTCCACCAAAAAAGTGCAAAACGCGCCTAAACAAGTTTCCACTTCAAAAAATATTTGTTTGTTATTTCATTTGATATTCTGTAGTCCACATTTTCTAACCATACATCTGAAGTGGCTTTAGTATTGTTTCGTAAATTAGGATTTTTGTATCTGGGATTTCTGTTAGGATTTTCTGTCAGTGATGGGGATACAGTGTTGCTGGTCTAACATAGTCCATGGTAGTGGAAGTGATGACTCTAGGTGTTTTCCAAAGTATATTATTGCTTCATCATGAATTCCATAGACATATGGAACTAAGTTCTTATCTTATCGTATTGATCCTAGAATGATCGATCTTAAATCATATCTGTCCGACAGAACTCCATGCTGTGCCATGGTCGTTACACCTCCGAGTCTTGCAGGACAGCAATAAGGATAAGCCTCATAAAAGTTAATCGTGACTGTGGCTCACGACTCAAACGCCTTTCAGGATCATTAATACGTCTTGTACATACTTGCGGTTTGCTCCATCGCTGTTTCTTCCTTCCAATGCAGTTGTAGACGTACCTTTAGGTATATAGATTAATGCTTTGATGTTTACTTAACTCTGCGTTGCGCCTCGGAACAAATAAATTTCATGTTCATGACTGTCGATGTCTAGATATGTATTGGCATGGTAAGCTTGATGGGTAGGATATAATTTTTTGAAAATTATATCCTCCAATGCTCAATGTTAGTACTTATTACTGTTATTTTTTAGGATTAATACCTTTCATAGAAAAATTATTTGTTTTCAAAAATGAACCTAAATACTAAAAAAAATGGTGTGAAAATAAGTTTATTCCCAAAGCCAGTTCATTTTTATTTTTTTCAAGTAAGGTGTGAATACTTACATTTCTTTAGTATTTAAAAAAAAATATTCAACAAAAGTAATTATAATTATATTAAAAAAAGTAAATATTTTTAACCGCCTTATTTGATTGATAATTAATAATACTTTTTTTTATTGTAAAAAAGGTTGAATTTTTATCGTAATGATTTTAAATTATCTTCCTGAATCATACACCATTTTTTTCTTCAAAAGTTTATACATTCCAAATCCTATTAAAGTTTTTTAATTACAAAAAAATAACCAAAGACTTTCGGAAATACGTGCTACAACTTATAAAGTTTTTAATTTATTTTTTTAAAAAATTGGTTTTGTTATTACAATTAGAATACTAAACTATAGTTTTTCGCGTTTCCTTAAAAATTGTCATTAATGATTAGAATTCAATTTGTAAATATATGACTCATTTGTTCTTTAATATCCTGTCATCATGTTTCGTCTATCCTTGTTGTACAGAAGTGGCTATATATGGCTTCAAAAACTGAATTTACTTGAGACTACTCTAAATTTCCAAGCACTACTAAACCATTTTGCATTTAATCCTAACTATTTAAGATCCTTTATAAAATCCATATTATGACCTCAAGGTATTAATAATCACATAAGATAAAATCGCAAATTGATTTGAAATAACATCTTTATAAAAAAACAAACGAAATTTCCTACTGTATATAAATTACCCGCAATAAAACTTTTCAATAATTTGTTGGAACTATCAGTAATCAATTATAGCATCAAATAATTTTTCGGAATTCAAGAAGAGTCTATGTTGAAAGGAAGTATGGACATATTTATAAAATACTGTATTTAAAAATAAAATACAGATAGATATTTTTTTATAATTTTATTTTCTTCCAAAATCGCCTAGAAATATTGTTTTTTCTTCTTTTCTGTTATTGTTAATTGGGGTGAGAAGATAAAAATATTCAAAAACTAACGGAAAGAACAAACAAAGAATAAATGCTAATAATGTGTACTATGTCAAGATAGTATAAATATATCAAACCAAATTAAAAAAAACAAACTTAAATTAACGTATCTAAAAATGATTATTACTGTAGATAAAAGAAAAATGAAACATTATTTGCGTGTCTCATTTTGCCCTTAGAACAAGAAATAAAATAATAAACTATTTACGATTTCTTCGTAATTATATCAGTATTAATTATTAATTAATTATCTATTATTAATTATCTTTATCCTCACCTGTAATTAGTTATGAAATTCTTATATAGCCGCAAATGAACTTCTAATGCCTGCAATAAAATTGTTCATTATTTATTGCTACGTTAGGGGATGGGAACTGCCATTACACAGCAGTTAAAGTATTATTGCCATCATAAACCGAGCTGCATGCACTAATCATTATATTTAATTTTTATTTCCGCCGTACAACTCCGTAATGGTGTCTATAATCGTTAGTGTGTTGTCTTAAGGGTTGGCTGAAGGATCGCATAATTTTGGGCATTTGTGGGTTGTATTTGTGCTTTGTTGAATCCAGGCACTGTTTTTATTTATTCATAAATGCAGTTCGTCCCAGGTAGGCCATTCTTGATTATTATTTTATTCTCCAAACAACTTTTATATTAAAAAATACCACTAATATAAAGTTCTTCCATCTTTTTAGAATATTTTTAAATTTATATTTCTTTAATAATTACTTTAAGGCCAATATCTTATGATTATTGGTTTTCGTGAAAATTTAAATGAACCAGACAATTTTTGTAACAAAACTTAAAAATCGAAGAAAATAAAAATAAATGTGAAAATTTTACGAAAGAAAAAATAGATGATGTCCCTTGAATAAAAGAACAGATTCAAAGAGATCGTAGTTGGGCTTAAGTGTTACAAAACAGTTCAAATAAACCATAGTACGTTTTTTCGCAGAAAATTTTCATTACTTTTTAGCACTGTGGCATTTTTAATCATTTAAGCAAGTTACGTGAATATATACGTACAAGAAAGTGAAATTTATTTAATTATAATAAATTTCTGTGGTCTGATCTTAATAATATATTCTAAATATATAGCCTTTTTTATTTTTTTTATTAATTGATAGAATTTGATCAAATCACATCAGGGATCATTTAGTTACCAACTCAGCCATGCTCCGTAAATTTCAGTTTATGTTAGAATAATTAAGATACAATAAAAAACGTTATTAACACATCATATCCGTGCTCTACTGATCAGGAAAAGAAGTGATGATCTACATATGCTAATTATAATGAAAGTGGAAAAGTTAGGAGGTAGCTGTAATGCTTTTCATGCCCTGAAAACTCCAACAAGACCTCAATATTTCACATATTCTAAAATGGGACTCAGATAACTCTATGTTTATACTGTGTTTATAATGCAAGTCATGTTTTATAAAATATATAAAACAATTATATATTCCGTATAATTTTTTTTAGTTTATAATTTTTCGCAGTAGGACGATGACTTGTTACTTATATAACATCATAGTCGTAGGAGAATTGAATGCTAAGGAAGGGAGCAACTACCTCCTCGCAAAGAACATCCGCGGAGACCATTCTATTCAGGAAGCCTATAGAATCGCCAAAGACAGTACTTCAAAGTCAACGTCTCCCGAAGGTTCGTTCAACTCCTCAAGACCGTTACCGTGGCGGGAGTAATGAAGAATGCAATCAAATGCAGGAGGACAAAGAGAAGCAGTTATTAATCATCTTTTCTTCTTGTACTCTTCGCTATTAGCCCCCGGATAATGGGAGCTCCGGGAGCAATTAGTGGAGGACCTCGCCTGGTGGATCTATCCGGTAAGCTGTCGACGGGGGGGCCGAATGGAACAAGAAAGGAGAAGCCGATTGCTACAATGGAGATAAGAAATAGAAAACAACAGTTGCATATTTAAAAGACAAAAGGAATACTGCAACTTATAATGCATAACTTGTATCCACTATGAAGAACTCTCACATTACATACATACCCTTTCCTCTGGTGTATTCGACGTGTAAATCACATCAATGAAACATATTAATTTGTATATACAATATAATACTATGAAGATAGTATATTCAGGACGCAGTCAGTTTTTAAGAGTACTAGTCGGCTATCTCCTTCAGACAACATAGATTGCCTCAAACTTACTCATGTTGCGATAGTTGGTGACTATGAAATAATCGCTTGTACAGTTTCCATTAGAAGTTCCTTGAAAACAAGTAGAAGCTATAAAAGTAGCATGAGAAGACAACATAATTTCAGATCGCATCGGATAATTTCCTTTTAAATCTATTTATTATGGAGATTTTTAATATAGGGATCGCTCTAAGTAGAACAAGGCTAAATCCATATCGGGTTTGTTTAGTTCTTTTATATGGTTTTATAATGTAAATAAGGATTCATGTTTATATTATAGGATTGATGAGTATGCTGTGTATCGAGCAACCCTATATAGTAGGGCAGCACTGCTTTAATAAAGTATTTCTCTCTCTCTCAGTGCTCTTTATAGTATTATATATTATGGTACAGTTACTGGTAATTTGGGATACCAAATGGGCCGTTTGCCAACACTTGTCAATGGCTATGTAATGGTTTTCGACCAGGACTAAACAAAGTACAACAAAACGAGAAGAACAAAAAGAGTACAGACGAAAAGTAAATGTGACCAACCCAGTAGGGAATCTTTAAGAAAAAAGATGAATGAAGTAAAAAATATTAATAAATTACCACTATAAATTTATTAATAAAATATGCACTTTTAGCATAATTAATATCATTCATGTTTATGTAAAATATTTACTAACGCACAATACGATTTATTCCATTCACTCAGTCGGTATAAAAACAAGCAGCTTAGTCACATATGAAAACTTCAAATGATAAATGACGTTTCCACTACTGTCATTTTCCCAGTTCCCATCCTTTACCCCATTGTTGTAACATTTTTTCCCTTCTCATCGTTATAAGCTGGTTGCATCACGAACTTTACATCAGATGGTATAAGTTCTTCCTAAGCTCAGATTTAAACTGAAAGGCGTAGTTGAACTTAAGTCTCCTTGCATAATACCCTTCAGAAATTTTGCAATGCCGTTTTTTAGATCTCTTTATATTTCCTTTCACTTCTGTGATATTTTTAGTAATGCCAATTGAATCGTTTATTCAATGATGTAGTGTATGGCTCTAAAGGGGTTTGGTAACTTTACAGTTTAAAGGATAGCTTCAGATCTAGTAATGTTGTAATATTGTTGCATCATTATTTAACTAAAGTCTGATAACTTACATTTATATGTATATATATATATATATATATATATATATATATATATATTTAGTAATAGGCTGTAAATCTTGCGCCGCACAGTGGGACGAGTAAGGAAAAATCACGACATCGCCTAAATCTATTTATTTATTTTTTAAATTGAACTATTCAATAAAAAAAGCGAAAAATGTATGTTCTGCTAACTGTAAATATTTTCGAAAACTCCACGAACTCCATAAGGAATCAATAGAACAGTTTATCTAGTTTTTGGAATTCTAAAAAAAAAAATGGATTTAGCCGCGGGTTTTCTCTTACTCGCCCCACTGTATGCCTTGAGCCTTCTCCATCAATGCCTTTCTTGGGCTATTTTTCTTTTCCAGTTATGTGGATGCGGCTCTGCTGTATCTTCGGTTCGTTCTATCCATCTAGTTTTAGGTCTTCCAGATAGGAAGATTTTTCTACTTTTGAGGCATTTATTGTGTTAAGGATTACTGATGGATTGCTCCGATCTACATGCCCTCTCCTTCCATCTTACCCTTGTTGTCTTCATATCATAAGATATTGATTGGCTAGTTTCTGTTAAAAATTTATTGGTCCTACTTTTCCATGCGTTAGTACTCTGATCCCTAATCGTTTCGATTATCGTGCGGAGAATTTTCCTCTCAAATTTTTCAATACTTCTTTTCAGGATGCTGGTTAGTGTCTTGGTCCCGCAGCTATGAGTGATATGAGAACTGCCTTTATCACAACATTGTACTCCATTTAAGTTGAGACTTTTCCGGACTTCAATATCTTTGAATGAGATAAGAAAGCTCTGTTATATTATGGACGATTTTGGACCGTTGGTCATTCATACATTGAGGCCATTGTGAACTGAAGTATTTGAATTTGTCTGCTCTTAAGAACAATTTCCTTTCAATGCAGATCCTGTTAGGAAGGGATTTTCGTCTAACTACTACTATTTTGTTAATCCTAATTTACTTGTAGGCCCTAAATTAGATTTTCACTTAAATACCTATTGACATTTTTTTTTTAATTTTCTTACTTTTTTTATATTTCTCTTAATTATCGTTTTATTACATTTTTGTAAGCTTTCATTCCGTCGATTTTAGTCCGTGGCACAGCCCTTTTTGTCATATTATTAACATCCGCCTGAAGCTTAGTAAATACCTTAATTTCATCATAACCTACAAATATTTTATTTACGAAAATTCTCGAAATTGGGTGCTTTCAATCTGTAGGTCGGCAAACTTCTATTTCATTAGTTACTAAAAACTCGTAAATACCCATTTTCTTTCCACTTGAGTCATTAGATAATTTGATCACAAAATCGAGAAAAAAAGATGAACTGCAAGAATATTGTGCCGTTTGGCGTATGTAATATTTTATTTTGACATTTTTGGGTTGTAATTCACGCCAAACGGCTCAATATTTTTTAATACCACTTTTCTCCTCGATTTTTTGCACAAATTATCTTACGATTAAAGTGGAAAACAAATTGGTATTTACGAGTTTTTAGTACCTAATTAAATAGACAAAGTTTGCCGACCTCCGGTTGAAAACGGCGCATTCTGAGAATTTTCGTAAATAAAATATCAGTAAGCTACGATGAGGTGAAGCTATTTACGAAATTTCATGCGGATGTTAATAATTTGATAAGAGAGGTCTGTATTACGAACTATTTCTCTGATTCACATTTTATGTTGTATCTTTTATAGGGCTTTTCTTTAATTGAAAACGCTGACCATATCTCCCTAGATAACCCTGTTCAAAAATTCAATATATAATCAAACATTTTTCAAAGAAAATCGTTTTAATTACAATAAATATGTTTATTTGAAATATCCTGAAGTAGAGCTGCTGAAGGCTGCTTCTATGCGACCAGTCCTTGAAAGACATCTGCTTTACCTGGTTATATACACCTGTTTCTTAAGTGGCTATTTGTTACCTGTCTGCCAAGCGGTCTTTGACCATAACTTAAACAGTTGTTTGAACCTTACCTGTATAATAATACATGAGGCAAGCACTCAACTGCATGAGTATTGCAAATGATACACATTTTTTACTTTCGAGACAATTTTGTTGAAAAATATATTTTTTAAAATATTAATATACAACTGTTTAGATATTATAACTAAATTAACTACGACAAAGTATATGCTTATTATCACTTTCTTGACAGGTGCAAATGGGGATTAGAAGATAAAAAAAATATACATAAGCTTCAGTTGACAGAATGACTAACTAATTCCAATTTCAAAGTTTTTGATTATTAATTTTAATGATATTTCTGTTAGGAAAATGTATACCTTTATTCACAGTTCCATATTTTAACACTGCAATCACTTACTCTGGAATCAACTTACTCACTGTCTGTACAGATATAAATTTTCCAACAAGAAATTTCGCTAAAATAACTTTACTCGAAAATGTTTGAGTTAGTCATTTTGTGAACTGAAAAGCTCATATACATATAAACGGACCATTTTATACTATATATATATATCTTTTTTTTTTTTTAATTTTTGATAATTATGAATGATTCCATTCGCCACTAAAATATATGGTAAATTGAAATTTATAAACAACTGCAACTTTCTAGTTCTAATACTGATAGAGTAGTTGAGAAATGGGTAGCTGTAAGTGGTGTTCGGTTTTTCCAGGCCTTTTAGGTTTTTCCAAATCGGTAGGCAGGCATTCTATTTAAATTCTATATGTTATTATTCATATATATTTTAGCTATTATGGTTTAGTTTTATTATGAATATTTATTATTATTACTTAATTATATTCAACTAAAAGGCATTTAAATTTGGGACATTTCACCCTTTGTTTATTTCTCTATTATTTTTTCTTTAATTTAATTTATTAAAAAGTTTGGTCTGATTTATTGATGTTTTTTCATATAAACCTGCAATTATATATTTAATTTTTTCATTGTTGGACGTGAATATGAGAACTTTTACTATATCTATTGAGACCAAACCTAAAGCTGCTTACATAAATAATAATATTTAATAGTAAAAGAAATTTAAATCTTTTTATATATAATTTGGATTCCTTATTTGGTGCTCTGGTAAACTATCAAGTTTTTCATCTCAAGTATTCCATCTTTACTAAACTCCTTGAAATAAGAAACATAAATATAATGAATAACATCAACAGAAATTAGCATATTAGAAACATAAATGAATAATAAAAATAAAATAACATATAAATAAATACTTCTAAAATACAATTTTCTAGCTAGATCTTATTGATCGTTATTTAGTCTACCTGATCCGAAACAAATATGATAATAATTACACAAACAATTCATCCGTTATTTTTTATCTATTTACTCAAATCCACTATTTTCTAATCTTTTTTTTAAATTGCATAATTCCTTAATGAGTTCTGTCACGTTTGTATTTATAATATATGTGTTACTTCTCTCTTGAAGATTATAAGTGATTTCAATAGATTTATAATTATTTTTTAAAAAACATATCCAATTCATATATTTTAAAAAGACTTACTGAGGTGTCAATTTAACATATATTTATGAATATCCACTTATTAATGCTTACAAAATAATCATAAATTTAGAGCAGGAAAAAATAGATCAAATGAGTCATCAAACTAGTCTTCTCTCTATAAGCAATCAGTCTGTATGATAAACTTTAATTATTAATTGTTTTTGTTTTTTCCTCAAGATATCAAAATATTTCCTTCGATAGTAGTCCTGCTTTCCTAATTTATGATTTATTACTGCTACAAATTTTCTTAAAAATCACGTAGAAACCTGCCATATTAGGATGGATTTTTAATAGAAATCTGTTGAAATAACACGTAGGATGAAGATAGTTATCTATTTACAGCTCTGTGCCATTGAACTCTACGCTTCCCATCCTGCCTTAGCTATCTCTAGTTTATAGCTATTATTGATTATAATTAACTCGTTACTGTTATTATTTATAAATATATCTATTTATGGTAATAAACTTTGTAATTTATTTTATTGAATGTATGGATACAGATACAGTCAGATCTCCATATCCTTTGGAAAAAAAAATCCATATTTAGAAATTTCTATTTACACCATAGCAACTTTTTATATGGGTTAAATCGCTTCAAACGTTTAAATAAACTAATTATGCTTTTTGTAATTTTTTTATACCGTACTTGATACTTTTTTCGCCACTATTTTTCATTCCACATTTTACGTCTTTTATTAATTAAAATTTTTCGATCATTCTTGTTAATTTTAGCTTAGCATCATGTTTACTATGAGAAAGACCAAGTTAAAATGAATTTAAAATATAAATTTAGACTCACTTTATGTTAATTCTATTTAATCAATTTCATTGCTTCCTATTGTTTTTCTTGTTTAATTATCCACTCTTATGAACGTAACTGAGAGCAATTTTTTGATGAAAATTACGTTTTATATATTTTATATTTAGTCTATTGATATACTGAGATTCAATGCTTTAAGATTTACTAAAATAATGTATTATAATATGTTGAAGTATTTTTGTAAGTTGTTGATCGATGAAGTTAGTGCCAATTTAATTAATATTTATAAACTGATGGAAAATGTCTAATTTGGTATTTTTTGATGTTTTGAATGGACATCAAATATAAAATACATATACGACTAATGTCTGTGATATATAAACAAATAAAATAAATAATGATTTAGGAGTTACAGGATGCAATAAAAATTTAAATAATTTTTTTTTTTTTTACTGGAAACCATAAAATGTATCCTTACTAATGTGAGGTCTACCAACGATTTATTGTTGCTATATCTCGACATCGATGAGAGAATATGATAATTATATTATCATAATGCGTTATGCATCTCGAATTGATAAATTAATAGAACAAAGAATGAATAGAACATATCAATGAATAGAACAATGACTCCAGGTATTGTGCATCCATCATATCCTCCACAAGGTCTATTTCCTATTCTTTCAATCTTGATAATCCTCAAGTTAAAGGAATGATTTGTAATCTACCTCAGGGTTGAGAGTCTTCTATCCCCGATGAATGGATCAGTTGGAATGCAAGGCTGAATAGACACTAACACCTAGGAGCGGGGAAGTTGAATAATAAGGTCTGCTTCTATTCTGTTGAGTCCTACAAGAACTTATTACTTCCTGTGTTGGGCCTTGTCCAAAGGATGTTCTAAAAGCTTTGGGATAATAAGTATAATTGAAATCTTGCTTAATCTTAAAATTTCTTGTTTATTTTTTTAGTTACAGAAGTAATAAGTAATACTATTTTTTAATTTAATTTTAATGAAATTTACAACTGTATTACATTAAAAATACAACAGGTAAATGTGACATTGGTAACATGACATGTAAAATATGAAGAGAAACCCATTGGTAGAACTCAAATTAAAGTTCTATATTAGAAGATCCCGAGGCCATCTTCTTTTCAGACGCCTCGGAGGGTTATCAGGGATAGAGGAGGAAACAATGTTTGAAACAAGAGGGTTCGGATTGTTCTGCAGTTTGTTATGGAAGGATAGGTATCTGGATTGGGCCAAATCGGAAACATATGGAACATTAAGGTCTTTATGGATAATTTTGTTTGTGACAAAGTAAGGAGCGTTGAGGATTTTACGAAGGATTTTGGATTGTAAGGATTGGATAAGAGACTAATTCGATGGAGCCCCAGAGCTCAATTCCGTAAGTCCAAATAGGTCTTATTATTGTCATATATATGAGTCGTTTGTAATTGAGTGAAAGCTTAGAGCGTTTGTCTAGTAAGTGTTGGAGTAGTCGGAAACGTCGAGCAGTTTCTTGTCGTTTCAGTCTTGTATGAGGATTCCATGTGAGTCGTTTGTCGAGGTGGAGTCCTAGGTAACGGATTTGTTCAACTGGGATAAGTGGGGAATTGTTAAAGAATACTGTAGAACAGGAGATCATAGGTTTGCGGCGCAGGGTAAAGGTAATTTGATGGGATTTATTGGAGTTTATTTTAATCCTCCAGTTTTGACACCATTCTTCAAGATTTGTGATGTGTGATAGGAGAGTTTGGGATGCAATTGATGGATCGTTGTTAACTGATAGGATAGGAAACCCAGGATCCTAATTCACTCGTTCTGCCTTCTTCCTACCTGTTACTCAATCAGCCTTAAAGAATTTTAAAATTACAGTGATAATTAGATTAATATATGTAAGCAACGTTTACTTATATGGAGAGAGAATAATCTGATAGTAAGCTTCCAAAAATGACTGAAAAATATTCCCGAACAATAAAAATAATAAAGAATAAGTAATTTGAAAACCCGAGTAACTCATCGTACTAAAATTTGTAATAAAAATAAATATTTTAAATACAGCACAAGAAATATTTTTCAGTAAAGGTGATTGTTGAAAAATATCTTCAAGATTTTGCATAATTAATCCTGATATCTACCTTATCAACATTCAAACAACTAAATCCAGCTGTAATCTTCTTATCGAGGTTTTAAAACCCAAACAAAAAACAGTAGTTTACTTGTGAAACTTTTTAATTCTGTAAAAATATTTTTCCAATAATAGAGAATCAAATATATATATATATATATATATATATATATATTTATTTTTTTAAATATATTTATTGAAATTCAACAATATGTTACATGAAAAACACAACAAGTAAATTTGAAATTAGTAACATGACATGTACAACATGCCAAGAGAAACTACTCATTGGTAGCGTTTAAATATATATTTTTCAATATAAAAATATGGCGATGTTTCACTTATATATTTAGGTCATTTGTATATTAAAGCAAGTATCTTTTGTAATTCTTGAAATACTATAGTTAGCTAAATATCAATTTATAATTAGAAAATTTTATTTTTAAATCTACACTCATGATTCTGAATATGATGAAAAACTAGAGCGTTTTTACAAATAGGGTTCAATGTACTTATGTATAATATTTTTTTTTTACATATCTTTTAATAGAAATATTCCAACTTTCTTGTATATATACTATTTTTGTTTGTTTTACTGCCCTGTGTCTAAAATTTATTTTACTGTTATTTCAGGTGAGTTTATTCTGCACGATTGCGTTGTTCTCTGGACAGTGAGTTATTTATTTATAATTTAAAGATTTTTACTTATTCTTATAAATGTTATTTTTTATCTATTCTTTTTTTTTTTTTAATCGAAGGAAAATTATCTGATTATTCTTTGTATAAGTTGAAATTAAAAATTTAGATGCTGTTATAATCTAGACGATTTTCTTTTTCTTGTATTCTTCAGCAGTGTCCATTTTTCTTAATATTGTTAGAAAATCTAAAAATGAAAAAATAAATAAAAAGTAAATGCGCATTTGTATAAAATATCGCAATACCATTACAAGTAAAAGGGAGTCGTTTTTCCTATTAATATAAAATCGTGAGTTTCAGGACCTTGTGTGAGTTCCACTTGTACTTGTTGGAGGTCATCCGTATGCTCCGTAGGCTATCCGTATATATATATATATATATATATATATATACAAAATTCAGAGATATGACATGGTAATTATAATAATCAAAATCGTCTGTTTCATCAAAAGCAGTCTTTTTACTATATGGGTGGGTTCTATGAGGCTTATAGATTACCATTTTGAATTACTTATTTAATCGTAAAATACTTATTTTTAAGTTTTTTTTTTATTGTAATTCGGTTATAAAAAGAAATACAACTACAAAAAAAAAAATTATTTATTAGAAACTATGAATTTTAAATTTAGTGCCCCAGAATCATTTCAGTTCGTTTCTGGATCCGCGCAAGTGTCTTAGTAGCAGATGCGTTGACGTAATCATTTAAAAACTACTGATGTACTGATGTCATATAAAAGTCAGTGTTATTCCATTATTTGTTTTTATTGACTTAAACTATTAAATAATTGGATAAATATCAATGTTTCAGATTTTTAGTATTATCTCGTATTTGAGAAGTGAATATGAACCATGAGATTGTTATGTAGTCAATATGTTTGATAGATTATTATTAAATAACAGATATATATTTCTATGTAAGCTATATTATATTGCTCATTTAGGGTATGCACCTATGGTATATGAAGTACTACATGATAATATTGGTAAATGATAGAAAAAATTAAATAAAAAGTCTTGTGTACGAATTGAAGATTAGTTTAGGGATATGATAGAAGTGAATTTCTATCACTTCTTGTTAAACTAGTTTTTGTGATAAAGTATAACATCAAATAAGTTGTACGTGTCTAATGTCACACCGCTTCAACTAACTTCTTTTCATGTAAAACATCGCGACGAAAATTACAAATGATAATACAACGTGAAAAAATTTTGTTGTACTCAGATCCAGTTTTCCAGTAAATAATGGCAATGTTTAAAGAAATGATAGATCAGAAGAACAACAAAAAAAAACTCATATAACTGAAATAAAAATAGAAAATTTTAGTTTCTTATATAAGTCAAGTGGTTTTTTTTTAATCGACTGAGATATGTATTTAACTATTCAATTTAAATTATTACCGATTGTTAAATAGTAATAAATTAAATAATATTTTATTTAGCGTTCCCTATTAAACAAGAAACGTGACTAAAGAAAACGTATAAATGTAATTTTCTGATTAACATTGGACCATAGTCTACTATACACGAACTTTTTTGTTACTATAGGTTTACCAACTCCTCTTTGAATGTTGTACATCATGTAAAAGACTCTTTGAGTTTTTTAAATATAAATACAAGATTTTTATGCATTCGTGCAATCATAATCTCTGTAAATTTATAAATTTAAATAAAATACAATATACGAGCTTTGCTAAAAATAAAAGTCGGTTGTTGATTGCATTTTAGAGAAAAGTTCTATATAAAATTTTTAAATATCGGAACGGTGCGGCTACGGGCGAAATTTCTATATTGTCCCACATAGACAGATAAATACTGAATAAAAACAAGTATAAAGATTTGTGGAGAACGGCGGAGAACTTTTTATAAAGGTCTTGCATAGTTAATTTAGATGCATTGCACATATGCACTGCTTCACTTGCTGAACTTATGGAACTTAGGCCGTTGCATAGAATAAAATAAAAAATAGTGGTCAACTATTGCCGCACTACTAATAAAAATTTTATTTTAGTAAATTTGAACAAAAATTATTAAAACATAAAATTCTGTCAGTGTTACATTAATAGATAGCGTTCTATTTACTATTCAAGTTTTTTATTACTCTTATTCAGTTCCACCACTTATTGTAACACAATAGAATTACCTATATTACCGCTATTAATATTGCTACATGCTTCCCTTCCTCATAGTTTCATGTAAGTGCATAAGCATCCTTCATTGTGATACGCTTTCCCCGTAATAATACATAACATAATATTTTAAACTTATTATCAAAGGTGAAACCCATTATGTCCATTAGTTACATTAAGAAAAGTTCTTGCTGATACTAATCAACCTTTTAATGTGGGTTATATTATTGCTACTGTAATTGTTAAAATTAATCATCTTCGCTATCGGCTAATAAGTTGCTTATTATAGAAACGTATTATTTGCTATGATATGTTATTAATATAATCTTTGACATCGATCTAATCATATAGATGCATAATTGAAATAATTTTTTCTATAATAATGTATTATTATTATGGAGATTAGAAATATCTAAATACGAAGGAATTCTTGCTTAGATTTTTCTTCTTCATTATGTACTTATGAAAAATTGCTCCACTTTTTTCGAAATATTTCACGGGAAGTCCTCACATCCTCCTCCACCACACTTAACATACATATACATTTTTCGATTTCTTTATGGATCTCTCAACATCTTCCTATGCGACCTAATAGCTCTAATTTTCATCCATTGTTGCCTTGCCATATTTTTATTACTATAGCTACAATACAGAGATAGTAGTATACAGTAAATGCACGGAAATATTTTTTATTTACTTAAATTTTTCTAGGTTACTCTCCCTTACTTTTTCCTGGACGATCTGCATTTTATGAAGACTCTTGTCATTATAAAGTTCCGATTAAACTTTATCGTTTTAATTATTCTTCATAGATAGTTAATTAAACTCTCTGAAGTTCCTGTCTATCTCTATAGCCGCCCTCTTAGAAATAGAAATAGAAAATAAAATTTATTCTAGGACGACGTCCCCTTACTATAACAATAATGAACAGTTACAAGAGAAAAATACATATCTGGCAAAAAACTAACTTAAAAAAGATGCAAACAATATATACAACAACTTAAATAATAGTATGTAAGCAACTAAAAAATAAAATCTTCTCAACTATACTTATAATTGTATTGGAAAAGAAAAGAAAAAATAATTACATGTATAGAAAGCAAAATCAAAACTTACCGTTTTCATTCTCGAAACCCGCTTATTCCTACACCTCCACAACAAAATAAAGATAAATCTAGATAGAAAAATTAATAAATATATTTAACGAAAGTTCATCTCTTATTAGTGTTGCCCAAATGCGAGACCGAGACTAGTCTTGGTCTTGCAGACTCAGTGTTGGTATAGGTCTTGGTCTTGCGCAAGAGTCTCGCAACGGTCTTGCAGTTACCTATTAGCTTAAAACTATAGGAATTTACTGTATTTTTTTTAGATTGGGGAAACCTGACTGAGCCCGAATGAAAAATTAGAAGAGTTAAGTGCAAAAGTATATTGGTTATATCAATTCTTTACATATAGCAACTAAAATTATCAAGCATTAGTAACTATTCTACCTTAATTTTTATTCAAAAAATTGATTTTTTTTACCATTTTTGAGTCTTGGTCTTGAAACAGTCAGGTGGTCTTAGTCTTGGTCTTGCTAAGTACAAGACCAAGACTGATTTTGGGCAACACTATCTCTTATCATATATTTCATGGTTTAATAATATCATTCAGTTTTATTTTTTTCTGTATTGTCATATTTTTTTTTTTATTATTATTTAAATTTGAAACCAAATCTTCGTGAAAACGAATCACAAAATGAAACACACATTCTTATTACTTGTATTCCAATGGGAATAAATGTTTTCTTCTTATATTTCTGCTCATTTTTAGTTTATTATTTACTTCTTCGATCTCTATATCTAGATAATTTAATTTTAATTAGACCTTTGTAATTCATGCACACTTTCGTTTGCATGATAAGTATAATTTCTTGTTAAAAAATATATATATTTTTTATATTAAACCACAGGGGCATACTTGAAAAGAAACTAGAATACTAATTAACTTCACAACTTTTTTTTATGTTTGTGGTGTGAAAGTTGCCCAACCAAGGTTATCCTGTTGCATTTATTATGCTAATCGCACTTTTTTTTTTTTTCAATTTATGTCTTAGTGTTGTACCATTTATAGAAACGATTATTTTTATTTTTATTTCCATTTGAATGCATTTTTACTGCCATTTATTTTATTACCGAGTTCATTTCAGATATATTTCCTACTCAGTTCTCATAATAACTATTCAAGGGAATTTACTTAACTCAAGATTTCCATAACTTTCCGCATATAAATACTTTAAAGACTGCTTGTCTTTGCTTCTTGTACAGCAGCCCTGATGAAGGCCTGCCCATCGGGCTGAAACGTCGGCGAATGTAAGAATAAATAAAATTATTTGTTTTTACCATTTTAATTTGACTGATCACACCACCAACCACCCTTCTCTTCAAAAATACTTTAAGTGTTTCGTAATTTTTATTTTTTAAGAGTTCATAATAATTTCGTTTTGGAAGTATTAGATATTATAGTACTGTTTATGAACTTACAAATTAATTTAATAAATATAAGTTCTGCTTGATTTGGTGTATCGATTGGTATACGGATAATTTTAAAATAATCAGAGTTTCTATTTATTGTAATTTATTAATTGCAATTTGCAATGAATTTTTTTTCATAGTCCTTTTTAATAGTTTTTTTCTTAAATTTTGTTAATTGTATACACTTTTACTGTTAACAGCATTCTGAGGAGTATTGTAGTTTTATTTTCCATTTTTTTTGAATTTCCTGTAAATCTGATAGATATTGAGGTAAGACTCGCCTCTGGTTTATTATAAAGATTTCATAGTTCATTTATAATTAATGTAATTATATTTATTTTTAGGATAGAATTAATGCTAAACAAAAAACAACATAGTTATGGGGTATGTTGTACTGTATTCTAATTATATGTTATTTCATCACTATTATCGTTCCTGATTAGAGCAAAATGTAATATCATTTCATACAAGAGATATTAGTAACAAAAAAAAAAAATCATTATTATATTAAAATTACTGAATACAAGTATTCTTTAATGCATAAAAAACAAATGTATGTTTTTACATCCTTAAGAATTCTCATCCTCAAAGCTCATTTACATTGTTTAATTAATAAGATTAGAAATAAGTCATAAGAGATTAATTATTTTATTAAAATAAATAAATGAAAATAATATATAGTATATTTAATGTAATTTAAAAGTAGCATTCAGTATTTTTTCTAATTATTAACATAATTTTATCTATGATTTGTAGTGTTGCCCAAATGCGAGATCGAGACGAGTCTTGCTCTAGCGCAAGAGTCTCACAATAGCCTTGCAGTTATTAGTTTATTATTATTATTATTATTATTTATCATTATTATTATTTATTAGTTTATAATTATAGAGATGTTACTGTAATTTTTTAGATAGAAGAAACCTAACTAAGCCGGAATGAAAAATTAGAGGAGTTAATTGCAAAAGTATGTTGGTTATACCAATTATTAACATATAGTAACTAAGGTTTTCAAGTATTAGTAACCATTTTGCCTTAATTTTTATTTAAAAAATCGATTTTTTTTTACCAGTCCTGATCTTTATCTTGCAACAGTTAGGTGGCCTTGGTTGACAAGACCGATTTTGGGCAACACTAATGATTTGGCTGTTTTACGTTTTAAGAATCGATCTTTAATTATAAGAGTGTAAGTAAACAATTAATATCATTAATTTTATTATTATTAATTACAAGGCATTTCATTTTTCCTTTAAATATTTCTTTCAAAATATTTTTATCTCTTTTTATTCATTACCCTTAGGTGTGGGCTTGACGCAAATGAATGAAGTATTGAGGTATACAACTGTTTTGCTTTATTTGGTCAAAATATTTTGATATTAATTAGATTAGAAGTCGAAAAGATATACTTTTCTTTAAAACTGAGTGCATATGTCCATTCTAATTTGCGTAATCTGGCAACCTCTCCACTAACGATACCTTGAACCACTTTCTAATTGCTGATTTGATTGGCCAATCCTATAAAGATACGACATGCAGGCAGGCACCATGATCTGTAGCCTATGAAAAAGTATAAGTACTATTTTATTTTCTATATTTTATATCGTGATGGTTTGTTTAATTAGATGAGGGAATCGCCCATCTGTGATAATGTTTATCTTTCATTTGCTCAATGGAAATCAATTTAATAACTGGGAACAAAGAATGCTCTTTTTTCCTCTTATTTGTGTGTGATATTTTTTCTAGACCGTGTTACACTCCCAAATGTTACGTGTTGAAAATCATACATATGTATATTTTTTTCTAAGGGCTTGGTCGTCTGTTTGAACTTTAACCTGTTCTTAAACAGAATGGAATTTTCATTTTATATATCGATTAAAAATCCTCCGCACGATCACCGGAGCGATCTGGGATCAGAGTACTTACAAATGTACTAGTATAAAATTCACCGAATAGCCGAAAATTCCACCCCAATAACATGATCTGCGTAGAAGGAAAATCATTCCCGAGAGTAGAAAAATTCAAATACCCCAGCTCCACAAAAACCTCAATAGACCAACGTATAAATAGTGGACACCAACGAAACTACCAGTGCACAGCATTTATGGTACAGAAAAGTCTTAATGCAGAAAATCTATTTCCTGAAATTTAAAATTGTTAATGAAATACTGTGTATGTGATCCGTTTAAAAATTCTTTCATACATCTATAATAAGTGTACATGCACCAATAGAAGAAAGCGAGGATGAGGATTATGATAATTTTTATGATTCCCTCTCCAGAGAATATGATTTGACGCCTGAACATGACGTAAAAATAATTATGGGGGATATGAATGCCAAGTTCGTTAAAGAGTTGGAATTTAGATCCACAATTGAACCACACAGTAAACATGATGTTTCAAACGACAATGGGTTGAGAATTATCGATTTCGCCATGGAAAAGGGTATGATAATTAGAAACACACATTTCCCAAACAAAAACATTCATGAGGAAACTTGGATATCCCCAGATGGGAAGATAAGTAACCAAATTGACAACGTTCTCATAGATGTTGAGCATAACTCAGAAATCTCGGATGTGGGAAGTTATTGTGATGCAGATGCCGACTTAGATCACCTTCTAATTTAGGCATGCTATGGGCAGAAGCTTGCTAAAAAGGCTCGAAGACATGGAGGTATTGAAATCCCAAAAATCTCAAGAAATCTCAAACTAAGGATATACAATGCTATGATAAAACCAGTTCTAATACATGGCTCTGAGACCTGGAAACTAACCAACACCCTAGAAAAAAGTGTTGAAACCTTTGAGATGAAAATTCTCCACACGATAACTATAGCGATCTGGAATCAGAGAACTAACACATGGAGAAGAAAGACCAATAAAGAGCTGCTTACAGAAACTTGTAAATCAATATCACATGATATAAAGGCACCATGGTTAAGATAGCCCGTTGCAATCCTTCTTGAAGCCTCTACGTAACAATGAATGCCTCAATAGAATGCAAAAGACGACGTGGAAAGCCATAAAGCTGATGGAATCAACAAAGATGCTTAACATTCTATGTTACAAAAACACTTTGTCGTAATAAAGATGGCAATTCGTATTGCATTGCCTTGAGCTTATCGACAAAAAAATAAATAAATTTTTTTATCGCTCCTTAATATTAATATAGAAGAGCAAATAGCTGTGCTTAAAAAGGGAGAAAAAAACATTAGTTTCTAAAATATCACTAAAAGAAATCTACTCCGTTAGGAAATGTTTAGAAAGTATTTATTTGTATTCTTTCATTTTAATCTTATTTTTTACTATCAAGTCGATATTAATCAATTTCTTTACTTTAATATTCAGAAGTTATTAATTTTAAAAGTAGTTAATACGACTATTTCTCGAACATAAACCTATTTTATGTACCGTTTCGAATTATAAAAATACTATTTCCCTAATTCCCACAGCTTTACTGTCTTTCTATTCTCTAACATGTTTCCAGGATTCCTCACTTCTTTTTCTATGACCCTTCATCTGGAAATGAAAATTGTTTAGCCTTGTGGATTTATTTTATTTTTTATTTATCTTTTTGTATCGTTTGGTTAAGACGTAACTATTATCTGGAAAGAAGAATATGAAAGTTGGCAAATAGTATGCAAAAGAATGAAAAGTAAATAAAAATCTACGTTTATTACCATCATTCTGAATCCATGTTAGAACACTTTGAATAATATATTAATGTTGTTTTGTTTTTTTGGACATCCCTTCGGTCCTTATTTAACATTCTTAACAAAGGAATAAAATACTTTGGAATTATATTACATGATTTTTATTTTATTTTAAAGGACCAACAAATACCCTGGACATTACTATAAAAACTCCTTGTCGAATTGGTGATAATAATAGCTGTTTCCTAAAAAAAAAAAAATCCTTCCAATTTCTTCTCAGGTATAGAAGAATCCTCAATTTATTGTTTAGCTCACTGAAATGCAACTGCCCTATTTTGAGGAATTACCATCAATAACACAAGAGACGTTATCATTAAAATAGTTTCGTCACATTTAAATAGATTATATTTTTTATCTTATCAGAGAAAGATCATGAATATTAATTCCTCGCATGCCGTCAAGGTTTTTGCGCTGTTATTAATAAAACGACATATTAATATGCTATATAGGAGGAAATTTTGATTGCGAGTTTATTGTTATTCGGAGATTTCGAAATTTCGACACGCCCTGATATACACACATGCGCACGACCTTATGCATAACCAACGTAATGCCTTGGTTTCGATTTCATTTCACAACTTCCTCATCACAGGTTAATTTCTAAATATTAATGAACTCTTTGTTTTAGTAGCCATAACTTCTGTAGGTTTCGGTGTGTACGCTGGCGCTTATCGAGCTTATGTCTAGTTGATGATTTATCACAGTAAGTCATTGAGAATTTAATAATAATTATTAAGTAAATAGTAATTATTCAAAAACTGAGGTAAACCTGACTTACAGAAACTGGTATTATAGTGATAAAATATTAATATGCATTGTTAATCTTTTAAAGTGACTTCGATGACTTCCGAACTGAAGTATATAGGTATGTTAATAATAACTTTGTTTTTTATCTGTATTTATTATTATTTTTTTAATTGGTACTCATCTTACGTGTGTGGCAGCATATTTTTTTTTTATTCGCAAACAGTACAATTTGACTTCAAGAGTTACATTTTCCTATGAAAACATTATATTATTAAAAGGCTTTTTATAATTTTGTATTATTCTTTTTGGTATTGAAAAAACGTGTCATTTTCATAAAGTGAAGAAAATGTTTTGAAGGTACAACTCAAACTGTTGTACCCGTTGATTTTATTTAATAATGTTCAAGTTGAATAATGATAAAAAAAAAAAAATCATTACAATTGGTTTAAATATAAGTTATGCTACGAAAATTGGTTTTTCTTAACATTTTAACAATAACAGTATATGATATGAGCCTCATAAAAATTCATATAAGTCAAAAGTAACTTATTTTTATACTGTATGACTCATTGTCTTTTGTTTTGTTTATTTATTTTTTCCTAATGATAAGGTCTAAATATTCGGCAGAAACATCTGCGTACAATAAAATAAGATTTCATATTTTTTTTGTCAGTAATCTTTTTTTTTTCTTTTCATTTTTAGTTGAACAAAAATCTTTAGGGCTAGTCTTTCGAATTTTATCTTAAATGTTTGGAATAATAATTTGGTCAGGTAATTCATAATTCTAGCGATTTTTTTAAAAAGTACTTTGGCCAATCACTAGAGAGAAACACTTTATTTTCAAAAAAAAAAAAAATATAAAGGATTGCTGCCCAATTATATTGGGTTGCTATATACACAGCATACTCTTCTATCCTTAGGACAATATATAAACTTATATATAAATATACAGAAGTATTAGTTAATATTATTAAAATAGATATGTATATATACATTTTTATTATTTTATTTTTTTATTATTATTATTATTTATTATTATTAAAAAAAAACCTGTAGCAGTACAACCCATGAAGGGTCCATTACTGTTTAGGGAAAGCACTGTTTCTTGGCCTATGGTTATGTAAGGAGGTGATTTGACCGAGATCGCGCTGAACCACCAGGTTTTTCCCCTTAATTAATTATTTTAATTTAGGATACCCATTTTAGAGGCTGGGTGTGCCCCAAAAGGGTCTACCTACCCAGGGTCGCCCCACGGCCAATAAAACAGAATAAATAATTTTTCTGTCATGAGCCGGGATTTGAACCTGGGATCTTTAAGCATTGGGAACTTATTACCCTACCACTGAGCTACCCCACTTGGTTTAAAACATAATAATAATAACACTTGAATTATTATCCATTATTTTGTCTTTGTGCTGTTTACCTCGTTAATTCACTATGAATATTGTGCGTGTCCAATGAGTACAGAGAAATATTTAAAGAAGTGAATGTAGACAAAAAGTTTTACAAAAAAGTTCATATAAAGTATGGTAAAATTTTCAGTATAAAGTTGGAACTTTTAGTTTTGTGTTTTTTCAAGAAAATCACATTTTTCTTGATTAAGAGCGATAACTAACCAAATATTTAGATATAAAGTCTGTTGTTTGAAGAAAACATGGATTCTTCCCAAATTATGTTCACCACTCTCCAACTGCTCTAAAGATTTTGCAATTTTAGAAAAAATATCATGTTTCTAAAAGTAGAAACTTTTAAAAGCTTCCCAATTGGTTTAATATGCATCAAGTCCATATTAATTAATATGAGGTTTTATGTACTTTTACCCCTCATGTGTGTGAATGTTATAAACTAATTATGCGTTACAAGTACTGTTGGAAACTATTCCCTTTAGTTATAGCTTACAAGAGCTTTTACTTAATATTTAGCAAAGGTACTTGTCCCGGTAGGCCTTGAGGCTGAGGGGAGTGGCTCGGCTTTATAAATAATGGACTGGTTCCGGGTTCACGCCTCGACAGAAAAATGTATTAGTCCGTCTGATATGTCCTCATCGACGGACCGGTCTAGATATCTTCCGGCTCTCCGCTTGTCTGAAACGCACTGAAAAAAGAAACTGTTTCTAGAGCTAGATTCTGATCATAGCATTGTATCATAGAAGCTATGTATATCATGTTGGCGAGGTACTTAATATTATAAAAAATGCAAATCGGTGTAGTACACAATTTTTTTTTCTTCTAAATGTTACTTGAATTCATTCAATTTATATTTATCTTCGGGGAGGAGTCAATCTATTTCAATCATCTATTTCTACTTGAGAGCATATTAATGTGAAAATTCAAGCGGTGGACACCAATGCGTTTTTTTTCCTCCAGATTTTTCTTACTAAACCATCGAATTCCTCTCGTATCCAATCCTAACAATCCTAAATACTTCGTAAAATCCTCAACGCTCCTTACTTTGTCACAAATCAAATCATCCATAAAGACCTCAATGTTCCCTATGTTTCCGATTTGGCACAGTGCAGATACCTATCCTTCCATAATAAACTGCAGAACCATCCGAACCCTCTCGTTTCAAACCTTGCCTCCTCCAAGATCCCTGATAACCCTCCGAGACGTCTGAAAAGAGGATGGCCTCTTGATCTACTTATGTAAATAGATTATTAGAGTGCTACCAATGGGTAGTTTCTCAACAATCGTTTTCATGTGATTGTATTACTAATGTGTGCACATTTACTAGTTGTATTTTTTTATAATACAGTTGTAAATATCAATGAATACAAAAAAATGTTTTTTTTCTTTGTTTGATATTGTTAATAACAATGTTACAGTATTATCTTAATATATAAAAATAATATTGTTTTTATCTCTATGTAAAATAAATATGATTTAATTATGTATACCCCAGAATATAAGGAAGAGACTTAAAAGGCGCTTGATAAGAGATCTTCCTTAAACAGTCAAAGTAATTGAATCAACCCAGAGTAAAGGTACTTAACTTCCTCATATGTGAAATATATTTTTTTCTTGTGCTATTTTATTTGTTTATAGTCTAAATTTCAATTGATAGTTGCGAATAAAGGTATAAAGACAATTAAAAAATGGTAATGCTGTACCAACTTTCTTGAGAATTTTAAAATCAAAATTTTTTTATGGTTTCAAGGATTTTAAATAGACACATGCTTTCACCTTGGTGGCCGCTAACGCTAAACCTTTAAGGGACTCCGATAGGCGCTGATAGTCCGGTCGCCCTACAAACATAGATCGAAGGAAGCCGGAAGCTGCGTAGTCTCGATTTTTTTCTCCAGAGGTTGTAGGCAGCTGGGGCAGTATGCCAGTGTAATTGGTCCTCGCTAGGCCGGGGTATCAACGCCTGGAATCTCCAGCTCTCTTCTTCAATTTGTTTTTATGTCCGCGGTCTTCCAAGTCCGATCCTCAGCTTCTTCTAGTGTCGTCGTTTAACCGTAATTGTCCGCCATTTGTGTGAATACTGGGCATTCCTATAACAACAGCAGGTGAAATACTAGGAAATGGCTTTCAATGATTAAGATATCAAGCGGCTGCTTGGCATACCTTGCGGATGAAATGGGTTTGGAGAGTTGTCAGGATGGGATAATTAAAGGAATAATCAACGCTAATTCGCGACTATGCGTTCTAGTGGTCGTCCGAAATGTTAATGGGAATATTCGGGTTCTTAATAGAAAGTTTAAATTTCAGTGTTAATGTGGTCATCTTGAGACTCCAGATTCGCTAAGAATTTTATTTATTTATTTCCTATTATTCCTATAATTGAAAAGGTAATAAAGTAAAATCGAGTCAAAAAATGCTTGTTATTTCGTTCCAAAATTAACTTCGATTGTTCCTACCGTTCAGAAACGCTTACGCCGCGTAAAACTTTGGAGAAGTAATAACATCTTAATGATAGAAATTGACGTGGCTGCTGAATTTCATTATTTACGTATTTTAGCAAGGTTAATCTAAATCTCCATTTACTCTCTGGACTTATGGACTACAAATATATGAAATTGCAAAACAAACTCACATAAAACGACTTCAAACTTTTCAGTCTAAGATACTACGAATAATTACCCAAGCACCCTGGTACGTGAATAACAACACTTTACACATGCCAACGACCAATGAACACATACGAACTTACTACAAACTATTTCATAATAAATTACATGGACACTCCAACCAGCTAATTAAAGAAATGGCCACGACTATTATGCCGGAGAACTCCAGAAGACGACTGAAAAGGGTCTGAATGAGGGACCTACTTACATAATTGTATGTTAGTAAGTAAAAGCCATGGAAGGGATGCCCTGCTGGGTATTGCTTTTCCTCATGCCTATCAAGCCTTCTTTTTTTTTTATTATTATTTTTTTATTTTATTTATCTTATGATTGTGCCAGCTCATCTGCTGATTGTCGATGTTTATAATTGACAGGTGCGGATTAATAAATAAAAGTGCTAAAAAAAAAATCTCCATTTGGGAGTTGATGGGCTTGAGAAATGGGCTGAGTGACAGCTTTCAGAAACACAAACAGACAAAAACAGAATACACAAGAAACAGAATCAAGCTATCATATTTAAATTACTACAGTAAACTAAAAATCCATTGCTGATGACGATAAATCCATCCTAAATTATTCCTGTAACTCGATAATATTGTATTTGTTCAATAAAAACGTTGCAGGGTGAACAAATATATATATAACTCACTAAAATATTTTACTCCCGGAATCATTGCTAAGGAAATAAATTTAAAAACATTCTTTATTCCGTCTTCAGCAATACACTTGAAGACCGTACCGTAACAGATTGATGACTTTAAAGACCCCCTAAAGCATATGCATTAATTGCAGCCCCTTAGATTGTTAATTACAAAGGCCCCAACATTGCGCCGGCCTTGGTAAGCGGCTAGGCCTCCAACAAAGGAAACTTTCTTTCGCAGCCTTGAGCCTCCCATGCTTTACGTACTTCTTGTATTCATATTGCTCCTTCGTTTCTTCCTTGAGGATCTCTTTTGTCGAGTTCTTTTTTTCCTTACGAGTGTTCTTCTTCTCTTTGTGGCTTCCTCAATACGAGTTTAGGTTTTACCTGTAATCTTACGAAGAAAAAAAAAAGAAAGGAAAAACGCTCGAAGGTTATGCCCAAGCTTTTTTTATTGTTGCCCAACACTTCCACGCTTAAATAATAATTAAAATTTTTTTCAAGATCCGATGTTTGATTGTTGATAAAATATCATTTGTTCTTAAGCTTAATCTAATTTAAATTTTAAGGCGTACACTGTGAGACAATGGCGTTGGGGTTTCCAATGAAAGTAGATACTGTTACAATGTTCCCTTTTTGTCTTAAGTGCTCATTAATAATTTATTTTCCTTTTGTTGAAACAAGAGGAGAGAAATTTGAGACCAACTCTCCACGCAAGGTCAGTTGAGTAGGTGTGGTAAGGTCTGACCTTAGATGTGTGTGGCTGCCGGTACCACTACAACCAAACAATGAAAAGTTTATTGTTTCCAAATATAGCCTTGTATCATTTTTATATTAAGATTTATTTGTTTATACTTCTAATATTTTTTTTTTTTGTAATTTTTCTCATGTAAAATACCTTTAAAATATATTATTTACGTCTCTAAACCTAAACAATATATATATATATATATATATATATATATATATATATATATAATATTATTTTCGGTTTTTAAATTCCATTTTTTTTCCTTGTTGCCGATAGATTCCTTCTGTTTGTTTGTAATGTTGAACTAAAAAACTCGTTTGAACTATGTTACGAAAAAATTTGGGAAAAGTTTTCATTTGTTTGAGTTTTTATTTTTTATTTATTTCTTAATGATATTTACAACTCTATAAGAGAAATACATTTAGTAAATTTGAAAATATGGATATAATGACGTGATAACACTTGTTGAGAAACTACCCATTGGTAGCTCTCTAATGATATTTCTACATTAGGATATCACGGGGCCATCTTCTTTTCAGACGCCTCGGAGGGTTAGAGAAAGCAAGGCTAGAAACAAGAGTGTTGGGATAATTCTGAAGTTTATTATGGAAGGATAGGTATCTGAATAGGGCCAGATTTGAAACATAAGAAACATTAAGGTCATCATCGATGGTTTTATTTGTAACAAAGTAGTGAGCATTAAAGATTTTGGATTGTAAGGATTCGATACGAGATGAATTCGATGGTTTAGTGGAGCCCCGTAGCTCAACTCCGTAAGTCCAAAAAGGCCTTATTATAGTCATGTATTTTGTAATTAATTGGAAGTTTAGAGCGTTTGTCTAGTAAGTGCTGAAGTAATCGGAAACGTCGAGCGGTTTCTTGTTGATTTTCAGTCTGGTGGGAAAATCAAGAATATAAAAACAAAAATGGTTAAAGTTTTTACATTTATCACATTCAAATTTCGTCCTGAAATTGCCCCACTTTTTAGGCCCTCGCTCTAGGTCTGAAGAAAACTGCTTTAGAACGGAATGAGAACTGGACATACAACTGTAGAACTTTTTTTGTGACTGATGCTTCTCGATATGCAAAGTTCAGTTTTGTTCTGTTTCTTTACATTATAATATCCATGATAGACATTGTTCGATGGAGACGAGTTTTTATCGAGATTCCATACGGAACGTTATGATGAAGGTGCTTATTAAATAATATATTGCTTATTAAAATATATTGCTTATACTGAATATAGTGCTTATTAAAAAATATATTTATACAGATAAACTTAATTGTAACGTAACGGCTGGCTGTTTAAGTAATGTGTGCTGTAGACGGAAACGATACAATTTAATTTGTCTCCAAAGCCTGATTCAGTAAGATTATTGAACCCATGATTTGTATGTCTTATCATAATACTTGTGTATTAAGATAATCATTGTAATACCTCTTGTAATAAATAAAAAAATAGAGGTTTATACGGATTGATTGGTGGCTCAATGGAATACTGATGAAAACTAAGAGAGAGAAGAAATCATAACGTTATATGTTACCCTGCATACGCAATATTACTTGTTATTTACTTGAGCGTGTAGACACGGCTTCAAATTTAGAGTTCTGATCTTAAAAACTGGGAAGTTTCGCTTAAAGAATGTAAATCATAGATTAATTGTTAGAAACTATTAGAAATTGGATGGATCTCGTGCTATTGTATTTGACCTATGGCAATATACGTCATACAACTTTCTAAATAGAACTTCTTCTATTTATATAAGGTTTAGTTTATTGTCTGTTCCTATTACAAGGGGACGAATTAACCACTTTAATTAAAGGCCTAATGGCGACGCTTTCCCCTCGAAGGGACGTGAAATCAGAAAGTTAAGGGCCGAATTGTCTAGCGTGTAACATCCAAAGTAATAATAGTTGATGAACAGAGGGGGGGGGGAGCGAGTGATTGGTATAGGTTATAATTAGATAGCTTCCTCTATGGCTTTGTTCCTGCAAGTATTCAGAGTCTAACTCCTCTTACAAGAGTCTAACTCCTCGCTTTATGGACACGATGTAGAAATGGCCATCTATAGTCGATATTTCACCATCGATTGTATCTATTTAAATATTATCTACTATCGATATTTTAGTTTAAAAATTATTATTAAAACAATCGTTTTCGGAAAGGGCTAAGAATTATATATGGATCTGATTGTTAGAAAAAAAAAAACGCTGCAAATGATTTCACAATGGTTTATTCTTTCCAACAATTATACATTTAAAGTAACATTATCTTCCTAGTTACAGAGAAAAATAAATAAAAGGTGATTCCAATTATTGGACTAAACTTTCTTATTTTTAATCATTAGTAACATGTTAAAAAAAAAAAAAGCATTACTTCAGTAATAATTCAAAATTTAAAAACCAAACAAACGATATAACATTTGGAGCAGAACATATAAAAAAGAACTGGAGACCATATCTGTGCTCCTAATTGTCCGATTTTAACGATTTTTTTTTTTTTTTTTTTTTTTGAGATTCCGAAGTTAACAAAAAAGTGTTAACTTTTTTAGTTATTCGGAATTTAATTTTACCATCCCTCGTAACTTTTTTTCCAGTTTCTTTTCGTTGAAGTATGTTGTATAAATAAATTTAAAGGGCGTTGGGAAAATGACTGTTCGAAGTTTCATTGAAATCGGTACATTCGTTTACGAGCTACAGTCTACAGTTCGGCCGCCATTTTGAAAGTAAAAGGCGGATAGTAATGTCCATAAAGGAGGATCATCCTCAAGTGAACACTGATTCTATATCCAAATTTGAAAAAAAAAATCGTTCCAGTAGTTTCGGAGAAAATGCGCGGACGGCGGATGGATAAAAACATTTTTATTCATTTTTCGAATTCTACGCATTCTGAAACGTGAAACCTCAAATTTTGAAAGAGGGTTAAGTTTTTGAATTTTTTGGTCGATCAAAATGGTTGATTATTGAAAATAATAAACCAAAATGTATTAATTTTGCCTGTTTCATGTAGAATGTAGTGCGTAGAAGAGGAAAATATCGACATTTCGATAATATCGACTATAGGTGCCCATCCCTAAATAGAGTTGAATAGCGCGTGTGGGATCCTTCTCACTCAGTTAACTCAATTTGTCTAAATTTGTAAGTTAGAACCTTCTCAAACCGATACCACGAATTGTCGTAAAAATCTATGTAGGATGCAAATACATTAGCATTTCGTTGAATAAAATCTATGTGTGAATGGAAGGCATAATTGGTTGAATGGGTATTTCTGGAAAAATTTACGGTTGACAAAGATGGATAGCAACTTGAAATTTAATTTTACTAAAGAAAGTAGAGGAGTTGATATTTCCGTTAGAGAAGAAAATAAAATCTTTTTTTGATACACATAAGAGAATCAATCATCAAGTGAATCGAAAAAAAGTACTAGAGAATTTATATTTAATACAAATTATATTAATATGAATTTAATTTAATATAAATATTCATATTTAAAAAATGTTAATCTTGACGGTATCGAGTTATACTATACGTGAATTATAGTATGATAATAATATTGATGACAGTATTGATATTGGGCCATCTATATCCCATCCATAACAAGATGTAATCTTCCCAATTTTAAGAAATTGAAATAAAAGGAAAAAATAATTGATATTTACAATACCCAACAAAAACAAACCCCGAGCTAACAATTCATCATATTCTCATCGCCTGATCCAATTTTCCCCATTATCTAAATATCTAAAGACACCTGCTTAAAATGGAAGATTCCTCACTTTTTTAATAAATAAATAAATAATTAGTCATAATAACCAGAATTTTTCCTCGGCTATTCGCCCAAATTATTTCAATACTACTATATTCCTCGGTACAGACCCTTTTTTATCAAATTTTGAACAGTCATCCAAAACTCCGTGACTAGATTCATTTCATCGTAACCTAAAACTTTTTTATTTTTGAAAATTCTTGGAAATGGGGCGTTAACTTAATGAGGTGCCAAAAACTCATAAACACTCATTTGTTTTCACCTTGAGTCGTTGGATAATTTGATCACGAAATCGAGAACAAAAGGTGTCCTACAAAAATCTCGAGATTGAAAATGACCTATTTCCGAGAGTTTTAGAAAATAAAAAAATTGTATGCTGCTACAAAACGAAGCCTTTCACGAAGTTTTAGAGAGATATCATTTGATAGAAAGAGATTTCTGTGTGCCTACTAGTTTTGCCAAAAACTACTACTATACGTTTTCAAATAATATAAAATTTGACAAATAAAAAAAAAATTTTTTGTTTTGTTTAATTAATACAATTTTTGATTTGTGGCAGATGCTTATCTGATTTCGCATACATTTTTAAAAAAAATTTTACTGACTTTTACATTTAAAATTCAATTTGAAAACAATGTTTATATTATGACTTAATATAATCTGAAATGAACTTTGTTAAGTAACAACATTCTTCATTAATATTTATAATTAAAGTTAATTATAAACTTTTGCTGCCTGATTAATATTTATTAATAACTAAAAAATAAGTATGAAAATTATAATGCAAAAAAAAACTAGTGTTGATCATGATTTGTTGTTTTATGTTTAGGTCATGTTTTTACTTAATACCTAATTAAGTTAAATTAAATAATTCAGTATTTATATTCATTAATCATTTAAATCTAATAAAAATAGAAAAGTCAAAATAAGTTAAACAGAAGCTTATTGTTGATTTTTGATGAATTAATGATTTAAGATCTAATCACTCAGAATTATCTACTGATTTCAATGATCTTGCTGTTTTTACTATCCTATTTATTATATCTCTGAGATTACTCCGCTAATTTCATGGCTTATTATTGCTCTTATGATTGCAATCTTTTAATTATTAGCTTGTAATTAACAGATGGAAATCATTAATTATTTGAAATTAGGAATTAAACCCATTGCTATGGCATAACTTCCGTGTTATTGTTGGGTGAATGTTTTTTTTTAGACGTGATCGTAAAATATTTCTCGTTTTCTTGTAAAAGGTGTTGATAGGCAATTATGATTGGATTGCCTTTAAGTACTTTTTATTTTAATGCTTGAAAAAAATAATGGAGAATAATTAAAACTGAAGAGCTCTTCAAGTTTTCAAGTGTCCCATTATCTTTTTTTTTTTCAAATCGTTTGTATCGTGAAGAAATGTTTTAAAACACATATTATGTTTCCGGTAAAATATTTCGACGTTGTAAAAATACATATAATTATAACTAACAATTATAAAAACTTCCTCGCTTTAATCTTAATTATTCTTTGTTTTATTTTTTTATTGAATCATATTTGTGTATATTAAAACCATAATGTTAATACAATATTTCAATATTCTTTTATGACGTTTTATTTTTATTTAAATTAAATATGTATGTACACTTGATCTGATTAGTTCCATAACTAACTAATTTCACTACTAGAAATATTAGAGATGGACTAAAAAAAAAATCCCTATTTGACCATGCTAGTTCCAGATGTTCGAACCCATATTTATACTGTATTGATATTATTTTTGTTGATACGACTTTGTTAGGTGATGTAGTGTAATAATAACTTATATTGTAAAATATTAATTATGGATAAATTTCGAATCTTAAGGTATCATTTGAATTTATATTTTTTTATACATCGAAATTTATTTAGGAACTATTAAGGCCCTTAAACTGAGGCTCCAATGTATTTATATTTCAATATTTTTCTGATTTACATTTCATATTGTACTGTAATATTTTTACTCGACTTTGGCGAAGGCACAAAAAGGTATCCGTTCGAAGTTATGTAACGATTTTTTAAGCGAACAAGTTTTTCATTGATTTCTTGTTTTGTTTATGTTTAAGTTTATGATCGGTCGTAAACCAACGACTTCCTGTCCTACAGTTTCCTTTAACAATACTCCACTTATCCCTGTTGAGCAAATTCAATACCTAGGACTTCACCTGGACAAACGGCTAACTTGGAATCCTCATACTAGACTGAAACGACAAGAAACCGCTCGACGTTTCCGATTACTTCAGCACTTACTAGACAAACGCTCTAAACTTCCCATTAATTACAAAAGACTCATATACTTGACTATAATAAGATCTATTTGGACTTAAGGAGTTGAGCTATGGGGCTCCACTAAACCATCGAATTCCTCTCGCATCCAATCCTTACAATCCAAAATCCTTCGTAAAATTTTCAATGCTCCTTACTTTGTCACTAATAAAATTATCCATAATGATCTTAATGTTCCTTATGTTTCAGATCTGGCCCAATCCAGATACCTATCCTTCCATAATAAACTTCAGAATCATCCCAACCCTTTCGTTTCTAACCTTGCTTCCTCTTCAATTCCTGATAACCCTCCGAGGCGTCTGAAAAGAAGATGGCCCCGTGATCTCCTAATGTAGTCATATCATTAGAGTGCTACCATTGGGTAGTTACTCAGCAAGTGTATTCATGTCATTATATCAATTATGTCCAAATTTACTTGATGTATTTATGTAATACAGTTGTAAATGTCATAAAGGAATAAAATAAAAATAAAAAGTTTATGATCATATTTGTTAAACATGGATTGTCAATACTTCAAACAATAAAATCATTAAAATAGAAAACGATTTGTTTTAAATAAAAATAACGACTAAGGAAATAACCTTGTCCGTCCTAAGAGACGAAATATGTACAAATCATGTCTACTTAAACTGATGGTTGACTGTGGATTATGTCACCATGTATGGATATTGGAACTTAGTATGGTTTTCAATATATGTTACATCTCTTGGAAAGTATCGCCTGATGAATTTGTACATAACAAATCACAAAAATCGCCTTGTATTTGTGCATGTAAACTTATGAAAGTAAATAAATGTGTTATCGGAATATTCTTGAGTTTTATTCGAGTATGGAAGATAATCAACCTTAGTGTAGTTTCTATATTCATAGACATAGAATTCGCTTACAACTTACCGATTTCTTTAAGTTAATATGGAAGTACGTCCTCTCTCTTCGGTCGGATAGAGCTATGTTTAAGGCTTATTATGTTTTTCTTCTGTTAGTTCTGTTAATTTTTTTTTGTTTGTGTGGGGAAGGAAATTCCCATCTGTCATCCATTGTTGTGCAATGGGAAAGTATCTCTAACCAAACGGTATTCCCGTTCGCCTGAAAGGCCACAAATGATGCAAGTGCGTTATCCTAAGGTGGTCAGATGTCATGGCATTTGGTTTTCCTTGACATCTGACTGTATCGGAAGCCGAAAAGAAAACAAAAGATAGTCTCATTCTTCCTGTATCGAATCGTTGGCCAGTGTAGAGGATTGTTAATTTCTTCGCCGCTTCCGTTCGCCAGCGGATATGTTATCCAAAGAGGTTACTTCTGTATGATGTCAAGGTTGCCGTCCATTGTTCGGGTCTTCTGGGCGACCCTCTGGGTGTAACGTATTCATGAATGGAGTTCATATCGTTTAAGGTCGAGTGTATTGTTTAAACCTGATTTTGATTCTTATTTTCTTATGATATGTCTAGCTAATTCGAAATCAGACTTATAAATGATCGTGAAAATAGTGAGGTTTGTTAAATACTTTTATAATTTAAAATGAATTGAGTAGAATTACTTATAAAATTCTAAATTAAACCAACTGATAATTTTATATCTAGTATCTGTTCATTTTTATTCGAACTTGTTTTTCATTCTTTTCTCTGCTTAATTATTTTCACTGTTGGATCCAATTTATTTCCAAGTTATTTGTTCCTATTTGGACTATTCATCTAGTGACAGATATTTAGATAATGTTTTAGTGTTACAGACATCATTGACATAAAAAAAATCGACACAGTACTAAATTTTCTGTCAATCTCATTTGCAAATATCTATCGTCATAACTGAAGCTGTGGTTCACATTAATTCTCACTAAATTAAGGTTCACAGACAGGGGTCTATTACCGATACATTTACCTTATAATGAAGGCCTTCATAACAAGAAAATTAACAAAACAATGACGTAGTTTAATTGAAACGGAGCTTGCTCCTTTTCACCTGCCGAATCACCGTTGATTGATATCATTATCGCAGTTCACGCAATTCGATTGGTGAAAAGTATTGTTACATAAGGATTCCTTCGCTGATAAGAGCCACTATAGTCGTTCGAGGATGTGCTAATGAAGATTGGATTCGATTCAACTCTCCTCACTGGATATCTCCTTCAGTGTTTTAATGGTCTCTCCTCTTTCCCTTATCTCTCCGTAATGGGTCCGTGGTGAATTGGGCGATCGAGTCCCGAGATATAATAAATTGTCTGACCTCGATTAATTGTTCCTGATTGTGCGGTTTGTTCGTAATTAGCAGCTCATTAGCGTTAAGGATATTTTAGGATATGATGTACCACCTTATCTTTCCTTGCAGTTTCTACTTCTTCCTAACCCAGAAGGTTTGAGTTAATCTTCCGGATGACAGCGATGACCCTCTAGATCAAGGTAATAGCCAGGGAGAAGAAATAGCCGATTAAAAATTCCCATTGAGGCAGTGGATAGATAGGACGGGTTCCCACGCGATCCCTTCTCATTATAGCTCCCGGAGCCTGATGCAGATTTGAATAAAGGCATAGAAACGCCTAGCGGTCTGCTGGTCGGCTTGTGGTTTTATTTTCTCCTTAGCAAGGAGCAACTTGATAAGCCTTCTCTACTTCTAGGGTTCTAGGTCCGTTGTGAACATTTTGTAGGTAACCACTTGGGTCAAACGGACATTGGTTGCTCGAGATACCTACATTATATAGGTAGGATAAATATAGTTCAGCCATCTTGATCAAGATGGCTGAATTATATTTATCCTATTTTATTTGTTACAAAGATCAACAATTTATGATTTGATTTATTTTCTTACTTTCGGGTATATACTCCAACTCACTTAATTCACTTTGAGACTAAAATAGAATAAACTCCAATTTGATTATATTATAAAAAATTTGAATCTTCCACCACATAGATATCCAAAATATTAGCACTACAGATAATTAAAAAAGAAATCGCATGGTTTAGGGACTTACATAATCTGATTGAACTGCATGGATTAAATTTCAACTTAAATCGATCCAACTGTGATGATTTTAAACTATGGAGAGTTAATTTATATTTACTAAGGACTCAAATTCAGAAAGAAATATATAATCAATATGTAATTAAAGTTCAGAATTCTAAAACTTTCACTTCTTATCCTCATTTAACTTCAGTAAATTATATTGATGGCAAAAGCTCATTGAAGGTGATCATATGGGTAATTAGAGCTGGTGTTTTGAACCTTAAATTATAAACACTTCCAGCAAACAAATAATAATTGTAGCATGCGTAATACAACCGAAACAGAAGATCTCTATCACTTCCTGGCTGCTTGTCCGATACTCTCTGAATTTAGAATTAAATGGTTAAAGTTTAGAAATTTATCTCGGGATCACGTAATTGATTTATTAAATGGAAACAATTGGATAGCATTGGTAAATTACTGCAAGTCTGCTTTCTCCTGTATAATAATGCACACCAGAGAATTTAACAATTAATAAATTGGAGAATTTTGGTACCATTGTTTTTGTAATTAAAATATTTGTATAAATTTTACATTGTAAATATAATTGTTCTTATTTTTCTATAATAATTTGTATATAAATAGACTGAAATATAATTTTGTTATGAAACACAGACTCTTCTGACGGTCAACAGACCATTTCATTTTGTATTGTTTTGTAATTTTGATGAATAAAAAAATATCTATGTGTCATTTATTATTGCGTTGAATATATGTTGTCCGGACTGTGAGCACACTCTCTTAGTTCAGATCAGTAATCTTTAAACTATGACAAAAGATTCATTATTATATGATAACATTTTAAAAACTATTTAAACAATATGTAATTCAGAAAATAATCCACACACGAAGTTACTAGATTTATTGCAAGTATTTTTCTCTTGGGAAGTCATTTTACAACTGAAGTGTCATTTATAGGATATAATTTCTTGTCATCACAATTCATGGCCCTAGAGACTTAGTGGTGGTCTCAATGCGGCCCGCGCGCCAAACAGTTTGGAGACCCTTGGTTCAGATTAAAGCTTGATTTTATCTTGCTTTATTTTTTTTAATATTTGGTTTATTACAGTTTAACTCTTCATTTTTCCATTTACAAGGTAGTCATTATATGTTTCTTTTCGAGCTATATCCTTATTTTATTAACATCCATCATATTCTTATTACTTTAGTTATTATTACGAATTTTAATTTTGTACCATATGATAATCGTTTAATGCTGAATTAATTTTTCAATTGCTCACCTTTCCCTTGCGCAATGAAATTTAAAGTGAAAGAAATCACTCTTATTAAATACAGTTTGCCTATGATGTTATTGTAGCAAAAAATGTTCTGAGTTTGACTATCCATAGCCCATCCCTACTCTCCGATATCTTCTTGTTTATCAGCAATGTACCTGAATACCCTGGTTTAATACCCAGGTATAAACCTGGAGAACCCTCCTGAGGTTAGGCCAGGTGGCAGGATGTGGTGAGGGCGGGGCTTTGGTCCAGCCGTCTCACCTGCTCCTCCTTGACATCTTTGGGAGCAGCGGCCACCATCCACAGATCCACAGATGTGGTTTAATTTTTTTCTTTTCTCAATCCCCTTAAAAAAAAAAAATCTGTGACGAATCTCAAGGCTACTTCCTATTGTCCTTATTTTTTTTTCTTTTTAAAGATTTTAATCATCAACTATATGGCAGGAGCTTAAAACTCAAATTAAAAAAACTGAAAAATCGTATTATATGTCAACTAGTTCCTCAAGGTAGTATCCTAGGTCCTATTCTTTAAACAGTCTATCTAGCTGACATCCCAACCCAACCTAACACTGCCATCACTACCTATGCCGATGACACATGTGTCCTATCAATTCATAACGACCCAACAAGTGCATTTCAAAATCTTCAATCACACATCACAAACCTTGAAGAATGGTGTCAAAACTGGAGAATTAAAATAAATTCCAGTAAATCTCACAAAATTACCTTTGCCCTTCGTCGTAAACCTAAGACTTCCTGTCCTACAGTATCCTTTAATAATACCCCACTTATTCCTGTTGAACAAATCTGATACCTTGGATTCCACCTGAACAAACGTCTAACTTGGAATCCTCATACCAGACTGAAACGACAAGAAACCGCTCGACGCTTCCGACTACTTCAGCACCTACTAGACAAACGCTCTAACCTTTCAATTAATTACAAATGACTCATATACATGACCATAATAAGACCTATTTTGACTTACGGAGTTGAGTTTAAGGCTCCACTAAACCATCGAATTCCTCTCGTATCCAATCTTTACAATCCAAAATCCTTCGTAAAATCCTTAATGCTCCTTACTTTTTAACAAATAAAATAATCCATAATGTCCTTAATGTCCCATATGTTTCCGAATTGGCCCAATCCAGACACCTATCCTTGCATAATAAACTTCAGAACCATCCTAATCCTCTCGTTTCTAACCTTGCTTCCTCCTATTCTCGATCCCTGATAACCCTCCTAGGCGTCTGAAAAGAAGATGGTCTCGAGATCTCCTAATTTAGGAACTTTATTAGAGTGCTATCAATGGGTAGATTCTCTTCAAGCCTTGTCATGTCATGTATTTGTCTATATCACATTTGCTGAATGTATTTTAAAATGTACAGTTGTAAAATTCATAAATAATAAAAAAAAAAGTCAACTAAATAGTTTAAATTTTTTTCTTGGTATTTAATCTAAGATTATGCACTATTCTTTTGTTGTTAATATTTTTTTTAATGTGGTCTGTTGCACAGGAAACGAAGACTTTTTTTAAAAACCTTAAAAACAAAAATAATATAGTGGCATGGAGAGGATTGACTGTAGATTATAATTTCAGAAGTTACATAGAGTGTGAATGTGATCTCTGAACTGTAATATTTCTCAATAAACAAGTCCTGAAAAAATTCAGAAGTTACCCGGGTGTGCGGTCAAAAAGCACTATATTATATAATAGTATATTTATTGCATTATCCAACGTTTCGACCCGTAAGTGTTCTTCAGGGCTACATAAGATACAAACAATATTAGTTATTTAATTATATTTAAACAATACAATAAAATAAAGAAATAAAAATGAAATAAAATAGGTACTTGGGTTTTGCTTCCATTCTTGAGACTATCCCAATATCCTGAAATTATCTAATGCAGAATTTTATTTTGAAATGTTATTAGTAACCATAACTTGCATTTAAACATTTTAGGTCATTGTAAATTGTTTTACTTTATTTTCCGCAGGAATAATTTCAAATTATGTAATGTGTAAATTTTATTCTGAAACTTTTTATTGAAAACAAAACCGTTACTAATTCGCAGGAAATTTGCAGTTGTGCTAACTACTTTTCTTTAATTAATAAAGTATTGCCAGAATAATAAAATTTTAAAAAATAATATAAACTCTTACAAAATCACACGTAAAATCAATTAAAATACTAATAGTTATTTATTTTTAATACTTCATGATAATAAAATCACAGTGAATGAAAATAGAAATAATTGATATAAAACTCAGTAGAACTAATATTGCTTGAATTCTATTTTACATGTTTTTTTTTTAAATGTTCAGGATGTATTTTTGTTAATAATAAGCTTTTTAAAAATATATTTTCACTTTTATGCTGTTTGTTTTTTTATCTTCTATGTGGTATTTTTCTGTCATACGAGGTAATTACTCTACAGGTATTAATAACTTATTCTAATTAGAATGGGAAAAGATCGAGATTCATTCTATGGATCCATCAAGAAATAAATTTTATTCTATCCTGGCTGGGTCAGAATCGGTGTCGCTACTCGAATTTGCTAAGCTTACGAAGCCTTACACTCTTAACCATCAGGCCCTAAATGTGTTTTAACTTGTACTTATGTTTTTTTACGCTATAGCTTTTCGTTTTATCCTCGGAAAAAAAAGGTCACTTTTTATTTATCAGAATAAAATTCTCTCTCCCTCGCCCTCTTACTTAAGGGTGGTGAGAGAATTAAATAAACAGATAATTAAAATAACCATTTCTCTTTTTTGTATTGCTGTTGATGTCATTGTAATGTCTTTGAATCTATCTTATCTAATCTTGGCAGGTTTCGAACCCTCGTAACGAGTACTTTCGACCAGTATTAGTTTTTACGCTGAATAGGTAAGTAGCATCAGACATTGAAGATGTTTCTTCGAAATAGTTCTTTGCAAAGTCTACGTCTCCAAATGTCCGGTAAGTACATCCTCAACATTATCCATCTACCTGTGCTCATGAAAAACGTTGTAAAGATATCTAACGGTAGCTTCTGATATCAAAGTTTATAGTATCACGCTCCAATTGCCAGGTTTAACAATCGTAGTTATAACAAGATGCCTCCGTTAACGGAATCCGTTTGTGCTCAGTGGATTAAACTCACCTTCAGTTAGATCTCCTTTGGGTGGAACATTCATTGCCTTACGAATTAGGTCAATGATTTTATCTAAGAATGAGAAAACCAAGAGGATTCTTGTGCATAGTATTTTTTTTTATTTTTTTATGTTTATTGATAAATAACATATTTTGATGCACTTAGGAGCACTAAGTATTAGAACTATGTGTGATACATTAACAAAAACAAAAGAAAACCTGTAAAAAAATAAAATAAAATAAAAATATAAACATACATAAAACACTTTCATTCTTAATTGATTATTTGTTTATTGATAAATATTACAATCTGTCTCAATAAAGGACATTTATAATAGAGTTCTGAGAGCACATTCACACCATATAGTCATTCTTAATTAAAATATTTACAGTCGGTTAAGAGAGTTCTGAGCAGTGCATTTTGCTCCACATGTGGAGGACAATTCAAACTCTAAGAGATCCTAAAACGAAAATATATGATTACATTTTTAAAGATAAATATTCAGAACGTTCCTTTTTTTAATTTTATTTTTAATGAATTTAATCATATATATATAAAGTTTTATCTTCATCTACAAGTTCTTCAGTCATAGTGGAAGGTACATTGCGTTTTGATTTGGTGTCAGAGTAAAGTCTGCAAGTCGTTACAATGTGTTTCAGTTTAATTAATGTGTTGAACGCTTCACTAAATGGTAGTTCCAGGCCTCTCATTAGCTAACTGTGGGTGAAGTCCGATTATCAGTCGTTATATTAATTCTGTTTGTAGATTCTTACATTGTTTTAACACAGAACGAAATTCCTTTTTCATCCTTTATTATTATCTTGAAATGGTTTGGAATTCCAACCAGCATGAGATAAAGATCGATAAGCAATTCCCCTCGTATCGGAGGGCTCTCATTGTCGCAGATCCCGAGAAACGCCTGTCCATTGTTGAGGCCTTTTGTGGATCGTGGATCAAGTATAAACCAAAGGGGCTTGTCCTCTTGGTTCGTTGAACCCATCCTGTCGGAGGATCTGCGCATTGTGGTCCCGATCGGTAGTGATAGTTCTTTGTGCCGCGCCCCCTTCACGAAAGTGTAGCAAATTTGGGACCTTTGTTACTTTCGTAATCTTATGAACAATTAGCTCCGCAGTTTAATACATGAATAATGAATTTTATACTTTCTCGAATATCAGAGAGAAAGTATGGTTGCGTTGAAAAATAAAAATGTTTTTCTCTAAATTTGGCTTAATTTATGGTATCCTTAATCCTTAAAAAGTGTCTAAAAAAAAAAGTAAGAAAAATAAAATAAAATCTTCTATCAATCAATACCTTATTTCTAAGCATCCTTTAACTTGAAAGTTTTCTTGAATATTTCATGAATCATAAGTTGTTGTTCTTTCCGATTATTAAACAAAGAAAAAAGATACAATTAAATATTTTAAATGTAATATTATATATATATATATATAATTAAATTAAAAATATTTTATATACCCACTCACATGGCTTTCCTGCCGATTTCGAACAAATTGAAACCAGTATATATCGGCTGATCGAGCGCTTTTCAACAAATCGTTCTTTGTTTATTCCACTTTTTCAATTGAACTCCACCTCTTCCTACACACGTTTCTACAATAACCTCCCCACCTTTAAGTTCCGCCTATTCAATCTTTTCCTAAGCATGCCCAAAAAAGTCCAAAAAAAAAGTAAATAGGTATTTCTGTAAATATGCATCAGAGATTAGAAATTATTATTAATAATAATTATTATTATTATATTATTTTTATTTTATTTTTTGTTGCTTAACACCTCAATCAACTTCTCTTCAATTATTCACTACTAGTGTTGCCCAAAATCACAATGCCACCTAACTGTTGCAAGACCAAGACCAGAACTAGTAAAAAAAAAATCGATTTTTAAATAAAATTAAGGCAAAATATTTACTAATACTTGACAATCTTAGTTGCAATATGTAAAGAACTGGTATAACCAATATACTTTTGCATTTAATTCCTCCAATTTTTCATTCGGGCTTAGTTAAATTTCTCCTATCTAAAAAATTACAGCAACATCTCTGTAGTAGGTAATAGATAACTGCAAGACTGTTGTGAGACTCTTGCGCAAGACCAAGACCATGACCAAGACTGAGTTTGCAAGACCAAGACTCGTCTCGGTCTCGCATTTGGGCAACACTATTCACTACAGCCAACCATCAGTCCACTATTATAATATATGTAAATATTATACTGGAATTTATTTCTTCATATAACAAAATACTTTGATTTTTGGCAAGCTTTGTCTGATTTTAAATTGGATTTGTTGAGTCAGATATTAAACATTTTCTTTCATTTTTCATCCCACAACATATAATGTTCTTAGATAGAGTCAGTGAAATGCGTACAAACCCATGAGTTTACTATTGCTTGGGTATAAGAGGGGAAAAAAACCCCGTGAGATTATACTAAGATAGAATTTTAAACAGAGAAAGCCCCCTCTGGTGGGTACATTTAGTAATCTCTGAATTGGGTACCTTCCGGTGATTCCTTATTGCCTCTTTTGCTTTCTCTTTCGTGAGGTCTATCCACTTTCTTCGGGCTTGATGGCAAATGAACTTACTACGCTAGCTTACATGTCCTTACTTTTCCGGGGTCAATTCAGGTAATTTGGGATAGCTTGTATTCATGAGACGTGACTCGTAATTCTATGAAATTATCTAATGCTGTATTTTTATTTCTAGTATTTTGCCCATATGTACTCATTCCGGCACAACATATAAACATTTTAAGGATGATTGTGCCACAACGTAAACGTTTTCCATCTAAGCATTTTTTCCTTCCTCAAATCAAGATAAAAAAACAAATAACCTGGATTTTACCTCTAGAACAGGAAAAAAAAAAAGGAAAAGAACAGAAGCTCACGTGTTAATTTTTTTAATATTTCTTTTTTTTTATTTTATATTTAGCCTCCTCCAGCAGCTTCTATCAATTGTTCCTGTGCTATGCAGATACCAGTTACTTATTTCGCGAATGCCTGTTCAATATTTTTTTTTTCTTTTATTTGTTAAAGAACATGATTTCTTGTACAAACAATTCAAAATATGTCTCATAATGAAGCTTAATTAAGATTGCATTTTAAATAAACAATCACTCTCATTATAATAAATATAGGTCATCTGAAATCAGATACATAATTTTACTTCATTTATGAATCGATTATTAATATATATGTATATATATATATATATATATATATATATATATATATATATATAGAAATAGAAATAGAAATAGAAATAGAAAAATCATCTTTATTCTGGGACTAGGTCCCTTTAGAATAACAGTATTGTTCATATATCATAACTACAAATCTGGTCAAAAGACTTATTACAATGAATAATGACAAAATACATGTAATACATTAAGTATTAATTAGGCTCTTAGGATAAATTAACGAGGACAGTTGGGTAATAAGGGTTCAGTACTACAATATTGGAGCTAAAATAATTGCATAATAATCACTGAATGAAATTATAAAGGAAAGTAAAATCTATTTTATAGGTAAAGCATAGTAGTGATGGAATATAAAAATTAAAAAAAATAATAATAACTGTTAATATGTAGGGAAAGAAATTGTAAAAACTAAAACAAAAAATATATAAAAAAACAAATAATGATATACATATGTTCCCTAAGATATTTAAGTGATTATGCGTAAAGATTAGGAGAAGAGAAAATAAAATAAAGTATATATATACACATAGCGAGACGTATGTTGAAGATAATTAGAAATAAAATACATTTCACTGAAATACATTCCATGAATAACAAATTAGAACTTAAGGAAAACAAATTTTATCTACTCACAATGCTTACTGAGTGGTGATGAAAATTTATTTATATATATATATATATATATATATATATATATATATATATATATATATATATACATACATATCACGCAGTACAAAATAAATAAAAACAACAAAAAGTACTAATAAAACAAACATTAACTGAATCAGTACTCTAATGACAAAAATACTGTTAATAACCATTCAATAGGTATGGGATGGTATAATTTCGAGAATAGAGTACTTATTGGCTACGGATAATAAAAATAAATATATATGGCTCTCTTTTACGATAATTTCTATTTTGAGGTTGTTCTCTACATTAACTTAAGGAGGAGAATCGGATATATTTGGCTTCAGGTACCTCTCTCTATGTACTTTGGATGATGGACACTGGAGAAGAAGATGGTGTTTGATATATTGTTTACAGGCACTGCAGATTTTTTCATCTTGTATAATGTAAGATTTATTTTGCAGATATATACTTATGGTGTGTGGGTTTGAGATTCTTAAACGGCTGACAACTCGCATTTTGTGTTTACAAGTATTAAAAATTAAATACTCTTTAGTCACAGCATCAATATATATTTATATATCAATATTTAAATATTGGACTAATTAATTAATGGAATTAGATAAAATATCTTAGGAATAATATATATATATATATATTTTAATACAAACGTTTACGCCGTGAAGGCGTCCTTGCCACTCATTGCTGTTGGCGTATTTCCAACTCAGTGCCATGACTAATCGTTCCTTCACTGTAACTAGCTGACTAACTTTACCTGGCATTCCACTTTCTGTATCGCCTGCTAATCAACTTCCCACTCATTGCTAAACATTTCTTAGTTTCTTTTAAAAAGTCCAGTAACTGTTATTCATATGATGATGTGGGACCAAATATTAAAAAAATAGAAAACACCTTTTATTTCACTTTTTCTCATTGAGAAATTAGGAGTATTCATGCACTTACTGTAAATGCTTAATGTGCTATCGTGCTAAGCAGTCAGCACAAATTTTGAATTTTGAATGAATGGTAAATAACCTGTCTGTACGAACGTGTTATTAGTTATAGTAATGTTATGGCTGTACAGTAAACGAAATTTGTGATTTCTTGATATATCTACTAACGTTTTAATTTATTATTAAAATGCCAGAGCGAAGTGAAACGACCGTGTTGCTGGATTATTTGGTTAAAAACGCTTTATTAGAAAGCACGAATGAAGATTCAGGAGGCAATGAACTTGACGATTACACAGATGAAACCCTAGTTGTCTTAACTTTATATTTATGTGGATATTGTATACAAACAAAGAATCAAACACATCAAAACCTTACAATAACTTTCTTCGTGCGTTTACTAAGTTAGCAACACTTTATAGAACCCTAGGCTGTGTTAAAAACGAAAGTGCTTGCAGCTATAATTAATACACGTTTCGTAAATATTTTCTCGACTTTACACATTTAAGGGGTTTATAATATTTAATACTGGTGGCATGAATACTCTTATTTTAGTTCAAATAAATGAGTTTAATTTATGTTTATATATATTTTTAAATTGGTATTATAAATTTCTGTATTTTTTTTATAGTATACTCTTAATTAGTTTTACTGAATTTTACTTGTCGAAGATTCATTATCATTTGAACAGTCTAGGTTTATTTATCTTGGTACCTGCAAATTGATATCTTCATAACATTAATGGTGAGTGGGTTACATATCTCTGGCATTTTTAAAAACCTTTGTGGAATTCAGTATTTTTTTCTCTTTTATATAAAGAATCTTGCAACTTGTTTGATATTTTTCATAATAGTTTAAATAACGCATGTACTTTTCCTCTCATTATATTTTTATTTTAAGCTCCGAACATTTTATGTTTTTCTAATAAAATGTTTTTGTTGATTTCCTAAAATAATATTAAATAAAATTGACTGCATTTATCTAGTTTTACGCATAGAAACAGGTTTATTAGGCTCAGATGCTTTTGCTAACAAAATGGGAAAGTTACAAATTCTAAAATATTGGCAAAATTAAAAAACAAAAATTATAAATGAGGAGTTGGTCGTGGGGTGCGGTCAAATAAATACTAAATTTTAAAAAATGATATTTTTAATTATTACGCCGACGTTTCGACCCACCTTGCAGGTCTTGATCAGGGCATAGCATGTGACACTGTAGGAGGCAGTTCATAGACTGGCCATTACTAGTAATTAAATAGTAAATAATAATATTATTTAATAGTAATTAGAAACAATAGCAATTAAAAATACTATTTTTTAAAATTTGGTATTTATTTGACCACACCCACCGACGAACTTCTTCTCATATTATATCACGGTCAACCATCTCTACATAAAATACTTATAAAGTTAGTCATTGCTAAAATAAATTTTTTAATTAAAATAAATCCACTTTTTTGTAATTTTGTTGTTTTCACTAAAAATTAATTGTTTAATTAATACATATATTAGCCATATAATATTTGTTTTGAAATATGGGCCTGGAAAGAATATTAAAATGTAGTTATCCCTTCATTTACTGCGTCCTCACTTGTAATAGTTTTGCTTATGTATAATAGTATGTTTTATTATATATTATTATTATATATACAATTATTATATTTTCCTGAGGGGTATATAATAAAGCATACTATTATATAATATCGTATTTTTTTTTACCGCACCCCGACTGATTTATTTTGAAATATTTTATCATAATTAGTATTACGTACTATTAATATGACGTTTAGAGGCAATCTTTTGATGTTGGATTGCTGTTTTACTCCTTCTAGTAACGAAGAAATAATAATATTTAAATATGCAATCTAAAAGTTAATTTTCTTATTTCTCGCAGAAGTAGTAATTTTATTAAAAGAGGAGAATCTTAGTAATTTTATGGCCTGTTGGATGAGTTGAAGACTGACATTCTAGAAGCTTATTGCTTCTGTTACTCAAGAAGCAGACAATACCAAAGTAGGCAATACTCCCCCATATCGGAGAAGTGGCAAGAAGGTTGCACAAACGAGTGGCAAGCCAAGCGGAAAACCACTGCTTTCTCAATACCGCCCTTCAATTAACTTTCCCTCTAAAGACTTATAACTGTCTTTAACGCTGCTTTAATAGGGCGCCTATATTTATTGATGATAATTCTACTCATTATAGTTAAGGTAATATGGCTTCATCTTAATCCTTGCGATAGGTCTATTATCTTTCATTGCGGCTATTTAGTTTAAGGAGCGCTTTCAGTGAAGTATTTGAAATGTTGGATTTCTTTTTCCTCATTAAATATCTTAAGTAATTCATGACATACGAGCTGTTCCCTTGAACTAAATATGTAATCATATCCAGTTCAATTTTTGGTGCTACTGTACAAGTGTCACTCCGCATTAGCGAATGAGCCAAGATGCATGATCATTCTAAAAATGGAATTCTGAGAATGTCTGTAAGTAGACATAGGTGACCGAACCGTCAGGTAAGATCCTGATATTGATTGAACAGAATATGGGTTTGTCAATCCCTTTTGAGAACGAAGTAGAAAAGAAATGTTGTTTACGAGTTTTTAGTGCCTAATTAAATAGACAAAGTTTGTCCCCCCTCCAGATTGAAAACGCCCCAATTTCAAGAGTTTTCGTAAATAAAACAGTTGTAGGTTACAACGAGATGAAACTATTTATGAAGTTTCAGGTGGATGTTAATAATTCGATAAAAAGGTAAAAAGGTTCCATGGTCCGTACCATGGAATTTTACTAAAATCTCTTGCTAAATCAACATATAAAATCAAATTACAGTTATCTGATTAATACAGTTAATTATTCTCACTTCCGATTTGAATGCGTTATGCGAACGGTTATTAAAGAAAGTGGTATTTAAATTTCAAATTTGAAATTCTTCAGTCGGGTGTCTACGTCAGAAACTAGTAGATAGATAGATAGATAGAAAAAAAAACTTTATTCTGGGACTAAGTCCCTTCAGAATAACAATAATGTACAAAATAATATAATATTACTGGCCTGAACGTTGAAACAATAAATAAAATTGATAAAATAAAATAAAAAGTAAAGAAAACCTTAGGTGCACAAGCTATATACAATACAGATAAAACTATGTACAGAGCATTTAAAATTATGAACAAAACAATTAAAACTATGAACGAATCACTTGAACTATGAACAAAATTATATTTAAGGGTTGAACAACATAAACATACACTTTCAGAAATGAAGAACGAGAAAGAGATACAGTGAGTTCATTTCATAAAAAAAAAGCAAAAAAAAAAAAAAAAACTTTACTTGAATATATATATAAAAATAAACAGTTACTTATAATTGAATAAAAAAAAAAAATACAAAAAAATGTATGTATTGAAATTCCTACGTCGATAGTAGGAAATGCATGTACTATCTCTTACCAAGTGTTATGATTATATGATTGCTACACAATACATATATAATATTAATAGTTAGCTGGTATCTGACTGTTTTTGGAACAGGAATTGGAATAGGAGGTTTTTGAATGTGTACAGGGAAGGGGCATGTCGAATTTTGATCGGGAGGGAATTCCAAAAGTTGACAGAGCGGGCTATAAAGGAATTTTGGAATGAGGCAGATCTATGAGAAGGGATGTATAGGTCAGAGGGTCGGGATCTTGTAGTGAGTGAATGGATTGAGGACTTAAATTGGAGAAGGTTGTAGGCATAAGAAGGACGATGATCGGTAATGATTTGATAAAGGAAAGTGCCAAGGAAATATTGTCTTCTTAAGGAGGGGAAGAGCCACACTAACTCAGTCACTAACTAGTAGTGTTTCTTTTATACATCTTCGCATTTTATTACCAGCAAACGGCCTCGGATAATATTAAATTATTTTACAAAACATTTACAACTTGATTTAAGAAAACGGATCTCAATAGTATCATAATTTACAGTTTAATTAGTTTCTTATCTTGGTAATGTAATCAGAAGTGGGTAGCTCGACATGTCAAGATATCCTATCATGAGATTTTTATAGAAAGAAATCTATTTATCATTATCTCAACTTCACAATATCTAATTTAATCAACCTATGACGACATGGGTAATATACTGTTCTTCTTAGTCGTTTTGTCATTTAAATTACATAATTATTAATGTTTCGATTTATTAATTTTGTCTTCATTTATTTATAGTTTTGCCTGCTACTCGTAAATATAATAATAAAACATATATTAATATTTAATTATGTATCTACTTAAGTCTTATGTTATTGATGATATCTCTTTTTGTTATTATCATAATTAATATGAATAAATTTAAAATTAAAAGTGATAAAAAAAAATGCTGCAATGACTATTTCTTTTATTACTTAAAGTAGTTAGTGCCTTAATGTCATTATTGATTAAATCCCTTATATCTATTTCGTGCTATCTAATTCTCTATTTCCTTTATTTATTTTTAAAAAATATTAATCACGAAACGTTCTTAGTTAATTGATCATTAATAATGACGATTTCAGATCACTGTGCATTATCCTTTGAAGCAGAAAAAAGTTATATAAAGTAGAAAATTGACAGGGTATATTTCCTCCATCTTAGCCTTTTATCTTCTCTCCTGCAATTATATTGACGATAAAATAGTATTTAGATTACCTTTAATATTTACTTAAACAGAAATATGGTCGGAGTCTACTTTTGTTTATTTATGTTTATAAAAATATTTTTTTTTCTAATAATGAATAACATAATTAATGCCTGTACATAGTTCACTAATTTTATTTAATTTATGCATGCTAGAGTTAACTTGACAGAGTTTTCTTATTTTTATTCTTTGTAATTATAGTTAGTTGATTAATTTATTATTCTTTTTTTTCAGGTAATTATTCACATCTTCTCAGAGCTCTAGATATTTAAGTTAGTAAGTACCCCTTTTTAATTCATGAAATATTATCTCGTAAACATTATTCAATTCTATTGAAAGTTGCTATAATTATGTACTACAATTATTGACGCTATAATTATGTACTACAATTATTGACCGCCTATCAGTACAGAGTTATAGAACTCATAATTATGGCTGGTCATTAAAAAAATTATTATTAATAGTGAGTGATGTAATATAGACTTGTAATTAGTTGTATTCTGAATTAATCTCATATTAAATCACATAATTTGTAGAAAAGTTGTGAAAGTATAAAGAAGGATTTTATTTTTTTAAATATACGTTTGTAACAAAATGTATAGTTATAGTAATTTTATAACAATATTCTTGGCCACTAATAGACTGTTATATAAGGATCTTATACAAATAACGCATATTATTGTCAATTAAATGAATTAAATTTTCGTAAAATTGTGATGTTTTGACTTTTTTTTTCTGCTAGTTTGTTACGATTAAAATTTTCTCAAAGTACGCCCTCAACGGTTTTGATTGAACTCAAGTAAATATTCTCTAATAACAGGTGGGTATTATCCTAGATTAAGAGTCTATCATTGTTAGTGGCAATAAATTGACTAAATATAAAAATATTTTTCATTATTGAAAAGAATTTCCCTGTATTGAGAGTTGTAATATGGAGAATTTCTATAACGTTGGAAACGTTAAGATTTAAATAAAATTTATATGTATCGTATTAAGCCTTAAAAGAGAATGAAGAGTGAAGAAAAGCACATAAATATAACGTATAAGAGGGTGTGAGAAACATATGTTGGTAGTATTAGTCCTGATCAGAAATTTAAATAATAATTATTGTGGCATTCAGAAGTTATGTGATGGATATATCCCACCAAGTTTTTCCAATAGTGTAGTAAGTTCAAATTGTACTTGAGTCCTAGCAAGTAAATTATTTCCAGTAAAAAAATATCAATTAGTTACATTATGTAAAATTTAGGCAATAATAAAATAACTCTAAATTAAATTGCTTTATACTTACGATGTGTGCTCAACAATTGTCGTGTTGACTTGAGATCGATTTTATTGTGTTAAGGTTTATCATGAATTACTGCGAAAAAAAAGTGTTACGATTTATTCTTTACTAAAATAATATTATACATAAAAGAAAAGATAGATTGATCTTATAAACAGACAAAAAACCATACAAAAACTTGAATATATTATTTAAAAAATGTTTAACTAAATAAACATAATTGTACAGTAAAAAATAAAAAATAAGCAGCAACGATATCTACTAGAGATCTGCGTGAAGTAATATAACATGAAATATGTATTCATATTCATTTTTTAAAAATAATCATTGTCATTTCATTAATATTTAACCAGCGTCGAATTGATTTGTGAAGAGGAATTGGAATAGGGTAGTTCTAAATGTGGATAGGCCCTTATGTTGTGGATACGTCTTATCGTAACATACGCATTTTTTATCTGAGAAAATTGTCAGAAATGGGGCGTTTTCACTTGTATCGTGATATAATTGGATCACAAATTTGAATAAAAAAGAAGGTGTCCTACAAAAATAGTGGACCGTTTGGCCCATATAACCTCGTTATTTTAACATGTTGGGGAGAAGGTCACGCCTAATGGACAATATTTTTGTAAGCCACTTTTATTGTCCAACTATCCTATGATTTTAGTGGAAAGCAAATGGGTGTTTGCCGATCTCCAGATTGAGAGCGCCCCGAAATTCCGAGAATTTTCGTAAATAAATGAAGGTTACAATGAAATGAAGCAATTCACGAAGTTTTAGGCGGATGTTAATAATATGATAAAAAGGTGTGTATAACACTGACTGATTCAATAAAATGGTGTAGCAGGAAAAATAATAACATGCATATATTAGGCATTCATATTGGCATACGGACTTGCGCTGTGGGGGACAGCAAAATTTTCCAACATCAAACGTATCCAATCCTTTCAATCTAAAGTCCTTCGATCAATAGCTGATGCTCCTTTCTATGTAACTAACAAAACCCTACACCACGACCTTAATATCCCATTTGTCCTAGACCTTATCCTAGAAAAATTCTCCAAATTTCACCCGAATCTTACCTATCATCCAAATCCCCTTGCACCATCCCTATTCAGTACCATCCATCCTTACAATGCTCCTCGAAGGTTGAAGCGGCAGTGGCCCTGAGATATCTTCTGTGAATAAGCATATATTGGAGTTTTGGCAATGGTCAAATCCTCCACAAGTCTGTGTGATTATATTTCCTCTCCTCAGCCTCTACTGGTTCTTTATACCAATAATGCGACTCAGCGCGAGGCGCTAGGATCTCCTAATGTCCTGCCTTTCCTTCCAGGAATGGGGTGAAAGGCTTGCTTACCTCGGAGTTCTTCTGAGTGAATGGATTCTGTAAATATTGTATAGTATGCATGCTTTGTTATTTTGATTAGTTTAGTTCTTTTGTTTATATAAATTTACTATTATTGTTATTAGTTTCTGTATTATTTATTTTTATTTATTGTAAATAGAGTGTGAATGTGCTCTCTGAACACTATTATAAATGTCCTTAATTGTGACAGATTGTCATATTTCAGAATAAATAAATAAAATTAAAAAATATTAGGCATTCCAGCTTAAGATTCAGCTCCCTAAATTTAGACCATGATTTGACTACAGTGATCGATTAATGTCAATATCGTGTTTAATTGACTACGAAGCCTTGACACAATTCCCCGAGGGACTGTACTTTACAAGAGATGCGGGTTGGAGCCCCGCAGGGTTTCAGGGTAGTGCTCATCCCAACTTTCACACGCTGTGTGTAATTTAGACCAACTTTCACGAAAGGAAGACGCTCATTTTCTTATAACCTGTTTCTTGTTGTTATTTCACTGTCGAATTTTTAAACGGATTAATTGCATAGCTTAAAAAGAATTTCCGATTGACCTAACCAATAATTTTTTTTTGTATTAACATATTTATTATTAGTTTTTTTTTTGTTTATAATAGTATATTATTTGGTATCATTCTGGATAAATACTTATAAATAAATAATTTTTTTTTCTTGATTTAATTGTTCTTGTATATATCGAAGAGGTTTTCATGGAGACTTGATTTTTATACATCTTTGTTGAATATACAAGTTATTATTTATTTTTAATTAGGTCATCAGTCATAATTAAATAGTATACAGAGTATTAGAGCCAATCATTTAAGGATTTTTATTCGTTTATTTGGTCAATTTTTTTTCATGATTTTTCAAATATAAATATAATCCTGGGTTTATCGCCTAAAGTCATTAAGTAAAATTTCATAAAATATGATTACTTACTACTTTGATGATTCCTTTCTCTGTGAAATTAGAACATTATTCACTTTGAGTAACGATTGTCGATTCATAAGTTTTTTTGTTTTTTTTAGCAAAATCCCTATTGCTTAGGAATACAACAAACATAGGAACATAGGATTTTTTTTTTTATTTGTCAATAGTTTCAAAGTTATTAGAGAATTAAGAAAATGTATTTTTTTTACATCAAACAAATCATTTTAAAGCTCATTCATAATTTCTTTATCGGGTGAAACTCCATGGAATTCGAAACAACTATCTTTGCTTATTCTATACATATTTACCGAATTCAAGAACAATGCTTTTTAATCGAGATGTGAAGAAAAGAATAACATAAAGCTGAAAGTTCTAAGGCCATCTTTGTCCTACTATTTTCCCCTTCATTCATGGAAAATGAAATCCCTTCATTCATCAGCTACTTAAGAATTATTATAATATCGAGTCAAAAACCTGTTTTCAGCCTTACATTTTTCTAGGCTCTATTTGAGTGTTTTATAACCATATTAAAAGATAAATTCATAGTTGGTATTATTTTATTTTATTTTTCTATGATTTTCGCTCACTCTTCATCTCTCAATAATTTGCCTTTAAATATTCATCGATACATAATACGTTTATCCATACTATCTGGCAGAATAAGAAAAATAAAAAGAATTAAAGTTATACACATTTAATAAATTAACTTGTCTTTAGTAAATATATTTTTATTCCCACCTTTTCTGTACAATACCAACATCAGATATATAAATATCTTTTAGGATCTTCTATCTAATATATATATATAAACATTAGAACATAAGCAAGAAAGCTGTGGGTTTCCAATGTGTTTTATCATAGTTTTAAATTAATACTTGTGTTGACTAACTCTTATATTATTTATTATTTTTATTAAACATGCTGTAGTTAATATATTCATCATTTTGACATAGACTTTTTAAGATTTAAAAAAAAAATATATACAATAACTATTTATGTGTAGTTTAAACGCATACGAACTGATCATTTACGAAAATGACAAACCAGTGTTATTTTTTATTTTATTTTTTAAAATATTTCTTTCTTAAATGTTGCAACATGGAAAAGCTTTACGAAGCTGTCGCTCAAGAAACTTGATTTGCTTTGAATATAAAGTCCCGTTAATGGAATTCAGGAGTGGAGGCTCTTGTCGAAGCGAGGGGCTTAACTGTTCATGTTTTCTCCCTCTTAGGTTAAGTAGTGCGGCAGCTTTTGCTCCTTAGCTCAGGTCAACTTGATAATACTCTACTTATAATAGTTTTTATATAATATTTTTCCTATTAAAATTTATAATCACTCAATAAGTTTTATCTGCATCTTTTTTTTTTAAGTCAAGTGAATTCCATGCGAAATTTTAAATTTATTACCGGTTTTTCAATAAAAATAATAAATAATGTAATACTAAGCCAACAGAAAAATTAATTGATTAAATGAAATAAGAAACATTGGAAACCCGTTGCTTTCTTGCTCATGTTTATTGTCCAGTCAACAAAAACATTACGAACGTTGCCTTGCTATTATTCGAAGGTAGATAATTTAAACAAATAAATAAATATATAATGGACATAGATAGTCAAATTTTTATTATTTTTTCGGTAAAATAGATTCCTTCTTAAATTATTTAAATATTTTATTACGATGCACGAATACATTTCTTACGTGTACATTATTTAAAATATATGAGGAAATAATAAGGAATAAAAAAAATACTAACTCAATTGCCATTTATGCTTGCAATCATTTTATTTAAGGATTCATAAGAAACAAATTCTCATGCTTTCTATTAAAAAATAAATATTTTTATATTTATGTTTTATATATATATATATATATATATATATATATATATATATATATATATTATTTTTTTTTTTTAATGCAATTCGTAAGAACCTAAAATTCTTGAAACTTACAATAATTTATTCTTGACGTTTTTACTATCTTGCCATCTTGCGAGTTCGAAAATGGATCAGATTGTATTGTGTATCTTATTAAATACTATAAATACTTTATAATAAATGTCATCTGTACATACATACTACTCCTTAAGTATTAATAACTACTATTTAACTAAAAATGTAAGTGACTTAGGTACAGCAGTGATTAAGGCACAATATACCTATTTCCTCTGTACAGATTTCCATTCCACCTTTGTCTGGTAATTTCTCATTCTGTTACTTTAGTCGTAAATTGGTCTTGGGGTCGGAAGACATTCTTGGGGCACGCACGGCCTGTATAAGGTGGGTATTGTAAATTGAGTATTAAATCCAAGAGACTTCATGGGTTGTACTATATAGTTTTTTCTTCTTTTACCTCCAGAACTAAAATTAAGTACCGCAAGTAATTTTTCACTAATATGTATTCTGCTAATATACTAGGATACAGATAATATTATAGTTATAGTTCATATTATATCCTGATCGTAATTAAAACATAATTAAGCGAAACTAAATTATTTCAAGTGGTGAAGCTCAGTTTCAGTCTGAAGAATTTTTATAGGTCACCTTAAATAACTTTTTTTTACTATCACATTAACCATTGTAGTTACAACATTTTATTACTCGCTATAAATACAACTCAAATGCTATAAAACCTGTTGGTTGGTAGTAGCTATTATTAGTATGGCATTGAGCCTTTTGTCTAGGTTCATTCATGGATCCAGTTTGTTTAGTGTGACGCTTAATAACGAGTTATGCGTGGTCGTTAAGGAACTTTGAAATTGAAAACTGTTATTGTTTCGAAGCTGTTACATTTTTTATTGCTTTCCGGTCTTCTGAGAACATCGTTTTAATAGGACCAGAAACTATGCTTCTAATAGTTCCTTAACCTGCGTATTATCGCATACGCAATGGAACTGAGTAATCGATACCTTTACTCGAGAATACGAGACCGTATAAGTTGTTTGGATTTACTGCGACCTTTATGGTCCCGGAGGTGTTTGTTGCAATCGCGTGTTGCAAGAACAACTCGTAAGTCTGGAGTGTGACAATCGGTCGCACTGTTATATGCAGCTTTTTATTGCACCTTTTTTTGTCTGCGACCTCCGTCCTACTTCTCTCTTTAAATGTCAAGTCATACTATGCCAGATATTTCCACCAACTTTGCCAGTAATGCTGAAAATATGTGCTATTTTCCAAGCACCGTTAGTAAAGTTGATACCATTTATCAATGACCCTTTATTTTACTAATATATTTCCAATTTCACATCGTGATTCATTATTTATCTTTGGTATTTTATTTTCGATAATGGAATTGGAATATCAAGAATTTATAATATTTAATGTAAGCAGTAACCTCATAACTAACTCTAAAAGCCTATTTGAATCAAATTACTCTAGTCTTTGAACTGTATGTACAAGAGAATTTCGGGAATACATATATTTAATTATCAATAAGAAAGGATTGTACTACTTAGTAAAAATTGTATAAATTTAATTCCTCTTTCACTTGTATCAAAGTGTATAATGTTGTGGTTTCACAGAGAGAAAATTCATCCAACTATTCACTAGTTTATTTTTTTTTTAAATGTTGCTGCATGACTTAAAAAAAAAAAAAGATTTTATTTATTTTTTTTAGAGAATTTAAAATAAAAGAACTTTTATAACTTTAATCATATGATGCTTTATAGCGCAGTATGAAAATTCGTTTGATTAAAAAAAAATCTGGACGCATAAAATATTTTATTTATTTTTAAGAATAAACCAATTTTTAACAAGGAAAGTTTCTAAAGTTCTTTTTAAGAAATATCGATACATCAGACTTTTTATCATCAAGTTTATAAAGTAATACAAATTCATTTGGGAGCGATTTTGTAATAGTTTTCAGTCAATTTAAATTAGCTGCATAATTACACAATCGCAGTATATATTGCTTCGAAAGTGAAATATTATATTTCTGTTTGAATAACACATTATTTTTTATTGTATGTTTTATTTTAGAAGATATATAAGGCTGAATTCTCATAAAATACATACTAAATTTTATCTTTTACTGTCTAGAGTTATTAACAATACACCCGGAAACATGAATAAAAAATAAACACAAAACATTGGTTTCGTGAAGGTCAATGAAGATAAGTTCCATTGTTTAAACTGGCACGAAAATACATAGGTGTATAGGTTTTTAAAATATCCTCAATCAACAAATTATTTTGTTAGAATCCTATATATTCTTTCTAAAGTTTTTTTTTTTTTTTTTTTTTTGTCGGTACGCCATAACTTCGTCAATTCTTCATCAAATCCAATGATTTACCATTCACTTTGAAGAAGTTCTTCTCCTTCACATGCGAAAAATAATCCTATCCTCCCGAGCTGGAATTTGGTAACGAAGGTATCTGTAATTTTAAATATTTCAACAGTGTGGTATATTCTACTGAGTTATACTTCTTTACATCCTGCTATATACAGTATGGGACCTCTCTGTAGCTAAGGATTATGAGAAACGAGGTCACAAAAGAAACTGAATTTTATGAAGAATTATCTAATCCTAACTCTAAATATATAATTAACTTACATTGAAATTATTGATAATTAGGAGACGCGGAATTTGACGCTCTACAACGAGTTTTCTCTTAGGAGACTCATTTACAAACTGTTGGGCCATTTATAGTCATTTTTCTGACAAATTTGGTAACAATCACCCCATTCGTTAACCGTGGTTGTCGACTATACTACTTAACCAAATTACTAAGTTTAGGTAGTCGTTGGTCTCAAAATTAATTGTTTTTTGATTCCTTAAAGATTGTATTTTTGGCTTCGATGCACATTTAAGGTGAAAAAACAAAAAAAAAAGATTGAAATTTTTTTGTTTTTTTAGCTTTAAAAAGTTTTCCCTTTGTGGCTCGATTTAGCAGTTTAAAAACAAAGAAACTAAAATATTTCCCATATTTTTTTGGAATAAGTTTCCCGTTTCGATTCTCAAATGACTGGCTTAATATTCTTTAAACCAACCGATATTTTTTAGGTAGCTTGTTGATCCGACTGGCTGACATTCATTTTTTAAATAAAATTTTATGAATATTAAAAAAAAAATTCTTTCAAAATTGTCTTCAGATAATAATTATTTTTTTGCATGGACTCTCGGACTATTAATTTCATCTGATTCACTTAGATAAGCGTTGATTATTGTCGTAGCCCAATTTAAAAAAAATAAAAATAATTTTAAGAAATTATCATTTTTTATTTATTTAGTTTTATTCAATAATTGAGAGGAAAACCACATTTTCGAATAATAATCATAATGCATTCTTGTTGATCCGACTGGCTGGCTTTTATTTTTTTAGTAAAATTTTATGAATATTAAAAAAAATGCCTTCAAAATTTTCTTCAGATAACTATTTTTTGCATGAACTCTCGGACTATTAATTTCATTTAATTAACTTAGGCAAGTGTCGTACATCAATTAATAATTGGGACAAAAACCATACTTTCAAATAATAATCATAATGCATTCTAGTACTTGAAAATATTATTTTACCACAAATAATTCATTTTGTCAAGAAATATTTAGTATAATATTTTTCAGCATTACAATATATTAATAACAATACCTGATTTATCTATACACTAAATATTTCTTCAAAAATATACAATGTAACTTTCTTCGGAAGTAAACTATTAAGCCCCTGACATGTTTTTATCTTGGCAAAGTGCTCCTTGCATTTTTCTTTCCCTAAAGGTGAACGGCTGACCCGCTTTACCTTCCAGAAGAACTTGGAAATCAGGTGACACGTACTTTAGAAATTTTCGACAAAGAGAAAAAATTGTCAACCCCATTTCACACATGACAGAAGTAGGTTTATCATTGTTGGAAAATTCGTCGATACTTACGCTAAATATTCGAGGGTACGTCAGATTCGATCGATTTTATTTTTTATTGTATTTTATTTTTTGTATATATATATTCAAAATAATCGAAGTTTGTTTATAAATGCAACATATGACTAAAGAGTTCTAAAAACTCTCACAATATTTATTGATGAAAAGCTAATCTCTCATCTTGAAACAGATTTATTGAAATTCCGAAGTCATGAAATTATAATTTTAAAATTTTGTAAAAAAAAATATAATTATACGATTTCAGGTAGAGAAATTCGGAAATATGCATAGGATTTTTTGATGATCCGGAGATGTTGAGGTTAATTCGTCAATTAACTGTAAATTTTGCGTAGGTTGGAAGAAAGTCGTCATGTTAGTTCTAAAATATTTGTTAGTAGCCAAAACATTTGGAATTTTAGTCTTATTTGAACTTCTATTGAATATTAATTAACTGCGAAAACATGGTCGCGATCTGTCCTTTATGTTTTATATGTTCTGTTCTACATATCATGGGTCACTAGCGGATCCAGGATTTAATTTTGGGGAGGGCTTCAGCCCGAAAGCTTTTTTTTTCATAAAAATTACAATAATTACTTAGGAAAAAAAGAACGAAACTAACTACCTATATGAAATGGTGTTGAAGTGATTCCTAAAGTCCTTTTAAATGTAATTAAACGACCAATAATACTTTAAGAGATAATGTTTTAATATTTTATTTCATAAAACATGGTTATATTGTACCATTTTGGGGAGGGGGAGGACTTCAGCCCGAAAGCTTTTTTTTCATAAAAATTACAATAATTACTTAGGAAAAAAAGAACGAAACTAACTACCTATATGAAATAGTGTTGAAGTGATTCCTAAAGTCCTTTTAAATGTAATTAAACGACCAATAATACTTTAAGAGATAATTGTTTTTCATAAAACATGGTTATATTTTACCATTTTGGGGAGGGAGAGGGCTTCAGCCCGAAAGCTTTTTTTTTCATAAAAATTACAATAATTACTTAGGAAAAAAAGAACGAAACTAACTACCTATATGAAATGGTGTTGAAGTGATTCCTAAAGTCCTTTTAAATGTAATTAAACGACCAATAATACTTTAAGAGATAATGTTTTAATATTTTATTTCAGAAAACATGGTTATATTTTACCATTTTGGGGAGGAGGAGGGCTTCGGCCCCTAAGCCCCTCCGTAGATCCGCCCGTGTCATAGTTGATAAATATTGAGGACGCTGTCATTATAAGGTTTTTATTTATTAGTGCCGACGTTTCAACCCAAATATATTGGTTGGATGATCGAGCCCTGAAGATATTCAAGTACTAACCATAGTACTTCAGTGCTCGAACCACGCCCTGATGATGACCTACATGTTTGGGTTGAAACGTCGGCACTTATAAAATCTTATAATGACTGCGTCCAGAATATTTATCACCCATGTTAGAGATTAAAGATTGTTTCTGTATATTGCGTGCAATAAAGAATATCTTGATTACATGAATTTTATTGTCATTATGATTAAATAAGTATAAATTATTAAATAATCTGATCTAATTATTAACTTTATTATACATTTATGGTCTCATTGGTATGATGATCCAAAAAAAATAAAAAAAGATCTATATTCTTAATCATGTTTTCTCAAATATTTTAAACTTCTTTATAACAGGATCAATTCTGGTTTGTGGAGGATTGAAAAAAATATTTACAGCTCAATTAATATAGCTCTAATTTTAATTATAAAATTTAATTAGAATAGAATAGAATATCATCTTTATTCTGGGACTAGGTCTCTTAAGATTAACAATACTGTTCATATAAATTAACAATAAATCTGGCCAAAAGACCTATTACAATAAAGAATAACTAAAATACTAGAAATAAATTAGGTATAGCACTTAGGATATATTAACGAAATAGGTAATGAGGTTGCAAAACTACAATATTTGAACTAAAAACAATAACATAATAATCATTATATAGTAGTGGTGGAATATAAAAATAAATAAAAAAGTAACTGTTGATATATAAAAAAAAAATTGTAAAAAAAAAAAATGATTTACATATGTTCTCTAAGATGTTTAAGTGAATACTCGTAAAGATTAGAAGAAGAAAATTAGTTATCTTTCTTGCACATTGAATCAACAAATACATTTTTTTTAAATTTAAATATAAATTATTTAGCTGTAGGTAATTGTAAAGGAGGAAAAAAATATTTAAAAAAAACATCCACGGAAAAAACGTGTCTATCCTAAGGTACTAAATAAATCAGGATATCTAGTTAAACACATTGCTGGATTTTTCCTTGTTGGATCTACTGATATTGAAACTTACATACATATGATCATGAGCTTAAACATAATATAATATGAAACTAACAAAAATCGATAATACTTGGAATAGATTTTTTTCGTCGTTTAAGTCTCACAGGATTGCTGAGTAATTTGATCGTCGAACATGAAAATCGGTCGAGCCGTTACTCGAATAATCGTTACATTCCTTTAAAAGAGCACATTAAATACATTTAATAAAAAACTCTGAATATTTTGCGCTCAAATTGTTTCAAAACACTCCCGGAATGCCACCTAATAATTTGAGCCATTTAGGTAATTATCAGGACACTTCTTGAAAAAATCGGAACTTTGTATCAGTAAAATTGGATTACACCATGAATAAGGATGCCATTCAAAAAAAATAATAATACACTTTTCCAGCTGTTAGGTTGAATAAAATATATTATTTTATATATTAAAGAAATATAAAATTCTATTCAGTATGAAATATAAACTTCCTTCAATCTCGCCTTGTTATCGTTGATCGTTATGAATGAATTAGGTTACACGCCCTGGTGATAAACTATCGAGGGAATAAGAAGTCATTAAATCCACATCGGAAATATCTTGTTCCAGTTTGATTGCTGTGTTAGATCAACAAACTAAGAGAGACCCGTTATTTATTTTGTTTTATAATTTGGATATTTTATATATAATATCAATTTGTTTGTTATGGACATAAATATATGATAACACGCTGTGATGATTTAATATAGATTATCAATCATATATTCTTTCCTTATTTACATACTCATTCTGTGTAGAATTTTCGAATACCAAGAGTGAAAAATAATCTTTAAAAAAATGTTTTTGGATACGTAATTTTTTTTTCCAGTCGTAAAAAAAATAAATAAAAAACATTTAGAAATTTCTATAAGACTTTAATTTATTTGGTTATTTGGATGCAAGATATCTGACATGGTGAATTGATGGTTAGGGTACTACTTAGGAAAAACCTTTAGAATTTTTTATTAAATATATGTGTTTACATATATTAGTGGGTACTTAAGTCTATATAAATTTTATTATGACATTAGTGTTTTTTTCTTGATCTATAGGATGTGGTTTTGAGTAGAGGGGGTAGGACGAGGATTAAATATGATCTATTTTTCTGCACAGAATGCATTTTAAGAGATAGAGAATTGGAAGTAGGTGCCGTTATATTTGTACTTATGGGGTTTCTTAGTCTTGTGGCGGGGCTCACTAGGGTCCTACAAATGTCAATTATTTTTCTCAATTAGCAAGGGATTATTAATGTAAGTGTGCCATCTCATAAGTGCGCGAGTATGTGTTTTGAAAAGTCGGTTTGTCGAGTATTTGAGGCTATCAAAGAATTTGATATGGTTGCCTGTAATGAATTCGCTCATCTTCGGTAATTAGAGGCTGCTATGTAGGTCCTTACGTGTTTTTTGTAAAGTAGTGTGTCTTACTATTTTTCTCCGCTCACCGTTCTGAAACTGTTGCAGCTTCTAGGCTCTTAAAGGAGGACCGGTCTTGAAATACTCTTGTAAATGGTTAATTTGAGTCGGAGGGATAAGTTAAGAAAAGTCAATAGTTGTGCCATTAGTGAGTTGTACCTTCATAAAGTATATATACTTTTTCAAGTACATACAGCGGGTGGGAATCACGTAATCACCATTATAAAATGCAAATAGTTTCTTGTGAGAAAACAAACAAATACTAGCACGTTAAATAACCGTTCATCATAATCTGTAAACATAGTATTTGTAGAGTCAACTGAGGAACGATAACATTTAATTTATGTCACTGCTTTAATATTTTTATAAAACTATATATATATATATATATATATATATATATATATATATATATATATATATATATATATATATATTATAAAAGATAAACCATTAAATTTCTCTCGCATCAAATCCCTAAAATCCGAAATCCTTCGTAAAAGCCTCAATGCCTTCTACTTTGTCACAAATAAAATCATCCTTAACGACCTTAATGTATCGTATGCTTCCAATTTAGCTCAATCCAGACACCTATCCTTCCATAATAAACTTCTGAACCATCCGAACCCTCTTGTTTCCAACCTTGCTTCCTCTTCTATTCCTGATAGACCTCCGAGGCGTCTGAAAAGAAGACGGCCTCGGAACCTTCTAATATAGTAATATAATTGGAATGCTACCAATGGGTAGTTTCTCTTCATGTTGTACATGTCATTTTACTTTTTAATATTTACTTGTTGTATTTATAATTTAATACAATTGTAAATTTCAATTATAAAAATTAAAAAAAAAACATTAAAAGAAAGTTATTACTTAATTATTAATGTCTTATTTCGAACTGAACAGTGTAGAATGATCAGCTTCATTCAGATGCCTTCGGTTGTTTTTTTAAATCTTTTTATAACGGTAATTCCTCTGAAGCAAAAAGGGAAAAAACTGCATATTTAATGAGATGTTCAATTAGTCCTTGAAGACCTGTAAAATGACAAATAAAAAATTAACGGGAATGAAAGACACAACAATGCTTTTAGGGATAATGTTTTCCTTAATACGTGCTTGCGCTTAGTTGTGTGTATTGTAATTTAAACAAAATAAATATTGTGGTGTTTTAAGTATTTATCTCAGATCATTCACAGAAACAAATATAGACTGATGAAAAAATAAAAAAGTTTCTATTTTGGGGGTTCAGTCCGAAAGCCCCCTCTCTCCGTGGGCCGTCAATACTCGCTTGTAAATAATATTTTCCATCAACAGGAAATTTAGGAGCTTCCTTATTCAAAAGGCCTTGATTTTGTAGAAGCTTTCTCCATATTATTACCAATTTATATCGCTCTAACCATTTAAAAAATTAGCAATAAAGAAATTATTTTGTTAGATTTATGCACATTAAATTATTATAACTATGATGATATTATTAGTGTTGTTTGGACACTACCGATTTTGGAAGACCAAGACCAGGATCGATTTTTTAATAAAACTTAATGCAAAATGGATACTAATACTTCACAATCTTAGTTACTATATGTTAATAATTGGTATAACTAATATACTTTTGCATTTAACTATTCTAATTTCATTCGGGCTTTATTAAGTTTCTCCTATCTAAAAAGTTAGAGTAATATCTCTATATTAATTAGCTAACAAGTAACTGCAAGACTCTTGCGCAAGACCAAGACCATGATCAAGACAGAGTTTGCAAGACTCGCCTCGGTCTTGCATTTGGGCAACACCAACTATTATTGTTGTTTATGGATTATGTATTGTTTCGTTATACCATCAGATTCCTCAGATATTGTTGATAATTTTTTTTTTAATTAAATATTGTCACGACTCAACTACGCATGGACCTGCGTAAGACCAGTATGTGCTATTGCAACAGATGTGAGGCACGTGTTCCGAACGCTAACCGTGCTAATATCCCACACGTAACATCCAACTCCCGTTCTTATCTGAGTTCTTGCGTCATTTTAGATCAATGGGGGACTGTCTACTATCTTCGGCTCTTATCAGGAAGGATTCCGAAAGCTAAGCTATACTTCCGAGATCTTACATTTAGGGAATCATTTTATCTTTTATTTGATGAAATACAATGATATCAATAAAAATGTGAACTTATACTTGACTAATTGCATAAACATTTTACTGGAACCTTAAAAATTTTACAGTAAATTTATTTTATTTAAATAACAAAAATGTATTTGTTTGTGTTTGTGTCTCTCAACTCAAAAACAAAAAATTGTAAAAAAATGAAATTACATGTTTATGTTAAGTGTATTCGTGAGATTCACACACCATAAGTGTCATTTTGCGTGCTCTATGTTTACACTACAATTTTCTCGTTAAATTCTCTAATAATTTTGAATAAACTCGTCATATCGAAGTAAACTTAAATACTCATGTTAGTTTCATTATTCAACAAATTTCATGTTAGTTATTTTATCATTATATACTTATTCTCATTAAAACGATCCGACTGGGCTTAAACTAATTTCTTTAAATTACCGTTAATTTGGTTTATTATAATTAACAATCCCCCATTATTAGTATTCATAACAAATTACTAAATATAAATCGTGAAAGAATTTGATAATTAACAAAAAGGAAACACATTTTTCCAAGTTTAAATTTTCTGAGGTAAGTGTCCTAATGTATATATATCTGTATAATATAAAGTTTATAAGCTATACATTTTAACTTGTTAATATTTTACATAAAAATCATACTAGACAATATGAGCTCAAAATTTATGGGTAAAAATAAACTTATGAATAATAATTAATGAAAACTGATATTATGTAGCAGAAACTAAAAAAAATGGTTTTAGAAATAGAAATAGAAAATAACTTTATTCTGGAACAAAGTCCCTTTACAATAACAAAATAGTACATATTTCAAATACTACATCTGGCCATAATAAAACAATAATAAAGAAAGAGAGAGTAAAGAAAATATTAGTTAAACAAGCTACATACAAAAAAAAAAAAAAATCTATATACAAAACACTTGAAACTATGACAAGACACTTAAAACTATGTACAGTAGGAAAAATTATAATTATACACTTTTGAGAAATAAAATAATAAAAAATACATTGAGTTCTTCTTTAAAATAAGCTGTGTTTCTGCTAACATAGGAAAGACGAATCTGACAATATAAAATGTCAGAGTATTAAAATAATGAATAATATCTAAACACATCATTATCTTATTGTAACTATAGGTACAAATTTATTTGTCTAAGAATAAAAGATAATAAAAAAAACAAACAATAGATGTATTCAATGTTTTAGCACGGTCAACCAAAAATATACTGACTCGTCGCTCTAGATTTGTCCAAAAACTATTTTATCGCAATTTCTTCGAATTTTTACTTTTTCGGGTTTTTTATTTTTGTTTTCTAAGTGAAGTTTTCTATTATGACTTTCTTACAATTATTGAATCTTTTAATTACCTCATTCCTTTACTTTTTTTGTTTTATTCATTACATTCCGTGATGGGAGAATATTTCCCTAAACGTCAAGCAAAGGAATGAGTTAAATTAAAATATACGACAGTCATAACGAGGTTTTAATTGCCAACTTCACATATTTTAACCTTGTTTTGTTGTAGAAGACATGCATGCCGCTGAAAATATTTCAAGCAATATTTACGAGTTGGAAAAATTTATGGGTATAATTAAATATTAACTAGCCCTATTTGAGCAGAAATTAATTAGGTTGACAATTAAATCTGTGCCCATGAGGTAAAGTACACTATGTCGATTTTTTTCTTAAATAATTTAGTTACTAAGAAACAAATTTTAATAGCTTAAAGTTATGACAAATTAGCTCCTCTAAACAAATACAAAAATGGATGAGGTGTTCATTAACTCTGTGGTAGAGAAATATTTTGTGATAAATATTATTTTTGAAATTAAAACTTCCTTAGTTTGTTTTTTGTGGAGAGTGCATTAGATAGAGCAATCAGATTTCGGATGTGTAACGCTCGGGTAAAGCCGGCTAGAGTCGACAATATAAAGTATTTTTGCATATGGATTAAAATATCTCAAAAACTAAAAATTGGCCTCTAAACTGAAATATTGTTAGCGAGGGAAATATTCATCATTTCATCCACTTTATAATGAGCTATCATTTAAAATTTTATCTTAAATGAGACGCCATGTTAGGGAGGCAAAAAGGAAAAAACAGTGTCGAGAACCAAATGATAACGGGTTTATGAAAGATATGGATTAAAATATCTCAGAAACTGAAAATCGAACCTGTATAATGCAAACCAGGGAAATCTTCAGCATTTCATCCTCTTTATAAAGAGTTATTATTTATAATTTATGTTTCTTATTATTAATCTCGCCTTGTTGATCATTTCACTGCTATCGTGCGTTATATGTAAAGTACACACCTTAATTGTTTTTACTGTTGATACGAAATGTACTGTTACTGGTCTGGAATTATGTTTTTTCTTTTCTTGATTACACTTTTATCACCAAAACTCGACTAATGTTATTTACTGTTATTGGAGAGGTAGGAGGTATCGTTTTTGGAATTTTCAATAATATCCCTAAAATTATGTCTAGAATGTATATTTTCTTTTTTAATTAACTGCTAACTCAGAAAAACTGTTATGTTATTATGTTACTCCTCAATGCCTACCTCTCTTCAACTTAGTCAGTCCACCGTAATTTAACTCGTATTCTTCTTATACTGATCTTTTGGATTCAAGTTCAGGACCTTATTCTTCTATGGCTTCTTTATTTTAAGTTTCAGATAGTAAGTTCAGAACTTCTATCTTTTTTTTTTTTTTGCTTCATTGTTTCATTTTTCTTCAGCCTCAGAATTAACCTTTCCTTCGTCTTGGTTTTCGTAAGAACTGCTTTTATGTATTTCCACTGCAGCTCTCGACCTTACAACTTACGTTGCTTCTCAACAAGTTCTGGGAATGTTATTTAATATTCTCCTCTTTTACAATACACTTAGTCGTTTAAGGGTAGACACCGGTAGTTAAATGTTGGGAAGACATTGTCCGTACGGCCATCACCTTCTAAGGCCCCAACTCAGAGTGGTAACGGTCCTCGGCCCGCTCACTGAATAGAGAATAATCTTTCAGCTTCTGCCCGTCCTCTCCTCAACGAGCCTGTCTACTCACCGAGAGGTAGCTATATACTATTCTAGTTGGAAGGCTTCCTTTAGTAAAAATAAAATTCTAATGATGGCTGCGACCCTGAAGCGTAAAGTGTTGTTAATAAATGAATAACTTCTATTCACACTTGACTGTATGCCTCAAGGTCGGTTTGATAAAAATCAAGATTAACTGTTAATAGTTATTTATTGTACGTTTCGGGGTATCTGTGTCTCCCTCTTCAGCAATCTAAAAAAATATATTGAATATTTGATAGTTGACCGTTGTGACCGACATTATAAAGGAAGGAGATGGTCCGGGGTGGCGGTCATAAATAGGCTAAATAGTGGTAAAACTATTAGTTATAAAAGCTAACGTTTCGACTGGACTTTGCAGGTCTTCTTAGGGGAGGTGTGTTCAGCTAGGAGTTTTACTTAGCAGTTCTAAGAATTAGAAAAAAATATAACCATGTTTTGTGGAAAACAATATTAAAAAATCTCATAAAGTATTATTGTTCGTGTAATTACATTTAAAAGGACTTTAGGAATCCCTTAAATACCATTTCATATGGATAGTTAGTTTCTTTCTGTTTTTCCAAAGTAATTATCGTTATTTTTATGAAATAAAAGCTTCCGGGCTGAAACCCCCCCAAAATTTAATCCTGGATCCTCTAGTGGGACACAGCTACCATTGAACTTACACTAATCCGTTATTGTACTAGCTTAAGACCTATCTGTTTGGTGCTGAAGAGTCTTGGTTTCTATTTCTGCCACTATCCAAGAATATGGAATTCTATTATAGAAATTATATTAAATAAAAAATATTTAAACAATTCATTCTATATTATCCGAACTGCTCAAGGGATCATAGAGTTATTCTGTTCTATTCAACTATCCAAATGAGTTTTAATTCGTTTCTTAGCGATTATTATCAATAGCAATATTTTAATTCTTTTTTTTTTTATTTCTTTTTTTATTAACGAAATTTACAACTGTAATTAATAATAAATACAACGAGTAAATATGAACAAGTAATATGACATGTACAACATGAGGAGAAACTACCCATTGGTAGCACTCCAATTATATTTCTATATTAGAAGGTCCCGAGGCCATCTTCTTTTTAGACGCCTCGCATGGTTATCAGGAATAGAAGAGGAAGGAAGGTTGGAAACGAGAGGGTTCGGATGGTTCAGAAGTTTATTATGAAAGGACAGGTATCTGGATTGAGCTAAATCGGAATGGTACATTAAGGTCATTATGGATGATTTTATTTGTGACAAAGTAGGGAGCATTAAGGATTTTACGAAGGATTTTGGATTGTAGGGATTGGATATGAGAGGAATTTGATGGTTTAGTAGAGCCCCAAAGCTCGATCCCGTAAGTCAAAATAGGCCTTATTATAGTAATATATATGAGTCTTTTGTAAATAGTTGGCAGTTTAGAGCGGTTGTCTAGTAAGTTCTGAAGTAGTCGTCGGAAACGTCGGGCGGTTTCTAGTCGTTTCAGTCTGGTATGGGGGTTCCAAGTGAGTCGTTTGTCAAGGTGGAGTCCTAGGTATCGGATTTGGTCAACAGGGATAATTTTATTTCTTAAAACATAAACAAAACGTGATAAGTATCTTATGGCAACCAATGCACCTAAGAGGCATTCGGCAACCATCACGATTTATTTAAAAAACGGAACGATTATGGACTTTAAAAAGCAGGGCTGGTTATGTTCTTCTGGAACTTTTTTTTTATATATAATAATACATGATATAAACATCTAATGCTATGAAAATCTATTTAGTCCGTTATAATTACGTTTTGAAATGTCCGTCTATTCTTGTATCTTCCTATTGGCTCTTCTTCCTCGAAACATTAAATGAATTCATCATCAGCACAAGTCCCCTCTACTCCTCGAAGGCCTCAAAGAATTCTGCCAGCGCCCGATCCTCCCATAACGGTGCGGAGGTTAGCGCTAACGACTCTTCCAGGAGCCGGACTAGGAAGTAGTTAAGGGACTCGAAAGAGCCTGAAGACCTTTCGGAGACGATCGTGACCGGAGGTGGACACAACAAAGAGCTATTGTCGGCGGAGGCCATTATCAGCTGGCGATGAGGCCTGATCACAATACCGGGTCCTCTTGTTCGCCCCCCGCCATCTCATTACCTCTGCTCTATTCAGCGTCCTCTCGCCCAATTATCTGTCACCGACGCCGTTGCAAAAGTGCAAGTAACTCAAGGTCTGCCCCATTATCTTCCTCAAGTAATCGATGCTACCTGATCAGAACTTAGTGCTTGAAACTTAGTGTTTTATTCTTCTTTAGTCTCTGCAGAGAAGTCCTTCATTTTATTACCCTAACCATATAGTTAATTGAAGAAATTATTTTATAATCTTTTAATGCCAGACTATTCAGAGAGCCAGGTTATCCAGAGAGTTATAGGTCAGTTACCCTACAGGTTACCAACCTATAGCAAGATCGAGAGTGCTAAAGAACTGCCCCAACATTTACAGTTTCCACGCTACACTACAGCATTAAATACTAAAACCAGATAAGCCGATATAGCAATTTGTCTTCGGGAGTGGGTCAAAAGATAAAAATTTTCCGACAATTTCAATAGTCAAATAAAATTTGTAATGTTTTAACTTGAAACTTTTTAATTAAATATTTAATAAAGGAAGAAGATGGTCCGGGGTTGCGGTCATGAATAGGCTAAATAGTGGCAAAACTATTTTATTGAAAGCCGACATTTCGACCCGACTTTGCAGGTCTTCTTCAGGGCTAGAACGGACAAATTACAAAAAGATAGAGAATTGTGGCAGTTTCTTATTTAGAATATTTAGAGAAAATTTATAAACAATGTGAATAATCTTATTGAAATTATAAACAGTAAGTACATTAAAATATGAACAGAGTAAGCTAAGTAACAAGATCCTAAACTGAAGTAAATAGATGCTAACAATTGTTGTAGAGTAATATATAATAAGTGCAAATGTGAATATACTTCTACAGATATACAGGAGAGATGGAAAGAAAAGGAAAAAGGATATAATATGAAATAATAGACATGAAGGAATGTGGAGAATGAAAATAAAAAAGGAATACCAAAAATTAAATAAATAAGTAAATAAAACGGAAGAATAAAAGGAGAGACTTACAGGTGTGTTCATCTAGGAGTTTCACTTAAAACTGGAAAACCAGGGATAAGGGCAGGTATAGAAGAAGCTGACTTGTTTGTGTAATGGGACCTCGTTCAGTTTAGGATCTTGTTACTTAGCTTACTCTGTTCATATTTTAATGTACTTACTGTTTATAATTTCAATAAACTTATTCACATTGTTTTTTAATTTTTTCTAAATATTATGTCACTGCCACAATTCTCTATCTTTTTGCACCTTGTCCGTTCTAGCCCTGAAGAAGAACTGCAAAGTCAGGTCGAAACGTTGGCTTTTAATAAAATAGTTTTACCAATATTTCGCCTATTTATCACCGCCACTCCTGACGATCTCTCCCCTTTAAAACTTTTTATATAATAATAAAATCACTCATTTTGATCACAACAGTCCTACTTTATTTTTCTTTTATACGCCGACGTTTCAGCCCATAGTCCTTTTTCAAGGAAAGAAACCTTCAACAAATAAAACAATTATCACAGCCTAATCATACTTTTCCATTAATGATTATCATTTTATAATTTATAACTATATATCTATTTTAAAAAAAATTAAACCACCTGGACTGAATTGCACTTGCCAAATTAACTTAATCAATCAAATACTAAACCTTCCCGTATAAGGCTATGTTTATTTTAATTTTAATAGTTTTTTGAAGTAGTTTCTGGAAACTGAATTTCCCAACTTCGGTGTTATTCAGGAAGATGACACTCTTTGCCTTCTTTTACCTTAACAACGTTTCTCACTCTAGGTTTAAACTAGGTTACAATTCATTTTTAAGGTTTAAACTCTTAAAACTTTAGGAACTTCAGCAGATACTTCATTGTAGATAATTTTCTAAATTTATACTCTGAAATCCTTGGAAATTGTTCAATACTAAAAATGCCCTGTTTTTAATTTCGAATTAAAAAAGTATATAAACGTAACTTCACAGAATGTATCCCGTACTGTTGTCATGAACTCATTCCCATCTCGTTGGAAAGAAACTTGTAACAATGTTGAAAAATGAAACTTGAGATCTCGATGGCATGTGGCAAAAAGACCAAAGGCGCCACAGATATACTTGACTTTCTCCATATGTTTAATATTGTTATGTTGATGGTGGGAATATTCCTGTAGTATTTCTTCAGTTGTAATTTTATATTTTAATATTCTGCCTTTTAACTTGTACAGATAAAACACTTCTTTAATCTCTATTCATAACCTTTTTTTTTTTATATATTTCCTTCAAATTATCATAAGAAGGATTTCATTTGTTAAATCTTTCATACCACTGATTTTTTTAAATATAAGTATTGTAAAGAAAACGTATAAGTGTGTATCAATCATAATAGTATCTGTATCTTTGGACATTAATATCAAGCAAGCGATTATATAATTTCTTCGAAAAATCTTTATTGTGATGTATTACAATCTGTCACATCGAAGGACAATAGTAATAGTGGTAGAAACGTAGCTCATTCACACTATGTTCAATAAATAAACAGCAAAATAATAATATTAAAAGTGAATAAACTAAACTAAACTAATCAAAATAACTACTTAAATACACTCATGCTTTTATATAATATTTACATAAATTTACTCACTCAAGAACTCTGAGCCAAGCCTTTCCCTCTATACGTGGAAGGAAAGGCAGGACTCTAGGAGATCCCAGCGTCTCTCATATAGCCGCATTACTGGTTTTAAGAATTAGTGGAAGCTGAGCAGAGGCGCTATAGAAGTACTTTAATTAAATAATTATGAAATAAATGTATGCATTCATAATAATTATACGATTTTTACGCTAATTAAGAGAGTACTGATGAAGAACTTAAAAAGTTGTTTTTTAATAAATTATCGGTTGACTTTCATTTGAATGGAAATAGTAATTATTAAAACGTTTGCGACAATAATGTTAAATGGTTATGGTAGGCGCATCCGGTATATCATACCGCATTACAGGCTGTGCAACGCATTTTCCTACAAAAAGTAATTTCATTGACAATTACTTGTTACTGTAATTTGAAATTGTAGAATTAAAATTACAAATAATTGTGATTGCTATTACTTCATGAACTCTTGCAATTTGTAATGGTGATTACAATTTCTGGTTGAGCGAAAGTAATTGCAATCACCATCTACTTTTATGTGATAGTATTTTATTTTTAGAATTAAAGAATTTTAATTAGTACCTGCAATTACTTTACGTCTATATAGCACTAAAAAAGATTAATTGGATAAATACTTTAAAAAAAAAGAAATATTCAAATATTTGGTGATTTAAATATGCAATTAATTAATGTCCATCTCTGCTGCATTGTGTTCAGTTATATTGTGTGGAGAGTGGATCAAAATTAAGTGGAGAGTGAATCTCTTTAAATCAAAATTATTTCAAATCAGCATTTTTCCAGACTCCGGAAACGATATCTTTCAATTAGGGAAACGGACTTATTATTATTATTTTAAGTGTTTTATTTGTAACTAATAGAATACTGTATCTACTAATCATTATAAACTATAATAATGAATGATAAATGATAGTATAAATCCGAGGTCAAAATGAAAAGAATAACTTTTAAAAAATTAACAAAATACATTATATGAGCCTTTCAGTTGACAGAATGACTAACTCCAATTTTGACATTTTTTATTATTAATTTTAGTGATATTTCTAGTGGGAAAATTTATACCTTTATTCACAGCTCAACATTTCCACAGTGCAATCGCCTACTCTAGAATCAACTTAGTCACTGTCTTTGCAGATATTATCAATTTCCCAACTAGAAATATCACTAATATGGCATAACTCAAAAATATTCAAATTGCAGTTTGACTCATATATACTTACTTAAAGTCGTACGGACCTAAGATTTATGCCTCAGTATAAAAAACATACTCACAAAACCTATAATATTTTTAATCAAAAAGTTTAAAACTAATTACAGATACACAATGGTATGTAAATATCAAAACTCTACAAACCGACTTACAACAACCATCGACCAACACAAACACACTCTTTGTTTCCGATTTCATAATAAACTACCCGGAAACAGCAATAGGCTCACAAACGACATGGCCTTCAGAAGATCTTCCTCACGCCTGAAATGCAATTTGATGGCACTTTCAGAAGTGATATGTTAGAATATAAAAAGAAAAGAAAAATAATAATAACATACGGGAAATCAGTATAGTACATGTAATAGGAAAAAGGAAAGTGGAAAAAAACCTAAAGAAAAAAAAATGATCAGGGCATTCTCGAAATCATGACTTTGGTCTTGAAGAGTTTCACTAGTAACATGGCGATATAGTAATACCGTATCGTTTTGGTTTTTACGATTAAATATTAAAATATTAAACATTAAAATATTTTGACCGAATTTAGAATTTAGTTTGCCACATCTGCTGATTATCAACACCATGACAGGTGCGGATAAATAATTAAAGGAAAAAAAAAATCAAATATTTTTTATTATATTTTTATTCTTCTCTTCATTATCCACGACAGTCAACCAATTACCAATTATTACAAATATTTTTTATTTTTCTCGAGAAGATTGAGAAATCATATTATCTTTAGGAATCAGATCCTCTTATTTATTAGTATTATTATTTTGCATTTTATTTATCGTACATATTGTAAATGAGCTACTCTTTTATCACTATTACTGTTGCCCTTAGATGTGGCAGATTGTAATATATCTCAACAAAGAATTTTGACTGAAAATAAAAAAAAATATATATGTTGTTTTCCTATTCTTTTTCATCTCTAATATTACTTTATAGAATTAAGTTTTGTTTACTTTATAATGGCAGCTCTAAAAACAATGTTTTCATCATGCATTTAATGATAAATGTACCCAAAAAAAACAGTTTTCCTTTAGTACACAGCATGACTAAATGATTGAAGATTCAAGGCAAAGCCACTCATGACTGGAAGACTTAACCTATCCTCTTCCATCCAGCCATGTCTTATTCAAATGGCACTGGCAGTTATTGACCCAGATCTAGGAGGCAGGACGCGCTGGGAATGCTAAGCAGTGATCCACTAAGCCCTGAGTCAGTCCTCTTTACGGGATACACCAACAGTAGGGTTCGTTGACCTCATCCACTAATGTTCTTTGAGTGCAGTGATCCACCGCTGGATGGTACGGCACGCCTGCTCCAGATCCAACAGATATCCCATGAATCTTCAACGGAATGTTTTACAGCGAAAACCACCTTGTTATCTCATAGAACGATTACGTTTGATCTGACGCAATGCTCCCTGGGAACAATCAACACTATTAATTCATGAAAACAACATATTTCTTTGCTTATCAACATTTATTAATTATGCAAATATCATAAATTATTTTGAGGTTAAAAAAGGCTGTAATTACTATTGAAGAGGTTTGTGCCGGTCCTTGGATGCTTGGGTAACATCCCAAAATACCTGAAATAACATAAGCATGTACATCCTCAAATATTTTCCCTTCAACATGGTTTTCTCACAAAACACCCAGATATTAGTTTTACTAATTTTTATGTCGATTAGATAAGCTATACGATAGGTTTCTATATTAAAAAATCCGACTATATGGTAAAAAAATAAACAAAAAATACTTTACAGTTACCGTGAGCGGGTTCCTGAACAGACCTCATGTGCATCAGAAATTCACAAGATCGTTCCTAAATTCATCGATGTATCTATAAATGGAATTCAGTGAGTTCATTTATTTAACGATTGAACCACCGATAATTCAGTAGTCCCATTGGCTGCTTGATCCTTTGAATGTAACATCATTATAACCTCAGTGTTGTTATTTCCCAATTTACTTAATTTATTTATATTAAGTTTATCTCCTATCTTTTTTCTTTCTGTTTTAAAAATAGGTAAATATTTATAAATTATAAATAACAGTAGGTAAATATTTCCTTATGTACTTTTTATATGCTTTGTAACGTTCCATGAGTGTAAACTTTCCGCCATAAATCGCTATCGGTCTTATTGGATTCATTTGATCATGGATTCCTTCGATAGAATTGGCGCTGGATTTAGGAATTGCTCCATTTCGAAAAATGACTTAAAATATTTCACTATGTTCTGAATTTTTACACATGTATTTAATTCAAACATATTAACTAAATATTCAAATATTCTACACGAATGTAATAACGGACAATATATGTTTTAATCAAGAAAGACTCATTGAAAAAAATTGCGAATTTCTCAATCAAAAATATACGGGACTTTTAAAACATACTCACCAATAGTCGCAAGCACATAATTACTCATTACGTGCGATTTCATAATAACCTAAATGGACATCATATTACACTAACTCAAGAAATGGCGCGGTTGGATTCAAATCGACGAGTATGCATAAAACGTTTTGGATGGGATATTTTCGTTTACCAAATGTAGGAAGTGCACTTAGGTCTTGCCATGTATATATGTACTTGACATGTCATTATTTTAACATGTAAATATACATTTTCTGGTTGTGAAATCATATTTGGCTTGTGTAAATTAATACGTGGAAGAAATAAAAAAAATTAAATACCTAGTGGCATTGTACTTTATTAATTACTTTAAGACTAAACCTATAGTAACTAATGGATGAGTGATAAAACAATTTTATTTTGGGACTAAATTAACCGAAGAATAATGGCTGAATTCATATGTTATGCATGTTAGTCTGGCATGAAGAACTACAAAACGGTACCTGTCATTTAAGTGTTTGTTTTACTCAAGCACTTAAATTTTAGTTACACAAGGAAACATGTGAATGGTGGCGGCATAAAAGTGAATTTGTGGGCAAAGATTGACGTATATAGAGTATATGTATGGAGTATATATATAGATTGACGTATGCATGTGAAACCAGGCGAATTCCAAAAATATGTTCAACGAACAATGTTAATAGCTTATCGAAAGTATTAAGTAAGTCTTTTATTATGATGTTGGTAACTTATTTAGGCTTTATGCGCCAGAAGGAAGGGCGTGTGATTTATTTTGAAACTTCTTAAGGCATTGAAGAATCCAATTTTCTTGGGTAGTTTTACATTTTTCAGTGCACCATCAGCTCTTCGTTACGTGACTAGACTGTTCGCAAGTTGCCAAATACAAATAGAACTTGGTAAAAACCCACTTTCTCTCTCCTCCGTTGCACTGACTCACATTAGTAATGTTAGACGGTTCGTGTGGAGGAGTGCTGCTAAATGTGCATACCTGCACTAGAATAAATATGCAATATTCATCTTCTTCTCAACAGTTAATCACGTATACTGTTCTTCCTATAATTAGAGGCTATTGGTTTAAATTTGAATAAATCATAAGTTTGAATAAATCTAATTTTCAACAGTTAGAATTGATTATTTGTTTATTGATAAATATTACAATCTGTCTCAATAAAGGACATTTATAATAGTAACGGGAGTTCTGAGAGCACATTCACACCATATTTACAAATTAAAAAAAAAAAATAAATAAAAAAGCTAATTTCAAATAATATAAAGCTATAAAAGAACAAAATAAAATATCATAGTGAAGGAAGAAAATATAAATAATAGTAATAATAGAATAAAAATAAATAAATAAAATAGAATTAAATTTTTTTTTTCGACAGTAAGTTATTTCTATTCCAATTTTTGTAATTTTGTATTTATTAATGAGAACATTACCTTTTTTATATATACACGAAATGTGAAATTATTTACGAATGATTAATATATCTGTGAATGAAATAAAAATATTTTCCATTATTATGAATAGGGACACCCTTTTCGTATTATAAAATTTATAAAAAATCAACTGCAATGATTAACCTTATTGTCTGTAGTACGGCCCCTTTTTATGAAATTATTAAAACCCACCTTAAACTTCGTAAATACCTTATCAGAAACTACAAATTTTTTATTTACCGAAATTCTCAAAAATGGGGCATTTTCTCATTTAAATAATTAATTTATGAGGTGATAAAAACTCATAAATACCTCTTCGCTTTCCGCTTGAATCATTAGATAATTTGATCACGTAATCGATAAAAAAAAAAAAAGGTGGCCTACTGATGTATTGATCCTATATAAAATAGATATTTTGACATGTTGAGGGTGGAAGTCACTCCTAACGGTCCAGTATTTTTTTTTATCGATTTTGTGATCAAATTATCTTACGATTCGAGTAGAAAGCAAACGAGTTTTCGTGAGTTATTTGTACCTAATTAAAAAGACAAAGTTTGACGATCTCTATATTGAAAATGCCCCAATCCTGAGAATTTTCGTAAATAACAACGTTGTAGTTTACGATTAAATGTTGCTATTCACGAAGTTTCATGCATATGTTAAAAAGTGGTCTTTACCACGGACTATTACTCACAGCATGCATTATTCTGTTACTGTTTTATGTTTGTGATGTTACAAATAAATATTTTTTAGTGGATCATGTAACTGAGCGTAACGGATGCTTCTAGTAGCAATTCCCCTTTTTAACTGTTTTACAGAAATACTAAGTACTTCTTCGAATTAAGTACATTTATATATGCATCAGTTTGTAATGTATTATATTAAGAGATGATTCAAATTTTTGGTGTCAAAATTTTAAAATTCTGAGGTGACTAATACTATCCATACATTCATGCACAATTCGTAAAAAATAAGTCATATTCCGGCGGAAATAAAAAAAAATTAAAAACGGTTGATGATTAGTTCCATTAGCATTTCCAACTTTTAAATGCGTAACTATGAACAATATGGTGACTAGATTCGTCATTGTTCTCACGAAAACTGATGGCTAAACTTTGAATACACTAATCATACTTTCAAAGAAAAAACTTTTATTCTTCCTATTGTCGTTTTAAAATGGCAGGTTTATTTAAGTTAATATGTTTCACCTATAAGATTTCATATTTCGACTGTGTGAATTCTTTGTAACAAAAACAAATATATTAAATCTTAACGCGTATGTTTATGTAATTCTTGATTACTGTAGAAGTGATTACGAAACCTAAGGCTTATATTATAATTAGAATGTCGAAATGATTGTTTCATTCCATTGTTTAGTTTTTGTTACTATTTAAAATCTTGTCAATTAATGAACTTTATTTCTCCCTTCCAATATTTCTAAAAATGTTTTAATTTTATTACATTAAGTAAGCATTATCTCGTCATAGTGTTATTTTATTACAGCTTACAGGTAATTACATGTTTTTTAATTTATTTTATTATTATTTGTTTATTTAGAAATATTACATTCTGTCACATCAAGGACATTTATAATAGTGATCAGAGAAAGCACACTCACACTCTATTTACAATAAAAAAAAAATAAATAAAATAAATAAATAATACAGAAACTTAATAATAATAAATACAATAAAATAAAATTAAAATAAATACAATAAAATAAAATAAATGTATATAAACAAAAGAACTAACCTAATCATACACACTCGGGCTTGAGTGGAGGATCTGGCCATTGCCAAAACTCCAATAGATGCTTATTTACAAAAGGTCTCTGGGCCACTGCCGCTTCAACCTTCGAGGAGGATTGTAAGGATGGGTGGTGCTGGATAGAGATTGTGCAAGGGGATTTGGATGATAGATAAGGTTTTGGTGAAATTTGGAGAATTTTTCTGGAATAAGGTCTAGGACAAATGGGATATTAAGGTCATGGTGTAGGATTTTGTTATTTACATAGAACGGAGCATCAACTATTGTTCGAAGGACTTTAGATTGAAAGGATTGAATGCGTTTGATGTTAGAAGCTTTTGCTGTCCCCCACAGTTCAAGTCCGTATGTCCATATAGGTTTCAGTATTGTCTTGTAGATAAGTAATTTGTTTTCAATAGAAAGTTTGGATTTTCTGTTTAGTAGTCTGTATAGCTGGCCGTATCGTCGGTTGAGTTCTTGTCTTTTGAGTCTAGTGTGTGGGTTCCACGTTAGTCTTCGGTCTAAATGAAAGCCAAGATACCGGACTGTGTCTGAGTAAGGAAGCTGGATGGAATTAAAGTGTACTGGTGGACAGGAACTGCGTCGGAGTGTAAAGGTAATATGTTGGCATTTAGATTCATTAACTTTAATGCGCCAGTTATTACACCAGTGCTCAATCAAAGTGAGGTGGTTTTGGAGATTTAAGGATGCTATGTTGGGATCAGAGTTGGATGATAAGATTGCGGTGTCGTCAGCGAATGTTGCAAGAAAAGTATCGGGATGAACAGGGATGTCAGCAGTAAAGAGGATGTAAAGCACGGGACCCAAGACGCTGCCTTGGGGAACACCGGCTTTAACGGAGTAGATATTGGAAAATTCTGTTCCACAGCGAACTCGGAAGGAGCGGTCAGAGAGGTAGGATCGGAGGACTAGGTACAAGGACTGAGGTAAATGGATTTTAAGCTTGAAGAGCAGTCCGGAGTGCCATACCCGGTCAAATGCCTGTGCAATGTCCAGAAATGCACCCGAACAGTATTCCTTGTTTTCTAGGGCTGAGGAAATATGATCAACAACTAAATTTTATTATAAAAAATACTAAAACGAAAATTGTTAAATTGAACATATGACAACTATTCACTTTAATAATTTCTTTTCTTGGCTCTTTCTTTCTAAAACATACCTATACTTATTAAATTCATATATATATAGTATTACATTTCATTTGTTTAGTATTTTTTATTTTATTTATTATTATAACTTATGCATTTTTCTTCAACTTCTTACTTCTAATTACTTGTAACTTTACTTTTACAGTTAAATCTCTTATATTTATTTGTAACTTATTGTAAATATCTTATTTCATTCTACGCACTTACCTAGACTATTATTTAAAGATATTATTATTCAAATATTTGTTGTTGTTTTTTTGTTACACATTTTTGTTTCAATCCTTTATCTTTTGTTAGATCTTATTATAGTATTATATAATGTACACAGTTACTTTGCAATTATAAGAAAAGAATGAATACAAGAAGATATATTTGGGAGAAGGGTTACTTTTAAAGTAGTTATTATTCAACCCAAACAAGTTATAAAAAGGAACAACATTTTAAAAATAACAAATCGTTACCCAAACACAAACGTTTTTGATAAACCACCCGAAAATGAGGAAGTGGTTTTTATTACTCGTGCCTCAAGAGGTTACGAAATGCCGCATTCCTCTCTGGAAGGTACTTGAATAAACGAAAGGTATTTCCTTTCCAAATACTATTCAAAGACTTTTAGAAGTATTTAATAGCCCCTGCAGTGCAATTAACATTTTTATTATCTAATTAAAAGAGTGTTATTCATCAATAATATACTGATTATTTATAACATTATATTCCTCTCTGCCACATACCTATTATTAAATAGATATAGAATAGAATAGAATAGAATAACAAAGATGAATTAATACAAAATAAAATACCAATCTGGCCAAAAACTAACTTATAAAAATTCTAACATAATATACATTATTTAAAAAGATAAAATAAAATCTCAGGAATAATTGTGGTATGAAGGTAAAAAAGGAACTATATGTACGTACTTACTCATATTGCTACACAGTGAGATAAAAAGTATAAAATATAAACATATATACATGAAAGAAAAAGCACAACCTGAAGTGAAGAGAAATACAAATAAGTAGTAAAAGTAATAGTCAAAAATCATTGCTGTTTTATGTTAGAACTTAAAGAGTAGGCATCACCATTTACTTCTCACAAATTCAGTTCATAAAATGAAATTTATCGTTGCGAATCGTCTGTTTGGGATTTGAGGAGATATTGGAAAAGGGGGTATTTGAAGGTTGACAGTGAAGAGACATGACGGATGTTATGTGGCAAAGAATTCCAGTAGGTGACGGAGCGGGCTAAGAAGGAACGGTCATAGGTTTTTGTCCTGTGGGATGGAATATAGAGGTCAGAATCACGGGATCTCGTTTTTATTGAGTGGACTAAAGGTTACACCTATATATTACACCTCAGCGATCCCAAAATGTTTCTTTTTGGATTTTATCAGGGCTTGAAATGGAAAAAAATAACTTTTATTTTTAAAAAGTTTTTTTATCATAGGACATTTTTCTGTCGATAGTTTTTCCAGTTGTCTTGGAGCTAGAACTTTTTCTCTTGAAAATTTTCAAGTAAAGGTTTTATACAGTACTTTTATTTAAAATTTCACTAAAAATTCGATCTAAAAAATGGCTACTCAAACAAATGGTGCATCAGAATCATGTGTAATTCGTTTAGTACAAAATATACCTCTAATTTAAGCCCAACTACTGTTTGTTCTTCATTTAACGGAATTAGTTTTAAGAATAAATAAATTTTAAGCTTTAACTATAAACCTGGAACTTTATTACAAAAAAGTCCTTTTATTCTAAGAACTTTTTTCATACAAATGTTCACAGAAACTGTTATAATGGAACTTTGAAACTTAAAAAAGTTTTAACTCCTAGATTTTATTACAAGTTCAAATGGTTGTAAGGCTCATCAGAGTTGCCACATAATTAATATTTTTTTAAGTCACGTCTAAAACAATATTATTAATATTAATTATTACTTCACAAGGGCAGATAAATTACTGGTCGTTTTAAAATCGTGAGTGGTATTAAGAAACTAATTAACTATATACCAATAATGTCCTGATATGAAATGACATCAACTTGCCATTAATTAGTTATAATAGAAACAATATATCTATCTATTGTTATTTTATTGTCAACCTCTAGCCTTTTTGTTTATGTACCATCGTTTTCACACATGGTCTCTTGAAAAAATATTTTGTTTGTTTATAAACAAGAATAAGGTTTGATAAGTTAAAAAAAGGGGGGGAGTCTTAAAATATTCTAATTTGTGTCTTCTTCCTATTTTCCAAACATTTATCTGTGGTTAAAAATTGAAATTATTGCATACAATTTTTTCGCATTTTTTGTTTTGTCCACATCAGACCTAAACAAACAGAACTACTGCCAGTGAATATTTTTTGCGTTTGGTAGTTTATGTGTTTATAAATACCTTCCTGTAATTTTTGGCACACTGACAGATCAAATATTGTTGTTCTGTTTGAGGCGATTTTCGCTCTTATTTACAAGTAAATAAATTAAATTATTTTGCTCATAATTTTTATAAAATATTTTTCCTTACTTGCTGACATTTTCTTTTATTCGGAGAATTTTAATATTAAATTTTAAAATAATTTCGTTGTAGTTATTAAAAAATGCCAGTCTCACCGACTGAAAAATATCAAATCTAAAATTTATTTTTTTGTTGGGATTTTTAAAATTCAATTATGGAAATTATTTGATCCCATATTTAAGAGTTAAAAAAAATAAAACAATAACATTGAATTCTGTATTACTGATTTTTAGAATGTTTCATATCTAGACATCAAGGACTTCTTTCAGTTGAACATCTTTACAAAGTACTTTTGTGGTACAGGGTTTTGTTATTTTTTCTAACTTTTAGCAGTTGTATATCTTGTTTTTAAGGAATCGTTTAAAATTATAATCAGTTATTTTGTTTACAAAAAAAATATTAGAATATTTCCATCGATTGCTGAACACTAATTGCTAAAATCAAAATTAAAATATAGCCTATCTATTCTAGTATTGTCTATTGTTTAGAGCTATTAATTAGGAGAAAAATATCTAATGTATTGTTATTTTTTATTATATACCAGCAAACAGTTATCCTAATTTCGTTTTTTATATCGGAATGCCTAAGATGGAACTGCTGTGTCACCAGAATACCGAAAGTAACGAGACTTGAGTTCTGTCACGAACCATGATTCTCCCCGGTCTCCGATAGTAACAGGTTCCCGAGTAAACAGTTACATTTATTATAACTGAAAACAATTAGAATTTTATTTCGGACTTTATAATTGTCTTTCACTATAGCAAAATTCGTTGTAGTTTCAACTTTGTAAAGTATGAAGGGTACTTCCTTTATTAAAATAACAGCATTAAAATTCAAAAATGGACATTTTTGTTTATTGAGAATTACTAAAGCAGTGTGTAAAATATTCCGAATTCAAATTCACTGCAAATATGCAACAAATTTTTTTTTTTTTTTTTTATTTCTTTATGACATTTACAACTGTATTACATAAATACATCAAGTAAATTTGAACATAATTGATATAATGACATGAATACACTTGCTGAGTAACTACCCAATGGTAGCACTCTAATGATATGACTACATTAGGAGATCACGGGGCCATCTTCTTTTCAGACGCCTCGGAGGGTTATCAGGAATTGAAGAGGAAGCAAGGTTAGAAACGAGAGGGTTGGGATGATTCTGAAGTTTATTATGGAAGGATAGGTATCTGGATTGGGCCAGATCTGAAACATAAGGAACATTAAGATCTTTATGGATAATTTTATTAGTGACAAAGTAAGGAGCATTGAGGATTTTACGAAGGATTTTGGATTGTAAGGATTGGATGCGAGAGGAATTCGATGGTTTAGTGGAGCCCCATAGCTCAACTCCGTAAGTCCAAATAGGTCTTATTATAGTCAAGTATATGAGTCTTTTGTAATTAATGGGAAGTTTAGAGCGTTTGTCTAGTAAGTGCTGAAGTAATCGGAAACGTCGAGCGGTTTCTTGTCGTTTCAGTCTAGTATGAGGATTCCAAGTTAGTCGTTTGTCCAGGTGGAGTCCTAGGTATCGGATTTGCTCAACAGGGATAAGTGGAGTATTGTTAAAGGAAACTGTAGGACAGGAAGTCGTTGGTTTACGACGAAGGGTAAAGGTAATTTGGTGGGATTTATTGGAGTTTATTTTAATTCTCCAGTTTTGACACCATTCTTCTAGATTTATGATGTGTGATTGAAGCATTTGGGATGCAATTGCTGGGTCATTGTTTACTGATAGGATACATGTGTCATCGGCATATGTGGTGATGACAGTGTTGGGATGGGTTGGGATGTCAGCTGTATAAACTGTATAGAGGATAGGACCTAGGATACTACCTTGAGGAACACCAGCGGACTGGGAAAAAAGGGATGAATAGGCGTTATTGTGATTTACTTTAAAGTATCTATCAGTAAGGTAAGAACGGATAATGAGGAAGTATGTAGGTGGTAGGAATTTTCGGAGTTTGTACAGCAGTCCCGGGTGCCAAACTCTATCAAACGCCTGTTCAACGTCGAGAAAGACTCCCGTACAGTACATTCCGCGCTCCAATGCAGAGGATACTACGTCTACCACACGATGACATTGCTGTATAGTGGAATGGGAAGTTCGGAAACCAAATTGGTGATCTGGGATTATGTGTTTAGAATTTAGGATAGGGTACAGGCGTTTTAAGATGAGTTTTTCTAGGATCTTGCCCATGATGGGTAAAAGAGAGATAGGACGGTAAGAGGATGGGTATTCTGGTGGTTTTTTGGGTTTGTGGATCATTTTAACAATAGATCGTTTCCAAGGATCAGGAAAATATGTAGAACGGAGTACAGCATTATATATGTAAGTAAGGAATAGGATGGCTTTTCGAGGAAGAAGTTTTAGGATCTGGGATGTAATTAGATCATGTCCAGGAGCTTTACGGGAAGGCAATTTTTGAATGATGTTGGATATTTCTATGGGATGAAATGCTTTGGGTGGCAGAGACATTTGGAGAGGAATATCCAGTTCTGCCTCAATACAATTGATGTGAGTCGAATTAAGGATATCGGGATGTGGGTTAAAAGTTTGGAAGAGATGTTGACCAAATAGTTGGGCTTTTTCTTCGTCGGATTTGGACCAGGTTTGGGAATCAGTAAGTAGTGGGTGATTAAAGTCTTGAAACTTAAGAAGTTTTTTGGTGGTCATCCATAATGATTTGTCAGTGGTTGAAAGTTTTTCAGTAAAATTTAGTAAATTTTGAATTTTGTATTTTCTTATTTCTGATTTCAGTTTGTTAGTCAGTTGGGTGTAATGCGATTTATCTGTTGGGTATCTAGTCCTATGCCACTTCGATCTTGCTCTGCGTTTTTCCTGTAATAAGATACGAATATGCTGTGGCAAGTTAGTATTTTGTGGGAAGTTAATCTTATTGATAAATGTGTTATTATTTATACTGTCTGTTATTGATGATGTCAGTTTTTCTATGGCACAATTAATGTCTTCTTTTGTCTTTAGCGGGATTTTGAGGTCGAGTTTGTTTTCCAAATCATCACGAAATTTGTCCCAGTTTACTCGTCCAGTGATCAGTTTAGGAAGTGATGGTTTAGGAGCAAAGTCAGAATGTAGTGAAAGCAGAACTGGACTATGGTCTGAAGAAAGGTCATCCAGGGATTTGATTATAGTTTGGGAGGAGGAAATCTGGGAGGTGATAAATATGTCCAGGATATCGGGACGTTTTTTGAGGGATGTTGGAAAATAAGTAGGATTCATGGGCGAGAGGATGGAATAATTGTTGGAAGAAGAAACTTGTGAAAGGGTATTACCACGGGAGTTGGATGATCGACAACCCCATCGTTGGTGTTTAGCATTGTAGTCTCCTCCAGCAATAAAGCGCGATCCGAGGGATTGTAATAAGGATTCAAGTAGGCTGTACGAGAGGGAATTGCCAGGAGGACAGTATACAGCTGAAAGTGTTAGATGGAAAGGACGAGTTGAGAGGATTACAGAAGTTGACTGAATGGCATCTGTTGGAATAGAAGGAATAAGTGAATGGGGTAAAGATTTGTGGATAAGGATGCAAGAACCGGCGTGGGCAGTGTTGTCTGGGTGGTCAGATCTATAGGTGATGTAGTCACGTATGTAGAAATGTGTCCGTTGGGTGAAGTGAGTTTCTGTCAGGAGAGCAATGTCAATATAATTGTCATGGAGAAATATGTCTAGTTCGTCACGGTGGTTTTGCAGTCCATTAGCGTTCCATAAGAGAATAGCTAGGGACTTCGTGTTCATCGAGGGAAGCTAAGCGGGATTTCGGAAAGGAGTCTGGTTAGAAGGGTTATGAGCGGTTTGATAGTCTGTTGAAGATCTATCAGGAATGACGATAAGATAGTGTTGATGTCGGATGGTGTTTGGCTGGGAAGTGGGTTTGGATCAGGAGGTTGTGATGAGTAGGTTATGCGATTAGGAATGTTGGGTGGGGGCTGGGCCCGTCGTGGGGTACGAGGAGGATCTAAATTCTGTTGGACTTGTGGAGGGGGGTTCATCCTGGGATTAGGAACGAATGGAGCTGGATGTGGATGCTCTGGCGGGAGTTTGACTCTTAAGGGTAAATGATGAGGAGGGATTTGCTGGCGAGGTTGAGGCTGAGGATTAGGGATTTTGGGCTTGGATTGGAAGGCCTGAGGCGCCTGACGTTGAGGCTGCTTCTTACTGATGGAAGACTGGGAGTGAGAATTTCTGAGATTCTGGTGAGGCGAGTCCTTAGCTGTAGAGATGGATGGTTGTTGTTGGATGACGAGGGAAGGTGAAGTCGGCAATGCTGGGAAAATTTCCTGATTTTCGATTTCAGGTGCCTCAGTGTAAGTTTTCTGAGCAGATCCAAGATTTTTCACCGCTGAGTTTCGTGATCTTTGTTTGTAAAGATTTTTATACACTTCACATCCTCTGTAGCTCGCAGGATGGGCTTCGCCACAAAGAGCACACGTCGCAGGCTCATCTCTTGGCTTCTGGCAAGTGTCTGAAGCGTGTAGGCCGGCACATTTAACGCATCTGACTTCGTGATAACAATAGGCCTTTGTATGGCCCAAGTTTTGACACTTAGTGCATTGTACAATTAGAGGCTTCTGTCTCGGTTCCTCAAAACGGACTATTGAGTAAACCAATCGTTGAACCTGGAATATTTCAATATTGGTTTTTGCTGGTTCTAAGTCTATAAAAAATAATGGGAGCGGATATCTTTCTCTAGGATGTAGTACAGGTGCTATGTGCCTGACGTTATGACCGATTTCTTCGAGGCCCGATTTGATAGCAGATATGGGTGTGGTTGAATGCAGTCCTCTCAGGACCACTCGATACGCCTTTTCTTGTTTTAATTGGTAACAGTGGAAGTCGTAGTTATTGGATGTTAAAAAATTGATCAGTTTTTTATAATTGTCTCTAGAATTAGTATTGATTTTGATGTCGTTCACTCTCGAGTAACATCGAAAATTTGGCTGTCCGATCAAATCTGCAATTTGTTGACCAAACGACATAAAGTTCTTAATTTTTGAAACAAATATTGGCGGCGGCTCAGGATCAGAAAAATCTTGAAGCTGCGGAGTCTTGTGAGATAAGTTTTTTTCTTGAATTGAGTTTTTGCTTTCTGATGTTTTTGGTGCAGTTGGCTCTGATTGAGTGGCATTAGATTTGCTCCTAGTTCTCGGTGGAGATTTATCTTGTTCTGGTTGCTTATTTGATTTATTTTTCTTTTTTTTTTTATTAGGTGAGTTTTGTCCCGATCCGGGAACTGAGTTTCGGAGACGCTTTTGGAGTGTACGCCTTTTCAAATATTGCGAGTCGGTCTCGCTAATTTCCGAAAAGGGTGTCTCATCTTCCGTGTCTTCACATGATGTGTTCTTATCCAGATCCATCATGATAAGTGTTAGAGAGAAAAAAAAAAAAAAAAAAAAAAAATATGTATATATATAAACCTAAATATTAAAATTAAAATTTATGAGATAACTTCTTAAAAACTAAGCTATTTACAAAATTATTTACATAAATATATACAGATATAAAATAAAATATAAAATAATTCATTTCCAAAAAATAAATAATCAAAGAAAAAAAATTAAATAAAAGAGTCTCTGGAAAGAAAAAAAAAAAAAAGAAAATATAAAGAAAAAAAAAATGAAGTTAAATGTCTTGGATTCGAACTGAGAATAACACTGAAGAATGTTATTGTACACAGTGCCGAGCCTTGGCTTGAACTTATCGGAGATAAGGTAAAACCCGCAAGGGAATTACTAGCCACATGGGCTAACCAAACGAGCACTAATTTATAACTGTTTCATTGTTAATAAATAGTCACTCACCTGATCATATGTGAATATAAAAATGTAAAATAATTAATATAGTCACTGTTGAAAAAGTCTTAGAGCAGTATTTTAAATAATAAGCACATTAAATCGTATCAAGGATAGAGCGACGTGTAAGTTTAATTGCACTAGCGGCCATGACCGTACAGAAGATGCAAAATTTAAATGTTGAAATATGTTTATTTTTAGCATAGGATTTATTAATTCATTACAAAAGATGTATATATCATTCCAATTTATTTTTTTCTCTGTTTCAGGTGAGTTTTATATTCTTAAATGACAGTATTGAAAAAAAAAACAGTCATTAAGGCAGTTCAAGAATAGTGAGTACTAAGTGCTTTTATTTTTAGAAATTTTAAATATATAATAAATGGATAACAAAATTTTAAATTAATAATACTCTCATTTATTTTTTTATTTTGTTTTTATACATAATTTGCAACAGCACATTAGCGCAACTAGGAAATTTAACCTTAAAAGTTTAGTCTGTTTGATTTTGATGAATATTACTATGATTTAGTTATTGATGAAGTAGGAGATCTCTGGACCATTTTCTTTTTTAATCTGCGTCGACCAGGTAACAAGGAGTAATAAAGACAGTGGGTTGGGGTGATTTTGGTTGGGAGGGAGAAATGTAGTGTATTTGTCGTGGATGTGAGATTTGACTGTTGAAATGTTTAAGTCGTTACGTGTAATGTGATTTAAAATATATCATGGATCATAATAATTTTGGATTGTGTTGTTTTATGCGTACTGTTTTGCTGAAACCCAAAGTTTTGGAACGTATGTCCATACCGGTATCAAGAGTAATGTTGTAGACTACTTACTTGTTTAGTGAGGATCTAACATCCAGAAGTCGTAACAATTGACTATATCGTCTTGTCAGTTCTTATCTTTTTATTTTTATATGTATGTTTCAAACGAGTATTTTTTCTAAATAGACTTTGAGGTACCGTATTTTTATTTCTGAAGTCACTGGGTTGTAGTCGCTGTTTACAAGTGAACATGAGGTTTTCCTTAGATTAAATATTTCTATGATTTTAAAAAAACATTTACACAAACTTTAATTTTTTCATTCCGGTACCTGAACAACAAAACATTCTGACTGACGGAACCAATTATCAACCAACACATACATCAAATGTCAGCATAGTTATACATGACATGGCCACGACTGACACTTACATGAGGAGACGACTGAAAAGGAGGTGGATGAGATATCTCTTTCCTGAATTAGAAAAAAACATGAAGAAAAGACCAGTCCTGCTGGGTACTAATCTTCCTCATGCCTAAAATTGCGTTACCGATTTTAACAACACATCTGATGATTTTCACACTCATGACTAGTGCGAGAGTTTTTTTAAAGGAAAAATAAATGAATTGATTTTTAAATTCAGTTTCAGTAACATTTTTTATATATACACACAAATGTTCACGCGCGCACGTGGCTACAGTTTTTTTGTGTACACGTTGGGGTGTGTTATTATGATGCGAGGGGAGAAACCAAGTCTAGAGAATAGGCAATCACTAGGGTACGTTCTCCCTCACCCTTTTAACAATATCCATTGTCAATTGAGATCCAGATGTGCCACAGTCCATAGAATATCATTTCAACAAGAATTTTTTTTCTTTTGTTCTAATGTACATTTTGAATTTGTCTGGGTTGTGAACGTATGTTTCTGAAATTTCGATGAAAACTGTAGTTTCAATCCATCCCTACATTTAAACAAAATATAATGTTAAAATGTTTAAACAAAATGGATTAATTTAAAAACGAAACCTCAAAAAAATAAAACAGGCAAGGTTACTTACCATGTTTGCAGACCCATCGTATCTTTTGAGTTGACGCTGTCGGTCTAAACAAGTACCCAAGCACTTACTCTATATTCTCAAGTCAATAATTCATATTATATTATCAAGTTCATATTATAATTTAATTAGTATATCTAATATATGTGTATGATATCTACACTAAAATGAGATACGAAATTTCAGAAATAATTAATGTTAGAGAAATCAATTTTAGAGAAAGTAACTGTTACATTGCATTTAAAACGTGCTTTAATGTTATTATTTCCTAAGGATATTTTTTTAAATATTTTTATTAATATTCATCTTTTTTTTATTACTCATTTTATTTCCCTGTCATTAGTAATTACTTCTTTTCCGTTATTTCGTGATTCAGTGGTTTGAAGATAGTTACCCCATGATTCATGCCGTTTTATCACCAGGAAGTATTTTGACATGCAACCGGATGAGTAAATACGTAAAACGAATTTATTTTTTATTTATTCAGTTATGCAATCATTCATATATTTAATTTTTGTTCCAGTCGTGTTATTTATAACGTCTGGCTTAATAGCGTTGGCTATTCTGCTGTCACTACCATTATGTACAATTAATATATTTTAATACTATAGTAAAATAAAATAAGTACATTTTTTTCTTCTTTATGATTCTGATTCAAGGCCGGGAACGGCTTGTCAAACGTAGTTATTGTTTTTATCATGGAGAAGGAAATAATTGCCTATTTAATAGTTTACAAAAACAATATTATATAACAGTTTACAAAAGAAAGTGTTTATAGATTTTTTTATTACTATTTTATAGTTTCCGGTATGCTTTATCCTTTCCTTCAGCGTATAAATTGTCGGTTTATTGCAAAAGTCATTATGTGACATTTCATAACCCTAAATCATTAAGAACATCGATAAATTTTCCATTTATGAAATCAGATCATTTTGCAATTGTAATTTTATTTCAAGTATTAAAAGTTAAGTACCATTTTATTATACAGACACTTGACTTTTTTATATCGATATATAAGGTTTTATCGATATAATTCCCTAAAACGTTCTTAAAATTTCATTTCCATCAAATGTACGTAGGGACTTTTTCTAATGTTCCAAATATTTTTTGGTATGTCGAAGTTGACCAAACTTTCTTTGACTATTAAAATGAGACGAAGTATATCTCTTTCCTGTGCGCAAAGTTCTGTTGGAGAAATATCTTTATGAAATTTATTTTACGCATATTAGATAATAGTATGTTATTAACTGAAGAAACCTCGCATCTTTATTCATTGTCTCTGTCGGTATTTCAACTGTCAGATTGATAAACTTTTTTTTTTTGTCGTTCCTTGCCTTTTAAGCTACACGAGTTTTTTTCCCAGGCCGGGGAAGAAGGCGAGAGAATTATGCCGAATTAAAAGTACCACCGAGTTAGAAGATTTTATTTTAATTGAAATTCACTAAGAACAGGCGTATCTACAGAGAGGAGGAGGTTTTCGGGCTGAAGCCTCTCTCCCCTCCTCCCTCCCTGGTAAAATATAACCATGTCATATAAAAAAAATATTAAAATGTTATCTCTAAAAGTATTATTGTTCGTGTACATTTTATAGGATTTCAAGAATTACTTAAGCATCGTTTCGTATAGCTAGTTAGTTTTTTATTTATCTTCCAAAGTAATTATCGTTAAATTTAAACAAAAAAAAATCTTTCGGGTTGAAGCCATTCCAAAATCAAATCCTGTATCCGCAAGTGCCATTAAGCCATATGTTCATTTATTTCAATTTTTTTTTTTTCATTAAGTACTTTATCCTTTTATTAGTAGTATTCTAGTTCCCAAAATTATGTTTTTTTATTTTGAGTGGGTTTCACTTGTAACCTAAGGAGGATATACCTAACAAAAAATAATAAATTATTTTTTCTGGCAATGTTAAAATTTTTTTTTTTTTTTTCTAATTCCTGAAGAGTAAAGTTTTCGGAAACTTATAAGCAATATAAGCCTTTAAAAACGTCGCGTGATCTTTAGGTGTATCGGGTTTCGGCGTCAATTCCAGTATCTCCTCCCCTCTCACCCCATACCAGTCCTGACCCGGATACTTAGAACAATGCTGGACCAGGAAATATCGTTCCAGCCTCGTTTGGATGACGTGTTGACTATCAGCTGTGGACGTGTTACGTAGTTTGGTTTAGATACGCTGGTAGTGTTCTGCCCTGAAAATTACGCGGATACGGCAGCTGAGCGCTAACAGGGGATGTCTACGCCATCTTATTGATTTATGCTGGTGAAAATATGCTGACTTGGCAAAAATCTTTGTTATGCACCTCCTATAAGGATCGGTGAAATCAGTGATGCAAGAGGGATACTGTATAACAGATTATGTTAGATCTTGTACATTATAGCTTAGTTAAAAAAAAAAAAACTCTCGTAATCTTGCATTGATAATATTGCACCTATTCTAAAAAGTATGAACTAGGTTAAAAAAAACTTATAAAGTATTATGAGAAGGAGTTGGTCCAGGGGTGCGGTCAAACAAATACTAATTTTTAAAAAAATATTATTTTTAATTATTTCGATCCACTTTGTAAGTCATCTATCAGGGCATGGCATCAGGAACTGCAGAAGCAGTTGACGTAACAATAAACAAATGTCGGCTTAACAATTAAAAATAAGTTTTTTTTTAAATTTTGTATTTATTTAACCACACACCCCGACTAACTTCTACATCATCATAAAGTATTATATTATTATTACTACATTATTTATTATAGGTGATAAATATTCAGGAAGCAGTCATTGTAAGGTTTTTATTAGTGCTGACGTTTCAACCCAAACATGTGGATCATCATCAGGGCATGGCTCGAGCAATCAAGATATTAACTCGCACACAAGAAACGTCACTTATAAGGAAAAAGGCACTTATAAAAACCTTATAATGACTGAATATTTATCACCCATGATATGAAGAGCAGTCGACTAACTTCCTTCAACTATTTATTACAATTTAATATACATTTTCGTCATTTTAAAAAAAAAATTATTATAAAAAAATCATCTGTTCTTTGATGACATTTAAATGATGTAGGTTGCAGTTGTCATAATAATGCATTGTTACTTTTTATGTATGAAGAACGTTCGGATTAGATTGTTAGCCATCTTCGAAAGTTAATTCTCAAGAAAAAATGTTAAAGATTAATATTAATGTAGATGTAATGTAAATGTTTATGTCAATAAACCTTGTTAGTGAAGATTTTCTATACCAGAAGCCGCCATGTACCTCTCACCAAAAACAACATAAAACATAACATAAGAACAAGAAACAAAACATAAAAATATAACACTTACTAGGGTTTAGGATTTTAATAATTTTATTTTCATATAAAAGAGTGCTTGTAAAATGAGGGATGAAACTACACAACTTACACATTATTTTAATTTTTATCTCAAAACTTGGCTGTAGAATTTTACAATTATATGGAATTTTACATAATTACTCTCCCAATATTAAGTTATTATTGCAGAGTAATATAAAATATATTTTTCATGAAACATTATAATATATGTATGCAATTACTATTTTTTAATGGAATCGTATTAATTATAATTTATTCATGATTTTTAATTTACGTCAGTTTATGTGGAAACAATAGAGGTGGATCACATGTAATGTATATCAAATTAATTTTAAATTTTGGTACATATTTATCTCAAAGGAAAACACATTTCAGTAATCAGCCATCATGCATTCATTCTGTGAAAGTTTCAAATTATTAAATATATATATATATATATATATATATATATACATAGTTGTCTGTACGTTAATTTCATAAAATTATATGAAAAATATTCATCATCTGAGAATATTTTTCTCGAGTTATCTAACGCGTTCTTTTGCTTTAGAGGATCCTATTTATAATATTGTCTCGTGCAGTGAAATTTCTCTAAGATTGCGTGCTTACCCTGTGTTTATTCGCCTACTTTCACTCAGTTATTATGGTACAAAAAAATCTGCTTCATCACGTGTCCTGGTAAACAGCACGTTTTCCTTAAGGAGTTGATTAAGGAACCAACCATATTGCTCCAATCTCTCACGTTTACTTAACCTTGGCTTTAAGGTTAACCTTTCGAGCTCGATGAAGGTTGTAATGAAAGAATGACTTATCATCCCATTGGTTTTTAGTAGGGTCATTGATTCTTCTGATCTATAAAATCCGTGTCAAAAGTAATCATATTTTAATAATTCCAGGCATCAGAACTAAAGTAATTCATAAATGTGTCGATTCGAGAATTACGAATTTTATAACTGAGATTAACTTGTCATCATCAATAATGGAATTAATAAAGGAATTTTTCGTTTGATTGTTGATTTGGGTTTGACGTCGTTATTTGTAAAATAAGTTTATTTGCATAACAATTTAATTTATTTTATTTAGTAGCTGAAAAAATAGGTGAATACTGGTTCAAATAAACATTCACATTCTGCAAAAAATTTTAACATAAATTAATTTAATATAATAATTATTAATATTTATTATCAGGGGAAAATATTCAATTAAAAAATATATATATTTCTAGAAGGGGGAAATAAAAAAAAAAAATAAATAAATAAATTAAAAAAAAGTGTGCAGCAGGGCATTCAAGGTTGCATTGTACGTTTTTTTTTTCTTCTGTAAAACAGAAGAAGAGTGATTTAATTGTTCGATAAATTTAATTTTTGATAATATTAAATAGAATTTAATACCGATTGAATTACTATATTTCTTTCATATGTTTTGATTTTAAGATTTTATGGTATGTTTTAGAATTTAATTTATCAATATAACTTTAAAAAAAAAAAAAAAATGAGACACCCAAAAGTGACTTTTTCAGCTCCTACATAATTCACAAACAAATTTTCAATGCTCGATTTTTAGTGGCTGTTGAGGTATTCAAAACCTTATAAAAAATGATGTGGATGAGAGAAAATGAGTTTATTTCTTTAACTAGAGCCCTTCTATTTACACCAAGTTCTTGTTTTTAATTCTCTAATTTAATCTGAAGAGGTTGTACAGATGCGTAAAACCTGAAAAATGAAAAAAAAAAAAAAATGAATATACTAAAATATTTACTTAAGTTTACTCCCATTGCTAAAGTATTATTTTGTCTGTTTCTAGTCCAGACATCCTCGAAAACCCCCTCCCCTCAACCGTGTGGTAATATTTTTTTTCGAGGAAAATAGGACTTAATCAAAATAGAAATGTCAGATTTTTTAATTAAAAATTTAAAATATATAATAAAATTATGCTATTTATGAGGAAAAGTAGTGCTAGATATTACGAGAAAACATATACGTATATGTCGTAAAGTAAAATGGGGAATAACATATCTAGATGAAAATGTAAGATATGTAAACGAAACGGTAAAATTATACGTTGTGATGGAAAGGAGTGGAAAAATTAAAATAATAATTAAATGGATTTTAAAATATATTCACTTTATTAGCATAAGAGTTTATTGTTTGGATCCCAGCAAACAATTAATATTTATGTAAATTGTTATTTTATTTTTCATTCCCTTAGGAAAATGAATGAAAAGGAACAAAAACCAAGGTGTTTCACGTTAATGGATTAAATTTTCTTTCTTGTGTGGGTAACGAAATTGAAGTTTTAACATTAGAAACGAAATGAAGAAACAAAAGCTTCAACATTACGATTTATTTTTTAAATTATTTTAAACTTTCCGAGCAGTTGTCGTTTTGGGTAGGAAAGTTCGCGATAATGGAGGAAACCCTTGGAAATGATTTTGAAAACGATGCACAACAACGAGGAAAAAACTATTATATTTCCTGTCGACTATCTCTAGAAAGGTTCCTGATTATCTTAAAAAATATGGAAAGCATTATTTAATTATGGTTTTTCCCGAGCTATTTTCAACAAAAATATACCACAGATTGGTGAAAAAAATCAAAAACCTGAACTATTATATGTATATTTACATATATCTGTATATGGAATAAAATACATAAAATATTGTACTCAAAGTAAATATTTATGTACATGTTATTCGGTTTAAGAAGTCATTTTTAGAATGCATCTGATAAACAAATATGGAAAAAAACTACAGAAATCGAAGGTTTAACGGAAGATCACGTAATAGAATTATATATTGCATTGTTGTTTACCTCTATAGGAAATGTAGAGATGATAACGCTAAACAATTAAATATAAAAAATTCTTTCTGCAAAATTATTTTATGCAACACAAAATTATGCAAAATTATGCAAAACAGAGAGCACATACACACTCGGTACAATAAATTAAACAACAAAATTTAAACCTCATTTAAACATAATTTATTTTTCCACCTCCTCAGTAAACAATCTTTCGAATATATGTAAAATAAATTTATTTTGTACTTTAGAGATGTCAGTTACACTATACCGATATCTTGCAGATATCTATGTATGCGTCATATTGCTTGTTTGTACAAATACATGAACTCATCCGTATGTAATCATCTTTAAATTCATAGTTCTACTTCTGGATCATATGTTTACTGCATTTTTTTTTTTTTATTATGAATAATTTACATGCTTCTTTATTTTAATATTAAGATTAGACACCTTTGTGAATTAATTTATTTGTAATTGTCATTTAATTCTTCACCATCACTAGGCAAGTGTCATTTCTCTGTTCATTGTAGTTATTCTGAGGGGACTAAATGTACCAGAATAATTTATTTTCTTTCTTTAAAAATAAAAATACGAAAAGTAGATGTATATAAACAAAAAGAAACTAATCAAAATAACAACTTAAATACCAGAATACTTTTAAGTTGTATATAATATAATATATCATTATTACTTTTTTTTTGCTTACTACGGTTTATAAAAAAATTAATTGAAACAATATTTCTTATGTGTTCACCACATCGATTTTAAAAAGACTTTCTTTTTATCGAATTTTATCGATAACGAAGTACGTAACCGGCATTAATAATATGTTTGTTTATCATTTTTTTTTAATATCAGTTTTCGATATTTAAATTTTAATGTTGAGATAAAATATATTAGATATATGTATATGTATATTAATATCTTTCCAGCATCTCTGCCGCCTGATCATATTTTAACGTGTATTCCCTTATGCCTTTAGTTGATCCTATCTAAAATCTATCGCCGACTATTTTTTCAATCATCTTACGATTTTTATCATTTGTTAAATGAATCTATCACGAATGAACTAACCAAAAATAAAAAAAATATTAAACCAATCAGCAGTAAATTAAACTTGTTACAGAATCCTGCGTGGGCTGTCCCTGCGCACGGGCCCACTTGAAATATCGTCCTAATAGACCTGGGCTGAGATCAGAGGTGTGGGTGTTGGGCGGAAGAACTCCGCGGGCGGCGTGGGCTCTGGAGCAGACGTCCTGGAGAAATCAGACGTTGTCCGTCCACTCAGGGGCTGACACTCCAGGCGTCTTGTCAGGCTTTCTCGGAGTGAAGGAGTCAGCGGGGTTATGTGGGGACCGAATCGATTATATCTTTGGAAATTGCTGATAGGTCCTACTTTGGGTTTCCTGAAATCTCGTAAGAGCGTGGAAAAGAAAAATAGTGTTACGGAGGAGAATGCTATGTGAAAGTGGCGAATATATATGGCCATGTTTTTAAGGATTATTTAAAAGTTAGGTATAGATAATATATGTTTCAGCATCTTTGCACAGAATAATACTCGCGTAGAATCTTTAACTGATATGCATTAGACCAATTGTAGATAAACAAAATAAATAAATTGAATATTTAATAGTTGACCGTTGCATTATAAAGGAAGGAGATAGTCCTGGGTGGCGGTCATAAATAGGCTAAAAAGTGGTAAAACTATTTTATTGAAAGCCGACGTTCGACCCGACTTTGCAGACTTTGCAGGTCTTCTTCAGGGCTAGGACGGACAAGATCCAAAAAGATAGAGAATTGTGGCAGTTACATAATATTTAGACAAAGTTTTTAAACAATGTGAGTAAGCTTATTGAAATTATAAACAGTAAGTACATTAAAATATGAACAAAGTAAGCTAAGTAACAAGATCCTAAACTGAAGTAAATAGATGTTAACAATTGTTGTAGTGTAATATATAATAAATGCAATTTTTTTTTTGTGTGTTTCATATTAAACCCGTCAATTAAATTAAAATTGGAGATTTAGTATTAATTATTTAAGTATTTAGTATTAATAAAAAAAAAGATGGTCTGGTGAATTTCTTTTTTGGCCACCATTCCGGTGTATGTATGTCTCCCTTTTAAATTAAAGGATAACAAAGAATGTTCACTTGCTTAATATTCCCTATTCCTTTTTGGTTAAGATACTAGTTTAACTAAGTGTGGTCAATGACTGAAATATATTGTTTGATGGAAAAAATAACTTAAAGATTAAAGTTAGAAATTTTCATATCGTTTGTTGATTTATGGAAGTGGGGAAGCTGAGTTTCTAATGTTCAAGGTCCCAGGTACGAATTCCAGCTTTATGACAGATAAATTATTTATTTTGTCTCATCGGCGGCGGATCGTCTGTGAGATCTCCTTGGAGTCTATTCGGCCTCGATAAAGTGGGCACCCTGAATTAAATAATTAATTAAGGAGAAAAACAGGTAGTTGAGCGTGATCTCGTTCAAATTACCTCCTTGCACAACCATTAACTAAGAAACCGTTAAATAATACTGAACCCAAGACTCTTTATAGCTTGAAGTAGTGGTACAAGTTTATTGATTTATGATAAAGTTAAAAATCGAATGATAATAATTTTATCTTTTGCTTGTTTGTTTATCTAATGAATAGGATTCAATTTCAATGAGGGGAGCGTGGAAAATGAGAGATACGTTTTTGGAAATAAACAAACTGAATTTGTGAAGCAAGTGGGCTTGCCAAATCTACCACCCGTTTGTGCTGTTGAATTTTCTTGGCTCCCACGTCCCGAGAAAGCGTGAAGCCTCTTTCATGATTTTCCTCACCTGAAAATTGCTTTCCTCAGCTCGGACCGATATGTTACCCGCTGACTGAGTCACATAACCGTGTAACTTGTGCCATCAGAAGTTGCCGAAACTATGTTTCACATTTTTTAAAATTTTCTTTAATGTAATACTAGTATGCTTATATGAAAACTCTCACATTAGATACCTTGTGCATTTACCTTATAAGCGATATCAGATAAACATGTTTATTCGTATTTACAATGTGATATTATCACGATAGCTTTTTATCACAGACAATTGGTGAAGCCTCATACTTTAACACAACTGTTATCGTAATAATTTACTTGATAAGTCATTTGCTTGTCCCCCTGGAAAATGTTCCTACAGTTTAATAGTTAGGCAATAAGATTTCTTATACTAAACCATTTTGTACGCACTCAAGACTAGTTCTCTCATTTAGAAAGAGTATATGAAACTTCAGAGTATAGGAAACTTAAATAAAACCGAACCTACAATAAACAGAATCCACCAACACATCGAACTTATAAAAAACCTTAATAAAAGTATCATTTTTTTCTGGACTCCAGGACACAAATGAGGCATCGGATAAAACTGCTAAAGAAGCTGCTCATATGAATATCCTACCTCTCCAATATACGAGCCAAGTGATTGCTAAAAGACAGAGTACGGACGAATTGGGAGTCCATGTGGAATGAAATGCCACTGACCAATAAACTTAGAAACATTAAAAAAAGTACAAAACAGTGAGTAAGTGCTGGAAGAGGAAACAGAGGAGAAGGAGTGGCAAGATGAGAATTGGTCTTACTAACCTGACTCATCTCCATTTAATAACAAAAGATGGCCAATTATATTGCGATACCTGCCAGTCCCCGCTAACCATAAAACATATAATGGAAGATTGTACATTACTACATCAAGCCTTTGTAAAAAACAAAATACCCGGTTGTAGAGAAATAGCATTAAAAGACTCAATAGAAAATATTATAAAACTTTTAAAACAAATACAATTGTACCATAGAATATAACAATTAAAGAAATACATAAAAAGAAACTTTTTTTTTTTTGCATACAGAAAGATAAGTTACAAATAATAACACCATAGCTCAAGGGTGTAATAACCAAGTTGCTGATCGCCTAGGACAACTCGTAACCTAACCTAACCTAAGAGTATATAACCCATACCTGTATATATTTTTAGTTATTAAAAAATATCTATAAATGTTTTGATGTCTTATCTCAAATATCCAAAGGACTCTGGAGGTATTCTCTTACATCGATCTTTACAGTAGATGTTTAGCTTGTTGACTATGAATATTTTATTTTTTTTTTAAACCTAAGTATTAGAAAAGTATTCCATGGAAACCATTGGATCTGAGAGGCTTGAATTGTTAGAATTGTTATTTATCTCAAAAACGTTACATATTAGGGCTTTAAAACGCGGAGGTGTTCTTGACCGCATCAAAATCTTTAGAACACAATTTATCTTGATATGTGATTTTTTAAAACCATCCAAGTTTTGAAATATTTTAATTTATTCAATTGTTTTTATTGTAATTGTTGTAGGCATTTATGAATCGAAATTGAATTTCGTCACTTATCCGTGGAACGACGTATACCTTCGCTTGATATCTCATTCATCAGTTAACGAATCGGAGACAGTGGAGACTTTATAAATAATGGATTTATTCATTATGTTACGAATGGCATCTAAAATATAATATAAGTAATATAATATGGATATATGAGTTGACTACATCAGTTCATTCCAGGTCTCCTACAGTGAAGAGTCTGACTCAAGAATGTAACTGAATACCCGATTTGGTCTCAGCAGGAAAGGGTTATATGCTCAGAAATAGTAGGAGGGATGAATCAATTCTGGTCGGTCTAGGAAGCGTGTGAATGAAGTTATAACTATTAAGAATTGATATCCTTGTCTTTTAGAATTGATATGAAGTCTGTGAGAAAGTCTCACAGACTTATGCTGAAACAAAACTGGGGACAGCTCTTTTGCTGAAAAGGGTTATTGTTCCTTAAGTCTTGATAAGTGTCTTCTGTCCAGTCAGTACATTCTAGATAAATGAATGAAAGGCAAATGAATGATTTAAATTATTAAATTAAATAATAGTTAATATTAATAGTTGTTACGGATTAAGTCCATTCCGTAACTATCGAAATCGACTGCTCCCCACTACCGTATTATATATACTGTAGATAAGAGGTTATTTTCACCGTGCAACACAAGAGTGCTTTAAAAATGCATAAAACTCTAACTGCATAACAATTAAAATTGTTATGAATTATTTTATTAAAGGTACATTTAACCAACCTTATTGAAAAATGGTCCCGAATCTTACTAATGTTCCCAGGTCATGATGTGTTTGTTAGATTCGGTTGTCGATGAGACATGCGCAATCAGCAATTCCCTGTAATTCCCTCAATCCCGATCAGAAAGTGGTCCGTACCCCAAGGACGCCTCCTTTCGACTCGTGGTGTCGCCAGTCCTCACAGAATCCGGTTAAAGCCTGTTCCTGTATTTGTCTTTCGTGAGCTAATTCCTAGAGGGTTAGTGCTAGCTCGCTAATTATTGTCTCAGACTCTGGAACAAATATTTTCCCACTTCGCCTCGTGTTAATCGCATTATGCAATTCCTTTATCAAATAGAACTACTGCGTTGAACTAACAAAATGACTAATCTATGTTAGCAACATAAAATCTGAAATTATTCATATATATATATATATATATATATTGCCTGGATTTTTATAACAAAATTAACTTAGAATTTTAAGTTAAAAATTCTAATGGAAGGAGATGATCCGGGGTGGCGATCATAAATAGTCTGAATAGTGGCAAAACTATTTTATTTTATAAACTATTGCCACTATTTTGCCTATTTATGACCGCTGAACTATTAAATATTCAATAAAAATTCTAATGTTTTTTATGGTTTGATCTCTAAAACTAGGAGCACATGTCGCGGGTAGGAAATTTCTTACGAATTTGCGTATTCATATTTATTATTATGCATATAAATTAAAAATTTATTTTTTTTATTGTTTTACCCCTATGGTTTTATATTCTGATATGATATTATTTTTAAATATACAATCTAAAATAATTTAGAAATGCTATTTTTATGGCTATTTCGTAAATTATCTTGGATGATAGATCGACAGGATTTTCAGTCTAAATGTGTTTATTCTGGCAATTTTGCTCCAATGATTAGTGTTGCCCAAAATCGGTCTTGGTCTTGCACTTTGCAAGACCAAGACCTACACCGCCTATCTGTTGCAAGACCATGACCAAAACTGGTAAAAGAAATCGATTTTTTGAATAAAAATTAAGAAAAAATACTTACTAATACTTGACAATTTTAGTTACTATATGTAAAGAATTGATGAGACCACTATACTTTTGCATTTAACTCTTCTAATTTTTCATTCAGATTAGTCATTTCTAAATAATTACAGTAAAATCTGACTAGTAATAAGCTAATAGGTAACTGCAAACTGTTATGAGAGTTTTGCGCAAGACCAAGACTGAGTTTGCAAGTTGCATTTGGGCAACATTACTAATGATGACCCATGTGCTTGCGTCGAAAGATCGGCAACCAGAATTAACATGTTTGGACTGAAAATATTTACCATGGTTATCATCTTAAATAACCTAATAAACTGTTGAATTTATTGAGGCGCGAGGGGAGGGGGAGGTGCTAAAAAAAAAATATATAAATAAAATAAAAAAAAAAAAAAAAAAAAAAAAAAGTTTCTGTTTACTTATTTATTTTTTTGAGGCTGATAGATTTACTTAGGCCAGACAAGTATTTTATTAAATAACTTTTCAAAACTTACTGAGGTTCTGATATGGGAGAATAAAATAATGTTATTTTTATAAATAAAACTCACATGTATAAAATGCATACAAAATATATCTATATATCCATTTATAGATATATATAAAATATATCTGTATAAAATTATAATTTATGAATATATTATATATTGAACGAAATATTAATAAATCATCTTGCTATGTCACTCATTCGTACTGTAACTCACTTAATGAATCCATTGTTTATCATTGATTCTCAAAGAACTAGATCTTGAATTTGCAAATGTTGAATTAAAAAAAAAACAAAATCAAATCGGAAATTAATTCTAAAAAGTAAAAATATATAAATATGGAAGATTTACCCTGACGGATTACAATGTAGATTTTTTTTTATGCATTTCTATTGCATAAATCTTTTACTCATACTTCGTAAAGAGAGACAAAAATAGTTCTTTTTATCTTTTAGTACATTTTGCTTTGGCTTGAAGTTGAATAGAAAGAATACTTTCATGTTTCCTCGTTGTTATGCTTTTTTCATGTTTTACATTCATTTTTTACAGAACATTGTATGTCACAGACTCCTTTTGTTTCCTATAGCGATCAGCCGACCGTTCTCCACAAGGACAGGGTGTGTGGGAAAACGAATCAAAGCCTTGACGATATGCCCTTCGGTATCTCAAATCCTTTTCCTGTGTGCCCTTTCTCATCTAGCTGAAATTATTAATGCTCTTAAAGTCACGATCTTATTTACTTGCTTCTCGAAATACCGATTGTATCTGAACGGGGAAGAGGATAGTAAGGAATAAAGATTTGGTCTTGCAGCAAAAATAAAACTTTGGCTTGGAATTCGTTGCAGAAAACTTTAAACAAAAATTATTTCTTCTCGCTTTGGCCCATGTCTTCACATACTTAAGTCAATAAAAAATAATTAAAATTTTTATATTCAGAAATGTAATAATCTGTCACGCGGACAATAATTATAGTGAGATATGAACACATTCGCACCATATATACAGACAACATAAAACTAACAAAAGTAAAATAATAATAAAAATCTATTATAATTTAGATTTAAAAATAAAGTTAAATGTACCGGTGTTAATTTTAATTTAGTTTAACAACAAATCGACTCATTATAATTTTTATCTTTATCCAAAAATAATTATTTTCCCCAAACATGGCTGCATAAACTTCCCATTAACATGTTTAATATTTAATGGGGACCGAATATGTATGTCCAGTATATACTTAATTCTTAATTTCGGACCGAATCTGTATGACAACAAATTTTGTGATTGTAATTTAACTTTAGAAAACTATCTAATTAGGAAAATATATATATTTGACAGATAGCTGTAGTACAATATTGAAAAAAATAATATCCAGTGTTGTCCAAAATCGACCGGCTAACTATTTCAAGACCAAGATCAAGACTGGTGAAAAAATTCGTTTTGATGAATACAAGTTAAGGCAAAATAGTTTCTAATACTTGACAATTTTAGTTACTAATTGTGAAGAATTGGAATTAACAAAATAGTTTTGCCTTTAACTCATCCATTTTTTTTATTTGGGATTCGTTAGGTTGCCCCTACCTGAAAATAATACCTCTGTAGTATTAAGCTAATAGGTAACTGCAAGACTGTTGCGAAAGACCAAGAATAAAATCAAGACTGAGTGCGCAAGACCAAGAATCGTATTGGTATTTTTTTTAAATAAAAACAAAGTTGAAATTTATATTCCGCACCTCAAAAACCATTTAAATGAAAACTTTCATATATAATCTATAATGCATTTGAATTATTTTTAAACTATGAGCAATACGTTTTTCGGGTGATATACAAAAAAAAATAAATTGATTAATTTATTTAGTCTGGAAATCCTTGCAGAAAAAAGAATAATTTATTTCTTCCTTATGATTATAATGTAAATAAATATTAAAATGTTATAATTTTTTTCTAGGCGCATCCACAAGAACCCTCGGACATGGGTCTAATATATTTCGACCTAGTTTCACCGAAAAAAAGTTTCTTTGAAATCGGTGGTCTACTCGTACATCACTTTTTAGTGCCGTATTCACTTTGCCATCGGGCTGCCAAACAATCGGAATCGAACTGTAGTCTATAATTTATGTTTTGATAAATATATATATCCAATATATCCAATTAAAACTTATATATACTTTAAATCCATTTAGCATGAACTTATTTAATATTTTTTATACATTTATAACTTATAAGGTGAGAGTGTTATAATGTTCATATTTTAATTAATATAATAAATGTAAAAAGCGAATGACTGTTGTTATGATTTTATTGTATTTTTTTTTTTTTTTTTTGGAAAAACATTTTGCTTATTACCACAGCTATCAAATTTCCAAAATCATTTCCTGACGACTATTTCCGCGTTTAGGATTTCTTAGAAAGTAGGCAACCTCAAAGAATATTGTTCCTAATTTGAAAATGACTGCTTCCTCCTGTATCAAGGTTTTTTTTAGTAAGGACGAGGAATTCCTCATGATTTATAATTATTCCGCGTTGATTAGTTATCGATTCAAAAGAGGAAGCTGAATATCATTTTTGGCTTCCATGGAGACATTTCCCCTTGTGATTGCCGATATGGACCACAGGACATGCGGTTAGTGTGTTTTGATAGTGATGGCAGTCGAGTGCTACAGCATTCCCTCAGGTACGCATTATCAGAGACAATATCATGATGAGGGGGTCGTCCTCATCATCATCTCGCCTTATGATGATTACCGCCTTGACGTAATTTCGACCTTCATCCACCCTCACTATGTTCCACTTTTACTTCCTATGCTGTCCCACTTGCAGCCGTATATCTCTGACCGCATCCTCCCTTCCCTTCTCGAATATTTGATAAGGCCTGAATTTTAAATTTTGCAATATTAAATTCAAACTTCAAGCTAATATAGTTAGTATTATTGCAATATGTCGGTAAATAAAATTTTAGAAAAGTAAATCACTGAAGGAAGTTAGTCGATTGTTCTACATATCATGGGTGATAAATATACAAGACGCACTTATTTAAAAAAAAAAAAAATTATTAATTAATATTTTTAATTTTTTTTGTTGGCAAAAATAAAATATTTAAAAAAAAAATACTCTGTGCTGAATATTTATCACCCAAGAAAAGTAAATCGGTAAGCTCTTTCAGTAAAATTTACTTAGAATTATGCACATAGCAGGTCTGGAATTAGCATTTCTCCAGGAGGTACAAGCTTAATTTTGCAACCCTTCTTTCAGCTCCTACCACTAGCGGATCCAGGATTTAATTTTGGGGGGCCTCAGCCCGAAAGATTTTTTTTTTCAAATATATAACGCTAATTAATTTGAAAAATAAAGAAAGAAATTATCTACCTATATGACATGGTGTTTAAGTGATTCTTGAAGTCCTATTAAATGTAATTACACGAACAATAATACTTTAATAGATATTGAATATTTAATAGTTGACCGTTGCATTATAAAGGAAGGAGATGGTCCGGGGTTGCGGTCATAAATAGGCTAAATAGTGGTAAAACTATTTTATTGAAAGCCTAAAATAGTTTTAGCACTATTTAGCCTATTTATGACCGCAACCCCGGACCATCTTCTTACTTTAAGAGATAGTTTTTAATATTTTCTTTTTCTATAAAACTTGGTTATATTTTACCGGCTCCTCTCCTCCCCCCAATAAAAGTTAACATTTTACAACTATATTTTACGAGAAAAAAAAATACCATAATGTCATAACATTAAATGACTTAAGATCAAAATAATTAAAAAGCAGAAATATTTTTTTTTACTTGAGCTGAAAACAATATTTTTTATTGAATATTTAATAGTTGACCGTTGCATTATAAAGAAAGGAGATGGTCCGTGGTGGCGGTCTTAAATAGGCTGAATAGTGGCAAAACTATTTTATTCAAAGCCAACGTTTGAAGAAGACCTGGAAAGTCGGGTCGAAAGGTTGCTTTTAATAAAATAGTTTTGCCGCTATTTAGTCTATTTATGACCGCCACCCCGGACCACCTTCTTCTAATTTTCTTTATGTTTGTATTTTACTAAAGATTTTGTCATTTTTGTGCACTTGCTTGCTTTTTGGTATCGATAAGTATGGAGGAAATTTACAAAAAATTACTTAAAAGTCTATCTCCATCCAAAATGTAACTTTTAGCATAGTAACTTTTAGCTATAAATTGGCAGTATAAACCAATTTCTTTAATTCATTTCTTTGAATAAAATAGATTTAGATAATATGTATTTTACATTTTAAGAACATTAATGAAACTAAATATAAACAAAATAATTTTTTTTTTTAATTTCTATTAAATACAATTTTACCTCGATTTGTGAATGCTTAAATCAAGTCCGTTTAATAAAGCATTCTCTATCACGTCTAGGATCCAAAATTTGATCAGAACGTAATCCTTGTCTGAATATAGAATGATATATATTTGAAGATAATTTTTTTTCCTAGCTAGTGGACACCAACTAGAGCCAAAGGGTTGCCGTGCATACTCAACTGGCCCACTTGTTAAATCAACTCCTCTAGCATATACAGTTAGCTGATAATTAAATCGTTCCATTACTAATTATTATTATTATCGCTACGCCGAAGTTGGGGAAAGTTTAGGAGAAAATCGCATAAAATGATTTAGGGATCTGTCCTAAATAATGTCAAGAAATTATGTGACCGTTGCTTGACATGTGGGACATGTCCTTCGACAAATGATGCTTGATATGAAAAACGAGGAAACAACTTTAAACTGATCACTTAGATTTATTGTTCGAGCACTATCGAAGGATACCTTACATTGCGCTGAGATGGACGAGGAAGATCAAGAAGTGATGATAAATGATTTTAAGTAAATCTTAAAATAAACATAAATTAGAATTTTTAGCATTATAAAAACATTGTAACATTTCTAAAAATGAAATAAGTTAATCAATGTTTTAGACCAAGTATTTCAAAAATGTTAAGAATAAATATTTTACGTTCAATAAATTATTGTAAATAATTATACGATAGTTATCAAGGTCCTTGAAGTTTTATCTCGCAGATAAATCCGGTATCTCAAGAATCATTTCCTAGTTCCTCCGTAGATATATCAGTTAATTTTTATACAGACACTACTTCTGAAATTATGGATGAAATAGTTGTATGTTATCAATATCTGATTCCAAATTAGAAAAATACTCTAGTATGTTAAAGTTCCAGCGTAAAAATGAGGACGATTCTTCTGAAGAGCCGGATGTAAGTGGAGCTGAAACAGATCGGGGTCGAAGCGATACGAATTTAAACTCGTCTGTTAATTCTCGTGACTTCTTTAAATGCCGTAGGCCGTGGAATCGTGCGTAAGGCAAGATTAGAAACCTTTAATAGTTCTTCCAGATCTTTCCTTAAACTTGGAAGAAAACAGGTTAAACGACCATTACCTATCCGAACTTAACTTTTATGGACACGGTTATTTATTTTAATAATTTTTTTTTTTTATAATATGAAAAGGCTATATAAACAATATTGCCTGATATAGATTCTGACGTGTAATCTATTATAAAGATTCTCCTTTATTTTATTTATTTTTTTTAAGTTGCTACTCATAAATTATAAAGTATCCAATTATAAGTTGATATAAATGTATTTACATATTTTTTAAAAATTAATTTATCAATCATTCATCACTACCTTTAAATTTAATAATCAATCAAAAATCATTCAGAATCTTTTTAAATTGAGTTTTTTTAGTTAACATAAAGTTGAGTTTTTTTAATGCTATAAATACAGCATAATTTATAGCTAGATTTTCTATTATCAACAATAACAATAATAATGAAAACATGATAATTTTGAAATTTTGGTAAAATAGAAATAAAAATAATCTTCACTATTCAAAAATAGATTCCCTAGGTTTTGATATACCTCACATCTATTTTTCTCCTTTTTGTCATAACTCGTTTCTTGCATTTATTATAGTTATTAAGAAAAATAAGTTTCCTATTTTACTTGTTGTGTTGTTTATCCTATTTAGGTTTATTATGTATTTATGGTTTATAATTCTGTTAAATTATTCTCCATTTGGAAGGATAAATACAGTTGCTGTTGTGTTGTGAATATCTCTGTTTTTCCTAGCCCATTTATTTTATCACTTATTTAAAATGGTACCATAATCAACATTTCCAATATCAGGAATTCACTTTTCTTGCTTCTGATATTGTCATTAAAAATATATGATGTGTTACTTCGTCCTATTTTTATATAATATTATTTGGTCAAATTAATTACTTGCATTGTTAGACTAAGCTCTACGTGCAATGTTGCAAGTAACCAAAGGTGTGTTCCTAATTACAGAAGTTTAGTAACAATATTAGGGGCATTAAAAGTTTATTCCTTATGATGGGGCAGATCCCCAGAACGTTGAATATAAAACCATTTTATAGAAATAATAAAATAAATACGCAAGGAAGAAAAGAGGTATTCGCATCCTAAAAGATTTATAATTATATGCACATGTAAATAAATTAAATTTGAATTGCATTGCGGCAGTAGAGTATGTAGAAAGCTTTTGCGTTGGAGGCCGATTTAATTATAGGATGAAATAGAGTGGTGACGTAAACTTGCTTCGTATGCATCAAGGCTTCTTCGCTTTAATTGCACCTTTCAAGCTGTATTCGAATGATAGGTATCGGATTTTTTTTTTCTATTTATTTCTAGTTGGAAAGGGGAGGAGTGATATCCCCGCAGGCGATAGAAGGATGTGCGTTCCAACATTCATGCGCTGGGTTATCGCAGCCGTGCAGATGTCCATGAGCGATAGTGGTTTCAGCTTCAGGACCAAGAGGAGGAAGAAGGACACGGGGAGGGAAGAAGTGAACGAAGGTGCGGTAGAGACTTACCGAGAGTGGGACAGGTCTCGTTCTTCGTCGAGGCGTTCGATAAACAAGACCCTTGGCAAGTTGGTAGCCAAAAGGTGGAAAATGATCCGATAGGCTTAGACATAATTATGTTTTGATAAATTATTATAATCACTATAGTTTTCCTCCTATTGGCTAGAATGAAACTAGTTGTAAGAATAATTAAGTTTATATGCGTAGTATTGGGTAAATACTTATAGTTGACATTTTTTGACTTGGCTAACAGTTAAAAGAATCTGTCATATATTGAATTATTGGTGGTATTGATTGAGCCTTTGAGTTGACAGAATGACTAACTCCAATTTCAATATTTTGGAGTAAAGTCATTTTAGTGATATTTCTAGTTGGAAAATTTATAATATCTGTATAGACAGTGAGTAAATTTATTGCATAGTAGGTGATTACAGTGTTGAAATAGAGAACTTTGAATAAAGGTATATATTTTCCCACTAGAAAGATCGCTTAATTTAATAATAAAATATATTGAAATTAGAGTTAGTCATTCTCTTAACTGAAAGGCTCAATTAATCTAAAGAAAAACATAAAGAGGCATTAATCATGTTTAAAACAAATAATATTTAAAAAAAATAATAGATATTAAAGGACTTTCTGTATTCACTTTCAATTTTTTCCTAGATATAATAGTATAAAAAGTATGTATTATGACTGAAGATATAAACTTTAAAGATGCCTTGTTCGCATTCATCATCATCGATCATTTTATGTATGCATAGGTTCTACATTCAACTTGAATGATCGGTAAAAAAAAAAAGGACACTTTCATGAAACTCAATGAAGCCGATTTGATCGATTGAGCATCTAGTTACTAAGAGACTGTCTCAATTAAAACAATGTAAGTTATACGAGAGGAGATGATCTGGTGTGGTATAAAAAGACTAAAATAGAAAAAAAAATGTATTTCAAGCTAACGTTTCAACTAAACTTATCAGGTTTTCAGGGCTAGAAAGAACAAGATACTAAAGGAGTTAAAAAAATGTGGAAATTACATAATATTTAGATAAACAATGTTAATAGATATTGGAGAACTTTCTGTATTCACTTTCCATTTTTTATTTATCATCACTAATTTGGTATTTCTATCACCGCCACCCTGGATCATCTCCTTCCTCTAAAATATACAAGTATTCAATAAAAGTTATTGTTTTATAGAAGCTGCAATAAAAACTGCAATATAAATTGGCCGAAAGGATTCCTTTTTTAGTTTCATACAAGTATTCCTTCAGACGGAACGTTCATGTAAAGACCTGTGTACCATCTCAGAATCAGAGGAAACCCTTATAACTATTCCTAATTATAGTTAATAAATAACCAGGAAGCAACCATTTTAAGATTTTTGTTGTTGCTGACGTTTCAATAATCAATAAGATGAAACTATTTATACATAATCTCTTTAAAGATGTCGATGGTTTTTTCTATCTAACTATTAGTTATTATTAATTATTTATAAATTATAAGTATTGTGAAATGTTGTTATAAAGTTTTTTTTATTAAAGATTGTTATTTATGTGTTAATCTATGATTCTTGATTATTTTGTTGTTTTTCATTACTCTGTTTGCTATTGTATATTAATATTTGTTTATGTTATAGAATAAAATATGTTTAAACAATTTAGTTTTCATTTTTCGTACGTAAATGCAACAAACTGCTTAGTCTTCTAAGATTTTTGTATATTTCATTATACAAAATTTGTTTTATAAGTTATTGTCTATTTTTACAAGTTTCATCCTCTTTCGATTTGTACCATTTTTCGAGTTGGGATATAGAAATTTATAAACTGATTCATTACATTTTTAATTTTGTTTTTATGCAACAAAAGGTCTTTTAGTTTCTGAACTTCTATAAAAATGTGTAGCGAAAAACTGTTACTATAAAATATGAGGATAAGTGTGTTAAAGATGTATAAATAAGAAAAAAATCCCTATCATGTCAGTCATATGACGTGATCCATATATTTTCTCTTTTTATTTTGTATTATATTAGCATTATCATACTTCTCTATTTATTTTATCACATCACTATCCTCTTTATTTTCTTTCATTTAGGAATAAATAGTTAATCATTTAGTTAATTTTTTTTTTGTTGTGGTTTGTTTGATTCTTCCTTAATTTTTAATGTCTGCTTTTTAATACATTAATTCTCCAGGAAATAAAAAACTGTCCTCTGTCGGTTTTTTTTCCGTGGCCAGAGGAGAGGGCGGGAGAGGGAGGGGCTTATTGCCAAAATTAAAAACCCATCTCCATTACTCGGATGCGAACTCGTAATTATTTTACCATCGGCGGGCAACTTGTGATTTTCAAACGCTTTAGTCCGGTTGAGCACCCCATCCTCTTCTGGGTTTTCATATGCCTATTTACACCAAAGCTGTGAGAGTTGTAATGTTCCATGATCAGTTCAACAAGTTTTAAAAAGACAGAGAAAAAGCGGTAAAAAACATTCGAATTCATAAAAATTCTGAAGCTCTATAACAGAGTTTGAGGTAAAGGCGTTGGCAATGGCCTTTCAGGGTAGAGGCAATTAAAATTTATTTAATAAAAAAAATATGTACTTTCCAAAGCTATTCGCTAAGAAACAAATATTGTAAGTATGAAAAAAATGAATGGATGCCTGATCATGAAAAGTCGAGAATATTCAATACCATGTTGAGATTACTTCTGAACCATATCGATCTCTTCACCCCGGGTTGCTACACATTTACCAGCAAATAGTTGAAGAGATGGTTACGTAACATCTTTTGCAAGTTATGTATTTTTTCAATTCCACGCCAGAGACCACAAATTGCAGCGCTCTGCTCCTGGACGATCTTTGCCCTGAGACAGACGCCATCCTCTCGACCCCCGTTTTCCCCTGAGATATCTGGTTAGCATCGCCCAGAGACAAAGGAAGGATAGCTGAGAGTGAAAGGGCAGAGGTGGGCGGGGAAAAGGTCATGGCTGCAAGAGCTGGGTAAAAGTGGCTGAGCGTTGGATATGACTCGCTGCAACTCCGGCTTGTCCCTAACGGGACCACAGTTGTTTTTCCTCCTCTTTACAGTCGCCTCTCTTCCTCATATCCTTCGTTTTCACTTAGCGTATTTTTCTAAACTAAATCAATATTTCTTTCGGTACAAAAATCTATGTATCATGAAAATAAGTGAAGTCCATGCATTATAAGAGGGAAGAATTGATGTTTTATCTTTGGTCGATTAAAACGCTTCGTTTCAAATAGTAAACCAAAACGTTTACAAAATACTTTTCACTATATCTTTGCTAAAATGGCTCGATTAGGATAAGTTTTATTTTGTAGAGACTTTAGAAACCTTTAAAACTCTATATATTATATATCACTATATATATTGAATATTTAATAGTTGACCGTTGCATAATATAGGAAGGAGATGGTCCGGGGTGGCGGTCATGAATAGGCTGAATAGTGGCAAAACTATTTTATTAAAAGCCAACGTTTCGACCCGACTTTGCAGGTCTTCTTCAGGGAGGTGTGTTCAGCTAGCAGTTTCACTTAGAACTGAGTGAGTTTCAGCTCAAGTAAAACTCCTAGCTTAACACACCTCCCTGAAGAAGACCTGCAAAGTCGGGTCGAAACGTTGGCTTTTAATAAAATAGTTTTGCCACTATTCAGCCTATTCATGACCGCCACCCCGGACCATCTCCTTCCTTTACTATATATATTGTATACTTTTTGAGTTATACGCTAATCAAATTTCCTTTCTTTTTTTTTTTTTTTTTTTTGTGTGAGATCTTCTTATTTTTTCCATCTAAAGTCTATAAAATATTCTTCAAAGTGATTGCTCATTAAAAAAAAATAAACACTAAAAAACACTTTCAAAAAATAATATATAATATTATAATATAGGTAATAAAAATGGGCTACTCCTTAGGTAGGTTATTATTTCCTTGTATTTTAAGTAGCATCATTTTTGTAATGTATATTTTTCTCAACATTTTTTTTTACTTTGTAGCTGTTTATATTTTTCTGTTATCATTTTTTACTATCTAGTATTTGCATGTTTGTGTTTTTATGCTGTGAAACATTATAATATCGAGTTGATTTTTACAAAAATAAAAGAAGAAAGATAATAGAATATCGATGCTATGAATAGTTTTAAGAAAAATTGTTTATTTTTTTTACTTATCAGTAATCTGCTTTTATTTATTTAGTTTTTAAATTTTCTTCCGTCGTAATTTTACATGTTACGTGCTGATTTCCCGATCTTTGAGTGCAACATCTGTGACTTCATCAAATTATTCGCCACTTTTTTTTTTTCTATCGCATTATTTATCTTCCGGCAGCCGCGAAGATCTCAGACTGTGAAGCTTCCTCATACTCCTCGTCAAATCCTGGACTATGACTGGCTCCCTGTCACTCCACTTGAGGACGACAAGAATCCTCATCCTGGCGAGGCCGTAAGCAGGGACTTTCTCCAGAAGAGGGTCACGAGTTGTCTTTTTTTTTTCAAAGCGCAGCTGGCCCCACCAAACACGACCCTCTAATCCCCTGATGAATGGTATCCAGAGCTACGGCCGGATCTCTGTAACCTATTACCTCCTACACATGTCTTTGTTCCTTGTATCTGTTACCAAATGAATTAACTGCTCCATCTATTTACGTACGATGGAGTGAAAGGTCTTGGCCTTATAGGACTGTGCTATACATCCGTTTGAGCTCAAGATCATAAATTTATAATTCATCTAGTTGTTTTCATATTTAGAAACTTATTAAATTATAATTAATTATTAATCACAATATCGTTGTATTGATATCAAAAAAATAATGCTGCAACGATTCGTTCAATAATAAATGACTTTTTTTTTAGTTATAGAAAAATTACTTCAAGAGTAATAAAAGTCCTTGATTAAAACTGAAGGTGATTTTAATTTTTAGCTGTGGATGTAAAAGTTTAGCTCTATGAAATATGTAATTATTGAATGCATTCAATAATTTGACGATAACTATGATAACAATAAATAAAATCATAGTTATCCTTATTTCTTTAGCAGATATTCCATTTATCGTAGAACTCCAAATTGTTTTGAAAGTCGTATAAAAGACACTTTAACGTTTTTTTATGGCCACATATATACATTGTTTCAAGGGAGCGGGGTAGATCAGTGGTAGGGTACTGAGCTTCCAATGCTAAAGGTCCCAGGTTCAAACCCCTGCTCATGCCAGAAAATTTATTTATCTGTTTCATTGGCCGTGGGGCGACCCTGGGTCGGGAGACCCCCCTGGGGCACACCCAGCCTCCATAAAGTGGGTACCCTTAATTAAATAATTAATTAAGGGAGGAAACCTGGCGGTTGAGCGTGATCTCGGTCAAATCGCCTCCTTGTACAACCGTTGACCTAGAAACAGTGCTTTCCCTAATAGCCAGGGCCCAAAAATCGACCTGATTGCAGGCGAAGGTTTAATTGTAAATTACGAAAGTGTATGTTATTCTGAGTAAAAAAAACCTTGTCTGCCGTTCCGGAGCCGCTGCTTTCAAAAATGGCGGCTGATTTAAAGAATATTAGGCCAATAATTTGAGGATCGAAACGAGAAATCCATTGCAAAAAATGTGAGAAAAGTTTCTATTTGTTTAACTTGTATATATGGGTTTAGACATGTAAAAAACAAAATTGCTGACGCAGGCCACCAAAGAAAAACTTTTTACAGCCAAAAAAGTGAGATTTTTTTGATATTTTTGGTGGGGTTTTCATCTATAGCTCTTAAAAAATGCATCAAAGCGAAAAATGTGTCTTTTAATAAATTAAAGAACGTTAAATTTTGCGTCAAACGAGTACATAAACTTTAAAATTTGGTTTCGCGGTAAGGTATAAAACCACGGTCAACCAACTCTGAGTTTTACCAAAAATTTCAAAAACTGGGACAAATTACTATAATTGGCCCTGTAACTTGGAAATAAGTTCCCTAGGAGGAAAAACCCATAGAATCAAAGTTGTAGAGCATCAAATTTAAATCAGCCGCCATTTTTTAAAGCAGCGGCTCCGGAACGGCAGACAAGGTTTTTTTTTCAGAATAACATACACTTTCGTAATTTACAATCAAACCTTCGCCTGCGATCAGGTCGATTTTTGGGCCCTGATTCCAGGGCTATAAATAGTACTGAACCCAAGACCCTTCCTTCATGGGTTGTTGTGGTAGAGGTTTTTTTTTCTGTTTTGTTTTTTATATACATTGTTTAGCTTTGTTTGATAAAAAAAAAAAAATGTTTATTGATTTGTAATTATAAGTAATTTATTTTTATTTTGGGAAAAAAAATTGTTTTAGTTATGATACTGTATAATCTAAACCGTTTGAGACCGAGAAAAAAAAATTGGTATGGTCATATCGAGGAGGAAGTTTGGTTAAAATGAGATGGAATTAATTGGAAAAATTAACCTTGGTTTTCCCCAGATTTTGCGGACTGCATTTTTCAAATACAAAAAGTGTTTTTTTTTTTAAATAAATGAATTTTTTATTGATAAAGATGCTTATATTAATCTTCTTCGCTCTTACTAAACAATAATATTATTCAATACACGGTTAATTATTATTTAAATTACAATCGAGTCGTGGATGGTAAGCAGACCGCTTCAAGTTGCCTAACAGCTCCCATCTGTTACGAAATATCAATTAGCTAAGAGATTTTCCCAGAAAGTTAATCAGTTTTGAAATCGATTGTGGTATCGGAGATGGAACCGCAAGCGAGGAGTGTCCGCCATGGCTTTGTATTCCTTCATGAAAGTGCACTCGTTCGACAGAATGTAAAATGCAAATGTGAAATCGTGCCCCGTTCTTATGAAAAGGAAAAGTTATTTATATTACTCTTTTCACTTTCAAGGATTAGAAATTTAGTCCAATTGCGCTGCTGCTCCAGGAGCGGGGCTAATGAGAACAAAGCGTTCTGGGCTATCGGTTCGTCGATCATGGTTTCTCGATTATTTTAACTGTCAGGCTAAACGGATCTAACTGTCACTAACCCAGACTTAATTGAGCCGATATTTAATGCTCAAGTATATCTGCAATATTTTATCAATCATAGAACGTAGTGCTGCAATCGTCAATGGACTAGATTTTTTTTGTTATACTTTAAACTCTAAAGTGATTATTTATAACCCTCAGTCAACAGAATCGGAATGCTTTCTAAGAGTATTACATATCCTGTTTATAATATTGCTTCATGAAGTTTTCAACCGAAACTTCAATAACGAAAGATATAACTCCCTGAAGAAGACGTGCAATATCGGTTCGGAAGGTTATCTTTAAATAAAATAGATTTTTATCAATTTAGCCTTTTTATGACCGCAACCCCGGACCATCTCCTTACTCGATATTTACGCTTGTTTAATAACCCGTTTATTTCATTGTTCATTCATTTGATTTTTTTTTTTTTTTGTCTTCAAATCTCCATCCGCACCTGTCATAGTGACAACCAGCAGATTTGTTGTTAGTTAAAAACAAAAATGGCTTGATAGGAATGATGAAGAATGGTACCCATGAGATCTCTCATCCAGCTCCTTTTCAGTTGCCTTCTGATGAGCATGTCAGCCGTGGCCATGTCGTTGATAAGTCCACATCATTTAAGATGAAATCGGGAATAGAGAGTACGTATGTGCTTGCTGGTCAATAGTTGGTTTTCTGAGGTCGGTATGTAAATTTTTGTTGCTGACGTACCAGGGGGCTGCAGTTATTAGTATTAAAATTTTAGATTGAAAAGATTGTAGTTTTTGTAAGTGCATATTTTTTTAATAAATCTGTGAGACGTACGGCATTGTCTAAGCATAAGTCTAAATGGGTTTGAGCCGGTTAGTGTTTGTATTTAGTTTTTGCCTTATTTTCAATTTTGATTTGGTAAAAAGTGAATATGGTATTTTCAGTCTCTTGTTCAAAGTATTTTGTTTCATTTTGGGTGTTATGGGCGCTGCAATTCTTAAAAAATAATATTTTAATTTTCAACACGCTATGCACAATCCTTCTCAAAATTTACAATGATGAGTAGATTTTTAAAGTTTATTGTATACACTAATACTCGTGGATTAATTTATTTCTCAATATCAATTTTATTTAATGTTCTTAAAAAAATTATGTTTTTTTAATTTTTATTTAAATTATATAGTCCATGCATGGTACGGACTTCTCTTTATCAAATTATTAACATGACGAACTTCGTGAATGAGTTCGTCTTATAGTATACTACTAAATTTTTATTTGCTAAAATTCTCAAAAATGGGGCGTTTTATCATTAAATAAATTAATTTAAATAGTCACTAAAAACTCACAAAATCGAGAAAAAAAGTGTGGCCTACTAAAATATTGGATCGTTTGGCCTATATGACCTCGTTATTTTGTCATTTAGGTGGTGGAGGTTAGCTAAACGGCACAATATTTTTTTTAGGCCTCCTTTATTGTAGACCTTTATTCTGTTACGATTTATGTGAAAAGCAAATGGATGTTAAGGAGATTTTAAAACCAAGACAAAGTTTTTAATCATCAGATTGCGAACGCCTCTATGCCGAGAATTTTCATAAAGTAAAATGTTGTTGTAGGTTACGATGCGATGTAGCTATTAACGAATTAGGCGGGTTTTAATAATTTGGTAAAATGTGGTCTGTACCAGGGACTAATATTTTGTGCATAAAATTAAAATCGCAAGAAGACTGTTGCTTGTATCAGCAAACGTTATGACAGCCATTACGTGCCAGTGTTGGTTACCTCAATCTCCTCTGGTTACATCTTCTTTGTCACTTTCCTCAAAAAGTGTTACGTTAATAATCCGAGGATACGACTCAGCTCTTTTCTCTGTCTCGATCTAACTGCCTTCCTTATCTATTAGCGCCTTTCAGTTTTCAAAGATAGCAAAGATTACTCCAAACCAACCATGCCTCTATCATGTCTTCGGTGAGGGTTTTCTCCCGTTTAATTTGTCAAAAAAAATAAATAAAAGTAATAATAATAAAAATATCAAACTCTTGCAGCCGAGTTAAATGATCTCTACAGACTGAACAAAGTGACATTAAGGGCTTTAGTGATCTCTAGCAATGGGCGGATTCCAAAATCCACTGTAACTACCGAGAGGTTGGGCCTCTCAACAGCTACGATAAATGAAGCCCAGAAAGCTGTGCTGCTGAACACTGCGAGAATAGTAAGGAGCTTCCTTAATATCCAATAAAACTACAAAAATTAACGTGAAGTGGTTGAAGTTAATTCTTCCCCACTCCAGGAAAATACCTTTTTTTAAAGTGAGAAAAATAAATAATAATAATATATATATATACACACACACACGCATATATATATATATATACACACACACACGCATATATATATATATACACACACACACGCATATATATATATATATATATATATATATATATATATATATATATATATATATATATATCTTTTATTAACTCTTACTTAAATATTAACGAAAGACAGTGAATTTTATTTAATTTATATCAGTTGTACTTCGTTCAAACTCCTCCTGTTTTCTTATGTTATTCTAGTTTACGTTGTTTGTTATATATACATATATATGTTGTTGTTTTTTTCTCTATATTTTTCTTTCTATCGTTATTGTTATTTTTAATTAATTATTATTTTCTAAATACCTAATTTATATATGGCCACACTGGCATTTACCAAGTACTTAAAATTCATTTTAACGGAACAGTCCAGAATATTAAAAAAAAAATTATTTCATTTCAAACTCCATGTTCGCTTGTTTTTTTCAAGATGGCAGCTTACTTTTATTTCATGGCTGACTCACCTGATGATTTCTACATTACCAGTCAGAACATAAGTTGTACTCCATAAGAATTTTTAACAAAAAAAAAAAAAAAGATAAATATTATTGAAAAATGTAAAAAAAATAAAAACTCACGAAGAGACAGAAAGTCGATGTTATAATTGGAAAATTCCAACCACACAGCCTTGTGTCTCTAAAATGCAGATAAAGTATCAAATAACCGGTCTACGTTTCGCCATTTCTGGCAACATCAGGACAAAAAAGAAAACAAATCCATGACAGCCAATCACATTCTCTTTAATATTTTATTCTTTAGATGCATTTGCGTTGTGATTGGAATTTCTCACCTTTTGAAAACAATAATTACGACAAATATGGAATGGTTTTTATTATATTTTTTCATATAAATATTAACTATCATTTATCAGAGTAAAAATTATTCATAAAAGAGGCCAATTTCAATTTCATTCAGTTTGCCATGCCCCACTAAACAACAATACTAATGCAATTCTTTCCCCAATGCCTTACGCATGGCGGCACATCGCGATGTACCATACAAGAAGAGGAGCCAAGGACTTTATCCTGAAGAGTATGACAATCTTATCAGATACCACGGAGCCATTGTACCGCAAAGTTATGAAAGACCACGATAGGTCCCGCCAAAGGATGGAACCCCTTCTGTAAGAGATAAGGTCAAGGATGGTGTGGATAACACAAAGGAGAACGGGGAAGGTCACGTGGGATAGATGTCGATTGATATCTGGTGGAGTATGGAGTGGATGGTGTAACATGTCATTGCAGGTATTGAGCAAACTGTTGGATATTTTTAGTCTTGTAAGCACGGTTCTCTTTTACATAAGGATGAATAAGAAGGTAAAAAAAAGACAACCCTTCTTATTTGGATTGAATATATAAATTAAATTATTCAATGATGATCTGCGGTTTTACTTCTCAAAGTACTATGGTAAGTACCATTTGATTATTGAAAGTATTACGGTAACTACGCAATCTATTCTTGCATAATCACTTCAGAATAAAGTTTTCAGTTTAGATCTCTATTTGGTTAGAAGGAATTGTCAATTTATATTTAATGTAATCCGCTGTGTATTGATTAATATGTAAGTACTGATTCTGTTTTACTCTGTTGTCCCACAAACTCCTTTATTGATCATATACATTGCATTGTATGATAGTATGATTTGATCCCTGAGAAACTCCGGCCCAAGATTGACGTATAATATACTTGGAATCGAAATTGTAAATGACAGAGTAAGGTCTTCATTTAGTTATAGAATAAAAAACTATGTAGACCGTCTATGTAGAGAAAAAAAAAATCATATAAATATTGTTTATTGTCAATCTTATACTTGCGTTAAATCTAGATAAATATAAATTATATATTATATTATATTGGCGTTCCAATGAGAGTTTCTTTTCACGTCAGGGCTGAGCTAATCTAGGTAAATAAATAAGGTAAATCTAGGAATACTTTTTTTGTAGTCTTTCCTTTAACGCATCTTGTAAAATCTACGCTTATGATCTAGGTAATTGACACGGTTGTCTAGCAGAATATAAAATTAAATTTGGGTTTTCTCTTTTTTTTTTGTATTATTTATTTATAATTACCTATTATTATTACATTAGTTAAATACACTTGAAGCGTGAAAAAAAATATCAAGAAAAATCATATAAATTTTATTTGTTATATAAATTAGGTCATTATTCACGAACATTTTATTTATTAGCTATTTTATTACGACAATTACGTTTCGACCATCACTAGGGCCATTTTCAAGTCTTATTGAGTCCTCCATTAAATTTCCATTATTAAGTGTCGTATTAATTTTTCAGAGAAAATTAAGTAGTCCTGATATTTAAGAGTTTCGCCTGCGTCATTTCTGGATTTCTCATGCAGTATCTCAAGAAATGACGTAGGGGAAACTCTTAAATATCAGGACAACTTAATTTTCTCTGAAAACTTAATACGACACTTAATAATGAAAATTTAATGGAGGACTCAATAAGACTTGAAAATGGCCCTAGTGATGGTCGAAACGTTGTCGTAATAAAATAGCAAATAAATAAAATTTTGGTGAATAATGGCCTAATTTATATAACAAACAAAACCTCAAGACACCAATTCTAGGAATAATGAACAGAAGACATATATAAATTCATAGAGTAACATAATTCTATTAACAAAATAAAATCATTTAATTTACAATATAACTTTATTACTAAATTACAAAACGTAGTGATTATTTAAGCGCTCATCTAAATACTATGTCACAACATTAAAAGTAATAATACACGTAGAATAAGATTTCGTGTCCTTTGAATTAGTTTATCGCCATTGAATAGAAATGATAATGCCTGATGAAATCGATTCCTTTGACGCGTTATTGCAGAGTGGAAGATGATTTATCAATGGTATTGTTATTTATATTTATCAATGAATATGTTATTAAACTGAGATGTTTGTTGTTTAAAAATATTTAAAAATTATCGTCATGAAATATCGATATCTGTTTCACGTTTCGATGTGATACTCGAGGTGTCTCTCAAGGGTAAATGCTTAACCCCATCCTCTTCGTTCCCTTTGTCCTGGCTCGGTGAAGCGTGAAGCTTTACTATTTACAGCGTTCGTAATCTGAAGTTCATGGAAAATAACGCACTATTCTAATCACTATTTAAATTGATGGATTTATCTAACCTTAAAAATACTTTTGATTAGTAATTTTTAAGATAATTTTAGATATTTATATTTTGAACAGTTGATTTATTACCTATTAAAGTCGTTCATTTCTTGAACTTAAAATATGATCAGTTAATATGAGCAACGGCACTTTCTTTGATTTTAATTTTTTAGCAAAAGTCGTGTTATTTAAATATTCAGTCGTGTTATTGTGTTAAGTTTAAATATTCAGTTTTTGTTATTATTTATCTTAATGTTTCTTCTGTTATTTGCTTGAAATTATATTTCGAGAATTATTATTTTTAGCTATTTAAATCGGATCAATTTATTTGGTACAGATGTATTAAGATTTCAGACAGACTTGAGGAGTATGATAGTAACCAGACATCCTTGGTCTTCGGTCTGACCTCGCATATCCTTCCCCACGAGTTAATACCCTCGATATTTCTCAATTTACAAGCGTAATTATTATTAATATTTAAAAAAATAAATAAAATTAATAGAAAACAGACATATGAAGTATTACAAACATTTATTTATCTCCGACTTCTTTAAGTGGTCCACAATAGCCGATTGCCAGTTGATTTTTCATGGAACAAGGATGGGTGTTTGTTTCAGGAAGGTTTTCTTATCACTTTTGTTTAGGAGATAAATTTTTATTCATTCAGCTATAGTTTGTCATTTCTTAGATTAAAACTCGTCAGAATTTTTTCAAAATTAAACAAACTATCTATCGATCCCAAAATCTGAGTACCTATTATAATATACTGGTGCAATATACAGAGTCTAATAATAAACTAATTGACAATCTAAAAAAAAATTGTTGATAAAATACTAAGTTTTCTCGACGTTTTATCATAACTAAAGCTAAAGTTCACATTAATATAAAATATTTCTCATAAAGTGTGTATTAATGGTGCGCTTGCACTTATGTGGTGTTTATTATTTTTATTTTTACTTTTATTTATTTTTATTTAATAGCAAATAGTACAATCTGCATCAATGAAGGGCAATAAGTGGTATGGTTAAATCTTTTCATTCATACCATATATATATATATATATATATATATATAATATGAAAATAAATATAAATAATTAAAAAGGTAAATAAATACAATAAAATTATAATAAGAAGAAAAATAATAGAAAAATGCATAAAAAGGAAAATAACATACGTAAGTGAAATAATAAATAAATCAATAAATAAAAATAAAGTAAATCTTCATAAGTAAAAATAAACTAAATCTTCGGTGTTTATTAGTTCGAACAGTGTCATTTTATGGACCACAGATCTCTCTAATGCTTCTTAAATCTTAAACCGCTAAAAAAAAAGTGTTTATTAGTTTCGACAACAATGGTTGATAACTATTTAAAATTGTGAATGTTCTCATATCACAACATCGAATAAAGTTAGCAGCAAATAGTACCTGATAAGATATTTTTTTTGGTTTGCTTAATTCAGCCTCATTGATTCATTCTTCTTTAAAAGATACCCACTTAATACCTCGTTAACCAACAAGTTGTAATAAAATAATCAGGAACACACACAAGTCCCACAAATAAGCACACGTGCTTCCCCCTACAGACTCCACTCCATTAAAGCCGCCCGCAAACATAAACAAGTTCCTTTACAAACACCCATAAACTCAGGTGCCAGGTGTCTTTAGTGGTATCTTAGGCCGGCTTCTGTGTATCCATTGGAAAGTTTTTGGATAACGTTTGTAAACAGAATTATACAGTTGGAACGGTTCCCATATGGTTAGTCTTGCCTAAACATTTTCGTTCTGTAATACTCTTAGAAATTTTTCTTCATTTTTTTTTCATACTAATTATAGATTGCCGGATTGAGTGATCACCAGTCCATTATCTCTAGATCTCTTATGAACTGATCGTTAGCTTAATTTTATTGCTCATTATTTGTATGCAGGAAAAAATGACTGGTGTGATATTAATTGATAATACCTCTCTTAAATCTATCCGGCCTGTTTTACTTTGATGTGTAGATCTTGATAAGATCTTTTATCTGTGATGGAGGATCGATGAGAAATCTTTTCATCGCTGTTCTAATGATGGGGCCCTATTTCTAGGCAAAAGAAAAAACAACTAAAATCGTCCTCGAAAGATATTCGAAACTAATCTCTTTTTTTTTCTCTATCCGGATGGATTCAAATATGCTCAAAATATTTATAATAATCTGAAAAGTCAGATTTGCGTTTAATTACTGATCGTTTTGATCAACCATTCAGGAAATCTGTATATTGCCTTGTTTGGAAATACTGCTATTTTTAGAGTTGTTATTTTGAGATCAATGTTCTTCAAGCAAAACAACCTCCTGTTGATATTTATAAATTTTAAAATTATTTTCAACAAAACTCATTTTCTATACATCAAAAGATTTATTGAAAAAAAAAATTGTATTGAATGTGTATTTGTTTATTTTTTAAATATATTTGTTTGTATGAAGTATTTTTATATTTCCTAGAACAGTGGTTGGAAAATATTTACAGTAGTCATATTACGATTACATTTAAAAAAATATATTTTACTTATGCCATTAATAATATCATAAGAATATATTTTAAGTGTTATCAATTTTATAATTTTATTTTTTTTATTTTTAGGTAAGCGTTAGCAGAATATTTGTTGAGCGCACTTTGATATAAAATATATATAATTATTGTAAGTACCTATATATAATTATTTAGTGATTATTGCGAACATTTACGTCATTATCATATTACTGGTTGTTTTCTTTGTATCCATAATATAGAATTTTGGAAACATTTTCTTAAAATTTTAACGAAATTATGTAAAAAAAGTATCAATAATAATGTACAAAAAGACATTTCTAATCTGTAATAAATTAATTTCTATTTAAGCTTAAGAAAAAAAATTGCTGCGACGAGTTGTATAACTTAATTTTTATTTTCTAAGTGATCAAGTGTCAAAGTTATTTAAAGTAAATTTAAAAAAGATAAATAGGATGGTATTTTTATTATTATCAGTGCTAATTTATCAAATAAATAATTCTTTTAATGAATATTTTGGTAACTATGACTACGGTAATGTTTTAGCGTGATAATTTGTATGAATTTTATTTACTTTGTAATTTTCAATAATATTTTTCACGTCAAACAAAAAACCGAACAAAAAACTAATGATAAAATTGTTTATAAAATGGACAGAATATTGATAAAATAAAAAAGCAACAAACAAATATCTTTTTAATTTTTTAAAAATGTTCTAAAGAAACATTTTTAGATAGATATAAATTTGAAATTACATAGGTGAAATTTCCAATTTATGAAAAATAAAAATTAAAAGTCTTCTCATTATATATTTAGTAGTCAAGGTAATTTTGAACTGTTTTTGTTTGATTTATCGAAAAGATTTTCGAAAATCACTTTTTTTGGGGGGTTTTTGTTGAATGAGTATTATGTGATAACTATTAGTCTGCCTTCAACTATTAGTTTAACTAAATTTTCATATCCAATGTTGAAAACAACAAAATATAGGTACGCATATGTATATGTATAAATGGGTACAATATACATTACTAATGCTATGACCCTAATGTTTTTATTCTCAAAACGCCGAAAGTCTTAAGTCGATGATAAGTATTATAGAATTTTATATAAAACTTGAACAAGATCAATATCATAAAGTGAATGATGAGTGAATCATTATCATAAAGTGAATTTATTTAATGATACTTACTTTATTTATTTTGCGACAAGTTCATTTTGAACCTCATATGGACGAAATTTAGGGTCTTAAAACCTCAGAGTAACTTAAAAAAAAACAACAAAATAGAAAAAATAAGAAATCATAACGTAACTTCTAATATTAACAATTGTATTGTAACAACGATGATAGTCACAAAAAAATAAAAATAAATAAAAAGGAACAAATAATTTATATACGAATTTGAATTAATTACATATTTGCTTACATATTACTTGCATATTTACATTTTTTTGGAAACTGAATGGATAGGAATTGGTTAAATTGGTGGGATTTAAATGTAGAGATGGTATTACAGCGATTGATCGTAATAAGGGATAGAATTATTTACAATGATTTTGTTATTAATTCTAATAGAATCATTAGTTTTTTTTTATATATAAATTAATATCTTTGAATACTTTAATGCCAAATATAATTTTCCTCTTCTATTGCGTAATTTAGATGTTCAAGATTCTTTTTCTGACTCCTACGGAATTTGCACATTCCAGCGTTGAACTCTCCTAGAAGAGACCTAGTGGCATTTGAGATGGTTCCTTTTCGCACGAAATGGTCACGCTTCCAGATATTGGCCATCCGACTCAACTATGACTTATAGTTAGTTGAGTCATGACCCTGATTGACTGTTGGTAATTGGTTTGTTACCCCGCTCAACGTGGACTGTCATATACTTCATATTACGTGACCATGCGAATAGATTCTACCTTCGTTACTGCCCACGTGATTCGTACCGGTTTTCCTTATGTCTTTCTCCGACCTGGAACGGAAAGGTTTTCCCTTTTTAATAATATAAATAAAGAACAGTTATAATTAATTAATTTTTTTATTTTTCACTTTTTACTTTCTAGAGTAGTGTGAGTTTCTATACAGTAGTTTATCATACTACCAATTCTGCCTGTTTTTTATTATTTGTTGTTAATTGCTTGTTTTAATTATCTGTTCAACTGCTCCTAAATTAATTCATTTATCCCTGGCGCTCTTTCAACGTTTTAAATACATTAATTTAAGAAAGAAGAAAATAATTATTTATTATAAGTTCGGATTTTAATTTATAGTTTGTGGTGCATCAAAACAACATAATTAAAGTATGACATTCTTACTGAAGAGATTATATATTTATGAATTATATAGTAATTAAATATTTTCTAATTTTTTTATAAAGAATCTAACTTCCTTTGAAATGTTACTAAATGTAATATTTCATACAATTTATAATTTTTATAGTCCGTGGTACAGACAAATTTTTATCAAATTCTCAACATCCGTCTGAAACTTCGTAAATAACTTCATCACATCGTAACCTACAGATATTTTATTTACGAAAATTCTCGGAATTGGGGCGTTTTCAATCTATAGATCATCAAACTTTGTTTATTTAATTAGGTATTAAAAACTCGCAAATACCCATTTGCTTTCCACTAGAATCGTAACATAATTTGAGCGCATACTGGAGAAAAAAAAGGTGGCCTTCAAAAATATTGAGTCAATTGGCGTGACCTACACCACCAAAATGTCAAAATAACGAGGTTGTGTTGGCAAAACGGCCCAATATTTTTGTAAGCTATCTTTTTTCTCTATTTTCTGATCAAATTACCTTACGATCCAAGTGGAAAGCAAATGAGCAAATACTAGCTTTTTATTACCTAATTAAATAGAGAAATTTTGCCGACCTCCAGGTTGAAAACGCCCCAATTCCAAGAGTTTTTGTAAATAAAATGAGTTTAGGTTATGATGGGATAAAGCTATTCATGAATTGAACGAAGCTTATGAAGCTATTAAATTGTACCATCAAAAAATTTTCACAAATTATTTATCTATTTTTGTAAGGCATGTATCACCTATAATTAATTAAGGGGGAAAACCTGGCGGTAGTGGTACAGGTGTTTTTTTTTTTTTTGTTTTTTTAATGTATCGCATATGCGAAAAATAAAAGGACTTACAGATTAAGACAGAAGCTAAGTTTCGTCACAATCTTTTGAGCTGATGTATCAGTACTACCTCTAGAAAAACAAGTTATTATTTGGAAAAAATTTGGACGATTTTGCATACAGCAATGCCTTACATGACACAGAAGCAACAAATTCGGTCCACCCGTTCAAAATACTATAGATTTTAAATATCTTTTGTTTCTGACCAATCTACAAGAAAAGTAACTAACGTTATTAAAATATTAATAATTTTATTATGATGTCATTATGTACATATTTTTAAAAATTATAGTCAATATTATTCACTTAAGAAAAATGTTGAAAATCACGACTATATATGAAAATAAGTTAATATTGTCGGTATATTGCAAAAAGTCATTAAGTGACATGTCATAACCTTAAATCATAGAGGACATCGACGAATTTTATAATGATATGATATTATTTCACAATGGTGAAATTCGAAAATTGTCTGTTCTTTGATATATAAAAGAGTTTGGGTCATTTTGGTGCTGTTTTTTTTTTTTTTTTTTTTTATTGGAATAAAAATAAAGCTCTTAAGTGTTTGACTCCGTCAAAAATCTACTTTTTAAAATAAAATTATTATATGTTCAGATGTACAAACTACTGGTATTTTTTTTTTTTTTTTTTACATATGTACTGCCACTGTCTTATTTTCTGAAAATTTGGAAGATAATAGGAAATAACTGAGTATTTTACAAATCGAAAATTTGTATATTATTAATCACCTTTGATCTGTGAAGCAGCTCTTGGTGGATGGAATTTATCGATAGAACAAGAAACTGTTCAATGATTTCGACCATTTAATCATACTATCATACCTAGCGAATCAAACTAATTACTCTGTCTAAAACCTGAAACATTTACATCTCCTCTTATTATAAAAATAAAACCACCCATATAAGTCTTACTGTCCAATATGTCACAGATTTGGTCCGAAATCGATACTCCTCTTTCCTTACCTACGATAACAAATTTCTTTGTTATCTGACTCAATGCCTGATAAATGGGAATTTGATTGTATCAGACTAGTATTTATCAACATCAGGAATATAATATTGATTTTTAGTAATCCAGTTTGAAACACGTTGGGAAACCACTGCCATATTGAGACAAGCCCAACCCTTGATAAACTTCTTGGGCCAATCCTTTCGGATATCTATGCTAGATAGCGGCACAGAGCTGGCTTTGTACCAAGTGGTTCACCTCTTGTATCAACAAAGACTTTCAAAAGCTCTCTATCAAAAGATTAGATTGTGTCGCATGACCTTTCCCAACCCAGTCAGCATTCTGACCTCAGGGACTTTTCACTTTCTCTTGTTAAAATGTTTACCTTATTGTCTAGCCCGTTAGGGTATTTTTTTTTTTTTATTTGTAATCGCCTCTACCCTAGAGGGTCATTGGCGGCTAGTTTTCTATATTCTATTGTAATAATTCGTCTCCATTAAGTACCGGAATAGGGCTGTGACTCCTTCTTCGTTGTCTCTTAATATTTCTTTCATTGTCATTGGTAGTTTCAATTTTCGTCGAATGTTGTTGAATTCGTTGCACACTACTAACAGGTGTTTTATTGACTGTGGTTTATTGTCACACTTTTGACACGTGGGTGGTTCCAGTCCTCTGAGAAGGTATCCGTGAGTAAACAGGCAGTGGCCTATTCGTATTCTGCACAATATTGTTTCTTCTCTTCTGGATATTCTTGTGCTACTATCCCACTTGTTGCAGTCTGTTTTTATTTCCACTAATTTTGACTGTCTATTTTTCCATCGATTTATCCAGTTTTCCAACAACTTCTTTTTTGTTGCGTGTACCCAGTCTTCTACTGTGATATAATTTATAGAAATTATGGTTGGTGCCTCTACCTTCCTTGCTAAGTTAGCTGCATGGTCTGCTCTTTCATTGCCTGAGATACCACTATGAGATGGGACCCAGACAAATATCACTCTGACCGTTCTTTCATTTAATTCCCACCATAGATTCAATATATCAATTATTATTGAATTGCTTGGCCATGGGTTACCTATTGCTGCTATGACGCTTTTGGAGTCTGATGCTATCATCCATTGATTGTCATTGGAATTTGATATCCAATGGAGGGCCTTCATGATCGCAGTAGCTTCTCCAGTAAATATGGAGCTCTCTCCTGGTAAGCTAAACAGAAGTTGGTGTTGGTTGTTATTAATATATACAGCGCAGCCAACACTATTTTCCATTTTGGAGGCATCGGTATATATCACGTTAAAACCTTTATATTTCTCCAATAATTCAAAAAAGTAGTTTTGAATTTTCAGTGGGTATTCTATTTTTTGTCTTGTCATTGACAGATCTATAGTCGGTCTACTGTTCTTCCAGTTAGGTATTTTGAGGTTAGGGATGGGTCTAATTGACTTCAAATCCATGTTCACATTATTTAGGGTATTTTTATATCAAGTCAATAATTATTATTATTCACATCTACTTCATTATAGGAATTCATGATGCAACTCAATTTTTTTTTTTTGTTTATGCCTTATTTTCACCTAAATTTCCTGAATTCCTGATCAATTTTCATATCCTGCTTTCTGTAATATCAAAGCAAAATTTCCGCACCAGAACCGAATAATTTCTCACTTTAAGCAGGAGTAGGTGATGTGCATGATATTCCTTTATATCTTTCTGCCCTCGATGTTTAAAGCTATTAAACCCACCCTCCCTCAAAAAAAAAAATTTGATTAAATATATCAGAAATACAATAAATATATTTATATATTTTTAAGAACTTATGCTGGGATGCATACTGGCTTATCATCAGTCTTTCAAAGTATATAAATAGATTTTTTATGTATCTAATCACATTTTTGTCTGTTGGTGTTAAACAGCTTTAAGCACCACTGTCAGAAAGGACACTATTTCATAAATATGAGCCTTTCAGTTGACAGAATGACTAACTCAAATTTCAACTTTTTTGAATAAAGACGTTGAAAATAGTGAGGATTTTTAGTCAGAAAATTTATAATAACTATACAGAGAGTGAGTAAGTTGATTTCAGATTAGGTGATTGCAGTGTTGAAATAAAATAATATGAATAAAGATATACATTTTTCCACTAGAAATATCACTAAAATTATTAATCAAAAATATTGAAATTGCAGTTAGTCATTCTGTCAACTGAAAGGCTCATACAACGTACTCTTTCTACTCACAGTGAGAAATTGTCCGGTTTTGGCGCTGAAATTTTGTTATCTATAATTCTCTTCCCAAGATACCTAAAATGATATTTTGGGCTGTGAATCATTTATTGTTATGATTTTATTTTGGAAACATTTAGCTATATTTATTTACTGAATACTTAATGTTGACCGTTGTATTATTAAGGAAGGAGATAGTCCGGGGTGGCGGTCATAAATAAACTAAATAGTGGCAAAACAAATGTCCATTATTTCATATTATATCCTTTTTATTTTTCTTCCAATCACTCCTTTAGATCTGTAGGAGTATATTCACAATTATATAGATGTTATATTACAATAATTGTTACCATCTATTTACTTCAGTTTAGAGTCTTGTTACTTAGCTTACATAGTTTATACATAGTTTACATAGTTTATACAACTTATTGTTCTTAATATTTTAATGTACATACCGTTTACAATTTTAATAAGTTTATTCACATTGTTTATAATTTTTTATCCAAATAAGGTGTAACTTCCACAATTCTCTATATCTTTTTGTATCTTGTCCGTTCTAGCCCTGAAGAAGACCTGCAAAGTCTGGTCGAAACGTTGGCTTTTAATAAAATAGTTTTGTCCCTAGTTAGTCTACGTATTTAAGTATTTGCAATTGAATCGTTACATATTACGGCTCACATGTTTTAACATGCGTTGACATTTAGCCTGATTCCGAAGGAACACAGTCACATGGCTGGCTCTCCTTGAGGCCCGACCTTTTATAGAGAAAATAAAACAAGTTCGGTCGAGGACGGCGCCTATCGTTTTATTTTATCGTTCGTCGAAGTCCAGAAATAAACTTCATTGTTCAATTTTGTTTTCTAAATTTGTCGTATAACGGATTTGAATTTTTATCTGGATAAAGTTTTTTTTTTATAGAATTAGGTGATTTATTTTATTTATTAAATACAAAAAACTATCTAGAACTTGAATCTGTGAAAAATTACGAAAACTCTTATACTGTTTCCTGGTATCTTCGGATACCAAACATGACTGTTGCCAGTTGTAAAAATAAAGGTTTTTTTAAAAAAAGTCTATTAAATGTTGCAAATAAAGTAATACAAAATAGATATAGATATATGAAATAAAAGTACATCATTATTCAGAAAATTTTGTTTTTTTATTGTTCTTTGTTTTCTATTTTATCGATTATCATAAGAGAGCGAAAAGTCATAGAATAATATTTTAGAAAATTAACTCTCTTAATATTTTATCAGATTTTCCCTTTGGACAAAGAAGAAAGTGTGCGTTATTTTTAAGCGCTTAAATAGTTTATACCACATTAAATAAGTTCGTCAACTAACAAGAAAAAACCAATGCACATTATACATAAATCTATAAAGTTTAAAAAAAATATTTTGTGCCTTACCTTTTTTTTTTTTTTTTTGTTTTGGTTTTATTTGTTTTTTTTTCAGTGTTTTTAATTTGATTTGAAACCGAATAAAGTATTCTTTTATTAAAATAATAAAGGCTATATTTATTTATTTAACTTAATTTTATTATAAATTGTATCCAATCTAAATAATGGTATTATTGCGAATAGACTGATCAAAGATTAATTAATGATTTAAAAAAATCAATTAAAAAATAAAGAAAAAAATGAAGGAATAAATTAAATAAATTAAATAATAAATAAAATAAATTAAATACAATAAGTAACTGGGAATAAAATCTTAAGCGTTGATATATTACATAGTTATAACTGCTATTCCAAAGACAAGTGCTCTGTTTCGTACCTTAAAATAATTTATTATACATTGTTTCTCAGTTCTTAGTTGCCGATGTCTGAGGGGTGATTCTAGAAAAATTTCCTACAAAAAATTTCATTGGATGTATTGGCTGATTCCGAACGGAAAAAGAATTAAGACCAATTTTATGTTTTTCTTAAGGTGGTCACGTTTTTTATTGAACCAGACTGAATTTCTCAAAAATTGTTGATTAAACTGATAATTAAATTCTAAGTACATCATAAAAAGTAGATTTTCTTGTCCTTTTTTAATTTTCTTTTCCTTTTGTAATTTTTTTCTATATGTACATAATACAAAGTAGACAAAATTTTAGAGGAAGGAGATGGTCCGGGGTGGCAGTCATAAATAGACTAAAATAGCGAAAAACTATTTTATTTCAAGCCAACGTTTCGACCCGACTTTGCAGGTCTTCTTCAGGGCTAGAACGGACAAGATACAAAAGGCTATACAAAATTGTGGAAGTTACATAATATTTAGATGAAAATTATAAACAAGGTGAATAAACTTATTGGAATTATAAACAGTAAATACATTGAAATATTTAGGACCATAAGCTATATAAACAGAGTAAACTAAGTAACAAGATCCTAAACTGAAGTAAATAGAATTAAATAAATTACTTCAGATTAGGATCTTGTTACTTATTTTACTCTATTTATATAGCTTATTGTTCTCAATATTTCAATGTACTTACTGTTTATAATTTCAATAAGTTTATTCACCTTGTTTATAATTGTTATCCAAATATTATGTAACTTCCACAATTCTCTATATCTTGTCCGTTCTAGCCCTGAAGAAGACCTGCTAAGTCGTGCCGAAACGTTGACTTAAAATAGAATACTTCTCCGCTATTTGAGTGTATTTATGACCGCCAAGACGGACCATCTCCTTCCTATAAAATACAAAACAGTTAACTATTAAGTATTCAATAGACAAAATTTTCTCTGAGAAAACAGTTATTAAATTTATTAAGGTCCAATGATACAAGGGAACCTTCAGCAAGTCTAATAACGCAGATATGATGCTCGGGCATAGGTAATGTACAGCGGCTGTATTAGACCTCTTGTAAGTCCCCTTTATCATTAAACTTAGTAAAGTTAATCACTGTTTCATAAAAAAAAAAAAAAATAATAAAAAAAAAATGGCTACTTTACGAAGTTTTACTTTGTACAGTTTTTGAATAATTCCTTCTTATTCAATAAAAACCTTTAAGAAAAAACATAAAATTGATCTTTTCCGTCGGGAATCGTCCCAAGCATCAAATTTTGTTGGATATTTTGTCTCTGGAATAACCCTGCATTTCCTCTAGTTTGCCCATTATGAACGGATACACCATGTATATACATAATTATGAATGACACTGAATTCCATAATACCTTGGTATTTGAGAACGTTTACGGCAACAGAGGCAATTTGGGCGTAACAATGAATACTCGTAATATATATAATTTAGCCTGACTTTCTCCCAGAGAGCGTGCATGGCATGGCTTGCTCAAGTAGATGTTGCATGTGGCGCGACATGGAAATCTGCTCCCAGCTGACACCACCCGACCTCATTCGGCCCAATTAGCCATTATGTGCACTTAAATGGGGCAACAATATTGTATATTTCACGATCTCTGGGAAAGAATTATTTTAATACCGCTATTGATAAACTTGGGCATTGAAGAATTGAAATTTATTTTACAACACATGTTTGAGGTTGTCTTTGACTGGCTGTTTAGCAACTGAAAGTTGTGAAACTTTTGAGAAAGCAGTTTTACTAGAATTAATATGATTTTATTTATCTTTACTTTATTTATCCTTTAAAACCTTCCTTATATATTACATTAGAAAAAAAATCAATGTATTGTGTTTTATTTCTAATATTCCCCAATTTTTGGGTCGGTCTTATTATGAATACGTTTAGTCAATGAAACGTTTAAATATAAATAAAAAGGCCATAAATTACTGTTTTTTTAAATTTAATTTAAATGTATATATTGAGATATATTGTATTTTTTTTTTAGTTTAACTTAAAGAAAAGGTTGTGGAGGAAAAATGAAAATTAATGAAAAAAAGTCGAGAATATGAACCAATTAAATCGTATAACTATTAGCTGTGTTTTACAATTACAGCCATTTGCCTTGAAATTCACTATAATTTTTTTATCGTTTGTTGTAAAACAAGATATACCTGTAGCGGCAATATTTCTCAGCTTTGTTTTGCATTTCTAATTTATACCAATAAATAAAAAAAAAATTATATACGAAACTAGTTCACAAGGTAATCTTGATTTCTATCTTGAAAATTATGCATTTATAACTAGGTCATTTCTTGTTGTGAGCATATCCTTGAATATTTGCTCCAAGATTATTTATTAATTATTTAATATTTAATTAAACAAGTAAAATATTTTAATTAGAGCAATATTTCCTGTGTGAAAAAAATTAGTTATGTCAAAATTTAAATAATGAATTCCTAAAATTCAATTAAATCATATCAAACTAAATCAATAACTACGTTTAAGTATATTACATAAATTACAGATGATTTTCGTGCCATGAATCACCAAATGTTTATTTCGAGTTCATTTTATAATTTGTTAATTTTATATTCTACAAATTTGAACAAACATCTCATGATACGAAATAATATGAAATATTTAAATTTAAATTTTTTGAAGATGGGATTATTACCGGTGATAAATAGTCTGGACGCAGTCATTTTTAAGATTTTTATTAGTGCCGACGTTTCAACCCTAACAAGTGGGTCATCATCAGTCCTCGAAATACGCCCTGATGATGACCCACATGTTTGGGTTGAAACGTCGGCACTAATAAAAATCTTAAAAATGACTGCGTCCTGAATATTTATTTATGTCCTTTTTACATAGATTCTTTTTGGTCTGACATATTGAATGTTACTCATCTCCTGTTTCATCATTATGATTTGTTACTTACTTATCATTGAGAAAACTTGATGAGTGTTTGAATATGGATTGAGTATTGCTGAGAAAGTTTATCTGCATAGTGACTCGAATAGAACAGCATACTTTCGCTGAAACCTGACTTTGCAAATCTTCATTAGGAAGGATGAGTAAGCTACTGGTGGGCGTTGTTGTTACTCGAGGAGCAGTTCACTACCAAATAGCGGTGATTATGTCCTGTTCTATGATGTAATGTAACCGTTATGGAACTGTAACACATTACATAATTTTTTTCATAATGTGTCATAACTATATTCTACTATATAAATTAACTAACTTGTCGTTGTTTGTTTATGTTAATTTCTTTATTAGTATTCTCTGTATTTAAATCAGTGTAAACTCATTTGTTTAAATTTATACTTGTATTTCAAATATAACTGGTAAGTCTGCTGTCTCATTATCATAATGACAGTTACTTTTCAAGAAGTATAAGAGTTATACACGTCGGAGAATTATTGAAAATTCATTAGGAAGTTGGATTAGAAACTAATAGATTGGTAAAGAGTTCATATTGAAAGGATAGGAAACCTGTTTGCGGGAAAAACATGTTACATACAGGATATTTAGTTAATATTGGTTAATTCTATTTATTGCATAATTTTGAGCATTGAAGGTATGAAGCAACATGCCTAAAAAATATGAGCGAGACAATTATAATTGTATATTTTTCTCTGTACAGGGTGTCTCTTAAGTAGAGGAAAATTTTTATAGTGATGGCAGATCTCAAGGGCTACAAAAAATTTCATATAAATAATGGATCAATTTTCAGCATAAAAGTAGGAAATCCAAGTTATGTGTTTTTTCAAGTGTCATATTTTTTTTAATTTGAATAGGAAACGATAACTAAAGAAATATTCAATTTAAGTAATTAATAATTGCTTCATTATATACTAGATAAAATTTACTTCAATTGAAAATAAAGATTGTCATTGTTAAAACCATTTAAATATGCAAAATTAATCAAGTTCTGTTTAAAAAAAAATCTTACATTATTCACGATTTTTTTTAATCATTATTTATATATAGTTCAGATACATTCTCATCATCTATATAGAAACAAGTATATGATTCAATGACTTTATTTTCCTCATTCATTTCTCTGAAACGTTTCACTTTCGAAACGCAAAAACTCCAGGTCTGCGAACGGTGTTAGAAATGACGTGAAATTTCTTTGAGTAGGTTCCGTTTGAAGAAAGTTGTTCATCTTGTGAAGTGTTGTAGCTCTTTGGTTAAGACGTACTCCAACCTGGTTGCTAAGCGGTTAGGTGAAGTGGAATGTGTCAGCGAGAGTGGCTTTCACTCGAGCTCTTCGGGAGGTTTTCGCCCTCGGAAGGACGATGTTAATTATGGCATTACATTGGTGAGGTTAGGAACCTCAAGAATCCTAAGAACCCTTCCGGTATTGAACCTCTTCGTCCTAGCAAGCTTCTATAATTCTTTCAATGCAAAAAAATCAAAAATCAGAGGGAAAATTGTAATAGAATATTGAAAACTATCATATATACTATTTATTACCTGGAATCAGGAACCATCGATATTTAAAACCGTAGAATTCTATTGCTAACGTTATAAATAGAAAAATCCAAACTATAAAACCATAAGTATTATTGCAAACCGTAGTTGGCATATCTCACTTCAACATTCTCCAACAGAGGCATTATTAACATGCAAACTATGATTTATTATGGGAGCTGGGTAGCGTAGAGAGTAAGACACTGTACTATCATGCTCTGGTTCCCATGTTCGAATCCGGCTGTGCCAAATAATTCTTTATTCATATTGAATAGTTGACCATTGCACTATAAAGGAAGGAGATGGTCCGGAGTGGCGGTCATAAATAGGCTAAATAGTGGCAAAACTATTTTATTAAAAGCCAACGCTTCGAGCTGACTTTTACAGTTCTTCTTCAGTTCTATAACGGACAAGATATAAAAAGATATAGAAAATTGTGGAAGTTACATAATGTTTAGACAAAAAATTATAAACAATGTGAATAAGCTTATTAAAATTATAAACAGTAAGTACATTAAAATATAAACAGAGTAAGCTAAGTAACAAGATCCTAAACTGAAGTATTTATTACTAAAATTAATTACTTATTTATTATTTTGTCCCGTAATTCTTTATTCAGTTTCATCAGCCGTGGATTGATCCTGGGTTCGGGAAGCCCTTCTGAGACATACTCTCCTCTATAACGTGGGTACCCTTAATTAAATAATTAATTAAGGGTAAAAATATGGCGATTGAGCGCGACCTTGTTCAAATCATCCATCTCCTTCCACAACCTTTTACCAAGAACTTCCTTATAGAATTCTGAACCCACAATCCTTCATGGGTTGTAGTGGTACAAGAATTTTTTTTTTAAGTGAAACATTTATTAAATATTACATATTTACAAAAACTATGAAATTGTTTATTTTTATCTAGAAACAGATTACTTTTTAATCATTTTATTGTTGCCTAATTTTTTTATTTTTTACTTGGTAGTATTTCACTTGCCGTTAAAAATTAAAAACAAACATCTTAATTTAATAAAAAATTTAATTTCAAACATTTTGTTTATATAGAAGTTATATATTATGTATAAAGTTATATAATGTTTAGATAAAAAATATAAACAGTGTGAATAATTGTATTAAAATTATAAACAGTGTGAATAGCGAGTAGATAGAAATATTAAAAACAATAAAATATAGGAACCGAGTAAACGAAGTATAAATGCGTAACAAGACCGTATAGTGAAGTAAATAAATGGTAACAATTATTGTAGATTGTTGGAAGTAGAAAAAAAATTGAATATAATGAAGATTAATAATGTGCGCAATTATGAATATAATCCTACAGATCTCAAGGAAAGATTGAAGGAAAATGAAAAATAATAACAACTAAGAATTAATGGACATAAAGAGAGTGCGAAATAAATTAAAAAAGTAATTATATACCATTAAATATGATAATATTTTAGAATATTGAATATAAAAATATTTATTCAATATGCATAGATTTTATTAGATTTAATTAAAGTTCCTTTTTTTCATAATCCGAGATCATTAAAAAATAATGGATTTATGTAGTTTTTATGTTGATGAAAGTTTGATATGAAATTCATCTGCATGTTAATTAAATAAAATTAATGAAGACGCAATAAAAATATTAATGCATTTAGATAGTGCGTTTGCAATTAAAATAAGAAGTAATAGACGACATGGACCATTATCTACTTTTTTTTTTTTTTGGAACGAATTTCTTCTTCGCTGAGCTATCTAGCAGGGATCTAGCATGATGGGGACGTGCTATTTTTCGTGGTTGATGTACCATTGATAAAGGGTTCGCTTGTTTGAACTCCCTCGACTAACGGAACAGTTTAGTCTGGGAGCTGGGACGTTTCTTGATGATGAGGATCGTTGAGATTTTTTGTTTGAGTGCACTCGCTCCTGTTTTGTCAGCTGTCAGTTGCTTAGTTGAGGTAACTACACAGGCGTTTAACTTCTTGTGAAGGGGTTTCTTATAATTTGTATTTACTAACATAATGATAGTTCGTGTTTAACAGGAGATTGTCCTCTTTCCACTACTTCGTTTTATTTTATATTAAAATGTTATATTACTCAAACTACACGGACGCACAAACAGACTTATAAACGACATGGCTACGACTGACATGCCCATCAGGAGGAGCCTAAAAAGGAGCTGGATGAGAGATCTCCTCACCTAAATCATAGTAATGAGTAGGAAGAGGTGCTGCTGGGTACTATCCTTCCTCATGCCTGTAATGTCAACCTCGTCATGGCAACACATCTGCTGATTGTCATTACCATGACAGGTATGGATAAACAGTTAAAGATAAAAAAAAAATGTGTCATACGGAATATAATATTATTGAAAGAAGTAAGTCAACTGTATTTCATATTATGGGTTATAAATAGTCAGGATGCAGTCATTTTTAAGGTTTTATTGGTGCCGACGTTTCAACCCAAGTATGTAGGTCATCATCGGGGCCTGTTTCGAGCACTGCATATATGTATAGATATGTGTGTGTGTAACTATAAGGTTACTTTTAAATAAACCTTCAAGTTGGAATTTACTAGATATTAATATTGTTTACATAAGAGTTAATAGATTTTCATTTTTTTTTTTCTGTACAATTCATAACTGCATTCCTTAAAATAAAAAGTGCCTTATGAATTCGAATTCTTAGAAAAAGGATTGCGTAAAGTATTTGATCCGATGAAATCCGAATCAACTGAAAAAATCAGGAGGTTACAAAAGTGAAATAAATAATTTAACAGGCTTGTTTGTTGTCATGAAAAGTTTTGATAGAAAACTTATGAATGCTTAAAAAAAAAAAAAAAGAATAATAAGCTTGGGAAAGACTTACAAGGAAAGAATACAAATATGTAAGAGAAGTAGGATTGTGTTGACGTTGAGGATTTTTACGTGAGACCGTTGACGCAGTTTTGCCGAATATCGGATTATTTATTTTATGTAATAAATCAACATTCTTTCAGATGTTTTCTTTAATAAATGGTTGAATTTTTTCGTAGTCGTTGAATATGTATGGTTATATAATTTTATATTGTTATTTGACAGATATTCATAAGGCCGTGATTAAATAAAATAAGATGTTTACTAACTTATAGCACTTCAAGTTAAAAACGGAGTGTTGAAATTCAGTTCGTGGTAGACCAAAGTTTTAAACACGTAGGATAATTCGGATATTTTACCATTGTTTGAATAATTTCATTAAACACATTGAACCTTTTTTTATTTATAACAGTTATACGACGTGAAAGGAAGTAGTTACAAACATGAAACGGGATAATCTTAGAAGTTCCTTTTACTTGGCTAAGGAGCTCATCCACGCTTCTCGCTTTCGTTTTCACCTCCAGAATGCCCGCCTGTTCTTCCCTAGCCGAAGGCAGGTGCGACCCAGTCCTCCATTTTCTTCCGATCGGGATAAAAACCCGAACGAAAAGTGTTCCTCTTGAGCACGTAAAGAGATCTTTAAATGGTGGCGATAGATTTCGCGCACGTGGACGCTGGGGCTCTTCACGTACGCGACCGGAATGCTTCGTGAGGATCGCTTTCACCCCTGCGGGACGGTTGGGATGCTAAGCATGGAGGTGCCTTTGGCCGTGCGCCAGCCCCGTCATAAAGGTCTTCAAATCTTTTCAACTCTTCCACTTTCTTGTAGAAGAACATGGATGGATTTAAAGGAGAAAGCAGGATGTCGTACGAGCGCATACTGACTTTTGTGCTCAAAGGCTTTAAGGTTAAATGCTTACTATGATGGTTAGTTGTACTTGAAGTTTTTTTCATTCTGAACATACAGTATTTATAAAAAGTGAGTTCCACGAGTGTTATGATTAATTATTTGATAAATTAAATTAATCGAAATTCGAGATATTATGTAATTAAAGTTGGTTGGGGATTGCTTTCATGGAGGTACGAAATATAAATGATATTTTTTTTTCTATCGACGTTTCGGAATTATCCGATATCCTTTAAATGAGCAGCACTGATGAAGGCCTGAAATTAAGGCCAAAACGTCGGCACAAAGAAAATAAACATGATCTATTTTTTTGTACATCGATGACTGCAATCTCCAAATCTTATATTATTTAAAGCAGTGGTCTCCAAATTTGTTGGCCAGCGGGCCACATTGCGACCTCTATCAAAGTCCCGCGGGCCATGGATTGTGATGAAAAAATTAAGTTTGTTCTATAAATGACACTTCAGTTTTCTTTTTTTTTTCAAAGACTTTTCCACTTATGTGGTTATACTTTAAGATATTGTTCCACCCTTCTCTATCTAAGACTTGTTCTCTGATGCCATGCCCCTTCAGGCTTTCTTCCACCGCGTCTTTTCATTTTACTTTTGATCTTCCTTTTTTCCTTCTCCCTGCTACTTTCAGTACCATACAAATCTTCCGGAATCTTTCAGGCGTCATTGTTTTCACATGCCCAAACCAGCATAACCTTTTCTTTTCAATATTTGTATCCATCATTTTCAAAATTATTTCATTATTTATTTTTTCACTTCTGGGAAAAGAACAGCCTTGCATTGATGACCCACGTCTCCGAGGCATATGTCGTTATTGGCTTTTGTATTAGCCTCTTTGTACTGGGCTATATATTCGAGCTCCAACAAAGGATACTGTTGAGTATTCCTGTGATATTTCTTCCTTCACCAATTCTTCAGTCTATATCCATGATGGATGTGCATGTGGATGGATTTAAGAGAAACAATTCATGCTTGAATGGATAACTTTCATATTTTTTTTAATTTCGCCATGTAATCAAAGAAACCTCCACGGTTCGGATCGGAAATGCTTGCGGACTATAGTTTGGAGACCCCTGATTTAAAGGATTATTTTTATCAAAAGTTGTTTTATCTTTAATAAAAGTAAAAGTTAAAGCATTACTTCCTACAATTTTATGTTTGACAAGAAAAAATATATAATCAGCCTAAATTTACTTGAGAAATGACATTCTGTTTATTATTCATTTTCTAGATTATTATTGCTTTATCTCTAATATTTTATTTTTTGGCTTTCATTTCTGTAAAAATATATCCGTCTATTATAAATCTAGCGTTTGCATTGTTATCTACACTTGTCAGATCCTGGTTCTGATAGTATTTAAACTGATCTAATCTCATTTGATGAATTATTATTAAATTTCAAACACAAGAAATGCATTTAGTAGATCAAGGCACAACTGATAAACGAAGATACGTGTTAGTTTGCTCTTGAGATTAATGCACTTCGGGTGAGGCGTCAACCTTGCCCTAATTTTATGTGGTTATTGGGTCTCAAAATTATCACATTTTATTGCTCATATTAAATATCCTTCATGGTAACGGAATTTGTTAGGTAATTAATATCATTATAATTCGGATAAATTATCATTACTTGCTAAAAGGTTCAATATTTTTTTTAATAGGATATATAACTATATGGAAATAATGAATCGTAGTGTAAGCTATTTCATAGTTACATGCTACAACTTTTTCTTATTTTTTTATCCTCATTTTAACGTGACAGAATAATAACCGATATATAGAAAAAAAATCCAGACTCAGCCACTGTTCAAAACTATTGTTTTTTTGTCAGTGTATATCCCAAAGATAATTTGACGATCTTCTTGCTATTTAAATATTGTATTTTCTACATTAGAATATATATCTTATACTTCTAGCCCAACATATTGTCTTTATAAATGTACCGTAAGTTACCAAATTTGAATATACATAGTTACAAGTTTTAAAACTCAAAATATGCAATTCAAAATCAAATAAATATATTTATATGTTTCTATATACCACCTTAAGTGTTTTCTTTTGATATGTTTCAAGTAGATTTATTGAGATTTTAGTTGAAAATAAAACTAAGATTTTATGGATATATTATAAGATTATAGAGTTCACTCATAATTAAAGCTCTTATTGGGTTATGTTATTTTGTGGGTTTTCTAAATATAAAACAAAATAAAAATACATTATTTACTTTTCCATCGTTATTTAAATATATAGGGTGTTTAAGGGTTAAGTGGCCAAACTGCAAAAATGAACTGAATATCTCCTAAACAAAGCGTTTGCGGACATATTGCGGTCCTTAATTCATTTTTGCAGTTTGGCCGCTTAACCCTGAAACACTCTGTATGTTTAGTATTATCTATATTATTTTAGGATAAATATTATGAAATAGCTTAAGTACGCCGAACGCGGACTCATGTGAAAACCCTGAAAAAAAAAAGATTAAATATCTAAATAATAAATAATAAATGGATAAGTTCACAGAAACTGCGAATTAAGAAGAAAAACGATGCTCAATTTAAACGTAAGGCTGAAAATCCTTCTCTAGAATAAAGGATCACAAATATCGAATGACTATTAAGAACTGATGCTGACAATTAAAACCGAAATTAGAATGAAAACGACCAACTGGTCAACGCCATTGTCTAACGAGTCTGAGACACGCAGTCAGCAAGAAGCATAACCAGTTGCCATTAATGGGAATTGCAGATGGTTGCAAGTTTTATAATTTTATCATCCTTATAAATAACAACACATGTTTTAATCTATAGAAACATATTTCGGAAAAATCAGTTATGAAATCATCTTACTCTTTATCGAACCTGATTTAGCAAGTTGTTTTAATTAACGTTTCACTAATTTTAACATGAGACTTAAGGTAGTTTAAATCAATTGATAAGATTGATTGAAACGATTTGAACTTAATACAGTTAAACAAAAATATTACAAAAAATAAGTAGTTGACCAGAAAATCCCTCATGTTTTAAAATAAACTGAAAATATGTATAGACGTAATATAAAACTAAATATGAAAAAAAAATATATATTCAATATGTGTTTCTATATTAGGTTTTTGTTTTTTTTTACGTATGTGTTCTGGGTATATTTAAAAATATTTTAACGAAGCCATTTAATATTTCACTTATTTTTATTTGTATTTAAACGTTTGAGGCAGTTAGATGAACAATATATTCTTCCTTAAATGGTAGGGTGGACATGAACTAATCATAAGATGCTAGGATATGTTGATTCATATAATTATATTTGAATATAAACTAAAATTTCGATAATTTTGACATTTATTTATTTGGTAGTTCATACATACATGGTTAATACATTTTTCAAAATAACAAAACAATTTGTTATTTCCAATTCAATTCAATTTGGTGCTGCCTTCACCATCGTAACGTTTTATCTTGGATATTGGAATCCAAGAATCATATAAATAAAAAAAAAAGAAAACATACTAACATTAAGTTATAATATACTGGGCATTGCATTTACATACAAAAAGCAGCTGAGTCGATAAAAGTATGAAAGAAAAATATACATACATTCATATGCATACATATAATACACACTATATATAAAGTCATTTAAAAAAACTACGGAGGTATCAATCCCTCCACAACATAAGTCATAAGAAATTAAAACTATTATACATAAGTAAATAAAAAATAAATAAAATATAAAATAAATAAAAAATAAATAAATAAAAATGAAATAAATAAATAGATAAATAAAAATAAATAAAACAAAACAAAAGAAAAAACGTAAATTATGGCATCGATATAATATCGAGTATCATGCTATAAACAAGGAAGCAGCCTGGAAACATAAAGCATGTTAAAATACTTGCGTACTTGGTTCTAGCCCTAAGCTTAGTCATCTAATCAACTTTCCCTATTTTTTTTTTTAATTTTAGTTTTCAAATTGTATTCATTCCTGTAGATTGATTGTAATTAATTTTGATTTTGTTTATGTTCTTTGAACTATTGGGAGAGGAGGGGAAGAGGGCGATTGCTCCTCTCGTCCCTCTTAAGTCTGCGCCAATGAATGATTGAGCAATATTAATAATTATTTTTAAATCAGAGACAGACATTACAGAAGCACGGTTGGGTTCAATGGCTGTGAGAAAAAGCTGCCAATTTGTGTAGGGAAAGTTCCACCCAACAGCAACCTCACCGAAACAAAACCTTGTTTCGACGATTCACAAGAAACAAGCGGCCGACTATGAATATGAATATAACAACATGGTCTAAGGGAGAAGCCCTGCAGTACATCTTGGAGTCGAGGACACCTCGGCAGGTTGAGAGCTTGCAGCGGTAGGTTGCCTGGGCCTGTCCAGTCTTCCAGATCATGACCACATTTCCTCTTCCTCGGCAGAGATGTTAGATACCACTTACGGCCATCCTGTCTGTCACGTGTGCTCCTACCTTCTCTATCTGTTCCATTCAAAGGAGTCATACGATAAGCCAATGCTGTATGAATCAGACATCGAATCCTCTCAACAAGTAATGCATATGCTCTGCGATTCTGTTTTTTGCTTCGAGGCATTGTAACACATTGGAACAAAAACCTAACCGCATTTCTCTATTCCAAAACGAAACACATTGAGGTTTACATACAATACTCGGCGAGGTCATTACGAAACTGTATTGTGAAATCAGAGCGAGAACTATTTTTTCTAGAAAATTCTTTCAACTCATTAATTTAATTTAAAAAATAAATAAATTACAAAAATTGAAAATGGGATTGCCTGTATAGGAAATCTACGCCTTATTTTTTTAAATGTATAATAATTTTAAAAAATCAAATCTTAAGGTACTCTTGTTATTTTCAAATAATTTTCTTCGGAACATTAACCCATTCACTACTTGACATTGAAATTTCATTGAAAACGTTGCAAAAATTGTGAAGAAACAAGAGTGCTTTCAGAATATACGTAACAATCGAAAATGGCGCCCAGGTCACGCATCAAAATTGCGCACCATCGAAAATTATCATAATATAAAAAATAGATACACTAAATAAAAAAGTCATAAATCTTACAAAATATATTTATTCTATAATATATAACGGACTTGTCAATTTAATATTCTGATTTTAACCGGTTTTACTGTTGCTATCGAAGTTCTTTTATAGTTTTTAGTTATGATAAATAATATATTAACTGCCGTAAAATAATATGATAAAGTTGTTTCATAAGATATCACGAGGATATGATCATTTTAGAACGATTAATATTAGCTGAGAGATGAAAGATAATTAGCTGACACATGTTTAATCTCATGCGGCCTATTTTAGCATCAATAGCATGAATAACAGATCCACGAGGGTGAGTCATATCCCATTCCTATACGGCCAACAGTTATCTAAGGCTTCTAGCGTCATTATTAAGAGTTTAGATCATTGGGAAATGATTTAATGAAGCTTGACACATAATCAATTAGAGCGCCTATGGGTATTTTTGTGGGGGCTGCTGGTATGCGATGTATCTTGTTTTAACTCCTCTTCGAAACGTTTTGCAGGTCTCTCACGGATTCGAAGCCTCGTTTTGCGTATATTAAATTAAAATCTCGTAAATTGAATGGAAATACTTAAATAGTTTTTTCTCATTGAAAATCAACGGAATAGGGTGATTACTCAAGCAATGAATGCAACCAAATAAAAAAAATGCTGAGGATATTAAACTAAAGAGGATAAAAAAATGAGCTAGTGATACGCGAACGTGCTCAGAAAAGCTGTTAAAAAATGTTTTATCTTTTTACTTAATACCTGTTCATTTCTTTGTTTTTGTGGTGTGCGAATCCTCCTGCATATTATTGCTCAACTGTAATTTGATGTTACTATTTTGTTTTTCGAAATTACTCTCTGAACTGTAAGTGAAGAAGAAAAAAAGTTCTCCTAAGTTTGCAATTACTGGAATGCAAGCTTGTTTTTGCAGATTTCTGTTTAATGATCTTTGGAGATTATATGCTCGATTCAGTCCTGAACTTACTACTAATAAAAAAAAAAAAAAAAATGATAATAAAGTAAAATTATATGCACTCTTAAGAGGATATCAGTTTCAAAAGCGTTTTTTTGCTGAATTTAAGTTTTTTTTGTTGGGAGTGTCCAACTATTGGTAGTGATTGATTGAATCTCGCTTGATCTGGAGAAGTAATGAGAAAAAAACATGTCATCTCTATTTTTTTTATTATTAATTTTTTTTTTAATTTGATACATTGGTATAAATGGATTCAGAATCGCATTCTTTCTAAGAGTTGAATTTCAAAATAAAAAATCAGTAAACAATATAAAATGTTTATTTTCGTATTCCGGCTCTTTAAAAAAATTCTATTTTTATTCTGAATCAATTTGTACTAATAATTCGGTTTAAAACATAAAAAGTTACTCATGTTTTCCCCCTCTGCCCTCAATGTATTTTCAAAAGCGTGAAACATTATAACTTTTTTGTCGTGAATTATATTTATAATTTTCTAAATTCTCAACCTGGTTCATTTATGATACATATATATAAAGAATTTCTCTTTCTAGAGGAATTATTACGAACGAGCATAGGTTTAATCTATTGTTAGGGTTAATCTATTATGTTTATGTATATTATTATTTTTTTATTTAATGTTATAAATTGAATGCATTTTTCCACATCACTTTGACTGTGATTGCTTGGGATATGAGGACTTACCGATGAAATTAAAATATTTTTTTCATTGTTTTTATATATTTCATCTTAGGGGTTCCTAAACTCACCCACATCTTTGCCTAATAAAACCTAGCGGCTTTGTTTTTTTTTCCGACCGCAATACTTTCATGATTCTTACCTATTCCAATCCTTCATAAACGTAAAGATGTTATCTTTATTTATTTTAAAAATAAATATGTGTATTTGTATAATATAATATAATATTATGTACATATTATATATCTATAATATTATAATATGCATATAATATCAGTTTATGTAACTTGTTTATAAAATCTTGTATATTTAACTTTTTCGTAACCTTACCTATTTTTATTTTTAAATGTATTGTAATTTTAACTGTAAATAACAGTGATTAAGTTTTAGTTTAAATTTTTTTGCTTCTAATTTTAAATTTTTTATATGTTTATTCTTTATAATAGCTTGTGATCAATTGTAAGATCATATCTGTCACTGTAGTTTAGTTGACTCTAAATTGTTTTGCATTTTTACTACGTATTGTTGTTGAATTAATAACTGTAATTTAGGGCGAAAATGGCCCTGGTGGTTAAAAAGCCCATTAATTTTATATAAATAAATTCTAAATAATGAAGTAATTTAGGTACAGACAGTTAATTTAATTATCGTTGTGTCGAAATTGAGTTTTCTCCTGAAGACTTAAATGTAAAATTGAGTAGCCGTTGAAATGTAGAATTTAGTCCAATAAGGTCTTGGAAAACCGGGACAAGTTTGGGAGGTCCTTCGTATGGTACTTAACGGATTCGGTAGGCTTTCTCCTTTAAATAGGACTGCCAAGAAATTTACTTCAACTAGCAAAACCGAAAAAAAAAATGAAGACAGGAGACGCGCGTGTGCTTTGGAAGCTGATTGAAATTGGCATCAGCTGAGCAGTAAAGAGTTGATTCAATTGCATACAGATAGCGTCGCAATTCTTGCACAATCCTCAACGCAATAGCGGGCCTGAGGAATGGGTTTGCTTCTGCGCCAATAATTAGACATTCCGTAATACTCACCCGTGGGATGGCTGCTCCTTCGTGTTCCTTATCATCTGGGTTACGGAACAACTAATCTGGAAATTCGTTACGGTTTGGAAAACGTCTCTTTTATGCACGTCAACTCCCCTGAAGAACGCTCTTTGATCTCTTAGTTTTGTACAAAATTAATCATGCTTCTAGATGAGGACAAATTGCATAAGGTTGGTATTGTTGGAACCTCAGAGAATAATCACAGAATAAACAAATAGACATGATCAAAATAAAATATAGGATTAGTTACTTCCTATTTTTAATCAAATAAGAAAAAAAAATGAAAGAATAGTGAAATATAAATAATTAAACCAACTAATAATTAATATACATATTTACAGCAACATTTATTTACAGTCTTATGAGAACTGAATAGATAGAAAGTGATTGAACAGGCGGAATTTAAAAGTGGGGAAGGGGTTATTGGAGCGAAGGATATAGGAAGGGATAGAATTCCATGAAGGGATGAGGAATGAATAATGAAAGATCTGGAATCTTGCATATAAATCTGAAGAACGGAATCGAGGAAAAAGCGGACCAATAGAGGAAAATGTTTTCATAAGAATATTTCACTTTTTATTTGTTCATATATAACTTAATTATTTTCTTCAACTAACATGTTTTGTTTATTTTCGTTTATGCTCATTAAATGAGTTCTTCTTATTATTATTATTATTTTCTAAACAGGTTCAAAATTGCTAAAAATATAGTCTGTTTATAGCAAAAACTTTAATGTGGTCGTTAAACAACATAATTTGTAGCCTGACTAGAATAATGAGCTAAGACAATAAAATATTTTCATTTGGCAGTCATTTACATTCCAAGCTTTTAATTGTATGTTTTTATATTTAGTATTGATAAAGAAAATTTAAAAAAAGAAGGATAAATCATTAACGAAGTCTGCTATACAGGAGAAACAGATGTGAGGAAAATCTATTTCATCTACTAATGTATCTGAAATAGAAACGCGTTACAAAGAATTACATATGTGTATTAGATTTCAGGATCTTTTATTTTTATAATTATTACATCTATTTAGAATTATTTATTTTTGATTTTTCCATCTTTTCCAAGATGGATTTAAAATTATTTTCTACTGGATAACTAGTCCAACTAATTTCGCTAAACTTCGACATCGCTTTAGAATCTTGTGAGGCAATATTGAATATTGTTTCCAGAATACTTGATTAAATATTTAAAAGAAAATACATATTTAAGATAAAATATATTGAAATACTTACTTAAAGCATCGGGCCATGTAGAATTTTCTAAAGAATTGTAATCTCGAATCTGAAATGATTTTGAACTTTGCTGAGGTAGTCTCAGGACAAAGCAGTGTCTTGTAGCATCAGTGTCTGCACAACATAGTTATTGAGTTATACTTCATGGTTGTTTACATTGTGAAATTGTTTGCCCTTTAAGAACATGGATTGATTGTGTGGCGTACGTCGCACAGTAAACATTCTTGAGAGGTGTCATATTTTTACTGAGCTATCAAGTTTTGAAGGGAACGATGTATATTTGTTGGGTTTGAATTGGAGAGATTTTAAACCCACCACCACCACGGGGGTAACAATGAAACTACCACAGCAAGTGTCATTGTATATGATCTACAATTTTTCCGAATTCTACTTTCGCTTGCACTGTTTTTAAGAAGAGAAGAGCAATGCAATTTCTTGATAGAGAAGAACATACTCCATCAACCTTGAGGAGGATGGTTATCCCTGTTCAAGAATAAATTTTAAATCCTTGTGAAGGAATTTGTTCCGCGAGACAGGGTCTCTTGGAGACGCGCGGCCCATTAACAGTAGGCTAAATTGCCTATATGGATAATCTGGCGCAAAGGATGTGCTATCTTTTTCGATGATGCTCAGACTACATTCATTCACTACTGTCAAGTTATTCGGTTAGTTAGTGGGCTGATTTTACGAGCGGATGCCAGTTGTAGACAGCTCCGAATGAATGAATCAGCCGCCCACTCGCCAATCAGTCGCGCGGCGGTTGTCTTTCGCCTCCAAACTTCTGCCATGTCTCCTCATCTTTCAGGTCAGTGAGCGATCGATATGTGTCATTTTGTTTTACATGATATTTGTGTACTTGTCATACGTATTTATTATTCTTGACTTATACATACGTCGACTTAACTCTTAACTTAAGACTTAACTCTTCGAATGCAGACGATATGGTTGCCAAAGAAGACGATATCGTTCCAATCTCTATTTTTTGCATATTGGGCTAGAGCAGGTGATATGGTATACAATATTTGATTGTTTTAGGAACAGAACAGAATCTTTGAGTTTGGTATATCGATTTCCTTATTTACTTTTATTTTTGAAAACTACTTTTAGATGGGGAAATTTGGAAGTTAAAGATTTTTTGATTTTTTGAGATAGGACAGGGATATATGGAATGGATTGGTATTGGCAAATCGTAGTGGGATACTGAGAGCAGTTTGTGGGAGACTGATGAAGATGGGGTTTGGATTGATTTTTGAGCAGGTTTTTTATAATGTGAACAGGAAAGTCGTTGGATTTCAGGATATTATATAGTTTGATTAGGTTATTGTCACGAACGAATGTATCAATTATTTGTTTGTCATATGCTGTAGTTTTTTAAAAATATGTTGACGATCTTTTATTAATCCTCAACCCTTCACCAGTTTCCCACAAACTGCTCTCAGTCTCCCACCATGATTCACCAATATCGATCCATCACATACATTCCCGTCCTATCTCAAAAAATCAAAAAAGCTTTAACTTCCAAATTTCCCTATCTAAAAATAGTTTTCAAAAATAACAGTAAATTAAGAAATCTATACACCAAACTCAAAGATCCTGTTCCGCTCCTACAACAATCAAATATTGTATACCATATCCCATGCCCTATGCCAAACTGCAGTTCTTCTTATATAGGAGAAACCCAAAACTATTTTAAAAAACTTATGTATTGCATAGTTCACACGCAGAATAAAATTATTTTATTTATTTTACTTTGAATCATTTTTAAATTGAAACCAAATTCAACATAAGTTTGTAAGATTTTCTTTATCTGGTCATACAACTTTATTGGAGAGAGTTTGAAGTTAGCTAAATTATAATTACATTGTCGCTTACTCCGGGTTGGCTTCGTATCATTTCATATTATTCTAAAGGATCGAACCGTTCAAGTCAAGGTTTAAGGATCTTTTGATATTAGTTTAGAGCCGTATAAATCACATACAAAAAAAAAATACATATATATTTCGGAGCGTAGCGTATGGACAGGGACTTAATACAACTGTAACCAATCTTCCAATGGCTTTTTTCTCTCCTCATAGCGATATTTTTTAATAATAATTTTTTAATCTGTAATGAAATAATTTAAAAATTTCGTTTCAATATTTTCCTGAACTACCAGCTGAAGTTTTTTTTAACATTTGAACTTGTTGACCCCCTTCGTATTTTTTTTGTATTTATTTTTTTTTATGCCAGAGTTAAAAAGACCCCCTCGGTACCGAGACTCGAACTCGTAGTTGATTATTTTAAACCAAATTGTTTCTTTTATCAGGTTAGCCCGCGCGGTCATCCCGCCCTAACCCCTATTCAATCTAAAGGTTTCTTACTCTACACTGCGCGAAAATGTCGAGATTTACTTTATGGATCCTCCAAGAAATCATAGTAATCATTCATGCCAGAATCGAAGGGGCGTCCACTTCTACGCTGAGATGGGCAAATGCTACTCTTAGTACCGAGTAACAAGCATTTTATTCAAATTGAACCACTATTGAGAATTCAATCACTGCTTCAGTTTGACATCGGTTGACATCAACTGAAGCAGTAATTAATTTATTTGCTACTCAAAAAAGTCCAGTGTTTGAGTAAAATACTTGGTACTAGGTCCTTGGAGGAGCATTTGCTGACACGATCGACCACCACAGCCTCAAAATTATCTATAATTTTTTTTTCCATATGAAAACCTAATATAAAGCATTATAAATCCTTTAAAGCATGCATCATTATCTGTGAAATTTAGTCAAATGTCGCTCCGGAACATGGAACTGAAGTCTTTGGATCGCTCCGTAGCTGAGTGAATTACTCGTGAAATTGGCTTATTTCTTTCTACCACCTTTCATAAGGCATTCTGAGTCCCCTTATGTAATACTTCCAGTCTTGTAATGGAACTATGGCTTCAAAGTAGATTACATGGTGTCTATTTAACTGGTCTATTTCGGATTTCTGTCCGTAATCGTCTAATCAATTGGTTTCTAAATGATTGACATTTTTAGTATCCGACTAATTTTTCGATTACTAAAGATTAAATATAATAATAAATGATTAATTATAATTAATTTCAAAGCATCATGAAGTAAGTAAACCAATCTTTGACAAACTTCTAATTAATTTCTAACAAAATGTTACATTTAACGTATTTTCTTTACAGAACAATAAATTGCAATTAAATCTAGTTTGATTTAACTATGACTAAAGTGTCACTATGATTTTAATTTTTTGTACAGTTTTAAGCAAGAAAAATAAAAAAATAATGGTTTAATGTATGTTTTAAAAATGATTTTATATTAATTGGAATTTATTTGATTGAATAGCTAACTAATTTTGGATATCTATCTATTCATATTTTTTTACCTTGAGTTTTAATAAAGACTAGTATATAGAATCCTTCAAAAAAATAATCTTTCCTTATTTAATGTTTATAGAAAGTTGACTAATATTTATTAAAAATATGTTCTCTTTTATAAGTAAAACTTAATTCGTACTTTAAATAAAACTAATTTTTCTACTTGGCCCATTAACCACCATTAACTAGAATATATCATGAGTTTATTTCAAAAAAAGTCGCTAAGTACATTTATGATAGAGTTGAGCTTTTAAGTGTGTTTTTGTAAATTTACACCTTACTTTTTTAAAAACAACCCAAACATACATAAATTGTATCAAAATGAAACAATATTATTTAACAAAAATAGTTACAATAAGTACACAATGTCCTGCTTTCTCAAAAAAGATCTCAGAGGAGATATTCATCTAAATACTAACTGATTTATTTTTAGGCGAAGCTCCATCTAATTGTACTAAAAAAGCGTAAAAAACAAAAAACAAAGTTGAGCAGACAATAGTTGCATGAATTTTAAAAGAGCATGGGTATGAGGATTTACTAAAATTAATATACGAGAATTTGTTATTGACGAGCTGTAATAGTGCTTATAGCGGAGCTGACTCCATGCATTCTCTACCTGACGTCTTGTTCCTTTCCTAAAATTGTTATTTAACTATAAATCCATAAAATTACGTAGAACAATTACGCAAGGATTTGATATTGCATTCCTTAGAGTTTTATTTTGTCTGCTGAATGCATTAAAATACAAAACAAACACGTATTATAAACAATGTTTTTGGTTGTCTATCTGTTCTTCATTACGTCGTTATGAAAAAAACAATTATTTGTTTTTGATTGTTATGTATTGTTGAAAATCATTCGCTGGTACAGTATAAATAAAAAACAAAGATGAAATGTTTGGTTTTGTTTTGATTTTACCAACAACTGATTAAATAATGATAAATTATTTCAGTCAACTACCCATCGCTTCTCATCATTTGTTTAACATCGTCCCTTACATCTGTATAAACACAAGAACCATAAAATTACTGATATTTTATTTTAAATTAATTTTATTTTATTAATTTATGTTATAACGTAATTTTAAAGACCTTGGTACATATACATAACCTTATCTGTCGAATGGTCGTTCGCGATTTAAATGTGTTATCCCAATATTAAATATGATATGCATTTAATATTTTCTTTTCACATTAAAACAATTAAATATACTATTACTTCATTTTTAGTTGTATTTTTAGGTTTAAGAACTGTTTTTGTTGTCAAAAATTGTTGGTCAGATTGTAAAGCTTTAGTTTGTTGATTGTTGTCAACTTCTGGGGCTTGCTTTGATTTGATAAGAGTCAAATCATTAAACATGGGTTTGTGTTTCATTGGATCCCATAGTGAAAAGACAGGTAAAACTCTCCTAATTCCTAAAATTACTATAAAATTGTAAATAATGTATAGTATTTATAAACTGGGTTAAATCTTTGAATCTATTCATATACCAATCGAATATTGTTTTAGCTTAACTAGAAGATCTATTACATGGTATGAAATATTAATATTGAAAATAAGGAAAAATTTAATTAAAAATTATTGTTGTTTTTTTTTTTTTTTATAGAAATTGTCTTATCAAGAATAGATATAGCTCAGAAAAATGTTGAATATATTTTTCATATTTATTTGAATTTATATTTCTAAAACTCCCATCGAATAATGGCCTAATATTATAAAACTGAGATATACACCTGATTTAATTTAATAATGAAAGCACATAAACTTGTTATTATTTTGTTCGCATTAATTTTATTTATTCCACAGTGTGATTAATTGATTATTAAAAAAAAAAAACTTTAGTGTTTATTTATTAATTAGTTAATAAAATGTATTAATATTTCTATTTTAAATTTTTTCCAGAGGGTCGTGTTGAAGTTTCAAGAGAAAACAAATACCTTAGCACACTTGCACCAGGCAAAGTTTTTGGTGAATTGGCTATCTTATACAACTGTAAAAGAACTGCTACGATAAAAGGTATGTACTGAGATTATAAATTATAAATAATCTTTTTGTAATTTTTTTTGTCTCCTTCGCTTATCAAATTCTAATCTTTTATATTTATGTTTCTGTCATTTTCATTAAGTCCAACATTTACGACTTTCAAACAATATTATTCATTTTTTCTTTAATCTATGGTAATGTGAATCATCCAAGAGATGTTTTCTTATAAACATTCTTTATAATTTGTTACTAGCAAATATTTGGTGGTAAATTAAATTGATAAAATAAATTTTTGAAACTATTAATGTTATTTTGCTTTTTTCATTGATGATGGACTTCAGCATATACTGAGTATTTATGTTTTTTCCTATTAAATGTTTATTTAACTATACAAACTTAGATTCATTAAGAAGAACTTCAAAATATTTAATTGTCACAGTTTTAATTAGTAATGAACTTCATTTATTTGTGTTGTTTTACAGCTGCGACTGATTGTAAACTATGGGCAATCGAGAGGCAATGTTTCCAGACAATTATGATGAGGACTGGTCTCATCAGACAGGCAGAATATACAGACTTTTTGAAGAGGTATTAGTTTCTTTCTGTTTTTATTTCTATATTAGCCTAAGTGAGAATATTATATAAGTCTAAAATAGGCCATAACTGTAATTATTCATTTATTTATTATTTTTTACGAATTTCTTTTTTTTTTAATTCATATTTTTAAAAAATTTACTATTCAAATGCAATCGAAATAATGCGCTCTCCTATAACACCGTAGGAGAATGAACTTGCTTATTTATTTTATCACATTGGTAAATTGTTAGTAATATTGATGGCTTTGAACATATAAACTTGGTTTAGTTCTCCAATCTCTTCCGTTACACATTACAGCTCCTCCAAAGTACATTTTGTCCTACGCTTTAGAACAGGAGTCTCCAAAATTTTTGTCCCACATGCCGCATTGAGATCTCAATCTAAGTCCTGCGGGCTATGACTTGCAATGGAAAAAAAAATCTTGGTCCATAAATGACACTTCTGTTGTGAAATGAGCGTTCTAAGAGAATAATAAATGTTGTAGTAACTTCTTGTGTTAGTAATTAATTTCATTTTTTTTAAATAGTTTTAAAATTTTACCATGTAATCAAAGAAACGTTCGTGGGTCAGATTGGAGGTGCTTGCTGGATGTATCCGGCCCGCGGGCTTCAGTTTTTAGACCTCTTCTTTAGAACTTATCAATAGTCTAGAGTTTCATTTGAGGACATCTTCATTACTACAATAACTTAAAATACTCGTAGGCTTCAACTTTGCTTACAATATACTATATGTGTTTAAATAGACAAACAAGTCCAATCTCTTTATATTGAATAGTGTTGATTCCGTAGTCAGTATTTATTTTTTTAAATTAAATTATTTGTTACGGTTGTAAATATATAAAAAATATATATTTCTTTTTATTTTACAAATTACTTTCAAAATTGTGTTATAAAGTAATAGTTCATCAAACGTATGAATTTCTTGTTAGATACTAATATCTTTCTAAGTGTATTTATTAATTTACTTTGTTATTTTCAGTGTACCAATATTTAAAAACTTGCCAGAAGAAACACTCATTAAAATTTCTGATGTTTTGGAGGAGGTGAGTTAAACAAATGTTTATATTATACATTCATTTGAATAATTATATCTAATCAACGATATTGAGATATATTAATAGTTTAATTAATTTACAATTAGAATAGTTTCTCCCCCAGCAATTTATATGTTGGTATTTGTAAATATAGTTCCAAATATCTGGTCATGAAATTTTTTCTGTACTGTTACAGCTAATGATATTCATATTAGTTGTTTAGTTATCATTTCATTTTGCATGAAATGGGGAAACCTATTTACTTTATTTCTTGAATTTTGCTTTGAATATAATATAATAACAGAATATATATAATATACTTTTCTCTATACCGTATATTTTTTTTATTATTATTCCATTTTCAGACATACTATAATGAAGGTGATTATATCATCCGCCAAGGAGCTAGAGGAGATACCTTTTTCATCATTAGTAAAGGACAGGTGTGTTTATATTTTATGTTTCTAATTTACATTTTGTTGAAAATACGGAAGTTATTAAAAAATTATATAATTATTCTTAATTCTTTAGTTCAATTTCACTTACTTTATAAAGTATCATAACAGGGCTATTAGGACAAGAATCAAAAAATATAATTAGTGCCTCAGGACCTAGCGCTGATGCTGCTACCTATAGTAGAGATTGTGAATTATATCAATAATTAGTGCCTTATGTTTAATCTAAAACTTTTTTGGGAGGTACTAATAGTCCCAATTTATAGTACATATTTATTTTATTTTCATTAGATTGCAAGTTTTATAAAGTGTTACTAATTTTTATTATAAAACAGTATTCAGCTAGTCAATGCGAATGAATTAAAATTAATGATGCTTTTATATATTTTATTATTACAACAGCTCATAAGTTATCATGCGCTATTTAAACAATAAAATTAATTTTGATTTCAGGTGAAGGTAACAATCAAACAACCAAATTCTTTAGAGGAGAAATTTATTAGAACTCTTAGGAAAGGAGACTTTTTCGGTGAAAAAGCTCTTCAAGGGTAAGGATATTGATTTTTATTTATTTTATTACATAAATTAATTTATTGAAATGTCGTATTAATTTAAAAGTGATGGATCTCCCTAACTCTCTTCTGAATAACATTTTTAACTATTATTTTATTATGAAATGAATTGAATTGTTTTGTCAACAATTGATTTGTTTTGTAAACAATTGATTGTACCCCTCAACTACTGCTAATAAACCTATCCAATCTCCACTCATCCAATCCTCTGTCGGGTGCAATGGAATGGTGCAAATCTCAAATGATCTATGTCATAGAGTTGTGTTAGTAAGCGAACTGACTAATATAGAACTGAACCTATACCTCTATCCGAATCAATCTGAGGCCTGTGTTTCATCATCCCCAGTCATAATATTTTCTTATTCTCTAATATGTTAAGGAATTACAAAATTTAACAATTTCTTGTTAGTTTTTTCGTTTAAAATATTGAGACATTGATATATTGATATAAATTCAAACCTTAGGATCAGAAAAGAATAATAGAGTTAACGAAAAATTTAAAAAAATATTTCTTATAGTTTAAACATTGCAAACTAACCTACAAAGTGATGAAATTTAGCCCAGAAAGTTTTTTTTTTTTTGTATTCCTGGCACAAAAATAATATAATAGACAAAAACTTTTAGAAGGAAATAACTTTGATTAAAATATCAACAAAATGATTATTTCTTAGATTTGGTGCTCATTTAAAAAAAAATGTGAATGTCTAATTCTAACATTTTTAATTCTAAAATGGTACATCCATACTTTCAATATATTCCAAACAACCATATAAATTAGTTATTTATTTTATTTTTTTCTGTTGACATTGCAAACAATGCAGATCTTTTGTTGTCTTAACAAGCCTACTCAATCTCTGCCTATGTTGGGCTATTTCTTTGCAGTTATCTGACTTCTATCGAGGCATTCATTGTTACTTATAGGCTTCCAGATGGATTGCTACGAGCTACATGCCCCGCCCATATTAACCTCTGTGCCTTCATGTCATGAGATATTGATTGACCAGTTTTTGTAAGCACCTCTTTTTTGTTCTTTCTTATCCATGTGTTAGTACTCTGATCCTAGATCACTCTAGTTATTTGTTAGTTGGGCAGAGGATTTTTCTCTCAAGTCTTTCAACATTTTTTTCTAGGATGCTGGTTAGTGTTCTGGTCTCACAGCCATTTATTATAACTGGGTTTATCATAGCATTGAACACCCTTAATTTGAGATTTATAGAGATTTTGGGAGTTTCAATACCCCTAAATGGAAGAAGAAAGCTCTGTTTGCACTTGTTATATGCTGGTCTATTTCCGATCATTGGTCATTCATTAGGAATTTTATGGAGTCGAGGTATTTGAATTTTTCTACTCTTGGGTACGATTTTCCTTCTACTCAGATCCTGTTATTGGTATAGACTTTTCGTCTTATTATCATGTATTTTGTTTTGTCTTCATTTACGTGTAGATCGATTCGCTCTGCTTCTCTTATCAGGAGTTCTAGTTAGTTTCTTAATGTTCTCTGGATTACTTCCAAGGACATCTATATCATCTGCATATCTGCAAGGATTTTATTATTCATTCCGATGTCGATCCCTCCATTTTCATGAGATATTATTCTTATTTCCTTCTCCAGCTCTAAGTTGAACAAGATTGGTGATAGTCCATCTCCCTGCCGCAAGCCCGTTCTAACTTTGAAGGCTTCAGATGCTTCTACGTGTATTAGAACTCAACATTTAAGGTCTTTTGTAAATGCCTTTGTCAATCTCACCAACTTACCGAGAATTCCCAGTTCAGTCATGATTTTCCAAACACTGTTCCTGTCCAATAGAATCATAGGCTGCTTTGAAATCCACAAACAGGGCGTCCTGTTCTACTTCCCATCATTTTTCGAATACTCGTTTTAGGATAAAGATCTGGTGTAACTTGCTCCTTCATTTTCTGAATCCAGCTTAGTGGTCGCCTATTATATTTTCGTAATACGGATATATCCGGTTGAATAGGATATTATCTTATAAGCATCCAGAAGGAATCTTTTTTTTAGGATAGGGCAGATGAGGGCTATATTCTAAGCCTCTGATTTCTTTTCCTCCCATATATTCTGAATTAGTTATTATTAATAATCATAAATTAATTATTTTAAATTGGAAGTTCAAAGAATTAATTGAAGAATATACAAAATATTAGGATTAATGTAACTGCTTATTTTCTCATATCTATTGCACCTGACAGATTGTTTTTGAAAAAATAATCATAAATTCAATTATATTTAAAATTATTTTTATCATTAGAAGCTATTGTAATATTCAACAATGTCAGGATCCCATTTTGCATTAAAAGCTTCATATTTTATGTTTTTAATGAAAGAATTAAATATTTGATTGTTTTTTTATTTGGATTTATAAAGAGACCCCATTACTTTTTTATTATTTTCAAATACATAAAAAATATTAATTATTGCAAAATATTTTTTTCAAGCCAATTAAACTAATCATAAATGTTTAGATTGTTGGATGTCATTCGACAAAGGGAAATTTTCCTCGGGTACGATAAGTATATGGGTGTCAAATGCTAACTCACCTCACTATATTAATAATTCCATTATAGCAATTGTTTAATATTATATATCATTTTTCATTATGTTACAAGATGAATGGTAACTAACACTAATAAGGAACGTGTTTGGGAATTTTTAGTTAGATTGTTTATCAACATGGAATGGAGTTTCGGAATGCATCATCTCCAATTTGTTTTATATATTATTTTAACAATTCTATACCATGTTTCATTCATTACATCATAAATTTAATTGTTCGCATTGAATTGCACATTCACCCTCCTTATATTAAATATTAGTCTTTAAAATCATAATCTTTAGTGTTACATTGCAATCATAAGTGACTGACAGTAGCGATCATGTGCATACATGTATCTATAAATGCATGTATAAATGTTGCTTTTCCTATTATAAAAATTCAAGTAGTTTTTAATTAACCTGTAATACCAATGGAGGTTAAAGATAATATAAATCTATTGACTTTTTTTTATGTTTATTCATTTATATGATATGATTTTATGACTAAGTGTTGAGATATTTGCATGGAAACAAAATGTGAAATTAGATCCACAGTAGAATTCATGTGATAAAAAATGTTGCAAATTATTACACAATGGTTTATTATTTCCAAATAGTTATATATCAAATGTCAGTTAGATGAAAATAAAGAAAAGGTGATTGCTAATATTGACCTGAATATTTTTTTCCCTTTTATTATTAGTAATTTTAGTCCAAAAAATTAGGGATTGGCCCCAACATTAAAACAATAAAGATGAAACTTGTCAAAATTGTTCATTACCCTAACCATAATAACTGGTAAAAAGTCCCAAAGAATCTCGCTTCAGGTTTTGATGGAGAGAGAGGGAGAAGAACAGAAAACTGATATTTTTTTAGCTTTTTGAGAATATCTCAAAAATTATGAAGTTTTTCACCAAGATCGTTCAGTACGATATTTAAGTATTTTAAAATCTTTATAAAAATGAATTTATACATTTTTTTTTTATAAAATCAATGGTTACATAGATATTTATGAGACTATATCTGTTGCATTTCTACTTTAAGCGAAAATTGCTCCAAACCATGAAGTTGATGTTCATAGTAAAGATACTTTTTTTAAGTTTAATAAGTTTTTTTAACATTTTTGATCGTTCAATTTATTATTCAAAGATTTGAATTGATTTCTTTTAATGATTCTTGAAAGTCATTGACAGTGGCCATAACTTTAAACAAACTTTTTTTTTTAGGGAGCCTTAGAAATTTAAAATTAAAACTTCCATTAAACACAATTAAACATGTACTATCCATTGCCCTAGTATTTTATAAATTTTTGTATTAGGTATGTACAAAATTATGAGTTTTAGAATGAGTCAATTTTGATGTCAGCTTATTAGAATTTTCTCTGATTTGGTTTGGTTAGCATCCTTGAATCTTAAGCTGTACCTGGTTGAATCCAGCCCATTTTTCATTTTTATTTTATAGTGATTCAATCCATAACATCACTCTTTTTCTGGTATAGGTCAGTTAATCTTTACTATTACCCACACTTAGTACTTCACTACATAAGGGTGCTAGACAATGGTGGTTTCCTCGATGACTGTATAATTGATGATTGTGATCTGTGGAAAAGTTGCAGAAATCATAAAATTACTTAATTGTGAAATATGCAACTTAAACTGATGATGTTTTTCTTTATCCTCTCGAAATAAAAGAGTTAGCTGTTAAATTGTTATCATTATTTTAATCCACTATTTTGTTTTATAAATTTAACTACCTTGGCTGTATTAGCAACTTAAGCATGTATGGCTCATGTGATTTCGTCTTTAAAGGTCTTTCTCTACCTTAACTTAAATACATATAAAACACTTAGAAAAAATAATTTAATGGCATACGGTGCCTGTTTTTATTTGGTATAGTTACTTATATAGTTATTATATACATTAAATCCTGCTGTTTATATAATTTAAATGAAAGTACAAAATATATTAATTCATTTATTCTACAATTACTGACTCTTATATTTTTAATCAATCCAAATGCCTTTCTTTTGACCCTGTTTCTATTTTTCACAAGTATGAGTTAAATTAGTCAATTAATAAATCAGGCATTGAGAGGACAGTGTTGACCATGTTGTCACAAAAGAGTGGTAAATGATTTTGAATTAATCGCTTTTACCAAAGTCTGCCTTTAGGGTTTTTTATAGGCTGTTAATGCATTATTTATATTGTTATTTCTAAGGTCTAAAAATAAGAATCAAATAAATATTTTTTTTTCTTTTTAGCGATGATTTAAGAACTGCCAATATTATAGCTGACGACCCTGATGGTGTTTCCTGTCTTGTTATTGATCGAGAAACATTCAACCAACTTATTTCGGGTCTTGATGAAGTTCGAACAAGGTACAAGGATGAAGCCATCGACAGAAAGAGGTATGTTTTATGTATTTTTTTGGTTTCTACTTAAAACTCCTCATTGTGGAAAAAGTAACAAAATATTTTCTTACCACTTGTCAAAAATAAAGTAACTGATTATGCCCTGTCCTAATAATAGTGGAAGATATGATTGGTGAAAAATTATTAATTTTCATTGTTTTAATGATGAGCAGGGCTGTCCTGAAACAGAAGGCTAGTTGAACCATCAAAAATCTTGAGTTGTAGCACATTTTTTGTGGATTATAAATTTTGGGAGGAAACAAATAGAAATATATTTCTACCAGTATATACAAATATATAATTGAATATAATATACAAATATATTTTATCAAGGGTGGGATGGTTACAATCCGATAACCGAAGCTATAGAAGATAAAATAATTTTGAGTTGATGTCCTGGTGCTCGTGGCTTTTAACGTCGACATTAATCCCTGCCCTCACTTCCTGCCACGGGAAAATCCCGTGTAGCCTTAAAGGCGACAAAAGGGAAAAATACAAAAAAAAAATTATATATATACATATATATTTTTATTCTTTCTTCCTTCAATTGGTTGAAACAATTTTAATTATAATAAAAGTATCTAATTTTATAATTAGATGTTTCAATTATTTATTTGTATTAACGGACTTATTCCAATTTTGAAACATTTTACTCTTGAAATTGTTCTTTTAAACATTGTTGTAATACCATTGAAATTAGTGTCTCGTTTCAATAATTAATCATTTGCCTATGGATTTTTAATGAGCAAAATCTGTTATTATTTTTATCATAGCTAGGTTTTAATGGTTATTTAATTTCTGCTAAATCATCATTATCAATACCTTAAAATAGTATTAATTTATTTTTTTTTACAAATGGCACACTAGGATTTTGGAAATCGTAAAAGGTAAGATTTTATTAAAGATATAACAAAATTAAAGGAATAATTTGTTTTTATTTAAAAATATAATTTTTTACTGAAAAAATGATTATTAAATACTATAAACTCACATTTGTAAAATAGTGCATTACATAGATGTTATCAAATACCTGTTAAATTGATTTTCATTTAATTGATTTATTACTTTTTTTTTTTAGAACATATGCTAGTTTAGAATGACATTGCACTTAACCTATTTTCTTGGCCAATTATATATACAGTTATTTCACCCAAAAAGTTCATTTTACAATAAAAAAATGTTTATTGACAAAGTGTGTTGGTTTTTAATGGGTTTTATAAAAAAGAAAAAACGCTTGAAAAAAATTCTGTAAGTTTCAAATGTTCCAAAGTCATGGATAGTTTCCAATATTTCATTACAAAGTAATTGTTTAAAATTTCACATTTAGCTAATCAAAGAGGGATGAAATGTTAAATAAATAGTTATTTTATATCTGTTTTTTATTTATTGTTAACTATAATTATTTTATATTTTTTTTATGATTTTGAAATAATTTCATACTTTTTTTGACATTTAGGTTGAATGAAGAGTTTGAGGGTCTGAGACTAAGTGACCTGAAAGCTTTAGCAACTCTTGGGGTCGGTGGTTTTGGCCGTGTGGAGCTTGTCCAAATTGCAGCTGACCCTGCCAGGTCATTTGCTTTGAAGCAAATGAAGAAAAGCCAGGTTTGTAACAGTTACATGTTAAAATATAAATACTTATGTGCAGATATAATAAGTTGTAGACACTGTATGTATTTAATTTAACCAAATGTTATAATTATTTGTATGTAAATTAAAAATAGTATTACCTTATTTTCTGCTTAATAAACTTTTCATTCGAAATTGCTATTTTAGTTTTTGTTATAAAATAATGATATTCTCTTTAATACTGATTTTATTGAAAATTGTGGCTTAGTTATTGGATTACTGAGATGTCGGGCTAAATTTTATTTGAATGTTTTACAACTGATTTTAAATTTCTCTCTCTACCATGTAAACCCAACTTTGAGCAGCATTTAATTACTTTTTACAATTTAATTAATAGATCTGGTAATTATGTTGGCTGAATAAAATAATAATCTGATACGGCCATTAAGTCCAAATTTAAACCATATTGATCATCTAAATTTAATGGGATCAGTTAATAAATAAAAAATAAAATTCACTATCTGAAACTGCTTCTTAAAAGAAAAATATCCTCCAGAACTTAGTATAAAATCATTTAATGGTCTACTAGGAAACAAACAAGCTGATGTACTCGCACAGATGGCTTTGGAATGCCGCAAACTAGTCCTTTCCTGCCCTACAACTCTGCTAAAAATATTTAGCAGAACTAGGAAGAGGTTAGAAAATGGCAAAAACAACAAGCTGCTGGAAAAAATAAGAGAAAGTATGTGGTAGAGGCCGATTATTCAAACTCAAAGTAGGAAATCTCGGTGGCATGTTTCCACAGCTTGAAGAGACATTACCTACAAAATCATTCGCACAGATCATGTCATAGAAAGCCCTATATGCTCCGTTCTGTCTGATGTTCTTCCTAATGTGATGTGCATAGCTGCTAGCAATGGGAGCATTAAATTAGATAATTTCGTTATTGCAAAAAATAGCCATAAATTATGGCGTTCTTGCCAACATCATAGGTGTTGAATAAAAAAAAAGAAAAAAGTGTTAATACTTTGTATTTGTTATAAATTCTTGCAAAATGTCTAATAAGAAACATGTTTTTGCAGATAGTTGAAACGCGGCAGCAGCAGCATATCATGTCTGAAAAAGAAATAATGGGAGAAGCCAATTGTGATTTTATCGTGAAATTGTACAGAACATTCAAAGATAGGAAATATTTATATATGCTAATGGAATCTTGCCTGGGTGGAGAGCTTTGGACGATTCTCAGGTTTGTTATTATGTCCATTAAAATCGTTTTAGATTTAATCATTTATTTTAGAATTATCTAATCAACTTATTATTTTATCCTTATGATTTTTTTTTTATTTTAAAATTATTTTTCAGGGATAAAGGCCATTTTGATGATAGCACCACTAGATTTTATACAGCTTGCGTCATTGAAGCTTTTGATTATTTGCATTCAAGGAATATCATTTACAGGGACCTAAAACCTGAAAATCTCCTTTTAGATATCACAGGTTATGTGAAGCTGGTTGATTTTGGTTTTGCTAAGAAATTACAGGTAATTTCATTTTTAGTTTTCTATTAGATAGCCTATTGTTTATAATTTGTGTAGTTATGTATATATAAATATGTAATTTCTCTTCTTTTTTTTTCATCACAATTAAGTAATTGTGAGAAGATTTTATGTTCATTTGTATATATATTTTATTTTTTATTTTTTACTGGTTACATACTTTTTAAATAATGTATATAATATTAAAATTTTTAGAAGTTAGTTTTTGGCCAGATTTGTACTTTACTTTGTATTAACTCATCATTGTTATTCTAAAGGGACTTAGTCTCAGAATAAAGTTTAATTTTCTATTCTATTCTATTCTATTCTAATTTATTATAACATTTTCTCTGTAACGTATATATAATTTAAATTTTTAAACTTACCACTTTTCATTACCTATTAACTATATTCATTCCTTACCAAATTAACAAGTTGGATATTAAACATTTTTACATATAAGGTAAGGGAATCAGGATAGCTTAGTAAGGTACTGTGATACTCTTCTCTGGGTCCCAGATTCTAGTCCAGGTGTGAGAGGTAAATGTTTATTCTCTTATATCAGCTGTGGATGGACCCAGGGGCCAGTAAACCCTCCTCAAGCACATCCCATCCAGCCTCTATAAATTAACTACTTTTAATCAATTAAGGAGGAAAAATCTGACAGTTGAACATGATATCGGTTGTATCTTCTCCTTTCTCAATCATTAATCTATTGGGTTGTCCGGAAAATAATGCAGGATTTTGAGTTTTCTTTAAAATACCCCTCTATATAACAAATAACTGTTTATGTTTACTTGATTATTCATTTGTATGAATGTCAGCACTTATTAATTCTCTTTCAAAACATAATGTTTGTTTACTTCTGTAGCATTTCACTGTTTAGAAATAATACAATCTTTACTAAGATGTCAACACGCGATTTTCATATAATTTTGTTTTATGAGTTTAAACTGGGTCGGAATGAGGCCCAGACGGCCATAAACATTAATCAAGTCTGGGATGAAAGCAGCATTAATTAGTGCACTGGTCAATGGTGGTTCAAAAAATTTCGGAAGGGAGACTTCAGCCTTGAAGTCAAAGAAGGTCGTGGAAGGACTTCCTCTCTTGATGAAGATGTTCTGCGAGCTTTGATGGAAGAAAACCTCAGAACAACTATTCGAGAACTTGCAGGGAAAATTAACCTTAGCAAATCAACCATCGATGATCACTTCAAGGCGATTGGAAGGGTAAAAAAGCTTGAAAGTTGGGTTAACATTAAACGACCACAAAAAAAAAAAAAAAAACCAGCATTATGAAGTTTGTGCTACACTTCTTTGCCGAAACGAAAACGACCATTTTTTTGTCCAGAATCGTTCATTGTGATGAAAAGTGGATACTTTACAATGACAGTAGACGTTCTGGACAGTGGCTCGACAAAGGAGAAGCAGCAGAACATTTCCTCCTTTCCTCCCCCCACCAACTAAGCCCCCAACTCATCAAAAAAAGGTGATGGTTACTGTGTGGTGGGCTTCATTTGGTTTGATACACTACAGCTTCTTAAATCCTGGAGAAACTATCAATGCTGAATCGTATTGTAACCAAATTAATGTGATGCATCAGAAGGGGCTCATTTTGTTGCTTGACAACACCCGGCCACATGTTTTACATGTGATGTCACAAAAACTGTTGGAGCTTGGATATGAAATTGGCCACACCCGCCCTACTCTCCAGACCTCTCGCCTGCATATTATCAATTTTTTGTAGACACATCGGCCGCTTCTTATGTGACAAAAAATTTAATGGACAAAGGAAATTAGAAAATGCGTTTTTGCAGTTTATCGATTCTAAAGATGAGAAATTCTATTCTGAGGGAATGGAAAAGTTGCCAACATGTTGGCAGAAATGTATTGATAAAAAAGTGGAGACGATTTTGATTAAATAAAAAAGTTGATTAAATAAAACCAAAATCACTAATTAACCAAAATTATTAATTAAGTTTTTTTTCTTTATTTATTATTTATTTTTTTTCTGTTGGCATTACAGACCTTGTAAGTTGTTTGCCCTCTCCATCAATCCCTTTCTTGTACTATTTCTTTCCAGTTGTCTGCATGGAGCTCTATGACATATTAGTTTTTGACCTGTCGATCTGGTTTTTATCCTTCCATATGTTTTCTCTTACCTACTATTAAAGCGTTCATTGTTGGGTAGATTGCTTCAAGCTACATGCTCCTCCCTTCTTAACCTTCTTTTTTTCGTCTAATGACATGTTGATTGACCAGTTTCTGTTAGCCGTTCTTTATTGGTATTTCTCCTTTGTACTTTAGTACTCTGATCCCAGATCATTTCGGTCATCATGTGGAGGACTTTTCTCTCAAATCTTTCAATATTTCTTTCTAGAGAAGTGGTTAGGTTATTTAGGTCTATTATGCAGCTGTAAATGAGGACTGGTTTTATCATAGCGTTGTACACCCTTAATTTTAGATTTCTTAAGATTTTTGGGGATTTCAATAATTTTGAATGGGAGAAGAAAGCTGTGCGAGCGCTTGTTATACACTGCTCTATTTGCGACTGTTGCTCATTCATTGAAGTTGTAGTTGGTTTGAATTTTTCTACTCTTTGGAACTTAAATTATATTTTGTTTTTTCTTCATTTACTTGTATGCCGATTCGCTTTGCTTGTTATTTTTATTTCTTATTCGCTTATCAGACCTTTAGCGAGTGTTTCAATGTGGTCATGATTACCTCCAAGGACGATAATACCATCTGTTTATCCAAGAATTTTATGATGTATTTTTTTTTTTATACATTCATGTATATAATGTTCAATATATTTATAATTTTTAAATCTTGTCAAATTAATCGGTAAGCTTCACATATTTTTAAAACAATTTTTTTTTTTATTAGTTTTAAAATGAATATCTCAGTTTCTCTTCTCATTCAAAAGTAACAAAATAAAAAAAAAAATAATGATAATAATGTTTAGAAATAATTCTTATAAAATGAGTTTCATCATTAATGCCATTTTTTATATCATAGCATGGCCGGAAAACATGGACATTTTGTGGTACACCAGAATATGTGGCTCCTGAAGTGATTTTAAATAGAGGTCACGACATCAGCGCTGATTACTGGTCACTAGGCGTCTTGATGTTTGAATTACTTACTGGTATGCAATGATTTTATAATATTTATAGTTGAATATAATATTATTGATGGTATTATTTATTATATGATTTCTATTATGCAGGAACACCTCCCTTCACTGGTGCAGATCCCATGAAGACTTATAACATAATTTTGAAAGGCATAGATGCGATAGAATTTCCAAGAAACATAACGCGTAATGCAAATGTACTGATTAAAAAACTTTGCAGGTATATTATATTTCCTTGAATATGAATCATCAAAATAATTATATTATAATTACTTATTTTTAATGTATTTTCTTTTTTATTTTTAGGGATAACCCAGCTGAAAGATTAGGATACCAAAAAGGTGGAATCAGTGAAATACAAAAGCACAAGTTCGTAGTTTTTATGATTTTATTATAAAATTTATCAGTTCTGCCATAAATACTGTTACAAAAGTTGAACTTTGTTTACATCCTTGGGTATTATTTAGATAATCTTTACCTCTATCAGGTTATTTTCTTTGCATGTCAAGATAATAATCCCAATTAGTTTTTATTTTTCTTTCGCTTAGTTAACATGGCATGGGGTGATAAAGAAAATCGGATAGCTGTGATCGCCTTACACAAAGTTCGAAAATGTAGGTCAGAGATTTTCAAAACTTTGAAACTTTTGGGTATCAGCCGTATGTTCTTGTACCACACTATAAATAGATTTAATGAGACCCTATCTGTATGTGACAGACTTTGGCCGGGTCGTTTCCACACTGAGAACGGCAAATGCAGTGGCTGTTCGAATCAGTAGAAATCCCATTCGAAAACAACAAATCATGTCTCAGGAAATGGGAATCTCTGTCAGATCAATGTCTTGTATAATAAAAAGTGACCTTAGGATAGGGGCATTTCAAAGAATGACTGGAAAAAGGCTAACACTTCTCTAAAAAAAACTCCCCTAGAGTGGATAGATGCAAAGTGCTCCTTGGCCGTTACACCAATGGTCTTCATCGAAAAATTTTGTTTAGCGATGAGAAACGTTTTACAATTGAAGAAAAGTTTAATATCCAATGTGATCGTGTGTACGTACACAGTTCTAAAGAAGCCCAGGAAGTCACTGGAAGAGTGGAAAGAGGTTATCACCCTTCCTCAGTGATGGGAGTTTGCTTTGATGGCACCACAAACCTCCGTTTTTATGAAAATGGAGTTAAAACATCCGCTAAAAACTATCGGACGATATTTTGGAACCTGTTGTATAGCCTCTTAAAGATACTATATTTGCTGGAATTCATTGGGTTTTCCAGCAGGATTTCGCTCCAGCTCACAAGACCAGGTCAACTCAGCAGTAGCTGCAAAAGAACATTCCAGAGTTCATCTCTGCCTTGGGTGGCCCTCAGGAAGCCCTGATCTCAACCCACTAGCTTATCAGCTTTGGTCCAAACTGGAGGGGATGGTATGCCACAGAGCAAACCCTAACTTGGAAAGCCTCAAACAATCTCTGGTCTTAGCAGTTGAGCACTTTCCTCAAGAAGTGCTGCATGCTGCTGTTGATGACTGACCACAGAGATTAAATGCTTGTGTCAAGGCAAAAGGGGGACATTTTCAGTAATTTATTTTTTGTTTTACTCTCTATAGATGTACATTTTATTTTCTAACCAAGTTTTTGAAAAAATTAATTTTTCTGTTGAAATCTTTATATATTTCATTGTAACAATATTTATGACAGGTCTAGGTATTCATATTTTACATGTTTTGACTCATAAAATGGTTATTTACAATAGAGGAACATTCTTTTCTCCAAAAGTTGACATATATATCCACTTCTCAAAAATAAGGATTTTTTTCGTAAATTAAAATTCTAAATTGAAAAATCATTTGTGTTTATTTCAAATTCAACTTTCAATTTTCTTCCTTCAAATAGGTGTTACTAATCATCATGTTCACTAAAAATTTTACTTATCTATATGAGAAATTTCCTTAATTTTAAAAGTAGGTCGACTTTTGATAGTTTGCTCTTTAATGGTTTGTCATCAAAGACCTTATCACAAGAATATATTGTTTGTTGAATTATTTAAAAAACTGCTAATTACTAAATTATTGTTTATTATTTCCATATATTATAATAATATCCTTATACTTTGTTCAATCTAAATTCAGCTTACCATCCTCTATTTGGCATTTTTTATGCTGAGCTAGAAGATGAAAGAATTTCCAGTTATAAGTTTCATAGTATTTATTGAATTTGTTTGCACCAATAATAATATATATCATATCTGTTTTACTAGTTTTTCTTTTTTAAATAATCACTTGGTGCTTACAGGTGGTTTGACGGCTTCAATTGGGAAGGACTCCGTGCTAGGACCCTCACGCCTCCGATTACTCCTAAAGTGAGAAACGTAACGGATACCTCTAACTTTGATGATTACCCAGCTGATTCGGAAGGACCTCCACCAGACGATCTCTCGGGTTGGGATGCAGATTTCTAGATTCACCTTCCTTGACTATTGGAGTCTTGTATCTCGCAGACATACATTTGTATTATATTTATATAATTTAAATTAAGTCATTGTAAAGATGCAGATGAAAATTGAAAATGAACTTTAACGATTGACAATCAAATAGAAATGCGTTTGTAAACAATTTGATAATAATGACAAGCATTTATGCCATATTTTAGTGCATACCCATGTTTTTAATGTATATTATTTTTTTTTATAAATATTTTATTTCAGTCGAACCGTGCTAGAACACATTTTATTAGTGACTTTCATAAATTGTACTGTAGAGAAATGAAAACTATATGACAATAAGTTTATTTATTACTATAATAAGGGAAAATAATATAAAAATATAGTTTTTACCTATATACTAACTAACGACTGAGTGATGTTTTTCTTATTTATACTGTCATATTTTTACCCCAAAGTTGCTACAATATATTGCAACAGACCTTGAGATTGGGAAAGCTGGTGAAGAATCTTGAGCTTGAGTTTTGTCATTTGTCATTCAGACATGGTATTTTTTTAATGTGCCTTTAAAGCTTTGAATATCAAAGTAATGTAAAAATAGAATAATATATTAAGATATATATATACTTTATGTTAAATGAGAATGAAGAATGTAAATTGGATGAAAAACAAGTTATATATGGTAACACTGTTGTGATACGTACCGTTTTCTTGTTAAAAATGTATAAAAGTATAGCTCATTGTTTTCAATAAATTAATTTAAACTGTTTTAAATATAGTATATTCCTTTATACTCTTTTAATATAACCCATTTATAGGTAAAATATTTTATATATTTGTTTGTGCCAAAAAGGATGAAATATATATATATATTAAAGCTGCCCTCATTATTAAATTGTTAATTAGTTTACAATTTTTATTTTTTCTATATTTACTAGGATAATAATATCAATAATCTGATTTAAATTTTCTGTTAAGCATTTAGCATTATGACTGTAAATATTTTTTGTAAAAATATAGATTTTTTTTTGTTTTATTGTTAGTATTTTTAATTATACAACCTGAAATATTCTTGAATCTATCTATCAACCATGTAATATCATTTTTTGTTTATTAGCATTGGGTTTAATTAAATTTTGTTAAATATTTTTAATATTCCCTTTGATGTTAATTCTTAAAAAAGAAAAAAAAAAAATCTTTTCTCCTTTCTTCACTAAATTTGAAAGGAAATCGATTCCTGGAATTGCAAGGATAAAAGATGTATCAATTGTTTGAAACACTTGGAATAAGCCCTTTTAGAATAATATACAGAGATTAAAATTTGGGCTTTAGAGCCTCTGAGAATGATCACAAAATAAACAGATAGCTATAATAAATAAATAAAAAAAAGTATACATTACGTCCTAACTTCAATCAATTATGAAATAAAAATATTTAAAATCATCTATTAATTTATATACATATTTACAGCAACATCTATTTATAAATTTATAGGTACTGAAGGGATAAGTGATTAAGCAGGCAGTATTTAAAGGTAGGGAGGGTATTGGAGTGGCAAATGTAGGAAGGGAGAGAATTCCATAGAGATGAGGATTGAATAATGAAAGATCTTCATGAAAGGAGTCAGAGGTTCACTGGGCGCTTGTATACAAATTTAAAAACTGGGAGTGGGTTTTGTGGGAGTGAACAGAGGAACAGAAACGAAGAAGCTTGGAGATGTATGAAACATAGCGGAATTGCATGATTTGGAAGAGGAAGAATACTCGGAAATAATTAATGGTAGAAAGGATAAAGCCACTTCAGCTCTTCATAAAAATGGGAGACAGAGGCATCTCTTAGGATTCTACATAATAATAATAAAAAGGCTTGAGCAGCAGAGCTCCATCACTAAGGTTTTATTTTTCACTTATTTTTAATTTTAAAAAAATAGAAAGGGATTAAATTGTTTCTTTGGCGTTAAATAGAGAAATAAAAGCTTTGCAAATTATTACTCAATGCTTCATTATATTCAAATAGTTATTATGTTCAATATGTATAGTGAACTACTTTAACTAACACATTGGAAAAATGGTGGCTGGTGAAGAGAACCCCCAAAGGCACCTCTCCAATACCAGCTTAATATATTTACAAAATTTCAACTTTCCAACTTTGTTAGGAGAGGCTATGGAGATGCGCAATACTTAAAAAACAGGAAACAGAAACAAAAAAGGAAAGTTTAATAATATTGTTCTGCCTGGAAATAAACTATATATACCAAATTTCAGCTTATTCAGTCAAACAGGGGCCGCTGAGAAAGCCAAAATATAGCGAGAAAATTATATATATATATATCATAACCACTAGCGGATCCAGGATTTGATTTTGGGGGGGGCTTCAGCCCGAAAGCTTTTTTTTCTTAAAAATGAGGATAATTACTTGGGAAAAAAAGAAAGAAACTAACTACCTATATGAAATGGTGTTTAAGTGATTCCTTAAGTCCTTTTAAATGTAATTACACGAACAATAATACTTTAAGACATAATTTTTTAATATTTTTTTTCCATAAAACATGGTTATATTTTACCATTTTGGGGGGGGGGGGCTTCAGCCCGAAAGACCCCCCCCCCCCCCGTAGATCCGCCCCTGATCATAACTGTTATTCATAAGAAACCTCCTCCCAGAATAAAGTTTATTTTCTATCGATCTATCTATCTATCTATCTACAATTCAAAGAATTAGAGAAGAGCCTCTGAAGGTACAGTAAACTTACTGTAATTAAGTATCTCTTGAATAATCATTAAAAAGGTAGGGTCTTAATAAAATCAATATTGAGACACTTAAATGGATTTTTGGCTTTTATTAACGATCCCTCTAGTCTCTTACGTCGAAATTGGGTTTTAATCCAGCCATAAATTGTGTGGCACTTACTGTCTTTTTCCACATTCTTAGAGTGAATATAACGTGAACTCCAAAAACTGTGATCTCCACTTCTCTGGCTAGGATAGGGATTTTATGGTAAGAACTATGAAAATCTATGGAACTAAAAATAGAGAGGGGTGGTATCTATGCATATGTCAAGTGCAAAAATCGTATTTTTGGAAAAACGCAATTGAAAGTTTTGAATTTTCACAGGTGCAAGTTCAATTATCGAGTTTCAACTCATGATTCTCAAAGGAATGTGATGTAGTTCTCTGAGGTTCATCTATTGTTGTAGTTAGTATATATTAGTAAGTTGATTCTTTAATTGAAAATCCTCTGCTGAATAATTTCCTACATATTTCGATGTGATTGTGTAAGTTTAATGTTCAAAATATCCTTTATCATTAGTAGTTTTAATTGAAGAAACAATACTGACGACATCTCTATTCAAGCTGGTTAATTTTCATACTGTCAAAAAATTGCTAGTATTACAAGGAAAATAAAGAAACAAAAATACTAAACATCGCAATGCCTTCATTCATGATCAGTTACGGATCGAAAGAGGAGATAGTCAGACCCTAGACAAGTTCAAGAGGATAATTACTCTGTACTAAGATTCCAGTTAAAAAGTTATAATTTATTTCTATACATTCATGTACACTCGGATTAATAATTTTAAAAAATATGAAAGCTTATCAATGATTAGCTTATATCTAAAGCCTAGTACACACCAGTAGACATTGTAGCATGATTTGTCTATAGACCGTCTAGAAACGGTCTCGAGACACGGTCTCACGGTGTTATGTCTCGTCTAGCGCCCAAACTACGGTGTGAATTTTTCAGTCTCATCTTCGCGGGAGGACATAGTTTTGTTGGAAATGAATTCCCGTTTAGTGCTAATTACAAGTGAAAGAATACGAAAATGTAAACGTTGGTGGATGCGCAAAGTTTTCGCGGAAAGACCTAGGTTTGGTAATGCGTTATTAAATAAATTAAGATTGGGAGTCGCAACGGTATTCTTGAATTAGTTTTAAAACCTTCTCGTTAGACCATAAGTTTTCAAAAGAACTGCAAAACTTTGAAAAATAACTGTCTCGCCTCGAGACGCCAAGTGACGTCCACACAGTCAAAATATTTCGCAACATATCTAACATTGCATGCGGTCCCATTCCGATCGGGAGACTTTATACCTGCTATATTTGGTCTCGTGACAGGCATGTAGACGGGGATTGGTCTATAGTCATGACTAGGTAGGCAAACTGAGACATATCTCAGAGACCGAAATCGCGCAACATGTTTACTAGTGTGGATTTGACGTAAGGGTTCCACACATGCTTTTTGTTCCAGTTATCTGGAGTCATTTCTGAACGATAAATCGCAGATATTTCATTGGACCATCCGGTATTCCGGACCGGAACAAAGGAGCGTGCGTAGGCTTCTTAAAACACCAAATCATCTGGTTGTTAAAAAAGGGCTTATAATCATATTAAAATCTCAGTTTATTTTGAGCTTTGAACGGTAAAAAATGAACAATATTCTTGGCCAATCTGAACTATGAGCCTGACAAAAGTTATTAAGGAAAGGTGCAGGAGTTCCATCCGTTTCTTTCCTAATAGCACCTATGCTATTTATTTTCCCTCTATCCATTTTTTGTTTATCCATTTTCTTTCTTAAGAGCACCTTTAGATCAAAGATTAAATGCGTAACTCGGCGTAATGAAGAGTAGAAATCTGGATACTACTCAAAACAGATTCTTTCTCTAACATTTTTCAAAGTGAATAGCTTTTCTGAAAATTTGAATCAATACAAAAACGTTTAAACCGCTTAAATCTACAAGAAAAAATTGTTGAAAGTTAGATACGATTTGATCAAGAAATTAACCTCTTTATCAATTTACCTTCTCGGTATCACCATATTTTTTGTACACATGTTGATCTTTGACCGACCGCCTTTTAATGTAACCTGTACTTATAACCTTTCTCAACATTTTAGTATTATTTGCTTAAAATGTTAGACTCCGCAGCGATTGAGGATTTTATATTAGATCAGAAAAAATATGAAGAAAATATCCCTTATGAAAGCTTCCTCCCAGAGAACGTTAAGTTTAAGACTTATGAAGCGAAGTTAAGTGAAGTGTACAAAGATGGAAAGAGAGCAGATGGAAGAACCAGAGATGAAAGCCGAAAAATGTGTGAGTGTCAAATGCCAGATAATATTTAATCATCTGTACCTTTTTAGGCCATCTGTATTTCCTAATGTTAATGGTGTTTGCTTCGATTAAATTTCAGACATAAAGCTCGGAGCTTTAGTTGAAGCTAGAGGATCTTGTTATCTTGAAATAGGCGATACTAAAGTTCTGTGTGGTGTAAGTGGTCCCAGGGAGATTCCGTACCTTCAGGGTTATACCGAACTTGGCTCTGTTGACTGTGTCGTAGAATCAAATCCTGCATCACCATCTGATAAAGCCTACAGTGATGCCTTGAAGAGAGCATTAGAACCATCTTTCTGCCGAGTAAGTTATTGTAAGACCTTAAATTTTGAAATTAAATTAAATACAAGGTTTAATTTTAAGCTTCATATTTTTTTTGCAGCATGAATTTCCTAATTTGGAGATTTCAGTATCTGTAATGATTTTGGATGCGAGTGGTTCGGCCCTGGCTGCTGCAATAACTGCAGCAAGCCTTGCGCTAGCTCATGCTAGATTACCTATTTTCGATATCCTAACTTCTGTCACAGTGGTAAGTAGTGAGAATTTCTACACACACACATACGCACATATATATAAATATCTTAAAATATGTTTGAACGTTAGGTTTGTATTGGTATATTAGAAAACAATGAAGTTTGGACTTGAAAGTTGATCCAACAAAACTGCAAATGTAGCATTGAAATATTTTACTATTCAGATTAATTTTTAAGATTTTGGTGAATTGGTAGACTTCTGTTGTTGAAGTGATTTCTCTGTAAAAGTCACATATTTATGAAGTTGTATTGTTTTAAATTGTATAAGTTGATCAGGTGAAAGATTAAACTGAAATGTAAACTTTATTGAAGTGCTTAAGAATGTGTAGTTTTAATTTCATTAAAACTAAATTATTCTGTGTCAGTAGTTGTATTAGTCTAAGGATGGGAATTAAGAGCTGTTAATTCAGGCATAGTATTTTTTTTATCTCTTGATCATATCTTATATCATATCATATCCAGCTAACTATGTTATTGATTTTCAGGGATTACATGGGGATTTATTATTTATTGACCCAACAGACAAGGAAGAAGCCCTGTGCATGTCTTATGAAAAGAATTCCGCTTCCCAGAATCATGGCCTTATAACATTATCATATATGAGTACTGCTGATCAGGTGATTTTAATTTCTTTTGTAAATTATATATTTTTTCATTCCTCTTAAGATACGTTTACACATTAGCCTGACCGTGATGAATGTAAATGTGTACATGGCTTGGATATTTTCCTGCATTTGTGGCCGATTTGATCTGCCGTTGGTTTTAGGTACAGATCAAAGGGAGCTTACCAAAAATGTCACTTAAATGCACGTGTAGTTTGAGAGCTCAACAGATATTCATTTTTCTGCTCTGCTTTTTAAAAAAAATATTTTTCTTATTTTTAAAACATAAGAAGTTAAAAAAAATTATTTCTTTGGAACATGAGCATGTAAATATTCTTGTTTTTTTTCAATATGTAGACTTTGTATGTGTTTGTGTTTTCATTGTTTGGGAAATGTATAAATTCACATTTAGATGAGCGCATTATACCAATTTAATTTTCTAAAAATTTAATTTCTAATATTTCATTCATGTATACATACCTACATATCAGTTTAGAAATAGAAATAGAAAATAACTTTATTCTGGGACAAAGTCCCTTTAGAATAAGAAAATAGAACATAATTAAAATACTACATCTGGCCAAAATAAAATAATAATAAAAAAGAGAAAGTAAAGAAAATATTAGTTAAACAAGCTACATAAAAAAAAAAAAAAAATCTATTTACAAAACACTTAAAACTATGATAAAACACATAAGACTATGTACAGTAGGAAAAATTATAATAATACTCTTGAAAAATAAAATAATAAAAAATACATTGAGTTCTTCTTTAAAATGAGGTGTGTTTATGGCTTTAGTTAAACATGTATTTTATACTTTAACACCTAATATGTATTTTATACTTTAACACCTAACATATTTTATACATTACTCATTACATGATGTTTTTAACTACAATACAATATCCATACGGGACTAATATTAGTTCTTTTATGTAATAAGTAGTATTTATAATTACTCCTTTAAAAGAAATTTATAAGGTCAATAAGAAATATGTAAACTATATTGAAGTAGTTGTTTAAAAATCTTCTGTTTAGTTGCAAACAATTCCTTAGGAATTACTATATTTTTAATTGTCGCTTCTTCTAATGGGTTCTCACTTTTCCTATTAATCTTTAGCTAATTCCACTTCAAACTCATCTTTTCTACAGTATTCTGAATATTTTGATGTATACCGCTTGAGGTGGTTCAGACATATATCTCGAATGTCTGAGAATTGTATTGCAGAAAGCAGAAGGGAAAAGACCCAGGAAGAGAAGGTATGAAAGGTTGAAAGAGGCCTTCGACAGGATAAGTCTGGAGTGAAAGAGGAGAAAACAGCTGCTACAAGTCAGATTCATTGATCTAGCTCTATCGATATTTACCTCACACTGTGCTGCGAATGATGAGAGAAGATCAAGAAGAAGAATATTTTGAACCTCCTTATATTAATATTAGATTCTATTTACTGGGGAATTTTCATTTTGTAAAATATAAATTATTTAGTCTTTAATTTTATTTATTATTTATTTCTGTTATATTGCCAATGATTTTAAGACTAAATGATTTATTTTTAAATATTAAAATAATTTCTTGCAGATTACTCATTATTATCAGAATGGTGAAATGGACCTACAGCTTCTGCTGGATACGATGGATATTGGTATCTCTCGATGTAAAGATATTTATGCTCTTTGCCAACAGCGTCTCATGGATGAGGTTAAAATTTCGATGAAAACTGTTACCGATACTCAAAATGTAGAAGATTCAATGAAGAATCTGTCAACTTCTTAATAATTATGTTTTAACTGTTTTTGTAAATAAATTTTTAGTAAATATTTTTTTAAATGGTCTCAATTAATTTATAAAATATACGGATTGTGCAATCCATTAAAAACATTTTAATGTTAAATTTTAATTGATATATTGATAAAGATGGATATTGATATATAATCAAGGTCAATCAGAATACAGAACACAAATAGAGGTAATAACATCTCATATTTATATTATAATAATTTGTAAAAAAAATTCCTCCCGCATGGTCTTAATAAAACAGAATATGAAACATTGATTATATTATTGGTTAGTTTTTGAAAAACTGTTTTTAGAGAATCTAAAATTTTAGTTTTAATAGGTCTTTATTATTACTTCAAATTTCTCTTCACCTTACATATTCATCAGACCTATCATTATTTATTTTGTATCTTAGGCCTTATCATTTTAAAAAATAAAATTATGAAGTGTTGGATAGCAGTGGTATTATCAATAATAACTCCTATCAATTTATTTCTGCTCTTTGGACTATTGTGGATAATAAAAGGTTTGTTATCCGCATAGAAATGAGTATGGCAGCCAATTCATTTATTTATAGTGTTTCATCAATTCATCTTATATTCCTCCTTGATTTATAAATATTAATCTAAATATGGACTTCTTCACATGATATAATTGGGTATAATCATAACCTGCTAAGGACCTTCGTAACATGATATGTTTATATTCAGCAATATAATATAATAAAAATAAAATACCATTAGAGATTAGAAAGTTATTGATTTTTTATCATTTATATCATTTAATGCAATTGTTTCGTCTAGAAGGATATACAAGATTGTAGAGATTTCAGAAAAAATATTTAATTGTTCTGAGATCATATACTCTCTGAAGTTGGCCGTAGCATAAATAGGAAGAAAATGAGCATCACTGTTTATTTCTAAATTCCTGGTTGCCATTTATAGGTGAAATATGATGGGGTCCAAAGTCAGGTACTTTATCAGACCATGAGGAACCTCACCATCAGTTTTAAACTTGACGTAACTGATTTTTGCATTAATTTTTTTTCTAAAATTCTTTTAAAAATATTTAGGCTCTGTTCAAATATAGGAGATCAGTATCCAGCGGAACAGACTCAAAATATATGGCCTTGAAAGACTGCAAATAAGTCACCAAGCAATTTCAATCACCTGGAGACTTAAGTAATAGGGCGGTAGTATTCATTTTAAAATGCCTAGTCCTTCGAGAAGCTGCTGGGTAATTCTGTCAGAAAAATTTGGTTTAAAAAATAGAATTTTTATAGAAAGGGGATGGGAAAAATGTATTTATTCACTTGTGTGCTGTGTTACATTTTTTTATGCCAAGATGATCAACTCCCTTAAAGTTGAGAAATGTCTAAAAGCAAACGTAAAGTCCGACCAGTTTGCTATTCAAGCATTAAAATGAAGGGTCAACACGTTTAGTCAATTCTTTCAGATTTTTGGTTGTGATCATTTGTTGTGTTACTAGATATGTTTAGATGTTAGATTACTAGATGTCTTTATCTTCTTATGGGATAAAATTAAAAATTATCATATATGCGTAATTATATCATTCCATGCACTGTGGTCCAAAAGTCTACATGAAAATCTGTGAGAAATATGAAAAATTCATTTGATTTTGTTGCTACGAAAATTGTACCCGTTTTTCTACCTTTCTTGATTAGCACATAAATATATTTTTTGCCATGAAAAAGTTTGTTATCAATTAAATAAACTTGGTTATTTACGATAGTTTTATTTTCACACTAGCTGCTTTAGAATTTCATTTTATAAAGAAAATACTCCAAGTTGATAATTTTTTTATATTTTCAGCTATCTTCATAGTAAATTGTTATTAGAAATAGAAAAGCAGAATTATAATATAAAGTTAATTGAAACAAAAAAATAGTTTGTAAAATGTTTAAATTTTTTATAATAATGTTCAGAGAGCACATTCACACTCTATGTATAATAATTATAAAATAAATTAAACAACAAAATATTATATATAAACAAAAGTTAACAACTTAAATACGAACATTTAAAAAAAAAATTTTTACAAAATTCATTCACTGTATTAGAAAAAAAATCACACCATGTTTGAAGAATCCTTTTGAGTTTTTGGTTGAAGTAAATAATTTGTGCTAAGGAATATCATTACAAGGTTAAGGACATGATGTAAGTTGGTCACCAGATACTAAATGCATGAGGCCACTTTTATAGAAATATTGCTGTAGAATTGCATATTTTTAATTTATAATTACTATACTTTTCATGGTCCAGTTGACTGAAGAATGACTCTCTTGAACTTTTTTCCTAGCCATTTATTAATTTTGTGTATCTGGGAAATATAATATTGTATTTTTTTTATCCTGTTACTGTATTAGTTTGTGAATATAAACATGAACTGCTTCTGCTTCATTATCAAATATATTGATAAGATTTCCCTAAACTCTATCCAGTATTAATAATTTGCCTGGTAGATAGTAGATAGTAGTTCAAGAGTTTTATGTTTTACTGATAAAAGTTGTTAACTATTTATCAAAAAAAAATGTTGTGAACTGTTCATTCCCTCTTCCTAAATACGTTGGTGAATTCACCAATTAATGGAATATTTTGAAGTGTATGCTGTAAGATGGATAAAATTGGCTCCACAAATTAATCATAAACTACCAAAAAAAGCCATCTGTATAGGATTCATGATCACGAACTTAATTTTATTTGATGAACTTATATTAATTTTTCCTAAAACCTAACATAAACATTAGATTTTAATTGTGTTGTATTAATTGAGAGTAATAATTAATTAAAAGTATAGAATTGCTGATGTCAATGTGAAATTTGCAAGATAAATCAACATGTGATGAATTCCACAAAATAAATTAACTTTTAAAAAAACAATTTTTACTTTAAAAAATCTTTGGATAATGTTTAATTTTTTTGTTTTTTTGTCTATAAAATGTATTTGCGGCTGTGGACTTATTGTTGACAATCAGCAAATGTGATGATGTTACATGAAATAATGACATGACAGGCATGGGGAAGGTTTACTTGAATTTAAAAATATAAATAATATTTCATTGTTGTTTAAAATAATTTTTATACTCTCCACTTAATGTCGGGAACCTTATTGATGCAGGAAAAAAAATGTATTTTATTTATTTATTTATAATTGCTAATATTCTCTCACTTTTTAGATATGTATAAAAAAAATAATTAGGCTATGTTTCTGCCAGTTATCTATAAATGGATAGTTAATCTGATTTTAAAAAATTGAGGATTTTGAGGGATGTTACCTTGATGGTCACATATTTATTTTTTATCATATTTAATCCACTACTATCTCTCAGGCTTTCGGTCTGAAGTCCATCCAAAAGGGAAAAAAATGTTTTTTCTCATCGGTGTTTATATGTTGATGTAAGCGAACTGTGGTAAGCTAAATACTCAAAATATCACAATATATTATATGTTTAAAATAGGGTACATATACAGCTACTGACGTAAGCATGTAAATATTTCACCTACGTCAGTGACGCCATAAAGGGGTTTGCAGCACTAGCGGATCCAGGATTTAATTTTGGGGGGGGGGGGCTTCAGCCCGAAAGCTTTTTTTTTCTTAAAAATGAGGATAATTACTTTGGAAAAAAAGAAAGAAACTAACTATCTATATGAAATGGTGTTTAAGTGATTCCTTAAGTCCTTTTAAATGTAATTACACGAACAATAATACTTTAAGACATAATTTTTTAATATTTTTTTCCATAAAACATGGTTATATTTTACCATTTTGGGGGGGGGGACTTCAGCCCGAAAGCTTTTTTTTCTTAAAAATGAGGATAATTACTTTGGAAAAAAAGAAAGAAACTAACAATCTATATAAAATGGTGTTTAAGTGATTCCTTAAGTCCTTTTAAATGTAATTACACGAACAATAATACTTTAAGACATAATTTTTTAATATTTTTTTCCATAAAACATGGTTATATTTTACCATTTTGGGGGGGGGGGAAGCTTCAGCCCGAAAGTCCCCCCGTAGATCCGCCCGTGGTTTGCAGGTATCAAGGATTCTAAATTTTTGAAGGGGACACATATTTAGAGAGCTATGAATTATTTGAGAAAACTACATTTTTAAGAGATTGCAATGCGGGAGAACTTTCAAAACGAGAAACATTACTACAATTTTTATAATTTTACTTAAATTTACACAGTTTTTAAGCAGACGAGAGCAACAATGTTTTCCGAGTTATAGACTCCATCGTACAGTGGCATGGACACATACTTTCATACTTCAATGAACATCGCTGTTGATTGAAGTACCGTTAATGGAAATAATACTTCAGCCATTATTACAATAAACCGTTGTAAATACCTTTTTATAATTCATAAACGAGATATAAATTTAGTCATTCCTCAGGTTTGAAAATTTTCTAGAAAATATCTTCGACATTCACTACTTTTTCCTTCAGTTCCTTTTATAACAGCCATTTTAATGAATCAAAATCTCGCATAATCTGAATCTTGTGAAAAATCATCGTTGCATGACAAAATGAAAACAATCTTAATAGAAAATTATTACGAAGAACTAAATACTCACAATTAGTTGTGAAGAAATTTTCAGTTTCTGCAATCACTCCCTAAAATCTCACTGAATGAATTTTCGAGCAACCAGGAGATTTCCTAAAAGTTGCATTTTTCCATCAACATTATAAACGTATACCTAACTTTGAAAAGCTTGTTTAATTTCGAATAGCTATCGAAGTATAGAAGTCACAATATGTTGAATACCTGCAGCAATTTTACATTTGTATTTCTATTTTCTTTCTTTTTATATTTCTCTCTTTTCTCTTATATTAATAATATTGTTAACAATTTTAGCATATTAAACAATAAGGACGTTATTGCCCTGATATTATTCACGTGCTTGAATCAATTCTATACTTTTTCTTCATTACTAAGAAACGAATTTAAAATTTAATACCGTAATGGCATGATGAGTGGTATCAATTCTAAAGTAAACAGTTTAGTAGCTGAGGATGAAGTATAAATCACTGTTTACCAACAAGTTCTCAACAACTGTAATAGACATGGAGCAACCGGCCGTTCCATTTCCCAGAAGGACTTACAGCTAATATCCATTTTAAATTGTAGATAAACCTCATCTGAAAACCCAACTTCGGTCCGTCGGTTGAAAGTCGTTGTTTTCTATTCCACAATTTAGATTAAAGTGATGAGATTTGACGGTTCATTTAACGGAAGAACTGACTGCTGAAATTTTAATATGATTTAAAGAATGGATCCCTAATAGAGAATTCATCCTGACTGACGATCGGTTCAGTAGAATGGTAGTTGGGTGCACAGGCGGATCTACGGAGGAAGAGAGGGGTGCTTTCGGGCTGAAGCCCCCCCAAAACGGAAAAACATACCCATGGTTTATAGAAAAAAATATCAAAAACTATCTCTTAAAGTATTATTGTTCGTGTAATTACATTTGATAGGACTTCAATAATCACTTAAACACCATTTCATATAGGTTGTTAATTTCTTTCTTTTTTTTCAAAATAATTATCGATATATATTTGAAAAAGAAAATCTTTCGGGCTGAAGTCCCCCCCTCCCAAAAAAAATCCTTTTGATTAAACTAACCAATTAAATCCTTGATCCGCTAGTGGTCGGGTGCGGAAAAAGTCTTATAGTCTCTTTCTCTTCTGTTTTTTATGTTTTTTTGTAATGCCGAATCTGAATTGGAAGTAAATCTCATAAAACTTATGTTCAGATGAGGTTAGAATTTAAAATGGTTTTATATTTTTAATTAATTTAATTTAAGTAATCTAACTATATTTAAAACAGAACTATAATGTACAAAAAACAAATAATTTTTTGATTCTTATAAATGTGGATGACCCTCATGCCAAAAGATCATATAAAAGCTATATAATTTAGTTTATATATTATATTATAATTAGTTTATATATTCTAATCCTGATAAAAGTATAGTTAAAACAGCTGAATCTAAAGAATAGAAAAGATAAAAAGTACTTAAGTTGAGTGCGGCAGATATTACAATTAAAATACGCCCTCAATTCTGTTTGTTTTAACAGCCGCTTACCTTCTTACGTATTAACGTATCACCATGATATATCATGGAAATACAATGCTGTTTCAAATTGATTATAATGAATTTTTTCGAGGGATGCATAGATTATGTGTTTTGGGAGAAGAACCGACGAAAACAGCTATTTCTTGTGGAATAAGTAAACAGTCAAATTGCTCTAACTCCTCACCCATTGTTCCTATATCAAAAAGCTACTTATGAAATTAATTGTGGATATTATCTTTTATAACTTGGTATAGAATAATAATTTCGAAAAATGCATAGTTTCGGAGTTATGGTCAAAAAACAATGTTTTTTCTTCTACACTTTGTTAATCCTCTTTCTTATTTTATAGGTTTTTTGGATTGTTTAATATGGAAACATTATAATGGATTGACTGTCGTGCGGTCCGGTGCACGGCTGATCACTTTACTGGTGGGGTTGTGTCTTATTTTTTCATATGTTTACGCCCAGTATTCATAGCCAACCTCTGTCTCTTCTTTCTGGGGTGGTACTCTTGCCCTTCCTAGGCTGAAGTGTGAAAGGCCCACCAGCTCCTTCCACCCGTGCACAAATTCAGCGAAGAACGGGTAGTTCTCTTCTTCGATGAGGCCGGGGAAGTCCGCCTCCAAGAGGTTATAAATTTCTGTCTTCATCATTAACTTGGCACGGCGTCCCTCCGTCGCGGTGTAGGACACTTGGATATGTTCAGCCGTCTCAGGGACTCCGCAGAGAGGGCACAGGGGGTAAATATCCTTCCCATTGTCAGCCAGTTTTCCCCGGAATCCTGCATTTCCTGTGAGAATCTGCGAGACCCAATAATTAGGGTGGACTCAGGTCTCCTTGAGTCTATCTTGGGAGGTGGGGGAAAACTTTCTGAGGGTGGACCCTTTCCTGCTTGTCACCCATCGTCTGTTCCACTCCTGAATGGATTCCTCTCTGACAACCTTCTTCCATTGGTTGGGGTTCTCGCCCATTATCTTCGGAGTCCTTACGGTAGGGTCCCCAGCTCCTGCCTCTTGATGTTAAACTTCAATGCGTCCTCATTGAATATTATTCTCAAGGGTATCACTCCGACCAGCACCTGCACTACCGCGTGGGCTACTATCCGGTGGGGATTCCTCGTGACGCCAACAGTAGAGCCAGTCGTTGTTTAGTGGCGAGTCTTCGCTTCTGCTTCTGCGCGAGGCTTGGGCTCCCACGCGGGGGATGAGTACCTCAGGATACCCAAGACGATTCCCTTGTAAATAGTCATGGTTGTGGGTACCTGATATCCCAGAAAATCCCCCGATTCTTCGCAGACCATTCATCGTCTGGTACTCCAAGTGGGGGTTACATTTTTATGGTGTGATCTTTCTTCTTACCCTTACTCCTAGATATGTCACCTCCTCAACTGGTTTGGTCCTTGCACCTTGGATGTCTAAATTGATATAGTGAATCCTGTCCGTGAAGCCTCTTATGAATATGGCTTGGGTCTTAGCAGCGGCCATACTCAGTTTACGCCTCACGCACCACTCCGCTACTGAGCTGACGCACCTCTCTGCTTCTGTCTTCAGTCTGGCTCTGCTCTTCTCAGCCACGATGACCGCCAGGTCGTTGACGTAGGTCTTGGCAAGAAACCCCTTATTTTTCAGTCCCCCCAGCAACAGATGAGCTTCCACAGGGCTGGGCCCAGGACTGAGCCTTGCACACAGCACAGATCCTCTCTATCCTTCTCTCTACGTCATAGTAGCTACCCCTAATCCTGATGGTCCTGTTACTGAGATAGCTACCCATCAGGAAATATAGGTTGGTAGGGGTGTCAAGATCTTGCAACTGCTGGAGTACACGGGGCTACCATACACTGTTGAAAGCAGAGGATATATCTAATAGTATTAGAAGGATGTACTTCTATGCCGTTCCCTTAACATCCCTGCACACTCTCACCCGTGAATCTATTGTTCCATTGCCACGGGTCGAGCCGAACTGCAGTGGCTAGCAGCACTGAGAATTGATCTGATGCTAGTGACAAATCCTTGCCTCCTCCCTCGTAGAGCATTCTCAAGTCTGCGATCCTCCTTTACCAAGTTTTCTATAACTCCAAAGATTGAATTAATTAAGTTTTGTTGTTGACCAGATGTGTTTTTTGATACCTTGGAGAATATTTCAATTGTTTCAAATAACTACTCTTTTAATGTTACACTAAATCTAGGCAATAAATGATACAACAATGTTTCATTGGTACTCATAATTTCTTTGTTATACAATGTGGTATTTATATTTAACAAATTATTGAAGTATAATGGTGAATTTAGGTGTTTGTTAAATAATATATTTGTTAATTTGCTTAATATTTATTTAGTGCAATATGATTTATCCATTTGTACAATAAAAGCTCGTGAAGATACCAACAGCGTTTTTAATTTTTTTTTTTGCTTAGTTATTATTCAATGATGGTGTGTTGTTATTATTTGTATATTATTGTATATTATTTGTTACTGGTGAAAAACCTGACTAAAGCGTATTACAAATAAACTTACTACAATTTAGTTTTAAATTGTTTTATGATCTATTTCTGCTGAGTTGCTAACATCATATTAAAGTAAGAATAAGAAGCTTTGACCATCTAAAACATAAAGAGAAAATTTATAATATCGAGGAAAAACAAAAAAAGAATTTTTTCGTAGATTTAATGATAAAGAGAAAACAAGTATGTAACCAGCATAAAAGTTGATAAAAATATTTTTTTATTTGCATTAACTTACAGCCATATAATTTTCAAGATCTACTTTCTGCCCTGTCAGAGTATAAAATTCCAATGGTTTCAGAGTTCTTTCTATCATCAACTTCAGGGAAGACTGACATTCCTTGGGCATTTCATACCACTCTGTTCCATAAATAGACAGGCGGATGCTTTCTCCCTATGAACACACAACTAATGTTATTTTTTGTTTTTTTACTGTCACTCCATATGTAATAACAAAAAAAATAAGAAGGTTAAATTTACATGCATCTGGCTGCCAAAAACATTTTGGAATTAGATAATTTTGGAAGACCATTAAAAAAATATTTACACAATTATATAATATTCAACTACCTATATTCCTTGTAATTAATATGTTTATTGTATATCATATTTAGATAAAGGTAGGTATAAAAAAGCATAAATAAAACAATAATGTGTTTTGTAAATATAAAACATGATAGAAAACTTTTTTAATGAACACAATTTCAATATACTACTTTTTGTTTACAATATGATAGTCTATTATATTGCAATAAGATTTCGAGCCTGTCTGATCCATTTTCAGCTAACCTTTTTTTTTTTTTTCGTATAGCATGCACTTCCTGATGTTCAAATTTTATTTTTTATTTTTAATCATGACAAAAGTTTGAGAAATTATCTGCAGATTGAGAAAGTGAGTGCCTGTGTACTCGGTTGAAAAATTTCATCAAACAATTATAGTTTCTTCAGTCTCATCTTGTTCCTACCATAGTCCATTATAAATCAGGCAACCATGATAAAAATTTGGAGGGAAATGAAAAAGGGAACAAGGAATGGAAACAGATTGCTGATAAAAAAAAAAAAAAAATGGATTAAAACTGTTCCTCTGAAATGTTAATTAAAATGGTATAGTGCAGTTCATCTCAATGGCCGAGCTTAAATGATTAATTGATAAATTGATCGATTAATTTATACATTTGCAGAGATGATAATAGAATAAAAATAATTCTTGAAAACATTTCTGTAACATTACCAGCTCTGAAATATTCTCTGCTAACCAACAGAATATATACAAGTAGACCATCTGAACTATATTCACTCCTATGAATTTAATTTTAAGTGATGTGTTTTCCTGAAATATGATAAGTAATTTTTAGAACTTATTATTATTTTATTCATTAATAATAATTAAACTACAGATATACTTACAGATATCAATGCAAATCCAGTCGAAGTCAGCAAAATTAATCCAGTTAGAAAAACCATTAGATAAACTATTTCAAAAATATTTTGGGATTTTGTATAGTAGCTAAAAATGTTTTAAAAATATATATTTTCATACAAACATCTTTGAATAAAAAAAAGAAATTTAAAATTGATAGAATTTTTTATGGTTGACCGTGGTATATTATTAAATTAGGAGATGGTCCGTGGTGGCGATCATAAAAAGACTAAAATAGTGAAAACTATTTTATTTCAAGCCAACATTTCGACCCCACTTTGCAGGTCTTCTTCAGGGCTAGAAACAAACAAGGATAAGGATAAAATCCTTATTAAATTATTAAATCCTGATTTAAAGGATAAAACTTTTTTTTGTCTTGTTCGTTCTAGCCCTGAAGAAGACCTGCAAAGTCGGGTTGAAACGATGGGTTGAAAAAAAGTTTTCACTATTTTAGTCTGTTCAAGACCATCACCCCAGACCTTCTCCTTGCTCAGTTAAAATTTATAGATTTGTGATGTAGGTAGCTACTGTACAGATGCTACAAATTTTCAAAATGTTATCATTTTTAGTTTATTATAATAATTTAAGAGTTTATTTGAAATATAATGGTTTCAAATGAATTACTATTTATGTTTTAGTTTTTATGAACAATACTCACTCAATTATCATTGAGTAATGTTTGACACACTGAACAGTTTCTTTGATATAGCATTTTCTCAATCGTTCTTTAAATGTCTCCTTTGAATTCTCTTTTGTAATGGAATGTGCCACTTCATATACCCTAGGTTTCAAATTTTTAATTGCAAATTTTAGTAAAACTATTTGTGATGTCAAATGACTGTTAACAATATAAGTGATAGCCATTGTAGCACAAATGATGAGCCCTAATGATTCGAGAAGCAAATGTTGCCATAATATAGCGAGAATACGGTAAGGCAGATAAGATAAATCAAATGGGAACCAACAGGGGAACAAAATAAAGAAATCCAAGTTTTTCAAGTACTTTTCGACAATAGCAAAGATTATTACGTTTATCTGCATGAAAGCGCCTGTGAACATTATATACTTGAACACTTTTTCCATTATTTTTTCTCTTTTATCTTGTAAATCGTCTAAAAATTTGGACATTAATGGACTTTCATAATCAAATGACTTAGCTGAACCTGAAAGTAAAAGATGAATGATTATTTTGTTTTTAAAAATATGAAAAATAATATTTAAGAAGGGACAAAGCTCCTCTCTCTCTCCCTCCACAGAAATCACTGCAGAAATAAAAAATAATTTATTCATGATTACAAATTCAACAGACCTAATAATAAATGTTAAAAAAACTCTTAAGTGTCGAATACTGACAAATGTCGAATCGATCAATGGCTGATATTACTGAATTTAATCTGTTTACCATAGGCAGGCAGAAACCTGAGAAAGGGAGCTGAGATCCCCTTATATTATTCACTGGACCTCCTTTCAATAAATAAATTATGAAATTATTTTGTGATAAATAACAAACAGGATGATGAATGATATACCTTTTATTAATTCTCTAACAGTTTTCCTTTTAAAATAAAAGACCTGGATAGCCATAAAAAGGTCAATGAGGATTGTCGAATGATGCATAATAACTGCTAAAGAATCAATATCATGTATGAACACAACCATTGAATAAAGTAGGACCGCACTAGCAAACAAGGAAAAACATGTCATGAAGATATAATATTTCTTCCAAATATGCTCCCGGTCGATGAAAATACTGGCCACTGCTAAGTAATTAAGGTACCAACCATAAACTCTTCGATGACTGAGAACATCTACTACCGTCATGGTTGTAGGCTGCTTATAGAATGAAGAGTTCTTAATAGTTGCTGAGAACTTTTTGGCAAACAGCGTCGCATATTCCTTGGCAAACTTTGCCTAATATACCACTTATCTTGTCATTAAGGCATTAAATTTTAACTCATTCTGTTAGCAGTGAAGGACAGAGCGATATGGCGTCTTAATATAATCGAGTTGGTCAGTTGTGAATATTTTCATTTAACTACAGACAGAGTTAAATAATAATAAAAAATAATTAACCCCTGATTAGGATTATGCTTGTGGATGTGAGGTTACAATCATATCACCCTTTGAGACTCTTGAATTGACTGCAATATGCTCTTCTCACACTGTTTCCTACTTCCATATTTATATAGAAAGATAAAATGAAGTATGAATTCTCATCAAGATGCATTTATTTTATGAAACTGTTGAAAAAAAAAAAAAAAACATCATCTAACAGACAAAATAACTTAATTATAGCAGGAATGTTTTAGTAGAAATAGAAACTTTCAAATAAAACTCTCCAAATTGGAGGCATAAACGTGTGCATTTACCTCATTAGTCAAATCCAAGGCCGTCACTTTATTGTGAATTTTGAAAAATTCCAAGGCTATCACTTTATTGTGATTTTTTTTAAAATCACAAAAAAGTTTGATAATCATGGACTTTGACGAATGAGGTATCAAATGAAAGGGTATTTGGTGAAGAATTGAAGGACAATAGTCACAAAGTCCCGAAATTTCAGTGAGAAAAGTTCTGAAAGAAATAGAAAAATTTTCATTTGCAGATATGTCAAACATTTTATTGAAGGACAGAGTTGAGGTTCGCATTTAACACCCATAAGAACCCTTAAATACAAATTTTCATAGCAATTGAAAAATAAAACTTATTTGCCTGAATTTTCACCTTGTATTATGGGAGTGGAAAACTTATGAAAGAATTAAAAAAAAAAAAATTATTTGCAGATATCTCAAACATTTCTTTAAGGAGGAACAGAGTTGTGATTCATACTTAGAACAGGGAAGAACCCTCAAGTACGTGAGTGATATTAGAGAAACATTTTTATTCGTATAAACAATAACGGCATTAAAAAATGTATTCAATAAGCACAATTGGTGTGTTAGCTCCATTATTTATGATTGGCTTACTCTATTGGAAAATATCTTTTCAAATAAGCATCATGAACTTAGCCAATCATAAAGAGGGGCACTAGCGGATCAAGGATTTGATTTTGGGGGGGTTTCAGCCCGAGAGTTTTTTTTTTTCATAAAAATAACGATAATTACTTTGGATAAAAATAAAGAAACTAAGTACCTGTATTAAATGGTGTTTAAGTGATTCCTAAAGCCCTTTTAAATGTAATTACACGAACAATAATACTTTAAGAGATACTTTTTAAATATTTTTTTCGATAAAACATGGTTATATTTTACCATTTGGGGGAGGGGGACTTCAGCCCGAAAGCCCCCCCCCTGTATATCCGCCCGTGAAGAGGGGTTCCCCCAATGATAGGTCTGGTATGATGGGTCCGAGAATGGGACCAGCAACTGCTCTAAACATTACTTAATTGACAGGAAACTAACGCTGTAAATGCACACGTTTATGCCTCCAATTTGGAGAGTTTTATTTGAAAGTTTCTATTTCTACTAAAACATCCCTGCTATAATTAAGTTATTTTTTTCTGTTGGATGATGTTTTTTTTTTTTCAACAGTTTCGTAAAATAAATGCATCTTAATGAGAATTCATACTTCATTTTATCTTTCTATATAAATATGGAAGCAGGAAACAGTGTGAGAAGAGCACATTGCAGTCAATTCAAGAGTCTCAAAGGGTGATATGATTGTAACCTCATATCCACAAGCATAATCCTAATCAGGGGTTAATTATTTATTATTATTGTTATTTAACTCTGTCTGTAGTCAAATGAAAATATGCACAACTGGCTAGCTAGATTATATTAAGATGTCATATCGCTCTGTTCTTCACTGACAGAATCCTGTCCTGAAAAATTCCAAGGCTATCACTTTATTGTGATTTTTGAAAAAAATCCGAGGCCTTGAAAATTCGAAGCATAAAAATATATTTATCAATTGCTATGAAAATTCGTACCTGAGGGTTCTCCGGGATGCTAAATACAAATCTCAAACCTGTTTCTCCTTAATTAATATTTAAATTAAACTAAAATAATTTAATCAGGTTATGATTTAAATCAGTTATAATTCCCGTCACAATCCCCTTTTTATCAAATTATTTACATCTGACTTAAACTTCGTGAATGCCTTTATCTTATCGTAACCTATAACTTTTTATCTCCCAAATTTCTCAGAAATTGGGCATTTTATTATTAAATTCATTAATTTAACGAGGTACTAAAAACTGCTAAATACCCGTTTGCTTTTCAATTGTAAGTTAATTTGAACTGAAAATCGAAAAAAAAGTGGCCTAAAAAATATTGGATCGTTTAATCTATACAGGGTGTTTCAGGGTTAAGTGGCTAACCTGCGAAAATGAACTAAGGGCCTCAAAACAAGAAAAAAAACATCCTCTGAAGGTATGTCCACAAAACGCTTTGTTTAGGAGATATCCACACCTACAGATTTTCGTTGTTATGAATTATTAACGTTATATGAAATGAATAAAACCTATTTATTTGTTCTAACTACTTTATTAATTAAATGTAAACATTAATATTCATATTAAATGTTGTTCAAAGTGATTTCCTTGAGCATTAAGACAGGCTCGGCATCATTCTTCAACAGCAGCAGTGGCAGAATGGGACTGGATATGTGTTATTGTTTCACAATATTCAATTATTCTTCTTCGTAAGGAATTACGATCATTGACCAGACTTGCAAAATCATACCATATATCCCTTAATCATATCATATCATATATTCTTTTCCTCTTCGATCCCTGATAACCCTCCGAGGCGTCTGAAAAGAAGATGGCCTCGGGACCTTCTAATATAGAACTTTAATTTGAGTTCTACCAATGGTTAGTTTCTCTTCATCTTGTATATATCATGTTACCAATGTCAAATTTACTTGTTGTATTTTTCATATAATACAGTTGTTAATTTCATTAAAATAAAAAAAAAAAAACACACTTCTTCTTGCTTAGGTTAAAGAATGAAGAAGGGAAATCAGGTATCGCCTGACCGCGATGAGGGATGAAGTGTTGAAGATGTGACGAATTGGAGAACTGGAGGAATCCGCAGACAAACAAGACCATTGACGGAAATGCATTGCCGGCTAAAGGACCCAGCGGCTGGACCATTAGGTTCGGCGTGTTAATATTTATGTCAGGTCTTTGAGCATCTGGGTCGTCTCCGGAATCCCTGATGAGGGCTTTCCGCTCCAGACTCGGGGGAACCTCTTGTCTATCTCCTTTTTTTTTAACATGGTATAGTTTTTTCGTCGACGAATTCGTCGTGGCGATTTTTTTTTTAAATAACTTTAGATGTGTTAATGATAATTGAAATTAAATGTTTGCGATAGAGAGTGGTTTCCTATCGCAGCTCACAAGAACATTTTACAGTTCTTTGTGCAAAGAAACAAAAAAAACCAATGACAATCAGTGGATTACTTGTCATAGTCATCAATAAAATGCTATCACGGGCAAGTGGATACAAAATTAAATCTCTCACTCACGTTTTCTAGTTGAAATTTCGCGAAAATATATACTATTATACTGAATTGAAGTTGATCGGGGAATGATGGAGGTGCTTTTTATATCTGTTGACACACATAGAACTCGACTAGCAGATGACTATCAAGTCTATAGGGTACTCCGTAACTTGACACAAACAACGATCAGGAAAGCGAAATCAAACTTCTTTAATGAAACTCTCGCTTCTGCTCCTGATTCTAAATCAATATGGCTAACCCTTCGTAAACTCTCTCTTTGTAAATCCTCTTCCTCACCGTTCTACCCGGTATCACCCGATGAACTAAATTCCTACTTTATATCTTCCACCACCAGCAACAGTTTACCCACCTCTCACCAGTTTTCCTTATCACCCTCATTTAACAGTGATAACTTCTATTTCTCCAACATCTCACCGACCGACCTTATTTCCTCTATAATGAAATCACACACAAACTCCATCGGACTTGATGGGATACCAGTCAAACTATTAAAATTATGCCTTCCCGAAGTCGTTCCAGTTCTCCTTTTCATCTATAATTTTTCCCTCCAGAACTCAGTTTTTCCAACTGCTTGGAAAAAAGCATTAGTCAGACCTATCAACAAAATTCCCAATCCTACCTCTCCTAAAGACTACCGCCCAATCTCCATTCTTTCTAACCTTTCTAAACCTCTGGAAAGAATAGCTCAATCCCAAATCTCTAAATTCCTTGAAAACTCAAAACTACTCGATCCTCTCCAATCTGGTTTCCGACCTGGCTTCTCCACACAATCCGCCCTACTAAAAATTACCAATGACTTACATACCGCAATGGACGAAAAAATGTTAACTGTATTAATACTTCTCGACTTTTCCAAAGCTTTTGACTCCTTAGACCACTCTATACTCTATACTAAATTAAAATCCCTATCCTTCTCCAACAGCTCTATCCTCTGGTTACAGTCTTTCCTATCCGACAGAACTCAAGCAGTCAGCATTCCAAACCAACCCCTATCTTCCTTTCTTACACTGTCCTCTGGAGTGGCCCAGGGTTCGAGCATTTCCCCTCTCCTTTTCAACTCCTACATAAATGATCTTTCCAAATCCATCTACCACTGTTCACATCATTTATACGCTGATGACACCCAAATATATTTTTCCTTTCATCCTTCTGAGCTACTAGTCGCGTTCGCCAATATTCAGGCTGACCTAGATAGGATCAGTGCCTGGGCAAGTCTGAATAATTTAAATCTAAATGCGATGAAAACTCAGGCCATTATTATAGGTTCCAGTCCTATTCTTAAATCCATCTCCTTCCTTCCTCCTTTAGTCATCAACGATCATCCTGTCACATTCAGTTCATCCGTTAAAAACCTAGGAATCACCATAGACGAAAACCTCTCCTGGAAACCCCATATTGCCCTCATCTCCCGTAAGTCAATAGGTACCCTTAAGCTATTTCATCGCTCCCGCCACCTACTCCCACAACCCATCCGCAAGCTCCTTGTATCCTCTCTCATTTTCCCCCACTTTGACTACGGCTGTGTGGTGTACGGAGGCATCCCAATGGTACTCGAGGATAGATTGAAGCGACTCATGAATACGTGCTTAAGATTTGTCTTCGGTACATCAAAGCGATCTCATGTGTCCCACCTTTACGACGAGTTAAAGTGGCTCTTCCCTTCTTTCCGCAGACAATATTTCCTCGGATCTTTCCTATTCCAAACAATCAACACTAGACACCCTTCTTACATCTACAGTCTCCTACAGTTTAAACCCGTGGTCCACTCCCAGAAAACAAGATCCCGTGTTTCCGACCTTTATATCCCTTCCCATAGAACTAAGACGTTTGAATATTCCTTTATTTCCCGATCCACAGCCTTCTGGAATTCCTTGCCATCTGAAATCCGTCATGCCTCTTCCTTGTCCTCATTTAAATATCATCTTTACCAATTCCTTCTCACATCCCAAAATGACGTTATACAATAAAATAAATATTGTGAAATAGATTTTGACTGAGGTGAATGATTGATAAAATTTATTGTCTTAATTTTAAAAATCAACCCATGCTTATTTTATTTTATTTTTATCTTCATTTAAATAATGTTGTTTTTTTTTTATTTCGTTTTTTCTCAAAATTTTATTTTATTTTTACTTGTTTTAATTTAATTTCACTGAAGATACTGTATATATTCTTTAATATTGATTAATGTAATTTTTGGCCAGATGTAGTTTTAATTTTTTTGTTCATATCTGTTATTCATAAGGGACCTTGTCCCAGAATAAAGTTTACTTTCTATCTATCTATCTATCTATCTATGTACAAATGCGTATGTATAAATAAATAAAATATTGTGATATATATTCTACCTTTACTTGTCTTGACCTTACCTTATCAACAAATAAAAACACTCAGTTATCTGTTCAAAAGAAAATTAGTAAAAATGCGGGGTTTTATGTAAATGAAGACCAATTTTTTATAATTTATATATTCTGTGTGCGCCCTCTTAGATATTTTAGAATTTTCATTTTTTTTTTAATCATTATATTCGCTCAACGATTTACCTTTACATTTATATTTTTTTACTTAAAAGTTAGTCAACTCGTGTTCTTGATCAATCTCCGCTGGCTTTAGTACCAGTGAGGCGGTTGAGAGAGTAGCGCAGGGTTCTTCTGGAGTTCCCTCGCCTGATTGTAAATAGTGTATATAGGTATGCATGTGTTTTTTGCATGGTTTTAATTTTCTTATTTTTAGGTTATTTTATTTTATTTATTGTATATACTTTTTGATTATTATTTATTGTTATTTTGTTACTATTTATTTTATATTTTCTGTACATATATTGTGAATGTTATCCTACCTCACCATAACAAGTGTCCATGTGACAGATTGTTGTAATGCCCAATGAATAAAAAAAAAAAAAGTCAGTCAACAAAATTAATTTTATTCATAAGTTCATATGTTTATTCATATTTATTTCTAATCTAATTGCCACCACATAGAAAATTGTCCATGAGTCAAGAGCTTGAAATGTCGGTTAGAGAGCATTAATAATAAATACATTATTGAAAATTAGAAGAGGTTTTCTTCACATAAGAACTCTCTGTAATTTTGTAAACTCATATATTTGCAGATGACAGTTGTCAAGACTTTTGTATTGACGAAGGAAGTGGTTGAGATTATGCTGCGGGTTAATAATGATATTAAAGCATTTAAGCTCTGGGACTTCTCTAACAGACTATATCTCAACCAAGACCTTCCATGATTTGTAGCGGTACCGATATTTTTCTTTATGTCATTCTGAGTAAATGTTTTGGTCTATTTCTCTTCCTGTTGTTGCCGATACTATAATCGGCTATCCGCTATCGAAATGCAATTTCTGACAGCTCCTAATTGAATAAAGAGGGAGTTTGTTTTCGCTAAGAAGAGGATGAGCAATCAAAAACAGACGATGAGAGCTCTCTTCCACCTCCCCATTAGCTGCTGACAAAGAGAAGCCTAAAAGCTCCTCGGAAGATCAATCATTGCCCGCCTCCATCTTCCGCTTTTGTTTACCTTCAATGTCTTTTTAATGGAACAACTTTTTATATAACCTTCTTTCTGAGGGCACTCTCTTAAACCTGTAACATTTACCAGACCTAAAGGGACTATTTTTCTTCAACTCAAATGGTCTTATAAAAATGAAAATAGCATCAATTCATCATTTTATCAGAAAAATACATGGAAGATAATTAAGTAATTTTAGTTTCTATATATGAGTTACAACTACATACTATATATATATATATATATATATATATATATATATATATATATATATGTGTGTGTAGTAATTCATTATATAATCAGTTTTGTATTTTGATTTCATTAGATCAGTGGTGTCCAAACTAAGGCCCGCGGGCTGGATCCGGGCCGTAACCATGTTCAATCCGGCTAGTGAAACCATCTTTCATTACATGGTAAAATTAAAAAAAAAAATTAATATGAAATTTAGCAATCTGCTCACACACGAGGTTACTACGACATTTACAGCAGTTTTTTTTTTTAGAAAGCTCATTTGACAGCTGTCAAGTGTCATTTATACAAAAAGATCACAAAACATGGCCCGAGGGACTTAAGCGAAGATATCTATGCGGGCCGCGGAAATTGGTCGAGATTTCAAAAAGTTTGGAGACCCCTGCATTAAGGCCGGTTCAGACGCTCCGTTTTGCACAACGTTTTGTCTGTGCAGTTCAAAATGTTGCAGATAAAATGTTGCGTGTGGACTGGAAAACAGTGCAGTTTTGATTCCATTTCGAAGGCGGTACAGTTTTATTAAAACTGAGCCAGAGAGCCAGAAATAAAACTGAGCCAGAAATACACCGTTTTCCGATTCATTTTGTTACTCAGTTACAATTCGTCAGGCGACAATGGCTGACCTTCGGAAATGTTCTAGAGAGTATTTAACCGATTTTATTGTGTCATTGCTCGATATTGGGTCAAAAATGGCCTTTTTTTCGGAGCGGTGAGGATATGTTTACGTGGTGTCCGATTTCATTCAAACTTTTTTTGGTGATTCTGGGTCCAAAAATACTTCACACATGTCCGAGGGTTCTTGCCAATGTTCTCTAGGAGCCAAGATAATAACATAAAATTTTCACATTTTTTTATATTATTGTTGTATGCCTTTGCTCTGCATGAATTTATTTTTCGGTTTGTTTTTTATTGTGTAAAATAAAAGAGATATTGCTGATTGGATTAAACTAATTAAAATTTATAATAAATTAGAAAAATTCATAAGGATTTTTGTAAAATAAACTAAGTATAGTTTTCTTTTTTACAAAAAATCGATTCTTAGTGAAGCCACAAAGCTCCATTCCATAAATCAAAATAGGCCTTATTATAGTCATATAAATGAGTCTTTTGTAATTAATTGAAAGCTTAGAGGGTTTGTCTAGTAAGGGCTGGAGTAGTCGGAAACGTCAAGCGATTTCTTGTCGTTTCATTCTTATCCAAGTGATTCCAAGTGAGTCGTTTGTTCAGGTGGAGTCCTAGGTATCGGATTTGTTCGACTGGGATAAGTTGGGAATTGTTAAAGGATACTGTAGGACAGCATCCCCCAGTTTTTATACCATTTTTCAAGGTTTGTGATATGCGGTTAGAGAGTTTGGGAAGCAGTTGATGGATCATTATCAACTGATAGGATACACTTGGCATCGGCATACGTGGTGATGAAAATGTTGGGAGGGACTGGGAAGTCAGCTGTATAAACTTTGTAAAGGATTGGACTCCAGATACTACCTTGAGCAACACCAGCAGACTGGGAAAAAAGGAATGAATAAGAATTATGTTTTACTTTCAGATATCTATCAGTAAGATAGGAGCTGATAATGAGGAAATATGTAGTTGGGAGGAATTTACGGAGTTTGTGCATCAGTCTCGGCTGCCAGACCCTGTCAAACGTCTGGAATTAAAATATCTCAGAAATTACATAAATCGGGCCTGCTTACAGTAAGCGAGAGAAATCTTCAGTATTGCATCCTTTTTGTGATGAGCTATTATTCAAAATTGTATCTTAACGCTATGCCGCACACTGGGGCGAGCATGAGATTTCTTGGAGATTGGCTTTAGCTTATTCGGAAATTTTGCTCAAATTTTGTCTGTTTATGTTTTTGGGAGTATTGAATTTGAAGTCAGGTCATTTAGTCGACCAGATGCATTAAAAGCAAAATATTAATTTTTATTTTATCTTCAGTTGTAATATTTTTAAATTTAAAAGTTATGTGAGTACATCTGAAGTATTACTTTTGTCAACTATAATCTTCTAGTATAAATAATTATAGATCCAATTTATATATATAAAATTAATGTCCGTGTGGATTGATAAGTATGTTGTGTACGAAGCAACCCTATGTAGTAAGGCAGCATTACTTTTAATAAAGTATTTCTCCCTCTCTCTCTCTCTCTCTCTCTCTCTCTCTCTCTCTCTCTCTATATATATATATATATATATAATAATAATAATAATAAGGCTTAGCGAACCCGAAGGTTCGATGCCGACACCACCAATCGCTTGTTACACACCTCCCTCCACCGTTCGCCGTCCAAACCCAGTCCCTTCAGATCAGCTTTAATGCAATCTTCCCACCTTCGCTTCGGTCTACCCCTCCGACGCTTACCATTCGGCACAGCAAATATTAACCTTTTAGGAATTCTCTCGTTACTAAGCCCAACAACTTTACAAGCCCATTTGATTCGCCGCGATGAAATTACCTCAATTATATTACCCGGATATAGCTCACGCAATTCGGCGTTGTGTAACCGTCTGAACTCTCCGGTTAACTCATCCTTCTTCGGTCCGAATATTCTACGCAATACTTTATTTTCAAAAACCTTAAGACGCTGCTCATCCCTTAATGTAAGCGGCCAAGTTTCGCATCCATAAAGAACTGTAGGCAAATAATTGTTTTATAGATTCTAATTTTTAAGTTTCGGGACAAGAGGCGCGAACTGAGTAGTTTTGTCACAGAAAAATAACAAGCATTCCCCGCCTTCAGTCTAACTTTAATCTCTTCTTCAATTTCGTTTTTTCTAGTTATCGTAGAACCTAGATACCTAAATTTATCTACCTGTTCAAACATATTACCATCTATATCGATATCACCAGTAGTATCGCCATTTTTGCAGCTAACCATATATATATATATATATATATGGTATATATATATATATATATATATATATATATACATATATATATATATATATATATATATATATATTATCGTAGAACCTAGATACCTAAATTTATCTACCTGTTCAAACATATTACCATCTATATCGATATCACCAGTAGTATCGCCATTTTTGCAGCTAACCATATATATATATATATATATATATATATATATATATATATATATATATATATATATATATATATAGAATGTGGAATTTCATAAAAATAATTTCCAAGTCATTTTTTGATTCACTTGAAGAAAGAAATATTTTCATTTTTTGACATTATTGCTCTAAATTATCAAGTTCTATTTATATAAAGTTCTACATGTTAAATGTGTTTTTGGCAAAATAATTATTTTGTGCAATATGAATACTGCAAGTATTTTATGTAAAATAAATACTGTTAAAATATTCACGGTAGATATCAAGAGATCGTTCAAAATTCATGTCTTGTAGTTTGTATTGTAAACACTATATTGTATAATTTATTACCTAGTTACATGAATGTTATAATAACATTTTTTTTTTTAAACATAGATATTAAATTCACGATGTGTTTAATTTGGTCAATATAAACAATTTGAAGTTATTTAGTCAACACTGTAGTAACTCGCATACGCAAGTAAAAAAAATTAAAAGTTATGATTGTCATTCTAAATTCAACGTTCTCGCGTGTTAAATATTCAATAACTTCCAGAGTCGCCGGTTGGGGGGAAGATCTGAAATCTGCTTTTAGAAATTCAAACCTTTGTTAACAACAGGGTTTATCTATTTTTTTTAGTAGAAAAGACTTTATTAGTAATACTTTTATTCATAATGTCTGTTACAAATGGCATCTTAAAATACTGAAATATACTATGGATGCATGGGTTGACTACAAGAGTTCACTTCAGGTCTTCTAGCAAGAGTTCGACTTCAGGAATGTAACTGCAAGAGTGATTTGGTCTGAGGAACATGGGGTAATATACCCTAGAATAGTAGCTGGGTGAAGTAATTTTGGGAAGGCTTAGGAGTCTGGGAAAGCTCTTCAAATGAAGTTGATTGATATAATTGATATTTTTAAAATGTATATGGGAAAGGGTGCTATTAACTATTGAAAATTGATATCCTTATCGTTTATTATTGATATGAGATCCGTGAGAAAGGGCCTTTTGTTGAAATCTGATATAGTTCCCTAAGTCTTGATAATGGGTCTTCTTGTGTCCAGTCGGTGCCTTTTAGATAACTACTTCAAAGCTCTCAAGTATAGCTTGCCTGGCTATCTAGGGATAGCTTTGTCCTTTTATCCTTTGAGTAATGGAAATTATAAATACAATACATAATTCACCAATTGGCATATTTAACAAACTAAATTATTAAAATAAAGGTTAAATTAATATTATTAATTGTTACGGATTAAGTCCATTCCGCAACTTAACGATAATAACTGTAATAGAAATATCATATCCTAAATTAAATTTTATCAGGTCTATTTTTTTTTTTTTATAAATTCAAAACAAAATAAAAAAGTCTACGTTCACTACCTTTTTTTTTAAATATAACAACGTATTGTAGATCCAGTATTATTTTCCCGTTTATCATAAAATCAGTTACGCCTTTCGAAATAGTTGTTTCCCTAAGCGATAAATTCCCTCGGGAGCGGACGATAAACAGGATCCTAGACGGCGGATTTATTAGAGGGAAGATGCGGGGGCGTGGGGGTGAAATAACCCCCAACCATCCCCCCCCAAAGGGGCGGAACCACCCCTATATATATCTGCCCCGGCCTCCGCCGTTGGCCACTACAACTCCCAGCACTACCCGAGCTGTCTCGTTTTCCAGGTCAGTATTCGTATTCGTCGCGGAGTAAAGACATTTAAATACCAAAAAGTATATTATTAATACAGCATAATATAATTATAATATATAGTTAAATATTAATATAAAACTAATTTTAAATATTTCAAATAAAATTTATAAAATTCTATAATTTAATTTGTAACTTCTATATATTCTGCTTATTAAAAGAATCAGTCGAATCAAATTGCAACATAATTTTTTCCTATTTTAGATATTGAATAAAAAAAAATTAGTAATAATTAAAGAACTCTGCGGTTCATAGAGATATGCTTTTAATTAATTTAAAAAAAAAATTAAAAAAGAAAGTATGTCTGATTGTAATATCAGATTTCCTTCCACGAGTGGAGAGAAATGTTTCTTGGCTCGGAGATCTTGAGTGAATGATTTTTTTTTTTTTAGATTTTGTATCGAAGCATGTATGTATTTGAGTTGTTACTTTCATTAGCTTAGTTCTTTTTGTTTAGTTTAGTTTATATGCATTTACTTTTAGTATCATTATTTTTCTGTATTATTTATTGTGAATGGAATTTGAATATGCTCTTTGAACACTATTATAAATGTCCTTAAGTTCTGGCAGAGTGTAATATCTCTCAATAAATAAGTTATAAAAAAAAAGGAACGAATTTGACGGCGCCAGATATACGGTCTTTTGACGTGAATAAGTCAATGTTAACCAGATTTTTTTTTTTAGAGTTATACTCCTATACTTATTATTTAAGCTTAAAAAGTACTTGATAATGATGGAAGCATTTTTTTTAATGGTCTGGATCAGGAAAAAGGATCAAATTAACAAATAATTACTCGGCTATAAGTTTATTAAGAATATACAACGTATGATACGATTCCCATATACGATACGCGCAGATTTGTCATGAAACATTATGTCAACTTACAGCGTGCTTTCTATAATTGGCAGTTTATATAACGATACTTTGGCTTGCGAGTGGTATATTTTTTGAAGTGATTAAGTTTTAGATGTAGATGATACATTCGATACTGCGATCCTCCATCTTTATTCATTGAATTAAAAAAAAAATCAAGTTAACATATAATTATATAGTTATAATTTTATTTACGATACGAAAAGTAAGATATAATTGACATCCATGATGCATCGAGATTTGTCGTGAGCATTATTCAATTCACAGCGCGCTTTTTACAATTGGCAGTTTTTCATCATTTGGCTAACGAGTATTGTATTTTTTGAAGTGATTAAGTTTTAGATGTAATTCCCATGCTGCAATCTCCGATTTCATTATTATTTGTTCGAATCGCTTACACAATAGTAACAAATTTATAGATCGGTACCAATTCTTGTTTTTTTAAAAAAAAATTAATATGTCATGCGTACATGGAGATATTATTTTAATACAATGAAATTTTATTGATTCAAAAAAAAAATCTGACAAATCCAGATGAAATGAATCATTCGGAAGTACGTCCATTTCTCCACGCAATTTTTCCACGTTATTGTATTCAAGAATATAATGTAGGTATGAATCTTATGTGAAAAATGTAAAAAAAAAATAGAGTATGCTACACTTAAAATTAGATATCTTTAATAATATTTGTTGAAAGTTAAATATTCTCATGTAACATTAGTCATTAATAACTGGCATTCGAGACTTGATTACTTTTAAGTTTAATTTTAATTTACTTTCAAGATGATAATTATATTCACAATATTTTTTGGGTTAATACTTCTTCCATAACTCCATCTTCGAAAATTTGGCGTAATCCTCCATATTATCTAAGAAAGAGATGAGGTTCATTACACAAAGAATAATATTGTATAAGAATATTAAAGTTTTTTACTTTCAAGTCTCATGAGACGTATTCGGGAAGTAAGTTGAGTAATTTTATGACATTATATTATTTTATGACAAACATTATTAACAGGGAAGTTACAAACGTATATTTCCTTTCGAATTTCGAAAAAGATTATCCTCAAAAATAATAAAAATCTAGTGTTAATAGAACTTTCACTCTTATTACTTTTTTATTTATTTATTAATAGAAAAGTAATACATTCTTCCGCATTGGAGGGCACTAATATTATTGTTACATTTATCATTCACATAATATTAGGTCAATATCTAGATACTGATTTATGGTCTTCAAACTCTCAACAGCTAATATTAAAAATGATTTTTCTTCATATTTATGTAATCGAAGTTCATAAACTATTTCATTTATCCGTATTTATTTTAAGACCTTCTTTCTCCATCATTTTACTGGAATATTTTAATTTTATTTATTTTCTTATAACTATATTTCGTCGTTGAACTATTTCCTTTTCTCTTACTGTTATCTAATACTAATTTAAATATATTGGATAAAGCGAATATTTCAATTTGTATCCTCAATAATATTTATTGTATGTATACTGTTATATCATCGTTTAAGAATATGAGAGTATTTTTTTTTATGGAGCAACTAACTTTTACCCGCAGCTTCGCACGCAAATATTTCACTTCCGCCATTACAATTCACACTTGTACTTTCTTAAGTTTATGGCGTGAATAACTATAATGAATATAATGACTTGTTTTATTCTTTTGTATTAATTAAGAAGCATTTTTTTTAATATTATAATTTAACACGCATCAAAACAGAGAAAATAGCGTTTTAATAATAATTTAAGCTCGTAAGTGATTGGTATCTTTCCTTTAACTCAGGTGTTGAAATTTTGTGGAACTTTTTAAAAATGTTTTATATTAACATTTTCTGTGTAACTTATTAAGAAAAAAAGTTTTTAGAATAAAATTCCTACGGAACCTTTTTGTAATAATACTCTAGGTTTATGTCAAAAGGTATACATTAATTTGTTAATTTTAGGTTTTGAACTTGAATTTTGAAGTGTTTCATTTTTTTAAAAATATGTTCATTAAAAGATATTACAATCTGTCACAATAAGAACATTTATAATAGTGTTCTGAGAGCACATTCACCCTCTACGAATAATAATTAAAAATAAATAATACAGAAAATCAATAATGCTATAAGTAAATGTATATGAACTAAACTAATAAAAATAACTATCTACATACACACATGCTTCTATACAATATTTAAAAAAATAAAATAAAAATCATTCATTCAAAATCTCCGAGCCAAGCCTTTCTCCCCACTCGTGAAAGGAAAGGCAGGACTCTAGAAGATCCCAGCTCCTCTTACTGCTATTAAGGACCAGTAGAGTTTCAATTTCATTAAAAAAAAATGGATAATAAGAAATAAACATTAATTGGACTTTGATTAGAGTTATAATTGATCTTAAATAAATTACTTGATATTTCTAATATTTCGTTTATTTAGTTAAGGATAAAAGTCACTTTTTGACTTTTTCAGTCTTCCCTAATCAAAATTTCCCCAAGACCTTCACACAGCCATAGATCAGCAGAAACTAACCATCCTTATTCTCCTAGACTTTTCCAAAGTTTTTGATTCCGTAGACCACAACATCCTCCTAACCAAACTTAAAAATATCTCTTTTTCTTCCAGTTCCCTTAATTGGTTCCAATCTTTCCTTACCGGTCGCTCCCAGTACGTTGTAATTCCTAATAAAACCCCATCAAAATCTCTACCTCTGACCAGAGGCGTCCCACAAGGCTCTTCCTTATCCCCCACCCTTTTCTTCATTTATATAAATGACCTCCCATCCTCTATCCTGCACTGTCAATACCACCTGTATGCCGACGACATTCAAATTTACCTCTCCTTTAATCCGACAGATATCTCAGATGCCACTCTAAAACTTCAGGAAGACATTGACAGAATAAGTGCTTGGGCAAACCTCAATAGGCTCACTCTGAACGCCGAGAAGACAAAAGCCATCTTGATCGGATCCCCCTCACTCCTCAAATCCTCCCCGGTATCTCCCAATCTCCTCCTGAACAACTCACCTATCTTCTCACACACCACCGTTAAAAACCTAGGTGTTACTTTTGATGAAACCCTATCCTGGAAAATCATCAACCCTATCAAAATTTTGGAATAAAAATTAACGTTTTCTGAACCGCTTAATTGAAAAGTTGCAAGGAAAAAACGTTTTAGTCCAAAAATAGCAGAAAAAAAAATTACAGACATACTGTTACGAGAGTCTTGCTCAAGACCAAGACTGAGTTTGCAAGACCAATAGTCGTCTCGGTCTCGCATTTGGGCAACAATACTTCTTACTCACTGTCATATTCGAGATATAGAAAAGAATGAGTTAGAAGTTTCGTTACTTACTTACGCAACTTACTTTCAGGAAATATACAGAGAAGATAAGATGTATAAGCAGTCAGTTGCTTGCTTGCTGGCCCTCATGATGGTCTTGGCGCTGACAGAGGCCCGCTACCTCCCGACCAGGTCTCAGGATGACAGGCTCCTCAGGCTTCGTCAGCTCCTCAAGGATGTGAGTAGCCAATCATGGATTTACCATGTTAGCATGTTTTTCGATGAAATGTTTATAACATTGTTTCTATAAAATGATATGTTAGTATAAGGGTTTAAAAATTTTTAAATAGTGAATACAATGGCAATAGATCAAAATAATTTATCAGAGATGCTCAATTGCCATATATAGACTTTTCTCTATTGTAAAATTATTTCATAAAATATTTTCTAGAACTTAGCTCTAATGTATTTTTGTTCGCTTGATTCTGCCACACCTTACATTTTTTTTTTAAGTTTATCCCTATCCTAGAGGGTCATTAGCGACAGTTCGAAATTTTTATATTCTGTTATAATATTTTGTTTCGATTAAATATTGGAAGATAATGACCACATATTCCCCATTGTCTCGAAAACTATCCTTCAATGTCGAGGACAACTTTAGTTAACCTTACGTGTCATTAAATAACTTAGAAGCAGAACAAAAAAAAAAAAAATACTAATAACTTTTATGTTTTCTGATTTTTCATGGAAAATTCAAATACTTGAATGTATAATTTGTTCTTCAGAACAGTGAAAAATTTTTATTTATTTATTTGTTTTCGGGGAATGCCCCATACAAATAGAGTTGGGTATAATGATAACAATGAACAAATTAATATGAAAAACATTTACAACTTATATACAAAGTAAAATTCATTAGGATTCAGTGACAACATCCTCTCCTGACAACAACCAACCATCTGACTGTATGCCTAAATATAAACAATGAAATATAATATAATACCCCACATAATACAATAATTAAAAAATGATACATTTGAATATAGCGAGCGATAAAATGACACACAGTAACAAATAGCACTAGTAATAAAGATAAATACAGGCATAGATAAATAAAGATAAATACAATATATAACATATAAACATGTTAATAGTTAATAGCAAATGATACAATAAAACACGATATGCATATAAATATGTTTCATGCATGAATAATAAATACCATAAGCAGAACAAAGTGAATAAACTTCAAAGTTTTGGAAAAATATATATAATGTTGTTATTCATTGAAAATAAAGGATCTCAATCTGCAACATTGCCTCATATAATAAAACAGGTTCTTGAGGAAGACTGCATTGTCAATTTTGAATAATTCCAAATAATTCGCCCTGAACAAAATTTATCAGCATATAAATGATCATTATTTTCATTAATTTTATCTGGATCGCACTGCAAAACATCCAACTGATAAATTGTGGATATTAAGTTACTTTCATTTAAATTATCTTTTCTCCAAAAATTGAAATACTGTCTAAATTGAGTTGTTATTTTTTTTATATAGTTATTTTCTTGCCTTAGGTACGAGGGCAGTTTTTTTGTTCGATAGATTTCTCGTAGCTTTTGTTTGATTTAGTTTGATTACAGGAATTTTACTTAAAGGCATTATAGCGTTCTCAAGTATTTGTATTTTAAATTTTTGATTTGGTATGTCGAATATTATTCGTTTTCTGCTCATTGAGATATAACTGAAAATCAGCGCATTTTACTAATTACTTTTACTAATTTTTATATGTCGTTATTATTATTCTTTTTATTGCATGTATTAATTTTTAACTAGTTTACTTCATTTAATTCATCAATATTTTTAACAATAATATTTAAGTTTCAGCTAACGGTAACATTTATGAATTATTTATCAAAAAAAAATTTGTCTGAGGTATAATATAATATATTTATATTATTATGTAAAAGTATTTTATAATTGAGAATATGCAAATGTATGAAACATTGACAGACTCAGCCCAGCAAGTATTAAGTTCGATTAAACCCGCATTACACAAATGCATTGCAGGACTGTCTCCATAAAATGAAGGCGCACATAACCTAGATTAAATGAATTTATTTATTAAAATTCCCCATAATTAATTTATATCTATAAACAAAAACCGAAAAATTTGATTAATAATTTATAAAAGATTTATTTACTAACAGAAATACAATCTTATTTTTTACTAAAAGAAAAATATTTTAAAACTAGATACGGTTCCTAGAAGTGCAATATTTACATGTAATAGAAAAAGTCACATGTTATATGTAGAAAAAAAAAGTAAATTTTAGTAGTTTTAGTAATTTTAACTCTAATATAAATTTATAAATAAATTTTGAAGATAATAAAATCACTGAAGATTCTGATGTTCCAGTCACCGCAAACCACAATTTACTTTCCCTTAATATTATCCCTTAATCTTCGTGGTAGAGTGGTAAGTGTGGATATAAATTACGAAGATACGAGGAACCTGCGGAACTACATAACCTGCGGTTATTTTTCTAAAATTGGGTGAATTCAGCTTCTTATAGAGGAATGCATGTTTAGTAGCTCGAACAAAAAATGTTGATCATATAGACAGAAACCAAATTTGTTAAATATTAGATAGGAATATATGTAAAGCATTAATTACTAGCAATGAATGAAAAGATTATTATAACTAGACAACGTCGTATGTATTTTATTAACAAATATTTGGACGAAAATAAAAATCTACGAAAACTTGCAAACCTTGCAAACAACATTATTGTGACTCATAACAAAAGCACCATGATAAGTGACTAACAAAACTCTACATACTGACCTCCACCTTCCAACAGTTGACCAACATATAACGTCACTTTATCAACGATTTTACAGTCATTTAAACGGAGATAATAAAATACTAGTAAGAGACATGGCTGACATACCTCAGAACATGACGAGTAAACTAAAAAGGCGTTGGATGAGAGATCTCCTTCCTTAAACAACCTAAGTAATTGAACAAGGCAGGGAAGAGGTGCTGCTGAGTACTATCCTTTCCCATGCCTGTCTTTATTTCCTGTATTGCCAACACATTTGCAGATTTTCAACAATAAGTTGATGGGCGCAAATACATTTTGAAACAATACTCAATCTTGGAAAAAGAAAACAACTAAAAATGGATTAGCAGAAACGATTTTTTATTTCAAATTTACCAGGTTTTAAAGATTAGAAAAGAATGAGAACCGCTTGTTTCGACGGGCGACTAAAGAAAGAAATGAGCAATAGTTAATACATCACAGTTATTTCAACCATATTTTATTATATTGTAATAAAGTTCCACAGTACACTGCACACACCCCATTTTATGAAATTATTAATATTCGCCTAAAACTTCGTGAATAGTTTCATCTTATCGTAACCTACAGTATTTTTAACTACGAAAAATCTCATAGATGTGGTGTTTTATCATTAAATTAATTATTTCTAAAAAATCATGAATACTCATTTGCTTTCCACTTGAATCGTAAGATAATTTCATCACAAAATTGAGAAAAAAGAGGTCAAAAAAATATTTGTTCGCCTATATAATCTCGTTATTTTGACATGTTGGAAATGGAGGTCATGTCAAACAGCCGAATATTTTTATAGGTAATTTTTTTCCTGATTTTCTGATCAAATTATCTTACGATTCAAGTGGAAAGGAAGTAGGTCTTCATGAGTTTTTAGTACTCCATCAAATAGACAAAGTTTAACGATCTGAAGATTGGAAACGCTCCATTTCGTAAATACAAAAGTTACGATTTAGCCATTCACGAGGTTTTGTTAATAATTTGATAAAATAGGGTTTGTACCCTGTGTCACTTCTGGATTAAATTAACAAGTCAAAAACTTTTTAAAATCTGACTCAAAACCAATGCTATTAGTCTAGTAGTAGTACCATGGTACTTGGTACTTTTTCGTTCCATAAAGAAAGTACAAACTACAAGTTGTAAAATTGAAAGTATGAGCTAAATATTACTTTTATCACGAGTTAACACCTGGAAGCAAGGTTAACTGTACTATATCCATGATAGTGTGACATTATTATGTTAAAACTAAGATGAAAAAAATAGTAATAAACATGCAACTTAATCGCTGTTGAGACCAATTCAATCAATTTTTTACCCTGTTGATAAAACTCAACATTTTATTTGTTATCTTTCAAAGGTTAGATTCGGTTTTAATCAGTTTTTACTTACAGTAGTACTTGAACTTTGAAGTTTTGTAGATTTGTATTGTAATACTATTAGCTTGACTAACATGAGATGAGTATAAGTAATAGGCCCCAGATAACATATATATTTTTGTAATAATACAACTTTTAATTGAAATGTTTTTTTGTACAAATAAAGGTTACTAAGATTTTTTTTAATTGTTGAACTGGAGGTAATGTTAATGTATGGTCAAAAAACCGAAGATCGTAAAGCAATTGATTCCACTTTTTTCTTTTTTCTGGGAAGTTGTCTAATATTCTTAGTTACTTCCAATTAGCAACAATTGAATATAATTCTTGTATTATCAACGTTACATGTTAACAAGTTTACGTTTCGGGATATTTACTCCCATCTTCAGAACTAAAATCCCAATGATCTTGTGGATGCAAGGCTTAAAAATAATAATAATAATGTGCTCCATCGTCAAATTTCTAGTTCATGTTATAAAATATATCATCTAGAGCAACATCTTGCTTTAGACTAATAATTGGGTGTTCACTATGGTAGACACCCTAAGAATTGATAACTAAGAATAACTAAGATAAGGATAAGAATAACTAAGAATTGATTCCAATCATTTCTCTGTTTTGTTCAGGTGTTCATAATACGAACTTATTGTTGTTATTCTTTGTTACCGATTATTTTAGCTAAGTTCATATTTCAAAATGTAAGTTAAAAGAATAATTGACTGAAATGAAGGACAGTAAACTCTAAAAAGAAGACTATTATAAAGTATGAACTAGCTTTCTAATTTTTTTCCGCTCCGAGATGAGATGTTAGCGAGCTGACAGCTGAGAGTTGTGAAGAAGCTCTACCTTGGGAATGGACGAAGGACATAGACAGTCCGACCAACGCTCCCTCATCATTGAGATGCAAATTTCGCGATGGATGTTGCGCCTTCACAAGAGGTCGGCGGTGCGCATAAGAAGAGGATGCGCGGTAGCGTATGAGCTCTCCTGACCCGATCTTACTCGGTTAGAAAGTGAATGAGCGAAAGTTCCTCCTTTCTAAGTCTCGAATGGTTTTGATTTTTTTCTTTTTTGTTTGATGCGTGAACCTGTAATGTCAGGTGTGTCCTTTCTTCCTCGTGCTACGAGGATTCGCGGGGAAGTTACGTAAGAGAGGTGCATTGTGTGGTAGCCATCCAGGTCCTAGTGCATGAATATACAGTGGATGTCATGCAAATATCGAAATTAAATCATGATTTATAATGTGAACTTTTAATTTACATGAAAGGCAGTGCATTGTTACGTTGTCATATTGGTATGGAGGTTTTCATATGTTATTTTATGAAAAAATTGAATTGTTTCTAAAAATAAAGGAGTATACAAATATCAAAATAGTAGTTGCATATGCATAGTAGTTGATAAAGGTGTATTAAAATTTTCACTGAACTCAAAAATGTTAGATATCATTTGTCCAATTGACTATAAACTTATTTTTGAAAATTGTCTAATGTATAAAGTTATCGTAAGACCAAGTAACATTTTTAAGGGAATTAGGGAAGAGGGAGGGGAGTTATTAATAAATTTCAATCCCACAGTAACTGATACAATACACCTTTTGTATTTCTTTTTTTATGATTAATCTCAGTATTCATGTTGAAGAAACCATTTTTTTTTTATATCAATAGGTCAACCGGTTAATACTTGTTTAGTCTTCGCATCTCTTCAATCTCTACTTCGTCCATTTCTGCCAGGTTATGAGACTTATAAAACCATTTAAATTAACGGAAAAAAAATGTTGGATGAAACACCTCCTTCCCTGTATAAAGAGTTCCATCTGCCTGCAATTGACTGTCAGACAAGGGCTCTTTTCGCACGATTTCATATTAATTTACACGGAAATAATAAAATACTAATAACAGACATGGCCATTAATACGAGGAGGAGACTATAAAGGTGCTTGATACAAGACTTCTTTCTTAACAAAACATGGTAAACTGCTGGATGCTATCCTTCCACATGTTTGACATGTCAGTTTCATTATTTTTTACAGACCATATGCTGATTGACAACAGTTTGTCGACAGGCGCAGATGAATATTTGTACCAAGTACAATAAAACTGTACAGCTGCTATACTATTTTGAGTTGCTACAATAACCAGCATAATGATCAGTCCCAATCCATAATGTTTAATGAGAGTGAACAAAAATTCTACAGTTTTGCAGGATTATCACCCAAAGTACCGAATGTTAAGTAACCGAATCATTCATCTTCTTATTGTTACTATCAATTTTATTTCTTCTCAAGACTATCCGCAAAGCCCATAACGAACTGCTCAGAATATGTAATAGTGCAGAATTCCCAACGAGTCCAAAATAACTCCCAATGATTCCGCTATACTGAGCAGATGGCTCCTTTCCACACCCAACTTTTCCAAAAACACAGCAGTTGAAGGAGGAATCGCTCCTCTACTCCCGAACCACTAATCCTCGAACCGAGTATTCTCTTCCGCCAAATTTCTCCTGCAGATACGGAATGCATTTTATATAGATCTCTTCTTTTTCTGCTTGCATTTTAAGATCTTGATCCTCATCGTTTATTTCAAATCGAATTGTAGGATCGACAACAGAGCCTCTTTTCCTTTCGCACTAAAAGGTACGATATCTACAAATATCGTATAGCCTTACGAACCTGAACAACTGTAATATATTATTTATCTTATTCATAATTATGCCTGACTTGAATGCGATCAACGATTACCAGAGAAACGAGCATCGTTTTGAAAAGAAGTTTTCCAAGCTTTGTCAACGAAGCATCGTCTTCACCTACCCAACATTTTATTTATTTCTTAATCATTCTCATTTCTTTTAAGTTAGTTTAAGGTCTCACAATGTTCTACCTTTATAATATAACATGGTATTGCTTAATCACAAAAAAAATGAAAATGCCCCACGAATTCATCTTTAGCTGTAGTAACCTTTCTTTTCTTTTTTTTTTTTGTATTATTTATTATTTTAATTACTGAATAATATAACAATCTGTGACATGAACATTGGTTACAAGGAGGCAAGATAGCATTCACACAGTATGTAAAAAAATAAAATTAAAATAAACAGAAGAAAAATAACTAAATAATAATCAAAAAGAATATTAAATAATTTAAAAGTAAATAAATTAATGGAAAAAAAGCTTAGGCATACCAATGTACACTATTTATAATCAGGCGAGGGAACTCCGGTGCTGTTATTTCCTTCTGTTAGAGATCCCTGGAGCCAGTGGAGATTGGTCGAAAGCACTTTAGCCACATACACTCATGTCTTGAGTAAAGAATCTGACCATTGCAAGAACTCCAATGTATACAAACTACAAAAGATCGTGGGGCCACAGCCGTTTTATTTAACCTTCTTGGAGGGTGAATGGTGCTTGATAGGGATTGTGTAAGAGGGTTTTGATGGTAAGTAAATTTATGATAAAATTTTTCTGATATAAAAGGGATAAGTACCCTTCCAGAAATTAATCAATATATTTATCAACATCGAATGTCTATTCTGTCTTTGGTCTCATAAGTATTAATTTCTGTATAACGATTAAAAAATGCTAAGATCTACTGGTCCGTTGAGCCAAACTGAAAAAGAAGTGTACGTTTTCGGATGACCCCTGGCGGACGATTATCTAACTCATCTCTATATTACGTGATGTTTTGCATGAGGGTGACCAGGATACACGTCGAACGTAAAATATAACCAATATTCCAATTTTATTGGGATGAGCCTCCTCACTTTCACTTTTGGAATGCTTTAAAAATGAAAACAAATACCAGTTTTGTCAAAGAGGATAACATATTCATTTTCAAAAACGTTATTATAACTGTAACCGTTCATTAGGTGGCGAGCGCGTTATTAAATCATGGGTTTTTCCCAGTCGTAATATTACAAATGAGATTTCTGCCTCAGTTCCACTAGGAAGATTGGAGCGAAGTTCGAAAAAGAAATTTGCAATTTTTCACAGGCATTCTTGTTCGCAATTTAAAAAAAAAAATTAAAACGGAAGTTATAACTGCAGATTTATGCTCAAAATGGCATTTAATTTAATTTCGCTATTCACATATCCTTACATAACTAACTGAGGAAGAAGTGAAACTGTAACTCCTAGTTTTCGACCTTCGCTGAGGTCGTTTCGTAACCTCATGTAACCTCTCGTAACCAGTTACAACCTTATAGTTATAAACGCTCAGTAACCGAGTAATAAAACAATTGTAGAAAGTTTAAATTTTCTTTTAACTACTAAGCTTTAGGAAGTATAATTACATATTACTTATTAACTTTTTTTCTTTTGGAGTTGAACATAACAAAGGAATAGGAAGAAGTGTACCAGCCTAGCTCAATTAACTTTGACAATTACAACATTCCAAAATTAAATAATATTCCAAGTAAATGTAATATATTTATTTTTTTTAGGATAGTTAAATCTGTATTGTCCTTCCCTGATCTTCATAGATGTGTCTCTATTGCCTGATCAAGGATAGAAGTAATGATGATCTCACATTTGATTCTATATACCATCTATTTAGCCAAATCTTCGGTATATTATTTTCATAGACCTATGTAATTGACTTAGAAAAAATTATTAACGGCTTCAAAATTTGAACTTTTACATTTCCAGTTTAAGTCTTAGGTTTAAGATCAGTCAAAAATTTACTGAGAGTGAGATGTGGTCATTTAATTTTTTTTAGCTTTTAAAACTGATATGAAAAAAAAACATATTAAATTCTTGCGTACCTAGGTAAGTCGGAGTCTGTCGTATATTTCTCTAAACTTGCACAGCTCTTCAGTACTGCGGATACTGTATAGTCTGTCTCCTGTCCATTTATTATATTATCAATTAAGTTATATCAATCGAGATTTATATGATATTTATTTATGATAAAGGCTAAAATTTCATCAATAGCTTGAAAATTGAAGTGACATTAAGTAAACTATGCAAAATACATTAATCAATAAACTATGACTAAGTAAATATATATTTTGTTTATTTCTTAAAGACATTTACAACTGTATTAAATAAATACATCTAGTAAATTAGAACATAATGTATATAATGACATGAAAAACATTTGCTGAGTAACTACCCAATGGTAGCACTCTAATAAGTAAATATTATTTTTTAAATTTTTGTTCGTGATAAAAATCCCCTCTCCATAGCCAATACTTATAGTCCGTGGTACAGACCCTTTTTATCGAATTATTAACATCCGCCTGAAACTTCATAAATTTTTAAGTTTCGTCTCATCGTAACCTACAACTATTTTATTTACGAAAACTCTTGGAATTGTAGGTCAATTCCATCTGGGCAATCAATTCTAATCTCGAGGGGGGATATTTTTTTTTCTATATAGTTAGGTACTAAAAACTCGTAAATACACATTTGCTTTCTACTTGGATCGTGAAATAATTTGATCAATAGAGGAAAAACGTGGCCTACAAAAATATTAGGCCTATTGTCCTATATAACCTCGTTATTTTGAAAATTTGGGGGTGTAGATCACTCCAAACTAAAAAGGTGATCATCAAAAATATTGAGCCGTTTGGAGTGACCTATACCCCCAAATTTTCAAAATAACGAGGTTATATAGGACAATCGGCCTAATAGTTTTGTAGGCCACCTTTTTTTTTTTTTTATCTTTTTTGTAATCAAATTATCTTACGATCCAAGTAGAAAGCAAATATCGCCTCTTTCTACCTTTCTTCAATCACCTGTTAGATCCTGATTCTACCATTGTTTCTTAAACTTATTATCTATTAAAAGGTATTTTGTCAGGTGGAGCGTAGAGACCTAAGGCACGCATATTTTTCACAGAATTAAGGGTTGTTTTTTTTTCAAACAATTATATTTTAAAATGAGCCTGGAGATTACAATATATTTTATATTTAACATTAAATATACAATTAAAAATTAATAAACTACCTTGAAAATATATATGCATACAATGGATCATACAATTATAAACGCAATAGGTTTCGGTTGTCTGTCTCCGTGTTGGGTGTCATCCATTACATGACTATTAACTTTCTCTGGCGAAAGCAATGTGATTAAAATAAGAATCAGAGTTGGTAACTTTGTGGGATCGCCAATGCCATACTAATAAGAAATAAACAAATATTCAGAAGACCATGTCACGTTGGATCGTTAAAAAAAACATGCATGCAAGAATAAACCTTAAAGAACTAAAATACTTTAAGCAATAACATGTACTGCTATCAAGCGGTGTATTATAAGGTGTTTTAAAAATTTTGACTGCTTTTAAAAATTAATTAATTCGACGAAGGTTAATGATGTCAAAACGTTAAAAAAATAATTCCATTTTCCTTTTGTTTTATAAGTGAAATGTATCGTGGAAGTATTTTTTATTTATATTATATGTAATATATATTACTGTTGATAGGACTATTCTTGATGATATTTTCAACAGATTAATGATAGAAAGGTTTTTCTTCATTGGTTAATATTGAATTTGTCTACATAATGGATTTCAATGCGATCTAGAGAATCGAAATGCAAATTCTTCTTTTCAAGAACTTAATCTGATTTCAACTAGATAAAGTGCATTGTAATTCATGATCATCTAAACTGACTTTGTGACTTGCATTATACTTTATATTGTAAATCTGTTTTCGAATAAATGTCTGCTACTTCATTCAATTATTCCACCATTATCTCCATATAAGTATTTTTTTTTTAACTATACAAAATGTAATTGAGTTAATATAAATTAAAGTCCTACAGTATTTATATATTTTTTATCCAATAGTTCTCCCTTGACTAGCACTCAACTCATATCATTCTTCAGGTTTTAATCAGATTAGCACATCATGCTAATTTTATGGCAGTTGCATTCTCAATATCACTTATTTATTAATAAAATCAATTTATATGGTATTTTATTCAAGCAATCTCTTCGAACAGTCCTGTTGAAGGCCGAAACGTCGACAAATGTTAATATGAATATTATTATTTATTTCTGACTGAGCTCCCCAACCAACCTTCTCTTCATTATTCACGACAGTAAACCATTAACCCACAAGTATATATGGTATGAAGATTATCGGCAATAAAATAAAATGAACAAAAATTAATGGCTGAAGAAGTTTGAAAGAAATTATTGATTTTTCATTTTAGAGTAGCATTGGATAGAGATATGGAAGTTGTTATTATTATGATATTTTATTTATTTATAATGTTATATTTATAGCATTTATGCATTTTTGTACGAAGGGTCTGGCATCTTAAAAAAAAGATCTCTAAAACAAGCTAATTTGTGACTCTTAATATATTTCCTATTGACGCAGGTAAATGAAAATCATCTATTCTATTTTTTGTTTTGTTATTCCCCTATTACGAGTTTTATTGATTTTTTATTTCTTAACTTGAAGGGTAGTATTATAATTATAGTTTTATTCGGTAATGGAACTGTTAGGTTTTGGATAACTTTTTTTTAATTATTTTTTTTTTAATATTATCACTTCTATATAGTTATCATTAATTATGTCATGACATATATATTTATTTTTTGTGCTTTTGATTAATTTTAAATCTATAATTTAATTGTAATTTTTATATTAAAAAAATATTTTGTTGAAGGGTGTAGCTATCGATATACATTTCGCTAATGAATATTTTAACTTTTCTATATAGGCAATGGCCAGATGAACGTAATTATTCCAGCTAGTTTTAATTTCTTCTGTAGTCCCTCTTTAGAGAATTAACAAAGAATTTATTCACGAGGCCTAACACAACTTTTATTTTTGTAAACAGCCGATTTAAATAACCTGACATGACACAAATAACACATTGCGTGTTTGACATGTAACAGTGCTATTTAAGAATTTAGCGTGGCTTTCTCGGGCAAGAGCTCCATGAATACCAAACATAGCCCGGGGTGTATTCCCCACGACAAGGTTACTAATACAGTGAAAGTACACCAACTCATTGAGTAGCCCGGCCACTATTTATAGTGCCACTTTCTAGTGCGAGTAACTGTAACTTACTAATTACATAAATGCTAAAATAAAATAAAGTGAATAATAATAATATAATAACTAAGAAATCGAACTGGAGTCTGTGACATTTAATTAAATAATATGACCGTTTTTAGAAATGATGATAATATTAATAAAATTTCAATATTTCAAATTGTCTTTCGAACAGGTGCGAAAATAAAGACAAACTTGGCAATCGTATTGGATTCTATTGTCCTCAAAGTGGAGTGCGGTCCTCTTACTATAACTCACGACACCTCGCCCCCCCCCAAAAAAAGCCCACCGATGCTTGTGCAAGCGGCATCAAGCCGCAACGAGATGACTTGCAGCTTGCGGCCCTTGACCGCCTTCCAGCATTAGCTGCTTTATCCAGGGCTCTGTCACAAGCGGTCCGGTCCTACTGTCAATTTGTCTTTGATTGATTTGGAAATGATTGCTTCCTTGTCAGTTTGTAAATTAATATTGATAGGAAAAAATAAAAAATAATATTGCCCTTATAGGGAAAGATATTTATTTATTATTTTATTCTTCACTTTTAAAATTATTACTTACATAATCACTACCTCAGTTAACGTTTAATTTCATTTTTATTTGTCTCTGTATTGAAAGCCTTATTCGAATTCTCTAACGTACTTCTAAACTTAACCTACAGAAAGCAAAAAAATATAAAACTTAATTAGTAGCAATTTATACATACTATCCAAGTGTTCATGATTTTAAAAATATGTTCAATCAAAAATAAAATTATAGCTATAAAAAAATCTAAACATCGATTAGTTTTGAGTTCATTACACTCCAAGTTCCTAAAAATTAATATTTTTTTGCTTCTTTTTGCAGGAAGTTTTTTTTTTTAATTTATTTATTTAGACATATAACAATCTGTCCCGTGAAAAATAATTATAGTGATATATGAATACATTCACACCAAATATGTACATAATATAAAATTAACAAAAGTAAAATATTAACTAAATAATAATCAAAAAACTATGTACAATAAAAAATAAAACAACCTATAGATAAGTAAATTAAAAACATAAAAACACAGTCATACTTATATACAATATATACAATCAGGCAAGGAACCTCAAACCAGGTTTCTCCCTCCAACTATAGAAGGAAAAACAGGACTTCAAGAGATCCCTGCGCTACTCTCTCAACCGCGTCATTGGTACTAAAAGCAGTGGAATTTGAGCGAAAGCGCTTTAGCCACATTCACTCCTGTCTTGAGTGGAGAATCTGGCCATTGCCAGAACTCCATCCTATATCCTACAAAAGATCTCTGGGCCACTGCCGCTTCAACCTTCGAGGAGGGTTGTAGGGATGAGTGGAACTAGATAGGGATTGTGCTAGGGGATTTGGATGATTTATAAGGTTCTAATGGAATTTGGAAAATCTTTCAGGGATAAGGTCAAGGACAATTGGGATATTAAAGTCATGATGTAGCTCTTTGTTGGTTACATAGATCGGAGCATCGACTATTGTTTGGAGGATTTTGGATTGAAAGGATTGGATGTTCCTTAATGGAAAAGTTTGCTGTCCTCCAAAGTTCAAGTCCGTTGCAGGAAGTAAGAAAGAAACTTGATCTTTAGAATCAAATATTTTCTGCTTGTGTTTTACGCTATAGACATCAAAGAACTAATTATATATAAATATCACATCTTTCTCTTTTATTATTAATATATTGTTTGTTCACTGATTAATTCACTTGAATATTAATTCTATATTTTCGTGATATCTTTTTTCTTTTCTTTTTTAATTCATCGCTTTATTCCTACCTGCCGTATATTATAGTAACAACAAATTTGGTGATATTAAGATTATAACGAAATGTTGCACATGGTGAAAGACAGTATAAGTAGTACATCCTTTTGGTCTTGATTTAGTTACTGAATTAAGGAAAGGTGATCTCTCATCCATTCTTTTTGTGTGCCATGAGAGCTTCTTTTTTCGATATGGGTATAGTCATTTCGTTTATCAACCTGTTGTTTCTATGAATTTTTGTTATGAAAAAGGCCAGAATGCATATGTAGCTGTGTATTGTTAGAGAGTTTCAGTTATTCTTAATGATAATTAACTCTGGGTTGAAAATATTGTAATTATTAAGAGCTTGTTTTTGGGCTAACCGTAAGTATAGGAATCTAATATTTCATGATTTCTCTAATTTTCAGGATTTGAAAAAAAGTACTATAATTTTTTATCGTTTTATTTTAACATTTGTCGTAATAATCTATAGTGACAATGGTCATAACAGGTTGGCTATTAGCGAAGCTTGACTTTCATTATTCGAGGTTGTTAACTTCTTGCTTTCCAAAGAATATAAATAACAAAGTCATATTTGCATTGATTACGTTTTAAATAAATTCGCAATCATATTCCGAAATCATATTGTTATTTACATAATCATAATTTACTACATAAATTTAGGTAATCTCATTAGCATATACATAACTGTCCTAGAGTAATGGCTCAAGATATGTATAATATGTCCTATCCAGAAGCTCCTAATAAGGTCGAGATGTTCTCCAATTAGGTAATGCGGAGGGTAGATGAAGCGATACAATTCATTGCAGCTCCTGCATATTTATGAAGGAATTTCTGAAAGGTGAGTTCCTTAGGAAGCCACTTCGAGGAAGTGTTTTTTAGTCCAGCACCACATAACATCCGAAGATAGCCCTGTGATGTTTGATGCTGCTATTATCATTGATAAATGGTGTTCATCTGTAACGTCTAAGGAAAGACGAAGTAGAACACATGGTTTCTAAATTGATCTGTACCTTATTATGCGACTACGTTGTTGCTTCAAGAAAGTGTATTTGAGTTCACCGGTCGCAGGTATGTAACTATTTTTGGAGTGAAAGGCTCAACCGATTTTCAAGTTTGATGTCTCAAATTATTATTTATTATTAGATAAGTGTTTTGGTACGATTCGAGCTCAAAACGCAGCAAACTCGTATTAAATGTTTTTCCTGTTTTCTTTTGAAGGTATATGTACGAATTTTTGAGAGAACAGCTCTACCGATTTTTGAGTTTGATAGGTCAAATTATTCAGAGATATCCCGATTATTTATTATAATTTAAATATTTCTATATCGTGAGTATGTTCATGATTAGGTGAATAAAAATAGACTTGAAAAACTAAAAATATAAAAGTTATTAATTTAAATAAAAATCTCGACTACGGCATTGTATATCCACTTGCATACTCATTAGAACATGCTAGATAGTAAATTGCAAGGATATTAAATCATTGTCTAGTATGCTGGTGTCTTCCATTCACTCTTTGCAGGTAAATTCTGTATGGCATGCAGCTACAAAGTATATTAATTAATTTTCTGAGAATTAATAACAATAATGTGGCTGAGTGAGAGGCGCTGGGATCATCTAGAGTTCTGTCTTTCCTTATACGAATGGGGGGGGGAGAGGAAGGCTTGGATCGGAGTTCTCCTGAGTTAATAAATTCTGCAAATATACAAGTATTTTAAAAGCATTTAAGTTATTATTATTATTATTTTTCTGTATTATTTATTTTTGTATATTGTTAATAGAATGCGAATGTGCTATCTGAACACTGTTATAAATGCCCTTAATTGCGACAGATTGTAATATTTATCAATAAATAAGTTGAACATTTTTCAGAAGTCTTTAGGTTCATTTGAGGGTGAAAGGCATCCACTACTATACGAAGTTACTAACAATCATACAATTGTTTTAGTAGCTGTTATGTGCTATTACATTCCGTCGCTTAAGATGGGAATATTTAATTGTATAAATTTTTAAATAATTTAATTATATTTTTACAAAATTTTAAATGAATGTTTTGGAAGAAGAAGTGACCAATAGCATACAGAAATTATTTTCAATACTCTTCAGAAGTCTTGTGTATCGTTCGTGAGTGAAAGACATCTTGGCATATATAAGCTTTCGATTCCTTCAAATCTAATACTTATAGGTCTAGAATAGGGACCGTAGCTCTAATTTAAGGAGAAGTTGATCGAGGGTGCGGTCAATAGACACATAATATATTTTGCCGTAGGATTTATTGAATTTGCCTAGGATTTATCTATGCTCTAGATATATCTTCAGGGTATTTCAACCAACATCGACAGACCAATGACTATATAACAATTCTGTCGGTTTGGTTTCTTAATGCTAGATTAAATGTCCCGAAGAAGAGAAATAGCTTAGGTCGAAACGTAGGAAAATGTAATAAACGCTACTTCAATATATAATATGTATATGACCGGACACTCTACCACATTACAATTGATTTTTTACAACTTACATATTGATTTTTTATTTCTTACCTTTCTTTCATTTTTCTGAATCAGGTCTACAAGTTTTTTAATTAATATTTACTTTTTGAATTTGTTTTATAATGTATAGTTTTGTCAAAAGTAAAAATGAATTTTATTATATCTGTTGTTTGATATTTTGAATGGAATATAACTATTATTAATTTTTTCATTGCATTGATAGATATGCTATTTGGTAATGTTTGACCTCATCGAAATCACCTACACAGAACCTTTCAGTTGACAGAATGACTAACTCCAATTTCAACATTTTGAGTAATGTCATTTCTGTGATATTTATAGTTGCAAAATTCATATTATCATCACAGATCACTGTATGTACAAACACTATAAATTTACCCACTGTTAAGTTGATTCCAGAGTAGATGATTGCTGTGTTCAAATGTATAACTGTGAATAAAAGGATTAATTTTCCCACTAAAATTATTAATAAATAAACGTTGAAATTGGAGTTAGTCATTCTGTCATCTGAAAGGCTCATATATGTCGATATTGCTAATTTATAACACAGACCTATTATCTCATTACGGACTCGTTACACCATCCGATGATGAACTGATTGAGGGTGTACAGACTTTCTCCAAAAGCTTTAGAGGCAGTGATAGTGAGAGTGAAGGTATCGTCTCTCATATTTAATGGAGCTATTCAATGACATTTACATACAACGATTTTAAGAATATCGAACGTTGCATCGAAGAGATATCATCGAAAAGACATTTCACGGCATGAATCGATGCTAATGAAAAAAACAAAGAACGTCCTCATAATCTGATGGAATGTAGTTGGGAGAGAATATGGTTTCGACAATTTTTAGTATGCCCTCGTATCTTAGCCTGCATCTTCATGAAGTTGCATTCCATGAGCTCATCATGAATAATGTTGCGATTTTTTCCTCATATTGCGAGACAATGTTTCGAATACGTTGCTTCATGATGGAGAGCATGTGGCAATGGTCTGGGTAATGGGTGAATTATGTATCTTTGGTCATAACCGAATTCACGTCGTCATATCATAATTCACCTGATTATGATCAGATTTCAGAATCTGTCAGATCGGATTTTGAATTGTATTTTTTTATTTTGGTTGTACTTTACGTTTTCCACTTCAAATTCACTAAATTTAGATAGTATGTATAATTTTTTAAAAGGAATGGATTCCTTGATTGTTTGCGGGCTATATATCGAATATAATTATACTAAAATAAATTAATACTGTCTATCAGTAAAGAAAAGTCAAAATAACCATGAATCACTTTTTTTTCTTCTGTTGGAGATTTTTTCCCGCCATGACAAGCGGGAACTATTACAATGTAAGAAAGTAATAGTTAACAACATTCTTAACCTCTGTGCCTTCATATCATATTGATATTGATTGACTGTGAATCACTATGATGATTACATTATTAAACGCCCTCTACATATCTAGTCTATATTTTTTTAACCATATAATTATTATGTAATATATTTAAATCTGTAGGATCCTCAGTTTCTTGTAATACAAAACCTTGACGACCATTTACAATAGTTTTTCCTGTTCCAATCTACTTTCGATAATTTGCCTAACTTTTTTATTACGCAATAAGTGATTATTCATGTTGGATGCTATTATAATTAATAGTAAGAAGCATACATTCAAAGGATTACAATCATCACTCTAGAAATGCATTGGTAAACATGACGTGTAAAACTTACGCCTGTTATAGTATTCTTAGTATGTTGAAGAAAACAGATTTTACAAAAATGTACTATTTCTTCATCTTGCAATACGGTTATCTGTTTGGAAGAAGTCTATTTCAATTGTTATTTTGTCAATATGAAAAACTTGGAACATTTAAGTAAAATATAATTTATAGTGTTATTTTCTCAATATGGGTTCCAAGATCTTTAATTTTAACAAACGAATATTCCTGAATTCATAATATCCATTTTCTTGATTGTATGTTGCTGTTAGCCCACTTAGTGCCACAAAATTTTACTTGAACAAGTTTAGGTTATACGTGTCTTTAACTATCTTCCTATTCCTATTCCAATATTTATATTGGTATACTTTGTTTAAATATTATTAACGTATCTGTTTTATATAATAATAATATTACATACTAATTGTATAAACATGCCTTAACAACATTTCCATGTGTTTCAGCTCCTGGAAAACGACATTGACCCGGTTGAACACCCGATGTCAGGATTCGAACCACGGCTATACAAAAGAGAAGCGGTCGCATACGATCGCCCTGTGCAATACCTTCATTAACGGACTCCACTTCTCAACTAAGGACAACTTCACCACCATGTACATATCTGGACACCCGCACCACATCTCAGCATGGATATGTCTTTTAAACATCGAATATTTCAACTTTTCTTGTCTGTAATTCAGAAAATGAGACCGCAAAAACATCCGTTCAGATCCATTAACGAAACAGTGCGTGTTACATGAACAATTGATCACAAAATTTTTAATTGTATAATTCCTTGCTATTTTTAGAAAACCATGTTAGTGTGATATCTGCTGTAAAATAATAACCCATAGCCCGGATAGGTTTAATTTTAAGTTGCCTATTCCTAAACCCTTTTAGAATAGTCACTTTTGTTAAGTTTTTCATGTATATTTAATGTCTTGTCAATTGAAATCAAATGATAGCAATAAAAAGTTGTTTTGCTTGGATGTACTCTCTTATTCTCCTTTAGTAATAAAATGAAAATATGAAACTCATAACATTTAATGCTTAAACATTAATATTATTAATTGATAATTATTTATATTAAATTAGTCATAAAGAGTAGTAAAGAGTCTTATGAAACTTTGCTCTGACTTGTGTTGTCCAAAATCGCAAGTCCAAGGCCGCTTAACTGTTGCAAGACCAAGACCAGGTCTGATAAAAAAAAAATCAATTTTTTTAATAAGAATTAATTTAAAAAAGTTACTAATACTTGACAATCTTAGTTACTGTATGTTAATAATTGATATAACTAATATACTTTTGCATTCAACTCTTCTAATTTTTCATTCGGGCTTAGTTAGGTTTCTCCTATAAAAAAAAAAAATAAAGTAATATCTCTATAGTGATAAGCTAATAAGTAACTGCAAGACTGTTGCGAGGGTCTTGCGCAAGACTAAGACCATGACCAAGACTAAATTCGCAAGACCAAGACTCGCTCTCGCAGTTGGGCAACACTAGCTCTGACTGACCGTCATTTGTATCGTACTCTAAAAATGATGCAATAGGTTTATGATTGCTAAAATATCTGATGACTACTATTGATTGAAATTTATTTGCTAAATACCAAACAAAAACTCCGTCATTATTTTAATATAACTTCTGTAACGGCACAGGCGGATATACAGGGGGTACTTTCAGGCTGAAGCCCCCTCTCCCCCCAAAATGGTTAAATATAACCATGTTTTATAGAAAACAATATTAAACACTATCTCTTAAAATATTATTGTTCGTTTAATTACATTTAATAGAACTCCAAGAATCACTTAAACACTATTTCATATGGGTAGTTAATTTCCTTTCTTTTTAAAAACAAAATACCTATCGTTATGTATACGAAAAAAAAAAAAAATTTGGACTAAAGCCCACCCCCACAAAATTTATTCCTGGATCCGCTAGTGTTTAACGTAATATGTGAAAACTCTTTTGAATTCACAGAAAATTGAATAGAAACACATAATGTCTTATTTTTATGGCTAATTATAAAAAATATCTATATTTACTTCCACAAAACAGTTTCTGAATTTTGCATTGTATTTAAATTATGAGATATTTCAGTCCAAATGTTCAAAACAGTCGTTATCATTTGATTTTTTGGTGCTATCGTTTTCGACTCTCTAACTCTTTTTAATTTATTACGCTTTACGAAGAAGATGAAATGATGAACATCTTCCGTGCTTACAGTATGCAGGTCCGATTTTCAGTTTCTGAGATATTTTCATCCCGATGCAAAAAAACTTCAATTAGTCGACTCGAGCCCACTTTACCTGAATTAGCGTTACATATCAGAGCCTGACGGGTCAATCTCATTCATTCAGCCACAAAAAAGGCGCATGACGTGCCTAAAGAAATTTTCAATTAAAAAATATGCCGAAGCATAAAAAAAAAATCTAAATATCCATTTTCTATATTTCCACTGAATTATGAAAGAGTTAAATTTTCGAACATTACTTTCTAGAACTACGCCTTATGTTGAACTATGACTAATTTAAAAGCGTCAGTGACCTCTGTATTCCAGAACAACCATACATGACTTTTCTTTTATTAATAGATTCTTGTAACCAAGAGAGGATACAGGAGATTGGAACTATTAGGTATCCCATACATTTGGCCCCTTTGAAACAATAAAGACTAAACTACTGAGAGAAACCGGGGAGACTCTACATCATCACGGAGGACGATTTCCCTCAGCTAGTAAGTAAGCATAACTACCCGTACTACGAAGCATTCGTTTACGGGTGGAAGGAAGCAGTCGAGGACGATCACTACAACCTCCACTAACGAAGACCGAAGATCCAGAAGAAAAGTATCAACTACTTCTATAAAAAATCTGTGTTGCCCAGAGGCAAGGGCCAAGGCAAAGGAAGAAGAGGGGAAGGCAAGGGAAGAAGAAAATAAAATAAAAAGGTAGGCCATACTACTTGAGAGAAATATTATCTTATCTATATATATATGTTTCACCGTCGTTATTTTTTGAAAGAATAATTGCTATGAAGTCAATATATGAATATTTTTACCATACTGCTTCATTAAATTTTTAGTACATATTCATTTTTAGTATATATTATTTTTTGAAATTTTGGTTTACATAAAAAGCTATTTCACACTGTTCCCATCTTCTCGCTTTGAATGCATTGAGATATACATATGAGATGAAAATAAAATTCACATAAGAGCATAATAAAAAAAGCTGATGTTGGTTTGTTGGTGGATTATAAAAAAAATATAAATTATAAAAAATATATCTACGGCGCTCGGTATAACGAAATGGTCGCCGTTAGTCACGATATTAGCATACTTTAAATCGCATTTAGAAAGTAAAGAAATTGAAATTTCTACTACTCCATTTAATGGTAACGGAACCTGTGGAACTAAAGGAGGAGGCGAGATATGTTTCGGTTCGCTGTAATTTCATTAACCCCAGTGAAAGCAATCTTCCAAAAATCGCATTCCAAAAGCTGCAGGCTCTCTCCGGTTACTACCGTCGCTACATCAGCCCTCGCTTAGACAAAGAGGCTAGGGAAGAGCCACTCTCACTCGCTACTCATGTATACATCGCCCGCCATCTCCCATCATCGCTCCTTAGCTCTGTTCCGATGCGCGCTTACAATGGATCTTCAATGGGGCTTAATGGCTCTTCCGTCGAGTCCGGTCCCAAAGAGATATGAAAGCCTACCGAGCTCTTTGGCGAGCGGTGTAAGGGCAGGTGTTAATGATCTTATTCTGTGAAACTATACACCAGGCAGCATAATACACATCCGACATAAGTAATATGGTATAAATTAATGTTGAATACGGATACGTTGTTTTTTTCATCCCTCTCATGATTATATCATACGTTTATGAAGCCAACATTTGCTGAAGTTTTATTAATATTTAATTTAATTTATTATCATGTCGGAGGAATAGGTTACAATGGTCATTTATGATAGACCTCCTCATACCAGACTGAAACGGCAAGAAACCGCTCGACGTTTCCGATTACTTCTGCACTTACTAGACAAACGCTCAAAACTTCCAATTAATTACAAAAGACTCATATACATGACTAAAATAAGCCCTATTTGGAGTTACGGAGTTGAGCTATGGGGCTCCACTAAACCATCGAATTCCTCTCGGGTCCAATCCTCACAATCCATATCCTTCGTAAAATCCTCAATGCTCCCTACTTTGTAACAAATAAAACCATCCATAATGACCTTAATGTTTCTTACGTTTCAGATCTGGCCCAATCCGGATACCTATCCTTTCATAATAAACTTCAGGATCATCCCAACCCTCTCGTTTCTAACCTTGTTTCCTCTTCAATTCATGATAACCCCCCAAGGCGTCTGAAAAGAAGATGGTTCCGTGATCTCCCAATGTAGACATATTATTAGAGTGCAACCATTAGGTAGTTTCTAAACCCATATCACCATATCACGTCATTGTATCCACATGTTTAAATTTATTTAAAAAAATTTATTGAGAGATATTACAATCTGTCACAACGAAGGACATTTATAATAGTGTTTAAAGAGCACATTCACACTCCATTCACAATAAATAAAAATAAATAATACAGAAAAATAATAATACTAAAAGTAAATGTATATAATATATATTATATAAATGTATATGTATATAATATTTAAATGCATATAATATAAACTAGACTAAACAAAAGGAACAAAGCTAATGAAAGTAACAACTCAAATACATACATACAATTCTATGATAGAGTTGTAAATATTATTATGAATGATGGTTGACTATAGTGAATAATTGAAGAGAATAATGGTTGGGCTGATCAGTAAAAAAAAAATAGTAAACATAAATAATTACATTTATTTTTATTTTTTCTAACGTTTCGGTCCAAAGTTCAGGCCTTCATCAGGGCTGGCTAAACCCATATCACCATATCACGTCATTGTATCCACATGTTTAAATTTATTTTAAAAAATTTATTGAGAGATATTACAATCTGTCACAATGAAGGACATTTATAATAGTGTTTAAAAAGCACATTCACACTCCATTCACAATAAATAAAAATAAATAATACAGAAAAATAATAATACTAAAAGTAAATGTATATAATACATACATTTACAAATCTTTTACAAATCATTTACAAATCCAAATACATACATACAATTCTTTGATAGAGTTGTAAATATTATTATGAATGATGGTTGACTATAGTGAATAATTGAAGAGAATAATGGTTGGGCTGATCAGTAAAAAAAAAATAGTAAACATAAATAATTACATTTCTTTTTATTTTTTCTAACGTTTCGGTCCAAAGTTCAGGCCTTCATCAGGGCTGGCCAGATGAAAAGCTGACACAAAACCAATATATATATAATTGGTAATTGGACTGTCGTGGATAATGAAGAGAAGAATAGTTGGGGTGGTCAGTCAAAAAGGAAGGCAAAAAATAAATGATAATATTTATTTTTTAAATATGGCGACGTTTCGACCTGAAGTTCAGGCCTTCATCAGGGCTAAGAAAGTAACCAGATAACAAGGTATGAGAAACATAAGTAGTGATGGTAAAAAAAAAAAATAATAAAAAATAAAATAAAAAAATATTGAAAAAATAAAATAAATAAATAAATATAAAGTAAAATGAAATTGTTAGAATAATGACTAAGAACTAAGAGATAAATAATAATAACCGTTACAGAGTGTGAAATGATGAAGTAGGCATAATCAAAAAGGGTGACATAAGTGTTACAATGGGAATCTTAGAATAAAATGTAAAACATAAAAAAGAACTTATGTTTCTCATACCTTGTTATCTGGTTATTTTCTTAGCCCTGATGAAGGCCTGAACTTCAGGTCGAAACGTCGGCATATGTAAAAAATAAATATTATCATTTATTTTTTGCCTTCCTTTTTGACTAAACACCCCAACTATTCTTCTCTTCATTATATATATATATATATATATATATATATATATATATATATATATATATATAGGATTAAATACATACATATATATAGTGGGTATGTATGTATTTAAGCATTCAAGTAAACATTTGTGTTTTATAACTCGTTACATAATGCTTCAAGCTCTAAAATTAGAACGAAGCAGTATGCTGAATGATGGATTACTATATTTTACAGCGAACGGATCCTTTCCAAACCTATCGGGATTTTGAATCTTGGCATTTGAACAGTAATAAATGAATTTCTGAGACTGATCCATTATTGCTGATGCAATCTCTTACAATCACATGCTCCGTTAGGTGATTTATTATTTCCCATTACAGGTTGCAGATCTGTTGCTTGATCCCTAACCAAACAGGCGCAGAAATGACATGGGTTGTGGTGACAGATTATCAGGAATCTGCTTACTGACATTGACAAAAGTCTTTTATGTTGATAAAAAAGTGTTTTTGTACAAAGTCAAATACAGCGAAACGACTAATAAAGTGTCACTTCGTTGATACGTTTTGCAAATCAAATTTAATAAATACGTAAAAAAAATAAAATTCGTTGGTACGCAAGAAAATAAAATTTAGACAAAAGGAAGAAAAAAAAAAAAATATATATATATATACTATAACACAAAAATATCTGTCTCATCATAATAAAAAAGTAATGTTGAACTGATACTATGTAATTTAATTTAATTTTAATTTTTAAATATTTACCAAGTAACGTTTTTATCTTACCTCCATTCATAAATCAAGATCAAAAACGATCCATTTGAATGTTTAGATTTTTTTTTTTTAATTCAGCAAATTTAGTGTTCATTATAAATTTAAGCCACTTGTTGAGATAATTACATCCAGTATGATACCTATCTATATTTCACCATATCAACTCTTATCTTGAAAATAGTATCACCACATTAATGTAACAATATTTAAACACTTAAATTAAAGTGGAGAAGCTCAGTGGTAGCGCGCCGAGCTTCCAATGCTCAAGGTTCCAGGTTCGAATCCCGATTTATTTCAGATAAATGATTTATTCTGTTTCATGAGCGGTGGATCGATCCTGGGGCCGGAGACCCCCGTGGGTCACAACCAGCTTCTATAACGTGCGTACCCTTAATTAAATAATTGATTAAGATTTGTAATACTCATCTTGAAAGTTTTATCACCTCATTAACGTTGCAATATTTATTCACTTAATTAATATACTATTTCAGATTCTATTGTTTTCGATAACTTATTGAAAGATTATTCAGTATGTGGGGTGGTGTATTCCAAATATCACAAAAGCTTGATTCCAAACCCTATCAAAGGCTTGAATGATATTTAGAAATTAACTATATCAATGATTACAATATAAATTGAAGAAAACAAATATTTTAAATCATCACTGATAAGTATCATCAAATGGGTACCCTTATCATCAAGTATAAGTACCCTATTTATACTATAAAGATTTTTATACATGTTTTATGTATTTTAGCAAGGAGTGGGGTAGCTCATTGGTAGGGCGAATGACCTGAAATATTATATAATTTAAGTGAATAAATATTGCAACGTTAATGAGGTGATACAATCTTCAAGATAACAAACCTTTATGAAATATTTAATAAAGGATACCCACTTATACTTATCATGATTAGTATCATTAAGTAAGTATAAGTATTACGCTGGCGATTAAGCGTGATCTCGGTCAAATCACCTCCTTGCACAACCATTGACCAAGAATCAGTACCTTCTCTACTTAGTACTGAACCCATGTATTTTAGCAAAGACTTTTTAATTTTATTTTTCTGCAAATAATCAATTTTCCACTCTTTTCTTACAACAATAGAACGTCAATAAAAATGTCGATTAGTTATCCATTGAGTGTGAACGGACAAGAATACGCCGTATATTGTGTTGAAACTAACAATTTAGAAATACATTATTAGTTGTTACGAATCAGTAATAATGATAGAAAGCTATACATCACTTTTGAAAGTCTGGTGCGAAGTAAAGAAAGGTTCTCACGCGGCGGTACCGTCCTCTTCTACATTAGACGTGAATAGCGAGTAGTGTACAAAACATAAATATGACGCTAACATATAGGACTTGTTCTTGTATTGAAGGCGGGAGACATACATCATCATGCTTACGATAGGTCTGCCGCCTAGCTCCTGACTCATGCTTTGTCTGCATCTGAAGTTGAGAGGTTCTTTTCAGATTTCTCCAAGTCTACCGTCTTCTTCTTGCGAAAGAGCTAAACTAATGTTATAGACAATAATCACTTACTTAAATTTTAAAAGAATATTTTGCTTTATCAGTTATCATTAGACATAATTTTAAAATTTTAAGTGCTCTAGGACTTCATTTAAAAAGTTTGAATTTTTTCAGTATCAAATACAACTGCACATACCCACAAAGTAGAAATTAATTAATTAATTAAGAAATATTCACACATAAAATAATAAACAAAAACGACAAAGACATTTCCGATCTCTCGTCCTATCGACCGATACGTCTCCTGCCAATATGTTCTAAAGTTTTCGAAAATTTGATTTACAAAAGATTAGTTGACATACTGACAGACTAAAAAAATATTTCTGATCATCAATTCGGTTTTCGCACATTACATTCAACAACAAATCAGTTACACAGAGCAAAAACAATAAGCAACCGGCGTGTTTCTGGATGTCGCCCAGGCATTTGATAAAGTTTGGCACCAAGAAATTCTCTTTAAACTCAAAAATGTATTACCTCACACATACTATCTCGTTCTCCAGTCTTCATTCAGTGGACGTGTGGACGCGTTATTTATGGAGAATTATTTTGATTTCATTCCATTTTCTAGAATGAGGACCATTTTCGTATTATGTGTTTGTAAATGGTTTTAATTCCATGAAATGGTTCATGATTTACAAATGATGATGGTATAGCTTTCTAACACAAAACTGGAGTTGAGTAATTTGAATAGGTATGTACTCAAATTCCTCGAATTTAACGGTTTATAGAACTGCTATTTTTTAAAGAACTTTCCGAAGCATAGCTGTAATTAAAAACCCAATAACAAAAGGATGAGAATTAGCTGAATTTAAAATTCATTGCAGGTATAGCTGTTTAGCTTCATTTATTTATGCCACAGAATTTGGTTTTATTTATTAAAATAACGATTGTCGCATCCCCATGTCGTCGTATTGTGCTGGATGATCCCTTATCAACTCAACAAAGACCACTTATTCCCTTGAATCCTTCGGTCTTCCTCCGGGTCTTTCCATAAGGAGATCAGGAAACCTTACGAGATTACGGAACTTATACGAAAATGCATCAGGAACTCAAACGCTTTGGTGTAAAGCAAACTCTTTGGCCAGAACAGGATTTGGAACGGACGAGAAAGTGCGTAAGGGAATTTTCCAGGAATATCTCTAGTCCAGGGCTGGACCGTTATAAGCCCTTTGCTATATATATAAGGGACAGAAACCCTAGGGGTACCAGTCATTTTGTATCCAGCCCTTAAAGATGGTGAGTCAAATATTAATAATAATTTTGTTAGCTCATTAAGTATATAGAAATTTTAGTCCATTGATATCTGTAAATATAATTCTTATAATTGGTATACCAAATAAATAAAAAAACCTTAGAATTTCTTTTTAGTTTAAATTAGCTGGAAAATTTCAATGTTCAATAGGTTTATTTTGCAAATGAGGGAAGGAAGAAGTTCAAAGTTCAAATTAAACATGGCGTGGTGTCACTGCTTTATTTTAAACGTTTGTGATACCAGATAAAATATTAGACCCATGTTCGAGGTTTTTGCCAATGCACTCTAGGAGTCCATAAATAAATATATCAAAAATAATAATAATAAAAAAAATGGATCGAATAAAAAAATATTTTATAAAGTATTGATTTAGATTATTTTCTAGCGTATTTGGAAAACCATTTGTTTCAAAATAAAAATATATGAATTTCTAAACATGATATTCTTGGAGGATTTTTTTTTCATGCCGTTTACTAAAACGTTCATAACTTCTCATGGTTTTCTGCTACTTAAAATTTACCACAACCGTTGGAAAACTGAATTATCGTTCTTCCAAACCATATCAATATTTTACTTATTTATAAGAGATAATTAAAGAAAACTCCTCAAAAGTTTTAATTTTATTCTCCAGTTCTAGTTTGTTAACGGGATTCTGGGATTCTATGTAATTTAGTAGCGTATAAGACCTTAACTTAAATCCCTATTAATTTTTTTGTGGATAGATTAAGTCTTGTTGAACTCACAATTTTTGCGACATTCTAATAAAAATCGAAGGAATCTATTTAAAAATTCATGAGGGGGGAAGGAAGAAAACAACAATTTAAAGAAATATTAAATTTCGTTCAATCTTTTCTCCCTTCTTTATTCTGCTATACCAGCAAGTGCTATTATTCCTTTCTTTTAGGCGCTGAATTTGACGTGTGAAATCCACGGTCATATGTAGAAATAATACAGTGCGCCCTCTTCCACTCTATACTTCTTATTTTTATTTTTTTCAATAATATTAATATATATATCAAGGTATTACGAATAAAAACTTTACTGCTACGTAATAAAAATAAGACTTTATTATTAAATATAAAATACAATCTTATATAATATACAATTTCATTTATGAAATATAGAATAAAACCGGGTCTTGTTATGATTCTAATTTGAATAAATTTCATCCTGAATTTATTTTTTTTTTTACTGTTTTAAAAGTTTTATGGCACAATTCATAAATCTATTTTCACTTTGGTGGATCTCTTAATGAAACAGTCAATTTAATTTAATTTTTTTCGTATATTAAATTTTAAAACTGTAATAAATCACCCCTTGGTTTATTGTAGTTTTTGCCTTTGTTATATAGATTTTTATATTTTTTATTTATTTATTTTTTTAATTTAATTTTTTTTATTTTTATTTATTTATTTATTTTTTTTATTATTTTTTTTAATTATTATTATTATTATTTTTTTTTATGTATTGTATATATGGTATGAATGTGCCTCACTCAGCCTTAGTACTCAGTGCCCTTAAGTGTGGCAAAATGTATTATTACTCAATAAACAGATAAAAAAAAAAAATAAAAAAAATCACCATCTTCAACTTAGTATTCAATAATTGCAAATATGCAACTGTTTACAGAAGTTGATTTAGTCAGTAACCATCATATCCATTAATGAACTGATTTATATATCTTTTTTCAAACAATATCTTCTAAAAATATTGTTATCAGTTTGTTGCGAGACAGTCATATTTATTTCTTGAGATAGGTCTAGAGTAGAGTAATTTCTCTGTTTTGAAGCTATAAATTTTCCAGTTTTCTTTTAATGCTTTGGGAGATTAACGGCTCAACTGCTGTTCCGTGTTTATTGCCACACTTCATAAACAACTGTATAGTATAAAATATCGAATTTAACACCAGTTTTCTCAACAAAACAATTATTTACCCGACTAAAAGCTGTGTAATTTTTTAAGCGAACGGGTGAATCGATTTTTACGTCGATTGAAGTTTGATGTAGGTTAACATTAAATGAACTTACTGGTTTTGTAGGAAAATATAACTTCCTTAGTTAATTTTTTTCTATTCTACGTCTTAGGAAATGTTTTTCCATAAACGGCTATAATAATATTTTATTTAAATATTATATACAATAATATATAAATAAATTTTTGTTTTTAGTTTAATTCATATTTAGACTTAACCAACTGTTGGTCAATAAATAAAATGATAGCTTTCGAAGCTGAGCTCCTGAATATGTGTAATCATAGAAAATTAATAAACATCTTTTAAAAAAAGGAACATAGCAAAAAAAGAGACAGAATATAAAATAATATATGTTTCTGATAATGGGAAAAACATTTCCTGAAACGTTAAACAGAGCGTAACAAATAAATAAAATAAAATTATAAGGAAGTCGAAATTTGCTAATTACACAAGAAATATAAGAAAATTTTCTATCCAAGAAAATATAAGAAACGATTCGATTAATTTTTCTATGATGTTTGGAATTGCCTCATGTGGGTACTTTCATATTATCTAGCTATCATCACTCACTCTTATGCATTCGTCGTATAAGTAACAACAGAGAAAAAGTAATGATTGGTATAAAGAATATAATATTATCAACTCTTCTTTTATTTGTTCTTGTGCAATCGGAAGATATCATTCCAATTTAATAGTTAAGCCATAAAGTAGAGCTGTATCGCTCAAGACCTCTTACTTACTAAGAGTATAGAAATCTATCACTGATAGTATAGAAGTCTATAACTGAGAGTGTAGAAGCCTTACCTGGATTTTTTAAAAAAGATATTAAATATATCTACAATTTTCTTTATACATTACCTGATGACCTCTCAATTTACCTTTTCAATAGATTTTTAGTTCGTCTAAGACTAACATGATTAGCAATATTTTAATTTTTAAAACCTAAACACTTAATAAGTATGGTTCCCATCAACCAGTGCATCTAAGATGCATTTGGTAAGAATTACAAAATATGTCGAAAACGTGATTTTTTTTGTTTTAAAACACTGAGATCGATAGCTCCTTTGGAACTATTCCGGAATCTTGATTAAGGTGTTGAAATCTTCAAAACAAAATCTATTCCCTCTCGATCCGTTGACTTTTGTCAACAGTGAACACATTACAGGAACTCTCTGTTATGGAATAATATTCAAATTTGTATCTTAACGCGACGCCGTGTTAGAGAGGCGAAAAATAAAAAATAGTGTTGGAAACGAAATGATAACGAGTTTTATTGAAGATATGGGTTAAAATATCTCAGAAACTAAACATTGGACGTATATATTGTAAGCAAAGAAATATTTCATCATTTCATCCTCTCTCTAATGAATTATTATTCAAAATTTTATCTTAACGCGGCGCCGTGTAAGAGTGGCGAAAAGGAAAAAAAATGTGTCGAAAACCAAACGAGTTTTATGGAAGATATGGATTAAAATATCTCAAAAACTAAACATTGAACGTATGTAAGCGAAGGAATAGTTTAGCTCATCCTCTCTGCAATGGGTTATTATTCAAAATTGTATCTTTAAGCGACGCCGTGTTAGAGTGGAGAAAAGGAACACAATAATGTCGAAAACGAAATGATAACGAGTTTTATTGGAGATATGGGTTAAAATATCGCAGAAACTAAACATTGGACGTACATACTGTATACAAAGGAATAGTTCATCATTTTATCCTTTCTGTAATGGGTTATTATTCAAAATAACCGTGTTAGAGAGGCGAAAAGGGAAAAAAAAAGTGTCGAAAACCAAACGAGTTTTATGGAAGATATGGATTAAAATATATGAAAAATTAAAAATCGGACCTGCATACTGTAAGCAAGGGAAATGTTAATCATTTCTCCCTCTTTATAATTAGATATTCTTTATAATTTAAATTTCGTATTATTAATGTCTCTTTGTTGATGGTGTTATATATATCGTGTGGTGTAAAGAATATACCTCAGTTTTTTTAATTCATCATTTCCTTGTAATTTTAGTAGGTTTTTAAATTTTGAAATAATTATTTATCGCTTATTCATGAAATTACATTTCGTTTGACACCTCATTCACCGAAATCCTTAGCTCCTGGGAGAAGGAAAAGGAATCTATACTGTGTTAAAGCTTAAATACATAAATACTCCCTAGCCTCATAGTTATTTTAATAAACAGCCCTTTTTCGATGTATGTAGCAAAGGGTTTTGAAATACTCAGCCATACCTGCATCACCTGGTTGCAATCATCGAGCTGTAACGAGGAGCAAATGGGATCGGGCCAGGCCGAACCAGAAGCTATTGTCGGGCGCTACAATCCCAGTCACGGTCATTGTGCAATAATTGCTAAGCCTAAGCATGTTATTATTTACCCACTAACTGCCGGCGTGACTCGACGTCACCTGCGCTCCTAAGTGACAGGGCTTGAGTGACAATTGCCACTGGAGCATGATGGCCAATCTCGCTATTTGAATTCGCAAACTTTTCCAGAATTGCGAAATATGTAATTCCTGACAGCAATATCGAATCTATTAACAAAAACTGCTTGTTTATATCATTTATATCGCATGCACATCATTCGTTATTAGATTAACTTATTTGAATATTATTATTTATAATGGAGAAGCACTTGGAATAAATATTTTGATATTTGGAGATTACCATCTGTCAGTGGGCGGTGGTTATTCTCGAATATTTCTTTCCCGTTTATTATCCTATCATTACATGAATTTAATATTTTTATTTATTTCACCTAACGTGAAGATTGGCATATTTATTTATGTTACAACATATTTGCAACCGCATTGCTAGCAAGTAACATTTGAACCTGCTATAAAAATAGTTAAATATAGTTCGTAGGGATACGAAATAAGCTGTAGGAAGCTCGGCTGGTTTCAAAATTTTGGAAGGTCGGTAGCACATTGCATAGCTCATGCAGTTGCAATATCCTTCTGATTAGGTATTCGTAAATCGTGTCTTGCCGATCACCATCTTAGCGATCTCCAACTCTTTTCTTCTTCAATTGCTGTTGGTGCCTTTTCAGGGAGTAGCTTTTTGAACTGTTTAATTTCTCGTGTTATCCAACTTAACGCCCTCGTTGTGTACTACTTATTACTGCTTAATCCTTTGTTACCATCTAAAGAAACGCCACGATCCACGAAGACATTCAAGAGGACACGTAAGATACCTTAACTACAGGTAATTGCGACGACAGTAGAGGAGTTCTATCCGTCATGTGCCGTCCCTATTGTCTTTATACTGTTAGCTTTCTCTACGAGGAGTTTTCACGGTGTCAGTTGGCGGCAGCGGGGCGACTTTCCTTCCATTGGACACGTCTTCCGATGGTCCCTGCTAACTGGTCATCTTCACCTTCTGCTGACTAAAGGCAACACCCCGATGTGAGATGAAGAAGGAATGCAAAAATCTATAATGAGCTGAGTTGGTGTATTTATATCTCTTAAAATAAGTATTCAAAGGAAATAATTTAATGTTGCCCAGATGCGAGACGAGTCTTGGTCTTGCAAACTCAGTCTTGGTCCTGGTGTTGGTCTTGTGCAAGAGTTTCGCAGCAGTCTTGCAGTTACTTATTAGCTTATTACTACAGAAATATTACTGTAATTTTTTAGATAGGAGAAACAAAACTAAGCCCGAATGAAAAATTAGAGGAGTTAAATGCAAAATTATATTGTTTATACCAATTATTAACATATAGTAACTAAGATTGTCAAGTATTAGTAACTATTTTGCCTTAATTATTATTTAAAAAATCGATTTTTTTTACCAGTCCTGGTCTTGGTGTTGCAACTGTTAGGCGGCTTTGGTCTTGGTCTTGCAAAGTGCAAGGCGAAGACAGACTTTGTACAACAATATGAATAGCGACTTTTTATGAAAAGCGACAATGTGATAGCGACTTTTTAAGAAGTGGTATTGAAAATACAGAATAACAGAGTAAAATTTAAAGGATAAGAGAACAGGCGGAGGCGAAAGGAAATCTTTGAACCTGGTATGTTTAGGGGATGAAACGTTACCGTTACCTAATTTAAATATGGAGGTGAGATGAAGAAGGAAAATAATAACAATAAGATGAAAAGATGAAGCAGACGAAAACTTTGCCAGAAAACGGCATAGTAAAAGAATTAATCTTACAATATATTTTTAACAATTGTCAATATATAATGTAGGAGAATTTAAAATAAATAAAAAACTGTGATATGGTGTTGAAATTATACATCCGAAATTATTGATGTTGGCAAACAACTATGCAAAGTTAGCTTATTATTATAGCATAATTAGTTATTCACTCTATACCTTTATAGTAGGGGGAAGTTTCTAATGACATCATTAGATCCAGCAGCGATGAACAGCTATTTATGCTGAAATTAAGACCGACTGGATGGAATCCAACGGAAGGTTAACACATCTGAAAGTTTACAAAACCTATAATATTATAAGAAAATACCTACTGACGAATTTTTGTATTTAAAAAAAATATATAAATATAGAAAGAAAGTAAATTGAAAACAAATATGTAAAGTAAAGTGAGGAATAAGAACACTGAGGTTATAATGAGATTACATCCAACGGGTCTCCAAAATCCAATGGAACTGCTATCTTATAGGCGATTCAATCAATGAATAAAGGTACAAGCTGAATTCCATTGAAGGTATCCAACAGTGAGCACAGTGCTGAGTTTAGAAACTTGCCAAATGACATTCTAATTATTTTTAATGATAATAATATATATTTTTTCTGTTCTTCTCTACCTCGCCTTTTAGGCTATACGGGATTTTCTTGGGCCGGAGAGTGAGGGCGGGGAATTTAAAATCCCCTCTGGCACCGGGACGCGAACTCTTTTTTAAACTCTCAAAAAGAGTTTAACTCGCGCAACTCGCGGTGCTGTGCACATGCTTTAGCCCATTCGGCCACCCAGCCCCCTGATAATAATATTTAATATTAGTTTGCTATTAACAATGTTAGCTTATGTACTTCTGTTCACTATATTTTTTTTATTTTATTTTTTTTTATTTCTTTATGACATTTACAACTGTATTACATAAATACATCAAGTAAATTTGGACATAATTGATATAATGACATTAATACACTTGCTGAGTAACTACCCAACGGTAGCACTCTAATGATATGACTACATTAGGAGATCACGGGGCCATCTTCTTTTCAGACGCCTCGGAGGGTTATCAGGAATTGAAGAGGAAGCAAGGTTAGAAACGAGAGAATTGGGATGATTCCGAAGTTTATTATGGAAGGATAGGTATCTGGATTGGGCCAGATCTGAAACATAAGGAACATTAAGATCTTTATGGATAATTTTATTAGTGACAAAGTAAGGAGCATTGAGGATTTTACGAAGGATTTTGGATTGTAAGGATTAGATGCGAGAGGAATTCCATGGTTTAGTGGAGCCCCATAGCTCAACTCCGTAAGTCCAAATAGGTCTTATTATAGTCAAGTATATAAGTCTTTTGTAATTAATGTGAAGTTTAGAGCGTTTGTCTAGTAAGTGCTGAAGTAATCGGAAACGTCGAGCGGTTTCTTGTCGTTTCAGTCTAGTATGAGGATTCCAAGTTAGTCGTTTGTCCAGGTGGAGTCCTAAGTATCGGATTTGCTCAACAGGGATAAGATCACTGTATTCAAATCTAAAAGGAGTTCTTCCGTAAACCTCCCATCTATTTCTTGATCGACCCTTCGGACGCTTAACCATTGGTTCAGACTCTGACTAACTCTGACTAAAGTTAAAGTTGTATGACGCCCACAATGTACCAGATTTTTTAAATCTGATTTTACTCCATCGTAATATAGCGCATTATAATATACATTCGTAGGATCAAAAGGATGGATGTATTTAATCATTCACCTTTTCCCAAAAACAAAACCTCATTCACCGTTAGTGATTAGAAATCAATCGAATTATTCTTCTTAAAAACCAATGGAGATAGTTAAACGTTTTCAATATTTCATGTTTTCGTTTATATAAAACTTAAAAATCATAGAAATAAAGAAAAATATCACAAAATTATGAAAAAAATTCTTTTTAATGAAATCCGTAAAAGGCTGGTTTAATTTGGGAAGCGAATATGATATGGATTACAAATGTTTATATTTAATTTTCTTTCAAAATATGTATTATTGTTTTGAAAGGGATAGTATTACAATCGAGCTAACTGGATCCAATCGATAATCAAGTATTTTGCCATCAGCCTTTCTAAATCTTGAGTAAATGTCTTCAGCTCGGTTTTCTTCCTCCATTCCTGAGGGCCCGTTCCCATTGTGACTGCGGTCTGCTGGAAAGGACGGTGCTGCTTCCTGTTTACAATTATAGAATTAAGTGACTTGAGGGAAAGGAACCCATTGTCTTCCAGCCCGCTGGAATCTCGAGCTGGAATAAGACGGGAACCGATACCACTTTTGGAAATGAGATAACAGATAAGGCTCAATGGGAAAGCAAAGCAAACGTTCTTTTCTACTCACTGAGTAAATGCTCATTTTAAAAAGAATTGAAACGTAAAGGGATTAAGAGAACAAAAATACAATTTTCAGTATGTTAGTGTGTTTCTGTATAGTTACAATAAATAGGGAGTGATGAGCAAAACAGTAAAACCTCGATAACATATTACAGGGTAGCAGATGCCATTTAAAAACGTGTTGCGGCAACAAATGGTATTTTAACCGTGAATTTACTATATGTTACTTGATTTACTACCTCTGATTTTAATGCCTACTGTTGTAGATAATTGCTATCACAAACAACCTAGGAGAAAGGATTTTAAATTGGAACTTAGTTAACTTAATTAAATATTACAAAATTCAAGCTTTTTGTATTTGTATTACAGAATATCTGAACTCTCTACAATAAACAAAATTAAAAAAAGAAATCTAATGTACAAAGTATAATAGTATACGGCAAAGTAAAAGAATAAACAAATTATCAGAACAGACATAATAATAAAAAAGCAATTCAGAATCAAATGAAAAATAATAAACCATATATATGGTTTATATATATATATATATATATATATATATATATATATATATAAGTTTATATATACATAAACCTACGTGTACCACTACAATCCATAAAGGTTCTTGGGTTCAGTATTTTGAAAGGAAGTATTGTTTCTTGGTCAACGTTTAGGCAAGGAGGTGATTTGAACGAGATCGCGCTCATGTTTTTCCCCTTATTTAATTAATTAAGAGTACCCAATTTTTAAAGTCTGGGTATGCCCTAGTAGGTCGCCCGACTCCAAGATCGATCCACGATCGGTGAAACATAGTGAATAAATTGCCTACTACCAGCCGGATTTGAACCCTGTACCTTGAGTTATAGAAGTTAGTGCCATAACTACTGAGTTACTTCGCTATTCATACGTATTCTTGCGTAAATAAAAAAGTGAAAACGAATCCTTTCTAATTTGAACACGAATCTTGATTAGTATCACATAAATATATTCGTAAAATAGGTTAACATCTTATTAATAAAACGCAGAGAAAATAGCGTTTTGCAGATTTTTCTCCAGCTATCTGAAAAAAAGTAATGTATAATTAAAGGAGTATGTTTTCCTAGATATGGATCTAGTTTCTTTTTCTACCCGCACATGTTAATTGTAGTTATTAACAATTAGCAGATGAGTTGGCTTGAAATGAGAGAAAAAAAAAATTCTTGATAAGTGTTTAGAAAAGCAGTAATCCTTCCGTGGCTTTAATTTACTTACATAATTATGTAAGTAGGTTCCTCATCCAGATCCTTATCAGCGGTCTTCTGGTATTCTTCGGTATAAGAGTTGTGGCCATTTCTATTATAAGCTGATTGGAGTGTCCTTTCAGCTTATTATAGAATCGTTTTAGTACGTCTTAACGTATTGTTTGATTCTCAACATCCGTGTGCATTCACGTACCATGGTGCTCGGGTAATTTATGGAATTATATTAAGATAAAAAGTTCGAAATCTTTTTATGTGTGTCAGTGTTGCGATTCCGTATCTTTATAATCCGTAATTCCTGAGAGGTATTAATAGATATATGTAAATACTTAATTTTTGTCTTGCTTTTTATTTTGAATTTGGTTTTAACAGCAGTATGGGATCCAGGATTTAATTTTTGGCGCCTTCAGCCCGAAAGCTTTTTTTTTTTTTCTCTATATAGGATGTTTCAGGGTTAAGTGGCCAAACTGCAAAATTGAACTAAGTACCTCAAAACAAGAAAAAAATTTCCTCTGAAGGTATGTCCGCAAATGGTTTGTTGAGGAGATATTCACACTTAACGATTTTAGGTGAACAACATTTAATAAGAATGTTTATGTTATCATGTTAAAACATCCTATGTAGAGAAAAAAAAAAGCTTGTTTGACTGAAACAATTGAAGACCAATTAAAATAAATAACATATAAGAATAAGAAAAATAAGGAACAATAACACTTTTAGAGATAATTTTTAATTTTTTTTTTTCTGTGAGGAGTTGGTCGGGGTTGCGGTCAGATTAAATACTTTAATAGTATTTATTTGTTATGCCGACTTTTCGGCATACTTTATAGATCTTCATCAGGGCTATAAAAGATAAAAAAATTGGTACAAAGTAAAAAAAATAAAATAAAATAAATTAATTACTAGTAGATATTAAATAAATACCAGTTTTCTGGTAAAGAAATTAAAGTACTTGTAAGATGACATTAATGATTAAGTGCGTTATAGTATAGTTAAAATATGGACTATTATATATATATATATATATATATATATATATATTATATATATTTGAGATACGAAAAATAAAAATTAATTTAGGGTGTAAGTTAAAATGTAAACAAATAATACTTACTTTATCTTAGTTTACATTTTTACTTAATCGCTAAATTCATTTTTATAATAATGAAATATAGTAAATAATAATGAAATATAATGCTTTACATTTTAACCAGACTATAACTTTACATCTGTTTTCCATATAAAAATGATAGAAGAATAAGAATATGAGTCAAATAAGAATATTTGATCTATGAGTTATACATAAACGACAGATTAGTCGGTGATCTTAAGATAAAATACTTCTGAATTCACCTAGACATTCTACCGGGTTCGCCAATGCAGAACCGTATGCCGTCCGTTAATTGCAGAGTCAGGGGCTGTCAGTAATGTTTAAGGTTAGAAGATGTTGTCAACGACAAATCTAAATATAATTTGACAGTTATCCTTTGGGACTCCTTCGATCCATCTCCATCATTCCTCGACTTCATCTTTTAGCAGTTCACGTAACACGGTAATAACCGCGAGTTAATGTCGCCTTCTGTAAAAGGTGTTTACTGTTCCTGATAGCTCCTTCCTAATGCTCCTGCCCTTAGCCGAATAGCTTTCACCTGGTCATGGTTCTAGAAGTAACATGGGATTTAGAAAAAAAGGCGAATTAACAGATCCATGCATGAAGGATATGTTTGTGTGAGTTTGTAAATATATATTTATATTTACATGTTTTTATTTTATAAATGGAAAAATCCAAACTACAAAGCTATGAGTCTCCAGCATACAGGTGAATAGGTAACTTGCCAACGTTTCATTATAAATAACATAATTACCTTATGTCTCTTTTCTAGCTTTATGCTGATTTTAGTAATATATTAATATGTTGGATAAATTATTATATATATAATATTTTTTTTAAATATTCAAATTAAGTATTTTCGGATTTCCACTGCAAAGTCTCACGCATATGAATAGTTACCGATGTGTAAATACTCGTATCTCAAATCTGTAACTGTAACTTATATTTTAACATCTTATTTGTCTAATGGCCTGATTCCTCGATGTTATACAGGTCGAAACATTTATATATATAAAAAAAAGTCTAATCAAATATGCTTTTAAGTTATCAAATTAACATTAATTAAAGATTAATGTTGAAAAAGATAAATTCTCATTCTCTCTCTCTCTTTCTCTCTCTTCTCTCTCTCTCTCTCTCTCTCTCTCTCTCTCTCTCTATATATATATATATATATATATATATATATATATATATATGTATATATTTTTTTACTTGTTTTAAATATTGCATATTATCTAAAACATCTTTCAACATATTAATGGCCTTTTAAAAATTTGGTTATTAAATACTGATTTATTTTAAAAAGTGTTGGATTAACCATATCAATTTTATAATAAATGTTACAGATGAGGAAGGGCCTAGCTATTTGGCTGCTAGTGCTGGTCAGCTACGGCTCTGCAGGACCCAGGATCAAGAGGACGGGACTGACGCCACTCTTCGCCGTCAGCCAACCTGCTCCCACTGATCCTTATTCTTTTCCTATGTGGAAGATCCCCAGGTACACTGGTGAACAGCTGCAATCAGTGGAGTTATCCCACAATGAACATCCAACCGAGAACGAAATCTCCAGTGTTGACAGTTTTCCGGACCAGCCTGTAAACGAGCTCGAGGAACCGGATGAAGAAGAGTCTTATGAAAACGGAGGGTCTGGATCTATCTTTTCGTTTATTCCAGGTGGACTATCTGGCCTGATAAGCTTGTCTACTGGCTCAGCAAGCAATGGAGACGAACAAGGAAGAATAGCAGATGACAGATCAGGCCTCGTAGGACTTAAGAAGGATATTTTGACTACCGTTTTGCAGAAAAAGAAAGATTTATTGACAGCATTAAAGCGAGATGCTATTCAGCTGGTAATCAGAAAGGTAAAGGCCAAGAAAGCTTGGATCAAAAATCTCCTGTTTGGATCACCGTACCCTGGCTACTACTACAAGGTGCCTTATTACTATCCCAAGAAGTCCAGCATCTTGAGCTACGCACCATTCGTCGGCCATTGGTTCGGGAGCGGTACCGAGCTGCATGAGGCGAAACTTCCATACCTACCCAACCTCATGGCTGTGAAGGCTCAATATGGCAAGTCCCCGTATCCTTATCAAAGCGAGACATACGTCAAAGTCGATTACCCTGGTAAGGACAAGCTGTCGTTGAAATCAGGCATTGAATACCAGGTACCAAGTACCTCATATGGTGTGGCAGAGAACTCTGTTTCAGTACCTCACCTACCATATTATGAGAAGAACCTACCAGCTTTTTCACAGGCTTCGTTCGAAACAGTCTTCTCTACTACAGCACCCGAGATTGCTACTCCACAAGTGTACCCATATCCTCCGGAATCGCCCGCTCTACCGCAGTATAATCAACCAGCCCGCGTTGAACCAGTGTTTCCTTACTCTGTTCCCTACACATACTCTCAAGCATCATATCCCTATGCATCTAGCGACTATTACGACACTGCACAGTCAGAAATCCACCCTGTACAGGAAAGGCCAGTGTATACAAATTCGGAAGGCAGAAAAGAAGAATCAGGAGTTGAAAACAGTCTTCAGGATACATTAAACGAAGGGTCAACAGTAAATGATTCAGTCAATGGAGGTAATCTAGTAGTTTTTTAAGATTTGAATAACAAAGCAATCAGAACCATAAGTCATAACAAAATTAAAGAATAGTAGTATTTTAAATAGTATTTATTCAGAATATGACCAACCTTTCAGAAATAAGTTTTAATGTGATATATTTATTTCAGTTACATTTTTAATGTTATATCAGTCGTAGGCTTTCGTGATCAGTGTAATAGGGAGTGGGGGGCTTCAGCGGTGCAGAAATCTCAATCTCCGATTTGTGGCTCATCTTTGGTTTGAGACGGTTGGTATTCGCCATCTTGTTATACCATATCTACTCACAGTCATATCGAAATAGTTTGGAGATAAATTAGTTTTCTTTTTCGATTAGCCCCTTCCTCGCTATTTCTGACACGCGGAGGGGAGTTCTAGAGGTACAACCACACCTATTCAAATTAGAGTGGGAAGGTTGAGATTTATTTCGTGGATCTGTCAAGAAATGAACTTCAACCATCCAAAGCCGGATTGGAATCGACGTCGCTATACTCGAGAATGTTGAAGGTTGAGCTTTAACACGCTCGGCCATCAAGGCCATCTCCAAAGAGGAAATCATTGATAAAATATGGCAGTTTATACGTGATGAAAGCCCATAAGTTATACCCAGTCCATTAAACTTCACGAGCCGTTAAGCGGCAATTATTGGCCTTATCCTGGCTAGCTCATAAGTCGACAACATAAGGGAGCCATTTCCTAAAGGTAACAATGATCTTGAAACATATCGCTACCATCAGAAATTATGAATGAACCAGAGGGAGGGGTACTTCTGATGATATCAATGGCATTGGAAGATGGAGGTATAGTAATAACGCTGTGTAAGTGCAAAATAGTTTATAAAAGTTAAAACCAGATTTGTTGTTAAATATTATTCCTGAGACAATTATAATTTAAATATTACGTTCAAGTCCGTATCACCAAGTCACGCCCATTTTATGAGATAAATATATCGTTGATATATATGGTATATAAAGATATCGTTGATTAAGTCCTAAAGCCGTGTTTAGACATTTCAAAAACATCAGAAATACAAAAAAGAAAAGAACAGAATGCGTTGAATTTACATTTTCATATAACATTTCTGTTTATATTAATGTTTAAAAGAAAATGAAAGAAACCTTAAATTTCGTTAATGAAGATGGTGGATGAAGATTCAACATATCTTTAGCAACACAAACAGTAAAGCGAACATATATCTAAAAGTAATACTAACGTTTACCCAAACTCCTTTTGGATTCTCTTGAAAAAACGTAAGCAGATAGAACGAGAGCAAACATGAAACAAAAACACCAGCTTAGACAAACAATTAATCCAAACATTTGTTTAGTAGTTTGTGAAATGTTTATATGAACCTTAAGAAAGATGAAACAAACAAGCTTTTATTGGAAGTATCGCTGCTTATTATACACTTTTTGTTCAAAGACTTTGTTCAACCTATTTAAAAATTACAGTATGCTTGGTTTGACAAGGTTATAACCCTCATTTTCGGATAAAATTATATCAACGTTTTTAATTCTCTTTTAAAATTAAATGTATTTTTTTTTATTTTAAAAAGTCGTGACTTCACTTACAAGTTTATAAATTTCATTTTTAGTTTTGATATGATTGAAAGTTGACAATATTTCAACTCTATTTCGACATATCTTATATAGAATCAGAGCAAAGTATTTTTTATTGAACCTTAAAAAGTTAAATCAATACCAAGTAAAGAAAAGAGGACGGAGCTGATACATTATATTAATAGCGAATGTTATTAATAAAATTATTAATAATGTTAGAACTTAATTCTTTTTTCATTAAGGTAAGACCAGTTAGAAATTTGTTAAACCGAGCTAGAATTTGATTGAAATCATTAAAATTATACAACTTTTAAATACATTCGTTATTAAAACATTGTTATATTTTCTTCATATATATAACATAACTATATACATTAATTTGGTTATATGTTTGTTTTAATGCCTTTCAATGAAATTTGTCTATACGTAAGTACCTGGTTTATGTATAACATTATAGTAAAATTAGACTTCATTTATAATGTTGAATTTATTATTTATAATAATAAAGTTTATAGATTTTCTAACAATCTTTATAATTAATTTATCGACAACCACGCTGGAAAAAGACTGTGAATGTACAACTAAAAATATTGATGAGATTAATTGTACTTTCTATTTCAGTACAATTTTTAAGAATCCAAAGATGTAATATTTTAAGCACCTTTTTTTTTTTTTTTGTATTACAGGCTTTTTATCGACGCTGTCGATTTATTTAATATGATTATTTTATAGAGTATGTATAATTTATATAAAATTTACAAATAATTTTATGTTTCAGATAATACTAAGATGAGGGCGAAAAAATTGATCCGAAATAGTTGAAAAAAATATTGTTTGATTTGTAAATAATAGCTTATTTATTTATTTAAATTTTATTTTTTATTCGTTGTTCAAATAATGTATATGCTCACTTTCAAAATACATTAAATGAATTTTCCTATTATTTTATTCAATATCCTTAATCCATAAAAATATAAAACAAAGATTATCGATTACTTTTTTAGGCTTATTTAATGACATTTTAGATTTTTATAATCATTTTTCGTTATTTAATAGTATAAAATTAATTCACAATAAAATAATAGTTATAATGAGAAAACACTACATTCATACCATATTTACAGAAAATCTAAATAACAGAAAAGAAAAATAATAACTAAACGAAATATATTTTATTAAAGTTAATAAAGAATAAAGTATCGTAGTAAAATATTAATATATGGAGCTATAAAAATAAATCTCAGAAATCATTTATGAAATATATTGCAATGAATGTCACTTTTTATTGCTATATTATTCCAGAAAAACACTTAATTCAATAATATAACAAAAGAAACGAACAGAATTGTTATGAAGAAAAAGTGTATTGATGTAATTACGATTATTATAATAAATCCTGGGTCATATTTTAAAATTAAATTTAAGATTTGTACCAATATATTGTAGTGATTTTTGTTTAAAACTGAAGTACTTTTGGGTGATATGTCATATTCTCTAATGTTTTTTTACAGAATAAGTTGAGATTCAACTTTAAACAAATCATAACTTAATCCTAACAGATTTAAAGCTTAATAAACAAAGAAGTTTTTGCAAAAGTGAGGTGTCATAAATAGACTAATAATTGGTAGTCCGTGGCACAGACCTCTTTTTCACAAATTATTAACATTCGGCTGAAACTTCGTAAATAGCTTCATCTATTCGTAATCTACAAATATTTTATTTACGAAAAATCTTGGAATTGGGGCGTTTCCAATATGGATGTCGACAAACTTTGTCTATTTAATTAAGCACTATAAACTTGTAAATAACCATTTGCTTTCCGTTTGTATCATAAGATAATTTGTTAAAAAAATCGATAGAAAAGATGTCCTACAAAAATATTGGGCCGTTTGGCGAGATCTAAACCTCGAAAATATCAAAGAACAAGGTTGTATAGCTCCGATCCTCAGATTGGAAACTTATGTGGAAAACTTACAGGTGGAGGTCACGCCTGGCCTAATATTTTGGTATGCCACCTTTTTTATCGATTTTGTGATCAAATCCTCTTGCGATTTAAGTTGAAAGCAAATGGGTATTTATGAGTTTTGAAAACCTCATGAAAAAGACAAAGTTTATCTACAGATTGCAAATGCTTCATCTTCGAGGATTTTCGTGACAATAATTAGGCGAAACGGACCAATATTTTTGTAGACCACATTCTTTATCAATTTTGTGATCAAATTATGTTACAATTCAAGTATAAAGCAGGTGGGTTTTCTCGGGTTTTTTGCACCTCATTGAATAGCCAAAGCTTACCGATCCTCAGATCTTTACTAATAGTTCAGTAAAACATACCTCTTTTTATCAAATTATAAACGTCTCAATTTAGTGAATGACTTCAACTAATCTTAAACCAAAACTTTTATTGATACGAGAATCATCGGAGATGAGGCACTTTCAATCTGTATATCGGTAGGTAAACTTTGTTTTTTTTTTTGTTTTAAAAACTCATAAGTTCACATTTGCCTTCAACTTGCATTGCATGATGATTTGATCACAAAATCGATAAAAAAAAAAAGGTGGCCTACAAAAATATTGGGCCAGACGTAACCTCGACCGTCTACATATTTTCAGTCTGAGGATGGGTAATCTTTGTCGATTTAATGAGGTACAAAGCTCATCTGCTTCCTACTTGAACGGTAAGAACGGTAACACAACCTTGTTCTTTTGACAATTTGGGGATGCAGGTCACGCCAAATGGCTCAATATTTTTGAAGGCCACCTTTTTTCCCGACTTTGTGCTCAAGTTATCTTATGATTCAAAGTTCGCCGACCTCCAGATTGAAAACGCCTCAATTCCAAGAATTTACGTGAGAAAATATTTGTAGGTTGCGATGAGATGAAGCTATTTACGAAGTTTCAGCCGGATGTTAATAATTTGATAAAAAGGGGTCTGTACCACGGACTAAGGGTGATAAAAATACATCAGGTATATCCCACGATTTTCACAAAAACAGTGAATGGTTTTAACAAAGACAAAATCATGTGGCATTTGAACGAATTTTTTTCTAGCTTTCTATTAAGCATTTGTTAATTATCTAAATAAAATAAATTTTTAGTTATCTCTTACTATTCGACTGAAAACATCACACTAAAAAAAAAGCAAATTTTCTACTTTTCTACTAAAAATTGGATCATTGTAAATATAGACATTTTATAGGTCCTGAGCTCTGTCTTCACCCCTTTAACTGTTGCTCATATATATATATATTTTTTAAAACTTATTTATTGAAAAATATTACAATCTGTCTCAAGGACATTTATAATAGTGTTCTGAGATCACATTCACACTCTATGTACAATAAATAAAATAAATTATACAGAAAAATAATATATACAGTAAATAAGAATAAAATAAATAAATAAAAAGAACACATACATGTCTATATAAAATTGCTCTTTAAATACGAGGCCCCATCTGTATTGTGACGTTGTGTGTGTGGTATATGTAACACTAGAACCACAGGTACTGGGTTACGGTATCAGGTGGAATAATTGACTCGATAGATGGCACTAGATTAATTGCTGTAACGCAAGAGGAGGACTGTGCTCAGCCGATATTGCTCTTGCATAACCGGCAATAATGCTTAGCAATATTAATCTCAGTAATTAGAGGAGATGTGGAGCGCGAAGACAACTAGCTCTACATATTGCCGTTTGGATCTCCGCACATTTGGTTACGTATCAACTCATCAAGGTGTCTAATGTTGCTTCGCGGTTATATATGAGGGTTTCATAATATCTATTAGTTAAAAATATTAATATGTAACAAATGATTTTAATAACAATTAATGAACAAAGTTTTGCGTAAAGAGAGATCTTTACATTGTATTTGAAAACAGGGATGCATATTCCTCGACAATTTCCATTAGCGATCGTCAACCATCAATGAACCACTTCCTCCATTCTCCTACCATATCTTAATTCAACCGCAATCTGATTCATCTATTGTCAATCCAAAGCTTATTACACACATATGATATGAGTAGTCCAAAGTTCCCGAATAACCTATAAATAATGTTGTGTGGCTTGTATTAAACTTATGTGAATTAGAACCTAAATTGATATTAAACATGCAAATTAAAATAAAAATTATGCACCTACTTGTAAATACAGTCTAGTCTGTGGGATATATGGATCCGAAGTGGAAGCATATAAAGCGTAGTGCATCCATAGTGCATTCATGGGGAGACGCTGTATTTGTATTGATTTTTTTTTTAAAGTAGTTTTTGGTTTCTCCTATCTCAAAAAATCAAAAAAGCTTTAACTTCCAAATTCCCCTATCTACAAATAGTTTAAAAAATAACAGTAAATTAAGAAATCTATACACCAAACTCAAAGATCCTGTTACGCTCCAACAACAATCAAATATTGTATACCATATCACATGCTCTAGTCCAAACTGAAATTATTCTTATATAGAAGAAACCAAAAACTATTTTAAAAAACCAATATAACAACACAATAACTACAGCAATAACTCGCTCGCCTCGAAACTAGCCGAACACGCCATAATCCTTAACCACATATTTGATTTTGAAAACTGAACTATCCTTGCCACAGTTGCTCTACACATGAATGAAATTGATTATTTGAGGAGGCTTATAGCCGTTAGTTAATTAGACGACACTAGAGATGGAATAAGGTTGAAAGAGGATTTAATACGGTCCGTCATTTGAGCTAATTAGGAAATATAAAAGTGAAGGCTTGGCAGATCTCCTAGAAAATATACAGTTAAGAATTATTGAAGAGCCAAGACAATAGGAGATCATTCAGGAGGATATTACTCAAGAGTAGAACCTACAGTGTTTGGAAAACTCGAAAGGAGCTATTTTAAGGAAATGTTTCCACACTGTCTGGGTCCGCTTGGGTGCAAATTTGGTTCTTCTGGACTAATGGGTTCCTTACATTGAATTCCGCGATAAATTATAAAATTTTGGAAAAGAATTAGCTCTCTTAGGGCTTTGATTGGCATATCGGAAACGACTAAGCACGCCGTCGTGAATTGCACCGCTCTTGATGCACCGAGAGGCAGACTGGTGAGGCAAATTGGACTCTATTTCTCCACGAAAGAACTCACATTAAAGAATACTTTCATGTTCCATAGGCCACTGTCCTATGGTATTGTTCCTTCGTACGTGGTTTCTCCCCTAAAGAAACGAAGCTATAATGATTCTACAACCGCCACCTTTCAGCCACGCTCAAAGCCATTCATTCTTCTTAAGCAGTTTAACCATTATTGTTTTAAATGTAGTGAAGGATGTATAGACATGATCAGCAGTTCCTGATTCATAATCCGTGGATATACAGGTCACATTTCTGTCCTTGGAAGTAACCATGAGGACATTAAAAAACTCGCTAAGACTCTGATAACATAAGCAGAACAAAAAAACCTACAAGTGAGTGAAATCGAAACAAAATATATGATTGTAAGCCGAAAAATTCACCCCGATAACAGGATATGCATAAAAAAAAAAAAAATCGTTTCGGAGAAAAGAAAAATTCAAATACCTCGGCTCAACAATAACTTAAATGAATATCCAATGATCTGAAATAGGCCAGCATATAACAAGCGTTTACAGAGCTTTCTTCTACCATTAAAAATGATTGAAATCTCGAAAAATCTCAAGGGGTATTCAATGCTATGATATACCCAGTTCTAATATATAGCTGTGAGTCTTGGACAATAACCAGCGCCTGAGAAAAAAGTATTGTTAAAGGTGATAGGAAAATCCTCCCCACGATAACCGGAGTGATCTGAGATCAGAGTACTAACATATAAATAAGAAAGACCAATAAAGAGCTGCTTACAGAAACTGGTTAATCAATATCTCATGATATGAAGGCAAGGAGGTTATGATGGGCTGGGTATGTAGCTCCGTGCCATCCATCTGGAAGCCTCTACACGACAATGATTTCCTCAATAGGGAAAAGACCATATGGAAGACCCAAAAGCAGATGGAGAGATCGAATCAACAATGATGCAATAGACCGGCATGCAGATAACTGAAAAGAAATAATCTAAGATAAGCAGAGATGAAATAGGTTTATCTAGGCGGCAAAGGATCTACAAGGTCTGTAATGACAACAAGTCCATGTCCAAGGAATTGTTGGCTTAAGTTCCTCTTGAATTCGTTTTCTAAAGAACTTTGTTTTATTATATCGAATCTTCATTTTAATTTATATCCAATAATCATTAACAGTAAATTATAGATAGTCGTTGGTTAATATAACAAGTACGATTGTCACGGAATGAAAGGCTAGACCAAATGAAAAATGGCTAGAGAATGAAAACTTACTGTCAAAGAAGCTCGACGTAATCCTAAAGACATCCTAATTTTCGAGTCAGTGGATGACTTCGCTTGTCAGCACTTTGCGAGGTTACTGATGAGCTCACAGTACTCAGTATGCTCTTATCTGAGCGGGTTGTCAAACTGTTCAATGCACTCTGGTTAACAATTCTTTTTACTGGGAACTGTCTGCATAAAACCTCTTGCAAATCTATAGCCTAGGAAAATAACTGATTGTAGATATTTGAATGTAAAATACTTTATTGTACCTACTTCATCAAAAATTTTAATACCAGTAAGTATAATTATGGCTTCGAATTTAAATAAAATTCTGAATTCAACGTTACTTTTTTTTCAGCCTCTTTAGTGGGAAGTAGGTTAAATACATAAATTAAAATATTTTTCTGGAGAAGGTTGTAGCTAAGTTTCATTAAAATCGATACGACCCTTTTGTTAATGTAGCCTATAACGACACACATTTTTTATTTCTCATTTCAAAACAAAAGGCCGGATGGTAATGAAATGTATATAAAATCAATTTTGAATTTTATTACAAAATTGTATCAACATTTCAAAGCAATAGATGAAGAACTTTCGGAGAATATCGAGTTAGCAAGCTAACATTTACATCTATATTTGTAACACTGTTTCCAATATTTTTTTATTTGATCTTTCCAAGATTTAATTTGATCCGGGCCGGAGGACCAAACTATGTTAAGCTCCGTCTTAGTTTAAATTAAGTTTGAATGAAACCTAACTATTATTCAAATTAAGTCGATTGTAATTTAAAAGAAAGTGGACTGTACTTTGAAACATTTATTTTGAAAAATTTACACCTACTAATAATGAAAACATATAAAATGAAATGAAATAAATTTTACACTGGTATCAATAGATAAACTAATGTAATAACTTCTAAAATGAAAATAACGATAAGCTGAATACAATGATTATAATAATTATGAAATAAAATAGGTCGATGTTTGACTATCGAAAAATTAATATTATTTATGTATCTAATAATTATGATTTATGAAGGGCTAGCTGAATTTATATTCATTATATTGTATGGGTCTTTCTCCCTAAAAAATAGAATCTCTTTGACCTTATAGATTAAAGCTATGGAATATATCACTTTTAAAACAACGACATTTAAGAAAAATTAAAAGAAAAAAAAAGTTTGATACATTCGATTTTACATTACCTTGTTCTGTCCTCACTAAAGACACACTGGTTAATTAATTGGTCCAAGTATTTCCGGAGATGATAAATATAATTTATAGAGTTATTCTAGAACAATTGAATCAATAAAAAAATAACAGACTGTTATATTATTCCCTCACTTATCGTACCCTCATAACGTTAATAAGAGGACCCATCAAAATTGGAGAAGAATGACTCGTATAGTTCACTATATAGATATATAAATACAATTTATATATTATTTTTAGTCCTGTAAATAACCCTAGAGGGCTGCTTAGAGGTTTCTTCACGCACTAACCGGATAGGGAGAGCTTAGATTCATTTTTGATGAGCCCCAGATATATATATTAACTTATCCAGATAAGAGTGGAAACCATAGTGCTTGGCTACCAAGAACCCAGAAATGTCTGTAATGTAATGCATGAAAAGTTGTAGTACTGTTATTGGATCTTTTCGTGAGAATAAGATGAAAATTATTAAACAGACGACAATAAGGAAAATAGTATTGTAATGCACTTCGACCTTACTCGATTAGTGTTTACAGTTCTGGAACTGTAAACTATTTTTCTCGCAAGAATCTACCCACAATGGCGCCTATTTAGACCCGGGCTCGCTAACATTAGTCATGGCCCGCTCCACTCGCAGACAGTTGCACAATCTTTCCTCCGCCGGAGCCTCTCTTCGGCTTAGACAGTGATGCGTGTTGGAGGATCAAGTGATGTATTCCCCTGACAGCAGACTGGAGGGAGCCTCAGTCTTCATCACATCACTTTCTGCACTCCTTGGATCATCCATCACTTAAAGAGATGGTACACATCAGTAGTCTTCTAAAGGAATATATTTCATGTGGCTGCGTTATGATACGAATCGCAACCTCAGCAAGATTCATTTGAGGAATAAAATATCAAAATAACTACCAATGATGAACCACATATAGCAACAAGAAATTTTTCACATCGTAGGAGCATTGCTATCCCTTAAGGAACAAATTAACACACTTAGATGGATTTTTTTTTTTTAGTTCTTTCACTCTTTTCATTTTTATGAATCTATTCATCTTGGCAGTATATTATCTTCTTCAGAGAAGGAGTATAAAATGAACTAAGTGGCATTCATGAAAAAGTTTTTAAATTTTATTAGGATTACTTTAACTTTTTTTAATTATGCTTTATCGTGAATTATGAATTATTAATTGTTTTATTTTTCTTATATTTCTTTTTGTATTTACCTTCTTTGGTTTTGGAAGTAGAGGGGCAATTCCTCTTTCTACTACTAGTTTTTTGGAAAAGCTAGATGTTGAAAGGAGTGAGATACAGAGTATGGCGGAGTCCATTATTTTGGACTCAATGGGAATTCTGCACCCTCATCTCTATTAAATCATGTCATTTCTTTATGGATCTGAGTGATAGAATTGAGAAGAACGAGGATGAGAAAAGGAATGAAACAAGAAATGAAATTTTTATATACGAAGTGTATTAAGCAGAGTTGATAAATATTTTCATTCAGATAGATCAGTATCAGTATGCTATGTCAGTTATCAAATCAGCACAATTGAGCAGCATTAAAATTATTGTAGTTCTCTCCTCACTATTATTGCAATTTTTATATAGTTTATGAAGTAAATTGTAGTTTTGACAATCTAGATATTTTCCTTTCATTCTGATGAAGGTAGCACCTTCAGTAAGATAGTGTTGTATTTATTACTAGATAAAGAATACACTTGAAAAAAATTATGAACGGTTTATCTTACAATACTAGCATAGTTAAATTTATTAATTTTTAAAATAACTTCAGCTATACTATTTCTTCTAATGTTCTACCGTATATTTTCTTCTATCTGAATATAATTTACATTATATTATTTACAAGAATTAGCATCTCACTTTAGCAAATTTCAGTACCTTACTCAATATTCAAGAGATTTAAATTTTTCATTTCTATCTCCTCAGGACTAACGTAACCATGACATATTTTATTTCGTGCATTCCAGAGCCGAAGATTGATATTATAAGTGCTTTTAAAACAACTCATGAATATTCCAAAGTGATGCAACGGAAATTACAGATGCACAAGTACAACTTTTGGTTGTGATCAATAAGAACTGCTTTGAGTACTGTTTCTATTTTCAATCTTCGATTGGAGAATAATTTTATATGATGTTATGATGCTCGAAGTTAGGAACGAATAAGGAACTTCATAACTAGGTCAATCTTGTTTTCATGATATATTTGTACTTTCCCCGATATTTTTCCTGAATCAAGATAATTCTAAGTTCGGCCGGCAATAAGAGTTACCAGACCTCGAAGAAGAATTAATAAGGTTCGATTATCCAATAATTTTTTTTAATCAATAATCTTAAGTTTTATTTACTTAAACCCTACTTGTAGGTTGGAATAAAATGAGAAACTGTCCAAAACATTGATTTGTAATTAAACTACTATAAAGAAATCAAAATAGGATATTAGTTACTTGCTAAAAGAGCCAGTGTAAGATATTGATAATGAATACTAATTTGAGGACATTGGATTTCTTAATAATTGTTTTGTTCTTTTACAATGATATTTACAGCTATATTAGTATAAATACGTCAAGTAAATGCGTACAGAGGAATATAATCAGATGAAAACGCTTGCTGAGAAACTACCCATTGGTAGTACTCTAATAATATATCTACCGGAGATCACGAGTCCATCTTCTTTGTAGACGCCTCGGAGGGTTATCAGGAATCGAAGAGGAAGCAAGGTTAGAAACAAGAGGATTCGGATGGTTATGAAGTTTATTATAGAAAGATAGGTATCTAGATTGGGCCAAATCGGAAACATATGGAACATTAAGGTCTTTGTGGATTATTTTATTTGTGACAAAGTAAGGAGCATTTGAGAATTTTACGAAGGATTTTGGATTGTAAGGATTGGATACGAGAGGAATTTGATGGTTTAGTGGATCCCCATAGCTCAATTCCTTAAGTCCAAATAGGTCTTATTATAGTCATTTATATAAGTCTTTTGCAATTTATTGCAAGTTTAGAGCTGGACAAATGCGCTAGTATGAGGATTCCAAGTGAGACGTTTGTTGAGACGTTATTAAAGGATACTGTAGGATAGCATGTCACTGGTTTACGACGAAAGGTAAAGGTGATTTGATGGGATTTATTGGAATTTATTTTAATTAGTTTTGGCACCATTCTTAAAGGTCTGTGATGTGTGATTGAAGAGTTTGGGATGCAATTGATGGATCTAAATAATTAAAATAAATTTAACAAAATATCTTTCATGTAGTTAAGAGTATTTAAACCTTTTGGCCTCTAGTTATTTTTGAAATCCATTAAGAAGGATAACTGCCTAACTAACCCTTCAGGGGTGTATTAGTTACATTTAAAAGGAAGGAGGGCTTATAAACCAGTTTTACTATAAATGTATGTTCAATTCAACAATGGGTATATTGTCTATTTGTTTTAATGGTGACAATTTTTCAGATACGCAACTTAATCAGTCCATTCTAGTTTCTCTCTTATCTCGAGATAAATTTTAACAAGAAGTAAAAATAAGCAGAATATCGTGGTATCAGATGACAATATTTCACGTGGTTAGAATAAAGAGGGGAGCCCTTAGATATGTATCGCGTTGAGGAAGCTGCATTAGGTTTGTAAAGGAAGGGCTGCCTCTTGTAACGACTGGCCTATCTTGTTTACAGAGCTCAGTGGCTATTGAGGGTCCGTCCTTTTCTTTATAATGAAACCGCTGGCGGGCGGCCAACATCGGCGGATCGATGTCGGAAAAGAGGACTTCTGTCTACGTCACAAAGTCTTGTCGTCTATGGAAGGAAACTGAGGAATAGGAAACTATTAAGAGACTGTTTATAACATTTCCTTTTTTTAATCATCCCAAGTTTTTCTGGGACGACCTCGAGTTCTTCTTTTATCCAATTTTCGAAAATGCAACTCCCTTTGCTATCTTCCTTTAGGTTTTATTTTAGAATACATTATTAGAATTATCTTATTGGATTTCCTCATTCAAATATTTTTTTCTCGTTTACTCCATACCTCATCATTTCTGCCATACGGTGGAAGGATGATTTTATCAATAGGTACAACCAAACTTAGTCTAATCAGTCTAGATTCGTTCCGCGGGTTTTAAATTTCCATTTTCGCTAATTATTTCTGTTGCCTAGACTTCTTGAATTGTGATACAAAAAAATAAAAAAATAAAGTTTATCCTAAGGGTGTCTTTATTTTCCAGATTTTTTTTTTTTTGTATTGATAAGAATTTATTCTTAAAGATATATTTCTTCGTTTGGAATAATATTTACTAAGGGTATAAAAAATTTTATTTTAACTAGAGCCTTGTTTAAAAAAAAAAATTGTATTCCCTATTTTATGTTTTCTGTGTTATTATGTTATCTTATTTTCATTTGACTACTGTTTTTTTTTATTTTTGTTTTGTTATTACTAATATTATTTTTTGGTATGTTATAATTTATTCTCGTTTATACCATATTCGCTGAATAGCGAAGTAGATGGCAAATTTATTGTGAGCCAGGAATAGGTGTAACTAATAAATAATAAATATTATATATTATGTTAATCCTACACTCTTTAATTTAAAAAGGAGAAGAGATAATGCTGGAATCTCGCCTTAACTGATTATCATAATAGGCGATTATAATAACACGACAAAGAGGTAGCGATGAATTGATTTAATTATCTTCATAAATAATTTATAAGAGAGACTGTCATTAATGATTTATGTTCTCCGGTCGACTACATCTACTAAAGCTGGACTACTTTCTGCTTTGCCGGTCTTTAAGCTGGCTCCAATTAAAGTCAACTACAGAACTGTTACTAAGTTGTCTTTTCCCGGCAAAGCGTAAAGATAAAGAAGAATGTTAACACTCCTCCTCCCCCCCTCCCACGAAATGATTATAATTTTATATTATTTATAAATAGTAATAGGAACAGTTATCAAATATGATAAGAGGAAAAGTACCATGCTTTATGTTCATATTGTATAGTATAAATAATAAATTGACTTAAATTTTTTTTTTTTTGGTTTATTGAGTTATATAACATTCTGTCACATACAATGTGGTCATAATGAGGTAAGACTACATTCACAGTACATAAAAGCATAAAATAAATAAAAATAAAATAATTTAAAAATAATTAAATAAAAAAATAATAATAAAACACAGACAAACTAATATACTCTAACACTTAATTCAATGATAAACATATCAGAGTCGTTCCTCGACTGATATTACAAAATAACTAAATTATTCGTTACAGCTGGATTCGAATCCGGGGCCGAAAGTATTTACCATATTAAATATAATATATTCCTAATTATGAAATTTATTATTCTGGATATGATTAAGATAAGCATACTAAGACGTAACAGTGAAGCATTTCTAACTGACTAGACAAGAACGGTTATCGAACATGTATTAGTTGTTTAGTCCAATGTTTATCTTCGGCTGTAACATCTCTCTTCTGACATCGCCGTTCCTTCCTGCTCCTTGTGTTCATTAGGGAGGTAGGCAGTGTTGGAACTATAAAACAAAGCGATGGTTATTGAATGGAAACAGGTTAATTTATTTTGATGTTATCATCTCGGCCAGGTCCCACAGTCTCCTTTCTCCCTTCACTCTCCTCCAGGAACTGAATCTACTTCAGGGGGAAAAAAAATAACTAACATGATTTCGATCAACTACTTGTTAAATCTGCTCCAGGAGATTATCTTGTTTCACATAATTTAAAACATGTAAGAATCCGATCAGCTAAGGTCATCTATTAGAGAATCTTTAATTCAAAGTAATGTTGCATGATGTATCAATAAAGGACAATATTGATAGAAAATAGTTAGATCATTTCATATTTACTGATATAATAAATTAATTTAAATATAATGATTGTTCTAGAAGATTCGGATGATGAGCAAGGTTCAGGATTATGACATCCTTCGGACATAAATAATTATGAAATATTGACAGATTATGTACACTGTTTTTTTAATTGAAAACATCTGGCGCGTTTTGTACTTTTTTTTTGGAGAGAGAATTAGATCGAATCGTCAGAATTTAAGGCTAATAAAACAGGAGTCGACTAATTGAAATGTTTTTACATATGGTTTAAAATTTCTCAGAAACTAAAAATCGGGCCTGCATACTGTAAGCGAGGAAATTGTTCAGCAGTTCATCCTCTATGTAATAGGCTATAATTTAAAATTGTATCTTAACGTGGCGCCGCGTTAGGAGGCGAAAAGAAAAAACGGTCTCGAAAACCAAATGATAACAAGTTTAGTTGAAGATATGGATTAAAATATTTCAGATACCAAAAATCGGACTTGCATACTATAAACGAGGGAAATGTTCATCATTTCATCCTCTCTGTAATGAGCTATTATTTATAATATATATTTCATATTATTAATCTCACTTTGTTGATGTAATGTTTTCACTTCTATCGTGTGGTTTAATAATCTTCAAAGAAGGCTAAATTTTAACAAACAGCTTGGGATTAAATCCAATTAATGGCTCTCTCACAGTTTTATTCTGTAAAAAGATTCAGAAAAAATTCTGAATAAAAATTATCACTGGAATAAGCTATCGGAGATTTTTTTTTATTTTCCATAATTTTCTTTCAACTGTTACATATAAAATTATTATTATTATATATATAGGTATATATATATATGTATATATATATATATATATATTATATATATATATATATATATATATATATATATATATATATAAATATTTTTTTTCAGTTGGCTCTACAATCTTTGTAGATATTTGGCCGCCCATCTAAACATCCTTGCCTTCATGTAATGAGATATTGACTAACCCGTTTCTTTCAGCAGCTGTTTATTGTTCCTTCTCCTCCATGTGTCAAGGTTCTGGTCCAATATAGGTCCATTATCCTACGTAGAACGTCTCTTTCGAATCTCTCAATTCTGGCTTCTAGTGTGCCGGTTAGAGCTCAGGTTTTTCAACCTTACAGCACAACTGGCTTAACCACGGAGTTGTACACCCTTATTTTTAGATTTCTGAAGATTTTCTGGATTTCAGTACTCTTGAAAGAGAGAAGAAAGATCTGTTCGCTGGTCTATCTCTGTTAGTTGATCATTTATTGAGGTTAATGTGGAGCCGAGGTATTTGAATCTGTCTACTTTCGGGAATGGCTTAGAGTCCACGCAGATCATGTTATCAGGGTCGATGTTTCGGCTAACTATCATGTATTTAGCTTTATCTACATTAACTTGTAGTCCAATTGGTTCTGCTTCTATTAACTGAGCCCGAGCGAGTCTCTCAATATCCTCTTAAGTACTTCCGAGGACATCTATATCATCAGCATAGGCTAGGATTTTGTGTTTCATTTCATTCGTTGTATATATATATATATATATATATATATATATATATATATATATACAAAATCTTTGTCAAGAAATATGGATATCGGAGTAACTGTGGAAAGATTAATGCATTATAGACTTAAGTTTTTCATTCGATGATAGTTTCTTGGAAATTTCGTCTAATGGTTCAATTAACAGTTAAATGTAAACGATTAGGATATTTAAGAATACGTTTAAAGGCTTCGATAGTTTGACCTGTTCCAAAAGAGGAAAGTTCTCACTCAGCCGAATCCCAACGGACATCGCTGATAAAAGAATTAGGAGAGTAACGGATGATCCGATGCCTCGTTAGCGAACGCAACTTTCCTAGACGGCCTTGAAAAGTTGCACAAGTTGTGTGGAATGTTGGCTATCTCCTTGTATCTTCCTCTCTGTTAATTATTTATTGAGGCAGCAGTGGTCCCACGAGCTTTTGCGAAACCTCTTTCAAAATACAAGCCAGATTGCCGTATCGTTTGTAGTGGACACATACTTAGTTAAGAGTGTTACTTTAAAAAGTATTTTTTCGTAATCATATTATCAATTGATAAATAAATGATATTTTATTAACAAATGTTAAGCTAATTTATCATCTATTAATAATTCTCGAATAGTCAAAATTTCTGCAATTCTTAACGTGGATTATTCCTATTTAAATTAGGATAAACTTCTATTAGCTGACTGAAATGTCTTAAATGTTTACAATATTTTTCTCACCAATTATCTTTTTACACTATCTCAAACCATACCTCGGTACATAATGGGTTCAGTGAAGTAAATGTATAAAATAAATAAATAAGTAAAGTATAAAATTAAGTACTGTGTACTCTTATACTAACAATAAGTAAGTATAAAAAGACATGTAATCTAGTATAATATACTATAACATTATAATATCATAATATTATGATAGTATAATATTATTAATATTTTATTTAAATTATAAATAATATTAGTATTTTTATATAATAATTTATTTATTAATAATTAAAGAAAATTATCTTTTATTCTGAAAAATATTTTCCATTGTTGATTAGATAGCTATAAAATAGCACGCACAAGACACCAGTACAAGACTAGGAATTAATAGAGAGGACTTAAGAACGTTAATTGGAAATGAGAACAAATTTAAGGAACAAATAATGCAATGTTTAAAAGGAATTAAGGAATTGTAGATGTAACAAATAAATGGTGCCTAGAGCCTATTGCTGCAGTATATGGTACCATAATATAAAAAAAAAATATATGCATACACTGTAAAATTTCACTGTTGACAGTTTAATAAACAGTGTTATGTAATTACAATGTCCTTCTCTATGTAATTACTATTTATTTTTTATTTTCTTCAATAAATTCACGCTATTACGCTATTAGTTATGATACGTTATTAAAGCCTAAATGCTGATTTGATTTCTTTTCAACAATTAGAAGCACGAAATATTTCGTTTTTTAACAAAAGTTGATATTTCCAGTAAGAATAATTTAAGCCAGTTCTTACACTAACCATCTGAACACTAACCACCACCCTGATGACCAATAAAGAATTTCTTACAGAAACTGGTCAATCAATATATCATGATATGATGGCAAGGAGGTTAAGATAGGCTGGGCAAGTAGCTTAGAGCAGTCCATCTGGAAGCCTCTGCAGAACAATGAATGCATAGCAGGCAAGAGACCAAAAATGATAGCAGGCAAGAGACCAAAAAACAGATGGATTAATGGAATTAACATAGATGCAATAGAGCTGCATACAGGCAACTGGAAAGAAATAGCCCAAGATAAACAGGTTATAGGATGGTTAAGGCTTAAAAGATCTACAAGTTCTGAAATGGCCAATAAAAAAAAATTAATTTTACAATTAAAACATTATTTCTTTAGAATTAATTAGGAATACAAATTATGTCAATTGAAGATCAATTAAAATTAAGTTTTTAAAATGGTCAGAAAACAGCTAATCTGCTTATTGACTAATTAATGACAGGTGCGGGTTCCGATCCAAAGAAAAACAAAGCTGGTGTGTCCACTCACACGACTTTTCTACCTATTTGAGAAAAGTTTTTAGATCTTTACATATCTCCGTAAAGAAACAATAACAAAATTAAATTAAATTTATTTTCCTGAAAATTGATCAAAGAATAGATTTGGCTAAAATTTATTTGATAAACTAAAGCAATGTAAACCGTAGATTAGTGTAAAAATTTTAATACTCTGTAATACTGCTGATAAAAAATTTTTACCACTGCTTAATTTTGTCAAACAATAATTTCTGTTAAAAGTAAAGGAAATAGTGAAGCCTGTATGATTTTGTATAATGAGCAACTGATTTTCTTACTTTCACTTAATCATCTCTCATTCATCCCTTTCTGACACCAGAATATGAACCCCTTATCTTACAGTGGAAATTGAATAGTTGTAACTTCGTTAATAGTTGACCAAAATGAACGATATAGTTTTGTAGGAAATTTTAAACGAACTCAGTACTTTCCATGTCTAGTATAGGTAGAAAAGTAAAAATAGTGAAAAAATCACAATAATGAAATATTATGAACCGAAGAACCCTAAAATTACTAACAGATTCTAATACAAAAGCTATGACTTTTTGTTATTATAAAAACAAATATAGTCCAGCTTCCAAGCAGTTATTTCTCGCTCCTTTAACTTCAAGTACTTCCACATGAGGTTATGCAACGCAGCCGCTCTAATCCTCTCAACAATGGCCCGAGGAATAATAAAACGGGACGGTACCTAGGTTACGAAAGGCGACCACTAACGAACGATGTGCGCAGGCTCTTTGTTGACATACCGTCGATATCAATCGCCCAGTCATACAGGTTGATAGGATTGGCAAATTGTGTTGCAACAGTTGAGGAACTCTGGGTCCCAAAGTAAATATCTTGAGGCAGTCGTTGGACTGTCGTGGAGGTTTGTGGATAGCTATCAGTGGTGAAATTCGTCTGGAAGTGTCGAAGTAACTAGCTATATTCGAAAAGAGAGAATTATTGAGAAAGACTAATTATTAGGGATGAATTTAACATTTGGAACTAGATCGAATCAATGTAAACAGTTATTCACAAAAACAATTACGACTTTGTTCCAATTGTTTTCAATGGATAACTTATAATCTGACACTCCATAATAACGGGAAACCAATACCAAAATGAAACTCGCAAAAAGTATTTACAAAAATCTGTTTACATATATATCTTCAATACTACATGAAGTTAAAAGTTCAAACTTTCTGGACGATCATCCCAAAATATTATAATTAAAGGTAATTATGAATTGCTTTGATCATGTCATGGACAAGCATAAAGGGCATATAAATGGCTATGATGGCTCTCTTGAACGTTTTATCTATTCAAATCACTTCAAATGATTACCGAGTAATCCATAATTCTGAGATACATTTGAGCTGTTAACTACCCATTTTTTTTTTTTTTAAACAAGGGAATCTACCAAAGGTTAAGGCCATTTCTCACGAAAATATCTGATAAAAATAAATTTTCTACCAGCATTTCTCAGATTAAAAATTTTATAATTTTTTATTTATACTAATTGAAGAAATTATGGATCTATTTTTCCTTGAGTATTTTTTTCTAAAAAATACGGTTATGGGTGAATTTCATTAAGTTTTTTTTTTTAATTTCCATGGATTTAAAATAGATGGGACCAAAAGTACATTTTTTATGAAATTAATTTTTTTAATTTTATTTTTGTGCATTTAGACTAATGTAAAAGTGCAGTAAATTCATCAAAATGACTCAAAACCTTTTAATATAAAAATAACTGCACTAAGGGCACAATGTTGTGATTTCACTGAGAGAAAATTCATCAAAGCAATTAGTGACTTAATTTTATGAAATGATACTCAATGACTGTTTGCAATAAACCCATGATATGAAATAAAATCACGAACAAATAAAATGTTTTTTAAAATGTAGTGAATTTCAAAGAATTTTTAAAATACGGATTCACCGGCATGCCAAGTCGAGTCGAATATTTATCACTTTCCGACTCGGGCTAAAACTTGGAATCCTCTCCATACCTATAAATAAACAAGATATTTATTCTTAATGGTTAAACAATTTCTTTCTAGTAAAGGCATGTAATGAATGGTGTCCCCATTATTCGATGTCCTAAGGATTGCTATGATGCTTATGATCATAATGCATTCCTGCATTCCATAAAGATGCATTATCATAATGGTTATGACGCTTATACAATGGTCTATCTCTGACCGATTTTCCTCTGCTCAAGTTGTAACAAGTTCTTTCTCCCCTCGGACGGTGAATGCTATCCGGACTTCCAGTTATTGTAGGAAGTTATGAATCATTAATGAGGTCCGATAGCAACAATAGGCTGTAAACTGTGGCCGAAGAACTCTTGGGATATTCTGCGAGGGGGAAAACAGTGAGATTTGCCGACACAAAGGCTCTTACCCAACACAGTTCTGGTCTACTCTCCAACCAGCTCATTCGAAATGCTCAGATAAAGATTTTCCTATCGAATAGTAAAGCATTCCCAGATCTTAAAAAAAGAACAAAGTGCGAATGTTGCCTAACATCACATGTTACCATGGATATAACTTGAAATTATTTTAGGTTATATTGCAGGGGGAACATTTTTATCACCACACGACGTAACTTTAACGTATTACTACAAGAAGTGTGTCAACAGCAGAGGCGAAATTCGCATTTCATTTTTTGTGAGTATATTACACCGTTCTGGTTCCTCTTCATGTGGCCTTTACCGAATTCATATTTTTACTCATGATGATATAATCCAATATATATTGTATTATAATAATATGCTCATAAATAATTTATTAATATTGTATATGTTCACAGCCGTAATTTAAAAAGTATTTGTATTAATTGTGTATAGTGTGTTCAATTATTGCACTTTATTAGTATTCGAAATAGTTTTGAAAATATTTTGTTATGAAAAAATAGTCTTCTAAATTCTAGTACACTACACTAGTAGTCTATGGTACAAGACCCCTTTTTATCGAATTATTAACATCCGCCTGAAACTTCGTAAATAGTTTCATCTCATCGTAACCTACAACTATTTTATTTACGAAAACTCTTGGAATTTAATTAGGTACCAAAAACTCGTAAATACTCATTTGCTTTTTACTAGAATCGTAAGATAATTTAACCACAAAATCGATATAAAAGGTGGCCTAAAAAATATTGAGGCGTTTGGCGTGACCAATACCACCAATTTTTCATAATAACGAGGTTATATAGAACAAACGGCCCAATATTTTTGTAGGCCACGTTTTTCTAGATTTTTCGTGATCAAATTATGTTTCAATCCAAGGAGAAAGTAAATTGGCATTTACGAGTTTTTAGTAGGTGAGTTTACCACTCTCCATATTGAAATTCTATAAGTTTTCGTAAATAAAATAGTTGTAGGTTTCGATGAAATGAAATTATTTACGAAGTTTCAGGCGGATGTCAATAATTCGATAAAAAGGGGTCTGTATATTTGAAGGGATGAAGATATTTGACGGTAGGTTATAAGTTCCGAAGTTAGTCGGGGTGAGGTCCAAAAAATACTACATTATACAATAGTATATTTATTGCATCGTCCAACGTAGGTCGAAACGTTGGAAAATGCAATAAATATACTATTATATAGTACAGTCTTTTTAGATCGCACATCCGACTAACTTATTCTGAAATATAATATTATGGTTTGAATTTTATTCGAAATATTTATTAATCATATGCGAAGTGATAATAAATATTTAAAAAAAAATATATTCCGTACTTTAAGAGTCAATTCAAAATTTCAGTTAGCCGATTAGAATAAACCAGAATAGGTGATAAATTAATGATAATTTAATTAATTAACATTTAACTATCAAAGGGTATCAACCCTTTTATCAGTTGATGTGCGTCCTAACCTTTTTTTTTTTTCATTCAATCAACTTTCATAGTTCTGAACATTGGCCTCTAAATAGTCCCAAGTTAACAAAAATAGAGATAGAGTAGTATCCAAAGCGTACTTGTTGTTTCAGGTAACACATAATAATAGGTATAATAATACCTATACATTTGATCACCTCCAATATTTAATAACTAGTAGGCCAGTGCGAAAAATTCGCACAGCATATTGTTATCAAATACCAAATTAATAAAAAAAATAAAATAATGCAAGGATCAAAAATAAAGAAATCAAATGATGACTTTAACGATAATATAATCTAACAAAAAGAAACCAAAATGATTTAAAATCTCATTTTTGTTTGAAACAAACATATTCACAATTTCTTAAGCTGTATCTTTGTTTAAAAATAGTCCGATATCTATGATTTTATTTTTTCATTTTGTAGGGAATTTAAGTAATCTTTTATGTAATCATGGCATAACCAAAGGAAAAGTGTGTATTTTTTTAGTTATTCGCAAATAAAGTTTGTTTTCTTTCTTTTTTTCCTAAATTTTCGGGGTGATTGGACTATTTTGCCCGCCTGAAGGAGAAGGAAGCCTTGAAAATTGGTGGCTCAATCTTGAGATTCAGTGAAAAATTAACGATGATATGGCATACCGATCAAAAACACCATCGATAAATAATATAAACTCCTCCTCTCTCGATCATAGAGACCTCAAGTCGACGAAATGAGACATGTATTCAATGACAGTACCACAATTAATGGAAGGCTGTGTGGATGCGAACTCTATGCCTTGCGTTATCTCGAAAATAGTAAGTTTTTGGGCTTAAAAACGCTGGATCCGATATTTCCAAAGAAACTATCCGGGTCTTGCTGTACGCATCAAAATCTTCAAAATCCAATTTGTCCCGTATCAATGTACAGACCTACCACCGTTCCAGTATTGAAGCCTAGCAAAATGTTTGTATCGACTTTATTTATTTTAGAAAGAAAAACAAAAGTGGAGAATAGGATTCGCTAACCCCCCATGAAATTCTGAATCCAACGGTACCCCTTATTTATTTCTTCCAGTAATCACACTTACATTATTACAATAAAATTCAAAGTCAGTTTCGTACCAGATATAAGCTCCTGTGATGCTCAAATGCCATGAATGGGGTACCGTTGGATTCAGAATTTCATTGGGGTTAGCGAATCGTACTCTCCGCTTTTGTATTTCTTTCTAAAATAAATAAAGTCGATACAAACATTTAGATAGGCCTCAATACTGAGACAGTGGTAAATTTCTGGTTCTACGTTTCAAAGCCCAGAAAGGAATTATTTTTGAGATAATGCAAGGCAAAGGGTTCGTAACCACGCAACCTAACGTTAAGTGTAGTGCAGTCATGGAATACATATACATCATCGACTTGAGGACCGTATGATCGAGATATGAATTTATATTATTTATCAAAGGTGTTTTTTTACCGGTAAGCCATATCTTCGTTAATTCTTTATCATATCCAAAAATTGAGCAATCATTTTGAAGATTTCCTTCTTTTTCAATCGGGTAAATATAGTTACATCACCTAAAAAATTCAGTCAAAAAAGTAATGAAGGAAAACAACTTTATATGCGAATAACTCAAAAAATATACTCTGTTTTGTGGATTATACCTGTGATTATAAAATAGATTACTAAATTCCCAACAACCTGAAAAGAAGTAATCGAAATCGGTTTATTATTTGTATAATTTTTGTAAAAATGTTGGTTTGAAATATGAATGAAGTTGTAAAATTAATTTCCATTTCCTTGGTCGGATATAATTACTGAAAAATTAGAACTGATTTCTTCATCTTATGATACGTTGTATTATTTAAATTTATTATTATTTTCTCATTCATCAGTGACCAATATACTGTACAAATGTTTCGCAGATGCCAATATAAAATAAATATATGTAATTATAATAAATAAAACTATAGTGTGTATAATTTCGATATAATCTATTTCTTTTTATGAAGTTCGTTCCTTCGTAAAAATCAGCCAATCTTAATCAATATTTCGTGTTGTCATTCATTTTGAGTATTTTTCATAGTACAATTATAATTTCGGTTCTATAGATTATTTTCTCCCCTTACGAAGAAAGGGACTAATTGTCTGTTACTTTCTCGTTTTAACGAGCTTTCAAGAAATACCTTTCAATTTCCTAGGCTGATTATTACGGGAAGATTTTTAAATGTATTGCATAACAAAGAGACGGTATGGTTATTATTTTTTTTTTTTTAATTTCCAATTTCTTCCTGTTTTTACTTACCATGAGATAATTAATACCGAAGGTTAATTTTTGGTAAAGATGGCTAGGTATGTCTGTTCTCAAATAAATGTTACATTGTTTGTATGATATTGCCGTTTATAACTTAAGAATTGTTATTAGAAAGATGCAATAGCGGATCCAAGCATTTTTTTTTTTTTAATCTTATTAAATAATTTATTTATTTGCAATGTTTAGCAAATATACAAGTTAACAAAAATTTATTAATATTACATAAAAATATCCACTAAAATACATCTGAGCAATACTTTATAACAATGGCTTGTGACATAAAAATTGTCAAAAAGTAAGTAACAGTAAAAACAATTTTTATTAAGATGTACAAAATTATAATTCTCTTCATATACAAAACATTACCTATAATATAAAAAGCTATATATTACATATTAATATGGTCTATATATTTCTACAATTATATAACAGTTTCATGTAAATATACATGTACAAAAAATCAAGTATACATATGCCTAAAATAATACTTAAATATGAGTTACAATATTTTACAATTTATGTTCGATAAAATAAAGAAAAATAATGGCATATGATTATTACAAAAAGAATTTAAATAAAAATGTCTTCATTAATCACATTTTAGATTCATAACAGTCAAATTATTATCACACTACGTTAATAAAATTGATACACAACAGTCAGAGAGCGCTTAGCAAGAAAGTAATGGCCTATTAAGAGACTGTAATATTTTTTGTATTTATGGCTGGTTCTGAACTGTAAGAAAATCCATTTTGCAGTCATGAAGGTCCAAACTGATGTAACAATCAAGGAATCTTTTATAGGAAAGTCCGAAAGCTATATATATATATATATATATATATATATATATATATATATATATATATATATATATATATATATAATGATAATTAACTTTGATAGAAAAACGAAAAGACTAAAAACCTTTATGAAATAGTATAGTATATAGTATCAACTTATCTGATAAAGACATCGAAGCACTAAAAGCACACAAAAAAACATGGGTATGCCCTAATTGCGACCAGGCCAAAAAAACCAACACTGAGCCGTCTGCCTCAGAAATACTGGCGGCAGTAAATCGTCTAGATTCAAGCGTGAACGAAGACGTAAAAAACATTAAAACAGCCCTCGATAAATATGGGGAGCTCAGTTTTGAGGTAAATGAAAGATTAGCGAAAATTGAAAAACACCTCGAAAGTCAAGCCAGTAAATTCGAAGAAATTATTCTGGAAAATAAAGCCCTCAAATCCCGAGTGGGCGAACTAGAAGTTCGCCTGAATAATGCAGAGCAGGGCCTGTTATCCAGATCACTGGAGATCCGAGGGATACCGGAGCGAGCTGGTGAAACGCCCGCCGGTCTGGTGACCAGTGTAGGAGCCAGCCTGGGAGTCAAGCTTAGTGCAGAAGATCTGGATGTGGTGCATCGCCGCAGAAGCAGGAAAGATGACCCGCGACCGCCGTCTGTCATCGTGCGATTTGTCAGGCAATCAGTCAGAGACGATTTAATATCGAAAAGAAAAGTTAAGAGGGATTTCTCCACGCGGGATATCGGTTGGCAGGAGAATGACTGCCACCGGATATATCTGGGAGAGGAGATGACTCACACGAACAGGCACTTATACTGGCTTGCCCGACAGAAGAAAGCAGCGGGGAAAATCAAATATTGCTGGTTTGCCGCTGGAAAGGTGCGATGTCGAAAAGAGGACGGGCATAAGGTTATCATGATCGAACAGGCCTCGGACCTCGATATATTTACCTGACTACACAGAATTCGTCTACCCTCCATCCTTATCAAAATAACTACTGACAAAATTCCCTTCGAAGAAAGATTTTCGCTTTTAGTTGTATTTCTTCACTTCCACATATTAGCCTATGTATTATTTACTATATGCTTTCTATTTTTTGTTTCTTTAAACACTTTCTTTTTTCTCATTTTCATTAATTGTAATAGCTTTTCTGTATTTTTTATTTGTTTTAGTGTTTCTCTACTGAACTCTGACTGTCTCCTTCCAAATACTTCTCATGTCTAGTACCCTAATCACCTGCCATGTTAACTCTCAATCCCTCCCCGCGCACTATGACGAATTCCTGCAATATTTCACTCAAAATTTTTACCATATTATAGCTATCTCCGAAACTTGGCTCAAACCTTATATCCCATCCTCTTCTGTCTCCCTGCCTAATTACAACCTCTTCCGTCATGACCGGGTAAGCCGGACTGGCGGTGGAGTAGCCATATATGTCCACAATAGCCTGAAGACCCGAATACTCGATTTATCCCCATCTTCCAACCACCCACAAATTGAATACCTATTAGTTGAAATCCTTTGTAATACTTCTCCTCTCCTCTACGCTGTGGTATACCGTCCTCCTCTTGTTCCATTTCACACGTCCTTTGAATCTACCCTATTGAATTTCGTTCCCCTCTATCCCAGAATAATCATCTCAGGTGACCTCAATACCAATTTCCTATTTAACTCCAATGACAAATCCTATCTAGAAGACCTATTCTTCTCCCTTCACCTCTTTATCGTTCCTTTTTCTCCCACTCACCATACTAGCAGGTCCGACACTTGGATAGATTTCTATATTATAGACTCTGCACAAAACCTCCTCTCCTCTTCACAACTGCCAGTATCCTTTTTGTCATCTCACGATCTGATACAAATAACATATAATATCCAAACTCCTCCTATTCAGCCTCGAACTATCACCTTCCGCCATCTAGATTCCCTTACACGAGAACAAATATTACCTGACCTGGAAATCCTAGATTGGAATAAAATATATTCTTGCACTTCTATCGACTCTATGGTCGATATTCTTACTACCAATCTCCTCAATATCCTCAATACCCATGCCCCTCTCAAAACCTCTACATTTCGTCACCGGCCTGCTCCTTGGATGTGTCAGGAAATTAAAGACCTGCAGAAGAGGCGCGACGCTGCTCGTAGACGCTTCAGACGTACTAGGCTTGCAGATGACTACCAAGCGTTCAGGGTGCTTCGCAACTTGACACAAACAAGGATCCGGCGTGCGAAGTCCCTCTACTTCCACGAAGCCCTTTCCTCAACTCCTGACATAAAATCAAAATGGCGACTGCTTCGTAAACTCTCCCTTTGTGATCCTTCCCGATCCCCTACTCCAGCCTTTCCAATATCCCCTGATGATCTAAACTCGCATTTTATATCTGTTGCTAATACCTCTCCTTTATCCTCCTGTTCCGACTTCCCAATAGAGATACCATTTAACGACAATAACTTTTATTTTTCCGACATTTCCCCTACAGACCTTTTAACCGCTGTAATGAAATCCCACACCAATTCCATAGGACCGGACGGCATCCCTGTCAAACTAATAAAATTATGTCTTCCTGAAATCCTCCCAGTCCTTCTTTTCATCTACAATTTCTCCCTTCAGAATTCAGTATTCCCTACATCTTGGAAACAAGCCATTGTCCTTCCTTTAAATAAAAATTCTAATCCGACCTCACCCGAAGATTTCCGCCCAATCTCAATTCTTTCCAACCTCTCGAAACCCCTAGAAAGATTGGTGCAATCCCAAGTCTCCAACTTCCTTGAAAAGTCCAACCAACTTGATCCTCTCCAATCTGGTTTCCGTCCCAGCTACTCCACACAATCCGCCTTAATTAAAATCACCAACGACATTCAAACTGCAATAGATGATAAAAAGTTAACCATCCTTATCCTTCTCGACTTCTCCAAAGCCTTCGATTCCATTAACCATTCCATCCTTTTCAACAAACTGAAATTATTATCCTTCTCCAATAGTTCCATCTCTTGGTTTCAATCTTTCCTCTCACAACGTACCCAAGCAGTCTCCATACCCAACCAACCACTATCTGCCTTCCTTTCTTTATCCTCTGGAGTTGCCCAGGGTTCAAGCATATCTCCTCTCCTTTTCAGCTCCTACATTAACGACCTACCTAAATCAATTCTCCATTGTTCCCATCACCTTTATGCAGACGATTCACAGATCTACCTATCATTTTCCCCTCCTGAGTTACTGGGGGCATTTGCCAAGATCCAAGAAGACCTAGATCGAATCAGTGCCTGGGCAAATGTAAATGGATTAAGGTTAAATGCCGCCAAAACTCAGGCCATTGTCATTGCTTCCAAGCCCCTTCTTAGATCCCATCCAGACTTTCCCATCCTTCACCTTAATGACCAGCCAATCTCCTTCTACTCCTCTGTTAAAAACTTAGGATTTTTCATTGATCAAAACCTCCTTTGGAATCACCATATTTCTCATATCTCTCGACGGACAATTTCCACCCTCAAACTATTCCATCGCTTCCGCCATCTCCTACCTCAACATACGCGTAGACTCCTAGTTTCCTCTCTCATTTTCCCCCACTTTGACTATAGCTGTGTGGTGTATGATGGCCTCTCTGTGGAGCTCCGTGATAGACTGAAAAGACTAATGAACAGCTGTGTAAGATTTGTGATCGGGGCCCCAAGATACTCCCATGTTTCTCACCACTATGCTGAGTTAAAGTGGCTTTTCCCCTCCTTCCGAAGACAATATTTCCTAGGTACGTTCCTCTACCAAATCATCAACAGTCATCGTCCTTCTTACGCCTACAATCTTCTCCAGTTCAAATCCTCAGTCCATTCCCTGTCCACAAGATCTCGACCTTCTAATCTTTACATGCCTTCTCACAGATCTGCCTCATTCCAAAATTCCTTTGTTGTTCGCTCTGTCAATTTCTGGAATTCCCTCCCTATCAAAATTCGACATTCCCCATCCATATCCAAATTCAAAATCCTCCTATTCCAATTCCTATCCCAAGAACAGTCAGATAGTTGCTAACCATTCGAGCTGATTTTAATAGAGAATTTGATACATAAAAATTCATTGATTGATTCATTGATACATTTTTATTTTTTAATTCTTTATTATTTTCTTAAAAGTGTATACTAGTGCAAATAGCTTTAAGTGCCTTGTTATAGTATTAATTGTTTTGTATATAGTTTCGTTTTTTTTTTATATAGAATGTTTACCTTATATTTTTTTTACATTATTTCTTTTTTTCGATTGATTTTATTTTGGCCAGATGTGATCTTTTAATTTTGTTCTATTTTGTTATTCTCAAGGGACTGTGTCCCAGAATAAAATTATTTTTCTATCTATCTATCTATTTGGTTATTTATGTTGTATTTTTTTTAAGGGGACTTAATGCACTTAGCATATATTGTCTTCAAGGATAGATAATTTTACTATTTATTAATGTAATAACAAGATTTCGCTTGAGACAGGAAAATCTTCCCCCATATATTTGCCTATGGAAAGATATCCATAAAAACATTTGTCACTGGTAAAAACATCGTTTTGTTTGTCACTGGTTAACAAGGTGTATTAGCTTAGTTTTTATTCAGCTCTGGAAAAAGCAAGATTGTCCGGTTATCAACCTAAACAGAGATTAGCAAGTCATAGCTACTTGCTTGTCAATCAGAACAATGAGGGGATTCCCGTTGACATCAACCCACGTGAAACTGAACCAACCTTCCGTGTACCTGCATGCTTTTTCTAGGCGATTGTACAACAGGAAACAATAATTACGAAAAATTACTAAAAACTTTTGACGTGTCTTAAGTCTACATAAGTAATTATATATTAGGAATTCCTCGACATAACATTTACACTTTGAAAAAACAGTTTCCACCAGTTTTTATAGACGACGTTCAAGTATGTAACCTTGGATTTAAATTCCACAGAAGGGTGACCTGGGATCCTCATATGAAAATGAAAAGACTGACTTTAAGCAAAGAAAATACATTGCTGTATTCTTCTCTCTCGCACTCCCCCCCAAAATCATCATAACTAAAAATTAGGAAGAAAACAAATACATATAATTCTATCCATTTTCCTGTTTCTGGTGTCATAAAGTTATCATTTTTCATTAAATCAAGACCATTATTTTCCTCCAAGTACTGTATGAAACGTCGTAAAATAGGATATTGTAAAAAGCAATAAATCATGGGTGGAAAATAACCATGGTTTTATGAAAAATGATAAATTCATATATATACTCACCTTAAATATATATATATATATATATATATATATATATAATATATATATTGATAAACGTATCAATACATTTACTTATCCTTTTAGACAAGCTACTGTCACAGTCAGCCACATTCTTCAAGAGTGTCCTTATTACGTATTGATTCTAACTAAATTGAGACAAGTACCAAAACTATCAGTAGTTTTAAATGATGACGATGTTAAATCGCTGATAAATTTTCTTAAAGCTAACGGTTTGCTAAATAAAATTAAAATTTCAGTTTTTTTTTATTTTAAATTTATTTATTGTATTCTATTTTTTTTATTTTATTACTTAATAATTTATTGTTAAGATTATTGAAATAATGATTAGATAGACGTAGATGACCTCGGGGCTTTAAGCCTCGAAGTCCTAAATAACAACAACGACAACCCTTTTAGACATACAGTTCACAAATTTACAATGCAGCAAGAAAGGCGAACTTACAAAAACTAAAATCTTCTTAATGAAAAAATGTAAGACTAATAGCAGTCGTTCACTGGTGTGTAAATAACAAAACATACAACAAAGACAAACGGATTCTTTATTTACGATTCCATACTGTTAAAATATGGTTAAAAGGCGGCTGAAAAAGTGCTGGATGAGAGATCTGTCCTGAATTAAAGAATCAAATAAAGACTAGAAAGTGGTGCTGATGAGTGCTATCCTTCCTCATGCCTGAAATCCCTTTTGCTTGTCAATGATTATCAGGACATTTGGATATTTCATTATTGACAGGTGAGAAACAGAAAAGAAAAAAAAATAGAAATACCCGGCTATTAAGTTTAATATAGAACAATTGAATATAAAAATTTAAAATAATTCATAATAAAAATAAAAAATCTCCACTAAATTCTCTTTTCGATTATACGAAGTTATTCTCAGGCCAGGAGGCAGGGCGGGGGATCAATACCAGAATTAAAAGTTCCTTTGGTGTCGGGAGTCGAACTTGTAATCTTCGGTTTATAGGTTGCCGTACAATGCATATTTTTACATAGACATTAGTCATCTCGGTCAGCCCGCCCAAATGTAACGTAAATAGTTGCAAACTTTTTGAAACAATAATATTGGATTTATCAATGTGTGTGAGACCAGTTACAATACTTTTTCGAACTTTCGTTCTATACAAATTCGATCAATCTTTATGTGTTTTGAGAGAAGAAGCCCATACAAATCGCCTCCCCTAGTCCTAAAAATATAGATTATTAATAAATTACGCACAGACTTTAATTACAGATTCATTTTAGTTACCCTTATTGTTTCAAAACTGGAAACATTATGCGATACCAGAACTATCTTTGTATCCTCGCAATCATTTAAACCGTTGAATAAAACAGATAGCAGAGACGTCACTAAATGTTATTGCCCATTGTGATGCTAACCGCCATGGTTGTTGTTGTCCCCACCGCAATTGGCTTATCTTCACGACTTTGTTTACATTACTCCTTGATTCTTTACAACTCCTATCCTCTTTATCAGGGTGATTCTTTCCAACCCGGTCTTGTATCTTAAACGAGGTTAACACTTCTAGTATTGTAAATTTTAATACCAATACAGAAAATTATCATGGTCTCGATATCTTCCATCCGTGTCACTTCAGTAAAGGTTACAAACTCAGTCTAGGTCTTGCGCAACAGTCTCGAAAGATTCTTGCAGTTACTTATTTGCTTATTGATTATTTATTAAACATGTTATTTCAGATCTTAGAAAACGCTACAGAATAGGTACATTTCGATGTTTTATTGGCATAAATATAGTAAAGTCCAACCAAATTAATAAAATTTCCTTGAGAATATATCTAAGGAATTCCATCTTGGAATGGAAGAGTTGTAAAGTAAGGACAGTCTATACAATGTCACCAATTAAGTCATTATATGTTATTATATTATATTATATTATTATATGCCACCAATAAAAGACATTAAATTTGTACACCTAATTTGATTACATCTAAAGCCGCTAATGACCCGATCGGGTAGATGCGGAATGTAACAATAAATAAATAACCAATTAGTTGAATAAAAAACTGGTGAGTCCACTCACATGACTTTTCTACTGATTGTAAACAATATATTTTTTTTAATTTGTATGTATGTTCATTAAAAATAACACAATTGAATTAGGCTAATTTCTTGATAACCGATGAGAAAAATCATTAGAGTGCGATTTATTCGATGAACTAAAGCAGTTTAAAAGAGCAAGTGAACAGTTATTAAAATCAGTGCATACAATTCGATAAATTGTAATATTGCTAAAACTGGTCCGATTGTGAGAATTGTTTTTAGAATTTTGTCTGAAATTTAATGACCTTGTTAACTTAATTGCTAAGTTAATTTAATGTAACTGTAATTTTTCAGAATGAAGAATCCTAACTAAACTCCGAATGAAAAAATCGGTAGAGTTATATACAAAAGTATATTGGTTCTACCAATTATTTACATATAGTAACTAAAATTGTCTAGTATTAGTAACTATTTAGTCTTAATTTTTATTCAAGAAAACTTTTTTTTTTTTGTGGGATCCAGTCTTTGTCTTGCAACAATTAGGCGGTCTTGGTCTAATTTTAGCAATACTAACGGCTGTACATTAATCGGCCTTTTACTGACAATGGCGCGGTTGAGAAAAAAAAGATCTCTCGGAGGCTCCATTTTTCCTCCGCATATAAAGGCAAGATCACCTAGGGGATTGCAAATGGTGTATGAAATTACGTTTAGTGTTTTAGATGTTTAATTTAATTGTTAACTTGTTTCTATATATGCTATTGGTTTTGTTTCTTATTCCAATATATTATATTGCTAATTATTTAATTTATTTATATATAAACATGCTATTTCATCTTTATTATAATTGTCCTTAATGCGATAGAGTGTCAATATAGTTCATAAAAAAAGGTCAAGCACAAAAGTAAAAAAAAAATTACTGTTTTATTATTTACTAAAAAACAAAAATATTTCTAACAAAAAATAAAAAAAAATAGACAAAATTTTAAAACCAATATTTTTCATGAATAATTTAATTTTTATTTAATGTGAAATAAAGCGGCTTTCCTTGTAAACATTCTTAACTAATTTTTTGTATGTATTTTTTTATGTTTTAAATATAATTTTTAGATAGACAAATTTAAAGAGCGATATAGTGATATTAAAATATTAATCAAGAATACCAATATGTCGTTAAATAAAATATCGATATGTTTACAATGTCCTAGTATCATTCAGTGTAGTCCATCATCCAAAACACATCTTGAACATATTTTCAAAAAGAGATTGTTTTTTCTATAATTCTATATTTTATATAATTATTCAACATTATTTTAAAAAAATAAATTAAATCAGTATGTTTTTAAAAATTTATGATTTTTAAGGTGGTATCTTTAAAAACTTACGAATTTATATGACATCAGTTACGAGTATATATATAAATCCGTGAGTTTTCTCAGATGACAAAATAAATTAAACGACAAACTATTGAATGTGGTGGCGATTCATTATTCAACTAGTCCATCACCTTTGCATGAAGAATTTCGGATGCTTAAACCAATACGATTTGGATGCGTTGTTAAAAATTATTTAGAGTCCAAAGTAAAATGTTACCAAAGTTTCAACAACTAAAGGTTACTCTCATCTACCCGGAAGAACCTTTTCTCTTTTCGAAGAAAGGAATTCTGGTACGGTTCTTCACGTGTGTTTTTTCACGTTTTAGATGACATAGGAAAATAATATATGGTACCAGAAACGAATCGGTTGTGTGATTGCTTACATGCTTCTGACTTCCTCAAAATTTTCGGGGAAATCCTAGACATGGAAGGAAAGCTGGTTATTCCTTAACCTGATTTTTATTTTTCGTTCAAACACAAGCGACCTAATGTTTGATCAAAGATGATTAAGTTCTTTTGATGATTCAATTCATGATTCAAAAACAAATAGTGGTGGACTAGATAATCATTTATTCTGTTACACCAGGCGCGGACAAACCTAGATTTCCTCTAAGGGCACACTCAGTATCTTTAAAGAGGGTCGTTTTTATTAATCAATAAGGATAAAAAACCTGGCGGTTGAGGGTGATCACTGTCAAATTATCACCTTTATACAACCGTTGACCAAGAATGTAATTCCTTACCAAATACTAAAACCATGACTCTTGAACCAGTAGTGGAACACTTTATTTCAATATCTTATATCTGCTGATAAATACAAAATTTCAGTTTATTAATTTCATTAATGTTAACAACCAATAAAAATCATAAAACCCATCATTACCGAAATTTTCCGAGTCTACAGGGCCGATTGTTTTGAGCTTTGGTATAAATAGTAGATGTCACACGTGGATGATCCTCGAAAATCGATATTACCGTTTGACTATTCATTTTTCAAAATGGCGACAGAACAACCTGTGTCGTTCTAGTTTGTAGCGGCATAATAGCTGAGACGATTTTGATCAAACTTGTCAAAAGTCTTCTCCTTGAAGCGTGCGTACATATTTTGTATAATTCTATGCATGTATATGTATGTTTTTTCAAAAGTTAAACAAATTACCTAAATAACTAAACAAAATCTTTCAAATTTGACGATTCGGTGCAGAAATATAGCACTCGTAAGGTTTTTCTTTATTCCTTAACAAAAAATGGAGAGAAAATATACTTAATCAGGCAAATATTAGCAAACACCTTTTAAATTTCTTCCTCCTCCCGCCAAAGTTATAAGGAAAGTAGTGTTTCTCACATATTTGATACATAACTGTTTGGAAGTAATGAACCAATAATAATTTACAAGACGTGTCAATGTTTTCTAAGAGAAATAATAATTAACACTCTCATGATATACGTAAAGTAAATTCAACAAAAATTATTTTATTTTTAATTATGTATTCAATATAAAGTTAATTTATATATTTTTCCTGACGTATATTTATTGAATATGTTATAGAGACAACTCTTGGCAGACAGTTTTATACCATGGCATTAATTGGATTTTTGTTTTTTAAGAAAGATAATGTATTTCAATAATCGGCTGGAAGAGAAGTGCTGGGATCTCCTGAAGTCTTGCTTTGCCTTGCCTTTCATATGTGCAGTATAGTCTTGCTCGGACTCTGTTGGACAAATATAAATATTTTATATATGTATGAATGTATTTTATATGACTTTTATTTATTTATTATATTTATTAGTTTGTACCCAACTTTAATTACTTATTTTGTTATTATTATTTATTTATAAATATCCTTTTATTTTTGAAGCTCATTTGTTATTTTACTTTTACCATTATACTTTCTTTACTATTACTTATTATTATTTTGAACATTTTCGCTTTGTTCTATTTTTATTATTTATTTTATTTTTAACATCGTTCTTAATTATTTAATTTTCTTTTATGTATATGCTAATACATATTGCCCTTGAGTGAGGCAGATGGTATTGTTGTTCAGTAAATAGAAAAAAAAGTTATGTAAATCAATTTACAGTCCATTTCTTTCTATACTCAATTGTTTTTTTCATTTCTAAATATTTATTTAAACATCAACTAGGATTAGATACTGCCTGTCACGAAAGAAAATGCACGTCATGTTTTCTATGCATCAATGCAGTATGTATAGTTGTTTTTTTTTTTGGCATTTCTTCATGACTATGCACATCGCAAGTATCCTCGACTTCCTCGATCGGAAGGCCGAAGACAGTGGTGACTGGTCCTCCTGGAAGGGAGATATCCCGAAGAAGAGGAAGTGCGACAATGAGTCGGCAGGAGATAGAACGGCCACCCTGATGTAATCCGTTGCGACAGCGAACCATCCGATCCTGCCTTTGTCCCTCCGTTGGCCAACCGTCTCTCGCTGTCAGTGTCCACTTTCGGATCTCATCCAGGTCTGAAGAGGAATCTTCCAGATCTGGGTGGTTTTGAAACCAGTTTTCGATCTGAAAACTAGGAGGATCGCAGGATACAACGAATTTGCTCATTCGTCTACGACAGAACCGTTTGTATTTTTGACTAATCACTGATTCCTCAATATCTCTCTGTCAATATCTACAGCACTAGGCGAGAAGTCCTCTGAAGGAAAAATGTCTTAATAGCGTGGATACATAAGCTAATGATGGCCTTCAAATGCCAAGAGGTCGAAGACGATCAAGACATTCCTGACACAGATTCAGAACCCGACATGTCCCGTTTTACCGCACGAAACAGAAGCTAGAATTTAGTTTCTCCCTTATATAAGGCCAGATATCTTCTTATTTATTAGTGCACTATATTTATGTTATGCCAATATGGAAATAAATAAAAATGTAAATAATATTAGCCAACTTTCAGTATTTATTATCTATAGTAATTTATCTTAAGTATAGAAATTAAATATAATTTTATGCATCCATTCCTATTTCTCAAATTTTGTTTTTATTTATTTATTGAGCAATATAACATTCTGTCATATGGACATATGGTCATAGTGATGTAAGAAGACTACATTCACACTATCCATCAATGTATATAGAAAAGAAGCAAAATAGCAACTGAACAATTATAAAAAAATATGTACAATATTCTTTATTTTTTTTTCCATAGCTTATTTACATTTTTGATGTGTTCTATGGTAGAAATATTCTCCTTCTACTGCATATTTTTCATTTTAAGGAGCTTTATATTCTCACAATAATTTCTTGTTTATTAATATTCATTTAAATTTCTAATAAGACGATGAGGCTCACCCTTCTGTACAATAAATAAAAATAAAATAACTTAAAGATATAGTTTTGTTTAAATCAAATGGGACAATAACGGCAAGGTTGATAACTGGAGCAAACCCTCTGATCCTAAGACGCTTCGGGATAAAATATAAAATAAATTTTATTTTTTATCAGCTGATTCTGGATATGATCCAAATTCCTTTTGGGTTCGAGAAAAATCCAGCTGTACAGTCTCACCTTTTTTTTTTTTTTTTTTGTAAAATTTCAAAGTGCAGTAAAACATACCTTTAAATTTAACCATCTTTTCCCACTGAAAATAAATGCATATAGTTGATTCTCTCAATACATTTTGAAACTGAATTTGATTAAATCAAATGTTACTGATTCGACTTTTTTATTTTTAAGTGAAATAATTTCTTATCTTCACTAAAAGTCTAGTAGTACATACCTCTTTTTATCAAACTATTAACATCCGTCGGAGCTCAGTGAATGACTTCAACTAATCTTAAACTACAACTTTAGTCACGAAATTCCTCGGAGATGACGCGTTTTCACTCTGGAGATCGGTAAGTTTTGTCTATTTAATAAGGTTCAATGCAGGGATTTCCTGTAATATACTTTTCCCTCCAGGACAAGTCTGGCTTGGAGTTCTCTCGCCTGATTGTAAATAGTGAATATAGGTATGTATGTGTTCTTTTTTATTTATTTTTAGGTTATTTTATACTTATTTATTGTATATACATTATTTTTTTTATATATATATATATATATATATATATATATATATATATATATATATATTTTTTTTTTTTTTTTAAATGTACATAGAGTGTGAAAATGTGATCTCTCAACACTAGTATATATGTACTATGAGACAAATTGTAATATTTTCAATAAACAAGTTAAAAAAAAAAAGGTTCTAAAATCTCAAGAAAACCCATTTGCTTTCTCTTGAATCGTAAGACTATTTGATCATAAAAGCGAGAAATAATATACTATAAAAACATATTAATCGTTTACCGTGATCTCCTCCCCTACGTGAAAGTAACGAGGTTATAAGTCCAACGGGACCAAAATTTTTGTAGGCCACATATTCCCCGATTATTTTTATCACATTATCTTATGCTTCGAGTGAAAGAAAATCGTTATTTTCCTTTCTTTCAAATTAATGAAAATTAAAACCTGAAATATGATATTTAATATCATTTTAAAATAAATAAGCGCAGCCTGGAATCTCCTCTTACCACAATGTTAAGCTCAATCAATTAATTAATTAAAAGTACATACTTAATAAAGGTCTGGTATACCCGATAGGGTATTCTTACCCCAGGGTCGATTCATGGCTGATGAAACATAATAAATAATTATCTGTCATTTTTCAAACTATGAATATATCGGAATTTAAGTATTTCTGTGCTTTACTCACCGAGCTATCTATCCCGCTCCCTATATGATGATTAAATAATTTTAATAAATGACAAGGAAAACACCGTGATAAAATAAATCCGATATTTCTCCAACTATTGAGGACAAGGTCGATGAAATGATGTGAAAGAGTAAATGAAAAAGCGCTTCTCGGATGTGTGAGTTGAGTCATATTTAATTCTTCCCATCCAGGGTCAAATCGTTTTTGCCAAATATCACTGCTTTTGTTTAGCGGATCTGCTATTCATCATTAGACTGACTACTCATTTTGACCTACAAGGGTCTTTAAACGTGTCCGGATTTCTCTCATTGAACCAACCTCCAAGGATGTTCATGATTTCATAAAGAAGCTTTCAAACGCCATACTTAAAAAAAAAGATACCATAATATTAATAATATCCGGGTAATTTGGAATTTTAAATAGCATTCCATACTGCTACACACATTTTATTATTTATAATTCATCGTTCAGTTTTGGGTGCACCACTCCCCATATTCAGAACATTTACTATAATCATGAACAATAAATATTGTGACTTAATTTTACCCATATTCTGGTTTTAATTATTTGATTGTAATAATAATAGAGATAAATACTTCGTTATTATAATTTATTAAGGATTAGACATCCTTATATTATTATTTTTATTATTTGTTATCTACACCACTTCTCAAAAATATCAATTTTTTATCAAATTGTTTGTAAAATGAATATTGCTTCTCTAACTATCAATTTTTTTTCTCGATTTATTATATATGCATATATGCATTGTAATTTTAGTATTAGTTTTATAATTAATGATTTTATCAATGTTTTATCTTTTATGGTATGTTTTTAATATTTTTCTGTTTTTTTTTGTCACTACCAACCTGTATAATATTTTAGGCTTATCAAAATTTAAATTATTATTCATAAACGTTGAATTATAAATAATACAATAATAATATAATAACTGCCTCCCGCAGTGCTACATCCTACGCCCTGAAGACGACCTGCAAAGTGGGTCGAAACGTCTGCAAAAATTAAAATAATTAATATATTTTAATTTAGTATTTATTTGACCGCACCCCCGACTAACTCCTTCTCATATAAATAATATAATGTATGAAGCAGTAAAGGATGATACTTAAAATTTCCAAATGACTCTAGATATTATCAAAATGGCTTCATAATAAATCTAAATATTGATATTTTCAAAAAAGAGTGTAGAAAAACCCACATAATGATCTATAATGATTCATAAAATTTATACTAAGAACGAAATCAAAAATGGATTGGACGAGTATTGTAAAGGTATGTGGAAATATACGTGGATTCCTGAGTGACAATTAACAAATTTAATGTATAACTTAACTTTTTTGTATATTGTATGGTTATATTGGATATTTATATATGTATATTGTATATATATTCTAATTTAATCTGTATTTAAAAATGTTTTTGGATGAATATGATGCAAAGAACCGAAAGCTCCTTTAGGACATTTGGATTAGGACAGTTATGTAAATATATGAGACTGTAAAAAGAAGGGTGTTTTTACTTACTTTCAATTTTTTGTCTCACTTTTATAGAAATAATTTAATATTGATTTTACAGTTAAATCAACCGATTCACTATTTTTGCAGGATCTTCAATTAAGTGTTCCAAAGGATAAAACTGAGATAAGTAAAATTAATTTATACGATTATATTCGTTTGATTGATGAAGTGAGGAAAGCTATACCTTGTTCCTTCTGATATAGGATTGTGATAGTGACATTAGGGATGCTTCAAGACGCCCCTTTCACATCCATCGCTGCAAGTCATCAATGTTAATTACTTCAAACACATCTTGACTTCTTTTCTAGTTTGTTGCTGCACCAAGTATTTGCTGTCATATATAATGAATCATCAAACTATTCCCTTTTTTTATCTCTGAACTCGAATATATTTCCTCGTCTAATTGAAATATGTTTAAAATTGAATATGCGAATTAATCTAAATAAAATATGTTTACGTCCAGTTCCTCTTCAAATTGTAAATATACCTGTTAATTTTTCTTTTTTTAATCATAATTTTTAATTGTAATGGTTTTTAAATTTTTCTTCTTGTAATTTTTAATATTTAAATTGTACTTTTTAACTTTTCTTCTTTTAATATTAATTTTTTCTAAACCATATTTTTAGATTATATTCCTGAAATCATTAACTTTTTATTTAAATGTCCTTTTTAACTGTTAACTTATCTTTTTCTAATCTTTAATATTTAATTTTAATGGTTCTTGTATTTTTTAATATTTAAACTATACTCTTAAACTTCGCTTCTATAAATATTATTTTTTATTATTTAAAAATGTATTTTTTAGATTTTGTTCTTAAAATCATTAACCTTTATTCTTATTGTCTTTGTTAACTTATCTCCTTTTAAATCTGTAACTTTCAATTTTTATAACTTTGATTTAATTTTACTGTCGTATTCATCTGTAACTATTCTAAACTTTAAATTGTATTTGCTAGCTGTAGTTTTTTTTTATGTGTGTAGTAATTGATCAAATTGAAATATAGGGCGAAAATGACCCAGGTGGTTGAAGAGCCCAAAACATTTATAAATAAATAAATTTTGGGTGATAAATATTCAGGAAGCTTTTTTATTAGTTCTGACGTTTCAACCCAAACATGAGGGTCATCATCAGGGCGTGTTTCGAGCACTGAAGGTATTCAAGTACTCAAACGTCGGCACTAATAAAAACATTATAATAACTACGTCCTGAAAATTTATCACCGATGATATGTAGAACTGTCGACTATCTTCCTCCAACACTATAAATTTTATTTCTTTTCTAATTTATATATTACAAAAATTGTTCCATGTATGTTATTCTTTGTTTATGTGGAACTAGTATTGGTGATGATTATAAAATTTCTACAAACTTGAAGTAATAAGCTTTGTTGATTAATCATTTACAAATTAATTTTGTTTTCTGATTAAAAAAAAATTTCTATTTTTAAAGCTGGGTATAGATCTGGCATGTATATATTTTTTCAGATCTTGTAGATCTTTATACGCCCTAACCAGCCTTCTCCATCTCTATCATGAGCTATTTCCTACATGCATCAGATGCAGCTCTATTGCATTTTTGTTGATTCGATCTGTTTTACGCCCTTCAAGTGATCTCTTGCCTCATAATAAGGCAGTGACTGCGTAGAAACTTCCTGAAGGATTGTTTCGAGTTACATGTCCCGCCCGTCTTAACCACCTTGCCTTCATGAAATATTGATTGACCAGTTATGTTTGAAAATGTTGTTGAGTTCTTAAATGTTTTTCAATCCAAAGACAACTCGATATGTTAAAAATTAATGTTTTATTTTCAGTGGCTAAAAAAAAACTCAAAACAAATTGAAAATCAATAATTTGAAATTAACGTAAGTAGAATCTTATTTTTAAAAACTGTTTTGATGCTATCCGTTTCCTATTCATTATCGTCCATTAGCGAAGATACATCTTCCGTCGATGCCGACTAGTTTAATAAACTAGATTAGTAGAGTAGGTTAGAGTAGAGTGGAGTAGACTAGACATCTAAAATTGGAATGAGTAAACAACTGAATATGATTTATCATCGTTTCCGTCGGATCGATTTTGAATATTTCGTATTCCTCTGCCACTTTATCACCACTGTCTGTTTATCGGAAGTGCAGTGAATCAAACATGTAACATGTTTACTTGAAACATGTTTATGGTTCTGTTGCAGAATGACATTCTGGAAACGGAATTCTAGTAGAATGATTTATAGAGATTAATGAATTTGATATACAAGAAGGAGATGGTCCAAGAGTCGGTTAAAAAAAAAAAACAATATAATTTTTTTTCTGATAGATTTACAAAGCATATTCTTTTTGAATTATTGTAGGTTAACTTTTTAAAAATATTTTATAATTAAATATGCATATTTTAATGACCTATTTTTAAAAAAAATTCATTCCGTAACAAAATTAATTATTCAGCTTTACTTCAAATTAGCTTTCGATCAAATATTTTGCCCAAATGTCTATATTCAATGGTAAAATTCGTAGGAACATTTTTACATATAAGAGACAAGTAATGAGATGCATATTTCCAAAACCAGCCAGATACATTTTCCAAATTCTTTTTTGTATACATTTTTGCTAAACATTGTTTTTACTAAATTTTTATTAGCTGGTCCGTATGAATAATTCGTATAATTTATTGACCAGTAACCAAATGATGTTAAAACTAAAAATAATATATTATAAGAGAGACAAATTATAAATTTTTTTTTTGTTTTAACTTACTGTCGATTACAATCGTTTATTATTGAAGAAGAAGTAAAGATTCAAAAAGTACATTAATTTTATACTTTTTGAGCTGATTTCTATGCTTGATGTGTTTATTTGTCGGCATCGAACAAACAGGCAATTTTCAAAATTATTGCTCAATCATTGGATTTAGTGAATTATTCACAAAGATGCAGCGAACTGGAAAAAAAATTAAATAAAACTATTTCAGAAATATTATACAATAAAGACGAGAAGACAGAAATTCACGATGCTTTTAATATAAATTTTATTTTTAACACGCAAGGTTTTGGTTTCAAATCATTATCACACTTTATATTTATAAAAGTTTAGTAATTTTTCAAATTAAAATTTTAAAAAAATAGGTAAAATTGTGATCTAAATTTTGGGTCAAATATTGATCTAAGAAAGACAATTATCAAGAATAAAATTGTAGCTAATCTATCTAGATTTAAATCAAATACTGAATAAAATCGGATCCTGCAAAAAATGTTTTTACATGATTTTTGACATTTGTATTTTTGAAGTGAAAACTTCTTTAGGCACGTTTTGAACTTTGTTTGTAGATAGTGAATTAGATTGAGCCGTCAGATTTCCGATGTGTAAGTCTCGGGTAATGTCTGGGTGGAGTCGCCTAATTGAACTGTTTTTTCATATGAATTACAATACATTAAAAACAAAAAAAAAATTAAAAACTCCCTTGCATACTGTAAGGGAGAGGATTGTTCAATATTTCATCCTCTCTGTAATGATTTATTATTCAAAACTGTATCTTAACGCGACGCCCTGTCAGAGATGCGAAAAGAAAAATATAGTGTCCAACCAAAACCAAGTGATAACAAGTTTTTTGGAAAATATGGATTAAAGTATCTCGGAACCTAAAAACCTGCATACTGTAAGCGAGGGAAGTGTTTAGTTTTTTATCGTATTTGTAATAAGATATTATTTATAATTTATATTCCATACTAATTATCTCGGCTTGTTGATGTTTTCACTTCTATCGTGTAGTCTAAAGCACACACCTTAGTTTTTTGTTTATTATTTATTTATTGAATAATATAACAAATATTATTCTGTCACTTGTATATCATTCTGTCACTTGGACAATGGTTATAGGGATGTAACATCACATTCACACTATTTATTATTTATGAAATAAAGAAATGTTATAAAAGAAAGTTGTTGCGTTCTCCCTAAAATTGAAATTCGGATAATAAATAACGTCGAGATATTTCGGTGAATCGTTATGTAATAATAATTACCTAGTTATTTTCAAAAGTTATGGCACTACCTGAGAAACATTAAGCAATGAAATTTATTAGTGCAGTAAAATATGTTCATATTTCACCCTCTGACGATTTATGAAGTAAAATGTAAGCCAGGCTGGTAAACAGTTTGCCAGGAGGTTGGCTAAAGTGTAAAACCATCGGTGAGAGCGGCTATGGTTTATCGCTTAAGTGCTACTGGATTACGCAAAGCGCTCATCAAGGTCTTCCATCCACACCAAGAGAAACTCTTAATTATTTCCACCTGCTTCGGAGGTGTCATCCTCCGATAAACTATTCGAAAAAAAATTTAATGGCACTATAAAACATCCACTAAGGTCTTGCCACTTATGGATAAAAGCTCGATCATTATAGGTCTTCGTTATTATTAATTAACTTTAACATTATTAAATATACACTTACGAGATAATTAATATTGATCCCAATAATTATCTCTCATTAATTTACGAGGATTAATTACTGATGATGGCAAGCGGTCGAAGTGAGCATCTTAACGTTTCGTGTTCGGACTCTATTTTTGGCAGGGAGAATCTTTTTTTGATTTAATTCGTAAAACTGTAATTACATATTTTCAATTATAACTACATGAAAACATAGACTATAAAATTTTATATTACAGATATAATTAATTTGGAGATTTAAAAGCTCTCACATTAAAACAAGATAACCACACTTTTCTCTTAAGTATTCGTCGTAAAACATCAAAAAACATTTTTAATTGTTTATACAATATATTATCAAGATAATATTTATCACATATTATTGATAAAACTTCACACTTTACCACGACGAGTGTTAAAGTAACAATTTACTAAATAGAATGATTACCTTGCCTCATTAGAAAATATTAATCCAGTTTAATTTTTATATAATACAAATCCATCCTTTAACATATAATAATCAATTATTTTGTTCGGTCAAGATATATTGTTTGGAACAGAAGAGCCTTGTATTGTAGTTTACTCGCTAAGAGTGTAGGAGTCATTTTTTTGATTTATTTAAAATATTAAGAAGTTTCTTTCTGTATTATCTATAGTGGTAAATGGATAATAGAGCATTTATATTATTTTTTTTTACCCAAACCTTCCAATGACATACCACAAACCCTAAAGAATAGTGTCATAACTAGAGAATAAAAATAAATTCTAATAAATCCCATCAAATTAAATTCACCCTTCGTCGTAAACCTACAACTTCTTGTCCTACAATATCCTTCAATCATATTCCACTTGTTCCTGTTGAACAAATCCGCTACCTAAGACTCCCCTTGGATAAACGTCTCACTTGGAATCCGCATACTAGACTGAAAAGACAAGAAACTGCTCGAAGTTTCCGACTGCTCCAACACTTATAGACAAACGCTCTAAACTTTCAATTGATTACAAAAGACTCACCTACTTAACCATAATAAGACCTATATGGACATACGGAGTTAAGCTTTGGGAATCTACCAACCATCGAATTCCTATCGTATCTAATCCTTACAATCTAAAATCCTTCGTAAATCCTTAATGACCCATATTTTGTGACAAATAAAACCATTCATAAAGACCTTAATGTTCCATATGCCGCTGATTTAGCCCGAGCCAGATACCTATCCTTTCATGATAAATTCCAGTCCAATCCGAATCCACTTTTTTCCAGGCTTGCTTCTTCCTTGATTCCTGATAATCCCCTTAGGCGTCTGAAAAGAAGATGGCCTCGTGATCTTCTTACCTAGAATTAAATAGGGAGTACTACCACTGGGGAGTATCTCTTCAAGTCCGTTCATGTCATTATTTCTAATGTGTGCATTTTTACTGATTCTATATTTTATACAGTTGTAAATTTCATTAAATAAATAATAATAATAATAATGTTTTTTTTCTATAGCTGTTTAGTTCGTCGAAGACTGTTCATAAATGACAATATTTTAATATTTAAAACCCAAACATTTGATAAGCCAAAGGTATCTCTTAGCAACCATAAAATCTGAAAGGCTTTCACCAATTCATCTGATAATTCATTCATCAAAACTCATCGTTCTTGAGGGCTGTACACGAGTTTAATATTACCATATTATTTATACTATAGATTTCTTTAAATCAAATTTCTTTATTAAATAATACTACATTTTGTCACATTTAAGGACATATGTAATTGTGATAGAGTGATAGATTTCTTCACACTCTATATAAAATAATAAAATTAAATTAACCAGCAAAATAATAGTTCTAAAAGTAAATGTATACAAAAAAAATAACTAATCCAAATAACAATTTTAATACCGATACTCTTTTACACAATATTTACGAAATTCCTTTACTGAACAGAAATCCGAGCCAAGCCAGCCCCACTCGTGGAAGGAAAGGCAGGACACCAAAGAGATCCCTGTGCCTCTCACTCTGCAGCAATACTGTTATTAAGGAAAAGTTATAGCGTAGATTAAAAAATAAATGGAACTTGCCTAAAATATAATTTCTTAATTCTTATATTTACCATTTTTTATATTAAATACCTGGATTCCATTCAACACCTTTGGGATACGCACTTCACGATTGATTCACTGACAATGGAAAGTTCGGAAGTGATATTGAACAATGTTCCAAATATGCTCGAACCTTTGCAGCGCCCTTGTTGTCACAAGATGGAGAGTGGAGTGAGGACCATATCACCTTTGCAAATTATCAAGTGGTGATGTCGGTGATGTTGGCGGGTGACAGTGCACCATTGGTGGATGACGGCGATGAGCTATGTAATCTGCCGCTGTCATCCGTCAAGGCGACAAATGGTACGGACTGTCTCCCGTCTATTTACATTAGACATTCACTTCGAATCAAGAGCTGCTTTCTTACATGCATCTTTTAGAGCTATTGTACATGCAATGGTCTTAAACTGAATTTTTAAAAAAAGCTATTAAAACAATCTAAAAAGAACTGAGGAAAAAAGTAGAAGCAAATATTTTTGGATGAAACAGAAGTTCTTCTGGGGTTGTTTCTGGGAGAAGTGTGTCGGGTCTGGAAGAGTCGGTCCAGTGGAGAGATCAGTTGGAGGTGGTCGTAAGAGGGGGAAGGGGTGTCTAACAAAGAAGGAAGAACTGGACATTTAGATACAAAAAATGAATTGGTAACAAGATATCTTTAGAAGGGAAATCTGATATTAATTATAACTCATGCATTAGTATATCACTGCAGTGGGGTATGTAGTATCTTGCCTTTCTTATTCATATATATAAATATATATATATATATTTATATATATATATATATATATATATATATATATATATATATATATATATATATATATATATATATATATAAAAAATATATATATATATATATATATATATATATTATTTATTTATTCAGTAATATATCATTCTGTCACACGGACAATAATTATAGTGAGGCAAGAACACATTCACTACATATATACCAAAAACATCAAATCAACAGAAATAAAATAACAACTAAATTATAACCAAAAAGTGTTATTCATAATAAATATATGATTAGTATTTTTTTTAAATAGATGGGTTTCCTTCTGAAACAGATAGAAATAAAAAATGTATTACAGTGATCATATATAAATGTTTTAAAAAATCCGAAAATGAGAAAAGTAGCAATGTATATTGTGTATCGGACATGTGTTTCGCGACAAATAAAGTTCAAGAACCGTCGCTGAACATAGGAATGAACTAAAAGATTAACACATTTTTCATGAAATTTATTGTTTACAATTATAATCCATACCGACCTCATACAATTGTTATCTATTTTTAGAAAAATATATATACCAATAAATAACTAAGTTTCGGTTAGTCTATAAATTCGTTGATGGTGAGAACTCATTCTTTTTGGTTGTGGTGGTAATTTGTTTTCGATTCTCCAGCAGCCTCTTAATCTTCTCTGGACTTGCGGTCATTAATTCAACTTAAAAGTTAAGATGCGCTATCCCTTTTAAAGGAATTGCCTTCCATTTAATCTTCGATAATGCGATAACACCCTTCTAGAACTATTTTCCATTGGAATAGGTAAGTAAACATATTTTCGAAAATAATGTGAGTGGACGTAGTGCAGTTTATCATCATTAAGAATTTTAATATTCCTTATACTAGTAACTCTTGTTGATATGTTTGTGGAAGTTGTTGATAATTCAATTTTTCTTTAAAATGTAAAATATAATCTCTCATTTTTTTTATATGAGCAATGTGGTTATATTTTTGTTCGTGAGTAAATACAGATTTTTAAAGATTGCATAAACAATAAGCAACGCAGAAGTGCAGTACTTCTACATATTTTTCTGATTATAGTTATATAGTATTCCTCAATGAGGTTTTTTTGTTGGTATCCAATATCCCATTGCTACTTAACCAAAACTTATGATTGAACCGTCGGTTATAAGATAACCATCACAATTAAAGTTAAAAAATAAACTTAAATATTTACAATTTTAGAGGAAGCCTAACTATAACGTCCTCTAGCCTAACTTTGACCCTTGGGTGCGGTTACTTTATCTCAAAAATCTGTTGTGATTCAATAAATAGGTTTTTCAGTGGTAGAAGGCACCAGAATACTCATCCCTCGAAAAATCGTTAAATACCTTTTAACGTATAGGTCATACACACATTTTACAATAATTTACAAAAAACTGCATTTCCTATTCCAATAGTAATTTAAAAATTAATATCTTTTAAAAATAGCTTAAGAAATTCCATATTTGTAGCACTCATTTCCGCAAATTACTGACAATTTTTATAGAAATAAAAAAAAATAAACTTAAATAAGGCCACCTTTGTAAAGAATTAAACTTCAAGGCCTGTTTTTAAACAAAAAAAAGTTTATTGAAGCTTGGTTCGGAGAGAAAATATTGTTTTGCTGGGGGAGGGAGAGGGGTAAGAGAAATGGAAAAACTTGTACTATAAAAATTGAATTTTTGTTTACAATAATGATACAATAAAAGTAATTTATTTTTTATTTTAATAAATGTCCTTAATTGTGACAGATTTTAATGTCTCTCATTAAATATGTTTAAAAAAAATTAATAAAACTGTTAAAAACGATTTTGATGATTTTTTTTTACACAATATATAAGAAATGCAAGTCAATTTACTGCCGAAAAAAATTCTGTTTAGGAAATAAACTTATTTTATCACTGATTTTTTAGATATTTATTTCGTTTTTGTAAAAAAAAAAAAAAGTGCACCATCAGATTCATTGCTTGCTTTTACATGATGGGAATCTATACTTATCTCGATTTTCAAAAAAATAGATTAGGATTCAATAAGGGACTCATATTACGCTTCTTGTAGTTTTTCCAAAGTTGGGAAAGTACATTTAGCTCAAATGAACGCTTTTATTAATATTGTTTCAGTTGCAGATTATATTTCTATAATCTGAAAAAAATATTTATTTTATAATAATAATAAGAATTTTTCCTCCACAGCTGATGTTTTCTCCATACCATTCTAGTAAAAATTATATTTATGAATAGATAATCCAGGTAACATCGTATAATACATATAATCAAAATTGTGTGCATATATATACACACATATAAATAGACTTTTGAAAATTGAAGTACTTTGGTTTTTTAATCCAAGCATACTGAATTGTTATTTAGGGTTCGTTATATAATCTCATTTAGACAACTTTTACATAGAATACTAGAATAATAGAATTAAGTACATAGAATACTTTTAGCTGAATACATTTCTTCATATTTTTTTGTAATAAGAAGACATTGAATTCTTAATGAACTCGTAAGTTTGTCAGTTGAGTTCAGGAATGGCACCAGTCTTAAGTGAGACGCCTGTGAGCTCGTTGGGGAATTCTCGGCTGATTTCTCCGGACCTGGCTGCGAAAATTAAGAACATGACATGTTCATCTTTGTCGAGGATCATCAATCCTTCCGATGAGTCTTTGAAAAAAATCTATCTCTGCATCTGTTTACTCTGTGTGGTCTATGGCACGGGGAAAGTTGCCAAGCGAGTATGTCTTCCTTCCATTGTTTGTTGGATAATATAACTGTCAAATCGGACAAATAGCGATAATTATAGTATTTGTTACTATAATAATACATTGGCAATTTTTGTTTTGAAACAGTCATGACTCGAAGGCCGTAATTTAACTCTTTTATGTGTGACTACATTCAGGAGATTTCGTTTTGTTGAATAATTTATGTACGTCGAATATAGAGATCAATTCTGCATTCAACTGAGGAAGTGATGAAGACACGTTTATTAACAGAAGAAATATTTTTATTTTTAACAAGGGCTGATAGATGCTGATAGAAATTTTCTTATTATGATCTTAAATTTCTTATTATGAACTAGAAATCTAGAATAAATAGAACCTACATTCGGGTATGGGGAACGAAAGCTAAAAGTAAAAAAACATTTTGTAATTTTGCGGTTCAGACTATCTTCTCACAGTATCAAGATCCTTCTTATATGTATAATGGACTTTAGTTTACATTTATGTATTTACTAGACATTCAGTCAAAAAAAATTAAAACAGTAAGATCTAAGACGTACAGACTCCAAAATTTATTTAGGACAACAAACCTATATTTACGCCTAAAGCTCCTAGTCTATACAAGTATAATACGGCCGGCTGTGTTGTATGGTGCACCTCTGTTTGATCATGTCAGCAAAACAACTGGGAAAAGATTACAATATTTCCAAAATGGAATAATCTGAAAAATAGTAAGAGGAACCACGAAGCAGAGAATGAAGACATTGTGTATACAAGAAACACTAAATTTATCAACAATAAAAGAATTTCTCGCAAAACGCAAAAAATCATTTTTCGAAAAGACTCAACAATTGGCAAACCTTCTTTTCAACCACTTATTACCAGCCAAAATTCCAAAATGTTGGCAACAACTCACATAAGGTAAATGTTTTATTAATTTAGTTGTAAGCTCTAGAGGATAAGGTCAACTCAAGCCTGAGGTGAGCCCCATCACCTTTTATATTACAGATCTAAAAAAAAAAATTCAGAAACGACAAAAAATACTCCTTACAATGCTTTTAAGCAGTAAAAGGACTATTATGAATAGAATGAAAATCCAAGGGTTCAATAGAAAATAAGTCAAAAGTTGCTATGAAAAAAAAATGACCACTTCGTTGGATTTTCTAACTACTTCATTCCTAATCTATATTTTTTGAGAAAAATTATTATAAGGAAATCAGTCTTGTAGTTAGATACGGGTACTAGAAACTGAAAATGGTATTAATAGGACTAAATTTAAAAGAATAAATAATTCTAAGAAATTAATTAATTTAAAAAAACTCTAGAAATTAAAAATTTATATCAGTAAATAAATTATTAGTATATTAATAAAAAAAATTAAATTAAAGATGACAAAATTCAAACCATAAAGCTTTAGTCTCTAACATACACAATTTTATATTATTGTATTTTTGGGTAAATATTAAAAACATTTATATATTATTGTATTTTTTGGAACATATTTTAAAATATTTTTATATTATTGAATTTTAATATTTTTTTGTACGTGTATTTTTTTTCTCTGTTATTATATCTAATGAGTTATTTAATTATAATATTCTTTCATTGCGTTTACGCAACCTCCTCTATGTGTTCGGATCTCTCTATTAAATGGTTATTTCTTCTTTTTTTTTTTTTTTTTTTTCTCCGGTCCTGATGATACCTGAATTGGCGAAATGTTGTCAGGTTAACTGCTCACCTGCATGTTACATACTCATGACTTTATGGTTTGGATTTTTCCATTTATACATCTATTACTTTAAGTCTCTTTTTGAGCTATATGTTTATTTGCACTAAGGATCATAAAGATTAAAAATAATGAACATGCATAAATATAATAACATAAATTGCTATTTATATGATTCAGATAAGTTTTTATCGATTAAATATTTGCAGTACACATTTGCGAATATGAAGTATATTTAAAAGAATGAATGTAAATATTTCTCATTGTTAACTTAACCACTCTGCCCTAAAATGACTAAAATCATTCTATTCTCTGAATTTAATTATTATTTACCGCTCAATGATTCCCTTACGTCTATCCCATAATTTTAAAGAGGCTGGATGTGCATTAATAAGTTCTCTTGTAACACCAGAGCAGATCCACAACTGATATAAAACAATGTTTTCGTTGTGCTTAACTCAAACTGGGTCTGATAGGAAGCTGAGTTGTACCTAACCATTTATATCTTATTTTATTTATTTCATCCATTCCTATTACGATCTACCCTTTTCACTCTAAGACAGGCCCTTGACCGTGAACTCTCCCAGACGTAATAGTTTTTAGGCGCCCTTGGTGGGAGAAAAGTACTCTCAACCTGCCTGCATATAATCACGTACTGACGTTGCGCAAACGCCCCATCAAGAAGGAAATCTTAAGACGACGCCGTCTGGAGTATGATGCCACAACTAATTATTTCATCTCAGAAGAAATGAAAAAGGATTTGATCGCCCATCATTCAGAAGTCTAAGTCATTAAGTTATTAGGATGAATTGTAATTATTTTTATTATTATTTCGTAATGATATTTGCAACTGTATTAAAGTTGACACTAAGTCAATTGACATTAAGTGTTTAAAAAACTAAGCGATTGCCTAGAATAAAAAAAAAATCATCAGCTAATCAATATAGTGAATATATTTATATAAATTCAGATTCTCAGCAAGCGATTTCCAGTCCCTTTAAAAAGGATTCGTCCATTAACAGTTAGACTGCTTCGTACTGTGAATGAAATTCCTAACCTTGCGTGGATCCTACGCATCGGACAATTGATGTGAGTAGAGAGCTGACGAAAACATTATTCAGTATGAGGAAAGGAATGGGATTGGTCGAGGTCAGGACAACCGGACCTATATGGGAGGAGCGACGATTCCCATTGGTCGAGCCGATGGTTCTTATAATCGATATGGGAGGCGCCTCTGACGTCGGCAAAAAAAGGTGTACTCTTTCTGACTTATTTTCTATCTTTTCCCATTAAAAATGATTCAATGAAATCACAAAACTTGAGATTACATTCAGGTTTGTTTTGTCAGTACCTGGACCTATCACTGTAAAACACTAAGCAAGCTAAAGCACACAAGCTTAATAAAAAAAAATAAAAAAATGGAAACATAAGAAAAATTTGACTGAGAAGGCAATTTTTATTAGTTTTCGAAAAATTAGTCCTTTTTAAGATAGGTAAGTTATACTTATCGTCGATTTCCTAAGAATCTCAAATTTTAAAACGATAACCGAACATTTTAATAAAATTTATTTCTCTTAATGGCCTTCAATCTGATTATTAGTGCTTCCATAATTTTATTTTGATTATTTAAAACTTTTTTTTAATTAAACTAAATGAAATTCTCGACCTCAGAATGTTTGTACCTTTTAAATTTTATGGTGCATAGATGCCCAAGATTTCTTGTATATTTTGATAATATACTTAAGTAATAATAATAAATGAGTAAAATAACCAAAACTAATTGATTCAGGATGTCTCAGTTGGATGATTGGATGGAAGAAAAAGTGCTTGTTTAATTTTTTTATTTATATTAGCCTCTAGATTAGAGGGTCTTAGTAGAGAGGGAATTAAGGGCGGTAATTCTTAATTTTGACATTCTATTATAGTTATTTGTTTTCAATAAATATTGAAAGAGAATGATGACATAGAATATTTATTAAGGTACAAAATGAAACATAAATTTAGAAGTAACAATACATAGACTATGTTAAATTCCATCTGGTGCGTTTTGTGTTTTTATTAAATAAAATATTGATTTAATTTATAATTACAATGAATGGATAATAATATTTCTACATTTTTACCATTATTATTATTGTTTTATTCATATTTACATTCTAGCATTTCCTCCTCCCTCTTCCCCCTACAATGTCATTTCTTTGAATAAAGTTTTAAAAAACAAACAATTAAAACTTATAAATCTGACAAATGGGTAATTTAATTTGAATAAAATATTATAGAACAATAAACATTATAATTAATGATTAAGGTTATATTAATGATTATATTACACTAATGTATGTGTTCGTACAATTACTTTAGTTCATCATTTAGTGTAGATATTGCACATATTTTCTATTGAGAAATACATAGAGAAAATGATTCCTCATTCCAATCCTATATTTTATTAATAAGATTAAATTAATAAATACCGATCTCGACCTAAAATTTCAAATTTCGGTTGTCAGAAAATATTTGAGCACGTCTTATTATATCAAATTGTTTCATACTGATATAACATTTCTGGTATAAAGAATTCCCACTTTGGTGATGAAATTACGTTTTCAGGAAAATTCCGAGGTTGGAAGAGAAAAAAAAAAAGGAAACTATTTTTAACAACCAAGGCCTAATCTGAGCACATTTTAATCTATTCTTTTAAATAATATAATTTATACAGATATGAAACGGGGATTCGCACATGATATTACGTTTCGTTTTGTATACATTTACTGAGCTTCCAAAGTTCCAGGTTCGAATCCTGGCTCATGAAAGAAACATTATTTATCCTGTTACATCTGCCGTGGGGTGACCCTGAGATCAGGAAAACCTCCTGGGGGCACACTCAGCCTCTATAAAGTGTGTCCCCTTAATTAAATAATTAGTTAAGGGGGGAAATTGAGGCAAATTGATATGACCGATATCACCTCATTGCACAACCTTTGACCAAGAAACATTACTTTCCCTCAATAGTACTGAACTAAAGACTTTTCATGGTTTGTAGTAGTACAGATTTTGTTTCTATATATATTGAAAGAAGGCATTTTAATTCATTCTTTACTAAAAAATAGAAAAAAACTGAGTGACCAAAAGGGAAATTTCAAAATATATTGGAAACGATGCTGACATTTTATCCCAAGAGAAGATAAACATTTATACGAATATACATTAACTTCTTTTTTCCCCTTTATTTATAGACGTACTAAATTATTGTTTGGTTCAGTTTAAACGTTTCCAGGCCGATCTTAAATACCCGAAATGAAATAAAGAAAGAGAAATTACCTGATGAGAAGAGAAAGTGACAGTTGGAAGTAGCATCACATTGAGAAGAAGGATGGTTGTTAAGTTCAAGGACGGTTTGTTTTAAGGACCTCACGTACCCCTTGGGGCCTCTGGGTCTAATGACAACCACTTAGAACCAAAAAAACAAAACAAAAATAAGAACGAAAAAAAGAAGCAAAACAGGATGGTTACAACATCAAACCACTGATGATCAGGGTGGTGAACAGCTATTGCAGCCTGGTAGTCATCAAGAGATGGTATGCACTAACAGACGTAATTTGTATAATTATTGAGTCCCCCCCCTTTTAATAATAATAATAATAATAATAATAATACTTTATTTATTCTGGGACAAGTCCTTTAGAATATATACAAGGAAGAACAGAAATAAGGCAAAGGACTCAGAGATATATAAATAAAAAACAGAGTAATAGGAACAGTCATGGTTAAAAAAAAAATATATATATACACATAAACATATAAATTCTTTCCAATTTTGATCAGTTTGATGATAAAAGAGAAAAAAAAATAGATAAACAAAAATTGGGAGTACAAATAATGAAGAACGAACTAAAAATTTAATGTACATATTTTTCATTAGATCTATTTACGATTTTATGGGACTGGAAGGATAAAGAAATGATTGAACAGGCGGATTTTAAAGGTAGAAGGGTATTAGATTGACGGATATGGAAGGGATTGAGTTCCATAGAGAGAGAATCGGATAATGACGATTTGTCGAAAGCAGCGTTTCGGTGGGCCCTTATTATATAATCATAAGACCGGGAACGAGTATTGCGGCCGAACAGAGGATTTGAATTGAAGGAGCTCGAGATGTATGAGGGACGGTGGGATAGATGACTTGAAAGAGTGAAGGAGTGCCAGGAAATACTTACGACGGAGGAGGATTAAAGCCACTTAACGTCCGCGTAAAAATGGGAAACAGAGGCGTCCTTTGGGATCCCGAAGATGAAACGTACAAACAATTTATCAATTAAGTTTCGCCCTCGAGGATCCCAGAGAGGCCCCCATATACCTTAACCGCAATAGTCATAGTGAGGAAAAATCAAGAAGTGACTATAGCCACCGGTTTCAAAGGAAATAGTTGACGGGAAGTAGTTAAGACGTTTTATGATGGAAATGGTACGGCGGTAAATATTGGGATATTGAATTTTTTCCAGAAAGCGTATGAATCAATGGTTATTCCAAGATTTTTATGGTGGGGTGAACTTTGATGGGGTTATTGTGTAGCAACAGAGTTGGAATAGTAGGAACAGTTTTAAGGAGGTGATTGGAGCCTATTAAGATTGCCTTTGTCTTATCCGCATTCAACTTCTATTCAACTTTTATGATGTATTGTTTACATTGTCGTATAGTCCGTGGTACAGGTCCCTTTTTATCAAATTATTAACATCCGGCTGAAACTTCGTAAATAACTTCATCTCATCGTAACCTACAAATATTTTATTATCTAAAATTCTCGAAATTGGGGTGTTTTCAATCTGGAAGTCGATTTAATTAGAAATAAAAACTCGTAAATGTTCATTTGCTTAGCACTTGGTTCATAAGGTGATTTGATCATAAAATTGATTAAAAAGGTAGCGTACAAAAATATTGAACCGTTGGGTCTATATAACCTCTTTATTTTGACAATTTGCACGCCAAACGGCTCAATATTTTTGAAGGCCACCTTTTATCCCCAACTTTGTGTGGAAGTTATTTTACGATTCAAGTGGAAAGCAAATGGGTATATACTAGTTTTTAGTCCTAATTAAATAAACAAAGTTTCCCAACCTGCAGATTGAAGATGCCCCAATTCCGAGAATTCCCGTAAATAAAATGTTTGTATGTTACGATGAGATGAAGCTATTTATGAAGTTTCAGCGTGATGTTAATAATTTGCTAGAAAGGTGTCTGTACCACGGGGACTACTACTAACAAGGCTGTTGGCTGTTTTTGTATCTGACAAGATATGTTAGAAATAATGTTTTAGCTTTAAAAAAAATATTTTGGAACTATAAAAAAGAATAGTAACTACTATACCATTTTTCTACTATTAATTCAGCTAAAGAAAAAAAAGTGCCAAAAAAAAAAAACCCAAAGATCTTGGTTTATATGATGAGAGGAAAAAGACAGAAAGAGGGGAGGGGACATATTAAAGTCATTTATTTATAAAATTTAATATGAACATAGATCTGACCATACAACCAAAACCTGTTTATACAACTGGGATAATTATTTCTTCTCAATAGAAACATTTAAAGGTATATTATGTTCTGTTGTTAGATGTTCTCTGATTTTCTAATATCATTCTTTGACTAAGGTTATTCACTTATTCACTGTCGTATCTACCATGGTATGCATTCGTAAAAGTGATATTTCATCCTTCAATCTACTAAGCATTAATTGAACGTGGTAAAGCTTGATTCACACGTTATCATAATTATGCATAACTACAGAACAGTATAAAGTTAAAATTATTACTTCTGCCACACTGAATCCAATGGTTTTATGGTTATAAAAGTTTCTCTTTTCCAATTTCAATTTCTTAAAAGTATCGTAAACACCGCTGCTTTTCGACGTAAAATTTTCAAGAAAATGGCGCTATGATATTCTATGATTTTTTTACAGCAATTTAATATCAATAAACTTTATTTTATTTGTATCTGTACCAAACGGTTCGTGTCACCCATAGACGCAACGGATCTGTTATGCAATGAAATACTCCAGTTACACAAGTAATAATGGCTTCCTACAGGTAATAGTTCTAAGGTGAAGGTGAGAGATGAGCACTTACGCAACTGTTGTAAATTGTGATCGGATACGGACAGCACATATTGGGGACCGCTGGAGGAAAGAGGGATATTTATTGGGACTCCATATTGAATTCTATAACATATTTTACAAAAATGAGTCTTTGTAACTGTTATTTTCGTTATGAATTTTCTAAAAATATACCTACATAGATTTCCTCTTCTAATTTTCATCTTCGGATACACCTCTATCAATGGTATTTATAACGGTTACTTTCTCCTTTGAAATAGAACCTGTTTTCAAAGGATATATTTTAAGTCCAGTAATGAGGACGTACTGTAGAAACGGCACCTCACACTTCTCGAGTCACAACCCACGGCCTACTGTTTGGAAACCAACGGTCAACCTGAGAGTCTAATTTCATTGTCTGTGTAAAGATAAGCGTTTCCCAAAGTATAATAAACATCCCAAGCTACAATTAGTGAAGAAAAGTAGAGATTCATTTCCGGTCAACACTGTTTTCTTACAGACACAACAAACAGCTTGGAGGGGTTCACCCCAACTCGTGTTGCTCCCAACTATAGTTTCTATGGTGCAGTACCAGGCTGTCTTTGTCTTTATTACCGATCTGTTTTACAACAACAACTTGGAAATATCCTGTTCACAGACTCATTCAGGTTTAATGACTGCGGAAAATTGGTCTAGATCCATGGATTACGGCTGCTGAGGTTCAGGAGGTACAAGAAGAATTACATTTTTTCTCTTAAAATAGCACCAAATCTAGATAGCAACGTCCTGGAAAACCGCATTCCGGAATCCCGATTAAGGTACACGGAGGTAGAGTCACCATTTATACATTTGGAATGTGGAAATTACCTTCAATAGACTTACAGTTCTCACACACCGAGGGGCAGAGAATAAATGTTTGTAAATATTTTTTTTTTTAATATTTATTCGTTTAATAATTTCTAGTAGAATCCTGAAACCGGTATTTGAGCCTAGAACATCGGATTTTGTAGGCTAGTTTCTTTTTTCATAGATCGTAACCCGTCCGATCAACCAAACTGGTAGTTTCTCTTTTTAAATTATAATGCATATAATTCAAGTACTAAAAGTGTCTAAAAATATATATTTTTTTTTTTTTTTAATTTCTTTATTGAGTATTATAACAATCTGTCTGTTCGACATTGGTTATAGTGAGGTAGGATGACATTCACACCATATGTACAAAAAAATAAAATAAATAGAACAAAATAATAATCAAAAGTATATACAATAGACAATAAAATAAAATAACCTAAAAAATAAGAAAATTAAAACTAAGGAAAAAAAAAAAAAATAACATGCATACCTATATACAATCAGGCGAGGGAACTCCAGGAGAACCCTGCGCTACTCTTCCAACCGCGTCACTGGTACTAAAGCCAGCGGAGATTGGTCGAGAGCACTTTAGCCACATACACACATGTCTTGAGTGAAGAATCTGGCCATTGCCAGAACTCCAATTTATATAATTTACAAAAGGTCGCGAGGCCACTGCCGTTTCAACCTTCTTGGAGGATTATAGGGATGGGAGATGCTTGATAGGGATTGTGCAAGAGGATTTGGGTGGTAAGTAAGGTTCTGGTGAAATTTGGAGAACTTTTCTGGGATAAGGTCTAGGACAAATGGGATGTTAAGGTCATGATGTAGGGTTTTGTTGGATACATAGAAAGGAGCATCGACTATTGTTCGAAGGACTTTAGACTGGAAGGATTGGATGCGCTTGATGTTAGAAAATTTTGCTGATCCCCACAGTTCTAGTCCGTAAGTCCAAATAGGTTTCAGTATTGTCTTGTAGATCAGTAGCTTGTTTTCAATGGAAAGTTTAGATTTTCTGCTTAGTAGTCGGTATAGTTGGCCGTATCGTCGGTTGAGTTCTTGTCTTTTGAGTCTAGTATGCGGGTTCCAAGTTAGTCTTCGGTCTAAATGAAAGCCAAGATACCGGACTGTGTCTGAATAAGGAAGCTGGATGGAATTAAAGAGTACTGGTGGACAGGAATTGCGTCGGAGTGTAAAAGTAATGTGTTGGCATTTAGATTCATTAACTTTAATGCGCCAGTTATTACACCAGTGCTCAATCAAGGTGAGATGACTTTGGAGATTTAAGGATGCTATTTCGGGATCAGAGTTGGATGATAAGATTGCGGTGTCGTCAGCGAATGTTGCAAGAAAAGTATCGGGATGAACAGGGATGTCAGCAGTAAAGAGGATGTAAAGCACGGGACCCAAGACGCTGCCTTGGGGAACACCGGCTTTAACGGAGTAGATATTGGAAAATTCTGTTCCACAGCGAACTCGAAAGGAGCGGTCAGAGAGGTAGGATCGGAGGACTAGGTACAAGGACTGAGGTAAATGGATTTTAAGCTTGGAGAGCAGTCCGGAGTGCCATACCCGGTCAAATGCCTGTGCAATGTCCAGAAAGGCACCCGAACAGTATTCCTTGTTTTCTAGGGCTGAGGAAATATGATCAACGACTCGGAGTCCTTGTTGAACAGTAGAATGTTGAGAGCGAAAACCAAACTGATGGGAAGGGATATTTTGGGATTCTATAATGGGTAGGATTCGTTTCAAAAGGATCTTTTCAAAAATTTTTGAAAGGATTGGGAGTAGGCTGATTGGTCTATAGGATGTTGAGCTATTGAGAGGTTTTCCTGGTTTTGGGAAAAGGATAATAGTGGAGTGTTTCCATAACAGAGGGAAGTGGGTGGTGCGTAGGATACAATTGTAGATATATGTAAGGAATATGACTGCTTTGGATGGAAGTTGTCGAAGGATTTGAGGTGTAAGGAGATCATGTCCAGGAGCTTTACGGAGGATTAGTTTTTTTAATTGAAATTTTACTTCGGAAGGATGAATAGCTTTTGGGGGCAAGGAAAGTGGGATTGGTGATGTAAGGAGTTCTTCTACTGTTACGGTGTGGGCAGGATGGGATTCCGGATGTGAAATAAATGTATTGGATAGGTGAATGGCGAACTCCTCAGCTTTATCTTCGTCAGATGCTGCCCAGGAGCCATCACCTCGTCGGAGAGGATGGGAAATGCGGTGAGGATTTAGGATTTTTGTTGTGGTTTTCCAAAGGGAATTGTCGCGAGAAGAGAGGGAGGATAGGTAGGAGTTGAAGGATTGTGATCTGAAGGTGGCTAA